>JAIFGZ020000124.1:0-2801356 GCA_019925245.2 Oryza australiensis
CCTACCCCGCGATCCGCATCGTCCGATCCTTCGGATCGGGCAGATCTGGACCGTTCGCTCCCGCGCAAGCCGTCGCCGTCCGATCACCGCCGCTCCTCGCGGATGTGTGCCGCGTGTCCGCGCTCGCGCGCCGCCGTGGACTCGGTCCACAAGTGGACCGCGCCCGCGCCGCTTGCGTCGGCCGCTTGCGCCAGCTGACGTCAGCCCTACCCGTCTGCGCCATGCTTGCGTTACCCGGGGGGCTTAATTGCGCAATAAATGTTTTAATCTTTTTTGTTTAGTTTAAAAATCGCAATTAAACTTCTAAAATCCATATCTTTTGAATCCGAGCTCCGTTTTAGCCCATTCAAATTTCATTAAATCCAGAAAAATGTCAAGAATCCATTAAAAATACTTTTCAGTGCTGTTTCAGTAGACTTTTAGGGTGTTTGTTGAGTGCTTTGTTTGTCGTGTAGATCCCGAGTTTTCCGGCGAGCCCGTTCTCTTCGAAGTAGTCGCCGAGGTTCCTCAGTCTCCAGAACAAGGCAAGTCATACCTTACATTGACCATATTGTACCTATGTTATGTAAATACCTCTTTTTCTTTCAAATACTACATATGTTTTAGAATGTCATTTCATGGGATGATTATACCTATTGTACTCAACAATAGGATTGTTTACCTTATACCATTGATAACTTGGGGTTCAATATGACTAGATGTTAGCTTAAGGTTTGCTTAGTTATGCTTAGCTCAACTAGTTCACTTAAGGGGATCACACTAATCAAGCATATTACTAGAAGTTAACTCTCGGATGATGTTAAGTTGTGACTCTATTTCTAATAATATTGAATTATGAAAAGGGTGGGTCGTGAGCACATGGTTGGACTTTGGTTAGCGTGCTCATGACAATTAAGGACCGGTTCTCGGAAACCACGGAAGAAATGTCGTGCATACCACAAGCCGGCATGGGTAATGGTGGAGTGCGTAGCGTAGGCTGTCTCTAGTCAACGTATCCCGAGAGAGGGTGGGCGTGATGGAGTTGGGTCGGCCCCGGTTTTAAGGGTTGATCAGCTTCCGGATTCACCGCGGCACTAGAGGGGCTGCCCATTGCCCGTTGGGAATGGGGGCGAAACCTTGGTGTGGTACGATTGGTTAGAGGGGTTATGTGAAGGGTCTGTCACGGTTCCTTTTCGAGGTACCGTGGTGGTGCACCGGCGCACGGTAATGTGTTGTGGGATTGTGTCTTGTGGGTACGGTTGTACACCTCGATCGAGTAAAAATATTCGAATAGCCATGCCCACGGTTACGGGCGATCGACTAGATTCACCTTGATTAGTCTCACTTATTTATTTGAATAAAATGTCGAAATATGACTAGTGCGGGTGGATGGATGGGCTGTTGCAACGTGGTTTGAGCGTTGGGCGGTGTTTTTTAATCTTTGCTTAATTATTACCATTGTTTCTTGTCTTCAAATATTGTTATTGTATGCAAATGCTGTTTATGCAAATTGAGCCTCTTGACCATTCCTTGTTATTTACCTCGCATCATGTACCCCTTTTTCCGGTGTGACTTGTTGAGTATGGTGGTTGTACTCAGCCTTGCTTCTTTTCCCCCTTGAGTGCGAGAGGTTGAGATCGAGGTCTCAGGAGGTGTAGGCTTGTTCTCGTCAAGGGTTAGGTTTGTGGTGTTGGCGTTCCGCTTCGCTCGTGTCAAGTTTAGCTTAAGTCGGTTTATTTTCCTTTCCATTTGCATTTGTGTACCTCTTTTATATTGTTTCTAAGATGAGGATTACGTATTATCAATAACGTCGATTTGTGTACCTCGGTGATGCACGGACGAGGATGTAATGCACAAATTAGGCAGAAAATTCTGGTGTGAATTTAAGGCGTGACACGAGTGGAAGCAACACTTATTCCATCAATCGGCTACAATGTTTCTGACCATCATCGACCCTAACAGAGTTCCATCGGTAAGCACATTTCCTAGTCCTTTGTTTCTTCACCAATCATTACTCATATCATAGGCTAACCAAAATTTCCTTACATTGCGGACAATCGATGACTCCCTCCCCCGAGTCGGCGAAGCGGGGTGGTGATCAGCTACGCGTCAGGCACCCTGCCCCGAACGGGTGTGGGTGGTGCCATCCCAATCGGCTTCAGCGCACCGAAGGTGGGCACATTACTCACGGCCGGACCCGTGAGCCGCTCCATCGAACAAAGAGGACCCAACCATCGGCCGCTGCTACCCCGGCTGCTGAAGCAAGAAAGAGGGCAGCTAAGAAGGCGAAGCGAGCCCCAGCTGACGACGACCTGTCCCCCGTCGATCCAGTCGTGGACGCCCTCTTGGCTCAAGAAGTGGAGGATGAAGAGGTTGCATAAGCTATTGATGAAGCCGCAGCCGATTCCAGCTCGGAAAAATACATCACAACCCCATCGGCCAAGCGAGAGCGGCATCCAAAGAACTCCAAGCCCTCCAAGGCGTCTGCTCGGCCAATAACGGTAAATAACTTCACTCCTTTCCCCTCTTTAAACCACTCATCTGCATTTGCTCATGTTTCCCTTGTACCTCTAAATCGGCAGAGAACCAAACGCGTCACCATGAAGAAATCGGCTCCCCTGCGATCAGTAAGTCCTTATCCTCATACTATGTGCATTGGTTAGCCGATCCCCAACTAACTCCCTTCACAGCCACCACGCGCACCAACACCTGCCCCCCAGGAATCAAGTGAGCGCACCCAATCGGCCACGGGCAGCGGCCACGCTAATGAAGAAGTCACCTCGGCTGCAGGTGGTGATCAAGCCGATGCAGAACCCACTCCGGCTCCATTGCCCATGGTAATCCCCGCTCAATCCATTAGCTGATATGATAAGTCCATCACTTTTTTCAAACTGTTATTTTCCTCTTACAGAATATAGTCGATCTTCTTAACCTTCGACTGTCGGAGTTCGAGGACCCGGCGAGGACGGCAAGAAAGCTGCTGTGCCGTTGGACCGATACGAAGGCGGTTCTATCGACATTGGCAATCGGTGGAGGTCCCTCTGGATGTCTTGGTAGCATTGCGCCCAGTCGCGCTCGGTTCAAAGAAATCCAAGGCCAGTTGCCAGAGGTGATAGCCGACGCCATTGTGCCGGCGACTTTCCTAGAGGCGCACCAACTCAAATACGAGCGAGGCTCGGCGGTGGATAGCCGACCGCGAGAAAACCAAATGTTGTCGCGCCATCCAAACCAACAAAGAAAACATCGAGGCACAAAAGCCGCATTCGACCGCCTGAGACCGAGCCAAACGCCAAGCTCGAGAAACACCTCGCGCACCAAGATCAACCGATGGCCGATCTCTTTCAAGTCACGACGAAATCGACATCCACAAGGAGTACATGGCCGGCACGCCGCGAAATCGACGCCCAACGTCAAAAATTACGGCGGTGTGGCTCACCTCAAGGGCTTGGTGAAGGGATTCGGCCGGTGATCGGGTTTGAAGCCGATGATGCCAAGACCATAGAGGAAGTGGACCAAATTAGGTGGAAGGCACTATCGGTTATAGCTGATTTCTTGAAGAACTAAAATCCAATTCCTTGTAATATTTTTGCGATTCTGAAATCGGATGTCGCTTCTGTAAATGTCGGTCTAACTTTCGTAATCGGCTTCGGCGTCGCCAATGTTATGACTCGTCAATTCTTGGAACTATGCTTGTAAATGAAATCGGCTCTGCGTCTTATGCGTTACATCATGCTTGCGGATTCTGAAATTTTTATGTTGACCACCAAAAATTCTTTGACGTCCACCTTTTACGCAATCGGCATGAATCTTGTGTATGTATTTGCCCCCTAATTTTGTTGATGTCTTCAATGTCGAAAAAATTATAAGCGTAGTCAAATTTCACTTCGTTGTAGTCGCTAGCGGCCAATAGCAGCCGATTATAGAAATTAGGGGAAAAACGTGCCATAAAAATGGCCTAAAGGTGATGCCTGATTGAAATAGGACATTGGCTAGCACGAATCGGCTAAGCAAATAGCCGAATCATGAGTTGATCCATACGCTTGGGTAGTATTTTTTTAGGTATTTCCCATTATGAGCCCTTCCAAACACTTCTCCATCTAAACCTTCTAGAATATAATCTCCTTTAGAGACGCATCTGTGGATCTTGAAATGCCATTCCCAATTTGGCGACTACTTGCCGAATTTATTATCTCTGGATCCAATCGGTAGTATCAAGTTCCAAACGAGTTCGCCCTCTTCAAAAATTTAGGCACAACTTTTTTATTATAATATTTGGCTACTCGTTCTTTATCTCTTGTAACTTTTTCCAAGGCCTCATCTGGACAAAACTAAGTCTTCGATTCGTCCACCATCAAGTGATAATAATCGTCGGCTGTGATTGGTCCTGTAGCTGAATGCGCCTTGAGCCGATGACGCTTTCCCATGGTAGCAACTTGCCCCATGCCCGTAGACTAGCTTGTATGGAGGGACTTGAATTGATCCATGGCCCGCCATCCGATATGCCCATAGTGATTCGGCTAATCGGCTGTGCCATTGCTTGGGGCACGCAGAGATCTTTCTTTTAATCAATTTAATCAAACTCTTATTTGAAGCTTCGGCTTGCCCGTTGGCCTGTGCATAGTATGGCGAAGAATTAAGTAGCTTGATCCCCATGCTGTCGGCAAACTGAAATAATTCGTCTGATACGAATATAGATCCTTGGTCCGTCGTAATTGTTTGTGGGACGCCAAATCAGTAGATAATATGTTCTTTGACAAACTCGATTGCGTCTTTAGAGTCAACTTTCTTTAAGGGGACTGCTTCCATCCATTTGGTAAAATAGTCTATTGCCACTAGGATAAACTTGTGCCCTTTGCTTGAGGGTGGATTGATCTGGCCGATCATGTCAATGCCCCATCCTCTGAACAGCCAAGGCTTGATGATTGGATTCATAGCCAATGCTGGTGCTCATTGTATGGCACCAAATTTCTGACAATCCTGGCAACCCTTGTAATACTTGAAACAGTCCTCCAGCATTGTCGGCTAGAAATAGCATGCTCGCCGAAGTAGCCACTTCATCTTATGAGCCGATTGATGTGTGCCGCAAATCCCTTCATGCACCTCTCCGATGGCAGTTTGGCTTGATCGGTGCTAAGACACTTGAGCAGCACGCCATCAATCGTCCGATAGTAGAGATCTCCGTCGAGCAAAACATATCTTAAGGCTTTGTATCGCAATTTCCTTGAAGCCGATTAAGAGGGGTCCTGCAAATAGCTGTAGACCTCAAACCTCCAATCATCATTTGTCATTGCGACGACTTCTATCCCAACTTCTTTTATCATCGGCACTGTGCCAGGATGCCCTTGAGCTAAATCATTGGCTTCAATATTCATTCTCTGGGGATATGCTTCAACGTGACCAGCTGAAAACCTTCCATCAATTCCCGGCATTGTTGATAGTAGATCATCAGCGCATCCTTTTTGCATTCGTTCTCTCCTGACAACTGGCTGATGACCAACAGTGAATCTCCCATTATTTCGATGGCGTCGGCTTCAACTTCCTTGAGTATATGCAATCCTTTAAGTACGGCTTCGTATTCGGCTTGGTTATTTGTAGCATGGGGTTAATGGCGAAAGAAAATTGAAAAACTTGCCCCTAGGTGAAATAATGACCAAGCCGATGCCGCACCATTGGTGCAAACCGAGCCATCAAATGTCAATGTCCAAGGCATGATTTCTACTGAGCCGATTGAGTCATTCCTGTGCTCTACGATAAAATCGGCTATAGCTTGTCCTTTGACTGCCCTGGGTGCCTGATACCTCAAATCAAACTCTGTTAGAACAAAAATCCACTTTCCAATTCTTCCTTTCAATACTGGAGCCGATAGCATGTACTTAACTACGTCGGCTTTACATATTATCGTGCACTCGTTGGATAGCAGGTAATGCCTTCACTTGTGTGGAGATTATGGCAATCGGGTATCTACATGGCAAGCTTATCCAACTGGAAGTAGGGATAGATTGCGCCTGCCATATCTGTAAACCAAACATGACTTGGGTGTTACGATTGCCGATAGAGATAAGGCAATTGGCCTATAGTCACGGTTTGGTAAGATTGAGGAAACCAACTTAGAGTAAGATCGGGTTTTCGATCTGTAAGCCCTCCTCCCAAGACTATATAAGGGGGGTAAGGGGTGTCCCTTGAGGGATATACGATTTCATAAGCAAGAGCTTTAGACACACGAGTTCAATAAAGACACTCGGCAGATCGAATCCACCGAAACAGGAGTAGGGTATTACCTCACGAGAGGGCCTGAACCTGTCTAAATCTTCTTCTCCTTCTAACCCATTGTGCTTGGCGATCTTGACTGTGACCCCCAGAAATCATATTGCCGAAACCAAGTTTCGACAGTTGGCGCGCCAGGTAGGGGACCGCGCGTCGAGACTTCTTCAATAATCTCGCCGACAAGCGTGATGGGATCTCCTTCAGGACTCGGCGACTTCGCCGTCAACTTCTTCAACGACTCCTCCTTCGACTCGGATTCAAACCAGTCAGAAGGAAAGACCCACTCGGTGCCGTTCGGGCTCCCCAATAGCGCCGGAATCTTCGACGACATCTTCAAGATCAAGATGCGATCTGCTCGCTCCAACAAAGGACTTCACTTGGCACCGTTCGGATTAACGAACACCGCCGAAATCTGCGCCAATCTTCTCGCATCCCAGACGGAAGCGATCTACTCGGATGAAGATCTCTTAGTGCCGTTTGGGTTACCAAACGCCGCCGAGGTTTTCAGCAAACTTCTCTCCCGAGTCGGTGGCGACCCACTCGGAGGAGCCCACACCCCAAGCTCGGCTCGGGTGGAGCGATCCGGATCCGGGTTACCCAGGATCAAGGGAGGTCGCCGTCATCCTCCCGTCATTCGGCTCTGCTCATCTTCGGAGCTCAACGGATACCTCGGCTCCGCGGCCGACAACCTCTACGGCATCCCTTCGGGCGAGGCGACAACTCCGGCGCCGCATGGACTACGAGCCAAAGTGCTTCGACGTCCTCATGGCCGAGCCGGCGAGTCCGACTCAGCCATGGCCGAGAAGGCTTCTTGAAGAAGAGCGAGCGGGGGTGGAGCTCGAGCGCAAGACTGCCGAAGAGGAAAAACAACGCAAGGACGAAGGCGACAAGAGAAAGCGGGATCTACGAGCGGCCGGTCGATCGTCCCGGGAGGCCATACTCCAAACACGGGTTCGCAACACCAACATCTTCCAAACGCCACAGCAGAACGCTGTTGCCGCGTTCACCCTCTTAGACACCGTCATGGAGACGGCTCCGGCCAACGTGACTCCGATACTCGACAAGATCAAAACCATCGTTCTTGCCACGGCTAACGGCCACCCCACCACCTCGGCACGAAGGCCGGCGAATCTGTGGCGAAACGCCGGACAAGAGCCGGCTTCCGCCTCTAAGGTCGGGAGACTATAAGAGGCCCGAGCCGGATCGGTCGACGACCGAGCCAAGAGGCCCACCCGCGAGTCACGCTGAAATATCGGGAGCGGAGCGGCCGACTCCGCGACGGGCGACATGGACGTCCACCCGTCGCCACCGCGCTCGCGCCGCGGTTCACTGCTACCCAACCGAGTCAGCAGAAGACCCCGCCAGGGTGATGCGGGAAGTCCTCGATCTCCGCTACTAGGAGCGCGACGAGCGCACTCGGGAAGATCGGAGGATCACCCGACGGCGGCGACGACGGAGTACCGGCCTTTACTCGGGAGCTCCGTCGAGTGCCCTTGGCCAGTGGCTTTAAGCCCACGAGGGATTGAAAGGTACGATGGCAAGACCGACCCTGAATCTTGGCTAACCGTATACACCCTTGCCATCCGTGCAGGTGGCGACAACAAAGCTATGGCCAATTACACGCCCGTGGCCCTGCAAACTCGGCCGAAATTGGCTCACGAGCTGCCAAGAGGCTCAATCGGCTCGTGGAGCGAGGCGGGGATCACTTCATCGCCAACTTCCAAGGTACCTTCGAGAGGCCGGCACACACTTTGACCTTTACAACGTCATCCGAAGCCGGACGAGCCCTGAAGGATTATATTCGTCGTTTCTCCGAGAAACGCAACAAGATCGAATATCACCGATGACATCATCATCGCCGCCTTCCCGAAGGGAGTCCGTGATGAGTGCTCATCGGGAAGTTCGGGCGCAAACCACCGAAGACGGTGAAGCAAATGTTCGAGACGGCGAACTCATACGCCAAATCAATGACGCCATTAAGGCCGCCGTCAAGACCGGCCCGATAGAAGGGAGGACAAGCAAGCGGGAGGAAGCCGTAATCCTAAGAAGGATGGCGGCAACAACGGCAACCGGGGCCGAGAAAGATCGCAAGCGCCGATCGAGGACCTAGTCGCCGCAACCTCCAACACCCAACGCCGTCCCAGTCGCCGCCTACGACGCCATCATGAACGCCCGGTGCACCCATCATCCGAATCATAAGCACGCGGCGAAGGCTGCTTTATCTACAAGCGATTATTGACGTCTGTGGCGCAGCTCAACAAGAACCGGCGACGAGGCTGGCCGTGCGGCGCCAAAAAGACAACGCGGCGAAACGCCGAACCTTTTCAAGACCCGGTGGGGAGCTCAACCACATCTTCGGGGGTCCGCTAGCCTATGAATCCTAGAGGAAACAAAGCTAGCGGCCGGGAGGTCAACGCGGCTCAACCGAAGTCCCTCAATATCTGCGATGGTCGGAAGTGGCCATCACTTTTGATCGCTCGGATCATCGACCGAGTGGTTCACCGGGGCGCTATCCACTCGTCACGGACCCCATGGTCCGCAACATCGGGCTTAAGCGCATCCTCATCGATGGGGCGGCGCCCTCAACATCTGTTTGCCAAGACCATGGGACGAGATGCGAGATCCCGAGGAGCCGGGCGAAGGCAAGCTCGGCCCCTTCCACGGAGTTATCCCGGGGCTATCTTCAACACCACTCGGGCATATCTCCCTCCAGTCACCTTTGGAGCCGAGAGAACTTCCGAATGGAGAACGTCACCTTTGAGGTGGCCGACTTGCTTGACATATCACACCATCATCGGAAGGCCTTCGCTTGCCAAGTTCATGGCGATCCCTCACTACACCTACCTTTGCATGAAGATGTCGGGTCCCAACGGCGTCATCACTCTTCGCAGCGATGTGAAGCAAGCCTTCACCTGCGATAAGGAGAGGTGCGACATGGCCCAATCTCGCGAGAGGTTGCGTGGCCAACAAGAAGTCCGATTGGCTGCATCAGCCGGCGGAGGGCGAAGTCCCGCGAAGAAGATAGCCAAATTAGGATCCGGCGACACCAAGACCAAGAAGATCTCCCTCGATCCATCGGATCCCTCGCTCGTAATCGGTGCTGCACCTAGATCCCAAATAGGAAAGCGCACTCGTCACCTTCCTCCAAATTAATAAAGATGTTTTTTGCATGGAAACCATCTGATATGTCTGGAATTCCTAGGGAGGTGATCGAGCACTCTTTACACGTCAAAGATGACGCCAAACCGATAAAACAACGATTACGCAGATTCGCGCGGGATCAAAAGGACGCTATCAAAGAAGAACTCGCAAAGCTGGGCTGCCGGCTTCATTAAAGAAGTCCTCCATCCCGACGGTTAGCCAACCCAGTCTGGTCATAAGAAGACGGGGCAATGGCGCATGTGCGTTGACTATACCGACCTCAACAAAGCCTGCCCCAAAGACCCGTTCGGGCTGCCTCGCATCGACCAAGTCGTCGACTCAACGGCCAGTGCCAATTCTGAGTTTCTGGTGTTACTCGGGCTATCATCGGATCGGCTTAAAAGAATCCAAGCTGCTGAAGACATCGTTCATCACGCCATTCGGGGCCTCTTGCTACATCACCATGCCTTTCGGCTGAACGCAGGAGCCACATACCAACGCATGATCCAAAGATGTTTCCGGACGCGGATCGGCAAGAACGTTGAAGCTTACGTCGACGATGTTGTCATCAAGACCAAGCGAAAAGAAGACCTGATCGCCGACTTAGAAGAAACCTTTGCGAACATCCGGGCCTTGAATGAAGTTAAACCGGAGAAGTGCACTTTCGGTGTTCCATCGAGCAAGCTGCTCGGCTTCATGGTGTCACATCGCGGCATTGAAGCAAATCCGGAGAAGATCAACGCCATCTTAAACATGAAACCCCGAGTAACCGGAAAAGACGTCCATAAGCTCTTGGCTGCATGGCGGCACTAAGCCGTTTCATATCCCAACTCGGCGAACGAGGCATGCCCTTCTTGATTGCTAAAGAAGACGAGACGACTTCCAGTGGACCGCGGAAGGCAACAAGGCCTTTGAAGATTTCAAAGAGTTCCTTACGACGCCGCCCGTCTGGCCTCGCCTCAACCCCGGGAACCTCTGGCTGGCATGCGTTTCAGCCACTCACCAAGTGGTTAGTACGGTCCTTGTGGTCGAACGCGAAGAAGAAGGATGGGCCCGGAAGATTCAAAGGCCAATCTACTTTGTTAGCGAAGTATTGGCGGGAGCCAAAATTCGCTACCCTCGGTACAAAAGCTGCTCTATGGTGTCCTAATAACCACGAGGAAATTGGCACACTATTTTCGGGTCACTCGGTCCTTGTCGTCACCTCTTTCCCACTCGGCGATGTCATCCACAACCGCGAGGCAACCGGACGCATCGCCAAGTGGGCCCTAGAGCGATGCCGCATTGGACTTGACTTTTAAGGCAAGGACGTCCGTAAAGTCACAAGCCTTGGCGGACTTCTGGCGAGTGGGTGAACGGCAAGAGAATGTGCCTCGGGAAGACCTCCAACTTGGACCATGCACTTCGACGGATCCAAGAGGATCACCGGCTTGGGAGCGGGAGTTGTGCTGATTTCTCCGGCCGGGGAAAGGCTAAGATATGTCCTTCACCTCCACTTCTCCGCCTCACACAACGTTGCCGAGCACGAAGCTCTTCTTCATGGAGTGCGCCTCGCAGTCTCACTCGGGATACGATGGCTTATTGTGAAAGGCGACTCCCGGCTTGTCGTCAATCAAGTGATGAAAGGCTGGTCTTGCCTAAACGACACTATGGAGGCCTACCGACAAGAGGTCCGCAAGCTTGAGGACAAGTTTGATGGGCTCGAACTCTCTCATGTCTGAGACATAACAACGAAGCTGCCGATGGCGCACAGTTCGGATCTAAGCGAGAAGCTGCCCCAACAGGCGTCTTTGTCGAACATCTCTACGAACCAACCATCGCGGCAAAGACAACTCTCACCGAGCAAACCACGAACAAAGTCGCCATGACCGATACCGGCGGAGGACGCCGCTCATCAAATTCTTAACCCGGCAAAGTGCTTGGGATGGCCGGGATGAAGCGAACGCGTCGGCGTCGTTGCCAAGCATACGTCATGGTTGACTCCGATCTATACAAGAGAAGCCCCTCCGAATTCTAATGAGGTGCATCACACCCGAAGAAGGGAACGGCTACTCCAAGACATCCACTCGGGCATATGCGGAAGCCACGCGGCAGCACGCACTCTAGTTGGCAAAGCTTACAGGCAAGGTTTCTTCTGGCTTACCGCGGTCTCCGACGCGGATAAAGTCGTACGAACCTGCGAAGGCTGCCAGTTTTTCGCCCGACAAAGCCATGTTCCGGCCCAGGAGCTCCAAACAATCCCACTTTCCTGGCCGTTCGCGGTATGGGGGCTGGACATGGTTGGCCCTTTCAAAAAAGCTCCAGGAGGATTCACACACCTCTTCGTCGCAATCGACAAGTTCTCCAAGTGGATTGAAGCCAAGCCGGTCGCCACAATTACTGCTGACAAGGCACGAGACTTTTTCCTCAACATCGTGCACCGCTTCGGCGTCCCAAACAGAATCATAACTGACAACGGGACTCAATTCACGGGAGGCATCTTCAAGGAATTCTGCGAAGACTTCGGAATCAAGATCTGCTACGCATCAGTAGCTCACCCCAAAAGCAACGGACAAGTCGAGCGAGCCAACGGCATGGTCCTCCAAGGCATCAAGGCCCGCGTTTTCGACCGCCTAAACCCTTATGCTGGCAAGTGGGTCCAAGAACTGCCCTCGGTTTTATGGTCGCTGCGAACCATACCCGGTCGGGCTACCGGCCAAACTCCTTTCTTTTTGGTCTATGGCGCGAAGCCATGTTGCCAAACGAGATGGAATATGAGTCCCTCCGGGTTCGCGGCTTCAACGATGAACGCTACGACCCGACCGAGTGGATGACCTCACCCGATTGGAAGAGGCCCGTGAGGCGGCCCTCATCCGTCGGCCAAATACCTTCAAGGGCTTAGAAGATACCACGGTCGCAACGTGCGAGCACGAGCTTTCATTGTTGGCGACCTGGTCCTACGCAAGATCCGGACCACCAAAGATCGACACAAGTTATCTCTCTTATGGGAAGGACCATACATAATCGCTGAAGTGACTTGGCCCGGTGCATACCGGCTAAAGCGTGAAGACGGGTCTATGGTGGAAAACTCCTGGAACATCGAGCATCTTCGTCGATTTTATGCCTAATTCGGCTAAGGCCTCATATTTTCCTTGACTGCCAACCTCAAGCAAGATGACTTCTTGAGTTAGCAGTCGGGGGCTGTACACATGTCAATAAAGCTCAAGTTTTCCTCATCAACTTCTGTGCATAATTTGGTTTATCATTGTTTAATATCCTTCGATTCGAGCTCAGTGTCTAAGGACTGAGAGTTTTCCGATGACCTAATCAAGCCTAGGCTTGATGACAGCCAGACGAAAACTACTTAAGAAATTTCACGCAAAAGCTCGGATCAAGGCATTAACATAAATAAACTAAAAATATCACAAGTTCTACATCGAGAATGTTACGGATATGCGACATTTACAAGACAAAGTCGAAAGACAAATCAAATCTTGAAGTTGTTTACTACATCAAGGGATATTTTCTTCGCCGCCTCTTGCGCCTCACTTAGCATGTCCAAGGCCCTGCTCGTCCGTCGTTCCGTCGCAAAGCCTTCCTCGACCGAGTGGATATCCACTCGGGGGTAAAGGGATTTGGTCTGTGCAAGAGCCAGACCAGCCCCCATGCTGGCTGCTTCGGTGATATTGGCCAGATATCGGTCGGGAGCAGCCGCGGCTTGTCGAATATTTCGATCGGCTCCAGCGGCCCGACCCAACTCCTTGATCGAATAAGGACGAGTAAGATCGGCATGGCGGCATTGGCGACCTCTTCCCGCATCTCGTCGCTTCGTTTGATCCGCCCAAGCAAGACATCGTATTGGGCTCGAGTCTTTACCTTGTAAGCTGCCAAAAGTCCGGATCATTCAAAGCACTCGGAAATAAAGCGCACGGAAGTATTACTTCAAAGAGGATTACCTTCAAACTCGGCCTCCATCTCGGCCTTGTCGAGGCTAACCGCCTCCAGTGGACTTGAAGCGAATGGACCTCGAAGAATTTTCTACAACAAAATAAGATTGTCAACAACCGAGATCAACATGAGAATCATGAAGAAACTTGGAGGCGGGCTTACTCCCGATTGATCCTCGGAGGTCGAGATTCGCCTCCCGAAGCTCTGCGATCTCCCTCCTTAAAGCCGCCTCCCTTGACGCGGCCTCCTCCCGTGGCCTTGGCGTCGCCGAACGTCCTCTAAGGAGTTTAGGTGGGGAACCAACTTCTCCGGCACCTCAGATTTTGCCATAGAGTGGCAATACTCCTTCTGCGCGCAATGGCAGAAGAGTGACCGATTGAAAGACAATGATGATACAATTTAAGAGAAAGACGAAGGCTTACATTGAGGCCAGGGTCGCCTCGTTCGAGCTCTCGACAAGGGCATCCCTTTCATCTTTTTCGGCTTGCCGGTCTAGGATGATGCCCTGCCTCTCGCCTTAGAGTCCCGCCACTCGATCCGAATGGGGGAACCCAGGTTTCAGGAAGGGGGCAACACTGGGGATCTCCTCCACCGTGGTCGGCAAGCAAGAAGGACAAATGAAGACATGAAAGATTCAAATTGAAAGAGTAAAAGAGTACTTGAAAACAAATCTCACCGGTTTCGGCGGCCGCTTGCTTAGGCGGAGTGGCCGGTGGCCTCCTTCTTCCGACTCCGCGCGAGTGGCCCTCGGTCGGGGGAGCTTGAGCCGCGGCCTCGGGCTTCCCGGCCGTGGCGGTTTCCGGTCGGGATATTCCAGTGGGGGTGGGGCTCCTTCCTCGGGACATCCTTCTTTGGAGGCGAAGGTTGTTTCCCGGAGCGCTCGCTCTTGGTTGTGGGCTCAGGGGCTTTGGCTCTGCTGGCCTTGGCACCTCGGGAGAGCGGCGGGGCTGGTCCTTCACTCCCCGGCGGGATCTATGTCACAGGGCCTCTGTGAGTGAATACAGCGGGGTAAAGATAAAGAGAAGTTTTCAATGAAAGAGTTCGGACTTCGGTTTGAGCATACCCGGATGACCAGGCGGATCTTCGGCGCCGTCCGCGGCGATCGTCTCAAAGGTGGGGTCTCGGTGGGAGGAGCGGGACGTCATCATCCAAGTCCTCTATAATCAGCCTCCTCTTGCTCGCGCGCTTGTTCGAGTCTTCACTCGGCGCCGCTCGCTTCCCGGCCGGGTCGCTTTGGATCTTGATCCCGCCAGCGCTTCTTGGTGGGGCGACGCGGCGCGTCATTGTGGGACACCTTGTATGGCTTGGAGGTGATAGAGGCGTTTTCTGCGAGAAGAAAGAGAGTACAATGTTAAGAGACAAGATGTCAAGGTTGAAAGATACTATAAAGCAACCAATCGGCTACTAGGAGGAGGAGGTCGGTGGATCTTGAAGGAAGAAGCTGGCAGAATGAGGGCCCGCTCAAGCTGCGATTCCGGATGAGAAGAGTTTGTACATCGGATCTTCGGGATCTCGTACTTGAGCGGATCTGGATCTTCCCGATTGGGGTCCGTTCCACCTTCATACTCGAAGGCCGGCTTCGACCGTTCCTTGATTGGCGCCGGTCGGCACGATGAAGTGCCGAGTGATCTGTTCCCCGCAAAGACCTCTCGTTTCATCGCGGGATCTTCGCGAGCAGCTCGTTGGCCTCGTCCCAATCTTGGGCTCTTTGGAGCAGTGCTCCATGATGGTGGGGACGGGAGGAAGGCCGACGAAAGATGGCGAGTGGGTTCTAGGTTGCTAATGTAGAACCAGCCCGCATGCCATCCCTTATTGGAAGACTTCAAAGGAAGAGAAAAGTACTCCTTGCGGAGAGATCCGCGGAGTTGGAAACCTGCCCCGCCAACAACGCAAGGCTGGTCCTTGTTCGGATGAGGTTTTTGATAGAACATGCGACGGAAGAGTTGGAAGTGGGGAGGATGCCAAGGAAGGCTTCACATACATGAATGAAGAGAGCGATGTGAAGCATTGAGTTGGGGTTCAGATGGTAGAGATGAAGTCCATAGTAATCCAGAAGCCCCCGGAAGAATTCGGAGGTGGGAAGGCTGAATCCGCAGTAGAAGAAAGAAGTGAAAACGACGAGCTCACCGGTGTTCGGGGTCGGGAAGTCCTCCCCCGCCGCCGGGCGCCATCCCACGATTTCTTTTGGCGGAAGCACGTCGTGCTTCACCATCTCCTTGAGGGTGGATTCCCTCACATCCGAAGCAGCCCATTAGTCGAACGGAATCCTCTTTTCCTCCGCCATAAGAGTGGTATTGATGGGAAGTGGATGCAGTCGGAAAAGGTCGGGTTTTTGACAAGGGAACGTGGGAGATTTGGCTGCGGAAGCTGGTTGCTGCGGAAAGCGAGTTCCTTGATGGATGGATTTGGGAGCGCGCGAGTTTAGGGTTCTCCGCAATGGCCCGATGAACGAGTGTTGTGAAAAGGGGAATTTTTGGAAGATGAAGAGGCGGGGACGACCTCACGCCTTTATAGAAAGATTTGAGGGTTGCGCTAGGTTTTACGGTGAGTGGGCCGAGCCCATAAGAAAATCTACGGCCTAGCTAAGGTGTGGCTGACGCGTGTCCTTAGGGACTTAAGCGGTTGAGCTTAAGCAGATTTGCCCTGGCAATATGCGCGTGTCCGAGTGCCCTATACCTTTGAAAATCCTTTCATACCGCAGTTTGCTTGACTTCATGAGAAGCTAGCACGATGCAACTTGGAAGGTGACCAACGGCTAAGTTTCTATAGTTGCCTTGATGACAAGGGCTGTTTGGTTTTTTAGCATTTGGCTAATTAATTAGATTGATGCTATCTATTTTTCCACCTTGGTGAAGATCTTTATAGATTGAGACCAGTATTACGGCATAAGCTATTTAATAACTTGGTCATATTTTTCATATGATTGAAAAAACTTATTTTCCCATGAGGGACGATTAAAATGTTTGTTCGGGATTACTCGGGCAGATCCACTCGGATAAGCATGAGTTTACTGAGTGCTTTTCACCCATGAGGGTTGATTAAATTATTTGTTTTGAGATGACTCGGACAAATTCACTCGGATAAAGCACGAGCTTACCGAGTAAAGAGGCTGCTTTAGCATGAGCTAGGCATCTACATGAGAATGATTTTTTATAGTTCTTGACTATATGCTTAGTCTATTTTTGACTAACCATATAGTCGGGGGCTACACCTAATTAGGTGCATCAGGAGATGCACCTAGATATTTATTTTTGAGAAATTTTTTAAATATTTTTCCAGCCCTTCACAGTCTTTGGAGCCACTCGGGAAGATTCAGGCAGAGATGATGGAACCACTCGGCGCCAAAAGCACTCGGTCAAAGAGATTTTTTTGGTTGTGTCTTGTTTTGGTCGAAGTGGCTGTCTCGTCGGCGAAAAGGACTCGGGGCTCTTGTGGAGATTATGGCAATCGGGTATCTACATGGCAAGCTTATCCATTGGAAATAGGGATAGATTGCGCCTGCCATATCGTAAACCAAACATGACTTGGGTGTTACAATTGCCGATAGAGATAAGGCAATTGGCCTATAGTCACGGTTTGGTAAGATTGAGGAAACCAACTTAGAGTAAGATCGGGTTTCCGATTTATAAGCCCTCCTCCCAAGACTATATAAGGGGGGTAAGGGGTGTCCCTTGAGGGATATACGATTTCATAAGCAAGAGCTTTAGACACACGAGTTCAATAAAGACACTCGGCGGATCGAATCCACCGAAACAGGAGTAGGGTATTACCTCACGAGAGGGCCTGAACCTGTCTAAATCTTCTTCTCCTTCTAACCCATTGTGCTTGGCGATCTTGACTGCGACCCCCAGAAATCATATTGCCGAAACCAAGTTTCGACAACTTGGTACATGAAAATATAGGCATAGGCATAGTGTCTCCTTTGGTGAATACCTTGTTTTGCGTCTAGCGTACCGTCGCGAGATAGAAGATAGCCTTCTCCTTGCCCTCAACCTCTTGGATTAAAACTGAGCCGATTGACTTGTCATCGGCTGATAGGTATAGCTTGATTGGTATCCCTTTTCTTGGAGGCATTAAAACTGGAGGAGAGCTTAGATAATCCTTGATATTGTCCAAAGCCTTTTGTTGCTCGCCCCCATGTGAATGCTTGATTGGCCTTGTAGGAAGCAGTGGTGTGAACGGCTCCATCTTTTCGAAAGATTGGCTATGAATCGCTGATGAAGTTGATTTTTCTTGATCAAGGCTGGAGTTGCTTCTTATCCTTCGGAGGTGGATCGTCTTGATAGCATTTATGCTCCTTGGTATAACCTCAATTCCTCTTTCATGAACAAGAAATCCCATGAAGCCCGCCGATACACCGAACGCGCACTTCAGGATTCATCTTCGAGCCATATTTTCTTGTCGGTCCAAAACACCGCCTCGGATCGGCTATATGGCCCTCTATCTCCCTGGACTTAACAACGACATCATCGATGTAGATCTCCACCGAGAGCCGATCATATCATGAAAAATATAGTTCATGGCCCGTTGATATGTTGCTCCAGCATTTTTTAGCCCGAACGTCATAACGACCCATTCATACAAGCCGATTGCCCTAGGACATCGAAGGCGGTTTATGGATGTCTGTTCGGCCATGAAGATTTGATTGTAGCTTTGCATTGCCGTCCATAAAGTGATAATTTTGTGGCTCGACGCAGCGTCTATGAGCAAATCGGCTATGGGCATTGGGTATTTGTCTTTGGGGGTAGCCTTATTCGGTCTCGAAGTCGATGCATACCACGAGTTTGCCGTTCTTTTTCAACACTTTGGAATAATGTTTGAGACCCACTCGATGTATCGGCAAGGCCGAATGAATCCAGCATCGTATAGCCAAGTTATTTCGGCTTTAATCGCGTCGTACATATCGGCTTTGAACCTCTGGGAGGTTGTTTGAGCGGCCGATAGCTTTGCCTTGATTGGCGGTTGATGAACGACAATGGATCGGCTAAGTGGGCATCTCAAAGTACTCCCAAGAAAAACAATCTTTATATTCCTTTAATAAATTAATGAGCTGGGATCTACAACGAGGAGATAGATTTTTGCTAATATACGTCGGCCTCGGCTTGTCACCAGAGCCGATGTCAATTTCCTCTAACTCGTCGGTCGACGTAAAACCTTGCCGAGCTTGTCATCGTCTTGGTCGCGGTGTCACATCCTGGGTTTTCCCTAATTCATTTAAAAATAATTTACAGGAAATAATCGGAATTTTTGAAATTAACACGGAGTCAACCTATAATTTTAAAATACAATTAATAAATGGAAATGACATGATAGGATTTTTCTTGAATTCTTCATGTCAAAATACGTGACGAGGATTTTTCTTGGAATTTTTAGAGCACCCTAAGTATTTTTAAACAATTAAATAAGAAAACAGGAATTTAATTAAGTCCCTTTTTCCTTTTTCTTTTTCTTTTTCTTTTTCTTCCTTTTTCCGTACGCCGTACGGCCTCGCTCCCGCCCGGCGCCCTAACGGGCCGACGGCCCGGCTCCCGCGCGCCGCTCCTTCCGGACGTGGGCGAAGCCACGGTCCGCCGCGCTGCGCAAGTCCGGTTCGCCTCCCTCGCGCCGCGGGCACCGGCAGTGGGCCCCACTGTCGGAGCCGCCTCCCGCGCCGGCCGGCCCACCGCCGCCGCGCCGCCGCGCCGCCCGCGCTTACCGGGCGTTTCCGCGCGCCTCGCGCCGCGTGGGCCCCACGCCAGCTCCGCCCGTGCCGCCGCACCCGTGCCGCACTTCGCGCGCGCACGCCGCCGCGCCGCAAAGCGGCCGCCGTATCTCTCTCTCTCTCTCCGAGTCCGAGAACTCCGGTGACCTTATCCCCGTTGTTTTCGTGCCGTTTGGTCTCCTCTCTCCCCCTATAAAACCCCAGAGCTCCGCCTTGTTTCCCCTTTGATCGCCGAGGTTTCTAGCCCGTGTCGCCGCCGTTCTCCGTCGTTCATCCGCCGGTGAGCTCGCCGCCATCCTCGGGCTCCTTTTTTGTTTTTCGTTTGCGTCCTTTTTCCTTTCGCGCGCACGCCGCCGCTCGTCGGCCGTCGCCGCTAGCCGCCGCCGTTCGTCGGGTCGTCGCCGCCCGCCGCCGCCGCTCGGATGGTCGTCGCCGGCGCCGCAGCCGCCGCCGCCGCGCGTCCAAACCTAACCCTAACCCTAACCCTAGCGCCGCCCGCCCCGTGCCGTCCGATCTTGCGGATCGGACGGATCTGCGCCGTCCGATCGCGATGGGTTTGCGCCGTCCGATCGTCGCAATCCGGCCGCCCGAATCGCGCCGCGTCGTCGCCAATCCGGCCGCTCGGATTGCGCCACGTGGCAGCAATCCGCCGCGCGCCCCGCCGCCGCAGCTGCGGCCGTGCGGCGTCACCCTAGGGCGCGCCGGCCGCTGGCGTCATGCGGCGTCAGCCACTGTGCCGCGCAAGGGTGGCGTCACCGAGGGACTTAATTGCGCAATAAATAATTTAATCTTTTCTATTTAGTTTAAAAATCGCAATTAAACTTCTAAAATTCATATCTTTTGAATCCGAGCTCCGTTTTAGCCCATTCAAATTTCATTAAATCCAGAAAAATGTCAAGAATCCGTTAAAAATACTTTTCAGTACTGTTTCAGTAGACTTTTAGGGTGTTTGTTGAGTGCTTTGTTTGTCGTGTAGATCCAGAGTTTTCGGCGAGCCCGTTCTCTTCGAAGTAGTCGCCGAGGTTCCTCGGTCTCGAGCAAGGAAAGTCATACCTTACATTGACCATATTGTACCTATTTTATGTAAATACCTCTATTTCATTCAAATACGCATATGTTTTAGAATGTCATTTTATGGGATGATTATACCTATTGTACTCAACCATAGGATTGTTTACCCTATACCATTGATAACTTGGGGTTCAATGTGGTGGATGATAGTTTAAGGTTGCTTAGTTATGCTTAGTGCAACTAGCTCACTTAAGGGAATCACACTAAACAAGTTTATTTCTAAAGTGGTCCTTAGATGATATTAAGATATGACTTTGGTTTTAATAATATTGAATTATGAAAAAGGTGGGTCGTGAGCACATGGTTGGTCTTTGGTTAGCGTGCTCATGACGATTAAGGACCGGTTCTCGGGAAACCACTGGAAGAAATGCCGTGCATACCACAAGCCGGCATGGGTAATGGTGGGCTTGTAGCATAGCTGTCTCTAGTTAACGTATCCCGAGAGAGGGTGAGCGTGATGGAGTTGGGTCGGCCCCGGTTTTAAGGGTTGATCAGCTTCGGATTCACCGCGGCACTAGAGGGGCTGCCCATTGCCCGATGGGAATGGGGCGAAACCTTGGTGTGGTACGATTGATTAGAGGGAGTTATGTGAAGGGTCTGTCACAATTCCTTTCCGGGCACCGTGGTGGTGCAGGCGCACGGTAACGTGTTGTGGGATTGTGTCTTGTGGGTACTGATTGTACACCTCTCATCGAGTAAAAACTATTCGAATAGCCGTGCCCACGGTTACGGGCGATCGACCAGATTCACCTTGATTAGTCTCATTTATTTTGAATGAAATGTGGAAGCTTGACTAGTGCGGGTGGATGGATGGGCTGTTGCAACGTGGTTTGAGCGTTGGACAGTGTTTATTTAATCTTGCTTAAATGTACTACTTTTTCTTGTCTTCAAATATTATTATTGTATTACGCAAATGCTTTGTTTATGCAAATTGAGCCTCTTGACCATTCCTTGTTATTTACCTCGCATCATGTACCCCTTTTCGGTGTGACTTGTTGAGTACGGTGGTTGTACTCGGTCTTGCTTCTTTTTCCCCCTTCGGTGCGAGAGGTTGAGATCGAGGTCTCAGGAGGTGTAGGCTTGTTCTCGTCAAGGTTTAGGTTGTGGAGTTGGTGTTCCGCTTCGCTCGTGTCAAAGTTTAGCTTAAGTAGTTTTATTTTCCTTTCCCTGCATTTATGTAACTCTTTTATATTGTTTCTAAGACGAGGATTACGTATTATCAATAACGTCGATTTGTGTACCTCGGTGATTCACGGACGAGGATGTAATGCACAAATTAGGCTGCAGAAATTCTGGTGTGAATTTCTTGGCGTGACAAGTTGGTATCGAGCCTTCCTATGACTGTAGGACAAGCCAACTAGAAACCTTAAGAGCCCTCTAATTCTTTTCATGTGCATATGTTTTGAAAGAAAAAGGGGTGTTTTGAAAAGTGGAGTCGAGTCTAGGGTTTAGGAATTGCGAAAATGGAATGTTGGTTATGGGTTTTGAGCATGTTTTGATTTTTTCCCCACTCCTTTGTTTCTATAGATGGCGGGTTCCCCTGCGGCGCTTAGCTGCGGAAAAGGGATGACAGGCTTCGTTGCGGAGCGGCGCGTATGGCCCTGCGGTTGGATATCCCGAAGCACTTGGGTATACGACGGTTGCGCCTCTCGGTGGCGAGTTGCCCTATCGTGTTCGGTTGGAGGTTCACGGGTTTGTGGGAACGTGTCTTCCCAACATGGAGGTCACGGCTTCCGGAGGCACGTCCGATCACGCTTGTCAAGAAGCCGCCTACGATGTTGGCCGGGATGAGGAGGCTGCATGATGCGACCTTCGCACCTCCTCCTACCGCTATCATCCCCGTCGAGGTAGTTCCTCAGAGTCGGTGCATTCAAGTCAACGGCGGAGGAGAATGACTCTACCTTCGGTCACATGTGCACCGTGCTCAAGAGGCTGGATCGGATGCACTCGACCTACACAAGGCGACCAAGGAGCTGAGAACGACAAGAAGATGCGAGGATCGCGCGGCTGCGAGGATGAAGTGGTTCGTCGAAGAAGGAGGTCGGCGAGTTGAAGGGACTCCCGCCACCGGTTGGGGTCGAGACTCCGCACTACGCCTCGGAAGACCACCACCGCGCTTGTCCGTATCCGGCTAGCCCCTCGGATTCCACCGCCTTCTCCGGCTCCACCCGCTCCGGTTCAGTGCCGGTTCCGGTTCCTCTGCTGCGAGTCCTGCCCTCACCTTTGCTCCGGCTTCGGCAAATCCGAGGCGGAGGTGGCGTAATGGTTGGATCTCCGTCTCCGGTGACTCAAGCTCGAGATAATTCGGTGAAGACATGGACTCGAAGAGACTCAAGATTCCTCGGAGGGAAGAGGCGGGATCGGTTGGGCTACGGCAACCGACTCAAAAGATTCCAAGTCCGAGGTGACGCGAGGACTCCGAGGAGCCGTTCGGAAGAATGGGGATCTTACGAAGGAAGCGGTTTCGTTTCCTCGTCTCGTGGATCGTTCTAGTTGCCCTCCTTAGTTTTACCGTTTTTCTTAGTTTGTCTTCTTGGTAGTTCTTTGTGTGTTAGGCTGCTTGTGTGTGGGATAGGCGCGGTCGATATCAAGTGTGATATGGTGATAGATTAAGGATGTTTGGTGCTCTTCCTTGTTTCTAGTCAAGATCGAGAACAATGCATTTGAATTCAAATAATAAAGATTAGTGCTAAGTCATCTGTTTTTCTTCTTTTCTCTCTCGGTCGGTCGTCTCCTTCGGATGGTGAACACCGGGACCGGGGCGAAACGGCAACAATGGGCGTCAGTGCCGACAACAACGAGGCTCACGACGCCAATGGCAATGCTCCTCCACCGCCACCGAGAATCCCACCATTGCTCAAGTGCTCGCTTCACGGACACGAGATGATGGCTGCAATGATGCGGCAAATGCAACAACAACACCACCGGATGCAACGGCGAGATGCTGCAACAAATGCGGCAACGGCGAGAACAATCGGTTTGCCGCCCCACCACCCCAGTCAAGCTACGAGTTCCTTCGTGTCCGACCGCCGACCTTCTCGGCACCACCAATCCCATGGAGGCTAATGATTGGCTTCATGCCATAGAGAAGAAGTTGGATGCGCTACGGTGCACGGATCGGGAGAAAGTCTCTTTTGCCACTCATCGATTCTGGGTCTGCTTCGGCTTGGTGGGACAACTATTTGGTTACTCGCCGGCGGGAAGCGTGATTACACAGGAAGAGTTTCGTCGCGGTTTCGGGACCGCACATATTCATGCGGGAATAGTTGCACGAGAAAAGCGTGAGTTCCGTTCTCTTGAGCGGGGTAACGAGATCGATTCCGAGTATACGCACGAGTTCAATCGTCTTGCCCGTTATGCCCCGGAAGATGTGCGCACGATGCGAAAGGCGGGGAAAAGTTTTTGGCTGGTTTGGATGATGAACTCGCGGACAAGCTTATCTCGGTGAGTATGCTAACTTTGAGAAGCTGGTCGACAAGGCCATTCGACAAGAAGATCAGCGCAACAAGATGATCAAGAAGAGAAAAGTATTCCGAGACACGACCTCCTCAACGGCGGGAAATCGGCGAAGCCGCGTTTCATGTCGGAAGTCGAGTGGACCTACCACCATGATTGTTCGTCGGCATCGACCTTATCACCCGGGAATTTCCAAGCGCGGTAGTGGCGGCGGTCGGCAACAGCGTACTCCGGCCCCGCGCCCTCAACAGCGCCATCCCGGCAAGATCACGACCACCACCTCCAAGGAAGGACTCGGGAGGAAAGCCGGAGTCTGTTTCAGCGTGGTGACCCGGGGCATTTGCGAGACAAGTGTCGAAGCCAAGGCGCGTGGGCCAAGGTTCATCCGGGCTCGAGTCAATCATGCGTCCGCGAGGAATCACGGACCGCTCGAGTTATCTTGGTATGTTTCTGTAAACTATACTCTGCCACGGTATTATTTGATTACGGCGCTACACATTCTTTTATCTCAAAGCAATTTGTTGGGGCACATGGGTTGTCGGTAGTGGGACTTAAGATACCTATGCGGGTTCAAACCCCGAAACCACTTGGAGACCACTCGTATTGTCCCTCGGTAGCCATAGAAATCCAAAGATCTATGTTTCTAGCCAACCTTATCCTCCTTCGGTCAAAGGCATAGATGTCATTCTTGGGATGGATTGGTTGTCCGGACATAAGGGAGTAATTGCTGCGCTAGTCGCACCATTACTCTAATTAATACGAAAGGAGAAAGAGTTGTTTTTCGCTCTCCCATGCAAGTCAAGCCCGTAGCAAGTTTGAATCATGTTTCCACGGGAATCGTCCGAAATGGCGGCCAAGACCCTGTGAAGTTAGAGGATATCCCCATCGTCGAGAGAATATCCTGAAGTTTTCCCGAGGATTTAACTCGAGATGCCGCCAAAAGGAAATTGAATTCGGATTGACCTAGTACCGGGACCGCCCCAATACACAAGAGGCCATATAGGATGGGAGCCAACGAGTTGGCTGAAGTAAAAGCAAGTGGATGAACAGTTGCAAAAAAGGGTATATACGCAGAGCACGTCGCCTTGGGGTGCTCCGGTGATTTTGTGGAAAAGAAAGACAAGACCAAGAGAATGTGTGTGGATTATCGAGCCCTCAATGAGGTTACTATCAAGAACAAGTATCCCCTACCCCGGATTGATGACTTATTCGATCAACTCAAAGGGGCCAAGGTATTTTCCAAGATAGATCTGCGATCGAGGCTATCATCGGTTGAGGATTCGGGAAGAGGACATTCCCAAGACCGCCTTCACCACCGGTACGGGCGTACGAGTGTACGGTCATGTCTTTTGGGTTAACCAATGCACCGGCTTTCTTTATGAATCGATGAACAAGGTGTTTATGGAGTTCTTGGATAAATTCGTGGTGGTGTTCATTGACGACATTTTGGTCTACTCTAAGTCGAGAGGAGGATCATGAGCAACATCTTCGGACGGTACTCGAAAAATTGAGAGACCATCAACTCTACGCCAAGTTTAGCAAGTGTGCTTTACGGTTAAAGGAGGTACGGTTCCTCGGCCACATTGTGAATGCCCAAGGAGTAGCGTGGATCCGGCAAATGTGGAATCGGTTACTAAGTGGACCCCGCCTAAGACGGTTACGCAGATCAGAAGTTTCCTTGGACTTGCGGGTTACTACCGCCGCTTCATTGAGAACTTCTCCAAAATCGCCAAGCCAATGACTCAAGCTGTTGAAGAAAGATGAGAAGTTTAAGTGGTCGGCGGAATGCAATAGGAGTTTTGAAGAGCTCAAGAGGAAGTTGGTGTACGCACCGGTGTTGATCTTGCCCAGCCAGACAAAGGACTTCCAAGTTTCTTGCGATGCATCTCGCCAAGGGTTGGGATGTGTGTTGATGCAAGAAGGCAAAGTGGTCGCATATGCATCTCGTCAATTGCGCCCACATGAAAACAACTACCCCACTCATGATGCGGAGTTATCGCGCGTGGTTCATGCATTGAAGATGCGCGACACTACCTAATTGGTAATCGTTGTGAAGTGTATACGGATCACAAAAGTCTTAAGTACATTTTCACCCAACCGATTTAAACCTCCGGCAGAGAAGATGGTTGGAGCCGATCAAAGATTATGACTTAGGGATACATTACCATCCGGCAAGGCTAATGTGGTTGCGGATGCACTAAGCCGAAAGATTCTTGCACCACTCTCGGTGTTGAAAGAATGTGTGACCGGTTGCGGCGGGAATTCGAGAATCTAAATCTACGAGTGGTGGATTTTGGTTTTGTGGCTGCTACGGAAGCCCAACCCACTCTCATTCATCAAATTCGGGCTGCTCGGGCGTCGGATCCCGAAATGGCCGAACTCAAGAAGAACATGAGAGTCGGAAAAGCTCGTGGTTTTCGGAAGATGAACATGGCACAATACGGATGGGCAAGAGGTGTGTGTGCCGGAAGACAAGGAGTTGAAAAGGCGATCCTTACGGAAGTTCACCAAACCCAATACTCAATTCACCTTGGCGGTACCAAGATGTATCAAGATCTTAAAGAAAAGTTTTGGTGGGTCGGCATGAGGAGGGAGATAGCCGAGTTTGTTGCACTTTGTGATGTTTGTCGGCGAGTGAAGGTAGAACATCAACGGCCCTGATTGTTGCAACCACTTCAAATTCAGTGGAAATGGGAAGAAATTGGAATGGATTTCATCACGGGTTTACCCCGCACAACGTCGAGGATATGACTCGATTTGGGTCGTGGTGGACCGACTCACCAAGGTGGCCCACTTCATACCGGTACATACTACCTACTCGGGGAAGAAGCTAGCGAGCTTTATCTCGCAAGGATCATGTGTTTGCATGGCGTGCCTAAGAAGATCGTGTCCGATAGGGAAGTCGAGTTTACTTCCAAGTTACGGAAGAAGTTGCAAGAAGAACTTGGTACCGTTTGAATTTCAGCACGGCCTATCATCCGCAAGCAGACGGTCAAGCGAGAGAGTGAATCAGATTTTGGAAGACATGCTAAGAGCATGCGCGCTCGATTTTGGAAAAGCGTGGGACAAAAGCTTGCCCTATGCAGAATTCTCTTACAACAACGGTTACCGAGCCGGCATTCAAATGGCACCATATGAAGCCTTGTATGGACGGAAATGCCGCACACCCCTATTTTGGGACCGGACGGGTGAGCGCCAATTGTTTGGCACGGAAGTAATAAGCGAAGCGAGAGGAAAAGGTCGGGTGATTCGGGAAAGGTTGAAGATTGCGCGATCCGACGGAAGAGCTATGCGATAATCGTCGAAGAGATCTCGCTTTTGAAGCGGGGATTTTGTGTATCTTCGCGTTACACCACTCAGGGAGTACACGTTTCCAAACCAAAGGTAAGTTGGCACCACGTTTCGTAGGACCATACGAGATTCGAGGAACGTCGAGGAGAAGTGGCCTATCAGTGGAGCTTCCCTCCAACATGGTGGTATTCACGACGTGTTTCATGTGTCCCAGTTAAAGAAGTGTTTAAGGGTACCGGAAGAACGGGCGAGTCCGGACCGGATCGAAATCCAAGAGGACTTAACCTATGTAGAGAGACCAGCACGTATTCTTGAGGTCGGTGAGAGAAGGACTCGGAACAAGGTTATCGGGTTTTGCAAGGTTCAATGGACTCATCACTCAGGAAGAAGTTACTTGGGAACGAGAAGATGAGCTAAAGGCCGCGCACCGCACCTCTTCGCCGGTACCTCCGAATCTCGGGGTCGAGATTCCGTTTAAGGGGTAGGTTGTCACATCTGGGTTTTTCCTAATTCATTTAAAAATAATTTACCGGAAATAATCGGAATTTGAAATTAACACGGAGTCAACCTATAATTTTAAAATACAAATAATAAATGGAAATGACATGATAGGATTTTTCTTGAATTCTTCATGTCAAAATACGCTAACGGGATTTTCTTGGAATTTTTAGAGCACCCTAAGTATTTTTAAACAATTAAATAAGAAAACAGGAATTTAATTAAGTCCCTTTTTCCTTTTTTTCTTTTTTCTTTTTCTTTTTCTTCCTTTTTCCGTGCGCCGTACGGCCTCCGCCGCCGGCGCCCTAGCAGGCCGCGGCGGCTCCACCGCGCGCTCTTTCCGGACGTGGGCGAAGCCCACGGTCCGCCGCGCCGCGCAAGTCGGTTCGCCTCCCTCGCGCCGCGGGTGCCAAGCAGTGGGCCCCGCTGTCGGAGCCGCCTCCCGCGCCGGCCGGCCCAGCCGCCGCCGCGCCGCGCCGCCCGCCCTTACCGGGCCGTTTCCGCGCGCCTCGCGCCGCGTGGGCCCCACGCCGGGCTCCGGCCGTGCTGCCCCGCACCGTGCCCGCACTTCCGCGCGCGCCGCAACGCCCGCGCCAGCGGCCGCCGTATCTCTCTCTCTCAGTCGAGAACTCGGCGACCTTATCCCGTTGTTTTCGTGCCGTTTCGGTCTCCTCTCTCCCCTATAAAACCCCGAGCTCCGCCTTGTTTCCCCTTTGATCGCCGAGGTTTCTAGCCCGTGTCGCCGCCGTTCTCCGTCGTTCATCCGCCGGTGAGCTCGCCGCTATCCTCGGGCTCCTTTTTGTTTTTCGTTTGCGTCCTTTTTCCTTTCGCGCGCACGCCGCCGCTCGTCGGGCCGTCGCCGCCGGTCGCCGCCGTTCGTCGGGTCGTCGCCGCCGCCCGCCGCCGCTCGGATGGTCGTCGCCCGGCGCTGGCCGCCGCCGCCGCGTCCAAACCCTAACCCTAACCCTAACCTAGCGCCGCCGCCCCACCGTGCCGTCCGTCTTGCGGATCGGACGGATCTCGCTGCGTCCGTCGCGATGGGTTTGCGCCGTCGATCGTCGCAATCCGGCCGCCCGAATCGCGCCGCGTCGTCGCCAATCCGGCCGCTCGGATTGCGCCACGTGGCGGCAATCCGCCGCCGCGCCCGCGCCGCGCAGCTGCGGCCGTGCGTGCGCGCGTCGGCCTAGGGGCGCCCGGCCGCCTGGCGTCATGCGATGTCAGCACTGCCGCGCAAGGGTGACGTCACCAGGGACTTAATTGCGCAATAAATAATTTAATCTTTTCTGTTTAGTTTAAAAATCGCAATTAAACTTCTAAAATTCATATCTTTTGAATCCGAGCTCCGTTTTAGCCCATTCAAATTTTATTAAATCCAGAAAAATGTCAAGAATCCGTTAAAAATACTTTTCAGTGCTGTTTCAGTAGACTTTTAGGGTGTTTGTTGAGTGCTTTGTTTGTCGTGTAGATCCAGAGTTTTCGGCGAGCCCGTTCTCTTGAAGTAGTCGCCGGGTTCCTCGGTCTCCGAGCAAGGCAAGTCATACCTTACATTGACCATATTGTACCTATTTTATGTAAATACCTCTATTTCATTCAAATACGCATATGTTTTAGAATGTCATTTTATGGGATGATTATACCTATTGTACTCAACCATAGGATTGTTTACCCTATACCATTGATAACTTGGGGTTCAATGTGACTGGATGATAGTTTAAGGTTGCTTAGTTATGCTTAGTGCAACTAGCTCACTTAAGGGAATCACACTAAACAAGTTTATTTCTAAAGTGGTCCTTCCGATGATATTAAGATATGACTTTGGTTTTAATAATATTGAATTATGAAAAAGGTGGGTCGTGAGCACATGGTTGGTCTTTGGTTAGCGTGCTCATGACGATTAAGGACCGGTTCTCGGGAAACCCTGGAAGAAATGCCGTGCATACCACAAGCCAGCATGGGTAATGGCTGGGCTTGTAGCATAGCTGTCTCTAGTTAACGTATCCCAGAGAGGGTGAGCTTGATGGAGTTGGGTTGGCCCCGGTTTTAAGGGTTGATCAGCTTCTGGATTCACCGCGGTACTAGAGGGGGCTGCCCATTGCCGGTGGGAATGGGGGCGAAACCTTGGTGTGGTACGATTGATTAGAGGGAGTTATGTGAAGGGTCTGTCACAATTCCTTTCCGGGGCACCGTGGTGGTGCACCTGGCGCACGGTAACGTGTTGTGGGATTGTGTCTTGTGGGGTCTGATTGTACACCTCGATCGAGTAAAAACTATTCGAATAGCCGTGCCCACGGTTACGGGCGATCGACCAGATTCACCTTGATTAGTCTCATTTATTTTATTTGAATGAAATGTGGAAGCTTGACTAGTGCAAGTGGATGGATGGGCCTGTTGCAATGTGGTTTGAGCGTTGGACGGTGTTTATTTAATCTTGCTTAAATGTACTCTTTGTTTCTTGTCTTCAAATATTATTATTGTATTCGCAAATCTTTGTTTATGCAAATTGAGCCTCTTGACCATTCCTTGTTATTTACCTCGCATCATGTACCCCTTTTTCCGGTGTGACTTGTTGAGTACGGTGGTTGTACTCGGTCTTGCTTCTTTTCCCCCTTCGGTGCCGAGGTTGAGATCGAGGTCTCAGGAGGTGTAGGCTTGTTCTCGTCAAGGTTTAGGTTGTGGAGTTGGTGTTCCGCTTCGCTCGTGTCAAAGTTTAGCTTAAGTCGGTTTTATTTTCCTTTCCATTGCATTTATGTAACTCTTTTATATTGTTTCTAAGACGAGGATTACGTATTATCAATAACGTCGATTTGTGTACCTCGGTGATTCTGGACGAGGATGTAATGCACAAATTAGCTGCAGAAATTCTGGTGTGAATTTACAGGCGTGACACGTGGTATCCATGCCGAAGACGCTTGAGCCCTCCACCATGTCTTGTTCAAAGCAGCAGCTGCGGCTCGTCATCTCCAATCGGCTATATTGTGGAATTGAACACATTTAGAAAATCAGCTTGCAACATTTTCCCAGACAAACAATCAATGCCTTTGATTTCCCAAAGCGGCAAATCGGCAGCGACGCTAAGCGGCTGTCGGGGCACGATCTCGATCTTGTCGCCGTCCCATTGGATCGAGCACGATGCATCGTGGAAGGAACGCAACAATTGGCGTGTATCTAGTTCCTTCCAAGTAGCAGGCTGTAAGATCCCTTCCCGTCGATGACAAAGAATGTTGTTGACACGGTCTTAATGCCGATGGTTAGTTCGACGTTCAGGACACCCTTGGTTTCTGACGGGTTGCCACCGAAGTCTTTGAGCACCATATTGGTCTTTATCAGGTCTTCGGCCTCTTTGCCTAGTTTTTGAATGTTGCGTAGGGCATTAGGTTGACTGCGGCTCCCCCATCAACTAGCATCTTGGACATCGGCTTGCCGTTGACGAATCCTTTAACGTACAACGGCCGGGTGCCGATTTTTGGTCCCCTCGGGTTTGTCGAAAATAGCTTGGTCGGTGAGATTGCTAGTTTCACCAAGTCATCTTCGATAGTGTCGCATCGGCTTCGGAGAGGCCGAATTCAGGCGGCAATATGAATACCATGTTGGCGATGCGAAACTTTGCCTTTCCCTTTGGCTGCCCTCTGGCTTGATCGGTGAACTCTCCTGGGCTTGCTCTTTGTCGGATTTGTGGAAGTTTTCTCTTTGGGGATCCATCGCCTTTTGATCTTACCCAGCCGACGGCGTTGTTCTTGGATCATTTGTCGAACTTCTTCTTCCCTTCCTTCACGCTTTAACCTTTGAATTCTTCGTTTACGTGTTTTGGTGAAGAGGTCGGAGGGGGCACCATTGGGGTTGGCCAATTCTTCATCATCGGCCTCTTCTTCGTCATAATAGTCATCGTTTTTTTCGTCAAAGAAGTCTTGATGGATCGGTCCTAGCCGATTGTGAACGGACTGCCGGCGCCGGTTGAGCTGAACGGTCCTTGGGACGAACCGAGTTGGGTGGTGATTGGCCAGAAGCACGTGTCCAGTCCTCGGGGTACTCTTGCAAGCGGGCGATTTTCTAGCGTTGGCGGCCTCATCCCGGTCTTCGGCGGTGTCGAAGAATTCACAATGCTAATGGGGATTGGCACCACTGTGATTCTCGTCGTACCGGCGGCCTCATGTTTTTGGCTCTTGCCGATAAAACCTTTCAAAACGGGCCTCTTCCCGCCACGATTGCTGCTGGGGGCGGCGTCGGCTGCTCGTGTTGATCGGCCGTCGATCGGGCAACGGGGCGCACCATGTTGATTGGCGTGGCTTGACTTCCAGTCGGCTTTCCTTCTGCATTGACCCCTTTCAATGTTTCGGCTAAGCTGTACGTCATTCTGCGCTGCCGATCAGCTTGCCTAGGGCAGGTTTGAACCATATTGATTGGGAAGGGGTCGCCATCTACCTTCATCGGCCAAGCTGGAATCGCGAACTTGAGTTTCCGGCTTCTATTGCCATTGGATTTTTTTGAAGACTTTGGAATCGTTAGTGGCGTGGGATGTGGAGTTGTGCCACTTGCAATATTTTTCTTCTCGAGTTCTTCCGATGGGATCACGTGGTTCTCGGGAAGCTGGATCTGTTTTTCCTTGAGTAATAAGTCAAAAATCCTGTCGGCCTTAGTGATGTCGAAGTCATATCTCTCTTCTTTGACCGTCTTCAATAGCCACTGGCAGACGATGGCTTTTTTATTCTTGGCCCATTCGGCTGCCGCTACCTCTGCATCATCATCGTTGGAATCGGAGTCTGACTCAACAACGACTTGAGTTATGTTCTTGATGGCCTTCCTGGTGTCTTGAAATCTTTGTTCATGGGCCGTCACCTTTTGTGCCAGATGTGCCAGGCTGTCGAAGTCCTGAGCGGAGAAACGTTCATGGATCGACGCGATAAGGCCATGGAAGGCCAAGTCGGCTAGTTGGGCATCCGACAGCACCAGGCTGTGGCATCGGTTCCTCATCTCTCTGAAGCGTTGGATGTATTCTTGAACCGACTTGTTGTGCTTACGCACGTCTTGGTGAGGTCCGACAACTTCATTTCATGGTTGCCGGAGTAGAAGTAGCTATGAAATTGTTTTCGAGATCGGCCCGGCTACGGAATTGAGTTGTAAGGCAATGAAGAGAACCAGGTGAAAGCCGATCCCGAAAGCGACAAAGGGAACAACCGGACTCTCAAGGCGTCTGTAGCCGATGCCTCGCCGCACTGCGCCAGGAATCGGCTGACTTGCTCGTAGGTCAAAACATTGTCTTGCCCTGAGACCTTCGAAAAATCTAGGATCTTGTATCGGTTGGGCAATGAAATCCGCTCAAAATGCTCTGGATAAGGATACTGATACATGTTCCTTGAGTCCTTTGGCTTGAGGCCGAATTGATCGCGCATGATGTCTGCAATCAAATCGGCCCAAGTCTGGTTGTCCTGCTGTATCGGCTCATATGGATCATATGGCGCGGGCGCTTGCCGATACAGTGGTGGTGGCGTCTGAGGCCTTGTAGTGATGGTCTTGGCGGCCTCCTTGATACTGGTAGTGGAGTGGATGATCAGCGGGAGGCGGCCGATTTGCCAGTGGTGGCGTTGGTGGACACAAGAAGAGCTGTCGTCCACTAGCGTTGTACTGTCTGTCTAGGTCGATTTGGGAAACTGTCTCTAATTGCCGATTGTCGTTGAACATGTTGGCAATCTGATCCTGGGGCAGTGGTTGCTGTTGGTTCAACATAGTGATCGCTGGTCTAACAGCCGATCCGGACGGATTCGGCTGATTGAGGACCCCTCCTGGTGGCCCTGGTTGTGCTGGCAATGGAACCGGCCGATTCTGGGTGGCCAACGTCCTGTAACCAGAAAATTGGCCATGTGTGAAGTACGTCGGCCCCCGCTGTAGCTGGTCGGCTATTTTGGCGTCGACCACAGTAGAAATCATGTTGTTAAGGGTGTTGACGAGGATGCTACTTTGGTTGACCAGCGCGTGATGGATGGCCGAATCAATTCGATCTTGCAAAGTATGCAGGGCCGAATCATCTTGTTCTTGAATCGGCTCCTCCACCTTCTGTTTGCCCTTTGATCCACTTGGAGGAGGATGCCTTGAGCTCGTCCATGCTGAACTTGTACTTTTGATGTACGGCCGGACCTTATGCAGGTGAATGATTGTAAGTAGTTGGCACGGAGCTCGCTACCATCTTCTTGTAATCGGCTTCTTGTTTAGCCGATAATTGCTCAATCTTCACGAGCACGATGTTGTCACGAGAAACATTGAGGCTCTTGGAGTCGACCATCTTGTCGGCTGCGTCGATGCGTCCTAGTCGAGTTGACAAAGAAAGTCCCTGGGCGTGCCAAGAAGCGTGTTGACGAGAAATTTCTCTCACGCGCTGCCCGGGAGATCGCAACTCCGGTGTAGGTCCTTCTCGGCTACCGTGCTATTCAAGGCGTGCCGATTGGTTTGATCTGTTAACCAACAAGAAAAATAGAGATATATGCGTTAAGTATTAAGTTAGATCCTCTTGGATCTTGCAGGAGTCAATTCACATATATATGCTATTCCGAAGTGTATTTAAACTAAGTGACTAGAATAGATCGGCTGCTGCCGAGACAGTATTAGCCGCTTAACCCAAACATACCACAAAATAAAAGATATATGCTTTAATAAACTTAGCCGATGTCATAAGTCCAACTATGAATCGGCTAATACTCTGATTTATCTTATGAAAATATATTGATCTGAGCTAAATGCACTAAACCTAGATCAGTCGGCTGTCGGCTGTAGCTGACAGGCTGATTCTGGCTTAAGGCATTTAATTAGAGCAAGATCTTAATATAAGAGGCGGTTTTAATAATCCTTATAACGAATATGTCAAAAGAACATTAAAACAGATAAGGCCGGCTGAAACCTCGGCACTGTCTCTAAGCCAAATATATCTAGCCGAACAGATCATAAAAGTTCTAAAAACGCTTAATAGTTCAATGTTGATGCATCATTAAGTATAAAAAGAACAATCTGATATACTGTAGCTGATGTAAATACCTCGAGACGGTGGATATCGCATATAATGTAGGTCAACCTTTAGACCTGGCTTTATCGGCTGGTGATTCCTGACAGAAGTGAGCCGATGGCGAGACATATCTAAACATTGCTCTAGATTATATGCAATATATGATAACTAGCGCAACATAAATCATCGAATTTAGAGTGTCCTGACGATGGAAGCACTAAATTCGACGAGATACACCACTATTTACCTGAACTTGGGGATCGAAACGATGCAGCCCGAAGCAGGATCAATTGTTCGTCTGAAGAAAAAGGAGGCGATGCGCCGAAGGTTGTATTGATTGTGTGTGAATGACTATTACAGGGATCTCGGGTCCTATTTATACCCAAGAATAACATTATCTGTACAGACCCTGGACTCTATCTAAACTACTATTTAAAATACGACAATGTCCCGGGAAGGACCCATGCCGCATTACAATAAACAGTTTAAACAAATCCCTAATTTATAGATACAATTGTCGTTACAGGACTCTATCCATAGATGGCACTATCTTTTAACGCGCAATTTGGAATCCGAATCTTCTATTTATCTTCAACCACTTTTACCGGAAACGGTTTTGCCTTCGCATATGACTCAGCATCGGCTATCGACTATCTTTGTCCGATCCAATCTCAGCCGATTGACCTCGTAGCCGATCGTTACTCAGCCGATTTGAGCATAGCCGATGCCACCTCTGCTTTTCCATGATTATTCTGCCAATCCAATTCCGCTTCAAATTCGACCTTGAACTTAGGGATTTGGTTGCAGATTTGGTCGTTAACAAGTGTGCCCGACGAAGTTGCACCGGCTGCACCGAGTCCTGCCTAGGCAATTAAAGCCGATGTGACATGGCAAGAGGCAGATACTACAAGGTTTTGAAACCAGGGGATCAAGAGTTGTGGAATGTGCAGACTGAGATATGGAAATCTTCTTTGCGCGGCCCATACTGTTGCCAATTAATGCAACACTATGATTGAGAATTGCCGACCATTTCAAACAAGGCCAAAGAACAGGATTACCGGAATGAAGACCCTGGCTTGAACGAGGAGAAGAAGAATTCCCAAAGACGAGTTTACCAGGGAACAAACAGGAAGAAGCTTCAAAGTTAACCTTGTGAGAGCCAAAGTAAATGAAAGACTTTGGTCCAGCTGATTTGATTGGTGAACTGGTAAACGGCTTGGCAAAAGAAATCTTCTTAGAGCTTTTAGAGATAAGCTTTCTGGACCTCTTAGAGACCACTTTGATCCATTCTTTTTCCTGCTCAATTTCCCAAAGACGCTTCTCTCATTCCTAGTTGGGCAAGCCATTGCTCCAATGATGAAAATAACTGTCAAAGCTAGCCATGATGACTCGGTGAAGCTTATAGACATGAAAACCCACTTGCTTAGAGAAAACTGAGAAGCGAAAGTGGTTGTTGCTTAAGAAATGAACATGAAAGTTTTCAGCTTTGCCACCCAAACATGCTTGCAGAGCAAGGGCCACAGATTCCTCGGAGAGACAAAAAAGATGACGACGGAAAGTGACCAACAAAAAGAAGAACCCGAAGCAGAAGCAGAAGGATGGTGCACGGGTGACCTGAAACGGCGACAAACTTCCTCTTGGAAAACCAGGCCCTTGTCGAAGTCCATTTTGCTGGCAAGTTCCACGGCGGACCCCATGAACGAAGGCTTGGCCAGACACGCTCAAGCAGGTGGATCATCGCGGATTAGGGCCACGAGAAATCGAAAGAGTCGAAGGCTGGAGGAGCTGGGGGTGGAGCAAGGAGGGGAGGCATGTTTGATACACAGAGGTGATATGTGGTGCTCATGTTGCACCTCGTTTGGAAGGTAATATTGCCGATCGGATCAAGGGACAACAAATTCGGCAAGTGGTCACCTAACAGGGAAGAGCCTTTCAAGATCCACAGATGCGTCTCTAAAGGAGCCTACATGCTGGAAGGGTTAGATGGAGAAGTGTTTGAAAGGGCCCTAAATGGCAAATATCTGAAGAAGTATTACCCCAGTGTCTGGATCAACTCATGATTCGGCTAAGGTCTAGCCAATTCATATTAGCCGATGCGTTGAATACGCATCGCCTTTAGGTCATTTTTATGCTAAGTTTTTCCCCTGATTTTTATACATCGGCTCCGCCTAGCCGATAGCGGCACAATAGTCAGTTTGATAATTTTATTAATGCTGAAGACATCATCAACAAAATTAAGGGGGCATACATGTATACTATCAGAAATCAGACTTAGCAAATTTTCGTGGTTCGAAATTTTCGAAGCATTCAAGACATGGTCGGCAAGCATGCACATGAGTGGCATTGAACAAACCGAGTACAAAAGAGTTTGAGCCGATTACAGGATGAACTACGATGTTTGAATTACAAGAATTTCCTAGGCAACTATTACAAATAGTTCAGCGGGAGAGGAAGTTGGTGATAGTCGATATCGCCTTACGATGAATTCCGTCTATCTCTTCGATGAGCTTGGCGTCTGCTGCATCACTCCCTGGGATCGGCTTCATCGCCCTGGTCATATCGGATAAATGTGACACGACCGCCTTGATATTCGCTCGTTGGTCCTCAATTTCTTTCGACAGGCCGGCCACACGCTGTTCCTTGGCCAGGATGTCGGCTTCAACGTTAGCAAGTTCGGCTATCAATTCCTCCCGATGCTTGCGAAGCCGATCAAGCTCGGCAATCGGCTCGGTCTTCAAGGCATCGAACTTGGCCTTCTCGGCGGTGATTTCTTGTTGGCTGACTCTGATGTTGGCCTCCAACGCTTGGTTCTCTCGGCGATCAGCTATTCTCTGCTCAGCTCGTTCGAACTTGTGCCGATGCGCCTCCATGAAGGTGGCCGGTGCGATGACATCAGCCAGCTGATCTGGCAGCTGATCTTGGACGTCTTCAAACCGACTTCGGATGGAACCACAGTCGGTGACCAAAAAGTCGAGGGAGCACTCTATCCGCTTGGCTATGTCTGACTGGGTAGCCCGTAGGTCCTCATCCGACAACACCATAGCCTTGTCGGCACCCTCATCAGGGTCCAGGAACTCTGAGAGATCGAAGTCCTAAAGATCGGCTACAGACTGCAAGATAGAAGACAGTTAGAAGAGTCGACAAAACTAATAAGTCGATTTATGAAGTTGGAAAGAACTTACTCGGACAACTGGGACTGAGGTAGCCACGTCTTCGGCATCACCACCACCTGCAGCCACTGGCGTGTTCTCGCTCGATACGTGGGGGGCAGGTGTCTGGAGCACGAGGAGGCTGAAAAAGATACAATTCAGAAACCGGCTGTGTTGATAAGAGGAAAATGAAGGATGGCAGAACTTACCGAGGGAGGAGGAGCCGTTTTCTTCTTGGCAGCTAGTTTCTTCGCCTACAGACACAGAAAGCCAATGAAACATAAACTTGGAAAAGGTAATGAGATCAAGTGATGAAAGGTGTTTACCGGTTCGGAGCGAGGAGCGCGCTTTTGAGGGCTCAGAGTCTTTTCGATGGTTTGTTCAGCCGACGGAGTCTGGGCATATTTGTTTGAAGAGCTCGTTTGGTTTGTGGCATCATCGATAGCTTGGTCCATCTCCTCGTCCCTAACTTCTTCTTTAAGGATGGCGTCCACATCGGGTCGATTGGAGGAAAATCGTCGGTTGAAGTTGGTTTCGGCTTCTTCGAAGCTGTTTCTTTCTCTGCGGCCGGGTAGCGGCGTGGCGGCTTCGCTCTCTTTGCCGATGCAACGGCTCACGGGTTTGGCAATGAAGGAGTGTGTTTACCTTCTGCGGTTGGAAGCCGATAATCAACGGGGCTAGCCCGCAGCTGCCAGACAGTATGCCAGGAGCATAGAGGATTGCTACTCACGTATTGCTGGCGTGCGGAGGGGAGGCATCAGTTGTCTGCAAAAGAATGAAGCATGGTTAGTCAAATATACAAGTAATGGCCGAAGGGAACTAAAAAGAGAAGACACTTACCAATGGGGTCATCTCCGGATCGACGATGGTCAAGTACATGGAGGCCAACTGATGGAACAAGTGCCGCTTCCACTCATTTCACCATCGGCTGAAGACAGTTGTCCTCGTTACCGCCAAGTCAATGTTGTCGATGCTACCCAGAGGGAGGCCGGGGATGTTGAGCAGCCGATGCATCATGATGTCTTCTTCGATTTTGCCCCTGGCCTGGATCTTGTCTGAATAATAGAGGTTGATCGGCAGTTGGCCCATGCCAAGTTGTCTCGCAGCCACCATCGGATGATAAAATTCGTAGGACTTCTGGATGTTGCGCCCTTGATGGATGCTGACGGGGAGGATGCAAGGCGTTATGGCCGATATGTAAATCTCCCTCAGCTTTTCATATTCTTCAGAGTTAAGCTCGTCTAGCCGAAGATCGTTTGGGAGTTTGAATTTGTCAAAATCTTCATAGGCGAACCATATCCTCGAGTTGCTTGGGAAGCCACTGTACAGGTTGCCGAACCAGTTTTTGAAATGATCGACTATCAGCTTGGATCCATGATAAGTTGTCGCTGCTTCCCCATACGACATGCATCAGCGGGTGGTCACTTCTTCGTCATCTTCGAACCGTGGCTCGATCAGGGGGAAATCAGCTTCTAATGGAGCTGGCCTTTCTGCGACTTGATAAGTGTGAAGATTCAACCACAGTTGCAGTAACCACCAGGGTCCTCCTATGTTGACGGCCTGCTTGGAAGCCAGTCTAGCCGATGCGTTGCTTAGCATCTGGTACAAATGGCCGAGCAAGTATTTTCCTAAGGGGACTTGCTTTTTTCTCACCAGAGCTTTGGCTACGTGCTGCCAGTTGCTAGTTGGCCCGCAGGTTGATCCACAGAATACAAATTTTTCCAGCCACATCAGGGGGAAAGCTACATGTTCTCTCTCGAAAATCAGGCCATCTTTCATGTTCATCGATATGAAGCCGCTCCAGCCTCCTATGCTCTTGGTCTTGAAATTATGAGTGCATTTGATGTTGAGGCCGGCTGGGTCGACTGTGGAGGTTATATCCAGTCCCGTGATCATTGCCACATCCAAGAGAGTTGGTGTCATCGGTCCTTGTCTAAACAAAAACGCATTCAGTATATCTGACCAGAAGTAGGTGGCAGCGATAGGAGGGGCTCATCCTTGGACATGTCGGCTATTGTCAAAGCTAGGCACGCTTATACCTAGTTCAGTCCAATGGGTTTCTTGCCTAGCCGACATTCTTGAGTACCAAGCTGGCCAGGATTTATCTGTTGAAGGCCAAGACTTGAAAGCACCAGACCAATAGGCCAGGTCAGGAGAGGAAAACCTAAAGGGGATCCGGTTTGTTTCGGCATTGATGAACTCACTAGGGTCTAGGTTGCCGATCGGCCCTAACAAGAACTGATTGGGACTAAGAAGGTCTACGATGGCAATTTGGTGAGCAAGGTCCTACCAATGAAAGGATAGAAGAACAAGATTACAGAAGGTAGAAAGCCAAATTGCAAGGAATAAGGGGCTATAGCCGATGGAACTTACCTCAGGGTATTCTGCCTGAGCTGTGTCGGAGCGAGTGCTTGAAGACGCCATTAATGGAGGGATCGCCGCCGCGGAGGGGTTCGCCGGTGAGGTCACGCTTCGGGTTCCGACGGGTCACCGAGGAGACGGAAAGGTTTTTTCGGCTAGGGCTTGAGGATGCAAAAGTGACAGCGTGGCTTGGTTTGGCACAAGGCGGGTGTTATTTAAAGAGATTTCGTGACAGCCGAAACGGATTAGGGCGAAGTTTTTGTGGGAAGTTGAAACATCGTCAAATCCGTAATACTATCATATCACAGACTTGGGGGGCATGTGTTAACGATCAAATTTGGTAACCAAATCCCCGAGTTCAGAACCAAGATTGAAGCGGAATCAGATCAGGAGTGCAATCTGCGAAGAAACAGGGGCTGCATCGGCTAAGACTGAATCGGCTGGGAGACCAGTCGGCTGAGGCTGAATCGGACAAGGATGGCCGATAGCCGATTCCGATTAGGAGATGGAGATTGAACCGATCCTGAAAAAGGAGCATAAAGATAAATATTGGATTTGGTTCCCAAATGTTCGTTAAAGATATTTCCATGGATAGAGTCCTGTAACGGCAATTATATCTGTAAATTAGGAAGTTATATAGATTTCCCTTTTGTAATACGGCATGGGGCTGCGTCCCGAGATATTGTCGTACTGTAAATAGTAGATAAGGTAGAAGCCGTGTCCTGCACGGATATTGTTATGCCTGGGTATAAATAAGACCCGAGGGCTCTTTCTAAAGAGATCAACCAACACACAATCAATCAATTTCGATGCATTGCCACCCTATTCATTTTAGACGAGTTCTTGCTCTTGCTCGGGTTGAAGGGTTACGCGGAAGCTACGCTAGCCAAAAACAAAAATCTTTCTACCGCGCAAACCAGTAACACTTGCAAGTAAGGGCCGATAGATCGCTACCGATTGGAGTATGCAGTGGAAATAGCCAATCAGGGCTATCCGATCTGGAACTGTGCTGGTCGATGACAACCGATTCCTGGGGACAGCCGATTCACCAATCAGCCGATTCGCCGATGTCGCAGCCGATCTGAGTCGTCCGACCGCGTTCTCACGCCTCGCTCCGATGCGCTCGACCGCAGCCGATTCCACCACAGCCGATTCGTAGCCGATCAACAGCGCCGCAACGTAGCAGCGCCTCTACCGGTATCCACACGTCCGGGGACAGAACGCCGAACACTTGTGTGCTAGCACGCGATGCAAGGCTAGGGTTTGGCTCGAAAGTGGGGAGGGTTTCCGTGGAGATTGATCTCGACGACTTCTGTTGCGGATTCGGTTCAATGCGATACTGCAACTCTCCACCCCTCGCCCCTTTATATAGAGTTGGCCGACTGGGACTAGTGGCCGATCAGGACTCTATTTTAAATCCGATCCTATCCGAATCTCACAGAGTTGGCCGCCCATACATCGTAAGCCCATAGAACTCTATCCGATCGGATCCTTATCCGATCGGATCCCTATCCGATCGAGCCGTATCCGAGTCCAAATCGAATATCTATTCCATCCCCTTAAGCGTGCGACCCTGTAGGTTCAGGTATACTCGGTTTCGGCTATAGTCTAACTTAGCCGACCGTCGGCTCGAGTCCAACTCAGCCGACACATCAACGGCGCCTAGCAACACATATTGATACCATAGTATACAAGAATATAATATCGGCTCGAACCTGTAATGTGTACACAAATCCCTTTGCCTCATGATACCAATTAAGCTAAAGGCAAGATGTGTGCCATCCCTTCAATAGCTTAACCATTCACTCGAACCGTATTGGATTATCTGTCTGTTGATTGACTCCTCAATCAACTTAGCATGGCCATGCATTTTCATAATCCATTACCTCGAGGGGCCCAGAGATATCTCTCCAAAGGAGGGGCAAATTCCATCTTGATCACTCACATCCCACTCCATGTTTCATAGCAAACCCGAAGACTACTTTTATAACTACCCGATTCTGAATAGCGTTTGGTAGTCCCAAAGTAGGCTACTACACATGTTGGAATCCATGGTGATCTTAGGTCTAAGGACTTTGTACCAACACTACCGAGACCAACTAATGGCACATTAATTCATGTAGTGTCTCATGGTGGGTCTATCCAACAATGTGTTCTCTAACACATATGTCCATGTTTATTGACTTGGTATCTCCATACCCATGATCTATGAGACATGATCATCAATCAATAAACATGTCGATCTTAGAATCATATTAGTTCCAATAATATGATATATGATCAGGGATCATTTAGAAATAGATTCATACATATAGAGTCTCATAAATAAGTCACGTACTTATTGATCAATACAAGATGTCTATTTTATGGAACTGAATAACACTTTATTCATAAATACATAAACATTGACCATGATATCCAACATCTCCATGTTGCCTCTAGGGCATATCACTAACACGGGCTGCATCGGTTCTGATCTCCGAACAAGGTAATTATTTGTCATTAGTGATTTGTATCATAGGGACTAGTGCTTCCATCGTCATGACACTCTAGTTTTGATGTAATGAACTCCACAATTTATCATACGCGGCCTATAATCTAGAGCAATCTCTAGATTTGTCCTACAATCGGCTTGTTTCTCTCTGAAGATCATAGCCGATAAGGATAGATCTAGGGGTTGAATTAGATTATATGTCGTGTCTACTATCTCGAGGGGTTCACATTGACTCATACAGATCTGATATTTCTTTTTGTACATAATGCTGCATCTAACCGACCTATTAACTCGCTCTTAGAACTATTAAGATCTATTTAGTTTAATGTTTATCATTAGAGACAGCGCTGGAGTTTCAGCCATCCTTATCTGTTTTAGTATTTTAGTTTTAACTGCTATTAGATATATTAAAACCGCCTTTTATATTAAGATCTTAATCTATCTAAGTGCCCTAAGCCAATATCAATCTGTCATGCTATGCTGACATCCGATTGATCTAGGTTTAGCACATTTAGATTAGATTAATATCTTTTTATAAAATGTATCATAGTATTAGCCGATTCATATTAGATCTGCAGTATCGGCTAAGTTATCAATGTAGTTAATTACTACCCTAATACGCTTTTAGCCTAAGTGGTTTATACTGTCTTGGCATAGCCGATCTATCCCAATTACTTAGTTTAAGTGCGCTTTGGGATAGCAATTATCTGTAAATTGATGTCTTCAGCCGATCCGGTAGGATCTAATTTCAACTTAATGCCTATTTCTTGTTTCTTGTTGGTTAGAGGATCAAACCAACTGGCACGCCCTCAATTCACCAGAGGCGACCAATTTGGACCTCCACTAGAGTAAAGCTAATCTCTCACGCCAGTGCGTGGGAATCGAATTTCTCATCAACAATATTGCATATATATATATATATGTGTGTGTGTGTATAAATACATATCTTACATATATATATATTATGCATATATATATGTATTTACACATATATATGCATATATATGCATAATATATAAACAAGGAGCAAGCAACATGAGCAAAATTAAAAAATATCTTTAGTCCCAGTTGGTAATACCAACTGGGACTAAAGATGATAGCACAGACACGGATCTTTAGTCCCGGTTATTTCAATCGGGACTAAAGATCGACATCTTTAGTCTCGCTTTCATGGTCCCGGTTTGCAAGCAAGGACTAAATTGGGTTGTAAACCGGGACTATAAAGGGTTTCCCCAACAGTAATGAGAATATAGCAATATCAATTACATACAATTGCTTTTGATCATTGAACTTATATTTTGAGTTGAGAGACTTACATCCTCAGGGTTGGTCTGTACCTCCCATTAACCTTGAGGAACTCATAAATGTAATATCCACAAAGGACGCTGCCTCTAGGTTGCTTGTGACACTTCATTATGACATACACACATAGAAAAAATTAGTTATACATGCAGACAAGAGAATTAAAATAAATAGGGGTGCAGAGTATGTTTATTAATTATATCACCGGTCAGTATGTTTGCACTAGCAACTTCTCCCTCGTTGCCAGTTGTTTTCCGTGTCTTGCTTTGTGGAAGTTGTACACACTATATACGTAAAAGAATATTAAAGTTCTTATTAATGAACGAAAATTAATTATGAAGACTTCATGTGTAATGCGTGGATAAAAATCTCTTACTATTGTATGTAAAATTGTTAGAAATTCTATGTATGACTTATGATTTTAATCCAGTGGGTCGAGTACTTGTTGATGCAAAAACATGGCGGCTTGGGAGTTGTGCTTAGCTCCAGTGCAGGTCCAAAACGTCGGTGGAATGTTGGCTTCTCTCATGCGTTCCTAGTTGGCCAGGGAAGAGGGACAGAGGAAGAGCTAGCCGTCGAGGCTGCCATGTGGGTCCAGGCCGTGGTAGGCTAGGCAAGGGAGAGGGGTATGGGTAGAAAAACAAGTACAAATGATTTTGAACGAATTTCTCAGGTTATTTCTCTCCCCTAATTTTGTAGCCTCATATCTTAACATGTGGACTAGATAAATTAGTGAAATTTTTACTCGGGGTAGTTGACTATACCTAGATTCCATTATCTTTGGTTGCACACAAAAATCATTTGTAGTTTGTTCACAGAAATTAAGCAAAAATGGAATCTAGTTTGAATTTTTAGGAGACCTAAACGAGGAGAAAAATTCTAGAAAAATTATATTTATTCATGATAATTAACCTATTATTTGAATAAATTATTTTCTATATATACTTAGGTGCATTTTAATGATCTTTTAGGCAAGTTGTCATTTTAACCAACTAAGAATATTAATTAGCCTAATATTTGACTGTTTTGTCTAATTTCTTTTGGGGCTTCAAACCCAGTTATTAAATTGTTCAAGAATTATCTTGAGTTGCATTTGCTATTTGGCATCAACATGATTATTTTTAAAATACTTCTTGTATGCACATACATGCACACATGTATGATTGCATCTATGCTCAGGGTTAGCAATGAAAAAGTTTTAATTTACTCTCAAATTTCATTCATGTAGTAAGTTGAAATACTTCACCTAATGTCGAAACTCGGTTTCGGCAATAGAAATTTGGGGGTGCAGTCAAGATCGCAAAGCACAATGGGTTAGGTGGAAAACAAGGTTTAGACAGGTTCAGGCCCTCTCGTGAGGTAATACCCTACTCCTGTTTCAGGGATTCGATCCGCTGAGTGTTTATTGATCTCAAGATCTATTGCTCTTGTGTTGCATATGAAATCTGATCTAACTTCTGGTATCCCTCAAGGGATGCCCCTTACCCACCTTATATAGTCTTGGGAGGCGGGATTACAAGTCGGAAACCCTATCCTACTCTAAGTCGGTTTCCTCAATCTTACCAAACCGTGACTATGGGCCGTTGCCTTATCTAATCGGCGCCGTAATACCCAAGTCATAGCCGGTTTACATAATTGGTAGGCGTAACCTATCCCTATCTCCAGTCGGATAAGCTTGCCATGAGAATATCCAATTTCCATAATCTCCACAGTAGCCCCCGAGTCCTTTTCAGTCGACGAGATAACTCAACCTCGGACCAAAATAGCACACAGCCGAACAACTCTTTGGCCGAGTGCTTCTAACGCCGAGTGATTCCATCACCTCTGCTTGAATCTCCCGAGTGGCTCCAAAGATTATGAAGGGCTGGAAAATATCCAAAAAATAAATATCTAGGTGCATCTCCTGATGCAGCTAATTAGGTGTAGCCCCCGACTATGTGATTGGTCAAAAACAGACTAAGCATATAATCAAGAACTATAAAGAATCATTCTCATATAAATGCTTAGCTCATGCTTAAAGCAATCATAAAAAATCTCATCACTCGGCAAGCTCACGCTTGTCCGAGTAAATCTGCCCGAGTCATCTTAGAATAAATAGCTCAATCAACCCTCGTGGGTGAAAAGCACTCGGTAAGCTCATGTTTATTCGAGTGGATCTACCCGAGTCATCTCGGAACAAATATTTTAATCATCCTCATGGGTAAACAAGTTTTTCAGTCATCTGAAAAATATGACCAAAATATTAAATAGCTCTTGCCATAATATTGGTCTCAATCTAAAAAGATCTTCACCAAAGTGGAAAAACAGCATTGATATAATCATTTAATCAAATGCTTAAAAACCAAACAGTCCCTGCCATCAAGGCAGCCATGAAAAGCTTCACTGTTTGTCACCTTTCAAATTGCATCGTGCCAACTTCTCATGAAGTTGTGCAAACCGCGGTATGAAAGGATTTCCAAAGGTACTGGGCACTCAGACACGTGCATATTGTCAAAGCAAATCTGCTCAAGTTCATGCACTCAAGTCCCTAAGGACACGCGTCAAGCCACACCTTAGTTGGGCCGTAAGTCTCTCATGGGCTCGGCCCAATCGCGAGATGACTTAGCAAAAACCCTCAAATCTCTTACAAAGCCTCGAGGTCATCCCCGCCACTTCGTCTTCCCAAAAAATTTCCCCACTCGCAACACTGTTCACCAGCTTGCAGCGGAAAACCCTAGGCTCGCGTGCGCACCCAATCCATCGATCCAGAAGCTCACGCTTCGTCACCAGCTAGCCTCCGCATCCATCTCCAGATATCCCCATCCCAAATCCCTATCTTCCGAGCCAGATCCATTTCCCCCAAAACCACATCCATGGCAGGAGAGAAAAAGATCCCCTTCGATCAATGGGCGACTTCGGATGTCAAGGAGTCGACTCTCTAGGAGATGGTCAAACACGGAGTTCTCCCTCCCAAGGAGATCGTCGACTGGCGCCCGACAGCCGGTGAGGAGTTCCCCACTCCGAGCACCGGTGAGCTTGTCGTCTTTACCTCTTTATTCTATTGTGGTTTCGGCCTCCCCACCTCTGAGTTCTTTAGGGGTCTTCTTGACTATTACGGCCTTCAACTTTATCATTTGAACCCCAATTCCATGCTACATATTGCTCTTTTCATTCATGTCTGCGAAGCCTTCCTTGGCATCCTTCCCCACTTCAAACTCTTCCGGCGCATGTTCTACCTTAAGCCGCATCCGAACAAAGATGAGCCCTGCGTCGTTGGTGGGGCCGGCTTCCAGCTCCGCGGATCCCTCCGCCAAGACTACTTTTCTCTTCCCTTGAAATCCTCCAACAAGGGTTGGCACGCAAACTGGTTCTATGTTGCTAACCCTGAACCCAGTCTGCCAAACTTCGTTGGTCTTCCTCCGGTGCCAAGACCCAATTGGAGCACCGTACCAGTAGCCCAAGACTGGGACGAAGCCAACAAGCTTCTGGTGAAGATTTTGGAGATGAAGCAGAAGGGCCTTCGGGGTGAGCAGATTACTCGGCATTTCATCAGGAACCGACTGGCCCCGATCAAGGAGAGGTCCAAGCCCGCATTCGAGTACGAGGGCGAGAGGGACCCTAATCGGGAAGACCGCGACTCCCTCAGTTTTGAGACTTTGAAGATCTGTATGTATAAGATATTCTCGATTGGGATTGCAGTCGAGCGCAGCCTCGTGTTTCTAGTCCATCCGTATTGCCTATATCGCCCTCCTCCTCCGGTAAATTGACTTGACTCTTCTATAGCCTTTCAATCTTGATGTAGCACTCCTTAGTGTTCAAAGAATCTTTCTTGCAGGAAAACAACTCCATTATTTCGAAGCCATACAAAATACACCATGATGACGTGTCGGCTCAGCCTGCCAAGAAACCCGCTGGCAACATAAAGATCCAGAGCGATCCGATTGGAAAGAGGGCTGCCCCGAGTGAAGACATCAGCAAGCGGGCGAGTAAGAGGAGGCTGGTCATTGATGACTCGAACGACGATGTCCCAGCCCCTCAAGCTGGAGCGACCCCTCCAAGGCCGTCACCGAAAACGGTGCCCAAGATTCGCGGATCAACCAAGTACGCCTCACGACCGAAATTGTGCTCTTTGTTGAAAATTTATCCGTCTTCATCCCAATTGCTTATGTCTTTCTCTTTGCAGGAGGCCTCAAAACATTGATCCCACTGGGCAAAGTGAGGGCCCTACGCCAACTGCAGTAGCTGAGGCATCAAAGCCCGCAGAACCGAAACCCCAGAGCCCTCTCCCGAGTGAGAGCGCTCCGAGTGGGAGGCCCTCACCTCTCAGTGAGGATGCCCTAAGGGAAGAGCCCCCAACCGCCAGTCGGGGTAGCCCGACTGGAAATCAGTCGACCGCAAAAGAGCCCTCGGCTGCCACTCAAAGGGCCCCGACTGAAGACCAACTGGGCAAGAGCCAAGAAGAGAAAAGCAGCCGGGAAGTGCCGGTTAAGGATTCGGCCACCGAAGCTGGTAAGTCTTGAATCAATCTCTTGCTTTTTAACCTCCAGTCCATTTTTCCTGTATCTTCATTAGCTCCTTCTGAATCAATCAGCCAAAGTGGAGGAGATCCCTAGGTTGCAGTCTTTTTGAGACCTAGGTCCCTCCAATCAAGATTAAGTGACGCGATTCTGAAGGCCAGAGATAGGGCATCATCCTGAACAAGCAAATGGAGAATGAAGAAAGAGATATGCTTGTAGACAGCCTGAACGAAGCGACACGACTGTTAAACGTAAGTTTTGCTCCTTTTCTGTTGTAGCTTTGTAGTCGCTTTTCAGTCGATCAATCTTCCGAAATTGTGTGCAGAGGGTGTATTGCCGGTCGATGGCAAAATCCGACGCACTCGAGAAGTTGGTCCCGCACTTGAACTCTCCGGAGAACATCCGGCAGGAGCTAAAGGCCACTCGAGAGGAAGCTGGATCGAAAGAAGCGGCTCTAAGGAGAGAAATAGCCGCACTCCGGGAGGAGAACCTCGACCTCCGGGGTTCAGTCGAGAGTAAGCTCAATCTTCTTAGTCTTTTTGTGCCTCGATTGCAGCCTATTTTGGTCTTGGTCATTGACAACTTTTCTTGTCGCAGAGAACTCATCGGAGGTCCACTCGCTCAAGCCCGACTAGATGAGGCTGACGCCAGCAGAGCCGAGCTGGAGAGTGAGTTTGAAGGTGAGCTCTTTCCAGACAGCATTCTTTGTGTTGCTTCATCTTTGAATGTTGGTGTGATCGTATGTCTTTGACAGCTTATAAGGTCAAGACCCGAGCTCAGTATGATGTTTTCGTTGAGAGGGTCAAAAAAGCCGAAAGCGTTAGGGAAGATGTTGCTAACACGGCGACGCCGATCCTGTTGTCGCTATTCCATAATGGGCTCGGGTCCAGCTCGTTGGACACCGTCGAGGCCTTTGATAAGCTTAGGCGGGCCCCTGATCAATATCTGGCTAACATTTTCGAGGCAGCCATCATGGGAGCGGGCTTCGCCCTTGCACAGACCAAGTCGCTCTACCCCCGAGTAGATGTTGATTCAATCGGGGAGGGCTTCGCCGATGATACTTCAGATGAGCAGGCCCTGGAATTGATTAGCGAAGCGCAGGAGTCCGCCAAGAAAATAGCTGTCGATGTAGTGAACCACTTTCGATCTTGATTGTTTTGTGAACATTGTATGTTTGTGACTTTCTGATGTGACTTGCGAATATTCAGCTTATTTATGTTAATGCCTTGACCTGAGTTTTTATGTAATATTTCTTAAGTAATTTTCGTCCGACTGTCACCAAGCCTAAGCATGATTAGGTCGTCAAAACATTCTCAGTCCTTATGCATTGAACTCGAATCAAGGAACATTAAACAATGATAAACCAAATATGCATAAGTTGCCGAAGAAAACCATGCTTTATTGACATATGTATAGCCCCCTACTGCTAACTCAAGAAGTCATCTTGCTTGAGGTTGGCAGTCAAGAAGAACATGAAATTTAAGGCAATTTAAGCATAGTATCGTCGAAGATGCTCGATGTTCCAGGAATTCTCCACCATGGATCCGTCTTCTCGTTTTAGTCGATATGCTCCTGGCCGAGTCACCTTAGCAATTATATACGGTCCTTCCCATAATGGAGATAACTTGTGACGGTCCTTGGTGGTCTGAATCTTGCGTAGAACCAAATCGCAAACAATAAAAGCTCGTGCTCGAACGTTGCGACTGTGGTATCATCTAAGACCTTAAAGATATCTTCCCGACTGGATCAGGGCTGCCTCACGGGCCTCTTCCAGTCGGGTGAGGTCATCCACTCGGTCTTGATCGTAGCGTTCGTTATTAAAGCTGCGGACTCGGAGAGATTCATACTCCATTTTGTTCGGCAGCATGGCTTCTGCGCCATAGACCAAAAAGAAAGGAGTTTGGTCGGTAGCCCGACTGGGTGTAGTCCGTAGAGACCATAGAACCGAGGGGAGCTCTTGGACCTATTTGCCGACATAAGGGTTTAGTCAGTCGAACACTCGGGCCTTGATGCCTTGAAGAACCATGCCGTTGGCACGCTCAACTTGTCCATTGCTTTTGGGATGTGCAACCAATGCGTAGCAGATTTTGATGCCGAAGTCTTTGCAAAATTCCTTAAAGATGCCTCCAGTGAATTGAGTTCCATTATCGATTATAATTTTGTTTAGGACGCCAAACCGATGTACGATGTTGAGAATGAAGTCTCGTGCCTTGTCAGCGGTGATCATAGGAACCGGCTTAGCCTCAATCCACTTGGAGAACTTGTCGATCACGACAAATAGGTGTGTGAATCCTCCTGGAGCCTTCTTGAAAGGACCGACCATATCCAAGCCCCATATCCAAGATAATAGGATCGTTTGTAGCTCTTGGGCTGGAACGTGGCTCTACCGAGCGAAGAACTGGCAACCTTCACACGTTCGGACCACTTTGTCAGCATCGGAGACCATCGTAAGCCAGAAAAAACCTTGTCTGTAGGCTTTGCCCACCAAGGTGCGTGCCGCCGCGTGACTTCCACATATGCCCGAGTGGATATCTTGTAGTAGTTGTCGTCCTTCCTCGGGCGTGATACATCTCATTAGGACTCCAGAAGGGCTCCTCTTGTATAAATCAGAACCCACCAGGACGTAAGCTTGGCAACGACGTCGGACGCGTTCTGTCTCATCCCGGTCTTCCGGCAGCTCTTGCTGAGTTAAGAATTTGATGAGCGGCGTCCTCCAGTCGGCGTCGATCATGGTGACTTTGTTTGCAGCTTGCTCGTTGGGAGTTGGTTTGGCTGCAACAGTCGGCTTGTAGAGATGCTCTACGAAGACGTCTGTTGGGGCAGCTTCTCGCTTGGACCCGAACTGCGCCAACTCGTCAGCTGCCTCGTTATGTCTTAGGACGTGGGATAGCTCCAGTCCGTCAAACCTATCTTCAAGTTTGCGGACTTCTTGCCGGTAGGCCTCCATGGTGTCATTTAGGCAGGACCAATCTTTCATGACTTGGTTGACAACCAATTGGAAGTCTCCTTTCACGACCAGCCGTCGTATTCCGAGTGAAACGGCAAGTCACAGTCCATGCAGCAGGGCTTCGTACTCGGCGACGTTGTGTGAGGCGGAGAAGTGGAGGTGAAGAACATATCTTAGCGTTTCCCCAGCCGGGGAGATCAGCACAACTCCCGCTCCCAAGCTTGTGATCCTCTTGGATCCGTCAAAGTGCATGGTCCAGTATGGTAGGTCTTCTCGAGGTACATCTTCTTGTTGTTCGGTCCAGTCGGCCAGGAAATCCGCTAGGGCTTGTGACTTTACAGACGTCCTCGCCTTGAAAGTTAAGTCCAGCGGCATTAGTTCCAGGGCCCACTTCGCGATGCGCCCAGTCGCCTCCCGGTTGTGGATGACATCACCGAGTGGAAAGGAAGTGACGACGGTGACCGAGTGACCCTGAAAATAGTGCGCCAATTTCCTCGCGGTTATCAGAACACCATGTAACAATTTTTGTACCTGAGGGTAGCGAATTTTGGAGCCTACCAGCACTTCGCTAACGAAGTAGATTGGCCTCTGAATCTTCTGGGCTCGTCCTTCTTCTTCGCGCTCAACCACAAGGACCATGCTGACCACTTGGTGGGTCGATGAGACCTACAGTAGCAGGGGCTCCTGAGGCTGAGGTGATGCTAGGACGGGTGGTGTCATGAGAAATTCTTTAAAATCTTCAAAGGCCTTGTGGGCTTCTGCAGTCCACTGGAAGTCGTCAGTTTTCTTCAGTAGCCTGACGAAAGGCATACCTCGTTCGCCGAGTCGAGAGATGAATCGGCTTAGCGCCGCCATGCAGCTAGTAAGCTTCTGAACGTCTTTCTGGTTACTCGGGGCTTCATATTCAGGATAGCGTTGATTTTTTCTGGGTTAGCTTCAATGCCGCGATGTGACACCATGAAGCCGAGCAGTTTGCCTGATGGCATGCCGAACGTGCACTTCTCTGGGTTCAACTTCATTCTGAAGGCCCGGATGTTCGCGAAGGTTTCTTCTAAGTCGGCAATCAGGTCTTCCTTCTACTTTGTCTTGATGACGACATCGTCGACGTAAGCTTCCACGTTCTTCCCGATCTACGTTTGAAAGCATCTTTGAATCATGCGTTGGTATGTGCCGGCGTTCTTTAGGCCGAAGGGCATCGTGACATAGCAGTAAACTCCAAACGGCGCGATGAACGATGTCTTCAGGCAGTCGGATTCCTTTAAGCTGATTTGGTGGTAGCCCGAGTAGCAATCCAGAAAACTTAAGAGCTAGCAGCCGGCTGTTGAGTCCACGATTTGGTCGATTCGAGGTACCCGAATGGGTCCTTAGGGCAGGCTTTGTTGAGATCGGTGTAGTCGACACACATGCGCCATTGTCATGTCTTCTTCCAGACCAGAACCGGGTTAGCCAACCAGTCGGGATGTAGAACTTCCTTGATAAAACCGACGGCCAAAAGCTTTGTGAGTTCTTCCTTGATGGCATCTTTTCGATCCTGAGCAAAACGGCGCAATCGTTGTTTGATTGGTTTCGCATGATCTTTGACGTGTAAAGAGTGCTCAATCACCTCCCTAGGAATTCCAGGCATATCAGATGGTTTCCAAGCAAAAACATCTTTATTATTTTGGAGGAAGGTGACGAGCGCGCTTTCCTATTTAGGATCTAGCTCAGCACCGATTACAGCGGTTTTTAAAGGATCCGCTGGATCAAGGAAGATCTTCTTCGTTTTGGCGTCGCCTTGTCCCAACTTGGCTATCTTCTTTGCGGGGATTTCACCCTCTGCAGAAGTTGATGCAGCCAATCGGATTTCCTCCTGGCCACGCAATCTCTCACGAGATTGGGCCATGTCGCAGCTTTCCTTGTCGCAAGTGAAGGCTTGTTTGACGTCGCTACGCAGAGTGATGACGCCGTTTGGACCCGTCATCTTCATGCAGAGGTAGGTATAGTGCGGTATCGCCATGAACTTGGCGAGTGCAGGCCTTCCAATGATCGCGTGGTAGGCCGTCTCGAAGTCGTCCACCTCGAAAGTGATGTTCTCTGTCCAGAAGTTCTCGCGAACTCCGAAGGTGACTAGAAGGGCGATGTGCCCGAGTGGCGTGGACGACAGCCCTGGGATAACTCCGTGGAAGGGGGCTGAGCTTGCCTTCAGTTCGGCTCTCGGGATTTGCATCTCGTCCAAGGTCTTGGCGAACAAAATATAGAGGGCGCTGCCCCCATCCATGAGGACGCGCTTCAGCTTGATGTTGCGGACCACCAGGTCTAGCACTAGGGGATACTGTTAGTGATATGCCCTAGAGGCAACATGGAGATGTTGGATATCACGTCAATGTTTATGTATAAATGAATAAAGTGTTATTCAGTTCCATGAAATAGACATCTTGTATTGATCAATAAGTACGTGACTTATTTATGAGACTCTATATGTATGAATCTATTTCTAAACGATCCACGATCATATGTCATATTGTTGGAACAAATATGATTCTAAGATCGGCATGTTTATTGATTGATGATCATGTCTCATAGATCATGGGTATGGAGATACCAAATCAATAAACATGGACATATGTGTTGGAGAACACATTGTTGGATAGACCCACCATGAGACACTACAGGAATTAATGTGCCATTAGTTGGTCTCAAGTAGTGTTGGTACAAAGTCCTTAGACCTGAGATCATCATGGATTCCAACATGTGTAGTAGCCTACTTTGGGACTACCAAACGCTATTCCGTAACTGGGTAGTTATAAAGGTAGTTTTCGGGTTTGCTATGAAACATGGAGTGGGATGTGAGTGATCAAGATGGAATTTGCCCCTCCTTTGGAGAGATATCTCTGGGCCCCTCGAGGTAATGGATTATGGAAATGCATGGCCATGCTAAGTTGATTGAGGAGTCAATCGACGGATAACCCAATACGGTTCGGTGAATGGTTAAGCTATTGAAGGGATGGCACACATCTTGCCTATAGCTTAAGCGGTATCGTGAGGCAAAGGGATTTGTGTACACATTACAGGTTCGAGCCGATATTATTCTTGTATACTATGGTGTCAATATGTGCTGCTAGGCGCCGCTGTTGACAGGTCGGCTGAGTTAGACTCGAGCCGACGATCGGCTAAGTTAGACTATAGCCGAAACCGAGTATACCGAACCTACGGGTCGCACGCTTAAGGGGATAAGAACAGGCATTCGAGTTGGACTCGGATACGGCTCGATCGGATAGGGATCCGATCGGATAGAGTCCTATAGGCTTACGACGTATAGGCGGCCAACTCTATGAGATACGGATGAGATCCGATTCAAAATAGAGTCCTGATCGGCCACTAGTCCCAGTCGGCCAACTCTATATAAAGGAGGGAGGGGTGGAGAGCTGTGACACGTCAATTGCATCGCGTGCAACAGAAGTCGCCGAGATCAATCTCCACGAAAACCCTCCCCACTTTCGAGCCAAACCCTAGCCTTGCATCGCGTGCTAGCACACGGGTGTTCGGCGTTCGTCCCCGGACGTGTGGATACCGGTAGAGGCGCTGCTACGTTGCGCGCTGTTGATCGGCTTCGGATCGGCTGCAATCGGAGCGATCGGCTGTGGTGGAATCGGCTGCGGTCGGGCGCATCGGAGCGAGGCGTGAGAACGCGGCCGGACGACTCGAATCGGCTGATTGGCGAATCGGCTGTCTCCGGAAATTGGCTACACTGTTCGGATCGGATTGCCCCGATTGGCTATTCCGCTGCACTCTACTCCAATCGGTAACGATCTATCGGCCCTTACTTGCAAGTGTTCTGGTTTGCGCGGTAAAAGTTTTTGTTTTCGGCTAGCGTAGCCTCCGCGTAACCCTTCAGTGGTATCGAGCTAATCTTGCTTAGTTCGGGTTTTAGATTGGATCGGAACAAGTTTTGCGCACGGGTTGATTAGATCAATCGATTTTACGGGATTCGTTGAGGAGAGTTAATGGTAATTGCGTTCCTTGATAGTGTATCGGAACGGCGTAATGTGATTACGTCGAAGCAATTTCCATATAACTCGGTTTGAGTTGGGTTCGAGATAGCGTTCCTTGATAGTGTATCGGAACGGTATAATGTGATTATGCCGAAGCTATCTCGTGGTCCGATCTTGTTAGCGCCTCGCGCCTGAGCAAACCATCTCCCTTGATAGTGTATCGGGACGGCATAATATGATTATGCCGATATGGTTTCCGTAAGCGATTTCATAGATTGGATCTATGAATTTCGTGTGGTGTTCCGGGCGGCTTCCCCTCGACCCCCGCCCGCTAACCGGCTAGCGGGACCGCCGTGTGCGTACCCCCTTATAGGTCGTCTCGATGCCGTAGCTGCGATAAGTAGCAAACGTTTCTACGCCTAACTTGTTTTTGCAGAGAATGCTTTGAGATGGTATGGCCCTATTGTATGTATGAGATGTATGAGATGCATGTGATGCATGTAATATTCTTTCATATGTGCAATCCCTGTAATATTCTTTCATACGTGCAATGCTTGTAATATTCTTTCACGACTGCGAGTCGATGTAATCTTCAATTAGAGCTTCTATAGTAGTAGCTTAGTTTGAAGAAATCAAGCATTCGACACTCGAAAGAACGGTGATGAAGATGGAGATCCTGTACAGGCATGGAGATGGAGATCACCATGTGAAGGGGGCCATACTATTTCACTATATGCTATTCTTCTTGCTTTCATATGTGATATGTTTGTTTGATAGGATAGCATCCCTCGCAAAATTAAGTAGTAATGATGCCCTTCCAAATGTTGCACCCGTCACCGTTATGCTCGTCAATGGTGGGTCCGCCAAGCGAGTGCCATTCTCTATCATAACACGAGGGGTATATGTCGACATATACATGCAAGAGCATTTGGTTTACTTAACAAGGCTATCAAAACAGTTTTGGGCCTTGGGGCATAGGTTGGCGCCGGGGCATGGAGATGCCACACCAACAACAAGAGTCACATAGAGATGTGATTAGAAAGGTGTTGCTTACCGATGTTACTAATTTTCTAGCAGTGATGCCAAAGCTCACTAGAAAATTAATTAACATGTGGATCTTGACCCAATACGTAACCTAGAGGGAAGGTGGAAAATACGTAATGGGAGTCTAATGTTAAATTGTTTAACAATAGACATAGCATAAACATTGTGCTAAACTTTGCTTTTTCTGTTGTAGAATAAATGGCGGCTAATACTACACGTACCTTTAATTTGCGATCTATTCTCGAAAAGGAAAAATTAAATGGAACAAACTTTATGGATTGGTATCGGAACTTGAGAATTGTTCTCAAGCAAGAGCGTAAGGAGTACGTTCTTGAAGTACCTTATCCCGAGGATTTGCCAAATAATGCCACCGCAACCGCACGGAGGGCTTATGAGAAGCACACTAATGATGCCCTAGATATAAGCTGTCTCATGCTAGCTACAATGTCCCCGAGCTTGAAGCAATATGAGAGCAAAGTGATGCTCACTATTATTCGGGGACTGCGTGGCATGTTTGAGAAACAAGCTCGGGCCGAGAGGTTCAACACCTCAAAGTCCTTGTTTGCGTGCGAGCTTGTTGAGGGAATCCCGTCGTCCGCATGTGATACAAATGATTGGCTACATTGAGAGTCCGGAAAAACTAGGTTTTCCCCTTAGCCAAGAGTTGGCTACGATGTGATTCTCCGGTCGCTCCCTCCGAGCTTCGAGCCATTCATATTGAATTATCACATGAACAATATGGATAGGACCTTGGCTGAATTGCATGGGATGCTAAAGACAGCATGAGGAGAGTATCCAGAAAAACGGTCATCATGTGATGATGATGCGAAGGCAAAGCGCAAACCACTGTCAAGAAACTTTGCACCAAGAGGAAGTTAACTCCCGATGAGATCGCGAGTGCCTCCAATGCAAAGAAGGGCAAGAAGGGGTCGGCGGCATCGGATGCCGTTTGCTTCTATTGCAATGAGACAGGCCATTGGAAGAGGAACCGCAAGAAGTACATGGAAGATCTCAAAAAGAAGCAAAGTACGACTTACGCTTCAGGTATTAATGTTATAGACATTAATCTTGCTACTTCACCTACCGACTCTTGTGTATTTGATACCGGATCGTAGCTCATATTTGCAAGTCGTTGCGGGGAATGAGAAGAAGTAGAGGATTGAGAAGGGGCGAGGTGAACCTGCGCGTCGGCAATGGAGCAAGCGTTGCTACGCGTTGCTGTCGGCACAAGTACCACTTCATCTACCTTCGGATTAGTTTTGGAATTAAATAATTGTTATTGTGTTCCAACACTATGTCAAAACGTTATTTCCGCTTCATGTTTGCAAGCGGAAGGATATGATTTTAGATCAATGAACAATGGTTGTTCAATATATCTCGAGATATGTTCTATTTTCATGCTCCATTGGTGAATGGATTATACGTTTTGAATCTTGAAGCGTCTCCCATCTATAACATTAATACGTAAAGGCAACTCTCTAATGATATAAACCCCACGTTTATCCGGCATTGTCGCTTAGGCCATATAATAAGAAACGCATGGAGAAGCTCCATAAGGATGGATTGCTTCACTCTTTTGATTTTGAATCATTTGAGACATGTGAGTCTTGTTTACTTGGTAAGATGACAAAGGCACCTTTCACGGGACACAGTGAAAGAGCAAGTGACTTGTTGGCACTCATACATACCGATGTATGTGGACCAATGAGCTCAACGGCCGAGGTGGTTATCGTACTTCATTACCTTTACCGATGACTTTAGTAGATATGCTATATCTACTTAATGAGGCATAAGTCCGAATCCTTTGAAAAGTTCAAAGAATTCCAGAACGAAGTACAGAATCATTTAGGGAAAACAATCAAGTTTCTACGATCGATCGTGGAGGGGAATACTTGAGCCAAGAGTTTGGTAATCATCGAAAGATTGTGGAATTGTTCCACGATTGACTCCGCCAGAACTCCACAATGGAACGGAGTGTCCGAACGGAGAAATCGCACCTTGTTGGACATGGTGCGGTCGATGATGAGCCAAAGTGATCTTCCGTTATCCTTCCGGGGATATGCTCTTGAAACATGTGCTCACACTAAATAGAGTTCCATCTAAGTCAGTTGAAAAGACACCATATGAGATATGGACAGGGCAACCCCCTAGTTTGTCTTTTCTCAAAATTTGGGGATGTGAGGCTTATGTAAAACGTTTACACTCGACAAGCTCACACCCAAATCGACAAGTGCTTCTTTGTGGGATATCCTAAGGAAACTAAGGGATATTACTTTTATAATCGGGAACAAAGCAAAGTGTTTGTCGCCCGACACGGTGTCTTCTTGGAGAAAGAGTTTCTTTCAAGAAGGGTTAGTGGGAGCGGGTGCATCTTGAAGAAGTTCAAGAAACACCGAAAACGTTTCAAGCAACCACGGAACCACAACAGGAGTAGCAAAGTGTTGCGCCACCGGTTGTAGATACACCAGCCCACGAAGGTCGAAAGATCACGTCGTGCACCCGACAGTACACAGTGCGAAACAACGTGATATATTGTTGTTGGACAACGATGAACCTAAGACCTATGAGGAAGCGATGGTGGGACCCGATTCCAACAAGTGGCTTGGAGCCATGAAATCCGAAATAGAATCCATGTACGACAATCAAGTTTGGAACTTGGTTGATCCACGATGGTGTCAAAACCATTGAGTGTAAATGGGTTTTTAAGAAAAAGGCCGATATGGATGGAAATGTTCACATCTATAAGGCGCGATTGGTGGCGAAAGGTTTTAAACAGATTCAAGGAGTTGATTATGATGAAACCTTCTCACCCGTCGCAATGCTTAAATCTATTCGGATTATCCTAGCGATTACGCATATTTCGATTATGAGATATGGCGAGATGGATGTCAAAATGGCTTTCCTAAATGGAAACCTAAGCGAGGATGTATACATGATACAACCTCGGGGTTTTGTCGATCCAGAATCACTGGAAAGATATGCAAGCTACGAAATCCATTTATGGATTGAAGCAAGCATCTCGGAGTTGGAATATTCGTTTTGATGAAGTAATCAAAGGGTTTGGTTTCATCAAAAATGAAGAAGAGGCCTGTGTTTACAAAAAGGTCGAGTGGGAGCGCAATTGTATTTCTAATCTTATATGTGGATGACATATTACGATTGGAAATGATATCCCTATGCTTGAATCCGTCAAGTCTTCATTGAAAAATAGTTTTTCCATGAAAGACTTAGGGAGGCAGCATACATATTGAGCATTCGGATCTATAGAGATAGATCCAAGAGGCTAATTGGATTAAGCCAAAGTACATACATTGACAAGGTGTTGAAAAGGTTCAACATGCATGATTCCAAGAAAGGTTTCTTGCCCATGTCACATGGCATTAATCTTAGCAAGAATCGGTGTCCTCGGACACATGATGAGCGGAATAAGATGGGTATGGTTCCATATGCTTCGGCAATTGGATCCATCATGTATGCCATGCTTTGTACACGCCCGATGTCTCGTACGCTTTGAGTGCTACGAGCGAGATACTCGAGATCCAGTGAAGGTCACGGATCGCGTAAAGAATATCCTTAAGTACTTGAGAAGAACTAAGGATATGTTCCTAGTCTATGGAGGTGAAGAAGAGCTCGTTGTATGTGGTTACACCGATGCTAGCTTCCAAACAGACAAGGATGATTATAGATCGCAATGCGGGTTCGTGTTCCGCCCGAACGGAGGCGCGATCAGTGGAAGAGTTCCAAGGGATACGTTGCGATTCTACAACGGAGGCCGAGTACATTGCTTGCTTCGAAAGCTGCAAAGGAGGCTGTTTGGATCAAGAAATTCGTTTCGAGCTTGGTGTGATGACTAGTACGACGGTCCAATGTCTCTCTATTGTGATAATAGTGGAGCCATTGCGCAAGCCAAGGAGCAGAGGTCACATCGAAGTCCAAACACATACTTCGGCGATATCATCTCATCCGCGAGATAGTGGACAGAGGTGATGTCAAGATATGCAAAGTGCACACGGATCTCAACATAGCCGATCCGCGACAAAACCTCTCCCTCGGCCGAAGCATGAGGCGCACACAAGAGCAATGGGTATTAGATACTTACATGATTGACTCTAGTGCAAGTGGGAGATTGTTAGTGATATACCCTAGAGGCAACATGGAGATGTTGGATATCACGTCAATGTTTATGTATAAATGAATAAAGTGTTATTCAGTTCCATGAAATAGACATCTTGTATTGATCAATAAATACGTGACTTATTTATGAGACTCTATATGTATGAATCTATTTCTAAACGATCCCGATCATATGTCATATTGTTGAAACAAATATGATTCTAAGATCGGCATGTTTATTGATTGATGATCATGTCTCATAGATCATGGGTATGGAGATACCAAATCAATAAACTTGGACATATGTGTTGGAGAACACATTGTTGGATAGACCCACCATGAGACACTACAGAATTAATGTGCCATTAGTTGGTCTCAGGTAGTGTTGGTACAAAGTCCTTAGACCCGAGATCACCATGGATTCCAACATGTGTAGTAGCCTACTTTGGGACTACCAAACGCTATTCCGTGTGGGTAGTTATAAAGGTAGTTTTCGGGTTTGCATGAAACATGGAGTGGGATGTGAGTGATCAAGATGGAATTTGCCCCTCCTTTGGAGAGATATCTCTGGGCCCCTCGAGGTAATGGATTATGGAAATGCATGGCCATGCTAAGTTGATTGAGGAGTCAATCAACGGACGATAACCCAATACGGTTCGAGTGAATGGTTAAGCTATTGAAGGGATGGCACACATCTTGCCTATATCTTAACCGGTATCGTGAGGCAAAGGGATTTGTGTACACATTACAGGTTTGAGCCGATATTATTCTTGTATACTATGGTGTCAATATGTGCTGCTAGGCGCCGCTGTTGAGTCGGCTGTGTTAGACCCGAGCCGACGATCGGCTAAGTTAGACTATAGCCGAAACCGAGTATACCTGAACCTACAGGGTCGCACGCTTAAGGGGATAAGAACAGGCATTCGAGTTGGACTCGGATACGGCTCGATCGGATAGGGATCCGATCGGATAGAGTCCTATAGGCTTACGACGTATGGGCGGCCAACTCTATGAGATACGGATGAGATCCGGTTCAAAAATAGAGTCCGATCGGCCACTAGTCCCAGTCGGCCAACTCTATATAAAGGAGGGAGGGGTGGAGAGCTGTGACACGTCAATTGCATCGCGTGCAACAGAAGTCGCCGAGATCAATCTCCACGGAAACCCTCCCCACTTTCGAGCCAAACCCTAGCCTTGCATCGCGTGCTAGCACACGGGTGTTCGGCGTTGTTCGTCCCCGGACGTGTGGATACCTGGGTAGAGGCGCCGCTACGTTGCGCGCCGTTGATCGGCTTCGGATCGGCCGCAATCGGAGCGATCGGCGTGGTGGAATCGAGCTGCGGTCGGGCGCATCGGAGCGAGGCGTGAGAACGCGGCCGGACGACTCGAATCGGCTGATTGGTGAATCGGCTGTCTCCGGGAATCGGCTACACTGTTCCGGATCGGATTGCCCTGATTGGCTATTCCGCTGCACTCTACTCCAATCGGTAACGATCTATCGGCCCTTACTTGCAAGTGTTCCTGGTTTGCGCGGTAAAAGTTTTTGTTTTCGGCTAGCGTAGCCTCCGCGTAACCCTTCAATACCGCCCCGGGTGAACCACTCGGTCAGGGTGATCCGAGCGGTCGAACGTGATGGCCACCTCCGACCACCGTAGATATTGTGGGACCTCAGGTTGTGCCGCGTTGACCTCACGGTCGGTTAGCTTCTATTTCCTCTTGGATTCATAAGCTTGCGGCCCCCCGAAGATGTGATTCAGCTCGCCTACGGGGTCTTGGAAGGGCTCCGTGTTTCCAGTCGGGTTGTTCTTCTTGGTCCCCGATGGACCGGTTTCGTCAGTCGACTTCTTGTTGAGCTGTGCCGCATATTGCTCGGCGAACTGCTTATAAATAAAGCAGTCCTTGGCCGCATGCTTGTGGTTGGGATGATGCGTGCACTGAGCGTTCATGATTGCGTCATAGGCTGCGACTCAGGGACGGCGTTGGGAGTTGGACGTCGCGGCAACCAGGTCCTCAGGCCGGGGCTTGCGGTCCTTCTGGGCCTGGTTGTTGTTGCCATTATCCTTCTTAGGGTGCCGGCTTCCTCCCGACTGCTTGTCGTCCCTTCTGTCAGGCCGGTCTTGGCGCGCCGCTTTGATCGCGTCGCTAGACTTGGTTTGCCGTCTCGAACATCTGCTTCACCGTCTTCGGTGGCTTGCGCCTAAATTTTCCGATCAACAGTTCATCACGGACTCCCTTCTGGAAGGCAACGATGTTGATGTCGTCGGTGATGTTGGGGATCTTGTTGTGGTTTTCAGAGAAGCGCCGGATGTAGTCCTTCAATAGCTCGTCTGGCTTCTGGACGACGTTGTAGAGGTCGAAGTGGGTCCCAGGCCTTTCAAAAGTGCCTTGGAAGTTGGCGATGAAGTGGTCCCTTAACTCACTCCATGAGCCGATCGAGCCTCTTGGCAAGCTCGTGAGCCAGTTCCTGGCTGAGTTAGCAAGGGCAACATGCAGGTAATTGGCCATGTCCTTGTTGTCACCTCCTGCCACATGGATGGCGAGGGTGTACACGGTTAGCCACGACTCGGGGTCGGTCTTCCCGTCGTACTTCTCGATTCCTGTCGGCTTGAAACCATTCGGCCAATGCACTCGGCGCAGGTCCCGAGTGAAAGCGGGTACTCCATCGTCATTGTTGTTGGGTGAGCCCCTTCGATCTTTGCGGGAGCGCTGATCTCGTTCCTGATAGCGTCGGTCGAGGACTTCCCGCAGATCACTCGGTAGGGTCCTTGGGAGGCTGCTTCGGTAGTCGGAGTTGTTGCTGCGACGGACCCGGTGGTGGACGGGTGGTCGTCCATGCTGCTTTTCGCGGGAGTCAGCCGATTGCTCTTGATGCTTGCACGTGGTCTCGTGGCGAAGGTCTCTTGACCTAGTGGCTGTCCGGTCTTGTTCGGGCCTCTTGTAATCCTTCGACCTCAGCGGCGAGAGTCGGCTTCTGTCGGGCGTTTCTGCCATAGACTCAGTCGGCCTTCGGGTTGAGGTGGAGGGAGAGCAGTTGGCCGTGGCTGCGACAATGGTCTTGATCTTGTCCAGAATCGGTGTCACGTTGGCGAGAGCCGTTTCGATCATGGTGTCGAGGAGGGTGAGTGCGGCAACGGCGTTCTGCTGGGGCGTTTGGAAGATATTGGCGTTGTCGACTCGCGTCTGAAGTATGGCCTCCCGAGCGGATCGTCCGGTCGCCCTCAGGTCTCGCTTTCTCCTGTCGGCGTCCTCCTTGCGCCTCCTCTCATCTTCTGCCAGCTTGCGCTCCTGCTCAAGTCTGGCTTGTTCTTCTTCTGCGACCCTACGGACCATGGCTGAGTCGGTCTCGGCCACCTCAGCCATGAGGACGTCGAAGCTCTTCGGCTCGTAGTCCTTATTGCAGTCGGAGTCGTTGGCTTCGTCCGAGGGGATGCCGTAGAGATCGTCGAAGCCTGAAGAGCTGAGGTATTCATCGAACTCCGAGGATGAGCATGACCCGAACGGTTGGAGGATGACTGCGACTTCCCTCGAGCCTGGGTTGCTCGAATCTAGATCGTTCCAGTCCGAGTCGTAGCTTGATGGCGTGGATGCCTCCGAGTGGGTTGATCTTGATTCGGGGGAGAAGAGCTTGCAGTAGACCTCAGCGGCGTTTGGTAATCCAAACGGTGCTGAGAGGGTTTCTCCCTCCGAGTAGATTGATTCCGACGGGAAGGTGAGAAGACAGCTGTAGATCTCAGCAGCGTTCGGTAGTCCGAACGGCGCCGAGTGGGTTCTTCCTTCTGAGTGGATAGACTGCATCTTGGAAGTCAGGACTTTATCGCAGATCTCGGCGTTGTTCGGTAACCCGAGCGGCACCGAGCGGATACCCCCTCCCGACTGGTCCGAATCCAAGTCGGGGAAGGAGAGATTGTTGAAGCCGTTGGCGATGAAGTCGTCGATGCAAGAAGATCCCATCGCGCTTGCCGGCGAGATTGTCGAAGAAGTCTTGACGCGTGGGCCCCTACTTAGCGCGCCAACTGTCGAAACTCGGTTCCGGCAATAGAAATTTGGGGGTGCAGTCAAGATCGCCAAGCACAATGGGTTAGGTGGAAAACATGGTTTAGACAGGTTCAGGCCCTCTCGTGAGGTAATACCCTACTCCTGTTTCAGGGAATCGATCCGCCGAGTGTTTATTGATCTCAAGATCTATGGCTCTTGTGTTGCATATGAAATCTGATCTAACTTCTGATATCCCTCAAGGGACGCCCCTTACCCCCCTTATATAGTCTTGGGAGGCGGGATTACAAGTCGGAAACCCTATCCTACTCTAAGTCAGTTTCCTCAATCTTACCAAACCGTGACTATGGGCCGTTGCCTTATCTAATCAGCAACGTAATACCCAAGTCATAGCCGGTTTACATAATTGGCAGGCGTAACCTATCCCTATCTCCAGTCGGATAAGCTTGACATGTGAATATCCAATTGCCATAATCTCCACACCTAAGTTAGAAATGAAAAACTTTTGGTCCACAAAATTGAAAATCTTTACTTTCATTTTGTTCTGACAAAATTTCCTTGACCCTAGGATTTGGGTATGTGACAGCCTATCCCCCTTAAAGGAAATCTCGTCCCCGAGATTTGAGTTGAGTTATGGTTGAAAGTCTGCCAGGTTAACTAGGCTTGACACGACTAAGTCTTCGTTCTATCAAGATGAGGTTTAAAACCTTCACTTAGGATGGGCAGAGACCTATCATTTGATTCCATATGGGGATTACATAATGTCTTTGCAATTCTTGGTTTCGGATATACCCCTTTTTTTCTCTCCTACTAAACCCATCTACGTACTCTAGACTTAGTAGTCCCAATAATATCTAATATTTTCGCAAGGGAATCTTTGGGTGTGTATCACTTCTTTACTTAAAAGGGAAAAAGTGAGAGAGATGACTTGTCTTTCACACTTGCTTCGCCGTGGATTTGAGAGTGAGTGGTAACTTGTCTTTCACACTTGCTCCGGCCAGCGGATTTGAGAGTGAGTGGTGGTGGTGTAGCTTTAGAGAAGAAAGAATGGAGTGTGGTTTTCGCAACGAACGCGAAGCAAAGTGAAGTGTTGCTGGTAAAGGCGGTCTTCATCGATGATTTGGGCTTGTAGTTGCAGGGCCCCAGATGGAAAAGGAAGTTTTTTCATCGGCTCAGCGGATGGATGGTTTTGTCGTCGGAGATGATGCCCGGGTGATGGTGGGGTCGAGGCGCTTCGGCTACGGAGGCTACATTCTGGCGGGAATGGTCACTGTTTGGCAATGGGTATGGGCAAAACGCGGTATGTCAGAACAGCTATTCGTACTTTACTAGCTTGGGTACTATACCCACTTGTTTTTGTTTGGAGGTTGTGGCGGGATGCGATGGAGGATGGTTACCAGGATTTCTTTTATGTGGCGGTCTGTCTTCTCGTCGTGTTGGCGCTTCATGTCTTTCTATTCTTCCTGGGTTTGCTGATAGATTAGGCAGTTGGCAGCTGGTCCCCCAGAATCTGTACTTTGTGCCTAAATCTGTGGGTAACTGCTAGAATCTCTCTTTTGCTTTTGTACTAGGAGCACAGTGAGTTTTTTTGGGGGGTTGATGGGTGCTCAGGTGGTTTGGATTGTTCTGTCGGATGGGTGGTTAGACGGCATTGACTGCTAGGTGTACTTCAACCAATTTCTTTTTGTAAAGCCCAGAAATATAATTATGTTGGAGAAGAATTCAGATTCGTTTGTGTGGATGATGTTGTTGGGTTGCATATTCCGGATTTTGATGTGGTGCATGAAAAAAATGACTCGAATGTACTGAAATGAGTACTACCGCAGCGAGCACCGGGTTTCGATAAAATGATTTTATTAGCTTCATGTTATTTGAAATCTTTTCAAACATACAAGACTTAATATATCTAAATTTAGGTCCTTTTTAAGTTGTATAATAGACTTGCTTACTCAAAGCTGTGGAAACCTTTATTGGATAAGTGGAGGGTGATCTTACAGGGCATGATGGTGGTCCGGTGTTCTAGTAGATGATGAAGGATTGGTATGAAAAGGTTTGGTTGCACCAAGCTACCATACAGACACAATGTTGGGAATCTGGGGTCAAGCTGTATTTTTGTTGAACTTATATCTTCAAGACTAAATTTTTCGGACAACAAGTAAAGTAGTTGCTATGTTGAAGCCAAACAGGTCCCAGATTATTATTGCATACAATACAATCCATTGGATCCTTACATGAAAACATTACATGACAACTACATTACATTTATTACATAGCTTGGTTCTTTCCCAAGTTGAGCCACCGATACACCATAAGGTCTACATACTCGGTATCCTTGGATCTCTTAAGGCTTGCCTTCTTAATCTTCCATCTTCAACCTGAAGACGCATCCATACCAATGAACATATTCCGGTGTTCTATATTGTCCTGTGGTTCCCAACAGAGGATAAACCCGTCTGACATTAACGTAGGGTGGTGGAGTTTGCTCAATATAATTCCCAGCTGGCTGTGATATGTCTTTAGCGGGGGCAAGCATGGTATTCTCTCCATACATGAACTTTGGAGTAAAGCGTCCTTGGCGAAACCTAGGCACTTTCTAGGATGGCTATCCTTGTGCGGGCGCATTGCAGCTCAGCAACAGCTGTGCAATAAAGCATGTCGAGTGATCGGACAAATTCTGCTAGTTGGAGATATGGGGTGTGTAGGCCTATCTCTATCTCAGCCAGCCCTGGGTAGGTAGTGTGTTCAGCTCCCTCAGCCAAAGATGAAATATAGTAGTAGAACTCTTCCCATTCAGGTAGTTCACTACGAAGGCAAGTAATGGCAATATAGGCATAGTTTTGCATAGCAGAGTTACTATCCCACCCGTAATCGGCATACTGGCGGTCCTCCTCTAATGGAGTTCTACCCTTAATGCTTACATGAGCCATCACAACAGTTTGAGAGGTTCCAATGGTTTTATTGAGGATGTGGTACTCTGGTGGATAAGTGAACCGAGCACGTTGCAGCATAAGCCAGAGCATATGCTGAGTGGAGTTCCAGGTGAAACCACAGATGTAGTAGAACGGCGTGTACATGGTAGGCATCTACAAGAAATAAACAAGATCAGGAATTGATAGAAGATCCCATGCAGTTATTCATTTGTAGGCTTCTGAGGCTTGCCAGGCTTAGGTTTTTCCTCATCCCATACCATTTTTAAAGTGAAAACTTTAGGTTCTTGGTTCATTATGAAGTACATAGGGTGTTATGCATGTCTTTAGGTTTTACTAGTCAGGTCACGCTATCCCCCTTAAAAATCAAAACTTTTGGTTATGAGAATTTGTGAAATAAAGGTTAAACTTGCCTAGGGGTCTTAGGCCTGCCTACACGTTGATCTGGTGAGAACAGAGCCTACCGTTCAATCTAGAAAGGCTGCAAGATCAATCGACATCCATTCTCAGGTTTCTAACAATGCTTCCTTTGGTTGGGAAGAATTTTTGTGATTTTTTAGATGTTCGGGTTGCCCTAGAGGAAATGATTTAGTTGAACGCTGTGTTGCTAGAAAATGTTGGTATGCTATCTTTATAGGTCTTTTTGGGCTAGATCCCAAGGGTATAAAATTTGAGCAACAAATCAGGGAGGCAGATGAAAAGATTTGTGAGCTACCCTAAAGAAGTCAAGATTTTATCACCTATGGTTTAGTCTGTTCAAATTCAACAATCGGTTGACGACTGATTTCGGTTTTTGGATTATTTCAGAGCTATGTGAATTTTTATTGAATGATGCAAGGTCTCAAAAATTCAACATAAATTCGTGGAGCATACTGGGTATGTCTACCAGCTACTGTCAAAAGGTTCATATTTTATCACGTTTGGTTTGGGCTATAAAAAAGATGAATGCAGCTGTCTACAGTTTTCAGAACATAGCTATCCTAACTAATCGATTTATTTCACTATGATGAGGGGGTCTAAAAATTATGCAAAAATCCATGAAGCTTCCTGAGTTAGTTTATTTGTTGTCTGTAAAATTTCTAAGGTTTATGACCTATAGTTTAGCCTAGGAAAAACTATTAAGCAGGTTGACTCAAAATTCCAGAATGCAAATAACCGGCACGAAATGAAACTTTACACAAGTTTTATGGTGTCTAAATTTATTATCTTTTAAATGCATTATTTTAGAGTGATCCAGAATCTTTATCAATTTTGGATGGTCCATCTAAGCAAACATAGAGAGGTTGAAGCATCACAAACTTATCCTCTTTAATTTACTCATTATAGGCCATACCGGTAAAATTTTGAAAAGTCGAGAAAGAGGAGTTCAAAATTTTTTCCAATTTATCTTTGGTGCAGAGATAAAATGAGGAGATGGAATCCTTATATTGTCTATCAAGTTTTTAAGTTTTATCAACTCATCTTAAAACCCATTCACTAGAGGCTATTTCTATCCCGATATTTTGCAAAATCGCACTAGCACATAGGTGTAGTTTGCAAATGGATTTCAAAAACTTTTCAAAATCTCTTTGGTACCTGATTAGTTGTGATAATTAAGTGTTTTAAAATTCTTTTTCATAAAAATACCAACTTTCAAAAGGTTTCGGTACTATAGAGCAAGATAAAAGTTTTAAAACTTTAAATAGAGACATAGAGTAGAAAAATCTCTAGAGAGAGATGAGATTTAATTTGAATATGTTTTTCTCAAATAGTTTGTAGCTGAGAGTGAAGCCCTCAAAATAATTTTGAGAATCCATTCTAAACGATCAACTTAAAGGGCTCCTATAGTCGGTAACCTGGCTCTGATACCATGCCTATCGAAGGCACCTGGACCCTTCATCATAATTGAGGAATGAAGAGAATAATTCAAGTCATTCAACAGTCATAATGAAACTTCCAGAGCCTCGAGAGAAGGATACGTGAGACATTGTTGGGCCTTTAGCCTGCCAGTCAATTCTAGCCTGAGATGTGCTCGTCAAACCACTCGAAGACGGTGACCAGATGTGTTACACATTCAGGAGACTTGACAAAAATGGCTAAAGATCTATAACATCTCAAATATCCTTACCTCATACTCATGTGAATCTAGTTCTTAGGATGTGCATTAGATTCACACTTTCATCTTAAGCATGGATATACAAAGCAAGTACATTTAAGATGAAAGGAAACTTAAAGACTTACATTGACTTAATAATTACATAGGCTGATCGGTCAAATAAATATATATAAATCAGAGAATAGCGGAAGCTTGACTACCCAATCCTCAAGCACACCGACTAGGGATTTACCCCCATTAAGTTCAAGACTTAGAAGAAGCAGCCGATTACCTGCATCACTCAAACGACTAAGTCTAAGACCTGCAAGCAAATGGTTAATCCAATAGCAAGAGTCGTACATTATTAAAAATAATGTACCTGGCAAGCGCACAATCAAACCTACATACATGAAAGCTCTAAGTCAAAGGAAGGCTATTTGTAGTCTCCATTTTCAGCATGAAGCTAATTTAGTTCACAAGCCATTTGCAACGTAATTTAAGCAAATCATTTTAACAATGTGCAAAGCTTTTTAATCATGGCATGGTTTCAACATAAATAGATAGACATCATTCCCTTACACACGTCGGGAGTAAGGCAAACACATCGCATAAATCAATATCATCTTCAACGCAAATCATTTAGTTTCAAAAACATTTAGGAAACACAAAATTATACTCATAGCACTTCATCATGTCGCTCATGACCGTGAGTATGGCTAATCGATTAGTTTTTAGAACTCTGCAGAGTTTGTACAACTTTACCCACATGATATGAATACTCTAGTTTGTTTTGAGTTTGCAAGACTCTACCACACTCTTCATGTTGAGTGTGATCTAGAGGTCATAACGAAGCCTTTACACTACTTAATCCCTAGCCTTGCACCCGCACGATACGTGTTTCCTCCATCCTAGGCATATTGGAATATGACCTAGAACCGTTAAGTGGCAGGCCCACGCCTTAAACTTAACGCCGTGATGGTGGACACGACAGGAACCCACCCACGTGGCACAATATCGTTGTGTTGGACATACTTAGTCGCCTAAACTACCACATCGGGGTAAATAGAAAGTTCCTCTGGGTTATCCGAACCCATACACTCTGGCCTACCATAGTGCAATGCTAGGTGCTAAGTAGATTATTCATCTTAGGCCATCCCATACTAGCACATGTGGATGTATAATAAACATAATGGATGATATGAAGTTCAGTCCTTAATCGACTCAGGCGAACACTCCCCCTTTGGGCATACAAATACATCAATTGCATGCCACTTGCCGTCCAAGTCTAAAATCACATTTTATCTCATTTCATTTCACAAATAACCAGAGATTCACTTCTGTCCAAAAGGTTCAAAAGGATTTTCAAAGAGTATAGTAAGTGATCCATAACCATATTTTTATTTATCACTAACCACGGCTAAGCATTTGCAATTTATAAAAGCATGGTATAGTCATATGAGCACAATTAAAGTACTCTAATTAATCCTAAGGCTCAAAACAGCAAGGAAATGATTTTTCAAAAGGGGATTCATGCATTTTTAGGACGTAACTATAAATTATAGCTTCAAAGGTTTTGATAGTGAGAAATACGCATGCAACTTTACAATCAGAACATTTAGCCCAAAAATATGGGATTCAATTTGTTCAAAGGAAGGGCATAAACTTGCGTTGGTTGATATAAGACCTCCCTGGTTGATTTATAACACCAATCTCCTCACCGATGCAATTTCATCCACTAAAAGAGAATAACGGTAACGAATAAATATCAAGACATGTAAACCTCTAAAATGCTCTAAAATGCATGAGTTCACTTAGTGTGGGTAGGTGCTGTGTGGATAAGATTTGTGGTGAAGGATTTTCTATTTTATCCCTTTTTATTTTGGAAATTATTAATTTTAGAAGTTTATTCGGTATAAGGTAGTATTTGATTAGGTATTATTCTAAAATGTTCCTATAAATTGATTTTTTATTAACTTTGACTTTACAGAGGTGAAGAGATTTATTTTCTAAGACTAACACCTTAGGTTCCATAACTTTTGGAGTTACTATGAATTTCTTATGCATTTTACAATTTATAACATGTTTTAGGCATATAGGGATCTATATGCGCTTAACTTAGGAATGGTATATTCAGAACATGTTACTTTTATTTTTAGTTGAATAAAAGGAATAATTTGGTTAACTAAACCATGGTCTTTATTTTCATGGTTCATACTTTATAAACTAGGGGTGCTTTAGTCTAGACTAGCCATACCTTATATTAATCCAAAGCTAGTTGCATAAGCTAAGTGCAACAAATTTTTGGGGAAAGAAGATGAACCTAAAGTTTCTCTGGACTAACAAGTTTTACTTTTATTTACTTAGAACTAGGATATAATATAGACCTATATATATATACATATAGTGCTTAACTTATTATGGTGATTAGCACCTAAGTTAGCTTCTTAAGGTGTTTCTAACATATTTAGTATATGAGTTGTCATATTTTATTTTACCTAATTGAAGTTCATTACTTGCTGGTTTTATAGAAACTTAGTTCACTCAAAAAGCTTTAAATATGAATTTTCTATAAATTTTGCAACTTGAAGTGTGTACTAAGTGGTTTATTCCTTATATAAATATTTAAGAGACTTTACTATACAATAAGCATATATTTTTATTCTATAGTTTGAAAGTACATATTTTGGTGATTCTACAGAAATTAAGTTTACTCAAAAAGGAGTTATAATGAATTTTATATAAATTTCTAAAGTTTAGCCTACATTTAACCCATCATTTTAATGTTACTAATCTTAAAGGTACTAGGTCCAAGGTGTAGACCCCCGTTTTTGAGGACGGGAATCGTTCGTGTTCATAGTATCATTTCCCTGGATCGAGTAGTTTGGTACCCACAAATACAGTACTGAATTATCAGGTGCAAAGTGCATGAATAGCCTTACACCAAAAGTATTACAATAATAGGCCCGAAGGCAATATCCAATACATATAGGACCTACCGGTCCGGATACAACCAAAAACAGAAATTAGATAAGATAGCAGACGGAAGGCAGCGGCATGTCGATCGCCTACAGGCAACGACTGGGGACTAAGACCTATTGCGCTCCATTGTCTTCATTCATCCTGGTAGTATGCGTACGGGTCCTCCAGGTCTTCCATGCCTACATCTGTAGGTTTGTGTGTATAGCAAGGATGAGTACCCAACGTACTCAGCAAGCCAACACGGAATGATGCACATGATAGGGTCATTCAAAGGGTGGCTGTGGTTTATTTTCACAAAGCCAATTTTCGCAAATCATTTCACAAACCTAACATCTAGTCAGTCAAGTTTTAGTTTCAGAGTATATTAAATCGGTGATGGTTCTGTCTGCCATCCATCGTGATACCAAGGATGGTTTCCCGTCTCCGGATCGTCATGGTTTTCTGGGGAGTCTATCCCTTCTCGCAGGTCGAGAAGTTGAGTCCACCAGCACACAAAATCATTATGCATACCAACCCATCATTTTAAAATTTATGAGTCTAGCCACGGAAGAAACTTGTCACGTCGCTCATTAACCGCGAGCACGGCTATTCGAATAGATTGATTTACTCACACTGCAGTGGATGTACACTTTACCCGTACACCGCAAGTGCTCATTGAATGAGCTTTCATCCCTCTATATGGGATGGTCACGGCAAAGCTTTTTGATAACCTCACTTTGGCAGTACCCACTCTATGAACTTAAGTCCTCATGCACTCTAGCCGTCATTTCCTAGCAATGAGAGGAGTTATGGTGTTCCCGGGGTAACAGAGAAAACTCACTTAATCTTTAAGTCATTGTTAAGTTCAGCTAATTATTCACATAAAGGCCTTTGTCTCATCACAATTACGGGCACTCTACCATTGGTAGGCCCTGGACACTCTACCTATTGGTAGGTCCTTAACTCAACACCTACACCTGAACCACTATGCAGGGATACTGCCTCCGCTCGGTTACCTACTCCGCTAGGTCTATACCCATTCGAGAAGTACGGTTGTACTGGCTCGTTCTAAGTTGTAAGTCTCATGGCTCGGTCCTTAATCGACTAGGGACGGTTCTTGCCTTTCCCGGAATCCACCCAAATCTAACCATCCGCCCTAGTCTAAAAACATTGGTTTTGTACTTTTCATTTCTTCCATCAAAACTATTTTCGTCATGATCAAGACAATGTGGCGCTCATGTCTCCACATGCCGTGTCTCAACTACCTTCCCTTAAGGTAGTTGCCCAAGCATATAGCATTTTGTAAAAATATGAACATGCAAGATTCTAGTATAAGCATGGCTAGCATTTTACCGAAGATATCCTCCGGTTGTATCACATTGAGGGTTACAAAGAATATTTCTAAGGGTAATCAATGTCAAGGCATGGTACATCAAGCATAGGTATTCATTTGTGTATAGCATGAATGTTTTGAAGTTAAAATCAACATCATTTCGTAAAATAGATTCAATATGTTCAAAGGGAAGTGTTGACTTGCCTTGCTCGCACGCTTGTTGGACGGGGTCTTCAACATTCTCGACAGTTCCCTCGGACTCAAATCATATGTGCGAGAAATCCAATTTGAATTTGATTAGAATTCAAATAAAAGCCAAATGAATCACGAAAGTGGCTCCTAATACTAGGCTATGACTCTACGTAGATTTAGGTTTGAGTTTCGACGAAATCCGAGAATGAGCGAGTTGCAATGATTTGAACTCTTGTGTTCTCTTTCGATTTAATTTGTATGGGGTGGCCTCGTCCCCAGTTAATGTAAGTTTTGAGACAAGCAGTATCACTAAGGGTCTAAGGGCATCTATTTGGGTTAGGGTTAACTAGAGTGTTTATGTCGGACTTTCGATCGAATTCTTAATTCTCCTGTGAGCTTGGTTTCACGGTCTACCGAAAATGGGTTGGGAAGGATTTAACATAAAACATATATGTCGAAAAAGGGTTGATCGGGAATTATAAAGATAGTTTATAATTCTTTGAAAAGATTCTTGATTTGTGAATATGACCTAAGGGAGTGAATGGGCCTCTCAAAGATATATAAACATTTTGGAAATTTGTTGGATTAAAAGTTCGAAGTCTAAGTAAATATGAACTTCATAATTATTTGCAAAGCAATTTAAAAGTAAATAAATAAACTCCTTTAAAAGATGCAAATGTTTGTGAATAGAGTTTTAGAAGTGTTTAAAAGAATTAAATATTTGTCTAGGATTTTTACCAAGCTTATTATTATTTTTTAATCCCTTGGAAAAATTAAAATAAAAATGTTCAAAAATTTTTGCTTCGGCCAGAATCGAACCCGCGCCCTCCTCTCTCTCTCTCTCTTGGCTCAGCCCACGGGCTACCGAGCCGTTCTCATCTCTCTCCCCCTCTCTTTCTTTCCTCTCTTCTTTCCTCTCTTCTTCTTCCCCGCGAGGCCGACGGCGGGGCGAGGGTGAATGGCGACGAGGATGGCCGGTGCTCGGGGTCTAGATGACATGAGGGTCTCGTTCCAAGGCACGGCCAGGCTGGAGAGGCAGCGGATTGGGCCAGCGACGGTGGGGTGGTCACGGCGGCGGAGGCGCACGACGACGGCGAGCTCCGGCGGGGTTTCGGCCGATCTAGTGGGTCTTAGAGTATCTACGGGACACGGGGAAGCTAGCTAGGGGCTTGGATCGGCCGGAAAGGGGCGGTGGTAATCTAGCGACGTGCGCACGGCGGCGGGCGAAACAGAGGGTCCGGCGGCGCGTCGCCGGTGATTTCCGCTGCTATTCGGCTCAGAAACTTGGGGAAATAAAGCTTAGAGCACGTAGATCGTGGACGTACCTTCAATTTGGGAAGAAATTGACTGAGGATGACAAATTTTGGATTTTTGCTTCGGGCAGCCAGTTTTAGGGTTCTTCGGTGTTCTTCAAAATTCGACCCGCATACCGCATGATTTTTGGGGAAATTTGGGGAGGAGCTAGATGAGGTGATTCGGCACAACTTTTGTGTTTCGAGTTTTGGCCGAGGAACGCTATTTATAGTGGGATGTTTCGGCTTGAACTCGAGTGGCAATGGCGGTGCGGCACGGAACGCGGGCAGCGCGGAGAGGGGCCGGGCGCGGCGAGCGCGCATGGGCGCGTGGGCGCGAGGGCGGCGCGGTGCGGCGCGCGGCGCGAGGGTGGTCGGGGCCCAGGTACGGCGGTGCGGCGCGTCGGGCGAGCGACGTGGGCGACGCATGGTGCGGCGTGGCACGGGCGAGTGACGCTATGCGCGGTACGGCCCATTGACGCCGGGCGGCGGGAATGCGCGCGCGAGACGAGTGGCGTCGCGGCGACGTGCGCGGTGCACGGCGAAACCGACATCGAACACGGCGCCAATTGAACAGTGTACTTCTCTTTTTCCCGCATTTAATCTCTATTTTCCCCATATTTCTTTGCCTTCACATTTAAATTTTAAAATATTATTTATCTCAGTCATTAATTTAGTTTATACCTATATTTCCAACTCTTTTGTCCATTTTGCATATTATATTATATACATATTTTATTTTTTAATTCCTTTTCTTTCCAAACATGATTTTGATTCAAAATGAATTATCAACCCTATACTTCCCTATATATCTTTTTATAGTTTTTATTTATTTAATATTATTTATTTTATTTACTGATTATTATTACTTTTTCTCAAAATAAGGTTTTGATCCAAAAATAAACTTTTATTAATCCCTAGCCCTTTATATTTATCTTCTTTTATAATTTTCAAATATTTATTTTTGGAATTTTCTTTCTTTTGGGATTTTTAAATCCTTTAGTTTTTCTCAATGTTTTAGATGAATTTCTCTTTATTGATTTTATGCAACAAAGCGGCAAATAAGAAGCAATAAACACGTTGAGATGTAAAAATATCAAAAATTTTGTAAGTTCCGATATTAAATTCCGGTTTTAAATTCTCCATTTGGGTGTTACAAACCTACCCCCTAACAATAAATCTCGTCCCCGAGATTTGGGTCGGGTCGTGATTGGGAGTCGGTCGGTATAAACATATAGGACGGATCCATTAAGACTCCTTCTTAACAGAACGACGAATAGGTTGGCTACTTAGGGTGACGCATGAATCTTTCACTGAGTTTCTAAGGGTGGTTCACTTCGATCCTTTGTCTTTGATAACATGATGTTGTCAGCTCCTAAACCTTGGGGCATCCTTCAAGCATGCAAGATTTAGTAGGTCTCTAATTTTCTTAAGTTGTATAATAGACTTGCTGTTCTAAACTATTGGAACCTTTAGCTGCAGACGGGTGGTGATCCTGGTAGGATTGCAGTCGTGTGATTTTGGTGGGCGACAAGAGGTTATCTAGAGAAGGTTTGGTTTTACCTAGCTTCAACATAGTGTCCACTCTGAGGGTCCATGGTCATGTCACTCTACCCCCCTAACAATAAGCTCAAGCTTGCCTTTTTAGGGTAAGGGTTATATCGGTGTTTTCAGGCTTGGTTGGCATCTTCATCATTCCTAGATAGAGTCCAACGCACAAGTTCCTATCATGTCCTCAAGATCATGGCTTGCCTTTTTTTGGGTTTATCCGTCGATCTCCTAGGCTTTTCTTTCAACCTTTGAGTAGGAATGGTTCACCGGGATGGGCTCTTCGTATCATATCTGGGGCTGGGTTTTCTGAGTCATTGTTTGCGATTCCTTCGCCCCTGGGTACGGTGATTTTCCTTGTGGTTTGCTCATACCTCATTGTATCTTGGTCTATGGTTATGCTCGTCGGAGAAATCCTTGGGGTGGTCATGGTGACTATCTCTTGGTCATGGGTTACCTTGTTCCCAGTCAACTGGTCCATGCTAGAGTGATACTGAGGGTCTATGGCGGTATCATGTCATTTGAAAAAAATACTATGTCTCTACTTCTGATGGGCATATTGTTGCCGGTATGGGGTACAACTATATCTCTCCTGGGTGAATGTACTATTATGGGTCTCTTAAGGTCTACCAGACGTAGATTATGTTCTGTGCTTGTTTCTGAGGTTATGGAAGAATGCTAAACCCCAAAATCAAACAAAACTTTGATTAGTGCAGAATGAATAGAGAACATACCCATTAGCACGACCTGGTTCTCCTGGGCTTCTTCTGCACGCGCGTGGTTCACTTGGCCATGGCGGAATACGGTGGTAGCCTCCTTCGGCTGGGGCGTTCTGAACAAGCTTCGTCCGGGCGCCGGGGTAGGGGTTCCTCTTACAACCGTGGCATTGGGTGTGTTGTGCGGTTTGGGACATTGATTGGCATAATGCCCGAATTCTCCGCAGTTGAAGCAATTAACATTCCGATTTCGCGGTGCTGCCAAAGTGGGGGCCGGGGTGCGGAAAGGTGTTGCCGGTGGCCTGCTAGCGTTGTTGGGTGCGAGAGGGACGATTGGCCGCTATAATGGCTGGTTTCCATCCTGTTGGTGTTGCTCCTTTGGGTCGCCGAGATGTCCCTTGAATTGGATGAGCTAGAGCAAGCCTTCTCTTTCGGTTGTTTTCAACCATCCTTTGGTCATGCTCAAGCCTCACGACCTTGTTGATGAGGCTTTGGAAGCGGCGTGGTCTTGACCGATCATCGGTCCTCTCAGCTCGTCATTCGATCCTTCGATAAATTTATCCATCTTTTCTTCTTCGTCCGCCAGTCATTTGTGGCGTAACGGGCAAGCTGCGTGAACTTGTTGAGGTACTCTTGCACCGAGGTGTTGCCTTGGCGCAACCTACGAAACTCATTCTTCTTCATCCTCAATACTGCGGCGGGTACAAAATTTTCATGGAAGGCGGCCGTGAATTCCTCCCAGGTTGTTTCTCTGGCATCTTCAGCCCGAGTGTCTTTGTAGGTGTCCCACCAGTCACTTGCGGGACCTTCCTGCTGGTTGGTGGCGAAGATGACTCTGTCAGCTTCCCGTACTTGGACGAGAGTCAACTTCTTCTCTATTACCCTCAACCAATCTTCAGCATCCATTGGTTCCACTGCCGTGGAGAATGTTGGCGGCTTGGCTCTCATAAACTCTCCTAAACTTGAACTTCCGCAATTCCCCTGGTTGTTGGCAATGGCTTGAAGCAGTTGGGTTTGTAAAGCCATGACCTCCGCTAAGGTGGAGGGGTTAGGCTCCGGCGGGTTTTCGTTGGTTGATGAGGCTCTACGATGGTGCACCATGTGAGGAATATAGATGGGGTAAGAGATTGGATCGACTAAGGTCACGATTCTAATCGATTTTTCTTCAAGTTGTTTAAGGTGATCTTCCAAAGCAAGCTTGGTGGAATAAACTCATTTATGACATAACATGGAACTTCATATCAGTTCGTAGATGTTACATCAGGGGGATACATTGGACATGCGTAGTCCCATAATACAATATCACTAATATCGATCTAGGGTTTTCATACATAAGGGTAGGGGCATGGTCGTTGCTGTCTTAATTCCTTTCAAAGCAAGACCAGGGTTGCTGCAGATTTCTCGTCTAGTTATCCGGGTTGTTTCCCGATCTGGGGTTGCCACCTATGGCTGTTGCATTGGCACCGATAAGAGGAGGGATGCTGCGTGGCTTGGGGCATTGGTTGGCATAGTGCCCAAATTCTTCACAGTTGAAGCAAGTCACATTCTTCTTCCTTGGGGCTGCCAGGATAGGTGTTGGGGTGCGAAACGGTGCGGCAGTTATCCTAGGGCAGTCATTGGCATAGTGCCCTAACTCTCCATAGTTGAAGCAGTGCACATTCCTCCTTAGACGTCAGGGAATCTCCTTAGCATCTTCAGGGGTACACACTGTGCTTGTGATGATCATCCTGCCAGTACCACCTGTATTCCATTTTGGTGACTTCCTCTTCTTGGGGATAGATGGTGGTGAACTAAAATCTTGGCCGGTTGTTTGATTGGATTCTTCATCCTTTCTTCCGTACTGTACCTCTCCCTTGATCGGGGTCCTAGTGTACTTGTCCCATGTACTGTCCTTTACTCCATGTCCTTGTTCCATGAAACCGTGGTGGGGGTCAAGTGTTTCCTTCCATGCAAATGGCGGGTTTGGTGTTACCGCTCTCTGTGGGCTTGACGGTATACTTGCGGGGGTCATCAGGGTTCGTGACGGAACGTACCGGCGTTGCTCTGGGTACCAACCCTGAGTTTGCATCTGTTGCTGTTGGAACAGTTGTTGCATCTGTTGCATCATCATGGTCATTAGCTGCATCTGGTTAGGTAGTACCTGGGCTAAGGTCGGTTTATAGGAAAAGGAGGTGGAACGTCCGCAGGGTCGCTCTGGGTTAATCCATGAGACTGCTGGGATCTTGATTTACTGCCCTTGGCTTTTCCCATCTATTGTCAGAGAAAAAGAAAAGTAGAGGTTAAGCTATGGATGGGACCTTATTCTGTGTACTCTCATTGTTTCAGTGGGTTAAACAATCTCCCAAGTCCCAACATGGTCATAGTCTGACATCTATTTTTGAAGATAGCTTAGGGTTAGAGAAAAGTAGTGGTAAAAATCAAATGTTTGTAGAGAAATGGGGTCAAGGGTGTAAGGAAAAACATATTTGTTTTGTAAAAATAGTCTGTATTTTTAAAATAATCCTATGTAGGGTATTTTCCTTTAACCAGCTATAAAGGGGTGGGGCACCAGTTGGTCTTATCCTACAATCGCACTGCTCTGATACCAGCTCTGTAGACCCCCGTTTTTGAGGACGGGAATAGTTCGTGTTCATAGTACCATTTCCCCGGATCGAGTAGTTTGGTACCCACGAATACAGTACTGAATTATCAGGTGCAAAGTGCACGAATAGCCTTACACCAAAAGTATTACAATAATAGGCCCGAAGGCAATATCCAATACATATAGGACCTACCGGTCCGGATACAACCAAAAACAGAAATTAGATAAGATAGCAGACGGAAGGTAGAGACATGTCGATAGCCTACAGGCAACGACTGGGGACTAAGACCTATTGCGCTCCATTGTCTTCATTCATCCTGGTAGTATGCGTACGGGTCCTCCAGGTCTTCCATGCCTACATCTGTAGGTTTGTGCGTATAGCAAGGATGAGTACCCAATGTACTCAGCAAGCCAACACGGAATGATACACATGATAGGGTCATTCAAAGGGTGGCTGTGGTTTATTTGCACAAAGCCAATTTTCGCAAATCATTTCACAAACCTAACATCCAGCCAGTCAAGTTTTAGTTTCAGAGTATATTAAATCGGTGACGGTTCTATCTGCCATCCATCGTGCAACCAAGGATGGTTTCCCGTCTCTGAATCGTCATGATTTTCTGGGGAGTCTATCCCTTCTCGCAGGTTGAGAAGTTGAGTCCACCAGCACACAAAATCATTATGCATACCAACCCATCATTTTAAAATTTATGAGTCTAGCCACGGGAGAAACTTGTCACATCGCACATTAACCGCGAGCACGGCTATTCGAATAGATTGATTTACTCATGAACTTAAGTCCTCATGCACTCTAGCCGTCATTTCCTAGCGGTGAGAGGAGTTCTGGCGTTCTCGGGGTAAGAGAGAAAACTCACTTAATCTTTAAGTCATTGTTAAGTTTAGTTTATTATTCACATAAAGGCCCTTGTCTCATCACAATTACGGGCACTCTACCATTGGATAGGCCCTGAACACTCTACCTATTGGTAGGTCCTTTACTCAACACCTACACCTGAACCACTATGCAGGGATACTGCCTCCGCTCGGTTACCTACTCCGCTAGGTCTATACCCATTCGAGAAGTACGGTTGTACTGGCTCGTTCTAAGTTGTAAGTCTTATGGCTCGGTCCTTAATCGACCAGGAACGGTTCTTGCCTTTCCCGGAATCCACCCAAATCCAACCATCCGCCCTAGTCTAAAAAAATTGGTTTTGTACTTTTCATTTCTTCCATCAAAACTATTTTCATCATGATCAAGGCAATGTGGCGCTCATGTCTCCACATGCAGTATCTCAACTACCTTCCCTTAAGGTAGTTGCCCAAGCATATAGCATTTTGTAAAAATATGAACATGCAAGATTCTAGTATAAGCATGTCTAAGCATTTTACCGAAGATATCCTCCGGTTGTATCACATCGAGGGTTACAAAGAATATTTCTAAGGGTAATCAATGTCAAGGCATTGTACATCAAGCATAGGTATTCATTTGTGTATAGCATGCATGTTTTGAAGTTTAAATCAACATCATTTCGCAAAATAGGTTCAATATGTTCAAAGGGAAGTGTTGACTTGCCTTGCTCGCACGCTTGTTGGACGGGGTATTCAACGTTCTGGACGGTTCCCTCGGGACTCTATCATACGTGCGAGAAATCCAATTTGAATTCGATTAGAATTCAAATAAAATCCAATGAGATCCAATAAAAGTCAAATGAATCGCGAAAGTGGCTCCTAATACTAGGCTATGACTCTTCGTAGATTTAGGTTTGAGTTTCGGCAAAATCGAGAATTAGCGAGTTGCAATGATTTGAACTCTTGTGTTCTCTTTCGATTTAATTTGTATGGGGTGGCCTCGTCCCCAGTTAATTTAAGTTTTGAGACAAGCAGTATCACTAAGGGTCTAAGGGCATCTATTTGGGTTAGGGTTAACTAGAGTGGTGATCTGGCGACGTGCGCACGGCGGCGACCGAAACAGAGGGTTCGACGGTGCTCGTCGCCGGTGATTTTCGGCGGCTATTCGGCTCGGGAAACATGGGGAAAATAAAGCTTAAAGAACGTAGATCATGGACGTGCCTTCAATTTGGGAAGAAATCGACCGAGGATGACAAATTTTGGATTTTTGCTTCAGGCGGCCGGTTTTAGGGTTCTTCGGTGTTCTTCAAAATTCGACCCGCATACCGCATGATTTTTGGGGAAATTTGGGGAGGAGCTAGATGAGGTGATTCGGCACAACTTTTGTGTTTCGAGTTTTGGCCAAGGAGCGCTATTTATAGCGGGATGTTTCGGCTTGAGCTCGGGCGGCAACGGCGGTGCGGCACGGGAATAGCGGGCACACGCGGAGAGGGGCGGCGCGGCGCGAGACGCGTGGGCTCGAGGCGGCGGGCCGGGCGCAACGAGCTGCACGAGGGTGGTCCGGGGCCCTGGGTACGGCGGTACGACGCGACGGGGCGAGCGGCGTGGCTGACGAACGGTGCCGCGTGGCACGGGCGAGCGACGCTACGCGCGGTACGGCCCATTGACGCCGGGACGGCCGGGAATGCGCGCGCGCGATGAGTGGCGTCGCGGCGACGTGCGCGCGGTACGGCGAAACCGACGTCGAACACTGGCGCCAATTGAACAGTGTACTTCTGTTTTCCCGATTTAATCTCTATTTTCCCCACATTTCTTTGCCTTCACATTTAAATTTTAAAATATGATTTAACTCAGTCATTAATTTAGTTTATACCTATATTTCCAACTCTTTTGTCCATTTTGCATATTATATTATATACATATTTTATTTATTTTATTTCCTTTTCTTTCCAAAACATGATTTCGATTCAAAATGAATTATCAACCCTATACTTCCCTATATATCTTTTTATAATTTTTTTATTTAATATTATTTATTTTATTTACTGATTATTATTACTTTTTCTCAAAATAAGGTTTTGATCCAAAAATAAACTTTTATTAATCCCTAGACCTTTCTATTTGTCTTCTTTTATAATTTTCAAATCTTTATTTTTGGAATTTTCTTTCTTTTGGGATTTTTAAATCCTTTAGTTTTTCTCAATCTTTTAGTTGGGATTTTTAAATCCTTTAGTTTTTCTCAATCTTTTAGATTAATTTCTCTTTATTGATTTTATGCAACAAAGCTGGCAAATAAGAAGCAATAAACACGTCGAGATGTAAAAATATCAAAAAATTTTGTAAGTTCCGATTTTTAATTCCCGGTTTTAAATTCTTCGATTTTCAGGGTGTTACACAAGGTAACTATATATTTTTATTTTTCCTAATTAGAGTGGGTAAGTTGAGGAATCTGCAGGATTCAAGTTTGCCCAAAAATATGTGAAATTAAATTTCCTATGTATTTTTTATAGGTTTGCATGTTTTATGTGTGAATTTCCTTATTTAAATTTTTGGGATAAAATCTTGTACAGTGAGTGTCAAGTTTTATACCCCCAACATAAAGTTCTCAAGTTTGTGAATCCATAGCAATTGGAATCACCTCAAATGGAGTTATATTTGATTTTATATTGAACTTACAAGTTTGCCCCTTTTTCTATTAAAAAGGAGATTGTTTTCAGCCATATTACAAATCCCATGGGGTCCACCTGTCAGGGTCTTTCTACTTTGATGGTATCTGGCGCCTATTAATGTGGGGCCCGCTTGTCAGCAAGACAGGGAAGAAGAGAGGTGCAGCCGAGGCAGAGCAGGGCACCGTGGCGAGCTTCTTGCCGGCTCCGATGATGTTTGGCGGCTCGTCTGAGTTTGTGGACAAAAGAGATAATGTGTGGAGAAAGATGGCGAAGCTAATGGTGGTGGTCTCGCACACAATGGTGACCGGAAACCATGGCAACGACGGCACGAGCGGCGGTAGCGCTCGGGTGGGCGGTGCATGTCATGTTACAGCTGGTTTCAGTGCGAATGGGTGCATGCATAGGGGTCTACAGGGGCAATGGGAACTCACCAAAGGTCACACGAGGATTAGCAGGAGCTGGATAGCACTGGCGACGAGAGAGGTGCTCCGGCGAATGCGAATGGTGTCGGCTCCACGGCGTTGGCTCACTCCGGTCGAAGCGCTGCTAAGAGGACCTGTGAGGTCCCTGTGGTCTCCAAGATCGTTCATGTGCAAGGAATCGAAGTGGGGCTCACCGGAGTGGTCGGAATTGATGATGAAGGCGGCGACCGGAGCTGAGGAAGACAACGGCCGATCCACGTGTTCACTTGACCATTGGCGAGGGTTCTTGGGCGTCTTGAAGAGGAGGTAAGACTATCCTAGTGGTGCGTCGTCTTGCCTCGGGGTGGTCGGGGTGGCGCGATAGCTCACTCCCACGCTCTTGGCTTCTCTCATGCGTTCCTGGTCGACCAGGGGAGAGGGACAGAGGAAGAGCTAGCCGTCGAGGCTGCCATGTGGGTCCAGGCCATGGTAGGCTAGGCAAGGGAGAGGGTATGGGTAGAAAAACGAGTACAAACAAATTTCTCAGTTATTTCTCTCCCTAACTTTGTAGCCTCATATCTTAATATATGAACTAGATAAATTAGTGAAATTTTTACTGGGGGTAGTTGACTATACCTCGATTCCATTTTCTTTGGTTGCACATAAAAATCATTTGTAGTTTGTTCATAGAAATTAAGCAAAGATGGGTTATCTAGAATCTAGTTTGAATTTTTAGGAGACCTAAACTGAGGATAAAAATTCTAGAAAAAATATATTTATTCATGATAATTAACCTATTATTTTAATATATTATTTTATATATATACTTAGGTGCATTTTAATGATATTTTAGGCAAGTTGTCATTTTAACCGACTAAGAATATTAATTAGCCTAATATTTGACTGTTTTGTCTAATTTGTTTTGGGGCTTCAAACCCAGTTATTGAATTGTTCAAGAATTATCTTGAGTTGTATTTGTTATTTGGCATCCACATAATTTTTTTTAAAATACTTCTTGTATGCACATACATGCACACATGTACGATTGCATCGTATTAGTGGAGTTAGGCTTAGAGTAGTCTTCGGTTCTATAATCTTCTCGAAGATTTTGATATGTCTTTGGTACTTTACTCTTCTTGTAAGACTATAGTTGAATTAATAGAATTATATTCTTTATTTAATTATGTTCATAGTTCATATACTACTTTACTAGTTATGTGTTGTATGAATAGTTTATACTTCAATTATCTGCTTCACTTGATTAGGCTAGTTGATCTATGCTATGATAACGATCCAATGATCTTAACGGGTTGCACTAGTTCTAACTTGTCCATCAAGGGTGAGAGTCCCGGGGGAATTATTGACATTATTTAGTAACATAAGCATGATGCTTAGGTTAGTTAAATACCGTTGGATGTGGATATGCCCCATGGAAAGTAAGGTAGACAACAAGTGGTGACAGCCTTGTCCGTCCTCTGGATTCCTCCACATATGGGTATGATTTAAGAGTTCATAAAATGCCATAACCACGTTGGCAGACCAGTAGGGAGTGATCTCTCGATAGTACTTGGGTACCTAGAACTAAGTCCTAGCCTTGTAAGCATGTAATTATTAAGTGTATACTAAACATGATTAATATAGTACTGCCTCTCTCCCAAAATAAGTTCATTTTTTATCCATCCCACACATATCAATATAAACACCAAAAGACTAGAATACCCCTACTTTATCCAATCCCAATGCAACTATTTCTCACTTTATTTATTCCAAATGCAGTTATTCTCTACCTTCACAAAATCCGATGCAATGATTACTCAAAAATGAACTTATTTTGGGACAAATGGGATGAGCCAAAAATGAACTTAATATGGGATGGAGGGAGTAGTACATATGAACCGTAGCTCTCTTCTTCTGTCCTTCTCCACTATCCATTCTATTATTTTAGAGATTTGATCTCCTGTGTGTTATACTACCCCAATATTAGTATTATCGTTAACCCCTATTTAGACTTTAGATATATTAATTATAGATTGGTTATAAATATTTAATCCAACTCTTGACATGCCATCTTCCCTGTGGAAAAACAAATATGATACCCTTAGAATACTCATGAGTGAGATGCTCTAATGGTATCCGTGCGCTTGTGGATTTATCTTTGACCATATCAAATACCAACCATAGCACTACTGTTACTACTGCATGTTCCATGTTACTACAATTTTCATCAGGATGTTATGGCCAAAAGTGTAGAACTTATAAATTGTGCAGTAATGTGGCTTGTTACTACACTTTTCGTGATAATGTTACTACTCTAGCATAGTAACAAGTTATGATTTTCATAGTAACATAACCGATTATTGTTCTATAGTGATATTGGAAAATATTAGAATCGACCACCATATTGATATATTGCTTTCTCATAAAGATAAAAAACAAACAAACAATAATCCCTAAACACATAGTGTTAGAGGGTGAATTGGTTAGAAGAGCTAGCTACAAACCATGAAGTTATGAGTTCAAATCTTGATTTTTTTCATTTAGCTTTTAACTTTTCTCATATGAAGCCATTTTTCTTGAGAGAAAGAATGAGGAGATAAAGAAAAAGAGAGGAAAAAGAGAAGCCTTATAAGGGAGGGAGGGGAGGGGGCGTCGGGAGGGAGGGAAAAGGAGGGGGATGGGGTGCCGGGAGGGAGGGGTAGGGGAAACCGGAGAGGGAGAGAGAAGGTGAGCCGGAGGGGAGAGGGAGGGAGGTGGGGGAAGGAGGCTCGCGCGAGATGGGGTAGAGATGTGCGTGAGGAGGGAGGAATGGGGTGGGCTGTGTGTTGAGGAGGGAGGGGTGTAGAAAAGATCTGTCATATATATATATATATACATGACATCCTACGTGTTACCTAACTACGTAGCACCCCCACTCCCACCCTACCACACATCACTATCTGTTAACGCCAAAATTTGGTAAGCCTTGGAGTCTCCATCGGCTAAGTGTTCATATCGGCTCAAAGCAGAATTGATGAGAGTTCGCGCGTCCCGATGGAGGATCAATATCTTCAGCAGTCGGATTCTGGTTAGATTCGGTTTGGAAAGATCTTATCCAGAAGACACCGAATTCAAGAAGGATACGGCTTGTATCTATTAATTAGGATAAGTTTGTTAACTTTCTATTTTATCTTTAGAAAAGTGTGTTAGTACCCGGTAAGGATTCATTTTGTTTCCTTTTATCTTTAGGAAAGTTTGAATTGTAATCTGTTAGGATCTCTGTTAGCCTGCGGGTATAAATATGTAAGCCCAGGGTCCATGTAAATCAATCCTCACGATCAATACAATTTGGCGCATCGCCACCTTTTACCTTTTCAACTTTGTTCATCATCCGACGAGACTTGGCACCCAACGCTGGGTTGCATCGGCTTCGATCTCCGGCAAAGGGGTAAGTCCAAGGTCCCGCTAGCCCAGGTATATCGTATCTATCTTTAATTTTATTACAGTTCATAGATACATCGACTTAGTTAGGACTTTCTCGGTTAGGTTCGATATTCTGATCAAGTCGTTGTTTCTGTAAACGTAATGTTGCTTTAGGTAGATTTGTTATATACATCACATTAGACAAATCTATCGGCCCCTCGAGTATTAGATTATCATATACAATCTCGTGCTGCATCGGTTAGGTCCGACCTACTAGATTTTTATCGATAATCTAATTCTTGTTAAGCCAATAGGTTCATATTAATGTTTCACCGGAGGGTTACCCGGTCTTATCATATGTTTCTGTTGAATCTAGTCCTAGTATCTCGATTTTGCTCTATCGGTTGTCTCTTGTTTTAGGGTTTCTGCCGATATCGGCTAAATTGTTATGTTAGATTAGATTAGCTTAGGCATCTACCACCCTGAAAATTAGTCAAAGGCTTGATTGTCTAGATATGGCGTTTATTTTCATACTTAGTGCTGCATCAATTCAGTTTGACCTACTAAGTCATGATTAGAACCGTAGTCTCTAGCCTGCCTGATGGCTACCAATAAGGGTTTCGTCGGGGTTTCAACCGACGAGTTATCTGGATATCGACATCGGCTGGAATCACATAATCGATTGTCAATAGATTGACTGTTTTGATTATCGGCCTATCGGCCGATATGATTTATGCTCTGTTGTTTTGCATATCTTGTCAGTGGCAAGATCAAACTGACTGGCACGCCCACGCTTCAATGATTTTAGGACCTGCACGGAGCTAAGCAGATCTCCCGAGCCAGCATGTGATTCGACATCAACACATCTTTTGGCATACTAGCGGCGGTACGGATTTGGCGTCAACACTATCTCTACGTAGTAATATTTTACTCTCAATGCCCACACCCTCTATCCACCCACCAATCTGTCTACCATAGTGATTTTTTTACTCTCACCCTCCATCCCCTATCCATGGCACCCACCACCCTATCTATAATGTTTTTTACTATCTCATAAGTCCTTGCTATTTATATCCTCCGGCCTAACGTGCTAGTAATTGTTTTACAGCTAAATGACCCCCTCTTGTCCCAACCCCATGCCCACAAAATGACATATATAGTAATTTTTTACCACATTAAAACATGAGTATTTATACGGTCCATAACCATCCATCCCACCGTATCCAACCAATCATCCCATTCACATTCCTGTCGTCTTTCCCTTTTTTCGGATCTGAGAAAATAGGGATGGCAATGAGCAACGATGGGTGGCACGCGACAATGGCGTCAATTGTTTCTCCCGAGTAGTATGCTCGTCGGGGCGATGGCGTTGAAGCGGAGCTCCAAGTGATGGCGGGGCAATCGATCGGTGAGTGGAAACGTCCTCATTCATCCAATGGGAGGGGGCAATGGGTGTCGGGCTTTGTGTCTCGTCGGGCTGCCTCCCTCTTGAAGGCGCCCGATCTAGAGGCTGCACACTAGTTGTCGGTCTTCTTTGGAGCCGGTGAGGAGGATCGTGACGGCCGGCTACATCGTTCCCGACGTCGGCACCATTCGGAATTTGCCCAGGTGAGAGGCTAGACAATGGCAGTGGAGGCGACGAGGCGGCGACCTCGCTGGCACAGATCTATGAGCCCCACCATTGGCCTCATCCTCATGGTCCACATATATCGCGTCGGCGTGCAAAGGATTGTGGCTACAAGCGTGGGAGACCCGGGAATTTCTAATAGCACAGGCGAACCACGAACTAAGCAATCGATAATAACAATCATGCAAACATATCAATCACTAATATAAATAAAGTTTGTTCAATAGACATACCTCAAGTATGGTTAAAGGTATGAGGCAGTTGCATCTTTCGAGTCTTAATATTTTGAAACCGTCGAAGAATAGTAGCTTCATCAAGTGATTTGAATAGCTTCCGCTCAATGTAACAAACCATCAAGTGGTTGAACCAACCATCAGCAATCTTATTGCGTAATTTAGACTTAATAATTTTCATTGCTGAAAAAGATCTTTCAACTATAGCTGTTGACACCGGCACTAACAAAGCCAATTCAATGAGCTTGTAGACCAATGGAAAAACCAAGTGCTTTTCAGTTTCAATCATCTTTGCAGCAAACTTTTAATATCTATCCAAGAAGAAAATGCAGCATTCCTCCTCAGATCAACAATGTAGGTCTCAAGTTGTTCCCTTATTATTGCACGGTCATGATCACTGAAATCCCCCTTATAAATTTAACTAGGCCGAGCAATCTTGTTGACATCAAACTTAGAAAAGGAGTTCTTTGGATCAAGATAAGAGAAGCACATCAGTAACTTCGTAGTCATTTCATTAAATCAATGATCCATTTCAACACATGTTTTGTCAAGAACAACATAAAAAATCTCGGCACAATAATAATGAAGATTTGTAATAGTAAATCCATCACGCCTTGAATGACCCCTCACTGGTATCGCTTCAGATATATTTTGAATAGGAATACCCTTCACTTCACAAAATTGTCTCATCTCATCAAATAAGTCGTCCCATCCACTTTCTCTCATGGTGTTTAGACGAGTTTTTACATCCTTAACAAGATGAATATGCAATAAACAAAAAAATTTGTTAATATCCTTTAACCAAACCAATGATAATAAGAAATATTGGTACGGTGGATTACATTCTAACCTCAAGCAACAATGTTAATATCCTTTCTCTGTAGAAGATGTGATAGCTCATTTATGATTCCAAGCAACCTTAGCATAAGCTTCAAAAGAAAACAAATTGGAAACACTCCATTTTCTCTATCAAACCAGCTGCTTGACTTGGCACTCGTGCATCTTCATGAACAATACGAAGCACATCTACCACCGAATCCCACATTTGAGACAAACGAACCAAAGTAGTATGATGTGAACCCCATCTAGTATCACCAGGTCTAGCAAGGATGGTTTCTTGATTCAAACCCGTTCCTGTAGATGCCTCACCATTTGCAAGTCTATCCTAAATATATTGATGATGCTTTTCAATCAATGCATCCCTTCTCTTGCAAGATACACTTGTTGTACTCAAAATTAATGAGACATACTCGAAGAAATCATGAACAGAAGAGCAACAATTTGTGACAGAAACAACAACCAATTGTAATTGATGGGCAAAGCAGTGGACATAAAATTCATATGGATTTTCATCTAGAATCTTTTTTATAATCCATTAAATTCACCTCTCATATTCGAAGCTCCGTCATATCCTTGTCCTCTTATCCTCAAAATAGATAACTTATGTCTATCAAGAAAACCAAATAATGTTTCCTTCAACGCTTCACATGTAGTGTCGGTGACATGTATGAGAGCAAGAAATCTCTCAACAACATTCCCTTGAGAGTTCACATACCTACAAAGAGCAACAAAAAATTAAAACGTGATCCAATTAGGTAATGACAAAGGGCACAACTAAATTAATATTACCTTATAACTACTACCATTTGCTCTTTTACCGATATATCTTGTGATTCATCAAGAAGCACAGAGAAATTTCTATTACCAATCTCTCCAATAATTGATTCAGTTATTTCTTCAGAACAACATCTAGCAAGATCCTTTTGTATCTTATGCAAAGTTATCGGCAATTTAACCCACCATGGTCATAGGCATCTCTCACTTCTTCATTGTTATCTTTGAGAAAATATATCAACTCCAAAATATTACCTTTGTTTAAAGATATAGAAGACTCATTATGTCCACGAAAAGCCATGCCTTGCTTTAATAGATATCTTGAATAACGAAGAGTAGAAGTCAGACGGACTTGGTACAATTCTTATTGTTGTTTGATTACCTTTAAATATTACATGTGACACGCTTTGTCTCTGATTTATTTACCTGATTGACAAAGATTTCTTTGTCTATCTGTCATTTTATGTTGACCTTATAACAACGGCTTCAATCAGAATATCAAAATACCACCTCTACCTCCAAAAAGCCGGTGATCTCGAGCCCGTCCTCTGCCGGATGTACATCTCTCCTAGGGCGGCCAAAGATTCGGCGAAGCGACATGAATCCGCCGCTCTCCCACATCAATAACCTGCTAGGCCATGCATAACCAAATCAACTAGTATCTATCAAATAGTATCAAATTGTTACTGTTAGGGGCCTATCTAGTATCAACTAAAAAAAACAAACATAATAAAAATATCCTCGAGTTTTGCTTTACTAATATCAGACAGTAAGATAACTTATTGTTTTTCTTGATCACAAGATACAATCACATAACTATGATGCTTACAACCTGTATCCATCCTTTGTTACATGTCATCAAATCTGATTTTAGTAAGTTAGTTGTTTTTATCTCTGTAGGGCGGCTATTCACTAGAACAGCTGACTGCAGACCCGCCCGCCTGCTGCTGCCGCCCCGCGACAGTTGCCGCCCGTCGCCCCGACCGTCGGAGGGCGTGCGCGCTGCGGCGCCCGCCTGTTGTGCTGCCGCCCGCGCGCCGTGGCGCTCGCCTGCTGCCACTTCCCCGCTCGCCTGCTGGCTGTTGCTGCCCGCCGTCATGCCGGACTGCTGTCGCCAGCGTGCCGATCCGCCTGCTTGTTGCCGTCGCCCCACCCGCTTGCTGCCGTCCGCCGCAACGCCCGCGTCGCTTGGTGATTCCTTCCGCAATGGACACGTGTGACGGTTCGACTACGCGCCTAACTATTCGGCTTCAAGGCCGTGTCCGCCTAGTTTCAGCCCACAATTGTTGTGAAGTTGCAGCCCATATATGACGTGGCCTAGCTATTAGGGGATGGATGAGTCTGAGCAGTGGCCCAGGTAGCCGGGCCTTGGGCCCACCACTGGCTACAGGGGGCCTAGGAGGCTAGTGGCAGATCAGTTCTAGGATTGTGGCACGGAGGAGCGATGGCTATCGTTGTCCTCGGCAGTGTCCACTACACGGTCACATGGGCCTCCCCACACTGTCATCGATCGGATCTGCTTCTTTCCTTCCTCAACCGCAGCACGCCATCCTCACCTCGACCAACGAGTAGGGGTGAAAACGAAAATGGTAATTTTCGATTTTTGGGAATCGTTTTCGAGATTTTACCGGTTTTTTTGGCTAAACAAAAACGGTATCGGTTATCGAGAAAACGAAAACGAAAACGGTAAAATAATATGAAAACGAAAATGAAAATGATTTGCAACTCTTCCGATCGTTTTCGAAGAATACCGTATTTCGTCGGTATTTTATCGCCGAAATACCGTCGGTATTTTTTATTGCAACGGCAAAGTCTGATATTGCAGGTATAGTATTCCTAATTTTCTTGTTGCAGCAGCAACCTCATTAGGTTGTTTCAAACCTTCAGTTTTTTTGTTGTTTGTTGTTGATGCGTCTCTTGTGTTGCTTGTTGTTGTGTTGCTCTGTCTCTTGTGTTGTTTGCCAGCCAACAGTGACGAGGGTGGAGGAACACTGGCATCTAATCTATATGACTATGTGCTATGAATGGTTGAATTAATGTTTTAATCAATGATGCTTGCTTATGTCATATGAGATGAAATACGGCTAGCGACGTGCTTTACGCATTTATGGTTTCATGTTTGATGTGGTTTATCGTTTTTGAAATATCGCTTTGATATGTTTCGATTGTTATCGATGTGTTTTCGATCATATAGTTTTGTTTTCGATATTATCGGATTACCAACACCATTCTCGTTTTTATAATATAGTATCGTTTTTGTTTTCGTAAAAAAATATGAAAGCGAAAGTGGTAAAGCCTTCTATCGATCATTTCCGATCGTTTTCATCCCTACCAACGAGCTCTGGCACAGAGGAGCGGGCCATGCCCACGGATCCCGCTCCTCCCTACATGTCCGTGTACAAATCCACGCCACCGGTAATGGTACATGGCCGGTGCCGCTCGTCCGTGGATATTTCGTACTCATACGATTGTATTATCCGTAGGCTGTTTGTTTTATCCACCACTATAGTATTGTACAAGGAGATTGTGTCGAGTAATTTTTTTATCTGCTGGCTGTAATATTGTACAAGGAGATTGTATCGAGTAATTATTTTATCCGCCGGCTATGGGATGTAATTATTTTATTAGTGTCCTGGGATGATGCAACAAATAGTTCTGTTGAGTTTATGTAATAAGTAAAAAAATTATCTATTGATTTTTTTAAAAGATATGGTTCTGCTGAGTTAAAACGTAACAATACCAATTAATAAAAATTCGATGTAGTAAAAATATAGTATAAAAGAGGTCAACCGAGCTTCTGACAATGATTGAGGAGTAAAAGTATTACTTACCGATTGTTTTTTTCACATGCCTTCAACCGCCGTGGCAAGAGGAAAAAGTAGACATGATCGGCAGAGTCGGGATAAGGACACGCTAGGCCAACGGGGTTCAAACGAGATCATATGCAGAATTTTAGCTGACTTTGTGTCACTGATATATAGGTTTATAGAAAGATGATCCATATAGAGATGACATAAAGTCAACTGATGTATTATAGAGGATCCACTTTCAACGGGGTCAGGGGGAGCGGGAACAGATTAGCTAATATGAAAGTATTTTTTTACCAGGCTGTTGATAAGGATCACACCTGAAAACGAAAAAGTCAGATGTGGTAGGTATCTCCTGAATCGTGCCGCCAAGCTAAGTAGCACCCAACGCTTGTTAATGACCAAATTTGGTAGATCATGCATCGGATTTGGAATTAAGGCCAAAGCCAATTTGGAAAAAAATCGGGATCCTCAGAAACAGAGTGCGCACCAATGCAGACCGAATCAGCTAGAAAGTTCGTCGGCTGATAACCGAATCGGCTAAGGTGTTCGTCGACCGATACCAAATCGGACAGGGTAAGCCAATGGACCCGATTCTGGTAAGATAACATTAGAATCATCATCGGATTCATTTAATGTGCTTCATGACGATTGTCATATATTGATAGAGTCCGAAAAGGGCAATTGTATCTATTAATTATGTTATTTTAAATAGTTTTCTTATAGATTATGTCAGCAAGAGTCAGTCTAAGGAAGTTATCTGTAATTTGAATTGTAATAGAAATAGGAATCGTGCCTGACAAGGACGTATCATGTATCTGTGTATAAATATGACCCAAGACCTTATAATCTAAACAACAATCAGTTCAATACAATTTCGGTGCATCGCCACCTTTTTCCTTTCAATTACTTCGATGAGTTCTTACTTTCGAGTTGGGCTACATCGGGTTCGATCTCCGACGAGAGGTAAAACTTGTTATGGCGGCTTGCGCTCTCAGGATTAGTGCTTCCATCTTTATGGCACTTTAATCCTGTTTACGTAAATCATCAAGTTATCATATATGCTATATAATCTAGATTGATATTGTCATCTAACCCTAATCGGCTAGTATCTGTTACCAGACAATAGCCGATAGGTTTAGGTATTAACGTCGACTTAGATTATATAGTTTATCCACCATCTCGAAAGATTTTCATAGATTTGTTTAGATCTTATGCTTCTTTTGATGCTTAGTGATGCATCAATTGAGTCTGACCTACTAAGTGTTATCTAGAATCATAATATCTATACTGTCTCATGATTGCTATTAGAGATAGTATCGGGGTTTCAGCCGATCTTACCTGATTTAGTTATATTGTATCCTATATGTTTACTTTATATGCTAAATCTGCCCTTTAAATTAAGATCTCACCGTGATAAAATATATTAAGCTTGTTATCGATCTGTTAGGTCATTCTAACACTTGATCGATTTCTATTTAATCTATTTAATCTATATTGATATCTTAGTATAAAGTAGTATCGGAGTACTAGCCGATACATGTTAGATTTATGACATCGGCTATGCTATAAATACATATAATCCTTGTCTTAAAGTACTTTTAGACATAAATGTTTTATACTGTCCCGACGCCGATCTATCCCAATCACTTGGTTTAAACATATTTCGAGATTTAGATTATATATTATGAATATCTACAGCCGATCGATTAGATCTAATTTCCCTTTGTCGATTCAGTGCATATTGCATCGGCTTAATACTGAATGATATGTCATCGGCCACTAGCCGATCGGCTATCGTTTACGGATTAATTATGTTTTCTTTCTATGTTTCTTGTTGGTTACAGGATCAAACCAACTAGCACGCCCTCGAACCTCAAAAGCAAGATTTGGACCTGCACTAGAGCTAAGCAGATCTCTCAGGCCAGTGCGTGACATTTTACCATTAACACGCTTTTGGCACGCCCAGTGAGACACGACAAGACATCATGGTGGACATCAAGTCATCCGAAATTGACCCAAAGAACATCATCCCTATCACCGTGGATAAGCTGACGCCAGAACAGAAGGCCGAGTTCGAGGAGATGATGAACAAACTACAAAGTAAATTTTTGCACTCATTTGTTCATACTCGCTCGGGCACAGTGGTTGAACGGTATAAGGTAGTTTTGCCAGGTACTGATGAGCCCAAGTCAAGTTCTGGCAAGGTGTTGGTGTGAATTTTCTACACGCACTGGCCTGAGAGATCTGCTTAACTCCAGTGCAGGTCCAAATTGGTCGCCTCTGGTGATAGAGCGGGCGTGCCAGTTGGTTTGATCCTCCAACCAACAAGAAACAAAAGATAGGCATTTGGTTAGGGTTAGATCTTACTCGATCGGCTATGGATACTAATAAATATACATTGCTATCCCAAAGCACATTTAGATTAAGTGACTGGGATAGATCGGTAGCATACCGAGACATTATAAATCACTTAGATCCAAAAGTACGTTAGGAACACAATTATATATATTCATAACCTAGCCGATGTCGCAGATCTAATGTAAATCGACTAGTACTCCAATATATTTTATAAAAAGGTATTAATCTGAACTACATGTGTTAAACTAAGATCAATCGGTTGTTAGTATAACCTAATGGATTGATGCCGAGCTTAACCCATTTAAATAGATTAGGATCTTAATACACAAGGTAGTGTTTACAACCAAAATTTGCAGCTAAAGGTCGAAACAAGGAAGATTGCAAATTTTTGGGAACCTGCCAGTTTCCTTCGGAGAGGCCGGTCAGACCGCCGTGTGTAGACCGGTGAGACCGGGCTATGGGGCCGGTCAGACCGGAGGTATGTGGCCGGTCTGACCGGCAGAGTCCAAAACCTAGCCGAATTTGTCGGTACTCGAGTTTCCTTTCTCCATACGGTATGTCTCAGGTTTCCAAACATATCTACCCTGAATTGGACGTGGAGAAGGGCCTGTGAAGGGCAAGACCAACCCCTATTTAAGGGTCAATGCCGGTTCAATTGGCATAACAACAACAACCAACACAAACAAATCCAATCTAGCTTCTAGTTTTTAGCCAATTGTATCGTTCTTTTATTTTCCTTCAATATATTTCTTTTAGTTCGTCCATCTTTGTCAATTTGCGCTGTAAATTGTTCGCCGTCGCTGCAAGAGTGCGACATCTCTTTGTAGGTTTGTCCTGAAAACCTTCCGTTTGCTCACGAAACGAGTATTTATCAATCTATCTATCTAAATCGTCCGCTAGCCGGTTTGATCTACAAAACCCACTTTGTTCTAGTTTTTGCTAGATTGAAGTGGTTGGCGACTCCATACCAAGAACCACCGCTAATCTTTAGATTAATCGATCGTGCTCATGCCTTTTGCCAAAAAAGGTGCCAACACGATTTTTGGCGACTTCGTTGGGGAGGACACGGCCAACTCGGATTCGACGCCGCAATGTTCAAGCAGGCGGCGCAAGACGAGGAGCCATCCAACGTTGTCCTCATATGGTTGGACGACTTGGATAGGGAGGCTCGCCAAATCATGGAGGAGCGCATTCGGGCGATCACGCAAGAAGTGCTAGGTCAATCTTGCACTAAAACGCGACAAGGCGTCATCATCAAGCCCGGGAGCCTGCTCAAGGTAACTCACAGCGAAGTAAGCGCTGATCACGTCTCTATTCCTATTCAAAAACTTGTTGCTAGTACGGTGGATGAGTCTGTTACTGCCGCCGTGAAAAATAAGATTGAATCTGCTATGGAGGCTTGTTTTAATAAATTGATTAGGGCGCACATGAGCGGCAAATCCGGTCTTCCCGCGATCGATTCGCCGCCTACCTCGATTGCAAGTGGGAGCCAGCCCCCTGTGAACCACATATTTAGCAAAACCAACGGGGCGATTGCCCAAGGCCCCGACGAAAACAGTTCTGCCGCCTCTGTCGGTCTGACCGGCCCTACGGCCGGTCTGACCGGAGCACAGTATGACGGTCTGACCGCCCCACGGCCGATCTGATTGGGTCGCCTTACGTCGGTCTGACCGGCCAAGCACCGGTCTATCCGGTTCGTCATACATCGGTCAGACCGGCTGTTAGGCCGGCCCGAACCCATACTACACCGGTCTGACCGGCGGCTATATGGCCGGTCAGACCGTGCCTTATACAGCCGGTCAGACCGGCGCTCTGGTGCCAGTGCAAGAGTTTGACCCAATCATGGGCAACTCGGTCTTCTACCACGTTCCTGCACATGATCCTCCCGCAACTACTGGTCATGCACCAATTCTCCCGCACATTCCCAATCAATACAACGACCCTAATAGGGGATACCCCTGTGACACGGGGCATGACCAATATGATAATATTGCACCGCGACAGCCACCTTTCAGGCCGCCGGTCTTGCCCGACCCGCCTAGGCCTGAAAATATGGAGGACCAAATCAGGAACATTATTAGAGAGTCATTCAGAATTGAGCCTAGGAATCGTGCTAAGGTTTACCAAAAGCCGTATCCTGACTATTTCGATAACATCCCATATCCTCGTGGTTATAGAGTCCCTGAGTTCACCAAATTCAGTGGAGAGGATAATAGGACCACATGGGAGCATATCGGCCAATTCTTAGCACAATGTGGGGAGGCTAGCACTTCGGATGCTTTTAAATTGCACTTATTTTCTTTATCTCTATCCGGTACTGCTTTTACTTGGTTTATATCTTTACCGGCTAACTCTATTCATACTTGGGCTCAGCTAGAACAAAAATTTCATGATTATTTTTACACTGGTGAGACTGAGCTTAGACTTTGCGATTTGACATCGGTTAGGCAAAAATATAATGAGTCTGTTGCTGATTATATTAAAAGATTTAGAGATGCTAGGAACCGATGTTTTAGCTTGAGCATAACCGAGAGAGACTTGGTCGATCTTGCTTTCAATGGGTTGCTTGCTCCCATTAAAGAGAGGTTAGATGGCCAACAATTTATGGATGTTAGCCAAGTGATGCAGAAGGCTTTGGCTCAGGAAAGCCGAGTCAGAGATGCTAAAAAGTTTGTTAGGCCCAGTGATAAGAAACCTCCTGTTAGCATGATCGACTGTCCTAATAGTGATTCTGATTCTGATGAGGGCGATCATGACATGTATGTCGCTGAGTGGTCTTGGACAAACAAGAACAAACCCTTTGTTTGTTCTAGCTTGACGCTGACTCCTCGCAAGGATCAGCAAAGTGAGATTAAGTACAGTTTTGATGTGGCCAAGTGTGATAGGATTTTTGATTATCTCTTGTAGGAGAAACAAATCAAGTTACCTAAAGGCCACATTATACCCTCATTAGAAGAATTAAAGCGATGTTCTTATTGTAAATGACACGATTCTTATTCTCATTCTACTAATGAGTGTAATATTTTTCGTCGACAGGTTCAATCGGCCATAGAGGAAGGATCATTGAAATTCACCGAGGGCCCGAAGATGAAGCTTGACAGCGATCCTTTCCCTGTGAATGCCATCGACCTTGATGGCAAGAAGGTGTTGATTCGGCCGGAGCAAGCCGAATCGACTAAGGGGAAGGAAGTCGTCATTGGGGAACCTAGGCCCAAGATGCTTGTGCCGAAGAGCCCAGAGGTTGGGACATGGAAGGAGAACAAGGCCAAGACATCCACATCGAGGAAGCCCCATAAGCCCAAGGTGACCTTCGACATGCTCCTTGACAAGTACGAGAAGAAGAGTGCCGAGAAGGAGCGTGCTAAGGGAAGGATACCAAGATCGCCCCCTAGGGAGCGATTTGGTCCCTCGTCGAGGGTTTTGGAGCCACCGTTCCCCTATTGCCTTCAAGTCATGCCGTGGGGACCATGCCCGATGCCGCCTCTAGGTTATCCGTTCCCTTACTTTATGCCTTGGGGGGCACCCCCACCTATGTACAACAACATGCCTCCGATGCAGGGTCACCAAGGGTGGAGAAGAGAGAGGAGATCACCGCGAGGGCATGCGTCTACTTCTAGTGGAAGCCGATTCCCCACAAAGGACCGGTTTGATGGCGAGAAAAGGGCGTACAAGCGCACCAAGCCCAAAGAGAGGGCTTCGCAGGCAATCACCGTCAAGATAGGATCTTACGATGTGCCAATACCGTCTGGAGAGCAGGCTAGGATGCTATTTGGCAATCGAGCCGAAGCCACGAAGGATACTGTACAGGAGGACAGTCAGACCGAACGTCTTGGCCGGTCTGACCGCAGATCGACGGTCGACCGAGCCTTCGGCCGGTCGACCGCAGTTGTGGACGGTCGACCGTGCCTTTTGGCTGGTCGATCACGGTTTGTGAACGGTCGAGATCGCGCCATCGCGGTCGACTCCGGTCGACCGGGCTGGCCGTCGGTCGACCGCAGACACCGTACCGGTCCGACCGGCCACCAGGGCCGGTCTAACCGCCGTTCTGGTAAGGAGAGTACCAGGGCAGTTCCCTCTTCGGGCAAAGGTAACGGGGGACATCATTTGCCTCCTGGAACAGAGCCGAATCCTACGTGGATGCCTAAGGATTTAACGGCTACCCAGAGGAGGAGGTTGCAGCGTCTTCGTGCTTCTGAATTAAAAGAGAAGGAAGCCGAAGAGAGGAGAGACAGGGAGTTCGATGAGTTGCGACCACCGCCTGCGTGGGAGTGGGTGCGTAAGTCATCAAATGTTGAGAAGCCGGTAGTCGTTCAAAAGGATGAACAACCGGCTATGGAGGCATCGTCCAGCGAAAACATGGATATCAGCATGGTTTGCATGTTGCCCATGGAGTTTTGCGCCATGGACAAGGCCAAGGTCGCTCAAATGTTGCTAGGTCCAAGGGACGCGGTCTTCGAGAAGCCCGACGAGTCCAACCGTCACATGAGGCCTCTCTATTTGAAGGGCCACATTGATGGGATGTCGGTCTCGAGGATGCTAGTGGATGGAGGCGCCTCTCTTCAAGAAGTTGGGTCGCGAAGAAGCGGAGCTGAAGAAGACCAACATGCTTCTCAACGGCTTCAACGGCGAGTCAACGGAGGCGAAGGGGATCCTGTCCGTGGAGCTTACGGTGGGGAACAAGACGTTGCCTACCGCCTTCTTCATAGTCGATGTACAAGGTAACTATAGTGTCATCTTGGGGCGTTGTTGGATTCATGCCAACTGCTGCGTTCCCTCTACTTTACGTCAGTGCCTAGTATAGTGGGATGGTGATGAGGTTGAGGTAGTTCAGGCGGATACATCGGCTGAGGTTGCCATGGCCGATGTTTCTGTGGGATGGAAACATGGGGATATGCAGTGCTTATCAGGGCTAGATCTTTCTAGTTTTGATTTTATTAGTGTTTCCAAGGAAGGCTTTGTACCCATTTCTGTAAAGCCGGCTAGTCTAGCATGGCTGGGTGACATTACTTTATATGATGAATAAAACAGCCAATTTGGAATGGTTACAAAAAAGAGTTCAAGAATATCGGTCAACAAAGAACGATATTGGAGAGATTATAGAAGATTTTGACGAGGTAGAGAAGCTCGGTCAAGGGTTCACATCAGCCGACCCATTAGAAGAAATAGACATAGGAGATGGGAGCGTACCAAGACCGACCTTCATAAATAAAAATATGAGAGCCGATCATAAAGTTAAGATGATTGAGCTGTCTAGAGAATATAGTGATTGCTTTGCATGGGAATACCATGAAATGCCTGACTTAGCCGGGATATTGTTGAACATCGGCTTCCGATAAAGACAGGATTTAGGCCTTATAAACAACGTCCTCGTCGGTTTAACCCACTTATATATGATCGTGTCAAAGAAGAGATAGACCGATTGTTGAAAGCGGGGTTTATTAGGCCGTGCCGGTATGCGGAGTGGGTGTCTAACATAGTACCGGTAGAAAAGAAGGTGAGCGGCAAGATTAGAGTATGCATAGATTTTAGAGATTTAAATAAAGCCACTCCTAAAGATGAGTATCCTATGCCTATAGCCGACATGCTAATAAATGATGTTTCAGGTCATAGAGTGATTAGCTTTTTAGATGGCAATGCCGGCTACAACCAAATCTTCATGGCAGAAGAGGATATGTATAAGACAGAATTTAGATGTCCGGGATTTGTAGAGCTGTTTGAGTGGGTAGTTATGACATTTGGGTTAAAGAATGCCGGCACAACATATCAAAGAGCGATGAACCTAATTTTCCATGATTTGTTAGGTTTTATCTTAGAAATCTACATTGATGATATTGTTGTCAAATCATATGATATGGATGGACATATAGCCGATTTGAAGTTAGCTTTTGAGAGGATGCGTCGGTATGGCTTGAAGATGAATCCACTCAAGTGTGCTTTCGGTGTGTCGGCGGGAAAATTCTTAGGATTCATGGTGCATGAGAGAGGGATTGAGATTGATCCTAAGAAAGTTGAGAAGATTCAAGACTTCAAAGCGTCGGCATGCAAGAGATAAGTTCAGAAGTTGCTAGGTAAAGTAAACTATTTGAGAATATTCATATCTAACCTAGCAGGTAAAATCGATGCTTTTGTGTCTATTCTACGTTTGAAGAAAGAAGCCGATTTTACTTGGGGGGCAGCACAACAGGAGACATTTGAAGGTTTGAAGAGATATTTATCTACTCCGCCCGTGGTGCGAGCTCCTAAAGCCGGAATTCCGTTTCGGCTGTATATTGCTGCTGAAGACAAAGTTATTGGAGCCGTTGTGACACAAGAGGAAGGTGGCAAAGAATACATAATCACATATTTGAGCCGTCGTCTTTTAGATGCCGAAACGAGGTATGTTTTTGTAGAGAGACTTTGTCTTTGTTTGTACTATGCTTGTACCAAATTGCGTCATTATTTATTTTCTAGTACATGCATAGTTGCTTGTCAAACCGATGTTATTAAGCATATGTTGCAAAGGCCAATTCTAAGTGGTAGGATTGGTAAATGGGCGTATACATTAATTGAATATGATTTGGCCTATAAATCGTTGAAGTCTATGAAGGGCCATATTGTAGCGGACTTTATAGTAGATCATCATATAGACGTTGCTTGTGGAGATGACGTCCGTTTGGTTAGTGTTACACCTTGGAAAGTTTATTTTAATGGCTCTTCGTGTAAGGAGGGTCAAGGCGTAGGTGTAGTTTTAGTTTAGCCCAATGGTCAATGCTTTATGCTATGGAAGGACCCACCACCATTTCAGCTCTTATACATGCAGCAACTATGGTTGCTGCGGGGATTTTTCTTATAGCTCGACGGGGGACCTTATCGAGTACAGGATAGGCAATTGAGAGATAGAGTTAGCCTATTCGTTAGGGGAATCAATGCTCCGGACCGAATAGTTACCTCCTTTTCTTTCTCGGCGCATATTAGCTTAGTAGCGCTCAAAAGGCCCCGTGAAGCATCGGTTCGTTTAGAGTATTATTGTACAAATAATCGGGCCGAATACAATGCTTTGTTATTCGGTTTACAAGTGATGGAGATCGTTGGAGCTGCACATGTAGAAGCGTTTGGTGACTCAGAGTTGGTGGTGCAACAAGTTGCCGGAGTTTACAAGTGCTTCGATGGGTCGCTGAACAGGTATTTAGATCAATGCCTAGATATTATTGCCAGTTTCGATGATTTTACTATTAAGCATATTGCTAGGGATGAAAATTCTAGGGCAAATGACTTAGCTCAACAAGCATCTAGATATAGCATCAAAAGAGGTTTATTTTTCATATTGGACAAACCGGTGCTTGATTATAATTTTTTGGCCGAAATTGGCAAAGAGGCAGACCATAGGCGGCCTGACCGACGCACTGTCGCCGGTCTGACTGTTGATGGCATCCGGTCTGACCGGCGTTCTATGGCCGGTCTGACCGTGGGTGGTTGCCGGTCGACCGGTGTTGCTTGGCGTCGGACCGACCTTACAGAAGGGGTGGGGGCACAATTCTTTTGATACAGAGGTCGAATTAAGTGGACATTCAGACATGTGTGCCCTGGAAACAATAAATGATTGGCGAATTCCTTTGATTAGCTATTTGAAGGATCCTAGTCTTAGGGTTGATTGGAAAATTCGGCGGCAAGCGTATAAGTATACTTTGCTTGATGAAAAGCTGTATCGCCGGAATGTAGATGGTGTACTATTAAAATGTGTAGATGCCAATCAATCTAAAGTTGCTATGAGTGAAGTTCACGAGGGAATTTGCGGGACTCATCAATCGGCCCATAAAATGAACTGGCTGCTTAGAAGAGCGGGGTTCTATTGGCTGAGAATGATTGATGATTGCTTCAGATATTATAAAAGTTGTGAAGCTTGTCAACGGTTCGGCAATGTTCAATTGGCACCGGCTTCGGTGTTGAATCCTATTGTTAAACCATGGCCGTTCCAGGGGTGAGCTTTTGATTTTGTTGGTCAGATTTATTCCTCCATCTTCAAAGGGGCATCGGTTCGTGCTAGTTGCGACGGATTACTTCACCAAGTGGGCCGAAGCCGTGCCGCTTAGGAATATGACGCATAAGGAGGTAATTGATTTTATTCTGAAGCATATTGTACATAGATTTGGCATTCCTCAAACATTAACTACGGATCAAGGGCCTTCTTTTATGTCTAAAGAAGTGAAGAGTGTTGCCGAATCTTATGGTATTAAGTTGTTGAGTTCGTCTCCTTACTACGCTCAGGCTAATGGACAAGCCGAGTCTAGTAATAAGACATTGTTGAAGCTGATCAAGAAAAAGGTCGAGGAACATCCAAGAAGGTGGCATGAAGTGCTTTCTGAAGCTTTGTGGGCGCACGGGATATCCAAGCATGGTGCCACCAAGGTGACCCCTTTTGAGCTAGTGTATGGGCAAGAAGCCGTTTTACCAGTTGAGGTAAATCTTGGCTCTCTTCGATATATAAAGCAAGACGATTTGTCAGCTGAAGACTACAAGTTTCTGATGGGTGATAATCTCGACGAAGTGGTTGACAAACGTTCGAAGGCTTTGGAAGAAATAGAGAAAGAGAAGAAGAGGGTGGCCAAAGCATACAACAAAAGGGTGAAGGCGAAGACATTCCAAGTGGAAGACTTGGTATGGAAGACAATTTTGCCTTTAGGTTCTCGATCTAAAGAATTCGGTAAGTGGTCACCCAGTTGGGAGGGACCTTATCGGATATGTGGAATCGTTCGAGGCAATGCATATTTCTTGGAGACGCTTCAAGGGAAACGGTTTCGCGGGCTATCAACGGTAAATATCTCGAAGAAATACTTCCCGAGTATTTGGCAAGATGCTTAGGGGCTATTGTGGCCGGTAATTAAGTTATTGTCCCAAGTTAAAACATGTCTTGTGCTTTTAGATTCACGATGTTCATCGTAAAAGGCAGGGGGCATGTGTTTACAACCAAACTTGACAGCTAAAGGTCGAAATAAGGAAGATTGCCAATTTTTGGGAACCTGCCGGTTTCCTTCGGAGAGGCCGGTCTGACCGCCGTGTGTAGGCCGGTCAGACCGGGCCATGGGGCCGGTCAGACCGGAGGTATGTGGTCGGTCTGACCGGCACAGTCCGAAACCTAGTCGAATTTGTCGGTATTCGGGTTTCCTTTATCCATACGGTATGTCTCGGGTTTCCAAACGTATCTACCCCGAATTGGACGTGGAGAAGGGCCTATGGAGGGCAAGACCAACCCCTATTTAAGGGTCAAGGCCGGTTCAATTGGCATAACAACAACAACCAACACAAACAAATCCAATCTAGCTTCTAGTTTTTAGTCAATTGTATCGTTCTTTATTTTTTTCAATATATTTCTTTTAGTTCGTCCATCTTTGTCAATTTGCGCGTAAATTGTCCGCCGTCGCTGCGAGAGTGCGACATCTCTTTGTAGGTTTGTCCCGAAAACCTTTCGTTTGCTCACGAGACGAGTATTTATCAATCTATCTATCTAAATCGGTTCCGCTAGCCGGTTTGATCTACAAAACCAACTTTGTTCTAGTTTTTGCTAGATTAAAGTGGTTGGCGACTCCATACCAAGAACCACCACAAATCTTTAGGTGAATCGATCGTGCTCGTGCCTTTTGCCAAAAAAGGTGCCAACAGGCGGTTCTAATTCATCTTGCAGTTATAATACATAAAAATGATTAGAACAGGTAAGAACGGCTGAAACCCCGGCACTATCTTTAATAGTAAACATTGAACCAAATAGATTTGTATAGCTCTAAGAGCGACTTAATAGATCAAGTTGATGCAGCATTAAGTACAAAAAGAGGTACGACATCTATTTAGGCTCATGAGAACTCCTTGAGATGGTAGATATGCCATATAACTTAAATCAACCTCTGGACCTAGCTCTGTCGGCTGCCATCTTCAAAGAGATATTAGCCGATCACGAGATAGATCTAGACATTGATCTAGATTATATGCCGCATATGATAGATTAAGCAGTTTATAACATCAGAATTAGAGTATCATGATGATGGAAGCACTAACCCCGACGATACAAGCCACTTGTAACAAGAAATTACCTTGTTCGGATATTGAACGCGATGCAGCCCGAGAGCAAAGCAAGAACTCGTTGAGAAAACGTAAAACGAAAAGGTTGGTGATGCGCCGAAGTTGTATTGATGTATGTTTTGTTACAAGGTCTCGGTCATATTTATACCCGAATATACAATGAGTCCATAACAGACACGATTCCTATTACATATTAAATCTTAAAAACCGACATTATCTGAAAAGGAAACTATACAAAATATCCTAACTTAAAAGATACAATTGCTGTTGCAGGACCTTATCCGTAGATGGCAATATCTTTAACGTACTTTGGAAACCGAATCCAATAATTTATTTTTAACCTTTCCTTCCGGGATTGGCTCCACTTCTGTCTTCACCGGAGCCCTCCCGCTCCGAAGCGACGGTATGCACTTGTGCCCTTTTCAAATATGGTTTTCATACTATAAACACTTAAGCCTTAGCCAAATCTTTCTTGCAGTTCAAGAGATTAGCTAGCCGAACTCCCCGTCCAGCTTCATCAGTAATTTCCGAACTCATTTTGTACTTATGCTTGCATTGGCTGACTCGTACTAACCCTTAAGTTTTTGTCATCCCTCTCGGTCTCCATCGGCTGCCCTCCGTGTATCGAGCCAGCGAACTCTGTCGGCTACGGGCGGCCATCACACTGAAGAAGCAGCTGCACCAGTCAGCCAAGACACCGAAGAGGTAGCTGCCCCAACCAGCCAAGATGTCGAAGAGGTGGCCGCTCCAGCTCCCACCATACGCGTAAGTTCATTCTCCCCTTTTTCTAAAAAGTTTAAGAATCGGTCGTCTTATTTCCTTTTTTAACCGCTCTGATCTCTCTTGCAGACTCTGGCCGATCTGCTCCCTTTCGACATAAAAGAGTTCGTTGGCGAGGAAGAAATAGAAGCCATCAGCCAGGACCAGGTATTCATAGCCGACGAAGTTAAAGAAAGGCTCCAAGACATTCGCCGTCGGCTAGATATTGACGTGGACTGGCTGGTGACAGAATGCGGACCGGTCCGGTCGCACTACTATGAAGTCGAAGGCGAGCTTCCCAATGATCTGGCCAAGAAAATTTCAAAGGTCGTCTACATCGACCAGCACCGGTCCATGCTGGAGAGGGTGATGCGCAGAATGATTGATAGGCAGGCTCAAGCTGACTTGGCGGCTAGGATCGACGCCACGGTGAAGAATGTGGTGGCCGAGAAGGCCAAACTGGATGAACTAATAGCCGGGCCGTCGACTACACAGGCTGAGATCAATGAGCTCGAGCTTGAAGAAGTCGGCCTACTGTTGCAGTTGGAGCAGTGTAGAGCAAAGATTGCCGCCAAGAAACAAGTGCTGGCTGATCTCCCCAAAGCTACAGACGATCAAAGGGGCAACATAACTGTCACCATCAAGCACCTGGGGGAGCTGAATAAGTCGGCCAAGGCAATCCCTGGCACCGAGGAAGAGGACATGGTCGTTGTCGATGAAGTAAACGCCATCAAGGACGAAGCGATATCGGCCATAGATAAATTCCTGGGGGTGTAATAGGACTTAGTCTCCAGAACTCTTGATGTCTTCGACTCGTATTTCGACTCTTGTACATATAACTTTGTAATCGGCTCGTTGTGCGCATAGTGCGATCGGATGCCTTCGCCGATTTATTTGTTCCCATGTCCTGAATACCTTAAAATTTTCAAAACCCCAAAAATTTTTGAAGTCCTCGACTCGACTTCTTCCATTATATTGTATATGTCCCCCTAATTTTCTCAATGATGTCGTCAGCATTGATAAAATTATAAAATGAAAATCATCCAACACTTGTCGGCTAGATTAAGCCAATTGGAAAGATCAGAGGGAAAAAATTTGAGTAAAAATGTCCTAAAGGCGATGTGTGTAACACATCGGCTAGCATGGATCGGCAAGGACTTAGCCGAATCATGAGCTGATCCAAACACTTGGGTAATATTTCTTCAAGTATTTGCCATTAAGAGCCCTTCCAAACACTTCTCCATCTAATCCTTCTAGCAATAGGCTCCCTTGGAGACACATTTCTGGATCTTGAAACGCCCTTCCCAATTAGGTGACCACTTGCCAAATTTGCTATCTCTTGAGCCGATTGGCAATATCAGCTTCCAAACAAGCTCGCCTTCTTCAAAAGACTTGGGTACAACCTTCTTCTTGTAATGACGAGCCACTCGTTCTTTGTCCCTGATCACCTTTTCCAATGCACACATCCTAGATAGAACAAGATCTTCAGACTCATCGGCCATGAGATTATAGTAATCATCGGCTGTCAACTAATCCTGTAATTGAATCCTTCTTTATCCGGTGATGTTCTCCCATGGCAAAATTGCTTCGTGTCCATAGACCAACTTGTATGGAGGTACTTGGATCGATCCGTGGAAAGCCATCCGATAAGCCCACAATGATTCGGCTAATCGGCTATGCCATTGCTTTGGGTAGTCAACGGTCTTCCTCTTTATCAACTTGATTAAACTTTTATTTGAAGCTTCAGCCTGTCCGTTAGCTTGAGCATAATATGGTGATGAATTTAGCAATTCAAACCCTAAACTCAACGAGGACAAAGATAGATCCCTGATCTGTAGTGATAGTCTGAGGGACGCCGAATCTGTATATGATATGTTCCTTAACAAACTCGATCGCATCCCTGGAGTCAACCTTTTTCAAGGGAATTTCTTCCACCCACTTGGTAAAATAATCAGTTGCCACCAATATAAACTTGTATCCTTTGCTCGAGGGTGGATTGATTTGGCCGATCATGTCGATTCCCCATCCTCTGAACGGCCAAGGCTTAATGATAGGGTTCATAGCCGATGCTGGTGCTCTCTGGATGGCTCCGAATTTCTTGCAATCTTGATAGCCCTTGTAATATTTGAAGCAATCTTCCAGCATCGTCGGCCAAAAATATCCTGCCCTTCGAAGTAACCACTTCATCTTATGAGCCGATTGATGAGTGCCACATATCGCTTCGTGCACCTCTCCTATGGCAACCTTCGCCTAATCAGCACTTAGGCATTTATGTAGTACGCCATCAATCGTCCGATAATATAAATCTTCATTGAGCAAGACATATCGTAGAGCCTTGTAGTGCAGTCTCCTTGAAGCCGACTGAGAAGGGTTCTGTAGATAATTGTAGACATCAAACCTCCAATCGTTGGCTAAGATGGTGACAATCTTCACTTCAATTTCTTTTGTCATCAACTTGTAGCCCGATGCCCCCGAGCCAAATCATTTGCCTCGAGTTACGCTCTCGGGGATGTGTTTTAAAGTTACCAACCGAAAGCTGTCCATCAAATCTCGGCATTTTTGATAATAGATCATCAGCGCGTCATATTTGCATTCATACTCTATGGATAGCTGGCTGATGACCAATAATGAATCATCCATTATCTCGATGGCGTCAGCTTCGACCTCTTTGAGCAGTTGTAATCCCTTGAGCACGGCTTCATATTCGGCTTGATTATTTGTGGCATGAGGTGTGATAGAAAAAGCAAACTCGAAACTTGCCCCCCTGGGAGAAATTATCACTAAGTCGATGCTGCATCCATTCGTGCAAACCGAGCCATCAAAAGTTAAAGTCCAAGGCATAATGTCCACTGAGCCGATTGAATCATCTTTGTGTTCCACTATGAAATCGGCTATAGCTTGTCCTTTTACTGTCTTGGGTGCTTGGTACCTTAAATTAAACTCTGTCAAAGCAAATACCCATTTTCCAACTTGCCCTTTCAGAACTGGAGCCGATAGCATATACTTTACTACATCGGCTTTGCATACTATGGTGCACTCATTGGATAACGGTAATGCCTTAACTTCGTGCATAAAAAATATAGGCACAAACATAATTTCTCCACGGGAGAGTACCTTGTCTCTGCATCCAGAAGTCTTCGGCTAAGATAAAAAATTGCCTTCTCTTTCCCTTCGATCTCCTGAATCAAAACTGAGCCGATAGACTTCTCATCGGCTAACAGGTATAATTTGAACGACACTCCCTTTTGTGGAAGAATCAATACTGGAGGAGAGCTCAGATAATTCTTAATATTGTCCAAAGCCTTCTGTTGCTCTGCCCCCCAAGTGAATGCTTGATCGGCTTTCAGCCGAAGCAGAGGTATGAACGGCTCCATCTTCTCTGACAGATTGGCTATAAAGCGCCTGATGAAGTTGATTTTGCTGATCAAAGACTGCAATTCCTTCTTGTCCTTTGGAGGTTGAATAGTCTTGATAGCATTGATGCTTCTCGGGTGACCTCGATTCCCCTCTCATGAACAAGAAATCCCAAGAAGCGGCCGGTGACACGCCAAACGCGCACTTCATAGGGTTCATCTTCAGGCCATATTTCCTTGTCCTCTCCAAAACCTTTCTTAAATCGGCTATGTGGTCTTCCACCTCCTTGGATTTAACAACGACATCATCAATGTAGATTTCCACTAGAAAGCCGATCAAGTCGTGAAAGATGTAATTCATGGCCTCTGATACATTGCTCCAGCGTTCTTTAGGCCAAAAGTCATAACGACCCATTCTTATAAGCCGATTGCTCCTGGGCACCTGAAAGCTGTTTGTGAATGTCCTCCTCGGCCATGAAGATCTGGTTATAACCAGCGTTGCCATCCATAAAACTTATGATTTTGTGACCAGAGGCGGCATCTACTAGCAAATCAGCTATGGGCATAGGGTACTCATCTTTAGGGGTGGCCTTGTTCAAATCTCTGAAGTCGATGCATACCCTAAGTTTGTTGTTTTTCTTCATTAATGGAACTATGTTTGAAACCCACTCTGCATATCGACAGGCCGAATAAAACCAGCATCATATAGCCGAGTGATTTTGGCTTTAATCGCATCATACATATCGGCTTTAAACCTCATGGGAGGCTGTTTGTACTGCCGATATCCAGGCTTAATGGGGAGCCGATGTTCAACGATGGATCGGCTAAGACAAGGCATCTCAAAATACTCCCAAGCAAAGCAATCTTTATATTCCCTCAATAAATCAATAAGCTTGGTCCTAAAATGAGAAGACAAATTTTTGCTAATGTATGTCGGCCTAGGCCTATCTCCTGGACCTATATCTACTTCTTCCAAATCGTCAGCCGACATAAAACCTTGCCCCAGTTTACCATCGATGTTGTCCACGGTGTCCTTGTTGTAGACACTCGAGCCCTCCACGACGCCCTCAAAGTAATAGTTGGGGCTCTTCGTCTCTAATTGGCTGCATGTCAGAATCGGACACCTTAAGAAAATCGGCCTACCAAACTTTGCCAGACAGGCAATCAATGTCGTCGACTTCCCATAAAGTTAAGTCAGCGTTAGCGATGTTGACTGACGTGTCGGCTGGCACGATCACAATCTCAAGCTTTGATGCATTGTGGAAGGGATGCAACAGTTGGCGTGGATTCAATCCCTTCCGAGCAGTAGGTTGTACGACCCCTTCCCGCCGATGACGAAAAATGTTGTGGCCATGGTTTTGCTTGTCGACGGTCAGCTCGGCGTTTAAAACTCCCTTGGCCTCCGATGGGTTGCCGCTGAAATCCTTGAGCACCATTTGGTCTTGATCAAGTCATCGGCTCCCTTGCCTAGCTTTCTAAAGGTTGCATAAGGCATAAGATTGACGGCGGCCCCTCCATCGACTAGCATTTTTGACAAATCCTTTGACATACAAGGGCTTCAAGTGTCGTTTTCGTCCCCTCGGGTTTCTCGAAGATAGCCTTCGGGGACAATACTAGTTTGGCCAAGGTATCCTCACTATGTCTACATCGGCCTCGACAGCCTCGAATTTGGCTGGCAATATGAACACCATATTGACCGATGCAGAGGCCACTCCTTTGCCTTTTGCCACCCTTTTGACCTTGTCGGCTGGGCTCTCGTCGGCTGGGGCTGTCTGTTTCTTGACACGCCACTGTTTCCCGCCCTGCCGACGTTGTTGACGTTGAATCATCTGCTGGACTTCTTCCTCCTGTCCTTCGCTTTTCAGCCTCTGAATTTCCTTTTCTGTGTTTTGGTGAAGAGGTCCGAAGGACACCATTGGAATTTGGCCGATTGTTCTTTTTCAGCCTCTTCTTCGTCATCCTCTTTGTGTTCTTCTTGGAAAAAGTCCTGGTGAATTGGGTCGAGCCGATTGTGGACGGAAAACTTTCGTTGGTTGAGTTGAACGGCTCGGGGGACGAATCGGCTTGAGCTTTCCATTGGTGGATCCCTGTGTTCGTCCTCCATGTATTTGTTGTAGGCCGGGCGGTTCTCAAGAGTGGGCAGCCTCATTCATGATTCCCAACAGAATCGGAAGAACTCATAGCGTCAATGTGGATCGCAGCCGTCATGGCAGCAAAAGTATGCCCATTCCTAGCCGATCCAGCGTCCTCCGGTACGACTTGTCGCGTTGGTTCTCTTCTTCTTCGTGAACCCTGTGCTGGAACCATAGTCGGCTGTCCGCCTGTCTGGGGCGTCGATCGGCTGAGCGGTCGCTGGTGTAAACCATGTTGATTGACTCGGCGTTCATCGCAGTCAGCTCTTGTTGATCCGTGTTGGCCTCGATTAGCTAAGTCGTATGCCATTCTGTTCTGTCGATCAGCTCGCCTAGGGCCAGCTTGGACCATGTTGACTGGGAAGGGTTTGCCGTCAACTTTCATCGGCTTAGCCGATTCCTCAAACTTAGGGTTTGCATCGATTTTTGAGATCTAAACAAGGCTACCCCTAAGGATGAGTACCCAATGTCGATTGCCAATTTATTGGTTGATGTTGCTTCAGGGCACAAGATTATAAGTTTTATGGATGGCAATGCCAGATACAATCAGATTTTTATGGCAAAAGAAGACATTCATAAGACTGTTTTTCGATGTCCTGGTGCAATCGGCTTATATGAGTGGATTGTGATGACTTTTGGCTTGAAGAATGCTGGAGCTACATATCAAAGATCCATGAATTATATATTCCATGATCTAATCGACTTGTTGGTTGAAATCTACATCGATGATGTGGTAGTAAAATCAAAGGAGGTCGAAGATCACATAGCCGATTTGAGGAAAGTTTTGGAGAGAACAAGGAAATATGGCTTGAAGATGAATCCCACAAAGTGTGCTTTTGGCATATCGGTTGGACAATTTTTAGGCTTTCTTGTTCGTGAAAGAGGGATTGAAATAACACAAAGGAGTATCAATGCAATCAAGAATATTCAACCTCCACACGACAAGAAGCAGTTGCAATCTCTGGTCGGCAAGGTGAATTTCATCAGGAGATTTATTGCTAATTTATTTAGGAAGATGGAGCCCTTTACACCTTTGCTCAGATTGAAAGCCGATCAGGAATTTACTTGGGGGCAGAGCAACAAAAGGACTTGGACAATATTAAGGAATATTTGAGTTCCCCTCCAGTTCTGATTCCTCCACAAAAGGGAGTACCTTTCAAGTTGTACTTGTCAGCTGATGAGAAGTCAATCGGCTCGGTTTTGATCCAGAATTTGAAGGCAAAGAGAGAGCAATCTTTTATTTGAGCGTAAGGCTTACGGATGCGAGACAAGGTATTCTCTGGTGGAAAAGTTGTGCTTATGTCCGTATTTTTCTTGCACAAAGTTAAGGCAATATTTGTTATCCAATGAATGCATAGTTATTTGCAAGGCCGATGTAGTTAAGTACATGCTATCGGCTCCGTTGTTGAAAGGCGAGTTGGAAAGTGGATTTATGCCTTAACGGAATTTGATCTCAGATATCAAGCACCCAAGGCAGTGAAGGGGCAGGCCCTAGCCGATTTTATCGTCGAACATCGTGATGAATCAATCGGCTCGGTTGACATAGTGCCTTGGACATTGTTTTTTGATGGATCGGTTTGTACTCATGGTTGTGGTATTGGCTTGGTCATATTATCACCTGGGGGGCAAGTTTTGAGTTTGCCTATACTATTGAGCCTTATGCCACCAATAACCAAGCTGAGTACGAGGCAGTTCTCAAGGGGTTACAACTCTTAAAGGAAGTTGAAGCCGATGCCATCGAAATTATGGGTGATTATTTGTTGGTCATCAATCAGCTAGCTGGAGAATACGAGTGCAAGAATAATACATTGATGATCTACTATAAGAAGTGCTGAGAGTTGATAGATAGTTTTCGGCTAGTGATTTTGACACATATTCCTCGAGAGCAAAATGCTGAAGCTAATGATTTGGCTCAGGGGGCATCGGGATACAAGCCGATGATGAAAGATGTTGAGGTAGAAATTGCAACCATCGCAGCCGTTGATTGGAGGTATGATGTTTTTAATTATTTGAAGAATCCTTCTCAATCGGCTTCGAGAAAATTGCGTTACAAAGCTTTGAGATATGTTTTGCTGGATGATGAGTTGTATTATCGGACGATTGATGGGGTATTGCTGAAATGTTTGAGTGCCGATCAAGCCAAGGTGGTGATGGGTGAAGTACATGAAGGTATAATGTGGTACTCATCAATCGGCCCACAAGAAAAAGTGGCTGCTTCGACGAGCTGGGTATTTTTGGCTGACGATGTTGGGAGATTGCTTCAGATATATAAAGGTTGTCAAGATTGCCAGAAGTTTAGAGCAATTCAACGAGCACCAGCATCGGCTATGAACCCTATAATCAAGCCATGGCCGTTCAGAGGATGGGGAATTGACATGATCGGCCAGATTAATCCACCCTCGAGCAAAGAACATAAGTTTATATTGGTGACAACCGATTATTTCATGAAGTGGGTGGAGGCAATACCATTGAAGAAGGTTGATTCTGGGGATGCAATTCAGTTCGTTAAAGAGCACATTATATACCGATTTGGTGTTCCTTAGACCATCACAACCGATCAGGGATCTATCTTTATATTTGATGAGTTTGTCCAATTTGCAGAAAACATGAGGATTAAATTGTTTAATTTTCACCATACTATGCACAAGCTAATGGACAGGCAGAAGCATCAAACAAAAGTTTTATCAAGTTGATTAAGAGGAAGATCTTTGAGTTTCCAAAGTAGTGGCATAGCCGATTGGCTGAAGCATTATGGTCTTATCGCATGGCTTGTCATGGATCAATCCAAGTACCTCCCTACAAGCTAGTTTATGGGCATGAAGTTGTGTTGCCATGGGAAAGTGTCATTGGCTCAAGGAGGATTGATTTGCAAGATGAGTTGATAGCCGATGATTACCATAATCTCATGTAGATGAATCGAAAGAGTTGGTCCAATCTAGGATGCGTGCTTTGGAGAAGGTGACAAGAGATAAGGAAATAATCGCTCGTCATTATAACAAGAAAGTTATGCCAAAATCTTTTTCAAAAGGCAAGTTGGTTTGGAAGTTGATTCTACCGATCGGGACACGTGATAATAAATTTGGCAAGTGGTCACCAAATTGGGAAGGGCCTTTTCGAATCTACAAGTCTGTTTCTAAGGAAGCTTACATGTTGCAAGGGCTTGATGGAGAAGTTTTTGAAGGGCTCTCAATGGGAAATATTTGAAAAATACTATCCAAGTGTTTGGATCAATTCATGATTTGGCCGTGTTATGCCGATACATGGTAGCCGATGTGTTGACATTGCCTTTAGACAGCCGATATAAGTTATATCGCCCTTGGTTATTTTTAACTTATCATAACCGGGTGTGTTCTGCCGATTTGTGATGGCCGATATAAGTTATATCGCCCTTAGCCTTTTTAACTTATCATAATCAGTTGAGTTCTGCCTATGTGTGATGGCCGACGTTTGCGATATCGCCCTATGTCAAGCCATAATTTTTTCAATGTTTGACATTGTAAAATTAGGGGGGCATACATACATGCATACAAAAATATGTGGACTTAAAAAAATTTCAACGCGAGGTATATTACAAGAATCATCGCAAGCAAGTTATATTACAGGAGTTCACAAGAGTTTACAAGAATCGGCATTGGCATAAGAGGATACAATGGTCGCATCAGCATTGGCTAAGCTCCTATTACATAAACCGGCTCATCCAGACACTAGCTTGTTGATAGCCGATATTGCCCTTTGCCTGATTTGTTCTATATCTTCGATGGCTTGGGCGTCGTTGCATCAGTTCCGGATCACTTTTAGAGACTTCATGAGATCGGACAGGTGCTTGACAGAAGTCTTCAATTTGGATTTTTGTTCTTGAATTGCCCTGGGAAAATTGGCAAGTTTCTGCTCTTCCGATGCAAGCTCGGTGTTGCATTTTTCAAGCTCGGCTAGCAGCTCCTCCTTGCGTTTTTGCAGCCGATCAATGTTGGTCTGGATTGAACTTGGACCTGTAGTCATCTCGTCAAGCCTAGCCTTGTCTGTGGTGATTGATTGTCGATTAGCTTCGATGGTGGCTTCAAGAGCTTTTCTCTCTCGCCGATCGACAATCCTTTGTCGAGCCCTCTCCAGCTTGTACCGATGTTGTTCAAGGTACGCTGCTTGGGAGATGATGTTTGCTAGGTTGTCTATGATTTGATCTTGTATTTCGTCGAACCTAGATCTGATCGGCCCGCAGTTGGCAACTAAGTAGTCCAAGGAGCTCTCTAGCCGACGATCTATATCCAATAGCTTGGCCTTCAAGTCATCGGCAATGGGAGCCAAGGCTTTGCTTGTGGTCTCTTCCTCATCATCCATAAACTATCTTATATCAAATGAGAACATATCGGCCAAGACCTGAAAAGGGAATGATAAAATTGTTAAGTATTGGAGAAACTCAGAACATTCGATATGGTGTATTAGAAATACTTACAGGGATGACAGGAGCGGCTTCTCCTTCTGCTTCGACGTGATGGCTGCCCCTAGCTGATGGAGTGTGTTCACTTGATTCATATGGGGCATGTGCTAGAGAGCGAGGAGGTTGTCACACCCAGAGGTGTTTTCCCCTTTAAAAATCCAAAGAAAAATCACAAAAGAAAATAGTTGAAATTAACTAGAGAGAGCAAATAAATTTTAAAAGCAAAGTTCTAAATGGAAATGGCATGGTAGGATTTTTCTTAAATTATACATGTCAAAATACACTAACATAATTTTTAGTGGAATTTTCGAGCACTAAAAATAATTTTTAAGCAATTAAAATCAAAACCGGAATTAATAAATCCAGGAAATTCCTTTCTCTCTCCTCCCGTACGCTTTCCCGCTCTTTTCTCGGCCATGGGTGTTGGCCCGAGCCAACGGCCCAATCCTCCCCGCGCGCGCCTCTCTCTCTCTCTCTCTCTCTCTCTCTCTCTCTCTCTCTCTCTCGTGGGTCGGGAGAGACGCCCGCTAGCCCTCGTGCTCGCAAATAAGTCTAATTCGCCTCCCTCGTCTCCCTGAGACCCTGACAGGTGGGGCCCACCTGTCAGGCCCGTCATCCACCTCCAGCCGCCTCCCCCAGCGCCATTACCGCCCACCCGCCTGCGTGGATCTCGCGCCGCCGGCCACCCGCGCCCGGGATCCCACCACCTTTAATCCCCGCCCCTCCCGCCGGCCTTAATCGTCCCCGGTCGCCTCTCCCACGCCCCTTAATGGTCGGAATTGATCGCGGCCATTATTTCCCCTTTTCTCTCTCTTTCTTAACTCCGGCGAGTAAATCCTCTCTTACCCGCGGCCTATTTAAGTGTCCCCTCGGCCTATTTAAGTGTCCCCTCGGCCTTGGCGTCCTCCCCCAGTCTCGCTCAAGCTCTCCTCGCTCTCTTTTGCTCTCGCGATGTGCGCCCTTGCTCCGAGGTCGCCGCCGCCTTCGGTCGCGATTTCCGCCGCCCGAACTGTTTCGGACCTTGCCGCCACCTCCATCTCCGTCGTCGGCGTCCGTTCTCTCTCGGCCGCTCTTCTTCGCGCTCTTCGCCGCCGTTTTCACCGTCGCCGTCGTCGTCTTCCCCATCTCCGCGATCCGCGGTGAGCCGCCCTCCCCGTCCTCTCGACCATTCGCGACGCCTCTTGCGAGTGCGCGCGGCTCCGCCCGCGCGTGAGCCACGCCACTCCGCTGCCTCCGCCGCCGTGCGCCGCCGTCCAGATGGCATCGGCCGGTCGTCGGCCGCCGTGCGCCGCCGTCCGGATGGCGTCGGCCGAAGCCGGCCGCCGTGCGCCGCCGTCCGGATGGCGTCGGCCGGAAGCGGCCGCCGTGCGCCACCGTGCGCCCACGCCGCCCGAGCCGCCACGCCCCTTCCCGTCGTCCGATCGCCGGCCGATCGGCGCCGTCCGATTTCCTTTGCCCCATGGCACGCCACGTGGCCGCCACCTCGGCGCCATGTGTGCGCCACGTGGTGCACCACCCGTCCCGACCCTTGGACCCGATCCACCGTGGACCGACGCTCCCACGGCCGCTGACGTCAGCCCTCGACTGCTGACGTCAGCCCTAGCCGATGACATCATCCCGGGCCTTATTGCGCAATAAATTAATTAAGGACTTTTATGTTTTAGTAAAAACCAGAAAACTTCTAAAAATCATATCTTTTCAATCCGAACTCCGTTTTAGCCCATTCAAATTTCATTAAATTCGTAAAAATGCCAAGAATCCACTAAAAATAGTTTTGTTCTCTGTTTCAGTATCTTTTTAGCCTGTTTTGTCGTGTATATCCCGGTAGTTCCTCTGACCCGATTTATTACGAAGTTGTTGCAGAGATCCCCCAAGCTAAAGAGCAAGGCAAGTCATGCTATATTATTGTTCATATTGCTCCCATTTTTCTAAAATACCTGTTTTACTCTATGGAATTGCATGTATTTTATAATGTCATCCTATGGGATATATTACACCGTATATCTAGTTTATGCCTTAGGTTTGACACTCGAAACTCCTTGATTAAACTTGGGAAAACAACATGACTAGATGCAGGACTAGGTTATGCTTAGTCTGGCTCAGATTCACTAGCTCACTAAATGGGTCATTCTCACTTAATATACATCTCTGGACATTTCGGAAGAAGAATAATTGGAGAAATTGGTGAACCGGATTATTAACTAAAATATGACAAATGGTGGGTTGTGGGCGTTATGGTTTTGGTTAGTGGCGCCCATGGCAATTAAGGACTGGTTCACGGGAACCCTCGAAAGAATGACCATGCAAACCACAAGCCAAAATGGGTAAGGTGGGCCCCGTAGTGTAGTCTTTTCTAGCTGACGAACCCATCGGCAAGGGTGAGCGGGATGGAGTTTCAATCGGCCCCGATATAAGGGTTGCTGGGCTGCCGGATTCACCAAGGCACTCGGGGGGGGCTGCCCACGTCCGAGGGTCCGGGAGTGGGGGCAAAACCTTGGTGGGGTTCGCTTAGTTAGCGAAGGGTTATACGAAAGGTCCTATCACAGTTCCCTTTCCAGGGTACCATGGTGGTATTCCGGCGCACGGGAGACCGTGTCATGGGGCTGTGTCTTGTGGGTACAGTTGTACACCTCTGATCAGAGTAAAACTATTCGAATAGCCGTGCCCGTGGTAATTGGGCGATCGACCGAACTCACTGTGATTAGTCCCACACTGTTAAAACCTGATTAATGGAACATGGCTAGTATGATTGGGTGGTTTGGGCCTGTCGCAACGTGGGGATAACGGTGGACAGAGTTGGCTTTCAATATGAATTAAATACTAGAACTACTACTGTTTTGTCGTGTTCAAAACTCCTTTGTTTGCAAAAACCCTAGCTGTTTGTGCTAAAGGCAAACCCGAGCCAAATCCTTGTCCTCCCCCTTGCATTCATACCATCTCTTTTCCGGTATGACTTGCTGAGTACGTGAAAGTATTTATCCTTGCCTCTTCACCAGAACCTGAGCAAGAAGCCGAAGAAGAAGATGAAGTCGAGTATGCTTTGTCCTGTACTTTGGAAGATGCATGTGGAATGGTTGAAGCCACGTGGCCAGCGTCAAGCTTAGGCTTAGGCCCTTTTTCCTTTTTCCGCTGCTCTTTTGTAATCTTTTTGTAATGTTTCTAAGACGTGAAACTGTAATATCAACAATTGTCATATGTGTACCCTGGCTGGTCCTGGACAGGGATTTTAATACACATATAGCTTCGAAAATTCTGGTCTGAATTTCGGGCGTGAGAGGTTGTACAAAGAGAAGAGAGACAAGTTTGATTCAGAATCGGCTAGTTGACAATTGAGAAAGGTTTTGAGTTTTAAAGTTACCGATGAAGGTGGAGTCGATTTCTTCTTAGTGACCAATTTCTTTTTCTACAAAGTAAAGGAGTTTGTTCAAGAATTGAAGTGTGAAAATTTAAAGGAAGAAAAACTCTCGAAAAGTACATACCCGGCTAAGGATGAGGTTGGCGTCTTGGAGGAGTTGGAGTTTTTCGAGGAGCTCGATCATCGGGTGGCGGCGTCGGCATGGTTCTTCCATGTTCACTTGTTTCGGTAGCCTCGTCGATTGCTTCCTCTATTTCTTCTTGATTCAAGAACTCCTCCACGTCCGGGTCTAAGGATGGCGGATCATCGGCTGCAGCTATCTTTTGTTTCTTAGGAGCCTTCTTCTTTGCAGCCGATGGATCGGCAGCCAATGGCTTGGTCCTTTTCCTTATTCCCGTTTCAGAGGGGATCGGCTGGCGGGTTTGACCATGAAGCAAAGATGTCATCTTGGGGGCATCATAGCTGATCTTTGAAGGGGCTAGGCCGCAACCGTTGGGGAGAATGTCGATAGCATAGCAGATGTTTGTTCCAGTGTTGCTGGTATGAGGAGGAGAGGAATCGGTAGTCTGCAAACAAAGAGAAAGATGTAGTCAGATATTGAAAGATGTTAAGCCAATAATGAATAATCTGACAAAAGAAGGAAAAGTGCTTACTTGTGGAACAAATTCTGGATACATGGTGGTTACGTACATCGAAGCTGATTGGTGAAAAGGTGTTTCTTCCATTCAATCCACCATCGGTCAAAAGCCCTACTCCTTGTTACAGCCAATTCGATGTACTCAATACGCAAGTGGAGGGCCTTGAAGGTTTAGCAGTTTGTCCATCATGAGCCCCGAAGTGATCTCTCCCCTGGTTTGGATTTTATCCACGAAGTACAAGCCGATCGGCAGTTGTCCCATGCCTAGTTGTCTGGCCACACTCATTGGGTGATAAAACTCATATGGAACCTAGACATTTCTGCCCTGATGGATGCCGGTGGGTAGTATGTAGGGGGAGATGGCAGCTGTGAAGACTTCTCTGGACTTATCAAATTTCTTAGAGTTGATTTCATCGAATCTAAAGTCATTTGGGAGCTCGAAATCTTCAAAATGTGTATATGCAAACCAGATTCGCCTGTCCCTAGGGAATCCTTCGTAGAAGTTGCTGAATCAATCCTAGAAGAGATCAGCCAATAGTGTCGGAGGCACTCCCGACCTTCCATTATATTTGAGGAATGAAGATAATAGTTCAAGTCATTCCACCAATTATAATGAAACGTCCAGAGCCTCGAGAGAAGGATATTGGAGACCTTGCTGGGCCTTTAGCCTGCCAGTCAACTTCAGCCTGAGATGTGCCCGTCAAACCACTCGAAGGCGGCGACCAAATGTGTTACACATTCGGGAGACTTGACAAAAATGGCTAAAGATCTACAACATCTCAAATATCCTTAACTCATACTTATGTGAATATAGTTCCCAGGATGTGCACTAGATTCACACTTTCATCTTAAGCATGGACATACATAGCAAACACATTTAAGATAAAAGGAATTTAAAGACTTACATCAACTTAATAGTTACATAGGCCGACCGGCCAAATAAATATATCAGAGAACAGTGGAAGCTTGACTACCCAATCACAAGCACACTGACTAGGGGTTTACCCCGTTAAGTTCAAATCCAAAAGAAGCGAATCAAAACCCGCATCACTCAAAGACTAAGTCTAAACCTGCAAGCAAAGGTTATTCCAACAGCAAGAGTCGGGACATTAAACGAATTAATGTCTTGGCAAGCATAAGTCAAATCTAACATACTACATGTAAAGCATATTCAAAGGAGGCTATATGTGTAGCTCATTTTCAGCATAAAGCAAGTTTTATTTCACAAAACTTTTATAAAGAAGTTGACAATTCAATTCACAAAACAAGTTTTAAGTTTCATCATTAATTTTCATCATGATTCCATCATAAATTACATTTTGTTGTCATCCTTGACAACAAATCACATTATATCACCACACTCACACAACTCAACACATTTCATCATTTTCAAACCAAGACACATGTTCACATTTTAAAACAATAGGGTCTATACTCATGACATTTCACCAAAGCGCTCTTGACCATGAGCACAGCTAATCGATTAGTTTTAGAGAACTTTGCAGAGTTTGTACAACTTTACCCACATGAGGTGAACACTTTAGTTTTGTCCGGTACCCGTCGGTACCACCATACTCCACACATTGAGTACAGTCTAGAGGTCACAACGAAGCTTTTACACTACTTAATATCTAGCCTTGCACCAGCATGATACGTGTTCCTCCATCCTAGGCATACTGAGAATATAACCTAGAACCGTTAAGTGGCAGGCCCACGCCTTAAACTTAAGCCGTGGTGGCGGACGCGACAGGAACCCACCCACGTGGCACAATACTGTTTTATTGGACAGACTTAGTCACCTAAACTACCACATCGGGGTAAATAGAAAGTTCCTTTGAGTTATACGAACCCATACACACCAGCCTACCATAGTGCAAGGCTAGGTGCTAAGTAGATTATTCAGCTTAGGCCATCCCATACTAGCACATGTGGATGTATGGATAACTTTAAGTTGGTGACACAAGTTCGGTTCTTACGGACTTGGGTAAACATCTCTCCCCCTATCGGCACACAACTAACACCATATGCATGCCACTTGCCGCCCAAGTCAAAACCACATTTTCACACGTTTTAGTTCGCAAATACTCATCAATTTCAACCCATTTCAGCAAGGGTTTGCATATCAAAATTACATTTTAGTACCGATGGAATGAGCATTTGCATAAGTCTAAGCAAGGCTAAGCAAGTAATGGCATAAAAGCTTATATAAACCCATTTGAGCATAAGCAATGTACTCTAACCATTTCTAGGGGTACAAATAGCAAGGATTACAATTATTCAAGGTAGGGAGTGCAGAAAAATAGGTCATAACTACCATAACCATATTTTAAATACCCATGTAGTCTAAGTTCACATGTAACTTTGCAAACAAATATTTTCATTCCTCCAATCATGGGATTCAATGTGTTCAAAGGATGTGTGGAGATAATGGCAATCGGGTATCTACATGGCAAGTTTATCCGACTGGAGGTAGGGATAGATTGCGCCTACTATATCTGTAAACCAAATATGACTTGGGTGTTATGTTGCCGATTGAGATAAGGCAACGGCCCATAGTCACGGTTTGGTAAGATTGAGGAAACCGACTTAGAGTTAGATAGGGTTTCCAATCTATAAGCCCACCTCCCAAGACTATATAAGGGGGTAAGGGGCGTCCCTTGAGGGATATCATATGCTTTTACAAGCCTTTAGCTTTCAGCTTTAGATCTTGAGATCAATAAAGACACTCGGCGGATCGAATCCTCCGAAACAGGAGTAGGGTATTACCTCACGAGAGGGCCTGAACCTGTCTAAACTTCGCTCTCCAATCTAACCCATTATGCTTGGCGATCTTGACTGCGACCCCAGAAATTCTATTGCCGAAACCAAGTTTTGACAGTTGGCGCGCCAGGTAGGGGCCCGCGCGTCAAGACTTCTTCAACAAATCCCACCGACAAGCGTGATGGGATCTTCTTTAGGATTCGGCGACTTCGCCGCCGACAACTTCGACAAATACTCCTCCTTCGACTCGGATTCGAACCAGTCGGAAGGAGAGACCCACTCGGCGTCGTCCGGGCTCCCGAATAGCGCCAAGATCTTCGACAACATCTTGGATTCCAAGATGCGGTCCACCCTCTCCGACGAAGGAATTCACTCGGCACCGTTCGGACTACCGAACGCCGCCGGAATCTACACCGATCTCCTCGTCTCCCCAACAGAGACGATCCACTCGGAAGAAGACCTCTCGGCACCGTTTGGTAATAGCTGCTGAGATCTACGGCAAGCTTCTCTCCCCCGAGTCGAGGTCAACCCACTCGGAGGAGTCCACACCCTCAACCTATGACTCGGACTGGAATGATCCAAATCCGAGCAACCCAGGCTCAAGGGAGGTCGCGGTCATCCTTCAACCGTTCGGGTCATGCTCATCCTCGGAGCTCGACGAGTACCTCAGCTCCTCAGGTTTTGACAACCTTTACGGCATCTCGGACGAAGCTGACGACTCCGACTGCGACAAGGACTACGAGCCGAAGTGCTTTGACGTCCTCATGGCTGAGGTGGCCGAGACCGACTCAGCCATGGCCCGTAGGCTCGCGGAAGAAGAACGAGCCAGACTTGAGCAAGAGCGCAAGCTGAAAGAAGAAGAGAAGAAGCACAAGGAGCAAGCCGACAGAAGGAAGCAGGATCTGAGGGCAGCCGGACGATCCGCTCAGGAGGCCATACTTCAAACGCGGGTCCGCAACACCAATATCTTCCAGACGCCACAGCAGAACGCTGTTGCTGCCCTCACACTCCTGGACACCGTCATCGAAACGACGCACCCCGACGTGACTCCAATCTTGGATAGAATCAAGACCATCGTCGCGGCTACAGCCAACGGTCATCCCTCCACCTCAGCACAAAGGCCGACTGAGTCCGTGGTTGAAACGCCCGACAGAAGCCGACTCCCGCCGCTAAGGTCAAAGGATTACAAGAGGCCCGAGCCAGACCGGTCAACAACCAGGCCAAGAGGCCCACACCACGATTCCACGCACAAGCCCCAGGAGCAAACGGCCGACTCCCACGAGAAGCAACATGGACGCCCACCCGTCCACCACCGCGTCCACCGCAACAACAGCTCCAGTTACCGAACCAGCCTACCGAGGACCCCACCGAGTGATCTGCGGGAAGTCCTCGATCGTCGCTATCAAGAGCAAGATCAACGCACTCGGGAAGATCGGAGGGGATCACCCGACAGCAATGACGACGGAGTGCCAGCTTTCACTCGGGAGCTTCGCCGAGTGCATTGGCCAAATGGGTTCAAGCCGACCGGAATCGAGAAGTACGACGACAAAACCGATCCCGAGTCGTGGCTAACCGTGTACACCCTCGCCATCCGTGCAGTAGACGGCGACAACAAGGCCATGGCCAATTACCTGCCCGTGGCCCTCGCTAACTCAGCCAGGAACTGCCTCACGAGCCTGCCAAGAGGCTCAATCGGCTCGTGGAGTGAGCTAAGGGACCACTTCATCGCCAACTTCCAAGGCACCTTCGAGAGGCCTAGAACCCACTTTGACCTGTATAACGTCATCCAGAAGCCGGACGAACCCCTGAAGGACTACATCCGGCGCTTCTCCGAAAAGCGCAATAAGATCCCCAACATCACCGACGACATCATCATCCCCGCCTTCCAGAAGGGAGTCCGTGATGAGCTGTTGATTGGGAAGTTCGGGCACAAGCCACCGAAGACGGTGAAGCAGATGTTTCAGATGGCAAATTCTTACGCCAAATCCAATGATGCCATCAAAGCAGCGCGCCAAGACCGGCCCGACAGGAGGGATGACAGGCAGGCAGGAGGAAGCCGGAATCCTAAGAAGGATAACGGCAACAACAACCAAGGCCGGAAGGACCGCAAGCGCCGATCCGAAGATCTAGTTGCCGCAACTTCCAACTCCCAACGCCGCCCCAGTCGTGGCCTACGACGCCATCATGAATGCTCAGTGCACGCATCATCCCAATCACAAGCACGCGGCTAAGGGCTGCTTTATTTATAAATAGTTCGCCGAGCAATATGCAGCACAACTCAACAAGAACCGACTGATGAAGCCGACTGTTAGCGAAGTGCTGGGTCACTCGGTCACCGTCGTCACTTCTTTTCCACTCGGCGATGTCATCCATAACCGGGAGGCGACTGGGCGCATCGCAAAGTGGGCCCTGGAGCTAATGCCGCTGGACTTAACTTTCAAGGCCAGGATGTCTGTAAAGTCACAAGCCCTGGCAGATTTCCTGGCCGAGTGGACCGAACAACAAGAAGATGCACCTCAAGAAGACCTACAATACTGGACCATGCACTTTGACGAATCCAAGAGGATCACCGGCTTGGGAGCAGGAGTCGTGTTGTTCTCCCCGACGGGAAAGACTAAGATATGTTCTTCACCTCCACTTCTCCGCCTCACACAACGTTGCCGAGTACAAAGCCCTGCTGCATGGACTGCGACTTGCTGTTTCACTCGGGATACGACGGCTGGTCGTGAAAGGGGACTCCCAACTGGTTGTCAACCAAGTCATGAAAGATTGGTCCTGTCTAAACGACACCATGGAGGCCTACCGATAGGAGGTCCGCAAGCTTGAAGAAAAGTTTGACAGACTCGAGCTATCACACGTCCTGAGACACAACAACGAAGCAGCTGACGAGTTGGCGCAGTTCGGGTCCAAACGCGAATCTACCCCAACAGACGTTTTTGTCGAGCACCTCTATGAACCAACTATTGCGGCAAATCCAACTCCTAACGAACAAGCTGCAAACGAAGTCGCCATGATTGACGCCGACTGGAGGACACCACTCATCAAGTTTTTAACTCAGCAAGAGCTGCCGGAAGACCGGGATGAGGCAGAACGTGTCCGACGTCATTGCCAAGCTTATGTCATGGTTGACTCCGACTTATACAAGAGAAGCCCCTCCGGAATCCTGATGAGATGCATCACACCCGAGGAAGGACGACAGCTGCTCCAAGACATCCACTCGGGCATATGCGGAAGCCACGCGGCAGCACGCACCTTGGTGGGCAAAGCCTACAGACAAGGCTTTTTCTGGCTTACCGCGGTCTCCGACGCGGACAAAGTGGTACGAACCTGTGAAGGCTGCCAGTTTTTCGCCCGACAGAGCCATGTCCTAGCTCAAGAGCTACAAACAATCCCATTATCCTGGTCGTTTGCGGTATGGGGCTTAGACATGGTCGGCCCGTTCAAGAAGGCTCCAGGAGGATTCACACACTTATTCGTCACAATCGACAAGTTCTCCAAGTGGATTGAAGCTAAGCCGGTCGCCACAATTACTGCTGACAAGGCACGGGACTTCTTCCTCAACATCGTGCACCGCTTCGGCGTCCCAAACAGAATCATAACCGACAATGCGACTCAATTCACGGGAGGAATCTTCAAGGAATTCTGCGAAGACTTAGAATCAAGATTTGTTATGCGTCGGTTGCACATCCCAAAAGCAATGGACAAGTCGAGCATGCCCACGGCATGGTCCTTCAAGGCATCAAGGCCCGCGTGTTCGATCGCCTAAATCCTTATGCGGCAAGTGGGTTCAAGAGCTCCCCTCGGTCCTTTGGTCCCTGCGGACCACACCCAATCGGGCTACCGGCCAAACTCCTTTCTTTTTGGTCTATGGCGCAGAAGCCATGTTGCCAAATGAGATGGAGTATGAATCCCTACGAGTTCGCAGCTTCAACGACGAGCGCTACGATCAAGACTGAGTGGACGATCTAACCCGACTGGAAGAAGCCTGAGAAGCAGCTCTGATCCAGTCGGCAAGATATCTTCAAGGTCTCAGACGATACCACAGCCGCAATATTCGAGCACGAGCTTTTATTGTCGGTGATCTAGTTCTATGCAAGATTCAAACCACCAAGGACCGCCACAAATTATCTCCATTATGGGAAGGACCATACATAATCGCTGAGGTGACTCGGCTAGGAGCATTTCGACTAAAGCGCGAAGATGGATCTATGGTGGAGAACTCCTGGAATATTGAACATCTTCGACGATACTATGCTTAAATTGTCGTAAGTTTCATGTTATTCTTGACTGCCAACCTCAAGCAAGATGACTTCTTGAGTTGACAGTCGGGGGCTGCATACGTGTCAATAAAGCATGGTTTTCTTCGACAACTTGTTTATATTTGGTTTATCATTGTTTAATGTTCCTTGATTTGAGTTCAATAGATAAGGACTGAGAATTTTCTGATGATCTAATCAAGCTTAGGCTTGGTGACAGTCGGACGAAAATTACTTAAGAAATTTTCTATGAAGACTCGGGTCAAGGCATTAACATAAATAAGCTAGATACCTACAAGTTCACATCGAAGGCATAAAGAGACCAAGATGATTAAACTTACTCCCGACTGAACCTCGGACAACAAGGGAATCTTGGAGGCTGGATGCGAAAGATGGCTTGTGATGGAACAAGAGTTCCTAGATGGATGGATTTGCACGCACACGAGTTTAGGGTTCTCCACGGAGAGCGGTGCACAGTCTTTGCGAAAGAGGAAATTTTGGGGAAGATGAAGTGTCGAGGATGACCTCGAGGCTTCGTAAAAAGACTTGAGGGTTTTTGCCAAGTTATCTCGCGATTGGGCCGAGCCCATGAGAGACTTGCGGCCCAGCTAAGGTGTGGCTTGACACGTGTCCTTAGGGACTTAAGTGGATGGACTTAAGCAGATTTGCCACGGCAATATGCACGTGTCACATAGCCCAATACCTTTAAAATCCTTTCATACCGCGGTTTGCATAACTTCATGAGAAGTTGGCACGATGCAATTTGAAAGGTGACAAATAGTTAAGCTTTTCATGGTTGTCTTGATGACAGGAACTATTTGGTTTTAAAGCATTTGATTAAATGATTATATCAATGCTATTTTTCCACCTTGGTGAAGATCTTTTTAGATTAAGACCAATATTATGGCAAGAGCTATTTAATATTTTGGTCATATTTTTCAGATGACTGAAAATTTTGTTTACCCATGAGGGCCAATTAAATTATTTGTTCCGAGATGACTCGGGCAAGTTAACTCGGATGAGCACGAGTTTGCCGAGTATTTTTTACCTATGAGGTTGACTAAATTATTTGTCCCGAGATGACTCGGGCAAGTTAACTCAGATAAGCATGAGCTTGCCAAGTGTTTTTTGCCCACGAGGGTCGATTGAGCTATTTGTTCCGAGATGACTCGGGCAAATCAACTCGGATAAGCATGAGCTTGCCGAGTGATGTGATTTTTTATGATTGCTTTAGCTTGAGCTAAGCATTTATATGAGAATTATTTGTTCCGAGATGACTCGGGCAAATTTTCGGGGTGACTCGGGAAGATCAGCTCGGATAAGCATGAGCTTGCGAGCGAATTGATTTATTACCCGTGAGGGCTAATTAAATTATTTGTTTCGAGATGACTCGGCGAATCTACTCGGATAAGCATGAGCTTGCCGAGTGATGTGTTATATGATTTTTTATGATTGCTTTAGCTTGAGCTAAGCATTCATATGAGTATGATTTTTTATAGTTCTTGACTATATGCTTAGTATGTTTTTGACTAACCACATAGTCGGGGGCTACACCTAATTAGGTGCATCAGGAGATGCACCTAGATATTTATTTTTGAGAATTTTTTTGATATTTTCCAGCCCTTCACAGTCTTTGGAGCCACTCGGGAGATTCAGGTAGAGATAATGGAATCACTTGGCGCCAGAAGCATTCAGTCGAAGAGGTTTTTGGCTATGTACTGTCTTGGTTTGGAGTTAAGTTGTCTCGTCGACTGAAAAGGACTCGGGGGCTACTGTGGAGATAATGGCAATCGGGTATCTACATGGCAAGTTTATTCCGACTGGAGGTAGGGATAGATTGCGCCTACTATATCTGTAAACCAAATATGACTTGGGTGTTGCGTTGCCGATTGAGATAAGGCAACGGCCCATAGTCACAGTTTGGTAAGATTGAGGAAACCGGCTTAGAGTTAGATAGGGTTTCCGATCTATAAGCCCACCTCCCAAGACTATATAAGGGGGGTAAGGGGCGTCCCTTGAGGGATATCATATGCTTTTACAAGCCTTTAGCTTTCAGCTTTAGATCTTGAGATCAATAAAGACACTCGGTGGATCGAATCCTCCGAAACAAGAGTAGGGTATTACCTCACGAGAGGGCCTGAACCTGTCTAAACTTCGCTCTCCAATTTCTAACCCATTATGCTTGGCGATCTTGACTGCGACCCAGAAATTCTATTGCCGAAACCAAGTTTCGACAGGATGGGAGGAGAAAAACTTGCCTTGATCTTGAGAAATGTTAGCACCTAATCCACTCCTTCACCGCTTATGCAATTACCTAAATAAAGTACACGTTATGCAATTAAACACTGAAAATAGGCAAAAATGCAAGAGGCTCTAAAATGCATGATTTGTGCAGATTGAGTAGGTACTGATCTAAAATAAATTTAAGATCAAGAATTTCTATTTTATCTTATTCCATTTAAGAGTTAAGAATTTTAGAAGTTTTATCGGCACGTAGGTGTATATAATGAGGTAGTGTCTTAAAATGTTTCTATAAATTAATTTTTATTAACTTTGACTTTGAAGAGGTGAAGAGTTGTGTTTTCCAACACTAACACCTTTGGCTTCACGATTTTTGGGGTTACTATGAATTTCCTTATGCATTTTACAAGTTATAGTGTAGTCTATGTTGATAATTTGTAATATTAATTTGAGGGGTATTATTCGCACTAAGAGTTCCAGATTTTGTTCAACATGAATAAAGAGCATATTTTTATGAGTCTAACCTTATTTTATTTCAGCTTATTTGGAGCTCAAATATGTTCTTCATGGATTTCACAATTTATAAGTTGTGCTTTAATTCCTAATGCACCAATGATACTTTAGAGATGTTTTCTAAATTAAAAGCACTACATTTCATCTTACTGTGTTTAAGGGTACATGTTTGTGAATCTAGCATGACTTAGTTCACTTTATTTTGAGTTAGGATGAATTTCCTATAATTTGTAGAAATTAGGTTGTACATGTGTTGGTTATTTTACTATACAAATTATTAGTGTTGTTTATGTTACAGAAAATGTCAAATTTTATATTACTAAATTTAATTTTATATTTTGCTGATTCTACAGAAATTTAGTTCACTCCATTTGGAGTAGAAATGAATTTTCTACAAAAATTTTTCAAATTAAAGTATACACTAAGTTGTTTATTCCTTATATAAATATTTAAGAGATATTACTATACACAGTAAGCTTATATTTTTATTTTATAGTTTGAAAGTATATGTTTTGGAGATTCTACAGAACTTGAATTTACTCAAAAAGGAGATAAAATGAATTTTATATAAATCTCTAAAGTTCAGCTTATTTAAATCTTATCATTTTAATGACAATAGTTTTAAAGGAATTTGGCACAAAGTAACTATATAGTTTTATTTTTACTAAACAGAGAGTGTAAATTGGTGCATCTATAGAATTTATGTTTATCCGAAAATAAGTCAAATTGAATTTTCTATGCATTTTATAAGTTTGTGCAAGATTTATGTGTGATTTTTCTTAGATAATTTTTAGAGACAAAATTTGAATGGTGAGTCCTAAGTTTTATGTTTCTAAAATAAAGTACATAACTTTATGAAACTATAGCAACTAGAATCACCTCAAAAGGAGCTATATTTGGTTTTATATAGAATTTACAAGTTGTTCAAATTTTCGGTTGTAAAGGTATTTGTTTAGCTATATTCTTTTATATTTTCAGATTATAATCTCATGGGGTCCACTGGTCAGTCTCGGCCAAATTGCAAAAAGGCCCCGGAGTCCTTGAATTTGAACCCGAGGTCCTTAGCACGTGATAATTGAAAGTTTCCTAAGAGTGCTCCAGTTTTAGTGTATTTACAGATAGACCCCACATGTAAGCCTAAATCTTACAAGATTTAAGCTCCTACTAAGCAAAGTCCTTAGCGCCTAATGACCATGGCGACATGTCGGTGGTTAAGTGTGAGGTAGAGCGAGCTGTCGGCGGAGCTCCTTCTCAGCCTCACCCGCAGCGAACAGTGGCGATCTAGATGGAGCGGCCAAAAGAGAAATTATTGGGAGGAAGATTGCGAAGCTATTGGTGGTGGACTCATGCACAGTGGTGATCGGAATCGGTGTCGACGGCGAGTACGAGTGGAAGATGTCTTCGGGTGGTGATGCATGTGCGCCTACGACCATGTAGTGGTCAAGTGAGTGCATGCATGCAACATCTTGGTCCTACGGGAGGCTTACCGAGGGCTTGTTCAAGGTTGGCGAGGTCCGGACAGCGGTGTCCATGCGCAAAACGGCTCGGCGACGGCGAGGAGCTTCGGGACGATGACGTCGGCTTGATCTTCTCAAAGGATGCCATGGATGTGTATCCAAGGTGTTTTTAAGATCTTAGGGAAGCCACACATGCGAGGAATTGAACCGTGGCTCACCGGAGCGGGTGGAACCAGAGATGAAGCTCGGCGGTCGGAGTTGGATAAGATGATGCTGATCTTCATGCTCGATGTGCCATTGGTGGGGTTCTTGGGGGCTTTTGAATAGGTGGTCGTGGTGATGATGATGGCGCCGTGGCTTGGTCTTAGCTTCACCAGATCGACGGGAACAGCGATGATATCGTGGCGGCGACGCTCCAGAGCACGCTCCAGGACACCGTGAGCGTGATTGCGTTCCTGGCGAATGGATGCATCACAGAGGGTGAGATCAGTGGGTATGGAATCGGCATTGAACGGAGGTTAAGGAACGCAAAAGGAGAGGAAATGAGTGCGGCTCCATAGCAATGGTGGTCGTCGTCTCTTTTCTTGGCCGGCGATGAAGAAGAGAGGGAAATGGGAGTTGGAGCTCTCTTCCCCGGCTTGCTAGATCTTGGAGTGGAGAGTGAGGAGAGGCGACGCGACGGGAGAGTTTGAGAGCGAGAGGAGAGGCTTGGCGCGTCGACACGGTGTGGCCACGCGTCGATCACGCCGGTGACACCTCATGCCTCGCCATCTCTGATCTCTGGTTGTCCTTGAGCGGTGAGACGTTTTGCACTGAGTTGGATCAAGTCTGTGTAGCTGCCAGGTGGGTCCAGGCCGTGGTAGGCTAGGCAAATGAGAGGGGTATGGGTAGGCAATTGATTTTAGATGATTTTTTCGGAATTATTTCTCTCCCCAATATTTGTAGCTTCATAACTTAATGTGTGGTCTAGATAAATTAGTGAAAACTTTACTGGAGGTAGATGATTATACCTAGATTCCATTTTCTTTGGTTGCGCCCAAAAATCGCTCATAGAAAATAGATAAAGATGGGCTAATTGGAAACTAGTTTGAATTTTTAAGAGACCTAAACAGAGAAGAAAAATTCTAGAAAAATTATATTTATTCATGATAATTAACCTAATATTTGAATAAATTATTTCACATGTACACTTATCTGCATTTTAATTCACTTTTGGGTGAAGTATGGTTTTAGCCGAAAAAGGGTCTTAAAAGGTCTTCAACATGACTGTTTTGACTAATTGGTGTGAGGCTTCAAACTTTGTTATTAAATTGTACCAAAATTATGTTGAGATGAATATAGTGATTGGCACCTACATGAATTTTTCCATGATTTTATCTAGTATGAATTATTTTAGAAAATTAGGGTAACCTTTCTATGCATATATGTTCCCACTTTGTAAATGCATTTAATATGGTTATAGGGATTATATTAAATTTTTGTTGGGCGAGAGGAAATGATTTTTGAATTAAATTTTATGTTCTCATATTATTACCCAAGGTTAGCTGTAGGCTTGTTTTGTGAATTTAAATCTTTTAGGTTATGCTCATGAGACCTATTATGAATTGCGATCCAAAATCTCAAATGCACAAAAGGACTCAAGCCAAAACAAGCATTATGCACATGTATGCACTTATGTTTGATGGCATTTATGTTCTAAGTTAGGAATGGCAAAGTTTTAATTAGTTCTCAAATTTTAATCATGCAATTGGTCGAAGTACTTCTCCTAAGTTAGAAATGAAAAATTTTGGTCCACAGAACTGAGAAACTTCACTTTTGTGTGGTTTTGACAAAATTTTCTTGACCCTAGAATTTTGGTATGTGACAGATAGCTTGGATCCGGCATATGAAGATGCTGCTTCTCCAAAAGACATGCATTGGCGTGTTGCGATTTCATCACCATCCTCATCTGTGATCGGGTGCACTCTTGGGAATTCAACTTCTATTAATGCAGGCCTCTCAGCAATCTTATGTGTATGCAAGTTGAGCCAAATTTGCCATAACCACCAGGGGCCGCCGGTGCCGATAGCAGAGTTTGTAGCGATCTTAGCCGATGCAGAGTTCAGCATCTGGTAAAGGTATCCCAGTAAATATTTGCCCAAAGGAATTTGTTTCTTCTCTACCAAGGCTTCGGCTACATGCTGCCAGTTAGTGGTGGGGCCACAGCTTGGACCACAAAACAGAAACTTCTCCAACCACATCAGCAAGAAGGTTGCGTGTTCCCTGGGGTCTACTGGGCCAGTTCCCATTTCTGTGAGATAAATCCATTCCAGCCGCCGATAGCTCGGGTCTTGAAAGCAAATTGGCCTTTGGTGTTCAAGCTAACAGGGTTAGCCGATGATGTAATGTTCCAGGCCGGTAATCATGGTTATGTCCAGCAGAGTTGGTGTCATCGGTCCTTGATTGAACAGGAAGACATTCAGAGTGCTTGACCAAAAATATGTTGCAACCGACAGCATGAGCTCATCTTTGGACATGTCGGCTATGGTCCCAAGTTCTTCCCAGTGACTTTGCTTGCTAGCCGATACCCTGTTATACCACTCTAACCAGGTTTTATCGGTGGACGGCTAAGACTTGAAGGTTCCAGCCCAATGTGTCAAACTAGGGTTTGATAATCTAAAAGGAACCTATTGGTCTCAGCATTTATGAACTCAGTGGGGTCTGGATTGCCGATTGGGCCTAGGAAGAATCGGTTGGGGTGAACAAGGCTGGGGATTGCAATTTGGTTCAAGAGATGCTACAATGAAAAAAAGGGCGAATCACAAAAAGCGAAGACAAGTCGTAGCAGGAAAAAGAGTTGTAGCCGATGGGGCTTACCTCGGGGAACTCGGCCGACGGTGCACCGGATGGAGTAGTTGAGGTCGACATTGCCGGGGATGAAGCTGTCGCCGCGAGAGAATTGCTTGCAGGATCACCGAGGGCACCGAGGAGGTCGCCGGTGGAGATTGGGGGCGTTTGTGGCTAAAGCGGTGAGAGCGCAAATGACGGCGTGAAAAACTTTGAGGCGGTGGTTATTATTTAAAGAGGCACGGTAACCGTCCAATGGAAAGCCCTAGACTTTCTTGGAGATAAAATTCGGCAAATCCGCAACATTATCAATATAGCGGACTTGGGGGCATGTGTTAACGACCAAATTTGGTAGATCATGCATCGGATTTGGAGTTAAGGCCGAAGCCAATTTGGAGAAAATCAGGATCCTCAGAAACAGAGTGTGCGCCAATTGCAGACGGAATTGGCTAGAGAGTTCGTCGGCTGATAACCGAATCAGCTAAGGTGTTCGTCGGCCGATACCGAATCGGACAGGATAAGCCGATGTAGCCGATGTAGGATCGAACTCCTAGACTAAGCCAACCACAGGGGAGGTGAATGGTTGGTACACCCAAAAACCAAATTTCAATGTTGCAAAGTCTGACCGAGAGTATTGCATCGGTCTGACCGCCCGTGCAGCTCCGGTCGGACCACCCGTGTAGCCGACTCGCCTGGACTTAGTCGATTCGCCTGATGTCACCGATGCACCGAGCGTAGCCGATGAACACTGGTCTGACCGCAATGATCCGCGTGGTCTGACCGGTTGTATGTCGCCGGTCTAACCACCGATTAGACCGCCGCACCCGAGAAAACACAAATCGAAGATCTCTCAAAGTAGATTGAAACTTTATTGAATCTCCTTGTGTTTACAAAGTGCAACCACAGCACTCCTCACAAAATTTCGAGCAAAACTCAAAACCCTAAATTTATCTCAACTCTAAACTCTCTAAAACTCGATAGAGAGAAGCCACGCCTCTCCTCTCTATTTATACACAAGATGCGCAACCCAAAGCCACGAATCCTACTCATACAAGAAGTCCTAATCCACTAGGAAACCTTCCCGTACAAGAAACAAAATTTACATATTCCACACGTCGCAATCCTAGACTTCCCAAATTTGAAACTTCGTATTCCATACGCACACAATATCTCCATCGTATGCCATATGGAAACTCCACCAATCACGTGCATCAATCTCTACCCTTTAGTATCCCACATGATCTCCATATTGGATGTCACCTTATCTCCAAGTTGACTCCAACTCGATCACCGGCGACACTTTCCCGAGGCGTAAAGATTACCTGCAAATAATTAAACAAAAAAATCATATCCAAGCACAAGCTATCTCCAACTTGACTCATTGTGAGCATAAAACAATATTCATACGTACAGAAACACGAAACTTTCATGTATATGCAAGAAAACAACCCGAAATCGAAACCAAAACAAAATCGGCCTGCAGTCAGACTCTGTCGACCGGTTTGACCGAAGATGCCCGCCCGGTCTGACTGCACAGTGTCCTCCGGTCAGACCAGCATAGCAAGCCCAGTCAGACCGGAGAATACAGTTGACAGTACTGTTCACCGTCCGAAAAACAAATATCTCGAAATCCATTTTGCCAATAATCTCCAAATAACAAAACCAATAATCTCAGACGCCAATTGTTCATCATCATAAAAGAATCAAACACACTTTGATTTTATAATCTCCCCCATGATGAACACATTGGCAAACCAAATAAAAATATTTTGTTTTGGTGTTTTGAAAATTAAAAACAATAAAAACAAAAATGGTAAAAAGCATCGGAGTGCTCAAAAATCCAAAGAAAATTTCTCCCCTTTTTTAAAAAGAAGAAAATCCCTTGACATTGAAAAAAACTTGCACTTTTTAACTCGTTGTTCTCCCATCTGTTATCCCCCTTTTGATAATGATTTCATCAAGCATAAAATTATATTCATGATTATTGAGAGCTTAGCACCATACATAGAGCAAGTCATGTCATGTGTTCCAATAAGAAGAAGATAAACTCATCAATTATATAGCAAATATGCACTAGAGTATAGTCATGAATCAAAGATTTTATAATTAAGATCAATAATGCAATCAGAATTCATGGATTCAAACGATTTATAATGCAACTTCTTTACAAGCACATAGGTTGAAAGATAAATCCAAATATATATACCTATTGCAACTATTATTCTTTCTCAAATTTACCTTTTTGCACATGATAACCAAGAGAATTTTTTATATTTATTTGAGCCAAATTTTTCTTTGCTTATATTTTTTCTCTTAATTATTCTGGGTACGTCTTTGTCGTCAAGACTGTTTCCAAGGATTCGGTACCCATTATTTTTGCTCACTTCGAATACGTCCTTGTCGTCAAGACTGTTTCTAAGGATTCAGTATTCATTTTTTTCTCTCATGGATAATATTTTATTCTCTTTATACAATGAGCAATTTTAAAACAATTTGAGGAATAATAAGTCAACACAATGCATATATAAGCATTTAAAAATCAACACATGCACTAGTATTGACATTGCATATTTGATTAATTTAAGTATGATATTAAATGCCATGCATCATTTCACTTAAGAATAAAATCTAGATCACATAAAGATACTAGAACACATACAAGCTATGCTAGTGACAAATAAATCTTCATAGTATTGCTAGCATGCACATGAAAATACAATACGTATGGATAAAGCTCTCTTTTTCTCAATTTATATTAGTTAAGAATTGCTTGATAAAAACAAGAGCACAAAACTCCCCCTCAAAACATGCCAAAAGGATGAATAATCCCCAACTCTCCTCGAAGAAAAGCAAAGCGAGAAGAATCCAATGGTTTAGTAAAAATGTCAGTAAGTTGCAACTTTGTGTCTAAAAACTTCAATTCAACATCTCCCTTCTCAACATGATCCCTCAAAAAGTGAAAGCGAATATCAATGTGCTTTGTGCGTGAGTGTTGAACAGGATTCTTAGCAATGTTAATGGCACTTGTATTATCACAATAAAGAGGTACTTTTTCAAAAGCAAGTCCATAATCTTTCAAAGTAGAAATAAGCCAAAGAATCTGTGAACAACAACTAGCAGCAGCAACATATTCAGATTCAGCAGTTGATTGAGCTACACTAGATTGTTTCGTAGAAGACCATGCAATTAATGATGTATCAAGAAAATGACATGTTCCACTAGTACTTTTTCTATCAATTCTACAACCAGCAAAATCAGCATCGGAATATCCACTTAAGCAAATAGAAAAGAAGTAGAATACCAAATTCCAAACTCAAGTGTATGATTCAAATACCTCATTATTCGCTTGACCGCTTGACGATGTGAAGCATGAGGAGAAGCTTGAAAACGTGCACACAAACACAAAGCAAACTGTATGTGTGGCCTAGAAGCAGTTAGATACAACAAAGATCCAATCATGCTTCTATATTTCTTTTGATCCACGGCCTCAGCATCTTCATTGGGATCAAGAACAGCAGTAGAACCAATGGGTGTAGAGATTGGCTTGCAGCTCTCCATCTTGAACCTACGCAAAAGATCTTTGGTGTACTTTGTTTGATGGATAAACGTACCTTGAGGTGTTTTCTTAATTTGCAATCCCAAAAAGTATGACAATTCACCCATCATGCTCATCTCAAACTCCCTCCGCATAGTCTCAGCAAATTCTACAACCAAAACGTGAGTTGAACAACCAAAGATGATATCATCCACATAAATCTGAACGAAAAGTTGACTTTCACCATGCTTAAGAACAAAAAGTGTTTTGCCAATCTTTTCCATTTGAAAACCTTTTTAAGCAAAAAGTTCTTAAGTCTATCATACCATGCTCTAGGTGCTTGTTTCAAACCATACAAAACTTTTGACAATTTAAACACATGGTTGGGAAAATCAGGATTTTCAAAACCTGGTGGTTGTTTAACATAAACTTCCTCCTGTATAAAGCCATTTAGAAAAGCACTTTTAACATCCATTTGATACAATTTAAAACCTTTTGAAGCAGCAAAAGCTAACAAAAGTCTAATTGCTTCAATCCTAGCAACAGGAGCAAAAGTTTCATCAAAATCCAAACCCTCCACCTGCGTAAAACCCTGAGCAACAAGCCTAGCCATATTTCTAACAATTAAACCATCCTCATTTTGTTTATTTTTGAAAACCCACTTGGTTCCAATAACATTATGTCCCGAAGGTGGTTCACTACATACCAAACTTTATTTCTTTCAAAATTTTCAAGTTCTTCATGCATGGCGTTAATCCATGATTCATCAGTTAATGCATGAGTAACATCTTTGGGTTCAAAAGAAGAAACAAAAATAGAATTTGCAAAGTCATGAGTAGTTACCTTAGATCTTGTAGTCCGCTCATGTAAATTACCTATTATTTGTTTCGGCGGATGTTGTCGCTGAATATGCAATTGAGCAATGATCTCAGAAGTTGATTCACATTCTGTACCTGCACTGGTCGTAGTCCCCGATGAATTCCCCGATTGGAGTCAATCGAATCCAAAGTAGTCGGCCCCGCCGGTCGGCCAGAGTCTCGGCCGGTCGACCAGGGGACTGCTCGTCTGACCGGTGGCACTCGTCCGGTCTGACCGGTCAGGTCAACCTCGTCGTCTTTGTTGTCGCTTTCGTCTTCGAAGATACGACCATCCTCCCCCTGAACCTGTTGGCAAAGTACCTGAAAGTTCTGGTCTAGTACCGGGACTAGCCTCGTCAAAAGTGACTTCGCAAGTCTCGACAATTTTGTTACTCTCCAAAACAAGTACACGATAACCACGAGTGTGTGCGGGGAACCAAGAAATAAACCATCGGTTGAACGTGATTCAAATTTATCCAAATTTCCAGATTTCAAGACAAAGCACTTGCAACCAAAAACACGCAAATGTGAAACTTAGGGCTGACGACCAAATCGAAGCTCATAAGGTGTTTTTCCAAGTTTTGATCTCAAGAAAATACGATGGGAAACATAGCATGCAGTGTTAATAGCTTCGGTCCAAAATTTCCTAGGAGTGTGATACTCATCAAGCATTGTTCTAGCCATCTCAACCAAAGAACGATTTTTTCTTTCAACAACACCATTTTGTTGAGGAACACGAGGAGAAGAAAATTGATGTTCAATGCCTTTTTTGTTGCAAAATTGTTCAAAAGAAGCATTTTTAAATTCACCACCATTATCACTTCTAATCGTTTTCAAAGAACCGGGAATTTCACAATTCAAGCGAAGAACCAAACTCCGAAAGTGTCCAAAGGCCTCATCCTTAGTTGCCATGAAGAAAACCCAAGAATATCGAGAAAAGTCGTCAACAACAACCAACACATACCATTTTCCTCCAACGGATTGCACTCTAGCTCGACCAACAGTGTCCATATGTAAAAGTTGTCCCGGTGCATCCGTCATCATAGAAAGAATAGGAGTATGTGAAGAAGCAACCATTTTACCATGACGACATGGTGCGCAAACCAAATCAAGATCTTTCTTAAGTTTAGGCAACCCACGAACAAGATCCAAACCACTTAGTCTAGTCAAATGATCAAAACCAACATGTCCAAGTCTGTGATGCCAAAACATTAAATCTTTGTTGAATTTCGCAACCAAACATATAACAACGGGAGAAAAGGGTTTCCAAAATCAGCTTTAAAAACTCTCCCATAACGAGAAATGTTCAACACAGAATCACCACAAGAATCAAATATTTTACTTCCAGTTTTCCTAAAGTGGACTTCAAAATTCTCACCAACAATTTGTGAAACTGAAAGTAAATTATACTTTAAGTCCTCGACTAAAGCTACCTCTTTCAATTCAAATTTGTCACTTACCTTGACTGATCCGGTAGCGAGAACGGCACTTGTTGAAGCATCTACAAAGATTATCGATTCAGCCTTGGATGCCATCTTGAGGGAGGAGAACCAATTTTTATCTCCGGTCATGTGCCGCGAACAACCCGAGTCCACGATCCACACGTTCTCCTTCCTCGCCACATACGCCTATGCAAAAGAAGATGTCAAAGCCTCAGTACTGGGGTTAGTCAAAAGAAATTTAGGAATCCAGTACTGAGACACACGACCAACAGATCCAATAGGCATATATCCACGTGCAAAATCAGTTTTAGAATTTTCAGTAAAATTCCTTCGGAGCCGGTCTGACCGATGGGATACTGTCGGTCTGACCGCATGCCATCGCCGGTCGGCCGAGGCGAGCCGTCGGTCGACCGGTGCCACGCTGGTCGGGTTGACCAACGCAGTCGGACCGGCCTTCCCGAGGAAAGCGATTTTTGCCACTTTGATTTTGCAAAATTAACCTCTCTTTCCTTTTTCTGTTTTCGTGCTAATTTGAAACAAAAACCAACAAGATGACCATATTTACCACAAAAAGAGCAAGAAAACTTTTCCCTAGTGGTTGGTGGTTTTGAAATATTAGTTTTAGTTTCTTTTAAATAAACAGAAAGAGATGACATATTTCAGCAAATTTAAAAACTGTTTTCACATCATTAGGTTTTGTCAAAATCTCACATTTTCAGTCATTCTCAAAACATTTGGGGGATTTTTGGTGAGATAGTCACGAGCATCAAAACCTATTCCTCTATTGTCGCAACACACTTTAGATTGATCCAAAATCCGTTAAGTTGTTTCTTACCATCGAAAATTTTTGCAAAGAACTTTTCAAATAAGAAACTTCTTTTTCAAGATTTGCACAATTTTTACAACCAATCATGACATCTTTACTTTTGCGACATTTAGAGCAAGAAACTATCTCATCTTGTTTAACAATGTCCTCCATCTGCTTAACTCAAGCTAAAGCATCTTTTAGTTTTAATTCATTAGCATCACATGTTAAACAAGATTTAGTAGCCAAAACTTGAGAATCATTAACATCTCTAATCTTTGAAATTTCAAGCATTAAAAACTCATAATTTTTGCAATCATCATCATTAGGAATAAGAGATTTCAATCTAGCAATTTCAGCATTCAAAGATTCAATCACAAATTCTTGTTTTTTGAACATTTTTTCACATTTTTTATTCTTTGCACTTAAAACAAGAATGGCTTCTTCAAGAGAGATTACCTCATTGTCCTCATTCTCAGAATCTTCATCTTCACGCGTCATGAGACAAATGTCGGAGATATTCTTGCCCTTCTCTTCCTCGCTATCGGAATCTATGTCGCTAAGTGGTTCAAAAGTGGCATAGACTTGGCTCAACACCTTCTTTATCATCTCCTTTGAGCGTTTCCCCTTGGTCTTGTCGTCCTTCGTCTTCTCCCCGCCCTTGTCCTCCTTCTTGCTTCTCCCAAGCTTGGGGCAGTTGGAGCGGATGTGATCCAAAGTGCCTCATTCAAAACACCGAGCTGGTCCTTCTCTTTTCCTAAACCTGACTTTGTTCATAGCTTGAGAAAGTTTGTTAGCAGCCAAAGCCAAATCCTCCTCCTCGAATTGCTCGAGTTGCTCATCGGACATGGCATTAATTAAAGCAAGAGGACTGGGAGTTGATGAAGAAGCAACATCAGAAGAAGTTGAAGAAGAAGAAACCAAAGCACTTGACTTAGAATCCGTTTTTCGAGAAAGAATGTTCATCTCATGAGTTTTGAGTTTTGTATAAAGATAATCCAAAGTCAAAGTACCATATTAACAGATTCTTGAATTAAAGTAACTTTCATCTCCCAAATAGACATGTCAAGACCATTCAAAAAGTGGCGAGAAATCTCAGATTGAGGATAGTTTGTATCATAGGCACAATCAACAGATCTAAAATTGCTCAAAATTTTGTTAAACCTACCAAGATAATCATCCAAAGCTTCAGCAGGTTTCATCTCAAATTTTATATATTCTTTTTTGAAAAGATCTCGACGAAGTTCTTTTATGTTGTTAGTTCCTTGATGGAAGTTTCTTAAAGCAATCCAAATTTCATTTGCAGTTTGAAGATGCGAAACACGATCAAAATCCGAACGAGAAATCCCATTTAATAAAATATTACGAGCTTTGCAATTGTTATTAAATTTAGTTTTCAAAGCCTCAGAATTAATAACCTCAGGAATCTCATAAGGAATAGCTACCTTTTGCCAAGCATTATAGTCTTGAGCCATGATATAAGATTACATATTACTACACCAATAAGCAAAATACGTACCATCGAAAACATGTGGCTTAGTATAAAATTTATTAGACATGGCGAAAAAACTTTAGATCGATAAAAATCCAAAGAAGAAAAACAAGGCTCTGATACCACTTGTAGGATCGAACTCCCAAACTAAACCAACCAGAGGGGGGTGAATGGTTGGTACACCCAGCAACCAAATTTTAGCGAAAATAAAACTTAACCTCTGATTTCGATGTTGCGCGGTCGGCCGAGCAGTATTGCGCCGGTCGACCACCGTGCGGCTCCGGTCGGATCGCCGTGTAGCCGACTCGCCTGGACTTAGCCAATTCGCCTAATGTCACCAATGCGCCGAGCGTAGCCGATGAACGCCGGTCTGACCGCAATGATCCACGCGGTCTGACCGGTTGTAGGTCGTCGGTCTAACCGCCGATTAGACCGCCGCACCCGAGAAAACACAAATCGAAGATCTCTCAAAGTAGATTGAAACTTTATTGAATCTCTGTGTTTACAAAGTGCAACCACAGCACTCCTCACAAAATTTCGAGCAAAACTCAAAACCCTAAATTTATCTCAACTCTAAACTCTCTAAAACTCAATACGGAGAAGCCACGTGCTCTTCTCTCTATTTATACACAAGATGCGTAGCCCAAAGCCATGAATCCTACTCATACAAGAAGTCCTAATCCACTAGGAAACCTTCCCGTACAAGAAACAAAATTTACATATTCCACACATCGCAATCTTGGACTTCCCAAATTTGAAACTCTGTATTCCATATGCACACAGTATCTCCATCGTATGTCATATGGAAACTCCACCAATCGCGTGCATCAATCTCTACCCTTTAGTATCTCGCATGATCTCCATCTTGGACGTCACCTTATCTCCAAGTTGACTCCAACTCGATCACCAGCGACACTTTCCCAAGGCGTAAAGATTACCTGCACATAATTAAACAAAGAAACCATATCCAAGCACAAGATATCTCCAACTTGACTCATTGTCAGGATAAAACAATATTCATATGTATAGAAACACGAAACTTCCATGTATATGCAAGAAAACAACCCAAAACCAAAACCGAAACAAAATCGGCCTGCAGTCGGACTGTGTCAACCGGTTTGATCGGAGATGCCTGCCCGGTCTGACCGCACAGTGTCCTCCGGTCAGACCGGCATAGCAAGCCCAGTCAGACTGAACAATACAGTTGACAATACTGTTCACCGTCCGAAAAACAAATATCTCCAAATCCATTTCGCCGATAATCTCCAAATAACAAAACCAATAATCTCAGACGACAATTGTTCATCACCATAAAAGAATCAAACACACTTTGATTTTACAACCGATTCCGATAAGATAACATTGGAATCATCATCAAATTCATTTAATGTGCTTCATGAGGATTGCCATACATGGATAGAGTCCGAGAAGGGCAATTGTATCTATTAATTAGGTTATTTTAAATAGTTTTCTTATAGATTATGTCGGTAAGAGTCCGTCTAAGGAACTTATCTGTAATTTGAATTGTAATAGAGATAGGAATCGTGTCCGACAAGGACGTATCATGTATCTGGGTATAAATATGACCCAAGACCTTGTAATCTAAACAACAATCAGTTCAATACGTAATCCTGTTTATGGCACTCTAAATATGACCCAAGACCTTCCATCTTTATGGCACTCTAATCCTGTTAACGTAAATCATCGAGTTATCATATATGCTATATAATCTAGATTGATATTGCCGTCTAACCCTAATCGGCTAGCATCTGTTACTAGACAACAACCGATAGGTTTAGGTATCGACGTCGACTTAGATTATATAGTTTATCCACCATCTCGAAAGGTTTTCATAGACTTGTTTAGATCTTATGCTTCTTTTTATGCTTAGTGATGCATCAGTTGAGTCTGACCTACTAAGTGTTATCTAGAATCATAATATCTATCTTGTCTCATGATTACTATTAGAGATAGTATCGGGATTTCAGCCGATCTTACCTGATTTAGTTATATTGTGACCTATATGTTTACTTTATATGCTAAATATGTCCTTTATATTAAGATCTCACTATGATAACCCTCTGTAGTCCCAGTTCGTAACCCTCTGTAGTCACGGTTCTCGAACCGGGACTATGAAAGCGGGACTAAAGATCGGCATCTTTAGTCCCGGGTGAAATAACCAGGACTAAAGATGCATCTCTAGTTCCAGGACTAAGGATGGCGGCGCCATGTGGCTGGCTCCACCATCTTTTGTCCCGGTTGGTGTTACCAACCGGGACTAAAGGTTTTTTTAAAATTTTGCTCCTGTTACTAGCTTGTTTACATATATATGTGTGTGTATAAATACATAACACACATATACATATAACACACAATGCAAAATGGTCCACAACAAAATCGAATACAACAAAATACAACAACAAAATCATCCACAAATTCACAAAAAAACATCTAAAAATCTACAACAAAATCGCCGAATTTCTCCTCGCGCACCACCACCGGCTTCGCCCATCGCTTTCGCTCCCGCTCCCGCTCTCGCTTCCACTCGCCGCTGGCTCCCGCTCGACGCCGCCGGTGAGGAAATGGCGCCTCGCTGCCGCTATCTCCTTCCCCTGTCGTCGCGAGAGCTGAGGGGAGAGGGAGGGAGAGGGAGAGGGAGAGGGAGAGAGATCTGAAAAATAGCTTAAGTGTTGGATCGGTGGAGAAGACGATGCGTGCCAGGGATATATATAGCCCCTGGATCGTCCCTATTGGTGGCACCAACCGGGACTAAAGATATATTAGTCTCGGTTGGTGACACCAACCGGGACTAAAGATCCAATTTTTAGTCCCGGTTGGTGGCAACAACCGGGACTAAAGATAATTTCACGCTATTTTTAATTCATCTTTAGTCTCGGTTGGTGGTGCCAATCAGGACTAAAAAAATTCTCCGCTATTTCTAATTCATCTTTAGTCCCGGTTGTAGCCACCAACCGGGACTAAATATAATTTTTCGCTATTTCTAATTTTTTTGTCCCGTCTAGGGTTAACAACTAAAAATTAAATAATTCATTAAATAAACATAGGTTTAAATTAATAATAAGTAATGCATTAATATTTAATCAAATAGAGGTAATCCTAAACATTGCATCTCTCTATGTGCTCATCTAGATATTGTTTCTCTTTTGCCCTCTCTATTTTTCATTTTCATCGATGTTGACCAAGACAGGAAAATTCGACTTTTTTATTTTTTTTATATTTTTTATTGACTTAGGAGCACAGGAGAGGTAACCACAGAAAATTTGAGCCTAAACAAAGAAAAGACGTGGCTGGTGGAAAATTCAGAAGACACGCTCAAAATCAGAAGAAAGCTTCCGGGCTGGAAAAGGCAATCTTCTGAGCCATTTCTAGGGAAAATAAAATCGCTGAACGTGACAAAGCGCGAACCAACGCATCCAAAAATCTTTTCTGATCGATTGTCATATATGGAACGTCTCGATCAAAGTCCGTATGCCAAAGTTATGGCCGTTTTAAAAACCGGCTCCGAGTTAGAGGACGAAACGGGAACAATACGCGCAAAAACTTGTTACGCGTGCACAAACGGCTAGTGTTTGATGGAACAAAGGGGAAAAACATATGAACTGGACTCTAACATGATCTAACCAGTAACAAGACCTTGACCAGGACACAAACTCAACACGACGGACTTTGAGAATCACTAGTTAATAACAATATAGTAATTTTGTAAAAGTTTTCTTATATCTTCAATCACCCACCCCCACACAACACCACCTCTTTTCAATTACAGATCCTCTCAAATTAATTTCAGGTTATTTGAATCATGCAACAAATCAATTTCGTTCCTTTACAACAAACCATATTTTTAACTAGCGCAGTTAAAAAAATATTCCTTCACTTTAGTCCCGGTTGGTGTTACCAACCGGGACTAAAGATGGTCGCCGACCTGCCAGATTTTGACAGGAATCTAATCGGGACTAAAGATGATCTTTAGTCCTGGTTCGTGACACGAACCGGGACTAAAGGTCCTAGAGAGTCGGTGCCTTTTTAAACCGGGACTAACTAAAGATAATCTTTAGTCTTGGGTACTATTGCAACCAAAACTATTGTGAATTTTGACAGAACAACCAAAGATCATAGATCTTTCTCCAGTAGTGATTGCAGTTGACAAGAAAACGTGACCAGAAAACCTTGTTCAGGATTTCGGTGATTAATTGATAGTACGAGTAAATTGTATTTACGATTCCTGTAGACAGGTACAGTTTGATGTAAGAACTTATGAAATAAACGTCCCAGTGCAACGACTTGAATGTCATGACTTGGCAGATAGGTGAGTGAAATTTAGAATAAACACTACTACAAAAACATACTAGGTGTCAGCTTAATAGGTGTCGGTTCAACAAAAACCAACACATATTAAAACAATAGGTAGCGTCTCTAAATAAAAACCGACACCTATAATATATTATAGGTGTCGGCTCTAAAGAAAAACCGACATCTATAATATATTATAGGTGTCAGTTTTTAAAAAAAACTGACACCTAAAAACTGAGCTGATCCGACGCAGCGCTTTTATATTCTTCGGACCAGACGTCTAGCTCCATCCTTATTTGTTTCTCCATCTCCTCTATCTCGGTTCTCACTCCATCTCCTCTCTCTTAGGCCGTGCGACGGGAGGTCGGGGCGGCGGGAGGCGGCGGGAAGCCGGGCGGCGGCGGAGGGCGGCGGCGGGAAGCCGGGTGGCGGCAGGAGGCGGCGGGCGGCGGGAAGCGGGCGGCGACGGGAGGCGGCGAGGCGGCGGAAGCCGAGGAGGCGGTGAGGCGGCGGAAGTCGGGAGGCCGCGAGACGGCGGGAAGCCGAGGTGGCGGCGGGAAGCGGGGCGCGGCGGGAGGACCGGATGCGCACTCTCCATCCTTATCTCTTTCTTTATCCTTTCTCAGTTCTCACTCTCCATCTCTTCTGTCTCAGGCCGGGCGGCGGGAGGCGGCGGGCGGCGGCGGGAGGCGGTGAGGCGACGGTGGGAGGCGGTGAGGCGGCGGCGGAAGGGCGGCGGATCTCGCCGGGGCTGTGCGCCGACGACAACGAGGTTTTTTTGCGTTGATCTGTTTTTTTGTGTGTCGATCTTGAATTTTTTTTGTGATTTGTGGATCATATGTGAATGAATCATTAATTTGTGGATATGTGTGGATGGATATGTCATTGATTTGTGGATCTGTGGATGAATATATGTTGTTGTGGATTGGTTGTTGCCGTGGATTGGATATGTGGATGAGCTAATGTCGGATTTTTTTTTGATTTTTTAAACCTTAAAGGTGTCGGTTCTTTAGACTAGCATCTATTTATTTTTTATAGGTACCGATCAATAGGTGTCGGTTGGAAACCGGCATCCAAGGGGATTTTTCAATCGGCACCTATGTGTGTTATTTGTGTTTGTGTACTACTGAAAAACTTTATAAGTGAGCATATGAGTGTAATAATTTATAAGGTGTTACGGTTTTGGTACAAGTTAAGAAGTGATAAATAATTTAATTATTTTGAGCATTTTTTGTTATACATATTTAATTTTCAAGTACTTATTTAGCCAATGTACTAGCGCGTATCTTTAAGCATATTTAAAATTTCATTCTAATAACTCAAAGTCAATTAAACTTTATGAAAGTATTATATTTCGGTTGAGATTTGAGAAGGTGAAGAAAATATCTAAACCGGTGGTGCAAATTAAAAGTGCAACATAATCTTTAAAAGTTAAATTCAAAATTATAAAGTAATATCCACAGGATTGCTATGCGATAGCATATTAACATCATGAAAAAAACTGACCTAACACTCGTTAACCAAAACAACATATCTTTTTATTAGATTGTACTCACTTACCAAGTTCAAGTTATTGCACTGAGACGTTCAATTACTATATCGTATCCATCTCCTAATTTATTGTATCGTGGGTGTAATTTACTCATGACAGTATTATCAACAAGTTAAATCGTACTACCAGCTAATTAAGTATGAAAGAAGTTAGCTAGGTTAGCGAGTGTACCTCACAGTTCCTCTGCTACACGGTAATCAGTGCTTTCTTGAATGAGCAAAGAGAATATTATTGACCATACCAACGTAGTTGATGGTGTTTCGTGATCAAACTATGCACAAATCATTTGGTGTATTTCGTTTGATTGGATCGGCTTAGAATTCGATATTTTATTCAGGTTGATGCAAGCATTGTCTATCGGCTAAAATTTTTTTTTTAAGTTCGATATTCTATTCAGATTGATGCAAGTGTTGCCTATTAGATATATCAATTTTATTTTTAATTACATTGCTGTTTAGAGTTATATTAGCTTAGTCATGACTTTCTCAGTTAGGTCTAATATTCTAACCAAGTTGATGTTTCTCTAATCGTACTGCTATTTTAGATCTATTTATTATATCCATCACGTTTGTATAGATCTATCAACTAAATAGATTTTTCTTATTATCTCCAATCTTATACTATCGCAGTTAGGTCCGATCTATTAGATTATTGCTAATAAGTTTAATTCTAGTAAGCCGATAAGTTTTTATACAATGTTTTATTAGAGTTTTAGCTGATGAGTTATCTTGTTACTATTTCTAAGTGTCGTATCACCTCATACTCAAACTCGTATACTCACTCGTTAAATCTATATTTATCAATTTTAATCTTATATTGTCTTGGTTCGGTCCGATTTATTAAGATTGTTTTTGATAAAGAATGGTTTATTGATGATTATCCATAGTTTAGTTTTAGCTTATGAAAGCATAAATCTCATTGTTTGTCTGATTATTTAAATCTATATCGAACCTATAGCCGATTGTTCAAAAATCAATCAACATCGGTTGATCTCGCTACATCACATTGGCTTATTGACCGATCGGCTCCTTGATACTATACGATCTATCTATCCAACTTGTTAGTTACATGATCAAACTAACAGGCAAACGCTGAAGCCGATTAATAGGACCTACACTGGAGCTAAGCAGATCTCCTAGGCCTTTGTGTGTCACAACAAATTTCTCATCAATAACGGGTCGTCGTCGTGCACGAGGGGCAGGGGACTGGTTATCGTCACGCGGCGGCAACAGGGTCCTCGTGCCAGTGACGTGTGGCACGACAGACAGGTGAGGTGGGTTCGAGGGAGTCCTCGTGGTTGGATCCATCCCGGTCACTACCCTAACCAAGAAGGTGAGGCGTAGACCACGAGGCTGATGATGACCTCTATGCGGATGGGGACTAGTCTCCGAGGACGACATCGACGATGCTTGAGAGGTAAGTAGCAGACCGATTTTGGAATTTGTTTTTCTTTGATTTTGAGTAGCAGACTTCCATGCTAATGGCAACGATGATTTGAGTAGCAAAATAATGTGTTTGATTTAATTTTTTCTTTGATGTTTTTGTCAAATGATTTAGGGCAAGACGACAGCAACTCGAAGCCGATTTTGAGCTTTTTTTGCCTCGCATGTGCCTCAAAGGTGTTGGCACCAATGACATGGGACTATAGGTGTACCGGTTGGAAATTCGGTCCCAACCAACACTTGTTATTCTGTAATAGTGATACTCCAAAATAAATGCATTAAATGCATAGGTAAGAGAAACAAATACGAAAGAAATAGAGGAAATCTTAACTTATCTGGTATGTATGTTAGGTCGAGAAAATCTTAACTTATCTGGTATGTATGTTAGGTCTAGCATAGACTTACAGCCTTATTATTGAACTTTCTCTTAGAGCAAGGAAAATTCGGTCCCAACCAACACTTGTTAGGGTTTCTATAATAGTGATACTTCAAAATAAATGCATTAAATGCATAGGTAAGAGAAACAAATACGAAAGAAATAGAGGAAATCTTAACTTATCTGGTATGTATGTTAGGTCTAGCATAGATTTATAGCCTTATTATTGAACTTTCTCTTAGAACAAGGCTGCAGAACTGGTAGCACATCATCATCTGTGTGTCGTGACTTGTGTTCGTCAGTGACTCAGTGCGTACACCTACCGTTACGCTATTGGACTATACTACTGTACTCTAGGTGAGGAATTTTTTTACGAAAAACAGCAGGAGAGGCTCATATATATATATATATATATATATATATATATATATATATTAAAAGAAGATTTTTACAGAGTTATATACAAAATTAAAAGGAGAAAATTACAAGAGGTTGTCTAGCCATGTTATCTAGAAAATTTTGTCATGTTCCTTTACCCTATGCAGAAGTAGGGTAAAATCATCCCTAAAAATTTTTTTCCATGACTAGAAGGTAGGTTGAACACCATTGAAAATCACTTCATTCCTTCTGGTCCAAATATTCCAGCAAGCTAATCCCACCACCTCCACAAAGAAAGGATTATGAAATTGTTGTTTGGCTAGTTGCACCATATTCATGAATTCCATGGAAAGATCCCAATTTATCCCAGAATGTTGCCAGCATGTCTGAGCAAAAGAGCAGGAGAAGAATAGATGATGAATATCTTTCAAAATATGGGAATTGCATACATGACAATTTACTCCAGTCTGCAGGTTGTAGTGCCTCCTTTGCAGCGTCTCTAGTGTTTAAACGGCAGCCACAAAAAGACATTGATCTTCGTGGTACATTTGCTCTTCCAAATCATTGTTAGAAAAGGAGATGGATGTATATGTGCAAAGAAAAGATAATACACTTTCTTGGATTGGTACAGATTTGTGCCCCAAATATAAGTCCATGTATCTTCCAGAGTACTCACTTGTATGGTGGCAGTTCATTGAGTTCTTGCAGTTCCCAGAGAGCTTGTGTGGAGATATGTTGTGAGGACCCGAAATAGGACCTATTGTGTATAAATGCTAGTCCAAGATCAAGCTTGCATATACAGACCCAAAGATAATATCACAGCCAACATCACAAAGAAAACCTAATATTAATAATAATATGACTATGATAAGCCTTATGGCCTAAGTTTACATTTATTCTGGCTCAAATGGTCTAAAAAATAAATAAAGCATGAGGGGAAAATATGATAAACGCATAGTAGCTCCATTTAACTTATCACAGGCAGTTGACTAGGACACACTGCCTATTCCTCATCTTCAACAGCACAGTTCTCAAGAAACAACTAAAACATCTCTTGTGGAGTTGGAAAAATTGTAAGGTGAGTACATGGAATACTTGGCAAGTACATAAAAATATGCATATGTAAGGCTAACAAAGAACGCAATGGCTATTTTGCATGCACAGCAATTCACAATTATAAACAATTGTAAATAAAAATTCAACAACAATTATAAATAATGGATGTTACCAACCATCCACCCACACGGGATCTATCCACACAGAACCACATAGCTATATTCATTAACCTGCACACAGCTCATTCTCAGTTTTCACAAACTACCCCTCATGAGAAATCACCGAGTATGTCCATGACCGTGGAAGCGGCTATTCAAATAGATTAGTTTAACACTCTGTAGAGATTGTACAGCTTGACCCACAAGATACATCATCCTTTTAACGACCATGCGCAAATGTCATACTTCAGGTTGTGTGCGGCTAAGGAGTCTGTAGCAAGGCTTTTTAGAAACTCCACCCCCAACATTGCCTTTTCCCATGAGACACCTTTGCCTCACACAAATAAGAAAGTACCATGGCTAACCTTAACGCCTATCATCTAGCCACCTGGGTCAGCTGTGCCAAGACTCAGAATCTTACTGGCTAGGTTCTTTCCATGAGAACATGTGGTTGTACGGTAGGCTCAGATAAATGGCTTATGAGGTGAAGTCCTTAATTGACCAGAGCGACTTGCCAAAACTACAAGAGCACATAGTATAGGGTAGCAGCTTAAGGACATGTAGTTAGCCCTTTGAGCAACTAATTAGCACATAGCTTGACAGTAGGCTCACACAGATATCATACCTGGTAACGATCACACAGATACATCACCAACACCTAACCAGGTTCACACAGAACCACCCATCACCTTGGTCCAAAATGTTTTATCCGTCTGTTGTTCATACACGGTGCAACACTTGCTACCAGAAGGATAGCACACAACCACACAGTTTATATAGAAGTAATTATAAGTATATGATTAATCAAGATTATGTTTTGCTTGTAAAATAACCTTGAACAGGGCTAAGCATAGCTACTTTACCCTAAGTTGAGCCCGATGTTCAACTCACAAAGACTAGAGCGACAATGTATCACAGGTAATCAATAATTATCAAAGGCATGGTATAATAACAATTAGGTCTACCCATCGGTAATTTATAAATAAAACAAAATAATGCATGTTCAAAACAAATATTTTATAAATTGGGTTCAACATGTTCAAAGAGTGCACTTACCTTGCTCCCATTATTGTTCTTGCACTGTGTCTTCTGAAGCGAACTGCTCCTCTGCTCCAACGTCAACACGTTCACAAATGAGAAACAAATAAATAAAAGAAAAGGCTAGCTAAATAGCACCAAATGAAATAACCAACCAAACCAGAAGGTAGAGCTCGATTTTATAAGAATTTAGGAAGAAGAACGTGTAGACAGAAAAGTTTTGGCCTTCGGAAATTTGAATTCAAAGAAAATCTGAGAAAAAAGAAAAGGAATATTCCAGGAATATTCTCTGGATTTTTAATTCAGAAATTGAATTATTTTTGAATAGGAAAATATGTGGGGCCCACTGGTTAGTGGCTTGGTGTATGGATGGACTCGATGCACTGTGGACCGGCTGGTGTGGACTGACACATGGCGACACGTGGACAAAAAAGGACAGAGTGACTATGACGTGGACGGATCTAGGACTGACATGGCAAGGTTTAGGGTTCGGTAGATCTGATGGTTGAGATGTGATCTGGAAAATTGGACGGCTCAGATTAGATGGGGCTTTTTGGTCGTGGGTCCCACATGGCAGTGGCACATAGGGGAGGAGAAAGGAGCAGAGCCAGCCATGGCTCGGCTCGACGCCATGGGCGCGGTCACCACGGCCGGGACGGCGAGGGCACGACGGCGTTTGGCGGCGTCGGCAAGTGGCAGCGCCGGCAAGAGGAGATGGCGGCGACCTCGGTGGCACGACACGATGCTCCGGGATGAAGGGAAGACGGCGCTTGGCGGCGAACAGTGTCGGCCAGAGATGGGAAAGAGAGAGGGAGCATCGCGGGGTTGGAGGAGCTCAGCCTCGGGGTTCACCAGCGTTGACGGTGACTTCAGGAGGAGGCGGCGACGATGACGTAGCTCCCGACGACGGCACGAAGTAGCTACGACGGCAGCGGCTTGCCCGCGACGCAGCTATGCCTGGGTGGAGATGGCGGCGGCGATGTAGCTCGGGAAAAAGGGGAAAAGAGGGCGGCACCGACGACTACTTATAGAGGAGGAAGAGGCTCGAATTAGGGTTAGGGCAGCACATGGATTTAAGGAAAGGCGGCGTCGGTTCTTGTGGGAGTCTGTCGGCGGGGTGGCGCTGTGCGGTGGCATGGCTTAGCAGCACGGGCCGGTTGGGTCGAGTCGGTGGTGGCGTGGGCCTAGGATGGCATGAGGAAGAGGGAGGCAGGCTAAGGGCGGCGCGGCTCAGGAGCTTGGCCATCCTGGGTCGTGCTCGGGTGGAGGAGAGAGGAGGAGGAGGCCGGCTGGAGGTAGAAAGAGAAGGAGGGAAAAAGAAAAAGGAGAAGGAAGGAGAGCTAAATGATAAATAGAACAGAGAGAAAAGGAAAGGAAAGAAACAAGGAAAAGGCTAGGGACTTTTCCGGAAAATTTCTTTCAAATGTAAAGTATTTGGAATTTTCAGGAAAATTTAGGAAATTAGAAAATTTAGTAGGAATATTTTGGATTTGGATGGAAGTTGATTAGGAATTTGAGCTCTACTTCCGAACTACAATAAAATCCAAATAACTCCAATTTAAGAACCTCGAAGGCAAAGACGTAAATAATTAATTAATCCAATTTAACCTGTTTGATTTAACGAAATTTTTATTAAGCTATTATGGGCGAACAAAACAGCGGAAAGAACGGAAAGCGAAAAATCGGGACGTGACAAAAGTGAAAATTTCAGCTTATCTCTTCATGTTGCATGAAGGATTTGAATGAGATGTCCTCTTTCTATGCATATGAGAAAAGATTGGGGGATTTTGTGTCTAGAGTGGGGGTATACCAAACATTCTTCCAACACAAAGTTGTCGATCCACTTTGATTTTTTTCTCAGAAATTGATCGAAACAGGGGAATGAGTCTGAATATGTCTTTCCACCAGAACAAGCATTTCTCCTTGTGCGCTTGAGGAGGCATGTCAGAGGTTATATAGTATTTATTCCAGATCAGCTGCACCCATGGTAGATTCCTCTTGTTTAAAAACTTATCCAAATGTTTCATTAATAGGCTATCTCCAAATTGATCATTCTTAGACCTCCCTTGTTCTTAGGTTTGCATACTTTGTCCCATGCAGCAAGAGAATATGTCTTAACATTAACATCATTTGTCTTTCTCCATAAACAGTGCCTTCTGGCTCGGTCAATGTGCTCAATCATTTTTTTGGCAACTTTAGAGTACACAAATAGTAAGTTGGTAGTGAAGACATTACAGAGTTTACCATAGCCAGTCTCTATCCATGTGAGAGAAACGAAGTTATTGAATTCAAACTTCTCTCAATTCTATCCATGAGTGGTGAATACTCAATTATTCTTGGCTTTATGGTGCCAACGAGCAATCCTAGATATGTGAAAGGTATGGTTCCAATCTTGCATCCAAAAGTTCCAGCTAGGATTTCCATTTTGTCTTCAGAAACATTGATTGGTATTATACAAGATTTATGAAAATTGATTTTGAGTCTTGTTGAATGTGCATATGACTGCAGGATACCTTTAGAGAAAAGAGCTCTTTTTGATCAGCCTTGATGATTATCAAAGTGTCATCAGCATACTGAACTATTGGAAAAGAAGTGTTGTCTTGGGGGATGGGCATGGAAATAACATTTTGCATATGTGCCTTATTAATCATTGATTGCAAAAGGTCAACAGCTAACACAAAGAGTAGTGAAGAAAGTTGGTCACTTTGTTGTACCCCTCTCTTACATTTAAAAGCATTTCCTGGAACCCCATTTAACAAGATAGAGGTGGATGCTGAAGTGAGGACATCCTCCACCCAAGTGATCCAATTATCATCAAAACCCTTGGCTTTCATTACTTCTAGAATGACATCATGCTCCACAGAATCAAACGATTTCTCAAAATCTATTATGATCACTACCAACTCTTTCCTACTTTTGTGACATTGATGCACATATTCAAAAGCTCATGCTAGACAATCCTGGATTGTTCTTGTTTTTATGAAACCATATTGATTTTCATGTATGACTTGAGTTATCACCAACTGTAGCCTGTTAGCCATGATTTTTGTGATAAATTTGAGGGTTGAATTTTATAAAGCAATGGGCATGTAGTCATCAAGAGTATCTGAATTCTGCTTTTTCGACACAAGAGTGATGAATGAAGTGTTCAGGTTCTGCATTGACGCTCTATTGTGGAAAAACTCATTTGCTAGGTAGTAATAGTCATCAAAGATAATATGCCAGCATTTCTTTAGGAATAGTCCATTATATCCATCAGGTCTAGGAGCCTTGTTAGAACTCAGAAGGCATAGCTTTATAACTCCATTCATTTCTTCTCTGGTTGGAATTGATGAGAGAAACTCCAGTCCATGTACTCGTGTAATTAAGCTTTGCAGATCAATATACATTTGGTGACCATCAGAGGTACCCATTATTTGCTTATATGTGTTATAGAAAGCTTGAGGTTTTTCATCATGAGATGTAACCACCCTCTCATCCTCCAGTTGGACATGAGAATTTTTTTTTCTATGGCTTATTGTTGCAGCAGCATGGAAGAACTTTGTATTTTCATCCCCCAAATTTAACTCATCTCATTGTGCATCTTTTTTTCCAAAACTCCTTCTTATAACTGCAATTTCAAAATATGCTCCTTTAGAATATCTCTAAAATTTCACTCTTGAATAACAAGGGACATGTGTTATTGTATGTTGTCTAGCATGATAAGGGTATCGTTGTAGTTTGCCAGAAGCACATTGAGGTTAGAGAGTCTTCTACTCCACATCTTAAGCCCTCTTCTCAAAATTTTCAATTTTGCATTAATAAGAACTGTCTAATTGTTGGTTCTGACTGGTAGCTTCCAATATTGTTGGACTATCTCTAGAAAGCCTGGCATATGAACCCAGTAGTCCTCAAATCTGAAAATCTTTGTCTTGGGAATTGTAGTTCCATGCTGATTACATAGGGTGCATGATCTGATATATATTTCCTTAAGGTTGTGACATTTATATAAGGAAAGTTAATTGTCCAGTATGTGGAGGTGAAGAACATGTCAAGTCATTGTAATAAAGGTTGACTTTGTATGTTGCTCCAAGTATATGCCTTGCTTTTCAAGGGCAATTCCACTAAGCCCACATTGCTGGTAATCTCATTAAAAATCATTATATCATTTTATATCTCCTCCTAGCAAATTCCTTTTTGTACAGAGCCTGATGAAACTAAAATCTCCTAAGAAGATTCAATTTTGGTCAGCCTCCACTTCAGTACTATTCAACCAAGAAACAAATTCATTCCTTAGCTCTTCAGCACATGGGCCATAGATGTTTGTTAAGTTCTAGATTTCTGTTGAATTTGATGTTGATGAAAACCGCAGGGTGATTGCATAGGGAAAACTTGAAAGGACAAAACCAATGACCACCAAGCTGTTCCATATGACTAAGAGACCACCTGATTGCCCTTGGGAGGGGTGGTAAGCACACTTATCGAATCTTTTGGGGCAAAACTATCTTAGGTAAGAGTGATCAAAAGATTCCCTCTTTGTTTCCTGTAGAAAAATTATTACACAAGATGTATCTGCTATTTTTTCAGGAAGTGCTAACCATTTATTCTCAGAATTTATGTCCCTAACATTCCAAGAGAGTATGTTACGTGTTATGTTACTCATTTAGCACCCTAATTGAGATAGCCACCAAATAAAACAGCATAGCCATTTCATATAGATAAACATCACCGCAAATATCACCTCCAAAGCAGCAAACCAGACATGAAAATAACAGCACAGGGAGACTATAAATAAGATGTTCCACACCACAGTAAACAGGACCATTAAGTCTGAGACACAACGATGACAGTAGCATCAAAGTAAGCAACAAAATACAAGACAACCCTGGGCAGACACAGGGCAATAAGGCTAAGCATACTAGAAGCATAGCCTGAAGCAGATTAAGATGATTAATCATTCTTTTGGCTTCATAAGCTTGTCCTGAGCTACCTCCTGAGGAAGTAGCCTACACTTCTCTGTGGTAATCTTCTGAATCTAGGCCACGAGAATGGGCAGTGGGATTTGCTTGGCCCTTTCATCCCTAGTGAGCTTGAAGGCAAGTGGCTTCGATTAGATTAGAGACTTCTTCTATGGCACATCACAACCCATGTTAACTTTGGATCTTTGTTCAGCAAACCTTGGGCTTCTTCTGTGATTTTCAGAAGACACTGGAGTAGCCACTCTCTTCTTCTTGTTTTTGGTGATAGTTGGGCGGGCCATAGGGAGGGAAACTACAGACTCCGACGAGGCACTAAAAGGTAAAGCTCTTGCAACCCTCCCCCCAAAGGCGGACAATTTTTGCCTTTTGGATGGGCTCTCAATATCAACTTGGGATTTTAGTTGCAGGCAGCTGAGATTTATTATCCATGAAGTCTTAACAAAGGACCAAGAGGGGATTGTGTGCACCATTTTGAGTAGAGAAGGATCAAAAGCTCTGAGCAGTGGTGTGAAAACACCAAGAGCAACAGCAACACAAAAAATTTCAGAAGAATGAACTGGCAGCCCTAGTAACAACAATTTATAGGGAACCAGTTGCAGATCATTGGGTTCTTCAATGAGATCAACCAACATCAGGGATTGGGTTTCTTCATAAGTAAAATCAGCAAAGGAATTAGTCATGGAGTCTTGCTGCTGATTACCACCATCCTCTTGGTCCATGTCAACATTTTCACCTTGTCTCTCTTGATGAGCCTAAGCTTGCTGCATATCTATGTTGAGCTAGGGAATCTGGGCGGGCCTACTGATTACTGGGCATCTCCCATATAGATGGCAGATTTTCATCTTCAGGAAACTGATCGGTGAACTCTCCATCAAGAACATAAGTGTAAAACGTCCTAGATTCACTAGTTTCCCCAGTTCAGCACTACTGCTCATAACTATGGTTCTTGGCACATCATTAATTGATGGGTACTTTGCCTTCACAAGAACTCTGCCAAGGATTATGTCCCTGTGGTGCCATTGAACCAAATCACCAAAGACATTGATAGTGCGCTCTATGACAGCAGGGGTTTTGTAATCTAGGGGTATACCAAGAATCATAATCCATGTTGCCCCTCCCAAAAGGATGATTGTGCCGATTGGCCAGCTGATCATGTTTAACAAAACGGGCTTGAAAATCCCCTAAATCCATAGGTTCTATAGCCAAGAGTGTGTCTCTAGCAAGAACTGAAGGAACTTGGATGATGCACGAAGCTAGCGGATACAACTGACAACGAAGAACATACATGTTATGGAGGTGTATGACATGATGAACAACTTACTGAATGAGGTTGTTGATGAGATGCTTAGGGAGGAGAGGTTCCACAACTATAGTAGCAAATCCTCATGAGCTTTATTAGGAGGAACCTGGATGGTGAAGTCAGCTCGAGGAATGCAGATATTCCAAGGGACCTCAATGATCAGCGCAGGAGGCATGAAGAAGTTCATATTGAGCTCCGCATCAGGGATGTCCGCCATTAGTAACTTCAGAGCCTCTAGGGCAATTACTTTCGATTGGGTTTTTTCGACGAGAGCGAGAGAGACTACGAGGAACAGGGAGTAGATTGCAAAGGTGAAGACACACGATCATAGGGAGATTCCACAATCTTTGGTTGTGCCATTTGATGGATATACCGACGCCATGCTACCTTTTTTGCAGCCCAAACATTTTCGGCCCAAATGGTCATAGTTAAAACAAACCCTACATCAGATTGGGTTGGGGCAAGTAGAGGGCAGATGCCCATGAGCCAAGCAGCGAGAATAGGTAGAGGGTCTAGATTGAACAATTTGAATGGTCAAATTTGAATCACCGGAATAAGCTGGGGTAATAACAAGGCTCAATTACAGCTTTCTTAACAAATATCATGAGACGCATGCAAGTTCTAAATTCAAACCTTTAGAACTCGCCAACGGAGGAACCGAAGAAGACTGCCATGGCTGGAAAAGAGATCCTCTTGAACACATATGGTCTATCCACTTTGATCTTTCCTAAGACAAGATAAAGATTTACTGCATGAGAATAAGAATGAAGCTAGACACTTTTTTTTACATTGTTTGAAGAGGATTACTTTCCGTTCGAGACAAGGGTCCAAGATCTATCCTCTTCCTCTTGCCAATGATTAAATTCTCATCTTCAATTTGGGCCGCCATCACGTCAAAGAAAAACCCGAACGTGTAAATCTTTGCATGAGTAGAATTTGAAATGCGTCACAAAAGTCCTACAGCTTTAGAGTAAACCTCAAAACTGAAACTTTGATTCTTGAGATGAGCCAAGCGAAAACGGGCTTTGCCCCCAAGACTGCAAGACAAGATTGCAGAGCAATACCAACCGACTTCTCGCATGATCGAAAATTGAACCTTACAAAATCAACTACCAGCGACCAAAAGAAAAGGACGAGAAGCAAAGTACTTCGAAAATGAACAGAACAGAAACGCCGATTAACTCTAGGTGATCCTTGGGGTTCAAAACTCTAGGTGTGGATCGTATCAAAATCAATCCCTTCTCGTGCAGACACACACCACACACTCAAACAGCCTGGCCTCCTGTTGACCCGACCCGATCCGATCCGATCCAGTCGTCCATCCATCCGTTCCCTGATCCCCATCCATGGCTGCCGCCGCCACCGTGAAGAAGCCGGCGGCGGAGGAGGAGGTGGATAAGATGATGACGAGGAAGAAGCTCGTCATCGACACCGACCCGGGAATCGGTCGGTCCGCTCCTCCTCGTCGTCCCATCTTTCTCTGTATTTCTTGTTCAATTCGCTCGCTCACTGACGGCGCACGCACGCACGCAGATGACGCCATGGCCATCTTCGTGGCGCTGAGATCGCCGGAGGTGGAGCTGCTGGGCCTCACCACCATCTTCGGCAACGTTTACACCGCCCTCGCCACCCGCAACGCCCTCCACTTGGTTGGTTGCTTCCATCATCTTTCCATCTCCCGACCCCCACTCGTTTCTGCATCATCATCTTCATCTAATACTGTATTTTTTTTTCAGCTGGAGGTTGTTGGGAGGACTGACATCCCCGTGGCGGAGGGTTCCCATGTAACAATCAAGGTCTTACAATGCCACATCCCATGCCATCTACTACCACTACTCTTCTTTTCTGCAACATAATCGATCAAATTGTAGGCTTTGAAATGATTAATGATTACATATGTACCTTAGCAAGGGGATGGGCGTGTCAATTTGATTAGCTTGTAATAGTACAGTTCAGTTCAGTTTGTCTGCTGCATCAATCATAGCTAACAAGTGGTATCTTATTTGATTTCGCTGTCCACGGCACAAAGAAAGCCACCAAGCTACGGATTGCGAGCTTTGTTCATGGCTCGGATGGTCTAGGAAATCAGAACTTTCCTCCACCAACTGGGAAGCCCGTAGATCAATCGGCCGCAGCGTTTCTTGTCGAGCAGGCAAATCTGTACCCAGGACAAGTTACTGTGGTTGCCCTTGGTCCACTTACCAACCTAGCTTTGGTATGCTTTTCTTTCCTCTATACTACTATGTTCTTGCCCACCTTGCTTTTTTCCTTTAAGAAAAACAGTGCAAACATTTTACATGCCTCGTTTCCTAGGCTATAGAACTTGATCCTTCTTTCCCGAAGAAGATTGGGCAGATTGTGATCCTTGGTGGCGCATATTCAGTTAATGGAAATGTCAACCCTGCAGCTGAGGCAAATGTGAGGAGGCTCTAATCTTTCTCTGAAATGGAACATTTTCTATTCCTTTCTGGTAACATATTCATGGTCCTGCTTACTGATGTAATATGTTTATATTAACAGATATTTGGTGACCCTGACGCAGCTGATATAGTTTTCACCTCCGGTGCTGATATTTTGGCTGTGGGAATAAATATAACACACCAAGTAGTTCTTTCGGGTAATTCTTGCTGTGCTTGTGATTGATTTTTAGTCAAATATCTGCTTCACTGAGCTCTGTTTAGATATGTGACTATGCCTTTCATTTTCGTCTAACTTTTTAATTTCCAGTACTGTGTCAGAGCTGATCTGTACTTATCCCCTCCGTCTCAAAAAAAGGCAACCTAGGTGGTGATTTGACACAATCTAGGACAACAAATCTGGACAACCTCTGTCCAAATTCGTTGTCCTAGGTGGTGTCAAATCCTCAACTAGCTTGCCTTTTTTTGGACATGAGTATATTTTGGCATTGAGCAGTTAGGTTGTTTTAAGAAGCAACATTGTAATTGTTGCTTGGTATCATTTACATGGATGCATCACATCAGTTTGAATCTATAGGATGGTTAGAAGTTGAGTACTTTAGTGCAACACAATAACTTTCATAATTTGACAAGAACCTACCTCTTATTGCTGCAGATGCTGACCTGGAAAAGCTTGAACAGTCTGATAGCAAATATGCCCGATACTTGAGCAAGATTCTGGGTCTTTATTACGATTACCACAGGGACGCTTACTGCATAAAAGGTCAGTGCCTAGAATCATGCAAGTTCGTCAGAAAAAAAGGTTGCACAGTCTGTAAAAACTTACTTGAAGAGGGGACGGATCAGGCACCGAGCAATTGTCCAAAGCAGCAGATTAGTGACAAGACATTGTATGTCGAAAATTGCAGGAGTGTATCTTCACGATCCAGCAACGCTTCTTGTTGTGGTAGATCCATCGCTGATGACTTATACGGAAGGTGTAGTGAGGGTGCAGACGGTTGGCATCACAAAGGGTCTCACAGTTTTCGACACTACCAAGAAAAGGTTAGGTCTATACCATATTGCTGCAATTCTTGTCCTAAGTTCAATGAGTAATCTTAGTGTCATTATATCCACCGCAGTTGTACAGCTATTGCCTATCAGCATTGTTGCTTATCCAGCAACAACATGTGATTAGATTAACCTTTGTTGCTGCAACAACCTCCAACTGAACCTTACTTTGCGTACCACGTACACACTGAGTATCACATTGATGAAATCAATAAGTATTGCCTTCAAATCCCCTTTGCTTGAATGTGTTGAAGTAGAGATTTTATAATTTGAAACCTTAAAATGCGCTTCGATTGATTATTTAACATCCTGGTTTACTTTCATTCACTCAGATGGTCCCATATGCCATCCGCACAAGTGTCAATTAAAATAAATTGGCAACAAAAAAAAGTGTCAAATTATCAAATTTCTCGTTCAGGTGATGTGTTCCTACTCCTATATTGATCGATTCGGAATTCGCTGCAGGTATGGGGAGATAACTGCGTGGACTGGTAAGCCAACCGTGAAGGTTGCTGTGACCGTTGATGCTCCTGCCGTTGTGGAGATGATCATGCAGAGGCTTACGACGGATGATTAGCAGCAGCAGCAGCAGCAAGCAAGCAGTCAAGGAAAAACGCTGCCCCTTAATGCTTCTGCTAGTTGGGATGATGTGGTTCTTTGTCTTGTTGAACCTTTCTGATCTTATAAAGAAGAGACAATGCTGTATATCCTCAATTCTGAAGAATTTGCTTTACATGATTCGTCGTCGAGGCTTATCAACATCACACAGAACTAGCTAGAAACTGCCCGATGCACTGTACTCCACTGCCAAGTTAATGTAATATAACTGATTCAGCAGTTGACAATACATTTCAATTCTATGGCCAGAGTTCATACTACAAAGAGTAAATTTCATAAAGCTAAAATTGTCCAACTGTGGCGCCTATTCTGCATCACAACCTAAAGTCCGCCTCACATACTCCAATTGCTCAAAAAAAAGGATGCATCACAAAACAATGATAAACATCCTTGGACCCATAAAATCCACTTAAACATTCAAATTCACAGCACAAAGCAACTCGAGCATGCCCCTTTTAACAGTTAATCTTAGAGCACAGTGGACATGTGTTTTTAGATAGATGAACGAACGAATTCACTAAAACTTAATAGCAATGCTTCAGTCTACATACTTGGGATGATCAGAATGATGGCCATATAGCATAACAGCACTTGCTTCACATATCGAAACGATGGATGAGTTGGAATTTTACAACTCCAGTGAATGCACACCTGTTTGCTTCTCACTTATCAAACATCAATTAAATAGTTATAAAAACTCTAAAAAAACGAACACATTTATATACAAGGCAAGCAACAGTAGTGTCACACAAGAGTCCATACTTTCTGTCATTTCATCTTCCGTGGCAATAGTGCAACTCTGTAACATATTCAGACGAACTGCAACTCTGTAACAGAAGACAGCGCTGTTTCATCAGCATCAATGTTATGACAAAATACCAGCAGAAGCATTATTACACAAAAATTAATATTGACATAATTTAATAGAATGTATTCTAGGTTACAGCATATCAATAGAATGAAGCATTACTCCGTAAATAGCACAAACACAAACTAAATTGTTATGCACCTCCAAAACAAAGAATGCAGCCAACACAGTATATAACTAACTGCAACTCTAGATGAAAATTTAAGTTTATTCTTTTTTTGAAGACTAAGTATATTCTATCCTCCAGTTGTACCAACTAGCAATTGTGTCCATCATTATACTCTTAACTGCAATGTTCACAGGAAAATTCACTGCTGCAGTATACCTGAAACAGTAAACAGAATACACAAATTAGATTAACCATTTTAACTAGAACTATGGTTGCCTGCTCAATCTGTATGATTCATGGAAGCATCACCAGTTCTAGTGTGGCCATTTACTTAAATGGTTTGTAAGCATCAATAAAATTTTTTTGACTGCAATAACAATACTTTGAGGTATTTTACAGACAAATAACTCTAGGTAGATGATTGTAAGGTAACAACAGGTTTGCTGACACAAAAAAAAACTCACCATTGACAAAAATCTAAATTAACATCAAATCATCAATAAAAAGGTAAGGTGCAGAACCTAGTGTTCCTCTCTCAAACCTTTGTCATTAACATTAAGGCTATAAAAAAGCCTCTCATCTGACCCTTCAATGAATGGAGATTTCAAGAATAATACTTCTAAGGCAGCTTATAAATGAACACTATCGTTTCACCTGCAAAGGGAGAAGCAGCGCCAGGACTCTGCTCATGTGCTTTCAAGGTTCTCGACACCATTATCCACATGACTACCACCACTCCACAAGTTCGTATTGGCCCTCTCAAGAATCAAGAATGGTGTTGCTTGCACTAAAATATGGTGCTGTGGGGCTTATTCTGCATCAAGACCTAAAATCCGCCTCAAATATTCCAATTGCTCAAACTCGCCTTCGAGGTTCTCCCACTGCAATTGTGGTATAAAACAAAAACATTAAGATGCATCGTAAAACAATGATAAACATCCTTCATCTGCTCAAGGGCCCCATAAAACCCGCTAACACCCAAATTCACAGCATAAAGCAAGTTTTAAATGGATTGCAGCGGAAGTACAGAAAAAAGTGCATGTGGTGTTTTCCAGCAAATGAACATATGGTGACAGTTTTTAGTGGTTGGTTCTAGTCTCTAGATAATTGCATATGATACTTTGGTAATTCCGTATGGTATGTGCAATTGCAAAATAAATTATAAATCACCAGCAAATCAAAGAATAAATTTATATCAATTATTACCAGTCACCATTTTCCAACTTCGACTAACCTCTTGATGAGATAAAGAAACTAGGTTCCATCCAGCAGCAGTGATGTAGCGTCGTTTAAATGCTGTGTGGCCTAATGGTGTACCTGAAAAATAAGTATACGTTTAACATTAGTTTCTCCTTTGCCACTTCAGTAGGAACATGCAGATTAAATGCAACAAAAATGATCAAGGCATACCTAAATTCCTTGAGAAATGCGATGGCCCGTCTATCTCAAATGCAAGCTTCTCATCGACCAACACGGCATCAACAGTGTAGCCATCAACTGTATACTCTCTAATCCATTCATGTCCTGTACTACATAGGAGACGTCCAACCTCCTTTTGAAATGAGGAGGTCATCTTCTGATTGAACCGTTTGCTCCTTCCAGTTTTTGTTAAATTCTCTTCAAGATCACCTCGTAAGCACATATCAAGATGTGGGTATTCAAGCTTCAAAGACTGATTTGCAAGATAAACTTGTGAAACAAACATCATATCTTCTCTATACTGATCTGAGATTTTCTGCTCTTCAAATCGACTTAGAGTTCTCCAGATCCCTGAGAAGAACGGACGGTCCATTTGGCCTAAAACAGAATAGGACCAAGCAATATTTCCAATCTGATCTCGGGTAAAGTTCAGAGCACAGGCATTGCTACTGTTTTTCAGGCTAGAAGCTTCTCTGTCTGAACTCTGCCACATGCCAGGCACTGTATCATGTAGATGGCAATCGAAACTGGGAACATCCTGGCAAGCGGTATCAAGTGCATCGAGCAGAGGATAGGGGCACTCGTTAAGAGAAGCGTATCCCCACAAGAACTGAGCGAGCTCTTGCTCCTTGAAGGTGTACACTAGTTCTGCTGCTCTCCGGGTCAGTGCTGAGAAAAGGTCCGGTGCTGAGTGGCGCATGGAAGCGAATGATCCAGCTACATTGGCGACATTCTGTGCATTGAAGCTGTCAACCTTGGTGATGGCCACCTGGGCAATCCTATCCATCTCTGGCAAGTAGAGCAGATCACCCCCAATCTTGGACAAGGCCCAGGAGATGTTGGAAACACCCTGCGGTGAGCATTCCGGCAGGGCCACCATTGCTAGCCCCACGAGCATGGACATGTCCCTGCTGCGTGCGAAGGCGAGCCGGTGCGTCTGTGTCATGGACACTGCCTCCATGTTCTTGGCGATGCGGTGGAGCGCGGTGGCGATGTTGAGCGGTGTGAGCGGGGAGGGGCTGAGGCCTTTGGTGACGGCGGCGACCACCTCGGCGGTGAGCGCGAGCACCTCGTCGGCGGTGCGAGCCTCGATGATGGACCTGTTCAGGGACACCTCCTGGCTCCTGTTGGACGGCCCGGAGGACGAGAAGGCGGAGAGCGTCTGGATGAACTGGTCCCTGTTCCTCTGGCGCTTTTCGTCGAACATGCCGTCGGCAAACTGGGAGACCCGGAGCTCGAGGTCATCCAGTTCACCCCCTCCTGCCAGCAGGGACTCCAGATCGTCGGCTTCCTCCTCGTCCTCGTCGACGTCGCGAGGAGGCTTGGGCTCGGCAGGCTTCTTCTGCTTGATGTTCGTCTTCTTGGACTTCTTCTTCTTGTTCTTCTTCTTGGGCGAGGCCACCATCCGCTGGAGCGAGCGGGAGAGGCCACGCGCCTCGATGGAGCGGAGAGCAGAGCGGCGCGCGCGGACGCACCAGTCGTTGGTCTCGACAGGGAGAGGGAGGTCAAGGTCGTCGTCGTCGTCATCGTCTTCTGCCTCCGTGTCCGCTTCCGCGCCCAGGAAATCGAGCTGCCATTGCGGCGTGGCGCGGCAGCGGCATGCGGGAGGGGCGAGCTTCTTGGGCCTCCCCGCAGCAGCAGCGGGAGGGAGTCGAGAGACGGAGAAGGGGATGCTGACGCCGCCTCGGGCGAGGGGAGGAGGACGGAGGAGAGCGGCTTCCATTGCTCGCCGCCGGTAGACTGCGCGGAATGCAGGGGCAGTGGATAAGGTGATAATAATGATAGGGCATGAAAACTGTCCAAAAACCGTCTCAACCATTACCAAAACCATATTTTCTCTGGAAGAAAACAGTAAAATCGAAAATAAAAATGGTATTAAAAATATCGAAAAACCCAAAACAGAGACTCGGCATCGAGATCAAAACTCGTAATAAATATCAAAACATTAAATTATAAAATCTCATATTTAACTTTACATAACTATATATATAATATAACGAAATACACTATTTAAATTACAAAATGTTTTTAATCTTATATTAAAGTTATTCATGTTAAGAATTTGGTCCAGGAGTTGATAAAGCTCTAAACTATGGATCAAACAAAAAATGAACCAAAAATTTTTCCATATTAAAAATATGGTAATTATCATAATATAAAAAGGCAATTACTATGATAGTACCATTTGAAAATGTCAGCATACAGCAATATTATTTTCATTTTTAATTTTATTATTTTTATCAGTAACCATTTCCATATTGCCGGATCAGTAAAAATAAAAAACGAAACCGGTCGATGTAGAATTTCTGTGAGCATTTTTATAAAAGATTAACGTTGAGGAGGCGGATCCTCTGCCGTAGAGAAGCACTTACGAGTGGGCGTTAGGGCGCAACTTAGCCGTCCAAGTAGAATCTAACGTCTGGGATTGCTGGCCAGTTGTTTCAGCTTTCCTGTCTCTGATTCCTGAAATACATTGGAGAGCCAGCACAAGATCATCCACTACAGTGGCGGAGAGCCCGGTAGAACAAGGTGTGGCCTGCGCCATACCTTGGACCTGGGCCAGACCCTCCGCCCCCCGCCGCCGCACGGAGGCCTGCTCCCGACGACCGGCCCATGCAAATCAGTGGCGAGTGCAGAGCGAGCGCGCAGAGTCTGTCCCCCCGAATTTTTGGCATTTTTTATTTTTTAAAGATTTACAAAAATAACTTCCGAGTTTCAAAAATAACAAAACTAATCTCCTCCCGCCTCCGAGAGGCGTGAAGGAAAAAACGCCTCCCGGAGGGCGAAATATCCGACGTGGCGACGGCCGTGCGGGCCGTCCGCGCGCGTGGCATTTTTGGGCGGCTCCTTCCCGCCCTTGGTAAGGGCGTTTTTCACGTGCACGGGCCGCTGCAAAATGCCAGACGGCGCCTTTTGCGGCGGCCCTTCCCGCCCTTGGTAAGGGCGTTTTTCACCGTGCACAGGGCCGCCGCAAAAGGCCGCCGCCCCGGCATTTTGCAGCGGCCCCTTCCCGCCCTTACCAAGGACGTTTTTCACCGTGCTTACGGGGGCCCATTCCCGTCCTTCCGGAGGGCGTTTTTGCCCAAACCCTAATTGCCCCGATCGACATCGACCCACTCTCTCTCGTGTTGTTTGAGATGTAAAATGTTGTCGTTGTATTTTGTGCTAATATAACAAATCCATGGATTTGTGGTATTGTTGCAAATGTAACCGTCTTCGTGATTTGTCGTATTGTTTGAAATGTAAATGTTATCGTCGTAAGGATGCAAATGTAAATATTGTTGCAAGTGTAAATGTTCGAGGTATCGTACATATGTTGTTTGCATTACCTATGAACATATTGTTTTAACCAAGTTAACTTAGTTGCAATGGTTAAGCAGTTGTTTGTCACAGTGTTACATAACCCATTAGGTACGGATGATGCAATACAACTAACTCATCCCCCACGAGTCAAGGCTCGGCTACCTACGGAACCGTTCAAGGGCGATAAGCTTGTCATCAATTTTCTCTTTCCTTCTCGGCGTTGTACTCCTTTTGAGTTTCACATTCGGTTACTTTTAGGCCGTTATATTGAGGAATGACATTGTCGATCCACCTAGTGAATCCACACCTTCTTTGAATGCCCCGGTAAAGAAACACATGTAATCGTTAGAGAGCCACTAGAGCGAAGACGTTTGCATAATTGATAAAATGAAAGACGTACAACGAAGTCGTTGTCTAAGTTGGGGCAAATGAAATATCTCCGACCATATGTTCGTGGTTCAAATGAAGTAGCCATCTTGCAACGATCCCTACAACCGCACATAGGACGCTCCGACCATTTAGGGAAACCCGTGGGTTGTTCCTCCAAGCTAAGCTTGCGATTTCGACGCGACGTTCATACTCCATCCAAGCCTGAATGAATTGTTCGGTCGACTCGGGTTGTGTTACCGTCGACCGATCGAAGCGGGTTTAACCGTATCGATCCAATCTTTGTATGGACACCGACGTACATCCTCCTGGTTGCACATTTTTTATGGTCGGAGTTAAAAAATGAAACAAGCGAAAAGGTTAAAGAAAGAAAAATTATACTCACGACAAAATCGTCATCCGCAATCTCGGGACACACGAAGCATCTTTGTCCTCTAGTTGCTTGTCTTATGGATCTTACCACCGGCAACGTAGACCACGGTGGCATTCGGACGTTCCGCCATGTGGGTAGTGCCGCTGATCCATAGGCCAGTCCAAAGCTTCAGCGCGAACTCGACGTTGGTACTCAGCCTTCCGTTGAAGGTAGTCTGACCTTGTTTCGCTAAGTGGGTAGTAACGTGTTCCGTCGGTTCGTGGGTTCTCCGTATCTATCCACTCAACGAAGTTGCACACCCGACGATATGCCCGCATGAGGTGTTAACACGATGTACAATCAAGTTAGCGTTTTCGCGTGAAGATTTTGTAGATGAAAGCAAGTGCGGTTAAGCCATACCGATCAATGTTGGCGCATTGGAAAAATCGTCTTCCCCTCGTTTCGGCGAGGAGGGACGACGTAAGTATGCAGCCATCTCCACAATGACATAACGGACGGTCACACCATGGTGGAATAAAACCGCTCAAAGGATGGAGTCGCCAGTGGAGACGCTCAAGGAATGGATGATATGAAGATCTCATTGCAGGAGTAAATGTAGAAAAGAGAATGCAGATTTGAAGAGCTCGTATTCGGATCTAGGCATATATAGTGCGGGGAGGTGACGGTTCACATCTATGTATCGTTTATGTCATCACGGGCAACAACTGATCGAGACGTATCGTGTAGGATTGTCACGGGGCAAAAGTTGATAGCGACGTATCGTGCGGGACTATCACGGGGCAAAAGTTGATAGCGACGTATCGTGCAGGACTATCACGGGGCAAAAGTTGATAGCGACATATCGTGCAGGACTATCACGGGCAAAAGCTGATAGCAATGTCTCGTGCAGGTCTAACTGGGCCGAAAGTTTTTTTTGTCGTTAGTAAGAGTATCATGCAGCGAACGATACGGAAGGATCTCGTGACATGTGAGTGCGATGAACAGACATAGATATATACAAACATCAAACACAAAATAAATATTTACAATTTGTACAAACTGTTGCACACAGCAGCTACTGACGAGGCCTCTTACCCCTATCCCTCCTAGGCTGTGCTCTGACGTGCCCCTGAGAGTACGTCAGCCTGTCTGGGGGCACGCCACGACTAGCACGGACATCCGGCGTAAGGGTAGATCGACTGAACAGCTGGGAGGCCCGGTAGCCTCATCACCTGAGCAAAGCGCGCAGTGATGTCCTCCCTCCATCCACCAACAGCATCCACAGGCCCGACAGCCTCTCCGGCTAGTGGTAGCCCTAGCAAGTAGGAGACGTCTGCGGCGTCGGAGCCATCTCCCCACAAGGAAGATGGAAGGTGTGCGTCTCGGACGCCACCGATCCACCAAAGCAGCTATCGTGGACCGGTCCGCATCCCACCGTCTGGCCTGGTCGTGCTCGTGGGCACGCGCCTCAACAAGTCTGCAGAGTGATCGGCCGGACTCACGTAACCCGCATATCATACACATAGTGTAATATTAGTATCAAGCATAGTATTCTTGCAATAAGTGATAAGAGTTTGAACGTACTGGACGTGTCGCGGATCGACACGCAACAACTCGCGCGACGGCCGTGGACGAAAGGTGGTCACCGAGCACCCCGCAGCCGACAAGTACGACTCGTGCGCCCGTCCACCCGTCGTGAAAAGCGCCGGTGTATCGTCCGCCATACCCGCATGAATACATGAAGCACACAATAAGCAATTTATAAGAAAAATCAAAACAACATGAATACATGACATAAATGGTCCATTATATCTCAACATAAAAAAAGTGCACGTCTTAATTCAAACTAACAAACACAACATATAAGTATCACAACAACAATAAAACAGTTTACGTCTCACAATGATAAATATTACACGCACGACGATGGCAACAACATGACAAATAGTACAAATATCGATCACCACTAGATTGAAAAGGAGCAAACAAAATAATCAAGCCATTGCATCTCCAGTGGACGACGTAGTCGATGCACGAGCACGTCTAGGACGTGGTCGCCTCATTGTTGTTCCTTCTCCAGATGGACGGCTACCATCGGAGGGCTGTCCGGAAAGTCCTGAACCTTCGACGGTTGAAGTTTCTGAATTCTTCGGACATTTTTTGTATGTATGTCCGCGCTCATCGCATTTGCTGCAACGTAGGGTCCTTCCCCCGGCCTCGGACTCGTCCATGTCGTTTCTGATGCGTCTCGACTGACGACGTCCCTTTTTCATCCTTAACTTCGATGGATCTGGAATGTAGAACACTTGTGGCCGCAGTGTTGTGTACGATCCAGATATCCCAAAACCATATATCTCCTCCTTCCACGTATGAAAAATTGATTCTTTCCTGTAGTACGGTGACACATAAATATCTGGAACTATGCCGCAGTCCCCAGCTGCGGCAAGGACGTGTGAGCAAGGCAGATGTCTAAGCTTCGGCTTCATACAGCTGCAGCTACAACCACCATCCGCATGAAGCACACATTCCTGCACAGCTTGAACACGGTTGATGCCTCGCCTTCTCCTGTCGACACACATGATCTCGTACCGAAGAACTTGGGTTCCTTGGGGGATTACTCTGTGCTTCATAGCCTTCAGAATTTTGTCTTGCATATATTTCGTCACCACGTTGCCAAATACAATTTTGTTATCGACCATTAAAGGGGATATTTTCTTAAATCTATCCCTAAAATATGCCTGAGTGCCATGAAGGATAAATTCCACAATACCCACCAATGGAAGCCCCCTAACTCCTCGCATCACCCAGTTGTACACCTCGGCCAGGTTCGTTGTCATTATACCATATCGAGCTCCGTCGTGTCATACAACAGAGACCACTTTTCTTTCGGTTCATTCTCTATCCAAGTGGGAGAAATTACGTATTGATGGTGCAGACCTCCTTCTCATTGTTGGCGGGTCATTATGCAATGGACCAAGAGGTACAGCAGGCTCGTCAACTCGTGGCAAACGAGATTGCTCGTCGGTTTGCTTCGTTGTCGCTCATCCAACCTTCTCCACATCTCATTGAATTTTTCTCTTGATTTTGACCACATAGCCTCTTGAATAGATCCATCGGTGCTTGTTCTTGAATTGTTTGTAGAAATTGGCTCCCATATGACGCATGCACCACCTACTCCGAACATCATGCCACCTAGCCGGAAGTCCCCTCTCCGGCCAACCATTCTCGAAGGTAGTCGATTGCCCTCAGCATGCGGCATGACGATCATGTATGAGACAAACATTGGGCCTCATACGAACGACTTGGCATCGAACTCTCTCCAAGAACCAATACCACTTTCGGTGTTCTCACTCTCGACAAATGCAAACGCCATAGGTAACACCCGGTTGTTCCCATCTCGCTCCAATCGCCGTCGATCTCGACCTCGTATTTGCCGCCGAAAGGTTCCATCTATGCACAACACAGGCGACAAGTGCACAAATGCGTTGATGCAAGCACCAATCGAGAAAAAGGCTCTTTGCAAGCACGCTCTTGCTCGAATCGTAGATGATGGAAATGTCTCGAATGTCGTAGTAGGTATTGGGGTTTCTCCGAGCAATGGTGGCTAATAGACGAGGTAAATTGTCATACGATGCTTCAAATGTGCCATACCTCATCTCCAATATCTTTTGTTTCGCCCTCCAAGCCTTCGCATAGCTAATAGTATACTTGAATTTGTTCTCAATGTGCTTAATAATAGAGCCTGGTTCAAAATCCGTGTTTTTAACAACATGGTCAGACATCTCACCGCAACAAACGCCGAGGTGATGTTGCGGTGGTACTTATCTACCCCAGAATGGACATGTGTGCTCACCAACAATGCTCACTTTCCAATAGTCACTCCATTTCCCCATGTATGCATGAACGCGCCACGGACAATCATCCTTCATACACTTCACATCATACACATAGTTCGTAGACTTCACCACCCTAAACTCTCTATGCAAAGACACCGCCCAATGCTTCACCGCCTCTTTCATGTCTTCCTTATGAGCATACCTAGCACCCTGGATGACCTCGTTATCTTTGTAGTCAAATGAAACATGCGCCCTTCCGAGATAACAAGCCGAGGAAATCGCCTTGTTCCCAATCGACGGCATGACATCTTCTTCCTCGTCCGATGATTCATCGCCCTCCGCCCGCTCATTTTCAGAATCCTCCCTCTCCATTTCTTCAACAATTGCTTCGATTCTCTCCCCTCGTCCGCCACGCCAATCGCCTCCTCTAAGCTTGCTTCATTGCTTGGACCTTCGCCATACTGTTTGCATTGTATTAATGCTATCGATTTCGTGCAAGCCACAAAAATAACAAGGGGCGGGACCTTTCAAGTGCCATGTCCACATAACGTCTCCACGACTCGGTGTTATCAATAGGCATAAGTTCCCAATAATATCCTTCGTTGCACGACTTACTACAACGGATAGAGACATTGTGTTCACTCTTGTATCCACTTTAAATCCACGTAGCAACCAACTATACACCGACTCAAATGTTTTCTCGCCCGGCCTATCGATGCCCTTTGATTTCATCCTAAATTCGACAAATCTACACCTTCCGGACCGTATCTAACGTTGCCTTCACCGTGAACTATCGAAATATGATCTTACTTGCCATAGTGCCGACAAACAAATTGAAAGCGAGTTTATTCCATACTACGAATATATTGCCTTGATGATTCTCGTGCCTAACTTAATTTCTTTACCAATATGTTTCTCGGTCTACATCTTAAATTTTCCCAAATCGATTTGTTCGTTCCATCTACCGCCAATCGTAACTCGTTCATTTCAGTTTGCCAAAATTTATAAACTAAATTCAATTAAATCGTAGTTTATATCTAAACATATTTTGATCATCAACAAAATTATACGTACGATTTTCTATAGTGCTTACCATCTACTCATATAATTTACACTTAGATCCAAACACATTCTACCTAAGTTCATCTATCTATTCTACCTATGTTAATGTCCATTAAATTATCCTTGTTGATCTATCTATTCTACCTATGTTATGTCGATTAAATTATCTAAATTGATCTAAATTAAACCATCTGTTTTACAAATCTATAACAAATTATTCAATACCTATTCAAATATTACAAATTTATATTTTTCCTAATATTTCATTTACATACTAACTAACAAACAAAATAACGACGGATATTGCATTTACCTCCAATGAAGTACGCAATCCGGGCCGCGCTCCTCCTCTTCCTCACTCTCTCTGTTCTTTTCCGGATTTGGGAAGGTGTAAATGAGGTCGAAATGATTGAGAGTCGGCTATATACGCCCGGGTAAAAACGCCCTTCCGAGGGCGGGAAGGGCCGCCCGCAAAGTTGCCGGGCGGCCGTGGCAATTTTGCAGCGGCCCCCTGTAAGCACAGTGAAAAACGCCCTTGGTAAGGGCGGGAAGAGGGCCGCCGCAAAATGCGGCGGCGACCGGCCTTTTCAGCGGCCCCGTGCACGGTGAAAAACGCACTTACCAAGGACGGGAAGGGGCCGCCACAAAAGGCGGCCGCCCGGCATTTTTTGCGGCCCCCGTGCACGTGAAAAACACCCTTACCAAGGGCGGAAAGGGGCCGCCCGCAAAAATGCCACCGCGCGGACGGCGGCCCCGCAGCGCCGTCGCCACATCGGATATTTCGCCCTCGGGAGGGCGTTTTCCTTCACGCCCTCCCGGAGGGCGGGAGGAGATTAGTTTTGTTATTTTCGAAACTCGGAAGTTATTTTTGTAAATCTTTAAAAAAAATTAAAAATGCCAAAAATTCCTGTCCCCCCCACCCCCGTCGACGCGGCGCGGCGCCCCAACTCCCAAGCTGTGTCTCCTCGATTCCCTCAGCGCACTTCTCCGACTCCCTCTAGCGCGGCACGCCGACGGCAGTAGGGTAGATACAGCCAGGACAACGTGCGCGTGGCGAGTCGGCGACGACAGCTCGAGCGCGTGCGGCGGCGGCCGGCGGCGCATGCACAGGCCTCCCCCTCCCTCGGCGGCGTCGGCGTCGGGCACACAGCCACAGGCCCCCGGCGTCGACGGCAAGAGTTCAGCAGCTTCAGCTTGTTCCTGCATCTGCATGCGCACGCGCACATATGATCATACGGCACAAACGGCAGCAAGGTGTGAAGTGGTGAACTACAGTCTACATTCTGAACTATCAACTATGTGTGACTGAAGCATGCTCAGTATGGTGACTATGTGTGGTAGATTAATTTAGCTAATGTGTAATTTGTGGCGGCTACGTGCGCGGCGCGGCGGCGCTCAGGTCTATGGCTCCCCCTCCCTCAAGCAGCCTAACCTGCGTGCATGTTACCATGATTCGTGAAAGGTACGTACAAATACCAACTAAATCTAGTTTCCTATGAATCTAAAGCTTTCTTCTATGTTTTTTTCCCAAGTATTGGATGATACAATCTGTAATCTTTCTTTAGAAAAAGCAAATGAAAATTGCACACGAACAATTGAATAGGTAATTGCTAGGACTAATGGAGTTAGCAGCTGTGTGTGGCAGAAGTTAACCGACCACCTCAATTTTTATCTCCTTATTCATTTGTCTTTTGAAGCATTTTGATCAGTAAAGATAATATATTGCAGATAAAAAACCTTCCTGTTTGTTATGCGATATAAGTATAGTGGTATAATGATATGTAGTCTATAAAAAATTTATAGTTTATTGCCATATCTTAAAACTGTTTTGTCCTCCGTCACTGAACCACTACGAACGGCATCAAGCGGCGGCCGATGAGGTGAGAAAACATACGGAAAAGTTTTTTCATGGTTGTTCGTGCATAATGCCTAACTGAGAGTGCACTGGATGTCATGTCAGACGTCAGCTTTTTACTGCTCCATCTTTCTTCTTTATATAACACGTTGTCACTTTAATCCAGATTTGCTGATGGGCGTACACATTTATACCGTGCGAAGCATAAATTACCGTACTGATTTTGCCGAGAAAATAGTGATTCTAACATCCTCAGAATTAGATTTCATACTTATAACATCGCACAAAGTGGTTTCGCTTCTATACCACTCTCAAACCATTACACACAGCTGAAATTTTAGGGTCTCTTTTTTAGTATTTTCTCTCTCAATTTTATTATGAATGAACAGATTTGCCCTTGTCATCTCTCTCGAATCCAAATCGAACCCCTCTCTCGATTCTAAATCGCCGCACGCTTCCGCCTGGTGTCGCCCGACGCCGTCCTCCGCCGCACACCGTCCGCCTCCCCCCTCTCCCCAAATCCACCCTCCTGCCGCCCGCCGCCCTCCGTCCGCCTCCCCCCTCTCCCCAAATCGAAGGTAAGCTTGTCGAGCTCGGGAGCCAGTGAGCCGGCGAGCGGCACGCCGGGCAGCTCTAGCGCCGTGACGTGTAGCCGGTGGCGGTGGCCGCCGCAAGTGATGTCGAGCCAGCCGCGGTAGGGCTTGGCGGCCGTCTAGTTGCCGCGAAGCACGCCACATGGGTCGGACACCGCGCCCGAACACAGGTCGTCGGCCGTGGCTTCTCCTCGCCAATTCTAAGAGCAAATGTGTCCATTTATCTAGTAAAAAGGGTTACAAAATTCACCAAGTTACAAAATATGCATTTCAGCTATGTGTCGGGTTGGTATAAATGCGAAACACAATTCTGAGAATGTTAGAATCACCATTTTCTCGATTTTGCCAAAGCGAGATCTCACTCTCTCCAGGGTAAACCATGGTAATCATGCGAGGCGGTTACCGTAGTGATAACCACGTGATACGATACAAATAAAACATAATAACCTCATTAAATTCAAATAAATTTTTAAAAATAATTCTCATTAAATTCAAATAAATTTAAAAAAAATAATTCAAATTTTTAATAAAAATAATTTAAATTTTTAATAAATTTTATATGGTTTGTGATTTTTCACGGTAACCGTCGAGGAGGGGTCCGCCAGGATGCAGTAGCCCCCTTCTGACTGAAAGCGAAACCCTGTCCACAATACTATGAGAGAACAATCATGCCAAAGCCGAATCTCACTCGCTGTAAACATGAAAAAGAAGAAAATTTACTAGTTCACCCATGATACGAGTACTCCTCGATGCAGAACTGATAAATGACACGGGCACACGGCGAGTTATCATTTGGTCCTAGACACAAAAAAAATAGACAACTCGGTGCCGCTAGAATAAAACTGGCATCAGCAGAGACATTCCACAGGCTTAATTTAATTTTCTTTTGTCCGGAACTAGTGACAGTGCATTAGGAGTTCAGGAAAGACAAAAACACATACTGCAGTATCATAACTAGATGCATCCAACTTTCAATTCTCTGAGCCAACAAAGATAGGGCATGTTCTAATTCAAAACTGCAAACAAACTGTAGCCGACTCAACCACCAAACATGACAGGCAGTAAGGGTTGAAGATCCATGGATCTGTTCAGGGGGTAACAGCAACTCTTCCAGCCACTTGGTCCAGATCACGCCTTCCCTGGGAGGTGATAAGCCTTCCACTGCAGTAGATCAGCGCAACACATAGATTAGCACATGATCATTGCTATAACAGGAGATATGCCTAGAAGTAAATCATGAAGCACTTGTGATTACCCCTTAGGGTCCAGATCAATGATGCCCATCTTTCGCAGCTGCTGCAGGATGTTGCGTGAGATAGCGCCACTGCTCTTGCAGAAGTGCGGGGGACGTGAGCCGTTCCTTTGGCGGCCACCGTAGATCTTCTGGAAGCCACCAACACCAATACCCTGCCTCAGGTAGATCTTCCTTGCAATTGAGGCTACAGAAAACAAGCAACAAACATATTAACAGTGCTATGGTCAGATCCCTCCCTGTGATTCCTTGAAAGAAAGTGCAACGGTCTGGCATTCTTGTTGATGAAGGAACATGAATGCTGTAAAAAAGAGGGTACTCACCAGCCCTCGTGTAGTACCAGTCCGGATCATAAGGAGGGAGCTCCTTGAACCTCGCAGTCTTCACGATGTCGACCCACTCAGGGAGCTCCATCTAAAAGAGAATTTTAATTGCCAAGGAACATACACAAAGGTCAAAACTTAGAACAAGGAACCTTGCAGGCAAGGAACAAATATTTTCCAATCGTAGTTGTAATTTGCCGGTGACATAATTACAAAGGTTTGTTTTTTATAGAATCAAGAGCGCTAACTAAAGTCCACAGCAGTGCAACAAAGAATATATTTAACATGAAACTAAACAGAACAAATAATTCATGCAATTTGTGACCAGCGTGAATATTCCACAGCGAGCAGCATGCAAGGACTTCATGCAGCTCTAGTCAATATCATCACAACAATTTTAACAACTTTTTATGACTAACTTGAGAAACATTTTTTAGGCATGCTTAGCCAACAATAAACCACATCTTCACAACAAGGGGTATTTAGCTAACTCAACAGAACAAGTAAAACACAGTACGAACTGGTAAACAGATACTAAAAGGTTGCATAACAAGAGGAGCTCCCGGCCCGGCAACAAACTATGGTCCAATTAGGGTCGAAATCTCAACACAGCATCACCCACATACCCTAATCATGAAAAATCTACACACTGCATCAAAATAAAGACTTGAACGGGAAATGAAAGGCGCCTCTCTTGACATAGCTACAGTAAGCAACGCCGCATCAACATCAACGAAACTAACAGACGGGATGGTTGTCCCTAAGCCGCGGTAGCAAAAGGAAACCGTGATTGCATCCGCACACGCTTAGCAACACCAAATCTCCACAGGGGCGACCAAACCCATGATCTACCAAGAACTCGGCCTCTAGCGTCGGATCTGCGTGGAGCGTACGGGAAGGGCCTGGTTGTTTACCTTGCCGGAGCGCTTGAGGTGGGCGGAGTAGGCCTTGACGAACTCATGAGGGTTCACGTCCTTCACCGTCCTCGCCGTCGAATCCGCCATCCTGCCGCCGCCGCCGCCGTTGGGGAGCAGGAGAGGAGAGAGGAGGGAGTGAGGGAGGATGCGGCTGCTGAGGGCTAGGGTTTTGTGGAGGAGCGGGTGGGAGCGCATTTATACAGCGGCGGGTTTGGTTGCGGGGCGTCGGATGGTAGTGGACGGCTGATATGGCCTGAGCGGGTGGGTTAGGGTTCGCGGATGGTTTGGTTGGGCTGCTGGTGGTGTTCGTGGGCTGAGTTGAGCTCCTCATGACTGCATTGGGATTACGTCTCTGCAATAAGTTCAACTTAGATCCCTTATCTTAATGTCGAGAGTTTAAATTGCGTCCTTGAACCGCAATAGCAGATATAATATGTCTCAACTTACACATCGAAGTACCCGAGATCCCAAAGTAGCATTGCGCCTGATTTCGGCTGATATGACGAGTTGACTGCAATCAACCCGATGAGTCAACGTGGGACCCACGTGACCCTATATGTCAATCATATGAAAATATAAAAGAAGAAAACCTCTCTACGCCCTCTATCTCCCCACATCTCTCCTGACCAGCACAAGGTCCACCTCTCTCTCCATCCTGATCCCTAGTAGTAGGGTGCAAGGAGGCGAAGGTCGAGGACGACGTGTCTAGTGCTCCCGACAAGGTCGATGAGGAGGGAATCGCTAGACCAGGTAGGGACAGGGAGGCAGGGCCGAGGATGGCTGGGGGGTACGGTGAGGCAGGCCTAGGGCTGGTCCCAAATTTTTGGTTGTTCAGGGCGAAATTATAAATATGGCCCTTAATACCACATATAAAAATAGTATATATATACATATATGAAATATTGTTCATAAATAAATATTTGAAGTGTATTCAAAAGATATATATTTATATGAAAAACTTCATAAATATTTCCTTACAATTTTCTTAAGGCATTTTTAGATATAAAATCGTTGATGATAGTATTAATATTAATCTCATCTAGCAATTCTCTTTTTTATGAAAACATCTACTAATTTTTTCTCGTTTAGCCATTTAATTTAGTGTCGACAAAATAATAAGAATGGAGCGGAATGAAAGCCGACTCACTCTGCAAGACTACATGTACACAAAATAAATTAAGAAGCGAGAATGGATCATAGGAGATTGAGAGATAATGGTGGTAATACATTCGAGCTTTGCAGGCAAGGCAGCTGTGGCAGCTGGGGAGGGCTTGATCACTTGATCGCTGGCAATCGACAGGGGGAGGAGGAGCTCAATCGCGGTGATTCAATCGGCACGGAGTCGTGATGGCCTGTCTGCCGGCACGGTGGATGCGGTTGTTAGTGATATGCCCTAGAGACAACATGGCGATGTTGGATATCATGGTCAATGTTTATGATTGATGAATAAATTATTATTATGTTCCATGAAATAGATAATTAGTATTGATCAATAAGTATGTGACTTATTCATGAGACTCTTTATGTAATATAAATCTATTTCTAAATGATCTCTGATCATATATCATATCTAAGGAACAAATATGATTCTAAGATCAGCACGTGTATTGATTGATGATCATGTCTTATGGATCATAGTATAAAGATACCAAGTCAATAAACATGAACACATGTTAGAGAACATGTTGTTGGATAGACCTACCTTGAGACACTTGTTAACGCTAGAATTTGGTAAGCCCCGAGCCCGAATCGGCTAAGATGTCCATCGGGCGATACCGAATCGGACAAAGCAAGCCGATGTAGCCGATTCTGGAACGACAACATTGGAGACACCATTGGATCAAGATGATATGCTTTATGAGGATTGCCATATAAGAATAGAGTCCTAAAAAGGCAACTGTATCTATTAATTAGGAATAGTTTGTTAGTTTTCTATTTTATCTTTAGGAAAGTGTATTAGTGTCCAATAAGGACTCAGTTTGTTTCCTTTTTATCTTTAGGAAAGTTTGGATTGTAATCTGTTAGGATCTTTGTTAGCCCGCGGATATAAATATGTAAGTTCGAGGTTCATGTATGATATCTCTCGATCAATACAATTCGGAGCATCGCCACCCTTTACCTTTTCTACTTTATTCATCACCCGGCGAGACTTGGCACCCGACGCAGGACTGCATCGACCTCGATCTCCGGTGAACGGGTAAGTCCAATGTTCCGTCGGTCCAGACAATTGTATTGGCTACGTCGGCGTTGTCCAAGGCTGCATCAGTACATTCGACCTCTTGGATTATTTCGGTTTGGTTAACATGTTTACCTGTCTATTTATCATATGCATCTGTTAATCTAGTCTAGTGTTTTAATTTAGTTCTATCGGTTATCTCTTACTTTAGGGTTTCTAGTGATACCGGCTAAATTGTTTACTAGATTAGATTAGCTTAGGCATCTACCACCCCGAAAATCAGTCAAAGGCTTGATTGTCTAGATATTGTGTATCTTTTCATACTTAGTGCTACATCAATTCAACGCGCTATCGACAGATCGACTGTTTTGATTATCGGCCTATCGGCCGATATGATTTATGCTTTGCTGTTTTGCATATCTTGTCAGTGGCAGGATCAAACTGACTGGCACGCCTGCGATTCATCAATTTTAGGACCTACACTGGAGCTAAGCAGATCTCCTAGGCCAGCGTGTGATTCGACGTCAACACATCTTGCGGCGATACGAACTTGGCGTCAACACATTTTTGGCACGTCCAGTGGGAAAATCGGTTGTTCTTCGCGTTCCACACCGGTGGGACCGTGTTTTTGATAGCAGATTATTTTACACGGCTTGTAGAACCCATAATTGCCGTAAGATGTCTGATAAAGAAGTCAAGGCCGAGGAAGAACAATCTTCCAAGCTGATGAATGAAGACAAGGAACAATCTACTGAGCCGATGGATGACGAGACACTTTAAAAGATGGTTGATAACATCATTCATCATGCTGTGTTAGATCAATCTGGAGTTTTGATGAGTACATTGCATGGTTTGATCGAGGAAACAATTTTCAGGGTGATTGCCTTAAGAAATCAGCATGGGGGACAAATTGGCAAGCAATCCCAGCATCATTGGCAACAACAATATTGGTTCGGGGGTAAGTTGATCAATATCAGTATGAAAAGCCACATCAGCAATATCAGCCAGAGGAAACTCAAAGATATCTGTCCAAAGAGGATTGGGCTGAAATAATTACAAATGTGATGGAGTAGCAGTTTGGAATTAAACGCAAAGATCAAATTTCTGTGCATCGGCTGCCATATCCTGAGTGGTTTGATAAGGTTTCATTTCCAAGCCGATACAAGGTTTCAGATTTCTCTATGTTTTCAGGGCAGGATGGTGTCTCTACAATGGAGCATATTTGCCGATTCTTAGCTCAATGTGGGAAGGCATCGGCTAAAGAAGCTCTGAAAGTTAGATTTTTTATGATGTCTTTGACTGGATCGACCTTCACATGGTTTTCGTCATTACTACCAAATTCTATCAGAAGTTGGGCCGATCTTGAGAAGTAGTTTCATATGTACTTTTTTGTCGGGATTGGTGAATTGAAGCTTGCAGACTTGGTATCGGTTAGACATCAAGAAGGGGAATCGGCTAAGGAATACATTTAGAGGTTTCGTAGAGTTCGCAGCCGATGTTATGGTTTGAGTCTAAGTGATGAGCAGCTAGCAGAACTCGCATTCCAAAGGTTGTCAATACCAATCAAAAATAGATTTTCTTCCATGAGTTTGACAGCCTGGCTCATCTAATGCAAAAGGTATCGGCTTACGAGAGCCAATGTCAAGAAGAAAGGAAGAATCGGTCTTGGGGTGATCAAGACAACGATAATTTTGAAGCATGACTTCTCATACTCCAAAACTGGGGGCATGTGTTAACCATGAATTTGGTAAGTCCCGGAGCCCGAATCAGCTAAGGTGTCCATCGGCTGATACCAAATCGGACAAGACAAGCTGATGTAGCCGATTCCGGTACGACAACATTGGAGACACCGTCGGATCAAGATGATGTCCTTCATGAGGATTGCCATATAAGGATAGAGTCATAAAAGGCAATTGTATCTATTAATTAGGAAGATTTTGTTAGTTTCCTATTTTATCTTTAGGAAAGTGTATTAGTGTCCAATAAAAACTCGGTTTGTTTCCTTTTTATCTTTAGAAAAGTTCGGATTGTAATCTGTTAGGATCTTTGTTAGCTCGTGGGTATAAATATGTAAGCTCGGGGTTCATGTATGATATCTCACGATCAATATAATTCGGCGCATCGCCACATTTTATCTTTTTCACTTTGTTGATCATTCGGCGAGACTTGGCACCCAACGCGGGGTTGCATCGGCTTTGATCTCCGGCGAAGGGGTAAGTCCAAGGTCCCGTCGGCCCAGGTATATCATATCTATCTTTAGTTTCATTATCGTTCATAGATACATTGACTTAGTTAGAACTTTCTCGGTTAGGTCTGATATTTTAATCAAGTTGATATTTCTATAAACGTAATGTTGCTTTAGGTAGATCTATTATATCCATTACTTTAGACAGATCTATCGGCTCATCGAGTATTAGATTATCATATACAATCTCGTGTTGCATCGTTAGGTCTGACCTACTAGATTGTTATCGATAATCTAAGTCTTGTTAAGCCGATAGGTTCATGCTAATGTTTCACCAAAGGGTTAGCCGGTCTTATCATATGACTTTTTTAATCTAGTCCTAGTATCTCAATTTAGCTTTATCGGTTGTTTCTCGCTTTAGGGTTTCTGCCGATATCGGTTAAATCGTTATATTAGATTAGATTAGCTTAGGCGTCTACCACCCTGAAAATCAGTCAAGGGCTTGATTATCTAGATGTTGTGTTTCTTCTCATACTTAGTGCTGCATCAGTTCAGTTTGAAATACTAAGTCGTGATTAGAACCGTAATCTCTAGCCTGCCTGTTGGCTGCCACTAAGGGTTTCGTCGGGGTTTCAGCCGACGAGTTATCTGGACATCGGCATCGGCTAGAATCGCACAATCGACTGTCAACAGATCGACTGCTTTGATTATCGGTCTATCGGTCGATATGATTTATGCTATGCTGTTTTGCATATCTTGTCAGTGGCATGATCATACTGACTGGCATGCCTGCAATTCATCAATTTTAGGACCTGCACTGGAGCTAAGCAGATCTCTCAGGCCAGCGTGTGATTCGACGTCAACACATCTTGCGACGATACGAATTTGGCGTCAACAATACTACAGAGAATTAGTGTGCTATTAGTTGGTCTCAAGTAGTATTGGTGTAAAGTCCTTAGACCTAAGATCATTATGGATTCCAACATGTGTAGTGGCTTACTTAGAGACTACCAAACGCTATTTCGTAACTGGGTAGTTATAAAAGTAGTCTTCGAGTTTGCTATGAAGCATGTAAAGAGATGTGAATGATCAAGATGGAATTTTTCCCTCCTATGGGAGAGATATCTCTTGGCCCCTCGATGTAATGAATTATGGAAGTGCATGGCCATGCCGATGTGATTGAGGAGTCAATCATCAGATACATAATCCAATATGGGATTGAGTGAATGATTAAATTAATGATAGGATGATACGAGTCTTGCCTATAGCTTAATTGATATCATGAGGCAAAGAAAATTGTGCACATATTACAGGTTCAGCCGATATGATCTTTGTGTATATTTTGGTGTCAATACGTTCTGCTATGGGCAGCTGTTGACAGGGTCGGCCGAGAGGTGTTCTCGTACCGGAACTAAGTATACACGAACCTATTGAGTCGCACACTTAACGGGTTAGAACATGCATACGAGTTTGACTCGGATATGATTCAGTTCGGATAAGATCCGACTCAAATATAGAGTCCCGGTGGGCTTACGAGTCTGATCGGCCAACTCTATATAAGAAGGGCAAGGGGTGAAGATCAAGGTACACAACTTCTAAGCCAGATCAACTTCTCCACGGAAACCCTAGTCCACGTCCGAGCCAAAACCCTAGTCGTGTATCGCGTGCTAGCACACGGGTGTTCGACATTTTCTCTCTAGATGTGTGGATACCGATAGATACATCGCTACGTTGCGGTGTAAGTCGACGACATCAGAAGATCCTTGAGTTCCAACTAGCCGACCTCTTCATTCGGTAGTTGGAAGTCGGACTGGTGGGCGAGATCAAGCGGACCGAAGAGACATCGGCACGGTCGGGCGAATCGGGTCGAAGTCGCCATGTCGACGAGATCGGACGATACGAGCTGAGGTCGGCGGGGTCGGGCGAATCGGACCCGAGGTCGACGAGGTCGGACGAATCGGACCCGAGGTCGGCGAGATGCTGTCCGAGGTCGACAAGGTCGACAAAGCGTTGCTCGAGGTCAGCTAGAATTTGATCGGCTATTTTCGCTGCACTACGCGTCTTTTGGTAATATTCTATGGACCCTTACTTGCAAGCTTTTCTGAATTGCATGGTAAAAGTTTTTTTTGTTTTATACTATCATAGCCTATGCGTTATCCCACAGCGGTCATACGGTGCGGCGAAATTGGGAACGTTGTGTGCACTGATACTGCGCGATGAACCCTGATTTCTGGGGAGCCAAAGCGGCTGCCCCTCTTGCCCCTCCTCAGGGCCGAGCCTGGGCGGGCCAAGGACAACGAGGTCAAGGCGGACGACAGCTGGTCCGTACCGCCGGTTGCCGCCATCATTTCGTCTCCTCTATCGTGCCACCTCGGTTGCAGCAAAGGTTTGTCACCGCTCGCCTGTCACCGCCGCCGCCGAATCAATCCCATGCGGTCTTCGTAGCCACTGCATCTCGGATGAATCCGCCGTCCCTATAGTGCCCACCGCCGGCCTCCTGTCTGCTGCCTGCCGTCCTTCCAATCTGCGTGTGTGTCGTCATCAGCCACCCATCACCCTTCCCGCTCACTGCCCTTTCTAGTCCACCGGACGGGAGAGAGATGGGGAAGAGAGGGAAGAAGGATGCCCTCCCTGTGTGCTGCTTGCTTCCTTCTTGTAGGATCACACTTGTCTACATTGGGCCTCAAGATAGCCCATTTGTCATCCAACATAACAGTCCACTTGATAGGCCCACATCCATGACAGTGGTGTCAAAAATTAGACAAAGAATGAAGAATAATAGCTTCGTTCGAATGCCGCCACCGCCGGGGAATGAGCTCGACCCGTGCCACCGTAATGTCCAGGGGTGAGCGGCCATCCCCTGTTCAGATGTAAACATCCAGGAAATATTTACCGTAATTGGAAATAGTTGTCAGACGTGTGTGATGTTTCAGTTGATGAGGCAGATTTACCATGAAAACCTTAAATCAATAGACCGCATGAAGAAGTACATTCTCGGAGTATAGTCAGCATGGACACCTGATGTAAGGGCCACTCAACGTCAATTTGGTGAGCATCCATCACTATAAGATAGATACAACCAGCAGATATCACCAAACTGATGCCCTGTAACAAGGAACAAAGCAACAGTTGCTGCTGTGCTATTTGGCAACGCGCACGACGTTTTGCACTCTGCTGATGGCATGCATCGACTTAAGATATGGAAATTCTTCCTCGGCCTAGCAAAACACTCTTACTTGTTTCAATCATTGCTGGTTTTGCTGCCTCTGCTGGGGAAAGTTGGGATTTTGTGTCTGGTTCTGGAGGCCTGTCATGCCTTGTTGCAAGTTCTGAGCATTTGCTTGCATGTTGAATTGCTGCTGCTGCTGCTGCATTCCCATCATGCTGGTAGAATTTGTGCCTCCCATACCAAACACTGTAATTGAGAGAATCAATCGCTCAATCAATATAAATATAACATCTGAACTAGTGAGGATTGAGGACAACCTCCTCACAAATTATTAGTATGGGAAAAAAATAGATGAATGGACAGTGATAAATCATGAGCATTTAAAGACTTTCAACTAGTACTATTTCCAATACCACAAAGCTATGACTTATCTGGACAAGACATAAATGTAGGAGATATAAAACATATCTAGAATAACAGCATGCTAAAAATTTTACCAGAAATGCCCATGACTGTTTTTAGGTACAAATATAGCTACAATTATTGTACTTACAAGCTGAATCCTGCCTAACCTCACAATACAATAAATAATCAGGAGCAATATATTTTGTACCTCTGAACTATGATCAGCATGTGGATAAATGCAATACCCAGTAATAATCAGCACATATATCTTCCGAGTTTACTACCAAGTATGCCACAGACAGAACCAGCATAGCAGATAGTTGTATATAATCTCTCTAACAACTAGCTGAATACCCATGCTTTGCTACGAATAAAAGAAAATGTATTAATGTGTTACCAATCTTTTTGCTATAGGGAATTTTCATCTTAATCTAATTTTGTACGTGGCTATCCATTTAGATTTGATCTTCTTTAATATTAAGAAGTTCAAGGGGTAACTGCAGAATTTACAATAGGAGAAGGTGGGGGTGGCAGATTCACTGTCACCACCATTACCTTCTTTTAAAGGAGTATAGATAGTAAACAAATTTTAAAAGAATATAACACGGCACATACTTTGGTCAGTCAGCATTTGGGATGGATGGCTCCTCTGAGGATGCCCACCAGTCAAACTGTACTGATTAAGGCCTTGCATTTGTGGCAAAAGTGATTGTGATTGCATCGTCCCAGGTATATTTGCCATCTAAATTCAAAAACAAAAATAAACAAGTTATACAAACATCAGGAGAGTATTAAAAAGAAATCTAGAAGACAGATGACACTGAACAAACTAAAATATGTAGCAACTGACGTTTTTCACACTAAATTACTCAAAAGGAGGATGCTCTCTAACCATCTGTGAGTTTGAAGATGCCTGTGCAGCAGTAAACATTGCACTGTTTGCAGCTCCAGTGAACTGGCTAATATGACTTCTTAGCTGATTTCCTTGGTTCAGTTGACTCTGGGACATGCCAGGTTGCATGCGCCCAGCTTGCATCTGCCTATTCTGATACTGTTGTGACAAGGCTTGATTGTACTGCATCTGCTGTTGGCCAGGGACCTATAAGGTTTTACAAGTTAAAAGGTTTGTAAGAAATTGTTACTGTTTCAGCAAGTAGAATACATAGAAACGGAAAACAATCAGTGGTAGAATTACCTGTAATTTCTGTTGGGATTGCCCCTGTAGATCTTGTATCTGAGGAATTGTGCTCTACAGGAAAAGTATGGATCATCAAGCACTAGAAAAGGAAGGAACATTTTTTTGAAGTAAATGACGTGGAATAATTATAAGACAGCAGCATGAAAAATGAAAAGAAATGTGCTTTTAATACCTACATAACCTTTGGCTGCTGTGACAACTGAGATGATAAACCATAACCCAGACAACCAAAAAAAGGCCTCCGAAATAAAAATTACCTTACCTGTGCTAGCATCCCAGCAGCCGATGGTCTTAGTTGCTGTTGAGTATGTAGCTGCTGTTGCTGAGATGTTTGCATCAGTTTTTGCCTATGTTGTTGTGCTGTTAAATGCTGCTGGGGTGAAGGGGTGTTCATCATATTGGTCCCTGACCTAGGGGAGTTTGCATATGGCATTGGAGGAGTAGATACATTTTCAAAATTTGGTGTTCCTGTAGCTCCAGGTGATGGAGCAGGTCTGCCAAGTAACTGTCCTCCAGACACCTGCCATTAGAATGAAGGCCCAAATTTGAACATCAAGATAGAAACATCAAAGGTCTGCGTGAGGTCAGGTTGGTGATTGCTCTTATGAAATGCAATTATCTTAATAATAGTTCAAAGTAAAGCATTCTAACCAACACTTAATGCAGTTGATCATAGAAAGGAACACGAATATACCATTACAAATTATATGGCCAATCAATACAACAAGAAACACCTGGAGAGAAGACTAATGTCGTGTAATAAATAATGCATCAAACTTTGAAGTCTGCCTTTTGTAACTTTTTTGCTTTCACCCAACTAGCAATAATATGGACATATTCTATTAATTTTATAATGGTCAAAGCTGTTATTACTGGCACTAGACAAACCTGCATTGAATTTCCCTGGGCGTTGACAACATTAGGTACAAATGTTGAGGTATTTTTGGGGTACACACCTGCAAGTATAAACTGTAGTTATATGCTTTTGTTGAAGTATTGTATGACATACATACTGTGCAAATGGCAACACTTTAGGGTAACAGCAAATTATTGATTCTTTTATTAAAAAAACATCTAGAGCAGATAAAAAACTCATTGATGCTATAGTTCCAATGCTCAAAACAAGGAGTGAACCATGAAGAATTGTAGGTATGTCACAGAAACACACCAGAATTATCACCAAAATTATGTGCCCCATCTCCAAAAGGAAGTACGTCCACTAAATGGCTAGGAAGAGATGAATACATCTGCCTTTGGTCTCCCGGTACACGCAATCCTGGATAATCAGACTAAGTCATCATGGACTATAAACAATGAAATTGTTACATAAAAGGAGAAGCTTATGCTAAAATTAAATTCAAAGTAATTTTTAAACTGACAGCTATATTGATACACCATTAATGCTTATCACCTTCACCATAATTTACCACTGCTCTAAGTAGGCCTTCCTGCTCCTGTATCTTTGCAGCCTGTGCCTTGTCCAATGTAGGACCAAGATTTGTCCCCTGACGGGCTCCTAGCCCATAATTCTTGCGACAATCAGCAATTACTTTCTCAGCTGTTTCACATGCACTTCCAATCATATCTATCCTAGTCTGAAAGGAATAGCAGCAAGTCCCATTAAAATTTAACAGATATTCAAAAGATCATGCAGGTATAATAAGCTATATAGTTTTGCATTTTCCAAACAGAAATAATCACCTTTAACTTTTCAATTTGTGCAGGAACTGTTAGATTCGTTATTCCAGACAACAAATTATCCCTCTTTGTAGCTTCTTCAGCTTCCATCTCAGGTAACAGCTTTGACGACAGCATTACAGGCAGTACTGCAGTACTCACGAATATCAAACAGGACTAACAATGCTGTAAAACTAGAAGCAAATGATCAAGGGAACACAAATTGCGATGCATCACAACCATATACAGCAACCGTGACCAATTAGCATCTTGTTAGGTCATTTTTAGATTCCTATCACACTTATCCAAGAAATAGGGAAGTGTTGACAAAATGGCTGATAATGTATACCCATGCTACATTAGGAACATCTTTACCAATTTACCCTAGGATAAAATTCGTTTAACTAAAGCCAATTAGCCATATCATCCTGAAGTTTAATCTCAATATTTAGACCAAAGGAATAACTATTGCCAGGAAGTGAGAAAGGTCAACGATTGGTTCTTCATGTGTAAAACAATTTGTAGAAGAAATGACATGCATATATGAACTAGTCGTTACTAAATGCAGCATAACCATAATATCTCATTTATCCTTGTTGCCCACAACAGAAATCTTTTAGTTTATTTCTTGGTTCTCATAACAGGTGACCTGTCTTCTCATCAGGCTTTGGGCACCATTGTCAATGAGAAGACTCTGTTTGGTAAGGTCATGAAATCAAAAGTGGTCGGCTTAACTGGGTAGTGTGTAACAGCTGCCCAAGGCAATACATTGTGGAGGTTTGAACTAAGCAGAGCAATTTCATTCTACATTATGTTCATATAATCCACAAACTTTATGCTTGTGGCTCTACCTAAATAGTGCGGTTATTACAGATATAGTGATCAATTGGTGACACAAGAGAAGAGAAGTAGGTAAGTGGGAACAGCAAGCATACTGGAAGCGTTTTCGGCATTAACGTTTCGGGGGTAGACCACAAACACCTTGGACACCTTCTTGATGTCCTCCACGATATTGAAGAGCTCCATACTCACCATCGAGAATTGCCCAAGCACATCCTGCCTGCCATGCACCACGAATCAGCATTGCATAAACCTTAAGGGAAGCTGAATCCTAGAGTCCAGCGATCGGGATGGGAATGGAGGTGAGGGGGCAAGTACCACTTGGGGGAGGCGTTGGGGTTGGCGCGTGCGATGGCGTCGAAGTCCTCGAGGATGCGGGAGATGGCCTTGTACAGGCCCACGGCGCGCGCCCGCATCCCCTCCAGGTTCAGCTGCTGCTGCACCGCGGCGCTCAGTCGCTCCGCCCGGGGCTGCTGATCCCCTCCTACGGACGCCGCCGGGTTTGGCGGCCCGGCGGCCGCCCCTAGCGCCGCCGCGTCCATCCGAGCTCGCCGGACGGCCGGAGAGAGGGCCTCGCCGGATCTGCTATGTGGAGGAGCTCGCGGGAGTTGGGGGCTTCACAGGAGGCGGAGATGGAGACGGAGTAGCACGGGGCTTCACAGCGGCGGCGGCGGAGCTTCAGGGCCCGTCGGAGTTCGTAGGGCGGCCCCGGAGAATTTTTCGTGTTCGAGAGAGGGAGACCGCGAGATGAGGACGGGATGGGAGGATTCACCAAGCGGTTTTCCCCGTTTTCACGAAAACCGGTAAAATCTGCTCAAACTTTGTTGAATAAAAAGGTTCGCTTTGATTATTTTAAAAAAAACTTGAAGAAAGAAAATCGAGCGGTCTGTGTTATCGAGGAAACCCTCACGGTATAAAAAAGAGCGAAATAAACAAGTCTAACAAAATACTCTGATTTTGATATACGAAATTGCTTCGTAGTAACACGATCCTTCTTATACTGATTGCTATATATTTAGACAAATAATAAATGAAGTAGATTATTGATTATTATATATTAGAACAAATGAAGTAGATTACTGTCTCTATATTTCATAAATAAAATTTTGATTTTTAAACAGTTAGATTCACTCTAATATTTATGTAACCGGGGATGAAAAAAACCAAACAAATAGTTTTTAAAACACTTTTGATTAAATCGATGTTATGATATTATGTTTTTATTGAGTTACATTATCTATGTTTTTATATGAGTTACATTATCTTTTCATCCAAAATTTTCATCCATCTGACTATTTTGCAGAAAACCTTTTGAGTGTTTATAAAATTAACTCGCAGTCCATCTGACTATTTTGCAGAAAACCCTTGAGTATTTAATAAAAAAGATCTTTTATAAAATGACGTCCGTTGCAACGCACATACATATTTACTATATATTTAATATTTAATAAAAGTACTACTTGACTAAATATATGCTTAATTGACTTAATAAGCTAAAAACTTAAATTATACGGGTTTTGGCTAGTAATAGTAAAGTCCTTACTTATTAAATTTATGACAATTATAACTAATAAAGTCCTCATATAAATTTATGACAAACGTTAATCATTACATGATTAGAGTTCAAATTTCTGATATGTTCTATTCTTGTCAACTAGCTCCAACATCAGCTCATGTTTTGAACAAATCCCAAACATCAATATTTTGGTCTCATCTTGTCACCTTCTACTATTGCACAGGCCAATTTCATAGTACCCCTTATAAATTTTTTTATCTAACCAAGTTATAGTGCAGTAGGTACTGCAGGCAACAATGAATTATAGCAGGGTATCCTGCTTGTGAACACTGCAATCATATCATTTAACTCCCTGTGCCCGAAATCTCAAGTTCAGTTGCTTTCTATAAAACTAATGACAATACTAACAATAGGAGCCTTGCACAACAAGACCCAAGACCAATGACTAAGGCTCGAACTGATGAACTTAATTATCAACTAAAGTTGCTCCTAACTAGTCATACAAGATATCTTAGGTTCAGATGCTATTAACCGGTTGTTGTGGTATACTTGTTCTTAAGAATATGGGAGAGGGGGGGGGAAACCAGATTCGTAAACAAGATTACCAATATCACATTGATGAAGTCAAAGCTCTTCACTTTGAAAGGCAATGGAGACAAATGAATACTTGTTGGAATAATCTCATCGTCTACTTTTATATGTGTCTGGCCTCACCATTAGATTTAACCGGAGCTGCGTAGAATAAGCAAAAAAATGTTCATATCAAATTAAAACTTAGGTGGCCTTTATTCAGTTAGAGCCCATTAGGGATCCAAATAATCTAGGGTTTGTTCCCACCATCCCCCTCGTCGTTTCTCCTCATATATAAACCCCTAGCAGACACCTTTTGCAATGTATAGATGCAAGTTTAGTTTTAGCTACTTTCTTGTACTCACATGTGTCAGGTAGACCACTTGGATACTTGATTCAGAACCCCAACTTTGTGTGAATCAGATTCATCTTATGGCAAGTGCCATGACTATTTTCTTGTCAACTTGTTCTTGCTTTCTTCCTTGATTGCTAGCAGGTTTAAGGCTATTCTTGGCTCGATAAGAACAACAACAATCCAAAGTTAGTATATCGGTTGCTAAGGCGCGACACTCCTATGGTAGTTGTAGTCAGACCGCCAACGTCGACTCCTCTCCCAAATCAAAGTTGTTCACTTCTCATCGAAAGATCAGGAACCCTGTTATTGCATCATGCTGCCTTGGTCATTAGAGTCCACAAGTTTTTAACTGGTTAATACAATGTCCATTTAAAATTTTTTGAACAAATATTAGTAATTAAAAGAGCAAATGAGGTAGCACTTGACTATAATGAAACATAAAGGAAGAGCTACCAAGCTATGACAACATGTATTGATTCATAAGCTCAAATCAACTATGGATGACATGCATTTTAAGTTGAGACACTGAATTGAACAACCTTTAGGGTGTTTTGTATACCTGGATGATGCTTGGCTCGCACGTGTGGGTGCAATGAACGGATGTTTGGTTGCCCGCATGACATCTAGGGCCTGGCTGCGCGCATGCAAAATGGTTTCCTCAGCCAGGCCTGAGGGAAACTATCGAATCGAGCTTTGCTCCTTGTCCGGGCTGGGCACATGCAAACGTGGGAATGAGTGGGTGCAGCGCTGGGATGCGCAAGTGCAATAGATGAGAGGGGGTCGGACATCCCGTCACCTTCCTCTCCCTATTTGCTCGCTCGACTCCTCCCAAGCCATCGTCACCTCCCTGTCGCCTCTCCAGCCCCACACGGCCATCGCCTCCTTCGCTCTTCGTCGTCACATAACCGCCGCTGACGTTGCCATCGTGCACTGCCACCTTCGCCGCAGCCACTCGTCCGACCAGGTCTGGTGGCTTCTCTCACCACCCACCATGAGCCCATCCCCTTCAGATATGGCGAAGGGATGGAGGAGGACGTGCCGATGAGTTCTTAGGAGAGGGCAGGGCGATAAGCTCAAGGAAGGGGCCGAGGGAAGGTGCAATAGCGAGCTCAATGGAGGACAGTAGATCCATATGCTCGTCGGTGACGAGCTCGACCATGGTGTCAGACTGCCTCCAGCCACGCCACTCCCTCCGTCCTTGCCGGCTTTCTTCCTCGATTTTCAACTACCCAACTGCCGGATCTGGCAGCCACAGGCTTAGTAGCCAGAGCCAGGCACTACGGCACAGGCGAGCCACGAGGCGGATGAGCAGCTCGGCGGGACAATGTGACTAGCGAGCAGGTCGCTTTGGCTACGCCTTACCTTTTCCCCTCTGACTTTTCTTTCTTTTTTTCATACCGAACGATTCATCTTAAGTAAATTGAATGAGAAACTGTTTATGTCGCTATACATGCTAATAATTTCATCAACAGATGCATTTCTCCTTTTTCTTTTTCTATATGTAACACTACATTGTGCAATTTTTATTATCACCGAAGCATTATTTTAGCTATCACATGCAAGAGGTAATCTCACTCTCTATTAAATAGGAGTAACCAAATTCAGGTGCATACAACCAACCAAACAAAATATCTCCTAATCCGTATCTCTCATGCAATTAACCAAACAAAATCTAATGCTAGCCAGGCTAAGCCGATGTAAACAACTAAACAGTTGCATGAATATCCTTTTAGCCAGGCCAAACCTACCCTAGTTGTGAGAGATGGGCCAGGCTAAATCAATGCGAGCAACCAAACACCCCTTTAAGGATCACTATCCTAACTTGAAAGAACTACAACGTGCTAGACTTTTTTAATCAGTGTTGACGTCAAATTCGTACCGCCGTAAGATGTGTTGACGTCGAACCACACACTGGCCTGGGAGATCTGCTTAGCTCCAGTGCAGGTCCAAAAATTGATAAATCGCAGACGTGCCAGTCAGTTTGATTCTGCCACTGACAAGATATGCAAAACAACAGAGCATAAATCATATCGACCGATAGGCCGATAATCAAAATAACCGATCTGTTGATAGCCGATTGTGTGATTCCAGCCGATGTCGATGTCCAAATAACTCGTCGGCTGAAACCCCGACAAAACCCTTATTGGTAGCCATCAGGCAGACTAGAGACTACGGTTCTAATCACTACTTAGTAGGTCAAACTGAATTGATGCAGCACTAAGTATGAAAAGAAACACAATATCTAGACAATCAAGCCTTTGACTAATTTTTAGGGTGGTAGATGCCTAAGCTAATCTAATCTAATATAACGATTTATCCAATATTGGCAGAAACCCTAAAATGAGAGATAGCCGATAGAGCTAAATCGAGATACTAGGACTAGATTCAACAGAAACATATGATAAGACCGGCTAACCCTCCGGTGAAACATTAGTATGAACCTATCGGCTTAACAAGACTTAGATTATCGATAACAATCTAGTATTGGACCTAACCGATGCAGCACGAGATTGTATATGATAATTTAATACTCGAGGAGCCGATAGATCTGTCTAATGTTATGGATATAACAAATCTATCTAAAGCGACATTACGTTTACAGAAACATTGACTTGATCAGAATATCAGACCTAACCGAGAAAGTCCTAACTAAGCTGATGTATCTATGAACGTAATGAACTAAAGATAGATACGATATACCTGGGCCGGCGGGACCTTGGACTTACCCCTTCGCCGGAGATCAAAGTCGATGCAGCCCCGTGTCGGGTGCCAAGTCTCGCCGGATGATGAACAAAGTGGAAAAGGTAAAGGGTGGTGGTGCGCCGAATTATATTGATCGTGAGGATTAATTTAGATAGACCCCAGGCTTACATATTTATACCCGCAGGCTAACAGAGATCCTAATATATTATAATTCAAACTTCCCGAAAGATAAAAGGAAATAAACTGAATCCTTACCGAATACTAACACACTTTTCTAAAGATAAAATAAAAAGTTAATAAACTCTTTCTAATTAATAGATACAGGCTGTATCCTTCCTGAACTCGGTCTCTTCTGGATAAGATCTTTTCAAACCGAATCTAACAAGAATCCAACTGCTGAAAATAGAAAAAGCCCCATCGGCTAACGCAGACCTCTTAGCCGATTCTAGCCTTGAGCCGATATAAATACTCAGCCGATGGGGATTCCGGGGCTTACAAAATTCTGGTGTTAATACATGCCCCCCAATTTTGGAGTATGAGAAGTCATGCTTCAAAATTATCCTTGTCTTGATCGCCCCAAACTGATCCTTCTCTTTCTCTTGACATCGGCTCTCATAAGCCGATACCTTCTGTAGTAGATGAGCCAGGCTGTCAAACTCATGGAAGAAAAACCTGTCTTTGGTAGCCGCTGACAACCCTTAAAATGCAAGATCTGCTAGCTGCTCATCACTCAGGCTCAAACTATGACATCGGCTGCGGACGTAACGAAACCTTTGAATATATTCTTTAGCCGATTCCCCTTCTTGCTGTTTTATTGATATCAAGTCTGCATGCTTCAACTCACCAACCTCAGCAAAGAAGTACATGTGAAACTGTTCGTCAAGATCGGCCCAACCGCTGATAGAATTTGGTGGTAATGACGAAAACCATATGAAGGCCGATCTAGTTAAGGACAATGAAAAAACATCTAAGTTTTAGAGCTTCTTTAGCCAATGCCTCCCCACATTGAGCTAAAAATCGGCTGACATGTTCTATTGTAGATACATCATCTTGCCCTGAAAACTTGAAAAAGTCTGGAACCTTGTATCGGCTTTGAAGTGGTACTCTATAAACCATTCAGGATATGGCGGCCGATACACAAAAGTTTGATGTTTGGATTTAATTCCAAACTGCTCCTCCATTACCTTTGCAATAATATCGGCCCAATCTTCTTTAGACTGATATTGTTGAGTTTCCTCCGGCCGATAATGCTGTTGTGGCTCTTCATGTTGATATGCTTGCCCCCCGAGCCAATATTGTTGTTGCCAATGATGATGATATTGCCCATACTGACTTCTTAATGCAATCTCCCTGGGAACTATCTTCTTAATCAAACCATGTAATGTACTCATCAAAACTCTAGATGGATCGAGCACAGCGTGATGAACAATTTCATCAACCATCTATTGAAGTGTCTCGTTATCCATCGGCTTAGTAGACTATCCCTTGTCTTCATTCATCGGCTTGAGAGATTGCTCTTCCTCGGCCTTGACTTCTTTATCAGACATTGTGGGTTCCACAAACCGTGTAAACAATCGTGATGTCCCACCAGGCGTGCCAAAAATGTGTTGATGCCAAATTCGTATCGCCGCAAGATGTGTTGACGTCGAACCACACACTAGCCTGGGAGATCTGCTTAGCTCCAGTGCAGGTCCTAAAATTGATGAATCGCAGGCGTGCCAGTCAGTTTGATCCTGCCACTGACAAGATATTCAAAATAGTAGAGCATAAATCATATCGGTCGATAGGCCGATAATCAAAACATCCGATCTGTTGACAGCCGATTGTGTGATTCCAGCCGAAGCCGATGTCCAAATAACTCGTCGGCTGAAACCCCAATGAAACCCTTATTGGTAGCCATCACGCAGGCTAGAGACTACGGTTCTAATCATAACTTAGTAGGTCAAACTGAATTGATGCAGCACTAAGTATGGAAAGAAACACAATATCTAGACAATCAAGCCTTTGACTAATTTTCAGGGTGATAGATGCCTAAGCTAATCTAATCTAATATAACGATTTAGCCGATATCGGCAGAAACCCTAAAATAAGAGACAACCAATAGAGCTAAATCGAGATACTAGGACTAGATTCAACAGAAACATATGATAAGACCAGCTAACCCTCTGGCGAAACATTAGTATGAATCTATCGGCTTAACAAGACTTAGATTATTGATAACAGTCTAGTAGGTTGGACCTAACTGATGCAGCATGAGATTGTATATGATAATCTAATACTCGATGGGCCGATAGATCTGTCTAATGTGATGGATATAATAAATCTACCTAAAGCGACATTACGTTTACAGAAACATTGACTTGATCAGAATATCAGACCTAACCAAGAAAGTCCTAACTAAGCCGATGTATCTATGAACGGTAATGAAACTAAAGATAGATACGATATACCTGGGCCGGCGAGACCTTGGACTTACCCCTCCACCAGAGATCGAAACCGATGCAGCCCCGCGTCGGGTGCCAAGTCTCGCCGGATGATGAACAAAGTGGAAAAGGTAAAAGGTTGCGATGCGCCGAATTGTATTGATCGTGAGGATTAATTTACATAGACCCCGGGCTTACATATTTATATCCACAGGCTAACAGAGATCCTAATAGATTACAATTCAAACTTTCCTAAAGATAAAAGGAAACAAACTGAATCCTTACCGGATACTAACACACTTTCCTAAAGATAAAATAGAAAGTTAACAAACTCTTCCTAATTAATAGATACAACCGTATCCTTCCTGAACTCGGTCTCTTCTGGATAAGATCTTCCCAAACCGAATCTAACAAGAATCCGACTGCTGAAAATAGAAAAACTCCCATCGGCTAACACAGAACTCTCGGCCGATTCTAGCCTTGAGCCGATATAAATACTCAGCCGATGGGGATTCCGGGGCTTACCAAATTTTGGTGTTAACAATAAAAAAAATATAAATATGTCATCATATTTTTTCAGATTATGGTCATTTTTTAGCCGTGTGATCGGTGTTAAGATTTGTGCTGTAGTATTCACCGATGGCCCGTCTAGAGTGTGGAAATCTATAAAAGCTGACTTCCTCAATAGATAAGTTATGCAAGAGAGCCATGATTCACTAAAGTGAAGGAGAAAAAGTGTCGGCATGCGAAGAAACACACATCTGGCCAATCACACGAGAGCACATGGATTAAAGGGCCACAAGTCAGAACAAACCAATATATTTTGGCTGAATACACCGTGTACCGTCCTAGGGGTCCACATGTCAGCCTCTGGAAGAAGGTCAATGGAGAGAGGCAGCACCACTGGTTCAGCCGGACGAGGCCAAGCGCCCCCTCACCACTGCCTTTCACGTGGCAGTCCCTATTGGTCCCCGATGGTAGTTATGGGTTGTAACACCCGAAAATCGGGGATTTGAAAATCGAAAACTTAAATTTGGGACTTACAAAAAACTTTTGGTATTATTGCATCTCGTCGTGTTTATTGCCTCTTATCTATAAGTTTTGTCGCGTGATATAGATAAAATAAAAATATTTAAAGAATGAAAAGCCGAGGAGTTTCAAATCCAAAAAGGAAGGAAATTTAAAAAAAATAAAGATCCAAAATAAACAAAACAAAATTTATTAATTATAAAAATATATATAGGAAAGTCTAGGGTTGATTTTGAATAAAAAATCATATTTTGGAAAGGTTAAAATATAGATTTGAGGGAGTAATATGTAAGACTTGGGAATCTATAAAAATTATTTGAAAAGTATATAATTTTGGTATAAACCCTAAAATAGTGATTGAAAAGTAATTAATATCCAAATATGAATAATAAAAATATTTAGAAAAGAAAATATGAAGTTGGGAAAGTAATTTTAATCAAAAAAATCCTAACTTTTAAATTTAAAAGAAAAGAATAAATTAGGGATGAAAATATATTTTGAATATTGAAAAGTGGGGAAAAATTTGAAAATGTATTTTTAAATAAATTTTGGGAATATTAGAATTTATTTTGAATTTTTAGAATGAAAGGAAAAAGAATTGGGAAAATGGGAAAGTAATTCGGGAAAATAGGAAAGAGCACTGTTCATTGTCGGCCACGTGTTCGACCCGCCCCCTCATCCTTGGCGCCGCGCGCCGCGCCCGGTCGCGCCATGCCGTCCCTACCCGTGCACCACGCGGCGCGCGCCGTGCGCTGTCGGCCACGCCACGCACGCACCGACCCGCCCATGCCGTCCCCGTTGCCGCCGCCGCCGCCGCCGTCCTTGCGCCGCCGCAGCCACCGTGCCGCGTGCCGCCACCGCCGCCCTCGTGTTGCACGCCGCCCGCCCCTCCTCATGCGCGCGTGCCCGCGCGCGCGCCGACCGACCCTCTCCGCACGCGTCACGCGCGACGCGCGTGCCGCGCCGCACGCCGCCGGACCCCTCTCGTACGTGCTCGTGCGTGCGCCGCCCGGACCCCCATCTTTCCTCCGGCCACGACTATAAATGGGCGGCCCAAGCCCTCTCTCCTCACCACCGATTTCCCCTCCTCCGCGGCAAGCCGCGCCGCCGTCGGAGCTCCGTCGCCACGCCATTGCCGCCGCCGCTCGCCGGTGCCGCGTCGCCGCTCACGCCGTTGCACCTCCAGCGGTAAGCCACCCTTTTCTTCCCCTTAGCCAACCACCGCCGCACGCCGCCTTCCCACCGTCGCCGGCCGAGGCGAGGGAGAAAACGAGCGAGGGAGAGAAGAGAGTGAAGAGAGGGAGGAAAGGAAAAATAGAGGAAGAAAAAAAGAAAGAGAAAAGAAAAAGAAAAGAGAATAGGAAAGGAAAAAAGAGAAAAATAGAAAAAAAGAAAATTTTGGAAAAAAATTAGGAAAAATTTCTTTTGAAAATATTTCAGGAAAATCTCTCGGCAAAATGACATATTTTTCTTCAAAACAAATTTGGTTTCCAAAAATAATTCGGGACCGATTATTAAACATGTTTTCCAAATTATTTAATCCTAGCATTCATTTATCCTTCAAAGAAAATTATTTATGTCTTAAACTTATCTCCAAAATATTATTCTTGATCTATATATTTGCTAGACTTAAAACCTAGATTATTAATATAATACTTAGCTGCCTTGATTATTTTTGGGATCGATTACTATCAACCCTAGGTCGTACTATCCGAAACTTATTGATTGTCGCATAATTTATTCGTTTGTGATTTTGTTTACGACTTAGTTCATCATCACATAATATTTATCATATAGATTTTCTAAAAGTCAGAAATCCAACTGATATACAAGTCTAGCTTCTATCAATTAATTTCGATTTAGATTATTATGAACCCTAGGACTTCTCGAACCAAGAAATAATTCGATGAAATTGAAAGATAATCACTTTCTTTTATTAATTGAATCATCAACTCTAATATTTCTTAAGCTTTAAGCATGTTAACCTAAAATAAATATCACATCACACTTAATCAAATCGATGGATCGCAAAACTTCAAACTATTCTAACTCGCCCGTCTTAACTCGGATTCTAGCCAAATTCAAACGTAAAATTCGTTTAACACCATAGATTCGTCTTAGGAGCCGCTTTTGCAATTTATTCGGCTTTTAATTAGATTTTATTGAATTGTAAACGAATTCAATCCTTCCTTTTCGCACGTATGGTTAGCATCCGAAGAAGCAAGCGCTGACTACGCAGAAGACCCCGTTCAACAAGTGTGCGAGCAAGGCAAGTCATCACACTCTTTGAACATATTGATCCCAATTGTGAAATGATGTTATTTTAAACTTTAAACATGCATGCTATACAGAGTTACCTATATTTGTTATGCCATACCTTGTTATTGATTACCTTTATAATTATTCCTTGTAACTCTCGATATGATACGAACAACCGGAGAAATAACTTCGGTAAATCGCTTAGCCATGCTATACTTAGATTCATGCATACTCATGATTTTATGAAAAGGGCAACTACCTTAGGGAAGGTAGTTGAGGTACGGCATGTGGAGACATGAGCGCCACAATGCCAAGAGAATGATGAAATGGGTTTCGATGAAAATTGAAAGTACTAAACAAATTTTTTAGACTGGGGCGGCTGGACGATTTGGGTGGATTCCGGAAAAGGCTAGTACCGTCCCTGGTCAGTTAAGGACCGAGCCATGAGACTACAACTTAGAACGAGCCAGTACAACCGTACTTCTCGAATGGGTATAGACCTAGCTGATTAAATATCCGAGCGGAGGCAGTATCCTTGCATAGTAGGTTCAGGTGTTGGCGTTGAGGTAAGGGCTTGCCGGTGGGGGTGTACCACTGGTGGGTGCCTGGACGAAAGTTAAGGGCCTACCGGCAGGGGGTGTACCGCTGGTTGGTACCTGGGCAGAGATCGGGCATGCGATCAACATGAAGAAATGAAGACATGAAGAAAAGGACATGAAGATGGAAAGTTCAAGGATAGAGCAATTCTTTCTCTTACCCCGGGAACGCCAGAACTCCTCTCACTGCTAGGAAATGACGGCTAGAGTGCATGAGGGCTTAAGTTCATGGAGCGGGTACTGCCAAAGTGAGGTTATCGAAAGGCTTTGTCGTGACCGTCCCATATAGGGGGATGTAAGCTCATTCAATGAGTAGTCGCGGAGTACGGGTAAAGTGTACATCCACTGCAGTGTGAGTTAATCAATCTATTCGAATAGCCGTGCTCGCGGTTAATGAGCGACGTGACAAGTTTCTTCCGTGGCTAGACTCATAAATTTTAAAATGATGGGTGGGATTGCATAATGACTTTATGTGCTGGGGAAACCAACTTCTCTATCTGAGAGAAGGGGGAAGACACCCCCAGAGAACCATGACGAATCGGAGGCGGGAAGCTATCCTTGGGATCACAATGGATGGTGGACAGAACCGTCGCCGACTTAATATACTATGGACCTAAAACTTGACTTGGCTAAATGTTAGGTTTGTGAAATGATTTGTGAAAATTGGCTTTGTGCAAATAAACCATAGCCAACCTTGGAATGACCCTATCATGTGCATCATTCCGTGTTGGCTTGCTGAGTACGTTGGGTACTCACTCTTGCTATACGCACAAACTTCAGATGAAGGAAACGAAGAACTGGAGGACCCCTACGCCTACTACCAGGAGGAATGAAGACAATGGAGCACAATAGGTCTTAGTCCCCAGTCGTTGCCTGTGGCAATCGGCATGCTGCTGCCTTCCGTTTGCTATCTCATCTAATTTCTGTTTTCGGTTGTATCCGGACCGGTAGGTCCTATATGTATTGGATATTGCCTTCGGGCCTATTATTATAATAATTTCGATGTAAGACTATTCGTGCACTTTGCACCTGGTAATTCAGAACTGTATTCGTGGGTACCAAACTACTCGATCCAGGGATAAGGTACTATGAACACGAATGATCCCCGTCGTCAAAAACGGGGGTCTACAGAGCTGGTATCAGAGCAGTGTGACTGTAGGATAAGACCAACTGGCGCCCCACCCATTTATAGCTGGTCAAAGGGAAATATCCCCACATAGGATTATTTTGGAAATACAAACTATTTTCACAAGACAAACATATTTTTCTCTCCTACCCCAATTTCTCTACAAACATTTGATTTTTACCAATTACCTTTCTCTAAGCCCTAAACTATCTTCAAAAATAGATATAGGACTATGACCCTGCTAAAGCTTGAAAGATTGTTTGTTCCACCCGCTAAAGCAATAGGAGTACACAGGAATAAGGTCCCAACTAGAGCTTAACCTTTCTTCTGATTTCTTTCTCTCTCTGACAATAGATGGGAAAGAATAAGGGCAAGAAATCAAGATCTCAGCAATCTCATGAATCAACCCAGAGCGACCCTATGGACATTCCATCCTCTTTCCGTATGAATCCGACCTTAGCCCAGATAATGGCTAGCCAGACACAATTGATGATCATGATGGTGCAGCAAATGCAACGACACCTTCAAGTTTTGGGTTCGTGTCCAGAGCAACATCAGTACGTTCCGACTCAAGCCCTGATGACTCCTGCGAATATACTGTCAAGCCCACAAAGAGCAGTAACGCCAAACCCACCATTAGGAGGGAAGGAAACACTTGGCCCCCACTACGACTTCATGGGACAAGGATATGGAATAAGGAACAGTGCAGGGGAAAAACACACCGGAACCCCGATCGAGGGAGAGATACAGTGCGGAAGGAAGGACAAGGAATTCAATCCAATGACCGGCCAAGGGCTCAGTTCGCCATCCAACTCCAGGAAGAGGAAGTCACCAAAATGGACCACAGGTGGTACTGGCAGGATGATCATCACGAGCAGAGTGTGTACCCCTGAAGATGCTGAGGAGATTCCTCGATGTCTAACGAGGAATGTGCACTGCTTCAACTGTGGAGAGATAGGGCACTATGCCAATGACTGCCCTAGGACAACTGCCGCACCGTTTCGCACTCCAACACCCATCCTGGCAACACCAACGAAAAAGAATGTGAATTGCTTCAACTGTGAAGAATTTGGACACTATGCCAACCAATGCCCCAAGCCACACAGCACCCCTCCTCTTACCGGTGCCAATGCAACAGCCATAGGTGGCAACCCCAGATCGGGCGGCAGCCCAAACAACTAGACAAGAAGTCTGCATCAACTCTGGTCTTGCTTTGGATGGAATTAAGACAGCAATGACCGTGCCCCTTCCCCTTTATGGATGAAGGCCCTAGATCGATATTAGTGTTGTTGTATTGTGTTGTATGGACTACACATGTCCAATGTATCCCCCTTATGTAACATCTACGAACTAATATGAAGTTTCATGTTATGTCTTAAATGAGTTTATTCCACCATGCTTGTTGTGTGCAAAAGATCATTTGAAACAACTTAAAGTAAACAAAAAGAAAGAAACGGGATCGATTAGAATCGTGACCTTAGTAGGCTAATCCCTTACCCCATCTATACTTTTCAGATGGCGCACCGTCGCAGAACCTCAGCAGCTACTGAGAACCCGCCAGAACCTAACCCTACCACCCTAGCAGAGGTCATGGCTTCACAAACCCAATTGCTTCAAGCCATTGCCAACAACCAAGGACAACGCGGAGGATCAAGCTTAGGTGAGTTTATGAGAGCCAAGCCACCCACCTTCGCTATGGCAGAAGAACCTATGGATGCTGAAGATTGGCTAAGAGTAATGGAGAAGAAGTTGACCCTCGTCCGGGTACAAGAAGCCGACAGAGTCGTTTTTGCCACCAATCAATTGGAAGGTCCCGCAAGTGACTGGTGGGACACCTACAAAGAGACACGGGTAGAAGACGCCGGAGAGCCAACCTGGGAGGAGTTCACAGCCGCCTTCCATGAAAATTTCGTAACCGCCGCGGTCATGAGGATGAAGAAGAATTAGTTTGGTAGGCTGCGCCAAGGCAACACCTCGGTGCAAGAGTACCTCAACAAGTTCACGCAGCTTGCCCGTTACGCCACAAGCGATCTGGCAGATGAAGAGGAAAGGATGGACAAGTTTATTGAAGGACTGAACGACGAGTTAAGAGGACCGATGATCGGTCAGGATCACGCTAGCTTTCAGAGCCTCATCAACAAGGTCGTAAGGCTTGAGCATGACCAAAGGACGGTGGAAAACAACCGAAAGAGAAGACTTGCTTTAGCCCGCCCGATTCAAAGAACGCCCCAGCGACCGAAAGGAACAACACCAACAAGTTGGAAGCCAGCCGTCACGATGACCAATCGCCCCGTTGCACCCGGCAACGCCAGCAGGCCACCTGCCACCGCTTTCCGCTCCCCGGCACCTACCTTGGCGACCCTAAGACTTAAGAATGTGAACTGCTTCAACTGTGGGGAGTTTGGACACTTCGCAAATCACTGCACTAAGCCGCGTAACATCCCCGTCCGTCTTGGAGCCAACGCCATTCTTTGTAAGAGGGACCCCTACCCCGGTACACAGACGCTTGGTGACCGGGACACCCAGTAGAAGGAGGCCACCACCTGGAATCCGCCATGGCCAAGTGAACCATGTGCATGCTGAAGAGGCCCAGGAGGACCAGATCGTGCTAATGGGTACGTTCTCCATCCATTCTGCACTAAGTTAAAGTTTTGGGTGGTTTCAAAACTTCGCATTCTTTCATGACCTCGAGGACAAGCACAGAACGTAACCTATGTCAGATAGACCATAAGAGACCCATAATGATACCTTCACTTAGGAGAGACATACCATACCCCGTGCCAGCATTAATATGCCCATTGGAAGTAGAGGCATGGTGTTTTCTTCAAATATCATGATACCACTCCAAATCCTCAGTATCATTCTAACATGGATCAGATGACTGAGAACAAGAGAGTTATAACCTGTGGCCCAGAGATAGACACCATGTCCACCCCATGGACTTCACCGACAAGTATAACCATGGACCGAAACTCGATGTTGCGTGAGCGCGCCACGGGATTATTTACCCTACTACCACCACCGGTAGGCTGGTAAGATCAGGATTACCCGGACATATCTCCTAAGGATTTTTTGATTATGCCTAAAGCAAAGCTTAAAATTTATTTTAAGGGGGTAGAGTGACATGACCATGGATCTTTAAATGGTACCCCATGTGGTAGCTAGATGAAACCAAACCTTCTTCTGTCAACCATACCCGGGATCACAATCATACCATATAAGGTCACTACCTATCTATGCAATAAAGGTCTCTAAAATTTTGGAGTAGCAAGTCTATTATACAACTTAAGAAAAGCTTAGCAGTAGACATACTAAATATTGTATGTTTGAAAGATCATTCTTTAGACAGACACCGCCACCATCTGTTAGTCAATTGGACATTACACCTATTCACAGCAGAACAAGGTTTAGATGGATCTAAGCCCCCTCAAAACATAATTAGATTCATATACTTTACATGGGAAACTAGTTGGAACGCTAGTAGCAATCCTAGCAATCAATGTCATCCAACCACTCTTCTGACAAGCAAAACCCAACAACCTAAACCACCTGAGCACCAGTTTAGACAAAACATCCAATGTGCTCCTGATATAAAGACAAAAGGGAGATTCGGGCGGTGGCCGCGGATCCATACATAAGGGGACAAATTCTAGGAACCATCCATTGACTACCTAATCTATTAGCAACCCCGAAAAGAGAGAAAAACAATGGGTGCCAACACGACGAGAAGACAAACCGCCTCACAAAGGAAATCCTGGTAACCATCCTCTGTCGCATCCCGCCATAGCCTCCAAACAAAAACCAGTGGGTATAGCACCTAACCCAGTAAAGTACTAATAGCCGCTCCGACATACCACACTTTTGCCCACACCCATCGCCAGGCAGCAACCCCTTTCGCCAGAATGCAGCCTCCATGGCCAAAGAACCTCGACACCACTATCCTCCGAGCATCATCTCCGGCGACGAATCCACCCATCGCCTGAACCGATGAGGAAACATCTCCTTCCATCCTAGAGCCTGCGACCGCAAGCCTAACCGCCGACAAAGTCCGCCCGCAAGAACCCATCGCTCTACTTCGCCTTCGTCATGGAGCCCTCGCTCCATCCTCCTTCACTCGAGCTACTTCGCCTCCACTCACTCTCCGATCTGCTAGCTGGGACAAGTGTGAGAGACAAGCCACCTCCCTCTCCCCTTTCCTTATAAATGAAGCAAGGGCACACATCAAGAGATTCCTTATGAAAATATTAGATTAATAGAACCACTAAGCCTAGAGTACCCAGAAAGGTTTCATTTAAAGAAAGGATAATATAGTTATCTGAAACAAAGAATCGCAAAGACACTGTAGGGATCACCTTAAGAACTCCGTGATAGATTCCCGCCTTATTATAAATAATCATCCTATCCATCGTTTGTTGGGATGAAGTCCTAAATAGATCAGTCTTATATGAACCAACAGACTTACAACCACAACACAACCCAAATCTCGGGGACGAGATTTATTTTAAGGGGGGTAGGTTTGTAACACCCTAAAAATCGGGGATTTAAAAATCGAAAACTAAAATTTGGGACTTACAAAAAACTTTTAGTATTATTGCATCTCGTCGTGTTTATTGCCTCTTATCTATAAGTTTTGTCGCGTGATATAGATAAAATAAAAATATTTAAAGAATGAAAAGCCGAGGAGTTTCAAATCCAAAAAGGAAGGAAATTTTTTAAAAAATAAAGATCCAAAATAAACAAAACAAAATTTATTAATTATAAAAAGATATATAGGAAAGTCTAGGGTTGATTTTGAATAAAAAATCATATTTTGGAAAGGTTAAAATATAGATTTGAGGGAATAATATGTAAGACTTGGGAATCTATAAAAATTATTTTAAAAGTATATAATTTTGGTATAAACCCTAAAATAGTGATTGAAAAGTAATTAATATCCAAATATGAATAATAAAAATATTTAGAAAAGAAAATATGAAGTTGGGAAAGTAATTTTAATCAAAAAAATCCTAACTTTTAAATTTAAAAGAAAAGAATAAATTAGGGATGAAAATATATTTTGAATATTGAAAAGTGGGGGAAAAATTTGAAAATGTATTTTTAAATAAATTTTGGGAATATTAGAATTTATTTTGAATTTTTAGAATGAAAGGAAAAAGAATTGGGAAAATGGGAAAGTAATTCGGGAAAATAGGAAAGAGCTTGTTCATTGTCGGCCACGTGTTCGACCGGCCCCCTCGCCCTGCGCGCGCCGCGCCCGCGCGCCCGTCGCGCCACGCGCGCGCGCCGTGCGCCTGTCGGCCACGCCACGCACGCACCGACCCGCCGCGCGCCCGTTCGCTGCCGCACGCCGCCGCGTCCTTGCGCGCCGCAGCGCCGTGCCGCCGCGCCGCCACCGCTGCCCTCGTGTTGCGTGCCGCCGGCCCCTCCCCTCGTGCGTGCGTGCCGCGCGCGCGCCGACCGACCCCTCTCCGCACGCGCCACGCGTTGACGCGTGTGTGCCCACGCCGCACGCCGCCGGACCCCTCTCGTACGTGCTCGTGCGTGCGCCGCCGGACCCCCCATCTTTCCTCCGCCACACCTATAAATGGGCGGCCCAAGCCCTCTCTCTCCTCACCACCGATTTCCCCTCCTCCTGCAGCAAGCCGCGCCGCCGCGGAGCTCCGTCGCCACGCCATTGCCGCCGCCGCGCCGGTGCCGCGTCGCCGCCCACGCCGTTGCGCTCCAACGGTAAGCCACCCTTTTCTTCCCCTTAGCCAACCACCGCCGCACGCCGCCTTCCCACCATCGCCGGCCGGGCGGGAGAAAACAGAGCGAGAGGGAGAGAAGAGAGTGAACGAGAGGGAGGAAAGGAAAAATAGAGGAAGAAAAAAAAGAAAGAGAAAAGAAAAGAAAAGAGAATAGGAAAGGGAAAAAAAAGAAAAATAGAAAAAGGAAAATTTTGGAAAAAATTTTTGGAAAAAAATAGGAAAAATTTCTTTTGAAAATATTTCAGGAAAATCTCTCGGCAAAATGACATATTTTTCTTCAAAACAAATTTGGTTTCCAAAAATAATTCGGGACCGATTATTAAACATGTTTTCCAAATTATTTAATCCTAGCATTCATTTATCCTTCAAAGAAAATTATTTATGTCTTAAACTTATCTCCAAAATATTATTCTTGATCTATATATTTGCTAGACTTAAAACCTAGATTATTAATATAATACTTAGCTGCCTTGATTATTTTTGGATCGATTACTATCAACCCTAGGTCATACTATCCGAAACTTATTGATTGTCGCATAATTTATTCGTTTGGGATTTTATTTACGACTTAGTTCATTATCACATAATATTTATCATATAGATTTTCTAAAAGTCAGAAATCCAACTGATATACAAGTCTAGCTTCTATCAATTAATTTCGATTTAGATTATTATGAACCCTAGGACTTCTCGAACCAAGAAATAATTCGATGAAATTGAAAGATAATCACTTTCTTTTATTAATTGAATCATCAACTCTAATATTTCTTAAGCTTTAAGCATGTTAACCTAAAAAAAATATCACATCACACTTAACCAAATCGATGGATCGCAAAACTTCAAACTATTCTAACTCGCCCGTCTTAACTCGGATTCTAGCCAAATTCAAACGTAAAATTCGTTTAACACCATAGATTCGTCTTAGGAGCCGCTTTTGCAATTTATTCGGCTTTTAATTAGATTTTATTGAATTCTAAACGAATTCAATCCTTCCTTTCGCACGTATGGTTAGCATCAGAAGAAGCAAGCGCCGACTACGCGAAGACCCCGTTCAACAAGTGTGCGAGCAAGGCAAGTCATCACACTCTTTGAACATATTGATCCCAATTGTGAAATGATGTTATTTTAAACTTTAAACATGCATGCTATACAGAGTTACCTATATTTGTTATGCCATACCTTGTTATTGATTACCTTTATAATTATTCCTTGTAACTCTCGATGTGATACGAACAACCGGAGAAATAACTTCGGTAAATCGCTTAGCCATGCTATACTTAGATTCATGCATACTCATGATTTTATGAAAAGGGCAACTACCTTAGGGAAGGTAGTTGAGGTACGACATGTGGAGACATGAGCGCCACAATGCCAAGAGAATGATGAAATGGGTTTCGATGAAAATTGAAAGTACTAAACAAATGTTTTAGACTGGGGCGGCTGGACGATTTGGGTGGATTCCGGAAAAGGCTAGTACCGTCCCTGGTCAGTTAAGGACCGAGCCATGAGACTACAACTTAGAACGAGCCAGTACAACCGTACTTCTCGAATGGGTATAGACCTAGTTGATTAAATATCCGAGCGGAGGCAGTATCCTTGCATAGTAGGTTCAGGTGTTGGCGTTGAGGTAAGGGCTTGCCGGTGGGGGTGTACCACTGGTGGGTGCCTGGACGAAAGTTAAGGGCCTACCGGCGGGGGTGTACCGCTGGTTGGTACACAGGCGAGATCGGGCATGCGATCAACATGAAGAAATGAAGACATGAAGAAAAGGACATGAAGATGGAAAGTTCAAGGATAGAGCAATTCTTTCTCTTACCCAGGAACGCGAACTCCTCTCACCGCTAGGAAATGACGGCTAGAGTGCATGAGGGCTTAAGTTCATGGAGCGAGTGCGCCAAAGTGAGGTTATCGAAAGGCTTTGTCGTGACCGTCCCATATAGGGGATGTAAGCTCATTCAATGAGTAGTCGCGGAGTACGGGTAAAGTGTACATCCACTGCAGTGTGAGTTAATCAATCTATTCGAATAGCCGTGCTCGCGGTTAATGAGCGACATGACAAGTTTCTTCCGTGGCTAGACTCATAAATTTTAAAATGATGGGTGGGATTGCATAATGACTTTATGTCTTTGGGGAAACCAACTTCTCTATCGAGAGAAGGGGAAGACACCCCCAGAGAACCATGACGAATCGAAGGCGGGAAGCTATCCTTGGGATCACAATGGATGGTGGACAGAACCGTCGCCGACTTAATATACTATGGACCTACAACTTGACCTGGCTAAATGTTAGGTTTGCGAAATGATTTGTGAAAATTTGCTTTGCGCAAATAAACCATAGCCAACCTTGGAATGACCCTATCATGTGCATCATTCCGTGTTGGCTTGCTGAGTACGTTGGGTACTCACTCTTGCTATACGCACAAACTTCAGATGAAGGAAACGAAGAACTGGAGGACCCCTACGCCTACTACCAGGAGGAATGAAGACAATGGAGCACAATAGGTCTTAGTCCCCAGTCGTTGCCTGTGGCAATCGGCATGTTGCTGCCTTCCGTCTGCTATCTCATCTAATTTCTGTTTTCGGTTGTATCCGGACCGGTAGGTCCTATATGTATTGGATATTGCCTTCGGGCCTATTATTGTAATAATTTCGATGTAAGACTATTCGTGCACTTTGCACCTGGTAATTCAGAACTGTATTCGTGGGTACCAAACTACTCGATCCAGGGATAAGGTACTATGAACAAGAATGATCCCCGTCGTCAAAAACGGGGGTCTACATGGGTGAACCGATTTCACTAACCGCCATTACAATTGTCATTGGAGGCTATAAAAGGAGGAGAAGCTCTCATTTCACAACACACACTCTAGAAGCAATATGTCTATCTTTCATTTATATTACTTCTATATTAGTGGAGTTAGGCTTAGAGTAGTTCTTCAGTTTCCTAGTCTTCTTGGAGATTCGGGTATGTCTTTAGTGCTTTACTCTCTTTGTAAGACTATGAAATTAGTAATGAAACCATATTATTTTTTAGTAGTGTTCATAGTTCATATATGCCTTATTAGTTATATATTCTATAAGTAGTTTACACTTCGTTCATATGCTTCACTTGTTTAGGCTAGTCGATCTATGCCATGACATTGGTTCGATGATCTTACGGGTTGCACTAGTTATAACTTGTCCATCCGAAGGGTAAGAGTCCCGAGGGAGCTAATTGTATTATTTCCCAATGTAAGCATGGTGCTTAGGTTGATTATATGTCGTTGGATGCGGGTATACCCTACTGTATGTAGAGGTAGGCGACAGGTGGTAACAACCCTCTCTCTCCTTTGCAGTCCTTCACGTTCGGGTATGACGTAAGAGTTTGTAAAATGCCATAACCACGCTGACAAACCAGTAGGGAGTGGTCTCTAGGTACTGCCTGGGTACTTAGAACTAAGTCCTAGTCTTGTAAGCATGTGTTTGTTTAAGTATATTCTAAGCATTGTAAGTATAGAAATATATATGAAACCATAGCTCTCTCTAGTCTTTCTCCACATTCTAGTTTATTATTTATAGAGATAATTCTTTTGTGTTCCACACTATCTCATTATCATTATTATTTATCCCTGCTAGACTATGATATATTATTCATACTATGATTATGAATATATGGGCCCATTCTTTACACCATCGCCTTTCCTATGGAAACACAAATAACGATACCCTTTGAATACTCCCAGGTGAAAATGCTACGGTGACGGTGGTATCCATGTGCTTGCGGATTTTTTGTGATCGTAACAAATATCAACAGTAGAGTACCGTGGCGTAGACATGGAGAAATTCTTCGAGATCACTGATGTTGTCATACTTCTCGACTTGGCTTAGATGGAACTTTGTAAGCCACCTTACCTCTCTTAAGGAGCTAGAAAGTTGAGCGGTGATCATTGTCTGAAGAAGGCCTCCTTGAATGCTTATCAAAAGTATACGAGGAGGATGAGGAAGAGGAATCACCGTGGTCGGGGAAGACGCTCCAAGAATGGTAGCTCCTATCCTTGTCTCATCGTCGTCATGGTGACCGAGAACTTCTACATCCTCGGCTCTCGTGAAGGCTACAATTTCCACGGTCACGTTCATTGTGGTGACTATGGTTCTCGCGGATGCAATCACGCTTGTCATCTTGATCATTGTTGGGAGCTTGGTTGTCATCACAGTTGTTTCAATCGTGAGGATGATCGTTATGCACGTGTTTCCTTCGATGGTCACGTTCCTGCCTCCAGTTCTCAATGTGACGACGCAAGTCTTCATCGTTGTCAGGGGGAGATGTTACGTGCGATCTCCAACATCGTGGTAGAGTCTACTTGGGTGGATGGTGGTTCTCAACCTCAACTTCGTGATATGTGGTTGTTCTCGCCATCCCCGTTCTGAAGTGGAGGGTTGCTTTGGTGTTCTCCTACTGAGGGGTGACTTTTTGACTTCTACGAGGCAACTTCCTTGAAGGCAGGGTTGAGGTTGGCAATACTCGATTTCATTCGATCTAGCCAAACGACCACCTCTGGATTTGCTGATACGTCGATAGGCAGTTGGTTGAGGAGACTCTGTGTGTTGATCAAGTGCTCGGTAGGTGTGGCAGGAGTAGGTTGAGGTGGCGTATGTTGCGATCCCGCTGAAGTATTTACCATCTCCTTGGCCTCACGAGATACCCTCCTCCTAGTGGTACCTACTCGCCCTTGTCAACTGCGCCGACACCACAATTATAATTTAAGCCTAAGGACTCGAGGGAATGCAAGCTATGAAGAACCGATGGCCACAGAGGATCCATTCCACGATATCCAACTAGGCATCTTGAGTCGGTGCCTTCTTGGTCCTCAGAACTGTCATCATCCGAACTTATGTCGATAGGCCTATCGGTAGTGGATCGGAGAACTATTGCGGGTAGTTTCAGTTGTTGGAGGGGTTGAATTTCCTATAGCCTCATTAAGAAAAACATTGCAACCCACCAGTGTGTAGGATCTCATCTTGTCGATGGGGCAATCTTTGACCAAGGAGACATGTGTAATAGATTGAAGCCTTGCGGACTCGAAGTTGGTCTTCTCTTTCTAAAATATTTTGCATCCAGCAAGAGAGTGGGACCTAGTCCTATGGATGGTACAATATTGCCTCCGGGTCGACTTCATCTTAGGCCTTGGTATCGATCTGGGTACCACTACAAGGGGCAAGAAGCAGATCAAAAGTACAGGCGATGTGACAAAGAATGGGACAACGGTGTTACCAACTTGAAGGAGGGTGAACACTTAATTCTAAACCTATATGCGTGTCAGAAATGCTAACTCCCCTTTATTTTCGAGATATGTGACGGTCGGAATCGGTACTTAACGACCGTCAACAACCAGTAACCCACAACACAACAGTAAAGGGAAGCAACCATGTATTAGCAGTAACATGTTAACTAAAATCCAATAACAGGATCTCTAGTGGGGAAGTGTTGATGACCAAATTTGGCCCCTGGGTTTGAAACTACAATTGAAGCGGAATTGAAGGAACACGCGATTCTCAGAGACAGAGCGCATATTGGCTAAGTTCGAATCGGCTAAGGAGTCAGTCGGCTAAGACCGAGTCGGACAGGGATATCTGATATAGCCGATTCCGATTGGGATAACTAAGTGTGACCGATCCCGGTGGGAAAGTATAGAGATCATTATTGGATTCGGTTTCCAGTGCTTCAGAGATGTTGCCATCTACGGATAAAGTCCGAAAAAGGCAGTTTTATCTTTAAGTTAGGATATTTTGTGTAGTTTTCTTATAGATAATGTCGGTTTATTTTAGGCATATCTGTAGTTCAATTTGTAATAAAGATAGGAATCGTGTCCGTCACAGACTCATCATGTATCTGGGTATAAATATGACTCGAGATCATGTAATATGAATCAATCAACATCAGATCAATACAACTTCGGTGCATCGCCATCTTTTCCTTTTAGTTAATCTCGACAAGTTCTTGCTTCGGGTTAGGCTGCATTGGGTTTCAATCTCCAACGCAAGGTAATTCTTGTTACAAGCGGTTTGCGCTCTCAGGATTAGTGCTTCCATCGTCATGATACTCTAATCTAGTTATCGTAATCTGCGCAGTTATCATATATGCTATATAATTTAAATCAATGTTGTGATCTAACCTCCAACGGCTAGTATCAATTGCTAGATGATAGCCGACAGGATTAGATCTCATTGTTGGTCTGGATTATATAGTATATCTACCATCTTGAAAGGCTGTCATTAAGCTACTTTAGATCATGTGCTTCTTTTGGTACTTAATGCTGCATCGTTTAGGTTCGATCTATTAAGTCACCCTTAGAATCATAAAGATCTAATTTGCTTCATGATTGCTATTAGAGATAGTATCGAGGTTTTAGCCGATCTTACCTGATTTAGTTATCTTGTTTTCTTATATGTATACTTGATGCTAAATCTGCCTTTTATATTTAGATCTCATTATATTAAATATGTTAAGCTTATTATCAATCTGTAAAGGCATCTTAATATTTGATTGTTTCTTGTTTAATATATTTAGTCTGTTGTGATATCTGAGTATAAAACAGTTTCGAAGTACTAGCCAATATATGTTAGATTAATCTCTTTGGCTATGCTGTAAACAAGTATAATCCTTGTCTTCTAGTATTTTTAGATCTAAGTAATTCATACTATCTCGGTATATGTAACACCCTGAAAATCGGAACTTATAAATCGAAACCTAAAATTCGGAATTCGCAAAAACTTTTGCATTATTGCTTTCATTTGGATCTTATTGCTTCTTATTTGCGAGTCTGGTTGCGTGTTATAATCAAACAGTAGCTACTTGAACATGGACAGCCAATAGTGCTGCCCACAGCTGCTAGCATCGGCCGCAGCCGATGGCATCGGTCGAAGCCGATGAAGCCGCCCACAGCCGACAGCATTGCCACAGCCGATAGTGCCGCAGCCGATAGCGTCACCCACAGCCGACATCAATGCTGCCCATGTCACCGTACGCACGCGCGTACCCGCACGCCCCCAGAGTCAACATTGCTGTCACATCCGCACCTGTGCACCACATTAGCCGATTCTATCACGCACGTCGCATGCCCACGATGTCATACGCACGCACGTACCGCGTGCGCGTCGGCGTCAACGCGCCGTACTGCCCCATGCTGTGCGGCGCCGAGTCATCGTGTCGCCACCACTGTAGCCTCGTGTTAATACTCAAATCTGGTAATTGAGTCCTTGAGTCCGCAAAGGCGAACGCGAATCGGATTGGCTGGTCCGGTGTGGAAACAGGGACCGCATCGGCTGAGGAGTGATTGGCTGTGAAACCAATCGGCTGAGGTTGGATCGAACAAAGGCAGCCGATAGCCGATTTCAGGTTCAGGAAAGATGAAACCGTTTCTGATGCAGCAGTTTGAAGATAAATAGAAGATTCGGTTGTTAGTAGCGCGTTAAATGATATTGCCACTTATGGATAGAGTCCTGTAACGACAATTGTATCTGTAATCTAGGGGTTTGTTTAGACTGTTAGTTGTAACACGGCATGGGTCCTTTTTGGGATAATGTTGTGTTTTAAATAGTAGTTTATATAGAGTCTAGGGTTTGTACAGATATTTGTATCTTGGGTATAAATAGGGCCCGAGACCCTCTGTAAAACACAATCACAATCAATTAAACCTTCGGCGCATCGCCAACCTTTTTCTTTAGACGAGCACTTTGTTTGGCTACGGGCTGCATCGTTTTGATCCCCAGATCTAGGTAAATGCTTGTCGTTAGTGGTATGATCTGTTGTTTCTAGTGCTTCCATCGTAATGACACATTAGATTCAAGAGTTTATACTACGTTAGTCATCATATAGCGCATATAAATTAGATCAATGTTTAGATCTATCCTGCCATTGGTTAGTTCTGTCAAGAACTTGCAGCCGATAGGGCTAGATCTAAAGGTTGGCTGGTTTATATGCGGTATCCACCATCTCGAGGGATATAAATCGGATGAAACAGATCAGGTTTTTATTTTTATACTTGATGTTGCATCCGGTTCGAACTATTAAGTCATTTTTAGAACTATCAATGATCTGTTCGGCTGAGATTTATATTATTTAGAGACAGTGCCGGAGTTTCAGCCGACCTTATCTGCCCTAATATGTTACTTTTAATATATTCATTATTAGATTTGTATTAGGACTGCCTCTTATGTTAAGATCACATTCTTGTCGGACGTTGCTAGCCGAAATCGGCCTACCATCGGCAAGACGGCGATTTCCGAGCTATGCATCTGTTTCAAGAATGATATCTTTTATAAGATTCATCGGAGTACTAACCGATTCATTGTTAGCTTTCCAGTATCGACTAGGTTATCGATTCATATATTTATTATTCTTTACTGTATTTGGGTTAAGCGGCTGATGCTATCTCGGTATAGCCGATCCATTCCAGTCACTTGGCTTAAATATAGTTTAGAATATCATATATATGTTTACGGATTCCCTTAGCTGATCCGGTGGGGATCTAACCTAACACTTAACGCATATTCCCTTGTTTTTCTTGTTGATTAACAGATCAAATCAGCGCACGCCCGCACAGACAGGGCGCGAGAAGGACTGCACCGGAGTTAAGCGGTCTCCCGGGCCGCGCGTGAGAGAAATTTCTCATCAACACGCTTCTTGGCACGCCCAGTGGGACTTTCTCTGTCGGCTCGACTCGGACGCATAGATTCAGCCGGCAAGATGGTCGACTCCAAGAGCCCCATCATTTCCCAGGATAACATCGTGCCTGTAAAGATGGAACAGTTATCGGCTGAACAGCAAGCCGATTATAAGAAGATGGTGGAAGAGCTCCAAGCTAACTATTTGCAGTCTTTCACCCAAACAAGATCTAGGGCCATGCACCAAAAATACAAGTTTAGCATGAACGACACTAAGGCGTCCTCCTCTGGTGAGACAAAAGCCAAACAGAAGATGGAGGAGCCGACCCAGGAACAAGATGATTCGGCTGTATATTCTCTACAAGACTGGATTGACTCGGCCGTCCACCATGCGTTAGTCAACCAAAGTAGCATCCTGGTCAACACTCTCAATAACATGATCGCTACTGTGGTCGACGCCAAGATAGCCGACCAGCTGCAACGAGGGCCAACGTACTTCACAGACGGCCAATTTCCTGGTTACAGGACGCTGGTCACGAAGAATCGGCCGATCCCACCACTAGCACAACAAGGGCCGCCGGGAGGACTCCTCGGTCAGCCGAATCCAGGTGAATCGGCTATAAGACCAGCAATTACTATGCTGAATCGACAGTAGCCGCTGCCCCAAGATCAACTCGCTAACATGTTCAATGACAATCGGCAGTCAGAGCCGATTGATCCAGATAGACGGTATAACGTCGGTGGCCGACAGCTGTTTCCGGGACCACCAACGACACCACCGGCACATCGGCCGCCTCCCGCTGATCATCACTACCAGTACCAAGGATGCCGTCAAGATCATCATTACAGGCCTCAGACGCCACCACCGCTGTATCGGCAAGCACCCGCGCCGTATGACCCATACGAGCCGATACAGCAAGACAACCGGACATGGGCCGATCTGATCGCAGATGTCATGCGCGATCAATTTGGCCTCAGGCTGAAAGATTCAGGGAACATGTATCGGCATCCCTATCCAGAGCACTTTGAGCGGATCTTGTTGCCCAACCGATACAAGATCCCAGATTTTTCGAAGTTCTCAGGGCAGGACAACGTTTCGACCTACGAGCATGTTAGCCTATTTTTGGCACAGTGCGGCGAAGCATCGGCTACGGACGCCTTGAGAGTCCGATTGTTCCCTCTTTCTCTTTCAGGATCGGCTTTTACTTGGTTCTCCTCATTGCCTTACAACTCAATTCAGAGTTGGGCGATCTTGAAAAATAATTCCACAGCTACTTCTACTCCGGTAACCACGAGATGAAGTTGTCGGACCTCACTAGCATCAGGCAAAAACACAACGAATCGGTCCAAGAATACATCCAACGCTTTAGGGAGATGAGGAACCGATGTTACAGCTTGGTGCTATCGTACGCTCAGCTGGCCGATTTGGCCTTTCATGGTCTGATCGCACCGATCCGAGAGCGATTCTCTGCGTAGGACTTTGACAGCTTAGCCCACTTGGCGCAGAAGGTGACGGCCCACGAGCAGCGATTCCTAGACACTAGGAAGGCCGTCAAAAATATAAGCCAAGTCGTCGTCGAATCAGACTACGAGTCCGACGACGATGACGCAGAAGTGGCGGCAGCCGAATGGGCCAAGAACAAAAAAGCCATCGTCTGTCAATGGCTACTGAAGACGGCCAAGGAAGAACGATACGATTTCGACATCACTAAGGCCGACAGGATTTTCGACTTGCTGCTCAAGGAGAAGCAAATTCAGCTACCCGAAAATCACGTGATCCCGTCAACCGAAGAATTGAAGAAAAAGAAATATTGCAAGTAGCACAACTCCACATCACACGCCACCAATGACTGCAAAGTCTTCAGGCAGCAAATCCAGTCGGCAATTGAGGCCGGGAAGCTGAAGTTCACCGATTCAAATCGGTCGATGAAGGTAGACGGCAATCCTTTCCCGGTCAACACGGTCTGAGCCAGTCCCAGGCAAGCTGATCGACATAACAGAATGGCGCACGGATTAGTCAATACATCGATCGGGGCCAAGGCAGAAGGCGATCAAAATGGATGCCACGCCGTGCCAATTAATATGGTGCGCCCAGTTATTAGATCGGCTGACCAACGACCGATCCATGAACGTAGCCGACACCGTCATCAGTACCGGTCTCGGCTGGAAGAAGCTTACAATGAAGCACCTCGTCGGCGCGAGCCGAACACCCAAAGCCGACGATACAAGGTAAACCACAACAATGCCGATCCGCATTGGCATTGTGATTTTTCAGTGCTCACTGGAATTCAGCATGAGGCGCCAACACGGACGATTGCCCGGCATGCAACGACCGCGGCGGCGGCGAGCACGGAGCTCATCGGCTGCAAGTCCAACTCGGTTCATCCCGAGCCGTTCGGCTAAACCAAAAGCAGCGGTCTGTCCATGATCGGCTCAGCCCGATCCACCAGGACTTCTTTGTCGATGAAAACCACGATGGGAACAACCATGACGACAAAGAGGCCGACGACGAGGAATCGGCCAACCCCCAATGGTGCCCGTCCGATCTCTTCATGAAGACGCAGAAAAGAAGGGTTCAACGACTTAAGCGTGAAGGGAGAGAAGATGAAGTTCAGCAAATGATCTACGAACAGCGTCGTCGGCTGGGCAAAATCAAAAAGCGATGGGTACCCAAAGAGAAAGCTGCCATAGCCGACGAAGAGCAAGCCGACGAAAGCCCAGCCGATCAAGCCAGGAGGGCAGCCAAAGGGAAAGACAAAATTTCTACATCGGTTAACATGATGTTCGTGCTGCCAGCCGAGTTCGGCGCTCCGAAAGCCGATGCAGACACCATTGAAGATGACCTGGCAAAACTAGCAATCTCACCAGACCAGGCTGTCTTCGACAAACCCGAGGGAACCGAAAATTGACACTTAAAGCCGTTGTACGTTAAAGGGTTCGTCAACGGCAAGCTGATTTCCAAAATGCTAGTCGATGGGAGAGCTGCAGTCAACCTCATGCCTTACGCAACATTCAGAAAACTAGGCAAGGGAGCCGAAGACCTGATAAAAACCAACATGGTGCTCAAAGACTTCGGCGGCAACCCATCGGAAACCAAGGGCGTCTTCAATGTTGAATTGACCATCGGCAACAAGACCGTGCACACAACGTTCTTTGTCATCGACGGGAAGGGGTCTTACAGCCTGCTGCTCGGAAGGGACTGGATACACGCCAACTGCTGCATCCCTTCTACAATGCATCAGAGCCTGATCCAATGGGACGGCGACAAGATCGAGATCGTACTAGCCGACTGGTCAGTTAGTGTCGTCAGTGCCGATTTGCCGCTTTGGAAAATCGAAGGCATCAATTGTTTATCCGGGAAAATCTGGCAAGCCGATTTTCTAAATGTGTCCAATTCCACGATACAGCCGATTGAAAAGGACGAGCTGCAGTTGCTGCTTTGAACAAGACATGGTGGAGGGCTCAAGCGTTTTCGGCATGGACAATGCGGATGAAGACGATGGCAAGCTAGGGCAAGGTTTCACGTCGGCCGACGAATTAAAGGAAATTGACATCGACTCTGGTGATAAGCCGAGGCCGACGTACGTTAGCAAAAATCTGTCTCCTCATTGTAGATCCCAACTTATTGAGTTGTTAAAAGAATATAAAGATTGTTTTGCTTGGGAGTACTTCGAGATGCCCGGCCTCAGCCGATCAATAGTAGTCCATCAGCTGCCGATTAAGGCAGGCTATCGGCCGTTCAAATAGCCCCCTAGGAGGTTTAAGGCCGATATATACGATGCGATTAAAGCCGAAATCACTCGGCTATACGATGCGGGATTCATTCGGCCTTGCCGATACGCCGAGTGGGTCTCGAACATTGTCCCAGTGTTGAAGAAAAACGGTAAACTTAGGGTGTGCATCGATTTCGAGATCTAAACAAGGAAACCCCTAAAGACGAATACCCAATGCCGATAGCGATCGCTTGTCGATGCTTGCTTCGGGCCATAAAATTATTAGTCTCATGGATGGCAATGCGGGGTATAATCAAATATTCATGGCCGACGAGGACATCCACAAGACCTCTTTTCGATGTCCGGCGCAATCGGCTTGTACGAATGGGTAGTAATGACGTTCGGCTTGAAGAATGCTGGGGCAACATATCAATGGGCCATGAATTACATCTTTCACGATATGATCGGCTCGTTGGTAGAGATATACATTGACGACGTGGTTGTCAAGTCAAGGGAGATAGAAGGCCACATAGCCGATCTGAGACAAGTGTTAGAACAGACGAGGAAATACGGTCTGAAGATGAATCCGCTTAAGTGCGCGTTCGGCGTATCGGCCAGGCAATTCTTGGGATTTCTCGTTCATGAAAGAGGAATTGAAGTTACACCAAGAAGCATAAATACTATCAAGAAAATTCAACCTCCGAAGGACAAAAAACAACTCCAGTCATTGATCGGCAAGATAAACTTCATCAGGCGGTTCATAGCCAATCTCTCAGAAAAGATGGAGCCGTTCACAGCACTACTTCGGCTGAAAGCCGACCAGACATTCACATGGGGGGCAGAGCAGCAGAAGGCGTTAGACAACATAAAAGATTATCTAAGCTCCCCTCCAATTTTAATGCCTCCACAAAAGGGAATACCGTTCAAGCTGTACCTATCAGCCGATGACAAATCAATCGGCTCCGTCCTAATCCAGGAAGTCGACGGCAAAGAAAAAGCCGTCTTCTATCTCAGCCGACGGTTGCTAGACGTGGAGACAAGGTACTCACCTGTGGAGAAGTTATGCCTATGCCTCTATTTTTCATGTACAAAGTTAAGGCACTATCTACTGTCCAACGAGTGCACAGTAATCTGCAAAGTCGATGTAGTTAAGTATATGCTATCGGCTCCAGTGCTCAAAGGAAGAATTGGGAAGTGAATTTTCGTGCTAACAGAGTTCGATCTGAGGTATCAGGCACCAAGGGCAGTCAAGGGGCAAGCCATAGCCGATTTCATTGGAGCACAGAAACGACTCAATCGGCTCAGTGAAAATTATGCCTTGGACTTTGACGTTCGATGGCTCGGTTTGCACTAACGGCTGTGGCATCGGCTTGGTCATTATTTCACCGAGGGGGGCAAGCTTCGAATTTGCTTTTGCCATCAACCCCCACACTACAAACAACCAAGCCAAATACGAAGCCATCCTTAAAGGGTTACATCTACTCAAGGAAGTTGAAGCCGACGCCATCGAAATAATGGGAGACTCGTTGTTGGTCATCAGCCAATTATCAGGAGAATATGAATGCAAAAACGATGCGCTGATGGTCTATTATCGGCAATGTCGGGAGTTAATGGACGGTTTTCGGTTAGTTACTTTGAAACATATCCCCAGAGAGCAGAACACAAAGGCCAATGACTTGGCTCAGGGGGCATCGGGCTATTGGCCGATGCTGAAAGAAGTCGACATAGATGTTGCCGCCATTACAGCAGATGATTGGAGGTTTGAAGTTTACAACTATCTCAAAAACCCCTCTCAATCAGCCACAAGGAAGCAACGATACAAGGCATTGCGATACGTGTTGCTCGATGAAGATCTGTACTATCGAACGATTAACGGCGTGCTACTCAAGTGCTTGGGAGCCGATCAGGCTACAGTGGCCATCGGAGAAGTACACGAAGGCATCTGTGGCACACATCAATCGGCCCACAAAATAAAGTGGCTACTTCGCTGAGTAGGGTATTTCTGGCCAACGATGCTGGAGGATTGTTTCATGTATTACAAGGGCTGCCAGGATTGCCAGAAGTTTGGCGCCATACAACGAGCACCAGCATTGGCTATGAATCCAATCATCAAGCCGTGGCCATTCAGAGGATGGGGGGCATTGATATGATCGGCCAGATCAATCCACCCTCAAGCAAAGGACATAAATTTATCCTGGTGGCGATGGATTACTTCACAAAGTGGGTGGAGGCGATTCCCCTCAGAAAAGTAGATTATAAGGACGCAATCGAGTTTGTCAAAGAACACATCATCTACGATTTGGCGTCCCACAAACAATAACAACAGATCAGGGATCTATCTTTGTATCGGACGAATTTATTCAGTTTGCCGACGGCATGGGGATCAAGCTGCTTAATTCTTCTCCATACTACGCACAAGCCAACGGACAAGCCGAGGCCTCAAACAGAAGTTTGATCAAATTGATTAAAAGAAAGATCTCTGAGTACCCTAAACAATGGCACAGCCGATTAGCCGAATCACTGTGGGCATATCGGATGGCATGCCACGGGTCAATTCAAGTCCCTCCGTACAAGGTGGTCTATGGACATGAGGCAGTACTGCCCTAGGAAAGTGTCGTCGGCTCAAGGCGCATTCAGCTACGGGATCAACTCACGCCGACGATTATTATCACCTAATGGTGGACGAATCGGAAGATTTAGTTTTATCCAGGACAAGGGCCCCTGGAAAAGTCACAAAGGATAAAGAACGAGTAGCCGATATTATAATAAAAGGTGGTGCCTAAATCTTTTGAGGAAGGCGAGCTCGTTTGGAAATTGATACTGCCGATCGGATCCAGAGACAACAAGTTCGGCAAATGGTCACCAAATTGGGAAGGACCTTTCAAGATTCACAAATGCGTCTCTAAAGGAGCTTACATGCTAAAAGGACTGGACGGAGAAGTATTTGGAAGGGCTCTTAATGGAAAATACCTAAAGAAATATTACCCAAGCGTATGGATCAACTCGTGATTCGGCTATGGTTACTTCAGCTGATTTACGACAGCCGATGTCTTACAATAACAAGGCATCGCCTTTAGGCATTTTTATGCAACGTCTTTTGCTAAGTTTTCTATGATTGGCTCATGATTGGCCGATAGGGACGGCAAGGATGCGTGAACGGCTTGAACTCACAATTTTGTCGACACCGAAGCTATCAACAAAACTTGGGGGCATATACGTACACGAGCCGATTGCAAAATCGGGCCGATTTTTTGGCGTCAGGATGTTTGAAAGATTTTCACAACTGTTAAGCCTCGTAATCGGCAGTCCAAATAAAAGTGTTGGAAGTGATTTGGATCGACGACCGTGATTCAAGCGCTAACATTAACGGTCATGGTGTGATCTCGGAATCGGCGACGCGAAACGATACGGGTGGCCGGGGTAGATTTCAGCGTAAGCGATTCAAGACACTACGCGCGGCCGAAAGCCGATCTCATCTGCGAGTACAATGGCAAAAGATTGAAAAATTATATTACATGATTCAAAGCCGATTACAAGCACGGCTAAAGTGATTGTCCAACCCCAGCACAAAAGTACAAGTATAATACAAGAGGCAGCAGCCGATTTCAGAACATTGAATTGTTACAAGCTCATTGTTTTAGGAAATCAGCTGTGGCCGACAACGCCGTTTGCCTAATCTGGTCTATCTCGTCGATGGCCCTGACATCGTTGGCCTCGGACCCCGTCACCGGCCGGATGCCCTTCACTAGATCCTGCAGGTGTGCCACAGCCGCCTTGATGCCTTGACGTTGAGCTTCGATCTCGGCCGGCAAGCAAGCCATGTACTCCTTATGGATGTCGATCTCGTTCGTGACTTGAACGAGATCGGCCATCAGCTGATCTTGGCGCGCAAGGAGTTGCTCGAGCTTGGCCGCCGGCTCAGTCTTCAGGCGGTCGAAGGCAGCCTTCTGGCTCTCGATGTCATCCTTGGTCGACTGGAGGGTGGCCGGCCACGCCTGGCTCTCGCAGCGATCGGCTATCCGCTGCCGTGCCCGTTCGTACTTAAGCTGGTGGACTTCCATGAAGGTGGCCGGCACAATGGCGTCGGCTAGGGCTTCCGGCAGCTGGCCTTGAATTTCTTTGAATCGCGCACGTATTGAGCCGCTGTCGACCACCAGCGCGTCCAGCAAGGCCTCCAGCCGATTGCCGATGTCGGCTAGGGTGGCCCTCAGGTCCTCAGCCGGCGTCACCAACGCCTCCTTGCCGATTTCGCCGGACTCCTCGAACTCCGACAAGTCAAAGTTGAGGAGGTCGGCTATGTTCTGCAAAAAAGAGAGATGATCAGAAGACAATAAGTTGACAGAAGCCGATCATCAGTTTCAGTCGGCTTACCGTGGGCACCGGGGTTGGAGCGATCGGCTCGGCTGGATCGCCGCCTGCGGCCGTCGGGGCCTCTTCGTCGACGTTGTCACCGCCGCCCGCGGCAGGCTCAGCATGCTCGTTGGACGCCTGGGGGGCAGCCGATGGGGATTGCGGGGGCTGCAAAAGAAAGAGTTAGCGGACAAATCGGCTAATTACTACATGTCAAGTGGCAGGAGATGATTACCGATGACGCGGGGCGTGAAGTGCGGTCGACCAATTTCTTGACCTAAAAAGAATGGTTCGATCAGATACAAGTGATCATCGTGAAGCCAAATTTGGTGAAGTGAAGGCTTACCGGCCGATTTTTGGCTGGGGGACTTGGGACCGTTGAGGCGTCGGCTGGAGCGTTGACCGACTCAGGACTCAAAACCCCAGGTTCGGCCGTCGCTCCGACAGCCGCCGGCATTTCCTCGCTGGCGGCGGCGTCGAGGAACTGCGCGACGGCCGGATCCAAAGGGGGGAGGCTATCGGCTGGCGCCGCCGGCTTCTTCTCTTTCAGCCTCTTGGGGGCAGGCGCGGCCGACGGCTGTGGAGGTGGTGTAGCCCTTTTCTTCTAGGTGATTGGCTGGTGCACTGCCCTTGCAGCAGCGACGCCAGCTTCGGCTCCCCCCAGCCGATGGCCGACGGAGCAAGGCCGCGCCCCCATCCAGAACACCTAAACGGTATTCGATGGGGCGCCCGGAATCGCTCACCGTCGGCTGCTCCGTCTTCGTCTCCTGCAAACCAGAGGGCAAACGTCAATCGGCTATATCAGCCAATGATAAGAAGAAGAAAATCATTTGGGACTTAAAGCTTACCGAGGGGATCTCCTCAGGCAGGAGGAGGTCGACGTAACAAGACGACCGCTGATGGAAGATGTGGCGCTTGATTTCAGCCCACCATTGGTCGTAAGCGGCGCTTTTCTTCAGCGCCAGTGGCATCACGCCGACATCGTCGAGGGGAGGGCCGGCTATATTCAGCAGCCGATCAATTATCAAGTCCTGGCTTATCACTCTCCTTGTCTCAATCTTATCGGCATAAAAGAAGCCGATGGGCAGCTGCCCAAAACTGAATTGCCTCACCGCCGACACCGGGTAATAGAACTCATAGCTCTTGGCCACTGATCGGCCCTGGTGGATCCCGGTCGGTAAGATGTAGGGGGACAGAGTGGCGATGAATAGCTCCCTGCACCTCGGGTTGTTGGCTGAGTTGACGTCTTCCCAATTGAAGTCGGCCGGCAGCTTGAACAGTCCCTGGTCCCGGTAAAAGTACCAGGCGCGGTTCTCGCGAGACAGCCCGTCGTAGAGGGCGATGAACCATTCGGCCAGCAGTTCGGCTGATTGCTTTGAGCCTACGTGAGCGACTGCTGCTTCCCCGTAGCTCATGCACCTAGTGGTGGTGATCTGGTTGCCGTCCTCATCCTCGATCGGCTCCAACCTTGGAAATACGGCGTCGTCGAGAGGGAGCCGACCGGCCACCCTTTGGGTTGCCGGCACTAACCGATCCGGAGGAACCACCGGGGCCGCCGGTGGTGATTGGGGCGTTGGCGGCTATCTTCATGGCGGCCCGATGCAACATCGATATAGATAGCCGAGGAGGTACTTCCCCAGTGCAAGTTTTCCTCCTTCGACCAGGACTTCGGCTACGACCTGCCAGTTGGCGGTCGGCCCGTAGCTCGATCCACAGAACACAAATTTTTCGAGCCACATCATCAAGAACGCGGCGTGTTCCCTGTGGCCGACTGATCAAGAACGGTTGCATATTACAGTTCAAAGAAGAAAATGTACTAGTCAAGCAAAAAGAAAACGAAGGAAAGTGCTACTTAAAAAATGGCTGAACGTAATATTGATGCAATGTGTTTGAAGGAGCAAATTTGAAGGTAAAAGAAAGTTATGGATCGAAGGGAGTACCTCGGGAACTCGGCCATGGCGGCGGGAACCGCGGCGGTGGTTGGCGCAGCGGCTACGGCCCAGCTTGGCGGCGGTGGTGGCGCGGCGAGAGGTGCTCGATGCGACGACGGTGGAGGCCATCGGAGTGATTGGGGAAGAAGATGCGTCTGGTCCGTGGGGCGCGACGAGGTTTGATGAACGCCGGTGGGATCGCCGGAGAGGAGAGAGAAGGCAAGAAGCTTGTGTGCAAAGGAGGCTGAGTACGCTTTGAAGGCGTAAGCGTCTCGGCCGAGGAGAGTGGATATTTAAAGGGCATTTGGGGAGAAGCCGAAGCGGTTCAGGTCAAGAATAGAGCGGGAGTTTGAACAGGCAAGCAAATTCGTAACACTTCGTATCACGGACTTGGGGGGCATGTGTTAACACTGAAATTTGGTAATTGAGTCCTTGAGTCTGCAAAGGCGAAGCAGAATCGGATCGGCTGGTCTGGTGTGGTAACAGGGACCGCATCGGCGAGGAGTGATCGCGTGAAACCAATCGGCCGAGGTTGGATCGGACAAAGGCAGCCGATAGCCGATTTCAGGTTCGGAAAGATGAAACCGTTTCGATGCAGCAGTTTGAAGATAAATAGAAGATTCGGTTGTTAGTAGCGCGTTAAATGATATTGCCACTTATGGATAGAGTCCTGTAACGGCAATTGTATCTGTAATCTAGGGGTTTGTTTAGACTGTTAGTTGTAACACGACATGGGTCCTTTCTGGGATAATGTTGTGTTTTAAATAGTAGTTTAGATAGAGTCTAGGGTTTGTACAGATATTTGTATCTTGGGTATAAATAGGACCCGAGACCATCTGTAAAACACAATCACAATCAATCAAACCTTCGGCGCATCGCCAACCTTTTTCTTCAGACGAGCACTGTGTTTGGCTACGGGCTGCGTCGTTTCGATCCCCAGATCTAGGTAAATGCTTGTCATTAGTGGTATGATCTGTCGTTTCTAGTGCTTCCATCGTAATGACACATTAGATTCAAGAGTTTATACTGCGTTAGTTATCATATAGCGCATATAAATTAGATCAATGTTTAGATCTATCTTGCCATTGGCTAGTTCTGTCAAGAACTTGCAGCCGATAGGGCTGGATCTAAAGGTTGGCTGGTTTATATGCGGTATCCACCATCTCGAGGGATATAAATCGGCTGAAATAGATCAGGTTTTTCTTTTTATACTTAATGCTGCATCGGGTTCAAACTATTAAGTCGTTTTTAGAACTATCAATGATCCGTTTGAGATTTATATTATTTAGAGATAGTGCCGGGGTTTGAGCCGGCCTTATCTCGCCCGATATGTTTTTTTAATATATTCATTATTAGATTTGTATTAGGACTGCCTCTTATGTTAAGATCGCATTCTTGTCGGACGTTGCTAGCTGAAATCGGCCTACCATCGACAACCGATGGCCGATTTTCGAGCTATTCATCTGTTTCAAGAATGATATCTTTTTATAAGATTCATCGAAGTACTAGCCGATTCATTGTTAGCTTTCCAGTATCGGCTAGGTTATAGATTCATATATTTATTATTCTTTACTGTATTTGGGTTAAGCGGCTGATGCTATCTCGGTATAGCCGATCCATTCCAGTCACTTGGCTTAAATATAGTTTAGAATAGCATATATATGTTTATGGATTCCCTTAGCCAATCCGGTGGGGATCTGACCTAACACTTAACGCATATTCCCTTGTTTTTCTTATTGATTAACAGATCAAATCAATCGGCACGCCCGCACAAGACAAAGTGCGGAGAAAGACTGCACCGGAGTTAGCGATCTCCCTGTGCCAACGCGTGAGAGAAATTTCTCATCAACACCTCGCCACCCAGTGAGCCGATTTCGCATGCCCGCTTCAGCCGATTCGACGCGTGCCTGTGCCGGCGTCGGCCACGTCACGCCGTGCGCTCGCGTCAATGCTCTCCGTCGCATCCGTGCCCTGTGCTCGCCTCAGCCACGCCGCGCAGCGCCGAGCCATCTCGTTGCATGCGCTGTAGCCACGCCGTTCCATCGTTAGCCGATTCCGTGCGCTGTAGCCGCCCGCACCTATAAAAGAGGCCCCGGCCTCCCTCTCGCCACACCGCACCACCCCAAGCCCCCTCAGCCCCGTTAATCCCATAGCCGACGCCACACGCCGACGCCCCCTTGCGTTGTCTGCGTCACCAGTGAGCCGATTTCCCTTTTTCTCTTAGGTGATTCACCTTGAGTCTAGCTTCTAATGCTCTATTCACGTCCATGTTTTAAGCCACAAGTTTTCTTCGAGTTTTTGATTTCCAAAGCTATATTTATATCAAAACCTCAGCTTAAACCATTTCAAATCCCATCTAACCCTCGGGTCATAGTTTCAACAAAATTGAACTTCAAGTCTGGGATTTTTGTATGCCTATGACACAAAAGTATTTTCAATTTGGATATTGTCCTCCTATGTTTATATGTACTTTTGACTCGGTGTTATCCCAGATTTCAAAACACTATAACTCTTTCTCACTCCCTTTCATTTCCAAATTCAGATTTATCAAACCTAACATTATCTAAAACCACCTTAGAACATTAGGAAGTGCTTTATGATTTTTATTTGGCTTTTGTTGGATTTTATTGAATTCTGACCGAATCCAATCTTTTCTCTCGCACGTACGATTAGCGTCTGAGGAAGGCGTTGAGTATGCGGAATACCCCAACCAACAAGTGTGCGAGCAAGGCAAGTCATCACTCCCTTTGAACATGTTGATCCTAATTGCGAAATGATATTGATTTAAACTTCAAATATGCATGCTATACACGAAATACCTATGCTTGATATGTCATGCCTTGATATTGCTTACCCTTAGATATAATCTTTGTAACCCTCGATGTGATATAACCGAAGGAAAACCTTCGGTAAAATGCTTAGCCATGCTTATACTAGAATCTTGCATACTCATATTTTTACAAAAGCTATATGCTTGGGCAACTACCTTAGGGAAGGTAGTTGAGATACGGCATGTGGAGACATGAGTGCCACAATGCCTTGAACATGATGAAAATAGTTTTGATGGAAAAATGAAAGTACAAAACAAATGTTTTTAGACTGGGGCAGATGGATGGATTTGGGTGGATTCCGGCAAAGGCAAGTGTCATCCCTGGTCGATTAAGGACCGAGCCATGAGACTTATAACCTGGAACGAGCCAGTACAACCGTACTTCTCGAATGGGTATAGACCTAGCGGAGTAGATAGCCGAGCGGAGGCAGTATCCCTGCATAGTGGTTCTTGTGTGGAGATGTGGTTCTGGTTGTTGAGATAAGGCTGCGGCCTACGTGTTGAGTAATGAATGAGAATTTGGTGAGTTTCCCCTTACCCCAGGAGCGCCAGAACTCCTCTCACTGCTAGGAAAGGACAGCTAGAGTGCAAGAGGAATTAAGTTCATGGAGCGGGTACTGCCAAAGTGAGGTTATCAAAAGGCTTTGCCGTGACCGTCCCATATAGAGGGATGTAGGCTCATTCAATGGGCAGTTGCGGAGTACGGGTAAAGTGTACATCCACTGCATTGTGAGTAAACCAATCTATTCGAATAGCCGTGCTCGCGGATAATGAGCGGCGTGACAAGTTTCTCTTGTGGCTAGACTCATAAGTTTTAAAATGACGGGTTGGTATGCATAATGATTTTGTGTGCTGGTGGACTCAACTTCTCGAGATGCAAGAAGGGGTAGACTCCCCAGAAAACCATGACGATTCGGAGGCGGGAAGCCATCCTTGGTATCACGCTGGATGGCAGACAGAACCGTCGCCGACTTAATATACTCTGGAATTAAAACTTGACTTGGCTAGATGTTAGGCTTTTGAAATGATTTATGAAAATTGGCCTTGCGCAAATAAACCTCAACCATCCTTTGAATGACCCTATCATGTGCATCATTCCGTGTTGGCTTGCTGAGTACGTTGGGTACTCACCCTTGCTATATGCACAAACCTTCAGATAGTAGGAACGAAGAACTGGAGGACCCCTATGCTTACTGCCAGGAGGGCGAAGAAGAAGAAGGCGCCTACTAGGTCTTAGTCCCCGGTCGTTGCCTGTGGCAATCGACGAGCCGCTGCCTTCAAATTCTGCTGCCTTATCTAATTTCTGCTTTTGGTTGTATCCGGACCAGTAGGTCCTGCATGTATTGGATATTGCCTTCGGGCCTATTATTGTAATATATTTGTGGTGTAAAACTATTCGTGCACTTTGCACCTGGTAATTCAGTACTGTATTCGTGGGTACCACACTACTCGATCCAGGGAAATGGTACTATGAACACGAATGATTCCCATCCTCAAAAACGGGGGTCTACAGTATACTACCGATCTATCCTAGTCACTTGGTTTAAATGAGCTTTAAGACTCGGATTACATTCTGTTAACAGCTGACTCCTGAACAGCAGGCTGAGTACAAGGAGATAATGGACCAGTTGCAGAGTCATTATCTGCAATCTTTTGCTCTGACCAGATCAAGGACGGTCATCCAAAAATACAAGGTCAAGATCCCAGGTCAGGATGAATCTGGAGCAAGCTCTAGCAAGGGCAAATAACAAGAAATCAAGTAGGAGGAAGGGCCAGAGCTAAACAATCTGCAGGACAGGATCGATTATGTTGTCCATCATGCTCTGATCAATCAATCTGGAATATTGGTCAATACCCTCAACAACATGATTAGCACAGTTGTCAACTCCAGGATAGCTGAACATCAAGCCAGGGGCCCAGTATTTCTCCCTGAGGGCAAATTTCCTCAGTACAGGGCCTTGGCAACAGATGGGTTGCCGACTGCTGTAGGGGTTCCTCCAGAACAGCCGCCCGCGCTAGGATCGGTTCCCCTCAAGCCGTTTGTGCCACCATCGGTGTCAAAACCGCAAGAATTTCAACCCAACGTTCTGATAAGGCCACAACCTCAGCATACGAGCTATGAGATTCCCTAGATGTCTCCGAACGGATTGAGGCCATGTTCGCGCAAGTCGGCTACCCGTTCTACCCAAGGTGCGATAGGATCCTACCCATCAAGCTTCCCTCAACATCCCTGTTGGCTCTTAGCCTCTCGCATGATCGCAGCTTCACATGATGCATCAATCTCCTCAGCAGCGTGCAGGAGGTGACTTTAACCAGCAATATCAGCCTCACTTGCCTCAGATGCCGTATCGACAGGGATCGCTCCAGTTCGACCAATAGCCGATATAGCAGCAAGCACAAGAGGCACCTCAACAAAGCAAACCCCGGGTGGACCGATTGTCGATGTGATGAGAGAGCAGTTCGGTCTCAAACCCAAGGACACCGGCAACATGTATCGGTATCCATATCCCGAATATTTTGAGAGGGTTCCATTGCCCAACACATACAAAGTACCAGATTTTTCCAAATTCTCAGGGCAGGACAATGTTTCTACCTATGAGCATGTTAGCTGATTCTTAGCCCAGTGCGGAGAGGCATCGGCTAAAGACGCCTTGAGGGTTAGGCTTTTTCCCCTCTCCCTCTCTGGATTCACATTTACTTGGTTTTCTTCGCTTCCATACAATTCTGTTTAGAGTTGGGCCAATTTAGAAAAACACTTTCATCGCTACTTCTACACCGGCATCCATGAGATGAAGCGTTCGACTTAATGACCATTAGGCAAAAGGACGACAAATCAGTCCAAGGTTATATCCAAAGATTCGACATGAGAAATCGGTGCTACAACTTGGTGCTATCCAATTCCCGCTAGCCGATCTTGCCTTCCGTGGTTTGTTAACACCCATCAGGGAGAGATTTTTGGCTCAAGATTTTGAAAGCTTGGCACACCTGGCTCAGAAGATTACTGCCCATGAGCAACGTTTCCAGGAAGCCAAGAAAGCCTTTAAGAAGGTTAGCCACGTTGCCTATGCTTCTGACTCAGATTCAACTGACAGTGAAACTGAAGTGGCAGCAACCGAATGGGATAGGAACAAAAAGATCATAACCTGCCAATGGGTGAAAAATTCGGCTAAAGAGCGAAGTACGATTTTGACATTACTAAAACCGACAAAATCTTCGATCTGCTGCTTCGGGAGAAATAGATCCAACTTCCAGCCAATCACTTCATCCCATCAGCTGAGGAGTTGAAAAAGAGAAAATACTACAAGTGGCACAACACCAGTTCCCATAGTACGAACGGCAAGGTGTTTCGCCAGCAAATCCAGTCGGCTATAGAGGCTGGAAAAAATAAATTTGAAGACCCAAAGAAGCCGATGAAGGTTGATGGGAACCATTTTCCTGTTAACATGGTTTATGCCAGCCGCTGATCATCCTATCATCACCCCCAAGAGATGGATGGCTTGATCAAATTCATGAAGGAACATGAAGAAAGAGAGACATGCAGAGTCTACAGAGTCCATCCAATAAAACATGATCGGCAAGAAGAGGTTTACTATCGGCAAGATGATGGCTTCGATCCCATTGGAGCTGTGAATTCTTCAGGTTTTGCTGGAACCAGGGGATGAGGCTGCCATCACTCCAAGACTGTCCAGTGTGCAGTGGTTATGGAGATGAACAGGCCGAAAGCTCCAGCCGATTGCCGCCCGAAGAGAATCGGCTGAGACAAAGAAAATGCCCCGTTCACCAAAGGCTGGGCCCAATCCATGAAGATTTCTTTCAGGAGGACTTCGAGGATGACGAAGAACAAGCTGCCAACCCACAGTGGTGCCCCTCCGACACTTTCACAAAGACCCAGAAACGGAAGGTGCAACGGATGAAGAGCGAGGGACGGCTGCAAGAGATTCAAGCCGAAATTGATTATCAGCTGAGAAAGAAGAAGGAGCAAGAGCGCCCAAGGAAGCAGTGGCACATGAAGAACAATGTCATTGCAGCTGATAAGGACCAAGCCGACCAGGCAAAGAGAAAGGCCAAGGGAAAGGTTGTGGCCTATGCATCGGTTAATATGGTCTTTGTGTTACCAGCCGAATTTGAAGCGGCTCAAGCCGATGCAGATGGCGTAGAAGAGTCACTGGCCAAACTCGTGTTGTCCCCGGAGCAAGCCATCTTTGAAAAACCAGAAGGAAGAAAACATCGATATCTTAATCCTCTTTATGGCAGAGGATTTGTCAATGGGAAGCCAATGTCAAAAATGCTAGTTGATAGGGGGAGCTGCTGTCAATCTAATGTCCTATGCTACTTTTAGAAAGCTGGGCAAGGGTTCCGATGACCTCATCAAAACAAATATAGTCCTTAAGGATTTTGGCGGGAACCTATCTGAAACAAAAGGGGTTCTTAATGTTGAGCTGACCGTCGGCAGTAAAACAGTGCCTACCACCTTTTTTGTCATCGACGGGAAGGGGTCATACATCCTTCTGCTGGGGAGGGATTGGATCCACGCCAATTGCTGCATCCATTCTACCATGCACCAGAGCTTGATCCAATGGCAAGGCGACAAGATCAAAATTGTTCCAGCTGACAGGACAGTAAAAGTAGCCAATGCCGATTTAACCCTTTGGGAAATCGACGACATCGATTGCTTGTCCGGCAAGGTTTGGGAGGCTGATTTTCTAAAGTGTCTGATTGTACTATACAACCAATTGGAGACGAAGAGCCTCAATTATTACTTTGAGAGCGTCGTGGAGGGCTCAAGTGTCTACACCAAGGACACCGTGGACGATCTCGATGGAAAGCTAGGACAAGGTTTTATGTCGACGATAAGCTTGAAGAAGTTGATATAGGTCCAGGAGATAGGCCTAGGCCAACATACATTAGTAAAAATTTGTCTTCTCATTTTAGAACCAGGCTTATTGATTTGCTAAAGGAATAAAAGATTGTTTTGCTTGGGAATATTTTGAGATACCAGGTCTTAGCCAATCAATTGTTGAACATCGGCTCCCTATTAAGCCAGGATATCGACAATACAAACAACCTCCCAGGAGATTTAAAGCCGATATGTATGATGTGATTAAGGCTGAAATCACTCGATTATATGATGTCGGTTTTATTCGACCGTGCCGATACGCTGAATGGGTTTCAAACATAGTTCCAGTTATCAAGAAAAATGGCAAGCTTAGGGTGTGCATCGACTTTTGAGACCTAAACAAAGCCACCTCTAAGGACGAATACCCCATGCCAATTGCCGATTTGTTGGTGGATGCTGCTTTAGGGCATAAGATTATAAGTTTTATGGATGACAATGTTGGTTATAATCAAATTTTTATGGCTGAGGAAGATATCCACAAAACCTGTTTTTGGTGTCCTGGTGTGATTGACTTATATGAGTGGGTTGTCATGACATTCGGACTGAAAAATGCTGGAGCTACTTATCAGAGAGCCATGAACTATATTTTTCATGACCTAATTGGCTTCTTGGTTGAAATATACATTGATGATGTGGTTGTCAAATCAAAGGAAGTAGAAGACCACATAGCCGATTTAAGGAAAGTATTGGAGAGAACAAGGAAATATGACTTGAAGATGAATCCCATTAAATGCGCTTTTGGTGTATCACTGGACAATTTCTAGGTTTTCTTGTTCATGAGAGGGGGATTGAGGTGACACAGAGAAGTATTAAGGCAATCAAGATTATTCAACCTCCACAGGACAAGAAGCAGCTGCAATCCCTGGTCGGCAAGGTAAATTTCATCAGACGTTTTATTGCTAATTTATCTTAGAAGATGGAGCCGTTCACGCCTTTGCTAAGGCTAAAAGCCGATCAAGAGTTTACTTGGGGGGCAGAACAACTAAAAGCTTTGGATAACATCAAGGATTATTTAAGCTCCCCTTAAGTTTTGATTTCTCCGTAGAAGGGAGTGCCTTTTAAGTTGTATTTGCCAGCTGATGAAAAATCAATCAGTTCAGTTTTGATCCAAGAGTTTGAAGGCAAGGAAAGAGAAATATTTTATCTTAGCAGAAGGCTTTTGGATGCAGAAACAAGGTACTCTCCTGTAGAAAAGTTGTGCTTGTGCTTATATTTTCTTGTACAAAGTTGAGGCATTATTTATTATCCAACGAGTGCATCATTATTTGCAAAGCCGATGTAGTGAAATACATGCTATCGACTCCAGTTTTGAAAGGGCGAGTTGGGAAGTGGATTTTTGGCTTGACAGAATTTGACCTAAGATATCAAGCATCCAAGGCAGTTAAGGGTCAAGCTATAGCCGATTTCATTGTTGAACACTGAGATGATTCAATCGCCTCGATCGACATGGTGCCTTGGACATTGTTTTTTGACGGATCAGTTTGCACTTATGGCTGTGGCATCGGCTTGGTTATCATATCACCCAGGGGGCGAGTTTTGAATTTGCTTATACTATTGCGCCCTACGTTACAAACAATCAAGCTGAATACGAAGCGGTCCTCAAGGGTTTACAACTTTTGAAAGAGGTTGAAGCCGATCTTTGTGGAGATAATGGGCGATTTCTTGTTGGTCATCAGCCAATTAGCAGGAGAATATGAATGCAAGAATGACACATTGATGATCTACAACCAAAAGTGCCGAGAATTGATGGATAGTTTTCGGCTAGTGACATTCATACATATCCCTCGAGAGCAGAATGCTGAAGCAAACGACTTGGCTCAAGGGGCATCAGGGCTACAAGCCGATGACCAAAGATACTGAAGTTGAAGTTAAGCAATCACGACGACGATTGGAGGTATGATGTTTTCAATTATTTAAAGAACCCTTCCCAATCGGCTTCGAGAAAATTGCGTTACAAGGCTTTGAGATATGTGTTGCTCGACGATGATCTCTATTATCGGACGATTGATGGAGTTCTACTTAAATGTTTGAGTGCCAATCAAGCCAGAATTGTAATGGGAGAAGTGCACAAAGGAATCTGTGGTACTCATCAATCAGCTCACAAGATGAAATGGTTACTTCGGAGAGCAGGATATTTTTGGGCAACAATGCTAGAAGAATATTTTAAATATTACAAGGGTTTTCAAGATTGTCAAAGATTTGGGGCAATTCAAAGAGCACCAGCGTCGGCTGTGAACCCTATTATCAAGCCTTGGCCGTTCAGAGGATGGGGAATTGATATGATCGGCCAGATTAATCCACCTCGAGTAAAGGACACAAGTTCATATTGGTGGGAACTGATTATTTTACAAAGTGGGTGGAGGCAATTCCTTTGAAGAAAGTTGATTTTGGGGATGCAATCGAGTTCGTCAAAGAACACATCATTTACCGATTCGGTGTCCCTCAAACGATTACAACCGATTAGGGGTCTATATTTGTCTCGGATGAGTTTGTCCAATTTGTAGAAAGCATGGGAATTAAATTATTGAATTCTTCACCATATTACGCACATGCTAATGGACAGGTAGAAGCATCCAACAAAAGTCTGATCAAACTGATAAAGAGGAAGATATCTGAATATCCAAAGTAGTGGCATATCCAATTGGTCGAAGCACTGTGGTCCTATCGAATGGCTTGTCATGGATCAATCCAAGTGCCTCCTTACAAATTGGTATATGGGCATGAAGCTGTACTGCCATGGGAAAGTGTCATCGGCTCAAGAAGGATTCAATTGCAAGATGAGTTAACAGCCGATGATTATCACAATCTAATGGTGGATGAATCAGAAGACTTGGTTTTATCCAGGATGCGTGCTTTGGAAAAGGTGACCAAGGATAAAGAGAGGGTTGCTCATCATTATAACAAGAAAGTTGTGCCTAAATCATTTTCAGAAGGCGAGCTAGTCTGAAAATTAATCTTGCTGATTAGTACAAGAGATAACAAATTCGACAAGTGGTCACCTAATTGGGAAGGACCTTTTAAGATCCACAAATGTGTTTCCAAGGGAGTTTACATGCTAGAAGGACTCGATGGAGAGGTATTTGGAAGGGCTTTAAATGGTAAGTATTTAAAGAAATATCATCCCAGTATATGGATCAACACATGATGGCCGATGTGTTTACATCGCCTTTAGATGGCTGATATGATACATATCGCCCTTAGTCTCTTCAAATATGCTATAATCGGCTGTGCTCTGCCGATATTTGTTGGCCGATATAAAGTATATCGCCCTTAGTCATTGTATTCTTATCATAATCGGTTATGATTTAACGTATACATGATGGCCGATTTCGTCTGTTGTCCTCGAGCTATAATTTTATCAATGATCTGTTGACATTGTAAAATTAGGGGGGCATATATACATATCCAAAGTCAGAATCAAGTGGATTTCAAATTTTTTGCGGACTTTGAGGTTTTTTAGAGACAATGAAGACTTCGAAAATCGATAGAAGTAAAATTGGCAGAAGTTATATTATACAACATGAAGCTGGAGTTTGCAAAAGTTTGTCGATACAAAAGAATATGCTACAAGTGTTCTGAGGTTACAAAAGAACTAGCCCTATTACAAGATCAGCTTCAGTTGCTGGTTAGTTGGTTGATAGCCGAGATCACCCTTTGTCTGATCTGCTCAATCTCATCTATCGTCTGGGCATCGGCTGCATCAGTGCCTGGGATCATTTTCAGTGATTTCCTCAGATCCCCTAAATACTGTATTGAAGACTTCACTTTGGCTTTTTATTCCTTGACGGCCCTTGGGAGATCGACAAGCCTCTTTTCTTCATAAGCCAGTTCAGCTCTGCATCTTTCAAGCTTGGCCATGAGGTTTGCTTCTCGCTTCTTCAGCCGATCGATGTTGGTTTCAATAGAAGATGGCCCTGCAGTCATTTCCTCTAGCTTGGCTTTCTCAACGATGATAGACGACCGATTGGTTTCTACCATCGCCTCAAGGTTAGTTCTCGCCCTCCTGTCAGCATTTCGTTGCCTTGCCCTTTCCAATCTGTGACGATATTGATCGAGATGAGCAGCCTGGGAGATGGTATCGACTACTTCATCTGGGAGCTAACTTTCAATCTCTTCGAACCTGGCTCTGATCGGCCCACAATTGGTGACCAAGTAGTCCAGTGAGGCTTCCAGCCGACGAGCTAGGTCCAAAAGTTTCTCTTTCAGCTCATCGGCTATAGGTGCTTGGGCCTTGCTGATGGTTTCCTCTTCTTCACCAATGAACTCCCTTATGTCAAAAGAAAACATATCGGCTAAAGCCTGCAAGATACAAGTCATGTTTGTTGAGGTGTAAAGGAATTTGAGTAGCCGATTCTGTTCTTGAGAAAGTTTCTTACCTTAATAGTGGGAGCTGCTGTCGGTTCTTCCTCTTCAACGTGGTGGCTACCCCTAGCCGATGGAGTGTGCTTGCTTGATACATGGGGGGCACCCGATGGAGAACGAGGAGGCTATACAAAAAAGACTAAGTGTTAGTTATAATCGGCAGGTTAACAAAAAGAGAGGTGAGTTTGGAGGTTACTGGTGAAGCTGGGCGTGGCTGCCGGTGGGCCAGTCTTTTGCGCTACAAGTAAAGGGGTTTTGTTAAGGACAAGGAAACTTCAAGAAAAAATTGAATTACCAAGAAAAGAAGGATGCATACTGGTTGAGGGCGAGGAGGATGCCTTGGAGGAGATGGTGTTTTTTGAGTTTGGTCATCGGCTGATGGCGTTTGTGCATACTTGCTTGAATGACTTGATTCAGCTGCAGCCTCGTTGACAAACTGGTCAATTTCTTCGTCCATGATTTCTTGATTGAGGGCCTCCTCCATGCTCGGGTCCAATGAAGGCAAGCTGTCGGTTGGGGCTGTTTTCTTCCTCTTTGACTTCTTCTTCTGTACAACCGACGGGCCGACAACCGATGGTTTGGGCCTTTTTTTCCTTGATAATGCCTCACGGGTTTGGTCATGCAGCAGGGTTGACACCTTTGGCGCATTAAAGCCGATGATGGATGGAGCGAGTCCATCACTTGGAAAACGCCCTGAGGCATAATGAATCTCAACCCCTGAGTTGCTCTCATGAGGGGGAGAAGAATCTGTTGTCTGCAAAAGAGGAGGACGATCTTTAAGTATTAAGAAGACGTTAGCCGATAATTTAAAAAAAATTTGAACAAAGGAAAAATACTTACTTTAGGGACTAAGTCTGGAAGAAGTGTGGTAAGGTACATTGAGGATGGCTGATGGAAGATGTGCCTCTTCAACTCAATCCACCATCTGTCATATGCTGAACTTCTTTTCATTGCTAGCTCCAGAGTCCCTATACTGCCAAGAGGAGGGGCCTCCATATTCATCAGCCGATCCATCATTAGTCTTGAAGTGATCTCACCCCTTGTCTCGATTTTGTCAGTGAAATATAGACCAATCGGCAGTTGTTCTAGCCCAATTTGTCTGGTAGCCGATGATGGGTAGTAAAATTCATAGGACTTGGAGACATTTCTGCCTTGGTGGATGCCGATTGGTAGAATGCAAGGGGTGATTGCAGTGGTGAAAATTTCCCTTGGCTTCTCAAATTCTTCAGAGTTGAGCTCATCAAAGTTGAAGTCTGAATGGAGTTCGAATTCTGGGCAGCCTGAGTAGAAGAACCAGGTTCTTTTGTTCTTTGAGAAGCCATCGTAAAAACCAGTGAACTAATCGGCAAGCAGCTGATTTGATAACTTAGAGCCAGGGTGAGTTGAAGCAGCCTCTCCAAAAGACATACATCTGCGTGTAGTCACTTCTTCACCATCATCATCTACAATCGGCTCTACTCATGGGAATTCAGCGTCGACCAGATTGGGTCTGCCGGTAATCTTTTGCATCAAAAGGACCAGCCATAGTTACAAGAACCACCAGGGACCCCCAGTTCCTATAACTGAATCGGCTACGATTTTAGCCGATGCTTGGTTGAGGGTTTGGTATAGATAGCCCAATAGAAATTTCCCTAAGGGGATTTTCTCTTTTGACACTAGGGCTTCGGCTATGAGCTACCAGTTGGTGGTGGGGTCGCAACTAGATCCAGAGAAGACATACTTTTCCAGCCACATCATCAAGAATGCAGTATGTTCTCTAGGGCTGACAGATCCAGTACCCATGATTTGAGTGATGTAGCCGTTCCAACCCCCAATGGCCCTTGTATTAAAGGAGTATTGACACTTGGCGTTGAATTAGTTAATATTAGCCGATGACATTATGTCTAAGCCAGTTATCATGAACACGTCGATCAAGGTGGGGGTCATGAGTCCTTGCTGGAAGAAGAAGGCATTGAAGGTGTTATTCCAAAAATAGGTTGCAGTCGACATGAGGGGTTCATCCTTGGGCTGATCGGCTATGGTGAGAGCTAAGCATTGAGCTATGTCTACTTTCTCCCAATGGGTTTGCTTTCTGGCAACCATCCTTTGGTACCAAGCCGGTCAAGTTTTGTCAGTTGAAGGCCAGAATTTAAAAGTTCCATTCCAAGGTGCCAAACTGGGGTTTGAGATCCTATAGGGCATCCTATTAGTTTCGGTATTGATAATTTCAGAAGGATCTGTGTTGCCAATTGGTCCTAGAAAGTACCGCTCGTCATGGAGCAAACTAGGGACAACAATTTGATGAGCAAGGTGCTACAATGGAAAAAAAAGCGAATCTTAGAGGCCAAAAACGCAGATCTATGATGGCGAACAGAAAAGAAAGAGGATTCAGCCGATAGAACTCACCTCGGCGAACTTGGCCGATGGGGCGTCGAAAGGAGCAGATGAAGTTGCCATTGGCGTAGATGAGCTCGTCGTCGGAAAGGGAGGCCGCTGCAGCTTGTTGGGAGTTCCGAGGGGATCGCCAGAGAAATTTGGCAAGTTTTCTGGCTAAAGGTTTTGAGTGCGCAATTGACGGCATGAGTTTTTCTCGATGCGCTTGGGCGTTATTTGAAGACGCGCAGTAACGGCCAAAATGGAAATGCTCTAGGTTTTCTCGGAAGGTAGGATCACGCAAAATCCGCAACATTAACAATATCACGGACTTGAGGGGCATGTGTTGACGACCAAATTTGGCAAGATAGTCCCTGGGTTTGAAACTACAATTGAAGCGGAATTGAAGAAATGCGCGATTCTCAGAGACAGAGCGCATATCGACTGAATTCGAATCGGCTAAAGAGTCAGTCAGCTAAGACCGAGTCGGAAAGGGATATCTGATATAGCTGATTCCGATTGGGATAACTAAGTGTGACCGATCCCGGTGGGAAAGTATAGAGATCATTATTGGATTCGGTTTCCAGTGCTTCAAAGATGTTGCCATCTACGGTAAAGTCCGGAAAAGGCAGTTGTATCTTTAAGTTAGGATATTTTGTATAGTTTCCTTATAGATAATGTTGGTTTATTTTAGGCATATCTGTAATTCACTTTGTAATAGAGATAGGAATCGTGTCCGTCAAGGACTCGTCGTTTATCTGGGTATAAATATGACCCGAGATCATGTAATATGAATCAATCAACATCAGATCAATACAACTTCGGCTCATCGCCACCTTTTCCTTTTAGTTAATCTCGACAAGTTCTTGCTTCGGGTTGGGCTGCATTGGGTTTCAATCTCCAACGCAAGGTAATTCTTGTTACAAGCGGTTTGCACTCTCAGGATTAGTGCTTCCATCGTCATGATACTCTAATCTAGTTATAGTAATCTGCGTAGTTATCATATATGCTATATAATTTAAATCAATGTTGCGATCTAACCTCCAATCGGCTAGTATCAATTGCTAGATGATAACCGACAGGATTAGATCTCATTGTTGGTCTGGATTATATAGTATATCTACCATCTTGAAAGGCTGTCATTAAGCTGCTTCTTTTGGTACTTAATGATGCATCGTTTAGGTTCGATCTATTAAGTCGCCATTAGAATCATAAAGATCTAATTTGCTTCATAATTGCTATTAGAGATAGTATCGGGGTTTCAGTCGATCTTACCTGATTTAGTTATCTTGTTTTCTTACATGTATACTTGATGCTAAATCTGCCCTTTATATTTAGATCTCATTATATTAAATATATTAAGCTTATTATCAATCTGTTAAGGCATCTTAATGTTTGATTGTTTCTTGTTTAATTTATTTAGTCTGTTATGATATCTGAGTATAAAGCAGTATCGGAGTACTAGCCGATATATGTTAGATTAATCTCTTCAGCTATGTTGTAAACAAGTATAATCCTTGTCTTCTAGTATTTTTTAGATCTAAGTGATTCATATTGTCTCGGTATACTACTGATCTATCCCAGTCACTTGGTTTAAATGAGCTTTAAGACTCGGATTACATTCTGTTAACATCTACAGCCGATCGAACTAATCTAGTTGTTGTCGTTTCAATGCATATTGTATCGGTACAATATCAAACGATATGTCATCGGCCACTAGCTGATCGGCTATCAACACTACTAGAGAAATCATTGTCGGTTGAAGTGCAAAAATCCACAATAGTCCCGGTTTGAATAGTACACGGGACTAAAAAATATTTCTAGTCCCGGTTTAAAAAGTCTACGGATTTATAGGAACATTAGTCCCGGTTCGTGCCATGAACCGGGACTAAAGATCATCTTTAGTCCCGGTTCAAATATTGTCGGAAGGCGGGCATCTTTAGTCCCGGTTGGTAACACCAACCGGGACTAAAGATGCAATTTTGTCCGGTTGGTGTTACCCACCGGACTAAAGATGCCCAGCGCTCGACAGTTTTGACGACCTCGACACCATCTTTAGTTCCGGTTGGTAACACCAAGGGACTAAAGATGCTTGTCCCGGTTGGTGTTACCAACCGGACTAAAGATAATTTTGATCTTTAGTGCCGGTTGGTAACACCAACCGGACTAAAGATGGCTTGCTTTTATACTCCTTCTTCCTTCTCCGGCCGAGCCACTACACTTGTCTTCAAAATTTTTCTCTAGCTAGAGGGGAGGTTGCCAAAATTTTTGTGATTTTGTTTTGGTGATAATACACAAATCTTTGCTATCTACAAGGTTAGTAACTTCTTCCTCTTATGATCTATGCTTAGCACTTCGCATTTTACGGTTGTTTTCTATACATTTTCATCTGTAGATTTTTTTTGTAAACATGAGATTTTTTGTAAACATGAGGAGAGAGAAAATTTGTTTGGACTAATTATTTTTCTAAGCACATTACATTGTGTTGAGAAAAAAGTTAGGAAAAATAAAGAGGAAGAAAAGTATGCTTAGTACGTTACATTTGTAGGAATTTAGTCTGTATAATTTTATCTCAAAAAATGTTTATGGAAAATGATGAGAGAGAATCTTTTGGACAAAAAAGTTATAAAATAGATGACAAAGGACCTTTTAAAATACATGCAAAATAATTAATTAATTTTATGTTTACCACTTTAAAACCTTTTAAAAATAATTCTAATTTTTTTAGAACAACACATTACGTATGTTGGATTAGTATATAATTATTGTCTGATTACATATATATAATTATTGTAATAATATTTAAATGGTTTGAATTTCGTGGAATTTTCTTACGATTTTTGTGCATTCCATATAGATGGATCGGCAATGGATGTACAATGCGGATCGACCGAGAGAGTTTATTCAAGGTGTGCATTATTTTTTGAGTGTGGCCGATGCCAACAAGCAGAAGGGTTTCATACGTTGTCCATGCAAAAAGTGCAAAAACGAGAAGGAGTATTCTACATCAAGAATTATTCATGCCCACTTGTTTCAATCGGGATTCATGCCTCACTACAATTGCTGGAAATCGCACGGAGAGGTGGGGGTTGCAATGGAAGAAGATGAAGAAGACGACGACAACATTCTGGACTGTGGTCAATATGGTGGGTTTGAAAGAATGCAGCAGGCGAGGCGGGCGGGGATGTTGAAGAAAACGACGGTGCCGATGACCTTGGTCAGATGTTGCGCGACGTACAGGAGGACTGCGAAGGCGTAAAGGAGGTGCAGAAATTGGAGCGTATGTTGGCGGACCACAAAAGGTCCTTGTACCCAGGCTGTGAACAGGGGCACAAAAAGTTGGGTACCACGTTGAAATTCTTGCAATGGAAGGCCAAAAATGGTGTCAGTGACAAGGCATTTGGCGAGTTACTAAAACTCGTGAAGAACATTCTTCCAGAGGGAAACGATTGCCAGAATCAACGTACAAGGCTAAGAAGTTAGTCTGCCCTCTAGGACTGGAGGTACAGAAGATACACGCATGTCCTAACGATTGTATCCTCTACCTCGGTGAGGAGTACGAGAACCTAGAAGCATGTCCGGTTTGTAAAGCACTTTGATACAAGATCAGACGAGATGATCCAGGCGAAGTTGACGGACGGCCTTCGAAGAAAAGGGTTCCTGCTAAGGTGATGTGGTATTTTCCTATAATACCACAACTGAAGCATCTGTTCGGGAACAAAGAGCATGCAAGGATGATGCGCTGGCATGCGAAAGAACGCCTACAAGACGGCATGCTGAGACAACGCGCCGATGGGTCATGGTGGTGAAACATCAACATAACATTTAAAGACTTCGGCGAGGATGCAAGAAACCTAAGGTTCGGATTAAGCACAGACGACATGAATCCTTTTGGAGAGATGAGCAGCGGGCATAGCACTTGGCCTGTAACGATGTGTATCTACAACCTCCCGCCTTGGCTATGCATGAAGCGGAAGTACATTCAGATGCCAGTTATTATTCAAGGCCTGAAGCAACCTGGTAACGACATCGATGTGTACCTGAGACCGTTGATCGAAGATCTAAAAATGTTGTGGAAGAAAGAAGGTGTTCCCATGTGGGATGAGGATAAACAGGAGCAGTTTAACCTACGAGGGTTTCTGTTTGTTACCATCAACGATTGGCCTGCACTTGGTAACCTATTCGGACAGTCAAACAAGGGGTACAATGCTTGCACCCACTGTATGGATGAGACTGAATGTACGTACTTGAAACACTGTAAGAAGGTAGTGTACATGGGCCATCGTCGCTTTCTTGCTACAAGCCACCCTGTCCAGAGAAGAGGCAAACATTTTGATCAAAAGGCAGACCATCGTACTAAGCCAAAGCATCACAACGGAAAGGCCGTGTTTGCCATGGTGAAAGACCTCAAAGTAGTATTTGGAAAGGGACCCGGCAACCAACCTATAGCAAGTGAAGGTGGTCACGCGACGATGTGGAAGAAGAAATCATTTTTTTGGGAGTTGCCCTACTGGGAAGTCTTGGACGTCCGCCACGCAATCGACGTGATGCACCTCACCAAGAACCTTTGAGTAAACCTGCTTGGCTTCCTCGGTGTGTACGGAAAATCAAAAGATACATTTGAGGCACATAACGATCTGAACATATGGCACAACATGACGGCCTTCACCCGCAACCAAAGGAGAAAGAAGCACAATACCTAAGTCCAGCCAGCTACACTCTGAGCAGGGCAGAGAAGGAAATAATGTTTGAATGTCTGGAGAGCATCAAGGTACCGTCTGGATGCTCCTTGAATATAAAGGGAATAATAAGCATGAAGGATAAGAAGTTCACAAATCTAAAGTCCCATGACTGCCACGTGTTGATGACACATCTGTTTCCCGTTATAATTCGGGGTATCCTTCCCGATAATGTCCGGGCAACAATAACAAAGCTATGTGCTTTCCTGAACGCAATTTCACAGAAGATCATCGATCCAAACAGACTAGAAGACTTTCAAAATGATGTGGTCCAATGTCTTGTCAGCTTTGAGATGATCTTTCTGCCTTCCTTCTTCAATATCAAGACGCATCTCCTATGCCACCTTGTCAAAGAGATCCGTATTCTCGGTCCGGTATTCCTACACAACATGTTCCCTTTCGAGAGGTATATGGGCGTTCTAAAGAAGTACGTTCGTAACCGTTCGTGTTCAGAGGCCAACATCGCCAAGGGATATGGAACAGAGGAGGTGATTGAGTTTTGCGTCGACTTTATTGAAGACCTTCGTCTCATCGGGGTGCCTGAATCAAGCCATGAAGGTAGACTATGGGGAAAGGGAACTCTTGGAAGAAAGGCAATAATGATCATATACAATGACTTGTACAGGAAAGCACATTGGACCGTGTTGCAACAATCTTCCTTGGTGGCTCCTTACATCGAGGAGCACTAGGCGATTGTTTGCTCCGAAAACATCGGTAAGACGGATGCCTGGATTACACGCCATCACATCGATGCATTCCCTGCTTGGCTGCGACAACGTCTCATGGGCAACGCGAGCCTTGACCAACAACTAGCCTTCTTGGCGAGGGGACCATCTTGCTCGATCACCACATTCCAGGCATATGAAATCAATGGGTACACATTTTACACACGGGCCCAAGACTTAAAGAGCACGAATCAGAACAGCGATGTCCGCATCGATGCCGTGGGATACAACGGTACGGCTAGCACATATTACGGCAGCATCGATGACATATGGGAGCTGGACTATGGACCTCTAAACGTCTCTCTGTTTCGGTGCCAGTGGGTTAGGCTCAGTGGTGGAGGCGTAACTATTGATGCAAGTGGGATGATAACGGTCGACCTTAGCAAGGTTGGATGCTCAGACGAACCCTTCGTCCTTGCCAATGATGTATGGCAAGTTTTCTATGTCAAGGACATGGCTAGCAAATCAAAGAAGGGGAAAGGGTCCGACGAGCCAAAGCACCACGTGGTTCTCCCAGGAAAATGGAAAATCGTGGGAGTCGAGGATAGAACTGACGAAGATTATGATCAGTTTGACGCGGAACCTTCGTTCGCGGTGGCGGTTGACCCGAGTATCCTCCTATCAAATGAGGACACCCCTTACTCACGCAAAGATCATAACGAAGGAACAATTGTGCGGAGAAAGTACGTGAGGACAAATGCCACTTAGCTAAATTTATGTATGGACGATGTAAATTAAATTGAATCATTGAATATTATTGCTATCATTTGAATTTATTGTAAATTATTGAATCTATTGTAAATTATTGCCTTCAGGGGTGTTTTTTTATCCTAAGGTCAAGCTCAGTTTCTTTTGTAAATTCGACGTCGCGATCTATCGGTATTTGATAAAATAAATCAAATGAAGAACTTTAAAGAAACATCAAATAAATACAAAAATTCAAAAGAAAGTTGAAAGGTAATTTTTGAAGTTTTTAAAGGGAAAGTTATTTCCAGGCATTGAAATTAGCATGCCTTATCTTCCACAACTCGTACAACGATTGACATGTAGTGATCACGACGACGTCTTGCACCACGCCACCGGCGATCATGGCGCGGTGGCCGGAATAGGAGGCTGCACGATGGCGGATCTCGTTATCAGGTCAACATAATTAATTTCTTTTTTGTTCTGGAACTTTGGATTGATCGCATTCATCGTCTGGAATTTTAACGTACGATTGATCATCTTGTCATCAGGGAAGTGGAGATGGACATGCCAGGCTACCTGCCGATCACCGCATCGGCCGCCGCCGACATCGACCACTACATGTACCAACTTACGATTGCATTAGCAACGAGAACTTGAACATTGCTGCTGAAAACAGAGGAAGCACACCTCTAAATCACGGGGAGCCTTCACGGAATGAGGTGGCTGTCATATTATCTAAGAAAGAGCAAGACAGAAAGATTATGAAGCAAAGGGAGAAGAGCAAGAAAAAAGAAGCACTGCCCAAAGAAGATAAGACAAATGTTAATTCTATATGCTTATAGAATTTAAAATAGTTTTGAATATGGCAAATGTTAATAACATATTATTATTTAATTTTAAAATATTTTCAAATAGGCCATATGTTAATTATATATTATTATTTAAATTTAAAATAGTTTTAAACATGACAAATGTTAATTATATGTTATTATTTTAATTTAAAATATTTTTCAAATAGGCCATATGTTAATTATATATTATTATTTAAATTTTAAAAGTTTGGAATATGACAAATGTTAATTATATGTTACTAGCAAAATGCCGTGCGTTGCAACGGGACGACGATGCGAGGAAGGAAGCAGACGGAGGACGAAGGTCCAGCGGCGACGCGAGCTCGAGCGGCGACGGGAGGAAGGGCGCGCAGCGCGGCGCGGATGGGACCGGAAGAGAGGGACGTAGGAGGTATTTTTTTCATCCAAGCCCTCTCTTTCTTTTCAACATTGGAACGCAAGTTAATTTTATAAATAGTCAAGGGGTTTTCTGCAAAATAACTCTTTTTTCTTCTTTAATTGGGTTTTTTTAAATAGCCGACAGATGCGGTTTAATTTTGAAAAAACTCAAGGGGTTTTCTGCAAAATAGGCGGGCAAAACAAAATTTGGGTGGAAACACTACTTGCTTTATAGATAGTTATAGATTATTTCAATTTATAATATTTTTTGTTAATTATATGAACATATGTTAATTATATATATGAATATAAAATATATCAACATATGAACATTATAATTATATATGAATATTTGAACATTATATGATTATATGATTAATTCCGGTTTTTAATATCAAGGACTAGAGATGAATTTGGATGGACGGAAACCATCTTTAGTCCCGGTTGGTGGCTTCAACCGGGACTAAAGATGCCCACCTACCTGTGCCACGTGGCTGCCCGCCATCTCTAGTCGGTTGGTGGCTTCAACCGGGACTAAAGATTCTATCTTTCCTCCCGATTGAAGCCACCAACCGGACTAAAGTATCTTTGTCCCGGTTGTTTGTTTCAACCGGACAAAAGATGCCATGACTATATATGGCGGTGGTCGCGGGGAGATCCGAACACTTAGCCGTTTTTGCAACCAACTCATCGTCTTCATCGTCGTCGCCGTCGCCAAGCCCTAGGACGCCGCCGCGGCACGCCGTTGTCGTCGCCGAAGGCCCGCCGCGCCGCCGTCTTCATCGCTGCCACGGTTAGCGCCGCCGCCCCCTTTTAGGCCGCCGTCTTCCACATTGATACACGCGCTAGGGTTTTAGGCTGCCGTCGACGCCATCGCCATCTCCGCCATCGTCGCGGTTGCCGGCGCGCCGCCGTCGTCGCCATCGCCCCCCCCTCCCCACGCCGCCCGCTCCCCGCCGCCCTCCCCACGCCGCCCTACACCCTAAACCCTTGCCTCCCCTCTACGCCGCGCGCCGCTCTCGCCGACGCCGCCGTCGCCTCCTCCACGCCGCCACCGCCAACGCCGCCGCCATCGCGCCTGCAAATTTGCAACATTTTGAATGTGATCAAATTAAATTTTGAATGTGAATTATGTGAATTTGTAATTTTTGATGTGTGAATTTTGATAGAATATATGTGTATTTTGATAGAATGTATGTGTATGTGTAAATTTATATGTGTAAATGGACTTTATGGATTTTATATGTAAATGGACTATTTATTTAAATTTTAATGCATGAAGATTGTGAATTTTGAATTTTGAATGTGTATTTAAATTTGAATGCATGAATAGATTTAAATTTGAATGTGTATGTGTCTTGTGAATTTTGTATTTTCGAACGAACGAGAACGATAAAATCAACGAACGGACGTGAACGAACGGACGGATGGACGGACGGACGTACGAACGAGTGTTCGTCGTTTGTTCGTGGACGAACGGACGTGGACGAACGGACGTGGACGAATGGACGGACGGACGAACGAATTTTGAATTTTGAATGTGTATTTATTTTTGAATGCATGAATAGATTTAAATTTGAATGTGTATGTGACTTGTTTATTTTGTATTTTCGAACGAACGAGAACGATAAAATCAACGAATGGACGTGAACGGACGAACGTACGTACGTATGAACGAGTGTTCGTTTGTTCGTTTGTTCGTTCGTGGACGAACGGACGTGGACGAACGGACGGACGGACGAACGGACGAACAGACGTGGACGTCGTTCGGTCGGTCGGTCGTTCGGTCGATCGTTCGTTCAGTCGTTCGTTCGGTCGTTCGTTCGGTCGTTACAACGTACATAGGCATGCAACGTCCTCTCTCTCTCCTCTCCTCTCCACCTTATCTCCCTCACATCATTCTCCTCTCTTTCTCTCCTCTCCTCCGACGATCATACCCTCGGACATGAATGAACGATAGTTTAGGGTTTGGGTTAGGGTTATTGTTAAGGGTCCGAACGAACTGACGTGAACGGACAATAGTTTAGGGTTAGGGTTAGGGTTAAGGGTCCGAACGAATGGACGTGAACGATAGAACGAACAATCGGTCGGTCGTTCGGTCGGTCGTGTTCTAGCAAAGAGAAACAAAAGAGAAGAAGAAGGAAAATATAGAACGTAGTCTGTCGGATTTCATCTATTTTTTTCCATCTTCTTATTTTTGTCTATGTTTTTTTACGTAGACATACATGATTTCCCTGAATAATTGATACATGAATTAACCGAATAAATTTTTCTTTGTCAGAATTCTTTGATTAAGTCCTCAACCCACAACAATCAAATGGCGGATCGTGACGAGGAACAGTTTCTCCTTGACGAGATCGCACGCGGTAGCACAGAGTTTTACAACGAGGAGGGGACTGAGGATCCAGATCAATACCTCAACGAGGAGGGGAACGAGGGGGGGACGAGGAGGGGAATGAGGGCTCCGCCTTCGCCTCCGCTGGACAGAAGAGGGCACGCGGGCAACACGGTCTCAGCAAGCGCATAGAGGGTCGACATGTCATAACAGAGGTAGCATCTGACAGTCGACCAAGTGCCCCAGAGGACGCCACAAGGAAGTTTGTGGCGCACAGTGGATGGGTGGTGAGGGATCACGTGCCCATAAGTGTTGCCAACTGGAGGCGATCAACCAAAGGAGGAGATGTGAAGAGCTATCTCCCAGACACAGAGAAAGATATGCTGTGGACCATAATGCTGCAAACGTTCACCATCCCAAACTCACAACAAGCAAGGGTCAAGGAATGGATGTTAAAGAAAATGGCAGAGCTATTCAGGAACTATAGGAAAGAGTTACATAAGAAATACATCCTGAAGGGCCAGAACCCAGACTTTCAGAAGTTCCCAAAGCTCAGAGATCATTGGGATTCTTTTGTTGAACACAATACTGGGGAAGAAGCGCGAGTGATCATAGAAAAGAACAAGGCCAATGCAGTGAAGAAAAAATATCATCACAGGCTTGGGTCAGGCGGCTATAAGAATGCAATGGAGAAATGGGAGAAAATGGAAGCCGACCTTGAAGCGTGAGATATCGTTCCAGGCACAGCCAACTGACCGGAACGATCAAAGCATTGGTTTTATGCTCATGGCGGCTCACTTAATCCTATAGATGGCATTGTTATCTTCGGCGAAGAAATCCAAGAGGCCGGCCTAATATTAGAGGAGGCGATGGAGGCCACTTCGTCGGGCGCGTTCAGGCCAGACAGAGAGAAGGACGAGCTAACGCTTGCACTCCAAAACCCAGAGCATCCGGGGCGTACGCGAGGAAAAGGCGTCGTCCCTGGAAATATGGGTTTCAAGCTGACATCGAGATGTACAAGAGCCGCATGAGGTCCAGGCGAGAGCACGATGCGAGGTTCGCTGAGATGAAAATGAAGCTCTCGCAAATAGATCGAATTGTGGACGAAAGGCTGAACCGCAGGTTGGCAGAGGAGCGGAGCCATTGGGTTAGCCAACAGCGGATCCAGCAACGGCCGCTCAACTACAAGCGAGCAGCGGCGCAGGCTGCGCTTCAAGCTGAAATGAAGGCGACTTGGCCCCACAAGCTGAACCGGGTCCGCCATGCCCAGTTGATGACATCACACAGCGGACCCCATGTGAGCTGCACATTCCGCTAAAGAACATAACAATAAAGGTATGTACATACTTTTATGTGGTACGTATATTTCCTTGAATAACTTGTCAATCAACGTTCATTACTAACTAATAAGCAATCTTCTCGAACAGGTCGCGTCGGGCATGGCCATTCTAGTAGACCGAGATGACACCTACCACTCCCGGGCCGTTCCACCTACGTACTCGAAAGTTGAAATTGAACAGGTGGAACGCGGCTATGAAGATCTCGAGCTGGATATCCCCAGAGGAGACGAGGAGCTAACACTAGGAGAAACAGCTCACGGAATCTTTCTCCGGAGGAAGATCTTCATAATATTCCCCGGACGAACAGCGTCTCCTATCATTCCACCGCCCTCGCCTCCACGTGGGCCGTCTCCCTCGCTTCCTTCGTCGCCTCCGCCTCCTCCGCCTCCTGCGTCGCCTCCACGAGCACCGACTCCTAAATGGTCGTCTCCAACTCCACCGCCTTCTCAGTCTCCTCCGTCGCCACAACGAGCACCGACTCCTAAATGGACAACATCTCGAGCCACGCGGTCAATGTCAACAAGCAGTGGACCAAGAAGCAAGAGGCCTAAACTTGACCCGCTCCCACCAGCCCCAAAGAAAACGGCATACGACATGACTCCAGAGGAGCTGCACGAGGCCGTCCAAGCTAAAGTCAAGGCCCACTTCAGAAAGAAGTCTCCTGAGAAGCCTCCTGAAATCCCCCAGGAGACCAAGGACTTCTTCAAGAAGACGTACCTAACGCCACAACCTGAACCACAACCTCAACCGCGGTCCGACTACGACGGGACTATTCGAAGGCTGCGGCAAGGCGAAGAGAATGGGCAAAGATGTACCCCGGCTCGGCATGCGGCCTCGAAACCTCTGGAGTTCAGAACAGTTCCAAATGTTAGATCAGAGTTAAAGACAATTTATGGAATCTGTTAGAATTTCAATGGATCAATTACACGGCCGTGCTCCCCTGGCGAAGGCTCCGCTGAAATACAAGTTCAAACTTGGAAAGCCTCTTGTAAAGCCGGATCAAGTGAAAAAGCTACCTACACAGATGTACTGCTTCCACAAGTGGTACATGAAAGAATCCAGCAAGGGTGGAGAGATGGTAACGGGCAGATATTCACTGCACTATTTCTTCGATGGAGGTGATGACTTCTATATCCGATTCGAAGACATCTATTCGACCTGTACCAGCTTGATGCCCTCGACGTCTCACTTCTAGCCACACGGGTTCTATAAGTATCGTTTTGTTATTTCGTTTCTTACCTCCTTGTATTTAGCTGACTAAAATTCTTTTTAACCATTGTAGAATGGTGATCCAATCTGCAACAAGCACGACTGTACCAAACATGGATTCATGGATCCACGCAAAATCAACGGTGTATTGGTTGATCAATTTCCGATCCAACAAGTGGACAACATATACAATGCGCTGGTGCAGAACCACTTCCGATCGTTTATCCTTCTGCCCTACAACACTGCGTATGTTTTTTCTTCCTTTTGTACCGATTTCAATCCCGTGTGCATACATAAATTTTCATATGTGTTATCTAAACCAATTTGCAGATTCCACTGGGTTCTGTTAGTAATTGACATGGATCACTCGAGGATCCATGTCTTTGACTCAATGGATAAACCAAAGTCCACGTATGCAAAGATATTTGAACTGCTAAATAGGTAATGCCATCTTACTTGCTATTGCATATATGTGGTTCTCGGATAATTACTAGCTAACTTTCATTTGCACGTAGGGCATGGGAACGGCTTCGAGCGAATGTTCGCGGAAATTGGAAAGACAAGCTCTCCGTGAGGATGAACTTTCCAGTGAGTAACATGCTCCAAAGTTGTTTTGAATCATTACTTTATTCTAAAATATGAAATGTATATTAAATCTGTCGTCGTTTCTCCTTTAGTGTGCAAAACAGTCGTAGGGCACCAACTTATGCGGATACTACGTGTGCGACTACATTCACCGCTCTGTGACCGATGTCACAACTATCGACGATATAGATGTACGTATAACAACCATTCATACATTACGTCTCGATTTCTTATTCACTTCATATATTTATTTCTCGTTTATTCGAATTAATGACAGCTTATGCGAGTAAGAGACAACCTCCCCCACGAGACTTTCATACAAGCTGCGCAGGAAGACATTGATGGGATTTATAAACGAGCAGATCATTGATCCCGCGGGGGAGTTATACTTTAATTTAAGTAACTTAACCACCGAATTCACAAAATAGATAATTTTTTTAACATACGAAATATATGTGGATATTGTACATATGTGTACATATTTTGGTAATATATTATATGTATATATTTTCTTTCTTAAGTTCATTTATATGTGTGTAACTTATATATTTATACATATACATATAATATGTGTATAAATATATGTGTGTAAAATATGTACATGTGTAATATAATATATGTGTGTAATATATAGGTAGCAACATTGCTGGAAAAAGTAGCAAATTAAAAAAAAAATCTTTAGTCCCGGTTGGTGGCTCCAACCGGGACTAAAGATGGCGGAGCCGGCCACTTGGCGCCGCCATCTTTAGTCCTGGTTGGTGGCTCCAACCGGGACTAAAGATGGAGATGACGATCTCTAGTCCTGGATTCGTATTCCTGGTTTGACAACCGGGACTACTGGGGTTTACCAACCGGGACTATTGTGCTATTCTCCAGCAATGCAATCTAACTTTGTTTTCTCTTTTTAGTTTCTTATTGGTTGCAGGAACAAACCAACTGGCATGCCTACAAACCTCAAATCAATACTTTGGACCTGTACTAGAGTAAAGCAAATCTTTCAGGCCAGTGCGTGAGAAATTTTCTCATCAACAGGAAGTAATACACATCAACGGTAGAAAAGAATAGCAATAATATAGTAGTAGTAACAGGTAAACTAACATTCAGTAACAAGATATATACCTCACAAAATGCGCATCAGGTAGTAAAGTACAGCTGCAATGAAATAACTGAATAATGAAGTTTTATCAAAGAGGAGAAGAAGGCCCGCGTACGTTTGCAAGGTCCTTGTTAGTGAATGGGATGTTTTGCTGGCCACCATGCATTTTTGATAGTATGGATATTATTGCACCATGTGATACGTGCATTCTTGCAGCTATCTAACAAATTGCATGACCGATGGGTCATAATTGCATCGCCGCCTTCCAGAAGGGAGTCCGTGATGAAATGTTGATCGGAAAGCTTGGGCGTAAGCCACCGAAGACGGTGAAGCAAATGTTTGAGATGGCGAACTCCTACGCCAAGTCCAACGACGCAATCAAGGCGGTGCGCCAAGACCGGCCGGACAAAGGGGACGACAAGCAGTCAGGAGGAAGTTGCCATCCTAAGAAGGATAACGGCAACAACAACCAAGGCCAAAAAGACCGCAAGCGCCAGCCCGAAGACCTGTTGCCACGACCTCCAACTCCCAACGCCGTCCCCGAGTCGCAGCCTACGACGTGATCATGAACGCCCAGTGCATGCATCACCCAAATCACAAGCATATGGCCAAGGACTGCTTCATCTACAAGCAATTCGCCGAACAATATGCGGCGCAACTAAACAAGAAGTCGACCGATGAAGCCCCCGAGTAACCAGAAAGACGTCCAGAAGCTCACTGGCTGCATGGCGGCGCTAAGCCGATTCGTCTCTCGACTCGGCGAGTGAGGCATTTTTTTCAGGCTACTGAAGAAAACACACGACTTCCAATGGACTACGGAAGCCCACAAAGCCTTTGAAGATTTCAAAGAGTTTTTCACGACACCGCCCGTCCTAGCCTCATCTCAGCCACAGGTGGTCACCACAGTACCCGTCGTTGAGCATGAGGAAGAAGGACGAGTCCAGAAGATTCAAAGGCCAATCTACGTTGTTAGCGAAGTGCTGGGTCACTCGGTCACCGTCGTCACTTCCTTTCCACTCGGCGATGTCATCCACAACCGGGAGGCGACTGGGTGCATCACAAAGTGGGCCCTGGAACTGATGCCGCTGGACTTATCTTTCAAGGCGAGAACGTCTGTAAAGTCACAAGCCTTGGCTGATTTCCTAGCCGAGTGGACCGAACAACAAGAAGATGTACCTCGAGAAGACCTACAATCTTGGACCATGCACTTTGACGGATCCAAGAGGATCACCGGCTTGGGAGCGGGAGTTGTGCGATCTCCCGACCGGGAAAGGCTAAGATGTGTTCTCCACCTCCACTTCTCCGCCTCACACAACGTCGCCGAGTACGAAGCCCTGCACGGCCTACGTCTTTGTTTCACTCGGGATACGACGGATGATCATGAAAGGAGATTCCCAGCTGGTTGTCAACCAAGTGATGAAAAACTGGTCCTGTTTAAACGACACCATGGAGGCCTATCGGCAAGAAGTTCGCAAACTTGAAGACAAGTTTGACGGATTGGAGCTATCCCATGTCTTGAGACATAACAACGAGGCAGCTGACGAGTTGGCGCAGTTCGGGTCCAAGCGAGAAGCCGCTCCAACAGACGTTTTCGTAGAGCATCTCTATGAGCCGACTGTTGCAGCAAAACCAACTCCCAACGAACAAGCAGCAAATCAAGTCGCCATGCTCGACGCTGACTGGAGGACACCGCTCATTAAATTTTTAACTCAGCAAGAGCTGCCGGAAGACCGGGATGAGGCGGAATGAGTCCGACGCCGTTGTCAAGCGTATGTCATGGTCGACTCTAAATTGTTCAAGAGGAGCCCCTCTGGAGTCCTAATGAGATGTATCACGCCTGAGGAAGGACGACAACTACTCCAAGATATCCACTCGGGTATGTGCGGAAGTCACGCGGCAGCACACACCTTGGTGGGAAAAGCTTATAGACAAGGCTTTTTCTGGCTTACGGCGGTCTCCGACGCCGACAAAGTGGTCCGAACGTGTGAAGGTTGCCAGTTCTTCGCTCGGCAGAGCCATGTTCCACCTCAAGAGCTACCAACATTCCATTATCTTGGTCGTTTGCGGTATGGGGCTTGGATATTGTCACGCTCCGCTTTTCTCTCTAAGTTAAAAAAATTACCGGTGAAAAATCGTAAAGAAGAAATTGCCGAAAAAACTAAAGAAAATCAAAATCCTAAATTAAAAATCCATTTAATAATTGGAAATGGCTTGGTGGAATTTTTCTTAAATTCCTCGTGTCAAAATACGCTAACAGGATTTTTATCGGAATTTTCAGAGCATCGGAAGCAATTTTAAAAATTAAATTAGGGTAACTGGAATTAATTTCCTTAAGAAAAAGGGGTTTTTCTTTTTCCTCCCTTTTACCTTTTTTTCCTCCGTGGGCCTCCGCCCACTTCTCTCTCTCTTTTTCCCCTCCTCCCCGCCGGCCCAGCCGGTTGTCGGCGCAGCCGACCGGCTCAACTTTCCCTTCTCCCTTCTCTCTTTTTCTTTTCTTTATTTGGGCCGGCCCAGTACTATTCCTATCGCACGCGCTATGTCCACTTGTCCTCATTCCGGCTCGGGACGATGACAAGCAGGCCCGCTTGTCATCCCCAAGCTTGAGCCGCCCCAAGCCGCGCAGTGCGCATGCCATGCGAGCCGGCGCATCTCCGCCACGTTCCGCGCATCTCGGCCACGTTCCAACTCGTTAACCGCATCATTATGTGTTCCCGATTTTAATCCACCGTTTCCCCACTTTCCCCCATTCCTCCATTCATCATGTGCGTCGGAACGGCCGAGTTAAACTCCATCACTCGCAGCCGCCATTAATGCCGAGCTCCGACGGTTTTCATCCGTTCCCCGCTTCTCCCGGCCATGCCCGAGCTCCCTTGCCGGCCTATAAGTGTCCCCGCACTCCGGAACACGTCCCACACTCGCACTCGTTCGCGTTCGCTCAATCCCATGCTCCCGCATCGTGCGCCGTCCTTTTTCGTTGCCGTGCTCACGGTTTCCGCCGTTCCCACACAACCGCCACTCCTTTCGCTGAGCCACCACCACCTCCACCTTCGCAATCACCGAGAACACACTCCCATTGCTTTTCCCCCAATTTTTGATCGTCGAACCGCATCATTGCCGCCTTCCTCCCGAGTTCGGCTGACGGTGAGAAAACACCATTTCTTTCTCTCTTTTCTGCCCCTTTGCCGAGCCGGCCTCGCCTCCGCCGCTCGTGCGCCCGCCCAACGTCGCCGCCGCCGCCGTCGGCGCAAGCCGCCACCGCCGCCCGGCCGAGCCCCGGTCAAACCGGGTGCTCTCCCGTGTAGCCGATCCATACCGACCAATCCGATGCCGCCACGTGGCGCGCCCAAGCCGGGGGACTCGGTCCACCGTGCACCCGTGATTTTTCTCTCTCTTGCGTCACTGTTCAGTGGGTCCCGCAGTGATGTCAGCCCTAAGACGCTTGCGTCATAAATCGTTTTTCTTTTTCTTAACTAGTAAAAGGCTGAAACTTGTAAAATTCGCAGAAAATTCATCCGAACTCCGTTTGAGTCCGTTCAAGTTGCAACGGATTTGTAAAAATGTCAAGAATATATTAAAAATAGTTTAATTTTCTGTTTTAGCTATCTAATAGCCTGTTTTTGCTGTGCTTTGTTTGTCGGTAGAATCTTGTTCCGAGGACGCTCCGATTTATTTTGAGGTTGTCGCTGAGGTTCCGTTGGATCAAGATCAAGGCAAGTCATTTTACTTTGAACATATTGTACCTAATTTGCAAATTCCTATTGTTTTATCTGTTGCATTACTTTATTTTATAATGAAATTGGGATGGGACCTATAGTTTTAAGCCTAGGTTGTTTACCCTGTTTATTTGATCACCTGGGAATTAATTTGACTAGAATCAGGGCTAGGACATGCTTATTATGATTAGTACAGCTAGATCATAGATGGGAAAATTAATTTATTAGAATTATTTCACATGAAATGTCGGTCTCCTACCGGACGTACCGTTGGTACTATTAATCGGTAAATTAAAACTTGACTTTTATGGTGGGCTATGGGTGCCCGGTTTTGCAAGTCGCACCCATGGCAGTTAAGGACCGGTTCGCGGGAAACCCTGGAAGAATTATTAGTGCGTACCACAAGCCAGCATGGGCAACGGCTGGGCTTGTAGTGTAGCTTTTCCTGGCCGATGCGTCCAGGCGAGGGTGAGAGTGATGGAGTGTGGATGGACCGGGAAAGGTCTATGCGGCTACCGGATTCACCTAGGCACGAGAGGGGGCTGCCTACCCTGGATTCTGGGTAGGGCGAAACCTTAGGTGTGATGTCGCTTGGTCAGGGAGGGTTATGCGAATGGTCCTGTCACAGACCCCTTTTCGATATGCCATGGTAGTATGTCGATGCACGAACACGTGTTGTGGGGCTGTGTCTTGTCGGTACAGACGTACACCTCTGGCCAGAGTGAAAAACTATTCGAATAGCCGTGCCCACGGTTATGGGCGATCATCCAGATTCACCGTGATTAGTCCCACTAAAATAATAACTTGATTAAGTGGAATTGAGATAGAATAGTTGGGAGGAATGGGCCTAACTCAACGTGGTGTAGCGTTGAGCAGTGTATTAAAAATAATGTTTAATTACCTTATATTACTATTTTTAATGCTTTCAACTTAATTCTGTGAAATGCCTGCTTTATGCAAAAGTTAAACCTAGCCTATCCTTGGAATTTAACCCTGCACTCATACCTTCTTTCGGTATGACTTGCTGAGTACGTGGTTGTGCTCAGTCTTGCTTCCCTTTTTCCCACCTCAGAGCTAGAGGATGAAGCTGTCGATGAGTTTGCTACCGAGTAGGCTCGTCACCGCCGTCAAGGATTGCTTGTGGAATGGAGTCGTTGCCCGCAAGAGTCGAAGCCTAGTTCATAAATTTATTTTACCTTTCGCTGCATTTGTAAGACTTTTTAATGTTTTAAGACGTGGTTCTGTAAATACAATTTATCGTTTGTGTATCCCTGGCTGGTCCTGGGTAGGGTATTTTTAAATACATATTCAGCTTCGGAAATTCTGGCGTGAATTTCTGGGCGTGACAAGTTGGTATCAGAGTCGACCTTGACTGTAGGATGAGCCCACTGGTTAACCCTAAGAGCCTTCTGAAACTATTTCATCTGCATGTCCCTCTTGCATTTGGAGCTGTTTCGAGAAAATTTGGGAATTCTCATTTTTTTTAAAAAATGACCTTCTGAATTGGATTTTCCGAGTATGGTTAGACTAGGGTTTTAGAAATTTTTGCAGCCAGAGTTGGAGTCGAATTGACTTTTATTTGACTGTCGTTTGGGAATAGTCGGGATTATGCATTAAGTCGCGTCTAGAATTTGCGGGTTGCAATATTTCATGCGTCTTATTATTAATATGTAATTATTTCGCTCATTAATTTATTAGAGTCTGTAGTATTTTATTTGCTTTCATGTAAAACTATTTCATGCATAAAAATATGCTTCTTATTTGGTTATTCCTTTGAGTCATTTTTTTGATTTATTTAATCGGATCCGAGCATGTATTGATTTCCCTCCTTTGTCTTCTATAGATGGCAGACCTTCCCCGACGCACTACGGCGAAACGGGTGACTTGGTGGCGGCGAGCTTTTGGTCGGATACCCCGTCTTCCGGAGTACACGAAGATTCGCCACCTCAACGGCGAGTTTCCGCACCGAGTTCGTTTGGAGGTGCATGGCATCCCCACCGTGTTGCCCAACATGTTGGTGGAGTCTTCGGAGGCACCTTTGAGCACGCTTGTCAAGAAGCGGCCTACCGATGCTTACCGAGACTTCGGGAGCGTCACAACGTCGATTTCCGTTGCACCGCCTCCGCTACCACCCCGCCGTGGCGACTACGACGACACCGGCTCCTTCCGCTCATGTGTCGAAGATGACACAACCTTCGGGCGAATGACCGCGATCATGCGGGCTGGACACCTTGCATGCTAATCCGCACAGGCGCCAAGGCCCGAACGACCGAAGTTGGTGGAGATCAACGAGTTGAAGGGTGCGGTGGCCGTCTCAAGAGGGAGAATGCCATTCTCCGGGGTCGTTCGCCTCCCGGGGTGCCCGGATCCGCATCACTCCGAGGAAGACCACCACCGCTCTGTGCGTATCCGGCTTGCGCACCGGAACCCTCCTCCAGCTCCAGAGCCGCTCCCGGTGTTCGTGCCGCCTGCGCCTCCGCCGTCTCCCGTTCAGTTTCCGCTGTTGACCTCTGCCCCAGCTGTAGCAGCCGTTGGCAGCAGTAGCGGAGGATGGCTGTCCGTGACATCCAGCTCCTCCGACGAGACCCTCCGTCTCTCAGCGGCTCAGCAGCGCGGCTCAGCGGCGGTTCGGCGTGGCGGTGAGCTGCGGTGGTAGGACGTACCCCTGCAGGACTCCGCGGCCGATCGAGAGGAGGTTGGAGATGAGGCTGAATCCGACTTCGACTCCACCGACCGCAGGAGCCGTTCCGAGCACTAGACCGTTTCCCTAGTTCCTTGTGATCTAGTCTTTGTCTGGTAGTTGTGTGTTCAGGTGTGTTGCTTGGGGTAGCTGGCAGACCATACCGGTTGGTTGTGGTATGGTTTTCCTTAATTAGGAGTTGAATTGTTTACTTTTCGTAATGTCAACTATCAGATCAGTTAATTAATAATAAATTCTGGGTTTCTGAGCAACCTGTTTTTCTTCTCGTCTTTGTTTCTTTCTGTTCGCTCCCTCAAGATGATGAGCACCAGGTCATCCAGTCAGGGCAACGGTGATGGTAACAACACTGCCAATCAGAATCAGGAAACCATTCCCAATACCGCTGCAGGCCGTGGTCCCCCTCCGCCGCCAGAGAATCAGACGCTCGCCCAAGTCTTGACGAGTCAAACTCAGATGATGGCTGCAATGATGTAGCAGATGCAGCAGTAGCACCAGTAGATGCAACAACAAATGCTTCAGGAGTTGCAACAAGCACAGCTTCATGCCGCAGCTGGTCCAGTCCCACCAGTTCAGTCCAAGCTGCCGGAATTCCTACGCATTCGCCCTCCCACCTTTTCAAGCACCACCAATCCCATGGAGGCAAACGGCGGCTCCATGCAATTGAAAAGAAGCTCAATCTTCGCAAGTGCAATGACTAGGAAAAGGTGGCGTTCGCCACTCATCAGCTCCAGGGTCCCGCTTCAGCATGGTGGGACAATTTCTTGGTGACTCGTCCGGCAGGCACAGAAGTTTCTTGGGCAGAATTCTGCTATAACTTTCGCAAGGCACAAGTTCCTAATGGCATTGTGGCACAGAAGAAGAGGGAGTTCCGAGCTCTGGAACAGGGCAACTGGACCATTATTGAATACCTCCACGAGTTCAACCGCCTCACACGCTACGCACCAGAGGATGTGCGCACTGACTCCGAGAGGCAGGACAAGTTCTTGGCCGGCCTCGATGATGAACTCACCAATCAGCTGAACTCAGGAGATTATGCTGACTTCGAGAAGCTGGTAGATAAAGCCATTTGCCAGGAGGATCAGAGGAACAAGATGATCCATAAGAGAAAGGCGGCCCAGTTCCGGATGAATCAGGGGAATGTCCAAAGACCTCGCTTCATGTCTGGACAACAAGGTGGACCCTCCACTATGGTTGTTCGATAGCACCGTCCCTTTCACCCTGGGAATTCCAACTCGCGTCCCAACCCCAACTTTAACCGTGGCAACATCAGCAACAATGGTGGTTAGTCTCACCGCAATCCTGTTCCGCGCCCGCCGATGGCACCAGCTCAGTCTGTTCAATCTAGGAAAGACGCTGTAGGGAAACCGTTGGTTTGTTTCAACTGCAACGAGCCTGGTCACTTTGCTGATAAGTGTCCGAAGCCCAAGCGCAATGCACCCAGGTTTGTATAGGCCAGGGTCAACCATGCATCGTTGAAGAGGCTCGGGATGCACCGGACGTCATTCAGGTACGTTCCTCGTAAACTCGGTTCTGCTATAGTTTTGTTTGATTCGGTGCAACTCATTCGTTCATATCAAAAAGGTTTGTTGGGGAACATGGGTTAAGAAGAGAAAAACATGTCACACCGATGCGGGTTCACACCCCAGGAAATAGTCTGATGTCAGTCAGCTATAGTCCTTCGGTGACAATAGAAATTCAAAAATCACGATTTCTAGCCAATCTCATCCTTCTTGAATCCAAAGACCTAGATGTTATCCTAGGGATGGATTGGTTGACAAGACACAAAGGAGTGATAAACTGCGCATCACGCACCATCATCCTAACCAGTCGGGAAGGAGAAGTGGTTACTTTTCAGTCTCCATTTTCTGTAAAGCAAGGGGTTAGTCTGAATCAAATTACTGGTCAGGTTGAGTCATTGTCAGAAAAACCAGAATCCAAGAAACTTGAGGATATACCTATAGTTCGGGAGTACCCGGAAGTTTTCCGGATGATCTCACAACCATGCCACCCAAGAGGGAGATTGAGTTCCGGATCGATTTGGTACCAGGAACCGCTCCGATCTACAAGAGACCTTACAGAATGGCTGCTAATGAGATGGCTGAGGTCAAGAAGCAGGTTGATGAGCAATTACAGAAGGGATACGTTCGCCCGAGCACATCGCCTTGGGGTGCCCCGGTGATATTTGTGGAGAAGAAAGATAAAACAAAGAGGATGTGTGTGGACTACCGCGCACTCAACGAGGTCACTATCAAGAATAAGTACCCGTTACCTCCAATTGACGACCTGTTCGATCAACTTAAAGGAGCCAAGGTGTTCTCCAAGATAGATCTACGGTTAGGCTATCATCAGTTAAGAATCAGAGAAGAAGATATTCCAAAGATAGCATTCACTACTCGATACAGATTGTTCGAGTGCACCGTCATGTCCTTCGGACTTACTAATGCACCTGCTTTCTTCATGAACCTAATGAACAAGGTGTTCATGGATTTCTTGGATAAGTTTGTTGTGGTCTTCATAGATGATATTCTTATCTATTCAAAGTCTGAAGAAGAGCATGAACAACACCTTCGTCAAGTACTTGAGAGATTGAAGGAACACCAGTTGTACGCCAAGTTTAGTAAATGTGATTTCTGGCTCAAGAAAGTTCAGTTTCTTGGTCATATTATAACCGCTCAGGGTGTAGCTGTTGATCCGTCAAATGTGGAGTCAGTTACTAAGTGGACCCCACCAAAGACTGTTTCTCAGATATGAAGTTTCCTTGGACTCACGGGTTATTACCGCCGGTTCATCGAGAATTTCTCCAGAATCGCAAGGCCAATGAAACAATTGTTAAAAAGGAGGAAAAGTTTAAGTGGTCTGTCGAGTGCAACAGAAGCTTTGAAGAGCTCAAGCATAAATTGGTAACTGCACCGGTCTTAATCTTGCCGGATCAGACCAAGGATTTCCAAGTCTACTATGATGCTTCTCGTCACGGGTTAGGATGTGTGCTGATGCAAGACGGAAAAGTGGTTGCATATGCTTCACGCCAGTTGCGACCTCATGAGACTAATTATCCTACTCATGACTTAGAGCTAGCAGCAGTGGTTCACGCTCTGAAGATTTGGCGGCATTATCTCATAGGTAACCGTTGTGAAGTTTACACTGATCACAAGAGTTTGAAGTATATCTTCACCCAGCCAGATTTAAACCTTCGTCAGCGAAGATGGTTGGAGTTGATCAAAGACTATGACATGGGGATACACTATCATCCCGGCAAAGCCAATGTGGTAGCGGATGCTTTGAGTCGAAGAACTACCGCAACGCCACTCATACGAAAGAACTATGCAGTGAACTACAACGAGAGTTTGAATGTCGAACTTGGGAATTGTCAATCATGGTTATGTGGCTGCTCGAGACACGCCGACACTCGTGGAGCAAGTCCGTCTCGGTTCAAGCTAATGACCCCGACATAGCCGAGTTAAAGAAAAACATGAGGATCGGCGAGCCAAGGATTTCTCGAAGATGAACATGGAACAATCGGATGGGAGAAAGATTGTGTGTACCGAGAACAAGGAGTTGAAAGATCGATTCTTAGCGAAGCTCATCAATCCAGTACTCAATTCATCCTGGAAGCACGAAAATGTATCAAGATCTCATGGAAAAATTCTGGTGGGTTAGCATGAGGAGAGAAATCACCGAGTTCGTTGCTTTGTGTGATGTCCGTCGGCGAGTTAAGGCGAACATCGTGACCCGCAGGATTGTTACAACCTCTCGGGATTCCGGAATGGAAATGGGAAGAAATTGGAATGGAATTTATCGGTCCGCCCGAACCTCCGCCGGTCATGATTCTGTTTGGGTAATTGTGGGTGACTCACAAAAGTTGCTTACTTCATACCCGTGCATACAACTTACTCGGGAAGAAGCGCGAGCTTTATTTGGCAAGGATCATGTGTTTACATGGGGTACCGAAAAAGATTGTATCAGATCGAGGGAGTCAGTTTACCTCAAAATTCTGGCAGAAGTTGCAAGAAGAATTGGGAACTCGTTTGAACTTTAGCACCGCTTACCATCCTCAGACCGATGGTCAGACAGAAAGAGTTAATCAGATCTTGGAAGATATGTTGAGAGCTTGTGCACTTGATTTCGGTGGAGCTTGGGATAAGAGTCTACCTTATGCCGAGTTTTCGTACAACAACGTTATCGGCGAGCCTTCAAATGGCTCCATTCGAAGCATTGTATGGCGAAAGTGCCGCACGCCACTTTTTCGGGATCGACCGGAGAACGCCCGTTGTTTGGGACTGATGTCTTGAATGAAGCCGAAGAAAAAGTCAGGCTGATCCGTGAAAGATTGAAAACTGCTCAGTCTCGTCAGAAAAGTTACGCTGACAACCGTCGAAGGGAGTTAAGCTTCAAGGTTGGAGATTATGTGTACCTTCGCGTCACTCCGCCGGGGAGTGCATCGTTTCCGAGACAAAGGGAAGTTGGCACCACGTTTTGTGGGACCATACCGATCGGAACGTCGCGGAGAGGTTGCCTATCGGTTGGAAGTTCCTCCTTCCATGGCAAGCATTCATGATGTGTTTCATGTATCTCAGTTAAAGAAATGCTTAAGAGTGCCTGAGGAACAAGCAAGTCCTGATCACCTTAACATTCAAGAGGACTTGACTTATGTTGAGAAACCAGTTCGTATCCTCGACACCAGTGAAAGGAGAACCAGGAACCGAGTTACCAAGTTTTGTCGTGTGCACTGGAGTCACCACTCAGAAGAAGAGGCAACTTGGGAAAGAGAAGATGAGCTGAAAGCCGCTCACCCGCATCTCTTCGCCAGCACCACTGAATCTCGGGGTCGAGATTCCGTTTAAGGAGGGTAGGATTGTCACGCTTCGCTTTTCTCTCTTAAGTTAAAAAATTACCGGTGAAAAATCGTAAAGAAGAAATTGCCTGGAAAAACTAAAGAAAATCAAAATCCTAAATTAAAAATTCATTTAATAATTGGAAATGGCTTGGTGGAATTTTTCTTAAATTCCTCGTGTCAAAATACGCTAACAGGATTTTTATCGGAATTTTCAGAGCATCAGAAGCAATTTTAAAAATTAAATTAGGCTAACTCGAATTAATTTCCTTAAGAAAAAGGGGTTTTCTTTTTCCTCCCTTTTTCCTTTTTTTCCCTCCGTGGGCCTCCGGCCCACTTCTCTCTCTCTCTCTTTTCCCCTCCTCCCCGCCGGCCCGGCCCGGTTGTCGGCCCATGAGCAGCCCAAGTTTCCCTTCTCCCTTCTCTCTTTTTCTTTTCTTTATTTGGGCCGGCCCAAGCACTATTCCTATCGCACGCGCTATGTCCACTTGTCCTCCTTCCGGTGCGGGACGATGACAAGCGAGGCCCGCTTGTCATCCCCAAGCTTGAGTCGCCCCAAGCCGCAGCTGCGCATGTCGTGCGAGCCGGCGCATCTCCGGCCACGTTCCCGCGCATCTCGGCCACGTTCCAACTCAGTTAACCGCGTCATTATGTGTTCCCGATTTTACTCCACCGTTTCCCCCACTTTCCCCATTCCTCCATTCATCATGTGCGTCGGAACGGCCGAGTTAAACTCCATCACTTGCAGCCGCCATTAATGCCGAGCTCCGACGGTTTTCGTCCGTTCCCCGATTCTCCCGGCCATGCCTGAGCTCCCTTGCCGGCCTATAAGTTTCCCCGCACTCCGGAACACGTCCCACACTCGCACTCGTTCGCGTTCGCTCAATCCCGTGCTCCCGCATCGTGCGTCGTCCTTTTTCCGTTGCCGTGCTCACGGTTTCCGCCGTTCCCACCCAACCGCCACACCTTTCGCCGAGCCACCACCACCTCCACCTTCGCAATCACCGGGAACACACTCCCGTTTCTTTTTCCCTAATTTTCGATCGTCGAACCGCATCATTGCCGCCTTCCTCCCGAGTTTGGCCGACGGTGAGAAAACACCATTTCTTTCTCTCTTTTCTCCCCCTTTGCCGAGCCGGCCTCGCCTCCGCCGCTCGTGCGCCCGCCTAGCGCGCGCTGCCGCGCCGCGGCGCAAGCCGCCGCAGAGTCGCCGGCTGAGCCCGGTCAAACCGGGTGCTCCTCGTGTAGCCGATCCATACGACCAATCCGGTGCCGCCACGTGGCGCGCCAAGCCGGTGGACTCGGTCCACCGTGCACCCGTGATTTTTCTCTCTCTTGCGTCACTGTTCAGTGGGTCCCGCAGTGATGTCAGCCCTAAGACGCTTGCGTCATAAATCGTTTTTCTTTTTCTTAACTAGTAAAAGGCTGAAACTTGTAAAATTCGCAGAAAATTCATCCGAACTCCGTTTGAGTTCGTTCAAGTTGCAGCGGATTCGTAAAATGTCAAGAATATATTAAAAATAGTTTAATTGTCTGTTTTAGCTGTCTAATAGCCTGTTTTTGCTGTGCTTTGTTTGTCGGTAGAATCTGGTTCCGAGGACACTCCGATTTATTTTGAGGTTGTCGCTGAGGTTCCGTTGGATCAAGATCAAGGCAAGTCATTTTCCTTTGAACATATTGTACCTAATTTGCAAATTCCTGTTGTTTTATCTGTTGCATTACTTTATTTTATAATGAAATCGGGATGGGACCTATAGTTTTAAGCCTAGGTTGTTTACCCTGTTTATTTGATCACCTGGGAATTAATTTGACTAGAATCAGGGCTAGGACATGCTTATTATGCTTAGTACAACTAGATCATAGAAGGGGAAATTAATTTATTAGAATTATTTCACATGAAATGTCGGTCTCCGACCGGACGTACCGTTGGTACTATTAATCGCTAAATTAAAACTTGACTTTTATGGTGGGCTATGGGTGCCCGGTTTTGCATGTCGCACCCATGGCAGTTAAGGACCGGTTCGCGGGAAACCCTGGAAGAATTATTAGTGCGTACCACAAGCCAGCATGGGCAACGGCTGGGCTTGTAGTGTAGCTTTTCCTGGCCGACGCATCCAGGCGAGGTTGAGCGTGATGGAGTGCGGATGGACCGGGAAAGGTCTATGCGGCTACCGGATTCACCTAGGCACGAGAGGGGGCTGCCTACCCTGGATTCTGGGTAGGGACGAAACCTGAGGTGTGATGTCGCTTGGTCAGGGAGGGTTATGCGAATGGTCCTGTCACAGACCCCTTTTCGATATGCCATGGTGGTATGTTGACGCACGAACACGTGTTGTGGGGTTGTGTCTTGTGGGTACAGACGTACACCTCTGGCCAGAGTGAAAAACTATTTGAATAGCCGTGCCCACGGTTATGGGCGATCATCCAGATTCACCGTGATTAGTCCCACTAAAATAATAACTTGATTAAGTGGAATTGAGATAGAATAGTTGGGAGGAATGGGCCTGACTCAACGTGGTGTAGCGTTGAGCAGTGCATTAAAAATAATGTTTAATTACCTTATATTACTGTTTTTAATTCTTTCAACTTAATTCTGTGAAATGCCTGCTTTATGCAAAAGTTAAACCTAGCCTATCCTTGGAATTTAACCCTGTACTCATACCTTCTTTCGGTATGACTTGTTGAGTACGTGGTTGTGCTCAGTCTTGCTTCCCTTTTTCCCACCTCAGAGCTAGAGGATGAAGCTTCCGATGAGTTTGCTGCTGAGTAGGCTCGTCACTGCCGTCAAGGATTGCCTGTGGAATGGAGTCGTTGCCCCGCAAGAGTCGAAGCCTAGTTCATAAATTTATTTTACCTTTCCGCTGCATTTGTAGGACTTTTTAATGTTTTAAGATGTGGTTCTGGAAATACAATTTGTCGTTTGTGTATCCCTGGTTGGTCCTGGACAGGGTATTTTTAAATACACATTCAGCTTTGGAAATTCTGGTGTGAATTTCTGGGCGTGACAGATATGGTCGGTCCCTTCAAGAAGGCTCTAGGAGGATTCACGCATCTGTTCGTCGCAATCGACAAGTTCTCCAAGTGGATCGAGGCGAAGCCGGTTGCTATGATCACCACTGACAAGGCACGAGACTTCATCCTCAACATCGTGCATCGGTTTGGTGTCCCAAACAGAATTATAACCGACAATGGAACTCAATTCACTGGAGGCATTTTCAAGGAATTCGGCGAAGACTTCGGCATAAAAATTTGCTAGGCATCTGTTGCACATCCCAAAAGCAATGGACAAGTTGAGCGTGCCAACGGCATGGTTTTTCAAGGCATCAAGGCCCGAGTATTTGACCAGCTAAACCCTTATGTCGGCAAATGGGTCCAAGAGCTCCCCTCGGTTCTATGGTCTCTGCGGACTACGCCCAGTCGGGCCACAGGTCAAACTCCTTTCTTCCTGGTTTACGGGGCAGAAGCCATGTTGCCGAATGAAATGGAGTACGAATCTCTTCGAGTCCGCAGCTTCAACGACGAGCGCTACGATCAAGACCGAGTGGACGACCTGACCCGACTGGAGAGGCTGTGAGGCAGCCCTGACCCAGTCGGCAAGATATCTTCAAGGACTAAGACGATACCATAGTCGCAATGTTCGGGCGCGAGCTTTCATTGTCAGCGATTTGGTTCTACGCAAGATTCAAACCACCAAGGACCGTCACAAATTATCTCCACTATGGGAGGGGCCATATATAATCGCTGAGGTGACTCTGCCAGGAGCATATCGACTAAAGCGTGAAGATGGATCCATGGTGGAGAACTCCTGGAACATCGAGCATCTTCGATGATACTATCCTTAAATTACCTCAAGTTTCATGTTATTCTTGACGCCAACCTCAAGCAAGATGACTTCTTGAGTTGACAGTCGAGGACTACACTTGTGTTAATAAAGCATGTTTTTTTGACAACTTGTTTATATTTGGTTTATCATTGTTTAGTGTTTTGATTCGAGTTCAATAGATAAGGACGAGAATTTTTTATGACCTAATCAAGCTTAGGCTTGGTGACAGTCGGACGAAAACTACTTAAGAAATTTTCTATGAAAACTCGGGTCAAGGCATTAACATAAATAAGCTAGATATCTACAAGTTCACATCAGAGTTTACAAGCAACGTTCACAAAGTCATTGAGATCCAGGCCTCGAAGATTGCATCCGGGGATCTCCTCCTCTTTTGTTGATCGATTTAAAGAAGATAAATGAAGACAAAGAAAAGACATATTGAAGACTAAAGTCAGAAGACCGCTTCAAAGCTTACCAGCATCAGTGGTCGAACCCTTGACTGGTACTTCCCGGCCTCCTCTTTTTCTTGGTTTACGCCCGACTGGCTCTCAGTCGGGGCATCTTGGGTGGCAGTCGGGAGATCTTCTTCAGTCGACTAGTTTCCAGCGAGGGTCTCTTGGCTGGCAGTCGGGGGCTCCTTCGTTGGGACATCCTCACCGGGAGGTGGGGGCTTCTCACTCGGAATGCTCTCACTTGGAAGAGGGCCCTGGGATTCTTGTTCTACAGGCCTTGTCGCTTCGGCCACTGCAGATGATTTTGGGCCTTCACTCTGTCCAGTGGGGTCTATGTTCTGAGGCCTCCTGCAAAGAGAAAGATGGGAGCAATCGGGACAAAGGCAGAGAGCTGGTGAATAGTACTGCGAAAGAGGAAATTTTTGGGAAGACGAAGTGGCGGGGATGACCTCGAGGCTTCGTAAAAAGACTTGAGGGTTTTTTGCCAAGTTATCTCGCGATTGGGCCGAGCCCATGAGAGACTTGCGGCCCAGCTAAGGTGTGGCTTGACACATGTCCTTAGGGACTTAAGTGGATGGACTTAAGCAGATTTGCCTTGGCAATATGCACATGTCACATAGCCCAATACCTTTAAAATCCTTTCATACCGCGGTTTGCACAACTTCATGAGAGGTTGGCACGATGCAATTTGAAAGGTGATAAACAGTTAAGTTTTCCATGGCTGTCCTGATGACAGGAATGTTTGGTTTTAGAGCATTTGATTAAATGATTATATCAATGCTATTTTTCCACCTTGGTGAAGATCTTTTTAGATTAAGACCAATATTATGGCAGGAGCTATTTAATATTTTGGTCATATTTTTTAGATGACTGAAAAATTTGTTTACCTGTGAGGGGTGATTAAATTATTTATTCCGGAATGACTCGGATAAATTAGCTCGGATAAGCATGAGCTTGCCGAGTGAATTGATTTTCTTACCCATGAGGGTCGATAGAATTATTTGTTCCGAGATTACTCGGGCAAATTAACTCGGATAAGCATGAGCTTGCCGAGTATTTTTTACCCACGAGGGTCAATTAAATTATTTGTTTCGAGATGACTCGGGCAGGTTAACTCAGATAAACATGAGCTTACCGAGTGCTTTTTTCACCCACGAGGGTTGATTGAACTATTTGTTCTGAGACGACTCGGACAAATTAACTCGGATAAGCATGAGCTTGCCGAGTGATGAGATTTTTTATGATTGCTTTAGCTTGAGCTAAGCATTTATATGAGAATGATTTTTTATGGTTCTTGACTATATGCTTAGTCTGTTTTTGACTAACCACATAGTCGGGGGCTACACCTAATTAGGTGCATCAGGAGATGCACCTAGATATTTATTTTTTGAGAATTTTTTGGATGTTTTCCAGCCCTTCACAGTCTTTGGAGCCACTCGGGAGTTTTAGGCAGAGATGACGGAAACACTCGACACCAGAAGCACTCGGCCAAAGAGTTGTTTGGCTGTGAGTTATCTTGGTTTGAGGCAAAGTTACCTCGTCGACTGCGAAGGACTCGGGGGCTACTATGGAGATTATGGCAATCGGGTATCCACATGGCAAGCTTATCCGACTAGTAATAGGGATAGGTTACGCCTTCTAATTATGTAAACCAGCTATGACTTGGGTATGACGTTGTCGATTAGATAAGGCAGCGGCTCATAGTCACGGTTTGGTAAGATTGAGGAAACCGACTGACAATAGGATAAGGTTTCCGACTTGTAAGCCTGCCCCCCAAGACTATATAAGAGGGGTACGGGGCGTCCCTTGAGGGATATGTGAGATCTGTTGTATGCGAAGCACATACAAGCTACTAGACACACGAGATCTTGAGATCAATAAACACTCGGCGGATCGAATTCCCGAAACAGGAGTAGGGTATTACCTCACGAGAGGGTCTGAACCTGTCTAAACCTTGTTTTCCACCTAACCCATTGTGCTTGGCGATCTTGACTGCACCCCCAAATTTCTATTGCCGAAACCGAGTTTCAACACTGTTGGAAAACTGCCATGGACAGGTATACATACAGATGATGGGTGTGATCTAATTGTGCTCTTGTGATTTTCCAAACATCAACCTCTTGCTTCACCCTTACCAGTGCTTTTCACCCAACTCGTTTTGTTGTCTTGTTTCTTACTCTATTAACCTCCTCGCGTTTGTACGTGTATGGTTGCCCTGGCACATGCAATGTGGAAAGCGTGCATGATGGTCCTTGTCAAATTTGCTCTTTTTTATACCAAAACCTGTATATTGTGCATATATGTTGTAAAAGCTATAAGCAGCTTCTTATAATTCAAATGTTATGCCAATTGAAGGGACCATATCTTGAGGAATCTCTGGGCCCTATAATTCTAGAAAAAAGGCAGAAACTTCAGCATTGTTATGCACGGACATCACACTTAACTCCTAGTAAGATAACAATAAAGATGTAGTGACGAGAAACTTCAAGACTAGTAACAGATATGCAGCGTTCATCTATCACTTATGTGGCTCGTTCAGCATCAGCACAAAACACATCAACATAGAACGCAGAAACATACTCACATGTGTGAATGTAAGGTTATTTTCTGGGGTCACGCACACCTTTGGATTGATTGGGGGAGGCAGGGTGATAATTGTTCTATGTAGTAACGTAACGGATCTATCAAGGAATTGTGCAATGATGGAGGTGGCGGGCTCACTACTATCGGTAGGATGTCAAGCACATCATCAGTTGTTGGCAGCAATGGGGAAGGCATGCCACCTGTGAGGTGCACACCCGAAGAGGAAACAGACGTCGATGCCATCTTTTGCACCCCGCTTGTCATATGGACTTGCAGTAACTTAGACAGTCAGCAGTAATTTCATACGCGATACAGAAGTAACATAAAGAGAGCAGTAACACACGGAATGCAGTAACAAAAAATTTACAGTAACACAGACTAATGGGCAGTAACATGGAGATTGCTAGGGCAAAAGCTTTTTTTTGGATGAGCTCACATGCAGTACCTTAGACAGTTGACAGTAATTAATATGTGATATATAATGCAATAACATAAAGAGGGTTGTAACACAGGGAATGCAGTAACAGAAAAAAGTTGTAGAAGAACACACGGACTCATGCAATAACATGGAGATTTCTAGGGCAAAGCTTTTGGATGAGCTCACCGCAACACACGGAATGTAGTAGAAGAAAAATTACAGTAATAGTAACACATAGACTCATGGATAGTAACATGGAAATTTCTAGGGCAAAGCTTTTGGATGAGCTCACCGCAAGGATGTCACTGGCCAGAGGAAGGGATCAAGGGAGTGGACGGCTTTGAGAGGGCCGAGCCAAGGGGGTGGTGTGGCTGGAGGGGGCGTACGGCTGGTGCGTGTTGGTATTTGATAATAAATCCGCAAGCTCACGGATATCGCTGTAGCATTTCACTCGGGAGTATTTCAAGGGTACCATTATTTGTTTTTCTATAGGGAAGGCAACAGTGTAAAGATTGAGCCAATATATTCATAATCATGATATGAGTAATATACCATAGTTTAGCAGTGGTAAATAATAATGATAATTTAGTTGTGTGACGCAGGAGATTCATCTCTATAAAAAATACATCAGATCGTGGAGAAGGCTAAAAGAGAGCTAAGGTTCATATGTACTTATATATTTATAATGCTTTAGGTTGTACTTAACATATACATGCTTACAAGGCTAGGACTTAGTTCTAGCCACCCATGCACTACTGAGAGACCACTCCCTGCTAGTCTGCTAACATGGTTATGGCATTATACAAACTCTTACATCATACCCGAACATGGAGGATTATGAACGACAGATAGGGTTGTCACCACCTCCCGCCTACCTCTGTATTCCGTGGGGCACACCCGCATCTAACAGCAATTAATCAATCTAAGCACCATGCTTACATTGTTAAATAATATCACTAATTCCCTCGGGACTCCCACCCTTCAGATGAACGATTTAGAACTAGTGCACCCCGTTGTTAACGACCAAATTTGGTAAGCAAATCCCTGAGTTTGAAGCAAGGATTAAAGTGGAATCAAGGGAAGCACGCGATCCTCGGAAACAGGGGCTACATCGGCTGAGTCCAAATCGGCTAAGGAGCTAGTCGACTGAGTCCGAGTCAGACCAGGGTAGCCGATAGCCGATTTCGATTGGAAATAGAAGATGAGATCGGTTCCATCAGGAAAGCTTAAAGATAATTACCTGATTTGGTTTCCAAAGTACTTCAAAGATGTTGCCATCTACGGGTAAGATCCTATAACGGCAATTGTATCTGTAATTTAGGATATTTTGTATAGTTTTCTTGTGTAACACGACATGGGACCCCGTCCCGAGATATTGTCGTACTGTGGATAGTAGATAAGGATAGAAGTCATGTCCTACGCGGACTTTGTTGTAACCGGGTATAAATAAGGCCCGAGGGTTTGTTGTAATCAATCGAATCAATTCAATACAATCTCGGCGCATCACCACCCTTTTATTTTACTTGCAATCTAGACGAGTTCTTGCCTCGCTTTGGGCTGCATCGGGTTTCGATCTCCAAGCAAGGTAATTTCTTGTTACAAGCAGTTTGTGCTATCGGGGTTAGTGCTTCCATCATCATGATACTCTGATCCTGTTGTTGCAAATTGCTTAATTTATCATATATGGCATATAATCTAGATCAATGTCTAGATCTATCTCACGATCAGCTAGCTTCTCCTCGAAAATAACAGCTGACAGAGCTAAATCTTGGGATTGATTTAGGTTATATGGCGTATCCACCATCTCAAAAGGTCTTCATTAGCTTATATAGATCTCGTGCTTCTTTTTGTACTTAATGTTGTATCAATTTGATCTATTAAGTCGCTCTTAGAATCATATAGATCTATTTGGCTCAATGATTTCTATTAGGGATAGTATCGGGGTTTCAACCGATCTTACCTATTTTAGCCATCTTATATGTTTTATTACCGCTAGATGTGTTAGAACCACCTTTTATATCAAGATCTTAGTCTATTTAAATATGCTAAGCTCGGCATCAATATGTTAAGTCATATTAACAGCCGATTGATCTTGTTTAGTGTATTTAGCTCAGATTAATATCTTAGTATAAAATTATATCGGAGTACTAGCCGATTCACATTAGATCTATGACATCGGCTAGGCTATAAACGTATATAATCATTATCCTAATGTGTTTTTAGACATAAGTGATTTATACTCTCGGTATACTACCGATCTATCCCAGTCACTTGGTCTAAACGTGCTTTGGGATAGCGATTATATATTATAAATATCTATAGCCGATCGAGTAGGATCTAATCTTAACCAAACTGCATATTTCTTGTTTTCTTGTTGGTTACAGGATCAAACCAACTGGCACGCCCTACACACCGAAGGCAATCCAATTTGGACCTGCACTAGAGCTAAGCAAATCTCTCAGGCCAGTGCATGGAAATTTCTCATCAACACCCGTTAAGATCATTGGACGGATGCCGTGGCATAGATCGAATAGCCTAATCAAGTGAAGCATATAAATTAAGTATAAACTAGTCATAGAGCACGCAACTAATAAAGTAGTATATAAACTATGAACACTAATAATTAAAAAGATAAATTCTTTATTAAGCTCATAGTCTTACAATGAGAGTAAAGTACCAAAAACATACTTGAATCTCCGAGAAGACTAGAAAACAGAAGACTACTCTAAGCCTAACTCCACTAATACTATTGAGAGTATAAATGCGGTAGAGAGAATTGCTCCTTGAATGTGTGTTGTGAAGTGAGAATGCATTCTTCTTTTATAGCCTCCAACGACGGTTCCTAATGACGGTTGTAGAAGTCGGTGCACCCATTACCTCCATCAAGGACCAACTAGGAGGTGCCATGTGGAAGGTGGAGGTGAGAGGGGCCGAGCCTGGTTCAGCCTACCCATGGTTCAGCCGAACCAGGGCAACCGCCTCTCTCCACCGAACTTCTCCCTAGAGGCTGACAAGTGGGCCCCTAGGATGTTGCATAGTGGATTAGCCCAAATTATGTTGGTTTTGTATGACTTGTGGGCCCTTCAATCCGTGTGCTCTCACTTGATTCATCGGAGGTGTGTTTCTTTGCATGCCGGCACATATTCTCCTTCAATTTAGTATTTAATCCCTGCAGCCATAGTAATCTTCAAGGACAAGTGGAACTACATTATTTGTAACTAATACGCGTGTAAGAAATGCATGTTCCCTTTTATTTATTGAGGTAATTGATGGTCAAAATCGGTACTTAATGACCGTCAACAGCGTGCCGCTGCGGATGGTGGGGAGAGTTGTGAAGAGGGAGGAAGGAAAGGAGGGAGGATGGGAGTGTGAGGGAGCGTGTCGTGGGTGGCACTGGTTTGTGTGCCGCAGCCGAGGTCGGCGTCCCACGGCCGGCGTGTGGCTTCTTCTTTTTTTGGTGACTAGGTGTGAGTCGGGGTCAGGAAGCGAGGAGCGAGGGTTTTTTTATGGGCACGAGTCAAGTGCGAGTTGGGCGGCCCAGGGGTTTTTCTCCTTTTCCTTTTTGCAAAGTGGACGAGCGGGACGGGTTGGGGAGGTGGGATGGAGGGGGTATAGAATAGTCATCCTATACCCCTCAACCCCGAATAGAATAGTCTTGTCCTATATATATGTATATATATAGAGAGAGAAAAATGATCGACATTCCCTTGAATTGGTTTTCGGCCATTAATATTTACAATAATATCAGTCCAGATGATAAGATTGATAATTATAAAAGCACTCGACTTTAGTCCCAAATAGGCTTGTATTGTTCATTCATCACTAAGTGGCATTCGGGGTCGAAGAACAATCTATCTTTTTGGCAGCACTCGCGGCGGATTAAGTGGCAGAGGTCCTGCTGTACGTTTCTAATGCCTTCATCGTTAAAGTTAGTTCGATATTCGATTCTAGGCAACTGCATGACAACATTAGAATAAAGTAACATCAATTATTCAATCATTGAACTTATATTTGAGTGTAACATTTGAAATAGCAAAAATGTCTTGAGACTCACATCCTCTGGTTTATCTTGTACCTCCCAGTAACCCTAAGAAACTCACAAATGTAATATCCACAAAGGATACTGCCACTAGGTTACTTCTGATACTTCATTATTACATACATATAGAAAGAATTAGTTAGACATGCATGCAAAAGAATTTAAATATATATGTGTGTGCACGGTATGTATATTGTATTATAGGCTAGTATGTATGCACTAGCAACTTTTCCCTCGTTTCCAATTGTTCCCTGCCGTTCATTTTGTAGAAGTTCTAGGCACTATGTAACAGGATATTAATGTGAGATGGTATTAATGGACAAAATTTATAAAGAGTTCATATATAGTATACATGCATGGATAAGGATCTCTTACTATTATAAAATTGTTAGGAATTCTGTGATTGTAATTGAGCGGGTCTAGGACTGTAGCTGTCCCATACTTCGTGTAAAGCAAGAAGCAAATGTAATGATTGTTACAGAGTAATGATAGTTAAGTTAGCTACACACTGATATAATTAATTAAGTTTGTAGTAATTAGTATGAAAGGGAAGATATAGACAAAGAGCAGACTTACTTGAAGTTGTATATGGCCATTACAACTCTTTTATTCTCAAAAGATAGGAATGTTTGTCCAATATAGGTGGTCACAACCAGCTTCTTGGTGTTATGCATATTCTTCTTGTATTCATCGATCTCTTCAGGAGTCTTGCCCCTAAGCTGCTTGGAATTGTCTTTTAGAGCGACGGTATGCTGGGTTGACATATTCTTGTTGGGCCCAGGTAACTGATGTTTTGCCCCTAAGCTGCTTGGAATTGTCTTTTAGAGCGACGGTATGCTGGGTTGACATATTCTTGTTGGGCCCAGGTAACTGATGTTTCACCTACCGTCTCAGCATCCATATATTGCATCCTAAAAAAGCTTATTAATCTGCTCGGAATTACAATCTCTATTTATTTCTTGGTATAAGTCTGCGTTAAATACTCACAGGCACCACACATTTATGAGGTTGACATCTAGCTTTTCACAACGATACAAGGCGGGAAGGTCACCGAAATCTATCCACAAAAAACCTTCACCACACATGAAAGCAAGTGGCGACATTCTAACTAATATAGACATAAGGCCATTTTTGTTGTCATCCATGTAACATTGATGTTATCTTCTCATCTCCCATGACCCTTCTTGAATAGCATAATCGGGTCGCTTTTCCATTCTCAAAACTCGTTGACACACCATTGGATACAACATATAACTCGCCAGCAAGGTCATTGGCCTTCTTCTATTCATTTGAGCACTGCTTGGCACGAGTTCTCCCACCTCGAAAGGCGGTTACTAACCACTTCTCAGACTCCTTACTCATTGCTTTGGTGTTGTGCTTCTTAGTACTATAGGCACTACCGACACATCCTTACCCTTGCCATCCATGGATTCGTCTTCATCGCTTTTTGCAGGGGCTGGGTCTTCATAAACCTTGGGTTCTATGTCTTCCCATTTCATACCCACCATGCCTTATGGCTCGTGTTGGATAGATGACAAAATCTGGACTTCCAGTTCTGATTAAGGTGCATCCTCTGGCATAGGCAGATCAAGTGCTTCTATCACAATCTGGACTGCTGATTCGGGTGCTTCCTCTAGGCCGTTGGCTTGTTTACCTGCATGTTGTTCACCTACGACCGGTACCTCAGGAGTTTCCTTATCATGCCCCTTACTAACTTTGTCATCTTGATCTTTTTCCGGTTTCTTATATAGAGGACTTGACGGTTTATGCAGAGCATCGACTGACGTCCCGAAGATTATATCATTTTTGTTCCATAATATGATATTGTCCATCGCATCCCTGGGTAATTCTATACCATTAGGCGTTGGGATGTCTAAATCGTACATCTCTAACCCTTCATTCACAATTTGCACCTGCAGTTTCGCATAATCTTTAGGAATATCTTCCTCATAATAAGTGTGGCCTAGGATAGCCATTCCTTTAGCGGCCTCAAGGGTTCTACCAGCTCTACCAATAGGGACATGCAGCTTGTAAGGTTTATCCTCTGTTAGATTATCAATAGGATATCTTTGATCAGGTATGTCTGAGGAACCTTCAGATTTAGGCAATAAACCATTGTATAGATAGAAGTTCATCATTTCCCTTTGAAAAAGATCTCTTTCTCTCTTCCTCTCTGAAGCCTTGCTTGTAGAAATCACGTTTCTTCTAGGATGAGGCATCCTTTTGGAAGCCTTCTTTCTAACTGAGCTTTGAGAATACTCCTTGAATGCGACTGGAGTGCTACGGATTGTTGAGCGCCTTGCTTAGTGCATCCTTCTTCCTCTGTGCCTTAAACGATCCCTTCTTCTGTTGCCCGCCTAATATCTTTAGATTTTCAACTATTTTCTGGAGCTTAGGGTTATCAAATACTACATCACCCTTCTCCATAATCTTCGAGATTCTTGCTTTAACTCAGTTCCTTAAACGTTCGTCATAGTCTTCCATTGGAACGGTTTCCCTTCCTTTCTCAGTTCCTCATCCTCTTTTCTCCACTCCTCAATCTTAGGGGCATACCCAATGGAGCCCAAGCGATGGTGCCGTTTGTTTCTCTTGGCCAAGTCCGACATCTTCTTGCTCTTCACCATTTCTTCATGCGAGGTCTTGAACTTGAAAAATTCCTCCTACAGGGTCGATGTGATTTTTCCATATTTTTGAAAAGGTTCAAGGCCCTTCTGCACATAGTTGATGTTAAGCGAGTTTTTCCATCCGTGCCATGACTTTTCCATAGTCTACAGTGTCATGTTCCTTGCCAGTTCTTCAGATCCATCTAGGAATTGGATCTTTTTCTTTAACTCGTCCCAAAGGTGTTTTCTCGTCTCTTTAGAAATGTCGTCTCACTCCTTGTTCGTGATTAGGACATTGTCTTTAACGGTGGCACCACACTGGGAGTTGTACTTTGCACGCACACCTTTGGGCCATCGACCTTTGGGGCTTATCAAAGTCACCACGTATGTGCTTTCACAGATTTTGTTCACACTTCACTTCCCCGTCTTTTTTTAGGCTTGGTTGTGAGGCCGAGGTAGCTAGGACTTCTTCAGGTTTTGTGATTTTTTACCCTGACTTCGAGACCTTAGTTGAGCCGTTTCTTATGAAACAAACACATATCGATTTAGTACAAAATTAACAACATCTTTAAAATTTACACACATCATCATTTAGGTTAGAACGTACTGTTTTCTTGCGGGAGACATAGACTTTGTCTCCATCTCTGTCCACGTCTTTCTTTCTCATTTTAGGGCTTGGGCATGAGTCACTTGGCAATGAGTACGCGTCATCCTCCTCGCCATCGGCGTAGTCCGAACCCTGTGCTGCCTCTACGATGGTCTCTAGGGCAACCTTCTCAGCGACCGACTATTCCTCTTGATTCTCTTTATTGCTATTAGCCATCGTTATATACTAGAGTAAATAATAATTATATTAAGTATATCTTTAGCAACAATTAAAATTCACCCAAAATCATAAAAACTAATTCAACAATTAAATATAATGAAACTATTAAATTACACTCACAATATATTTGTCACCAAAAATATTATTCACACATATAAAAAATAATTATTCAGTACGTATTTCTACAAATTAAAATTCACCTAAAAATGGCTTCCAGGTCTGTTCTTTACATAAAATTATAGATATAATGGCATCACACTACGGAAAAAGCCACACTAGTCCCGGTTCGTAATCTTCGGTAGTCCCGGTTGTCAAACGGGACTACGAATCCGAGACTAGAGATGGTCTATCTCTATTCTCGGTTAAATAATCGGGACTATAGATGCACATTTAGTCCCGGTTGAAGCCACCAACCGAGACTAAAGGTGGCGGAGCCACGTGGCCGGCTCCGCAATCTTTAGTCCCGGTTGGTGGCTGCAACCGGGACTAAAGATTATTTTTTTTAATTTGCCATTTCTACAGCGATCGCTATATATATATATATTACACATAAATATATAATTTACACATATTTAAACGAACTTAAGAAAGGAAATATACATATATTACCAAAATATGTACAATATTTATATTTATACATGTTTCCTAGCTAGCTTATAAAAAATTGTCTCTAATCTACTTTCTTGTGGTTTAGCTACTAAAACTAATGAAGAACTCCCCGCGGGATCAACGACATGCTCGTTAATAAATCTCATCAAATCTTCCTGAGCAGCTTGTATGAAAGTCTCATGGGGGAGGTCGTCTCTTACTCGCATAAGCTGTCATTAATTACAATAAACGAGAAATAAATATATGAAGTGAATAAGAAATCGAGACGTAATGTATGAAATGTTGTTATACGTACATCTAGATCATCAACAGTTTTGACTTCGGTCACAAAGCGGTGAATGTAGTCGCAGACGTAATATCCACATAGGTTGGTGCCCTGCGACTGTTTTGCACACTTGAAAGAGAAACGACGACATATTTAATATGCATATCATATTTTTGAACATAATAATGATTCAACTCAAATTAGGAGGAGGCATGTTACTCACTGGAAACTTCATCCACACAGATAGCTTATCTTTCCAATTTCCACGAACATTAACTCGGAATCGTTCCCATGCCCTACGTGCAGTTGAAAGTTAGCACGTAATTATCCAAGAACCGCATATATGCAATAGAAAGTAAGATGGCATTACCTGTTAAACAGTTTAAATATATGGGAGTACGTGGACTCGGTTTATCCATTGAGTCAAAGACATGGATCTTTGGTGACCCATGTCAAGTACTAATAGAATCCAGTGGAATCTGTAAATTGGTTTAGATGACACATATGAAACTTTATGTATGCACGGGATTAAAATTCGTTCGGAAAGAAAGAAAAACTTACGCAGTATTATAGGGCGAAGGATGAAGGACCGGAAGGGTTGCTTCACAAGCGCGTTGTATATGTTGTCCACTTGTGTCATTAGGAAATTGATCAACCAATGGGCCGTTGATTTTCCGTGGATCCATGAATCCATGCTTGGTGCATTCGTGCTTGTTGCGTATTGGATCGCCATTCTACAACGGTTAAAAAGAATTTTAGTCGGCTAAATTCAAGGAGGTAGAAACGAAATAATCGGGCGATACTTACAAAACCCGCTGTTAGAAGTGAGGCGTCAAGGGCATCACGTTGGTACAGTCGAATATATCTTCGAATCGGATATAAAGGGAGTCATCTCCATCGAAGAAGTAGTCGTTGAATATTTGCATGTTATCATGTTTTCACCCTTCTTTGGATTGTTGCATGTACCACCGATGGAAGCGGTACATATGAGTTGGAAGCCTTTTCACGAGATCCGCCTTGACGAGAGGCTTTTCAAGGTTGAACTTGTATTTAAGCGGAGCCTTCGCCAGGGGTGCACGCCCATGTAATTGATCCATATTAATTCTAGCTTCTTGAATGAATTGTCTTAAATCGGTCTAATATTTGGGATCGTCTTGAACTCCAAAGGCTTATGTGGCTGCATGCCAAGCGGGTACATCTTTGCCCACTTTCTTCCCCCGCTTGAGGCCGACCGCTTTGGTGCTGGTGGCGGCGTCTTCTCAATTCTCGAGTTTTCTTGGACGACCGCTTGATATTGAAGGCGCGCTCTTGGATGATGACCGTTTAGGAGTCGGTGCTCGTTGTGGCGACGGAGGAGGGTTGGAAGGCGGTGGAGTTGGAGATGGCCGTTTAGGAGTCGGTGCTCGTGGAGGCGACGCGGGAGGCGGAGGAGGCGGAGGCGGCGAAGGAGGCGGAGGAGACGGCCCACGTGGAGGCGAGGCGGTGCAACGATAGGAGACGCTGTTCGTCAGGGAATTTTATGTAGATCTTCCTCCGAGAGAAATATTCCATGAATTGTTTCTCCTAGCGTCGTCTCCCGTCTCCTCCGGGATATCCAGCTCCGGATCTTCATAACCGCGTTCCACTGTTCAATTTCAACCTTCGAGTACGAAGGTGGAACGGGCCGGAGTGGTAGGTGCCGTCTCGGGCTCTGGAATAGCCATGCCCGAGGCGACTGTTGAGAAGATTGCTTATTAGTTAATAATGACCATTGATTGACAAGTTATTAAAGAAAATATACGTACAACATAAAAGTACGAACATACCTTTATTGTTATGTTTTTCAGCGGGATGTGCAGATCACACGGGGTCCGCTGTGTGATGTCATCCACGGGGCATGACGGACCCGGTTGAGCTTGTGGGGCCAGCTCGCCTTCATTTCCAGTAGACGCGCAGCTGCTGCACTGTTGTTGGAGTTGTGCGGTTGTTGCTGGATCCGGCTGTTGGCTAACCCACTGGCTCCGCTCCTCAGCCAACCTTACGGCCACCCTTTCATCGACAATTTGATCGATCTGCGAGAGCTTCATTTCCATCTCTCGCGAATCTAGCATCATTCTCTCGCTTTGACCGCATTCGGCTCTGTATGTGGCGATGTCGGCTTGGAATCCGTATTTCCATGGAACGACGCCTTTCCTCGCGTACGCCCGGGTGCTCGGGTTTTGGAGGCCGAGCGTTAGCTCGTCCTTCTCTCTATCGGGCTGAAGGAGCCGAGGAACCGCCTGCACCGCCTCCTCTAACCTCCATCCGGCTTCTAGAATTTCATCACCAAAGATCACTGTTCCATCGACGGGATTTAGTGAGCCGTCATGAGCATAGAACCAGTTCTTTGATCGTTCGGCCAATTTCTTGTGCACGGAACGATATCCCGTGCTTCAGGTCGCTTCCATTTTTTCCCCATTTTTCCATTGCTTTTTATATAGCCGTCGACCCAAGCCTGTGATGGTATTTCTTTTTGCTGCGTTGGCCTTGTTCTTTTCTATGATTGATTGCGCTTCTTCACTGGTCTTGTGCTCAACAAAAGCATCCCAATGATCTCGAGCTTTGGGAACTTGTCGAAGTCCGGTGTCCGGCCCTTCGGGATATATTTCTTGTGCTGTTTCTTGTAGTTCCTGAAGAGCTCGCCATTTTCTTCAACGTCCATTCCTTGACCTTTGCCGATCGAGTGCGGGATGGTGAACGTCTGCAGCATTGTCGTCCACAGCATCTCTTTCTCGAGTCCGGGAGATAGCTTTGCTCCTCTCCTCCTTTGGTAGAACGCCTCCGGTTGGCAACGCTTATGGGCACGTCATCCCTCACCACCCATCCGCCGTGTGCGCCACAAACTTCCTTGCGGCGTCCTGCGGGGCAATTGGTCGACCATCGGGTGCCACCTCCATTATGACATGTCGACCCTCTATTTTCTTGCTGAGGCCGCGTGGCCTCTTCTGTCCAGCGGAGGCGGAGGCGGCGCCCTCATTCCTCTCCTCGTTCCTTTGCTCGTCTCCCTCCTCGTTCCCCTCCTCGTTGAGGTACTGATCTGGATCTTCGTGTCCCTCCTCGTTGTAAAACTCTGTTCCTCATGCGATCTCATCAAGGATAAACTGTTCCTCGTCAGGATCCGCCATTTGATTGATGTGGGTTGAGGACTTAATCAAAGAATTCTAAAAAAAAATTATTGTCGGTTAATACATGTACCAATTTACGAATATCATGTATGTGTACGCAAAAAAACATAGTCAGAAAAGAAGAAGATGGAAAAAATAGATGAAATCCGATAAACACCAGATCCAATTGTGCACATCCACAATGGTGATATTTTTTTAGAAGTCACTTCCTGGATTACATCTACACCGAACGACCGAACGAACGACCAAACGACCGACCGAACCCTAACCTATCGTTCGTTCACGTCCATGTATGTGAGGAAGATAAGGTCGAGAGGAGAGGAAGTGGAGAGGAGAGGACAGAGAGGACGTTGCATGCCTATGTACATTGTAACGACCGAACGACCGACCGTCCGACCGACCGACCGAACGAACGACCGACCGACCGAACGAAATCAGGACCAACTGACCAACCGAACGAGTGTTCGGTAGTGCGTCCGTCTGTTCGTCCACGTCCGTACGGCTGTCCGTCCGTTCGTCCATCCACATCCGTTTGTTGATTTTATCGTTCTCGTTCGTTGAAAAATACAAACTTCACAAGTCACATACACATTCAAATTTAAATCTATTCATGCATTTAAATTGAAATACACATTCAAATTTCTAAATTCACAATATTCATGCATTAAAATTTAAATAAACAGTCTATTTACATATAAAGTCCATACAAATTTACACATACACATGCATCGAAATCAGATTCACAAATTTACACATACACATCGAAGTCATATTCAAAACCTCCTCATTCATTCACATTCACAAAATTCAGAAAATTCACAAAATTCATTCACATTATTGAACATATAGCACGCGCGCGCGGCGGCGGCGCGGCGGCGGCGTTGGCGGCGGCGGCGGCGGCGGCTGCGGCGGCGGCGGAGACGACAATGGTGGCGATGGCGATGGCATCGACGGCGGCGGCTAACCCTAGCACGCATCACGGAGAAAAAGGGGGCGGTGGCGGCTAACCTCCGGCGCGGCGCGCGGCGATGAAGACCTTGGCGCGGCGGTCCCTCGGCGACGACGACGGCGACGAAGACGGCGGAGACCGCGTGCTGCGGCGGCGTTCTTGTGCTTGGCGACGGCGAAGAAGACGATGGAGTTGTGCGAAAATGGCTAAGTGTTTGGATCCCATGAAGCCCTTGCTATATATAGGTACTGCTCTATTGTCCGGTTGAAGCCACCAGCGGGACTAGAGATGATATAGTACCGGTTGGTGGCTTCAACCGGGACAATAGAGCATACCTTTTGTCCCGGTTGAAGCCACGGACCGGGACTAGAGATGACGGGCAGCCACGTGTCCCGGGTAGGTGGGCATCTCTAGTCCGGTTTAAGCCACCAACCGGGACTAGAGATGTTTTCCGCCCGATGAAATTCACCTCTAGTCCCGGTTGGTTTCAAAAACCGGACTAATTATTACCGTGCCCAATTATATTGTGTTATATTCATATATAATTATAATTAACATATGTTCATATATTCATATATAATTAAGATATGTGATATAATTAACATAAAATATTATAAATTAAAATAATAACATATAATTAACATATGTCATATTTCAAACTATTTAGAATTTAAATAATAATATGTATTTAACATATGGCCTATTTGAAAAACATTAAATTAAGATAAAACATATAATTAACATTTGTCGTATTTAAAACTATTTTAAATCATAAACCCTAAACCCTAAACCCTAAACCTTAAACCTAAACCCTTTTACCATTAACCCTCAACCTAAACCCTAAACCCTATTTTAAACCCTAGACCCTAACCCTCGTGCGGCCTGCGTGATTGGCATGTAGAAGGACTGCGACCCGAGCTGGAACGTCAATGCCTTCTCCTCTGATCTAACATCGTCTCTCATGCTATTGGAGGCTGCTCCATTCTCATCAGTGTAATAGAGCAGTGGCAATCTCTTCTCACTTTGTTCTACCTAGTTCTCCGATTGCTTCATCTCCTCCCAATACTTCAGCACATCATCTTCAAAGATGACACCAAGCTCGTCTGCATGGCAAGAAACAAGTGTCTAAGCAACACAAATTCAGAAAGCATCATTCCTTTTCGATTAGAAAAAAGAGAGCATCATTCTTGCGTTGATCTGAGTAGAAAGAAAAGAATCATACCTTGTAAAACGTTGCTTTGCATGACAGCAGAGCGAATGGCTGGGGATGGAAGCTCGGGAAGGAGATACTGGAAAAGAGAGCTTCCTCCTCAAGCAGGTAACTATCAGTCCAAAGGCTAGTGCAATAAGGCCACCAGCTAGTTCATGAAAAAAGGTTAGATCAATAACACATAAACAGATAAACAAAGACAGTCTTACAGCCAAAAGAAGCTACTGCTATAAAATTTTCTCAGCGATGAGCATGGTTAACCATATGCATGATGCAAGGCAAAACTGCATTTACCTATGTTTTTGGCTGGGCTCCATTATTTCGAGAGACATGAATCAAATCTCACACTCCAATGACTCGGGATCAATAAAATAGCTTATCTTATTAGTCTCGTCCACGTCCGTATCCAGTTCCTCCTGTTGATCCGTGAAGAGGCCCCGACGTTTTTTTCCTGTCTTCTTTAGCGATCTTGGTCTCTTCAACATGTCATGATCCATCGTAGTAGCCTTCTTCACCGATCTTGGTCTCTTCAATATTTAATGATCTGGATCACGGTCTTTTTTCTTGCTTTTCTCCCTTTGCTTTATAATCTTTCTGTCTTGCTATTTCTTCGAGTACGATGTAGCAGTACTCGTGTATCTCAATCAAACTGTGAATAGCGAGAGATATGGCAATGATTGGATAGTGCGGCTGTATATGGCAATGATGGCTTGCCTCCCCCGTTCCCGTCTCAATGTCTCGGCGGCGCCATGGAAGTGGTCGGTGACGCGCACGACGACGGACTACCTCTATCTGCCTGCCGTGATTGAGCCGTACTACCGCCGCCACCGCCCCAGTCTTGGCTGCTGCCGCCACCGCTGCCGTCGGTCTTCCGATTTAGAGGTGTGCTTTCTCGTGTTTGAGGTAATATTAAAGTTCTCGTTGCTAATGTCTTCGACTTATTCTCGTGAATTGCCACATAAGCATTAGCCGTTAGAGGATTATTGTCACGACCACAAGTTAGTATCTTACGTGAGTATGGAGCATGTCGATGACCTTCCTCCTCCTCCGCTTGTAATTCTCCCGAGGACTTTTCGTCGACTTCGGTCTCACCCTTTTACCATTTTTATTCATAGCTCCTACAATTGTAATATGATCTAGGGAATTGACTATGAATTCGGTGGATGGTGTAAGTGCCTCCTCCAACGTGGTTCCCCTTGTTCCTTGTCAGGGGCGCCTTCGGTGCCTCCTCCTCCAACGGTTGTATTCCAGAATTACAAGCGTTGGAGGAGGAGGCACTGCCCTGACAAGTGAACAAGGGAACCACGTTGGAGAGGCACCAACACCATCCACCGGAATTCATAGTCAATTCCCTAGATCATATTACAATTGCGAGGAGCTATGAATAAAAACGAAAAGGGTGAGACCGAGTCGCGAAAAGTCCTTAGGGAGAATAACAAGAGGAGGAGGAGGATGGTCGTCGACATGCTCCATACTCACGAAGATCTAACTGTGGTCGGACAATAATCTCTAGCGGCTAATGCTATGTGGCAATTCACGAGAATAAGTCGAAGACATTAGCAACGAACTTTATTACGCTGAGCACAGAAGCACACCTCGGAGGAGTGGCGGCAGCGGCGGCGCAGCCAAGACTAGGGCGATGGCGGCGATAGTACCATCGATCACGGCGGGCGGATAGAGGTAGTCCGTCGTCGTGCGCGTCACCGGAGGCTTCCATGGCGCCGCCGAGGCATTGAGACAGGAACATGGGAGGCAAGCCATCATTGCCATATACGCCGCACTATCAATCATTGCCATATCTCTCGCTATTCAAAGTTTGATAGAGATACACGATCTGCTACATCGTACTCGAAGAAATAGCAAGACAAAGATCATGAAGCAAAGGGAGATAAGCAAGAAAAAGACCGTGATCCGGATTATTAAATATTGAACAAACCAAGACAGTGAAGAAGGATACTACGATGGATCATGACATGTTGAAAGAGACTAAGATCGCTAAAGAAGACAGAAAAACGTCGAGGCCTCTTCACGGATCAACAGGGAGGAACTGGATACGGACGTGGACGAGACAAATAAGATAAGCTATTTCATTGATCCCGAGTCATTGGAGTGTGAGATTTGATTCATGTCTCGAAATAATGGAGCCCACCAAAAACATAGGTAAATGCGTTTTGCCTTGCATCATGCATATGGTTAACCATGCTCATCGCTAAGAAAATTTTATAGCGTAGCTTTTTGGCTGTAAGACTGTCTTTGTTTATCTGTTTATGTGTTATTGATCTAACCTTTTTCATGAACTAGGCGTGGTCTTATTGCACTAGCCTTTGGACTGATTGTTACCGCTTGAGGAGGAAGCTCTCTTTTCGATATCTCCTTACCAAGGTTTCATCCGCCATTCCTCTTGTCATGCAAAGCAACGTTTTATAAGCTATGATTCTTTTCTTTCTACTGATCACGCAAGAATGATGCTCTCTTTTTCTAATCGAAAAGGAATGATGCTTTCTGAATTTGTGTTGCTTAGACACTTGTTTCTTGCCATATAGACGAGCTTGGTGTCATCTTTGAAGATGATGTGAAGTATTGGGAGGAGATGAAGCAATCGGAGAACTAGGTAGAACAAAGTGAGAAGAGATTGCCGCTCTATTACTGATGAGAATGGAGCAGCCTTCAAGACCATGAGAGACGATGTTAGATCAGAGGAGAAGGCATTGACGTTCACTGGCGCATCCTTCTACATGCCAATCACGCAGCCGCACGAGGTTTAGGGTTTAGGGTTTACGGTTTAAAATAGGGTTTAGGGTTTAGGTTGAGGGTTAATGGTAAAAGGGTTTAGGTTTAAGGTTTAGGGTTTAGGGTTTAGGGTTTATGGTTTAAAATAGTTTTAAATACGACAAATGTTAATTATATGTTTTATCTTAATTTAATTTTTTTCAAATAGGCCATATGTTAAATATATATTATTATTTAAATTTTAAATAGTTTGAAATATGACATATGTTAATTATATGTTATTATTTTAATTTATAATATTTTATGTTAATTATATTATATATCTTAATTATATATGAATATATGAACATATGTTAATTATAATTATATATGAATATAACACAATATAATTGGGCACGAATAATTAGTCCGGTTTTGAAACCACCAGGACTAGAGGTGAATTTCATCGGGCGGCAAAACATCTTCTCATGTTTGCAAACAAATTTAGAGATGAAAATGTATATAAAATAACCGCAAAATACGAAGTGCTAAGAATGTAAGAAGTTATACAAATAGATAGCAAAATGTATAAAAACATCCGCAAATAAGAGTAAGAAGTTTCTAACCTTACGAGCAAATATATTATCAAGCAAAGAAGATGCTAACCTCGCCACCGGACCTCTAGGCGAGAAAAATTTTGAAGATGTACAAGTATGGCTGGCTCGGGATGGAGGAGGAAGGGGTATATAAAGAAAATCTCTAGTCCCGGTTGGTAACACCGACCGGGACTAGAGATGCCATCTCTAGTCCCAAGGCAACGGTATAAAAAATATCAACGGCTCTCTAGGACCTTCTCTAGGACTTTTAGTTCCGGTTCATTTCAAGAACCGGGACTAGAGATGAAGGTTCAAATGTTGTCGGTGCGTGTCGAGCACCGGGGACCTTTAGTCCCGGTTGGTAACACGAACCGAGACTAGAGGTAGCTTACCTAGTCCCGGTTGGGTTACAGTAGGGACTAAAGGTCCCGTGCTCGACATGCGCCGACAACATTTGAACCGGGACTAGAGGTGACATATCTAGTCCCGGTTGGTGTTACCAACCGGGACTAAAGGTCCCCGGCGCTCTGACACGCGCCGACAACATTTGAACCGGGACTAGAGGTGATCTTTAGTCCCGGTTCGTGACACGAACCGGGACTACTGTTCCTAGAGGGCTGTTGAATTTTTCAACCGGGACTAGAGATCATCTCTAGTCCCGGGTGCAACTCAAACCGGGACTACTGTGCTTTTTGCCACTTCAACCAATGATGGTTTCTCCAGTAGTGTCATTTTTCCCCGTAGAACTGCAAAGATATTATAGTTTGTGTCCTCTACCTCTCTTCATCGCTTCCTCTGAACCCGTACACCTATTTTTATTGTTAGATGCAGCTGTAACATGGGATTAATTCCAAGCCGTCAAGAAGCTGGTCATATTGGCTGGGGTAAATGATTTTTTTTCGAGGAAGGGTAAAGCCTATTTGATAGTTCTGTCTTTGCCGTACATGTGCTGCATTGCCTAGTTTCATATTGGTAAGCAGTGTTGTGAAGATTAGATCTCTAACAGCTACAAGAAGTTTTGGTTAAGAGACGCTACTGGAGAAACCATCATTGGTTGAAGTGGCAAAAAACACAGTAGTCCCGGTTTGAGTTGCACCCGGGACTAGAGATGATCTCTCGTCCCGGTTAAAAAATTCAACGGCCCTCTAGGAACAGTAGTCCCGGTTCATGTCACGAACCGGGACTAAAGATCACCTCTAGTCCCGGTTCAAATGTTGTCAGCGCGTGTCAGAGCGCTGGGGACCTTTAGTCCCGGTTGGTAACACCAACTGGGACTAGATATGCTACCTCTAGTCCCGGTTCGTGTTACCAACCGGGACTAAAGGTCCCCGGCGCTCTGACTCGCGCCGACAACATTTGAACCGTCATCTCTAGTCCCGGTTCTTGAAACAAACCGGAACTAAAGGTCCTAGAGAGCCATTGAAATTTTTTATACTGTTGCCTCGGGACTAGAGATGGCATCTCTAGTCTCGGTTGGTGTTACCAACCGGAACTAGAGATTTTCTTTATATACTCCTTCCTCCTCCATCCCGAGCCAGCCACACTTGTACATCTTCAAAATTTTTCTCAGCTAGAGGTCCGGTGCTGCCGAGGTTAGCACCTTCTTTGGTGATAATACACAAATATTTGCTCTATAAGGTTAGCAACTTCTTACTCTTATTTGCGGTTGTTTTTTATACATATTGCTATCTACATGTCATGTGCTATCTACAATCTTAGCACTTCATATTTTGCGGTTATTTTATATACATTTTCATCTCTAGATTTGTTTGCAAACATGAAAAGATGTTTTCTCGCCCGCTGAAATTCACCTCTAGTCCCGGGTCGTTTCAAAAACCGAGACTAATTATTACCGTGCCCAATTATATTGTGTTATATTCATATATAATTATAATTAACATATGTTCATATATTCATATATAATTAACATATGTTCATATAATTAACATAAAATATTATAAATTAAAATAATAATATATAATTAACATATGTCATATATTCCAAACTATTTAAAATTTAAATAATAATATATATTTAACATATGGCCTATTTGAAAAAAATTAAATTAAAATAAAACATATAATTAACATTTGTCGTATTTAAAACTATTTTAAACCATAAACCCTAAACCCTAAACCTTAAACCTAAACCCTTTTACCATTAACCCTCAACCTAAACCCTAAACCCTATTTTAAACCCTAAACCTCGTGCGGCCTGCGTGATTGGCATGTAGAAGGACTGCGACACGAGCTGGAACGTCAATGCCTTCTCCTCTGATCTAACATCGTCTCTCATGCTCTTGGAGGCTGCTCCGTTCTCATCACTGTAATAGAGCAGTGGCAATCTCTTCTCACTTTGTTCTACCTTGTTCTCCGATTGCTTCATCTCATCCCAATACTTCAGCACATCATCTTCAAAGATGACACCAAGCTCGTCTGCATGGCAAGAAACAAGTGTCTAAGCAACACAAATCCAGAAAGCATCATTCCTTTTCGATTAGAAAAAAGAGAGCATCATTCTTGCGTTGATCTGAGTAGAAAGAAAAGAATCATACCTTGTAAAACATTGCTTTGCATGACAAGAGAGCGAGAATGGTGGGGATGGAAGCTCGGGAAGGAGAGATCTTGGAAAAGAGAGCTTCCTCCTCAAGCGGTAACTATCACCAAAGGCTAGTGCAATAAGGCCACCAACTAGTTCATGAAAAAGGTTAGATCAATAATGATAAATAGATAAACAAAGATAGTCTTACACCAAAAGAAGCTACTGCTATAAAATTTTCTCAGCGATGAGCATGGTTAACCATATGCATGATGCAAGGCAAAACTGCATTTACCTATGTTTTTGGCTGGGCTCCATTATTTCGAGAGACATGAATCAAATCTCACACTCCAATGACTCGGGATCAATGAAATAGCTTATCTTAGTCGTCTCGTCCACATCCGTATCCAGTTGCTCCTGATGATCCGTGAAGAGGCCCCGACGTTTTTTTCCTGTCTTCTTCACCAATCTTGGTCTCTTCAACATGTCATGATCCATCGTAGTAGCCTTCTTCACCGATCTTGGTCTCTTCAATATTTAATGATCCGGATCACGGTCTTTTTTCTTGCTTTTCTCCCTTTGCTTCATAATCTTTCTGTCTTGCTATTTCTTCGAGTACGATGTAGCAGTACTCGTGTATCTCCATCAAACTTTGAATAGCGAGAGATATGGCAATGATTGGATAGTGCGGCTATATATGGCAATGATGGCTTGCCTCCCCTGTTCCCGTCTCAATGTCTCGGCGGCGCCATGGAAGCCGCCGGTGACGCGCACGACGGCGGACTACCTCTATCCGCCTGCCGTGATCGATGGGTACTACCGCCGCCACCGCCCCAGTCTTGGTTCCAGCCGCCACCCCTGCCGCCGGTCTTCCTGATTTAGAGGTGTGCTTTCTCTGTGTTTCAGCGGCAATATTAAAGTTCTCGTTGCTAATGTCTTCTGCCTTATTCTCGTGAATTGCCACATAAGCATTAGCCGTTAGAGCATTATTGTCCTGACCACAAGTTAGGATCTTCTGTGAGTATGGAGCATGTCGACGACCGTCCTCCTCCTCCGCTTGTAATTCTCCGTGAGGACTTTTTCGTTGACCTCGGTCTCACCCATTTTACCGTTTTATTCATAGCTCCTGCAATTGTAATATGATCTAGGCTAATTGACTATGAATTCAGTGGATGGTGTTGGTGCCTCCTCCACGTGGTTCCCCTTGTTCTGTCCAGGGGCGTTCGGTGCCTCCTCCCAACGGTTGTATTCCGAATTACAAGCGTTGGAGGAGGAGGCACTGGCGTCCCTGACAGAACAAGGGGAACCATGTTGGAGGAGGCACCAACACCATCCACCGAATTCATAGTCAATTTCCTAGATCATATTACAATTGCGAAGCTCTATTGTCTCGGTTGAAGCCACCAACCGGGACTATATCATCTCTAGTCCCGGTTGGTGGCTTCAACCGGGACAATAGAGCAGGTACCTATATATAGCAAGGGCTTCACTGGGATCCAAACACTTAGCCGTTTTCGCACAACTCCATCGTCTTCTTTGCCGTCGCCGAGCACAAGGACGCCGCCGCAGCACGCCGTCTCCGCCGTCTTCGTCGCTGTCGTCGTCGCCAAGGGACCGCCGCACCAAGGTCTTCGTCGCCGTCGCCGCCGCTGCCGCAGGTTAGCCGTCGCCGCCCCCTTTTTTCTCCGTGATGCGCGCTAGGGTTAGCCGCCGCCGTCGATGCCATCGCCATCGCCACCATTGTCGTCTCCGCCGTCGCCGCCGCCGCCGCTGCCGCTGCCATGCTATATGTTTAATGAATATGAATGTGAATGAATTTTGTGAATTTTCTGAATTTTCTGAATGTGAATGAATGAGGAGGTTTTGAATATGATTTCGATGTGTATGTGTAAACTTGTGAATCTGATTTCGATGCATGTGTATGTGTAAATTTGTATGGACTTTATATGTAAATGGACTGTTTATTTAAATTTTAATGCATGAATATTGTGAACTTAGAATTTTGAATGTGTATTTCAATTTAAATGCATGAATAGATTTAAATTTGAATGTGTATGTGACTTGTGAAGTTTGTATTTTTCAACGAACGAGAACGATAAAATCAACAAAGGGATGTGGACGGACAAACGGACGGACAGCCGTACGGACGTGGACGAACGGACGGACGCACGAATGAACACTCGTTCGTTCGGTCGGTTGGTCGTGCGTTCGTTCGTTCGGTCGGTCGGTCGGTCGTTCGTTCGGTCGTTCATTCGGTCGGTCGGTCGGTCGGTCGGTCGTTACAACGTACATAGGCATGCAACGTCCTCTCTGTCCTCTCCTCTCCACTTCCTCTCCTCTCGACCTTATCTCCCTCACATACATGATCATCTCTTTCTCTCCTCCCCTCCAGGATGATCGTACTCACGGACATGAACGAATGGACGTGAACGAACGATAGGTTAGGGTTCGATCGGTCGTTTGGTCGTTCGTTCGGTCGTTCGATATATGTAATCCAGGAAGTGACTTCTAAAAAAATATCACCATTGTAGATGTGCACAATTGGATCTGGTGTCTATCGGATTTCATCTGTTTTTTCCATCTTCTTCTTTTCGACTATGTTTTTTACGTAGACATACATGATATTCATAAATAATTGGTACATGTATTAACCGACAATAATTTTTTTCAGAATTCTTTGATTAAGTCCTCAACCCACATCAATCAAATGGCGGATCGTGACGAGGAACAGTTTCTCCTTGATGAGATCGCACGAGGAACGAGTTTTACAACGAGGAGAGACACGAAGATCCGGATCGACTCGAACGAGGAGGGGAACGAGGGCAGGGACGAGCGAGGAACGAGGAGAGGAATGAGGGCTCCGCCTCCGCCTCCGCTGGAGAAGAGGCCACGTGGCTCGAGCAAGAAAATAGAGGGTCGACATGTCATAACGGAGGTGGCACCCGACGGTCGACCAATTGCCCCGGAAGGACGCCGCAAGGAAGTTTGTGGCCTACGGCGGATGGGTGGTGAGGGATGACGTGCCCATAAGCGTTGCCAACCGGAGGCGTTCTACCAAAGGAGGAGAGGAGCGAGCTATCTCCCGACTCGAAGAAAGAGATGTTGTGGACGACAATGCTGCAGGCGTTCACCATCCCGCACTCGAGATCGGACAAGGGTCAAGGAATGGACGTTGAAGAAAATGGCGAGCTCTTGGGAACTACAAGAAACGATTACACAAGAAATATATCCGAAGGGCCGGACACCGAGACTTCAACAAGTTCCCAAAGCTCAGAGATCATTGGGATGCTTTTGTTGAGCACAAGACCAGTGAAGAAGCGCAATCAATCATAGAAAAGAACAAGGCCAACGCAGCAAAAAAGAAACACCATCACAGGCTTGGGTTAGGCGGCTATAAAAAAGCAATGGAGAAATCGGAAAAAATGGAAGCGACCTAGAAGCACGGGATATCATTCCGAGCACGACAACTGGCGGAGCGATCAAAGAACTGGTTCTATGCTCACGGCGGCTCACTAAATCCCGTCGATGGCACAGTGATCTTTGGTGATGAAATTCTAGAAGCCGGACGGAGGTTAGAGGAGGCGGTGCAGGCCAGTTCCTCGGGCTCCTTCGGGCCCGATAGAGAGAAGGACGAGCTAACGCTCGGCCTCCAAAACCCGAGCACCCGGGCGTACGCGAGGAAAAGGCGTCGTCCCACGGAAATACGGGTTCCAAGCCGACATCGCCACATACGGGAGCCGAATGAGGTCAAAGCGAGAGAATGATGCTAGATTCGCAGAGATGGAAATGAGGCTCTCGCAGATCGATCGATTGTCGACGAAAGGGTGGCCGTAAGGTTGGGCGAGAAGCGGAGCAGTGGGTTAGCCAACGGCGGATCCAGCAACAACCGCACAACTCCAACGACAGCGCAGCAGCTGCGCGTCTACTGGAAATGAAGGCGAGATGGCCCCACAACCTCAACCGGGTCCGCCATGCCCCGTGGATGACATCACACAGCGTACCCGTGTGATCGCACATCCCATGAAAAACATAACAATAAAGGTATGTTCGTACTTTTATGTTGTACGTATATTTTCTTGAATAACTTGTCAATCAACGTTCATTATTAACTAATAAGCAATCTTCTCAACAGGTCGCGTCGGGCATGGCTATTCCAGTAGCCCGAGACGACACCTACCACTCCCGGCCCGTTCCACCTTCGTACTCGAAGGTTGAAATTGAACAGGTGAAACACGGCTATGAAGATCTGGAGCTGGATATCCCCGGAGGAGACGGGGAGACGACGCTAGGAGAAATGGCTCATGGAATATTTCTCTGGAGGAAGATCTACATAAAATTTCCCGGACGAACAACGTCTCCTATCTTTCCACTGCACTCGCCTCCACGTGGGCCGTCTCCTCCGCCTCCTTCGCCGCCTCCGCCTCCTCCGCCTCCTGCGTCGCCTCCACGAGCACCGACTCCTAAACGGCCATCTCCAACTCCACTGCCTTCCAACCCTCCTCCGTCACCAAAACGAGCACCGACTCCTAAACGGTCATCATCCAAGAGCGCGCCGTCAATATCAAGCGGTCGTCCAAGAAAGACTCAGAGAATTGCGAAGACGCTGCCACCCGCACCAAAGCGGTCGGCCTCAACCAGGGGGAAGAAAGCGGGCAAAGATGTACCCCGCTTGGCATGCAGCCACGAAGCCTTTGGAGTTCAAGCACGATCCCAAATATTAGACTGATTTAAGACAATTCATTCAAGAAGTTGGAATTAATATGGATCAATTACATGGGCGTGCACCCCTGGCGAAGGCTCCGCTTAAATACAAGTTCAACCTTGGAAAGCCTCTCGTCAAGCCGGATCTCGTGAAAAGGCTTCCAACTCAGATGTACCACTTCCATCAGTGGTACATGCAACAATCTAGCAAGGGTGAAGACATGATAACATGCAAATATTCAACTGACTACTTCTTCGATGGAGATGACTACCTTTATATCCGATTCAAAGATATATTCGACCTGTACCAATGTGATGCCCTTGACGTCTCACTTCTAACCACGCGGGTTTTGTAAGTATCGCCCAGTTATTTTGTTTCTTACCTCCTTGAATTTAGCGACTAAAATTCTTTTTAACCGTAGAATGGCGATCCAATACGCAACAAGCACGAATGCACCAAGCATGGATTCATGGATCCACGGAAAATCAACGGCCCATTAGTTGATCGGTTTCCTAATGACACAGTGGACAACATATACAACGCGCTTGTGAAGCAACCCTTCCGGTCCTTCATCCTTCGCCCTATAATACGGCGTAAGTTTTTCTTTCTTTCCGAACCAATTTCAATCCCGTGCATACATAAAGTTTCATATGTGTCATCTAAACCAATTTACTGATTCCACTTGGATTCTATTAGTACTTGACATGGGTCAGTCAAAGATCCATGTCTTTGACTCAATGGATAAACCGAGTCCACGTACTCCCACATATTTGAACTGTTTAACAGTAATGCCATTTTAATTTCTATTGCATATATGCGGTTCTCGGATAATTACGTGCTAACTTTCAACCGCACGTAGGGCATGGGAACGATTCCGGGTAATGTTCGCGGAAATTGGAAAGATAACCTCTCGTGCGGATGAAGTTTCCAGTGAGTAACATGCCTCCTCCTAATTTGAGTTGAATCATTATTATGTTCAAAAATATGATATGCATATTAAATATGTTGTCGTTTCTCTTTTAGTGTGCAAAACAGTCGCGGGCACCAACCTATGTGGATATTACATCTGCGACTACATTCACCGCTTTGTGACCGAAGTTAAAGCGTCGATGATCTAGATGTACGTATAACACCAATTCATACATTACGTCTTGATTTCTTATTCACTTCATATATTTATTTCTCATTTATTGTAATTAATGACAGCTTATGCGAGTAAGAGACGACCTCCCCACGAGACTTTCATACAAGCCGCTCGGGAAGATTTGATGGGATTTATTAACGAGCGGGTCGTTGATCCCGGGGGAGTTCTTCATTAGTTTTAGTAGCTAAACCACAGCAAAGTAGATTAGAGATAATTTTTTATAAGCTAGCTAGGAAACATGTATGAATATTGTACATATTTTGGTAATATATGTATATTTCATTTCTTAAGTTCGTTTAAATGTGTGTAAATTATATATTTATGTGTATTATAATATATGTGTAATATATATATAGCAGTACTGCTGTAGAAATGGCAAATTAAAAAAAATTAATCTTTAGTCCCGGTTTAAGCCACCAACCGGGACTAAAGATGCTATTTTTTGTCCCGGTTGGTGTTACCAACCGGGACTAAAGATATTTTTGATATTTAGTGCTAGTTGGTAACACCATGAATGTGTTTATTTTTTTAACTGAACCTAATAAAAATATACAAATTTTGCTGCATGATTCAAATGGTATAAAATTAATTTGAGGGATTTGTAATTTTAAAGAGTGTGGTGTTGTGTGGGTGGGTGATTGAAGATAGAAGGAAGCTTTAATGTAATCATTACATTGTAATTACATATCATCATATTGTTATTAACTAATGATTTCTCAATATACAAAATCTTTTGTAAAATTATTTTGGTGATAATATATGAATCGGAGGGATGTACAATATTGATAAGAACATTTAAACCCTGGCCGTCACGTCTAGTTTATGCGCATTTAACAAGTTTTACGCGCATTGTTCCCGTTTCGCCCTCTAGCTCGGAGTCGGTTTTTAAAACGGCCATAACTTTCACATACAAACTCCAATCGAGACGTTCTATATATGAAAATCGATCAGAAAAAAATTTCGGATGCGTTCGTCTGCGACTTTGCCGCGTTCAGCAATTTTATTTTCCCCAAAAAAGCCTCAGAAGATTGCCTTTTCGAGCCCGGAAGCTTTTTTTCGACTCCGAGCGTGTCTTCTGAATTTTTCACAGGCCACGTCTTTTGCTTGTTTATGCTCAAATTTTATGTGGTTACCTCTCGTGTGCTCCTAAGTCCATAAAAAATATAAAAAAAATAAAAAAGTCAAATTGTTCCAAAAAACAACAACTTCGATGAATATGAAAAATAGAGAGGGCAAAAGAGGAACACTATCTAGAAGGCACATTAATGTCTAGGATTATATATGTTTGATTAAATTTTAATATTATTGTTTTATACCTATATTTAATGAATTTAATTTGGCCCTATTTACTAATTATTTAATTGTTAACCCTAGCCAGGACCAAATAAAATTGGAAAAATAGCGGGAAAATATCTTTAGTCCCAGTTGGTGGCACCAACCAGGACTAAAGATGAATTAGAAATAGCGGAAAATTATCTTTAGTCCCGGTTGGTGCCACTAACCGGGACTAAAGATGAATTAGAAATAGCGGAAAATTATCTTTAGTCCCGGTTGGTGACACCAACCGGGACTAAAAATCCAGGGCTATATATATCCCAGGCGCGCATCGTCTTCGATCCAACACTTAGTTGTTTTCTTCTCTCCTCTCTCAGCTTTCTCTCCCTTTCTCAGCTCTCTCTCGCTCCGGCGATGGCGGTGGGACGTGAGGAGGTGGGAGGGGATGTGGTAGCGGCTCGAAGATGGCGGTGGCCCGGCGGCTCGAGGTGGCTGCGACGCGGCGGCTCGGGAGGTGGTGTCGTGCCTCCTCCATTTCCTCCTCTTCCTCGTCCTCTCCGGGGAGCGACAGATCTGGAGATTTTTAGAGATTTTTGTGATGTTCTAAATTTGATATATATGTGTGTATCTGTGATGTTCATTACTCGATTTGTGATGTGAATCTGTGATGTAGATTTGTGTTGTGGGTTTGTGATGTGGATTTGTGTTGTGGATTTGTGATGCGAATTTGTGAAAAAATTTGTGATGTGAATTTGTGATGTGATTTGAGGATGTTAATTTGATATGTGAATTTGATTTCGGCAAAAACAACGAAAAAATAACAAAAAACACATATAAACAAGCAACAGGAGGAAAAAAAAAAAAATAAAAAAATGCTCTAGTCGGTTGGAGCCACAACGGACTAAAGATGACGGAGCCAGCCACGTGGCTACGCCATCTTTAGTCCCAGTTGGTGGCTTCAACCGAGACTAAATATGTATCTCTAGTCCCGGTTATTTAACCAGGACTAGAAGTCGCCCATCTCTAGTCTCGGATTCGTAGTCCCGGTTTAACAACCGGGACTATTGAGGGTTACCAACCATGACTAATGTGGTTTTTTCCAGTAGTGTATGCCTTCAGCCTTCAGGTAACCCTTTTGCCTTTGCAAGTGTCTGCCTAATCTTTATCTCAGCTGGTCTCTGGATTGCCTTTCTATCTGATGCATGGATCTGGAGTTCCTATCTTCCACTTTGGTAAGCCAAATCCCACATCTCTTAGTTCTCATTTGTATGATATTTGGTACTCCCTAAACCTTTGTAGTTTTGTACAATCTATGTGCTTTGATTGGATTCTCTGATTACGTACAAACCTTTGTAGTTTTGTATAGTCTATGTGCTTTGATTGGATTCTCTGATTACATGGGTTGCTGTCATTTATGGACAATGGAGACAGATTCGAAACTTATTCCGGGAAGCCATATATATCATATTCTATTTTTCGGCCTTCAATTAGCTTGGAAACTGCAACTCTGCAAGTCTTGCTAGCCAGGTTCTGTAGTATTTTCTAACCATCAGCTTGGTACAATATGGTTAGTTTGTCCTGGTCCTACTGCCGTTATAACTTGGACTAAATGGCGTCGTACATGTACAGAAAATTTTGGTCATCTAATAAGTTTATCAAACTTCTCAACTACTTATGTCATTTCAGAATGGCTGCATGTATTGGTGATGTCATCGAAGTTGAGTTCGCGACTTCAATTGGTCCGTAATGTCAGCTGATATTCTGTTTTCTTTTGTCCATTGTTTCCTGAAATGATGAATTTGAATTCCTGCTAATATTTTCCGGAACCACATCTCTTTGCGCAAGACAAATAAAAGGTCCCATCCGTGGTCCATGTCAGGTTTACTTCCAATTCTATTTCCTGTCTCACAGTAACATGTAGGGAACATAAACTATGCCACTAGGCCAATTTTAGTAGGATGTGAGCAAGTTTTTTCTATAAGATCTTATCTGATGTTAAAGCTGACGGATAAGAAAATTTGAAAAAGTGAGCTTTTAAAAAAAACTAACAAGTTCTGTTCTTTATTGCTTTTTTTTAAGAACCACCACCCTTAATTCAGAAGCGGAGATAGAGGGAGAGAGCAATTCCTTGGCCTCCCCATGTCATGATTTTATTTTATTTTATTTACTTTAAGGTTCCTAGCTCCGCCGCTGTGTTAATTAAACACCCAAAATACCTCGGACGAAGCTAACAGCTATAAATTCTGGCTTAAAACTATTATAAATCTGACTCCTCGTCAACTTTACGAGTAGGGGTAAAAACGGTACGAATAATATCCGATTCCGTTCAAAAAATCGGATATGGATAGTGTCAGCCAGATAATTTTTGAATAATTTTGGATTCAGAAACGGAAACGGATAATTTTTATCGGATACGGATACGAATACGATAGAGGCATTATCCGGGGGATAGCGGATACGGTCAGATAATATCCGGATACCTCATCGGGTAATATCCAGACCCTAGGTAGGGGTGAAAATGGTACGGATAATATCCAGATTTCATCTGAAAAATCGAATACGGATAGTGTTAGCAGGATAATTTTTGGATAATTTCGGATTTGGAAACAGATAATTTTTCTCGGATACGGATACGGGTACAAATATGATAGAGGCATTATTCAGCGGATAGCGGATACGATCGGATAATATCCGGATATCTCATCGGATAATATCCGGATCAAAAGTGTGGAGCCTTTGTCCGTGACCATGACCATAACTCCATAAGCCCAATAAAAAATATGCGAGTGAATTATGGTATACACTCATGTGAGTGAATTATTTTTTATTATGGATTTCTAAAATTACTATACTTGGTTTATAATGATATTTCATATGAAAGATGATATGGTCGTGAAATTAGTAAAACAATGTTGATATGGACATTTAAAATTTATTATATGTGTTGCTTAGCTGAAAAATTATAAATATTGATTAGTTTGAGAGGGTTTAATATTCCGATCAATATCCGTTATCGTATTTGTTTTGATTCATATCCGTTCCATATTTGTTTCCGATAGCATTTGTTTCCGTTTTCGTATCCGAGGTTTTCGATTCCGAATCCGATTCCGAAAAAAATATGAAAATAATACGGTATAGCTAGTTTTTGACCGTATCCCATCCGTTTTCATCCCTATTCATGAGCATCACCATCGGAACATCTCCTTTATAGACAAATTCTACAGTTTGGTAACCTCTTACTGTGTGTTTTGCATTGCTGCTAGCTCAGTCCGCATGAGCCCAACTAATTAAGACAAGTGATTGACTGGCTCAGCCCCATCCCAGTTGCGTTGCGTCCCAAAAATAACATCATGGACTGCATAACGGTGGACGAGCCTACTACGGGGGGATATATTGGTCCTTACACGACCATTTTAGCATGCGATTGCATGATTGCATGAATCATGATGCATGTTCTATCGGAACACAATAATTACATTCAAGGCGAAATTAAAGATACTACTACTACATCGATCATATTGATCATATCTCACGACCTGGTTAGCTATCAACGGATTGATGGTTTAATTTAGGTGTACGTTCCAACCATCGTTAAATTTGCTCCAAAAGTAACTATCAAAAATGAGCCATGCACGGATGGCGGCCAGATACACCTAACATGGGCGGATAGGAGACGGATGGTTAATTTGCCCCAAAAGTACGTAAGAGTAGTTAAGACTGCTGGTCGATATTCTCTAGCTTGCCATATGGATTCTACTGCAATAATACGGCCTACGTAGATTTCAGTATTTGTAGACCCTATTAGAATCAATATCTTTGCTAGCTGGGCCAGTTATGAGTGGGCAGGATACAGTACGTTTCTTCGTCTTTTTGGTGTTTGGTTTCTGTTTCATTTTGTTCAGTTTGGTCTATTTTGCGATTTTTGATTCATATAGGGATGTCAATTGTGTCGATTGACAGTTAACCCGTGGATAAAAACTGATGTTTCATCGTTTTGTATCCGTGTGCACGGTTTTGAGCCACAACCTATGTCCGATGGAAAACAAACCCATGTGAAAAATAGGGTGGAGGGGGTTTCAGAGTTCTCTAAATCAAAGAGATGCCAATGTACTGGCCGGCACCCAGGTGAAAGATTGTGAAGATAGAAGCTGACTATATAATGGTTGCACTGTCAATACCGTTGGGCCAACGACGGGGCTCTAGGGTGGTGCTAGGGCAAAGAAGCCATCAAGTGTGGAATGGGGTGGATGAAGAAAAGATGGTAGTGGAGTGGCTCGTCAGTATCAGCGGCATCGACCTCTAGACAATTTCATGATACAGGACACATTATACGTTGATGACAATAGCTACAGTGCCGATTCGGAGTTTATTTTTGAAATATGTTTCACTAAGAAGTCTGTTTGCTTAATAAGTTCTACAAAATGATCAAGATGCAATGTAAAATAATGTAAGGCTTGCTTGTGAATTTAACTCTTTCTTGTCCATATAATTAATTAATACATATATATACTCATGCATTATCAGAGCATCTTGGCGATCTTCTCAGCTATTTCCAAAGTATTTACCATAGGTAACATGGCCATTTTATTTCATCATTCTCTTGGTTTTGTACTCGTTAATCAGTACTGCATGCCCAGTGGTCTGTCAGCGGCGAGAGCCATGTGCACACCATTGATATATATGCTGTAGCGGATTGATGGTGGCCGTTGGCAATTGATTGCCTCTTCATCAATTGCATGTGATTGTTTAGCTTCTCCATAATGGTCACCATGATACTCCCTTCATAAAAAGTAGACTTATTTCATTTTCTAGTTTTTGTAAATAAAATGATTATATTTGTAGTCTCTATAATCCAAAACTTAAATGAAAAAATAAATTAAATGGTCAATCGAAACCGAAACCTGAGAAATCATCTTAGCATGAACATATACTTTTTGATCTTTGTTATATTCATGATGAATTAATTTCTTTTGGTTTCAGTGACAAAAGTAACAGATCTAACAAAGATTGTGAATTGTTGATAGTCAATTTTGGCATGCACACCTTAGTCTAAAATTTTGAGTTGAAAAAGTGAAATATTCACTACTACAATAGTAGTTCCTTCTATCTGTGATGGCCCATAACATGCCTGAGATTCAGGTCGTCACAACTAAGTCATCTCAAATGGGTCTAAAAAAGAACCGACAAAGATACAGTGGCACAAACATGTCATATGTGCATAAATCTAGAGCCCGTCATGGATGACACATATCCGTGATGGGCCAAAACAACGGCCAGACAAAGATAACAAATGTTATCTTTGTCGGGCCCCAATATAAGCCCGTCATCGATGTTTGTCATCAGTGACGGGCTCTAGCTCGTGACCCGATTGAGATAACAATTAGCCCGTCACTGATGAGTGCCTTCAATGACGGGCTTAAAGTTAGGTCTGACAAAGATAATTGTTATACCCGTCACAATTGTTAGTTTATTGGCCATTACAGATATTTATTGCGCTCTATAAATAGCCCAACCAGACAGTGGAGTGGTTATCCCACCGTTCACTGTCTTGGTGGGAGGAGGAAGGGGGCGATTTTTTGTCTTTTTTTAAGAAATCAGAAAGTACAAAAGTAATTGAAAAATAGTAGTCATTTCTCATAAATCTAGTAAATACTTACCTAAAAAATGTTATTTTAATATTTTTTCGACTTTTTTGCAGCTCAGCGATGGATCGAAGTTGGATGTATAGAAAAATTGTGCGGCGTTATAGCGAAGAGTATCGAACTGGCATGTTAAATTTATAAACGCCACAGAGGAGGATAGGAAAAGAAGAAAGAGTGATTACATGTGTTGTCCATGTGCATATTGCAAAAATGAGAATGTGTTTTGTAGTAGAGTGGACGTACACGCTCATCTGATACAACGAGGATTCATGGAGGGGTACACATGTTGGGTGAAACATGGAGAGCAAGAATCAGGTAGTGGTGCAGCTGCAGAGAGAAGTGATGCACAAAATTAGGAAGATGAAGATGAACATGACATGTTTGTACCTTCTTTACTGGGTGGTGAAAGGATTGATGTGGATCATGATCTGCTGCAAGACATGTTACGTGACGTTGAGGACCCAGCCTACAATGAGAGAGATTCCATGAAGTTCAGCAAGTTGGTGAGTGACTCGGAGAAGCCTCTATACACCGGATGCAAGGCAAAACACACAAAATTGTCAGCTACGTTGGAGCTAATGAAGTTGAAGGCAAGTAGTGGATGAACAGACAAGAGTTTCACACAGCTTTTGGGAATTCTAAAGACCATGCTTCCAGATGAGAACACATTGCCCGAGACAACATATGAAGCACAACAGGTTTTGTGTCCCTTGGGGTTAGAGGTCCGTAGAATTCACGCTTGTCCAAACGACTGCATACTGTATCACAAGCAATATGTGGACCTAGATGCTTGTCCTGTCTGCAGGGCTTCTTGATACAAGAGAACGAAAAGTGCTAATGAAGGAAAGAAGTCAAAGCGGGGTGGTCTGGCCAAGGCCGTGTGGTACCTACCTATCATCAATCGTTTCAAAAGAATATTTGCCAACCCCAATGAAGCAAACTTAGTACGCTGGCATGCCACAGAGAGAAGGAACAATGGTATGCTAAGACACCCCGCATATTCCTTTCAATGGAGGAATATTGATCGAAGATACCCAGATTTTGCAGCTGACCCTAGAAACATGAGAGATCTTTGTGTACAGATGGCATGAATCCTTTTAGAGACATGAGCAGTTCTCATAGCACGTGGCCAGTTTTGATTGCAAACTATAACATACCACCATGGTTGTGCTTCAAAAGGAAATACATTATGCTATGCCTGTTAATCCAAGGATCGAAATAGCCCAGCAATGACATTGATGTGTTCTTGGAGCCTGTTATCGATGACCTTGAGACTCTCTGGAAAGAAGGTGTGAAAACTTGGGATGCGTACGACCAGGAGAACTTCAACCTACATGTTCTATTGTTTTGCATCATTAATGACTATCCTGCACTAGGCAATCTTTCTAGACAAACCGTGAAAGGAAAGAAGGTCTGCTCTGACTGTATGGAACATACACGCAGTAAGTGGCTGAAGAAATCCAGAAATATGGTTTACATGGGTCATAGGAGATGGCTCCCTCTCCAACACGCATTTAGAAGAAAAAAGAAACTTTTCAACAGTAAGAGGGAACTTCAGACTGCACCCAAGGATCTGTCCGGAGATGAGGTCCACAACATGGTAAAGGACCTAACTAATGAGTTTGGCAAGAAAAGAAAACAAAGTGAGGCAACGGACAAGGGTATGTGGAAGAAAAAAATCCATATTTTGGCGACTTCCTTACTGGAAACATATCGAGGTCTATCATTATATTGATCTGATGCACGTCGAGAAGAATGTGTGTGAGAGTCTGGTAGTGCTACTGCTGAATATTCCCGGGAAGACAAAGGAGGGGTTGAATGCACGCCTTGATCTACAGGAGATGAATATTTGCAGTGAACTCCTGCCTATAACAGATGCAGAGACAGGCAGAGTGTACGTCCCTCCAGCTTGCCACGCATTGTCGAAGGATGAGAAGATTGCAATGCTATCATGCCTCAGAGATATCAAAGTTCCATCAGGCTATTCAACAACGATAAGTAAGTACACCAAATTGGACGAGCTAAAGCTGGTTGGAATGAAGTCTCACGATTGCCACGTGCTCATCATGCAAATCTTGCCAATTGCTATCAGAGACATTCTACCACCCAAAGTCCGCCGCACGATCCACGTCTGTGTGCCTTCTTCAATGCAATCGGTCAAAAGGTTATAGATCCTGAAGACCTAGACGGATTGCAGACTGATATTGTCAATACCCTCTATCACATGGAGATGTTTCTTCCTCTGTCTTTCTTTGTTATCATGACTCATCTCCCTGTACATCTCGTGAAGCAAACAAAATTATGTGGCCCTGCATTTCTAAGATAAATGTATCCGTTCGAGCGGTACATGGGAGTTCTAAAGTCTTACGTGAGAAACAGAGCAAAATCAGGCGGGAGCATCATTGAAGGTTACATGACCAAAGAGGTTATTGAATTTTGCATTGATTATATAGCTGAGGTCGATCCTATTGGAGTACCAGCGTCTTGTCACAAAGGAAGGTTGTCAGGCGCTGTCACAATAGGCAGGAAAAGAGTTGTGTCTAATCGAGCCTCCTATTCGCAGGCTCATTTCGCTGTGCTCCAACATAGGGAAGAAGTTGCCCCATACTTTGAGGAGCATTTAGCGGAAATCCGACAGGAGAACTTGGGGCGATCGGACACATGGATTAATAGAGAACATAACTCCGGTTCAACGAATGGTTCAAGAATCATATTATAATGTCGACGGATGATTCAACTGAGACAGTACGGTTGTTGGCGATGGGACCGTGCTGGGAGATAGACACATGGCAAGGATACGATATGTCACGCCCGAAAATTTATCCCAAATTTCCTGACTATTTTATGTATTAAATCTCGTCCAGGAATCAACCGGGGTACATAAAATGACAAATTAATACACGAGATCCAAACGTAAAAACAAAGCGTAAAAATAAAAATACTTACTAAAGAGGCACTTAGTCCTCACACCCAAAAGCTCGGCGGAAAAGAAAGACGACACTAGCGGGGCTTCGGCTCCACTCCACAGGCAAACTCAACTGGGGTCTGAGCCTTGGTCTTCTAACTCCATCTTCACATCAGAAGCACTACACTTCTGAAAGGGGGAAAAATCGCAAGACCGAGTACAACCATCGTACTCGACAAGCCACAGAAATGCGGACGTGCAAGGGGAGACAAGAGTGGCTTGGGCTATTTTGCATAAATGCGGTTTACAAACATTTAAGGTTTAAAAATAGTAAAACAGTTGAGTAATTAAGGCAATATTAATCTTCCACTGAACAATGTTATCCCCACGTTGAACAGGCCCAACCGTTCCACCCGAACTAAACCAGTTCCATTAAATCAAATTATTCGGTAGTGGGACTAATCATAGTGAATCGGTCAATCGCCCATAACCGCGGGCACGGCTATTCGAATAGTTTCACTCGATCGAGGTGCGCAACTTTACCCACAAGACACGATTCCACACATGTTACCATGCCCCAAAGTACCACCATGATACTGCAAAGGGGGAAATCGTGACAAGACCTTTCGCATAACTCCCTCTAACCAAGCGATACCACACCAAGGTTTCGCCCCCACTCCCCGCAGGGCAGCGGGCAGCCCCCTCTCGTGCCACGGTGAATCCGGCGGCCGATCAACCCGTAAAACCGGGGCCGACCCAACTCCATCACGCCCACCCTCACTAGGGTATGTCGGCCGAGGAAAGCTATACTACGGATCCAGCCGTTGCCCGTTCTGGCTTGTGGTTTGCACGGCATGTCTTCCAGGGTTTCCCATGAACCGGTCCTTAATTGCCATGGGTGCGACCATCGAAACCATGCACCCACAGCCCACCATTATGTCATATTTTAGTTGAGATAATTATGACCAATAAGACATGGTCGGTGTATCGAGCTTGCGGCTCATCGGAGATTAGAATAAAGTGTAATTATCCCATTTAGTGAGCTAGTGGTAGTTAAGCATGGCTAAGCATATAATTCTAGCTGGAATCAACATCGTGACTAAAGCTAGTCAAATAACACCCAAGGTTAACAAAGGATGGATAACAAACAAGTAAATAAGGCACAAACAAACAGATAGGTAATCCATCATTCCATGTAATTAGCAAAGCAATGCAATTTTATTTGTAAACATAAAACATTTATAAAAATATGATCAATATGCTTCAAGGGAAGTGTTACTTGCCTTGCGTCTTCAAGCAAACTTCTGGACTCTTTCCTCGCGAGCGCAAACTCAGGAAGCGCGAAATCTACACGCGCACGCAAAACAAGGAAAAAACCTAATAAAAACCAAATAACAGTGCATAAAAAGTAAACAAACATGTAGAGCTTAATTTTAGATAAATTTTGCAATTTGAATGGTCCAATTTGGAGTTCGTATGAATTAGATACGAATTTTAGAAGTTTTGGACCATTTAAATGAATTCGAAATTAAGATGACTTATTACGCAATTTTTAATTAATTTTGAGCTGGAAAATGATGTTTAAGACATCAGCTCCGATCGGTTCACGGTTCACAAAGATTTGGGAGGCTAGGATTGAACTGGGAACAAAGGATGAGTGGCTCAAATTAAACCGAATGAATCTATAAAGATGAACGGCTTGGATTAACGGGTTTAGGGCTGGGATGGATACACATCAAAAGATACATGGCACAAAGGAGCTCACACGGCGCTGAGGTGGCGGCCACGAAGCAGCCACACGGGCACGACGGTCGGCGGCTCGAATGGGTAGCGGCGACGGCGAAGTGCGGCACGCGGCAACGACGGACCACGACACTCGACGGAAACGGAGTTCACTAATGGAGAGAGGACGGTGAGGCGACTCTTACCACTACTTACCCAACGACGAGCGGCGGCGAGAGACGGCGGCGACGAGATGAAAGCGGCGGCCGAGCTCGGGTTGACGGCAACAACGGCTTTCCGACGGCTTTCCGTGGAGGAGAGGTGGAGGACGGGCTTCGGCTTGCTGCTATGATGCCGACGGTGAAGGCGGCAACGTCTGGCGACGGAACGGCGCGAGGCACGGCCGAAGTGCGAACGGAGGCGGCGACGCACGGGTCCACGGCGACGGGGCCTTCCGGTGGTGTTTGGCGCAAGGAGATGGATGTCGGGCTTCCTTGAGTCCTTGCGGTGCCGAGGGAGGTGACGCGCTGTCGGGACGGCCGAGACGGCGGCTAGGGGTGGCTGAAAAGATGGCCGACGACGGATAGAGATTGATCTCGAGGGGAGGTGGCTAGAGCACGGGAAAAACTCGGGAAGAATGGGGAAACCGAGGAGGAGATCTAGGGGTCCTTTTTATAGGCTTGGGAGGGAGAGTCCTGCACGGAAGAGAGGATTTGACGCCGGATTTTTAGGGTTTATCCCGAGTTCGTCGGGATAAGAACGAGGGCGAAATTCGCGTGATTTAGCACGGTATTGAGGGGATTTCTTGGGGAAACGTAGAGGAGATCGAGAGGAATCCGTTCCCGCAACTAATTTTTGATTTGGGCAGAGGATTAGGCCGGATTTGGTGGAGGAAACAAAGCCACGGTTTTGGTGCTTGTTCGGCCTGCAGCACGGTGGAGGTTGAAGACGCTACGAGTAGGGGAAAAACGGACTTTTCGGTCCAAACATCCTTTAATTCTTATAAATACTTCCAATGCCCAAATAATTCCAAGAAAAATCCTAAAAATATATGAACACCCAAAGTATTTAATAAAAATATCTCCAGCTCATTTAAAATTTAATTTATTTATTTAAATAATTATTGAGTGTTCTTTGTATTATTAAAATTATTTACGGAGCTCCAAAATTTCACGAAAAATTTCAGAGAGTACTTTAGGGTATGGAGAATATTTCAAAAATATTTCCAGCCATGATTTTTAAAGGTAATTTTAATTTCCTTAATAGTTTCATTTGATTTACTTTGTTTTTCTTTTTATTCAATTTCTAGAAAATGATTTATTAAATGATTTTTAATCCCGAACAAAAATCGGGCTGTGACAAATCTACCCCCCTTACAGGAATCTCGTCCCGAGATTCGGGGCTAGAAAGAAAAAGGTAGGGTGAGATTGGGTTGGCCTGCTAACCTCTAAGGTTTCTTCTGGCTCACACTGACTGATTGACTGACCAAACCTGTGCGACGACTGGCTGATCAAACTTGCACAACCGAACTGATTGGACTCAACCCTTGTGTTCGCGGCTCCACAAACCAAGCTAAACGGTGATCCTTCTGTTCGACCACGACCGGATTTCAAGGGCTCAAGTGCTTACTTTCGTCGAACTGCACAATTAACACTGGCGCCTTCGGTATTCTGAGAACTCACTCCTGCTAACTATTATTTGGTGGCACTTTTTCGAGACCGTGTAACTGACTTTCGTGAACACATAGACTCTGAAATTCTTTTCTTTTCCCTGTGAACTGCTCTCAATCCAACATCAAGTATTTGAAGAAGCTGCTCGATCGACCTTTCATCTGGATTGCGACTGTTCTCAAATGATGCTTCTTTAGACTGCATTGTTGACACGATAGCTTGGGTGTGCCTTAGTCTCGAACCTGCTAACTTGTGTCTGTTATAGCCCCGATAACGGCTCGCAACTGACTCTTTTGGTTACAACTCAATCTGCTTTGCGTGGTCGAACCTCCAAACAAACCATTACAAGATATAACTAAACTCATCTTCGATCTGGCCTTTCAAACCAGTGGTTAAGCTTTAGCCTGACCGTGAACAATTTCACTGCCATTCTTTTGAGGTTGACCAACATTTCTGTGATTTACCAAGAACCTTGACTCTGAACATTGGATACTCCATCGATCGATCGAAATGAAACAAAGACTATGCCCTTCCATTCTAGAGACTCCTGGAACTCGACACTCAAATGATGACGGGAGGTTACACATAAGAATGACCCTCATGCAACTCTTGGACATATTGACTTTTGATTTACTTTTTCATTGGGTGTAATTGCTGACCTGCATGTTCCGCTTCTGCCCTGACTTTGGTGCCATCTGCCTGAACATAACATGTAGTTGATATTCCTTTCTTGAAACAAACACTGATCACTTAACGAATCAAGCTCAAAAGGTTATCCCCATGATATAGCATTCCACTTCTTTGCTTATCTTTTACTGACTCCTTTGGGTTGATAGACCATAAGTTCTGCAGTTGCTTTCTCCGCACAATACCAAAATCTGTACGTCTACTAAAAATTGCCCTTGATGCTGCCTAGAGTTTATGTTCTCTGACCAAAACAAGCTCACTTTCATACCTTAGGTAGAATTGATTCACAAGGAATGATTCACTTATCGTATGTTCTGCGAACTGTATTGTATGACTTGACCTCTGCATCCATTTACTCCAGGCAGGGGTGATGAAGCAATTCCGTTGTCCTCTTCCTAGGAAACACCGAGGTGGTTTTCCGGAGACGGTAATGAGTCTGGAAATAAAGAAACCATTATTAATCAATGCTCACCATTAGGGTGCGGTTACCACTTACGATTTTGCTTTCGATTGTTTCATTACACTTTTCGTCCTCCCGAGGTATCACTTATATTGTCCTTCAAAGAGGTCTCGCCCTGTCGAGTGTCGCTGTAGTCTAACCACTCTTACTTCACGGTTTGACCAAATCTTTTCTTTATTGGCAATTAGATTCTTAGTCTTGACAAAACTGCTCTGACCTGACAAAGAAAATATAAGTTCCTTGTGACATTGTCAGATGCACAAGTTGATCCACTTTTTTTTTGGCTACACAATATGAACCACGAGAGAAGGAACAAATTATCTGTCTTGTACTCTTATTCGCTTCCTCTTTCAAGTACATAAGCGTAATAGGTCTTGTGTGCACAAGGAAGGTACTTGAACACCAAATAATTAAAGACGGTTATTGACCACTGCTAGCACAACTATTAACAGGCATGGAATCTGCCCCTTCCTGATCCTGACCGGGTTGATTTTTTTGGTTTTCCATCGTAGTGTATAGATTGATCCATGCTTTACTCAATGTTCCCTCTTATTACATAAGCGCCATGAAACTTCTAGGTGTCATGAGCGGTTCTTGAACTCCCAAGACTTGTAGACCCTTGCGACGTTTCTTGGTAGAAATTCTAGTTGGTACGGTTTTTTCCTTTGGTGGTCCTTATATGATTGACTCGTTCTTTTTAATGATTACTGACTGGGGTTCCAATTAGAACACTGACTTGATGATTGATTTTTTTCTTAGAGAAATGTCGGTCTTCTTAGTAGCTGAAGTAGACAAAACCTTCCTATTGTTGTTGCCACTTTCCTGTGTTTACTTGTTAGGTTGTTGAGTTGGAACGACATGAGGTGTCTGGTTGGGGTTGACGACAGTCGAGTGAACTGTTGCTTGAGACCTTGCTTGGTAGGTGTAGCTGGGGATTTGTACTATCTTCTTTGCGAATGGACCGGACAACTTTTCCTAGCCTTGCTTGCCTGTTGGTGTTGGTACTATAGCTTGAAGCGGTTGCCGGTGGAATAATATAGATTCGCCGGTGCTCTTAGTGATAAATTGTTGAGATAGAAACTTCACATTTCAGTGACGGTTGGTGTCTCTTGTTTTCCTGATGTCCTGGGGCTAGACTTGACCACTCTGTGCTGGGGTGAGGCAACTGGGGAAGTAGAGACGTTGACGGACGGTGTCGGTAACTTGACGACATTGATACCTTGCATTGGGCCACCTTTGAAGAAATTACTTGTCTTTCCCACAATTGAAATAGCGGTGGATTGACTTTCTTCAAACCGGACAGTTGTTGCGGCGGTGTCTCAGCTCAAGATCATTAAAACAATCCAACCTTCATTGACTTCCACGGTGATTGGAGTTGGTTGGAGAGTGAAAATCATTGTTAATGTTGTTGTTGTTGACCGGGAGTTAACGGGCAGGTTGCAAGGGTGTCCTTTAGTCCTTCGTTGGCTTTGCTAGCATAGACTTCAGTTAACGGTTCTTAAGCACATGACTTATTCCCTCACACAAGAAATGTGCGACTTTTCTCTTCATAGAGTTGGACTGCGGTGTACCAAAATTTTATTTTCGAGTAGTTTATCCAAAGCTTCTTCTTCTTTTTTTTACAATTAACACTTCATCATCAGTTGGCGTCTTAGCATACAACTTCCAAGCGTGATCGAACACTTCGACATAAGTTGTCCTTGTACACCATAATCACTTTGGGTAACACTTGTGGGTTCTGAGGTTGTCGACGACTGACATGTGTTGGTCTGCTGGGGACACTGCTACATACTGACGGTAGCCGTATAGGTGATTGCAATGGAATGTACCGGATTTGATCTTGATTCCGAATTCTGAGCTTGCATCTGTGACCATCGGTACCACTGCTATGTCTTCTGTATCTGGCTTTGTATCTGTTGTATTCACTGCTTGCATGTTCATGATCTGACCTTGGGGAACCAAAAATAGAGCAAGAGAGGTTTCCGTCACAGGCTGTAGATTGCGGACTGATCTGATCAAAGGTTCCTGACCTCAACACACTGCAAAGGGTACTATGGTTGCTGACACTTTCTCTGGCACTGACTAACTGCTGCCCAGATAAAAAGGGTGGAAGAGAGAGGTTGCTAAAGATAAGACCTTAACCCACTTATCTACTGATCTGATATGGGTAGACTTTTACTCTTCAAGTTGATTAATCAAACAACCTAGTATGGTCACATCCCCACCACTGTTGTGAGCCATACACCTACACACAGCAAACAACACACGGCCTAGGAACTATCGATGCTACTCTTCCGGGAAAGATTGGGTTCTAGGTGAGCTCCGGGAAAACTTCGCTTGATCCGCAAGAAACGCTGACTCGGGCTGCTTGGCTTGATCGACTTGCTTGAAGCTTGGAGCTTGACTTGACTTCCACGGGTTGACGAGCGACTGAGTTTGTCCTCCAGGTTTAACAACTAAGAGAGGTGGAGGGGAAAGGAGAGAAATTTGACAAATCACTTTGCAGAGACTCCAAAGGGACAGAAGAGATATTTTCGCAAATAAGGTTTTCGCAAACTTGTCCTTAGGGTTTGACCATTTGGCTCAACCTACAGTCAAGATGGCTCTGGTACCAACTTGTCACGCCCAAAAATTTATCCCAAATTTCCTGACTATTTTTTGTATTAAATCCCTGTCCAGGAATCAACCAGGGTACATAGAATGACAAATTAATACACAGATCCAAACGTAAAAACAAAGCGTAAAAATAAAAATACTTACTAAAGAGGCACTTAGTCCTCACACCCAAAAACTGCAGCGGAAAAGAAAGACGACACTAGCGGGGCTTCGGCTCCACTCCACGGGCAAACTCAAGCGGGGTCGAGCCTTGGTCTTCTAACTCCATCTTCACATCGAAGCACTACACTTCGAAAGGGGAAAAATCGCAAGACTGAGTACAACCATCGTACTCGACAAGCCACACCGAGAAATGCAGACGTGCAAGGGGAGACAAGAGTGGCTTGGGCTATTTTGCATAAATGCGGTTTACAAACATTTAAGGTTTAAAAATAGTAAAACAGTTGAGTAATTAAGGCAATATTAATCTTCCACTGAACAATGTTATCCCCACGTTGAACAGGCCCAACCGTTCCACCTGAACTAAACCAGTTCCATTAAATCAAATTATTCAATAGTGGGACTAATCATAGTGAATCTGGTCAATCGCCCATAACCGCGGGCACGGCTATTCGAATAGTTTTACTCTGATCAGAGGTGCGTAACTTTACCCACAAGACACGATTCCACACATGTTACCATGCCCCGAAGTACCACCATGATACTGCAAATGGGGAAATCGTGACAAGACCTTTCGCATAACTCCCTCTAACCAAGCGATACCACACCAAGGTTTCGCCCCCACTCCCCGCAGGGCAGTGGGCAGCCCCCTCTCGTGCCACGGTGAATCCGGCAGCCGATCAACCCGTAAAACCGGGGCCGACCCAACTCCATCACGCCCACCCTCACTAGAGTATGTCGGCCAGAGGAAAGCTATACTACGGATCCAGCCGTTGCCCGTTCTGGCTTGTGGTTTGCACGGCATGTCTTCCGGGGTTTCCCATGAACCGGTCCTTAATTGCCATGGGTGCGACCATCGAAACCATGCACCCACACCCACCATTATGTCATATTTTAGTTGAGATAATTATGACCAATAAGACATGGTCAGGTGTATCGAGCTTGCAGCTCATCAGAGATTAGAATAAAGTGTAATTATCCCATTTAGTGAGCTAGTGGTAGTTAAGCATGGCTAAGCATATAATTCTAGCTGGAATCAACATCGGTGACTAAAGCTAGTCAAATAACACCCAAGGTTAACAAAGGATGGATAACAAACAAGTAAATAAGGCACAAACAAACAGATAGGTAATCCATCATTCCATGTAATTAGCAAAGCAATGCAATTTTATTTGCAAACGTAAAACATTTATAAAAATATGATCAATATGCTTCAAGGGAAGTGTTACTTGCCTTGCGTCTTCAAGCAAACTTCTGGACTCTTTCCCTCGCGAGCGCAAACTCCGGAAACTGCGAAATCTACACGCTGGCACGTAAAACGAGGAAAAAACCTAATAAAAACCAAATAACAGTACATAAAAAGTAAACAAACATGTAGATCTTAATTTTAGATAAATTTTGCAATTTGAATGGTCCAATTTGGAGTTCGTATGAATTAGATACGAATTTTAGAAGTTTTGGACCATTTAATTGAATCTGGAAATTAAGATGATTTATTACGCAATTTTTAATTAATTTTGAGCTGGAAAAGGATGTTTAAGACATCAGCTCCGATCGGTTCACGAGTTCACAAAGATTTGGGAGGCTAGGATTGAACTGGGAACAAAGGATGAGTGGCTCAAATTAAACCGAATGAATCTATAAAGATGAACGGCTTGGATTAACGGGTTTAGGGCTGGGATGGATACACATCAAAAGATACATGGCACAAAGGAGCTCACACGGCGGCGAGGTGGCGGCCACGAGCAGCCACACAGGCACGACGGTCGGCGGCCGAATGGGTAGCGGCGACGGCGAAGTGCGGCGCGGCAACGACGGACCACGACACTCGACGGAAACGGAGTTCACTAATGGAGAGAGGACGGTGAGGCGACTCTTACCACTACTTACCCAACGACGAGCGGCGAGAGACGGCGGGCGACGAGATGAAAGCGGCGGCCGAGCTCGGGTTGACAGCGACAACGGCTTTCCGACGGCTTTCCGTGGAGGAGAGGTGGAGGACGGGTTTCGGCTTGCTGCTATGATGCCGACGGTGAAGGCGGCAACGATTAACAGCGACGGGAACGGCGACGAGGCACAGCCGAAGTGCGAACGGAGGCGGCGACGCACGGGTCAACGGCGACGGGGCCTTCCGGTGGTGTTTGGCGCAAGGGAGATGGATGCCGGGCTTCCTTGAGTCCTTGCGGTGCCGAGGAGGTGACGGCGCTGTCCGGGACGCCGAGAGGCGGCTAAGGGTGGCTGAATAGATGGTCGCGACGGATAGAGATTGATCTCGAGGGGGAGGTGGCTAGAGCACGGGAAAAACTCGGGAAGAATGGGGAAACCGAGGAGGAGATCTAGGGGGTCCTTTTTATAGGCTTGGGAGGGAGAGTCCCGCACCGGGAAGAGAGGATTTGACGCCGGATTTTTAGGGTTTATCCCGAGTTCGTCGGGATAAGAACGAGGGCGAAATTCGCACGATTTAGCACGGGATTGAGGGATTTCTTGGGGAAACGTAGAGGAGATCGAGAGGAATCCGTTCCCGCAACTAATTTTTGATTTGGGCAGAGGATTAATTCGGATTTGGTGGAGGAAACGAAGTCACAGTTTTCGGGTACTGTTCGGCACTGTAGCAGGGAGGAAAAACAGACTTTTCAGTCCAAACATCCTTTAATTCTTATAAATACTTCCAATGCCCAAATAATTCCAAGAAAAATCCTGAAAATATATGTACACCCAAGTTATTTAATAAAAATATCTCCAGCTCATTTAAAATTTAATTTATTTATTTAAATAATTATTGAAGTGTTCTTTGTATTATTAAAATTATTTCGGAGCTCCAAAATTTGACGAAAAATTTCAGAGAGTACTTTAGGGCATGGAGAATATTTTAAAAATATTTCCGGCCATGATTTTTAAAGGTAATTTTAATTTCCTTAATAGTTTCATTTGATTTACTTTGTTTTTCTTTTTATTCAATTTCTAGAAAATGATTTATTAAATGATTTTTAATCCCGAACAAAAATTGGGCTGTGACACGATATCAATGGTTACACGTTTTACACCGTACAACAAGATGACACAAGCACAGTGCAAAACAACAGAATCCGTATAGATGCATTCTAGGATCAAGGTGGGTCCAGCACATACTACGGTCGCATTGAACAGATCTGGGAGCTGAACTACGTGAGATTCAAAGTCCCTCTGTATCGATGCCGTTGGGTGAATATATGCACCGGTGTCAAAGTCGACAAGGAAGGTTTCACTTTAGTAGATCTATCCAAGGTTGCATACGCCGATGAACCATTCGTGCTTGCAAAACGAGTTGAGCGAGATATTCTACATAAAAGATCATGCAAACCGAAGATGCACATTATGCAGGATGGCAAGCGCCGAATTGTCGGGGTTGACAACGTCGTCGACGAAGAAGAATACAATTAGAATCTTCATGTCGTACCTCACATCGACCTTGATGATGATCCCTAAGAGGATGTGGCATATGCTTGGTCAGATCATACGGAGGGCATAACCTTGTGACTTATAACTTTGTACTTATTTATTTTGCTATTTGTTGTAATGAATGAAGTATTTTGTATTAACAAGACTTTTTGTGTAAATTATTTAGTGAATTATATGAAAATAGTAATTAATATAGTGAATTTAATTAATTAGGAGATTTATTTAGTGACTTAAATAAATTATTGAACTTTCTTGAATTATCTAGTGAATTATATGAAAATAGTAATTCAAATAGTTTCATAATTCACTTAAATAGTAATTTATATATTTTATTTAATTCACTTTAATGGATAAATTTTGTAGTGAAAAATAAATTGAAAAATTACAAGTGCAATTATTTAGTGAAATAAATAAATGCAAGTGGAAAAATTGTATCGGTGATGGGCTTTATATTATAGACCGTAAGGGAAGATGTCGAGAGCAAACGGGCTTAAATTTTTGAGCCCGACAGAGATGATTAACTCACTTATCGGGTTTAAACTTAATGCCCGTCACCGATGAGTCATCGGTGACATGCCTTAATTTCATTCCGACAGAGATGGTTAATTTACTAATCGGGCTTCAAGTTTAGGCCTGTTACCGATAAAATTTTTCCATCGGCCATTTGGGCGCCGAACTAGACATCATCCGTGATGGGCTTTATATTAAGCCCGATTGAGATGACTCATCTCAATCGGGCTTAATGTAAAGCCCGTCATCGATGTGATTCCAAATCTGTTCAGATCTATACATTAGCGCGATTCTAAGTCCCTCACTCTCACTCAGAACCCTTGCATCGTCGCCATCTCCCGTCCCTCGCGCCCTCCCGCCCAGCGTTGTCGTCCCCGAGCACGTCGTCGTCGTCCCTGAGCTCATCGCCGACGTCCCCGAGCACTGCGTCGCGTCTTCTTTCCTCGATCGCCGCCACCGAGCGCCGCCGTTCGACCCTGCTCCACGCCAGTTAGTGTCCATGCATATAACCCTAGCCCTTCTTGATGTGCCATGCATGTGTTTAAATCTGAGGTTGCTTGTCGTCTTTGCTGTCCCCGAGCCCGTCGCCATAGACTAGACACCTTCTTCCCTCATCGTCGGCCACCGTTCAACCCCTCGTCACCACCGAGCTCCAGGTTAGTCTCCATCCCCCTCATTTCCATCCCCCTCATTTGCCATGTTGATGCCATGCCCTGATGTTGTTATCTGTGTTGCTGTATGGTTTGATGCCATGCCCTAAATCATGTTTTTTTATCTGTGTTGGAGTGGTGTTGTTCCAAAGATTGGTGAATCTGAGATAATGGGACGTTAATTGTTGCTGCATGTGTGTATAATATGAGATGAAATGATGTTGGTGCCGTGAGATGAATCTTGTGAATGCATGTTACGAATCTTGTGAATGTATTGTGAATCTGTGTGTTTTATTCAGTGAATATTGTATGTGTGACACCGATAATTGTATAATGGGACTATTATAATGGGAATGTTATAATTGGATGGTTGCAAAGCTATGTTTGGATAGGATTTATGCAAACCTTATAAAACTCAATCCTATTATTTTTGCTTGAGAAGCTGTTCCTATTGTGCTTATATTTGTAGCCATTTCTGTTTCCTATTGTGCTTATATTTTTCCTGGCTATAGAGTGATTTCTGCTACTTTACTAGAGGATAGTTTAGAAAAGCTTAAAAGCAATTTCATAGATTTAGAAATAAATTCAAAGATTTATAATCATCCCTTTCAAAAATACTTTCAAAGATGAGAATTTTGACATATGACTAATTATTTAATTTCTTCATCTCCTCCTCTTCTTCTTTCTTTATTTCCAATCCCTCTTCTTATTGATTAAATTAATTTTTTTCATTATATCATGTTGCAATATATTTAGAGGATGTCGCAGAACGATGGAACACCGTCAGCGACAACTAGTGGGTCCACAAGGTCATGGACCCCTAGGAGCGACAATAGAATCCCAATGGAGAGGTACACCATAACAGAGGTGGATCTCATAGGAAAGCCGATCGCACCGAAGAACGTGTGCAAGAAATTTAGCTCAATCTGCGGGATAATAGGGAGGCAGACCTTCATGGTCTTGGATCCACAAATTGTCTCGGTCGCCAATCTAGATTATGATAGGAAGTCCATGGTGGACTATATTTTTAAGACCTTGCTGGCCCAACAAGACAAGGAATACTTTCTATGCGCCTATCAATAATAAGTGTGTACTCTAAATATATGCAATTACATGACACGTAGTGCTTTAGAATTTAACTTTCACTATATTAATGCCGCAGTGCCCATTGGATCCTTCTGGTCATTACGCTAAAGTGGAGCACATGCCACTACGTAAATTCCAAAATCAGTAAGATGTATGGTTGGACCGTGATCCAAGAAGCAATCAACAAAGCGTGGGGATCATGTGTGGAGAAAGGAGGGCGGCATAGAAATTATCAACAAACCCTTATCCACAAAAAGGACATCCCCGTCAAACAGCAAGTAGGCGACCAGTGCGGATTCCATGTGTGCCATAACGTGCGATTCCTATACAACAAGTTCAAGACTATGACCGAATTTGAGGTTTATGATCTCAATTGTGATATGTACTAACTACTTAGAATTATATATATCGAACGACTAATTTCAAACTATGTACATGTAGAAAAAAAATATCCAATTCTGCACCTACCAGCTTTGACGGGATTAGAGAAGAGATAGCGGACTTTATAGTCCATGATATAGTACATCCCACAGGAATGTTTAGAGTAAAAGTACAAGGTCAAAGTCAAATACATGAAATAGCGGACTTTTTTGAATATTTTGGAATTAATGCCAAAGACATATAAATATGTAACACTTATGATATTATTAAATTATAATTTTGTCAAATGTGTTTTATACTTGCAATGTGAAATATGTGAATAATGGATGTGTATGTTAATAGATGTATGATAATGTCAGATGTATGTGATGTATGTGAAATATCTTTGTTTCTATCATTTTTGCAGGGCATGGCTAGCAAAGGATTAAGGCTAAAAAAAATAATATTTTTTTGAAAAAACTCATCGGTGACGGGTTTTAAATTAAGCCCGATGGAGATGTTAGTAAAAGCCTGATTGAGAAGTCTGTCATCCATGACGGGCACTAAACAGGGCTCGTTTGAGATTATATCATTAGTGTCGGGCCCTTGTTTGACTGGTCTTGTGGGTCAAACATATCAGTGATGGGCTATAGTTTAGGCCCGACAAAGATAAGTGCATCGGTGATGGGCCTTTGCCCGACAGAGAAACTACTCACATCAGTGACCTTGCGCCGTGACGAGCGCCATACCCGACACAGATGAGGGTTACTGTCTAATTGAGATGAGGATGACCGTTGTAGTGATTAAAACGACGGATTTGAAAACTAATTTGTGGAAACTGCCTTATTTACATGTGCTGAAATAAACTGAAGTTCCGATTTTAGCACCGAAACTTCTGATTTTCACACAAACTTTGAGCTGTACTGTTTGTCTAGTGACCTAGTCTCAGCAGATGTTCAAATTTGGGACCGAAAGTTTCTTAGTCGTAAAATGTCCAATTTTCGGAACCTTGACCTTTTTGTTTGCTAACATTGATAAATCAGACATTCTTATCTGGGACCAGAAGATAGATATTGTCAGTATGTATGATTTTCTAGAACCTCAAACTCCTGTTTGCTAACATCAATAAAATCAGTATAGTCGACTTGATTGCACAATTTCAAGGCTCAATCAGAGCCTTGTCTCTTTCCAAAGTGGCATACGTTTGCTACTCTTATATGAATACATACATGGTCGAGGACGATTGGAAACCTCAACTCTCAATTAATCGCATATACTATTTTGTTTTTACTTTTCATATATTTAGGGTAACTTGGTCTTTGATAATTTGGTCCACTAGTATAGATCCTCTCATCTGTGACGATCTCTCACATGTCTGGGTTTGTGGGCCGTCACAACAAAGTCATCTCAAACGGGCCTAAAAAGAGGCCGACAAAGATATACTCGCACAGACATGTTAGATGTGCATAAAACTCGAGCCTGTTACAGATGATAACTATTAGTGACGGGCTCACATCATGGCCCGACAAAGATAACAGATGATATCTTCATCAGGACCCTAACAGAAGCCCGTCACTGATGTTCATCGTCAATGATGGGTTCCAACTTGAGGCCCGATTGAGATAACCATTAGCCCCATCACCGATAAATGTCATCGGTGACGGGCTTATACTTAGGCCCGACAAAGGTAACTAAAATACTTGTCACCGTTGTTAGTTTGTTGGCCATTATAGATATTTATTGTATGCTATAAATATGCCAATCACCTAGTGTAATGGTTATCACAGTGTTCACTATTTTGGTGAGAGGTTGAGGGGGGCTATTTTTGTCTCTTTGTTCAAGAAAAATCAGAAAGTGCAAAAGTAATTGAAAAATAGTAGTCAATTTTCAATAAATTTAGTAACTACTTACCTAGAAAATGTTTATTTAATATTTTTTTTACTTTTTTGCAGCTCAGGGATGAATCAAAGTTGGATGTATGGGAAAACTGTACAACGTCATAGCAAAGAGTACAGAAATGGCGTATTAAATTTTATAAATGCCGTAGAGGAGGATAGGAAAAGAAGAAACAACGATTACATGTGTTGTCCATGTGCAGATTGCAAAATAAAAATATGTATGATAGCAGAGTGGACGTACACGCTCATCTGATACAACAAGAATTCATTGAGGGCTACACATGTTGGGTGAAGCATGGAGAGCAGGAATCAGAAAGTGGTGCAGCTGCAGAGAAGTGGTGCACAAAATCAAGAAGATAAACATGAGCATGACATGTTCGTACCTTCTCCATTGGGCGGTGAAATGGTTGATGTGGATCACGATCTGCTACAAGACATGTTATGTGACGCTGAGGACCCAGCTTACAACGAGAGATTCCATGAAGTTTAGCAGGTTGGCCAGTGACTTGAAGAAGCCTCTATATGACGAATGCAAGACAAAACACACCAAATTGTCATCTACCTTGGACCTAATGAAACTGAAGGCAAGTAGTGGATGGACAGACAAGAGTTTCATAGACCTTTTGGGAATTTTGAAGGTCATGCTTCCTGATGAGAACACATTGCCCGAGATGACATATGAAGCGTCTCCTAGTGTTAGAGGATCATAGAATTCACGTTTGTCCAAACGACTGCATATTGTACCACAAGCAATACACGGACTTAGATGCTTGTCCTGTTGTTGATCCCAAATTGTGCCGAAAGCGTGCTGACTTGGAAAATCACACGCTGGCGTGAGAGGTTTGCTTTACTCTAGTGCAGGTCCAAATCTTGCTTAAGGTTTGTAAGGCGTGCTAGTTGGTTTGATCCTGCAACCAACAAGAAACAGAGAAAGAAGACAGTGTCAGTTCGTAAACGATAGCTGATCTGCTGGTGGCTGATGACATATCGTTCGATGTTAAGCCGATGCGGTGTATACTGAATCGGCCAAGGAAAATTAGATCTAATTGATCGGCTGTAGATATCCATAATATATAATCCACATCTTGAAATACATTTAGACTAAGTGATTGCGATAGATCAGTAGCATACCGAGACAGTATAAAATCACTTATGTCTAAAAGCACTTTAAGACGAAGATTATACATATTTATAGCATAGCCGATGTCATAGATCTAATGCGTATCGGCTAGTACTCCGATACCACTTTATACTAAGATATCACTACAGGTTAAATACATTAAACATGAACCGATCAAGTGTTAAGACAACCTAACAGATCGATAGCAAGCTTAACATATTTAGTCACAGTGAGATCTTAATATAAAGGGTAGATTTAACATATCAAGTAAACATATAAGAAACGAGATAGCTAAACCAGATAAGATCGGCTGAAACCCCGATACTATCTCTAATAGCAATCATAGAGCAAGATAGATCTTTATGATTCTGAATAAAACTTAATAGGTCGGACCTAACCGATGCAGCATTAAGTATAAAGAGAAGCATGAAATCTAAACAAGTCGATGACAACTTTTTGAGATGGTGGATGCACTATATAATCTAAGTCGACGTTAATATCTAACCTTATCGACTGTTATCTAGCAACATGTACTAGCCAATTAGGGTTAGACAGCAAAATCGATCTAGATTATATAACATATATGATAACTCGATGGTTTACGTAAACAATATTAGAGTGTCATAATGATGGAAGCACTAATACCGAGAGCGCAAGCCGTCATAACAAGTTTTACCTTTCGCTGGAGATCGATCTCGATGCAGCCCAACTCGAAGCAAAAACTTGTCGAAATACTTGAAAGGAAAAGGGTGGCGATGCGCCGAAAGTTGTATTGAACTGATTGTTGTTTAATTACAAGGTCCTGGGTCGTATTTATACCCAGATACAAGATATGTCCTTGTCGGACATGATTCCTATCTCTATTACAATTCAAATTACAAATAAGTCCCTTAGGTGGACTCTTATCGACATTATCTATAAGGAAACTATTTAAAATAACCTAATTAATAGATACAATTGCCTTCTTTGGACTCTATCCACGTATGACAATCCTCATGAAGCACTTTAAACCGAATCCGATGATAATTCCAACGTCTTTTTACCGAGATCGGCTATATCAGTTATCCTTATCGAAATCGGCTGCATCGGCTATCCTTGTCTGATTCGGTCTTAGCCAATGAACACCCTAGCCGATTCGACTCCTGACTTGGTGAGCACTCTGTTTCCAACGATCACGTTCTCTTCCAAATCTGCTTCAGCTTTAGTTCCATATCTCATAAATGGCTTACCAAATTTGGTCATTAACACCTGTCTGCAAGGTTTCTTGATACAAGCGAAAGAGAAGTGCTGACGAAGGAAAGAAGTCAAAGCGGTATGGTCCAGCAAAGGTTGTGTGGTATCTACAAATCATTGATCGTTTCAAGAAAATCTTTGCCAACCCCAAGAAAGCAGAGTTAGTACGTTGGCATGCCATAAAGAGAAGGAACGATTGTATGTCTTGCCAACCCCAAGAAAGCAAAGTTAGTATGTTGGCATGCCATAGAGAGAAGGAACGATTGTATGCTAAGACACCCTGCAGATTCGACTCAATGGAGAAATATCGATCGAAGACACCTAGAATTTGCAGCCTACCCTAGAAACATGAGAATATGTTTGTGTATGGATGGCATGAATCCTTTCGGAGACATGAGCAGTTCTCATAGCACTTGGCCAGTTTTGATTGCAAACTATAACTGTTGACGGTCGTTAATTACCAAATCCGACCGTCGTAGACCTCGAAAATAAAATGAAATTAGCATCCTTTACCTACATATAGGTTTAGAATTAATAAAGTTTTACATGTCCTTGAAGACTATAAGAATGCAGGAACATTTATCAATAAATGAAGTGAAGACGCGCTCGCGTGGCGAAGAAACACAACTCCAACCAATCAGCGTTCGCCATGTCAACTTCCTATGGATCAGAGGGCCCACAAGTCAGGTGAAACCACCTTAAAGTGGGGCCAAACACCCGGGAACCGCCTTAAGGGCCCACATGGAAGTGACCAGAGAAAGTCGGTGGAGAGAGGAACCGACTAGGGTTCAGCCAAACCCTGGTTTGGCCGAACCCCGGCTGGCTCCTCTCATCTCCACCGACCACGTGGCACTCTGTCAGCCTCACACAATGACGGTTAGGGGGTTATGGCGGTTGCAAACTGCCATTACAACCGCCATTTTGTGCTATTTAAGGAGGTGGCCTCACTTCAATCAACACACACCACAAGAAATAGTTTCTACATTCCTATCTTAGTCTCTAGGCTAGTGGAGTTTTGGAAATAGTTTAAGAGTTTCTACTCGGTTCCCGAGTCGTCTTCGAAAGTCGGGTATGTCTTTTGTATCTTTCTTCCTTTGTATGACTTTGAGCTTATTAATGTATCCATCTTCTAGCTTATCTCATTATGGTTCATATTCTACTTGCTTAGATATTTGTTCCATTTATAGTTTATATAATAATTATGTCATGGTTAGACGAGTAACTTTATTGCCACGGACACGGTCCAATGTGCAATTAGGATGTTGGTGTGCCTTTGTCTTAGTCATTGATGTCCTGGGAGGTAAAGGTATCTATGGCAATATAAGCCTGGTGCTTTGATTGTTTCATAGACATTGGTTATGGTCATACCCCACGGGTTATAGAGGTAGACGACAGGTGGTGACAACTATGTTCGTTCATTGTAATCCTCCATGTTCAGGTATAGCGTAGGGCAGACGGTAAGAAGCTGCCTTTGGTGGCAAGCCGGCCGCTGTAGACAGTATCCCCCATAGTCCTGGGAGCGTAGAACTGGGTAACTAACCATGATTATAATTATTTTATAATCTATACACTTGTACTAGAAGAACATTAGGAACCTTACTCTAACACTATTCTTCACTTAGCACTAGTGTAATATTTATTAGGACTCCTTTGTGTGTGTCACACTACCTTTTATTCAAGTATCTCTTACCCCTGACTAGACATAGACATCTTAACTATAATTTATGAATATGCACAGTACCTTAATATTCCCTTATTGATCATCGTCTTCCTTTGGGATAAAATAAATACAATACCTCGGAATACTCCAAGGTGAAATGCTACAACGGTACCGTGCACTTGCGGATTTATCTATAAACGTAAGAAATACCAACAATAACTTACCGCCATGGTTGTGCTTCAAAAAAATACATTATGTTGTGCTTGTTAATCCAAGGACCGAAACAACCCGACAATGATATTGATGTGTATTTGGAGCCAGTTATCGATATTCTTGAGATTCTCGAAAACAAGGTGTGAAAACTTGGGATGCGTATGGTCAGGAGAACTTCAAACTATAAGTTCTATTGTTCTACATCATTAATGACTATCCCGTACTTGGTAATCTTTCTGGACAAACTGTGAAAGGAAAGAATGTTTGCTCTGATTGTATGGAACATACATGCAGTAGGTGACTGAAGAAATCAAGAAAGATGGTTTACATGAGTCATAGGAGATATGCAATGCATGACACGTATAGCTTTAGTATTTAACTTTCACTATAATAATGCCGCAGTGTCCATTGGATCCATCTGGTTATAACACCTAAGTGGAGTATATGCCACTACATGAACTCCAAAATCAATATGGACTATGATTGGACCCCGATTCAAAAAGTGATAGATGAAGCGTGGGCCACATATGTGGAGAAAGGAGGCATGTATAAGAAAGGATAAAACTGCCTCATCCACAAAAAAGACTTCTCGGTCAAACAACAAGTTGGCAACCAGTGTGGATTCTACGTGTGCCACAACATGCAGATTCTGTACCGAAAAGGATGAAGACTTTGGCCGAATTTGAGGTTTGTCATCTCAATTATGATATATACTAACTACTTCGAAGCGTGTGTGTCGCACCCCGAGTTTTGCCCCTAAATCATTTAAATAATTTACCCTGAAATAATCAGAGTTTCTGGAATTAATCTGGAGCCAACAAGTAATTTTAAAATGCAATTAATAAATGGAAATGGCATGGTATGATTTTTCATAAATTCTATATGTCAAAATGCACTAACAAGATTTTTACGGGAATTTTTAGAGCACTCTAAGTATTTTTAACCAATTAAATAAAAATCATGCAATTAAATTAAGTCCCTAAATCCCTTTTGCCTTTTACTCTTTTCCCCCTCCTTTTTCTTCCTTTGGGCCGTCCTTTTCCCGCTCTTTTCCCTCGGGTTGTCGGCCCAAGCCGCCTCCCCGCGCGCGCCTCTCCTCCTTCGGCCGTGGGCGAGGCCCACGAGCCGGCTGCGCCCGCGCAAGTATGCCGCCCCTCCTTTGCTCCACGGGCCACCGATAGGTGGGCCCCACCTGTCGGGGCCGCCTCCCTCACGCCCGGCCGGCCCAGCCGCCGCCGCCGCCATGCGCCACGCCGCCTCCGCCGTTTCCGCGCTGTTCCTGTTCGCGCGCCTCACGCCGCGTGGGCCCCACGCCGGGCTCGCCCACGCCGCCGCACCCGTGCCCCTCTCTCGCGCGCCGCAACGCCGCCGCCGCCTCGAAATGGCCGAATAATATCTCGCTCTCTCTCCGAGTCCGAAACAAACGGCGAGCTTTTCCCGCCATCCCGTGCTCGATTCAATCTCTTTTCGCCCTATAAAATCCTCTCTTGCGCCGCCGCATGCTCCCTTTGTTTCCCGTTAGGTTTAGGCCCAAAAATCATCGTCGCCGTCACCTTCTTCCCCGTCGCCGGTGAGCGCCGCCGTCTCCTTCTTTTCCTTTGTTTTATTTTTGCGTTCGTCCGTGTCGCACGCCGCCGCTCGAGCCATCCGGCCCGCCGCGCCAAGGCGCGGCAAAACCTCGCCGCCGCCCGCGAAACCCTAACCCTAGTTGCTGTTCGCGCCGTCCGATCGCCGTCGCTCGGCCGCCGCCGTCCGTGAAACCCTAACCCTAGCCACCGTCCCAGCCGTTCGGATCTCGCCACATGGCAGCGATCCGGCCAGCCGCCGTCCCGGCCAACCTGCGTGCGCCACGCGTCGCCGCGCCATTCGGCCGCCAATCCGGGTGCGCCACGTCGCCACCCATTCGCCTCCCGTCGCCGCTTGTGTCGGCGTGCGCGTCGGCCCTAGGGCGACGCCGGCCGATGATGTCATGCTGGCGTCGGCCCTTTCCGAGCCACGCATTGATGATGTCATCAGGGACTTAATTGCGCAATAAATAATTTAGCTTTTTTGTTTAGTTTAAAAATCGTAATTAAACTTCTAAAATTCATATCGTTTTAATCCGAGCTTCGTTTTAGTCCATTGAAATTTCATTAAATCCAAAAAATGTCAAGAATCCATTAAAAATACTTTTCAATGTTGTTTCGGTAGACCTTTTAGGGTGTTTTGTTGAGTTATTTGTTTGTCGTGTAGATTCCGAGCCTTCCGGCGAGTCCGTTCTCCTCGAAGTAGTCGCCGAGGTTCCCCAGTCTCCAGAGCAAGGCAAGTCATACTTTTCATTGAACATATTGTACCTATTTTATTTAAATCTCTCTTTTCTCTCAAATATTGCATATGTTTTAGAATGTCATTTCATGGGATGATCATACCTACTGTACTCAACCATAGGATTGTCTACCCTATACCATTGATAACTTGGGTTCAATATGACTAAATGTTAGTTTAAGGCCTGCTTAGTATGCTTAGCTCAACTAGCTCACTCAAGGAGATCACATTAATCAATTATTATATTAGAGGCTAATTCTCAGATGATGTCAAGTTTGTGACGCTACTCTCATAACACTGAATTATAACAATGGTGGGTCGTGAGCACATGGTTGGTTTTTGGTCAGCATGCTCCTGACAATTAAGGACCGATTCTCGGGAAACCCTGGAAGAATTACCGTGCATACCACAAGCCAACATGGGTAATGGCTGGGTCTATAGCGTAGCTGTCTCTAGCTGACGTACCCTAGTGAGGGTGGGCGTGATGGAGTGGGTCGGCCCCGGTTTTAAGGGTTGATCGGCTGCCGGATTCACCGCGGCACGAGAGGGGGCTGCCCATTACCCCGATGGGAGTGGGGGCAAAACCTTGGTGTGGTACGATTGGTTAGAGGGGGTTATGTGAAGGGTCCTGTCACAGTTCCTTTCCAGGGTACTGTGGTAGTGCACCACACACGGTAACGTGTCGTGGGATTGTGTCTTGTGGGTACGGTTGTACACCTCGATCGAGTAAAACTATTCGAATAGTTGTGCCCACGGTTACGGGCGATCGACCAGATTCACCTTGATTAGTCTGACTTATTCACATAAATGAACTGTTGAAACTTGATTAGTACAGATGGATGGATGGGCCTGTTGCAACGTGGTTTTAACGTTGGACAGTGTTTATTTAATATTGCTTAATTACTACCACTTTTTTACTGTTTTCAACTACTACTATTATTTCTGCAATGCTGTTTATGCAAATTGAGCCTATTATCCTTTTCCTTGATATTTATCCTGCATCATATCTCCTCTTCCGGTGTGACTTGTTGAGTACGGTGGTTGTACTCAGTCTTGCTTCTTTTTCCCCCTTCAGTGCCAGAGGTTGAGGTCAAGGTCTCCAAAGAGGTGTAGGCTTGTTCGCCGTCAAGGGTTAGTTGTGGTGTTGGTGTTTCGCTTCGCTCGAGTCAAGTTTAGCTTAAGTCAGTTTTTTTCCTTTCCGCTGCATTTGTGTAACTCTTTTATATTGTTTCTAAGACGAGGTTTCGTATTATTAATAATGTCGATTTGTGTACCTCGGGCGATGCCCGGACGAGGATGTAATGCACAAATTAGCTGCGGAAATTCTGGTGTGAATTTCTGGGCGTGACAGTGTGTGTGTGTGTGTGTGTGTGTATATATATATATATATATAGATGGGCTCTTGTGTGGCATGTCACACAACCCCATCCCTTGAGGCATGGCCGAATCTCTAATTTGAAAACTCAACTTAAAAATCCAAACCATTCATATTGTTCTACATATTAATATCTCCTTGTAGACCAAATTTTACATTTTTAAAAAAATTAATATTTTATCGGATAGGACAAAAATGCATTAATCCAACGATTTCTGTAGTATCTATTTTTTTGCATCTTTTACCTATCGGATAAAATAGTAAAAAATTTCAAAAAAATGTAAAATTTGGTCTACAAGGAGATATTAATATATAGAACAATTTGAACGGTTTGGATTTTCAATTTGAGTTTCAAATTAGAGATTCGGCCATGCCTCACGGGATGGGGTTGTGTGGCATTCCACACAGTAGCCCAACTCTATAGATATATAGATTGATCGACTAATTTCGAAGTACGTACATGTAGAAAGAAATATCCAAGTCTGTGCCTAGGAGATTCAAGAGGAGATAACCGGCATCATCGTTCGCGACATACTTTACCTCAAAGAAATGTTTAGAATACGAGCTTCAAGTTAAATGATGAAAATTGTTGAACATTTTAAAATTAATGTCAAAGACACATGATTATGTAACACTTATGTTTATATTGTAAATTACAATCTGGTCAAATATTTATGTATATACTTGCAATATTAAATATAAATTTGTTCCAATTTATAACTCAATTTTGTAGGTTTTGATCCTTAGCACTTGAAGATATTATTGTGAAATATGTGAATAATGGGTGTGTATGTGAACATATGTGTGAAATATGTGAATGACATATGTGATTTCTGAATGGAGTTCCTTGTGAATAATTGTATATATGGATGGGTATGCTAGGAAATGAAATATATATCTTTGTTTATGTCATTTTGCAGCGGACATGGCTAGCAAAGGCCTCAGGCTAGCCAAAACAGAATTTATCTTTTTTGGAGGAAAACACTCATCGGTGACGAGCTTTAACTCAAGCATGATGGAGATGACATCATCCGTTACGGGCTTGAGTTAAAACCTGATTGAGTTGTTAGTCATCTATGACGGACATTAATTGTGGCCCGATTGAGATTATATCATTGATGATGGGCCCTTGTTTGACATGTCTTCTGGATCAACCCTATCGGTGATGGGCTTTAGTTTAAGCACGACAAAGATAAATGCATCCGTGATGGTCTTTTGTCCGATAGAGATGACTTCTCATATCAGTGATCTTTGCGCTGTGACGGACGCCATACCCGACACAGATGATAGTTATCGCCCAATTAAGATGAGGATGACCGTTGGAGTGGTCATGAATTGTTCATAGTCCTCTAATTGAGGTAATTGTTGGTGGTTTGCTCGTAAATCACTCATTCATTCCCTAAAATATGACATATCATTCGGTGAGTTAGAGCATCTCCAAGAGTTTCCCATAATTTTCTCCCCAAATCTTGTTGTTTTGCAACTCCCAAAAAATATTGGGAGAGAAAAAGAGGCAATCTCCAAGAGTTTCCTATAAATACTTTCCAAAAATTCAAATTTGGGTCCATAACTGTTATTTCTGTTAAATAGTAGTTGAATTGGAGAAGGATTAGCACAGAGCCGCCTCCTTTTATATATGTTGTTGCGCCTCTGTTTCCTGGCCCCAAACAAATATTTTACTCTGTTTCCTGCGCTTGCATTGTTTCTTTGTCCAGTTGAGTCGTGCATTGTTCTTTTGCCCAGTAAAGATGATCACTGTTGCTTTGATCAACAATTTTGTACTGCAGCGTTTTTTCCCTTGTGCCGCCAAAAACTAGTAGAGACTATAGTAAAAAGTTCCTGTTCTCGATCAATTATGTGAATACAAATTACAATCCATCCCGTGATTAAAAAGTTCCTGTTCTCAAGCAATTATGTGATTAAAACTACAAATTACAAACCATCCTGTGATTAAAAATAAGAAAACTATTTAGAGCATGAAGAATTCCTCATCTACACAAAAATAAGAAAACTATTTAGAGCATGAAGAATCCCGTGATCAAGAATTGTTTGGCATAAAAAACAGAGATATTTGGACCAACTTTCAGATTTCGAAACAATTCCTCATCTACACAATCAACTTTCACAATTCCTCATCTACACATGTCTCACTTCAGGAAAAAAGAACTATGAGATAGAAGAAGAGATCGACCAGGAGAGATGTTGACTTGTCGCGTGGAGCCGAGATGGGGAATTCCGGCGGGCGCGGCGAGGCGGCGCCGGGGGAGGCGGGCGGTGCGAGGTACGAGAGGAGGGAAAGGCGACAGAGGCGGGCATCGATTCGGTCGGCGGCGGAGATGCGGGGTCGAAGCAGTGACGGCGGCGGCTCCACTCTTGTGCGCTTTCAAGGCGAGGCAGGGGCGGCGGCTCCACTCAAGCAGGTGGCAAGGCGAGGTAGGCGAGGTAGGGGCAGCGGATTTGTTGGCGCGTGTGATTTTGGCACCGCGGGAAGAAAGAAATCCGGCGCGAAAAGCCTCTGTGCGCACGCGGGGAGAGGATGCGAACTCTTTTGCACGAAATTCCTAGCGTGTATTTTTGCGTGTGGATCTTCCGAATTTGCGAACTGCGTATAATGAGGATTGTATATGCGGCATTGTTAGAGATTGATTTTTTTTCCTTTTTCTTAAAATCAAAGGATAGGAACAATATATGGGGCACTCTTGGAGATGCTCTCGTAATTACTTATTTCTCTCCCAAGACGGATTTACCTTATCCGTCTACGTGTCGCCTGCTGCATGTCGTCGTCGCTGCTCCAATACAATTCAGCTAGACGGAAGGCCAAATAATCGATTGAGATCCTCTGCAGTCGACTGCAGAGTGCAGCTGTCACTCCATGCCGGGCCCGAGCGGCGACGCGTGGGCCCAACAGTCGCTCGAGCCCACGTGCGGTGACAAGCTGCACTCTGCGAGTCGACTATAGAGGAGCTGATTCCCAAATAATCCCTACCTTCTCGCTACGTGTTTCAAGTTATCATTTTTTTATCTAATGAGAAATGTTATTTTGGTGACTCCGTTTCTGTAATATTAGCGGTGTATTGCGTGGACACATTCCGACGGCAACAAGAATAATTGGTTTTGGAAAGAAGTCAAGACAGTTAAGTTTCTTATAACAAAAGCTTTAATAATATAAAAATTGTAGTTATTTTTGGATTTCTACAAAATAATTAGCTGGTAAAAGCTATTCCTTTTTTTTTTTAGACGTTGGTTAGTCCAAAATATTTAAAAATGGAGGGAGTATATGTTACTGGCTTTAAAATTGTTCAAACGGCATTCATTTGTGAGTCATGACTGGACGGAAGCAGCAGTTCCCTTCTCCTCTATAAATGGCACCGGGCTTTGTCGGCAACAAGGCAGAAAGCCAATGGCGTCTTCAGGCCTCCCAGTTGCAGCAACAGTTCCGTCAGCCTGGCTCTGCTGCCCCAATCATACCCATACAGGCAGGAGATCTCGCAAGCTTCTTCTTGGCCTGTCTGCACATACTAGGTAGCAGCAACTTTAGTTGTATTCACAATTTGTCTTGTGATGTCACGCACGTCAACGGCGAACCTTGCAGGGGACGGGCGCCGGTATGGACAGCGGCCGCGGTCACCGCTGCGCCGGTGCCGTGGGAGCAGGTGGAGATCGGCCGGTCGCTGAACGCGTGGGTGGAGGAGAACATGCTCCCGCTGCTCACCCCCGTCGACTCCGCGTGGCAGCCGCACGACTTCCTTCCCTGCTCGGCCGGCGGCGGCGGCGGCGACGTGGTGGGAGCCGAGGCGCTGGCGGCGTTCACGGAGGCCGTGGCCGAGCTGCGTGCGGGCGCCGCCGGCGTGCCGGACGAGGTGCTAGTCTGCCTGGTGGGTAACATGGTGACGGAGGAGGCGCTGCCGACGTACCAGAGCATGGGCAACCGCGCCGAGGGCCTCGCCGATGGCACGGGCATGAGCTCGCTCCCTTGGGCGCGGTGGCTCCGCGGCTGGACCGCCGAGGAGAACCGCCACGGCGACCTCCTCAACCGCTACCTCTACCTGTCCGGCCGCGTCGACATGCGCCAGGTCGAGACCACCGTGCACCACCTCCTCCGTAACGGCATGGTACGCACGAACGACGTCACGCACACAATGACTGTACGTCATGCATGGTGGATTTGCATATATTGATCTCCTGGCTGTGTCATGGTTTTGGCGCGAAGGAAATGCTGGTGCCGACGAGCCCGTACCACAGCATGATCTACGGCGCGTTCCAGGAGCGCGCCACCTTCATCTCCCACGGCCACACGGCGAGGCTCGCTGGTCAGCACGGCGACCGGACCCTCGCCAAGATCTGCGGCGTGATCGCCGCCGACGAGAGGCGGCACGAGGCGGGGTACACGATGGCGTCGGCCAAGCTGTTCGAGCTCGACCCGGACGGCATGGTGCGCGCGATGGCGGACGTCATGCGCGGGAAGGTGACCATGCCAGGGCAGCTCATGTCGGACGGCCGCGATGGCGACGGCGACCACAGCCTGTTCGCCCGGTTCTCCGCCGTGGCACAGCGCGCCGGGGTGTACACGGCGAGGGACTACGGCGACCTCGTGGAGCACTTCATGCGGAGGTGGCGGGTGGCGGAGCTCGCGGCGGGGCTGTCGGGCGAGGGCCGCCGCGAGCAGGAGTATCTGTGCAGTCTGGCGCCCAAGATCCGGAGGATGGAGGAGCTGGCACACCGGAGGGCGGCCCGCAGCGAGCCTGCCATGGCCCGGTTCAGCTGGATCTTCGATAGGCCCGTCATGCTGGGCTGATCAATCCGGGCTTTAACTATGGTTTCATGGGCCCATTTACTGGGCTTTGCTCAAATTATAAGCTACATCGTGCTAAAATAATTTGTGTTATTAAGGATTCGTGTGAGAAAATTATTTTGCTTTATGTAACAAGTTTAGGATTTGTACTAATTTTTTAATGAAGAGGGCAGGACTACTGCCATTTGATAAGAAAAGACTCCGGCGCCTACTGGGAACTGGGAATGGGAAGGCATGTATTTGGTCCAAAACACTTGTAAATTATAGGCCCATATCAATTTTCCACTGCTGAACTGCTTGGATGGCCGTAATACCCTAAATTTTCGCCCAATCTTGTTTTAACGAAGTATCTTTTTTTTCATGGTGACACAATATATATTCTGCCTCCTATTAATGAGCTTGATTTATGGCTGAAAACACATGTTATGTATGTTTTTTTTTGTCACTCAACGGCTCAAATGATTGTGAGAGCTTTTCTGGATGTATGTTATTAGTTCCTTGTTTCATATGTACTTGTATGCGTGATCTGCTGCTGTTATCTTTGGCAAGGGAAAGGTTTTTAGCTTTTACCCAAACAAGTGTGTACAAGGGGGAAATTTTCACTTGTATTATTATACAAACGAAAAGGTTAAACGGTATTATGGTGACCCATAAATTACAAGGATAATTTGTTTGCGAGGGTAAAAGGGAAATATCTTACTCCCAGTCAGACCCTCTCGTGAAAAAAACATATTATATTTGTCTTATTACAATTTATATATTTACACTATTACAGATCATATGATCTCTGATGGGCCCAAATATGCCTGAAGTACTTGGGGCATCAGAACGAAGTCATCTCAATCGGGCCTGAATTTGCATCATTGTAGATGTACTCGTACAGTCCCAAGCACATATAGCCTGTCACCGATAACACTCATCTGTGACGGGCTCCGATGTATGCCCGATTGAGATGACCTAGGATATCTCAATCGAGCCCACATACCGAGCCTGTCAGAGATGAGGGTCATCGGTGATGGGCTCAACATATGACCCGATTGAGATGAATTTATAGCCCGTCACCGATGACGTATATCGGTGTCGGGCTTTTATTGACGCCCGTTAGAGATAACTGTGCGCCCATTACAGATGTCGTTTAATTGGCCCAATAAAGATCTAGTTCGGACACACTATAAATGCACCAGCAACCGCTGTCTGAAGATATCCCACTGTTCACTTTTTTGGTAGGAGGTTAAAGGGGGCGAATTTTTGTTATTTTTTCTAAACAAAAATAGGAAAATATTAGAAGTATAAAGGTTGTAATATTTTTTTAATTTAGTAGTATGATAACTAATGTTTTGTTAAATTTTGTAGCGATGGATCAAAGTTGGATGAATGCGACAACTCTGAAGCGTCATTGTAAGGAGTATAGAGATGGCGTTTTAAGTTTTATGAACGTCCCGGAGGAGGATAGGAGAAGAAGAAATAGCAAATACATGTGTTGTCCATGTAAAGATTGCAAGAATGAGATTATGTTTAGCGGAGAGGAGGTACACTCTCACTTGATACAACGGGGATTCATGAAGGACTACACATGTTGGGTGAAGCACGGAGAGACAGAATCGGGTAGTGGTGCAGCTGCAAACAATATCGGTGTAGACAATCATGAAGATGAAGATGAGCCTGACATGTTTATTCCATCTCCATTGGGCGGTGAAATGGTTGATGTGGATTCTGATATGCTGCAAGAGATGTTACATGATGTTGAGGAGCAAGCTCACAACGAGAGAGATTCGATGAAGTTCAGCCGGTTGGTCAGTGACTCCGAGATACCTCTATACGCCGGATGCAAGGCAAAGCACACAAAATTGTCAGCTACCTTGGACCTAATGAAGTTGAAGGCAAGTAGTGGATGGACAGACAAAAGTTTTATAGAACTTTTGGGAATATTGAAGGCCATGCTTCCTGAAGAGAACACATTGTCGGAGACGACATATGAAGCAAAGCAGGTTATGTGTCCCTAGGGTTAGAGGTCCGTAGAATTCATGCTTGTCCAAACGACTGTATATTGTACCACAAGAATTATGCGGACCTAGAAGTTTGTCCTGTGTGTCAGGCTTCTCGATACAAGCGAAAAAAGTGCGGGGGAGGGAAAGAAGTCAAAGCGGGGTGGTCCGACGAAGGTTGTGTGGTATTTACCTATCATTGATCGCTTCAAGAGAATATTTGCCAACCCGAAGAAAGCAAAGTTAGTGCATTGGCATGCCGAAGAGAGAACGAACGACGGTTTGCTAAGGCACCCTGCGGATTCGATTCAATGGAGGAATATTGATCGAAAGCACAAAGACTTTGCTGCCAATCCCAGAAACATGAGGATATGTCTGTGTACAGATGGCATGAATCCTTTTGGAGATATGAGCAGTTCTCACAGCACTTGGCCCGTCCTTATTGCGAACTATAACTTCCCGTCATGGTTATGCTTCAAAAGGAAATATATTATGTTGTGCTTGTTAATCCAAGGTCCGAAATGACCAGGCAATGATATCGATGTATTCTTGGAGCCTGTTATCGATGATCTTGAGATTCTTTAGAAAGAAGGTGTGGACACTTGGGATGCATATGGTCAGAAGAACTTCAAGCTACGAGTTCTACTGTTCTGCACCATTAATGACTATCCCGCACTGGGCAATCTTTCTGGACAAACCGTGAAAGGAAAGAAGGTCTGCTCCGACTATATGAAACATATACGCACAGGTGGCTGAAGAAATCCAGAAAGATGGTTTACATGGTTCATAGGAGATGGCTCCCGCTACGCCACGACTTTAGAAGAAAGAAGAAAATTTTCAACTGTAGGAGAGAACTTGGAACTGCTCCCAAGGATTTGTCTGGAGAAGAGGTCCACGACATTGTCAAAGACATAACTAATGAGTTTGGGAAGAAAAGAAAACGTGGCAAGGAAAGACCTTGAGGTCCGGCATTGCATTGATCTAATGTATGTAGAGAAGAACGTTTATGATAGTTTGCTCGGCCTACTGCTTACTATGCCTGGAAAGAGAAATGACGGCTTGAATGCTCGCCTAGATCTGCAGGAATTGAACATTCGTAGTGAGCTTCAGCTTGTTACGGATGAAAAGACAAGAAGAGTGTACCTCCCACCAGCTTGCCACACATTGTCGAAGAATGAGAAGATCGCAATGTTGTCATGCCTGGCTGATATTAAGGTTTCTTCGGGTTATTCAGTAAGGATCAGTAAGTACGTTAAATTGAAGGATCTAAAACTAGTTGGAATAAAGTATCACGATTGCCACGTGCTGATCACACAGATCTTACCAGTTGCTATCAGATGTATTCTACCACCCAAAGTCCGTCACACAATCCAACGGCTTTGTGCCTTCTTCAATGCAATCGGTCAGAAGATTATAGATCCCGAAGATCGAGATCAGATGCAGGTTGATATTGTCAATACCCTGTGTCACTTGGAGATGTATTTTCCGCTATCTTTCTTTGATATCATGGTTCATTTCCCTGTTCATCTAGTGAAGCAAACAAAAATATGTGGCCCAACTTTTCTAAGGGAAATATACCCGTTCGAGAGGTATATGGGAGTTCTTAAGTCGTACATTCGAAATAGAGCCAAACCGGAGGGAAGCATCATTGAAGGGTACACGACGGAGGAGGTTCTTGAGTTCTGCATCGACTACATGGCCGAGACTGATCCTATCGGAGTTCCTGCGTCTCGCCATGAAGGAAGGTTGGCAGGCCTTGCCATAATAGACAGAAAAAGAATTGTTCCCAATCAAGCTACCTATGCGCAGGCTCATTTTGCTGTGCTACAACATATGGCTGAAGTAACTCCATATTTTGAGGAGCATCTAGTGAAGGTCCGACAGGACAACATGGGTCGATCAGACATGTGGATCAACAGAGAACATAGTACTCACTTCAATAAATGGTTCAAGGATCGTATCACACGGTCGACCGATGGCCCAAGTGAGATAATACGAAGGTTGGCAAGGGGCCCAAGCTGGGATGTTGACACATGGCAAGGGTATGATATCAATGGATACGCATTCTACACCGTCACACAAGATGACAAAAGCACAGTGTAGAATAGTGGAGTCCGTATAGATGCATATCAGGATAAAGCTGGATCGAACACATATTATGGCCGCATAGAGCATATTTGGGAGATGAACTACAGGAGCTTCAAAGTCCCTTTGTTTCGTTGCAGCTGGGTGAATATCCGAACCGGTGTTAAAGTCGACAAGGAAGGATTCACTTTAGTGGACCTGGCCAAGGTTGGATACACGGACGAACCATTCGTCCTAGCCAAGCAGGTCGAGCAGATTTTCTATATAAAAGACCCTGCAAACAAGAAGCTGCACATCGTTAGGGATGGCAAACGAAGAATTATTGGGGTTGACAACGTCGTCGATAAAGAATAATACAACCAGAATCTTCATGTGAGACCTCAGATCGACCTTGACGATGATCCCAAAGACGAAGTGGCATACGCTCGCTCAGACCATTCGAAAGGCTTATCTTTGTAAATAGAGTCTTTGTAGTAATATAATTTATAAATTGATGTAAGTAATGAAGTATTTTGTACCGGTGCCTTAATGAATGATGTGCATATCTTTCATGCCTTAATTTCATATGGGCTTTTTTAAATTTAATGGCAAATTTACACTATTTAAATAATACATCTGTTAATTACAATAATTTGGTAAAATGTAATAACAATTTTAAAATATATTAATATGGCATATTTTAATTTCTTATGGGTTTTTTGAAATTTAATGACAAATTTACACTATTTAAATAATGCATCTGTTAATTACAATAAATTTTTAAAATGTAATAACAATTGTAAACTAATTTAATATGGCATATTTTAATTTCTTATGGGTTTTTTGAAATTTAATGGCAAATTTACACTATTTAAATAATGCATCATTAATTACAATAAATTGTTAATTACAATAAAATTTTAAAATGTAATAACAATTGTAAACTAATTTAATATGACATATTTTAATTTCTTATGATTTTTTGAAATTTAATGGCAAATTTACACTATTTAAATTTTTAAAATGTAATAACAATTGTAAACTAATTAATTTAATAATGCATCTGTTAATATGGCATATTTTAATTTCTATCGGCCATAACATTAATGCCCGATGCAGATGTCTGTCAGCAGTATCGGGCCTAGTGTTAACGCTCGATGCAGATGACACTCATCCGCATCGGGCTTCTTACAAAAGCCCGTCATGGATAGGTGTCATCCGCATCGGGCATTAGTACTCTGTCCATCGGAGATGTTAGATGACCTAGGGTTACTTAGTCCGGCAGCCGCCTCCTCTCCTCTACGTCTCTCAGATCCAGATTTGTCGCCTCCTCTCCTCCACGCCTCCTCCTCCACGCTGCCGCCTGCTCTCCTCCAAGCCACCGCCTCCTCGCCGCCTCGTAGATCCACGCCGCGCCTCCTCCTCCACGTGTCGCCTCTCGGATCCACGTCGACCGCCTCCTCGTCGAGCCCGTTGCCGCTGTCCTCGACCTCGAGCCCAGCCGCCCGTTGTCGCCGTCCTCGACCCCGAGCCCTCCCTCCACGCCGGCCACGTTGACCCCGAGCCCGCCGCCGCCTCGCTCGATGTCGGCTGCGTCAACCCCAAGCCTGGCCGCACCATCGCCGCCTCAACCCCGAGCCCGGCCTCATCGGTCAGTACTCCTCTCCTCCATGTGATGCTTTGTGATGCTTTACGGTTCCCGGCGGTGGATTCTTGAACTCCATTGTTGCTAGATCATGTCTGTGCCTGGATTGGGTGTGATTTGATCGATCTTAGTGATGCAGATTATGTCTTTATAGTACATGGGGCATGATTTTGTACATGTGGAGTCTTTGCTTGCTTTCTGGTCTTTTGGTTAACATGTGTCTTAATTTGTGGTAAATTTGGCTGTTAGTTGCATTGGTATTTGTCAGGGTTGTCCCTGAGTGAAAGTTGAGTGAGTGATTAGTTGCAGTAAGTAGCTAATCTAGGTGTGCAGTGAGATATCACAGGTTAGTTTATTTGCATCATGTGCTAGTTTCATGGGAGATGGTAATTGGTAAGTGCAGGTTGTTATTCAGATGATTGCTAGTTTCTGTATATACTTGCTTTTCTTTATCATACAGTTTTGCAGGTTTTGATGCATGTGGACAGTCTGGAGAGCAAAAAATGAATGTGAATGACCATCTACACTTGTTTTTTTTGGAACTACAGTTGTTTTTTTGGAAAAAAAAAGCCAACTACACTTGTTCTTTTTTTGGGGGCAGTACACTTGTTCTTTTTTTCATAAGAACAAACCATCTACACTTGTTGGGAACCACACTTGTTATTTATTTTGGGAACTACACTTGTTATTTATTTTTGGGAACTACACTTGTTCTTTTTTGGAAAAATCAGCCATCTACACTTGTTGTTTTATTGGGGGAAGTACACTTGTTTTTTTATTAGAACAGACCATCTACACTTGTTTTTTGATCTACACTTGTTCTTTTGTGGATAAGAACAACCATCAACACTTGTTCTGGTTTTTTGGGGCACTACACTTCCTCTTTTTTTATAAGAACAGACCATCTATACTTGTGAATGAAATATATGTGAATCTTGTGAATGTGAATGAAATATATGTGATGTGAATCTTGTGGATGTGAATTGGTGTGTGGTGTGGTGTGATATATATATATATATATATATATATATATATATATATGAATGGACTTAGTTGTGGCTGTGTCTGAATGGGGACTGGAATGGCTGGGGCTGTGATGTTATATATCTCTGTCATTTTTTGTAGCGGGCATGGCTAGCAAAGGCCTGAGGCTAGCAAAAAAATAAATTTTATTTTTTTTGATAATAAACTCATCCCTGACGGGAATTATGAAAAAGCCCGATAGAGATAGAACATCCGTGACAGGCTCAGTATTACAGCCCGTTAGAGATATGTCATCCGTGACGGGCAACAAACCAGGACTATATTTGAATCCATGGTTGGTCAACCCTATCGGTGACGGCCTACTAAGGCCCGTTAGAGATGTTGTCATCTGTGACGAGCTTATATTTAGGCCCGATTGAGATGTGTCATCCGTGACGGGCTCCCAACACATTTGGTTTGACTTTCATACTCATCTGTGATAGGCCTTTATTATGGCCCGATTGAGATAATGTGCATCCGTGACGGCCTTGTGCCCGTTATAGATATTTTCTCACATCAGTGACCTTTGCACAGTGACGGGGGCGCAACCCGATAGAGATGAGGGTTAATGCCCGTTAGAGATAGCCGATGCTGGTGTAGTGTTAGTCTATAAACATGAGGCGTCAATTATTACCCAAGCTCATAACTAGAATTTTACTTGTTATTCAATAGTTCCATATTTCCAAATCAATGTAATTAATTTGTAGGACTTGGTGGATAAAAATTAATGTGAAATTGCTTTGGGTTGGATGCTCGTAGAGTCCTGTAGTGTGCAATATTCCTTCTCTCTCCCCTCTTTCTCTATGACAAAATCTAGAAATATCATTGATAAACACCCTAATCTCAAAATTCTCATCGACAAACGCAACTTCCTGAAAATGCCATCATACGAGTGTCTTTCTTCCAAAAATGCCATTGTCGTCAACCCGCTGTTAATAGCTCTCTGCTAAGTTGTATGAAAGAGGCCATCTTACCCCTAAACAATATTTTCTCACACCAAGCATGTATACTGTCAATTATCAATGTTCACACAACCTCCAGACGCTACCCAAATTATGGCATACAACTGGTCAGCAAAATTTTATGGAGATTGTCCAAATTAAGACCATCTTAGCAATTGTTAGTACACACCATCCAAATTATTTCAGAAATTTTGCTATCAATTATCTGTGAGTGTGACTTGAGCTGAGCTAAAACTTTAGGGCAATTAACACATAAACTTTCACTTGTAAGCATCAGAATACATGTTTTAGCTAAGAACTTAGAATCATAAGCATCCAATTTTAACTCCATAAAGGGTTTTAAGGACTTAGCATGACAACCCTAATCAGTAGTAAGCAATACTAGTCATGACAAGCCTAACAAGAGTACTACTTAGCATGCTCAATACATGTTTCAAACAGTCACATGACAACAAGAAACTCAATCAATTATTATTTTCTTGCTTCTAGTCCCCATCGATGGACTAATATGATTGCTTCTAGTTCCCATTGTTGGAATGTCTTGTGGTCCTGTTAACGACCAAATTTGGCAAGTCATGAATCGGATTTGGAATCAAGGCCAAGGCAGATTTGGAGGAGATCGTAATCTTCAGAAACAGAGTACTCACCAGTCGCAAGCTGAATCGGCTAAGGAGTTCATCGGCTGATGCCGAATCGGCTAAGGTGTTCAATCAGCTGATACCGAATTAGACAAAGTAAGTCGATGTAGCCGATTTCGGTAAGATGACATTGGGATCGTTATCGGATCAAGTTAATGTGCTTCATGAAGATTGCCATACATGGATAGAGTCCAAAAAATACAATTGTATCTATTAATTAGGTTATTGTAAGTAATTTTCTTATAGATTGTGCCGGTAAGAGTCCACCTAAGGGACTTATCCATATTTTGAGTTGTAATAGAGATAAGAGTCGTGTCCGACAAGGACATATTTTGTATTTTGGTATAAATATAGCCCAAGACCATGTAATCAAACAACAATCAGTTCAATCACACCTTCGGTGCATCGCCATCTTTTTACTTTCGTTTGTTTCGACGAGTTCTTGCTTTCGAGTTGGGTTGCATCGGGTTCGATCTCCGACAAGAGGTAAAGCTCGTTATGGCGGCTTGCGCTCTCAGGATTAGTGCTTACATCTTTATGAAACTCTAATCCTATTTACGTAAATCATCGAGTTATCATATATGCTATATAATCTAGATCAATATTGTTGTCTAACCCTAATCGGGTAGCATCTGTTACTAGACAACATCCGATAGGGTTAGATATAAACGTCGACCTAGATTATATAGTGTATCCACCATCTCGAAAGGCTTTCATCTACTTGTTTAGATCTTATGCTCCTCTTTATGCTTAGTGCTGCATCAGTTGAGTGTGACCTACTAAGTATTATCTAGAATCATAATATCTATCATGTCCCATGATTGCTATTAGAGATAGTATTGGGGTTTCAGCCGATCTTACCTGGTTTAGCTATCTTGCTTCTTACATGTTTACTTGATATGCTAAATCTGCCCTTTATATTAAGATCTCACTGTGGTAAAATATATTAAGCTCGTCATCGATCTATTAGGTCATCTTAACACTTGATTGGTTCCTGTTTAATGTATTTAATATATGTCGATATCTTAATATAAAGTGGTATCGGAGTATTAGCTTATACATGTTAGATTTATGACATCGGCTATGCTATAAATACATATAATCTTTGTCTTAAGGTACTTTTAGACATAAGTGATTTATACTGTCTCGGCACACTGTCGATCTATCCCGGTTACTTGGTTTAAGCATATTTTGAGACATAGATTACATATTATTGATATCTACAACTGATCGAATAGATCTAATTTTCTCTTTGCCGATCCCATGCATATCGCATCAACTCCATATTAAATGAGACGTCATCGGCCATTAGCCGATCGGCTATCGTTTACGGATTTAACTTTGTTTTCTTTTTTTGTTTCTTGTTGGTTCCAGGATCAAACCAACTGGCACGCCCTTGAACCCCAAAAGCAAGATTACGGATCTACACCAGAGTTAAGCAAATCTCTCAGGCCAGTGTGTGTTTTTTCGCATCGACACACTTTTGGCACGCCTTGTGGGACGCGACTTCTAATCAACACGTTTTTGACCGATTGGAAGACCAGCCATCATGGTGGACCTCAAGTCGACCGATGTTGACCCAGAGAACATCATCCCCGTGACAATGGACAAGCTGACGCCAGAGCAAAAGGCTGAGTTCGAAGAGATGATGAACAACCTACAGAATCAATTTCTGCATTCATTTGTTCAGGCTCGCTCGGGCATGGTAATTCAAAGGTACAAAGTAACTTTGCCGAGCAATGATGAGCCCGAAATAAGTTCTGGCAAGGATGCTAAAACTCAGGATGTCAAGAAAAAAGATTGATCAACCAGTTAGGAATTCTTGTTAATACTTTAAACAATATGATCAATTATGTGGTTGATAGTAGGATTGCTGAGCATCAAGCCAAGGGGCCAGTGTTTCTTCGTGAGGGCAATTTTCCACAATACAAGACTCTGGTTACCAACAAACAGCAGCCTGTTTTAGGTGTGGTCCCAGAACAGCCGATGGCATCAGCATCAGCTGTTGGAAAGCCGATTGTGTCATCATCGGCACAGAAGGAACCAGGGTTCAATCCTCTGCTTTTGTTTAAACAACAACCTCAACACATAGGAAATAACATCCCTTAGGTTACTCAAGACCAAGTTGCAGCCATGTTCACGACAAACCAGCCGATCGTTGAGCCGATTCGTTAGACACCGATTCCATAGCAACATCACTATCGGTTCTTAGTTTGTTCATGATCGGCAAGCCCATATGCTGCATCAGTCTCCTCAACATCACATGGAGTGCAATGTTAATTTTCAATATCAGCCTCATTCACCTCAAGTGCAGTATCGGCCCAGGGCATCACCTCAACCCCAGTATTTGCCTCAGTTTAATCAATTTGATCCGATACAGCAGCAGGTTCAAGGAGCACCTCAACAAAAACCTTGGGCTGACATGATTGCCGATGTGATAAGGGAACAATTTGGTCTTAAGCCTAAGGATACTGGTAACTTGTATCGGCATCCATACCCAGAATACTTTGAGAGGGTACCATTGCCAAATCGATACAAGGTCCCAGATTTCTCAAAGTTCTCAGGGCAAGATAATGTATCAACCTATGAACATGTCAGCTGATTTCTGGCTCAGTGTGGTGAGGCATCGGCTACTGATGCTCTAAGGGTTAGATTATTCCCTTTGTCCTTATCTGGATCGGCTTTTACATGATTTTCATCTTTGCCATATAATTCTGTTCAAAGTTGGGCCGATCTAGAAAAGCAATTTCATAGATACTTCTACAGTGGAGTTCACGAGATGAAGCTGTCTGATCTAAAAGCAATTAAATAGAAACATGATGAATCTGTTCAATACTATATTCAGAGGTTCAGGGATATGAGAAACATATGTTACAACCTAGCCTTGACAGATTCTCAGTTAGCCAATCTTGCTTTCCAAGAATTGTTGACACCGATTAAGGAAATATTTTCGGCTCAAAACTTTGAGAGCTTGGCATCTGGCTCTGAAGGTGACAACACATGAGCAGAGGTTCCAGGAAGCCAAGAAAACATTTAAAAAGGTCAACCACGTTACGTATGCTTCTGACTCTGAAGAAGAAGATGACTCCGAAGTAGCAGCGGCTGAGTGGGCCAGGAATAAGATAATTGTTACATGTTAGTGGGTAAAAAACTCTGCAACGAAAGAGAAGTACGACTTTGTTATTACCAAGGCTGACAAAAATTTTAATTTGCTACTTTGGGAGAAACAAATTCAACTTCTTGCTGGTCATGTGATTCCATCGGGTGATGAGCTGAGGAAGAGAAAATATTGCGAATGACATAATACTGGATCTCATGGCACTAATGACTGCAAGTTTTTTAGGCAGCAGATCCAATCGGCTATTGAGCAAGGGAAGATAAAATTCGATGTTCGAAAAAGCCGATGAAGGTTGATGGTAACTATTTTCCTGTTAACATGGTTCATACAAGTGGGAGGGTAGCCGATAGGAAAGATTATCGGTCCACACAGCGCAACTCTGTCAGAATCATCGATAAATATCAGAGGAAGTATGACAAGCAGGAAGAGAGGTACTATGAGGAAGATGACAGTTTCGATCCCCATTGGAGTTGTGAATTCTTTAGATTTTGCTGGAATGAAGGGATGAGACTGCCATCAATAGAAAATTGTCCAGCATGCATTGAACAACTACGATGAGGACAATGCTGGAGGTTCAAGCCGATCTCGTCCTGGGGAAATCGGCTAAGACAAAGGAAACTGCCTGTTCATCAGAGATTATGTCCAATTCATCAGGATTTTTTCCAAGAGGATTTTGATGAGGATGAAGATGAGACCATGAACCCTCAATGGTGCCCTTCTGGTATTTTCACTAAGAACCATAAGAGGAGGGCTCAAAGGATGAGGAGCAGGGAGCGTTTCCAAGAGGTACAACTGGAGATCAATCATCGACTGAAGAAGAAAAAGCAAGAGCACTTAACAAAAGAGTGGCGTGTCAAGAGCAAGGTGTTTTCAGCCGATGAGGTCAAAGCCGATAAGGCAAAAAGGTTGGCTAAGGGGAAGGTTGTTGCTTCTACATCGGTTAATTTGATTTTTGTACTACCAGCAGAATATGAGGCTACCTAAACCGATGCAGATGTTATGGAAGAATCCTTGGCCAAATTGGTGTTATCTCCAGAACAAGCTATCTTTGAGAAGCCACAAGGAATGGGGCATCGACACCTCAAGCCATTGTATGTCAAGGGATTTGTCAATGGCAAACCGATGTCTAGGATGTTGGTTGATGGTGGAACTGCCGTGAATTTAATGCCATATGCTACATTCAGAAAGTTTGACAAGAATTCAGATGATCTCATCAAGACCAACATGGTTCTCAAAGACTTTGGGGCAATCCATCGGAAATCAAAGGAGTTTTAAATGTAGAGTTCACAATCAGCAGCAAAACCGTCCCTACCACGTTCTTTGTCATCGATGGGAAGGGCTCATATAGCTTGTTTCTTGGAAGGGATTGAATTCACGCAAATTGTTGTATTCCTTCGACCATGCATCAGAGTTTGATCCAATGGCAAGGTGACAAGGTAGAAATCGTGTCAGCCGACAGATCAGTCAATATTGTCAATGCTGATTTAACTCTTTGGGAGATGGATGGAATTGATTGCTTGTCTAGGAAAGTTTGGGAAGGAGATTATCTAAAGGTGTCTGATTGTGACATACAACCATTTGGAGATGAAGAGCCCCGACTGTTGCTTTGAGGGCGTCGTGAAGGGGTCAAATTTCTACACCAAGGACACTATAGATGATCTCGATGGCAAACTGGGACAAGGTTTTATGTCAGCCAATGATTTGGCTCAAGGGGCATCAGGATACAAGCCGATGATAAAAGATATCGAGGTAGAAATCGCTATGATCGCAACCGATGACTGGAGGTATGATGTATTTAATTATTTGAAGAATCCTTCTCAATCGGCTTCGAGAAAACTGCGGTATAAAGCTTTGAGATATGTCTTGTTGGACGATGTGTTATATTATCGGACGATTGATGGGGTATTGCTAAAATGTTTAAGTGTCGATCAAGCCAAGGTTGTGATGGAGAGGTACATGAAGGTATATGTGGTACTCATCAATCGGCCCACAAGATGAAGTGGTTGCTTTGGTGTACTGGCTATTTTTGGCCGACAATGTTAGAAGATTGCTTCAGATATTATAAAGGTTGTCAAGATTGCCAAAAATTCAGAGCAATTCAAAGAGCACCAGCATTGGCTATGAATCCTATAATCAAGCCATGGCCATTCAGAGGTTGGGGAATTGATATGATCGGCCAGATCAATCCACCTTCGAGCAAAGGACATAAGTTTATATTGGTGGCAACCGATTATTTCACAAAGTGGGTGGAGGCAATACCATTGAAGAAGGTTGATTCTGGGGATGCAATTCAGTTTGTTAAAGAGCATATTATATACCGATTTGGTGTTCCTCAGACTATCACAACCGATCAGGGATCTATCTTTGTATCAGATGATTTTGTTCAATTTGCAGAAGCATAGGGATTAAGTTGTTGAATTCTTCACCATATTACGCATAAGCCAATGGACAGGCAGAAGCATCTAAGAAAAGTTTGATTAAAATGATTAAGAGGAAGAATCCTGAGTTTCCAAAGCAATGGCATAGCCGATTGGCCGAGACATTGTGGTCTTATCGGATGGCTTGTCATGGATCGATCCAGGTTCCTCCTTACAAGTTAGTTTATGGGCATGAAGCCGTGTTGCCATGGGAAAGTGTCATCGGCTCAAGAAGAATTGATTTGGAAGATGAGCTGATAGCCGACGATTATCATAATCTCATGGTAGATGAATCGGAAGAGTTGGTTCAATCTAGGATGCGTGCTTTGGAGAAAGTAACGAAAGATAAGGAGAGAATTGTTCATCATTACAATAAGAAAGTTGTGCCAAAATCTTTTTCAAAAGGCGAGTTGGTTTGAAAATTGATCCTGTCGATTGGAACTCGCGATAATAAATTCAGCAAGTGGTCACCCAATTGGAAATGGCCTTTTCGGATTTACAAGTCTGTTTCTAAGGGAGTTTATATGTTGCAAGGGCTTGATGGTGAAGTTTTTGGAAGGGCTCTCAATGGGAAATACTTGAAGAAATATTATCCAAGTGTTTGGATCAATTCATGATTCGGTTGTGTTATGTTGATACATGGTAGCCGATGTGTTAACATCGCCTTTAGATGACCAATATGAGTTATATCGTCCTTAGTCTTTTTAACTTATCATAATCGGTTGTGTTTTGCCAATGTGTGATGGCCGATATTTAAGATGTCGCCCTTAGGCAAGTTATAATTTTATCAATGTTTGGTTGGCATTGTAAAATTCGGGGGGCACACATGCATACAAAAATATGTGGACTAAAAAAAATTTCACAGAAGTTATATTATAGAAGTTTGCAAAGAGTTTACAAAAGTTTGAAGTGCCCCTTACAACAATCGGCACAAGAGTTTACAACAATTTCAAGCTCCTATTGCAGAGGAATCGACTCATCCAGACACAAGCTTGTTTATAGCCGATATAGCCCTTTGCCTAATTTGCTCTATTTCTTCAATGGCTTGGGCGTCGGTAGCATTGGTTCCTGGGATCACCTTCAGGGTCTTCGTTAGATCTGACAAATTCTTAACAAATGTCTTCAACTTGGATTTTTGCTCTTCAATGGCCTTGGGGAGATCGGTAAGTTTTTACTTTTCTGATGCTAAGTCAGCATTGCATTGCTCCAGTTTGGCTAGTAGCTCCGCGTTGCGACTCTCCAGCCGATCAATGCTGGCCTGAATGGAGCTTGGTCCGACGATCATCTCATCAATCTTAGCCTTGTCTTTGGTGATTGATTGCCGATTAGCTTGAATGGTGGCTTCAAGATCCTTCCTTTCTCGTCGATCAGAAATCCTCTGCCTAGCCTTCTCTAGCTTGAATCGGTATTGTTCAAGAAAGACTGCTGGAGAAATGACATCGGCTAAGTCTTCTGGAATCTGGTCTTGGATTTCTTTGAACCTCGCTCTGATCGGCCCACAATCAGCAACCAGAGTGTCCAGAGAGCTTTCCAACCGATGTGCAATGTCTAGCAGTTTAGCCTTCAAGTCATCGGCAAGAGGAGCCAAAGCTTTACTTGTGGTATCTTCTTCTTCATCCATGAAGTGCCTTATGTCAAAGGAGAACATATCGGCTAGAACCTGAAAAGGGAATGTTGGATTGTTAAGTGTTGAAAGATTCAAAACAGCCTATATGGGGTTTTAGAGGAGATACTTACAGGGATGATAGGAGCTACTTCTTCTGCTACATGATGGCTGCCCGCAGCCAATGGAGTATGCTCACTGGAGTCATGTCGGGCAGGTGCTGGAGAGCGAGGAGGCTTCACAAAAAGAAAAGAGATAGGTTTAGTTAAGCATCGGTTGATTGAAAAGTTAAAAGAAACTTTGAGTTTAGAGTTACCGATGGAGCTGGAGTTGGTTTCTTCTTGGTGGCTATCTTCTTTTCTGCAAGTAAAAGTGTTTAGTCAGGATTGTGTAGGTAAGCCAACCAGAGGAGGGGTGAATGGTTGGTACACTCAAAAACCAAATCTAAGTGGAAATAAAACTCACCCTCGAAATTCGATGCCGCGTAGTCTGACCGGAGTTATCGCGCCGATCCGACCGCCCTACCGGTCCAACCGGGTGGTACCCCCGATCGCGATGCCGCTAGATCGCCTACCACCGAGCGCCGGTCTGACCGCCGCAACCTGGTCGATCTGACCGGTGAGAAGCTCCGGTCTAACTGCCGGTGTACCTCCGGTTGGACCGCCGCACCCAAGAAAACACAAATCGAAGAACTCTCAAAGTAGATTGAAACTTTATTTCTTCTCTCTGTGTTTACAAAGTGCAACAACAGCACTCCTCACAAAATTTTGACTAGAACTCGAAACCCTAACTTTTTCTCAACTCAACTCTCTCTAAAACTCATACCGAGAAGCATCACCTTCCCTCTCTATTTAAGCACAAGATACGCAGGCCAAAGCCACGAATCCTACTCACATAGAAAGCCCTAATACACTAGAAACTTTCCCATACAAGAAACAAACTTTACATAATCCAATCGTCGCAATCTTGGACCTTCCAAAATTGAAACTCCGTATTCCATATGCACACAATATCTCCATCATATGCCATACAAAAACTTCACCAATCACGTGCATCAATCTCTACCCTTTAGTATCCCACATGATCTCCCTCTTGGACGTCACCTTATCTCCAAGTTGACTCCAATTGGCAATTCTATCACCGGCAACACTTTCCCGAGGCGTAAAGATTACCTACACATAATTAAACAAAGAAACCATATCCGAACACAAGCTATCTCTAACTTGACTCATTGTCGGCATAAAACAATATCCATATGCAAAGAAACACGAAATAATCATGGATATGCAAGGAAACATCCTGAAACTGAAACCGACACAAAGTCGACTTGCAGTCGGACAAAGTCGACCGGTCAGACCGACGAAACAAGCCGGGTCTGACCGCACATTGGCCTTCGGTCTGACCGGCAACACAAGCCCGGTCTGACCGGACCACACAATTGCAGAACACTGTTCACCGTCCAAAAATTCAATCATCTCTAAAACCACTTCGCCAATAATCTTAAAATATCAAAACCAGTAACCACAGATGCCAATTGTTCATCACCATAAAAGAATCAAACACACTTTGATTTTACAGATTGGAATATGAATATGTGAAGGAAGTAAACTCTAGAGAAATGCATACTGGAGGAGGACAAGTCTGACGTTTTGGAGAAGGAGGAGTCCTTTGAGGGGCTGGCGAGTCGGCTGGAGGTGTTTGCGTAGTTCTTCTGGTTTCACTTACGTCAGCAGCAACATCATCGTAGCTTCCTCCATTTCTTCTTGATCTAAGAACTCCTGTAAAACTGGATCCAGAGTGGGCAGATCATCGGCTGCAGTAGTCTTTTGTTTCTTTGAGGCCTTCTTCTTTGCAGTAGATGGTTCGACAGCCGATTGTTTGATTCTCTTTCTTTTGCCAGCATAAGAAGGAATCAGTTGACGAGTCTAGCTATGGAGTAGGGAAGTCGTCTTGGGGGCATTGTAGCCGATTGTTGAAGGGGCTAATCCACCATCATTGGGAAGGATTCCTGTAGCATAATGTATGACTGCTCCACTTTGGCTGGCACGAGGAGGTGAGGAGTCTGTGGTCTGCAAAACAAAGAGAAAGAAGTGGTCAAATATTGAAAGGTCTAAGCCGACGAAAAAGAATTTGACAAAAAGAAAGAATGCTTACTTGTGGAACCAACTTCGGGTACATAGTAGTCAAGTACATTGAAGCCGATTGGTGAAAAAGATGTTTCTTCCACTCTATCCACCATCGGTCAAACATTGCACTCCTCATTATAGCCAATTCAATGTTGTCAATGTTGCCAAGTGGAGGGCCTTGAATGTTTAGCAATCTGTCCATCATGAGGCCCGAAGTGATTTCCCCCTAGCTTGGATCTTGTCCGCAAAGTACAAGCTGATTGGCAGCTGACCCATGCCCAATTGTCTGGTAGCACTCATCGGATGGTAGAACTCATATGACTTGGACATTTCTGCCCTGATGGATGCCGACAGGGAGGATGCAGGGAGATATGGCGGCTGTGAAGACTACTCTGAATTTTTCAAACTTCTCAGAATTGATCTCATCAAATCTGAAGTCGCTTGGAAGCTTAAAATCTTCAGAGTGTTCATATGCAAACCAAATTCTTGAGTCCCTTGGGCATCCTTCATAGAAGTTGTCAAACCATTCTCTGAAGAGGTCATCCGATAGCTTGGATCTAGCATATGAAGATGTCACCTCTCCAAAGGACATGCATCGGTGAGTTGTAATCTCATTACCATCCTCATCTATGGTCGGCTGCACTGATGGGAAATTGGCTTCCACTAATTCTGGCCTCTGAGCAGCCTTGAGAGTGTGCAAATTGAGCCAAATCTGCAATAGCCACCAAGGGCCACCAGTGCCGATGGCAGAGTCTATGGCAATCTTAGCCGATGCAGAATTCAAAGTCTGATAAAGATATCCTAGTAGGTACTTGCCCAAGGGAAGTTGTTTCTTATCTACTAGGGCTTCAGTCACATGTTGCCAGTTGGTGGTAGGACCACAGCTTGGACCGCAAAATAAGAATTTTTCTAGCCACATCAACAGGAAAGTTGTGTGTTCCCTGGGGCTTACTAGCCAGTTCCCATGTTCTGACTGACGAAGACGTTCCAGCCGCCAATAGCCTGGGTTTCAAAAGAAAATTGATTCTTGGCATTTAAGCTGACCAGATTTAGCCGACAAAGTGATGTCCAAACCTGTGATTATGACCATGTCCAAGAGAGTTGGTGTCATTGGTCCTTGGTTGAACAAGAAAACATTCAGGGTGTTGGACCAGAAATAAGTTGCAGTCGATAGCATGGGCTCGTCTTTGGTCATATCGGCTATTGTCAAGGCTAAGCACTGTGCTATTCCAAGTTCATCCCAGTGGGTCTGCTTGCTAGCCGATACTCTGTTGTACCAAGCTGCCCAGGTTTTGTCAGTGGATGGCCAAGACTTGCAAGTTCTAGCCCAGTGAGCCAAACTGGGGTTTGTCAATCTAAAAGGAACCCTATTGGTCTTGGCATTTATGAACTCGGTGGGGTCTATATTACCGATTGGGCCCAAGAAAAATTGGTTGGGATGAGCCATACTAGGAATTGCAATTTGGTTAGAAAGATGCTACAATGGAGAAAGGCGAATCACAAAGAGAAAAACAAATCTGCAGCAAGAAAAGGAGTTATAGCCGATGGGGCTTACCTTAGGGAACTCAGCCAATGGTGCATCAGAGGGAATGGCAGAGGTCGACATCGTTAGAGATGGAGTATCCGCCGCAAGGGAGTTGTCTGCGGGTTCGCCGAGGGCTCTGAGGAGATCGTCAGTGAAGATTGGGGACGGCTGTGGCAAAAACGATGAAAGCGAAAGTGACAGTGTGAAAAAATTGAAGGCGGTGGTTATTATTTGAAGAGGTGCGGTAACAGCCAAAATGGAAAGCCCTAGATTTTCTCAAAGATAAGATTAGGCAAATTCACAAAATTATAAATTCAGCGGACTTGGGGGGCATGTGTTAACGACCAAATTTGGCAACTCATGAATCGGATTTGGAATCAAGGCCGAGGCAGATTTGGAGGAGACCGTAATCTTCAGAAACAGAGTACTCACCAGTCGTAAGCCGAATCAGCTAAGGAGTTCATTAGCTGATACCGAATCGGCTAAGGTGTTCAATCAGTTGATACCGAATTGGACAAGGTAAGCCGATGTAGCCAATTCCGGTAAGATGACATTGGGATCGTTATCGGATTAGGTTAATGTGCTTCATGAGGATTGCCATACATGGATAGAGTCTGAAAAAGGCAATTGTATCTATTAATTAGGTTATTGTAAGTAATTTCCTTATAAATTGTGCCGGTAAGAGTCCACCTAAGGGACTTATCTGTATTTTGAGTTGTAATAGAGATAAGAGTCGTGTCCAACAAGGACATATTTTGTATTTGGGTATAAATATAGCCCAAGACCATGTAATCAAACAACAATCAGTTTAATCACACCTTCGATGCATTGCCACCTTTTTACTTTCATTTGTTTCGACGAGTTCTTGCTTTCGAGTTGGGCTGCATCGGGTTCGATCTTCGACAAGAGGTAAAGCTTGTTATGACGGCTTGCGCTCTCGGGATTAGTGCTTACATCTTTATGACACTCTAATCTTGTTTACGTAAATCGTCGAGTTATCATATATGCTATATAATCTAGATCAATATTGTTCTCTAACCCTAATCGGCTAGCATCTGTTACTAGACAACAGCTGATCCAGAATCATAATATATATCATGTCCCATGATTGCTATTAGAGATAGTATCGGGGTTTCAGCCGATCTTACCTGGTTTACCTATCTTGCTTCTTACATGTTTACTTGATATGTTAAATTTGTCCTTTGTATTAAGATCTCGCTGTGGTAAAATATATTAAGCTCGTCGTTGATCTGTTAGGTCATCTTAACACTTGATTGATTCTTGTTTAATGTATTTAATCTATATTGATATCTTAATATAAAGTGGTATCGGAGTATTAGCCGATACATGTTAGATTTATGACATCGGCTATTGTAACATCCTGAAAATCGGAGAACCAAAAACGGAACGTAAAAATCGGAACTTTCAAAAACCGTGGCTTATTGCTTCTTCTCGGGTTTGTTGCTTCTTATTTGACAGCTCAGTTGCATAAATTTAGGTCGTGGTCAATTCCCTTTTCGGTATTTGGAGGTTTCGGAGTTGTCAAAACGGTGGTGCGAAAGCCGCATCCGGATTTTAAAAAGGAATTTGAGGGAAAGTGTGGATTTGCGAAAGCGCGTTTGGGAAGTATAAAATAAAATTTTGGTTGGGAGAAGATAAATTGAGATACAAAATAAATAATAAAATTCTCGGGAGGCGTACCGAAATTTGGGAAATGTATTTTTATTAAAAATGGGTAAATTATGAAAATTAGGAAAAAGAATTTAAATAAGTATGAAAAATAATTATGGAAGAATGAAAGTCAAGAAAAAGTTTAAAATATAAAGTTAAAAATCATTTTTAGAATATTAGAATTTATTTTGAAATTTTTAGAAGGAAAGAAAATAGAAAATGAGAAAAGAAAATGGAAAATCGGGAAAAAGGTGAAATTGCACCTTGTTCATCGCCGCCGGTGTTCGACGCCGTACCGTCCCGCGCGCGCACACGCCACGCGCCGCGCCGCGCTCGCCGCGCGCGCCTTACGCCACGCGGCCCGCCGCCGCACGGACCCCGCACCGCCCACGCCCGCCCGCGCCGCGCCGCCCCCGCCGCGCGCCGCGCGCCTACGCCACGCGGCCGCCGCCGCACGGCCCCGATCCGCGCGCCGTGTGTCGCCCGCACGTACCAGCGTCGCGCTCGGCCCGCCGCGCGCGCACGTCGTGCGCCGCGTGTCGCCCGTGCGTGCCTACGCCGCCCGGCCCCTCGCGCCCGCGTCGCTGCGCCCGCCGCCCGCAGCCGCGCGCGCGCCGCTGTCGCTCCGCGCGCGACACGCCGACGCCGCAGCCGCCTTCGCAGCGCGCATGCCGTGCCGCAAGCCGCCGTGTTCCCCATGCGCGCGGACCCCGCCGAGACCCGCCGTCACGTGGCGCACGCAGCCGTCGCCCGCCGGACCCCGCGCTTCCCCTCGTGACCTCTATCCCGTGTGCGCCTATAAATAAGGGCAAAGCCCCATTTCCTCCCAAGCCATCGCCGTCGCCTCCTTCCCCTCTTTTCTCCCTCGCCGTCGCCGGGTTGCCGAACCGTGCGCCGCCGCCGTTCGCCGCCATCCACCGCGCCGCCGTTTGCCGTCACCCGCCGCCGCTAGGTGAGCCCCGCGCCATTCCATTTTCCATCTTGGGCCGCGCCATCGCTCGTCGCCGCCGTCCTCTCTGCCGCGCCATCGCCGTCGGTCGACGTGCGGGGTGGGGTAGAGGAGAGAGAAGGCACAAGTGCCGGCTAGGAGAAAAGAAAAAAAGAAAAAGAGAAGGAAGAAAAATTAGAAAAAAATAGGGAAAAATTTTAGAAAAATTGGGGAATATTTCTAGGGAATTTTGGGGAATATTTGTGCAAAAATATATAGTTTTTTCGGGTATTTTTCTCGAGTAAAATGATTTTCTATATACGATTTTCTTTGGAAACTTCCGTTTACGTGAAACTTCTTGAAGATTTAATATTCCTTTTCTTTTCTTCAAACTATACTTAACCATTGGACTCGGCAAAGATATATCAACGAACCTCTTGAACAACATTCGCAAGACTTCCGCTTCGTCGTTTTATCGATCCTTTTTACAAAAACCCTAAAACGTCGAAACTCGTCGCTACGGCCGATTTTACTATGAAAATCCTCCGTAACCCGAGTAGGATCGTAGGGGAAAATATTTTGGAGAGTTCTTTATGATTTTCATGCTTTTCGTTCGTTCTTATCGGATGTTAACGGAATCCATTTTTCTTTTTCCCTTCCGCTCGTATGATTAGCGACCGAGGAGGCAAACACTGACCCCGCAGGAGACCCCACCCAAGAAGCGTGCGAACAAGGCAAGTCTTCACACCCTTTGAACATATTGATCCCAATTGCGAAATGATGTTATTTTAAACTTTAAACATGCATGCTTTACCGAGTTACCTATACTTGTTATGCCATACCTTGCTATTGTTTACCTTTAGAATTACTCTTTGTAACTCGCGATGTGATACAAATAACCGAAGCATAACTTCGGTAACCGCTTAGCCATGCTACACTTAGACTATGCATACTCATGACTTTATGAAAAAGCTTTGTGCTTGGGCAACTACCTTAGGGAAGGTAGTTGAGAATCGGCATGTGGAGACATGAGCGCCACATGGCCATGAGAATGATGAACTAAGTTTGATGAAAATTGAAAGTACTATACAAATGTTTTAGCGGGCGGCCGGATGATTTGGGTGGATTCCGGAAAAGGCAAGTGCCGACCACTGGTCAATTAAGGACCGAGCCATGAGATAGCGGAAACGAGCCGCACAACCGTACTTCTCGAATGGGTATAGACCTAGCCGACTAGATAGCCGAGCGGAGGCGTATCCTTGCATAGATGGTTCTCTATGATGTGGTTATGGGATGAGGATGAGGCTGCGGCCTTTGTTATAAATGGTGGAATTAAACTACGTTAATTAAACTTAAAGATTGGAAATGTCTTCCCTTACCCCGGTGCGCCGTAACTCCTCTCACCGCTAGAAAAGGACGGCTAGAGTGCATGAGGGCATAAGTTCATGGAGCGGGTGCGCAAAGTGAGGTTATCGAAAGGCTTTGCCGTGACCGTCTCATGTGTTGAGACGTAGGCTCATTCGTTGGGCTGTCGCGGAGTACGGGTAAAGTGTACATCCACTGCAGTGTGAGTGAATCAATCTATTCGAATAGCCGTGCTCGCGGATATTGAGCATCGTGACAAGACTTTCGCTTGGCTAGACTTTGAACTTAAAAATGCTGGGATGGGTTTGCATGATGATTTTATTATTGGTGGATCAACTTCTCGAGAATGCGAGAAGGGGTGGACTCCCGAAAATCATGACGAACCGGAGGCGGGAAGCCATCCTTGGAACCACGATGGATGGTAGACAACCGTCGCCGGGATAATGAACTATGAAATTAAAACTTGTTTTGGCTAGACGATAGGCTTGTGAAAAGAATTGTGAAAACTGGCTTTACGCAAAAATAACCCTAGCCATGTTCTTTGAATAACCCTATCATATGCATCAATTCTGTGTGGACTTGCCGAGTACGGTTGGTACTCACCCTTGCTATACGCACAAACCTCCAGTGATGGAAATGAAGAGCCGAAGACCCCTACGTGTACTACCCGGAGGGCGAGGGAACTAACGGCGCATATTAGACCTTAGTCCCGGTCGTTGCCTGTGGCAATGGACAAGCCGCTGCCTCTTTCCGCTGCCTTATCTAAACTCTGTTTTTTTTTATGTTGTATTCGGACCATAAGGTCCTGTGGGATGAACAATGCCTTCGGGCCTATTTATGTAATAATGGTATTGTAAGACTATTCGTGCATGCGCACTTGATTATCCAAGATCGCATTCGTGGGTACCAACTACTTGATCCGGGAAATGGTACTATGAACACGAAAGATTCCCGACTCAAAATCGGGGTCCACAGAGCGGTATCGAGCCATGCGACCGTAGGCTAAGACCAAATGGCGCCCTACCCCTAACTAGATGGCTAAAGGGAAATATCCCTACAGTAGGATCGTCTTAAACTATTATTTCCGAAAATGCAAATATATCTTTTCTACATCCGTATTTCTTACCAAATGATTATGATAGCTCCCTCTCGCTAACCCTAAGTTGCCTGTAAAAGCATATGTCAAACCACGACGGAACCGGGAAGTCACTATTCCGCGGACGAGGGGTTCGTGGTACAACTTCGCCTCTACTATGGTGTTTGAGGTACCGGAACCGCCCACTTATCACACCAAAAGACATGGCTCCGAGATGTACCCGCACTGGGAGGCAGCCGTATCCATAGAAGCCCGCATGGGGAGTGAGACATCCTACGCTTCCACACTCGCTACCACCGGGACCTAGCGAAGCGCTATTCAGATGCCTCGCGAGGCCTTCCTTCGCCTTAATGCGGAACACCGTGCCGAACTCACAATGACAGAGTTCGTGCATCATCCTTACCGCGAAGAGGGCAACCCGGTCTGCACCGTGGAGGCTACCCCCTGCTGCTACAACCCGATGGTCACGCGTTTATCGCGTTGGGCGGAGACAGCAGACGACTGTTACGAGGAGGCCCTGCTCGAGATCAACGATCGCGATCACGCCTCAATGATCTGGTCGACCGCCACCAAGGCTGTGGAGACCAGATAAGCATGCTGCAGACTCAGCTGCAGGCCAATGGTGCTCAGTATGAGCAACTCTCGGACCGCTACATGGCCCGAGGGGAGGCTCTGGTAGAGCTGGAAGAGCAGCTCAGGAAGAGCAAGCAGCAGATCAACCAGCTAGAGGAACAGCTGCGCACTCGTCCTGTCTACGCTGCAGGTACTTCCACCGAGCCTGTACCATCACCTCCTGCCCCTGTGCCCGACCATTATTACCTTATGACTCCAGCATGCTTGGATACTTTTCAAGCTATGATGGAGCAAGCTTTCATGTTGAGCACAGAGCCTGCACCGTACCTGGTAGACCCCACTGCTGCCACCCCGAGCTCCGTACCAGTACCCTCCGAGCCGGGATCAGGAGAGGGTAACCCCATCCAGATCTACACCGACACGGAGTCCGAGGCGGAGCCCATGGAGATCAAATGGGAGTCTAGCGACACCGACCCAATGGAGGAGGAAGCTCCCCCTCGTCGCCTGACTCACACGGGAGGCCCCCTCACCCGCCAGACCGCTCGCAAGAGTACGCGGCCACCGAGTCGGAAGATTCGGCGTGACCCCGAGGCCACCACCTCCGAGCCGTGGGGACTTCGGTTTGCTTCAGCAGCGGACCACCCACTTCCGGCGCCTGGCTCTTGCGGATGGTTGGATGACTAGGCGGAAGAACCTTCCCAGCTTGGCAGCACTTCCTATTTCCCCTTAATTAGTTGATGTAGTTGGACGATATAATTATTGTTGCTATCCTGGCATGGAGGACTGTGTGTGTACAGTCCATGTACCCCCCTTATGTAATATGATGAACCTGGGCATTGCCTTGCGATGTCTTAATTCGTATTATTATTTCACCTTGTCTGTTGATTGAAGATCATTCGAAAGAACTTGAAGAAAAATTTCCCTGTGAACCATAACCTAAACTAGACCGCTCTCTTAATTCATCTCCCTTCTTCAGATGGCACATCGTCGCAGAGCCGCGGCAACCAACGAAAACCCGCCGGAACCCAACCCCTCCACCCTGGCGGAGGTCATGGCTATGCAGACCCAGCTACTCCAAGCGATTGCCAATAATCAAGGAGGTCGAGGAGGATCGAGTCTGGGGGAATTCATGAGAGCTAAGCCGCCCACTTTTTCCACGGCCGAAGAACCTATGGACGCTGAAGATTGGCTAAGAGTGATAGAGAAGAAGCTAACCCTCGTCAGAGTCCGAGAAGCTGATAGAGTTGTCTTCGCTACTAACCAGCTGGAGGGTCCCGCGAGTGACTGGTGGGACACCTACAAGGAGACACGAGCTGAAGACGCCGGCGAACCAACATGGGAGGAATTCACGGCTGCGTTCCGTGAGAATTTCGTGCCGCTGCAAAGTGATGAGGATGAAGAAAACGAGTTCCGCAGATCGCGTCAAGGGAACACCTCGGTACAAGAATATCCGAACAAGTTCACCCAGCTTGCCGTTATGCCACCGTGGACTGGCAGACGAGGAAGAAAAGATAGACAAATTCATTGAAGGACTAAATGACGAACGAGGGGACCAATGATCGGGCGGGATCACACCGCTTCCAAAGCCTCATCAACAAGGTCGTCCGACTTGAGCATGACCAAAAGGTGGTAGATAATAACCGCAAGAGGAGGCTCGCTATGGCTCGCCCATTTCGGGGAACGCCACAACGCCCAAGGGAGCCACCCCGTCCGGATGGAAGCCAAACGCCCAGAAGCGGACGTTCTCTCGCTTCCGACCATGTCAACAGTCGGCTACACCACGCTTCGTACACCCACACCAACCCTAGCCGCTCCAGAAGAAGGAATGTGAGTGTTTCAATCGCGGAGAATTCGGGCACTACTCCAATAGCTGCCCAAAACCACGCAACACCCCCGTGCGCACGGCGCCAATGCAACACCCGTCCGAGGAACCCCACCCTCGCGGGCAGACGAGGTCCTGCTTCAGACCCCGCTACCCAACGAGGCCGCCACCGGGTTTCGACGTGGCCGGTGAATCATGTGCGGGCAGAAGAAGCACAGGAGGACCAGAGCGTATTGATGGGTATGTTCTCTATCAACTCTACACCAGTTAAAGTTTTATTCGATTCTGGAGCCTCGCATTCATTCATATCTTCCCAAGTAAGCAAACAACACCACCTACACCAAGTAGCACTTAAGAGGCCTATGTTGGTACACTCGCCGGGGAGACATAACCGTACCCCATGCCTCGCATTAATGTGCCCATACGGATTAGAGACGTGGTGTTTCTCTCAAACCTTATGGTGCTATCGCCCCAAACCATAGATGTCATACTGGGATGGATTGGTTGACCAAAAATAATGGGATTATAGACTGCAATCGAAGGGAAGTCACGGTATCCACCCCGTGGGGATCACCGATGAGCATAACTATGGATCAAAACCCAAAGCTATGTGAACAAGCTGCGGGAGTGTTCACCATGCTGCCCTTAGGCGAAATGCCCATAGTACAAGAATACCCGGATGTGTTTCCCGAGGAATTACCCGGAATGCCCCCGGATCGCGACATAGAATTTATCATCGATCTAATGCCTGGTACTGCCCCCATATCCAAGAGACCCTATCGAATGCCGGCCAACGAGTTAGAGGAACTCAAGAAGCAGATAAGGGAACTACAAGAGAAGGGATTTGTACGCCCGCTCTTCCCTGGGAGCCCCCGTACTCTTCGTCAAAAGAAGGATGGGAGTATGAGAATGTGTGTGGACTACCGATCGCCGAATGAAGTAACCATCAAGAACAAGTACCCGCTGCCCGGATCGATGACCTATTCGATCAACTTAAGGGTGCACAGTGTTCTCAAAGATTGATCTACGGTCAGGATATCATCAGTTGAAGATTAGAGTCGGAGATATTCCTAAGACGGCGTTCTCTACACGTTACGGCTTATACGAGCTCATAGTGATGTCCTTTGGATTGACCAATGCCCCCGCATACTTTATGAATCGATGAACAAGGTATTCATGGAATACCTGGACAAGTTCGTGGTGGTGTTCATCGACGATATACTTATCTACTCGGAGCGATGAGGAACACGCGGAGCACCTACGACTGCATCTTGGAAAAGCTACGAGAGCACCAGTGTATGCAAAATTCAGCAAATGCGAGTTCGGCTCAAGGAAGTCGCTTTTCTTGGCCACGTGGTTTCAGCCGGAGGAGTAGCCGTAGACCCCGCCAAGGTCGAAGCCGTTACGGGATGGAAGGCACCCAAATCGTGACGGAAGTTCGGAGTTTCTTGGGCTTGGCCGGTTATTACCGACGGTTTATCGAAGGGTTTTCCACCGTAGCCCGACCTATGACTCAACTTCGAAGAAGGAAAAGAAGTTTGAGTGGAATGAGAAGTGCCAAAAAGCCTTCGAGCAATTAAAAGAAAAGTTAACCACCGCCCCGTCTTGACCTTACCCGACAACCGAAGGACTTCGTGATGTACCGTGATGCATCCCGGCAAGGATTGGGAGGAGTGTTGATGCAGATGGAAAGGTCGTGGCGTATGCCTCGCGGCGTTACGACCCCACGAAGAGAATTATCCCACACACGACTGGAATTAGCTGCGGTTGTACACGCATTGAAGATCCGGAGACACTATCTCGATCGGAAACCACCGTGATGTGTATACCGATCACAAGAGCCTAAAATATTTCTTTACTCGGCTGATCTCAATCTACGACAGAGGCGATGGCTGGAGTTGATCAAGGATTACCGTCTAGGGATCCATTATCATCCCGGCAAGGCAAATGTAGTGGCCGATGCGCTGAGCCGCAAAGCCCAATGCAACCACATGGGATTGGGAGGTATGGCCGCGAACTTCAAGAAGAAATGGCCGGACTCGCCGCACCCGATTCCTCACTGAGAGGTGAACTCACCGGAAATCCAACCCTACCGAGAACTCAAATAGAGGAAGCCCAAAAAGGGAATGAGGAAACCCGGAAATCAAAGAACGCATGGCCGCTGGACGTGCTAAGGAGTTTTCAGTAGATGACAAGGGAATCTTGTGGTACAAGAAAAGAATCTGTGTGCCTGAACAAGGCGGTTTGAGAGGATTGATCCTAAAGGAAGCCCACGAATCGGCCTATTCGTTACACCCCGGAAGCACGAAAATGTACCAGGATTTGAAAGGAGAATATTGGTGGCCTAATATGAAGAGGGATGTAGCCGAATACGTAGCCGTGTGCGATGTGTGCCAAAGGGTGAAAGCCGAACATCAACGCCCACGCTTGCTGCAGCCACTCAAGATTCCGAATGGAAATGGGACGAGATAGGCATGGATTTCATAGTAGGATTTAAATAAGTATGAAAAATAATTATGGAAGAATGAAAGTCAAGAAAAAGTTTAAAATATAAAGTTAAAAATCATTTTTAGAATATTAGAATTTATTTTGAAATTTTTAGAAGGAAAGAAAATAGAAAATGGGAAAAGAAAATGGAAAATCGGGAAAAAGGTGAAATTGCACTGTTCATCGCCCGCCAGTGTTCGACGCCGTACCGTCCCGCGCGCGCACACGCCACGCGCCGCGCCCCGCGGCGGCGCCCGCCCCGCGCGCGCGCGCTCACGCCACGCGCCGCCGTGCCGTCGGACCCCGCACCGCCGGCCCCGCCGCGCGCGCGCGCCTACGCCACGCGGCCCGCCGCCGTACCGGCCCGCTCCCGCGCGCCGTGTGTCGCCCGCACGTACCAGCGTCGCGCGGCCCCGCCGCGCGCGCGCACGCCGTGCGCCGCGTGTCGCCCGTGCGTGCCTACGCGCCCGCCCCCGCGCCCGCGTCGCGCGCGCCCGCCGCCCGCAGCCGCCGCGCGCCGCGGCGCTCGTCGCCCGCGCGACACGCCGACGCCGCAGCCGCCCTTCGCAGCGCGCATGCCGTGCCGCAAGCTGCCGTGTTCCCCATGCGCGCCGGACCCCGCCGAGACCCGCGTCACGTGGCGCACGCGCCGTCGCCCGCCGGACCCCGCGCTTCCCCTCTCGTGACCTCTATCCCGTGTGCGCCTATAAATAAGGGCAAAGCCCCATTTCCTCCCAAGCCATCGCCGTCGCCTCCTTCCCCTCTTTTCTCCTCGCCGTCGCCGGGTTGCCGAACCGTGCGCCGGCGCGTTCGCCGCCATCCACGCGCGCCGCCGTTGCGCCGCCGCCGCGCGCTAGGTGAGCCCCGCGCCATTCCATTTTCCATCTTGGGCCGCGCCATCGCGTCGCCGCCGTCCTCTACCGCCGCGCCATCGCCGTCGGCGGACGTGCGGGCAGCAGAGGGGGTAGACGAGGGGGTAGAGGAGAGAGAAGGCACGAGGCGGCTAGGAGAAAAGAAAAAAAAGAAAAGAAAAAGAGAAGGAAGAAAAATTAGAAAAAAATAGGGAAAAATTTTAGAAAAATTGGGGAATATTTCTAGGGAATTTTGGGGAATATTTGTGCAAAAATATATAGTTTTCTCGGGTATTTTTCTCGAGTAAAATGATTTTCTATATACGATTTTCTTTGGAAACTTCCGTTTACGTGAAACTTCTTGAAGATTTAATATTCCTTTTCTTTTCTTCAAACTATACTTAACCATTGGACTCGGCAAAGATATATCAACGAACCTCTTGAACAACATTCGCAAGACTTCCGCTTCGTCGTTTTATCGATCCTTTTACAAAAACCCTAAAACGTCGAAACTCGTCGCTACGGCCGATTTTACTATGAAAATCCTCCGTAACCCGAGTAGGATCGTAGGGGGAAAATATTTTGGAGAGTTCTTTATGATTTTCATGCTTTTCGTTCGTTCTTATCGGATGTTAACGGAATCCATTTTTTCTTTTTCCCTTCCGCTCGTATGATTAGCGACCGAGGAGGCAAACACTGACCCCGCAGGAGACCCCACCCAAGAAGCGTGCGAACAAGGCAAGTCTTCACACCCTTTGAACATATTGATCCCAATTGCGAAATGATGTTATTTTAAACTTTAAACATGCATGCTTTACCGAGTTACCTATACTTGTTATGCCATACCTTGCTATTGTTTACCTTTAGAATTACTCTTTGTAACTCGCGATGTGATACAAATAACCGAAGCATAACTGAAACGCTTAGCCATGCTACACTTAGACTATGCATACTCATGACTTTATGAAAAAGCTTTGTGCTTGGGCAACTACCTTAGGGAAGGTAGTTGAGAATCGGCATGTGGAGACATGAGCGCCACATGGCCATGAGAATGATGAACTAAGTTTGATAAAAATTGAAAGTACTATACAAATGTTTTAGACTGGGGTGGCCGGATGATTTGGGTGGATTCCGGAAAAGGCAAGTGCCGACCCTGGTCAATTAAGGACCGAGCCATGAGATAGCCGGAAACGAGCCGTACAACCGTACTTCTCGAATGGGTATAGACCTAGCCGACTAGATAGCCGAGCGGAGGCGTATCCTTGCATAGATGGTTCTCTATGATGTGGTTATGGGATGAGGATGAGGCTGCGGCCTTTGTTATAAATGGTGGAATTAAACTACGTTAATTAAACTTAAAGATTGGAAATGTCTTCCCTTACCCCGGTGCGCGAACTCCTCTCACCGCTAGAAAAGGACGGCTAGAGTGCATGAGGGCATAAGTTCATGGAGCGGGTACGCCAAAGTGAGGTTATTGAAAGGCTTTGCCGTGACCGTCTCATGTGTTGAGACGTAGGCTCATTCGTTGGGCGTCGCGGAGTACGGGTAAAGTGTACATCCACCGCAAGTGTGAGTGAATCAATCTATTCGAATAGCCGTGCTCGCGGATATTGAGCATCGTGACAAGACTTTCGCTTGGCTAGACTTTGAACTTAAAAATGCTGGGATGGGTTTGCATGATGATTTTATTTTGGTGGATCAACTTCTCGAGAATGCGAGAAGGGGTGGACTCCCGAAAATCATGACGAACCGGAGGCGGGAAGCCATCCTTGGAACCACGATGGATGGTAGACGAACCGTCGCCGGATAATGAACTATGAAATTAAAACTTGTTTTGGCTAGACGATAGGCTTGTGAAAAGAATTGTGAAAACGGCTTTACACAAAAATAACCCTAGCCATGTTCTTTGAATAACCCTATCATATGCATCAATTCGTGTGGACTTGCCGAGTACGGTTGGTACTCACCCTTGCTATACGCACAAACCTTCGTGATGGAAATGAAGAGCCGAAGACCCCTACGCGTACTACCCGGAGGGCGAGGGAACCGACGGCGCATATTAGACCTTAGTCCCGGTCGTTGCTCGTGGCAATGGACAAGCCGCGCCTCTTTCCGCCGCCTTATCTAAACTCGTTTTTATGTTGTATTCGGACCATAAGGTCCTGTGGGATGAACAATGCCTTCGGGCCTATTTATGTAATAATGGTATTGTAAGACTATTCGTGCATGCGCACTTGATTATCCAAGATCGCATTCGTGGGTACCAACTACTTGATCCAGGGAAATGGTACTATGAACACGAAAGATTCCCGACTCAAAATCGGGGGTCCACAGCTATGCTATAAATACATATAATCTTTGTCTTAAAGTACTTTTAGACATAAGTGATTTATACTATCTCGACACACTACCGATCTATCCCGGTTACTTGGTTTAAGCATATTTTGAGACATAGATTACATATTATTGATATCTACAGCCGATCGAATAGATCTAATTTTCCATTTGTTGATCCTATGCATATCGCATCGACTCCATATTAAACGATACGTCTTCGGCCATTAGTCGATCGGCTATCGTTTACGGATTTAACTTTGTTTTCTTTCTTTGTTTCTTGTTGGTTACAAGATCAAACCAACTGGCACGCCCTCCCCAAAAGCAAGATTACGGACCTGCACTAGAGTTAAACAGATCTCTCAGGCCAATGTGTGTTTTTTCACATCGATAGGTACTTTATTATCCTTCTTCCTTTAGGCAGGTGGAGTAGTATCTTGTACTGTTGGGGATGGTTTTCTCTTGAGCTTTTTGTCCTTTAGGCAGGTGGAGTAGTAGCTTGTACTGTTGAGGATGGTTTTCTCTTGAGCTTCTTGTCCTTGTACTCCTCATCCTTCCTGCCCTTCCTCTTCCGTTTGGCAACAGGTGCAATAGCTTGTACTAGTGGCACAATAGCCATAGAATTGAAAATCAATTTAAGTTGCCATTAATCTGAGTTCACGCATTGAAGGGTAAATAGTATCAACGGTGATGGGTGGGTTATTTTTGTCATGTGCAACTTGTGGGATTACTAGATCTGCCTTAGCATCTTAAGCAGTCCACTCTTCATCATCACTATCATTAATACTCAAATCGTCTCCCTCTTTTACCTGAGGCACATTATCAGTTTCAGCAATAAATCATCATTCTTAGAGGAAGAGTCATCGGTATCAACTTGTTAGTGTTATAGATAAGACATGCCTAATACTTTTGTATTAGGCTCGTCGGGACCCACCATATATTAAGTTTTATACGGAATCATATCTCATATACGAAAGGTGTTCCGAATAAGGAAAGAGAAGCGAAGTCCTATTTGGGCACAACAAGGACTACTAGAATCATATTCATACTTGACTCCTTAGTTTTATTTGGACAAGGAACCACCTGAGGGTATAAATACAAGACCCCCAGGAAGAGAGGAGGGAGATGAATACAGATTTAGACAATCCAATACAAGCTAACATACACCAAGGCAAGCCGAGAAAAACCCAATCTGAAGCCACAAAAGGCCAACATGAGGGATCTAGAGTTACCTCCAATCTCGATGAGATCATGTTTAAGGAAAAAAGACTACACTAGCCATCGACTATGTATGAGAGTTCCATGTCGTCAAGCCGATAGAGACTAGATTAGGTCATCCTAAATATTGTACTCATGTGATATTGATATATAAAGGCAACACTGGCTTCGGCCAACAGGAGTATGCTATTACCTATCAGTTAAGGGGCCCGAACCTATATAAAAATCTCCATCTCTCATCTTTTATATTATAAGTCGTTTGAATTTTTTAGTTTATATAAAAATTATTAAGATCTACAACATCAAATTAGTTTTACATTTAATATATTTTGATAATATGTTTGTTTTGGGTGAAAAATTAACTATCTATTGGTTAAAAATATTAGTTTAAATAGCATATAAGTAAACAGGAAAATCCAATGAAAAAGGTTAGAAAAGGTATCAATATCTCATATTCTCAAGTGGCCAAGTATCCCTGGGTGATTGTGCCTAAGAAGAAAGAGAAAATCGTCGTGTAGGATGCCTTGAGGATATTTCCCCGTCTGCTCGGCGTCGACTCCGACTCCTTGTGTGGTGTGGATCCCCTAGAGTTGTTGCTAATACCACCCGGTGTAGTTGCAAAAATGTCTACCATATTCTTTTGTTTCTACTAGTTGAGATTAATTTATCCTAATTAACTCTCTTAATCAGTGTTGATTTAGTGAAAAAATATTTTTCTATTCACCAATGAGATAAGCAACACAAATGTGTATATCTCCATGAGATAGGTTTATCCTCATTCTACATATTGAAATAAATTTTGACGCGGACAACGCTACTTGAAATTGATCTAATAAAAACAAGAAGAAAATCTATATGTTTTCTAGATTATATTTTGCTTGCATGTTATTTTGGGAAAAGAATGTGTTATTTTTTTAGTGTTGGCCGGATGTAATCACTATTATGGAAAGGAACATCTTAAAATAAATAATTTTCCTTTAATTCGACATAATCAAGTTAATTAAGTATGACCGAGGTGTCTTAATTGATCTCATCCATATAAACATAAGAATGGCTATGAGTTTGCCAAATCCTCCTATAAGTTGCCAAATAGGCTGGGTCCTTTCGTGTCCGCTCGGGCCTGCGTGTACAGTTCACGGTCCAAGAACAACACGAACCGTTTGGATGTGGGTGGTGCAGGCACAGCCCGTCTAGCCATACCGTGCTTGGGCTACTACCCAGCCCAACGTGCCAACACAATAAGTGCATGTAGCGAACCAGCATGACATGGCCCAGGAATGGCATGACACGCCCTAGCCCGTGCGACATGATGGCAATCGACGACTGGCAAAGAGTAGCCAATTGAGCAACTACCTTTCAAGCAGGAGCCAGGAGGATAGGAGAATGGAAGAATCGAGGAAGCTAGGGGCTCAAGACGGAGGAAGCGATGGTGGGCACTCATCAACGTAGGCATGCACGACAGCGTGGTGGCGCGACCAACCCCATTCACAGGCACATCCACTAAGCATGTTGGTCATTGGGGGCTCACTGGCTCGGGACAGAGGAAATACGAATTGAAGGGCCACGACGGTGCTTGACGAGGAGGAAAAGGAATGTGATATCGGTGAGCGGAGAATCTCGCTAGAGCTTCACCAGAGTTTGTGCAGCAGGATCAAACAGATTATATTCGCATATATATATATATATCAAATTTGGGCTAACGGGCCACCACATAGCCCACATACCCAAATCGTGCAAGGCCAACATGATACGACCCGACATCTCACTAGGCCATGCCTAAGCTCTAGCCTCAGCACGTGGGCCAACACAGCATGGCCCGTTCAATGAGCCATGCCTAATCAAACAGTGCCAAAACATATATAATATTTATCCACTATCTCAATCTTATATCAAAATTAAAATAAAAATCCACTGTCTCATAGGTCCCACCCTAAGGCTCCATTTGAAAAATAAGATTAGTACTAATGGATGTTATTTTCATTTTTTAGATTTCCACTGTTTAGGTAGGGTGGAGACTATATGTGGCCAGATGGGCCGTGCCTAGCCGGGCTGACCCGCGCACGTGTGCACTGTCGCGTGGCCCGACACCGCACTACCATTCATGCCATGCCATGCCTGGGCTGACGTCGCAACCCGTGGGCCAGCACGGCACGGCACGAGCACCGTAGCGTGCCGGCCGGCCGGCACGGCCACGGGCGGCACGACACGGCGAGGAAGGACGGTCCAATCGGTGGCAACGCGTGGCGGGGGCATGGGGTCGGCTGAACGGCAGCGTCCAATGGCTAGTGCAGCGTTCAATCAGAGCCCGACACGTGGCACTTTAACGACTAGTAATGGCTAGTTTTGAAATTAGCCATTGCAACTTGAAAAAATTCAAAAAAATCTCAAAAATGTGAAATTTCATCCTATAAATAGAGCACCCCACCCAGCATTCCTCCTCACCCAAACATCTCATTTTGTGCTATCTTGTGCTCTCTAATAGCTTGATTATTTGATCTAGACAAAATTTGAGCAAATTTTGTCTAAAATCAAAAATAGTTTCTGAGTTGAAAATAGTGCAAAGCAGAGGTGTGAAGACAAGGTGGTAAGAAAGTATGTATGTGATATATCCATATGTATGTATTATTTGTATTTTTATGTTACGTGAATAAATATTCTGAAATTTGTTTATGTTGTTTCAATATTTCATAATGGATCCGAACTATACATCGTTCACGTTAGGTGATTTTGACCCTAATTACTTGTCAGGGCCATTTCCAACTGGTGATTATGATGCCACCGGATCGACTCCAGCACCACCAGTTGTGGAGGAGGTACCGGTTCCGGTGCGAACGGGTTTAAAAGGATCTGACACTATGAGCGCGAGTGCATCAACGAACACCGGCTCAAAGAGATCAAGAACTTCTGGCGTTTGGCAACATTTCGATGAGGTGGTCGTGACAGGCCTTGACGGAAGGCAGGTAATAGTAGCGAGATGTAGAATATGTAGAAATAAATTATCTGCAAAATCATTTGTTGGAACAAGACACTTGAAGCAGCATGCTGAGGCTTGTGCAAAGAAGCAAGGAATCCAACTACGCTAGCAGCAACTTCTACTAAATCCTTATGGTACGGTACATACATACATAGGAGTATGATCCTATCGTAGCTTGAGAATCTCTTGTCCGTTTAATTGCTAGACAAGATTTACCCTAAACTTTGGTGAAAGTGTTGCATTTGTAAATTACAGCCAAACTTCTCATAATCCTAGGGTTAAAGCTGTTAGTAGACAAACCACAACCCGTGATTTAAAAAATGTCTATGACAAAGGTTGTGAATCACTTAAGGTATTATTTAGTACATACACCTTTTCTGTTAGTGTCACCTCAGACATATGGAGTAGTAGGGCTAAAGAGGATTACCTTAGTGTAGTTGTACATTTCATTGACGATGATTGGCAAATGCAAAAAAAGTTCTTGGCTTAAGGTTAATTGATGTTGCACATTCTGATGAAAATATAGCGGAGAGAACTAGAGAGGTTATTAATGAGTATAACCTTGCTGATAAAATCTTTGTTGTAACCTTAGATAATGCATCTGCTAATTCTAGGGCCATGGAAATTCTGCAACCATTATTTTGTGTTTATGTTGAATCATTTCTTTTGCATCAGTGTTGTGCATGTCATATCATTAATCTAATTGTTAAATCTGGGTTTAAGAGAGTGAATGTACACATCGACGTTGTTCGTCAAGCAATCACGTGGTTAACTGCTTCAAACCCACGAATTGCACAATGGAAGAGGTATTGTCGTGCATTGGGTAAGCCCGCACGTAAGTTTTTAACCGATGCAGAACATTGGTGGAATGCCACTTATTTGATGTTTAAGGTTGTATTACCTTACCAGGAATTACTTATTGTTTTCCTTCAAACACATAATGACCCAAGAAACAATGACGGTCAACCCATACTGACTGATCATACCTGACACGTTGTTCAAAGGGTTTATCAATTTCTTGAAATGTTTCATGACTCCACTCTTCTTTTATCTCAAGTATATTATCCAACAGCTAATTTAATTTTGCATAATATTCTTCAAATTGGCACTTTGTTGAAAGAATATGAAATTGATGAACTTTTAATGCATGTTGTCTTTTGTATGAAACAAAAATATCTTAAATATTAGAAAAGTATCCCATTGTTGTATGCTTTTGCATTTATTCTTGATTCTAGGGAAAAATTATGAGGATTCCTCAATATTCTATCACTCATTGGAGATACTATAGGAGTTGATTATACTGCCTATTATGCTGATGTTAAAACTAAATTATATGAGGTATTTGCAAAGTATGAACTAAAGTTTCAGGGAGTTCGCTTACAAAGACCCCCACCTGCCCCTGCAGCAGGTAAGAAAAAATTACAGTGGGGCAGAATTTGGGGTGACTCATCTTCTAGTCATGGTGGTGGTAGCAGTTCGTCATCAGCAAGTGGAGACGCTGGATCGCATGTTCCCACCGAAAAGTTGTCCAACTATTTGTATAGTGACGCCATCATACATGAATCATCAGACTTCAACGTCCTCGGGTGGTGGAATGATCACAAGATATCATATCCTGTATTTTCAAAACTAGCATGGGATGTGTTGACGGTGCCCTTATCTACGGTGTCCTTCGAATCGGTCTTCAGTCTATGCGGAAGAATTATCGAAGACAGTAGAACAAGTCTGAGCAGCGAGCACGTCAAAATGCTACTAAGCGTTAAAGACTAGGAGCTAGCTGCAAAACATGCCTAATACACTGCTAACAACCAAGAATTGACCGCCCAGTTGAAAACCTTTATTTAGATGAAGACCAAACCGAATAGCTTCAGTCTATTTTGTAAGTAGCAGTGGCCTGTAGGCTGTACTTTTTTCTTTGACATGGTTTCTCGGATTCAGATATGAGTTTTTACATGATAAAGTTTTTAACGAGGCAACATGTATCATATAAAAAGATCATTGCTATTTTTTCCCATATTATTTTCAAATATTTTCGTAAGTCCGATTATTTTCTTTTTTATTTGAACAATTCATATTTTCGGACGAGGAATTGTTCTTTTTTTAATATTCGGACGAGGAATAGTTTTTTTTGAACGGGAGCGTTTTTTTTAAAATTTTTCGACGGGGAATAGTGTCGGCCGAGTCGAAATTGGCACGTGAGCCGAAACTGGCACATGGGCCTTACTGGACCTGTATGGCACGATACGACATGACCTCCCTTTGGGTCGTGCTTAGGCTGAGGAGGAAACGATACGTGGACCGATACTACACGTTCTGCTATAGCAGCCGTGCCTAATAGACCCGGACTAGGCGTGCCCGTGTCGGGCGTCCTGTTTGGCCTGCTATAGTGGGGACGGGATGTGCAATCCGGGTGGATCGAGTGCTAGGCGTAGTTACTATATTACCCTCGCCATTTTGACGTATAGTTGGCCTGTGACCCCTCGTCGTCAGTTTGGCCGCCGCCGCTGCCGATCCCCACCCATCCCGCGAGCGAGCAGGGCGCCGTCATTCGTCCTGCTGCTTCCGCCGCATCCTGCTGAGCACATCCTCCGCCGCCGCCTCCTGCGCCGATCCCCATCCATCACGCGCGCGAGCGAGCAGGGTTGCCGTCGCTCGTCCAGCTGCTTCCGCCGCATCGTGGTGAGCACATCCTCTTTCCCATCTCTCTCTACGCACGCACTTAATTTGCGTTAACCCTAGCTTCTATTCTAGAAATTTGCCTTAACCTTAGGAAATACTAATAAAAGTTTGATGGTTCCCAAAAAGCTTGGGGGTTCAACTGAACCTCCATGTCCCCTGTTAGATCCCCACTGTCTAGAATGAACCCCATGTTACACATGAAACTCTAATTTTCTTCAATTGTTATGTAATTCATCAAACTACTCAAGACATCTCCCAGAATGAACTATTTGTGCTACTGTTTGTTAAGAGCATGATGATGTCAATTTTTTATTTGTATGAAACATTTTCTTTTAACTCTGAATATACAAAAGCGAAATCCCGCTTGGTATCTTATCTCGTCAGCTCTGACAGAGATGGGGCTGGATGTCTCCATGGCCATGTGCTGCGCCTTTCCAGTACTTGTGTCTTTGCTTGTTGTCCGCTTCGCGTATGTGATGTATCACAGTGGTCACCTGCCTTCGAAACTCTCTGCTTCAGCTGCTGGAATGCGGTCTCTCATCGTCCTTGGGTCTGGTGAGTTCATACTGGGGATTGAATACCTATGGCCTATGGCCTATATGTGCATTAGAATTTCTTCCTCCTGAAATTTGTGCTGTAGCCATGAGGACTTATATGCAATTGCATTTGTTATTTTCACATATTCTGCATGCTTAAGATCAGATTCAATGTGTATATATCCATTTCTTTGCTTGTCATTCACATGAAAGATTAAAAAAACCGAGATTTGGGACATGCGAAATACTTGAATATCTGTGATTTTTTTATCAATTAGCTTATACACTTCCTTCGTTGTAATCCAATAGAAAGATTAAAAAAGAGTGTGTGCAATCACATTTGTTATTTCACATGTCCTACACACCTAGGTTAAGAGTCAGTATGTATATTATCCATTTCCTTGTCATGCAATAGAAAGATCATAAAATCAGATTGCGGACATGTGAAATACTTGAAGATCTGAGATTGTTTGTCAATTAGCATATATATTGTATAGGGTATCTATTGACTAACACTGGGAATGTTGTGCTCATGCAACTCTGGTGAAAGCACCATCCAATGTTGTACCAGCTGAATCCTTTCGTGAATTAGGATAGTCATTACTTGTAGCCTTGACTAGAAATTTTCCATGTTCATTTTATTTTCTTCAAATACTGTAAGATTATATTTATTTGCATATTGCACCTGGTTACGTTGCAAGCCAAATGTTCTCCCTCCTTCAATCATTCCCTACGCAAGCAAATGTTCTGGTTCTGCTAATGTGTTGATATTAATACCATGTGTCTCCGTATGCTGGATTTATTTTGGCCATGTGTCTTGCTTAGGTTTATGTCCAAACGAGTTATATATTGTAAATAGTGCATAAATGTTTGACAATTTGATCTTCCTTTGCATTGATTTGGTCTTTTCGGAATATCCCTGTACATGTTCATTGTCTGCAACATGTTCATCATCTGCTGCTCCATTTTCTCAGCCTGTACTTACATAAGCATAATTGGAAGTATCAATTATCATAGCTGTTCCGACTTTGCTATTTTACCAAACTCTTGTGCACCACACTGTTGAGGGAATTAAGTATATACTTTGTGTAACAATTACTATCCACAAGAGTCTCAGCATTATGGAACACCTATTGATTCTTTAGCTTGTCTTGCAGGAGGACATACTGCAGAAATGATGAATGTTGTAACTGCACTTCAGAAGGATAGATTTACTCCAAGGTACTACGTAGCTGCACTTACTGACAACATGAGCCTTCAGAAGGCACAGGTCTATGAGCAGTCATTGGTTCGGCTTGAGGTGAATTTCCCATGCTTTTCAAGTTATGATATGTTGGAATTTTCCCAAGTAGTTAAAATTTGTACTAATGAATCTAATTGATGCCTTTTCAGGTTGATAAAAAAGAGGCTGTTGAGAATGCACAGTTCATGCAGATATACCGCAGTCGTGAAGTAGGCCAATCTTATATTTCTTCCATCGCAACAACATTGCTTGCTACTTCACATGCTATCTGGATAATAATAAGAATAAGACCACAAGTGGTGCGTTTTCTGTTTCAGCTTTCAAGGTATTAGTGTCCATAATGTAACATGAACACAGATATATTAAATGCCTGTAGCATGCCTGCAGATTTTTTGCAATGGTCCAGGGACGTGCATTCCTCTGTGTGTCTCGGCTTTTCTTCTGAAGGTACCTTCACATCCTAGCTCTTATACTGGATGGTCAATAGAAGATTTGTACTTTATGCAGTATGACTTGTGGTACCTTTTATTATTTCTTATAGAACAGTGTCTAGGGGGTCAATCTCGCCTAAATCCTAACATCCAATCTTCATATTGGATTATTTGTCTCACTTCCAAGTCAGCATAATGCTTTATATCTCTACTGAGTTTTGGATTGTTGTATTTCTGCAGGTGCTTGGTTTGGGATGGTCCTCCATTTTCTACATTGAAAGCATTGCAAGAGTGAAGAAGCTTTCATTAAGCGGTTTACTGTTGTATAAGCTACGAATAGCTGATCAGTTCTTTGTGCAGTGGCCCCAACTGCAGCAAAAATACCCTCGAGCATGCTATGCCAGCCGTTTAATGTAAAGATTCACGCATAGATGATATAATATTGGGATACAGCAAAATGCTAATGGTTTTATATTGCAGTTGTTATCTTCTTCTGATTAGATGTGACGTTTGTCAAATATTTTATTTCTTTTCAACAGACTGGACTGGAGTGATAGATAGATGCCACGTAACTCGGTAAAGAAGAAAGTGAACCGAGGAAATATTTCATCTGTATAGAGGTCATTTTGTGTAACTATACTCATTTTGTACCATCCAGTTCCTTCTATTACTGGTGAAAGTGATGAATATATCTTCGTGCACTATGGTCAGGAAAAGGCGGATGGGCTATTCCAATTGTTTGTTGGTTGGTTCTGGGCCAAACTTTTGTTCTAATTTTTTCTCGAGATTTTTGCCCTTTGATACTCTGATGGCTATATAGTTTTCTATTTTTCTGTTTTTTTCTTCCAATTGAATGTGCCTCTCCTGACTCCTCATTTGTCTATACAAATATACCTACACAAGAAGTTGCAAGAAAATATAAAATTCGTAGAATCTCAAATTTAAAGTTAAATTTCATATTTGAATTTAAAATTATTCTGGCCAGTACAGCGAATACCGCTTGGCATCCCAAGACCTGATACCGTCCGGTATGTTGATTGTGATCCCTAGACCTGTTGGCGAAACCTGTCGGCGAAACTTTGGGAGAATGCTTGTTATCGGATCAAACAAAAAATCACACACACTGATACACCATGCTAAACATATAAACATGTTTTAAATTTTAAATAGTTTTTTCTTAAACTATTTATTCGAATTTTAAACTAATTAAATCATTGGATTCGTTATAATTAAATCTTTATAATAAGATATCACATAACTATATTTCAATGATTTTTATTAAAACATTTTCTCGGTAAGTAAAACATCTCAAACATTTTTGTTGAAATAATTTTTAGCACGCATACGCACCACGCTGCACATGTAAACATGTTTCAAATTTTAAATAATTTTTTCTTTTAAACTATTTATCCGAATTTTAAACTAATTATATCATTGGATTCGTTATAATTAAATCTTTATAACAAGATATCACACGACTATATTCTGTCGACGGGTGGTCGATCAGTCCTCCAAGAGGGCTACCCGAGGAGGTGAAAGAGTGGTAGGGAACGTCTATCGAAAGGGTGTGATGGTCGACTCAAGAGAGAAAGTGAGCCAGAGATTCAGGTTCGACCCTCCCGAAGAATAACAAGCATACGTCCTGTGTTCTTTGTTGAGGTGGTGTATGAAACAGAGTACAAGGATATGAGTTCTTAGGGTTATAGAGTTTAGATCTAGCTTTCAAAGAAACGATCCTCCCATCCCCGCGGACCTGTCCTCCTTTTATAGATCAAGGGGGACAGTTACAAGAGGACTTGGAGGCCAAAAAAGCTAAGACTAAAAGCTAAAAAGCAAGTACAAATAACATCTGAAAAGTACATAGAGATCCCCTCGGGTTCTGCGCTCCGTGAGTATCTCGCGCTACATATTGCCTTAGGATCCGTCCTCCGCAGGTACCTTCTGTACAGTCTTGTCGGGTGACGCCATATTCTGTCGGGTTGTCCCCTCCTTGTCTTTTCTATGATCCTTGCGATGCAAGCCTTCTATCCCAAAGAGATTAGAGGTCGAGCTGATGAGCTGTAGTCGGGATAGAACATTGGAGTCGGGGCAGTTAGGGGGTCGGGGCTCCCGACCCCAAGAAGAGATCGAGCTTATGACCACCTCCCAGGACTACCAGTCTGACTTCAGCTAATCTTAACTCCGCTTCGTGGGCTACCCTAGGGTGATACCCCCCGCAGCAGCCCCCCGAGCCTAGCGGTGAATAGAATATTCGTCCTTAGGGTTTGAGTTCTTCCTGGTTGGGTCCCAAAGCCAGTTCTCAAGGTTTTTTGATCGACTTTGGTAGGTGCATCGCCTGTGTGCACTGCAGTGCACCCGAGCCTAGGCCTAGGGTCAAAATTCTTTCGAGCCGAGAACATGGGCAAAGTCTTCGTGACATCCTAAGAGTGCTTTGGCAAGTGCACTTGCCAGGTGCAACCCCCGAGCCTGAGGCTAGATGTTACATCCAGGCCTAGGGTCAAGTCCAAAAACATCACTCTCGGGATACCTTTAGGACATCGTCTTCGAATTGGTGGCATTTGGTGGGATAAGGAGAGTCACTGCCTAGGGGAAGATGGCGGTTGACGAGTGGCCATTGCCTGAAGGCCAATGGCCAAGGTTCCTCAGCCCGGAGGCTAACAGGGACTAGCCCGAGGCGATCATCCTGAAGGCTGATGACCGAGTTGCCTTAGTTAGGAGGCTGATGGCGGTCGACTGCTCCATAGCCCAGGGGCTGACGGAGGTTGGTCGAGGGCCATAGCCCGGAAGTCACAGCCTTGAGGGCTAATGATTAATATGCCATAGCCCAAAGGCAAATGGCGGTCGGCGTGAACGAAGAAGATCCCGAGGGGTTGGTTGTCGGGCAGTTACCGGAACTCGGGGCGTGTGCTATGCACGTGGGTCACTGACGGTTTGAACTATCCACCGGTCACGTCCTATTAAGGCCGTCAAGACTGGGGTCGTGGAACGGCAGGATCATTCATTAGGTTTCCCACTCATCCCCAACGGCTCACGGATCCAACGGCCAAGATTTGTCGCTCGGACGAAGTGGCGGACCCGGTGGCGGTTTCGACGGGGCGCGTAACGCGCATCGCTCGTGCACCGTTAACCACTCCGGGTAAGCGACGACTTAGATCGGCCGCTGAGATGACGTCGCTGCCTGGGAGCCGGATGGGCCGGGGCGCCTCGGATGCCCCGCATGCACCATTAACGGCGCTGCATGCTTTCCAGAAATGGCACTGTCAGGCCCATCATTGTCCCCTTTTAAGCCCAGCTGTTTTGCCTTCTTCTTCCTTCACGCCCTCTTTTCATTCAAAAATTCACAAACTCTTCACCCTCGCGCCATCGCTTCCGTCCCCTGGCTCCTCGCCGCCTTAGTGCACTAGGCCACCACCTTCACTGCCACTGTTTGGTGTGCTACCTCAAGTGTTGGTGGTTGTTTTCTCTGAAGCCGATGGCACCAATCAAGAAGACCTCGAAGAAAGGTAGGAAGGGCTCAACCAGCGAAGGCAAAGGCATCGAGCGGAGCTCGGCCTTCGTCCCCTCACGCGCCGAGAGCGAGATGTTAGAGGAGCTAGTGCAGGCTGGTGTCCTCCCGCTGCGGGAGATCGCAGAGTGGCGTCCGGCTCGGGGGGAACCGTTTCCCACCCCCGACTCCAGTGAACTAGTGGTCTTTTCCTCCTTCCTTCGCGGATTCAGAGTACCGGCCCACCCCTTTGTCCGACGCTTGCTCCACTACTGCGACATCCCTCTGCAACCTCAACCCCAATTCCATTCTTCAGATCTCTCTCTTCATCCATCTGTGCGAGAGCTATCTTGGGATATACCCGCATTTCAATTTGTTTCGTTTCTACTCCTCTCTCCGGCGGACGGTAAGTGGAGTGGTCGGCGGGGCCGGGATTCAATTCCAGGAGAAGATGGCCCAGCGTTACATCTCTGTTAGCCCCACCTCCTCCAACATAGGGTGGCATGCTGAGTGGTTCTATATCGGGTACCACGAACCAACGCTCTCCCCCGAGATATACCAAGAGCCGATCCCGGCTGCTTCCTGGTTGGCACCCTGCCTCGACGCTGAGCTCGATCAGGTAGAGGAGCTGATGACCAAGATCGAGGCCCTCCGGGAACAAGGCCTAATCGAGGCTCGAGTGGCCCACAACTTCACCTTCCAAGGACTATAGCCCTGCAAGGACAGGGTGAAGGTGGCCTACGAGTACTTCGGCAGGCAGGACCCGGCTCGAAAGGAGAATGTGGCCCTCAAGCGCATGGGCCAGAGGCTGGGACTTTCTTCTCCAGCACGACCGACTTCAGCAAGGGAGGCCCGAGGGCCTTCAGCCTCCTTTATCCGCGGCCGGAGGTAATCCCGACCACTCTCTTTGCCTAAATTTTTCTTTGTTTGCATATTTTGGCGCCTCACCTGCCAGGTACTGACACTTGACAAGGGCTGGAAGTCTTTGTGTCGCTACCGCTGACCCCGGAGGAGTTGGAGGCTAAGCAGGAAAGGCCGCATGCTTGGCTCCCCCACGAAGCGCCAGAGGCAAAGGGGAAAGAGCCTGAACTCCCCAAGCAGAAGCCGGAGGTACGGAGGGCGGGGAGTCTGAAGCTCCCTGGTGTCAAGCGTAAGCTCGTGATCACCTCGGATGAGGAGGAATCAGAAGGGATTGAGGCGCAGCCCGCGACGCCGTCATCAGGGTCAAGCGGGCCACCAAAGCCAGAATTGTCGCCCCCCAAGAAGGTGCCGAGGCTCATTGGCTTTGGGTTCGAGACCTCGACCATGTTTGTACCGACCTTGTCCTCCTCTTCCATTTCTCTTTTCCCCCTTTTTTTTCTTGTTCTGACCTAGTGCATATGTAGGGTCGTGGAGGATGCTGACCTTCTCCTCGAGGAGACATCGAGGACAGAGAAGTTGACCTCCCTAATAGAAGAGGGAGGGTCCGACCTGCCCCTGGCGACTGTGGAGCCCACGGTCGTCTCTCCGGAAGCCGACCAACCCGAGGAAAGGTCGGAGGCTAGAGACGAGGAGAAGACTGCCGCTGCCATGAGGACGGAGGAAAGGACCAAGATGGTCTCAAAGTTGGCGGCGGTGGCCGGGGATAAGATGGAGGTGGGCCTCGAGGAGAGGTTGGGGGAGATAGAAATGGAAGAAATCCCGGGAATTGATCGGGACAAGATCCTCCCTAGCTTCCCCCCCCATTGTCTCTTCCGGTGGGACGCTTGAGGCTATTTTGGTGACTGAGAAGCAAGCCCCACCCATCGGGAGAAACATGGTGGTGGGCACCATTGAGGGTAGTGGCGATCACGCCGCCTCGGATGACGGGCCGAGGATCGAAAAAGTCCTCGGCGGTGGGGCGAAAAGGGCAAAAGAGTTCGTTCAAACTCTTTGCCGCCTGCCCGACCTTTTCCTGGTAGGTCCCCGAGTTTCTCGTTCAAAATTTTTTTTATTCGTTGCTTGCTGTAGTCAGGATAGTATACTGGACTCAGGACAGTCAGGGGGTCGGGGCTCCCGACCCCAAGAAGAGGTCAGGCTTCTAAGCATCTCCCGAGTACTACCAGTCCGACTTCAGCTAATCTTAACTCCGTTTCGTGGGCTACCCCGGGGTGATACCCCCTACATATTCCGATGACTTTTTTACTGAAATATTTTTTCTGATAAGTGAAACATCTGAAACATTTTTGTTGAAACAATTTTTAGCAAGAGGTGACACATTCCTCAATAACAATCATCCGACGATTTGCATCAAATCGGAAGTCCGATCCGTAGCAGTCTCCAAATTCTTCCCATCGCGCGTTCGGTGGAAAGAAAATTATCGGACATAGACGGCTACAAGCACGTATGACACACGATAAAAGTTTCGAACGCCGTGCGCAAGAACATCAGACTGCATGCATACATAAAATAATAAATTTTAAATTATTTTTTCTTCAAATTTATTTACTTTTTCTATGATCTGAACATTTTTTATTGATCAGTGAAATATTTTTTAAATGTGATGAAACACTATACGATTTTTTGACTCGGATCGGACGTTCGATCCCTAGTCATCGAGAATGCTTTCTATCGGTCGTGCAAGCGTGGAACGGAAGATCGAACACGCATGTCTTGCGGAGGAGGAGTCCCACACAGTACACACATGCATAAATTAGTAAATTTTTGTCCGATCTATGATATAGTTATACGTTGTATTCATTATAATTAAATCTTTATAATAAGTTCTCATAAATATAAAACATTTTTACATCATAAGTGAAACAACTGAGTTCTAAGTACTGAAACATCACACCTGTTTACTGAAACATCAAAATAACGCTATTGCAACATTTACAAATAACCAATGAAACATTTGAAAATACTTATTGAAACATCTAAATAATAGGATGTGCAACACCGAACGCAACATGGATAAAATCTCAATGAAACATTATTAGAAGCAAGTTGAAACAGTTGACGTCAAATCTTGAAACATTTATTTATAACCGATGAAACAACACCTTTTTTGTAATTATTTTTTATAAAAAATATAATCATATTGGATCTTATTGTAAAGATTAATTGCAATGAATATAACGGTGTAATAGATTGGATAAATAATTAAAAAGAAAAAATCATTTAAAGTTTTTGTTTGTGCTAACATTTGATGGGAGAGAGGAGAGAATACTACCGTAGATTGTTTTGCACGCGTATCCAAGGACTCTGCATGCGTCCGATCTTTGACCATGCTCCATACGTCCGGGGTGTAGCAGTCTCCAAAACTTTGTTGACAAAGGTTTTGCTCTGTCTGAATTATTGTTCTCAGCAAATGTGATCAACTGATAGCTGTAGGAATTTTTATTCAAAAAAATCAAATATTAAAAACCTTTCAACAGATTATGGCCTATCAAACAGATTATTACTTAGCATGTATGATGTCAGAGTTGTTAAAGGAATTCATGCCTATATTCTTAGCTCTATTTAAAAACAAGATTTGGAGGAAGAGGCGTCCCTCCAAACATTTTTTAAGAATAAATTATGAGAATTAAACACGTGACATCGGGATTAAAACCACACACGTGGCAGGTTGCTACTTGATAGCTGGCTATCAACCTGTGTAGTATTATGAAGTTTTCTTCTGTTTGTTTATAATAGACGATAGCGTTAACTTTTTTTATATATGTTGGATATTCTTCTCCAAACTAGGTGTGACTGTCATAGCAGTACTCCTGACATCAGAGCCGTCATCCTCAACCTCAATCCAAACCTCCGGCGAGGCGCTAGGCTTAATACTAGTAGGAAGCCTGCCTGATCAGCTAGCATCACCGGCGTCCAGCGGCAGCTTCTTTTCAACGGAGAAGGCGGAGAGATGGGGAGGCATGGTCCGATGTGAAACTTTTGCAATTTTATTTAGCTCAAAGTGAAAAGGTTAGTTTGCTCCTAGTCCAACATATAAGATAGGTCAAATAAGTGGTCCAAAACGTAATTTACTCCTAAATAAATAACCATCTGAATGAGAATGTCAAGGAAGTATTATTCATGTTCACGAAATCCGTAGAACATCTTGATTTTTCTTTTTAAGCAATAGTTACGCAACTTTCAAAAAAGAGCAATAAGTTATTCTTCTTCTTCAGATGAGCAAGTGATTGAAAAAGAGCCAAGAAAAGTAAATAAACTAATGCGGCTAAAGATCTCAGTTGCAAGGAAGCCCTTGAATTTTGTACGCTAACAGCAGGGCAAGGATTGCATCAATCACACCTGCCGGTGGCAAAGCCACACTTCATCAGAAATTCAATTCTATCTATGCTTTTGTTGTGCTAGTGTTTTCTACAGCTATATATGCTGGTGTCTCGGTCTCTTAGATCATCCTATATCAGTCGTTAATGCAATAGATACACCACTAAGCACGAAAAATTTCACTCTACATATGCAGCATTACTACGCTGTAACAGAACAGCAACAAGCAGAGTATTGAACTATCTGCACAAAATCTTAACTCTGACCGGTGCATCTGTTTCTGGAATAATTTCAGGAACCAGAAGAAAATAGCCAAAGGAATTGAAGAAAATGTGCAACTCTGCAAGGTTCACTCAAGAGAACATCGGTGAAAGTTCAAATCAATGCTTGGAGTTGGAGCTCACTCAGATGGTCTGGTGTCAGCTTCCCCAGGTGAGGGTTCTGTGGGTTCTCTGCATCTGCAACATGATACACTACAAAATTGCAAAAATAGGTAAATCAGAAAAATAAACAGAAATAAACATCTATTTCGTTATACACCATTCATCACCCTATAAAAGACAACATTTACTTTTCTAACAGCGTGCTCAACAATAGAAGTCAAATTTATTTGGTTATACCAAAACCAGCAAAACTTGCACCAGAGTAGTAACAACATACTTTGGAAGGGTAACTACTAACCAATTGACCGGAAACCTGACAAACAATTCTGCATGACAGTACAACAGTACATTGAGTTGCTTCAGTTCATTACACGAAAGAAATAACCTTAAAGTTTAAGTCTCACAGTAACATGGTACTAATGGCCCATAAGATTACTGTTTCCGTTCTTCTTAATAAAAAGCAAGAACTCACTGCCTGTTTTGGAGGCTGCTTCTGGGAATAAAAAAAAGGCTAATGTTTCTGAGAACTAATCACCACACCAAAGAAGAAGCTAGGGATGAACATACGAGGAGGATATGTAGGGATAGAGACGCCCCATGTAGGTCTTGTCCACGCTGCTGAGCCGCTGCACACGCATGTCCCGCAGGCGCACCGCTAAGTAACCATTCTCCTCTGTCTTGAAGAACATGTACCCATTCCTCGACTGCACGTTCCTGGGGTGCCATTGCTCCAGCCTGCCGACCCCGACAATCTTCTCGACCAGCAGGTTCTCCTTCTCCTGGATCCAGTTGCGGCATCTGTACCTCCCGCCCAACACGTCCCTGTTCCCCAGCTCCAAGTGGCTGTACAGCCGGAGCACGAGCTCCTCGTCGTCCATGGTCTAGCCAGAGCTTCCTGCTGCCTGCTGCTGCTTTGTCGTCGCCACAGGCATCATCGACGAATGCACACTCTGAAAGCCCTGTGTTAGGAACTTGATTGGGCTGCACATGGGCTGCGCTAGCCATGTTTCAACCCAAGCCCAGGCAAGCCCAAAGGAGCAACAATATCTAAGCTGCACAACACTTCAGACGCATTTATTAGAGGTGAAAACAGATTGAATATTATTCGATCCGATCCACTCCAAATTTGTTCGAAGTGAGGATATGGTAAGGCTTCGTAGATATTCGAAGGATACAGATTCGGATGTGGTATCAACGATATTCGATGGATGTAGATTGTACGATATTTTAAGCGGATAATCTGGTGGAGAGCTTGGCGGATTATCCGACTTTCTCAGCCCATGCAACCACTTTTGGCTTATTTCAGATCATGCAGCCCATCCATTAGTTAATCTAATAACCAATTGTCGGCGGGATCGCCGACAGTCCTTCAAGCAGGTTACCCAAGAAGGTGAAAGAGAGTGGTCGGGGCGTCTCACCGATGGATCCGATGGTCGACTCGAGTACCAAACGAGCCAAAAGACAAGAGAGTTTATACTGGTTCAGTTCTCTCAAAAGATAATAGGCTACGTCCAGTGTTCTTTGTTGGGGTGGAGTATGGATAAGGATTACAGTGGAAAGAGTTCTTGGGGCTCTAGGGATTGGATCTAGCTCCCAAAGACTCGAGTTCAGAGAAGAGTTTTCAGAAAGCCCTCCCTCTGCCTGTTCGTCCTGCCCTCCCTTTTATAGCTCAAGGAGGGTAGTTACAAGAGGACTTGGGGGCTAAAAAAGCTAAGACTAAAGGCTAAAAAGTAAACACAAACAACATCTGAAAAGTACATGAAGATCTCCATGTCCTACGCGTCATGGGCATCTCATGTTCTATCCTGCCTTGGGATCCGTCCTCCGCAGGTACCCTCTACGCGGTCTTGTCGGGTGACATCATCTTCTGTTAGGTTATTCTCCCCTTACCTTCTCTACGAACCTTACAAAGCAAGCCTTCCTTCTCAAAGATATCTGAGGTCGGGCCGATGAGCTGAGATCGAGAAGGAACGCCAAGGTTGGACCTGGGGGAAGGTCGGGGCGGCCGACCCCAAGAGGAGGTCAGGCTTCCGACCTCGTCGCGAGAATTCCTGGTCCGACTTCAGCTAACCGTAACTCTGCTCTGTGAGCTACCCCGAGGTGACACCACACACCTATCTATTTGTGGTGTCCTATTTTGATCTAAGAGCTCGTTTTGGACATTGGACATTGTAACCAGTCATATCATATTGTGTTGCCAGCTATCCTACGTCGATTTGTTGTGTGATATTTTTATTAAGTGCTTTGGGATATTGTTATTGTATTGTTGCCCGTTGAATTGAGGACTTAATGTTGTATTGATCGAATATACATATTGCATCCGATGATTTTAGTCCGTTTTTGAGCTGAGTCCACACCGGTTCTGCATTATTTTCGACATCCAAAACAATCTGCTCCATATCCATATTCACACACTATCCGCACTCGCTTCGAATCCGTTTTAAAAATATGGTTTAGGATATGGTATGACCACTATCCGTTTAAATCTGATCCATTTTCACCCCTAGCATTCAGCGATCAATTGAACAAACCTGGCAATCGACGGCTTCGGCCACTGTGGTGGCGGCGACCTGGAGGCCAGTGGGCTGCTTGTCAATTTCTTCACCTCTCCTCCTACCTCGACCCCCTTAGTTCTAGAACCCTTGTAGAACATGTATCTCTTTTCTTCTTCTCATGTTCTCCACCAAACAAAGAGTTGTACTGAATATTTGTTGCAGTTTCGCTTAGAGAAGTGGGTTGCTAACAATCTGGTATCAGAGCTGTTCGATTCGTGGAATTCTTAGTATGGAAGCGTTGGGAAACATCTGTAGTGATCAGCAGTGCATAAGACATGAAGAATTGGGCAATGGGAGTTTTCATACGAGCCATGCCCACCACCTGCTCGATGGAATGTCAAAACCCATTTAAGGTGTACGAGGAGGATGTCCTCCTCATCATGGAGGAGAGGTTGACCAGGGAAGAAGCACTAAGGCTATTACATGAGGAATGGATGGGGTGCCAAGCACAAGATAGAGGAGAAGCTTAATCGGGTTTTGGAGAAATTTGATGAGATGGAAGCTAGTTGGAGCAAGTCCTTTGAGGAGACAACCACTACCATAAAGGAAACCACCGGCGCCATCAAGGCTGTGTCATCTCCACCACCTATGGCTATGGCACCGTTTCCCCCAGCACCCACCAAGTGCTCGATGAAGTGCCCCAACTACGGCGCCACTGGGATGACAGCAGTTCAAGCTGCAGCTATGAGGAAACCGCTTCGACGGTCGCCTTGAAGCTAGGAAACATCGAGGACAAGGCCCATGCACCTTGCATCGGCACCACTGACCGTTCCAAGGTGATAGCCGCCATGTGTTCAATGTCAAGCCTCGACATCAAGGGTGGCACTGACCAAGCTAGGTTTCATTGCTAACCAAGATATGTGTGTCCGAGGGTGTTCCAGCATCAGATGCATTAGTTGAAGTCTTCTCACCAAGATTATTCATCAACAGCAAGCTCGACGCAGTGATGCCCACAAAGCGTTTGATAATATGCGAGGAGCTATCGACTGGTGGTGATGATGATAATGTGGCCACCAACGATTTGGTTGAGTTCACTGTAGCTGCTATAAGGCTCAAATCTATGCCCACAACCTTCAGGGACATGTGGTTCAACTCCAATACAATTTCTACCAAAAGTGTCAACGCCTTGGGCTCAATGCACACTGCTAGATATGCACCATTGCCACCCTGGACAGCTGCAGCTGCATTGTACAAGGCTAGGGTGTTCTTGGGTCCTCGACCTTCACCATGGCCTGGTCCATGGTTGAGCCAAGGCACCAGAGGTGTGGTGAAGTTTCTACCACCTTGGCCATCACCTAATATATGGTGCGGGTGCTTGTTTAGTTTTGGTAATTCTGGTGAGTTATCTCAAAATCACTGGAAGTCATTTTAGATGGAACAAATGGGAGTCATTGAAAACTATGAAATGAATAGGTCTGAGAAAGAACTTGGTGTGTGCATGATAAGACAAAGGGCATGCTGGAACTTTTGGGATCTTTGTTTTTGTTGCAAGCAACTTTCTACAGAAGCTAACGTTGTACATTCACGTGATCAAAGAATCCATTGCCATGCTCAATGCTGGACTATTCCATTTCCACTTTGGGTTCAGAGCAACAATAGTGATGTATTGTTGGAACCAAAACTACTACCACCGTCAGTTCCTTCTTTTGTTAGTGTGATGGTTGAGCTAAATATATTGTTAGAGACATTTTGGGCTTCAACAAATAAGCTAGCAGAACTGCAACCTTGGCCTACTCCTGAGCAGTTGAAATCTGAGGCGTTAAGTTCATGGGCTACAAAAGGGCAAGATTTTTACTCTGCCATTTCTTGGGGTGCAAATTGGACAGAGCTTCAACAGTTACTATGCAGATCTGAGCTTATTCTTCAGTGGAATCAATTGAGACAGATGTATGAGCTATGGTTACAGAGGGAGCTGCTGAAACTTGGTTGGAGCATCATTGTCCATTTCAGACCAAATGTCAGCGCAAACTGGTTGGAGGAACATATCAAAGAATTCTCCAAAGCAACGCAGTCTAGTGATTCTATTAGTTGGTTCTTGCAATTAATTTGGGATCCTGGTGACACAAATGTATCGACTTGGGGACAAGCCGAATATCAAGGAAAGAGGATTGTTAGGAACTTGATTGGGCCGCACATGGGCTGCGCTAGCCATGTTTCAACCCAAGCCCAGGCAAGCCCAAAGAAGCAACAGAACACTTTCAGGAGGCATTGATCGATCAACAGAACAGAACTGGCAACCGGCGGCTTCGGCCACGGCGGCGGCGGCGACCTGGAGATTTCTTCTCCACCTCTCCTCCTACCTCCACCCCCTTAGTTTTAGAACCCTTGTAGAACTTGTATCTCTTTTCTTCTTCTCATGTTCTCCACCAAACAAAGAGTTGTACTGAATATTTGTTGCAATTTCGTTGCTAACAACCTGCCAGTATGCATGCTCAGCATCTCCCCGTACGGCGCTCGTGCAATGTTGTTCATCGGTTGGTCGTTGCAGACACGTGATGAGAGCATCCCCGGCTCGGGCAGGCAGTGACCAGTACCCCGCGTCTCTGATCAAAGAGAGGAACTCCCATCTATCAGAGTCAAACGTGTACACCCAACGTGCATCCGCACCAACCGTGGCGAGGAATGAACTCTTTCAATGCACACACAACCTTTCCAGGTCCAGAACCGGCGCCGTCACGCAGCAAACTAACGCTGATGAAGAAGGACTGCCTGTCGCTGACGGGGACAAAGGGTAGCTCTGTCAGGTCACCGGTGCTAGGGTGGTAGATCACAAGGGGTGAGGAGCAGCACGTCGTCCAAGGAATCAGCAATGGCATGGCCTGGACGACGACATTGCTTGTTCTTGCCGAGGGGCCTTCTGCGTCGTTGACAGTCTTGTCAATGCGAACAAAAATCTTGTGAGCATCTGTAATCTGGCAAACGAACCTCAAGGAAGACACCAGATAGGGAGAGGAACAGCAGGTGACGCCCGTTGAAGGATGCCATCGTTGGTGATGATTTGGCGCCACAGCTTGGCAAGCGAGGGCAGAGTTGGCAACGAGCCTCGCTGTGGGGAGGCGGAGAAGATCTTGGCGAGCAAGTCCTCGTTGAGCAGGTTAACGTAGCATGTCTCCTCTTCCTCGTTGCTCCTCTTGACCCTTTTGGACAGATTAACCATTTCTGCATGCATATATTGACACAAAACGTAATGTGAGTAAGAACGTTCCTTTCCATAACACATACATGTACTCAGTGACATATGATTAGCTTACATTAGTAATATTAGTTATCTGGTTTGTTAATCAGGTGGTGTATATTCAGATCACATATAATCACATAAATGTTTTACTTGTGTTTTGCGGGGACTGGGAAGCACAAGTAGAAATCTCTGCATGCAAGATGCAATATAGTCCAGCAAATATGATATCAAGCAATAAACAATACAAATACTGTCATAACGTTACAACAAGGTTTATTTGGTGGGGATTTTAGCTCAATTTTTGCCTATGTCAAAGCAAATCACTGAAGCATATTCACAGCAGAACATTATATAGTTCCAAAGAACCAAAAAGGTTTTTCACCAGTACCATAAAAAAGGCAAGGATTTTCTAAATGTGAAATTAAAATAATTGGTCATCATATTTGAAACGGATTTTAAGTAAATCAACACATTCACTTCAACGCAAGAACACTACCCAAAATAACAACTCTAACTAAATTGCGTTCAATATATGATCAACGGTGCATGACTTACCTTCAGGCTCCGTGTAGTCGTATCACTCTTCTCCTTATTGATCGGCTGCAATGTAATCTATCGATGCACAATTACAAAAGCTAGGCTAATAACTCCAAATAAACACTAAAACTCAGAAAGTGCAAACAAAGACGAAAAAGGGTTGGTGGGAGGGTTTTGCGGATCGTGGCGGGAGGCGAACCCCAGACCTCAAAATTAGGGCTACATCATCGATTGCTCGGATTTGTACGAAACTTATGCGGATTATTTCGGAATAATTCAGCAAGTCGGAAACCGGTTTCGGATTTGCAACTTGAGGGCCAAAAATGGGCACTAAACTGGTTAAGAAACAGTTAATAACTAAATTTCTGATTTTTCCTTTCAAGGGGAAAACTGGCGAACCGACCGACCGTGCACATTGCCCTCACTGGCGCCGGCGGCGAAGGATGCTGGGCATTGGTCGGGGAGGCCGGTTATGTGGTCTTCACGGCGAGGCGAACCACGCCGGTTGCGCCGGTTGCCAGCGGCAGAACAGCGCAAGTCGGTGAAGGGGTAGCGCCGCTCGGTGATCTGTCGACGAAACAACCTGAAGAAGAGGGGAAAGAGGCTCTGGGAGCACTGTGGTCACCTCGATTTCTGTCAGTCTTGTTCCGGCGGTGGATTTAGGGTTCCCTGTCGATTCTCAGCGGCGGCGACGGAGATTCCGCTGATGGCGCTCGGGGTGGCCGAGCTGAAGTGGACAGAGCTCGAGTCTTCCTTGGGCTGGCCTGGGCCGGAAACGAGAAGGGGGAAGATGGGCCGGGCCCTGAGGACGACCCAGATTTGTCCGCTAGAGTTTTGGATGGATGAATTGAACTTTCCAGGGGTAAAGAAGAAAAAAAATGGTTTTGGATGGAGCTACGCTTTCGGAGGAAGAGAAGAAGAAAAAAAAAGGGTGACGAACCCTAGAAAAGCTCGGCGCTAATTTTTGGAACCCACAAACGAAACAATAAGTTCTTAAATTTTGGTAAATTTCAGGGCTGTTACATGTATATTCTAAGCAACGGTGTCAAAGGATCAAACAAAACTCTCAAAGCTTTTTGAACCGTCAGCCTTCTTTCCTTCGACAGCGTCAAAGTTGTTGTCCTAATATGCCAAGCACATCGGCTAATGCAAGAAGAGGTCTGATTCACCGAACTGATAACAAGCATACATGGAGTGGCGTGAACCATTTATTCCAAATTTCCAACAGTACATATGGTTCAGTAGTACACACGCTCCAACTGGATAACAACAATTAACCATGAACATCCTTTACATGCGTCAAATCACAACAGAGAAAAAGATTAAAAGAAGATTCTATTTCCAGTCAAGCATGTCTAAGAGCCAAAGAATTTCAGTCTCTGACCTTGCCGCATCACAAAAATCTAGCTCAATACCAAATACTTCGATGGCGTTTGTTCCTTTGTACAGGAAAAGCAAAGACATCCATGCTCGGATGTCTGATATGAAAGGGTATCTCGGTGAAAATCGGAGATATTCATATGCCAATGCCCGTGCTGCATTGCTGTCGATGTAATCAAAAGTTGACTTATTAATGACGCAAGCCATCTTCTTAGTATCCTTTCTGTGGGCGAGAACAGACACGGTGATGGATGGTCCCATAGTTATTTCCAGCTTGGGTTCAACCTCCATCATCAGAATGCAGTCAGGGGCAGTCAAATGTGCTACAAGTACATCCGGAATGCCACAAGGTGTATTCTGCAGACCTGCTCGAAGGATGCAGCCTGAAACAGCTTGAGAGAAGATGAGTGATCCGTCAAGCCACATGTCAATGTAAAACACGAGATCCTCGAATGTGAGCTTTGGTACAGGAAGGTGCTGTGGCTTCCGTGGTTTGGAGAAGGTTAAATAGAGTTTTTGGTAGTTTGCATCTGAAGGCGGTTGCTTGCAAATGGAAGGCCACTTCCGCGCACATATGCATTTCCAGAAGTAGTCATCCTTTGCAATTTCTCGCCATCGACGACATACAAGCATGCAAAAGACGAGGTCTTTACCATCCAGTAGAGGGAAAACTGCTTTAAGAACTTCATCAGGCAACCCATTCTCCATTCTTACACACTAAACTTCAGGAAATCAAATGGCCTTCAGACACCAGGCCTCTGAACAGCCAAAGACAGCTGTGCATATCAAATATTAGAAGATGCTAAAAATAATACTTCATAAACAGTAGAATAAAGTGGAAAAACTATTCACATGTTCTGCTTCACTGTAAATTAAATTGCATAGAATGGAAAAATATGGAAAAACAATTGTAAAAGGCCATACAGAACAAGAAATGATTATTGCTAAATATGAATGGTCAATCCAAAATATCTTCCATTTCAGCATCAATACTTATCTAGGACCACAATGAGGCCAGGGGTCAACAACAAATTGACAATAGCAAGATGGAAGACAAGAGAGAGCAGTTGATAGAAAGGGCAGACTTATACCGAGCTAAACAAAATAATGTTAAAAATATGTAAATATGGCAACCATATACTAAGAAGCTGGGCAAAGCCAGATCCATCAGGCCATCACCACAACTAGATTATATGAGCAGACTGATTTAGACACAGTACCATATTAAACATTTACTACTACAATGCGTGAGCTTAATGGGTAGAACTTCAACATCATGGAAAAAGATGGTTCTAATTTATGCTGTTGAGCAATCATTACCGGAGAGGAGCATCCAGTCGTATCCTTAACTTTCAGAGAAGTTCAACCTCACGCCCCAAAAAAATCTCATTTTTACCAGGTGTAGTTAATATAGGAGTACTACTTAGCACAAGACAGTGGCGGATCTAACATGGGACATAGGGTTTCAGTTGAACCCCCAAACTTTTTGGTAACAATCAAACTGTTATTAGTATTTTCTAAGGTTAAGGCAAATTTCTAGAACAGAAGCTAGGGTTAACGCAAATTCGAGAAAAAAGTGCGTGGGTAGAGAGAGATGGGAAAGAGGATGTGCTCACCAGGATGCGGCGGAAGCAGCAGGACGAACGACGGGGACCCTGCTCGCTCGCGCGCGCGACGGATGGGGATCGGCGCAGGGGCGGTGGCGGAGGATGTGCACACCAGGATGCGGCGGAAGCAGCAGGACGAACGACGGCGCCCTGCTCGGTCGCGGGATGGGTGGGGATCGGCGGCGGCGGCGACGGGCAAACTGACGAGGAGGGGTCACAGGCCAACTATACGTCAAAATGGCGAGGGTAATGTAGTAATTTCTCCTAGCACTCAATCCACCCGGATTGCACATCCCATCCCCACCCAACCCAAACGGTGGAAATCTGAAAAATGAAAATAATATGCATAAGTACTAATCATTCTCCAAACGAAACCTCTGGAGCTAGACTTTTAGACAATGAATTTTTATTTAAATTTTGTTATAGGGTTGAGATGGTGGATAAATATTAGATACGTTTGGGCACTGTCCGATTAGGCATGGCTCTTCGAACGGGTCGTGTCGTGTTGACCCACGTGTTGAGGTTGAAGCCCAGGCATGACCCAGTGAGATGTCAGGTCATGTCATGTGTCGGTCTTGCACGATTATGGTACGTGAGCTGTGTGAAGGCCCGTTAGCCAAATTTGATATATACCAAGAAAAAAATACGAACAGAGTTTATTTGATCCTGTTGCACAAACTCTGGTGATCCTCTGATGAGGTTATCCACTCACCGATTGAACATTCCCTTTTTCCTCGGCAAGCATTGTCGTGGCCCTTCACTTCTTACTTCATCCGCCTCGAGCTGGTGAGCCCCCAACGACCGACACGCTTAGCGGATATATGCTTGTTAATGGGGTTGGTTATGCCACCATGCTGCCGTATAGGCCTACGTCGACGAGCATCCACCATCGTGCGGATATGCTTGCAAATGGGGTTGGTCACGCCACCATGCTGTCGTATAGGCCTACGTCGACGAGCATCCACCATCGCTTCCTCTGCTTCGAACCCTTGGCTTCCTCGACTCTTCTGTTCTCCTTTCATCCTGGCTCCTGCTCGGATGGTAGTTACTCGATTGGCGACTGATCACTTGTCATCGGTCACCATTGTACCACACTTGCCAGGGCATGTCATTCCATTCTTGGGCCATGTCATGTTGGTTCGCTACATGCATGTCACACCTAGAAATTTATCCCAAATTTCCAGACTATTTTGTATTAAACTCTATCAAGGAATCAACCAGGGTACACAAAATGATAAATTAATACACAGATTCAAACGTAAAATAAAGCGTAAATAAAATACTTACAGAAGAGTCACTTAGTCCTCATACCCAAAAAAGCAGCAACAGCGAAAGAAGGCGATCCTAGCAGGGCGTCAGCTCCACTCCACAGGCAAACTCAACTGGGTCCGAGCCTTGATCCTCTAATACCGTCTTCAGCTCAGAAGAGCTACACTTCTCAAAGAGGGAAGAATAGCAAGGTTGAGTACAATCACCGTACTCAACAAGTCATACCAAGGATGCAGACGTGCAAGGGAATACAAAGAGAGGCTAGGGGCTAATTTGCAGAAAAGTGGTTGGAAACTTTTGTAGTTAAAAAATAGTAAAATAGTTGATTAATTAAGGCAAGATTAATCCTCCACTGAATAACGCTATAACCACTTTGAGCAGGCCCAACCATTTCATCTAATCTAAACCAAATCATTAAGCCAATTTATTTAGTAGTGTGGGACTAATCACGGTGAATCTGGACGATCACCCATAACCGCAGGCATGACTATTCGAACAGTTTTACTCTGATCAAAGGTGTGCAACTTTACCCACAAGACACGATTCCACACATGTTGTCATGCCCTGAAGTATCGCCACAATACTGCAAAGGAGGAAATTGTGACAAGATCCTTCGCATAGCTCCACCTAACCAAGCGCACCACATCTCGGGTTTTGCCCCACCCCTCGAAAGGCAGTGGGCAACCCCCCTCGTGCCAAGGTGAATCCGGCAGCCGATCAACCGGTACACCTCGGCCAACCCAACTTCATCACGCCCATCCTCGCCTGGGAACGTCAACTAGGGAAGAGCTACACTACAAGTTCAGCAGTTGTCCATTCTTGCTTGTGGTAAGCAATGTTAGTCTTTCAGGATTTCCCATGAACCGGTCATTAATTGTCATGGGTGCGATAATCAAAACCATGCACACACAGCGCACCATTAAGTCATATTTTAGTTGAGATATTACGACCAATAAAACATGGCCAGGTGTTTCGAGCTTCCAGCTCATCTGAAACTAAGTGTAGATTGTGTAATTATCCCATTTAGTGAGCTAGTGATAATTAAGCATGGCTAAGCATATAATCCTAGCAAAAGTCAACATCAGTGACTAAAGCTAGTCAAATTATCACTCAAGTTTGACAAAGGAATGAATATCAAGTAATAAGGCACAAGCATGCATATAGGTAATTCCATCATCCCATGTGATTAGCAAAACATGCATTTTATTTACAAATGGTAAAACATTTATAAAATAGGTTCAATATGCTTCAAGGAAAGTGCGACTTACCTTGCTTCTTCGAACAATCTTATGAACTCTTTTCCTCGCGAGCATGAACCTTTGAAATGGCGGAATCTACACGCTGGCACGCAAAACAAGGAAAAACCCTAATAAAACCAAATAAACAGTATATGAAAAGTAAATCAACATGTAGAGCTCAATTTTAAATGAATTTTGCAATTTGAATGGCCCAATTTGGAGTTCGTATGGATTAGATATGAATTTTAGAAGTTTTGGACCATTTATATGAATTCTGGAAATTAATTTGATTTATTACACAATTTTTAATTATTTTTTAAAGGAAAAGAGGCGGGATGATGTCAGCAACCGAGGGCATACGCCATGCGCGGCAGCGGCGTGGTCCATGGGCCAGTCCACCGTGGACCCAGTCCACAGCGGCCCACGAGCTGGCTCGCCATATGGCACACACGTGGCGCTGACGCGACAGCCACATGGGCGGCCGGAGGACAGCCCCGATCTACCGAGCAGCAGATCGGACGACTAGGGAGCAGCGCGGCGTGACGACGACGCACGCGCCCGATGGTCATCTGTGGCGGCCATCGGCGTGGCGACACACACAGAGAGAGGCGAAGGAGGGTGAAGAGGCGGCTTACCGAGCACGAGTGGGAACGAAGCGGCGCGAGCGAACGATGGCGAGTGGAGACGGCGGCCGGCGCTCGGGACGATGGCGGCACAACGCTCCGGCAGCTCCTGGCGGCGACGTAGGGGAGGCAGAGGAGCGGCTCAGCACGACGAAGCCGGAGGACGCAACAGCTCGACTCGGGAAGCGATGAGGCGGCGGGGAGCGATGGTCGGAGGCGAAAAGGACGGCGGCGGGTCGGGGACACGGCGGTGGGGCGTTCCGGTGGCTAGCGGTGGTCGGGAAGCGGTGGCCGAGGTTCGGCGGGACGCGGCGAAGGCGATAGGGACTCGATGTGCGGCGGCGGTGCTAGGAGCGACGACGGCGCGCGATCGGAGGGGCGGCAGCAAGCGAAGGAGAAAGGAGAAACACGGGGAGAGAGCTAGGGGGCACGACTAGCTTGGGCGGAAAAGGGAAAAATCAAGAGGGGGTGCGGCCGGTGTTTATAGGGGCGTGGGAAGGGTCGGATTCGGTAGGGGAACAGTGGATTTCACGGCGGGACGACGTACGACGGTAATGGCAGGCGGCTGGGATTCGAAATTCGAATCCCGCCGTTTCACGGGCACGACGTGTACGGGATGGGAGGGGAAGGCCGGCGGCGATTGTAGCGACGCAGGCGGCAATTGCGGCGACGCAGGCACGCGCGGGGAAGGATGCGGAACGACGCGGGAGAAGCGGCATCACCCGGGTCTTGCGGACGGAGGAAGACAAAACTAACAGGTGGTCCCCACCTTCAACGACACTGGAGGAAAGAGGACGCGAATCAGACTTTGCACGTGGAAGGAAAAACAAACGGGTCGGTCCATGGGAAGGAGAGGCAGCGCTGGCGCCGGAGAGAGAGAGGAACGGGCCGGGCCGAAATGAGAAAAGGGAGGCAAACTGGAGTTTTGTGAAATTGGGTTGCTTCTGGCCTAGGAACGGGAGAGGGAGATTTAATTGTTTTCCATTTAAATTAATCATTGAAATGATCTTTAAATTTTCATAAATACATCCAATGCTCAAATAATTCCAAGAAAAGTCTTAAAAATAGATGAACACTCAAAATATTTAATAAAAATTTAACCAGATCATTTAATGATTAATTTATTTATTTAAATAATTACTGAAATGCTCTTTGTATTATTAAGATTACCTGGAGCTCCAAAATTTCACGAAAAATTTCAGAGAATATCTTAGGGCATGGATAATATTTCAAAAATATTTTCAGCGGAAATTTTTATTTCTTAATAATTTCACTTGAGAATTTTTGTCTTTTTATTTAATTTATATAAAATAATTTATTAAATAATTTTTAATTCGAACGAAAATCGGGACGTGACAATGCACTTGTTGTGTTGGCACGCGGGCCAAGTAGCAGCCTAAGCACGGTATGGCAAGACGGGCGTGCTTGCACCACACACATCCAAACTATCTGTGCTGTTCCTGGTCGTGAACTGTACATGCGGGCCCGAGCGGGCACGAAAAGATCGAAGCCCATTTGATAACATATAGGAGGATTTCACAAACTCATAGCCATTCATTTGATAACATATAGGAGGATTTCACAAACTCATAGCCCTTCTTCTGTTTATATGGATGAAATCCATTAAGACACCTCAATCATAGTTAATTAACTTTATTAGTGTTGAATTAAAGGGAAGTAATTTTAAGATGTTCATTCCATAATAGCGATTACACTCCAGCCAACGCTGAAAAAAGAACACAATCTTTTCCCAAAATAACATATAAGCATAATATAATCTATAGAACATATCCATTTCCTTCTTGATTTTATTAGATCAATTTCAAGTAATGTTGTTCGAGTCAAAATTTATTGCAATATGTAGAATGGGGATAAACCGGTCTCATGGAGATATACACATTTGTGTTGCTTATCTCATTGGTGAAAAGAAAAATATTTTCTCACTAGATCAACACTGATTAAGAGATTTAATTAAGAGATTTAATTAGGAGAAAATAATCTCAGCTAGTAGAAACAAAAAGATATAGTAGACATTTTTACAACTACACTGGTGGTTTTAGCAACAACTCTAGGGGATCCACCCCACACGAGGAGTTGGAGTTGACGCTGAGCAGATGGGGAAATATCCTTAAGGCATTCAACACGATGATTTTCTCTTGTTAGGCACAATCACACAAAGATATTTGGCCACCTAGGAATATGAGATATTATTGATACCTTTTCCAAAAATTTTCATTGATTTTCCCTTTTACTTATATGTTATTTAAACTAATATTTTTAATCAAATAGATAATTAATTTTTAACCCAAAATAAATATATTATTAAAATATATTAAATGTTAATTTTAATGAAAGTCATAGATGTTAATAATTTTTTAGATAAACTTGGTCAAACTTAAATAAATCTAATTAGAAATAAATCCAAACGAGTTATAGTATGAAACGGAGGGAGTAGAAATTATGTAGAAATTATGTAGAAATTATCATGACATATTAATAATATTAGATAACAGTCATTTTTACATGAGTTACTACTCAGTACTGTGACAATATCAAGTTGCTTGACTAATTTTTAGAATTTAGGAGATATTTTCCCTTTAACATAATCTAGAATTCTATGAACTAATTATATTCAATGCTACATATCGTCGTATAAATATCTCTAATTTATATGGATAAACTACAAAAAAATTAGATTGTGACATTTTTTATGAATCAAATGATTATAGTGCACTATAAATTCAAGTAACTTGTGACTTTTACTATATACGATTGCATACGATTACATGTCTTATGTTGTGTACAACATTTATTTGTTTTATACATTCAATTGATTTTTATCTAAATTTGATTAACGTTAGAGAAATTTAATTTAGTATAAACTAACTTATAATATAGAAAAGATGATGTAAATAGCAGAAAAACTAATGTTAATTTCTGTAAATATTTTTAAAAAATACAAAATAAAATATTAAAAATATGTAAATTATATGATAATAAGATATGATATTATTTAATAAGCTAACTAGTTTACCGAACCTCATGAAAAAAATCCTAGCTACGTCACTGTCACTGGCACAAGAACAAATTTACTGAAGACACAAACACGCAATTATTCATTGTATCATGTCCCTGATAAACATTCCCGAGAATTACACTCGTTTATTTATCATCAATATCCATTTAACAATTGCAAGGATTTCATTTCATCTATCATCATTATGAAAGTAGATCAGGGAAAGTACAACAATCATATCACCCTCTCTTGATTTTTACAACTAAAGAGAAACTTATTTTTTGCCGGTCTCGGGAAATTGTACATACATAAGAATATAAAGTGCCAAAAAGGTTCAAATGAACCCACCCACAATTTTTTTCAATAATATTGTGGGAAAATGCGAAAGAAACTGGAGGGTTTCAATGGAGGTGGCAAGATAATCATCGATCCCCAATCGCTGGCTCATGAAGTGGCACGGAGAAGGAGAGAGCTACGAGACTAGTAGGGATGAAAACGGTTGGGAACGGTCAGGAAAAGACCTTAACCATTCTCGTTCCCGTATTTTTTTAAAACCATTCTCGTTCCCGTATTTTTTTAACGAGAACGGAAATGGAAACGGAAAAGACGGACAGAAAAACGAATTCGGTAATACGGGATATCGGAAACGGTCGGGAACGGTCGGGAGCATGTCAATTATGATCGGGAATCGGTAAAGAAACGGGAACGTTGATACACAAATAACCACTTCAAAGAATTAGATGCAACAATTACAACCATGCATAATCCCATGACATTATATCATAAGTCCAAATTTAAAAACAACGTCACGGCTAAAAGGTGCTGCCCCTACCCTAAGCAACAACCAACAGTTAAATAGGCATGAAGCAGCTAGGAACGACCAAAGACTGAAAGTCATCAAATCCTATTTAGCTACACTGAACATTCAAATAGTAAATAAAATAGCTCAAGTTTAGTCTTAAACATTTCCAATTTTGAGTAATCAGCACTCCATTTACAATCATTCAGAGAGGACAAGGCTCGTGTTTGTAGGGCTTTTACAAGGTAACATCAAGTTCACCCTTTTAAAAAGATCCTAGAGAAGGACCTACTTGTTGTATATATTTAGTGTAACGAAGTGTTGTAATGACTGTTATTAAGTAGGATTGAAACCAGGGACCCCTCCTAATCATAGGCATAGAGCCATAGACATAATGTGGTGTACACAAAATCTTGACCTCTGCACTTCATAGCTCATGCTCAGACAGTGACAGTCCTCAGTTCGTAGAACTTCACATAAGCTCACCAAGTAACCAAACACATAAGCTCAGTGACAGTCTCCACCATGGAGCCCAAGTCTTCTTCCTCCCACTACCTGCAGCCATCTGCAACATTGCCATCAACAAGAAGAGTAAGTAGCAAACACTTCTTCAATTCCTTCTACTACTTGATTTCTTGATTCGAATAGATCAGACAAATCATCAACTCGGTTCCAAGGAGTAGGAGTTGAAGCTGGAGGAGGAGGCATCAACCCATTCGGCCCACATTCAGTGACCCACTCTGCAGCATCAACCTCAAGGAGACATCAGAGTTCGGGAGGTCATCCTTCCCCATGGCCACCATGGCGAGAAGCAACAGCAGCAACGGCGCCAATGGCAATGGCGGCTACGGCGGCGGCCATGGCTACCACCATGCAGAGAAGTGGGTGAGGCAGGCTTCGTTCGACCACCATGGCCATCACCACCACCATGGCAAGGGCTCCAAGCTGCAAAGTGGTGGGCTGCGGCAGCGGCGCTGCTCCTGCTAGTGCTCGCCGCGACACCGCCAGGGTCGGTCGGGGTCGGGACGGGGGGCGGCGCTGACTGACTGACAGGGTGGGTGGATGGCTGAGTTGAGTTACTAGGGTTTCGGTGCAGCTGGCTGACTGACCGGCCCAAATACCGGATCCGTGTGGAATGTAGGTTTGGTGTGCCGAAATTGGTTGACATTGCCTCATAAACGGGAATTTCCCGTGAAAATTTTTCCGGATAAATACGGGATCCGTGAATACGGTCGGGAAAACACCCCAATCGTTCCCGTTTCCGTTTCCCGTTTTTCCGTTCCTGTTTTTCCGTTCCCGTTTTTCTTGTTCCCGTTTTTTCGCAGATACGGTATTCGATCGGGATTTTCGGTATTCGGTGGCGGTTGGTACGGGATTTTTCCGTCCCCACTTTCATCCCTAGAGACTAGAATAGGATACATTCAATTCGACTCGAACCCGTAGGAGGGAGGAGACCACCAACCACCGCCGATCTCCCAAACACGCTTGCCCCCGACGCGCGCGTGGGGCAGAGAGGGAGCCGTCCTCGCCGAGGAGTCTCTGGGCCAGCTTCGCCGACGCGCGCGCGAGGATGCGCCTCCGGCTCCGGCTCTTTTATTGTGATATTTTTAATTTAGGTTACATTAAATTACAGTTTGGGCCAGTTTTAATTTAGGTCATTCTTTTAACCAATATTTTTACTTTTAATTATAATAATTTTACTTTTGTGGCCTACCTCTCATTTCAACTATATCAGTAACCTCGCTTATACCAACTCTTGCACAACTATGAACTCTCGAAATGATACGTAAACCATATATTTGATATACGATATATCTAGATAAATTAGATATAGATGAAAAAGATAAATTAGATATAGATGAAAAAGAGAGTCTGAGTCTAAAGTAACATGAAGATAAAATTATCTAGTTCAAGTTCCCCAGCACTACAGAGACATTGATCACTTTTCTTCCTCCGTGCACTACCTGCGTGCACAGCGCCCTGACATCCCTCTTAATGACCTAATCAAGGCTTTGAATGGGGAAGGGGATCAGGATAGCTCCTCCTCCAACGAGGTGTCCTCTTCGGCCTTGAATGAAGAAAGGGCCAACTTTGACGCAGCTAGGGCGCGGTGCGCGGATTTGGCTTTTTATGATAGAAGATACATTCCAAACACCTTCTTTGAGATTGGGGAATCCTCCAGAAACTCGGTTCGCTTGGATCTCAACTCCCTCAATTGGAGGCCGATCACGCCAATTCAGCCGCCCAGGCCACCGCAGGGGATGGAAATTGTACCCTGGTACTCGGTAAAGGATGCCATTGCCCTTCGGCTCTGGCCCATGGTGGACAGGGCGATCAGAGATGGACGCAGGACCAAGGAGGTGGCTGCAGTCCGCACGGTGACAGCCTAGACCCCAGCTTCAGATGTCTCGGCCTGCCTCACCTCCTAACCAGTCCAAAAGAACAAAATCCCACCGGGTACAAAATCTCTTGCTCTTCCTACCAAAGCTTCAATTAGTAACAAACAAACACCTCTGTTGCACAACTGTGTGAGAAGAAGTTCAAGAAGAAATTTTAATTCCAATGGCTTTTTCTATCCAACAGTTAAACTAGATGCTAATCCCTCCAAGAAACGCAAAATTGCGGTGGTCCAAATTGATGAGAACACTGGAAAGGAGGGGCCAGTCAAGCTCTCGGTCCTTCAAGGTTGGGGAATTGACTGCAGAGCTGATCCTAGCGAGATCTCCGAAGATGTGCTGATGCAGAATCCAGATGGTACCAATGAAGAAAACCAAGAGTTGCATCCCCCAATGGCAGCTGGCCCGAACTAATCACCACCGCAGCCTTTTGTCCTCTGTTAAGACTGTGTTTATGACTTTTGTTGATGTCCATGATTCTGTTGATGATTACTGTAATATGACTAATCTCCACTGTGGCTTGCTGGTGTTGACGAGAAAAATCAACACGCTGGCCTGGGAGATCTGCTTAGCTCCAGTGCAAGTCCTAGAATTGATGAAGCGCGGGCGTGCCAGTCAGTTTGATCCTGCCACTGACAAGTTATGCAAAGCAACCGATTATAAAATGTATCAGCCGATCGGTTAATATCCAGAACAACCGATTGGTCGACAGCCGATGCTGATATCTACCAATGTAGTTAAGAGTCTTGATCCATCGGCTGTGTACTTAACAGACATATATATAAAGGTGATCGGCTGACAATAATGTGATGATATATAACATTGCATGAACCAATCACATGATGAAATAAATATTGATTTAAAGATTAAAGCACATATCGGCTGGAAATCCGATATCATAAAATCCAAATGATCGAATATTCAATGACGCCTCCGCTGCAATGGGCTATATCTAATTTGTGTACAATCCTTGCAAGCCGATGCAATACCAGATAACTCATCATGAAACCCCGATGAAACCCTTAGTGGCAGTCAAGAGGCGGCTAGATATTACGGTTCTAATCACGACTTAGTAGATCAAACTGATGCAACAGTAAGTATGAAAAGAAAAGCAATATCTAGACAATCAAGCCCTTGGCTGATTTTCAGGGTGGTAGATGCCTAAGCTAATCTAATCTAATATAATGATTTAGCCGGTATCGGCAGAAACCCTAAAACGAGAGACAGCCGATAGAGCCAAATCGAGATATTAAGATTAGATTCAACAGAGACATATGATAAATAATCAGACAAAGATATCAACCGAATCGAAGCAATCCAAGAGGTCGAATGTACTAATGTAGTCTTGGACGACGCCAACGTAGCCAATACAATTGCCTGAACCGGCGGGACCTTGGACTTACCCCTTCACCGGAGATCGAAGCCGATGCAGCCCCGCGTCAGGTGCCAAGTTCCACCGGATGACAAAGTAGAACAGATAAAAGAAAGGTGGTGATGTGCCGAGTTGTATTGATCGAGAGATATATTACATGAACCCTGGGCTTACATATTTATACCTGTAGGGTGACAAAGATCCTAACAGATTACAATCCAAACTTTCCTAAAGATAAAAGCAAATAGATAAAGTCCTTATCGGACACTAAACAGACTTTCCTAAAGATGAAATAGAAAACTAACAATCTCTTCCTAATTAATAGATACAAGTCGTATCCTCGCTGGACTCGATTTCTTCTCGATAAGATCTTCTCAAACCAAATCTAATAAGAATCTGACTACTGGAGATATGGATAACAAAAACCCCCATCGGCTGATGCAGAACTCCAAGCCGATACTGCTCTGAGCCGATCCTAACACTTACGCGATAAGGACTTCGGGGTTTACCAAATTTTGGCGTTAACACATGCCCCCCAGTTTTGGAGTATGAGAAGTCATACTTCAAAATTGTCCTTGTCTTGATCGCCCCAAAACTGATTCTTTTCTTCTTCTTGACACCGGCTCTCATAAGCCGATACCTTCTGTAATAGTTGAGCCAGGCTGTCGAACTCATGGATGAAAAACCTGTCTCGGTTAGCTGCCGACAACCCTTGGAATGCAAGATCTGCTATCTGCTCATCTCTTAGGCTCAAACTATAACATTGGTGTGGATATTACGAAACCTTTGAATGTATTCCTCACCGATTCCCCTTCTTGCCGTTTAACCGATATCAAATCGCAAGCCTCAACTCGCTAACCCCAAGAAAGAAGTACATGTGAAACTGCTTTTCAAGATCGGCCCAACTTCGATGGAATTTGGTGGCAATGATGAAAACCATGTAAAAGCCGATCCAGTCAAAGACAATGGAAAAAGTCTAACTTTCAGAGCTTCTTTAGTCGATGCTTCCCCACATTGAGCTAAAAATCGGCTAATATGTTTCATTCTGGATATACCATCTTACCCTGAAAACATGGAGAAATCTGGAACCTTGTATCGGCTTGGAAGTGGAACCCTATCAAACCACTCACGATATGGCATACATACAAATTTGATTTTTGCGTTTAATTCCAAACTGCTCCTCCATCACTCTTGCAATCATATCGACCCAATACTCTCCAAACTGACATCTTTGAATCTCTTCTGGCCGATATTGCTGATGTGGCTCTTCATAGTGATATTGATCAACTTGCCCCCCGAGCCAATTTTGTTGTTGCCGATGATGTTGGGATTGCTCACCAATTTGTCCCCCATGCTGACTTCTTAAGGCAATTACCCTGGGAACTGTTTCCTCGATCAAACTATACAATGCACTCATCAAGACTCCAGATTGATCGAACACAGCACGATGAATGATGTTATTAACCATCTCTTGAAGTGTCTCGTCATCCATCGCCCGTAGACTGTTCCCGTCTTCATTTATCGCCTTGAGAGATTGTTCTTCCTCGGCCTTGACTTCTTTACCAGACATTGTGGCAATTATGGGTCTCCGCGAGCCGTGTAAAAGATATGTTGTCCAAAACACAGTCCCACTGGGCGTGCAAAAAATTTGTTGACGAGAAAAATCAACACGCCGGCCTGGGAGATCTGCTTAGCTCCAGTGCAGGTCCTAGAATCGATGAAGCGCGGCGTGCGCCCGGTTGATCTCGCCACCGACAAGTTATGCAAAGCAACCGATTATAAAATGTATCCCGATTGGTTAATATCCGAACAACCGATTGGTCGACAGCCGATGCTGATATCTACCAATGTAGTTAAGAGTCTTGATCCATCGGCTGTGTACTTAACAGACATATATATAAAAGTGATCGGCTGACAATAATGTGATGATATATAACATTGCATGAACCAATCACATGATGAAATAAATATTGATTTAAAGATTAAAGCACATATCGGCTGGAAATCCGATATCATAAAATTCAAATGATCGAATATTCAATGACGCCTCCGCTGCAATGGGCTATATCCAATTTGTGTACAATCCTTGCAAGCCGATGCAATACCCAGATAACTCATCGGCTGAAACCCCGATGAAACCCTTAGTGGCAGTCAAGAGGCAGGCTAGATATTACGGTTCTAATCACGACTTAGTAGATCAAACTGATGCAACAGTAAGTATGAAAAGAAAAGCAATATCTAGACAATTAAGCCCTTGGCTGATTTTCGGGTGGTAGATGCCTAAGCTAATCTAATCTAATATAATGATTTAGCCAGTATCGCGAAACCCTAAAAACGAGACAAACGATAGAGCCAAATCGAGATATTAAGATTAGATTCAACGAGACATATGATAAATAATCGACAAAGATATCAACCGAATCGAAGCAATCCAAGAGGTCGAATGTACTAATGCGGTCTTGGACGACGCCAACGTAGCCAATACAATTGCTCGAACCGGCGGGACCTTGGACTTACCCCTTCACCGGAGATCGAAGCCGATGCAGCCCGCGTCGGTGCCAAGTTCCACCGGATGACAAAGTAGAACAGATAAAAGAAAGGTGGTGATGTGCCGAGTTGTATTGATCGAGAGATATATTACATGAACCCTGGGCTTACATATTTATACCCGTAGGGTGACAAAGATACTAACAGATTACAATCCAAACTTTTCTAAAGATAAAAGCAAATAGATAAAGTCCTTACCGGACACTAAACAGACTTTCCTAAAGATAAAATAGGAAACTAACAATCTCTTCCTAATTAATAGATACAAGCCGTATCCTCGCTGGACTCGATTTCTTCTCGATAAGATCTTCTCAAACCAAATCTAACAAGAATCCGACTGCTGGAGATATGGATAACATAAAACCCCCATCGGCTGATGCAGAACTCCAAGATGATACCGACTCGAGTCAATCCTAACCCTTAGCCGATAAGGACTTTGGGGCTTACCAAATTTTGGCGTTAATATGGGCCCTTATTATCACCTTGGCCGGAGGCCTGGTTTGTTATTTTCGTTCCTGATGTTGTTCCTCCTTGGCCTTTCTTGTTCGCTTGCTCCTTATGGATGTGCTCTCTCCCTTTTGGCCTGGTTGATGGAGATATATGATTGGCTATGCTTCTCAGGTCTTTCTTGTTGTGTTTCTGTCTTGTTTTCATGATATATCACGACTGGATTATCTTATGCTAGAACATAAGAGGGATTAATGCTCCTGGGAAGTGGGAGGCCATTAGGAACAGAATTGAGGAAAGTGCTTGTTCAGTTGTCTGCATCCAGGAAACAAAGAGAGAATCCTTTGACAAAAGTTATATCAGAAAGCTAGCTCCAAAGAGCTTTGACTGTTTTGACTTTACACCCTCTGTGGAGGCCTCGGGAGGAATTCTGATTCTTTGGAAAGGAAATCTATTTTCGGGTTTGGTCTTTGACAAACAAAGCTTCGTCATCTCAGTGGCCCTAACCTCCCTTCATACCTCTTTAACTTGAAAACTAACGGTGGTTTATGGTCCTTGCGAGGAACCGCTCCGGTCGGAATTCATGACCTGGTTCAGAAGCCACGAGATAGCAGACCTTGATGATTGGCTATTTTTGGGTGATTTTAACTTTTATCGGTCTCGGCTAACAAAAACAAGCCGGGAGGAAATATTTTGGATACTTTCACCTTTAATGAGGCTATTGGTCACTTAGGCTTAATTGAAATCCCAATTAAGGGAAGGGCTTTCACGTGGAGTAATATGCAAATTGATCCCCTCCTAGAACAACTTGATTGGTTTCTTTCCTCCATCAATTGGACGATAGATTTTCCAAATACCAGAGTAATCCCGCTGGCAAGAACAGTTTCAGACCATGTCCCCTGTAAAATCGTGATTAGGACAAAAATCCCCAAGGCAAGCATCTTCCGTTTTGAGAACTTTTGGGCTGAGCAACCGGATTTCAAAGACATAGTTTCGAACTGTTGGTCATATCCAGCGTTCTCTGGGGATGCAACAAAGAACATCGCAAGAAAGTTTAAAACCCTAAGAGCAGGGCTTAGATCTTGGAGTAAAAATTTCTCTAATCTAAAGGTCCTCATTGAAAACTGCAACAATGTGATTGCTTTCCTTGACTCGCTCGAAGAAGGAAGGCGCTTGTTCAACACAGAGATTAACTTGAGGAAAATAGTGAAAAAGAAACTACAACATTGGCTGCATATGAAGAATATTTACTGGAGGAATAGGTACACTGTAAACAGAGTAAAGCTTGGGGATGAATGCACAAAGTTCTTTCACAGTTTGGCCTCCATATCTTACAGGAAAAACACAATTTCGCAGATCAAGAATGAACAGGGCGACTGGATCCAGGACCACTCAGGAAAGGCGGCAATTCGGTCCTCGTTCAAGGACAGAATGGGATCTTCATCCGATCCAGACATGATCTTTGATCTCCCAAGTCTTATTCAACCGAGAGAAGGACTAGATTCTCTGGCCCAACCGATTTCTTATGAAGAAATTGATCTTGTGGTTAAAAGGATGCCAATTGATAAAGCCCCAGGACCGGATGGTTTCAATGGTTTATTCTACAAAAAAGCTGGCCAATCATCAAGGATGATTTTTACAGACTTTGTGACTCTTTCGAGCAAGGGCAAACTAGTCTGCAACCAATTAATAACTCCTTCATCACTTTGATCCCGAAAAAATACAATCCCGAGACAGTCAGTGACTATCGGCCTCTCTCCTTGCTCAACTCCTCCTTGAAAATAATAACCAAGGTCTTAGCCGATCGGCTACAAAGAGTTATAAAATCAGTGATCCATAAGAATCAATATGGCTTTATCCGCTCAAAAACAATCCAAGACTGCCTTGCCTGGGCCTTTGAATACATACATCAATGTCATCGCTCCAGAGAAGAAGTGATCATCCTCAAATTGGACTTTGAAAAGGCTTTCGACACCATTGAACACTCAGCCATCCTCCTTATGATGCAAAGTCTTGGCTTCCCAGACAAATGGCTGCAATGGGTTCAAGAGATCCTCTCCTCTGGGACCTCCTCTGTCCTTCTCAATGGAGTTCCTGGGAAAACTTTTCACTGTAAGAGAGATGTCAGACAAGGAGACCCCCTATCGCCCCTTCTCTTTGTGCTGGCGGCTGAGTTGATCTAGGTTTTAATCAATAAAGCCAGGCAAGAGGGCCTTCTCCACTTGCCAATAACACAGTCGACTGAAGACTTCCCAGTAGTCCAATATGCTGATGATACCATTATCATCCTTCAAGCAGGTGCCAGGCAGCTTTTCTTCCTCAAAAACCTTCTAAACACAATCCAAACGGCGACTGGGCTCAAAGTTAATTACAAAAAATCAAACATGTACCCAATTAATCTCAGAAATGGTAAGTTGAACCACCTGGCTAGCACCTTTGGTTGTGATGCGTGCTCCTTGCCGTTCACCTATCTGGGTTTACCACTGGGGACAACTAAGCCAAAAATTGAGGATCTTGTACCGTTGCTGGACAAAGTTGAAAGGAAGCTATCATCATGTGTGTCTTGGCTGTCCTATTCAGGAAGGCTCGAGATGATCAACTCGGCGATTACCCCAATAACAACTTACGCCATGTGCACTCTCAAGATCTCGAAAGGTATCATAGAAGCCATTGACAGGGCAAGGAAACAATGTCTTTGGAGGGGAAACAGTGTGGAAAAAAAGGAGGCAATCTGGCAGCTTGGAATTTAGTAACCAGACCAAAAGCGAAGGGTGGCCTAGGGGTGCTTGTAATGTCCCACCCTTCCCGGGCTGGGCCCGCCTACATCTGAAAGCTCTCTAGGATCTTAGACTGCCCTCACAGACCAACACCAGTCTTTTCTGCGCACTTTGTCCTCACTCATGCGCATCCGGGAAGAACTTTCCGGTCGGTCACCCATCCCCAAATTGTCCCAGCCCAAGCACGCTTAACCTCAGAGTTCTTTAGAGATGAGCTTAACCATGCCCGCGCAACTGACCCGCCACGAGCCCCATGAAACCGTGAGGGTCGGCTCTGATACCACTTGTAACGTCCCACCCTTCTCGGGCTGGGCCCGCCTACATCTGAAAGCTCTTTAGGATCTTAGACTGTCCTCACAGACCAACACCAGTCTTTTCTGCGCACTTTGTGCTCACTCATGCGCACCCGGGAAGAACTTCCCGGTCGGTCACCCATCCCCAAATTGTCCCAGCCCAAACACGCTTAACCTTAGAGTTCTTTAGAGATGAGCTTCCGGAAAAGAAGTTGCAACTTGTTGGTATGAGTATTCTCTTAATCCTATTAAGCCCCGGGCTAGGATGTTACGGTGCTCAATCTTCACCTACAAAACGATGCTCTACTCATCAAACAACTCATAAAGTTCTACAACCACGAAGACATCCCTTGGGTGGAACTCATCCGGTTTAGATATTATCAAGACAAGGTCCCCCATCATTGTAGGGAAACGGGATCCTTTTGGTGGAAGGACATTCTTAGACTCAGCGATCTTTTTCAGGATGGTGGCCTCCTGCCAAATAGGTAAAGGGTACTCAGTAAGCTTCTGGGCGGACAACTGGAATAATCTGAATATCCCTCTTAATTTCCCCCATCTCGCATCCTTTGCCAAGAAAAGCAATGCTTCGGTAGCTAAAATCATGCAAGCCGAAGACCTGGATTCAATCCTGCACTTGCCGCTATCTGACCAAGCCTACCAGGAATTACATTTGCTTCAACCCCTTCTTCAGGATCTTCCCTATGACGAGGAATCTCTTGACAGCTGGTCGATGATATGGGGAAAGAATTACACCTCAAGGGGTTCTACAACCATGTCTTTAACTCTTTTGAGGGTCACCAAAGCTTTCAGTTAATTTGGAAATCAAAATGCCTACCAAGAATTAAGTTCTTTGCGTGGCTTCTGCTATTAGACAGGTTAAACACGAAGTCAATGCTACAAAGAAGACACATAAACATTCAAGATGACAGCCTATGCATAATGTGTGACATGGGAGAGGAAGAAACTATTGATCATCTCTTGTTCTCGTGCCCCTTTACGATCCAATGCTAGTCCACTTTACACTGCAATGGGACACCTCCTTATCCATCATGGATAGATTGGTGCAAACGATTTCCACATCAACCCTGCCATGTGCTACAGAGATAACCCTTCTGGCGGCTTGGGAAATATGGAAGATTCGGAATGACAAGGTCTATCAGAGAGCAACTCCAAATCTTCAGCTTTGGAAGAGGAATTTCAAACTCCAATGCTCACTCTAAGTTATCAGGCTTAGAATGGAAGACAAGGCATCCTTTTGTGCCTGGCTTGATGCTTACAGTTAGGCTTAGAATCCACCTTGTTATAGCTGTTCTAGCTGCTAAGGCTAGCCGCTTTATTTGGATATCTTTGCCCATGTCTCAAAAGGTTGTACTCTAAATTTTTAACCCTTCCACTCATCTATAAAATTTGGCTCGCAACCTGTGGGGACCTCCCCGCTTTTTCGTAAAAACAATTAACATTAAAGGATAGTCACAAACTGAAGTTATAAAAGGTAGCACAAACTTTGGAGTAATTTTTTCTTACTTCAATGATTTAATGATTTATGGTACCAATGATAGGATGTTGTTATCTATTTGACAACGGATACATACATCATTCTACTAGTAGTAAATTGATAATTACTTTCTTTTCTTCGTAAATTGGTAATTGCTACAATTTTTCCTCTTGTCACAGAGATACTAAAACAAAAGATAAAATAGTGTATAAGTCAAATCTGATAATTTGAAGAAAATATATTCTATGCCACTGGATTTGCATTAATTTAATGATTTGCCAGCTCTCCCTTTTAATAATATGATATTGAGTTTATCAATTATTTTTACAATATATCATTTTGCCAAATTGTGGGACAGCTGGGCTATATATTATATATATTATTTGGAATGATATCGTGGAATATTTAGTTGGATGAAATCTCAACAAAAAATCAAAATAAATCAAATAAAGCAGTAACCATCCAACCTCATCGTTGCCCTGATATGCCAAATATGAGCACATGCAACGGATTGGCCAATAATTTTGTTTGTAGTCATTTCTAAAAAATTAACTTCTAATACAAGATCTCTCATTCAACAGAAATCTTAAAATCTGGTTTCCAATAAATCTAAATTTACTTTGGGCCTGATTTCGTTGTTCCATGTATATTGTCTGGGCCAACCGTACGGTGCAAACCCTAGCATGACAAGCAGAGCCCATGTACGGTGCAAGCAGACAAACATGGCCCATATATGTTGCTATAAAACAATAATCACGCTAAACAGATTGACAATCACGGCGCCACCAGAGAGATCACGATGAACAATTGCCGCCGCTGAGCCAAATCAAGGTGGTGCTCCTGTTGTTGAACCCTGCAAGACAACAGGTGATTAATTAGAAGAATTTCATATTTTGATAGCCTATCAGAATTTAATAGGGCAATTTGGTATGTTCGGTGAGAAGTCTTTAAACAATTTAGCAATTATGCGGTGCAGTGTTTCCTGTCCTATGGTAATTGTGGATCACTGGCATATTGAGGAACCAAGCTTTTGTATATTATCCATACTCTGAACTGACCGCGTTCTTGCGCCTCGCTCTGATGCGCTCGACCACAGCCGATTAACAGCACGCAACGTAGCAGCGGAACAGAATGCCGAACACCCGTGTGCTAGCACGCGATGCAAGGCTAGGGTTTGGCTCGAAGGTGGGGAGGGTTTCCGTGGAGATTGATCTCGGCGACTTCTAAAGCCGCGTGTGATCAGATTGATTTCGGCGCAATGCAAATCAATTGATGCGTAGCAGCTCTCCACCCCTCCCTCCTTTATATAGAGTTGGCCGACTGGGACTAGTGGCCGGTCAGGACTCTATTTGAATCGGATCTCATCCGTGTCTCATAGAGTTGGCCACCCATACGTCGTAAGCCCATAGGACTCTATCCGATCGGATCCCTATCCGATCGAGCCGTATCCAAGTCCAACTCGAATGCCTATTCTTATCCCCTTAAGCGTGCGACCCTGTAGGTTCAGGTATACTAGGTTTCAGCTATAGTCTAACTTAGCCGATCGTCGGCTCGAGTCCAACTCAACCGACACATCAACGCGCGCCTAGCAAGACATATTGACACCATAGTATACAAGAATATAATATCGGCTCGAACCTGTAATGTGTACACAAATCCCTTTGCCTCACGATACCAATTAAGCTATAGGCAAAATGTGTGTCATCCCTTCAATAGCTTAACCATTCACTCGAACCATATTGGATTATCTGTCTGTTGATTGACTCCTCAATCAACTTAGCATGGCCATGCATTTCCATAATCCATTACCTCGAGGGGCCCAGAGATATCCAAAGGAGGGGCAAATTCCATCTTGATCACTCACATTCCACTCCATGTTTCATAGCAAACCCGAAAACTACCTTTATAACTACCCAGTTACGGAATAGCGTTCGGTAGTCCCAAAGTAGGCTACTACACATGTTGGAATCCATGGTGATCTCAGGTCTAAGGACTTTGTACCAACACTACCTGAGACCAACTAATGGCACATTAATTTCTGTAGTGTCTCATGGTTGGTCTATCCAACAATGTGTTCTCTAACACATGTGTCTATGTTTATTGATTTGGTATCTCCATACCCATGATCTATGAGACATGATCATCAATCAATAAACATGTCGATCTTAGAATCATATTAGTTCCAATAATATGATATATGATCAGGGATCATTTAGAAATAGATTCATACATATAGAGTCTCATAAATAAGTCACGTACTTATTGATCAATACAAGATGTCTATTTCATAGAACTGAATAACACTTTATTCATAAATGCATAAACATTGACCATGATATTCAACATCTCCATGTTGCCTCTAGGGCATATCACTAACAATCTCCCACTTGCACTAGAGTCAATCATGTAAGTATCTAATACCCATTGCTCTTGTGTGCGCCTCATGTTTCGGCTGAGGGAGAGGTTTTGTCAGCGGATCGGCTATGTTGAGATCCGTGTGCACTTTGCATATCTTGACATCACCTCTGTCCACTATCTCGCGGATGAGATGATATCGCCGAAGTATGTGTTTGGACTTCTGATGTGACCTCGGCTCCTTGGCTTGAGCAATGGCTCCACTATTATCACAATAGAGAGACATTGGACCAGTCGTACTAGTTATCACACCAAGCTCAGAAATGAATTTCTTGATCCAAACAGCCTCCTTTGCAGCTTCCGAAGCAGCAATCTACTCGGCCTCCGTTGTAGAATCAGCAAAGTATCCGCTTGGAACTCTTCCAGTGATGCGCCTCCGTTTAGGCGAACACGAACCCGATTGCGATTTATAATCATCCTTGTCTGTTTGGAAGCTAGCATCGGTGTAACCACTTACAACGAGCTCTTCTTCACCTCCATAGACTAGGAACATATCCTTAGTTCTTCTCAAGTACTTAAGGATATTCTTTACTGCGATCCAGTGACCTTCACCTGGATCGCGAGTATCTGCTCGTAGCACTCAAAGCGTACGAGACATCTGGGCGTGTACAAAGCATGGCATAAATGAACCTTGGTATACATGATGGCATACATGATTTAATTCCAAAACTAATCCTGAAGGTAGATGAAGTGGTACTGTGCCGACAACAATTGTAGCAACGCTTGCTCCATTGCCGACGTGCAGGTTCACCTCGCCCCTTCTTAAGCCTCTACTTCTTCTCACTCCTTGTAATGATTTGCAAATATGAGCTATTGATCTGGTATCAAATACCCAAGAGTCAGTAGGTGAAGTAGCAAGATTAATGTCTATAACATTAATACCTGAAGCAGAAGTTGTACTTTGCTTCTTTTTTAGATCCTCCATGTACTTCTTGCAGTTCCTTTTCTAGTGGCCTGTCTCCTTGCAATAGAAGCAAACGGCATCTGATGTCGCCGACCCCTTTTTGCCCTTCTTTGATTAAAGGCACTCACAATCTCATCGGGAGTTAACTTCCTTTTGGTGCAAAGTTTCTTGACGGTGGTTTGCGCTTAGCCTTCGCATCATCATCACATGATGACCATTTTTCTCGATACTCTCCTCAGCTGTCTTTAGCATCCCATGCAATTCAGCCAAGGTCTTATCCATACTATTCATGTGATAATTCAATATGAATGGCTCAAAGCTCGGAGGGAGCGACTGGAGAATCACATTAGTAGCCAACTCTTGGCTACGGGGAAAACCTAGTTTTTCCAGACTCTCGATATAGCCAATCATCTTTATCACATGCGGACTGACGGGATTCCCCTCAACAAGCCTGCACGCAAACAAGGACTTTGAGGTGTTGAACCTCTCGGCCCGAGCTTGGTTCTCAAACATGCCACGCAGTCCCTGAATAATAGTGTGAGCATCGCTGCTCTCATTTTGCTTCTGAAGCTCAGGGGTCATTGTAGCAAGCAGGAGACAACTTATATCTAGGGCATCATTAGTGTGCTTCTCGTAAGCTCTCCGTGCAGTTGCAGTGGCATTGTTAGGCAAATCCTCTGGATAGGGTACTTCAAGAACGTACTCCTTACGCTCTTGCTTGAGAACAATTCTCAAGTTGCGATACCAATCCATAAAGTTTGTTCCGTTTAATTTTTCCTTTTCGAGAATAGATCACAAATTAAAGGTACTGGGTGTAGTATTAGCCGCCATTTATTCTACAACAGAAAAAGCAAAGTTTAGCATAATGTTTATGCTATGTCTATTGTTAAACAATTTAACATTAGACTCCCATTACGTATTTTCCACCTTCCCTCTAGGTTACGCATTGGGTCAAGATCCACATGTTAATCAATTTTCTAGTGAGCTTTGGCATCACTGCTAGAAAATTAATAACATCGGTAAGCAACTCCTTGCTAATCACATCTCTATGTGATTGTTGTTATTGGTGTGGCATCTCCATGCCCCGGCGCCAACCTATGCCCCAAGGCCCAAAACTGTTTTGATAGCCTTGTTAAGTAAACCAAATGCTCCTGCGTATATGTCTGACATATACCCCCTCGTGTTATGATAGAGAATGACACACTGCTTTGGCAGACCCACCATTGACGAGCATAACGGTGACGGGTGCAACATTTAGAAGGGCGTCATTACTACTTAATTTTGTGAGGGATGCTATCCTATCAAAGAAACATATCACATATATGAAAGCAGGTAGAATAGCACATAATGAAATAGTATGGCCCCCTTCACATGGTGATCTCCATCTCCATGCCGGCGCTGAGGATCTCCATCTTCGGCACCATCTTCCAATGTGCATGATGCTTGTTTTTCTTCAAACTAAGCTACTACTATAGAAGCTATAATCGAAGATTACGTCGACTCGCAGGTCGTGAAAGAATATTACAAGCATTGCACGTATGAAAGAATATTACAAGGATTGCACATATGAAAGAATATTACATGCATCACATGCATCTCATACATACAATAGGGCCATACCATCTCAAAGCATTCTCTGCAAAAACAAGTTAGGCGTAGAAACATTTTCTACCTATCGCAGAGAAACGGCATCGAGACGACCTATAAGGGGGACGCACACGGCGGGAGATGGTTTGCGTAGGCGCGAGGCAGCAAACAAGGTCGGACTACGAGATAGCTTCGGTATAATCATATTATACCATTCCGATACACTATCAAGGAACGCTATCTCAAACCCGACTCAAACCGAGTTCTATGGATATTGCTTCGACGTAATCACATTACGCCGTTCCGATACACTATCAAGGAACGTAATTACCATCAACTCTCCTCAACAGATCCCGTAAAACCGATTGATCTAATCAACCCGTGTGCAAAACTTGTTCTAGATCCAATCTAAAACCCGAACTAAGCAAGATTAGCTCTGATACCACTGAAGGGTTACGCGGAAGCTACGCTAGCCGAAAACAAAAACTTTTCTACCGCGCAAACCAGGAACACTTGCAAGTAAGGGCCGATAGATCGTTACCAATTGGAGTATGCAGCGGAAATAGCCAATCAGGACTATCCGATCCGGAACAGTGTAGCCGATTCCCGCAAGCCGACAGCCGATTCCCGGGGATAGCCGATTCACCAATCAGCTGATTCGTCGATGTAGCCGATTCGCCGAGTTGTCTGACCGCGTTCTTGCGCCTCGCTCCGATGCGCTCGACCGCAGCCGATTAACAGCGCGCAACGTAGCAGCGCCTCTACCGGTATCCACACGTCCGGGAACAGAACGCCGAACACCCGTGTGCTAGCACGCGATGCAAGGCTAGGGTTTGGCTCGAAGGTGGGGAGGGTTTCCGTGGAGATTGATCTCGCCGACTTCTAAAGCCGCGTGTGATCAGATTGATTTCGGCGCAATGCAAATCAATTGATGCGTAGCATCTCTCCACCCCTCCCTCCTTTATATAGAGTTGGCCGACTGGGACTAGTGGCCGATCAGGACTCTATTTGAATCGGATCTCATCCGTGTCTCATAGAGTTGGCCACCCATACGTCATAAGCCCATAGGACTCTATCCGATCGGATCCATATCCGATCGAGCCATATCCGAGTCCAACTCGAATGCCTATTCTTATCCCCTTAAGCGTGCGACCACCGTAGGTTCGGGTATACTAGGTTTCGGCTATAGTCTAACTTAGCCGATCGTCGGCTCGAGTCCAACTCAACCGACACATCAACTGCGCCTAGCAGCACATATTGACACCATAGTATACAAGAATATAATATCGGCTCTGAACCTGTAATGTGTACACAAATCCCTTTGCCTCACGATACCAATTAAGCTATAGGCAAGATGTGTGTCATCCCTTCAATAGCTTAACCATTCACTTGAACCGTATTGGATATCTGTCTGTTGATTGACTCCTCAATCAACTTAGCATGGCCATGCATTTCCATAATCCATTACCTCGAGGGGCCCAGAGATATCCAAAGGAGGGGCAAATTCCATCTTGATCACTCACATCCCACTCCATGTTTCATAGCAAACCCGAAAACAATCTTTATAACTACCCAGTTACGGAATAGCGTTTGGTAGTCCCAAAGTAGGCTACTACACATGTTGGAATCCATGGTGATCTCAGGTCTAAGGACTTTGTACCAACACTACCTGAGACCAACTAATGGCGCATTAATTCCTATAGTGTCTCATGGTGGGTCTATCCAACAATGTGTTCTCTAACACATGTGTCCATGTTTATTGATTTGGTATCTCCATACCCATGATCTATGAGACATGATCATCAATCAATAAATATGCCGATCTTAGAATCATATTAGTTCCGATAATATGATATATGATCAGGGATCATTTAGAAATAGATTCATACATATAGAGTCTCATAAATAAGTCATGTACTTATTGATCAATACAAGATGTCTATTTCATGGAACTGAATAACACTTTATTCATAAATGCATAAACATTGACCATGATATTCAACATCTCCATGTTGCCTCTAGGGCATATCACTAACAGCTGTTGCATATGCTCTAACACACACAATACAAAACCTGAAGAGTCGAGTAGTAGGCAAGAGAGATATTCGATGAGAGTAGCGTGCCAGTCAACATTAACTTGAGGCATGCCCCGTCAAACCACACGAAGCCGACGACCAGATGTTTTACATAAATTTGACTAACTTTTTAACCTCATCAACTATCTCAATTGCTCAAAACCCATACTCGTGTTAGACTAGTTACGAGGATGAGAACTAGTTTCACACTTTCATCTAAGCAATGATAAACAAGAATAAAGGCTCAAACTTAAATAAATTACAAACTACAAGAATATTACATAAACATAGGCTGACCGGTCAAATAAAATAGTGATTTGTGGGAGCTTGACTACCCAAACCACAAGCAAACTGTCACGCACCAATTTTTGTTCGGGATTAAAAATCATTAAATAATAGAATTTATATTAAAATGAAAAGCAATTTCACAAGTGAAATTAATGGGAGAAATAAAATTTTATTTAAAAATCATGGCTAGGAATATTTGGTAATATTCTTCATGCCCTAAAGTACTCTCTAGAATTTCTCGTGAATTTTGGAGCTCAAGAAATAATTTTAATAAAACAAACTTCATTTAATCAATTAATTAAATTTAAAAACAAATTAAAGTCCCTCTCCCTATCCTTGGGCCATTTTTAACCCAAGTCTGATCTTCCTCCCTGGCCAAAGGTTCTTTCTCCTCCCTCGTGGCCCGCTTGCCTCCTTCCTTTCCTGACCCAGTCAGCCCATTTGCTTCCTGCTCTCCTTCGTGAAGTCTACTTTGCCTACCTCCTCTCTCCTATGTTACCGACAGGTGGGGGCTCAACTGTCACCTCCTCCTCCTACCTGTAGCCGGTCGGCAACCATCATGGCCGCCACTTCCCTCACGTCGCCCCCCCGTGCGCTCCACTGCTCCCGCGCGGCGTGGATCCCCTACTTCCCCAAAAAAAACTAGCCACGTCACCGTCTCCCGCGCCCCTCTCTCTCTCCCCGTGCTTGATGATCGTTGCTGCCGCCTTTCGTCTCGTCCCGCCCTCGATCCCGTCTCCTCGACCCTATAAGAGGCGCCCCGAGCCTCCTTCTCCCCTTTTCCCACCTCCACCGAGCCGAATCGTGCCTGAAACCACCCCGTCACTATGATCCCTAGCTCCACCGCACGCCGCCATACTCTAGTCATGTACCATCGCTGCCCTAGCCACCCTCGTGCCTCGCTGTCTTTGTCCTCGGCTTCGTCATGCCGCGCGGCGCCCTGGCCACCACCTTTCCACCCACACCCACCGTGGGAGTGGTGAGTTCGCCACAAAATCGAGCCACCGCCTCCTCCACCACATCCAGTCGCTCCTCGCCGATGAGTGAAGCCTTGCCCGACAGCGCCGCCACCACCAACAGCTTTGCCGCGCCACGCCACACCTCGACCGCCTCCTCGCCTTCGCCATCCATCGCCGAAACCCCGTCTTCCCTGCGCGAGGTGAGCTCGGTCTCCCTCCATCCTCTCGGGCTTGCTTTTTGCGCCACTCTCAGCTGCTTCTCCCTTCCCTAGGTCGCAAGGGTTCTCATCCATCGCTCCTAGCTGACAAACCGCTACCTGAATGTTGTCCAACCTCCATCCTGAGGAGCCCACCGTCATCGTTCCTCGCCGTCGAGCTCCTCCCGAGCCACCTCCCGTCGCTGGTGTGCCCCGGTGAGCATGCCCATCCTTTTCCCCTCTCCCTCTCCCACGTCCCACGTGCTCCATCATGTCGGATGGTCGTTGCTGGTGACTATCAAGTCGCGTGTCGCCGCCTCCCGACCAGCCGACCAGTGAGCCCGCCCTGCTCGCCCGTGGCCGTCTGATTTGCTTCGGGATGGATCGGGGCCATCCTTGTGTCCGCCCACGTGGCCACCATGTCGGTGCCCATCGGCGCCACGTGCGCACGATGTCGTGCACCTGCTAGGCCACATATGGACTTAGTCCACCATGCACCATCCCTCTTGAGTCACCAACTAGTGGGGCCCGCTCGGCACCACTTTCCCCTTGGCTGACATCATAAATCGCCTTTAGTTGCAAAATAAATCAAGTGTGATTCAACAAATCCATTTAAATGACTCAAAACTTCTAAAATTCATAACTAATTCATACAAACTCCAAATTGAGCCATTCAACTTGCCAAATTCATCTAAAATTGAGATCTACATGTTTTTTTACTTTTCATGTATTGTCTACTTGGTTTTTATTAGGGTTTTTCCTTTTTTGCGTGCTAACGTGTAGATTCCGTCGTTTCGGAAGATCGCGGCCGCAAGGAAAAGAGTTTTGATGAAGCAAGGCAAGTCACACATTTCCCATTGAACATATTTAGTCTACTTTATAAAATATTTTACCGTTTACAAATAAATTGCATGTTTTGCTAATTACATAGGATCATGGGATTACCTATCGGCTTGCTTGTACCATGTTTATTTGATATCCATCCGTTGTCTAACTTGGGTGATAATTTGACTAACTTTTGTCACTTCTTTGACCTAGCTAGAGTTATGATATGTTTAGCCATGTTTAATTACCACTAGCTCACGTAATGAGATAATCACATTATTTACTGTCTCTTGTTGAGCTGCGAGCTCGAGACACCTAGCCATGTTTTACTGGTCATAACTATTAAACTAAAATATGACTTAATGGTGGGCTATCAGTCATGGTTTTGATTGTTGCACCCATGGTAATTAAGAACCGGTTCACGGAAAACCCTAGAAGACTTATCGTGCTTACCACAAGCAAGAATGAGTAACTGCTGAACTTGTAGTATAGCATTTCCCTTTTTGACGCACCTAGGCGAGGGTGGGCATGATGGAGTTGGGTCGACTCGGGCTTACGGGTTGATCGGCTACCGAATACACCGTGGAAGAGGGGGACTGTCCACCCTGGCTTAATTCTACTGGAAAATAGAGAATAATTATAGCTCTTAATATCCTTCTCACGTGCACGAAAATGAACCTTGGTATTTGTGATTGACAAAACTAGCAAGTAATCCTTTACACCTTATATCGCCAACAATCAATTTTCTGTTGGCAACGAATCTATTAAATATTGGTATTTTAATTGCAAGAGCAAGAAGCAAGCTAGGATAAACAAATCTAGTAGTATGTGTTGAGTATTCATACTTGATAAAATGCTTAAAGAACAAACATGATACATGAAAATGGAACACCAACAAAGGATGTATATTAAGGTTTTCTCTTGGAACATTTTTATTCTTCAATGCATCGGCAGATCTACGACGATTGTAAAATCAAAGTATGTTTGATTCTTCTATGGTGATGAACAATTGACATCTATGTTTGTTGGTTTTGATATTTGGAGATTATTGGCGAACTGGTTTTGGAGTTGGATTTTCAGACGGTGAACAGTGGACTGTTGTTGCATGGTCCAATCAGACTGGACTTGAGCTGCCGGTCAGACCGGAGGTCTGTGTGCGGTCAGACCGGGCTTGTGCTTCTGGTCTGATCGAGCGACCCAGTCCGATTCCAGATCTATTTCTTGTCGGTTTCGGTTTCGGGTAGTTTCTTTGCTTATCCATGATTATTTCGTGTTTCTATGCGTATGAATATTGTTGTGTGCTGACAATGAGTCAAGTTGGAGATAGCTTGTGCTCGGATATGGTTTCTTTGTTTAATTCATGTGTAGGTAATCTTTACGCCTTGGGAAAGTATTACCGGTGATGGATTTGGAGTCAACTTGGAGATAAGGTGTCGAAACTCAGTTTCGGCAATAGAAAATTGGGGGTGCAGTCAAGATCATTAAGCACAATGGGTTAGGTGAAAAACAAGATTTAGACAGGTTCAGGCCCTCTCGTGAGGTAATACCCTACTCCTGTTTCAGGGATTCAATCCGCCGAGTGTTTATTGATCTCTTGAATCTAAAGCTAAAAGCTGATAAAGCATATCCCTCAAGGGACGCCCCTTACCCCCCTTATATAGTCTTGGGAGGCGGGTTCACAAATCGGAAACCCTATCTTACTCTAAGTCGGTTTCCTCAATCTTACCAAACCGTGACTATGAGCCGTTGCCTTATCTAATCGGCAACGTAACACCCAAGTCATAGTTGGTTTACATAATTGGCAGGCGCAACCTATCCCTATCTCCAGTCGGATAAGCTTGCCATGTGGATATCCGATTGCCATAATCTACACAGTAGCCCCCAAGTCCTTTGCAGTCGATGAGATTGCTCGGCTTCGAACCAAAATAACACACAGCCAAACAACCCTTTGGCCGAGTGCTTCTGGCGCCGAGTGATTCCATCACCTCTGCTTGAATCTCCCGAGTAGCTCCAAAGACTGTGAAGGGCTGGAAAATATCCAAAAAATTCTCAAAAATAAATATCTAGGTGCATCTCCTGATGCACTTAACTAGGTGTAGCCCCCAACTATGTGGTTAGTCAAAATCAGACTAAACATATAGTCAAGAACTATAAAAAATCATTCTCATATAAATGCTTAGCTCATGCTAAAGCAATCATAAAAAATCTCATCACTCGGAAAGCTCTTGCTCATCCGAGCGAATCTGCCCGAGTCATCTCGAACAAATAGTTCAATCAACCCACGTGAATCAAAAGCACTCGGTAAGCTCATGTTTATCCGAGTGGATATGCCCGAGTCATCTCGAAACAAATATTTTAATCATCCCTCATGGGTAAACAAGTTTTTCAGTCATCTGCAAAGCATGACCAAAATATTAAATAGCTCTTTCCACAATATTGGTCTTAATCTTAAAAAGATCTTCACCAAAGTGGAAAAACAGCATTGATATAATCATTTAATCAAATGCTTAACTGTCACCAAACAGTCCCTGTCATCAAGGCAGCCATGAAAAGCTTCACTGTTTGTCACCTTTCAAATTGCATCGTGCTAACTTCTCATGAAGTTGTGTAAACCACGGTATGAAAGGATTTCCAAAGGTACAGGGCACTCAGACACGTGCATATTGCCAAAGCAAATCTGCTTAAGTTCATCCACTTAAGTCCCTAAGGACACGCATCAGGCCACACCTTAGCTGGGCCGCAAGTCTCTCATGGGCTCGGCCCAATCGCGAGAAAACCTAGCGAAACCCTCAAATCTCTCACAAAGCCTCGAGGTCATCCCCGCCACTTCGTCTTCCTAGAAAAATTCCCCACTCACAACACTGTTCACCAACTTGCAGCGAAAAACCCTAGGCTCGCGCGCGCACCCAATCCACCGATCCAGGAGCTCGCACTTCTTCACAAGCTAGCTTCTGCATCCATCTCCACAGATCCCCATCCTAAATCCCCATCCTCCTAGCTAGATCCACTCCCCCAAAACCACATCCATGGCGGAGAGAAAAAGATCCCCTTCGAACAATGGGCGACTTCGGACGTCAAGGAGTCCACTCTTAAGGAGATGGTGAAGCACGGAGTTCTCCCTCCCAAGGAGATCGTCGGCTGGCGCCCGGCGGCCGGTGAGGAGTTTCCCACTTCGAACACCGGTGAGCTCGTTGTCTTTACCTCTTTCTTCTTTTGTGGCTTCGGCCTCCCCACCTCTGAGTTCTTTAGGGGTCTTCTTGATTATTATGGCCATCAGCTTTACCATCTGAACCCCAACTCTATGCTCCACATTGCTCTCTTCATTCATGTCTGCGAAGCCTTCCTTGGCATCCTTCCCCACTTCCAACTTTTCCGACGCATGTTCTATCTCAAGCCGCATCCAAACAAGGATGAGCCCTGCGTCGTCGGTGGGGCCGGCTTCCAGCTCCGCGGATCCCTCCGCCGAGACTACTTTTATCTTCCCTTGAAATCTTCTAACAAGGGCTGGCACGCAAACTGGTTCTATATTGTCAACCTTGAACCCAGTCTGCCAAGCTTCGTTGGCATTCCCCCTGTGCCTAGACCCAACTAGAGCACCGTGCCAGTGGCCCAAGACTGGGACGAAGCCAACAAGCTTCTGGCAAAGATCTTGGAGATGAAGCAGAAAGGTCTTCGGGGCGAGCAGATCACTCGGCACTTCATCAGGAACCGACTGGCCCCAATCAAGGAGAGATCCAAACCTGCCTTTGAGTATGAGGGCGAGAGGGACCCCAATCGGGAAGACCGCGACTCCCTCAGCTTCGAGATTTTGAAGATCCGTATGTATAAGATTTTCTCGACTGGGATTGCAGTTGAGCGCAGCCTCATGCTGCCGGTCCTTCCATTCAGCCTATATCGCCCTCCTCCTCCGGTGAGTTGACTTGACTCTCTTATTGCCTTCCAATCTCGATGTAGCACTTCTTAGTGTTCAAATAATCTTTCTTGCAGGAAAATGCCTCCATTATCTCAAAGCCGTATAAAATTCATCATGACGATGTGCCGGCCCGGCCCTCCAAAAAACCAGCCGACGGCGTGAAGATCCAAAGCGATCCAATTGGCAAGAGGGCTGCCCCGAGCGAAGACATCAGCAAGCGGGCGAGTAAGAGGAGGCTAGTCATTGATGACTCAGACGATGATGTCCAGCCCCTCAGGCTGAAACGACTCCTCCAAGGCCGTCACCGAAAACAGCGCCCAAAATCCGCCGATCAACCAGGTATGTCTCACGGCTGAATCTGTGCTCTTTGTTGAAGATTTCTCCGTCTTCATCCCAATTGCTTCTGTCTTTCTCCTTGCAGGAGGCCTCAAAACATTGATCCCACTGGGCAAAGTGACGGCCCAACACCAACCGCGACGCGAGGCATCAAAGCTGCGGAGCCAAGACCCGGAGCCCTCTCCCGAGTGAGAGCGCTCCGAGTGAGAGGCCCTCACCTCCCAGTGAGGATACCCTGAGGAAAGAGCCCCCGACAGCCAGCCGCGATACCCCGATTGGAAACCAGTCGACCGCAGAAGAGCCCCCGGCTGCCACTCAAAGGGTCTCGACTGAGGACTAGTTGGGCAAGAGCCAAGAGAAGAAAAGCAGCTGGGAAGTGCCGGTTAAGGATTTGGCCACCAAAGCTGGTAAGCCTTGACTCAATCTTTCACTATTTTAATCTCTGGTTCACTTCTCCTGTATCTTCATTTGCCCCTTCTGAATCTCATCAGCCAACGTGGAGGAGATCCCCAGGTTGCAGTCCTCTGAAACCTGGGTTCCTCCCATCAAAATTGAGTGGTGCGATTCTGAGGGCCAGAGGCAGGGCATCATCCTGAACAAGCAAAAGAAGAGTGAAGAAAGGGATATGCTTGTGGACAGCCTGAACGAAGCGACTCGGCTGCTAAATGTAAGTTCTGCTCCTTTTCTGTTGTAGCTTTGTAATCGCTTTTCAGTCGATCAATCTTTAGAAATTGTGTGCAGAGGATGTATTGCCGGTCGATGGCCAAATCCGATGCACTCGAGAAGTTGGTCCCGCACTTGAACTCCCTGGAAAACATCCAGCAGGAGCTAAAGGCCACTCGAGAGGAAGCTGCATCGAGGGAAGCGGCTCTGAGGAGGGAATTAGCCGCACTCTGGGAGGAGAACCTCGACCTCCGGGGTTTAGTCAGGAGTAAGCTCGATCTCCTTAGTCTTTTTGTGCCTCTAATTGCAGTCTGCTTTGGTCTTGGTCGTTGACAACTTTTCTTGTTGCAGAGAATTCGTCGGAGGTCCACTCACTCCAAGCCCGGCTGGACGAAGCTGACGGTAGCAGAGCCGAGCTGGAGAGTGAATTTGAAGGTGAGCTCTTTCAAAACAGCATTCTTTGTGTTGCTTCATTTTTGAGTGCTTTGTGTGATCGTTTATCTTTGGCAGCTTACAAGACCAAGACCCGAGCTCAGTACGATGTTTTTCGTTGAGAGGGTCAAAAAAGCTGAAAGCATTAGGGAAGATATTGCTAACGCGGCGATGCCGATCCTGTTGTCGCTGTTCCATAATGGACTCGGGGCCAACTCGTTGGACACTGTCGAGGTCTTTGATAAGCTTAGGCGAGCCCCTGATCAATATTTGGCCAACATTTCCGAGGCAGCCATCATGGGAGCGGGCTTCTCCCTTGCACAGACCAAGTTGCTCTACCCCCGAGTGGACGTTGATTCAGTTGGGGAGGGCTTCGCCGATGGTACTTCAGATGAGCGGGCCCTGGAGTTGATTAGCGAAGCGCAGGAGTCCGCCAAGAAAGTAGCCGCTGATGTAGTGAATCACTTTCGATCTTGATTTCTTTGTGAACATTTTACGCAACTTTCTAATGTGCCTTGTAAATATTCAGCTTATTTATGTTAATGCCTTGATCTGAGTTTTTATGTAAAATTTCTTAAGTAATTTTCGTCCGACTGTCACCAAGCCTAAGCTTGATTAGGTCGTCAAAAAATTCTCAGTCCTTATACGTTGAACTCGAATCAAGGAACATTAAACAATGATAAACCAAATATGCATAAGTTGCTGCAGAAAACCATGCTTTATTGACATATGTACAGCCCCCGACTGCTAACTCAAGAAGTCATCTTGCTTGAGGTTGGCAGTCAAGAAGAACATGAAACTTAAGGCAATTTAAGCATAGTATCGTCGAAGATGCTCGATGTTCTAGGAGTTCTCCACCGTGGATCCGTCTTCATGCTTTAGGCGATATGCTCCTGGCCGAGTCACCCCAGCAATTATATACGGTCCTTCCCATAATGGAGATAACTTGTGATGGTCCTTGGTGGTCTGAATCTTGCGTAGAACCAAAGCTCCAACAATAAAAGCTCGTGCTTGAACGTTGAGACTGTGGTATCGTCTGAGTCCTTGGAGATATCTTGCCGACTGGATCAGGGCTGCCTCACGGACCTCTTCCAGTCGGGAGAGGTCATCCACTCGGTCTTGATCATAGCGTTCGTCGTTAAAGCTGCGGACTCGGAGAGATTCGTACTCCATCTCGTTTGGCAACATGGCTTCTGCGCCATAGACCAAAAAGAAAGGAGTTTGGCCGGTAGCCCGACTGGGTGTAGTCCGCAGGGACCATAGAACCGAGGGGAGCTCTTGGACCCACTTGCCGGTATAAGGTTTTAGCCGGTCAAACACTCGGGCCTTGATGCCTTGAAGAACCATGCCGTTGGCCCGCTCAACTTGTCCATTGCTTTTGGGATGTGCAAACGATGCATAGCAGATTTTGATTCCGAAGTCTTCGCAAAATTCCTTAAAGATGCCCCCAGTGAATTGAGTCCCATTGTCGGTTATTATTCTGTATGGGACGCCGAACCGGTGCACGATGTTGAGGATGAAGTCTCGTGCCTTGTCAGTGGTGATCGTAGCAACTGGCTTAGCTTCGATCCACTTGGAGAATTTGTCGATTGCAACGAATAAATGTGTGAATCCTCCTGGAGCCTTTTTGAAAGGACCAACCATGTCTAAGCCCCATACTGCAAATGGCCAGGATAGTGGAATTGTTTGTAGTTCTTGGGCTGGGACATGACTTTGCCGAGCGAAGATCTGGCAACCTTCGCACGTGCGGACCACCTTGTCAGCGTCGGAGACCGCCGTAAGCGAGAAGAAACTTTGTCTGTAAGATTTGCCCACCAAGTTGCGTGCTGCCGCGTGGCTTCCGCATATGCCCGAGTGGATATCTTGGAGTAGTTGCCGTCCTTCCTCAGGTGTGATGCATCTCATCAGGACTCCAGAGGGGCTCCTCTTGTATAAATCAGAATCAACCATGACATAAGTTTGACAGCGGCATCGGATGCGTTCTGCCTCATCCCAGTCTTCCGGCAGCTCTTGCTGAGTTAAAAATCTGATGAGCGGTGTCCTCCAGTCGGTGTCAATCATGGCGACCTGATCTGCCGCTTGCTCGTTGGGAGTTGGTTTGGCTGCAACAGTTGGCTCATAGAGATGCTCTACGAAAACGTCTGTTAGAGTGGCTTCTCGCTTGGACCCGAGCGCGCCAACTCGTCACCGCCTCGTTATTATGTCTTAGGACATGCGATAGCTCCGATCCATCAAACTGTCTTCAAGTTTGCAAACTTCTTGCCGGTAGGCCTCCATGGTGTCGTTTAGACAGGACCAGTCTTTCATCACTTGGTTGACAACCAGCTGGGAATCCCCTTTCACGACGAGTCGACGTATCCCGAGTGAAACTGCAAGCTGCAGTCCATGTAGCAGGGCTTCGTACTCGGCGACATTGTGTGAGGCGAAGAAGTGAAGGTGGAGAACATATCTTAGCCTTTCCCCAGTCGGGGAGATCAGCACAACTCCCGCTCCCAAGCCGGTGATCCTCTTGGATCCGTCAAAGTGCATGGTCCAGTACTGTAGGTCTTCTCGAGGTACATCTTGTTGTTGTTCGGTCCACTCGGCCAGGAAATCCGCCAGGGCTTGTGACTTTACCGACGTTCTTGCTTTGAAAGTTAAGTCCAGTGGCATCAGCTCCAGGGCCCACTTCGTGATGCGCCCAGTTGCTTCCCGGTTGTGGATGACATCGCCGAGTGGAAAGGAGGTGACGACTGTGACCGAGTGACCCTGAAATTAGTGCGTCAATTTCCTCGTGGTTATCAGAACACCATATAACAATTTTTGTACCTGAGGTTAGCGAATTTTGGCTCCTACCAATAATTCGCTAACAAAGTAGATTGGCCTCTGAATCTTCTGGACTCGCCCTTCTTCTTCGCGCTCGACCACGAGGACCGTGCGACCACTTGGTGAGTCATCGAGACGTGTAGCGGGGGCTCCCGAGGCCGAGGTGATGCTAGGACGGGCGGTGTCGTGAGGAATTCTTTAAAATCTTCGAAGGCCTTGTGGGCTTCCGTAGTCCACTGAAAGTCGTCCGTTTTCTTCAGCAACCTGAAGAAGGGCATGCCTCGTTCGCCGAGTCGAGAGATGAATCGGCTTAGCGCCGCCATGCAGCAGCAGAAGCTTCGAATGTCTTTATGGTTACTCGGGAGCTTCATACTCAGGATAGCGTTGATTTTTTCTGGGTTAGCTTCAATGCTGCTATGTGACACCATGAAGCCGAGCAGTTTGCCTAATGGCATGCCGAACGTGCACTTCTCCGGGTTCAACTTCATTCTGAAGGCCCGGATCGGCATCAGGTCTTCCTTCTGCTTGGTCTTGATGACGACGTCGTCGACGTAAGCTTCCACGTTCTTCCCAATCTGCGTCTGAAAACACCTTTGGATCATGCGCTGGTATGTGGCTCCGGCGTTCTTCAGACCGAAAGGCATCGTGATGTAGCAATAGGCCCCAAACAGCGTGATGAACGATGTTTTCAGGCAGTCGGATTCCTTCAAGCTGATTTGGTGGTAGCCCGAGTAACAATCCAAAAAGCTTAGGAGCTGGTAGCCGACTGTTGAGTCCACGACTTGGTCGATGCGAGGCAACCCAAATGGATCTTTGGGGCGAGCCTTGTTGAGGTCGGTGTAGTCAACGCACATGCGCCATTGCCCTGTCTTCTTCCGGACGGAACCGGGTTAGCCCGGCCGTCGATGCAGAACTTCTTTGATAAAACCGGCGGCTAAGAGCTTTGTGAGTTCTTCCTTGATGGCATCTTTTCGATCCTGAGCGAACCTGCGCAATCGTTGTTTGATTGGTTTTGCATCATCTTTGACGTGTAAAGAGTGCTCGATCACCTCCCTAGGAATTCAAGGCATATCAGATGGTTTCCAAGCAAAAACATCTTTATTATTTTGGAGGAAGGTGACGAGCGCGCTTTCCTATTTAGGATCTAGTTTAGCGCCGATTACAGTGGTTTTTGAAGGATCCGATGGATCAAGGGAGATCTTCTTCGTTTTGGCATCGCCTTGACCCGACTTGGCTATCTTCTTTGCAGGGATTTCACCCTCTGTAGAAGTTGATGCAGCCAATCGGATTTCCTCCTGGCTACGCAATCTCTCGCGAGATTGGGCCATGTCACAGCTTTCCTTGTCGCAAGTGAAGGCTTGTTTGACGTCGCTGCGAAGAGTGATGACGCTGTTTGGTCCCGGCATCTTCATGCAGAGGTAGGTATAGTGCGGTATCGCCATGAACTTGGCGAGTGCAGGCCTTCCAATGATTGCGTGGTTGGCCGTCTCGAAGTTGGCCACCTCGAAAGTGATATTCTCCGTTCGAAAGTTCTCGCGAACTCCGAAGGTGACCAGAAGGGCGATGTGCCCGAGTGGCGTGGACGACAGCCCCGGGATAACTCCGTGGAAAGGGGCTGAGCTTGCCTTCAGTTCGGCTCTCGGGATTTGCATCTCGTCCAAGGTCTTGCGAACAGAATATTGAGGGCGTTGCCCCCGTCAATGAGGACGCGCTTCAGCTTGATGTTGCGGACCACCGGGTCTAGGACTAGGGGATACCGCCCCGGGTGAACCACTCGGTCAGGGTGATCCGAGCGGTCGAATGTAATAGCCACCTCCGACCATCGTAGGTATTGTGGGACCTCAGGTTGTGCCGCGTTGACCTCGCGGTCGGTTAGCTTCTGTTTCCTCTTGGATTCATAGGCTTGCGGCCCCCTGAAGATGTGATTCATCTCGCCCACAGGATCTTGAAAGGGCTCCGCATTTCCTGTCGGGTTGTTCTTCTTGGTGCCCGATGGACCGGCTTCGTCAGTCGGCTTCTTGTTGAGTTGTGCCGCATATTGCTCGGTGAATTGCTTGTAAATGAAGCAATCCTTGGCCGCGTGCTTGTGGTTGGGATGATGCGTGCACTGAGCGTTCATGATGGCGTCATAGGCCGTGACTCAGGGACAGCGTTTGGAGTTGGACATCGCGGCAACCAGGTGCTCAGGTCGGCGCTTGCGGTCCTTCTGGCCCTGGTTGTGGTTGCCATTATCCTTCTTAGGATGCCGGCTTCCTCCCGACTGCTTGTCGTCCCTTCTGTCAGGCCGGTCTTGGCGCGCCGCTTTGATCGCGTCGCTGGACTTGGCGTATGAGTTCGCCGTCTCGAACATCTGCTTCACCATCTTCGGTGGCTTGCGCCCAAATTTTCCGATCAACAGTTCATCACGGACTCCCTTCTGGAAGGCGGCGATGATGATGTCGTCGGTGATGTTGGGGATCTTGTTGCGCTTTTCGGAGAAGCGCCGGATGTAGTCCTTCAATGGCTCGTCTGGCTTCTGGACGACGTTGTAGAGGTCGAAGTGGGTCCAAGGCCTTTCAAAAGTGCCTTGGAAGTTGGCGATGAAGTGGTCCCTTACTCGCTCCACGAGCTGATCGAGCCTCTTGGCAAGCTTGTGAGCCAATTCCTGGCTGAGTTAGCAAGGGCAACAGGCAGGTAATTGGTCATGGCCTTGTTGTCACCTCCTGCCGCACGGATGGCGAGGGTGTACATGGTTAGCCACGACTCGGGGTCGGTCTTCCCGTCGTATTTCTCGATTCCTGTTGGCTTGAAACCATTCGGCCAATGCACTTGGCGCAGGTCCCGAGTGAAAGCGGGTACTCCATCGTCATTGCTGTCGGGCGAGCCCCTTCGATCTTCGCGGGAGCGCTGATCTCGTTCTTGATAGCGTCGGTCGAGGACTTCCCGCCGATCGCTCAGCGGGGTCCTTGGCAGGCTGCTTCGGTAGTCGGAGTTATTGCTGCGGCGGACCCGGTGGTGGACGGGTGGTCGTCCGTGCCGCTTCTCGCGGGAGTCGACCGATTGCTCCTGATGCTTGCGCGTGGTCTGGTGGCGAAGGTCTCTTGACCTAGTGGCCGTCTGGTCTTGCTCGGGCCTCTTGTAATCCTTTGACCTCAGCGGGGGGAGTCGGCTTCTGTCGGGCGTTTCTGCCACGGACTCACTCGGTCTTCATGCTGAGGTGGAGGGAGAACCATTGGCTGTAGCCGCGACGATGGTCTTGATCTTGTCCAAGATTGGCGTCACGTTGGGGGTGCCGTCTTGATTACGGTGTCCAGAAGGGTGAGAGCGGCAACGGTGTTCTGCTGAGGCGTCTGGAAGATGTTGGTGTTATGGATTCGCGTCTGAAGTATGGCCTCCCGAGCGGATCGTCCGGTCGCCCTCAGGTCCCTCTTTCTCCTGTCGGCTTCCTCCTTGCGCGTCTTCTCATCTTCCGCCAGCTTGTGCTCCTGCTCAAGCCTGGCTTATTCTTCCTCTGCGACCCTGCGGGCCATGGCTGAGTCGGTCTCGGCCACCTCAGCCATGAGGACATCGAAGCATTTTGGCTCGTAGTCCTTATCGCAGTCGGAGTCGTTGGCCTCGTCCGAGGGGATGCCGTAGAGATCGTCAAAGCCTGAAGAGCTGAGGTATTCATCGAGCTCCGAGGATGAGCATGACCCGAACGGTTGGAGGATGACGGCGATTTCCCTTGAGCCCGGGTGGTTCGGATCTGGATCGTTCCAGTTCGAGCCATAACTTGATGACGTGGATCCCTCCGAGTGGGTCGATCTTGACTCGGGGGAGAGGAGTTTGCAGTAGATCTCAGCGACGTTTGGTAATCCAAACGGTGCCGAAATAGTTTCTCCCTCCGAGTAGATCGATTCCGACGGGGAGGTGAGAAGACAGCTGTAGATCCCAGCGGCGTACGGTAGCCCGAACGACACCGAGTGGGTTCCTTCTCTTGAGTGGATGGACTGCATCTTGGAAGTCAGGATTGTGTCGTAGATCTTGGCGTTGTTTGGTAACCCGAACGGCGCCGAACGGGTTCCCCCTCCCGACTGCTCCGAATCCGAGCCGGGGAAGGAGAGCTTGTTGAAGCCGTTGGCGGCGAAGTTGTCGATGCCTAAAGAAGATCCCATCGCACTTGTCGGCGAGATTGTCGAAGAAGTCTTGACGCGCAGGCCCCTACCTGGCACGCCAACTGTCGAAACTCGGTTTCAACAATAGAAAATTGGGGGTGCAGTCAAGATCGCCAAGCACAATGGGTTAGGTGAAAAACAAGATTTAGACAGGTTCAGGCCCTCCCGTGAGGTAATACCCTACTCCTGTTTCAGGGATTCGATCCGCCGAGTGTTTATTGATCTCTTGAATCTAAAGCTAAAAGCTGATAAAGCATATCCCTCAAGGGACGCCCCTTACCCCCCTTATATAGTCTTGGGAGACGGGTTCACAAATCGAAAACCCTATCTTACTCTAAGTCGGTTTCCTCAATCTTACCAAACCGTGACTATGAGTCGTTGCCTTATCTAATCGGCAACGTAACACCCAAGTCATAGTTGGTTTACATAATTGGCAGGCGCAACATATCCCTATCTCCAGTCAGATAAGCTTGCCATGTGGATATCCGATTGTCATAATCTCCACATAAGGTGACGTCCGGATTGCAAGAGATCACGTGGGATACTTAGGATAAAGATTAATGCATGTGGTTGGTGAAGTTTCCATATGGTATACAATGGAGATATTGTGTGCGTATGGGATGCGGAGTTGTAATTTTGGAAAGAGTTCAAAATTGTGACAATTGGAATATGTAAAGTTTGTTTCTTGTACGAGAAGGTTTCCTAGTGGATTAGGACTTCTTGTATGAGTAGATTTGTGGCTTTGGGCTGCCTACCTCGTGTATAAATAGAGAGAGAGGGTGTGGCCTCCTGGTATGAGCTTTAGAGATAGTTGAGTTGTGAGAAATTTAGGGTTTCGAGTTTTTGTCGAAATTTTGTGAAGAGTGTTGTTGTTGCACTTTGTAGACACAGAGAGAAGTAATATATTTTTAATCTACTTTGAGAGTTCTTCGATTTATGTTTTCTCGGGTACGGCGGTCCAACCGGAGGAATAACTGTGGTTAGACCGGCGGCTTCTCATCGATCAGACCGCTCGGAGTACTGTGGTCAGACCGACGCACGATGGGTAGCGACTTCAGCAACATCTAGCGGTCAGACCGAATCTACACCTGCGGTCAGACCGGAGGTATACAAGCGGTCCGAGCAGCCGCAACAACTCCGATCGACCGAGATCTACATCGAATTTCGAGGGCAACTTTTATTTTCTCTAAAAGTTTGGTTTTTGGGTGTACCAACCATTCACCCCCCTCTGGTTGGCTTAGTTTGAATATTCGATCCTACAAGTGGTATGAGAGCTTTGTTTTCTTCTTTGGATTTTTATCAATCTAGAGTTTCTAAGCCATGTCTGATAAATTTTCAACTAAGCCACATGTTTTCGATGGTACCGATTTTGCTTGTTGGTGCAGTAAGATGCAATCTTATATCATGGCTCAAGATTATGGTGTTTGGCAAAAAGTTGCTCTTCCTAATGAGATTCCTAAAGTTATTAATACTGAGGCTTTGAAAACTGAGTTTAATAACAATTGCAAAGCTCGTAATATTTTGTTGAATGAGATTTGTCGTTCGGATTTTGATCATGTGTCACATCTTAATACCGCCAATGAGATTTGGGTTGCTTTGAGAAACTTTCATCAAGGAACTAATAACATTAAAGAACTTCGTCGAGATCTTTTCAAAAAGGAGTACATAAAATTTGAGATAAAACCTGCAGAAGCTTTGGATGATTATCTTGGTAGATTTAACAAAAATTTGAGTAATCTTAGATCTGTTGATTGTGCTTTTGATACAAATTATCCACAATCTAAGGTTTCTCGCCACTTTTTGAATGGTCTTGATATGTCTATTTGGGAGATGAAAGTTACCTCTATTTAAGAGTCTGTTGATATGTCTACTCTGACTTTAGATTCACTTTACACAAAACTCAAAACTCATGAGATGAATATTCTTTCTCAAAAAATTGATTCTAAGTCGAGTGCCTTGGTTTCTTCTTCAATTTCTTTGGATGTTGTTGCTTCTTCATCATCTCTCACTGCTCTTGCTTTGATTAATGCCATTTCCAATGAGCAACTCGGACAATTCGAGGAGGAGGACTTGGCTTTGGCCGCTAACAAAATTTCTCGAGCTATGAATAAAGTCAGGTACAGGAAAAGAGGTGGACCAGCTCGTTGCTTTGAATATGGTGCTTTAGATCACATTCGTTTGAACTGTCCTAAGCTTGGGAGAGGCAAGAAGGAAGACAAAGGTGGAGAGAAGATCAAGGATGACAAGCTCAAAGGAAAGAAATCCAAGGAGGTGCTGAGGAAGGTGCTGAGTAAAGTCTATGCCGCCTTTGAGCCATTAAGCGACATAGATTCTGATAGAGATGAAGAGAAGGACAAGAACATCTTCGGTGTTTGTTTCATGACACGTGGTGAATCAGATTCTGAAGATGAGGACAATGAGGTGAGTTCTCTTGAGGAAGCTATTCTTGTTTTAAGTGCAAAAAATAAAAAGTGTGAAAAGATGTATAAAAACAAGAATTTATAATTGAATCTCTAAATGGTGAAATTGCTAGATTAAAATCTTTTATTCCTAATGATGATGAGTGCAAAAATTGTGAGATTTTAATGCTTGAAATTTCAAAAAATAGAGATATCAATAGTACACATGATTTGGATACCAAACCTTGTTTAACATGTGATGCTAATGAGATTAAACTAAAGGATGCTTTAGCTCGTGTTATGCATATGGAAGAAATTGCTAAACAAGATGAAGTATATTCTTGCTCCAAATGTCGTAAAAACAAAGGTGTCATGGTAGATTATGAAAATTGTGCAAATTTGGAATAAGAGGTTTCTTATTTGAAAAGTTCCTTGCAAAGATTTTCTGATGGTAAGAAACAACTTAATATGATTTTGGATCAATCTAAAGTGACTAGCTACAATAGGGGTATAGGTTTTGATGCTCATGATTATTTCTCCAAAAATCCACCCAATGTTTTGAATATGACTGAACATGATGAAATTTTGACAAAACCTAATGATGTGAAAACAGTTTTTAAATTTTTGGAATTATGCCCTTTCTATGTGCCACATTAAAAGAAACTAAAACTAATATTTCAAAATCATCAACTACTAGGAGAAGTATACTTCTTCCTTTTGTGGTAAAGATGGTCATCTTGTTGGTTTTTGTTTCAGATTAGCACGTAAACAGAAAAGAGAGAGAAGTTATTTTTGAAAAATCAAAGTGGCAAAAATCTGGTTTTTCCTCGGGAAGACCGGTCAGACCACAATGGGTCTCTTGGTTAGACCGACGCCGGCAAGCGGTCGGGCAAGCATAGCCTCTGCTAGACCGACGCCGGCACGCGGTCGACCGGGCCGTACCACAACGGTCAGACTGGCAAGACGCATCGGTTAGACCGGTCTCAGATGATTTTTTCTGAAAATTCTAAAACTGCTTTTGCACATGGATATATGCCTATTGGATCTACTGGTCGTGTGTCTCAGTACTGGATACTTAAATTTCTTTTATCTAACCCCAGTACTGAGGCTTTGACATCCTCTTGTGTCTAGGCTTTGGTGGCAAGGAAGGAGAACGTGTGGATTATGGATTCCGGTTGTTCGCGGCACATGACCGGTGATAAATATTGGTTCTCCTCCCTCAAGATGGCATTCAAGACTGAATCTATTATCTTTGTGTTGACGCCAAATTCGTACCGCCGCAAGATGTGTTGACGTCGAACCACACGCTGGCCTGGGAGATCTGCTTAGCTCCAGTGCAGGACCTAAAATTGATGAAGTGCGGGCATGCCAGTCAGTTTGATCCTGCCACTGACAAGATATGCAAAATAGCGGAGCATAAATCATATCAGCCGATAGGCCGATAATCAAAACAACCGATCTATTAACAGCCGATTGTGTGATTCCAGCCGATGTCGATGTCCAGATAACTCGTCGGTTGAAACCCCAACGAAACTCTTATTGGCAGCCACCAGGCAGGCTAGAGACTATGGTTCTAATCACGACTTAGTAGATCAAACTGAACTGATACAACACTAAGTATGAAAAAAAAACGTAATATCTAGACAATCAAGCTCTTGACTAATTTTCAGGGTGGTAGATATCTAAACTAATCTAATCTAGTAAACAGTTTAGCAGGTATCAGCAGAGACCCTAAAACGAGAGATAGCCGATAGAGCTAAATTGAGATACTAGGACTAGATTAACAAAGACATATGATAAGACTGGCTAACCCACCGGTGAAACATTAGCATGAACCTATCGGCTTAACAAGACTTAGATTATCGATAACAATCTAGTAGGTCAGACCTAACCGATGCAGCACGAGATTATATATGATAATCTAATACTCAAGGAGCCGATAGATCTGTCTAATGTGATGGATATAACAAATCTACCTAAAGCGACATTACGTTTATAGAAACATCAACTTGATCAGAATATCGAACCTAACCGAGAAAGTCCTAACTAAGTCGATGTATCTATGAACGGTAATGAAACTAAAGATAGATACGATATACCTGGGCCGGTGGGACCTTGGACTTACCCCTTCGCCGGAGATCAAAGTCGATGCAGCCCCGCGTCGGGTGCCAAGTCTCGTTGGATGATGAACAAAGTGGAAAAGGCAAAAGGTGGCGATGCACCGAATTGTATTGATCGTGAGGATTGATTTACCTGGACCCCGGGCTTACATATTTATACCCGCAGGCTAACAGAGATCCTAACATATTACAATTCAAACTTTCCTAAAGATAAAAGAAAACAAACTGAATCCTTACCGGATACTAACACACTTTCCTAAAGATAAAATAAAAAGTTAACAAACTTGTCCTAATTAATGATACAAGCCGTATCCTTCTTCAACTTGGTGTCTTCTAGATAAGATCTTTTCAAACCGAATCTAACCAGAATCCAACTGCTGAAGATATTGATCCTCCATCGGCTGACGTAGAACTCTCAGCCGATTCTGCTTTGAGCCGATTTGAACCTTAAGCCTATGAGGACTCCAGGGCTTACCAAATTTTATTGTTAACACATGCCCCTCAGTTTTGGAGTATGAGAAGTCATGCTTCAAAATTATCCTGGCCTTGATCACCCCAAAACTGATTCTTCTCTTCTTCTTGACATCGGCCCTAGTAAGCCTATACCTTCTGTAGTAGATGAGCTAGGCTGTCAAACTCATGGAAGAAAAACCTGTCTTTGGTAGCCGCTGACAACCGTTTAAATGCAAGATCTGCTATCTGCTCATTACTCAGGCTCAAACTATAACATCGGCTGCGGAGGTAATGAAACCTTTGAATATATTCTTTAGCCGATTCCCCTTCTTGTTGTTTGATTGATATCAAGTCTGCAAGCTTCAACTCATCAATCTCAGCAAAGAAGTACATGTGAAACTGTTCCTCAAGATCAGCCCAATTTTCTTTAGACTGATATTGTTGAGTTTCCTCTGGCCGATAATGTTGTTGTGGCTTTTCATGTTGATATGCTTGCCCCTGAGCCAATATTGTTGTTGCCGATGATGTTGAAATCACTCACCAATCATCCTCGGAACTATCTACTCGATCAAACCACGTAATGTACTTATCAAAACTCTGGATTGATCGAACACAGCGCGATGAAGGACTTCATCAACCATCTCTTGAAGTACCTTGTCGAACATCGGCTCGGTAGATTCTTCCCTATCTTCATTCATCGGCTCGAGAGAATGCTCTTCCTCGGCCTTGACTTATTTATCAAACATTGTGGGTTCCACAAGCCGTGTAAACAATCGTGAGGTCCCACCGGACGTGCCAAAAATGTGTTGACGCCAAATTCATACCGCCGCAAGATGTGTTGACGTTGAACCACACGCTGGCCTGGGAGATCTGCTTAGCTCCAGTGCAGATCCTAAAATTGATGAAGCGTGGCCATGCCAGTCAGTTTGATCTTGTCACTGACAAGATATGCAAAATAGTGAAGCATAAATCATATCGGCCGTTAGGCCGATAATCAAAACAGTCGATATGTGTGACATCCGATTGTGTGATTCCAGCCGATGCTAATGTCCAGATAACTCGTCGGCTGAAACCCCGACGAAACCCTTATTGGCAGCCACCAGGCAGGCTAGAGACTACGGTTCTAATCAGGACTTAGTAGATCAAACTGAACTGATGCAGCACTAAGTATGAAAAGAAACGCAATATCTAGACAATCAAGCCCTTGACTAATTTTCAGGGTGTTAGATGTCTAAACTAATCTAATCTAGTAAATAGTTTAGCCGGTATCGGCAGAGACCCTAAAGCGAGAGACAGCCGATAGAGCTAAATTGAGATACTAGGACTAGATTAACAAAGACATATGATAAGACCGGCTAACCCTCCAGTAAAACATTAGCATGAACCTATCGGTTTAACAAGACTTGGATTATCGATAACAATCTAGTAGGTCGGATCTAACCGATGCAGCACGAGATTATATATGATAATCTAATATTCGATGAGCCGATAGATCTGTCTAATGTGATGGATATAACAATTTATAGAAACATCGACTTGATTAGAATATCAAACCTAACCGAGAAAGTCCTAACTAAGCCAATGTTTCTATGAACGGTAATGAAACTAAAGATAGATACGATATACCTGGGCCGGCGGGACCTTGGACATACCCCTTTGCCAGAGATCGAAGCCGATGCAGCCCCGCGTCGGGTGCCAAGTCTCGCCGGATGATGAACAAAGTAGAAAAGGCAAAAGGTGGAGATGCATCAAATTGTATTGATCGTGAGGTTACCTGGACCCCGGGCTTACATATTTATACCCGCAGGCTAACAGAGATCCTAACAAATTACAATTCAAACTTTCCTAAAGATAAAAGGAAACAAACTGAATCCTTACCGGATACTAACACATTTTCCTAAAGATAAAATAGAAAGTTAACAAACTTGTCCTAATTAATAGATATAAGTCGTATCCTTCTTGAACTCGGTGTCTTCTGGATAAGATCTTTCCAAACCAAATCTAATCAGAATCCGACTGTTGAAGATATTGATACTCCATCGGCTGATGTAGAACTCTTAGCCGATTCTGCTTTGAGCCGATTTGAACCTTAAGCCGATGAAGACTCTGGGGCTTACCAAATTTTGCTATTAACACTTTGGTGATGCTTCTACAAGTGTCGTTCTTGCTACAGGATCCATCAAGGTAAGTGACAAGTTTGAATTGAAAGAAGTAGCTTTGGTTGAGGATTTAAAGTATAATTTTATTTCAGTTTCACAAATTGTTGATGAGAATTTTGAGGTTCACTCTAAGAAAACTGAAAGTAAAATATTTGATTCTTGTGGTGATTCTGTGTTGAATATTTCTCGCTATGGAAGAGTGTTTAAAGCTGATTTTGGAAATCCTGTTTCACCTGTTGTAACATGTTTGGTTGCGAAATTCAACAAAGATTTGATGTTTTGGCATCGCAGACTTGGACATGTTGGTTTTGATCATCTCACTAGGCTTAGTGGTTTGGATCTTGTTCGTGGTTTACTTAAACTTAAGAAAGATCTTGATTTGGTTTGTACACCGTGTCGTCATGATAAGATTGTTGCTTCTTCACATACTCCTATTATTTCTGTGATGACGGATGCACCGGGACAACTTTTACATATGGACACTATTGATCCAGCTACAGTGCAATCCGTTGAAGAAAAGTGGTATGTGTTGGTTGTTGTTGACGATTTTCTCGATATTTTTGGGTTTTCTTTATGGCAACTAAGGATGAAGCTTTTGGGCACTTTCGGAGTTTGTATCTTAGATTGAATTGTGAAATTTCCGGTTCTTTGAAAAGAATTAGAAGTGATAATGGAGGTGAATTTAAGAATGCTTCTTTTGAACAATTTTGCAACGAAAAAGGTCTTGAACATCAATTTTCTTCTCCTCGTGTTCCACAACAAAACGGTGTTGTTGAAAGGAAAAATCATTCTTTAGTTGAAATGGCTAGAACAATGTTTGATGAGTATCACATTCCTAGGAAATTTTGGACCAAAGCTATTAACACTGCATGTTATGTTTACAATCGTGTTTTCTTGAGATCAAAACTTGGAAAAACACCTTATGAGCTTCGTTTTGGACATCAACCCAAAGTTTCACATTTGTGTGTTTTTGGTTTGCAAGTGCTTTGTCTTGAAATCTCGAAATTTGGATAAATTTGAGGCACGTTCTACTGATGGATTGTTTGTTGGTTACCCCGCACATTCTCGTGGCTATCGTGTGCTTGTTTTGAAAACTAACAAAATTGTTAAGACTTGTGAAGTCACTTTTGATGAGGCTAGTCCAGGTACTACACCAGATCTTACAGGTACATTGTCACAGGCTCAGGGGGAGGATGGTCGCATTTTTGAAGACGAAAGCGATGACGATGATGACGAGGTCAACCTGGCTGGTCAGACTGCCCGAAGCCATCGGTCAGACCGGAGTAGGATGTCCGGTCAGACCGGCGGGAGGCACGGTTAGACCGGCGGGGGCCATCTACCTCGGGTTCTCTCAATGCTGATCAAGGTGGCTCTTCAGAAGCTACAACCAGTGAAGGTTCAGAATGTGAATCAACCTCAGAAGTTGTTGCACCTTTACACATTCAACAACGACATCCACCAGAACAAATAATCGGTAATATAGGTGAGCGGACTACAAGGTCAAAGGTAACTTCTCATGATGTTTGCACAAATTCTGCATTTGTTGCTTCTTTTGAACCCAAAGATGTTACTCATGCACTAACTGAAGAATCGTGGATTAACGTCATGCAAGAAGAACTTGAAAATTTTGAGAGAAATAAAATTTGGACTTTAGTGAAACTACCTTCAGGACATAACATTATTGGAACCAAGTGGGTTTTCAAAAATAAACAAAATGAAGATGGTTTAATTGTTAGGAATAAAGCTAGACTTGTTGCTCAAGGTTTTACTCAGGTGGAGGGTTTGGATTTTGATAAAACTTTTGCTCCTGTTGCTATGATTGAGGCAATTGGACTTTTGTTAGCTTTTGCTGCTTCAAAAAGTTTTAAATTATATCAAATGGATGTTAAAAGTGCTTTTCTAAATGGCTATATACAGGAGGAAGTTTATGTTAAACAACCACCGGGTTTTCAAAATCATGTTTTTCCTAACCATGTTTTTAAATTGTCTAAAGCTTTGTATGGTTTGAAACAATCACCTAGAGCATGGTATGATAGACTTAAGAACTTTTTGCTTGCAAAAGGTTTTCAAATGAGAAAGATTGACAAAACGCTTTTTGTTCTTAAGCATGGTGAAAATCAACTTTTTTGTTCAGATCTATGTGGATGATATCATCTTTGGTTGTTCAACTCACGCTTTGGTTGTAGAGTTTGCAGAGACTATGCGCAAGAAATTTGAGATGAGCATGATGGGTGAGTTGTTGTATTTTTTGGGATTACAAATTAAGCAAACACATCAAGGTACGTTTGTGCATCAAACGAAGTATACCAAGGATCTTTTGAGACGTTTCAAGATGAAGAATAGCAAGCCAATCTCCACATCTATTGGTTCTACTGATGTGTTGGATCCCGATGAAGATGGTGAAGCTGTGGATCAAAAAGAGTATAGAAGTATGATTGGATCTTTGTTGTATCTAACTGCTTCTAGGCCAGACATACAATTTGCTGTGTGTTTGTGTGCACATTTTCAAGCTTCTCCTCATGCTTCACATCGTCAAGCGGTCAAGCGAATAATGAGGTATTTGAATCATACACTTGAGTTTGGAATTTTGTATTCTACTTCATCTTCTACATGCTTAAGTGGTTATTCCGATGCTGATTTTGTGGGTTGTAGAATTGATAGGAAAAGTACTAGTGGAACATGTCATTTTCTTGGTACGTCATTAATTACATGGTCTTCTAGGAAACAATCTAGTGTAGCTCAATCAACTGCTGAATCAGAATATGTTGCTGCTGCTAGTTATTGTTCTCAGATTCTTTGGCTTATTTCAACTTTGAAATATTATGGACTTACTTTTGAGAATGTTCCTCTTTATTGTGGCAATACAAGTGCTATTAATATTGCTAAGAATCCTGTACAACACTCACACACAAAGCACATTGATATTCGCTTTTACTTTTTGAGAGATCATGTTGAGAAGGGGGGTGTTAAATTGAAATTTTTGGATACTAAGTTGCAACTTGCGGATATTTTCACTAAACCATTGGATTCATCTCGCTTTGCTTTTCTTCATGGAGAGTTGGGAATTATTCATCCTTTTGGCATGATTTGAGGGGGAGTTTTGTGCTCTTGGTTTTATCAAGCAATTTTTGAATGAAGTAAATTGAAAAAGAGAGCTTTGTTGATACATATAGTATTTTCATATGCATGCTAGCAATGCTATGAAGGTTTATTTGTCATTAACATAGCTTGTATGTATTCTAGTCTTTTTATGAAGCCTAGATTTTACTTTTAAGTGATATGATGCATGACACTTTAATTTACTTGAATTAATAAAATATGCAATGTTGATATTGCTGCATAGTTTGGATTGTAAATGCTTTTATATATGTTGTGTTAATTGTTATTCCTCAAATCGCTTTAAAATTTCTCATTGTGCAAGAGAATAAAAATTATCTATGAGGAAAAAATACCAAATCCTTGGAAACAGTCTTGACGACAAGGACGTATTCGATGTGAGCAAAAATAATGGGTGTCGAATCCTTGGAAACAGCCTTGACGGTAAGGACGTACCCGGAATAATTGAGAGAAAAATATTAGCAAAACTTGGCTCAAATAAATATGAGAAAAAATTCTCTTGATTGTTTTGTGCAAAAAAAAGTTATTTTGAGAAAGAGTAATGGTTGCAATAGGTATATATGATTGGGTTTATTTTTCCACCTATGTGCTTGTGAAGATGTTGCATTATAAATCGTTTGAATCCATGAATTTTGATTGTATTATTAATCTTACTTGTACAATCTTTCGTTCATGATTATACTCTAATTCATATTTGCTATACATTTGATGGGTTTATCTTCTTATTATTTCAACACATGACATGACTTGCTATAGGTATGATGCTAAGCTCTTGAATATTAATGTACATAATTCTTATGCTTGATGAAATCATTGTTAAAAAGTGCAAGTTTTTTCAGGGCGAAAGGATTTCTTTCTTTGAACAAGGGGCAGAAATTTTCTTTGAATTTTTGAGCACTCTGATGCTTTTTACCATTTTTGTTTTTAATTTTCCAAACATCAAAATGAAACATTTTTACTTAGTTTGCCAATGTGTTCATCAAGGGAGGATTGTAAAATTAAAGTGTGTTTGATTCTTCTATGGTGATGAACAATTGGCATATGTGTTTATTGGTTTTGATATTTTGAGATTATTGGCGAAGTGGTTTTGGAGTTGGATTTTCGGACGGTGAACAGTGGACTGTTGTTGCGTGGTCCGGTCGGGCCGGACTTGAGTGCAGGTCGGGCCGGAGGTTGTGCGGTCGGACAGGGCTTGTGCTTCCGGTCATTGTCACACCACGAGTTTTGCCCTAAATTGTTTAAATAATTTACCTTGAAATAATCGGAATTTCGGAATTAACACGGAGCCAACCAGTAATTTTTAAAATACAATTAATAAATGGAAACGGCATGGTAGGATATTTTTCTTGAATTCGCATGTCAAAATGCACTAAAGAATTTTTTTGGAATTTTTAGAGCACCCTAAGTATTTTTAATCAATTAAATAAGAAATCAGGAATTAATTAAGCCCCAAAATCCTTTTTCCTTTTTTTCTTTTTCCTCCGTATGCGGCGGTACAGTGTTCCCGCCCTTTCCAACTTGGGCCGTCGGCCGGTTTCCTCCCGGCCGAGCCGCTCCGCGCGCGCCTCCCTTCGGTCGTGGGCCGAAGCCCGCGACGCCGCCGCGCCACGCAAGTCCGCGAACCATCCCTCGCTCCGCGAGTCACCGACAGGTGGGCCTCGCCCGTCAGGTCTTCGTCCCCGCGCCCGGTCGGCCCAGCCGCCGCCCCGCCATGCGCGCCGCCGCTCCGCTCTGTTCCGCTTGAACCAGTGCCACGTCGGACCCATGCCGGGCCCGATCTCGCAACGCCGCATCCATCTCCGCGCCCTTCGCGTTCGATGGAAACCATATCCGCGAGGAATTCGCTGCCGCCGTTTCTCTCTCTCTCTCCAAGTCCGTAACCAACGGCGACAAATCCGCGCCTATCCCGTGCCCTTTCCGATCTCGTTGCGCCTCTATAAAGTTCCCTCTTCGCCGCCGCGCGTTTCCCCTTTGTTTCCCTCTCATGTTAACCCTAAAAACCGCCGCCGCCATCGTCGTCTTCTCCAACGCCGGTGAGTGCGCCGCCGCTTCCTTTCTCTGGTTTTCCCGTGTTGTCCCTCGAGTCGTTTCCCCGCGCATCGCTTTCGCTCTCCGTCGTCGTCTCCCGCGCCCGCAGTGCCCTCCGTCGTCGTTGCCGGTGCCGCCGAAGATCGGTCGGCCGCCGCGTAGCCATGGCCGGCGAGCGAGCTCGAGCCGCCGCCGCCCAAAACCCTAACCCTAGCGCCGCTCTTCCAGGGCCGTCCGATCGGCCGGATCGGGTGGATCCGAACCGTCCGATCCCGCCCAATCCGTCGCCGTTCGATCCGATCGCCGCGCGCTGGATGGCCGCCGCGTGTCCGCCCTCGGCCGCCACCCGAACCCTAACCCTACCTGCGATCCGCACTGTCAGATCCTTCGGATCGGGCGGATCTGGACCGTTCGCTCCCGCTCAAGCCGTCGCCGTCCGATCGCCGCCGCTCCTCGCGGATGCGTGCCGCGTGTCCCCGCACTCGCCGCCGCCGCCGTGGACTCGGTCCACCATGGACCGCGCCCACGCCGCTTGCATCGGCCGCTTGCGCCGTGACGTCGCCCTACGCTGCGCCATGCTTGCGTTTTACGTTTAGTTTAAAAATCGCAATTAAACTTCTAAAATCCATATCTTTTGAATCCGAGCTCTGTTTTAGCCCATTCAAATTTCATTAAATCCAGAAAAATGTCAAGAATCCATTAAAAATACTTTTCAGTGCTATTTCAGTAGACCTTTTAGGGTGTTTGTTGAGTGCTTTGTTTGTCGTGTATATCCCGAGTTTTCCGCGAGCCCGTTCTCTTGAAGTAGTCGCCGAGGTTCCTCGTCTCCGAACAAGGCAAGTCATACCTTACATTGACCATATTGTACCTATTTTATGTAAATACCTCTTTTCTTTCAAATACTGCATATGTTTTAGAATGTCATTTCATGGGATGATTATACCTATTGTACTCAACCATAGGATTGTTTACCTTATACCATTGATAACTTGGGCTTCAATGTGACTAGATGATAGCTTAAGGTTTGCTTAGTTATGCTTAGCTCAACTAGCTCACTTAAGGGAATCACACTAATCAAGTATATTACTAGAAGTTAACCCTCAGATGAGGTTAAGATGTGACACTATTTCTAATAATATTGAATTATGAAAAGGGTGGGTCGTGAGCACATGGTTGGACTTTGGTTAGCGTGCTCATGACAATTAAGGACCGGTTCTCGGGAAACCCTGGAAGAAATGACGTGCATACCACAAGCCAGCATGGGTAATGGCTGGGTCCGTAGCATAGCTGTCTTTAGCCAACGTATCCTAGAGAGGGTAGGCGTGATGGAGTTGGGTCGGCCCCGGATTTAAGGGTTGATCAGCTTCCAGATTCACCGCGGCACTAGAGGGGGCTACCCATTGCCCGATGGGAGTGGGGGCGAAACCTTGGTGTGGTACAATTGGTTGGAGGGGGTTATGTGAAGGGTCCTGTCACAGTTCCTTTCCGGGGTACCGTGGTGGTGCACCGGCGCACGGTAACGTGTTGTGGGATTGTGTCTTGTGGGTACAGTTGTACACCTCTGATCAGAGTAAAAAAAATATTCGAATAGTCGTGCCCACGGTTACGGGCGATCGACCAGATTCACCTTGATTAGTTTCACTTATTTACCTGAATGAAATGTTGGAATGTGACTAGTGCAGGTGGATGAATGGGCCTATTGCAACGTGGTCTTAGCGTTGGACAGTGTTTATTTAATACTGCTTAATTATTACTACTGTTTTACTATCTTCACATATCGTTATTATATTCTGCAAATGCTATTTATGCAAATTGAGCCTCTTATCCTTTTCCTTGTTATTTATCTTGCATCATGTCCCCTTTTCCGGTGTGACTTGTTGAGTACGGTGGTTGTACTCAGCCTTGCTTCTTTTTCCCCTTTCAGTGCCAGAGGTTGAGATCAAGGTCTCCAAGGAGGTGTAGGCTTGTTCGATGTCAGGGGTTAGCTGTGGTGTTGGCGTTTCGCTTCGCTCGTGTCAAGTTTAGCTTAAGTCAGTTTTATTTTCCTTTCCGCTGCATTTGTGTAACTCTTTTATATTGTTTCTAAGACTAGGATTCTGTATTATCAATAACGTCGATTTGTGTACCTCGGCTGATGCCTAGACGAGGGTGAAATGCACAAATTAGCTGCAGAAATTCTGGTGTGAATTTCTGGGCGTGACACTGACCGAGCGACCTAGTCCGATTCCAGATCAATTTCTTGTCAGTTTTGGTTTCCGGTAGTTTCTTATCCATGATTATTTCGTGTTTCTATACGTATGAATATTGTTGTGCGCTGACAATGAGTCAAGTTGGAGATAGCTTGTGCTTGGATATGGTTTCTTTGTTTAATTCATGTGTAGGTAATCTTTACGCCTCGGGAGAGTATTGCCAGTGATGGATTTGGAGTCAACTTGGAGATAAGGTGACGTCTGGATGGCAAGAGATCACGTGGGATACTTAGGATAAAGATTAATGCACGTGGTTGGTGAAGTTTCCATATGATATACAATGGAGATATTGTGTGCATATGGGATGCAGAGTTGTAATTTTGGAAAGAGTTCAAAACTGTGACAATTGGAATATGTAAAGTTCGTTTCTTGTACGAGAAGGTTTCCTAGTGGATTAGGACTTCTTGTATGAGTAGAATTTGTGGCTTTGGGCTGCCTACCTCGTGTATAAATAGAGAGAGAGGGTGTGGCCTCCCGATATGAGTTTTAGAGATAGTTAAGTTGTGAGAAAGTTAGGGTTTTGAGTTTTTGTCGAAATTTTGTGAAGAGTGCTGTTGTTGCACTTTATAGACACAGAGAGAAGTAATATATTTTTAATTTACTTTGAGAGTTCTTCGATTTATGTTTTCTCGGGTACGGCGGTCCAACCGGAGGAATAAGCGTGGTTAGACCGGTAGCTTCTCATCGTCAGTGCTCGGAGATGCTGCGGTCGAGACCGGCGCGCGATGGGTAGCGACTTCGGCAACATCTAGCGGTCAGACCGGATCTACACTGCGGTCGGACCGGAGGTATACAGGCGGTCAGACAGACGTAACAACTCCGGTCAGACCGAGATCTACATCGAATTTCGAGGGCAACTTCTATTTCCGCTAAAAGTTTGGTTTTTGGGTGTACCAACCATTCACCCTCCTATGGTTGGCTTAGTTTGGATATTCGATCCTACAACTATTTTTTTCAGAAAAGAAATATATAAATGAAGCTTTTAAGGAACAGCAAAATTAAGTGAACAAGATATATAGTAAACAAGACTTTTTTAACACGCATGAATACTAGTAAAAAATCTAACCCCAAGCTTAAAGCTTCTTTGGTCAAAGCATTCAACCATTAACAAGAACATGAAACCGCAAAGTGAATCTAATAACAGTAATCAAGCTCAAGCCATGAAGACAGTTTTTTTGGCAGACATTACCACTGATGACTTGATGCAAAATATGGATGGACTCAAGCCCTCTTGATAATTACAGTATGAAGGTTGGGAAGATGGCTTGCTTCAAGTCTCAGCTCATCCAGCAGAGCATCCATGCATGAAGTAGATTTAGCTCTTATTTCAACTGTCTGGAGACTTCGCAGATACTTGGTCCCTTTTATGCTCTTTAGAGTGGCATCACGAAATGATGCCACCAACACCAACTTGTGGAGCTTCTGCATAGCTCGTTTCCTCCAAAATCATCTGGAGAGGCCCATTCCAACCTTGAATTGCAAGTAACTGAAGATTGGGAAACCCTGAGGGTGCAACAACAAACTTCTCTATGGCAAATGCAAACCATAGTCTAAGAGAAAACAATCGCGGGAGCTTATGGAGAATCTGTATGTTATCCTCCTTTAATTTAGTAATACCAAGAGTTAATTTTACGAGGTTATCCAGCGACGCCATCCAACTTGGCAATGCTTCCAATCTTACATATAACAGGAGGCTTTGCAGGAGAAGAGGTGGGGAGGACGAGAAATCAAGTGGCAAAGAACAAGTTCTCCTGTCTGTTTCAATTGAGAGTGACAGGAGGCACCTGCTTAAGTTAGCAATGATGGTGAGTAGGGACTCCTAGTTCTCCTTGTTGAAACCATCATGGGACCGTATGCGGAGCTTGTTAGAATAAAACGTGTGTGCCTAGTTTGTTTACTGCATCTTTTTGATTTGGTCATGCATGAGCTATTCGATTTGTGTGGCAGCTGTCTAGGGATCCGAGTATAGCTCATGATGCTCGCGTTGTTCGCCATGAAAGAGAGGAGCCCATGTGTTGCGGGGATGGATGCAGGTGAACGCATGACGCAAGAATCGGTCCTGGTAGTTTCTATTTCAGTTATAAACTTCAGCCTATATAATGAAGCAAATCGAAAAAGCAGCAAGCTGTTAGCACTACGCAAAAGCCGATAGCTGATAGCGCCTGCACAAAAGCCGATAGCCAATAGCCGATAGCTATAGTTCACGTGCATGGTGTTTATCCGAGTTCCTTTGTTTGATCGTTGGGTTTCCTAACAATTGGTATCAGAACGAGGTTTAGGGAGTGGACTCGTGATTGCGTGTTGGAAGGAGTACTAATGATGCGCCGTCGCTCATCATCTCCTATCAACCACACTCCTCATGACTTCGGCAGTCGCGCCTCAGCCAGCGGCGGGGGTGACCGCGAGCTGATTATACACCACGTGGTCAAGGAAGGAGGAGGTCCGACAAACTACCCTTTGCTATCCAAGACGAACTACAATGATTGGGCACTCTAGATGAAGATCAAGCAGCAGGCTCGCCGTCTATGGGCAGCGATCGAGCCCGATGACGTGGACGTTGCACTACACGAGTCGGTGAACTCCGGGCCAGTCCACAAGGATGACAAGTGCCGAAATTGCGGCAAGTTTGGCCACTGGTCCAAGGATTGTAGGAGCAAGGCCAAACGTGAGGACCACACCCATGGGGCCGAAGACGATGAGCCCATGTTGCTGCTCCTCACCGGTGGGAGTGTTGACTCCCTTGACGCGGCGGTCATGCTAGAGCGCGAGCCACCAGTGCCACCGCCTCAGTGCCTGTTGCGCCTCTCCCCCTTCAAGTTGGTGGAGAAGGTGTTCGCGGTGGTTTATGACACCGTAGACCGTGACCCTCGCAGTTGGATCATCAACTCCGGTGCCTCAAACCACATGACCAGGTGTCGAGCAGCGTTCTCCGACCTCGACACCGGCATCATTGACAACGTGCACCTTGGCGATGGCTCAGTTGTCTTGATTGAGGGATGCGGCATAGTACGCTGCAAAAATGGTGAGCATCGCACATTGTCCAATTGCTATTACCTACCGCGACTTGGAGCGAACATCATTAGCGTTGGCCAGCTCAATGAGGCCAGCCTCGACGTCTAGGTCAAGAACGGGTTAAGGCGAATCTGGGACGAGGAGATGCAACTATTTGCCAAGATAAGATGTAGCCTAGGCCGCTTTACGTGCTTGACGTCACCCTCGCACGGCCGGTCTGCTTGATGGCACACGTCGGCGACGACGCCTGGCGCTGGCACGTGCAGTTCGGCCACGCCAATTTCACCGCGCTGCAGAAGATGGGACAAGAGCAGCTCGTATAGGGACTGCCCCTTCTCAAGTAGGCTGAGCAGGTCTGCAAGGCTTGCCTAGCAGGCAAGCACCACTAGAGCCCGTTCCCGCAAAGCGCCGAGTACCGCCACACCGAGTCGCTCGGGTTGCTGCACGACGACCACCAAGACCCCATCTCGCCTCCAACTCCAAGCAGCAACCACTATTTTCTACTGCTCGTTGATGATTACAGCTGCTTTATGTGGGTGGCGTTGCTCCTCACCAAGGATCAGGCACTAGCGGTGATCCGCTGCATCCAGGCGACTGGTAGAGAAAAAGCGGGCATAAGCTTTGCCCCTCCACATAGATCAAGGGGGGAGAGAATTCACTGTCAGCCACTTCTAGGATTGCTACGCCAAACTGGGCATAAGGCGCAAACTCACAGCATCGTACTCTCCTCAGCAAAACGGTGTTGTTGAGCGGCGCAACTAGTCCGTCATGGGCACGGCTAGGAGTATGCTCAAGACCAAGCACCTACTAGGTATGTTTTGGGGGAAGGCAATTACCATTGTTGTGTACATCCTGAATAGGGTATCATCGACGAGCATGGGAGGCAAGGCCCCCTACGAGCTCTGGAACGGCTGCACGCCGACATGCCAAGAAGCTGGACGATCGCAGCCGGTCGATGATCTTTGTTGACTATGAGCCAGGCTCAAAGGCGTAAGGGGCCTATGATCCAGTGATGCGGCGGGTTAATGTCTCATGCGACATCGTGTTTGACGAAGCGGCAGAGTGGAGCTGGGGCAAAGAGCATGATGCCAGTGGCGACACCGACTTCGTCATCGAGTGCACCTCTATGTTCCACCCAGGTGTGACGTTAGTGACGTGCTCGGATTTGGGGGAGCATTCTTTGTTGGTTACGGGTTCATCACCACCACCTACCCCAAGTCCTGTGTCACCATGTCAAACACCTTTGGGGTGCGACATCGCATTGGAGGTGGAGTTCGTGTCATCGCCAGCAAGAGTTGAGGATGACCTCGATGCGAAACACGATAACACGCCGCTTTCTTTTTGAACAGGAAGAATGTGTTGGACCCGGGCCACGCCGTCGGGATTGGCAAAGCGTGATGTCCAGGAGGAGCTGATGATGGTGAGCGGCGAGGAACCAGAGTCATTCACGCAGGCCGAGCAAGAGGAGGCATGGCGACACGCCATGCTCGACGAGATTGCCTCGATTAAGGAGAACCGGACCTGGTGGCTTGTCGACCTGCTGCCCAGTCATCGGCCAATAGGTGTCAAGTGGGTCTACAAACTAAAGAAGGATGCCCAGGGCATCGTTGTCAAGCACAAGGCACGCTTGGTTGCGAAGGGGTATGTGCAGCGTGCCAAAGTGGACTTCGATGAGGTGTTTGCTCCGATCGCGCAGCTCGAATCTGTCCGGCTGCTTCTTGCCCTCGCCGCGTAGGAAGGACGGATGGTGCACCATATGGATGTGAAATCAGCATCTCAATGGGGAGCTTGTTGAGGAGGTATACGTCATCTAGCCGCCCGGGTTCGAGGTTGAAGGAGAAGAGAACAAGGTGTACAGGCTTGACAAAGCACTGTATGGGCTTCGACAATCACCACGGGCTTGGAACACCAAGCTCGATGCCACCTTACGGAAGATCGGTTTCAGGTAGAGCCCGCTGGAACATGGCTTGTACGCGCGAGGCGATGGTGGCGAGAAGCTGCTAGTGGGCGTGTACATTGATGATTTGGTGATCGTCAAGGTCAACAACATCATGATTGAAAAGTTCAAGGGGCAAATGATGGATGAATTCAAAGTGAGCGATCTTGGTTCCCTAAGCTTCTATTTGGGAATCGAGGTGGACCAAGAAGTCGGCATCATCACGGTGAACCAAGTGGCTTATGCATCGTGTATAGTAGGACTTGTGAGCTGCAACCCCTGCGCCACGCCCATGGATCCCCGGCTGAGGCCCAGCAAGGAAAACACGGCGCCGACGGTCGACGCCACCGAGTATAGAAGCGATGGGCAGCTGCGCTACACAGTGAACACCAAACTTGATCTCGCATTAGCTGTTGGCTATGTGAGTTGATTCATGGAGAAGCCGACAGACGAACACTTGGCGGCTGTGAAGCGCGTCGTCCGGTATGTGGCGGGCACAATCCACCATGGACGCAGCTACACCAAAGGAGGGGAGAGGAGGGTACAAGGCTACAAGGACAGTGATATGGCCGGTGACATTGACACCTGTAAGAGCACCATGGGCATGCTGTTCTTCCTCAGCGAGAACCTGATTAGCTGGCAGTCTCAAAAACAGAAAGTTGTGGCGCTCTCCTCATGTGAATCATAATACATCGTAGCTGCAACAGCTGCTTGCCAAGGCATTTAGCTTTGCACGGCTCCTCGGTGATCTCAGGAATGTTGTGCCTGACATCGTCGATCTTAGGGTGGATAACCAATCTGCTCTAGCCCTGATGAATAACCTTGTTTTTCACGACCGAAGTAAGCACATTCAACAAAATTTTACTTCATTCGTGAGGCTGTGGAAAATGGGAAGATCAAGTCGGAGTTCATCAACACCGAAGGGCAACTCGCTGACATCGTAATGAAGGCGCTACCACGAGCAAAATACCAGGAGCTGCAAGACACAATTGGTATGATTTTCATAAGTTAGGCACATCAATTTTAAGGGGAGTTTTGTTAGAATAAAACATGTGTGCCTAGTTTGTTTACTGCATCTTTTTGATTTGGTCATACATGAGCTAGCCGATTTGTGTGGCAGACGCGCGTTAGTGGAGGGATCCGAGTATAGCTCGTGATGCCCACGTCGTTCGCCACGAACGAGAGGAACCCATGTGCTGTGGGGATGGACGCAGGTGAACGCATGGCGCAAGAATTAGTCCTGGTAGTTTCTACTTCAGTTGTAATCTTCAGCCTATATAGTGAAGCAAATCAGAAAAATAGCAAGGTGTTAGCGTTGCGCAAAAGCCGATAGCCGATAACGCTTGCGCAAAAGCTGATAGCCGATAGCTACATTTCGCGTGCGTGGTGTTCATCCGAGTTTCTTTGTTCGATCAATGGGTTTCCTGACAGAGCTTCTTCAGTTGCATCAAGCAGCCAATCTATTGTATCCTCCAATATGAGTCATCTGAGATCTCTATTAGCCCCAATGTTTGTATGCTTTTCATTCTCCCAAAGCCATGCGACAAGTAGGTAAAACCTGAACGGAAATGGACCAAATTCTCCAGTTCAATGAGACTAGTAGGTAACTTATCTATACCTATACCCCTTAAATCTAGAGTTTCCAAGCTCTGTAATTTCCATATATTTTCTTAGGAGCCTGTCTATATTGTGAGCTCTTCTTAGACTGAGGTACTTTCGATGGAACCATGCACAAATCTGATGAAGTTGACAATTCCTCAGAAATTCACAGCTATCTAGATCTAACACTCTGAGCAATCTTGCACAGTCAAAGCGCAATGCTCTTGGCATATCCCCAAAGGAGCTTAGGGATCGGATATGTGATAATTCCAAGCTAGTTGATAGATTATATGCATCGTGGCCATGTAATTAAAGACGTCGAACCTTGTCATAGGAAGTCCTTGTATGTTGATCCCTCATAAGTGAAAACAAAATTTTCTCAACAGACATCCCTACAATGACCTCCAACATTATATCTTGAATCCTGCAAGTCTTAACCTTTCCGCCGTCACTTATATGTAAAGGTTGGACGATTGTCCTATTGATAAACTCGCGTCTTCTTTTGGAAGGGACGTAAAGAGGCCCATGGCAGCCACTGTCGCCTCTATTGGCCCGGGTTTGTGGCCTGCTAGACTATGGCGGCCTAGGCGTGCTGAACCTTGACCTGATGGGGCCTCGCCCGTCAATCATGTTGGTACTGGGTGCAGCCAACATACCCACTCAAACCTTGGCAAGGCCTACAACTCCCCTCTTCAACAGCTCTGAAAGATTTCGTCGCCATCTCTATCTGCTGCTCATTAGGAGATGGAGAATCCATGCTATTCTGGAAAGACGCTTGGTTGGACGGTGCAAGCCTACGCGTGCATCGACGGATCTAGGATTTTAGGTTTGGATGGGCCGAGGACAACGATGACGAGTCGAGGGTCAACGGGGTGGTTCGAGTCGAAAAAAATAATATACCACATATATAATGGCCACATATATAATGATCATTATATATGTATAAAATTTACTAAAAAGCATCAACAAGGAGTATTTAAAACTAAATTTGATACAAAGAAACTAACCTGATCTTAACTGTAGACTCGTTAATGGCTTCGTTGGTTCCTGTACTCCTGTAAACTATGTATGTCCAGTTGATTAAAAAATATGAAAATTTACTCAGAGGACATCATTAATTACCGACAACTCGAAGTTGAAATATATATCTATTTTTCTCCATAAATTTTGGATGAATTTGAGAAGAGAAGGAGAAAAGAACCATAAACCTTTCAAATCTACTCTGCTCATCATACCGGGTCTTTGGAATCTAGATTGGTGTTGCCTGTTGTGCAACACCCTCGTCCAGCTCCTCGTCGGCTCCACCCTTGTCCAGCTCCTCATCGGCTCCAACCTTGTCCAGCAATCGGGTGTAGCAGGCAACAGCAACCGGGCAGCCGAGCTGGGATCGTCACTTGCCAACAATCGCCACTAGGGATCGGGATTCAGGAATTGCCGGTCGCACACGACGTGCGAACGACACAAGACGAACCGTCGCCAGGGATCGCGTAGGAAATAAATTGCAGCAGGGTGAGAGGTCTGGGTGGGCCTCCTTTTGGGTGGATCACAGCCCACCCAAACCATCCTATAGGCACAGACGAATCCAAAGGGTATGTTAGGTGGGTCCCAGTGGCTCACGCATAAGAGGTATAGTATATATATGTACGTGTTAAAAATTAAAAAACGTACGGAAAATAACAACGCCTCGGAATCGGATCTCCTCGTTGCCTCGGAACTGCACGCGCGCCGCCCGCGGCCTCGCGCCCGTGCCGCCGACCGCCCATGCCCCCTCGCTCCCGTGCCGCCAACCGCCCGCGTCATCGGCCGCCCGCCCGTGCCCCTCGCGCTCGTGCCGCCGACCGCTCGCGCCATCGGCCGCCCGCCCGTGCCCCTCGTGCTCGTGCCGCCGACCGCCCGTGCCGCCGGCCACCCGCCCGTGCCCCTCGCGCTCGTGCCGCCGGCCGTCCGCGCCTCCCGCGCACTCACGTTCGCGCCATTAGCCACCCGTGCCTCCCGGCCGCGCCCTCGCGCTCGCGCCGCCGGCCGCCCGTGCCCCCTGGGCGTGCCCTTGCACTCGCGCCGACGGTCGCCCGTGCCCTCGGCCGACCTGGATCTTTTTCTAGCGCAGGAGGTACTAATTGACATTTTATTACTAGTGTTGTCACTTTTATAGCTGTATTAGACATTCTAACTCTGAACTATAATGACCATTTACTCTTATCTTGTTCAGCTTGGGATTTTTCTGCATGGAATTGAAACTTTTATCATGAGATATGAGATTACAAGTGCCAACTGTAGTCTTTCTAACTTTCTGGAAATTCTGGTCTCTGCAGAAAACTCGGATCTTGAAACTGGTGATTTGTTTGACCATCTCCCAGCATTGCAGCAACTTCTTTTTCATCTCCTTGATTTGAAGTTTCACCAGATTCCAACTTCATGTTCCACTGACAGGTTAAATGTGAATTACTGAATATTATTTTTGTAGCCACAAGGGGCATCATCTTACAATGTCATAATCCCGCACGCACTTTCAATGGTAAGTAGCATGAGTTAGCATGCTTGTTTCATTTATAGTGCACAACATGATGGTCTTGGCATGCATGCTGACTTTGCTTGTGCATTACTGGAAGGTTGCTCTGGAAAGTGTTAAGATCTACACAGCTATTAGTGATGGTACAATTAATCTGGTTGACAAGGTGAGTTTTCCTATTAGTTATTCTAGCCATTCCATATAAGTTTGTAAAATCTGCTATTCACTAGCTATATTTCTTTACTTTTCTCATCCATCCTACGAATTATTCTCTATCACAGTTCTTTGAGATGCAAAGAAGTGATGCTGTTAGGGCACTTAATATATACAAAAGAGCAACTAACCAGGTGAAGTTCTGTCAGAAAAACAATATTGTATGTCTCTAATATTTAATATTTTTTATGTATATATTTTTAATTATCGTATGATGTTTGAACTATTTATATTTATATTTTATTTAGTGGATTGATTCTATTTAATTTAAGAATTAAAGCTTTATCGTGTTACTTAGTACATATTTACCTAATCACATTGTTAATTTTTTAATTATTACCAAAATCTTGTGTTAGAATTTTTTTCGACATACCCTAAGCTAAAATCTTATATTCGTCACTGCCCATAAGTCCGCCCATGTAAGCGTCCTAGCGCCCCTGGTCCATGCTAAGGTGCCACCGAGAACCCGCCTCCGATGCACGGTCGCATCGGCCCTCTTCGACAAGCGTTGGATCAGGGATATAAGAGGTGCGTTAAGCTTAGAAACCATCCTTCAGTACCTGCACCTCTGGACCAGATTGGAATCCATCGAGCTCTCGCCAAGGATGGCGGACACCTTCTCCTAGCGTTGGGAGCCCTCTGACCGCTATACTTCTTGCTCGGCCTACCGCACCTCTTCCTTGCCAGAACAAGCTTCGCCGAATGTGAGCAGGTCTGGCGGTCCCTTGCGCCCCCAAAATGCTAAGTACTTCTGTTGGCTTACCTGCCCCCACCGATGCTGGACTGCCGACAGACCGCTGCATGCTTTGTGACCAGAGCCAAGAAACAATCGACCACCTGCTGATCTCCTGCCTGCACTCCAGCCCCCGCATTGCTTCCCAGCTACGGATGTCAACTTCCCGGCTTGTCGGCACCGGGTTAGAAGCTTAATCCCCGCGGCAGGCAGAAGAGGCTTCGACATGATTGTCACCCTGGTCGCCTGGATGATTTAGAAGGAACGTAACTACCGAGTCTTCAACAATCAACCCCTTCCTTGCCTGGTTGTCGTCAACAAGATTGCAGAAGCAGCTTCCTTTGGTGCGTAGCCAGGCGTGGAGACGGCTGGGACAACAATGAAGCAGAGGACCCCGCGTCCTGATGTCTCCTCTCTTGTCTAGGTCGTTTTCTTTCTCTATATCACGAGATTATCCCCTAGCCCCTTCAAAGGTCCTGCCACCTGAACGGCATGTACTAACATTCTCCTTGCTTAATACAAAGATGCGCAATTCTCTTACGTATTTGCTAAAAAACAAAATAGCTCTCAGCAACTTGTTCCGCAGATTGTCCCTGCTTGTCAGATACAAATCCCTCTGCCACCCACTGCCGGACAACATTTTTCCTTTTAATCTTGTAGTCCTCCAGGAAGATACTAAAATACAAGAAGCATGTCTTCAAATGGTAGGGTAAATTATTGTAACTTAGCAGTAGTATCTGCTTTATTCTCTCCATGGTTGAGCAAGAATCCATCTCAGATCCAAGAGGGCTTTGTAAGCTCTGCATTTCTTCTAGGCTCTTAACAGGCCTACTAGCCAAAACCTCGGCTATACTATTGATGACTAGAGGCATACCACCGCATTTCTTCAATATGCTTTCTGAAACTTTCTCTAAGTTTTGTGGGCACTCATGTACCTGACCAAATAATCTCCACAAGAACAATTGTTTGGCTTCTATATCATCTAGGGGTTCAATTTCATAAGTATAATCATGCTGGAGATGGGAGCAATAATTCGCTACACTTCTGATTCTTGTGGTAACAATTATTCACTGCCAACATGATTTTTCGGCAAAAGAAACTTAAAAGTATCCCTTGCCGAATCAGACCAAATGTCATCAAGAATAACAAGGTACCTCTTGTCATCCAAATATGAACGTAGTCTGTCACCAAGTCTTTTCACATCCCATACTTCCATAGCTTTGAGATGTTCATCCTCAATGTCTGAGCTGACATGTTGATCAGAAGCAGGTGGAATGAGCTGCCCAAGCATGTCTCTCAATAGCGCCTTTAGATCAGATATCTGGGACAAGGTAACAAAAGCTTGACAATGGAACTGACCATTCTTTACCTGTGGACTATCATATATTGCCTTGGCAAGGGTAGTCTCGCCCAATCCTCCAAAGCCAAAAATTGATATTACCCTTAGTTCTTGCTCACTGTCCTCTCTTAGATATGTTAGGACCGTGTCCCTCCGATTGTCAATTCCCACAAGCAGATCATCCTGTATAAAACGTATAAAACCAATAACTTGTCTAGGGTCAAGGGATAAACAGGTTGAGATTGAATCGGTGGCATTCTGCAAGCCAGAGGCAGCAACAATAGCATTAGCACCACTATATCTCCCATACCTATCACTAACATCTCGAGCACGAACCTTAAGCTCTTGCACTTGCATGACAATTCGATGGCGGGCCTTCAGAAGTAGACATAAGATGCTTCATCCTACATAGAAACCCCATAATGCCATTATCACAATAGCCACCAAAGTGGCGTTGGAACTCATCAATGCAGTACTCAGCGTCATAAGCCATCTCTCTGACTTGCTTCATCACTGTCCTCAGTCCTCACTTGGGAGCATAAGCCATCTTCACTTCACTGTGGCTGCTTGTAGTTGCAAGGGTCTGGAAGAATGAATTCATGCTCTCAAGTTCATCCTTGATGTATTGCAACTCACCTCTGACTCCACCAAGAAGTCGGGGCTCCTGCGAAAGAACAGAGCCCAATTTACACAGCAGTGTTTTCGCAGCACCCTCAGCAGCAGTAACAACGATACCTTCCATTTTTCTGCTCTTGTGTCTTGAGAGAATTAACGAAAGATCTCAGGGCTCAAGCACCTTCATTTATATACAAAGTTCCCAGATTAAATTCACAAGTTTACAAGCATAAAGCTATATGGGAGTAATAGGATGCTTTTTGATCTTTCGATGCTAATCAAATTTCAAATAAATTATGGCCCTTTTCTATCCTTTCAATTTTATTATTATGATTGTTCAACAACTGACCATTTTCATGGATGTAGTAGTGTAACTCCTTGCATATGGTTTTTTTTCAAGCTATGTAACAAGATCAACACATTGCATATATTTGATTCGTGCAAATAACATTAGAATGCTGAACTGAACCGTATAAAACTTTGAAGAAAATCCTACACAATAAATTTTAGAAAAAAAGTCGATTTGAACTACAAGCTAACTAGAATCAGATCACCATTTCATTTTGCAGCATCCATTGATCATTTCAGCGCATATCTAATGTTTGAAGAAACATGCCAAGTGAAGAAGTTGATTTATAAAATGTGCAGAAAATAGTTATCAGCCTATCACCAGCACCAGTGTCCTGTCCTGGGTCCTGGAAAGCATGTGGCCAAATCAAGGACCTGAGCTAGGGTCCCCACAAAAATAAAATAAAATAAAATAATGCTGAACTAGGGATGAAGATAATCCATCAACATACCTACTTCAAATCTTTCTTGGGGGCCGGCGTTGGTGATTAATACAAGAAACCAGCACTTCTATCGCAATCCAGGCCAAGCTAAACCTGATGTGCTCAATGCTCAGCCTTCAGAACAACCGTGACAATCTGACAACACCCACATTACCTTTTTAAATGGAAGGATTAGAATGGAATCCGGATGGTGCTGGCGTCGGTGGCGGCGCTCAGGCCGGTCGACCAAGCTGCATCGGCCGGCTGGGAAGGAGAGGTGGTGAGGATTAGAAAACTATAGGGTATACTCTCTTCATATTAAAATAAACAAAACTAGTACTATGAATCTGAATAATGGATCTCATAATAGATTTAAAATAAACAAAACTACTACTATGAATCTGAATAATAGATCTCATAATAGATTTGTTTTTATTTTAAAACGAAGAGAGTCCTTTCCTTTATGCTAATTCTCTTCCTCTTCTTGATGTTAATTCTCTTTCTCTTATAAAACCACGCTATTTTGTCTCTGTGGAAAAAACAAACTAGTTTAGGCTGAGTTCTAAACTTCAACTCCAAACACTGCAACTTCTTCATTTTCGTTAACACTCTTTCTAATTAACAATGATTTTTTAAAAGAAAATTTATATGGAAGTTTTTTTAAAAAAGTCAAACAAATCTATTTTTTAAGTTAATAATTAATTAATTATGTGTTAATCTGTTTTACGTACTGCTAATTGGCTACTGTTGTTTTACGTACTGCTAATTGGCTACTGTAATATGGAGTTTCAAATGGGCCGTTAATCATGAAGCCGTTCTAGTATTATCCTTTTTTCCCTAGACTTGTATGGAGCTGAACTCGTGATAAAGAAATGCCTGGAGAACGCCGCTAGGTCAACGAGTCACATGTATGGATATTCAAAATTGTCACTGGCATACTGAACTAATTAAACAAAATCCATTAACTACTCCATAACTATATTCAGCTAACTATAGTTAGTACTATCAGTTACTAACTATAATTAGCTAGCATAGTAGTATTACTAATAACAATGTAAGTCAAACATATATTCCATTCTCAAACTGCGCGATATCATCAACTAGAAAATCCTTCAGTGCCTGTCGGTATCCAGCAATACCCATTCTGTCACTTTGTATGATTGCATTGCAACTGATGCGTTGCAGAGATAGGAGAGGAGCCCCATTTCAGCACTAGCTGTGAACCTGTGACTTCTACTAGAACTCATGTGGCAAAAATATGGTAAAAATATAATCAGTGCGTACGTCACAATAGATATTTCTTAAATAACATACTTTATTATAATTTCTGAAGGAATATGCAGTGCATCTGAAGAAATGAAATGCCTTAGCGTTTGAAGTACAAGAGTTTCCAAATTTCCATGTAGTCAGTAGGAGTACATGATCATGCATATATGCAGGCGTACAACGAGATAAAACTACAAACTATGAATACAAAAACTTGCATTAGTCTTAGTGCCTCCAACTTGATGAACTTCACTACATAGAACATTGCTACTACAAGATTCATCGACCAAAAGGAGAACCTGTACTATAGATTCCATTGTTGGCCTTTTGCTTCTTTCTTCATCCAAGCATGCGACAGCCAGTGTGATCATTGTTCTTACTTGTGTGTAGTTGAACTGCCCACTTAGCCTGCAATCCACAAACTCAGAAATCCAAGATGGTTCATTTCCTTTCATGTTATTGGCAAGCATCTTTACAAGCCTCCTGAGCACTACATGCACCTCCTCATTAGCACTCGCAGCCAAATCCAGAACTTGTTTTCCTGACACTAGCTCAAGCAGAACAACTCCATAGCTATACACATCAACTTTTGCTGTAATCTGCAGGCTACCGATCCACTCTGGAGCAATGTAACCTATGGTCCCCCGCACTCGAGACACGTTTTGATTGGACCCGCCTCTGTTTAGGAGCTTCGCCAACCCAAAGTCAGCGATCTTAGGCTCTAAATTTCCGTCCAACAGGATGTTCTCTGGCTTCACGTCACAATGGATGACCCACTCTAGACACTCATGGTGGAGATAGGCTAGCCCCTTGGCAACACCTACAGCAATATTAAGTCGCTGTCTCCACTCTAGCAAAATGTTTCCATTAAACAGTATGTTAGCTAATGATCCGTTCTCAATATACTCGGTAACCAGCATCCTGTGTGAGTTCTCTGAGCAAAATCCCCATATCCTTACCAGATTCATATGGTTAATTTTCCCAATTATGCGCAACTCAGCTTGGAATTCTTCCTCACATTGCCTTACATTTTCCAGCATCTTAACAGCAACAACTCGACCATCATCCAAGGTTCCCTTGTAGACAATACCTGAGCCTCCTCTTCCAAGCTCATATTTAAACTTTCTAGTTGCCTTAGCCAACTCTTTATAATTATATCTTCTGAAATTACTTGCCATCACCTTGTAACCTTGCTCGACTGCTTGTATTTCTAATGCTCCCAGATCCCATCTTGAAACAAAGAACCATGCAAATGCAATAAAGAAAGCTTCAAGAATAAAAATTGCACCCGCAAACCCATACAAGTAAAACCATCTTGTTTCTCCCTGACTTGTCTTGTGGACATCGGGAAATGGTTCCCGGGGTTTTTCATCCTTCTGATCACAAGTAAGGTTATGTTTTCTTGAATCAAGTACATTGGATTGGGTTACTGGCATACCTGAAATATTCATGCTTACAGGGATCTTAAGATACATATTGCGTGGTGACACAAAGTGTGATGGGTATGCCCTTCCATTGAAAAGGAATGATTTCGGAAAGCATGTCCCTTCCCCTTTTAGGTACTGAAAACCTTTACAGTTACAATCACTCCTGCATATGTTCCTACAAGCCTGCCAAGATACTTGGTTGACATGCTGTTGATCAGATCCCCAAAAGTCAGTGTCGGGAAGATGCACAAACTTGACAGACTGCACTTGTGCAATACTACAAGAGATCTCTACTTTAGCCTTACAACCTTGGCTCCAATTACCATGATTATTCATTTCATAGCCTGGTGGACAAGAACATGTAGGCGTAGGCGAGTAGTGACAAATTCCATTTGGACCACACAAACCATGAATATTGCATGGTTGAGATATTGCGACCCAGGAAACAGACCATCCCCGATTCGAGCTATTAAAGCTGTAGAGACGGAGATTACCATCAGGGTCTAGAGTAAGCCTTCTCTTGATCCCTGAACCTTTATCAGAAGCAGAAAATGGTTTCTGATCAGCGAAATCACTTGAAACAAGATCCCCATTATCATCAAGAAATCCCATCCTAGTACTGTTATAACGGTTCCTCTTATTTTGATACTCTCCGCCATCAGGATCTGGCCAATATATATCATGAACATCAGCATCATCATATATAAGTGACAGTATTGACGAATCCGTGAAACGAAATATGTAGTGACCAGGAACATATAAACCAGTAGTAGAGACCAACTTTGTAGTTGCAGTGATGTTTTGAGTTGGTAGCAGAGTATCTGTGGGTGAATCAAAACTCTGCCATACAACCGTACCACTCGAGGTCCTGATGACAAGATTCCCAGTGTCCAGAAGTTGAACATACTGGGCATCAATTGAGTTGCTGTCTGATTGCCACACCACAGTACCGTCATAGTCCTTGAGAACCATGGCACCATCCTTCTGCAGGGTAACAACCGAGCCCCCGGCATGCACAGGGTGTCCGCGGTTCGCGGTCCAGACAACAGTGTTGTTTGTTGAGTTGGTATACCATATTGAGAAGGCAAAAGCATTGCTGTAGATGGTGAGGAAACCGCAGGAGAAAGTGCCATCCGCTGATTGTAGGACATCATTCTGGTAATCATCAACAGATAGCGAGGATTTTAGTGGTAGAGTGTCACGAGACATGACGATTGGGAGCAGAGCAAGGAATGATAGAGCAGGAAGGATGGAGAAGAAGGGTGCCATGGGTGGATTGAATGGATGAGAAAAGGAGCATGTATGTCCAATTTCTTCTCATGCCTCCTCGCTGCATCTTATATTCAATAGAAGGTTGGTGTCCTATGTCTCGTGATGTCCACAGGTAGTGACTGTTTTGCATGTTTCAGGACATCAGATATTATTTATATATATATATATATATATATGGTCAATTTGCTTGCTTCTAATGATCTGATTTAAGCCTACCAATCATCATATTAGTAGCATGTGATAATGGTGACAGCACTAATGAAAAATGCTACTGCCAGCTGGATAGGAACTTGCTTCGAAAAGTAGTGGAAAAATCCAAAATATTAATTAATGCACCTACTCTCAAGTCAGAAAAGTACGCTTTAATGTTCAACTATGTGTATAGTATCTTTTAATCTTCTAGGCATATTGTTGTGTTCGATGCAAATTTTAGCCCATGAAGGAAACATCAAAGTGGTTTGATGCAAACAGTGAGCGGAAGACCAAGGGAAGTGTCACTTCTTGGAAGAAACAGTCAAATTTGCACACAGTGAGCGGAAGACCAAAGGAAGTGTCTCTTCTTGGAAGAAACAGTCAAATAAATTTGATGGCCTTGAAACTATCCTAACTGGTGTGCTCTTATCCATATCAGTGAAGAGGTGAATTGTTTTACCGACATCAACTTTCCAGAGAAACTAACACTTTTATTTTCTGGTAGTCTTTTTCTTTAGCCCGTGTAATGCTAAACATTGTCTTAGGCCCCTATTTCTATTGATTGTAAAAGTTCTTTTCAGTTCTTGATCGAATATTCCAAGCTCCTTCCATTTGATAGTTAAAAAAAGAAAGCGAAGATATGATCAGGATTCAGGACTAGTCACATTGACTGCATATTGACTAATATATATATATTGCTACCAAACAACTGCATGTTGACTAGTGGATTCTCCTACATAATAATCTAAGAGTTCACTTGATATTTTCAAGTAAAATATCTCTGAACAAATTTTCTGAAGAGACAGATTCTAAAATGTTCTACCCATGGATTCTAAAATCAGTACTCCGGACTTGTAGAATCTGCACTATAATTATAGTACTGAAGTTTAACAGTCAACAAAAAGAAGAAAACTTTGATCATTCCTTCCTCTCAATAGAAAAGGTACTAGTGTCAATTTTTATTGAAATAAAAACGTTTCTCCAATGCTATTCGCTTATCAGAGTGACCTAACTTTGCAGTTTGCATGAAAAAGCCGCAATGCTTAACAGCAAAATTTAGTTGGTAAATAAGTTACTAAGTACGATAGGGTTACGCATTCTGCAATTTGCTATGATGGTAAACGAAACCAGATCGTACAAGATTAAACGGAGAACAGTAGGAGGAGGAGGACAACCCCCAAAATCCACCCATGCCATTGATGAAGAACCTATTGAGCGAGAGAGAAAGGAGGGGGGGGGGGGAGGTGGGGTGGAAGAACTGATAGTACCACCGTGCGTCGTGCAGCTCCTTATCCGTAGACCGTAGACCGCAGAGGAGGAGGTCCTGCGCCGGGATGAGCGGCAGGAACTGAGAGCCGCCACCGGGCACCGGACAAGCAGTCCTTGACCGGTGGTTGGAGCAACTCCTTCCTGGTTGTGGTTGGTGGTTGCTAGCTTGCTGCGTCTTGGGCTGGTTGGGTCTCCCTCGTCAGGCCTGACTTGCACTTGCCGGCCGATGCCATCGTCTTCTTGTTCGAAGCGATTTCGACCCCAAGTCCAAACTGCCAATAGCCTTTTGGGCTGGAATGCGTTGCTTCTTTTGGGCTGGGTATGGCCTTTTATTATGTAGCCCAATCTCGTCTATAGGGATTCGGTAGGGGAGAGAAATTGCGTGGATTCGGGCGGAGAAGGGAGACCTACCTGTTCATCGCCTCTCGTACATGTCGCGCCGCGACTCCATCGGGTGCACGGACCTCACCAAGATCCGAGGGCAGAAAGGAGGAGGAGGTTGTGGCTCGCCGGCCCCCAAGCGGCGGCAGGCGCACACACCTTCCCAACATCCGTGGGGTAGAAAATAGTTGGCTACTCTTAATATATTTGAAAGAATTATAATAATAGAATATCGTGCTTCATTATTATAGGACCGTAAATATGTATTATGTATTTAGTTAAAATAATTCGTTGTCTTTTTGTTTTATATGATATTTTTTCATTTAATCTATTTTTTTACTCAAATACATATATTTTGTTCTTACCGTCGTTCAAATGTACGTTGTTGACTTGCATGGTTACTATTGGGGTCCAACAGCCCATGAAAAACTGACTTACAGATCTTGCATACTCCATCTACAAAATGCATGTGACCTGTTACCAATATGTTCAGTCTCTAAGTCAGCTATATGTTTCTCTGAAATCTAGCAGATCGTCCATGAAGGAGAGGTCCTCCACTGACCTGGGCGCAACGGCTTTTTCTAGGAGAAGAGAACATGCCAATAAAAATAGTGGTTCTTGAACGATGACGTCGGTCGTCGGCGACCGCATCGGCTCCATCACCTCGACGGCGTCACCATCCTCCTAGGGGCCCCCGTGCCACCGTAGCCGCACGTGCCATGCATCCTGGCCGCCGCCAACCGTCGTGCCGTCGAGCCGCCGTCGGGCACCGACCGTAGCGTCATACTGGTTGCCGCACTCGCGCCGCGCTGCCTATAGTCTCGTCCGCAGCACCGACCTCCCGCGTGCTGGCCACCGGCCATGCTGGGTGTCGGCGACCGCATCGGCTCCCTCCCGAATCGGCTCCATTTCCTCGGCGGCGGGCTAGGGCAGCCACGGCCAGTGCAACACGCGAAACAAACAAAGAAGGGCATTACGGTCCAATGAGGGCAAAATACATGTATTTGGGTGGAGAAAATATATTAAATGGAGAAAATGTCATGCAAAACAAGAAGCCAACGATTCAAGGGTTATTTTAGCGAAGCACATGTTTAAAGTCTTATAATAACGAAGTGTGATGTTTAGAGTCCTATTATTGCAAACGCTCGATTGTGGCGTCTCGCTCAGAAATTAAGAGAAATACAGAGAACCTCCAGAGAATTTGGGCTAAGTAGCTACCTAATCGGAAGAAAAATTATGGAATTGCACTGAAATAGATTAAAGATAGTACATGAATAAGAACTGAACGCCGCAAAACAAAGGGCAAAGTAGTTTAGAGTTTTAAAAGTTGGATCCCCATCCAAATCTGCTCGTGGCTTATAAGTAATTCGCCCAAGCATACAGACAAAACGTGACATCCATAGTACGAGAAAAGAAGGTGTTGTGGACTATCCAAACCATTATCGGTCGCACAATCTCACTTAAGTATTATATCAAACCGTTGTCGACGCATCTAGACCCTCCATCACTTCCATTCTCTTCTTCCTTCAGAATATGTCAGGTTTCAGACTTCTTCAGAGTCTATCAATGCCTCCACTTTGAAGACCCATGTCCTCATGGGGAAAAGAAAGGAAAAACCATAGAAATGAAAGTGTCATATTCCCATGTTGCAGCATCTTCTGGAAGGTTTGCCCAATGAATCTTCCACTGAACAACTGGTTCATTGTTGCGAGGAATGAGTCGGCGTTCCAGGATGAACAGTGGTTCAGTAAGCACATTGCCCTTTTTATCAATGAGTGGTAACCCCGGTTCCACTACTGCTTTTGGCCCACTATGTTTCTTTAACTGGCTGACATGGAAGACTGGGTGAATTTGACATCCCTCTGGGAGCAATAATCAATATGCTACCGAGCCAATTCGCTTTAAAACTCTGAAAGGCCCATAATAACTGGAATGCAACTTCAGAGAATGATGTAGACCAAAAGTATTATGCCTATATGGTTGCATTTTCAAGTAAGCCATGTCTCCAATTTCTAGGGTTCTTTCACTTCTTTTTCTGTCAGCAAAGCAGTTCATTCGAGATTGAGCCTTTTGGAGATTGGACTTGATGGTTTCAAAAATGGATGCCTAGAGTGCCTTGCTGAGATGTTTGTCAGTAACTGGCCATTAGAATAGGAGCTTTATCCTCTGATAAGTGGCTTTTTTCCTAGAATGCCTGACCAATGTGGAAGCATGAAATTTATTCTTCAGTTGAAGCCTGAGGTCATTGCTTTCCCCAACATAAAATCTGTCCTTGTATCTCATAATGCCACCAGAAAATGTATAATGTTGCTGTGCCTGAGAATTTAGTTTCTAAGTCCTTACATTTATGATCACCCTTGTAGCTGTTTAGTACTTCAGTGATCCAGTGAGGAATCACTACTGCAATGAGCATTAGCTCAGGTAAGACTTCTTGTTTCCTGGAGAGAGCATCAACTGCTCTATTTTTTTTCTCTTTCTTGTACTCAATTGTATAGTTGTACCCAAGAAGTTTGACTAGAAGTTTATGCTGTATACCTTCAGTGATATGCTGCTCATTGATGTATTAGAGACTAGCTTGATTAGTCTTGATGAGAAGAGATGATCCCAGAAAGTGTTTTCACTTTTTCAATATTGCTAAGACCTCTTTATCATAGGTAGAAAACCTAGTTGCTTTAGGACCAATGGCTTTACTAAGATAAGCAATTGGTCGGCCCTCTTGCATTAAAATTGCTCTATGCCTTGACCACTAGCATCAGTTTCCAACACAAAGGAATAGGAAAATCAAGGAGGGTCAATACAAGGGCATTGCTCAGCTTCTCTTTAATTGTGTCAAAGGCTTGCTGCTGTTTTGCATCCTAGAGAAATCCATTCCTTTTCAAAAAGATAAATAATGTATGCAGATGAAACCATAATTAAGGATGAATCTTCTATAGTAGCCTGCCAAACCAAGAAATCCTCTTAATTGAGTGACAGCAGTTGGGACTGGCACTACTGAACAACTAGAATTTTGTTAGGATCAGTTGCTACTCCCTGCTGAGTGATAATATAACCCAAATACTCCACCTTGGTCTGGCCAAAAGCACACTTGGTCATTTTTGCCGACAAGTTATGTGTTCTCAGGATTTGCAAAACTGTTTCCACATGAGTGACATGAGTGGCCAAATCTTTGCTATAGATCAGGATGTCATCAAAGAAGACCAAAACAAATTTTCTCAAATGCTCAACTAAGATTTTGTTCATAAGAGCTTGGAATGTAGCAGGGGCATTGGTTAAGCCAAAGGGCATACCAAGTATTCAAAATGACCCAAAAGAGTGCTAAAAGCAGTTTTATAAATATCAGCAGGGTGCATTCTGATTTGGTGATATCCTGATCTCAAATCAATCTTAGAGAAATATTTAGCTCCATTGAGTTCATCCAATAAATTGTCAATAATTGGTATTGTCGAAACTTGGTTTCGGCAATATAATTTCTGGGGTCGCAGTCAAGATCGCCAAGCACAATGAGTTAGAAGAAGAAGAATGTTTAGTCAGGTTCAGGCCCTCTCGTGAGGTAATACCCTACTCCTGTTTCGGTGGATTCGATCCGCCGAGTGTCTTTATTGATCTCGTGATCTAATGCTGAAGACTAAAAGTTGATCTAGAATCTGATCTAGTCTAAGATATCCCTCAAGGGACGCCTCCTATCCCCCTTATATAGTCTTGGGAGGAGGGCTTACAGATCGGAAACCCTATCTTACTCTAAGTTGGTTTCCTCAATCTTACCAAATCGTGACTATAGGCCGATTGTCTTATCTCTATCGGCAATCGTAACACCCAAGTCATGTTCGGTTTACAGATATAGCAGGCGCAATCTATCCCTACCTCCAGTCGGATAAGCTTGCCATGTAGATACCCGATTGCCATAATCTCCACAGGTATATGGTATTTATTGTTCACAGTAGAGGCATTTAGCTGTCTGTAATCAATGCACATTCTTTAGGTGCCATCTTTCTTCTTGATGAGAATAGCGGCGGAAGAATAAGGACTCATGTTTGGTATTATGGTCTTAGAATTTACAAGTTGTTGGACCAATTCCTCCAAAGCAGTTTTCTTATGATGAGGCAGTCTATATGGCCTCATATTCACTGGTTTTGCTCCAGGGAGTAAGGCAATGGTATGATCACAAGCACGAGTTGGAGGTAATTGACAAGACTTAGCAAAAACATCATGAAATTTGGCTAGAATAGCAGCAATTATAGGTGGTGCCTCAGTTAAAGCTGAAGGGTTACGTGGAGGCTACGCTAGCCGAAAACAAAAATTTTTCTACCACGCAAACCAGGAACACTTGCAAGTAAGGGCCGATAGATCGTTACCGATTGGAGTATGCGGCGGAAACGACCGATCGGGGCTATCCGATCTGAACAGTGCGGTCGATTCTCGTAAGCCGGTAGGATTCCGAGGACGAGCCGATTCACCAATCAGCCGATTCGTAAATGCCGCAGCCGTCCGAGTCGTCCGGCCAGCGTTCTCGTCGCCCGATCGTCGTAGTCGCCTCGCTCAGGTGCGGCCGATTTGCGGCCGATCAACGGCGCCGCAACGTAGCGGCGCCTCTGCGGTATCCACACGTCAGGGAGCAGAACGCCGAACACCGTGTGCTAGCACGCGATGCAATGCTAGGGTTTGGCTCGAAGGTGGGGAGGGTTTCCGTGGAGATTGATCTCGGCGCAATACAATTCAACTGATGTGTCGTAGCTCTTCACCCCTCGCCTTTTTATATAGAGTTGGCCTACTGGGACTAGTGACCGATCAGGACTCTATTTTGAATAGGATCTCATCTGAATCTCATAGAGTTGGTCGCCATACGTCGTAAGACCATAAGACTCTATCCGATCGAGCCGTATCCGAGTCCAACTCGAATGCATGTTCTTATCCCCTTAAGCGTGCGACCCTGTAGGTTCAGGTATACTTGGTTTCGGCTCGAGTCTAACTCGGTAGATTTGTCAACAGCGGCGCCTAGCAAGCACATAATGACACCATAGCATACAAGAATATAATATCGGCTCGAACCGTAATGTGTACACAAATCCCTTTGCCTCACGATATCAATTAAGCTATAGGCAAGATGTGTGCCATCCCTTCAATAGCTTAACCATTCACTCGAACCGTATTGGATTATCCGTCTATTGATTGACTCCTCAATCAACTTAGCATGGCCATGCATTTCCATAATCCATTACCTCGAGGGCCCAGAGATATCTCTCCAAAGGAGGGCAAATTCCATCTTGATCACTCACATCCCACTCCATGTTTCATAGCAAACCCGAAAACTACCTTTATAACTATCCGATTACGGAATAGCATTTGGTAGTCCCAAAGTAGGCTACTACACATGTTGGAATCCATGGTGATCTCGGGTCTAAGGACTTTGTACCAACACTACCGAGACCAACTAATGACACATTAATTCTGTAGTGTCTCATGGTGGGTCTATCTAACAATGTGTTCTCTAACACATGTGTCCATGTTTATTGATTTGGTATCTCCATACCCATGATCTATGAGACATGATCATCAATCAATAAACATGTCGATCTTAAAGTCATATTTGTTCCAATAATATGACATGTGATCAGGAATCATTTAGAAATAGATTCATGCATAAAGAGTCTCATAAATAAGTCACGTACTTATTGATCAATACAAGATATCTATTTCATGGAACTGAATAACACTTTATTCATTTATACATTAACATTGACCATGATATCCAACATCCCCATGTTACCTCTAGGGCATATCACTAACAAAAGAAAGACTGTGAGACTGGAGAGGATTGAGACATAACACTGCTCCTACTGTTTCTACTTGTAAACATTTATGTAACATGTGCACAGAAATCATGAAATTGAAGTTTGGTATGGTGACATCAGAGAATATTACCTTCTTGTTGCTCTGCTTGCATATGGTCAATGTTGTGTCCTTAAGATTAATTGATACATGACTATGTTGAAAAATCTAGTCACACCCCAATATAATGTCATAGCCCTTAACATTCAATACTTTCAAGTTGGAAATAAAGTCTTTCCCCGTATGTTATAATGGCCATTGGAACATTGAGCTGATGTATACAAAATACCACCATTTGCCGCTTTTATAGGTAAGGCGGTATGATTAGAATATTCAGTTGGCTTGGGAGATATAAAGGTGGTTGAACTACCACTATCTAACAAAGCAGTGGTTGTATCTGAGCCCACGAGGATGTGAAGTTAAATGTACTAGCTCATGGGTGGCCCTTTAAGAGCATCCCCAACAAGATCTCATAAAATGGTTTTCAAAAAAGAGCATATACAAAATCCTCCAAATATTTAGAGCATGAAATAAAAATTGTACACGACAGATTCTCTATAAACATCCCTATTTGATAACTAACACACAAAAGTCTCAGCATGCTGCATTGCATGTAGCTGTTGCCTTCATGTGCACGAGCCTCCGCGTCGCCCGCGCAGCTGCGTCGGCGCTCACGCCAGCCACCAGCTTGGCCAGATGCCGTGTCGCAGCCGCCAGCTTGGCCAGATGCACCATTCGCCGCCGTGTCGCCGTCGCCGCCGAACTTGTCTTGAAGAGTGCTCATCTGATTGTTGATACCAACCAAAGCAATATGCAACATATTGCCATGGCTGGAACTTGCAGAATTTCCATTTAAGACATTTCCAACACATGCTTTGTAGTGTGAAGTCTCCTTCAATGCAGAATCAATAGCACTTGATAAATACTGGAGAGACTTGATTACAACCATGACACCCCATCTTTTCTCTTTGGGATCCTTAACTTGCTGCTTTAGAGACATCGCATCTTGTCCATTTCTTTGCTTAATATGCTCTTCAGAGAACTCCCATAAAACAATCAGACCAGATCTATGCCACTGCATCCGAACACTACCCTTGACCAGATAAGGCTGAAAAGATGATTGTCAATTAGCCGACATAATTTGGCGCGGAGAGGGCACGTAGTTAGCAAAAATCACGTTTAGAGAATGGATCTGCTCTTCCCAGTTTTGAGAACTAAAAATCGATTTTAGAGAACCACTTTTTTTAGAGATGCATATATAGATTCTGTTGGAGCAAGTTTTTGAAGTAAAATTCAAAAAACGGGTTTAGAGAAGTGTTTAGAGCTCCTGTTGAAGATGCTCTAATGCATGCATAGAAAGAGCATGAGCAGTGTCAGTGAATTGTTCCTCATTAGGACTGCTAGGAGGTGTGCTATAATCAAGATCCAAGGACTCCCTTGCATTTTCTTCATCTTCCATAGCCACCAAACAGACAGACCCTACCATGACCAGGTACCCATGGTTCCTGGCATTTGAAGCATTTGCCAGTTTTTCTGGTGCCAACAAAAGCAACCTTGTTATCTTTGTTTAGTGGTTCTTTGTACACTGGCAGCTTAACAGTTTGCTTAGGTCCATCTTTAAAGGAGGTAGGAACATAAGCCATTGTTCCCTTAGCTGGTCCATGTGGTCCATCATAATTCCTAACATGTTCATATGCATCCACCAGTGTTCTAATGCTCAGGGATTTGAGTGGTTTTTTGATATAATCTTTCAAGCCCAATATAAAGAAATTCAAGAAATAATCTTCAGTTAAATTGGGTCTATTCCTCTTCATCAAAGCCATTACTTTCTCAAATTTATCAATGTAGGCATCAACTAAAGCATATTGCTTGATATTTTTGAATTGTTCTGTGACTTCAATATGGATTTTTGTCCCAAATCATTGACAAAGCATTTTGCAAATTCGGGCCAAGATAGTTCTTCAGTTGGAACATCATAACTGGAGATCCACTGATCAGCTCGGCCTGTAATGTACACTTCAGCTACCAAAAATTTGTCTTCTTCAGATGTTCTGGATAAGGAGAAGTACTTTTCAGCCTTTCTGATCCAAGCTTCAGGATACTCACCATCAAATATAGGGAAATCAATGTTCTTACTATTCTTAGTCCTATTGTCATAACGATGATGTGGCTCACCAAAAGCCTGACCATGATAATTGTGTGCCCACTATTGTTGGAAAGGATGGTAGTTTGGATATGGATAGGGTGGGTAGGGTGGTGCATATGGTGTGCTCCTAGTGATAGTTCCAGTTTGCTGGACTGCTTATGGTCTTTGGATGTCCAGTATCTATAGGTTGCATGGGATTAAAGTTTGATGGTGATGGTGGTAGTGGTGGTGGTGGTGGAAGAGGAGGTGTATGGAAGAAAACCTATGTGTTCCAAGGTAGGGTGGTTTTTGGTGCATGAATTGGTATGTGATTTACCACACCAGGTGGAGGAACAAAATTAGTTTTTTCTGTATTTGGCATGGGGCAAGTAGCATTTCTCAAATCAAAAACTTGATGCCTCTGGGGTTCCATTGAACTTCCCTCACCTCTCCTAGCTACAGACATAAGTGACCCAAGTGTGAGTTTTGTCGGTCTTACCTCCTGCGCTTGGTGACTTGTTGGAGTCAGCAACATGTTCTGGATCACTTTTAAACATTGCATAACCTCATCCTCGTTGGTTTGAGCTTGGGTTGCCTGATTTTGTATTTGTTCTTGCACCAGTTTGCTATCCTCCTCGACTTTTCTCTGAAACTCCACAAAATTAGACCTCAATTCCTCCACTGCAGCTTACCAATTTGATCCTTCCTCTCCTTCAGCTGCACCTTTTCCCTTTGCCATGGTGGTGCACACCTCTAGGATTTAACAGAGGAATTCTAGGAATCCTCCAACCTTCACTGCCGCACCTCAAGCTGCCTTCAAACCACGCTCCCATGTCTGGCTACGAAATTTTACAGGGAAAACTTGCTTCCCAAACCCTCACCAACCTAGAACCACTCAGATCTGATGGCTCTGGCCAAGAATCGTTGGTGCTCTGATACCATTTCTGGCACCTAGCTCGGAAATTCAGAGAAAACCAGAGCAGCTGTAGAGAATTTGGGCTAAGTAGCTACCTAATCAAAAAATTATGAAATTTTAGTTAAATAGATTAAAGATAATATAGGAATAAGAACTAGAACTGGACGCCGTAAAACAAAGGGGAAAGTAGTTTAGGGTTTCAAAAGTTCTATCCTGATCCAAATCTGCTCGTGGCTTATAAGTAATTCGCTGGAGCATACAGACAAAACAGGTGACGTCCACAATACGACAAAGAAGGTGTTGTAGACTATCCAAACCATTCTTAGCCACACGATCTCGCTTAAGTATTCTGTCAAACCATTATTGACACATCTAGACCGTCCATCACTTCTCTTCTCTTCTCTTCTTCCTTCAGAATACTCCAGGTTTTAGACTTCTTCAAAGTCTGTCACCGATCTTCTCAAATTGCTACACTACTACAAAAAAGGAGATAAGTGCTGGTTGGGAATCGGCCAGTTGCCGGATTTCTCGATCGACACCCAGTAGGCGGCACATTTGAGGACTCAAAGGTGCCGCTTTAGGAACCGGCACCATTGAGGTTTTAGAAATACGAAAAAAGGACTCGATGCATCGAGCAGCTCTCCTTCACCCCGACCAGATTCCATCAATATTAATCGGTATCCAAGAACATCCAAGAACACATGAACATGCTAAACAAACATCCAAGAACACTAAAAGAAGCCTCCTTCTAGCCGTCACTTGGCCCTCCGTGCTGGCCTTCTCCACCACCGTCGCCATCGCCGGATGGAGAGGAGGAGGGACGAGCTTCCTTCTCCACCATCACCGTCGCCGTCGCGGGAAGCCACCGACACCCATCCTTGGTCGCTGCCCATCTGTGGTCTCTACCGGATCCGCCCAGCCACCGGTGCCACTCCGCCTCCTCTGTGGGCGCCACCCACAGTAGCACCTCGCGTGTCGCAGCCTCGACAGCTCGCACAACCTCCGGGTGGATCAACGTCGGCCACGACACCTTTGTGGCCGAGAGACGAGTGGAGAGAGAGATGGAAAGGCGAGTGGAAAGAGGGGAGAGGCAAGTGGAGTGGATAAGGACACCTACTCTGTCCCTTCCTTATCCACTCGTGAGTGGCCGGTTCAGCTCGGTTATTACGGGTGTCGATTTTTTTAAAAAGGCACATATAATAAATTGTAGGTGTCGGTTTTTTAATTAATGGGCACATATAATAAATTAAAGGTTGTTTTTTAAAAAAGACACGTATAGTATTAGTGTCGGTTTTTCTGTAGAATCGGCACATATTTCTTCATAAAGGTGTCGGTTCTAACCGACGACGTTTCGCGAGCGTGCGTTTGAGTGAGAAAAGCATTATAGGTGTCAGTTTTAGCTGTTTCGACACCTATAATGGTGTATTCATTGTGTGTTTCTGTAGTAGTAGTGTTAAGAGCAATTTAAATAGGGCTATAACAATTAATAGTGACTAAATTATACTATTATATGTAACAACAAATAGTTAATTTTTTTCTCAAACGGCTATCTTTGGAGATAAAGTCGGCTATAACTACGAGATTTCGGACGCCTGAGCCTGAGCGAGGCGGGTTCTCAGGACGGCAACCATGCAGCCAACCCAGGGCATCTCCGTTTCACACCTTGGAGTATATTTCTGCAAAAGAAAAATATACTACTGTATATGGAGGGCTGGATCTGGTACCCCTATCCGACCGTTGATAAAACCCGCGGGCTGTCAGAACAGAACGACCAACCGATCGAACCTACAGTACAGTCTCTCTTCACATGGCCTCTGTCAGCGACGATCTTCTCCGTCTCGGTTTTTTAGTTTGGATGAAGGGACTAAACTTTAATCTATACAATCCTTTTAACCTTTGTTAGTGGTGACCTAGTACAGTCTTTCTGACCTCTGTCAGTGGCAACCTCCTCTGCCTTTTTTACGAAGGGACTAAACTTTAATCTGTGCCATATTTGATATTTATACATTAATTTAAGAAACTAAACATAAATTAATTATAAAAATAATTGTAGAAACGAAAGATAATTTGTAAGACGAATCTATTAAGCTTAATCAATTATTAGCAAAGGTTTACTGTAGCATCAAATCGTTAAATTATGATATAATTAAACTTATTAAATTTGTCTTATAAATTAACAATCGATTATAAATGAGTTTTATAAATAATCTATATTTAATATAACATTTTTATAGCATTTCTAACAGGGAGTTCCCACAAAACAAAACACCCCTCTGTCTTCTTTTAGCAGAGTACACGGCTCAGGCTCAGCTCATCCCCAGCTGCCCGAGCTGCCTGCCTACAATTGCGGTGGCTGAGGCGGCCCTCTCCTCCCTCCCGCGCATTACAATTTACAACTGCTAAGCTACTAGTGATCCCCCTCCCTCCCTCCCTCCCGCGGTGACCGTCATCGTCTGCTTCTGGGGATCGCATCTCTGAGTGACCGGCCTGCAGCGATGGAGTCGTTGGTTCTTGCGGCGGCGGTGCTCCTACTCTCCTCCACCCTCGCAGCTTCAGGTGCCTTTCTTTGCTCTCTTCTCTTCATCAAAGGAAAACGCGTCGATCTCTTTCTTCCTGTGATTTTCTCAAGAAATCGAATCAAACTCCTTCCTGCATGCATGCTAACAAGGAATTAAGAATTTCTTCCTCTCCGGGGAAAGCTTCTCTCATGTATTGTACTCTCGCTGAAGAATCCTCATGTATTTCCTGTCAGATTTCTGCGTGTGCCGGTCGGACCAGCCGACGGCGCTGCTGCAGAAGGCGATTGACTACTCGTGCGGGCAGGGCGCGGACTGCACGTCCATCCTCTCCACCGGCGGCTGCTACAACCCCAACACCGTCGCCGCCCACTGCTCGTGGGCCGCCAACAGCTACTTCCAGAAGTTCAGGGCCTCCGGCGCCACCTGCGACTTCGGCGGCGCCGCCACCCTCTCCTCCTCCGACCCCAGTACGTCCTCCCTCTGCCATTTTTGCATTCACAGCTGAGTCCCGAGTTATAGATTTCTTGAGCAAACAACCTGCTGGATTCTGAATCTTGCAGCTGATGCTACTCTATTGTGCTAATTGTTACTTGACAAGTGTTGTTAATTTGAGTTGGTTGAGTTCTCATCATGTTGCCTTGTTGCTCTCTGCTTGCAGGTTTCTCTGGATGCACTTTCCCTTCCAGTGCCAGGTAAACATGATGGAAACCTCTTTTGCTCTTGCATCAAAGTTTCGGAATACTCTTGTTTTACTTACCGTCTTAGTTTGTAATTACTATACTAGCTACTACCACGGAATTATACAGTCAAATTATTCTTACAAGTTAGTCAAATGTAGTACACCTGCTGAATCTGCAGCTTCGACCTATTGATTGATCATGCTCCATCCACCGACACCAGTAAACTAGATGTAATAGTGAAATGCAATATATATATATAATAATAATAATAATAATAATAATAATATACTAGCTCGATTAGTCTAGATCAACTTGATGTGATAACCTACTCTCGCACTAATTACTTCAAAGATTTACTGACAAGTTTGTTGCAATGTCTGAACTGAAGTGATGTAACTATTTCTTCCCTTTGAAGAAGAATCTGGCTTCCGTCTTTCTTTTCCCAACCGATTTGAAACAGAGAGCTACTAGCATGCTTTTCTCTAGACAAAGTACCACAAACTTTCTACACATCCAACTTTTATCCAACCGATCTGAAATGCCTGACAATTTGTCTCCTAGTTTTGTCAGGTATTCAGAGAAGAGATTGATACAGTATTATTTTTCATAAGGCTGATTATTATTGCCGTCTTAACAAAAAATTGGACAGCCTTTCTCACATGTGCGTCAAGCAAAAAGGGCATAACTGACAGAACGATGAACCGGATTAGCACCCATTAGATATGTTCTTTGCAGCATACAAATAATGAGATGTCAGGCTTTCCAAAGTGATCCTTTCCCGTCTTGGACAACTGAATTCATATTTTTCACTTGATTGGCATGTTAACAAATCGTGTTATCAACAGTTCTCTGACTGAATTATGTCATGTTGACTGCATTTTCTCCAGTGTGCCTCAGCATGATCTGAAGTTCTTTATTCCCCTTTGTTCATGCAGTGCTGCTGGGACAACTGGCACTACCACGACGACCGGCACCTTGAGCCCAGGAGTCGGCACCGGCACCAGCACCAATGGCACCGGGATGGGTAGCGCCCTGAGCCCGCCGGGCACGAGCAACTTCGACGGCGCGGCGGCCGGCTTGCTCGCGAGGCCTGAGCCGGCCATCTTCCTCACCATCCTCCTCTCGTTCTTGGCATTGCCATGAATTGATCTCTCTCCTTATCATGGTAGAAGAAAGCAGCAGTAGATCAAACTCCTCTTGTATTTTACTATTTTTAAGTACAGTTGATGTCTGATCTACCAAAAGGGGAAAAAATGCAAAGTTTGATTGGTTGGAGAGAAGAGAATCCAAATTGATCCATCTGCCCACTAGCACTAGGGATTGCTAGCTGTTGTTTTTGTTGCTTAGTGTTGTGGCGATGGTGTGAGGGTATAACTTTTTGGTTGCAGTAGTACCTTTTTATGGCTATACTGCAGGCTGCTGGTGCATGGTTTGGTAGGATGTCTCCTGTATTTCTTGTTGGTTTTCTTTTTTACAAAGTCCTTCCAAATCTAGAGCAAGCTAGATGGTGGATTTGATTTATGATTTTTCTCTTTGAGAGAAAGAACTTTGGTTTAGGATTGGTAGGGTGTGGGGATGATGTTGGGTCCCTATCAGGGTCATGGTGTTCTATTCTTGCATTGTGGACGGTGGTGAGTGATTGCTTGTGCCAATATTCCCAACAAAATCATTAATTTTTTAAGGACTTAGACCCACCCGATATGGGACATCGATCATCCGCCGCCGCTGCATGCAATTAGCGGTGAGGAACATACCCCGTGGGCGCCGAAAAAGCCTGGGCGATTTTTTGTCTTGATTGAGTGGTGCGATTTGGTACCGTGGCACATCTCTAGCGTTTTGTGGTGCTCTTTGTTAAGTAATTATGTAGTTATTTAATTAAATTTTAAATTAAATAGATCAAAACTATCACAACAACTAGCATAAAAAATTATGATCACAACAACCAGAGATACGTATCAAACGTTTGCGGGCTTAGGGATTACAGGAACACGCTGCAGACGTAGCTGACAAAAACGTCACATCGAGCCGATGCAGCAGGAATACGCACCAGATTAAGTTGAGCAGTCGCGCAGAGCGCTTTCCAAAAACCTTATTCGCCCTCTCCCGGTGCAAGATCGCAAGGACGACGGCTTTGGAGACCTGCTCTCTCGGTCGGAGGTGCACGCCGACGACAGGATAGGACAGACTAACAGCAACGACACAGCAGCGAGAACGTGGCAAAACTCAGATCAGATTGATTCTAGACGATTGCGCGCAAGCAAATGTATAGCCTCGGATGACTTGCGCGTAAAGGCAGCACCCGTAGCGGATTCGGTTAGGATTTTGTTGTATATCCAGTCAAGATTATTCAACTAAAATTGACTTGTATCCGATTAGGACTCTCCAAAAATTCGTTTGAGAATAATTGTCAATTTGTCAAAAAAAAATTAAGGCACACGAATCGCGACCCCGGCCCGGCGAGGCGAGCATGTGTGGTTTTCACTTTCTCTCTCTCATTCATGGCTTTGAAAGGAAGAAAGAAGCCTCACTATGTAAGTTGGACAACCTCACTCTAAACTAGCAAGGTGGTACTAAAATTTTTCACCTTGTCATGCCATACATGGGCCTTGATGAGCTTTTGATATTTAGTTTAGGAATTAGTTGAAAAACACTTGGGCCTAGTCCATTAATTCCAACAATCCTCCACCGGATCTCAAATATCTATTTAGAGATTTGTCTATTTCTTACTACTGTTTGATATACTAGTGTTTCAACAAGGACTCTTAAGTTGAACTTTTGCCTAGAGTTTCAAGCTACACTTAACAATGAACTAAGCCTTAATTGTAAGTTCTGTGCGAACGAGCTTTACTTAAAGTCATAACCAGTACTAGACCACCAGTAGTCTACCCCACAGGTGGAGTATATGCGTCATACTCCTAGGTCTTTTTATGAGTTTACTAGAGAACACTCACCTCTCATAAACTGTGACGATGGATAGTCAGACTCATATAGTTGTGTTCTTTCAAGAATGTTCTATAGGACATCTTTGCTTTTTCCAAGCCAACAGAACACATTAAGGCATGTTGTCAACCTGCCTTACAGTTTTTCGAGAGCTTCATATCATAGAGAGGGATAGGAAACATAGCTCTCCTCAGTTAACCAATAGCTAGTTCTTCCCAGGTCCTAATTCACGGGATCTCCGATCGCATAGGTTGGGTTACCACTATGTCAACTTATATGGCACTCAATCCTATCTCCCTCGATGCACTATCTATCATATTTTGTGATAGCCCTTTGGTAAAGGGATATGCTAGGTTTTTGTCTGTTTGAATTTAAGTCACACTTATCACTCTGGAGTTTCTCAACTTCCTGACAGACTTCAAACGTCTCTTATTGTGTCTTGATGACTTCGCATTATCCTTAGCACTGTTCACTTTGACTATCACAGTTTGATTGTCACAGTTCATTAGGATAGCTGACACTGGTTTTGCAACCACAGGCAAGTCCATCAAGAGCTCACGTAGCCATTCAGCCTCAACTATAGCTGTGTCTAAAGCAGTTAATTCTGCTTCCATGGTTGACCTCATCAATATAGTTTGTTTGCAAGACCTCCATGATATTGCACCACCTTCCAAAATAAATACATACTCACTCGCGGCATAAAGTTCATCAACATCTGATATCCAGTTCGAATCACTATATCCCTTAAGCACAACAGGGTGCCTAGAATAATGAATTCCATAACTCATAGTACCTTTCAAGTAGCGCAACACCCTCTCAAGAGTATGCTAGTGATCACTACCCGAGTTGGACATGAATCTACTCAATTTGCTCACAGCAAAAGAGATGTCGGGTCTTGTTGCACTAGCTAGGTACATGAGTGAACCAATAATTTATGAATATCTCAGTTGATCCTTAGAAATTTTATTGTTCTTTCGAAGTATCACACTGGGATCATAAGGAGTTGGAAAAGACTTATTGTCCATATAGCCAAAACAGCTCAAGACCTTCTCTAAATAATGAGATTGTGAAAGAGTAATCTCATTCTCATCCTTAATCAATTTGATGTTCAGAATCACATCAGCTTCTCCCTGATCCTTCATATCAAAATTCTTTGAGAAGAAAGACTTAACATCATTGATCACATCAATGTTTATGCCAAAGATAAGAATATCATCAACATACAGGCACAAGATAACTGATTTACCTCTACCATAGCGATAGTATACACATCTATGAGCCTCATTAATGACAAATCCGGCAGAAGTTATTCTGTCGAACTTTTCATGCCATTGCTTAGGTGCTTGTTTCAGGCCATACAGGGATTTCAACAATCTGCACACCTTGCTCTCTTGACCCTTCACTACGAACCCATCAGGTTGATCCATCATCTAACTCTCCGTTAAGGAAAGTTGTCTTTACATCCATCTGATGGATAATCAGACCATATGAGGCTTCCAAAAAAAGCAATGTACGTATTATGGTCATTCTAGCAACAAACGAGTAAATATCAAAGAAGTCTTCTCCTTCCTTTTGAGTATACCCTTTAGCCACAAGCCGAGCTTTGTACTTCTCAATTGCACCATTAGGCTTAAGATTCTTCTTGAACACCCATTTATAAACCCACTGGTTTATACCCATAGGGTCGTTCTGTGAGCTCCAATGTTCCATTGGATAGAATCGAGTCCATTTCACTTTGGACAGCTTCTTTCCAATCATTCGCATCTGGAGATGAATATGCCTCAGTGATAGTTGTAGGAGTGTCATCCACAAGATACACAGTGAAGTCATCACCAAAAAAGTTTGCAATCCTAAGTCTCTTACTCCTTCTAGGAGCTTTACTGTCATCCTTCTCAGGAACTGTCTCAAGCTCATCAGACGGTTCAGAAGACTCAACAGGAGGGACAGGTTCAGGAGTAATCTCAGATGACAATCTAGAAGTTCTAAGCATATTTTTCGTAGGAAATATATTCTCAAAAAATATAGCATCACGAGATTTCATAATAGTATCAACATGCATATCAGGTACATCAGATTTAACTACTAGAAATCTATAAGCTATACTCCTCTGAGCATATCCTAGAAAGATACAATCCACTATTTTAGGCCTCAGCTTACGCTTCTTGGTAATTGACACATTTACTTTATCCAAACACCCCCATATGCGCAAGTAAGACAGTGATGGTTTTCTCCCAATCCACATTTCATATGGCGTTTGATCCTCACTCTTGTTTGGAACTCTATTCAGGACATGACAAGCAGTCGACAAGATCTCTCCACACCATGCCTTAGATAAACGAGCAGTGTCTAACATGACATTAACCAAGTCAGTCATCGTGCGGATTTTCCTCTCAGCAATCTCGTTTGATTCGGGTGAATGGGGTGACGTCCTCTCATGAATAATGTCATGTTTCTCACAGAATTCATCAAAAATATTAGAGAAAAACTCGCCACCATGATCTGACCTAAAATGTTTAATCTTTCTTTCTAGTTGGTTTTCAACCTCAGCTTTATAGATTTTAAAATAGTCTAATGCCTCATCCTTAGTTTGCAGCAAGTAAGCATAACAGAAATGAGTAGCATCATCAATCAACGTCATAAAGTATTTCTTTCCACCTTTTATCAACACACCATTCATCTCACAGAAATCAGAATGTATGAGTTCTAGAGGTGCCAAGTTCCTCTCCTCAGTCATCTTGTGTGGTTTTCGTGGTTCCTTAGATTGCTCACAACTATGGCACTTAGAACCTTTGGAAATGGTGAAATTCGGAATTAAACGCATGCTGGATAGCCGAGACATTAAGCCAAAGTTCACATGACATAAACGAGAATGCCAAACACTTGTATCATCATTAATATGACCACAAATATGGTTTACTGACTTATTGCTAAAATCTGCTAGGGAAAAGCAGAACAAGCCTCTACACTCATAGCCTTTACCAATAAACTGTCCATACTTACTAATTTATTGGACTCTAATATTAACTTAAAACCGTCCTTCAAAAGTAGGGAGCCACTAACTATATTCTTGTTGATGGAGGGGATATGCTGCACGTTTTTTAGCTACACGATCTTTTCCGAAGTAAACTTCAGATCTACCGTACCAGCACCACGAACAGTCGCATGCGACCCGTTTTTCATCATCACTGAGCCTTGGGCGCCCTGATAAGAAGAAAACATAGATATGTCAGCACATGCATGGACATTGGTAGCAGTATCAAACCACCAACTCGTGGATTGAAAACTAAAAGTACAGTTGGTAAATTTCTGTGCCCATCTCCCATGGTTACCGTGTTGACAGTCTTTGACCCGCTATCAACTCTCTTCCTTTTGCAGTGTGCATGTTCTGTGCAATCTTTGGAGAAGTGCCCTTGCTCTCCACATGTGAAGCAGGTCAACTCGGCTTTATTCTTCTTTTTCTTGAAGGCAGTACTCTTCATACCCTTGTGAATTTTTTGGTTCTTCCATTTGTTCTTGCCCTGTGGGAACTTCTGGACAACATTGGTGTTGGACTGGCCCTCGCCTCCTTTCTTAGAAGTATCCTTAGCCCAAGCCTTTTCTTCTACATCTAGAGACGCTATCAGGTTTTCAACTGATATCTCCAGTCTCTTGTGTTTGAGAGCAATGGCGAAACCTCTCCAAGACGAAGGAAGCTTTGCAATTATACACCCAACCACAAACTTATCAGGCAAATGACACTTTAGGAGTTCGAGTTCTTGGACAATGAACTGTAGCTCATACGCCTGTTACACCACAAATCGGTTGTTCACCATCCTGTAGTCATGGAAGCTCTCCGTGGTGTACAGTTCACTGCCTGCATCTGATGCATCATACTTAGCAACCAGTGCATCCCACAGCTCTTTGGCATCTGTCATGTGTATGTACACATCACACAGACGATCAATGAGCATGCCAAGAATGCATTGTACGAAGAGATTGTTGGCATCTGAGAACTTCTTCTGATCATCAGAAGAAAGATCTCCTTCAAATTTGCCAAGTCTCGCTTCCCACACATTCATAGCAGTAAGCCACTGGCGGACCTTTGCTTGCCATCTCTTGAAGTGCACACCAGAAATTTTTTTTGGTCTCAGTGCATCAGCAAAACCAGCCATAGAAAATTGAACATATTGCCTAAAATAAGGTTTTTGGATTGTTATGTAATTAGGCAATTGTGTAATTAAATTCCAAATTAAATATCAAAAATATCATAGGAACTAGCATGAACAGATCTAACATACTAGGATATATCAAAATAACTGCTATAGTCACAACAACGAGAGATGCGTACCAAATGTTTGCAGGCTTAGGGATTACAGGAACTCACCGTGAACATAGCCGACGAAGACGTTCACGTCGAGCCGATGCAGCAGAAAGACGTGCCGATTGAGTTGAGTGCACGCGAGCGCTTTCCAAAACCTTATTCGTCCTCTCCAGTGCAGAATCGCAAGGGACGACGGCTTCAGAGACCTGCTCTCCCGGTCGCAGGTGCACGTCGGCAGCGGGATAGGGCAGACTAACAACAATAGTGCAGCAGCGAGAAACGTGGCAAAACTCAGATTAGATTGATTCCAGACGACTGCGTGCAAGCAAATATATAGCCCCGGATGACTTGAGCGTAAAGGCAGCACCCGTAGCGGATTCGGTCACGATTTTGTTGCGTATCCGGTCAGGATTATCCAACTAAAACCGACTCGTATCCGATTAGGACTCTCCAAAAATTCGCCTAAGAACAATTGTCAATTTGTCCAAAAAATTAAGACATGCGAGTCGTGTGGTTTTCACTTCCTCTCCCTCATCCATGGCTTTGGGAGGAAGAGAGAAGCACCACCATATAAGTTGGACAACCTTACTCTAAACTAGCAATATGGTACTAAAACTTCCCACCTTGCTATGCCATACATGGGCCTTAATAGGCTTTTGAGATTTATTTCAAAAATTAGTTGAAAAACACTTGGACCTAGCCCATTAATTACAATACTCGCTTTGCTCTTTGTCCTGTGGACGAAACCATGTGACCCCACATATCAGCTTGTGACGTTCGAGATAGACTTGGATTTCACCACTAATATCATTTAAAGTAGTATAGATACATAAGAGAGAGCAATCACATAAAAAATGATTCACTGAAATTAAGTGAAAAATGCGGCGTCAAATTTTTAGCAATCCTGTTGCAAACCTTCTATCAAAGAACATCCATCCCCAAATCTTACAGACTTTGGGCCACCAGATGTGCTTCTCGATTCGTTCTCCATACCCTTCTCTAGCTTCGGTGACCCACTCTTCTTCTTCGACGCTGATGATGCCCCAAACTCCAGCGAAGGAGCTACGGATTAGGGTCCCGGGTTGAGATGGGGGCGGAAGAGGAGTTGGAGAGAGGGGAAAGAAGGGGGAAATTGTTGAGCTTAGAGGGATGGCTATGGGAGGTGACAAACCGACGATTGATGGCATAACGGGCGGGCTGCGATGCAACAATGGTGCCACTTAAGCCGTAGGGTGGGCAGCGACTGGTGGGCTAGTGCTGGCAGCAGGGGTAAAGCAGAGCGATGAGTTATGAAGTGGTCACTAGTACAGAAAACCTAATAGGTGGCGGTTCGGAACCCCCAATAGGTACCGGTTTCGGACCCGACACCTATTCGCCGGCACCAATGACCAAAGTCATTGGTAACGGTTCTTCAATCGACACCTATTCGATTGAATAGGTGTCGGTTTTCAAGTAGAACCGACACCTATTCGAGCTCAATAGGTGCCGACGCCTATTAAAAACCGACACCTATTTGGCCAAATAGGTGCCGGCTCATATTAAAACCGGCACCTATTCTGTCCAAATAGGTGTCGGTTCCTATCACATACCGGCACCTTTTTAGGGCTAATAGGTGCCGGTTTGTATTAAAAACCGGTACCTATTGCCCTGAAAACACAAAAAATAATATTTCGCATAAAATTCTCCATTAATCTCTGTAACTATACATACATGTTAGTGAAAAATAGTTCAAACATAAACTCATATGAGTAAAATATTACAAATTGTGAATGTGACTGGACTCATGAGTAATCAAACCAAGTAGAAATTAGATAATTAACTCAGTGACAGTATTCCATCCATCAGAAAACTACTTCCTGAGCAATATGAAGTGCTCTACTTAGTTTACATAAATCATGGAGAGTTGATAGAAGCTACTGATCTATACAGAATATGCAAAAGTAGTAGTGAGTAGTAGTCGATATGAATGTACGAGATGAATCATCCACTATTCCATCCAGTTAAATATTCATCAACACCAGTTCGAGAGGAGATGAAACGATCTGCATCTTATTATTGACCACTTCGAGTCATCTAATGCTCACTCACTATATATTTATATGATTCTCGAGATGGAGCTATCCCATTTTCTTTTAAAAAAGTGTATTCCAACTTCTGTTATTTTACAAGCAAAGAACATACAAAGTGATGATCATGAATTCATCGGTGAACAATTGGAACAGATCATGCATATATAGGATTAATGAACTATATGTTTGGTCAATTGGTTTTATATACAAGTATTGAATCAATGTACAAGCAAATGATTCGAAGACAAAGGGTCATTTTTAAACACAGATGGAATTAGGGCGCAAAGGATAACCGAGATGACCTAAATGAATCGATCCACTTGGTTATGCATGTTTTCTACCAAAGTGTACTGCTAATTGTGCGCTTTAACGACTTGACACAGTCGATTTAGCTAGCTTGCTGATCCCCTGTGTTGTTCAAGATCGACCGGTATTTGGCCATCATAGTTACATTTATCCGGAATATATAAAATGATCTTTTATGTATACTACGGTCTAGTATATATGTAGCTCGATCGATCGACTCATATAGTCATATCAACTGAAATATTTACGAACTTTGTAGTACATGTGTTAAAATTACAGTCTAAATGAATCAAATCCACTTGGTTGTGCTTCTCTTGCTGAACCATATTAAGAACTAGTAAAGCTACCATATTAAGAAATTGATTCAACATGGTCAAAATAACTCAAGCTCCTAAGCTCAGAAATAATAGGTGTCGGTGTCCAAATAAATGTGATCAATTATCAGTAGTTGCCGTACTACGAAAAAGGCGACAAAATTAACAGGAGTGAAAAGTGTGAACTGTAAAAAAATGTGAACTAGAATTATTAGCAAGAGGATGATTCATTCGCCATTAGAATATCAAAGCCAAGTGCGGCTCTAATCGAGGTTCTAATATCACCTAAAGTGATATGATTATTTATCAATCAGCTTGCTGTTAACAACGAGGATCCTATGCCTTTGCTTGTTTAGCAGAACTCTTTTGCTCCCTATACTACCATATTAAGAAATTGATTCAGCATGGTCAAAATAACTCAAGCTCCTAAGCTCAGAAATAATCCAGAGAAACAAAGGACACCGTAGTAGCAGGTATTACTAATACATCTAAGGACAATGGTTAATTTAGATTTTAAAAAATAAACTAGTGTTTAAAGCAATTGGTTCCCCTAACAGACCCATCCATGAAACAAAGAAAAATGTATATGTATAGATGGTGATCACGTAGCAGGACATATGCATTCAGTTGGCATGAACTTCTGAACAACAAGCAGTCAAAGACAGTCTTTCAAACAACTACACATAAGTTCTTGCAAATGGTACCACTGATAGAAAAACAGTGAATAATCCACTAAAATGGCACTATTAACTATCTTTTCGGAACCTCGCGATATTATTTTTAAGTTGGATTTTCATTGCTAGTTCAGTAAGGATCTCACAAGATCAGAATCAAATTCATATATCATATAGTAACCCATACTTATATTGTGGACATATTACTGTATGTATACATACCAATCAAAATTACAAGTATTTATGTACAAGATCTTTCATAATTTCAGTTTACTAGTATTCATGAATTTCAGATATTCAAATTACAAGATATCTTTTTAAAAAATATTATCATGAATAGTTATTTGAGGCCTAGTATCAGGGTCCATGCACGGATAATTAGTCTCGCAAGGCGTAACATATAAAACCCGAAGCTCAAGCAGAGAACATAGGAGATATTGCTGGGACTCAGCGTGCCAGTCAACTTCAGCCTGAGACGTGTCCGTCAAACCACACGAAGGCGGCGACCAGATGTGTTACACATCTCAGGAGACTTGACAAATATTCGCTTGAGCTCTACAACATCTCAAATGCTCTAAACTCATACTCCTATGAAAACTATAGTTACACATACTTACCTGCTGCTTACAGGGACAACGACGACGATACCGGCCTCATCCATGCCATTCAGTCGGTGAGATGACCTGTTGCTTTGAGGGATAAAAATATTAACTAGAAAAACTTAACACATGATTAGATAATTGTTCAAGAAATACAAATAGATAGACATTAAGAAAATATATAAACTTAGATCATGTTCGATACATCAATCCAAATAACCGATCTACAAGCTTAAAAATGTAAGTTCTGCCCACTAATGCTTAGTCTGCATATCCTTTGCTGTCGATCGACTCTCTAAATTGGCACTAGGGCCGCCAGCCTCAAGGAAACCCACTCACGAAACATGATATGCGCCGGTCTCTGAGATGACATGTTCGAAGATGAACCCGCAGAGTTGTTCAGCGAGGGCGAAGCAAACATGTGGCAACAACTTACTTGTTGGGAGCTTTAATTTCGCAAATGGAATGATTGAATATGTGAAACCACACTATGTGTTTACAAACGCGTATTTCCGTCTTAAAAAATGACGAACCTCAGCATCCATAATGTTCCGGTTGTCGATCTCCATGAAAGTCCACATAAATTTCATCGTGTAGAACCCACATGTGCTCGTTCTTTGATCTTGACGTTGGCACCAAGGGTGGCAGGTTACCCAGAATGTATTTGAACAGGGAGCGTGTCGAATGCACTTCTTCTTGTACTTCACTAGTGTCTTATTGAGGATGTTAATTACGGATTGGAAATCTTCTCGCGGTTTCCTCAATCCATCCAGAACGATGATTTTGGAATCATTTAAATGGATCACAAGAAGGATCCAGTGGTTCCTACATACAAGGGACATGGCAATTAACACCGAGTAAGGACAAATGTTAGGTGAAACGATAACTGCCTCACTTACTTAAAGTTGTAGGGCAGAAGAATCGTATTCATGTCCTGAAGCTTGACAAAGGAGCTGTACAGGTAGTCCAGCACCATTTTTTGGGACGTTGGGCCTCCATCAATCGATTGGCATTGACAATCACAGGATCGAGGAATGCTAGTTTGTTACAAGTCGCTCTACATTCAAGCGCCCCATTCGCATAAGGAAACAAGTTAGACAACTTACAAAGGCTAATAAGGGTATGAACTTAGAAATACTAGCTAGGGGTTTGAGTATGCTTACAATGCCCATATTTGAAGTATCGATACGTCTAGCTCCCTCAGATTGTATAGCTGAAATAGTTCATCAAATGGGACCCAGATTACACCATCGTCGTGATGAAAGTCCTCGTTCTTGTAAAAGACACCGAACGTCTCCTTACCCTCCTTTGCCATCTATAGGTACCACTCTTCTACCCTTCTCATCTGAGTGCAATTTCCAATGACGTTGCGATATTCGTCGGTGGTCAAAGGATCACCTAACTTGAACTTAGCTGCCAAAGGTGCCTTCGCAATATTGTCCACATCAGACAAACTCTTCACCTCGCACTTTGCAGAAATTCTTTCTCATTCTTCTTGGTGTCTTTCGTGAATTGAGCCTTGGAAAATTCTTGCAATTTCTTTTCTCGGATCGTGCGTTGAAAGTCCAAAATAGGTTGCGTCGGGGGTGGTGGCCTTGCCATGCAAATGAAGTGGTCCTGTACTTGAACTGACACTTTCGGGGATGGCTCCGACTTTGTAGAAATAGTCGCTTTCTTGCCCTTCTTAACAGTAGATGGTTCAGACATATCTGTAGATTTGCACAGTCGACCCCTCTTTTTGGGCTGGTCATCAGGAGCTCGTTGTGCCGGCGGAGGAGACGGGCTCTTACGTGGCAACGGTGGTGGAGTTGGCATTCTTTGGGGGGAGACAGCAGGCCCGCTAGAGCTAGACCCGCCATCGCTTGGCTTGTCATCATCATCTCTGAAGGAAAGACAATGAATCTCTTGCGCCACACGATGACGTTGTGGATAGCTTCTCCAAGAGTGTTCACCCCTTCCTCTGGAGGAAATTCAAGCTGGATGGCCCTGTATCTGCTCGACACGTCCTCCACTTCAACCCTTGAGTAGCCAGTTGGTATTGGATTACCGTGTATCCTTCCTCCCTCCACTACAGGATGTGCCATACCGCGTGCCACCTCTATAGTGAGGTTTTGACTCTGCAGTGGCACATGCAACCTGCATGCAGTACGTACTGTGATTGCGTCCACAGGGTGACGAGTCTTCTCCGGTTCTTGAGGAACCTCAGTTGAAGCGCAACTGCTTTTCCTCCCTGTTGGACTGGCTAAACGGCCAACATCGTCGCCAATCCCCGCCTCCATTAGCAGTGCCTCCATCTTTTGAACTTTTTCCATTAGGACTCTCATCTGTTCTAATTGGTCTGCGAAATTTTTATTACTTCGAGACCGGTATCTATGTCTGTCCTCAGGAAAACCTTCCCTCCATGGTACGAGGCCTACTCCCCTTGTGCGTCCCGGATCCGGCATCTATTCTCCAAAACCCTAATTCATCAGTTCCATTTATCTTCTCCTCTAACATTACATATGCATGCAACTTAGCTGCCAATGGGCTTGATATGTATGCATCAATTGATATATAATCATCCAGCAAATTAAATCCAACCATTGATTGTTACAACGGGACTGCATGCGAATATATTCATTTAGTTCCAAAATTATAGATTCATGTTTGTTACAATCAAATTCCAACTTATAAGTCGATCACTATTACTCCTTCTTCATGATCACTGCGAACATATGGGGCTTTCTCCTCTTCTTCGTCTTCTTCGTCGTCTTCTTGACTTTCTTCACCTTCGTCTACATCTATTGTGAAAGGTGGTAACTCGTCAATTTGATCGTAGCCTTCCTCATCGGTGATATTCTCAACTCTAACAATGTTTCGCTTTCCATTGAGAACTACGTGACGATCAGTCAATGATGAAGGGTCCTTGACATAGAATACTTGTGTTATAGAGTTTGCGAGCACAAAAGGTTCATCTTGATAACCCACATTGTTTAGGTCCACGATGATCATCCCGTACTTGTCAATTTTCAAACCACTTGGAATTTTGACCCATTGACACTGGAAAAGTGGTACCTTCAGCGGTCCATACTCAAGCTCCCAGATTGCCTCTATATAGCCATAGTATGTTTTTTTTACACCATTACCGTCGAAGGCATCTATACGGGCACAACTATTCTGATATTTGCTCTTGGCATCCTGCGTTCTCGTGTAAAATGTATACCCATTGATATCATACCCTTGGAATGAATGAATAGTGCTCGCAGGCCCTCGAGACAAAACGTACAACTGGTCGCTATCAGGATTCGCAGCCATGATATGCTTCTGTAGCCAATCACCGAAATGCAGTCTATGCTGCTTAGCGATCCATGCTTCTGATTTGCCTGGGTTCTCGGTTCGGAGTGAGTTGTAATGCACATCAACAAATGGAGCCACCAAGGCCGACTGCTCGAGCATTGCGAGATGTGTTTGTCGTAGTGTTTCAAGGCTAGGAGTGAATATTGCTTTATGCCCTAAAGTCCCTTTCCCAAGTAGCCTGCCCTCGTGTCGGGACATCGGCACACCAATGGGACGTAGATCTATATAGTTGATGCAAAACTCAACCACCTCCTCTGTTGCATAACCCTCTATGATACTCCCTTTCGGTCGAGCTCTGTTACGCACCTACTTTTTTATGATCCCCATGAATCTCTCGAAAGCCCACATGTTATGAAGATAAACTGGGCCAAGAATCTTTATCTCTTTCACGATATGTATCACTAGGTGAACCATTATACCAAAAAATGATGGTGGAAAACACATCTCGAGTTGGCAAATGGTCACGATTACATCTGCCTGGAGCTTGTCTAGTGTGGTTGGATCGATCACCTTCTGATATATAGCATTGAAGAACGAGCACAACTTTATGATTGGGTTTCGCACCCTGTCTGGCAAGATGCCTCTAATCGCAACAGGGAGTAGTTGTGTCATCAGCACGTGACAATCATGTGACTTCATGCCCACTATTTTCTTCTCTCTAATGTTGACAAGTCTTTTAACGTTAGCGGAGTAACCAGACGGGACTCGGACACTCTGTAGGCACTCTAACAGGCTGATTTTCTCGGCGGCACTGAGGGTGTAGCACACGGGAGGGAGGTATTGTCGGCCATTGGGACGTTCTTGAGGATGTAGCTCAGACCTGATGTTCATGTCTACGAGGTCTCTCCGGGATTTCAACGTATCCTTTGTCTTGCCAGGTATGTTCAGCAGTACTCCCATCAAACTCTTGCATACATTTTTCTCAACGTTCATCACGTCGATTGCATCACGGACATCCAAATCTTTCCAATACGGTAGTTCCCAGAAGATAGATTTCTTCTTCCAAAGAGACCTCTCACCACCCTTGCCCGCCACGCGTGTATTGCCATGCCCCTTACCAAATACATGTTCAATATCTTTTACCTCTTCAAAAATATCTCTGCTTGTACGATGTATCGGAGCTGTCCCCTTCTCCACTGTGCCATCGAAATCTCTTCTATTGCTACGGTAATGGTGACCGGCAGGAAGAAACCTCCGGTGGCACATGTAAATAGTCTTTCCAGAGTACCTCAGCCACCTGCTTGCTGTGTCCCGCATGCACTGCACACATGCACAACCACCTTTCACTGTTTGTCCAGATGTGTTGCCAGCCGCAGGGTAATCTTGAATGGTAACTAACAATATTGCCCTTAAGGTGAAGTACTCTCTTTTGTAAGCATCCCACATCTGCACCCCTCGAACCCATAGTAACTGAAGATCATCTACTACTAGCCTGAAGTAGACATCGATATCGTTGCCAGGTTGCTTGGGCCCTTGGATTAGTAGTGGCATCATGATATACTTGCGCTTCATGCACAACCATGACGGAAGGTTGTACATAACAAGTGCCACTGGCCATGTGCTGTGTCGACTGCTCATGTTACCGAATGGATTCATCCCATCTGTGCTCAGCCCAAACCTAACATTTCTTGTCTCGCGTGCAAAATTTTTGTACTTTCTATCTATCTTTCTCCATTGAGACACGTCGGCAGGGTGCCTTATCATCCCATCCTTCTTACGTTCTTCGGCGTGCCACCGCATCATCTTTGCATGCTTTTTGTTTGCATACAGGCGCTCAATCCGAGGGATTATAGGAAAATACCATACAACTTTAATGGGCACTTTCCTCTTCTTTAGGACGGGGCCTCTGCTGTCATCATCGGCATCATCGTCGTTACCTCCACCCTTATACCGCGGTGCTCCGCAAACTGGACATGCATCCAGGTCTTCATAATCACCCCGGTACAGTCATTTCGACATGCGTGAATTTTTTGCATCTCCAGCCCGAGTGGACAAACAACCTTCTTTGCTTGGTATGTCATTTCTGGCAGTACGTGACCCGCTGGAAGGAGGTCTCCGATCAGCTGTAGAAGTCTGTGAAGCTCTTGTCGCTCCAGCCGTTGGTTGATTTCATCTACAACAACGAGAGGACGACGTGTAATTTAGTGTGCTCCTCGTTGCAACCTGGATAAAGCGGTATTTTTGAGTCCTCCACCATGGCTTTAAACTTCTTGTATTGTCTGTCATCACTGTAGGCTGTCTCTCCATCCCGCAACATCTGATCCAACCCATCCTATTCGTCATTGTCGTATTCACCTTCGTCAGCACGTAACTCTACATTGTCTTCATGCATTGCATCGCCATGATTGTCCACACTGTCATTCTCATCTTCATCGTGATTGTCCTGACATGTGTGATTACGCATAAAACCTCTTGTTAGCAGATGCTCGTGAACTTGTTTTGCGGGAAACCGTCTCTCCTTCCTGCAATCAGAACATGGACAATGCAAATATTCTGTCATGCTCAACGACCGGGAACTCGTGGCCCCGATCACGAACTTGGTTACTCCCCTAGCATACTCCAAGGTACCCCGCTTCGCATCGTTCATCCCTCCTTCATCCATCGGTCCTACGGGAATTTTTTAAAAATGTGACGTCTTCATATAAATGACATTAGTTTATTTTGGTTACATAACTCTACGGTGATAGTCTATTCAAATTTGACAATCTGAAATACTTTGAATTAAAGAAAGAGACACAAATGACATAAATGGTGTCATGCATCTACTAGCATATACACACAAATGACAAAAGAATATCATAAAGAATCACGTACACAAATAGTAAACAACTAAAATATACTAACCTTTAATTTTTCTGAAAATTTTCGGCAAAACCTTCCCCCCTCCGTTTCGTTCTACACATGAAGACGGAATAAAAATGAGTTAAGTGGCTGAAAGGTGGCATTTATAGGTGGTCGGAATATAGGTGTCGGTTTTTAACAACAACCAATACCTATATTACGAAGCTTACAGCGTAAGGAACATTATAGGTGTCGGGTAAAGAGTAAAACCGGCATGTATAGTATAGGTGTCGGTTTTTACTACTGACCTAACACCTATTTAGGAAGAATAGGTGCCGGTTCTAATTAATAACCGCCACCTATACTATAGGTGCCGGTTTTACTGTTCACCCGACACCTATTTGGGATTATAGGTGGCGGTTCTTAATAAGAACCGGCACCTATTCTTTAGCCGCTACCTATATGCATTATAGATGCCGAATTTGTTTTAACAGACATTTTTTTGGACGACACCAATGAGCCTTTTTGTAATAGTGGGTGACCGATGACGATGGATCAGGCAGCAGGAAACCACCGAAGATGAGGCAGAAAGAAGGGATAGTGGGCAGGGACACTTCACATCCACTAACTTGGGGAGGGGTGGGGGTGGTGGCCGGCCAAGGGACCTCACTGACGCTGTTAATGCCTTTTGGCCAGCGGATAAAGCTGAGCGGAAGTGCACTCGAGTAGTGGCGGCAAAGGATGCGGTGACGAGGGATAGTATTAAGGAGGTGTTCAGTGCGAGTGCAAGGTGTTGAGGGAAAATGAAGAGCTGAGAGAAAAAAAGAAGAGATTAGGGTTTGGGTTATTTGCACGAATGTCATAGGAAAAAAGCGATTTAACAGTCCAAAAATTGTAAAATTTTAAGGGGTGTTTTATGTCAACTATGTAATAGACTGTAAATTATCTTTAACTCTAATCGCTTAATTTTATTGCAATTAAAGATAGCAAATCCAGGACACAACTTTAATTTGATGACGGAGATTATTTCGGTGCCGTGTCGTGGAGAGAAACAGTAACTGCGTCGTATAATTTGTATTATTATTTAGAGTACACCATTGTCCATCTAGCAAAGTGTGATCGTCAGTTATCATGCATGTATGCACACTGAAGCTAACTAATATGGCCACGCAGTGAAGCAGTATGCTTTTATTGCGTAAATCGAGTCAGAACAACATACTGATATGCCTGCAGAAGACATTGCTTAGTATTAATCTCTTGCCTATCACATTAAGTAGAAAATGACCGCTTGCGCTTCTGGACATCAAACTCAACATCGACGAGGCCGGTTATACCAGCTTTGATCTTCTGTCCTGGTCGTACCGGGCCAACATCCTCAGGAGTACCTGCACAGGACTTCATCAATTACTCCCACAATCACAACTCTAATGCACAACAAACTGTTCTCCAAAAATGTGATTTACCGGTCAGTATAACATCACCCTCCATTAATGTCATGATGGAACTGATATAACTGATTAGAGATGGTATCTTAAATATCATATCACTTGTACATATGTTAACGATAGAATTTGACAATTATTATTAGTCAAAACTGAGTCAAGGGAAGAATTAACGTCATGATTATACTTCCGTACCAGGAAAGTGTTAATTTTCTTTATAAATACATTACTTAGCCGATAGATATCATGTGTGAATCAGACTTGTATTAGTAGTTTCCTTCATAGACTCCTGAGCAGATCAAATCATGTTTGAGTCTGACTCGTTTGACCCCAAGGGTATATATTTGTCTATCAAGGTCTTTTGTAAACAACAACAATTCAATGCACAGCTTTTGACGCATCGTCACTCTAGTTTTAATTTCAACAAGTTCTTAGTTTTTTTAGTTTGGGCTGCATCGGTTTCGATCTCTGGTGAAAAAGTAAGTTCCATCATCTTCGCTTGTATCGACCAAGATTAGTAATTTCTCGGTTAAGTCTAATATAGTAGTTAAGCTTTTACTTGCATCGTCTATCCGATATATCGGCTTGTTCTTAGATTGTTTTGCTTTCTTTGACTAAATTTTTATATATCAATCATCTTATGCAAGATCTATCAACTTATTAAATCTGTCAAGCTATTTATTAATCTCGTACTGTCTCAGTTAAGTTCGATATGCTAGATTATAATTTGCTAGTTAGATTTCTTCAAGAATGATAAACCTTATATAAGGCTTCATCGGAGTTATAGCCAGTGAGTTATCTTTGTCTTTGAATACCAAAACCTCTATATCGACTAATTTCTAGATTTGTTCAATTGCATATTTAGTTAATCTTTATTACTCTCAATCTTAAACTGTCTCAGTTCAGTCCGATCTATCAAGATTATTCTTAATAAGGATAAAACTAGTATACGATTGTGGGGGTGTCACCCCGAGGTACCCCAAAGACCAGAATCAAATCCCAATCAAAGTCAAGTCGAGAGTCCTCAGAATGTGGCCGAGGACCCGGCCCCCTTAGCAGGGTCGGTCGTTCCGACCTTCCCCCGAGTTCGACCTCGGCTGCTTTCTCCACCCCGACTCGTCGCCCAACCTCGAGCTTCCTCGGGACAAGACTTGGCACACAAGGAGGAAGAGAGAGGAGACAGCCTGGTAGTCTGACACCACCTGACAGCGCAGAGGGAGGATCCCAAGGCTAGAGAGATCACAAGATGCCCATGGTGTGTAGGACCTAGCAGACCAATATGTACCTTTTTAAATATTCGTTGTACCCACCTTTTAGCTCATTAGACATAGCTTTCTTGGCCCACAAGCTCATCTGTTCCTGCCTCCCTTGATCTATAAAAGGTAGGGCAGGGCAACGGGGCCAGGGGAGAGCAACATTCAAAGGAAGAGAGACCTTGAGAGTACTCTAGATCCAACTCCATTGTAATCATCATACACTGGATGTAGGCCTATTATCCTTTGGGAGGGTTGAACCAGTATATCTCGCTACGTCTTTTCTCTTTGGCTCGTCCTAGGACTCGAGTCGACCATCCAATCCATTGAAGGACAACATCTCTAGCACACTCTCTTTCTCCTCCTTGGGGACCTCCCTTTGAGGACTGCCGACCCACCCGTCCACAATGATTGTGTGGTATCTATTCATAACCAATAATAACTTAAGCTTTGCTTTTAAATTTATACAATATAATCTTCTCATTGCATCAGCTAATATCTAAAATCATATAATTGCTTAGCTTCTATCTTTATTAGCCTCAATCTTATACTATCTCGATTTGGTTTGATCTATCAAAATTGTTTCTAATAAAATAAGATTATTAGTATTTTATATGTTATTTAGGTTCAGCCGATGTTTGCTTACATTGCTCCATCAGTTATGGTTGTTGTTCTGAAATTACATCAGCATTGGCTAGGCACTCGATGTCCCATCGGCCGATTGGCCATTGTGATCTAACCTTCTATTTATCTATCTTAGTTGTAGGATCAAACTAACTGTCACATCTTGAACCCGATTGATAGAACCCGCCCTAAAGTTAAAAAAATCTCTCAGGCCTTCGTATGAACGAAGAATTTCACATCAACAAGATCCCTTCTGCCTAAGTTCATTATCAACCTGGACAAGATTTCTCTATGCTTGCTAATAATTTGTTGCATTTTCTACTTAGGGGGGCAAATGTGGAGGATGTGGGTATCGGGTACCCACATGGTCTACATATCCGACTACAGATAGGAGGTGGGCCAGATCCATGTATTATATAATAGAGTAAAACTCGGTCATAATGTTGTCTTTTGTTTTATGGTAGGGCCTAGAGTCCCGATTGAGTACTACCATGTAATAGATTAGCAAACTAATGTTGTGTATGGCTAGGTTTTTCTCTTTGTGACCTTACTCCAGAACCTATATAACGTGGGAAGATAGCCTTCCAAGGATATAGCGAGATACACACAATTAGATCATCAGATCAATAAACAATTGGCGGATATAATCCCCAAAGAGGAGTAGTGTGGACCCCCGATTTTGAGTCGGGAATCTTTCGTGTTCATAGTACCATTTCCCTGGATCAAGTAGTTGGTACCCACGAATGCAGTACTGGATAATCAAGTGCACATGCACGAATAGTCTTACAATACCATTATTACATAAATAGGCCCGAAGGCATTGTTCATCCACAGGACCTTATGGTCCGAATACAATATAAAAAGAGTTTAGATAAGGCGGCGGAAAGAGGCGGCGGCTTGTCCATTGCCACGAGCAACGGCCGGAGCTAAAGTCTAATATGCGCCGTCGGTTCCCTCGTCCTCTGGTGGTAAGCATATGGATCTTCCGGCTCTTCAACTCCATCAGCTGGAGGTTTGTGCGTATAGCAAGGGTGAGTACCAACCGTACTCAGCAAGTCAACACAGAATTGATGCATATGACAGGGTTATTCAAAGAACATGGCTAGGGTTATCTTTGCGTAAAGCCAGTTTTCACAATTCTTTTCACAAGCCTATCGTCTAGCCAAAACAAGTTTTAATTTCATAGTTCATTAACCCGGTGACGGTTCTGTCTACCATCCATCGTGATTCCAAGGATGGCTTCCCGCCTCCGGTGCGTCATGATTTTCTGGGGAGTCCACCCCTTCTCGCATTCTCGAGAAGTTGATCCACCAGCGAATAAAATCATCATGCAACCCATCCCAGCATTTTTAAGTTCAAAGTCTAGCCAAGCGAAAGTCTTGTCACGATGCTCAATATCCGCGAGCACGGCTATTCGAATAGATTGATTCACTCACACTGCAGTGGATGTACACTTTACCCGTACTCCGCGACAGCCCAACAAATGAGCCTACGCCTCAACACATGAGACGGTCACGGCAAAGCCTTTCGATAACCTCACTTTGGCAGTACCCGCTCCATGAACTTAAGCCCTCATGCACTCTAGCCGTCCTTTTCTAGCAGTGAGAGGAGTTCTGGCGCACCCGGGGTAAGGGAAGTCTTTCCAGATCTTTAAGTTTAATTATCATCGGTTTAATCCCACCATTCATAACAAAGGCCGCAGCCTCATCCTCATCCCATAACCACATCATAGAGAACCATCTATGCAAGGATACTGCCTCCGCTCGGCTATCTAGTCGGCTAGGTCTATACCCATTCGAGAAGTACGGTTGTGCGGCTCGTTTCCGGCTATCTCATGGCTCGGTCCTTAATTGACCAGGGTCGGCACTTGCCTTTTCCGGAATCCACCCAAATCATCCGGCCGCCCCAGTCTAAAACATTTGTATAGTACTTTCAATTTTCATCAAACTTAATTTATCATGGTCATGTGGCGCTCATGTCTCCACATGCCGAATCTCAACTACCTCCCTTAAGGTAGTTGCCCAAGCACAAAGCTTTTTCATAAAGTCATGAGTATGCATAAATCTAAGTATAGCATGGCTAAGCGGTTTACGAAGTTATGCTTCGGTTATTTGTATCACATCGCGAGTTACAAGGAGTAATTCTAAAGGTACTCAATAGCAAGGAATGGCACAAGTATAGGTAACTCGGTAAAGCATGCATGTTTAGAGTTTAAAATAACATCATTTCGCAATTGGGATCAATATGTTCAAAGGGTGTGAAGACTTGCCTTGCTCGCGACCTTCTTGACTTGTGTCTTCAGCGTACTCAACGGCCTCCTCGGATTCTATATATATACGTGCGAAAGATCCAATTGAATTCGATTAGAATTCAAATAAAAACCAACAAAAACAAATAAATCGCCAAAGCGGTACCTACGGCGACTCTATGGTCGTAAACGGATCAATGATCGGGTTTTGCTAAAGTTCGAGTCGAAACGAGTGAGTTGCAATGATTTGAATTCTTGTATACTTGGTGTCGTGGTCTAATTAAAATAGGACGAGGAGGATTTTATGAGACAAATTAAATATCGAATGTATATGTCGCAAAAAGGGGTTGATCGGGATTTATATGAGATAGTTTATAATTCTTTGAAAAGATTCTTGATTTGTGAATATAAACTAAGTGAATGAATGGGCCTCACAAAGATATATAAATATTTTGGAATTTTATTAGATAAAAGTTCAAAGTCTAAGTAAATATAGACTTCATAATTATTTGCAAAGAAATTTTAAAGTAAATAAATAAACCCCTTTAAAAGGTGCAAAATCTTTGTAAATAGAGTTTTAGAATAGTTTAAAAGAGTATAAATATTTTCCTAGGATTTTTACTAAGCTCATTCTTATTTTTAATCTCCTTAGAAAAATAAAAAAAAATTTTCAAAAATTTTGCCTAAGCCGGGGATCGAACCCGCACCCTCCCCCTCACTCGGCTCGGCTCAAACCACTGAGCTAGCGAGCCGTTCTCGCTCCCTTCTCTCCTTCCTTTTCTTTTCATCCCTCCTTCATCTCCCCCCGGCGAGGCCGACGGTGCGGCATGGCCGAACGACGGCGAGGGGGATCGGAGCTCGGCATCAAGCTAGTCCTACACCATCTACATGACGCGGGGAGTCCGTTTCAAGGCACGGCTGGGCTAGGGAGGCGGCGGAGCGGTCTGGCGACGACGAGGCGGCCGTGGCGGCGAAGGCGCACGGTGCGGCGGCACTCCGGTGACAATGCGGCCGAACCAAGGGGTCCTAGAGAATCTATGGAACACAGGGGTGCTAGCTAGGGGGTCGGCTTGGCCGGAAAGGGGCGGTGGTGGTATGGCGACGTGCGCACGGCGGCGGCCAAAACAGAGGGTTCGGCGGTGCTCGTCGCCGGGGATTTCGCGGCTATCCGCTCGGGAGACTTAGGGAAATATAGCTTAGAGCACGTAGATCGTGGACGTACCTTTAATTCAAGAAGAAATCAATTGAGGGCGACGAATTTTGAGGGTTGCAGGGCGGCCGAGTTAGGGTTCTTCCGACCCGGCTCCGATCTCTTGCGAAATTCTAGCGCTATGGTGAATGGATTTTGGGGAAAATTGGAGAGGAGCTAGATGAGACGGTATGGCACAAATTTTGTGTTGTGAGTTTCGCCGAGGAGGGCTATATATAGCCGACCACGCGAGCTCGAACTCGGCGGCCATGGCGGCAGCGCTAGGGTGACGCACGCGCGAGTATGGGAGGGTGAGGCCGACGCACGGTGGGCATGGCTACAGCGCCGACGGAATGGGCACGGTGGTACGGCGCGGCGTGGATCGACGCGGCCACGGGCGACGGCATTGACGCGGGCGCGCGCCGTGGTACGGTGAAGCGACGGCGAGGCGACATGGCCGACGCGAGCGACGGCATGGCGCAAGACGGCGGCGACTCGACGTGCACCGGGCGGTTGTCGGCGGTATGGCGAGAACGCGCGTGCGCGGGGCCTTGGTACGGCGCGGCGACGCGTGGTGTGCGTGCGCACGGCGCGGGACGACGTCGAACACTGCCTACGCATGAACAAGTGTACTTTCTCTATTTTCCCGAATTTTGAAATCCCATTTTCTATTTCCATTTCCTTCCACTCTAAAAATTCAAAATAAATTTCAATATTTCCAAAATAATTTTGAAATTATATTTTCAAACTTTTCCCCCACTTTTTATTTTTCAAAATATACTTTTCATATTTTTATTTCTTCCCTTAAAATCAATAATTTGAGGTCTTTGGTTAATTTCTAAATTCACATTTCTTGTCAAAAATATTTTTATCCCAAATCCAAATATTTATTATTTTTCTTCCACCGAGTTAGGGTTTTAACCAAATATATTCTTTTCAAGAGTCTTTTTGTAAATCTCCAAAATTAATATGTTTACCCTTCTTCAACTTTATATATATATATATTTTGAATTATTTCCCAATAGGGGTCTCAAGCTTAGGGTTTAATTCAACTTTACTTCAAAGCAATTCCGGAAGAAAATTCTTACGCAACTAAGTTGGCAAATAAAATTGAAAAACACGATAAGAAGCAATGATTCCAAAAGTTTTCGCGAGTTCCGATTTTCACGTTCCGAATTCTACTCCTTCGATTTTCGGGATGTTACAAACCTACCCCCTAACAATAAATCTCGTCCCCGAGATTTCTTACGTTGCTGAATAGGTGTGGGTATTCCGCCCTCGGAATTCTTCGCTCTCCCGGTAGCTTCTTCTTCGGTGTGATTACTCCATTGTACTTTGTACATGCGCCACGACTTGGTTCGTGTCTTCTTTTCCTTCGTCTAGTATCTTGATTGGATGTTCGGGTAGGTAAGATCACTTGTGGACTTGAATGGTTTCTAACGGGGTTTGCTCTTCGGTACCCGAGACACTTCTTCACTGCGATATGTGGAATCTGGGTGGACATCGAGAGATTCTCAGGCGGTTCAATTGGTAGGCCACTTCTCCCCTCCTAGCGCTTATCGGGAATGGGCCCACGTATCGTGGTGCGAGTTTCCCTTTGACTTTGAATCTCTGTGTTCCCCGTAGGGTGAGACCTTTAGATACACGTAGTCACCCTCTTTGAATTCCAATTCTCTTCGTCGAGTGTCCGCGTAGCTCTTTTGTCGTGATTGAGCAGCTTGTAGTCGGTCCCGGATCGGGCGAACCTTTTCCTCGGCCTCCTTGATTATGTCGGGCCCGAATACGGTTCGTTCACCGGTTTCGACCACATCAATGGGGTTCGACATCGGCGACCAAATAGAGCTTCGTTTGGCGACATCTTCAAACCGGCTTGATAGCTATTATTATAAGAGAACTCGGCGTACGGTAAGCATTTCTCCCAATCCTTGGTGAAATCCAATGCACAGAGCTCTCAGCATATCTTCCAAGACTTGGTTCGTCCTTTCGCCCGCCCATCGGTCGTGGATGGTAGGCGATGCGAAAGCGAGATGACTTCCGAGTGCCTCGTGGACTTTGCTCCAAAAATGAGATGTGAATTGGGTACCACGATCCGATATGATCCTCTTTGGTACACCGTGAAGACATACAATCCTACTCATATATAGTTCCGCTAGCTTGGCACTTGTTGTAGTTAGTTTTCACTGGTATAAATCTGGCAGTCTTGGTGAGCCGATCTACTATTACCCAAATGGAATCGTAGCCAGTCGTAGTTTTGGGTAGTCCCACTATGAAATCCATGCCTATCTCGTCCCATTTCCATTCGGGAATCTTGAGTGGCTGCAGCAAGCCAGCTGGGCGTTGATGTTCGGCTTTCACCCTTTGGCACACATCGCACACGGCTACGTATTCGGCTACATCCCTCTTCATATTAGGCCACCAATATTCTCCTTTCAAGTCTTGGTACATTTTCGTGCTTCCGGGGTGTAACGAATAGGCCGATTCGTGGGCTTCCTTTAAGATCAATCCTCTCAACCCGCCTCGTTCAGGCACACAGATTCTTTTCTTGTACCACAGGATTCCCTTGTCATCTACTGAAAACTCCTTAGCGCGTCCAGCGGCCATGCGTTCCTTGATTTCCTGGGTTTCCTCATTCCCTTTTTGGGCTTCCTCTATTTGAGTTCTCAGTAGGGGTTGGATTTCCAATGAGCTCACTTCTCCGTGAGGAATCGGGTGCGATTGAGTCGGCCATTTCTTCTTGAAGTTCGCCGGCCATACCTCCCAATCCCATGTGGTTGCATTGGGCTTTGCGGCTCGCGCATCGGCCACTACATTTGCCTTGCTGGGATGATAATGGATTCCCTGCATTGTAATCCTTGATCAACTCCAGCCATCGCCTCGTCGTAGATTGAGATCAGTGAGTAAAGAAATATTTTAGGCTCTTGTGATCGGTATACACATCACGGTGATTCCCGATCGAGATAGTGCCTCCAAATCTTCAATGCGTGTACAACTGCGACTAATTCCAAGTCGTGTGTGGGATAATTCTCTTCGTGGGGTCGTATCGCGAGAGGCATACGCTACGACTTTCCCATCTGCATCAATACTCCTCCCAATCCTTGGGGATGCATCACAAGTACATCACGAAGTCCTTCCGGTTGTCGGGTAAGGTCAAGATTGGAGCGTGGTTAACTTTTCTTTTAATTGGTCGAAGGCTTTTGGCACTTCTCATTCCATTCAAACTTCTTTTCCTTCTTCGAAGTTGAGTCATAGGTCGGGCTACGTGGAAAACCCTTCGATAAACCGTCGGTAATAACCGGCCAAGCCCAAGAAACTCCGGACTTCGTCACCGACTTGGGTGCCTTCCATCCCGTGACGGCTTCGACCTTGGCGGGGTCTCGCTACTCCTCCGCTGAAACCACGTGACCAAGAAAAGCGACTTCCTTGAGCCGAACTCACATTTGCTTGAACTTTGCATACAGGGTGCTCTCGTAGCTTTTCCAGTACTAGTCGTAGATGCTCCGCGTGTTCCTCATCGTTCTTGAAGGGTTACGCGGAAGCTACGCTAGCCGAAAACAAAAATTTTCTACCGCGCAAACCAGGAACACTTGCAAGTAAGGGCCGATAGATCGTTACCGATTGGAGTAGAGTGCGGCGGAATAGCCAATCGGGGCAATCCGATCGGAACAGTGTAGCCGATTCCGGAGACAACAGCCGATCAACGGCGCGCAACGTAGCAGCGCCTCTACCGGTATCCACACGTCCGGGGACGAACGCCCTACACCCGTGTGCTAGCACGCGATGCAAGGCTAGGGTTTGGCTCGAAAGTGGGGAGGGTTTCCGTGGAGATTGATCTCGGCGACTTCTGTTGCACGCGATGCAATTGATATGCAGCAGCTCTCCACCCCTCCCTCCTTTATATAGAGTTGGCCGATCGGGATTAGTAGCCGCTCGGGACTCTATTTTGAATTGGATCTCATCCGTATCTCATATAGAGTTGGCCGCTCACACGTCGTAAGCCCATAGGACTCTATTTTGAATTGGATCTCATCCGTATCTCATATAGAGTTGGCCGCCCACACGTCGTAAGCCCATAGGACTCTATACGATCGGATCCCTATCCGATCGAGCCGTATCCGAGTCCAACTCGAATGCCGTTCTTATCCCCTTAAGCGTGCGACCACGTAGGTTCGGGTATACTCGGTTTCGGCTATAGTCTAACTTAGCCGATCGTCGGCTCGAGTCCAACTCGGCCGACTGCAGGCGCGGCGCCTAGCAGCACATATTGACACCATAGTATACAAGAATATAATATCGGCTCGAACCTGTAATGTGTACACAAATCCCTTTGCCTCACGATACCGGTTAAGCTATAGGCAAGATGTGTGCCATCCCTTCAATAGCTTAACCATTCACTCGAACCGTATTGGATTATCCGTCTATTGATTGACTCCTCAATCAACTTAGCATGGCCATGCATTTCCATAATCCATTACCTCGAGGGCCCAGAGATATCTCTCCAAAGGAGGGGCAAATTCCATCTTGATCACTCACATCCCACTCCATGTTTCATAGCAAACCCGAAAACTACCTTTATAACTACCCGTTACGGAATAGCGTTTGGTAGTCCCAAAGTAGGCTACTACACATGTTGGAATCCATGGTGATCTCGGGTCTAAGGACTTTGTACCAACACTACCGAGACCAACTAATGGCACATTAATTCTGTAGTGTCTCATGGTGGGTCTATCCAACAATGTGTTCTCCAACACATATGTCCATGTTTATTGATTTGGTATCACCATACCCATGATCTATGAGACATGATCATCAATCAATAAACATGCCGATCTTAGAATCATATTTGTTCCAACAATATGACATATGATCGAGGATCGTTTAGAAATAGATTCATACATATCGAGTCTCATAAATAAGTCACGTACTTATTGATCAATACAAGATGTCTATTTCATGGAACGAATAACACTTTATTCATAAATACATAAACATTGACGTGATATCCAACATCTCCATGTTGCCTCTAGGGCATATCACTAACAATCTCCCACTTGCACTAGAGTCAATCATGTAAGTATCTAATACCCATTGCTCTTGTGTGCGCCTCATGCTTCGGTGAGGGAGAGGTTTTGTCGGCGGATCGGCTATGTTGAGATCCGTGTGCACTTTGCATATCTTGACATCACCTCGTCCACAATCTCGCGGATGAGATGATATCGCCGAAGTATGTGTTTGGACTTCGATGTGACCTCGGCTCCTTGGCTTGCGCAATGGCTCCACTATTGTCACAATAGAGAGACATTGGACCAGTCGTACTAGTCATCACACCAAGCTCGAAACGAATTTCTTGATCCAAACAGCCTCCTTTGCAGCTTCCGGCAGCAATGTACTCGGCCTCCGTTGTAGAATCAGCAACGGTATCCGCTTGGAACTCTTCCGTGATGCGCCTCCGTTCGGGCGAATACGAACCCATTGCGATCTATAATCAACCTTGTCTGTTTGGAAGCTAGCATCGGTGTAACCACTTACAACGAGCTCTTCTTCACCTCCATAGACTAGGAACATATCCTTAGTTCTTCTCAAGTACTTAAGGATATTCTTTACTACGATCCAGTGACCTTCACCTGGATCTCGTATCTGCTCGTAGCACTCAAAGCGTACGAGACATCAGGCGTGTACAAAGCATGGCATACATGATAGATCCAATTGCCGAAGCATATGGAACCATACCCATCTTATTCCGCTCATCATGTGTCCGAGGACACCGATTCTTGCTAAGATTAATGCCATGTGACATGGGCAAGAAACCTTTCTTGGAATCATGCATGTTAAACCTTTTCAACACCTTGTCAATGTATGTACTTTGGCTTAATCCAATTAGCCTCTTGGATCTATCTCTATAGATCCGAATGCCCTAATATGTATGCTTGCCTCCCTAAGTCTTTCATGGAAAAACTATTTTTCAATGAAGACTTGACGGATTCTAGCATAGGGATATCATTTCCAATCGGTAATATGTCATCCACATATAAGATTAGAAATACAATTGCACTCCCACCGACCTTTTTGTAAACACAGGCCTCTTCTTTGTTTTTGATGAAACCAAACCCTTTGATTACTTCATCAAAACGAATATTCCAACTCCGAGATGCTTGCTTCAATCCATAAATGGATTTCGTAGCTTGCATATCTTTCCGAGCGATTCTGGATCGACAAAACCCCGAGGTTGTATCATGTATACATCCTCGCTTAGGTTTCCATTTAGAAAAGCCGTTTTGACATCCATCTGCCATATCTCATAGTCGAAATATGCAGCAATCGCTAGGATAATCCGAATAGATTTAAGCATTGCGACGGGCGAGAAGGTTTCATCATAATCAACTCCTTGAATCTGTTTAAAACCTTTCGCCACCAATCGCGCCTTATAGATGTGAACATTTCCATCCATATCGGCCTTTTCTTAAAAACCCATTTGCACTCAATGGTTTTGACACCATCAGTGGATCAACCAAGTTCCAAACTTGATTGTTGTACATGGATTCTATTTCGGATTTCATGGCTCCAAGCCACTTGTTGGAATTGGGTCCCACCATCGCTTCCTCATAGGTCTTAGGTTCATCGTTGTCCAACAACAATATATCACGTTGTTCACTTTGTGTACTGTCGGGCGCACGACGTGATCTTTCGACCTCCGTGGGGGTGGTGTATCTACAGCCGGTGGCGCAACTCTTTGCTCCTCTGTTGTGGTTTCGTGGTATGAAACATTTTTCGGTGTTTCTTGAACTTCTTCAAGATGCACCACTGCTCCCACTAACCCTTCTTGAAAGAAACTCTTTCTCCAAGAAGACACCGTGTCGGGCGACAAACACTTTGCCTTGTTCCCGATTATAAAAGTAATATCCCTTAGTTTCCTTAGGATATCCCACAAAGAAGCACTTGTCGGATTTGGGTGTGAGCTTGTCGACGTAAACGTTTTACATAAGCCTCACATCCCCAAATTTTGAGAAAAGACAAACTAGGGGTTGCTCTGTCCATATCTCATATGGTGTCTTTTCAACCGACTTAGATGGAACTCTATTTAGTGTGAGCGCAAATTTGTTTCAAGAGCATATCCCCGAAGGATAACGAAAGATCACTTTGGCTCATCATTGACCGCACCATGTCCAACAAGGTGCGATTTCTCCGTTCGGACACTCCGTTCCATTGTGGAGTTCTGGCGGAGTCAGCGTGGAACAATTCCACAATCTTTCGGATGATTACCAAACTCTTGGCTCAAGTATTCCCCTCCACGATCGATCGTAGAAACTTGATTGTTTTCCCTAAATGATTCGTACTTCATTCGGAATTCTTTGAACTTTTCAAAGGATTCGGACTTATGCCTCATTAAGTAGATATAACCATATCTACTAAAGTCATCGGTAAAGGTAATGAAGTGCGATAACCACCCTCGGCCGTTGAGCTCATTGGTCCACATACATCGGTATGTACGAGTGCCAATAAGTCACTTGCTCTCTCACTATGTCCCGTGAAAGGTGCCTTTGTCATCTTACCAAGTAAACAAGACTCACATGTCTCAAATGATTCAAAATCAAAAGAGTGAAGCAGTCCATCCTTATGGAGCTTCTCCATGCGTTTCGATTTATATGGCCTAAGCGACAATGCCGGATAAACGTGGGGTTTATATCATTAGAGAGTTGCCTTTTTGTATTAATGTTATAGATGGGAGACGCTTCAAGATTCAAAACGTATAATCCATTCACCAATGGAGCATGAAAATAGAACATATTTGAGATATATTGAACAACCATTGTTCATTGATCTAAAATCATATCCTTGCGCTTGCAAACATGAAGCGGAAATAACGTTTTGACATAGTGTTGGAACACAATAACAATTATTCAATTCCAAAACTAATCCCGAAGGTAGATGAAGTGGTGCGTGCCGACGCAAGCGTAGCAACGCTTGCCCATTACCGACGCGCGGTTCACCTCGCCCCTTCTCAATCCTCTACTTCTTCTCATTCCCCGCAAGCGACTTGCAAATATGAGCTCGATCCGGTATCAAATACCCAAGAGTCGGTAGGTGAAGTAGCAAGATTAATGTCTATAACATTAATACCGAAGCGAAGTCGTACTTTGCTTCTTCTTGAGATCCTCCATGTACTTCTTGCAGTTCCTTTTCCAGTGGCTGTCTCCTTGGTAGAAGCAAACGGCATCGATGCCGCCGACCCCTTCTTGCCCTTCTTTGCATTAGAGGCACTCGCGATCTCATCGGGAGTTAACTTCCTCTTGGTGCAAAGTTTCTTGACAGTGGTTTGCGCTTAGCCTTCGGCATCATCATCACATGATGACCATTTTTCTGGATACTCTCCTCATTGTCTTTAGCATCCCATGCAATTCAGCCAAGGTTCTATCCATGTTGTTCATGTGATAGTTTAATATGAATGGTTCGAAGCTCGGAGGGAGCGGCGGAGAATCACATCGGTAGCCAACTCTTGGCTAAGGGGAAAACCTAGTTTTCCGGACTCTCGATATAGCCAATCATCTTTATCACATGCGGGTGACGGGATTCCCCTCAACAAGCCCGCACGCAAACAAGGACTTTGAGGTGTTGAACCTCTCGGCCCGAGCTTGGTTCTCAAACATGCCACGCGAGTCCCGAATAATAGTGTGAGCATCGTTGCTCTCATATTGCTTACGAAGCTCGGGGGACATTGTAGCAAGCATGAGACGCTTATATCTAGGGCATCATTAGTGTGCTTCTCATAAGCCCTCCGTGCGGTTGCGGTGGCGTTATTAGGCAAATCCTCGGGATAGGGTACTTCAAGAACGTACTCCTTACGCTCTTGCTTGAGAACAATTCTCAAGTTACGATACCAATCCATAAAGTTTGTTCCATTTAATTTTTCCTTTTCGAGAATAGATCGCAAATGAAAGGTCTGGGTGTAGTATTAACCGCCATTTATTCTACAACGAAAAAGCAAAGTTTAGCACAATGTTTATGCTATGTCTTTTGTTAAACAATTTAACATAAGACTCCCATTACGTATTTTTCACCTTCCCTCTAGGTTACGTATTGGGTCAAGATCCACATGTTAATTAATTTTCTAGTGAGCTATGGCATCACTTGCTAGAAAATTAATAACATCGGTAAGCAACTCCTTGCTAATCACATCTCTATGTGACTCTTGTTGTTGGTGTGGCATCTCCATGCCCGGCGCCAACCTATGCCCCAAGGCCCAAAAGCTGTTTTGATAGCCTTGTTAAGTAAACCAAATGCTCCCTGCATGTATATGTCGACATATACCCCCTCGTGTTATGATAGAGAATGGCACTCTGCTTTGGCGGACCCACCATTTACGAGCATAACGGTGACAGTGCAACATTTGGAAGGGCATCATTACTACTTAATTTTACGAGGGATGCTATCCTATCAAACAAACATATCACATATATGAAAGCAGGTAGAATAGCATATAATGAAATAGTATGGCCCCCTTCACATGGTGATCTCCATCTCCATGCCGCGGCGAGGATCTCCATCTTCGGCACCATCTTTAATTGTGCATGATGCTTGATTTCTTCAAACTAAGCTACTACTATAGAAGCTCTAATTGAAGATTACATCGACTCGCAGTCGTGAAAGAATATTACAAGCATTGCACGTATGAAAGAATATTACAAGGATTGCACATATGAAAGAATATTACATGCATCACATGCATCTCATACATCTCATACATACAATAGGGCCATACCATCTCAAAGCATTCTCTGCAAAAACAAGTTAGGCGTAGAAACGTTTTCTACTTATCGCGAGCTACAACATCGAGACGACCTATAAGGGGGTACGCACACGGCGGTCCCGCTAGCCGTAGGGCGGGGGTCGAGGGGAGCCGCCCCTCGCGGGCTTCGGCGCGCCCACCACGAAATTCATAGATCCAATCTATGAAATTGCTTACGGAAACCATATCGGCATAATCACATTATGCCGTCCCGATACACTATCAAGAGAGATGGTTTGCGCAGCGCGAGGCAGCAAACAAGATCGGACTACGAGATAGCTTCGGCATAATCACATTATACCGTTCCGATACACTATCAAGGAACGCTATCTCGAAGCCGACTCAAACCGAGTTCTATGGATATTGCTTCGACGTAATCACATTAGGCCGTTCCGATACACTATCAAGGAACGCAATTACCATGAACTCTCCTCAACAAATCCCGTAAAACCGATTGATCTAATCAACCCGTGCGCAAAACTTGTTCCAGATCCAATCTAAAACCCGAACTAAGCAAGAGAAGCTCGATACCACCGAAGGGTTACGCGGAAGCTACGCTAGCCGAAAACAAAAATTTTCTACCGCGCAAACCAGGAACACTTGCAAGTAAGGGCCGATAGATCGTTACCGATTGGAGTAGAGTGCGCGGAATAGCCAATCGGGGCAATCCGATCTGGAACAGTGTAGCCGACTCCCGGAGACAACAGCCGATCAACAGCGCGCAACGTAGCAGCGCCTCTACCGGTATCCACACGTCCGGGGACGAACGCCCTACACCCGTGTGCTAGCACGCGATGCAAGGCTAGGGTTTGGCTCGAAAGTGGGGAGGGTTTCCGTGGAGATTGATCTCGGCGACTTCGTTGCACGCGATGCAATTGATATGCAGCGGCTCTCCACCCTCCCTCCTTTATATAGAGTTGGCCGATGGGATTAGTAGCCGCTCGGGACTTTATTTTGAATTGGATCTCATCCGTATCTCATATAGAGTTGGCCGCTCACACGTCGTAAGCCCATAGGACTCTATTTTGAATTGGATCTCATCCGTATCTCATATAGAGTTGGCCGCCCACACGTCGTAAGCCCATAGGACTCTATACGATCGGATCCCTATCCGATCGAGCCGTATCCGAGTCCAACTCGAATGCTGTTCTTATCCCCTTAAGCGTGCGACCCGTAGGTTCAGGTATACTCGGTTTCGGCTATAGTCTAACTTAGCCGATCGTCGGCTCGAGTCCAACTCGGCCGACTGTCAACGCGGCGCCTAGCGGCACATATTGACACCATAGTATACAAGAATATAATATCGGCTCGAACCTGTAATGTGTACACAAATCCCTTTGCCTCACGATACCGTTAAGCTATAGGCAAGATGTGTGCCATCCCTTCAATAGCTTAACCATTCACTCGAACCGTATTGGATTATCTGTCTATTGATTGACTCCTCAATCAACTTAGCATGGCCATGCATTTCCATAATCCATTACCTCGAGGGGCCCAGAGATATCTCTCCAAAGGAGGGGCAAATTCCATCTTGATCACTCACATCCCACTCCATGTTTCATAGCAAACCCGAAAACTACCTTTATAACTACCCGATTACGGAATAGCGTTTGGTAGTCCCAAAGTAGGCTACTACACATGTTGGAATCCATGGTGATCTCAGGTCTAAGGACTTTGTACCAACACTACTCGAGACCAACTAATGGCACATTAATTCTGTAGTGTCTCATGGTGGGTCTATCCAACAATGTGTTCTCCAACACATATGTCCATGTTTATTGATTTGGTATCACCATACCCATGATCTATGAGACATGATCATCAATCAATAAACATGCCGATCTTAGAATCATATTTGTTCCAACAATATGACATATGATCGAGGATCGTTTAGAAATAGATTCATACATATCGAGTCTCATAAATAAGTCACGTACTTATTGATCAATACAAGATGTCTATTTCATGGAACTGAATAACACTTTATTCATAAATACATAAACATTGACGTGATATCCAACATCTCCATGTTGCCTCTAGGGCATATCACTAACAGTTCTTGGAGTAGATAAGTATATCGTCGATGAACACCACCACGAATTTGTCCAGGTATTCCATGAATACCTTGTTCATCGAGTTCATAAAGTATGCGGGGGCATTGGTCAATCCAAAGGACATCACTGTGAACTCGTATAAGCCGTAACGTGTAGAGAACGCCGTCTTAGGAATATCTCCGGCTCTAATCTTCAACTGATGATATCCTGACCGTAGATCAATCTTTGAGAACACCTGCGCACCTTTAAGTTGATCGAATAGGTCATCGATCCGAGGTAGCGGGTACTTGTTCTTGATAGTTACTTCATTCAGCGATCGGTAGTCCACACACATTCTCATACTCCCATCCTTCTTTTTGACGAAGAGTCTGGGGCTCCCGGGAGAAGAGCGGGCGTACAAATCCCTTCTCTTGTAGTTCCCTTATTTGCTTCTTGAGTTCCTCTAACTCGTTGGCCGGCATTCGATAAGGCCTCTTGGATATGGGGGCAGTACCAGGCATTAGATCGATGATAAACTCTACGTCGTGATCCAGGGGCATTCGGGTAATTCCTCGGGAAACACATCCGGTATTCTTGTACTACGGGCATCCCGCCTAAGGGTAGCATGGTGAACACTCCCACAGCTTGCTCACATAGCTTTGGGTTTTGATCCATAGTTATGCTCATCGGTGATCCCCACGGGGTGGATACCGTGACTTCCCTTCGATGCAGTCTATAATTCCATTATTTTTGGTCAACCAATCCATTCCGAGTATGACATCTATGGTCGGGTGATAGCACCATAAGGTTTGAGAGAAACACCACGTCTCTAATCCGTATGGGCACATTAATGCAGGCATGGGGTACGGTTATGTCTCCCCCAGGTGAGTGTACCAACATAGGCCTCTTAAGTGCTACTTGGTGTAGGTGGTGTTGTTTGCTTACTTGGGAAGATATGAATGAATGCGAGGCTCCAGAATCGAATAAAACTTTAACTGGTGCAGAGTTGATAGAGAACATACCCATCAATACGCTCTGGTCCTCCTGTGCTTCTTCTGCCCGTACATGATTCACTTGGCCACGTCGAAACCCGGTGGCAGCCTCGTTGGGTAGCGGGGTCCTGAACAGACCTCGTCCTGCCGCAGGGGTGGGGGTTCCTCGGACGGGTGTTGCATTGGCGCCAGTGCGCACAGGGGCGTTGCGTGGTTTTGGGCAGCTATTGGAGTAGTGCCCGAATTCTCCGCAATTAAAACAGCTCACATTCCTTCTTCCTGGAGCGGCTAGGGTTGGTGGGGCGTACGGGCGAGGTGTAGCTGACTGTTGACATGGTCGGAAGTGGAAGGACGTCCGGTTGCCGGAACATTTGGCTTCCATCCGGACGGAGTGGCTCCTTTGGGGCGTTGTGGCGTTCCACGGAATGGGCGAGCCATAGCGAGCCTCCTCTTGCGGTTATTGTCCACCACCTTTTGGTCATGCTCAAGTCGGACGACCTTGTTGATGAGGCTTTGGAACCGGTGTGATCTGCCCGATCATTGGTCCCCTCAGTTCGTCATTTAGTCCCTCAATGAATTTGTCTATCTTTTCTTCCTCGTCTGCCAGGTCACTGGTGGCGTAACGGGCAAGCTGGGTGAACTTGTTCAAGTATTCTTGTCCGATGTGTTCCCTTGACGTAGCTGCGGAACTCGTTCTTCTTTATCCTCATCACGCGCTGGCACGAAATTCTCACGAAAGCAGCGAGTGAATTCCTCCCATGTTGGTTCGCCGGCGTCTTCAGCTCGTGTCTCCTTGTAGGTGTCCCACCGATCACTCGCGGGACCCTCCGGTGGTTAGTAGCGAAGACAACTCTATCGGCTTCTCGGACTCGACGAGAGTTAGCTTCTTCTCTATCACTCTTAGCCAATCTTCGGCATCCATAGGTTCTTCGGCCGTGGAAAAAGTGGGCGGCTTAGCTCTCATGAATTCCCCCAGACTCGATCCTCCTCGACCTCCTTGATTATTGGCAATCGCTTGGAGTAGCTGGGTTTGCATAGCCATGACCTCCGCCAGGGTGGAGAGGTTGGGTTCCGGTGGGTTTTCGTTGGTTGCCGCGGCTCTGCGACGATGTGCCATCTGGAGAAGGGAGATGAATTTAAGAGAGCGGACTAGTTTAGGTTATGGAAATTTTTCTTCAAGTTCTTTCGAATGATCTTCAATCAACCGACAAGGTGAAGTAATAATAAGCATACGAATTAAGACATCGCAAGGCGATGCTCAGGTTCAACATATTACATAAGGGGGTACACGGACTGTACATACACAGTCCTTCATGCCAGGATAGCAATAATAACTATATCGTCCAACTAGATCAACTAATTAGGGGTAAATAGGCGGTCTTGCCGAGTGGGAAGGTCCTCCCGCCTAGTCCTCCATCCATCCGCAAGAGCCGGGCGCCGGAAGTGGGTGGTGCGCGTGAAGCAAACCGAAGTCCCCATGGCTCGGAGGTGGTGGCCTCGGAGTCACGCCGAATCTTCCGACTCGGTGGCCGCGTACTCTTGCGAGCAGTCTGGCGGGTGAGGGGGCCTCCCGTGTGAGTCAGGCGACGAGGGGGAACTTCCTCCTCCATTGAGTCGGTGTCGCTAGACTCCCATTTGATCTCCATGGGCTCTGCCTCAGACTCCGTATCGGTGTAGATCTGGATGGGGTTACCCTCTCCTGATCCTGGCTCGGATGGTACTGGTACGGAGTTCGGGGTGGGTCCCGTGGATATAGCAGCGGTGGGGTCGACCAGGTATGGTGCAGGCTCTGTGCTCAACATGAAAGCTTGCTCCATCATAGCTTGAAAAGTATCAAAGCTTGCTGGAGTCATATGGTAATAGTGGTCGGGCACGGGGCGGGATGTGATGGTGCGGGCTCGGTGGAAGTACTGCGGCGTAGACGGGACGAGTGCGCATTTGTTCCTCTAGTTGGTTGATCTGCTGCTGGCTCCTCTGAGCTGCTCTTCCAGCTCTACTAGAGCCTCCCTCGGGCCATGTAACGGTCAGAGAGTTGCTCATCTTGAGCACCATTGGCTGCGGTGAGTGCGCATGCTTATCTGGTCTCCACAGCCTTGATGGCTGTTGACCAGATCATTGAGGCGTGACTGCTGATCGTTGATCTCGAGAAGGGCCTCCTCGTAACAGTCGTCTGCTGTCTCTGCCCAACGCGATAGACGCGTGACCATCGGGTTGTAACGGCGGGGTAGCCTCCACGGTGCGGCGGGTTGCCCTCCTCGTGGTAAGGATGATGCACGAACTCTGTCATTGTGAGTTCGGCACGGTGTTTCGCATTAAGGCGAAGGAAAGCCTCGCGAGCTGCATCCTGAATAGCTGCTTCTGCTAGGTCTCGGTGGTAGCGGGTATGGAAGCAGTAAGATGTCTCGCTTCCCATACGGGCTTCTATGGATACAGCTGCCTCCCAGGCTGGATACTCTTCGGGGCCATGCCTTTTGATGTGATAGGTGGGTGGCTCCGGGTATCTCAAGCACCATAGTAGGGACCGGAGTTGGACCACGAACCCTTCGTCCGCGGGACGGTGACTTCCCAAGTTCCGTCGTGGTTTGACATACGCTACGGGCAACTTAGGGTTAGCGGGAGGGAGCTATCATAATCATTTGGTAAAAAGAAATACGGATGTAGAAAAGATATATTTGCATTTTCGGAAATAATAGTTTAAAACTGATCCTCTTGTAGGGATATTTCCCTTTAGCCATCTAGTTAGGGGTAGGGCGCCTTTTGGTCCTAGCCTACGGTCGCATGGCTACGATACCAGCTCTGTGGACCCCGATTTTGAGTCGGGAATCTTTCGTGTTCATAGTACCATTTCCCTGGATCAAGTAGTTGGTACCCACGAATGCGATCTTGGATAATCAAGTGCACATGCACGAATAGTCTTACAATACCATTATTACATAAATAGGCCCGAAGGCATTGTTCATCCCACGGGACCTTATGGTCCGAATACAATATAAAAACGAGTTTAGATAAGGCGGCGGAAAGAGGCGCGGCTTGTCCATTGCCACGAGCAACGACCGGAGCTAAAGTCTAATATGCGCCGTCGTTCCCTCGTCCTCTGGTGGTAAGCATATGGATCTTCGGCTCTTCAACTCCATCAGTTGGAGGTTTGTGCGTATAGCAAGGGTGAGTACCAACCGTACTCGGCAAGTCAACACGAAATTGATGCATATGACGGGTTATTCAAAGAACATGGCTAGGGTTATCTTTGCGTAAAGCCGGTTTTCACAATTCTTTTCACAAGCCTATCGTCTAGCCAAAACAAGTTTTAATTTCATAGTTCATTAACCCGGTGACGGTTCGTCTACCATCCATCGTGATTCCAAGGATGGCTTCCCGCCTCCGGTGCGTCATGATTTTCGGGAGTCCACCCCTTCTCGCATTCTCGAGAAGTTGATCCACCGCGAATAAAATCATCATGCAACCCATCCCAGCATTTTTAAGTTCAAAGTCTAGCCAAGCGAAAGTCTTGTCACGATGCTCAATATCCGCGAGCACGGCTATTCGAATAGATTGATTCACTCACCTTGCGGTGGATGTACACTTTACCCGTACTCGCGACGGCCCAACAAATGAGCCTACGCCTCAACACATGAGACGGTCACGGCAAAGCCTTTCGATAACCTCACTTTGGCGCACCCGCTCCATGAACTTAAGCCCTCATGCACTCTAGCCGTCCTTTTCTAGCGGTGAGAGGAGTTCAGCGCACCGGGGTAAGGGAAGTCTTTCCAGATCTTTAAGTTTAATTATCATCGGTTTAATCCCACCATTCATAACAAAGGCCGCAGCCTCATCCTCATCCCATAACCACATCATAGAGAACCATCTATGCAAGGATACTGCCTCCGCTCGGCTATCTAGTCAGCTAGGTCTATACCCATTCGAGAAGTACGGTTGTACTGGCTCGTTTCCCGGCTATCTCATGGCTCGGTCCTTAATTGACCAGGGTCGGCACTTGCCTTTTCCGGAATCCACCCAAATCATCCGGCCGCCCCAGTCTAAAACATTTGTATAGTACTTTCAATTTTCATCAAACTTAATTTGTCATGGTCATGTGGCGCTCATGTCTCCACATGCCGAATCTCAACTACCTCCCTTAAGGTAGTTGCCCAAGCACAAAGCTTTTTCATAAAGTCATGAGTATGCATAAATCTAAGTATAGCATGGCTAAGCAGTTTACCGAAGTTATGCTTCGGTTATTTGTATCACATCGCGAGTTACAAGGAGTAATTCTAAAGGTACTCAATAGCAAGGAATGGCACAACAAGTATAGGTAACTCGGTAAAGCATGCATGTTTAGAGTTTAAAATAACATCATTTCGCAATTGGGATCAATATGTTCAAAGGGTGTGAAGACTTGCCTTGCTCGCGACCTTCTTGACTTGTGTCTTCAGCGTACTCAACGGCCTCCTCGGATTCTATATATATACGTGCGAAAGATCCAATTGAATTCGATTAGAATTCAAATAAAAACCAACAAAAACAAATAAATCGCCAAAGCGGTACCTACGGCGACTCTATGGTCGTAAACGGATCAATGATCGGGTTTTGCTAAAGTTCGAGTCGAAACGAGTGAGTTGCAATGATTTGAATTCTTGTATACTTGGTGTCGTGGTCTAATTAAAATAGGACGAGGAGGATTTTATGAGACAAATTAAATATCGAATGTATATGTCGCAAAAAGGGGTTGATCGGGATTTATATGAGATAGTTTATAATTCTTTGAAAAGATTCTTGATTTGTGAATATAAACTAAGTGAATGAATGGGCCTCACAAAGATATATAAATATTTTGGAATTTTATTAGATAAATGTTCAAAGTCTAAGTAAATATAGACTTCATAATTATTTGCAAAGAAATTTTAAAGTAAATAAATAAACCCCTTTAAAAGGTGCAAAATCTTTGTAAATAGAGTTTTAGAATAGTTTAAAAGAGTATAAATATTTTCCTAGGATTTTTACTAAGCTCATTCTTATTTTTAATCTCCTTAGAAAAATAAAAAAAATTTCAAAAATTTTGCCTAAGCCGGGATCGAACCCACACCCTCCCCCTCACTCGGCTCGCTCAAACCACCGAGCTAGCGAGCCGTTCTCGCTCCCTTCTCTCCTTCCTTTTCTTTTCATCCCTCCTTCATCTCCCCGGCGAGGCCGACGGTGCGGCATGGCCGAACGACGGCGAGGGGATCGGAGCTCGGCATCAAGCTAGTCCTACACCATCTACATGACGCGGGGAGTCCGTTTCAAGGCACGGCTGGGCTAGGGAGGCGGCGGAGCGGTCTGGCGACGACGAGGCGGCCGTGGCGGCGAAGGCGCACGGTGCGGCGGCACTCCGGTGACAATGCGGCCGAACCAAGGGGTCCTAGAGAATCTACGGAACACAGGGGTGCTAGCTAGGGGGTCGGCTTGGCCGGAAAGGGGCGGTGGTGGTATGGCGACGTGCGCACGGCGGCGGCCAAAACAGAGGGTTCGGCGGCGCTCGTCGCCGGGGATTTCTGGCGGCTATCTGGCTCGGGAGACTTAGGGGAAATATAGCTTAGAGCACGTAGATCGTGGACGTACCTTTAATTCAAGAAGAAATCAATTGAGGGCGACGAATTTTGAGGGTTGCACCGGGCGGCCGAGTTAGGGTTCTTCCGACCCGGGCTCCGATCTCTTGCGAAATTCTAGCGCTATGGTGAATGGATTTTGGGGAAAATTGGAGAGGAGCTAGATGAGACGGTATGGCACAAATTTTGTGTTGTGAGTTTCGGCCGAGGAGGGCTATATATAGCCGACCACGCGAGCTCGAACTCGGCGGCCATGGCAGCAGCGCTAGGGTGACGCACGCGCGAGTATGGGAGGGGTGAGGCCGACGCACGGTGGGCATGGCTACAGCGCTGACGGAATGGGCACGGTGGTACGGCGCGGCGTGGACTGACGCGGCCACAGGCGACGGCATTGACGCGGGCGCGCGCCGTGGTACGGTGAAGCGACGGCGAGGCGACATGGCTGACGCGAGCGACGGCATGGCGCAGTACGGCGGCGACTCGACGTGCACTGGGGCGGTTGTCAGCGGTATGGCGAGAACGCGCGTGCGCGGGGCCTTGGTACGGCGCGGCGACGCATGGTGTGCGTGCGCACGGGCGCGGGGACGACGTCGAACACCTGCCTACGCATGAACAGTGTACTTTCTCTATTTTCCCGAATTTTGAAATCCCATTTTCTATTTCCATTTCCTTCCACTCTAAAAATTCAAAATAAATTTCAATATTTCCAAAATAATTTTGAAATTATATTTTCAAACTTTTTCCCCACTTTTTATTTTTCAAAATATACTTTTCATATTTTTATTTCTTCCCTTAAAATCAATAATTTGAGGTCTTTGGTTAATTTCTAAATTCACATTTCTTGTCAAAAATATTTTTATCCCAAATCCAAATATTTATTATTTTTCTTCCACCAGTTAGGGTTTTAACCAAATATATTCTTTTCAAGAGTCTTTTTGTAAATCTCCAAAATTAATATGTTTACCCTTCTTCAACTTTATATATATATATATATATATATTTTGAATTATTTCCCCCAGCAGGGGTCTCAAGCTTAGGGTTTAATTCAACTTTACTTCAAAGCAATTCCAGAAGAAAATTCTTACGCAACTGAGTTGGCAAATAAAATTGAAAAACACGATAAGAAGCAATGATTCCAAAAGTTTTCGCGAGTTCCGATTTTCACGTTCCGAATTCTACTCCTTCGATTTTCGGGATGTTACAAGTAGGGTATTTCCTCTCATCGAGAGGGTCTGAACATGTCTAACTCTTGTCTTCCATATCCATCCACTTTTAGATCTCGTGTGCTATCCCTTTTTATTATTTCCAATTTTCAAAACAACAGTTGACGCGCCAGGTAGGGGCGGCGCCAAGTTTTCCATCGATGAGTGTGATGGAACCAATCTCCGACGTCGTCGGATTCGTCTTTGCCCAAGACTCCCGAACACCGCAAAGGATTGCGCCAAGCTCGTTCTCTCCATCTTGGATTCAATCTAGCCGAGGAGATCAGTCTCAGCGAGTTCGACAATTTAATCTTTGACACCACCGGGTTTTTCCCTTCCAACTTATTTTTGTTTATTAGGTTGATTTTTTAATCTCATATTAATCTCTTGTTGTTTTTTTGTTGTTGTTCACATACAATTACGTGGCACTACTGAGATGATTGATGTCGGACTCATGATGTCGCTATGTGGTCAATCAGCCATGAGCCTACACCACCGCCGCCATTGCAGATGGCGACATCGTCCTCACCGTCGGCTGCCTCCGCTGCCACCGACTGGTTCTTCGCTTTCATGGTTGGTGGATTCTATCGCCGTTGCAGATGGTGACATCGTCTTCACTGTCAACCGCCTCTGCCACCATCGACTGGTGTTTTCGCTTCCATGGCAACACATCTTGCCGCGTCGTTGGGCGACATTGTCTTCATCTCCAGCTTGCCTCCACCAACGTCAACTGGTGCCTTCACCTTCACGAGTGTCCTATTTCGCCACTGCTGCTGGGCGTCATCATCTTCACTACCATCCACGGTTGGTGTCTTCGCCGTCATTGATGGACGACCTTCTCCCCACATTGTCTACCTCTGCCTTCGCTGAGGGGACTACCAAAAAGCTAAGTCATCATTAATTTTCTTCTTTATATGATATTTTCTTTTTCCTCTGCCTCACTAGCTCAATTGGTTCTTCGTTGAGTAATGAGTCGGGGGCTACGATGTTATATCATATTTTTTAACAACTTATATAATATTTATCTTGATTGCTTGAGAATAAATTTGAGTAAAAAAAGTGCCAAGTAGTGAAGCTCTATTTTCCGATGCTTCCTGTTTGGTGTATTGACGGATGGTTGCCATGAGCCGATTCTTAGCACCCGGGAGCTTGTCGGTTAAAGTGTATAAAGAAAGGTGCTAAGTACTACTCAAAAAATTCAAAAGCATAAAGATAAAATAATTTGTTTTCTGCTCTTAATAATTGCAAAAGTACTCGAGTAGCACAATTTTGATCTGTGAAGCTTTGTTCCATGAAAGACGAACTCATGCCACTCATACGCATGTCTGGGAAGTGCCATGAGCTGACTCCCGATGCTTGGGGGCTATGACTAGTCAGACAGAGTGTTTAAACATATGGAGTCAACTACTTGGGGAAATTAAAATTGACAAGAGGAGGAATACATATTTATAAATATTGCAAAAATGCTTCAATTTTCCTCAAGTACTATATTTACATCAAATACTACTCATCCTACATATTTATACTACATGATCCAAATCCAGATACACAAAGTAGGGATTCATGACCATAAGCTTATCTCCTACGCTTTAGGAATGGATCAGTCAATATATTACCATCGGCTTGTCTCGCCTCCGCCCACTTGGTTTCTTCGCCACCATGGTTGGTGAATTTTGTCGCCATTGCTGATGGCGACATCGTCTTCATTATCGATCGCCTCCATCATCGCTGACTAGTTTCTTCACCACCACGGTTGGTGGATTCCGCCGCCGTTGTTGATGGCGACATCATCTTCACCGTCGGCTACCTCCACCGCCACCGGCTGGTTTCTTCGCCTACACGGCAAGCCTATTACTCCATCGCTGATGGGCATCTTCATCTTCACCAACCGGCCGTTTTTGTCGCCGCCGAGTGGTGTCTTCGCCTACACGGCTGGCCTATTACGCCGCTGGTGTTTGGCGTCTTTGTCTTCACCGACCGATCGCCTTTACCGCCACCGAGTGGTGTCTTCGCCTACACGACTGGCTTATTACGCTGCCACTGATGGGCGTCTTCGTCTTCACCGACCGGTCGCCTTTGCCGCCACTGACTGGTGTCTTCGCCTACATGGCTACCTATTACACCGCCGTTCGTTGGCATCTTCATCTTCACCGACCGGCCACCTTCGCCGCTGTCAGCTAGTGTCTTCGCCTACACGGCTGGCCTATTATGCCACCGTTGTTTGGCGTCTTAGTCTTCACCGACCGGCCGCCTTTGTCATCGCCGATTGGTGTCTTCGCCTACACGGCTTGCCTATTACGCCACCACGATGGGTGTCTTCATCTTCACCACCGGCTCGCCTCCGCCACCCGCCGCCTAGTGTCCTCGCCTCCACGGCTCGCCTATTATGCCGCCGCTGATGGGCGCCTTTGTCTTCACAGACTGGCCACCTTCGCTGCCGTTGACTGGTGTCTTCACCTACATGACTTGCTTATTACGCAGTCGTTGATGGGCGTCTTTGTCTTCACCGACCGGCTGTCTTCGTCGCCACCAATTGGTGTCTTCGCCTACATGGCTGGCCTATTACCCCGTCGTTGTTTGGCGTCTTCATCTTCACCGACCGGTCACCATCGCCGCCACAGGCTAGTGTCTTCACCTACACGGCTAGCCTATTAAACCGCTGTTAATGGGCATCTTTGTTTTCACCAGCGGTTTGCCTCTACTGCCACCGAATGGTCTCCTCACCTTCACGACTGTGCGACTTCACCATTGTTGTTGGGCGACTTCATCTTCATAGCCGGCCGTCATTGCTACCACTGATCGTCTTCATCACCGACAACCTATGTTGCCTCTACTTCGCCAGTTTTGCTACTTCTCCAACCTCGACATCTTCGAGAACATCGACACCTCGGTATGCACCACCAGATATGATGACATGCTAATCTACTACAACAAGTGATGTTACAATCGTCAAGCTTTCTACTCGGACATCCTCAATGTGTATCTTCACTCAAGCGATGGCTACTCGACGACAAGAAGCTACAGTTCGTGACTCTATGTTCAGTTGTTTCTTAACTAAGCATTGAGTTGGGGCCTGCACAAACACAAGACTAAAATTTGACAGGACTAAAAATTGACAGTCGATGCCATGGTCTACTCTAAGTTTCTTAAATGTCAAGTTTGAGATTTAATTTACATGTCGTGGTCATATTCAGCTCTGCACTTTGGAGTTCAACTCAGATATGGCTTCAAGCCTCCCAAGTTCAGTTTTAGAGAGTTTGGAGTTATCAACTAATCAACTCAGATTCGACGAGTTGGACAACATCATCAACAACTACTTTCCACATAGAACAATGTCAACGACTACGAAACCAAGTTATATTGTCATCGTCATAAATCAAGAGGCGTTGCATTAATCATCGCTATGCACACACTAACATCAAGACAACTACTCGAGCTTGAACATCTTCTCAATGGACTATTATCGCTGACATCATCACTGGCACCTTTGTCATCGGCATTACCTTCATCTATGGTCAACTACTATTACCAGGTTCTTTGCTTGAAGAATTTGTGCTTTGTCAATGCTGAAATCTGATTGGATCATCAACATCGTCATCTTCATCGACATCCTATCATGCGTCTTTGGTCTCGTCTTTGCCGTTGTCGACTGATGTCTTAATCTTCATGGTTGGCCTACGCCGCTTTTAGGCATCTTCTTCTTTGCCGCCACTTTTAGGCATCTTTGTCTTTGCCATCGCTTTTGGGCATCTTCGTCTTCGCCACCGCTTTTGGGCATTTTCGTCTTCGTCATCGACTTGCCTCTGTTGTCGCCGACTGGTGTTCTCGCCTCCACAGTTATGTGATTCCACCATCACCGTTGATGGTGACCTCATCTTTACTGTTGGTTGACACCACTTTGCTAGCAACGATTTCTTCACCACCATTGACTGGTGATCTCACCTCCATGCCGACTACATTAGCCTCCACCAACGAGCAATTATGACTACAACAGATGGGCAAACGATATGCTCGGGGGCTCATCAACTCAAGTGCAAGGATCATACTTGTATTCCAAGATCATTTCTTATCTGCACAACATGAATTCATGACCATGGGTTCCTCTCGTACGCTCAAGGTCTATATCAATCAATGTTCCCCACGAGGACCATCAGTTGAGTACTTGCGCCAGGCAGGATTTAGATACCAACTTTACTTCGGTATAGCCCATGATGGATAACCACTTGGATCAGAAGCTGCTCAGATGAGATGCACTCGGTCTACATCACCTGGTAAATTTGTCACTTAGGAGCAGGTTAAGAGGCGCATTACATACGTCACCTTTTTAAGGGTATCGACAAATATTTCTTATTTGGGCCGAAGCCCATTAAGAGTTTGCAACCCATTTTCAGGTGTGGCTTGTCATGTGCCTCTAGGGACTTAGGCATATTTGCTTTTAGCGATATGCGTGTGATTGAATGCCCAATACCTTTAAAATCCTTTTTTTATCACCTATTACACAACTCTTTTATAAAACTTTGCACAATACAATTTAAAAAGGTGGCAAACAGTGAAGCTTATTTATAGCTGTAATATTAACTTTTTATGTATAAAAGTTAAACATTGTTTGGTTTTTTACAAACCAATTGATTGGATACTATATCATTGCTTTAGGTCACATATGTGTGTATTTTTCTAAAAGACCAATATTATGAGTTAGGTTGATTATAATATTTTTGTCATTATATAGGCGGTTGGTAAATCTGTTTATGAGTATTATTGACTCAGATTTTACATCACATATACCATATATTTTTTAGGTGTGGTGAAGCCGAGTATCTTATAGGGACTTAAGCATATTTATTCTTGTGATATGCGCATGGTATGAACCCAATACCTTAAAAATCCTTTACTTGTTACAAAAAGGCTTTTTATTAAAGTCGTTTGCTATGTAATTTTTTAAGGTGACAAATAGCGTGTTTTCGTGGCTTTTATAAACTGGCTTCTCTTTTTCATAAGAGTCAGGTGCTATTTGGTATTATTTTCAAAGACACAATTGGCCTAGTGCTATGCACATTCTATACACAGTTAGCTTAGCGCTACGTGACTATTTTTTTAAGTCGTGGTTGTCCTAGGGCTACACGCATTATGTTCTTAAGCAGCGGTTGGCCCAGAGCTATGGGTATCATATTTTATGTAGTCAGTATATCACTCGGGTCATGTTACTCGAGGATTCACATCGCATATGCTATAAATTAATATTAAGAGCATCTCCAAGAGACTCTCCATATCGTTTCTAAATGCTAGGAATATAGATTTTGATGAGAAACTACCCTCCAACAACTTTTCTAAATGGTCATCCATATATAGCCATTTTCTATTTTGGATTTTTCACTAGCCAAAAAATAGAAGACAAGAATGGCTCTCTAGAGTGCGCATGAGATATAGAAAAACTATTGAAGAGTGAAAAGTTACAGAAAGCGAATTTTATGCAAATGGCTCTCCAAATGATGATTTAGAGAGTGAAATTTAGAAATGCTCTTGGAGATGCTCTAAGCCATTTGGCTGGCTAAAATTTTGGTTCTTGACTATATATTTAGTTGTTTCCCAACTAAGCACATAGTCGAGGGGCTACACCTATTAGGTGCATCTATTCGATGCATCTGTTTATTCATCTATTCGATGCGCCTGATTATTAATCTATTCGATGCACCAATCTATTTAATATATTTGACGAGTCCTCCACAGCCTCTTTGCAAAATAAGGACTCAAGAAGTAAGCACTTGGGAAGTCTTCGCAGGGAATACTGAAGTACTCAATGTTGATTATCAACTATGGAGAAGATTGCAACTTGACCAAAGGTTTCGAGGGCTACTGTGAAGGATGTTGGTACCGGCTACCCACACGGCCTACATATCCGACTAAAAATAGGAGGTGAGCCGGATCTATGTATTATGTAATAGAGTAGGACTCGGTCGCATTGTTGTCTTGTGTTCTAATGCAGGGCCTAGAGTCCCAATTGAGTACTACCATGTAATAGATTAGAAAATTGATGTCGTGTACGGCTAGGTTTTTCTCTTTGTAATCTTGCTCCCCAACCTATATAAGATGGACAGGAAGCCTTCCAAGGATATAACGAGATAGACACAATTAGATTGTCAGATCAATAAACACCCGACGAATATAGTCCACAAATAGGAGTAGGGTATTACCTTTCATCGAGAGAAAGTAAACTTGTAAACTCTTGTCTTCCATATCCATCCACTTTTAGATCTCGTGTGTTACTCTATTTTATTATTGTCGATTTTCAAAATCTACAAAACGAATAGATTCACTACATGTGTACATATTTGTATAGTTACCTTTAGCCAGAGCTCTAGATCATCCGGATTAACGACAGCTGATTTTGGAATCTGTTCAATAGAGCAAAAATCATCATGGAAAGTCAAATGCATTGGATGCGGCAATGGAATTATGTATTTCATATACAGTAGAATAACATGGGCAGCATTCAGAGAATATAATCCACGACCAACAAAAGGAAGTGACAATTTGTTACCAGTATCCTGCGGTTCTTTTCAAATGATATTGACTTGCTTTTTCCAGTATTCTATGACTTATCTATACCCATTAAGAGCATCTCCAAAGGATTTAGTATAAAAATTATGTATAATTCATGTTTAGATAGTCTATGTAAAAGTTGGTTTTCTATTTCTGATATCCTCCAATAATTCATAAAAATTGATTGGCAAAAATTTAAATTGTGGGTCTACATCAATTTTGGGCAAAAAAATATTTAAGGCCAATGCCCTGCCACATCCTGTTGGCATCTTGCCCTATATCTGGCACGCCCTAGTGACCTGTTCAAGGCATCACAGCTGACACATACTGTTGTTTGAAAATATCATGTTTCAGTGGAGTTATAGCCAGCATTTCGAGTGATTTTTTCCCTGTATAATGCTACACAATATCATGTTGGTTCTAAAAGCATCATCTTCCCTTGAAGCAATGAAACTAAGTTTTGCTCGCTTAATAGCAACGAAGAATGAATAAAACACTGAACTGCAGAACCAAAAGAGACATACAAGTCGATGCATCTGTATTAGTTCAATCCTCCAGTAAATCCAGTCTTCTCAAATTTCTCAGCATAGTAGGAATTGTCCTCTTGTGACAGCCATGAAGAGCAAGTACCATCTGAATCAATTGAGCTTCAGCTACTCCAGGTTTCTGCACACACAATTCTGTAATTTGTAAGCATGATTATTCCCAACAAACAAAATATAAAACGATGTTAGAATGACAGATTGTTATCAAGGACAAACAGCTGATTATGTACAACTCCAGATACCCTTTCCCCTGAATAAGCAGTACGGTGTTGAATCCAATATTCAAAAGGGTAAAGAGAATGTCATACTTTACGACTATTGCATCTGAAAATAGGAGTCATAAATGTTCTTCAAGATCGAATATGCTCTCATGAGTCTGAATCAACTATTTATAGCTCCACATATATTTATATTTATAGATCTACAAGCAGGTGTTACTATTTATAGCTCTAAAAGTATACTGGACCTGCATTCGATAGCCAAATGGCTGGTGGCTGCAATAAGGCAATAACTAAGCATTATGTCAGTGACATCATATTCGCTCCAACAAAACCGAATACAACATTAGTAATGATTTGTATTTGCTTTGCTTTTATAAAAACAAGATGCATCTCATTTTTGTTGCAACTACACGGCATAAAACAAGATGCATAATTGCAGAGGAGTTTGAAATCTATGATATAGGGGAGAATTGCAGAGATGGATACCTGGAAAGGGAGTAAATTGGTCACGCTACATGCAAACGACGTTCCAAGATTTCATCCTGTAGGCTCATGTAGTACTTCTGTCTAGCCTCATCCATGGAGCTAGTGTCCATATTCATTATCCTCTCTTCTTCTAGCATTTTCATCGCAATCTGGGCATCCCTTTTATCTCAACCTTCTCACGTTGTATCGCCTTGTCATCCCTTTTTATCGCCATCTTCTCACATTGTATTCTAAAGAATTCTTGGATCATGGCCTCCTTGACCTCTTGTTTCTTTGAATCAGACTCGTTCTTCTTCTCCCCATATTTATCTGTGGTCTCTGTATCTTTTACTTGTTTCAACTTGTCTTTCTCATACTTCCTGCCTCGGGGCCTTTCCACATAGCATCAGCAGACAATTGATCTATAGGAGTTGTTGTACCACATATATTCTGCTTATTGTTGCTATATTTGGTCCCCTCCATTACCATTCCTGTCACACCATTTTTGGTGGTGACGAAGGAGATTCCAGCAATGCCTAAGCATGAACGCCTTGTTCTTCTTATCTTCTGCCTTGTACATTGTGCGTGCTTGCATAATCTGTTCAAAACATTCATATGGTTAGAAAAATGGGAATGTCACAACCAAAGAGTTGTAAGTTCAAGTTTATACTATAAACAAACCTTGTCCTGTTCAGTAACACCGCTTTGGTTTCTCCTCTCAATCTAGCTTAGGTATCCACAGAACCTGTTCATGCTTTTTGTTAGTGATACGTCCTAGAGGCAACATGAAGATGTTGGATATCATGATCAATGTTTATGTATTAATGAATAAAGTGTCATTCTGTTCCATGAAATAGACAACTCATATTAATCAATAAGTTTGTGACTTATTTATGAGACTCTTTATGTATGAATCTATTTCTAAATGATCCCTAATCATATATCATATCTATGGAACAAATATAATTCTAAGATCAGAATGTTTATTGATTGATGATCATGTCTCATAGATCATGGTATGGAGATACCAAATCAATAAACATGAACATGTGTTAGAGAACACATTATTGGATAGACCCACCTTAAGACACTACAGGGAAACAAGGTGTCATTAGTTGGTCTTAAGTAGTGTTGGCGCAAAGTCCTTAGACCTGAGATCATCATGGATTCCAACATGTATAGTGGCTTACTTAGGGATAACCAAACGCTATTTCGTAACTGGGTAGTCATAAAAATAGTATTCGGATTTGCTATGAAATATGTAGTGGGATGTGAATGATCAAGATAGAATTTGTCCCTCCTATGGGAGAGATATCTCTGGGCCCCTCGATGTAATGGATTATGGAAGCGCATGGCCATGCCGAGTTGATTGAGGAGTCAATCAACGGATAAATAATCCAATACGAGATCGAGTGAATGATTAAGCTATTGATAGGATGGCACGAGTCTTGCCTATAGCTTAATTGATATCATGAGGCAAAGGGATTTGTGCACACATTACAGGTTTAGTCGATATGATCTTCTCGTATACTATGGTGTCAATACGTTCTGCTAGGTGCCACTGTTGATGGGTCGGCTGAGAAGTGTTCTCGGGTCGGAACCAAGTATACCTGAGCCTACAGGGTCGCACACTTAACAGGATAGAACAGACATTCAAGTTTGACTTGGATACGCTCAATCAGATAGGGGTCTGACCGGACATGGAATCCCGATGGGCCTTTAGGCCCAGTCGGCCAACTATATATAAAGATGCGCGTGGGGTGGAGATCAGTGTGTGCAATAGACAACAGAACACAGCCTCGACTTCAAGTCGCCGAGTCGAGATCTTCCACGAAACCCTAGACACCGACTTCCGAGCCAAACCCTAGCCTTGCATCGCGTGCTAGCACATGGGTGTTTGGCGTTCTCTCCCTGGATGTGTGGATACCGGTAGAGATATCGCTACATTGCGGTGTAAGTTGGCGAGACTAGGCGGATTGAAACAACATCGAACCGGCTTCTTCTTCAGCAAATCTCTCAACCCCTTATTCGTGAGGTTGGGAGGTTGGGCGGACGGGGAACAGGTCGGCAAGGTGGTCGGCGAAGAGGTCGGGTGATTGGACTGAGGTTGACGTCGGGGGCGGCAAGGTTGTCACAGCTTTCCGACGTGCGTACGTTGGATCGGCTACTCCAACGTAGTTTTCCGATGCACTGCGCGTCAATTGGTAACACTCTATAGACCCTTACTCGCATGCTTCCTGGATTGCGTGGTAGAAAATTTTGTTTCATGATATCGTAGCCTCCGCATATTTCTACAGTGGTATCAAAGCTAGACTTGCGTAGTCTAGGTTTTAGATTGGATCTGGAACAAATTTTGCACATGGGTTGATTAGATCAATCGGTATACGGGGTCGGTAGAGGAGAGTAGATGGAAATTACGTTCCTTGAGATCGTCTCGGATCGACATAATACGATTATGTCGAAGCGGTATCCATAATGCTCGGGATGAGTATGAGTCGGATTCGGGATGGAGTTCCTTGAGAGTGTCTCGGATCGGTACAATGTGATTGTGCCGAAGCTGGTTCTGTAGTCCGGCCATGACTGCCGCCTTGCGCCTATGCCGCCTACCGCCGTGTGCGTCCCCCCTTTTTATGTCGTCTCGGTATTGTATATCTGTGATAGGTAGAAAACGTTCTACATCTAACTTGTTTTTGCAGAGAATATTTTGAGATGGTCTGGCCCTATTATATGTATGAGATGCATGTGATGCGTGTAATATTCTTTCATACGTGAAATGTCTGTAATATTCTTTCACGACCTGTGTGTCAATGTAATTTTCAATTTATTGATTCTATAGTAGTAGCTCAGTTTAAAACAATCAAGCATCCGACACTTGGCAGAACGGTGATAAAGATGGAGATCCTCTATATCGGCATGGAGATGGAGATCACCATGAGAAAGGGCCATACTGTTTCACTATTAATTGCTATTCTTCTTGCTTCCATATATGTGATATGTTTGTTTGATAGGATAGTATCCCTCATAAATTAAGTAGTAATGATGCCCTCCAAATGTTGCACCTATCACGGTCGTGATCGTCAAATGGTAGGTCTGCCAAAGTAGAGTGTCATTGTCTATCATAACACGATGGGGTATATGTCAGACATATACATGCAGGAGCATTTGGTTTACTTGATGAGGCTATCAACATAGTTTTGGGCCTTGGGGCATAGGTTGGGGCTGGGGCATGATGATGCCACTCAACGAAACAAGATTTACATAGGGATGTGATTAGCAAGATGTTGTTTACCCATGTTACTAATCTTCTAGCAGTGATACCAAAGCTCATTAGAAATTAATTAACATGTGGATCTTGACCCAATACGTAACCTAGAGGGAAGGTTAAGAAACATAGTGGGAGTCTTTTGTTAAATTGTTTAATAAAAAACAACGCATAAACATTATGCTAAACTTTGCATGTATTTTCTATTGTAGATTATGGAAACTAATACTGCACCCAGTTCTTTTAATTTGAGATCTATACTTGAGAAAGAAAAGTTGAATGGAACAAATTTTATGGATTGGTATCGAAACTTGAGAATTGTTCTTAAGCAATAGTGAAAGGAGTACGTTATTGAAGTTTCCTATCCTGATGATTTGCCTGATAATGCTAATGTTGCTGCACGGAGGGCTTATGAGAAGTACACTAATGATTCCCTATATATAAGTTGTCTCATGCTTGCCACAATGTCCTCTGAGCTTCAGAAGCAATACGAGAGCAGTGATGCTCATAGTATTATTGAGGGTCTATGTGGTATGTTTGAGAACCAAGCTAGGGCCGAGAGGTTCAACACTTCAAAGTCCTTGTTTGCGTGCAGGCTTATAGAGGGGAATCCCGTCAGTTCGTACATGATAAAGATGATTGGCTATATTGAGAGTCTTGAAAAACTAGGTTTTCCTCTTAGCTAGGAGTTGGCTACAGATATGATTCTCTAGTCGCTCCCTCCGAGCTTTGAGCCATCCATACTAAATTATCACATGAACAGTACAGATAAAACCTTGACCGAATTGCATGGGATGCTAAAGTTTACTGAGGAAAGTATCCAAAAAAGGGTCATCATGTGATGATGATGCAAAAAGCTAAGCGTAAACCTCCTGTAAAGAAACTTTGCCAAAAAGAAAAGTTAACTCCTGATGAGATCGCAAGAGCCTTCAAAGCAAAGAAAGGCAAGAAGGGGTCGGCGACATCAGATGCCGTTTGCTTATATTGCAAGAAGACAGGACACTGGAAAAGAAATTGCAAGAAGTACATGGAGGATCTCAAAAAGAAGCAAAGTGCGACTTCTGCTTCAGGTATTAACGTTATAGAAATCAATCTTGCTACTTCATCTACTGACTCTTGGTTATTTGATACCGGATCAGTATCTCATATATGCAAATCGTTGCAGGGAATGAGAAGAAGTAGAAGCTTAAGAAGGGGCGCGATGAACCTGCGCATCGGCAATGGAGCAAGGGTTGCTACAGTTGCTGTGGGCACTATGCCACTTCATTTACCTTCAGGATTAGTTTTGGAATTAAATAATTGTTATTGTGTTTCAATTCTATGTCAAAACGTTATTTCCACTTAATGTTTGCAAGCGGAAGGATATGATTTTAGATGAGTGGACAATGGTTGTTCAGTTTATCTTAACGATATGTTCTATTTTCATACTCCATTGGTGAATGGATTATACGTTTTGGATCTTGAAGCGTCTCCTATTTATAATATTAATACAGAAAGGCAATTCCCAAATGACATAAACCCCACATTTATTTGGCATTGTCACCTAGGCCATATAAATGAGAAACGCATGGAGAAGCTCCATAAAGATGGTCTGCTATACTCTTTTGATTTTGAATCATTTGAGACATGCGAGTCTTGTTTACTTGGTAAGATGACAAAGGTGCCTTTCACGGGTCACAGTGAAAGAGCAAGTGACTTGTTGGCACTTGTACATACTGATGTATGTAGACCAATGAGTTCAACGACCAGAGGTGGTTTTCAGTACTTCATTACTTTACCAATGACTTTAGTAGATATGGTTATATCTACTTAATGAGGCATAAGTCCAAATCCTTTGAAAAGTTCAAAGAATTCCATAATGAAGTATAGAATCATTTAGGAAAAACAATTAAGTTTCTATGATCAGATCGTGGTGGTGAATACTTAAACCAGGAATTTGGTAATCATCTAAAGGATTGTGGAATTGTTTCACAGTTGACTCCACCAGGAACCCCTCAATGAAACGGGGTGTCCGAATGGAGAAATCACACCTTGTTGGACATGGTGCGGTTCATGATGAGCAAATGTGACCTTCCACTATCCTTCTGAGGATATGCTCTTGAAATAGCTGCGTTCACATTAAATAGAGTTCCATCTAAGTCAGTGGAAAGGACACCATATGAGATATGGACAGGGCAACCCCCTAATTTGTCTTTTCATGTGAAGCTTATGTAAAGCGTTTACAATCCGACAAGCTTACACCCAAATATGACAAATGCTTCTTTGTGGGGTATTCTAAGAAAACAAAAGGATATTATTTTTATAATCAGGAACAAGGCAAAGTGTTTGTCGCCCGACATGGTGTTTTCTTGAAGAAAGAGTTTCTTTCAAGAAAGGTTAGTGGAAGCAGGGTGCACTTGAAGAGATTCAAGAAACACCGAAAAGCGTTTCAGCTACCACATGACCATAACAGGAGGAACAAGATGTTGCTCCATCTGTTGTAGATACACCAACCCCACGGAGGTTCGAAAGAGCACGTCGTGTGCCTGAAAGATACACTAGCGCAGAACAATGTGACATATTGTTGTTAGACAACGATGAACCTAAGACCTATGAGGAAGCGATGGTGGGACCAGATTCCAACAAATGGCTTGGAGCCATGAAATCCAAAATAGAATCCATGTATGATAACCAAATTTAGAACTTGGTTGATCCACCTGATGCTGTCAAAATCATTGAGTGCAAATGGGTTTTCAAGAAAAAGCAGACATGGATGGAAATGTTCACATCTATAAGGCACGATTTGTGGCAAAAGGTTTTAAACAGATTCAAGGTGTTGATTATGATGAAACCTTCTCGCTCATCGCAATGCTAAAGTCTATTCGGATTATTCTAGCTATTGCTGCATATTTCGATTATGAGATATGGCAGATAAATGTTAAAACGACTTTCCTAAATAGAAATCTAAGCGAGGATGTGTATATGATACAGCCTAAAGGTTTTGTCGATCCACAATCGCTTGGAAAGATATGCAAGCTACAGAAATCCATTTATGGATTAAAGCAAACGTCTCGGAGTTAGAATATTTGTTTTAATGAGATAATCAAAGGGTTTGGTTTCATCAAAAATGAAGAGGAGGCTTGTGTTTACAAGAAGGTCAGTGAGAGCACAATTGTGTTTCTAATCTTATATGTGGATGACATATTGTTGATTGGAAATAATATCCCTATGTTTGAATATGTCAAGTCTTCATTGAAAAATAGTTTCTCCATGAAAGACTTAGGAGAGACACATACATTCTGGGCATTAGGATCTTTAGAGATAGATCTAAGAGGCTAATTGGATTAAGCCAAAATACATACATTGACAAGGTGTTGAAGAGGTTCAACATGCATGATTCCAAGAAGGATTTCCTGCCAATGTCGCATGGCATTAATCTCAGCAAGAATCAGTGTCCTAGGACACATGGTGAGCGGAGTAAGATGAATATGGTTCTATATGCCTCGGCAATTGGATCCATCATGTATGATATGCTTTGTACACGTCCATATGTCTCGTACACTTTGAGTGCTTCGAGTAGATACCAATCGGATGCAAGTGAAAGTCACTGGATCGCTGTAAAGAATATTCTTAAGTACTTGAGAAGAACTAAGGATAAGTTTCTCGTCTATGGAGGTGAAGAAGAGCTCGTTGTAAATGGTTACACTGATGCTAGCTTTCAAACAGACAAAGATGACTATAGATCATAATCTGGGTTCGTGTTCTGCCTAAATGGAGGCACAGGTAACTGGAAGAGTTCCAAGCAGGATACTGTTGCTGATTCTACAACGGAGGCCGAGTGCATCGCTGCTTCTGAAGCTACAAAGGAGGTTGTTTGATCAAGAAATTTGTTTCTGAGCTGGGTGTGATGACTAGTGCTACTGGTCCAATGTCCCTCTATTGTGACAACAGTGGAGCCATTGCGCAGGCTAAGAAGCCGAGATCACATCAGAAATCCAAACACATTCTTCGGCGATACCATCTCATCCACGAGATAGTGGACAGAGATGATGTAAAGATATACAAAGTGCACACAGATCTAAATATTGTCGATCCGTTGACAAAGCCATTCCCTCAGCCTAAACATGAGGCGCACACCAGAGCAATGGGTATTAGATACTTACATGATTGACTCTAGTGCAAGTGAAAGATTGTTAGTGATATGCCTAGAGACAACATGGATATGTTGGATATTGTCGATGCGTGTGCTCGCAAGAGACACAGAAGAATTTATACAGGTTCGGGCCGTCGGGAAGACGTAATACCCTACTCCTGTTTTTGTGCTATGTGGAGAATGAATTACCAGGATTGGTGTGGTTGTTCTTCCCTGGGGAAGCTAGAGCTGATGACTGAAGTGGAAGGCTTAAAGCCCAAGGTTGAAGAGGCTGAGCCAAAAGACCAATCCAGGAACCCCTCCTATCATGGACTTGGGCCTCCTTTTATAGTGCAAGGGGACACCACAGTAGTCCTAGCTTTCTCTACTCTGCTCCACATGATGGAGCAGCTCTTGTCCTGTTATGTCGGGGGGCTACCCCTATTCCTGTTCTTGTTGCCATGTTGCGGGAGTTGGTGGAGAAAAACGGGCGTCTGGCCTCTCTCTAGGCATTAAATGCGGTGGTTGGCAGTTGATCTCGCTCCTCTCTCGGAGAGGTGCAGGGTGATGGACAGGGGTCCGGGTGATCCCGAACCTCGCCATTTGGGAAAACGGCGGCCTCCGGGCAGCCCCCGAGCCAAGTCCCCTTTGGGATGGCCACGTGGCCGCCCGTGGCCCGGACCGCATGAGCCGTTCAGGACATGTCCTTGGGACGCCCTGGTAAGCGAAGGCGTCTTCCTCCTTCAGATATCGCATCCTCGTCATACCCCCGGGACCATATCACCGACAGTAGCCCCGGTGTTGACCGGGACCGAAGTCGGGTTCGCGCGCTGTTAATGCCATATTCCTGAGTGGGTGGGCCCGGGTACTGGATGTACCGCGTCGCAACAAGAGATAGGCGCGCGGCAGCGATGCCGCGCTTGATTAAGCCTTTCCGGATGGGGGTGTGTTATTTGGGCCGCGCACACGGGGCCCATCTAACCGCCTATCTCCCTCTGTTCCATGTAGTGCGCCTGGCGGGTGCAAAATCCCAGACGGCGGGAAGCCCAAGCGGCGTGAAAACCGAAGAGACGTGAAAACGAAGGGGCACGGAGCCGAAGAGGCGCGTCGCGTGGTAGTGGAGCGAAATTAATGTCGTAGAATTCGAGGGGGCTGTGGTTGCCTATAAAAACGGATCCGTGAGAGGGGGATCAGTTTCTACGCATTCCTCAGCCATCGCCTCTTATCCTTCCAGCGCCCTTGTCCTTTTGACTCCTTCCCCTCCGCCACCAACTTTTCTCTGCATCCTGGCGCCTTCGTCGAAGATGACTCGCGATGCGCCCCTAGAGCCCGGGAGCGTGCTTCCCAAGTCCCTGGTTCACACCGCGGGGCTCGAAGCCTGTTTAACAAGTACCTGCCGCGCGGCACGCGCAGCGGTGGCGATATTCCGGCGGAGCGGCCCCCCACGAAGATGGTGTTCTTTGCCTCCTTCGCCATGGTCGGGTTGGTGCCGCCCTTCTCTTGGTTCTTCTTCGACGTGCTGGAGTTCTACGACCTTCAGTTGCACCACCTCACCCCCAACGCGGTCTTCTACCTCGCCATCTTTGTGGGGGTGATGCCCTCACTGCATCTCTTCCAGCAGTTCTTCCGCGTGTGCTGGGCGGGCTCCCCTGGTGCGGTCGGATACGTGGCGATCCAGCCACACAACGACAGGGCTGTCGACACCGCCTTCATCGACATCCACCCTCGCTCCAAATGGGAGAACTGGAGGGCCTACTGGTTCTACTCCAGTTTGGGCGACCACCCCCGCCTTTCCCTTCCAACGGGGATTCCAGCGAATCAGGGGAGCTGGGGGGCGCGGCCGCTTGTTGGGAGAGAGCTGGATTGAGTGCTGGAGCGGATCAGCTATCTCCAGAAGGGGGCCTGTCCAGCCACGCTCTCTTCCATGATTTCCAGACACGGCGCATCTCACCATTGCAGGAGAGGCCGCGCCCAGCCTACATGTACATGAAGTTCAACGATGACATGCGCACCCATGTTGGTGCTCCTTTCGACTGGAATGAGAACGACCTCGCGATCCTGGTCCGTCGCACCCTCGGCGTCACGGCGATGGACCTGACGCAACTCCCTCCGGGGCTGGTCCCGTTGTGCCAAGATCCGGCGCGCCCGGAGATCCTGCATGCTCTGCGGGTGGTGGGCGATGGTGTGGGTTCGTCGTCAGCTGCGCCAAGCACCGCCCCGGGGATGGCGACGACGACTACAACGACGCCAACGACCAGGTGCCGATTGGACGGCTGGGCCGCCGAGGCCTGGGCAGGAGCGGACCGGGGGCCCCGGACCCGAAGGGGAAGATGAAGAGGCCAGAGCACGACCCCGCGCTCCCCATCACCACCACACGGTGGCGGCACGGAGTGCACCGCTCCCCGCAGTCCGGAGGCCCGCAGGCAGCAGCCCCGCCCTGGGGCCACCCCGACGAGGGCCAATACGGCCACCACGACGACGACTCCGGCGGCGGCCGAGGGCGCACCCACGACGAGCGCACCGTCGGCGGAGGCCAGTCGCGACACCCCTGTGGCGGCGGAGTCCACGGGCCGCAGCCTAGTGAGCCCCTCCGGTTGCCCCGCGAAGAAGAAACGGGCCATCTCCCGGGTCTCATGGAGCTTCAACGCCGCTCGCAGGTAACGCCTTGCAGATGCATACATTTCTTATGAGCCCTGTGTCTTACTTCGGGTTATTTGTGTTTTGATCTCTTGTTGCGTTTACTTTTGTTCTCAGCCGCGAGCATCAGCATTTTCGCCTCAAGGTTATACCTAAGGGAGGTTCTGCTTCTAGCTCAGCGGGGGAAGCGCAGGAGAGGCCCGGGGTGGTGGAGCCCACTGGGTACGGGTCACCCCCCGCGGGTTCGGGCTCAGATCCGGTGCGGCCCGAGGAGGGGGCCCACCTAGATGCCGGGCGTCGATTGCCTACCGGGAGCAAGCCGGGGCCCTCCGCCGGCAACAGATTTGGGGCGAGCGGCCCCGACGTGGAGGTGGAGGCGGTGGCGGGCGGCGGAGAGCAACCCGGGGTCCCCACCGCGGCAACAATCGCCGCCACCGCGCCAGCCGTCGCCCACGCCATGCCATTCAACACCGTCGCCCCGCCGGCCAACACTAACACTGTCGGCGCCGGTCCATCGCGATCCGCCGACGCCGTGAGCAGCCTCACCGGAGGGCGAGGCAACGCCGGCGGGTGAAGCACGGCCGGACGGCTCGCCGCGGGCACCGCTGCCTCCCCGCCCGTGTGTGGTCGACCTTGGCTCGAGCTCCGACTCTGAATCCGAGGGCGCCTGGTCAGGTTTTGTGGTCGCCTTGGACACCGAGCCCCTTGTGCGATCGCAGGAGTGGGCGAGGATGATCGTGTCCCGGCACCGGAGGAGGCCAACGCGGTCTCCCTAGAAGGGCTTCGGGCTCAGATTCAGGCCTTGACCGCCAGGGAGGTCGCGGTGGCGCGGCGGGAGACTGATGTCGTCGAGGGCTGCCGCGAGTTGGCGACCACGGTGAGGGTGGAGGGCCTCATTCAGAAGCAGGAGCTGGTGGACCTCGAGCGTCGTCGAGGTGAACTCAATCAGGTGTTCGAGGACACCATCATTGAGAGGCACACCGCTGACTTCCGCGAGCAGGCAGCCATTGCTGCAGAGGAGAGGGTCCGCACCACCGTCGGGGAGTTCATCCATGACCTCAACAAGCGCGCCTAGGAACTCAACCGGCGCGAGCGCGTCCTACGCGATGCCGAGGCCGCCGCCGCACCGACATCGAGCTCCAGGCCCACGAGGATGGCATGGCAGAGCATGAGAAGGCTCTGGAGGTGACGCGGCAAGCAGTCGGGGACCGGGAGGCCGCCGTGGCCAAGGCCGAGGAGGACTCCGCCACGCTGGAGGAGAACGTGGTGGCCCAGGAGAAAGCCATTGCCGAGCGCGAGGCCGCGGTGGAGGGGCGCGAGGTGGCCGTGCTACAGGCCCAGGAGGAGGTCTCCCGGTGCCTGAAGGCCATCTGGGAGCGCGAGCAGCAGCTCGCAGCCGCCTCGTGCCATCGGCAGGAAGAGCTGGAGCGGTGGGAGCGGGAGTTGGAGCAGCGGGAGCGGGTTCTGCCGCCCCAGCCGACTCCTCGCTCCAGCGACACGGCGCCAGGCTTGAAGGAGGCGCGCCAGCGGATCGCGGAGCTGGAGCATGCCCTTGGGTTAGGGCTCCGGACCGTGACCTCGTCCGTCGCGCGTCTTCGAGAGGCGGCCCGTGAGGTGGGGGTTGTACGCCCCCGCATCGCCAGATCTACCTTGGGGGGATTGGCCACCCAAATAGACAAGCTGGCCGAGGGGATTAAAAGGGTGCTGGAGGAGGTCGACGAAGTGGCGAAGGAGTCATCGTACGACCTATCCCGCCAGGTCGCGACGTTGATCTTGGCAAGCTATCAGGCCCACGACCCCGTCTTCAACCCGTACATCCCCACAGAGGACTTCCCCGTGGGCACAGAGGAGGCTGCTCGGCGTCGTGTCAAGGATGCCGTCGACTCCATCATGATCGGCTTCGACGGAACTCCAGCGGCATTCCAGCTTGCCTACCACGAGGATCCGCCGGACGAGGATGACATGGAGAATGCCCCCAGCGACCCGCCGGCCGCCTAGGACTCCCCTGCTTTTTGCTTCTATCCTGTACTTGTAAAAAACATTGTAATACTATTTATGTTATCAATGCACTTGCCTTTCTCATAGTGGATTCGCATTGTAGCAACCCATCGTGGCCGACTCTGCAGATGATGATTCATATATATGTGTGCATATATATTGGGAGCCCCCGGCCAACTTGGCGCACACACGGTGGAGGTTAGTTGGCCCAAGCTCTTGCTTGTTCGTTTCCCTGCAACGGCAGTCTGCTCTTTAGTTAGTTTAGCCATTGTAGGAATATGGACAGTATGGTTTCCAGCCATGATTCATCCCATGTAATTGGGAGCTGGTCCGGGTTTAGGCAGCGTGCATCGACCGGCGGCTGGGGCCTTTCTCGGGGCTCCGGGTAGAAGTGAGGGCATGAAGGGCTAGCGGGGGCAGCGGCAACGGGGGGACCGGGACAGGCGTGACAGTACGCACCTGAGCCCCCATGCGTTGACTACCCCAGGGCACTTGGATGCAGCGTTGCTCTACCCTCGACACCCTTAGGGCCTCTCAGCCTAGGGCGGGCAGGGCCAGAAGACCACTAGGAACCAGCATCCGCAATACATGTTTCAGAACATGGAGGGGAAAAACATACTACAATGAAGATATTTTGTAAGGGAAAATCATAAAGAGTTTAAACGGGCGAACTCATTCTTCATGCCACTGGAGGCAATGAACAAGCTTTCATATATGTTTCAGCACACCATGCGGCTTATGGGTAGAACTTGCGTAGGTGGGAAATGTTCCACGAGTTCGGCAGCGGAGTGCCGTCCTCTGTGGCTAGGCGAACTGCTCCTGGACGTGGAGTGCCAATAACTTTGTATGGCCCTTCCCACATCAGAGATAACTTGCTCAGCCCCGCACGTGTTTGCACACGCCGCAGAACAAGATCGTTGATTTGCAGCGCACGGGGGCTGACTTTGTGTTGGTGATAGCGACGGAGGCTCTGCTGATAACGGGCTGCGCGAAGCGCTGCACGGCGCCGTCTTTCTTCTAGGTAGTCCAGGTCGTCGCGACGTAGCTGTTCTTGATCTGCTTCGGTGTATAGTGTGGCTCGGGGCGATCCCAGGGTGAGCTCGGAAGGCAAGACCGCCTCAGCTCCATACACTAAGAAGAATGGTGTTTCCCCGGTGGCACGGCTTGGTGTTGTCCGGTTGGCCCAAAGGACCGCTGGCAGCTCATCAATCCACGAGTCCCCATGCTTCTTAAGGTCGTGGTAGGTCTTTGTCTTGAGGCCTTTCAATATTTCCGCGTTTGCACGCTCGGTCTGGCAGTTGCTTTGGGGGTGGGCGGGCGAGGCGAAATAGAGTTTGATGCCCATGTCGTCGCAATACTCGCCAAACAGCTCACTCGTGAACTGGGTGCCATTGTCGGTGATGAGCCTATTGGGGACCCCGAACCTTGCCGTGATGCCTCTCATGAACCGCACAGCCGAATTTGACGCTGACTGGATAGGCCTCCGACCACTTGGTGAATTTGTCGATGGAAACATATGGAAATTTGTAGCCGCCACGTGCCTGCTTGAACGGACCCAAGATGTCCAGCCCCCAGACCGTGAACGGCCATGAGAGCGGGATGGTTTGAAGAGCCTGGGCTGGCAGGTGCGTCTGCTTGGCGTGGAATTGGCATGCCCGGCACCGCCGCACGAGGTCTGTTGCATCCTCTAGCACGGTGGGCCAGTAAAAGCCTTGGCAGAATGCCTTTCCTACCAAGGTTCAGGAGGCTGAGTGCGCTCCACATTCTCCCTCGTGGATCTCGGCCAGGAGCTCGAGACCCTGTTCCCGAGGGACGCATTTCATGAGCACTCCATTGGCACCGCGTCGGTAGAGTGTCCCTTCCACCAACACGTACCTTTTGGAGGTGCGGGCAATGCGCTCGCTTTCTTCATGTTGCTCGGGCAATGACGCGTCTTGCAGATACGCCTGGATTTCCGAAATCCAGGCCACCTAGCGTGTGATGTCGGTCCCGGCAGGACCAGGCTGTGGCTCGCCCGCCAGGTCCGGGGCGTCGGGGCCGGCCGACTCCTGCCCTTTGGGCGGTTCGGGGCACGCCGACGGCTCTGTGAGTCTTTCCTCAAATGCGCCTGGCGGGTTGGGGCTCGCGCGGACGCGATCCTAGATAACTCGTCCGCCAGGGTATTGTCTCTTCTGGGAATATGGCATAGTTTGAGGCCATCGAAATGGCGCTCCATACGCTGTACTTCCTTGACATATGCTTCCATCTGGGGGTCGGTGCATTGGTACTCCTTGAAAACTTGGTTCACGACCAGTTGAGAATCGCCGAGGACTAGCAGACGGCGGATGCCCATGCCTGCCGCCGCTCGCAACCCCGCTAGGAGCCCTTCATACTCGGCCATGTTATTGATTGCTCGGAAGTCCAGTTTAATGATGTACCAGAGTATGTCGTCTGTCGGGGAAGTTAACGCAACGCCTGACCCGGCCCCTGTAAGGTGAGTGAACCGTCAAAGTTCATCACCCAATGCATGGTCCAATGGCCACGATCCTCCGCACTCTCGGGTTCACCCGGGGGTGGATCGTTGTCGGCCACTGGCGTCCATTCTGCCACGAAATCGGCCAAGGCCTGGCTCTTGATCGCGTGGCGAGCTTCGAAATGCAGGTCGAACTCTGACAATTCGATAGCCCACTTGACTACCCGTCCCGTGCCCTCTCGATTATGCAAGATCTACCCGAGAGGATAAGACGTGACTACCGTTACCCGATGCGCCTGAAAGTAGTGGCACAGCTTCCTGGAAGCCACGAGCACGGCGTAGAGCATTTTTTGGGCTTGTGGGTAATGTGTATTTGCGTCCCGTAGCGCCTCACTAATAAAGTAGATTGGTCGCTGCACCTTGGTGCGGGCCTTAGCTACCTTACCAAGGGCAACAGGCTCAGGTGCACTGGGGCGGGTTACCTCAGTGTCCGGGGCTGCCGGCCATCACCTTCCCCGGGGCCCTTAGGGCCGCTCTGGGTGGAAGGTGAAGGGTTGCGCGGAGGCTACGCTAGCCGAAAACAAAAACTTTTTACCGCGCAAACCAGGAACACTTGCAAGTAAGGGCCGATAGATCGTTACCGATTGGAGTAGAGTGCGGCGGAATAGCCAATCGGGCAATCCGATCCGGAACAGTGTAGCCGATTCCCGGAGACGCCGATTCGCCAATCAGCCGATTCGAGTCGTCCGGCCACGTTCTCACGCCTCGCTCCGATGCACCCGACCGCAGCCGATTCCACCACAGCCGATCGCTCCGATTGAAGCCGATCAACAGCGCGCAACGTAGCAGCGCCTCTACCGGTATCCACACGTCCGGGGACAGAACGCCGTACACCCGTGTGCTAGCACGCGATGCAAGGCTAGGGTTTGGCTCGAAAGTGGGGAGGGTTTTCGTGGAGATTGATCTCGGCGACTTCTGTTGCACGCGATGCAATTGATGTGTCGCAGCTCTCCACCCCTCCCTCCTTTATATAGAGTTGGCCGACTTGGACTAGTGGCCGATCAGGACTCTATTTTGAATCGGATCCTATCCGAATCTCACAGAGTTGGCCGCCCATACGTCGTAAGCCCATAGGACTCTATCCGATCGGATCCCTATCCGATCGAGCCGTATCCGAGTCCAACTCGAATATCTATTCTATCCCCTTAAGCGTGTGACCCCGTAGGTTCAGGTATACTCGGTTTCGGCTATAGTCTAACTTAGCCGATCGTCGGCTCGAGTCCAACTCAGCCGACACTGTCAAGCGGCGCCTAGCAGCACATATTGACACCATAGCATACAAGAATAATATCGGCTCGAACCTGTAATGTGTACACAAATCCCTTTGCCTCACGATACCGTTAAGCTATAGGCAAGATGTGTGCCATCCCTTCAATAGCTTAACCATTCACTCGAACCGTATTGGATTATCCGTCTTGATTGACTCCTCAATCAACTTAGCATGGCCATGCATTTCCATAATCCATTACCTCGAGGGGCCCAGAGATATCTCTCCAAAGGAGGGGCAAATTCCATCTTGATCACTCACATCCCACTCCATGTTTCATAGCAAACCCGAAAACTACCTTTATAACTACCCAGTTACGGAATAGCGTTTGGTAGTCCCAAAGTAGGCTACTACACATGTTGGAATCCATGGTGATCTCAGGTCTAAGGACTTTGTACCAACACTACCTGAGACCAACTAATGGCACATTAATTCCTGTAGTGTCTCATGGTGGGTCTATCCAACAATGTGTTCTCCAACACATGTGTCCATGTTTATTGATTTGGTATCTCCATACCCATGATCTATGAGACATGATCATCAATCAATAAACATGTCGATCTTAGAATCATATTTGTTCCAACAATATGACATATGATCAGGGATCGTTTAGAAATAGATTCATACATAAAGAGTCTCATAAATAAGTCACGTACTTATTGATCAATATAAGATGTCTATTTCATGGAACTGAATAACACTTTATTCATAAATACATAAACATTGACGTGATATCCAACATCTCCATGTTGCCTCTAGGGCATATCACTAACAGAAGGGGCCTCGGGAGTCCCCGGACTAGGGGGCTGGGTGGCTCCCGGAGGCTCGGGGGGCCAAAGGCCGCCTCCGGCTCTGGGTGCTTCCTCAGCCAACACCGTTCCAAGGTCTCCTGCCTCCTGGTGTGATGAGGCTGGGGGCATCCGGGAGACTAGCTCGTCGTCGTGCTCCACAACCAACGCTGCACTGATCAATTGAGGAGTTGTCGCCAAATATAAAAGGAGGGGTTCTTCTTCTTGAGGTGCCACCAATATGGGCGGCGAGGAGAGATAATGCTTGAGCTCGCTCAAGGCTTTCTCCGCCTCGTCCGTCCAATTGAAAGGGCCAGTTCGCTTTAGCAGCTTGAATAGAGGGAGCGCCCGCTCTCCTAGCTTTGATATAAAACGGCTCAGGGCAGCTACACAACCAGTGATTTTCTGCACGTCCCTGAGCTTCCTAGGGGGCGCATCTCTTCTATCGCCTTTATTTTTGCAGGGTTGGCCTTGATGCCTTGGGCAGAGACCAAAAACCCCAAGAGCCTGCCTGTCGGTACCCCGAACACATATTTTCTGGGTTCAGCTTCATGCGAGAGGACCGGAGGTTATCAAATGTCTCGGCCAGGTCCGGGAGCAAGGTCCTTTGGTCTCGGGACTTGACCACGAGATCATCAACATACGCCTCAACATTGCGCCCTATTTGGTCTTTCAGCGTGATGCGAACACCGCGTTGGAAAGTAGACATGGCATTCTTTAAACCAAAAGGCATAGACATGTAGCAAAAGGTACCCATAGGGGTGATAAATGAAGTTTTCTCCTCATCCTCTACGGCCATGCGAAACTGATGATAACCAGAATATGCATCTAGGAAACATAAAAGGTCGCACCCCGCAGTGGAGTCGACTATCTGGTCTATTCGGGGCAGAGGATAAGGGTCTTTGGGACATGACTTGTTGAGGTCAGTGTAGTCAATGCACATGCGCAGCTTGTGGTTGGCCTTCGGGACAACCACTGGGTTAGCCAACCACTCCGGGTGTAGCACCTCCCGAATGAAGCCGGCCTCCCGGAGCCGTGCCACCTTTTCAAGGATGAACGCATGTCGCTCCGGGGCCTGCCGCCTCACCTTTTGCCAGACCGGCCGTGCATCCGGTCGTACTGCAAGTCGGTGCTCAATCACCTCCCTGGGGACTCCAGGCATATCCGATGGCTTCCAAGCAAATACGTCGGCATTCGCCCACAGGAAGGAGATGAGCGTGTCTTCCTATTTGGGGTCCAAGTTGCCGCCAATTCTGGCGGTATTGGACGGGTCGTCGCCCAACTAGATGGACTTGATTACCACCTCGTCGGTAGAGGTGATGCGCTTCTTGGGGGCCCGGGAACCTGAGGCCTCCCCTTGAGGGCCCTCGGGTTCAACGCGGTCGGCCGCCGCAATATCATGCACGCGTGCCTCCGCGTAATCCAGCGTGGTCTTGACGTCGGCATGGATGGTGATGGGGCCTCCGGGGCCTGGCATCTTGAGTTGGCGGTAGGCGTAATGGGTAGCCGCCATGAACTTCACCAACGCCGGCCTCCCGAGCATGGCGTTGTAGGGCAGGTTAAGGTCTGCCACATCAAAGTCAATCCGCTTGGTGCGAAAATTGGTGGGGCTCCCAAATGTGACCGGCAGCACGATCTGCCCGAGGGGCCACACCTTCCCGGGCGTCACCCCAATGATGGGGTAGGATGGCCCGAGCACTATCCCTGGGGCCTTGATCGCATCAAAGGCCTTCGGGACAGTATGTTGAGAGCTGCTCCCCCGTTAATTAAGTCTCGGGCAACCTTGATGTTGCAAATGGTAGGGGAGGTCACGAGGGCCAAGTGGCCACTTCGTGCGATGCTCCCAGGGTGATCTGCCTGGTCGAAGGTGATTGGCACCCCCGCTCAGCGCGATCTTCGGGCCGCCTCATGGGACGGCACAGCAGCGAGGAGCTCACGCCTCATGGTCTTGAGGCTCCGACGGGACACCTGGGCGCATGCCCCTCCGTCGATAGTGGCGACGACGTGCTTGGGGTCCTGGTAGCCCAGATCGTCATCCTCGCCCCCGACGGGGGCCGCGCTCTTGGCCTCCTCTCATCGGTTGTCCGTGCGTTCCACCGGGGCTTTACCCTTGCGGCGGGTTTCTTTCTCTCTCTCCCTCCTCTCCTGCTCATACTTTTGTACTCGCTCGACCAAGTTCTTGACCGAGTGGCACTCAGAGAGGCCGTGGAGGGAGGTTTGGTGCACCATGCACCACTTGTCCCCGTCCTGGCCCTGGGGGCGAGGGTCCGGGGTGCGCCCGTGGTTGCCCGCGGGCTTGCCCTTTCGTGAGGGCTTCTCGGCATTGTCGGTGGAGAGGACGTGGCCTTCCTCCCCGCTGCGTGATGGCTTGCGCTTCCACCGCCGCTCACGCTGCTCCTCTCGGGACGCGGAGGGGGCAGCATTGGTGGACGCTGGAGCTGGATTCCTAGGGTTCCAGACCTGAGCCTCTTCCCTGCGGGACACCCGGTCAGCAAGCTCGAAGAGCTTGGTGGTTGTCCGGGGGGCCTTGGATTCGATCTTCTCCAGTATGACATCGTGGCATACGCCGCTCCTGAACGCGAAGATCACTGCATGGTCAGCGATGGACAGTATGGTGTTGCGTACCTCGCAAAAGCGCTGGATGTATTTGCGCAGGGACTCGTCCTCTCCTCGCCGAACCATGTGGAGGTCAGCCTCCACTCCCGGGCACGGATACGTGCCCTGGAAGTTAGAGGTGAACTGCCGGCACAAGTCATCCCACGAGGCGACCGACTGGGCCGGCAGGTTCATTAGCCAGGAACGGGCCTGGCCCTTGAGCGCCATGGGGAAGAAGTTGACCATGACGAGCTCGTCACCTCCAGCAGCCTCGATGGCCGTGGTATAAATCTGGAGGAACTCGGTGGGATTCCCCATGCCGTCATACTTCTCCATGAGGGCCGGCCTAAACTTGTTAGGCCAGCGCACATTGCGGAGGCGGAGACAAATGCCTAATAGCCGTTGCCGACAGGAGGGGGCGGCGAGGGCTGGGGGGCCCTTTGGGTGCCGCAGAGTGTCCTGCTCGCGGCTGGGCCATCACAGCCGCTTGCCGTGCCCTAGGGGGTACCCCCTATGGCGGGGCCGCTGCGGCTGCTCGTCGGGTGTTTGCGCCTCCTGACGAGGAAGCGCAGTCCTGAGCCTGCCCCGTGCAACGTTCGCCGCGGCGCTGCTCAATGCGAACACGGGCATCCCGTTCCATGTATAGCAGATCCCGAGGCGCCTGCGGGGCTGCTGCCGGGAGCTCTCGTCGCCCTCGCGGCAGCTGCTGCCTTTCGAGCTCGTCGCCGAGAGGACGAGCTGACCGCGGTGTGTGAACCACGTGGTCGATGACTTGAGGAAGCGAGGTCGGCGGCCAGCTGACGCTGGGCCGTGCGGACTAGCTTCGCCACATCGTCAAACCAATGCTTGGAGTTGGACCCATCATCCGGTGTTACCGGGGGTGACGCAAGAGCACCTCCGCCGCCTGGAGGGCGCCTTCAGGCGTGCCAAACTCCAGTCAGCGATGGACGTCGCTCCGGCGCGGCTCGCCGGCACGTCCGCTCGGGCGTAGCACGGATCCTGCAGGTACATTGGCGACCCTGGGGGACGCTTGGCCTCCTCCTCCCACAGCCGTTGTCTCAGCGAGGGGCAGGGGAGGTGATACAGCTCCGGCCACGCCGCAGCCATCGAAGGGGGTGAGGAGGACAAAAGCCCTCCCTCCTCCGAGCGGAGATGTCGGAAGTTGGGGCTACGCTCGCCCGTATTGTCACGCCCAGAAATTCACACCAGAATTTCCGAAGCTGAATGTCTATTTAAAAATACCCTGTCCAGGACCAGCCAGGGATACACAAACGACAAATTGTATTTATAGAACCACGTCTTAAAAACATTAAAAAGTCCAATCCTTCCAATTATTCTACCTCATTTTAGTGAGACTAATCACGGTGAATCTGGATGATCGCCCATAACCGCGGGCATGGCTATTTGAATAGTTTTTTTACTCTGGCCAGAGGTGTACGTCTGTACCCACAAGACACAGCCCCACAACACATGTTCGTGTGTCGACATACCACCATGGCATATCGAAAAGGGGCCTGTGACAGAACCATTCGCATAACCCTCCCTGACCAAGCGACATCACACCTCAGGTTTCGCCCCTACCCAGAATCCAGGGTAGGCAGCCCCCTCTCGTGCCTAGGTGAATCCGGCAGCCGCATAGACCTTTCCCGGTCCATCCGCACTCCATCACGCTCACCCTCGCCTGGATGCGTCGGCCAGGAAAAGCTACACTATAAGCCCAGCCGTTGCCCATGCTGGCTTGTGGTACGCACTAATAATTCTTCCAGGGTTTCCCGTGAACCAGCCCTTAACTGCCATGGGTGCGACTTGCAAAACCGGGCACCCATAGCCCACCATAATAGTCAAGTTTTAATTTACCGATTAACAGTACCAATGGTACGTCCGGTCGGAGACCAACATTTCATGTGAAATAATTCTAATAAATTAATTTTCCCTTTTATGATCTAGTTGTACTAAGCATAATAAGCAGGGTAAACAATTAATTCCCAGGTGATCAAATAAACAGGGTAAACAACCTAGGCTTTAAACTATAGGTCCCATCCCGATTGCATTATAAAATAAAGTAATGCAATAGATAAAAATATAGGAATTTGCAAATTAGGTACAATATGTTTAAGGGAAAATGACTTACCTTGATTTTACAAGTTTCAGCCTTTTTACTAGTTAAGAAAAAGAAAAACGATTTATGACGCAAGCGTCTTAGGGCTGACATTACTGTGGGAACCACTGAACAGTGACGCAAGAGAGAGAAACCACGGGTGCACGGTGGACCGAGTCCACCGGCTTGGGCGCGCCACGTGGCGGCACCGGATTGGCCGGTATGGACCGGCCACACGAGAGAGCACCTGGTTTGGCCGGGGCTCGGCCGGGCGGTGGCGGCGGCTTGCGCCAGCGGTGGCGGCGACGCTGGGCGGGCGCACGAGCGGCGGAGGTGAGGCCGGCTCGGCAAAGGGGGAGAAAAGAGAGAGAGAAATGGTGTTTTCTCACCGTCGGCCGAACTCGGGAGGAAGGCGGCAATGATGTGGTTCGACGATTGAAAATTGGGAAAAAAGCAACGGGAGTGTGTTCCCAGTGATTGCGAAGGTGGAGGTGGTTGTGGCTCAGCGAAAGGAGTGGCGGTTGGGTGGGAACGGCGGAAACCGTGAGCACGGCAACGGAAAAAGGACGGCGCACGATGCGGGAGCACGGGAGTGAGCGAACGCGAACGAGTGCGAGTGTGGGACGTGTTCCGGAGTGCGGGGAAACTTATAGGCCGGCAAGGGAGCTCGGGCATGGCCGGGAGAAGCGGGGAACGGACGAAAACCGTCGGAGCTCGGCATTAATGGTGGCTGCAAGTGATGGAGTTTAACACGGCCGTTCCGACGCATATGATGAATGGAGGAATGGGGAAAGTGGGGGAAACGGTGGAGTAAAATCGGGAACACATAATGACACGGTTAACTGAGTTGGAACATGGCCGAGATGCGCGGGAACGTGGCCGAAGATGCGCCGGCTCGCATGGCATGCGGAGCTGCGGCTTGGGGAGGCTCAAGCTTGGGGATGACAAGCAGGCCCCGCTTGTCATCGCCCCAGGCCAGAAGGGGCAAAAGCAGACTTGCGCTTGCGTGAGGAATAGTGCTGGGCCGGCCCGAAAGGAAAAGGAAGGAGAGAGAAGAAAGAAGGGGGTTGGGCCGGTCTGGGCAATAGCCTGGGCCGGCGGAGGAGGGGGAAAAGAGAGAGAGAAGTGGGCCGAAGGCCCACGAAAGGGAAAAAACAGGAAAAAGGGAGGAAAAAGAAAAACCCCTTTTTCTTAAGGAAATTAATTCCAGTTAGCCTAATTTAATTTTTAAAATTGCTTCCGATGCTCTGAAAATTCCGATAAAACTCGTGTTAGCGTATTTTGACACGAGGAATTTAAGAAAAATTCCACCAAGCCATTTCCAATTATTAAATGGATTTTTAATTTAGGATTTTGATTTTCTTTAGTTTTTCCGGCAATTTCTTCTTTACGATTTTTTTTCACCGGTAATTTTTAACTTAGAGAGAAAAGCGGAGCGTGACAAACCTACCCTCCTTAAACGGAATCTCGACCCCGAGATTCGGAGGTGCTGGCGAAGAGATGCGGGTGAGCGGCTTTCAGCTCATCCTCTCTTTCCCAAGTTGCCTCTTCTTCTGAGTGGTGACTCCACTGCACACGACAAAACTTGGTAACTCGGTTCCTTGTTCTCCTTTCACTGGTGTCGAGGATACGAACTGGTTTCTCAACATAAGTCAAGTCCTCTTGAATGTTAAGGTGATCGGGACTTGCTTGTTCCTCGAGCACTCTTAAGCATTTCTTTAAGCGAGATACATGAAACACATCATGAATGCTTGCCATGGAAGGAGGAAGTTCCAACCGATAGGCAACCTCTCCGCGACGCATTCGGTATGGTCCCACAAAACGTGGTGCCAACTTCCCTTTTGTCCGAAAACGATGCACTCCCCGAAGTGGAGTGACGCGAAGGTACACATAATCTCCTACCTCGAAGCTTAACTCCCTTCGACGGTTGTCAGCATAACTTTTCTGACGAGACTGAGCAGTTTTCAATCTCTCACGGATCAGCTGACTTTTCTTGACTTCATTCAAGACATCGAGTCCCAAACAAGCGGCGTTCTTGGTCGATCCCGAAAAGTGGCGTGCGGCACTTTACGCCATACAATGCTTCGAATGGAGCCATTTGAAGACTCGCCCGATAAGCGTTGTTGTACGAAAACTTGGCATAAGGTAGACTCTTATCCCAAGCTCCACCGAAATCAAGTGCACAAGCTCTCAACATATCTTTCAAGATCTGATTAACTCTTTCTGTCTAACCATCGGTCTGAGGATGGTAAGCGGTGCTAAAGTTCAAACGAGTTCCCAATTCTTCTTGCAACTTCTGCCAGAATTTTGAGGTAAACTGACTTCCTCGATCTGATACAATCTTTTTCGGTACCCCATGTAAACACATGATCCTTGCCAAATAGAGCTCTGCCAGTTTCTTCCCTGAGTAAGTTGTATGCACGGGTATGAAGTGAGCAACTTTTGTGAGTCGGTCCACAATTACCCAAACAGAATCATGACCAGCGGAGGTTCTGGGCAGACCAGTGATGAGGTCCATTCCAATTTCTTCCCATTTCCATTCCGGAATCTTGAAAGGTTGTAACAATCCTGCGGGTCGCTGATGTTCTGCCTTGACTCGCTGACAGACATCACACAAAGCAACGAACTCGGCGATTTCTCTCCTCATGCTAACCCACCAAAATTTTTCCTTGAGATCTTGATACATTTTCGTGCTTCCAGGATGAATTGAGTACTGGGATTGATGAGCTTCGCTAAGAATCAGATCTTTCAACTCCTTGTTCTCAGGTACACACAATCTTTCTCCCATCCAGATTGTTCCATGTTCGTCTTCAGAGAAATCCTTGGCTCTGCCAGTCCTCATGTTTTTCTTTAACTCAGCTATGTCGGGGTCATTAGATTGAGCCAGACGGACTTGCTCCACGAGTGTCGGCTGTGTCTCGAGAGCAGCCACATAACCATGATTGACAATTCCCAAGTTCAGACATTCAAACTCTCATTGTAGTTCACTGCATAGTTCTTCCGTATGAGTGGCGTTGCAGTAGTTCTTCCGACTCAAAGCATCCGCTACCACATTGGCTTTGCCGGGATGATAGTGTATCCCCATGTCATAGTCTTAGATCAACTCCAACCATCTTCGCTGACGAAGGTTTAGATCTGGCTGGGTGAAGATATACTTCAGACTCTTGTGATCAGTGTAAACTTCACAACGGTTACCGATGAGATAATGCCGCCAAATCTTCAGAGCGTGAACCACTGCTGCTAGCTCTAAGTCATGAGTAGGATAATTAGTCTCATGAGGTCACAACTGGCGTGAAGCGTATGCAACCACTTTTCCGTCTTGCATCAGCACACATCCTAACTCGTGACGAGAAGCATCACAGTAAACTTGGAAATCCTTGGTCTGATCCAGCAAGATTAAGACCGGTGCAGTTACCAATTTTTGCTTGAGTTCTTCAAAGCTTCTGTTGCACTCGGCAGACCACTTAAACTTTTCCTCTTTCTTTTAACAACTGTGTCATTGGCCTTGCGATTCTGGAGAAATTCTCGATGAACCGACGGTAATAACCCGCGAGTCCAAGGAAACTTCGTATCTGAGAAACAGTCTTTGGTGGGGCCCACTTAGTAACTGACTCCACATTTTACGGATCAACAGCTACTCCTTGAGCGGTTATAATATGACCAAGAAACTAAACTTTCTTGAGCCAGAAATCACATTTACTAAACTTGGCGTACAACTGATGTTCCTTCAATCTTTCAAGTACTTGACGAAGATGTTGTTCATGCTCTTCTTCAGACTTTGAATAGATAAGAATGTCATCTATGAAGACCACAACAAACTTATCCAAAAAAATCCATGAACACCTTATTCATTAGGGTCATGAAGAAAGCAGGTGCATTAGTAAGTCCGAAGGACATGACGGTGCACTCGAACAATCCGTATCGACTAGTGTATGTTGTCTTTGGAATATCTTCTTCTCTGATTCTTAACTGATGATATCCTGACCGCAGGTCTATCTTGGAGAACACCTTGGCTCCTTTAAGTTGATCGAACAGGCCATCAATTTGAGGTAACGGGTACTTATTCTTGATAGTGACCTCGTTGAGTGCGCGGTAGTCCACACACATCCTCTTTGTTTTATCTTTCTTCTCCACAAATATCACCGGGGCACCCCAAGGCGACGTGTTCGGGCGAACGTATCCCTTCTGTAATTGCTCATCAACTTGCTTCTTGACTTCAGCCATCTCATTAGCAGCCATTCTGTAAGGTCTCTTGTAGATCGGAGTGGTTCCTAGTACCAAATCGATCCGGAACTCAATCTTCCTCTTGGGTGGCATGGTTGTGAGATCATCTGGAAAAACTTCCGGGTACTCCCGAACTATAGGTATATCCTCAAGTTTCTTGGATCCTGATTTTTCTGACATTGACTCAACCTGACCGATAATTTGATTCAGACTAACCCCTTGCTTTACAGACAATGGAGACTGGAAAGTAACCACTTCTCCTTCTAGACTGGTTAGGATGATGGTGCGTGCTGTGCAATTTATCACTCCTTTGTGTCTTGTCAACCAATCCATCCCTAGGATGACATCTAGGTCTTTGGATTCAAGAAGGATGAGATTGGCTAGAAATCGTGATCTTTGAATTTCTATTGTCACCGAAGGACTATAGCTGACTGACATCAGACTATTTTCTGGGGTGTGAACCCGCATCGATGTGACAAGTTTCTCTCTTCTTAACCCATGTTCCCCAAAAAATCTTTTTGATATGAACGAATGAGTTGCACAAGAATCAAACAAAACTGTAGCAGGAACTGAGTTTACGAGGAACGTACCCAGAATGACGTCCGGTGCATCCTGAGCCTCTTCAACTGATGCATGGTTGACCCTTGCCTAAACAAACCTGGGTGCATTGCGCTTGGGCTTCGGACACTTATCAGCGAAGTGACCAGGCTCGTTGCAGTTGAAACAAACCAACGATTTCCCTATAGCGTCTTTCTTGGGTTGAACAGACTGAGTTGGTGCCATCGGGGGGCGCGGAGCAGGATTGCGGTGGGACTGACCACCGTTGTTGCTGATGTTGCCACGGTTAAAGTTGAGGTTGGGACGCGAGTTAGAATTCCCAGGGTGAAAGGGACGGTGCTGTCGGACAACCATAGTGGAGGGTCCACCTTGTTGTCCAGCCATGAAGCGAGGTCTTTGGACATTCCCCTGATTCATCCGGAACTGGGCCGCCTTTCCCTTACGGACCATCTTGTTCCTCTGATCCTCCTGGCGAATAGCTTTATCTACCAGCTTCTCGAAATCAGCATAATCTCCTGAGATCAGCTGATTAGTAAGTTCATCATCAAGGCCGGCCAAGAACTTGTCCTGCCTCTCAGAATCGGCGCGCACATCCTCCGGTGCGTAGCGTGTGAGGCGGTTGAACTCGTGGAGGTATTCAATAACGGTCCTGTTGCCCTGTTCCAGAGCTCGGAACTCCCTCTTCTTCTGTGCCACAATGCCATCAGGAACTTGTGCCTTGCGAAAGTTGTAGCAGAATTCTGCCCAAGAAACTTCTGTTCCTGCCGCACGAGTCACCAAGAAATTGTCCCACCATGCTGAAGCGGGACCCTGGAGCTAATGAGTGGCGAACGCCACCTTTTCCTGGTCATTGCACTGCAGAAGATTGAGCTTCTTTTCAATTGTATGGAGCCAGTCGTTTGCCTCCATGGGATTGGTGGTGCTTGAAAAGGTGGGAGGGCGAACGCGTAGGAATTCCGGCAGCTTGGACTGAACTGGTGGGACTGGACCAGCTGCGGCATGAAGCTGTGCTTGTTGCAACTGCTGAAGCATTTGTTGTTGCATCTGCTGGTGCTGCTACTGCATCTGCTGCATCATTGCAGCCATCATCTGAGTTTGACTCATCAAGACTTGAGCAAGCGTCCGATTCTCGCGGCGGAGGGGACCACGGCTTGCGGCGGTATTGGGAATGGTTTCCCGATTCGATTGGCGTGTTGTTACCATCACCGTTGCCACGATTGGATGACCGGTGCTCATCATCTTGAGGGAGCGAACGAAAGAAACAAAGACAACAAGAAAAACGAGGTTGCTCGAAACCCAAAATTTATTATTAATTAACTGATCTGATAGTTGACATTATGAAAAGTAAACAGTTCAACTCCTAATTAAGGACAACCATACCACAACCAGCCGGTATGGTCTGACAGCTACCCCAAGCAACACACCTGAACACACAACTACCAGACAAAGACTAGACCACGAGGAACTAGGGGAAACGGTCTAGTGCTCGGAACGGCTCGCGGTCGGTGGAGTCGAAGTCGGACTCGGCCTCATCTCCAACCTCCTCCGATCGGCTGCGGGAGTTACGCGGTATGTCCCACCACCGCTAGGCTCACCGCCACCGCTCGAATTGCCGCCGAGCGTTGCCGCCGAGCCGCTAGAGAGGCCGAGGGTCTCGTCGGAGGAGCCGGACGTCACGGACAGCCATCCTCCGCTATCGCTGCCCACGGCCGCTACGCTGGGGTGGAGGTCGGCATGAAACCGAACGGGAGACGGCGGAGGCGCAGCGGCACGAACACCGGAAGCGGCTCGGAGCCGGAGGAGGGTTCCGGTGCGCAAGCCGGATACGCATAGGAGCGATGGTGGTCTTCCTCGGAGTGATGCGGATCCCGGCACCCCGGGAGGCAAACGGCCTTGGAGAATGGCATTCTCCCTCTTGAGGCGGGCCACCTCACCCTTCAACCTGTTGATCTCCACCAACTTTTGGTTGTTTAGGGCCTTGGCGCCCTGTGCGACTAGCATGCAAGGTGTCCGGCCCTGCATGGCTGCGGTCATTCGCCCGAAGGTTGTGTCATCTTCTGACACAGCTGAGCGGAAGGAGCTGGTGTCGTCGTAGTCGCCATGGCTAGGGTGGTAGCGGTAGGAGGTGCGACGGAAATCGACGTCGTGACGCTCCCGAAGTCTGGTAAGCATCAGGTAGGCTGCCTCTTGACAAGCGTGCTCAAAGGTGCCTCTAGAAGACTCCACCAACATGTTGGGCAACACGGTGGGGATGCCATGCACCTCCAAGCGAACTCGGTGCGGGAACTCGCTGTTGAGGTGGCGAATCTTTGTGTACTCCGTAAGACTGGGGTATCCGACCAAAAACGCCATCTTGCTCAGTTCTGCCACAAAGTCACCCAGTTTCTGGCCGTAGTGCGTTGGGGGAAGGTCTGCCATCTATAGAAGACAAAGGAGGGGAAATCAATGCATGCTCAGATCTAGATTAAATAAATCAAAAATGACTCAAAGGAATAACCAAATAAGAAGCATATTTTTATGCATAAAATAGTTTTACATGAGAGCAAATAAAATACTACAGACTCTAATAAATTAATGAGCGAAATAATTACATATTAATAATAAGACGCATGAAATATTGCAACCCGCAAATTCTAGACGCGACTTAATGCATAATCCCGACTATTCCCAAACGACAGTCAAATAAAAGTCAATTCGACTCCAACTCTGACTGCAAAAATTTCTATAATCCTAGTCTAACCATACTCGGAAAATCCAATTCGAAGGTCATTTTTTAAATGAGAATTCCCAAATTTTCTCGAAACTGACTCCAAACGCAAGAGAGATATGCGAGATGAAATAGTTTGAAGGATCTTAGGGTTAACCGGTGGGCTCATCCTATAGTCAAGGTCGGCACTGATACCAACTTGTCACGCCCAGAAATTCACACCAGAATTTCCGAAGCTGAATGTGTATTTAAAAATACCCTGTCCAGGACCAGCGAGGGATACACAAACGACAAATTGTATTTACAGAACCACGTCTTAAAAACATTAAAAAGTCTTACATATGCAGCGGAAAGATAAAATAAACTTATGAACTAGGCTTCGATTCTGGCGGGGCAGCGACTCCACTCCACAGGCAACCCTTGACGGCAGTGACGAGCCTACTCAGCACCAAACTCATCGGCAACTTCATCCTCTAACTCTGAGGTGGGGGAAAAGGGAAGCAAGACTGAGTACAACCACGTACTCAGCAAGTCATACCGAAAGAAGGTATGAATGCGGGGTTAAATTCAAGGATAGGCTAGGTTTAACTTTTGCATAAAGCAAGCATTTCACGAGAATTAAGTTGAAAGCAAAAAACGTAATGTAAGGTAATTAATCAATATTTTAATACACTTCTCAACGCTACACCACGTTGAGTCAGGCCCAATCCTTCCAACTATTCTACCTCATTTCCACTTAATCAAGTTATTATTTTAGTGAGACTAATCACGGTGAATCTGGATGATCGCCCATAACCTTGGGCACGGCTATTCGAATAGTTTTTTTCACTCTGGCCAGAGGTGTACGTCTGTACCCACAAGACACAGCCCCACAACACGTGTTTGTGCGTCGACATACCACCATGGCATATCGAAAAGGGGTCTGTGACAGGACCATTCGCATAACCCTCCCTGACCAAGCGACATCACACCTCAGGTTTCGCCCCTACCCAGAATCCAGGGTAGGCAGCCCCCTCTCGTGCCTAGGTGAATCCGGCAGCCGCATAGACCTTTCCTGGTCCATCCACACTCCATCACGCTCACCCTCGCCTGGCTACGTCGGCCAGGAAAAGCTACACTACAAGCCCAGCCGTTGCCCATGCTGGCTTGTGGTACACACTAATAATTCTTCCAGGGTTTCCCGCGAACCGGTCCTTAACTGCCATGGGTGCGACTTGCAAAACCGGGCACCCATAGCCCACCATAATAGTCAAGTTTTAATTTACCGATTAACAGTACCAACGGTACGTCCGGTCGGAGACCAACATTTCATGTGAAATAATTCTAATAAATTAATTTTCCCTTTTATGATCTAGTTGTACTAAGGATAATAAGCATGTCCTAGCCCTGATTCTAGTCAAATTAATTCCCAGTGATCAAATAAACAGGGTAAACAACCTAGGCTTTAAACTATAGGTCCCATCCCGATTGCATTATAAAATAAAGTAATGCAACAGATAAAACAAGAGGAATTTGCAAATTAGGTACAATATGTTCAAGGGAAAATGACTTGCCTTGATCTTGATCCAACAGAACCTCAGCGACAACCTCAAAGTAAACCGGAGCGTCCTCGGAACCAGATTCTACCGACAAACAAAGCACAGCAAAAACAGGCTACAAGACAGCTAAAACAGACAATTAAAATATTTTTAATATATTCTTGACATTTTTACGAATCCGCTGCAACTTGAACGGACCCAAACGGAGTTCGGATGAATTTTCTGCGAATTTTACAAGTTTCAGCCTTTTTACTAGTTAAGAAAAAGGAAAACGATTTATGACGCAAGCGTCTTAGGGCTGACATTACTGCGGGACCCACTGAACAGTGACGCAAGAGAGAGAAACCACGGGTGCACGGTGGACCGAGTCCACCGGCTTGGGCGCGCCACGTGGCGGCACCGGATTGGCCGGTATGGACCGGCCACACGGGAGAGCACCCGGTTTGGCCGGGGCTCGGCCGGGCGGTGGCGGCGGCTTGCGCCGACGGCAGTGGCTTGCGCCGGCGGCGGCGACGATGCTGGGCGGGTGCACGAGCGGCGGAGGCGAGGCCGGCTCGGCAGGAGGGAGAAAAGAGAGAAAGAAATGGTGTTTTCTCACCGTCGGCCGAACTCGGGAGGAAGGCGGCAATGATGCGGTTCGACGATTGAAAATTGGGAAAAAAGCAACGGGAGTGTGTTCCCGGTGATTGCGAAGGTGGAGGTGGTGGTGGCTCGGCGAAAGGAGTGGCGGTTGGGTGGGAACGGCGGAAACTGTGAGCACGGCAACGGAAAAAGGACGGCGTACGATGCGGTAGCACGGGAGTGAGCGAACGCGAACGAGTGCGAGTGTGGGACGTGTTCCGGAGTGCGGGGAAACTTATAGGCCGGCAAGGGAGCTCGGGCATGGCCGGGAGAAGTGGAGAACGGACGAAAACCGTCGGAGCTCGGCATTAATGGTAGCTGCGAGTGATGGAGTTTAACTCGGCCGTTCCGACGCATATGATGAATGGAGGAATGGGGAAAGTGGGGAAACGGTGGAGTAAAATCAGGAACACATAATGACACGGTTAACAAAGTTGGAACATGGCCGAGATGCGCGGGAACGTGGCCGAAGATGCGCCGGCTCGCACGACATGCGCAGCTGCGGCTTGGGGAGGCTCAAGCTTGGGGATGACAAGCGGGCCTAGCTTGGGGATGACAAGCGGGCCATCGCCCCAGGCCAAAAGGGGCAAAAGCAGACTTGCGGTTGCGCGAGGAATAGTGCTGGGCCGGCCCGAAAGGAAAAGGAAGGAGAGAGAAGAAAGAAGGGGGGGGGGGCCGGTCGACTGGGCCTATAGCCGGCTGGGCCGACGAGGAGGAGGGGAAAAGAGAGAGAGAAGTGGGCCAGAGGCCCACGGAGGGGAGAAAAACAGGAAAAGGGAGGAAAAAGAAAAACCCCTTTTTCTTAAGGAAATTAATTCAGTTAGCCTAATTTAATTTTTAAAATTGCTTTCGATGCTCGAAAATTCGATAAAAATCATGTTAGCGTATTTTGACACGAGGAATTTAAGAAAAATTCCACCAAGCCATTTCCGATTATTAAATGGATTTTTAATTTAGGATTTTGATTTTCTTTAGTTTTTAGGCAATTTCTTCTTTACGATTTTTTTTTCACCGGTAATTTTTAACTTAGAGAGAAAAGCGGAGCGTGACACGTATCGACCTCCTCGACCACCTTGTTGGCCAAGTCACACTCGCGGGTAGCGAGTGAGCCAGACGCGGTCCGTGGGACGTGGCCGTGAACCATGGCAAGGACGGAGGCGGGCGGTTCCACCGGGAGACGAAAGGAATATGTGAGTTTAAACCCTAATGCAGTGCACTCCACCTACCTGGCGCGCCAGCTGTCGATGCGTGTGCTCGACACGCGGGACCAGGGGACCCCTTTTGGTTCGGCACGGGGAGCGGTGAATTAGGGTTCGAACTCGAGGTGAAGTAGAGAGAAAATAGGAAGGTGGGGAGAAATCACAATCGCAAGAGACACAGAAGAATTTATACAGGTTCGGGCCGTCGGGAAGACGTAATACCCTACTCCTGTTTTTGTGCTATGTGGAGAATGAATTACCAGGATTGGTGTGGTTGTTCTTCCCTGGGGAAGCTGGAGCTGATGATTGAAGTGGAAGGCTTAAAGCCCAAGGTTGAAGAGGCTGAGCCAAAAGACCAATTCAGGAACCCCTCCTATCTTGGACTTGGGCCTCCTTTTATAGTGCAAGGGGACACCACAGTAGTCCTAGCTTTCTCTATTCCGCTCCACGTGATGGAGTGGCTCTTGTCCTGTCTTGTCGGGGGGCTACCCCTATTCCTGTTCTTGTTGCCATGTTGCGGGAGTTGGTGGAGAAAAACGGGCATCGTGGCTGCCATGCTGCTAATGTGGGGAAGGGTCAACTTACCTACTCCAGTGGGGCCTACCGATCAGTGGCTCTCCGCCTGGAGAGGGGTCGACGTGACACCCCCAGTGCTCGTATCCTCTCTCCCACGCGGCCACCCAGCGCATTTAATGTGACTGGACGGGGCGTGAAGGGAGGTGTGCGTGGAATGACCGTGTGGCCATACCGAGGTCGCCATCAAAGACTTTCTCCCCTCCTTCCCGCGTGACAGGCAAAAAGGATGATGATGAGCGGCTAACAGACGCGCCTCACATCGCAATAAATGCGACGGGGCGGGCGTCTGGCCTCTCTCTAGGCATTAAATGCGGTGGCTGGCAGTTGATCTCGCTCCTCTCTCGGAGAGGTGCGGGGTGATGGACGGGGGTCCGGGTGATCCCGAACCCCGCCATTTGGCAAAACGGCGGCCTCCGGGCAGCCCCCGAGCCAAGTCCCCTTTGGGATGGCCACGTGGCCGCCCGTGGCCCGGACCGCATGAGCCGTTCAGGACATGTCCTTGGGACGCCCTGGTAAGCGAAGGCATCTTCCTCCTTCAGATATCGCATCCTCATCATACCCCCGGGCCCATATCACCGACAGATATCATGGTCAATGTTTATGTATTAATGAAGAAAGTGTTATTCCGTTCCATAAAATAGACAACTTATATTGATCAATAAGTATGTGACTTATTTATGAGACTCTTTATGTATGAATCTATTTCTAAATGATCCCTGATCATATATCATATCTATGAAACAAATATGATTCTAAGATCAGCATGTTTATTGATTGATGATCATGTCTCATAGATCATGGTATGGAGATACCAAATCAATAAACGTGACCATGTGTTAGAGAACACATTGTTGGATAGACCCACCTTGAGACACTACAGGGAAACAATATGCCATTAGTTGGTCTTAATTAGTGTTGGTGCAAAGTCCTTAGACCTGAGATCATCATGGATTCCAACATGTGTAGTGGCTTACTTAGGAATAATCAAATGCTATTCCGTAACTGGGTAGTCATAAAAATAGTATTCGAATTTGCTATGAAACATGTAGTGGGATGTGAATGATCAAGATGGAATTTGCCCCTCCTATGAAAGAGATATCTCTGGGCCCCTCAATGTAATGGATTAAGGAAGAGCATGACCATGCCGAGTTGATTGAGGAGTCAGTCAACAGATAAATAATCCAATACGAGATCGAGTGAATGATTAAGCTATTGATAGGATGGTACGAGTCTTGCCTATAGCTTAATTGATATCGTAAGGCAAAGGGATTTGTGCACACATTACAGGTTCAGCCGATATGATCTTCTCGTATACTATGGTGTCAATAGTTCTGCTAGGGGCCGTTGTTGACGGGTCAGCCGAGAAGTGTTCTCGAGTTGGAACCAGGTATACCTGAGCCTACAGGGTCGCACACTTAACGGGTTAGAACAGGCATGCGAGTTTGACTCGGATACGACTCAATCGGATAGGGATCCGACCGGACATGGAGTCCCGATGGGCCTTTAGGTACCCAGTCGGCCAACTCCATATAAAGAGGCGCGTGGGGTGGAGATCAGTGCGTGCAATAGACAATAGAACACGGGTGCTACTTCAAGTCGCCAAGTCGAGATCTTCCACGAAACCCTAGCCGCCGACTTTTGAGCCAAACCCTAGCCTTGCATCACGTGCTAGCACATGGGTGTTTGGCGTTCTCTCCCTGGATGTGTGGATACCGGTAGAGATATCGCTACGTTGCGGTGTAAGTCGGTGAGACTGGGCGGATTGAAACGCATTGAATCGGCTTCTTCTTTAGCAAATCTCTCAACCCCTTGTTCGTGAGGTCGGGAGGTCAGGCGGTTGGGTGAACAGGTCGGCAAGGTGGTCGGCGAAGAGGTCGGGTGATCGGACTGAGGTTGATGTCGGGGTTGGCAAGGTCGGCACAGCTTCTCAACGTGCGTACATTGGATCGGCTACTCCAATGTTATTTTCTGCTGCACTACGGATCAATTGGTAACAATCTATAGACCCTTACTCGCATGCTTCCTAGATTACGCAGTAGAAAATTTTGTTTTATGCTATCGTAGCCTCCGCGTATTCCTACACTTTCTTGGATGAATGACCATCAATTGGTGAGGGAGCCTTTAGTGTGATCCGAGACAAAATCCTTGTTTGAGTGATAGTAACTGGTGATCCTATACCAGTATATGTCTTCTGTTTGATCAGCACCACGGACTGCATCAATGCTAACATTTAGCCATGCGGATACCAAAAGCTTGTCCTCTTCCTCACTAAAGTTTTTAGACCTTTTCTGGTTAGGCCTTTTTGAGGACGAAACTTTTTTCTGTGCTCCTGGCTGCACCGTTTGTGGACTCGCCTCTTCATTTTTTGATTGTGTATCGTCTACTTGCATCATCGTCGTGTAGTATCCATTACCATCTTCAGATGCTGGCACACATGGTTAATTATCAAATTCCAATGAAGGCTATATCAGTATGTGAAAATAGTAGCATAATCTTATAAAAAGGGGAACCACTATCATGTGTAGGTAAGCCTCAACTTGTGTAGCATAATGGCATGTAAGCTGATGCACCTCACACTGGACCTAACTAGCCAAATGAGAAGCTGGTGCATAAATCTAGCAAAACATGTTGTGGCCAGAATAGTCAGCATCACTTTGGGTAATAGTCAGAATCATTTTTCAGTGCATCTAACATCTCTACAAATGGAGCATATATGATTAGTAAACTTAATAGACTCATACTGAGCTAAAACAAAATATGGTTGTCACGTCCATAATTTACATGTAGTCTCCTTTACATCACTGGCTGCAACAGGTCAATCTGCCGCTGTCAATCTATCAGACCTCCTTTTTTTTACTTATTCTACTAGTATAAATTTTATGAAACAGAGAAAAATATATGGTTCCTTGAAGAAGCTACAAATGGTCATGTACATTTTATGTTTTATAAAGAAAAACGTCAGCTGGGGCATGAACACATTCAAAACATGTATCATTTACACGGTTGTACTTTTCCTCTTGGAACGAGTTATTAACATGAAAATTCAAAGGTTTTCAGGCCAAACCTGCAAGGAGGCAAGGCTCTCAAGACTTGGTATCATATATTTAAAACATAAATTGTTCAACGGATCAAACAATTGCTGGCAAGTCCAGCAAAACATGACTCTTGTGTTTGAATCGAAAGAATTAAAAAACCGATCTTTGATTAATAGAAGAGGCAAACTGCTCTAATGATGACGTTGATTAACATAATTTTGTTGCCGAAGAAAGAGCACCAGTTGCTTATTATCTGAAAGAATTTTGGATATTAAGTTTATCACAAATATAATGAGCCAAATGAAAACCTGCCAGCTCTGCTTGAATTGGAGAAGTGTAAATTTCAGATTTAGCTTGGATGAAAATAGCTTGATGAGTATTAGTGTCATGAATAAAAATACCAAACCCAGAATGATTATCTTTCAAAGAGGCATCTACATAACATCTATTCCATGGCAAGAGGTTTATTGAGGTAATAGGATCATCTTCTATAGCAGAAAAGTTATCTTGTTATCTTCAAGATTGAGAACATTAATGAAATTATTAGACATAGCAACTGCTGCATTACAAACCTGTATAGGCTCCCATTCTTTCTTTTAGAAGTAGTGATCATTCATGGCTTTCCAAATAAACCAGAGAGTAACAGTAATCTTTTGAAGAATATTATCAGACTTGTTTGTGGCCAGCATGTAAGCTAGAATATCTGAAATATTATGTATTGTATCTGTAACATGATTATCAAAAGTGATTTCTGAAAGATCCCAAGTGAGTTTCTGAAAGCTATTTTTCCATTCATGTTCTGCTCTTTTTTGGTTCATATTATGCTCCTAATTTTCTACCGACAATAGAACATCAATTTGGTTTCTGGTTTCTGACAGATAGCAAAGTAACTTTGGGCATAGGAAATTACCAAATATATCACTATTGCCAATCACTGAATCCTCATGGGAGTAGTTGGTTCCATTTCCCTCAACCCAAGAGCCTTCCTGGGAGCTGAGGTTGAAGCTGTCAACCATGCTGGTGAAGAACGTTGGAAGTGGAGCCGAGGTGAAGAACTGTGGAGGTGGAGCCGCCGGTATAGAGGTGAAGGGCGTCGTCGGTGTTGGATTGAAGGCCGCCGTGGGTCTTGGGGTCACAGGCGCCATGTGTCTTGAGGCAGTCGACGCCGGGGGTCTTGGTGCTGCTCTTGCTACGGGTCTTCGGGCTGCCGGTGCCGTGGGTCTTGGGGCTATCGTCGACGCCGTGGTGGGTTCGACGGTGACCTCGGCAGCAAAATTGGAAATGACAAATGACGGTGAAGATTTCCTTCAAGGTTCAAGTAACTAGACGCCACCAACAAGAAAAAGATCGATCCAATAAAGAACACATGCACACAAAATCAATAGTATATTCATATGTATTTTAGTTAACTAAAAGCAACTCTTGAATCAACGAAAGGCAAAACATTCATTTCATGCAAGATGATGATCTAGACCACTTCATCTAATAAGGTCAGATGCACCGAATGAACAATCACCTAATCGAGCCCCGAATAGATACCCCAATTTCATTCAGAATACTACCAAATTCAACTCCAAACTGACCAATTTTCCCAAAAAAAACTGAATTTTGCATGCTAGTACTAGTAGTTCCAAGTAACCATGTCATCCAAGATCCAGGTTTGATGTTCCTACAAAGGAATAAAATTTACTGTTGTTACTTCTCATCACAATCAAAGAGGAGGGTATTACTATTACCAGAGCAGGATGATGGGGAGGCCGAGCTACTGCGCCTCCATGAGGGCACGGTCCAGCTGCTGCTCACTGCCGATCAGCGCCAGCTCCACCCAGGTTAGGTCCTCCTCCTCCTCCTCCTCCACCCTCTCCTCGGCCGCATCGGCGGCAAGTGCCGCGTGGCGGGTAGGGTTGAAAACGGTCGGGAACGGTCGGGAAAAGACCCTAACCATTCCCGTTCCCGTATTTTTTTAGCGGGATCAGAAACGGAAACGGGAAAGGCGGACGGGAATACGAATTTGGTAAAAAGGGACAACGGAAAACGGTCGGGAATGGTCGAGAGCATGTCAATTACGATCGGGAATCGGTAATGAAAACGGTAACGTCAACATACATGTAACCACATTTAATTTATTAATCAACTTGCAAAATTCAGAACTAACAGATGATGCTAGATGTGTTTTAGAATCAAACATGGCAACACCACATTCATGTTAGCAACAAGACCAACAGTACCAAGCTTGACAGTGGAATGGGAACTTGAAACACCACATTGCACCTAAGGCTAAGTGAGATACATACATCACAAGTCCAAATTTAAAAACATCACAGTTCACGGCATTACATCACAAGTCCATATTTAAAAACAACAAATCACAACTCATGGCATTACATCTCAAGTCCAAATTTGCACACATGTTTACAAAGAGAAGAAGCAATGGCAAGTTAAAAGCAAAAGACAACCACATTTTCTTCTTCACCATTTACATCTCAAAGTGCATATGATCTGCTTCTTCTTCACTATCGGCGACATCATTGTCCTACAACAAATAAGAGGCATAAGTATCTACACATACACTTCAACATATGTCTTCCCATTGTCCTAGAAGGTTACTACTTGTAAAAAAATGTATGAAGACTTAGCACAATCCTATTGACGACACCTCAATCCGATGATTTGAAACAAGGGCCTCAATAACTTCAAGATCACCAACAATTGAACCAATTTTTTATCTGAAAATCAAAGCCAAGATAGATATATTAACAAAGATGATAAATATTGCACAATAACTAATTTTGAGATGCTTTTCTAACCTCTTCTCTCTGCAACAAGCCAATCTTTCATGCATATCAATGCTTCAACCATTTCAGGTCAAGGCGGCTACGGAAAGGATCAACAACACGTCCACCAGCACTAAAAGCAGATTCAGAAGCGACAGTTGAGACTTGGACAGCTAACAAATCACGGGCTATTTTTGATAGAACAGGAAACTCCTCAGTTTGGTTCTTCCACCATGCTAAGATATCAAATTGACCACTGAGCCTGAGAGGCGAATCTGTCATATACTTGTCCAGCTCATTCATATCAACACCATCATGTACACTAGACTCATATAAGTAGTTCTCTAGTTCATCATCTCCATTGTCCACTAACAGATCAGCTGTATCTATATGCTTATCATCATTTGACCCACTTTTAGACCTCGAAGATGAAGGTGTAGTAGTGACATAGAACTGGTACAATGACTTGATAACATCAACAAGTTCATCAACATGAATTTGAAATGAGATGCCATGGAATTTTCTCATGTAGAACTCTATAAGCCTTTTCTTATATCTAGGATCTAGAAAACAGGCAACAACAAGTGTAGTGGATGATTTCTTCCAATATTTTTTAAATTTCTTACTCACAGAACTAGCCATTGCACTAATAGTGGTATCATGACAAACAATCCAATCATCTAGTAAAATCTTTATCTTACAAAACCCTCTATAGAACAGATTAGCAGTGGGATATAAAGTACCAGACAGCTGTTCAGTGAGATCATAGAATTTCTTCAAGCATTGAAACAATTTAAATGCCATGTCCCATTCACGAGGAGAAGGAGTGATCTTTTCATACCTACGGCGATCTGATGATTTCAGCCTCATGAATGCATTCTTGTAGTACAATGCATCCCGAAGCATCAAGTATGTGGAATTCCATCTGGTTGACACATCAAGTGAAAGACCCTTGTTTGTTTCCAGTCCACACTCAGTTGCACGCTTCATACGCTCCTCCCATTGCAATGGAGAACCTTTGACAGCAAGAACTAGTTGTCTGACATTCTCAATTGTGGGTGCGATTACACTCAAACCATCCCTAGCAACTAGGTTGAGTATGTGAGAAGCACACCTCACATGGAAGAATAGTCCATCACATATCAAAGATGTTGCACTAGCACTGGCCCTTAGATCAGAGATGATGTCTTTGACTGCTACTTCATTTGCTGATGCATTGTCTAGGGTCAGAGCAAACAATCTCTTATCAAAATACCACTTTACCATAAGTTCAGTAAATGTCTCAGACAACTTTCTACCAGTATGATGGCCCTCTACATGCACAAAGTTCACAATCCTTTTCTGGATAGACCAATTGTCATCTATCCAATGCACAGTGACACACATGTATGACTTGTTCTGATTTGAAGTCCACATGTCCATGGTGGCACTAAACTGGCAAGATACAGTTTTGAAGTAGGCATACAACCTCTCCTTTTCAGCTAAGAACATGCTTAAAATTTCATTCCTAGTGGTAACCCGAGATCTGATTGGAAAGCTAGGACGCAAGGATTTGATGAACTCAACAAAGTACTCATGCTCAGATATATTAAATGGGTACTCATGCATGACTATTGCCAAGTAAAACTTTCTCAAGCTAGCCTCTTCATCATATTTGTAAGGTACCACAGTAGTGATGGGTTTACCTGACCATCCTTTTCTACCTTGAGCTGTTGCTGGCCCTTCACTACACCATGTGTAACCCTCAGATGGCTCCAAAATCCAGTTGTCCCATAGTTGCTCTCACATCTACCCTTGTAATTGCATCTTGCCCAATTGCAATGAGCCCACTTCTGAATATATGTCTTCCCATTGTCCTCAATGACAAGACTTGTGAAGTGCTGCCACACATCAGACATGCACTTCTTCCTCCTTCCACTGGGTTCATCTCTCTGTTGCTCGGGCTCATCACTTGCAGCAGCACCAGTAACACCTATACCACTTGCAATAACATCTCTAACACTTGGAGCAGCGAGATCACCTGAACCACTGCGAACATCAACATTTGAACCACTGCCACCATCACCTCCTGACCTAGTGTCACCTTGACTTGGCAAAGAGCCTAAATCAGTTCCTGCCCTTGGACTAGATGTAGGAGTTGCACTTGCAGATGATACGGACAGACATACACCAGGGCTTTGCCTTGACCTTTTAGAACCTGCCAAGTGCCAAGACAATAGAGGTTGGTGTGTTCTTCATATACATGTGAATTTGCTAAGCAATTGGAACTACCCAGCTATATATGTTACCACTTGGTTTGCAATGCAGGTGCATGGATAGCTAGGAATGAACTGCCCACATTACTAGACAATGCATGGATGCATGCAACAAAATAAATTATACCTGCCGGTGGGAAAGGCTCGAGGGTGTTGCTGTTCACCGGTGGGCTTGGTTCTAGGAAGAGGCGGCGTTTGAAGGCGGATGATCCTGATGCAGAACCAGAAGCTTCATTTTGGTCGGTTGACGACTTCATTTTGGCGTGAGGCGTCGGGGAGTTGGCCGGCGTCGGCGAACTCGGCAGCGCGAGGCCTCGGGCTCGGGGGGGGATTTGCCGTGCGGATATAAGCTATCATACAGACATGGTCGAATGTGCAACAAGTGGTAAGAAATTCTAGTCAAAAGTGAAAACATGATACAAGACCTAGTCCAAAGTGCAACTTTGGTAAATATAACTAGCTCAAAGTGCAATTCACTAAAAAAAATGACATCTTTGAGAGGTAATAACAACTTACAAGCAAAGGAAAGGAGTACTTACAGTGGAAAATCTCTATTTATCATATATCACCATCTGGTCCTGCACTTTAATACCTAGAAGAAGAAAAGTAACATTAGGGGAACTAATCCTAATTTGCGATTTCAGACAGCGTGCATGATATTCCCTATCATACATACGGACGAGATGGGAGGTGCGGCGCGGGAGGTGCGCCGCCGGGATGCCGCCGGGATGGCCGGCCGTGTGCGCGTCGCGCCGGGAGGTGCGCCGCTGGGAGTTGCCCCGCCGCGATGCCGCCAGGATGGCCGCCCGTGTGCACGTCGCGTCGGGAGGTGCGTCGCCGGGAGTTGCCCCGTCGGGATGCCGCCGGGATGCCGCCGGGATGGCCGCCCGTGTGCGCGTCGCGCCGGGAGGTGCGCCGCCGGGAGGTGCGTCGCCGGTCGATGCGTGCGTGCCAGGGTGCGACGCCCGCCCAGGAGTGCTAGATGGATGGGAGGAGGTGGTTGCCTGGTAGATACTTAGGGTTTTGTTTTTGATGGGCCAAAATATGGGCCGGGCCAAAAATTCGTTTACATGGGTCAGATAAAAAGGGAATTCCCACGGAAATTTTCCCGTATAAATCCGGGATCCGCAAATATGATCGGGAAAACACCCCAACCGTTCCTGTTCCAGTTTCCCGTTTCCCATTTTCCGTATTTTTTCCCGTTCCCATTTTTCTCGCGAATCCGGTATTCGATCAGGATTTTCGGTATTCGGTGTCGATCGGTACGGGATTTTCCCGTACCCGCTTACACCCCTAGTGGCGGGGCCCTGAAGGGAGAGAGATCAAGGCCCACCCTGAGGACGATTTCGAGAGGAAGGAGGTACAGGGCGGAGGAGGCCGACCACCATCAAGGTATGACAGGATGATGACGGCGGGGATGGCGATGCGGCGAGGGGTGCGTGGCGGCGGTGGCGGCGGGGGATGGCATGGCGGGAGTTTGTGTCGGCGGTAGTGGAGGGCTTCTTCAGGCGCGTGGTTGGGGAAAAATTTCCAGCGGGAGGAAGACGCGCACGTGGAAAGAGGAAAGAAAGACGCACACGCTGATATAGCGATCGAGTTCTCGTTCCCTATAAGAAGCCAGCGTAAAACTCGGTTTACAGGATCACTAAAAATACAAGAACATATAAAAGATCTGTTGGAGAATACTTTTTATGTAAAACTTTAAGTTATTGAGGTTGATAACCATATAAAAGATTTTTTGGAGTTGCTCTAATAATCATAAAGATTAATGGTGTATATTCCATATCTGCAGTTATCCACTATTTTGAATATGGTAATTAGAACTATCGATTACAAGCAAATACATGGAAATGAATAATAACATCCTGAGCCACCAGCTGAACCGGTTTCATTAAGCAAGAGAACTCAATTGATTACCACTGCACTAATTGGAGTGAAGGTGTCCTGGGCTTTACCCAAAGTCCAAGGAAGACATGCAGACTACAGAGTACGGGCCTGTTTAGATCCATCGCCAAATTTTTACACCCTGTCACATCAAAAGTTTAGACACATAAATAAAGTATTTAATATAAAAAAATAACTAATTATATAGTTTGCATGTAATTTACGAGACGAATCTTTTAAGCCTAATTAGACTATGATTTGACAATAAAGTGCTACAGTAAACTTGTGCTAATGACGGATTAATTAGGCTTAATAAATTCGTCTCGTCGTTTGACGGATTCTGTAATTTGATTTTTATTAGTCTATGTTTAATACTTCAAATGTGTGTCAAAGCATTGATGTGACATTTTCAAAAATTTCGTGGATCTAAACACACCCTACATTGGTTTCTAAGTATAAAAGAAGTGCAAGACAGAAATATTATCTTACATTAAGAACATGTGATTGATTCATAAAAGTACCATGGATAACTGCCAATTAGTTATCATAATTTTTGCACAAAATAGTTCCAAAAAAATTGTGATATATTTGATCAAACAAGATAGTAGTAACCAAATTAAAAAGAAACAAATAGTTCTTGTTCTAGGAGTTTATACAGTAGTTGATATGATTGCATGAACATAATAAAGAAGCAGCTACTGAGATTTTAATGTGCAGTTTGTTGCTGAATTTCTTTTATTAATTTGAATTCTGTGCTCTTATCTATCCTTTGTAACCACCAAGGATGATAGATGGCAACAAAGTGACAATAATGCTACAGATATAACAAGACCAAATAAAATCCGGGCATAGTGCACACCTTAGCAGCAGACTAAAGTTCTCTTGCTGTCATGTCCAAAGCAAGCGCATAACCTGGTGTAACATCCTGAAAATCGGAGAACCGAAATCGAAACGTAAAAAATCGGAACTTTCAAAACCTTCGCTTGTTGCTTCTTCTCGGGTTTGTTGTTTCTTATTTGCCAGCTCAGTTGCATAAATTTAGTCGTGGTCAATTCCCCTTTCGTGTTTTTGGATGATTCGGAGTTGTCGAAATGGAGGTGCGAAAGCCGCATCCGGGTTTTAAAACAGAAATCGGGAAAGCACGGATTTGTGAAAACGCGTTTTGGGGAAAAATAAAATAAAAATTTTTGGTTGGGTGAAGATAAATTAAGACACAAAATGAACAATAAAATTCTCGGGAGGCGTACTCGAAATTTGGGAAATTTTTGAAAATAAAATGGGTGAATTATGAAAATTAGGAAAAAGGAATTTGAATAAGTATGAAAAATAATTATAAAAAAATATAAAAGTCAAGAAAAGATTAAAACATAATGTTAAAAATTATTTTTGGAATATTAGGATTTATTTTGGAATTTTTAGAAGAAAAGAAAATAGAAAATGGGAAAGGAAAATAGAAAATCGAGAAAAATCAAAAAGTTCACTTGTTCATTGCGCTAAAGGTGCTCGCGCCGCCGGCCGGCCGCGCGCCCGCCGCGCGTCGCCCGACCATACCGCGCGCCCGCGCCGTGCGCCACGCGCGCGCCGCGCACGCCGCGCCCGGCCCCTACCCGCGCGCGCCCGCCGCGCGCGCGCGCCCGCCCGCCGGACCCCGCGCCACCCGCGCCCGCCCGGCCCGCCCGCGTGCCGCGCGCTTGCGCCACGCGCTCCGCCACCGTACCGGCCCCGCACCCGTGCGCCGCGCGCTGCGCCACGCGCCGCCGTCGCGCCGGCCCCTCGCCCGCTCGCTCGCACCTCGCGCGCCGCGCCGTCGGACCCCGCTCGCGTTCCGCTCGCCGCACCACGTCGCAAGCGTCGCGCCGGCCCGACCTTCCGCGCCGCCGCGTGGAGACCGCCGTACCCGGCCCTCCCCCAAGCGCAGCCACGTGCCTCCACCCGCGCCGTGCCGAGCCGGCCCCTCTCTCCCTTCCACCCCGTGCCCGCGCGAGCGCGCGCCTCGGCCGCGCCTATAAAAGGGCGGCGCCTCGCCCTTTTCGCCGCACACCGCCGTTCCTTCCTCTCCCGAAGCGCCGTCGCCGCCGCCTAGCCATCGGAGCCGTCGCCGCCATGCGCAAGTTCCTCTCCGTGCCCCACTTGCTCCTCCCGAGCCCGCCGTCGCCGGTAAGCCCCTCCTTGCGCCGCCCTTTTTCCTCACCGTCGCCGCCCCTGTTTTAAAGCGCCCGGTCGAACACCTAGGAGCGGATGAACAGTGCCGACCGTGAAAAAAGAAAAAAAAAGAAAAGAAAAGAAAGGAAAAATTAGGAAAAAATTGTGGAAAATTGGGAAAATATTTTGGGGATAACTTGTGTAAAATTTTGGGCAAAAATAAAGTATTTTCTCGCATGTTTTCTCGGTGCAAAGTTTGAAAAATCGGAATCGGACGTTTTCGGGATTCCGTTTCGCGTCGTTTTTAAATCCGGACTCCGATTAATTATTTCTCGCCATTTAAATAGGCTTCCCTTTGGTGCTCAAACCCTCAGACCTCGAGCGCGAATTTTTCTCCGCTGATATTTTCAAACTTAACTTCTCAAATTATTACGATCGCCGTCTTTGCAAAAACCCTAGGTCATCAACTCAATTCCAAAACTCGGATTTTCCTAGCGACCCTTGTTCTAACTCAAGTAGAATTTTTGGCAAAACTTTTGGAGTTGTTTTCATGGCTTTTATGGTCCTTTCCGATCTCTCGGTATTTTATTGCATTCTAATTGAATTCAATTGATCTTTCGCACGTACGGATAGCACCTGAAGAAACCGGCATCGACCCCGCTGAAGATACCACCCCTCAAGTGTGCGAGCAAGGCAAGTCATCACACTCTTTGAACATATTGATCCTACTTTGTGAAATGATGTTGATTTCAAATTACAAATTGCATGCCTTACGCAAACAGTACCTATGCTTGATATACCTTGCCTTGATATTGATCACCATTAGTATTTATTCTTTGTAACCTTCGATGTGATGTGACCGGAGGATAACTTCGGTACAAATGCTTAGCCCTGCTTACACTAGATCCCTGCATACTCATGATTTTGCAAGATAGCTTTGTGCTCGGGCAACTACCTTAGAGGAGGTAGTTGAAATACGGCCTGTGGAGACATGAGCACCACATGGCCATGAGAATGTTGAACTAGGCTTGGTGAAAATTGAAAATGCTATACAAATGTTTTAGACTGGGGCGGCTGGATGATTTGGGTGGATTCCGGAAAAGGCAAGTGCCGACCCTGGTCAGTTAAGGACCGAGCCATGAGATAGCCGGAAACGAGCCCGTACAACCGTACTTCTCGAATGGGTATAGACCTAGCGACTAGATAGCCGAGCGGAGGCGGTATCCTTGCATAGATGGTTCTCTATGATGTGGTTACGGGATAAGAATGAGGCTGCGGCCTTTGTTATGAATGGTGGAATTAAACTGATATTAATTAAACTTAAAGATTGAGAAAACTTCCCTTACCCCGGGTGCACCAGAACTCCTCTCACTGCTAGAAAAGGACGGCTAGAGTGCATGAGGGTTTAAGTTCATGGAGCGGGTGCTGCCAAAGCAAGGTTATCGAAAGGCTTTGCCGTAACCGTCTCATGTGTTGAGGCGTAGGCTCATTTGTTAGGCTGTCGCGAGACGGGTAAAGTGTACATCCACTTGCAGTGTGAGTAAATCAATCTATTCGAATAGCCGTGCTCGCGGATATTGAGCATCGTGACAAGACTTTCGCTTGGGTAGACTTTAAACTTAAAACTGCTGGAATGGGTTTGCATGATGATTTCATTCGCTGGTAGATCAACTTCTCGAGATGCGAGAAGGGGTAGATTCCCCAAAAAACCATGACGAATCGGAGGCGGGAAGCCATCCTTGGAATCACGATGGATGGTAGACAGAACCGTCACCGGACTAATGAACCGTGAAACTAAAACTTGATTTGGCTAGTTGATAGGCTTGTGAAAAGGATTGGGAAAATTAGCTTTATGCAAAAGAACTCCAGCCATTCTCTGAATAACCCTATCATATGCATCAATTCCGTGTTGACTTGCTGAGTATGGTTGGTACTCACCCTTGCTATACGCACAAACCTTCAGCTGACGGAAATAAAGAGCCGGAAGACCCATATGCGTATTACCAGGAGGGTGAAGGAACTGACGGCGCATACTAGATCTTAGCTCCGGTCGTTGCCTGTGGCAAATGACAAGCCACTGCCTCTATTTCGCTGCCGTATCTAAATTCTGTTTTTGTGTTGTATGAGGACCATAAGGTCCTGTGGGTTGAACATTGCCTTCGGGCCTATTGATGTAATAATGGTGATGTAAGACTATTCGTGCATGTGCACCTGATTATCCAGTACTGTATTCGTGGGTACCAACTACTCGATCTAGGGAAATGGTACTATGAACATGAAAGATTCCCGTCTCCAAAAACGGGGGTCCACACCTAGGAAATCCAAAGATATACCACTAATTATAAATGTACTTTGTCACTGAAAGAGGAAAACTGAAAACCTGTAGCTTTTTGTTGACTCGTAGAACCCACATTAACAAATACAGATACTAGCAGTAAAAGAAAGAGTAGCGGTGAACAGTGCTACTTAGTGTAGCATAATTTGTGTATTGAACCAAAACAATAAGCTCACATTTCACCACCATGAAATATTTAGAGAACATCAAGCAACCAATAGTGAAAGAAAATGTGACTATGTTAACGAATACTCCTCACTAATAAGATACTTTCATGTGCCTCATCATGGCAAAATAGGCATAAACAGACAGTGACGAATTCAAAATTTTAACTTAAGATATGTCGCACAAAAAATTCAATACAAGATTTTTTATAATAATTATAAAATTAACAACGTGATTAGGTATATATTACTAAGTAACACGATAAAATTTTAATTCTTAGATTAAATAGAAACGATCCACTAAATACAATGTAAATAGTTCAAATACCATACCGATAATTGAAAATATATGCATAAAAGAGTACGAGAGACTTACAATATTATTTTTTTGACTAATTTATTCAACACTTTCGAATGGACATGAATGTCTTAATTATATCATCTTCATCAACTTGAAAGAAAATATATCATCCTCTGTCATCCTCTGTCATCAATAGTATTTTCTAAACCTTTAAAACTATGATCCTCTGTCATGTCATCAATATAATTATGCAGCTGCAATTCAAGTTTGAGCAAATTATTATTTGAGAACTCATTTGGGTAGAACTCAGCTAGTCTGCGTAGCTTTCGTGCATCAAAAGAATTAAATAAATTAGAAGGATTTAAGATCAACATACAAGACAATAACTCCATATTAATAAACTAACCAGACATACAAGACATGCAGTACCAGACGTGAGCAAAAGAGGTACTAAAAACAAAAGAAAATCAGTAATAAATTAACCAGAGGAGCACGTGATTCAGTTGTTGTTCTTTTTCATATAGTACAAACCAATATAGAGACAAAAAGAGTAAAGGCAGAATTCAAAGACTAGAGGGAGGTGTGCGGGTGGTTGGTGGCCTAGTGCACAGGCGGCGGGCGACGCGGTGGGAGCGCGAGGGCGCGAGCGGTGGCCGACGCACTGGTTCGGGCATTCGGCGATGGTTCCCGTCTTCCACTCTTCTCGAGTTTCGACTTCCAAGTTCCGAGGCGACGAGCCATACTGCCATAGGCAACAGCGGTTACGGACTTGTGGTTGGAGTCCCAAGTCTTCACACGACGCGATGGACGGGACGAGATTCGCGCTGGAGACATGATTCGTGCTGAAAGAATATATGTTGTCATACTTTTTAATTTTTTAACACATAAATATATATATTATACTCTTTTACACGTGGACCCTAGGGTTTGCCGAGGCCCACTCAACATACCATGTTGATCGGCCGCTGTAAACAGGTAGATGGCTAAGAGCTTGAAATTCCATGTTTGGATTTTTCTACCAAGCTTGTGAAATGGTTATGGACAAAGTTTACTGGAATCGTTGAAAGAGTGAAAGCTATATGTCCTCTAGTTGTCCACTTCCTGTCCAAGTCTCCTAGGCTTGCTCAAATAGTTCCGAATGGTAATTCCAAGGTTCTACCTAGTTTGCACAGAACAAAGCATATTGGCATTTGTCCTATTCAACTTTTCCCGTGGGCAATATATTTTGATTTATTTACCAAACTTCTGGTTTTCTTCCATGATCAGGGATATAGAATACAATTCATACAACTAATCAACTGAAAGGATGCCGCCAGTTTAGATCCATTTTATCACAGCACATCCTAGATTATTAATTACCTCCTACGAAGTCCATGGCGGATGCTTCGTGGACGTCACGTGCGCGCTGCGAGATAACAACGGCGAGCTCGACCTCGTGGTGCAGCGACTCGACCGGTTCCGGCACCTTGATGGCGGCACCGGCGACGCCCGCGTGGAGGAACGACGAGGTGGGCTTCAGGAACCCCGTGGGAAGATGGCGACCAGAATCCCGTCACTAATAAGATACTTGATCACATCTTGGTCGCATGCCGGAAATCCCATCAACTTTGGTGGCTGACTGTCACGATCCTCGGCTGCTACTGTAACCAGATCACGCGAAGAAATGCAGCGACAGATCCGAAACATTGAAGTAGAACGAAAAAGGCAGGAAGAGCAGAGGAAGCAGGAAGAACAAGATAGAACAGGGAGATTGAATTAGAATGTAGTTGTTGTAATTAGGGTTTTCCATGCCGTGTGCGCCTGCCGTGCCGCCCCCCACGGTAGCGTGGTTTTTTGCGAAAACCACGACGGAGTGAACAGTAGACGGTTTTGAATTTAAACCGATTTTAAAACGTTTGCCATGCCATGGTTTTCGTCTGAACCGCGCGAAAACCGCAGCAAAAACCATGAAAATTGTGCAAAAACCTCGAAAACCGCGCCCAAATAAACAGTGAAATAATTTAAATTTTAAACAAATTCAAATCGGTGTCGTGCCGCGGATTTCGCTAAAACCGTGCCAAAACCGCGCCACATACGCGTTTTCGCGGCGGATAGAACGAAATTTGTTTTTTATAAAAAAATAAATATATTTTTATGATAAAATGATTTTTTCAAATCTTTTGAATCTGCACAAAATTTTTCAAACCAAACCGTGTGGCTACCGTGCTGCACTCCGCGAAAGCGGCCGAAAACCACGCAGTTTTCACGGTTTTGGTAACCCTGGTTGTAATACATTGTTCGACAGCTCATCTCTCCTCCTGCCGATTTATATAGCAAAGCACTATTAAGACCATGTTTGTTTCACTTTCGGATAGCTTTCAAACACGCTTTCGGTTGTAAAGCTAAAACAAATAACCACTTTATTTAAGCTTTTGAAAAATTTGAAAATTAGTTGAAATGAATAAAAAGTTGAAATAAGCTTTCTTGGTTTTTAATGTCTTGAGAAAATAAAAATTTATTATAAAAAATAATAGTAAAAGATCGTAATGATAAATTTGAAACTTTGAATTAACTTTAAAAAGCTAAAAAGCAAAAACTCAACCAAACACAACATAAGTCCCTCACCTCCTCATTGACAGTGGCCCAGCCCTGATTACTAGGTCCACTCATTTACGGGGAAACGCTTGTTTGGTTGTTTCTTCCGCATGGGCCGAGTGGTTGGCTGGGTCGCTGTCGTTTGCCTTGATTCGTCTTTGATCGTTGCCGCCGTGACATTCCCCTCTCCTTGGGACGAAGCTTGCCCCCAAGCTTCTTCAGATGGAAAGCGATGACGGAGCTCTTGACCATATTCCCAAGTGACAACATGTGGGTGGCGTAGGAAACGCCGTAGCAAATGGCAAGCCCCGTGATTAGCGGTCTGGCGATTTTGGCAACGCCGGCGATCCCGACCTTGATCTAGCTTTGCCGCCTTGGTGAACGTGATCAGCAACGCCGATCTCCACTCCGGGGACGGCGCACACGCCCCGGGGCTGGCTACTTTGACAACACCGGCCACCCATATCATCGGTTAGCCGGTTTCGGCGCCGGCGACCACAGAGTTCCCTTAGGGTTGCTGCCACATAGGAACCCTAGGTCGGGATTGAGTTTTGTGGTGGCTGCAGTGATCCTTTTCGCAGCCATTCACTTGGTAGACCTTCTCGGGGTGAGACGACCATGGAGTCTGGTGATTGTGGCGATGTGGGGGAGAGGAGTGGACCTCAGAACCCAAGTGTTGCAAAGCTGTTGCGTCGCTTAAACCTGACTAAAGAGGAAGGGGCGATAGCAGACTTTAGCGATGAGGAAGGGGGTGACGATGAGCTGCCGGTGGTCTGGGCGATTGTGGGGAAGGTGCTATCGCCGGCGCCGGTCTCTGTGCATACTGTCAGGACAGTAATGAGGCATGCCTGGGGCAATCCAATTGGCCTGAAGTTTCGTGCGATTGGTGAAAAAGGAGCCAATTTATTTGTGGAGGAATTTGGATGTGAGGGGGACCGTCGCAGAGTGTTGGATCGCGCTCCTTGGATGGTGGGAAGACACGCGGTGGTGTTGCAGGAGTATGATGAGCGTCTTAGTGCAGGGGACATCGTGTTTGACCGATTGGAATTGGAATTGTGGGTGCGAATCCCTAATCTGCTGCTGTGGTGGATGAACACTGTCAGGGGCTCGAAGGCTCTAAACCTGATTGGAAAAGTGGTGAGCTTGGACGTTGATGATGATGGAATGGCAAGTGGTGCTTTCTTGAGGGGGCGAGTTTCAATTGAGCTTAATAAGCCCTTGAAGAGGGGGTGATGTTGCGTATGAGTAAAGCAGAGGAACCTCGTTGGTTCAATGTTCAATACGAACGATTGCCCTACTTTTGCTATGGATGTGGTAGAATTGGCCACTCAGAGGTGGAGTGCCCGACTCCCATGGCGCGAGATGAACACGGTAAATTACCGTATGACATCGACCTGAGAGCGCCGGAGGAACGCCACCGGCGTTTTTAGATTTTTGCAGATGCAGCTGAAGGCTAGAAAGGGAGTAGCTTTGCTTCATCCGGCCCAGACAGATCGGCTGGCTCCCGGTCGTCGAAGGGAGGTGAGACTTCAAAACTTTCAACAAATTTGGGGGAAGAAAGGAGGAACAAGAAGTCCTCTCCCCTATGAAGAAGTCTGAGAAAAGGCCTGAAGAAACGGTGGGAGGAAAAGCAGTGGCCCGAGGTTTGCCTTTGGGTGAGGGGGAAGGAATCGTGTCTCAAGTTCGGAAGAGGAAGTCGAAGGTGGCGATCCCCAAGACAAAAACTCCAGACCTGAATGTGGATCCTACCCAATCGCATGCTCTCGTTCCGGTTGGCCGGGTGAACGCCATTGTAACCAACCTGGACGTGGGGGCTGACTGTGGGGGGAGAAGAGTGCCCGAAAAAATTAAGAAACAAAAGTGTGTTTCCTCTAACTATGTGAGATCGGCGGCGGCTGCGATGGACAGCCCCCGCCTGGAGCAATGATTGCGTTAAGTGTGAACTGTCGGGGATGTGGGTGGCCCGAGACAGTTCAAGAGCTTAGCCTATTGGTGACAGAAAAGAGGGTGTCGGTTTTGTTTCTCTCTGAAACAAAATTGTCTGAGGATCGATCGAAGGTTTTGCAAAGGACACTGGGCTTCACAAACTCAATTGCCGTTAACTCGGAAGGCAGAAGTGGTGGACTTCTTATGCTCTGGAGGCATGATGTGGTTGCGACAGAACTGAGTAAATCCACTACCATATTGATGTGATGCTCTCTTGCGATCGCTTGCGGATTCCTCAGCTGAGATTAACCGGTTTTTATGGTGACCCTAGACGGAAAAGAAGAAAAGGGAGTTGGCATTTGCTGCGATTCCAGCGGTCCCAGCCAAATGTCCCCTGGTGCTGCCTCGGAGATTTTAATGAGATTTTGTCGGTTGGTGAACAGTTTGGAGGCAAAGGGAGGGAACAGTGGCAAATAGATGATTTCCAAGATGCGGTGCTTTTCTGTAATTTCAGTGATTTGGGATTTCAGGGATTACCTTGCACTTGGGATAACCGGCAATCGGGCACGAGAAATATTAAAGGTAGACTGAATGAGTGTTTGGGGATGAAAAGTTTCTAGAGCTGTTGGATAATTCGGTGGTCTCCAATATTCCTTTTTCGACCTCTGACCACTGGCGTGTGCTGTTGGAACTAAAGGAGAAGAACGAGCAGGGTGGTGCCTCTGCTAGGAGGAAGAAGAGACCTTTTCGATATGAAAATATGTGGAAACGACATGGGGAGTATATGGATTTTGTAAATCGTGTCTGGGATCCGGGAAGGGATGCAGTTGATCTGGCGACCTTCTCTCGGGCGCTTGCTGATGTGCAAAGTAACTTCAAGGAGTGGGAGAGAGGTGTGTTTGGTTCTGTTAAACAGCAGATGTGATCCATCCGGGCAGAGTCGGAAGTTGAACGCAGTAATTCTCTGTACAAGGGGCCGTCGGATAACGAACGACGCCTCGTCTTGACTCTGGATGAAATGTTGGCAAGGGAGGAGATGATGTAACAGCAACGGTCCAGGATATCTTGGCTCCGTGAAGGAGACCGGAACACAACCTTTTTTCAGGCGAAAGCCAGAGCCGGTAGCGCACAAACAGGATAAAAAGCCTTCAGGACGAACGCGGCAATACTGTATCAAATCAGAGGGATTTGGAAAAATTAGCGTGTCGGTTTTATCAGGACCTCTTCACTGCACAAGAAAATTTGCAGCCGAAGCTGATATGTCGGCATGTCCAACGGAAAATTACAGAGGAAATGGGAGATTTTTTGTCCAAACCATTCACGGATGCAGAGGTGGAAAAGGCCTTGTTTCAGATGGCCCCAAACAAATCTCCAGGAATTGATGGTTTTAATGCGGGATTTTTTCAGACTCATTGGAGCCTGTTAAAGCCGGGGGTGGTAAAGGTTGTCCTGGGTTTCTTGAATGGGGGTGAGATGTCGGAAGAAGTTAATAAAACGTTGATGGTTCTTATCCCAAAGGTCAGCAACCCCTAGAATCTTGCACAATTCAGGCCAATCACCCTGTGTAATGTGATCTACAAAGTGTGTACCAAGACCATGGCCAATAGATTATGGGCACTCTTGGATGATATTATTTCCGAGGAACAAAGTGTGTTTGTCCCGGGTAGATTAATAACTGACAATGTGTTGATCGCGTGTGAATGTATACACTATATTAGAAATAAGAAGGGAAAGTCCGGAGCTTGTGCAATCAAGTTAGACATGGCCAAAGCTTATGATAGGGTGGAGTGGAACTATCTCATTGCTATAATGCGAGCACTAGGGTTTCCAGAGGCTTGGTGTTCGCTGGTTTACAAATGCATTTCGTCTGTCACTTTCTCAGTGAGAATCAACGGAGTTTTCTCAGATGCTTTCAAGCCTTCTCGGGGAATAAGGCAAGGTGATCCTATCTCCCCTTACCTCTTCCTCCTCTGTTCAGAGGGACTTTCTTGTTTGGTGCAGAGCATAGGCCCTTCCTATATATCCAAAGGGATTCGGGTTAGTGTGGCAGCTCCTTGGATTTCCCATCTATTATTTGTCGATGACTGCTTGATCTTCACCCAGGCAACAAAGGAGGGAGCCGACCGGGTCTCACAAATCCTTGAGCTATACAATAGGGGATCTGGGCAGTTAGTGAATAAAGGGAAATCGGTTGTTTTCTTTACCGCTAACTGTTCACCGTCCAGCAAAGTTGCAAGTCTGCAGATCTTTACAGAAGCGTTGGGGGAAAAGTATCTGGGTTTGCCGACAAAGGCAGGAAGGGGGGAGAGGGCAGTCTTTGATTATGTTCCAAATAGAATCAAGTTTTTTGTGGGGGCTGGGCTAAGAAGATGTTGAGTTGTGCAGCGAGAGAGGTCCTGGTCAAAGCCAATGTCATGTTTCAAGATTCCGTCGGCAGTGTGTCGCAAGTTGACTTCCATGGTTTCAAATTTCTGGTGGGGAGGCTGTCTAGACAACCGTAAACTGCATTGGCTTAAGTGGGAAAATCTAACCAGATCAAAGAAACTGGGTGGAATGGGTTTCAGAGACTTCACTTTGTTTAACCAAGCAATGCTAGGGAAGCAGGGCTGGCGTCTCTTGACTCGACCTACATTCCTGTGTGCAAGAGTGCTGAAGGGGAAGTATTTTCCTAGGTGCGGATTCCTGGAGGCAAAAAAAGGAGGAAAAGTTCAGAGACCTGGAAAGCAGTTCTATTTGGCAGAGAGGTGTTGCGGATGGGAGTGATCACCCGAATTGGCCTCAGGGATGTCGATATTTGGAAGGGTAATTGGATTCCGGGGTTGAAAACCCTTAGGCCTTTGCTTCGCCTGCCGGCAGCGCAGTTTGAGAGAGTAAATGAACTTTTCATCCCAGGAACACGAGTTTGGAACGAGACTGTAGTCCGTTAGAACTTTGTCGCGATGGACGCTGAAGAAATCCTGAAAATCAGACCAGGGGAATCGATGGGCCAAGATGTCATAGCATGGGCTTCGGAACGGCATGGCAACTATTCTGTGCGCACTGCTTATCATCTTCTAAAAGATAATCAGATGAGTTTGGCACGAATGGCCATAAATGAAGCGTCAGCGTCTGAGGAGAACTTGGCCTGGAATAAAATCTGGAGGTTGAAAGTGCCTCCTAAAGTGCAAGTGTTTTGGTGGAGGGTGTTGCATAATGCATTACCATGCAAAGGGGAATTAAAACGGCAACACATAGAGAAGGAGAGCCAGTGTGACGGTTGTGGGAATGCAGAGGAAACGATCTACCATATTGTGTTTCAATGCCCCATTGCCAGATTGTTTTGGAGTGAAATAAAGTCTGCTGAGGGCCTAAAAGTGTCAAATCTACACCCGGATACCTGGATGATTGATGTTTTTAATCACAAGTTCTGCAATTCTGAAGTGGCAGCGCTGGTTGTCTACGGTGCGTGGACTCTGTGGACAGGGCGGAATACTCGGCGCCACAACCGGTAGGCCTGGTCGTCAGGCTCCTCGGCGAGGTTTGTGTTTAATTTGTTGGAAACAATGGCTTCGCTCAAGGTTACGGCCCCTCCGGCCCAAACAGCTCGGAGGCAGCAATGGGTACCCCCGACGGAGGGTTGGGCAAAAAGTAACACTGATGCAACTTTCTCTGAGACAACTAGTACTGGGAGCGCGGGTGTTGTGATCCGTGATGAACATAGCAAGGTTTTGGTGGGCGCAGCACGGTGGCTAGAACATGTGTCGGAGGCGCTGATGGCAGAAGCCTTAGCGGCAAAGGAAGGATTGGAGTTGGCACTAGAGTTGGGTTTTAACAAGGTGATTTTGGAAGTGGATTGCAGCAATCTAAAGCTTCTCCGGGCAGAAGAGGGTGCTAGTAAATCGGTAATAGGGGGAGTTTGTCACGATATGCTACATCTGCGCAATTCTTTCCAGGATTTTCAGTTCAGTTGGGTCCGGCGAGAAGCGAACTCGGTCACCCATGAGTGTGCCTTGAAGGTCTCGAGGAACAATCGGTGCTTGTTCTGGGTAGACTCGATCCCGGTTTGGTTGGCGTTTCTGGCCCCCAAAGATTGTAATCAGGAAAGAGACTAATAAAGTTCTCCGATTCTCAAAAAAAAAGTGACAACATGTGGGTCGTCTCCGGACCAGCACACCTGCAATTGCTCCATCATCTTCGATCCCTTGCGCATAAAATGCCGATCAATCTGAGACCAAATAGGCGGCACACTGTTGCTCATCTGAAAAACTGGCAATGGGGAACGCACTGCTTCCGTTGGCGCCAAAGCTTTCTGTTGGCGCCTTTTTCGGTAAAGGCACGAACACGATCGACACACCTAAACGCCTTGTGGTGATATGGAGTCGCCAACCACCCCAATCTAGCAAAGAACTAAAGCAAGATGGGTTTTTATAGATTAAACCAGCCAGCAAAGTCGATTTAGATAAAAAGATAGATAAACACCCGTCTCGTGGGCGAACGAAAAGTTTTCAAGACAAACTTACAAAGAGGTGTCGCACTCTCACAGCGGCGACAGACGATTTACAGTGCAAATCGATAAATATGGACGAACTAATGTAGAAAAAAGTAAAAGAACGATTCAATTGGCTAAAAACTAGAACATGTTTATCTTAGGGCGATAATCTAATTACCGGCCATAGGACTTCCTAAGTATCTTGCCAAACACTTGGGAAGTATTTCTTTAGGTATGTATCATTAATAGCTCGCTGAAACCGTTCTCCTTGAAGTGTTTTCAGAAAATATGCATTCCCTCGAACGATTTCGCGTATCCGATAAGGCCCCTCCCAACTTGGCGACCACTTACCGAATTCATTAGATCGAGAACCCAAAGGCAAAATTGTCTTCCATACCAAATCTCTCACTTGGAATGTCTTCGCCTTCACCCTTTTGTTGTACGCTTTAGCCACCCTCTTCTTCTCTTTCTCTATTTCTTCCAAAGCCTTCAAATGTTTGTCGACCACTTCATCAAGATTATCTCCCATCATTAACCTGTAGTCTTCAGCCGACAAATCGTCTTGCTTTATATACCGAAGAGAGCCAAGATTTACCTCAACCGGTAAAACGGCTTCTTGTCCATACACTATCTCAAAAGGTGTTACCTTGGTAGCACCATGCTTGGATATTCTATGTGCCCATAACGCCTTAGAAAGCACCTCATGTCACCTTTTGGGATGTTCTTCGATCTTCTTTTTAACTAACTTTAGCAAAGTTTTATTACTAGACTTGGCTTGTTCATTAGCCTGAGCGTAGTAAGGAGAAGAACTCAACAACTTGATACCATAAGATTCGGCAAGATTTTTTACCTCTTTAGACATGAAAGAAGCTCCTTGATCCGTAGTCAATGTTTGAGGAATGCCAAATCTATGTATGATATGCTTCAAAATGAATCAATTACCTCCGTATGAGTCATACTCTTGAGCGGCACGGCTTCAGCCCACTTGGTAAAGTAATCCGTCGCAACTAGCACGAATCGATGCCCTTTCGATGACGAAGGATAAATTTGACCAATGAAATCCAAAGCCCAACCCCGGAACGGCCATGGTTTAATATTAGGGTTCAACACCGTAGCCGGTGCCAATTGAACATTGTCGAACCGTTGACAGGCTTCGCGTCCTCTATAATATCTGAAACAATCATCAATCATTTTCGACCAATAGAACCCCGCTCTCCTAAGCAACCAATTCATTTTATGGACCGATTGATGTGTTCCACAAATACCCTCATGTACCTCCCCCATAGCCACTTTAGATTGATCACTATTTAGGCACTTCAATAATACCCCATCTATATTTTGGCGATACAAATCTCCATCGAGCAAAGTATACTTAAATGTTTGTCGTCGAATTTTTTGATCAACCTTAAGGCTAGGATCTTTTAAATATTGAATCAAAGGTATTCTCTAATCCTTTGTTGTTTTCAGGGCACAGATGTCCAAATCTAAACTCAATTCGGCCTTTGTATCAGTGAAATCGTGCCCCCAAGCATCTTCGTGGAGCCCGGTCCGACCGCCAGCAATGTCGGCCGACCGCCGATAGTCCGGTCGACCGAAGGTAATGCGCGGTCGACCGATCGCCATCCGCAGCCGACCGGCACCGGGCGCCGGCCACCACCTACACCGTATCCCCGCCAATTTTGCTCAAAGAACTATAATCAAGCACCGGTTTTTCCAATATGAAAAAAAATCTCTCTTTTGACACTATAACCAGTTGCTTGTTGAGCCAAGTCGTTCGCTCTAGAATTTTCACTCCTAGCAATACGCTTAGTGGAAAAATCATCAAAATTGGCAATAATATCCATGCATTGATCAAGATACCTGTTTAACGACCCATCGAAGCACTTGTAAACCCCGACAACTTGTTGCACCACCAATTCTGAGTCACCAAACGCTTCTACGTGTGTAGCTCCAACAATCTCCATCACTTGTAAACCGAATAGCAAGGCATTATATTCGGCTTGATTATTTGTACAATAATACTCCAAACGAACCGATGCCTCAAAACATTGACCATTGGACGAAATAAAAAATACACCTATACCATGACCCTCCTTACATGAAAAGCCATCAAAATAAATCTTCCAAGGTGTAACACTAAGCAAGCAAACCTCATCTTCATAAGCAATATCTACATGATGGTCTACTATAAAATCTACTACAATTTGTCCTTTCATAAATTTCAATGGTTCATAATCCAAATCATACTCAATCAATGTATACGCCGATTTGCCAATTCTCCCACTTAGAATTGGCCTTTGCAACATATGCTTAACAACATCAGTCTGACAAGCAACTATGCATGTACTAGGTAACAAGTAATGACACAACTTGGTACAAGCATAGTATAAACAAAGACAAAGTCTCTCTACAAAAACATACCTCGTTTCGGCATCTAAAAGACGGCGGCTCAAATATGTGATTATATATTCTTTGCCATCTTTCCCCTGCGTCAAAACGGCTCCAATAACTTTGTCTTCAGTAGCGATATACAACCGAAACAGAATATTTTAGGCGCTCGCACCACGGGTGGAATAGACAGATACTTCTTCAAACCCTCAAACGCCTCTTGTTGTGTTGCCCCCAAGTAAAATTGGCTTCTTTTTTCAAACGTAAGATAGGAACAAAAACATCGATTTTACCTGCTAGGTTAGATATAAATCTCCTCAAGTAATTCACTTTACCTAGCAACCTCTGAACTTCTCTTTAGCATATCAGCGCTTTAAAATCTTGAATCTTCTCAACCTTCTTAGGATCAATCTCAATCCCTCTCTCATGTACCATGAATCCTAAAAACTTCCCCGCCGACACACCGAAAGCACATTTGAGTGGATTCATCTTCAAACCATACCGACGCATCCTCTCAAAAGCTAATCTCAAATCGGCTATATGACCATCCATGCCATCCGATTTGACAACAATATCATCAATATAGATTTCTAGGATAAAACCTAGCAAATCATGAAAAATCAAGTTCATTGCTCTTTGATATGTTGCGCCGGCATTTTTTAATCCGAACGTCATGACTACCCACTCAAATAACCCAACAAATCCCGGACACCTAAAAGCCGTCTTGTACATATCATCTTCCGCCATAAAGATTTGATTGTAGCCGACATTGCCATCTAAGAAACTAATCACTCTATGGCCCGAAGCATCATTTATTAACATGTCGGCTATAGGCATAGGATTTTCATCTTTAGGAGTGGCTTTATTTAAATCTCTAAAATCTATGCATACTCTAATCTTACCACTCCCCTTCTTTTCTACTGGAATGATGTTAGACACTCATTCCGCATACCGGCATGGCCTAATAAACCCCGCTTTAATAATCGGTCTATCTCTTATTTGACACGATCATATATGAGAGGGTTAAAGCTACGAGGAGGTTGTTTATAAGGTCTAAATCCTGATTTTATCGGAAGTCGATGCTCAACAAGATCATGGCTAAGTCCCGGCATCTCATGGTACTCCCACGCAAAGCAATCAACATATTCTCTCAAAAGCTCGATTATTTTAACTTTATAATTAGCTTTCATGTTTTTGTTTACAAAAGTCGGCCTTGGAACACTTCCATCTCCTATATCCACTTCTTCTAATGGATCGGCCGACGTAAACCCTGACCGAGCTTTTCTACTTCATCGGAATCTTCCATGGTTTCCCCAATATCGTTCTTTGTAGACCGATATTCTTGTACCCTCTTCTGTAACCACTCTAAATTGGTTGCTTTATTCATCATATAAAGTAATATCACCTAGCCGTGCTACACTAACCGGTTTTACAGAGATAGGTACAGAACCATCCTTGGAAACACTAATAAAATCAAAGCTAGAAAGATCTAACCCCGATAAGCACTTTATATCCCCATGTTTCCACCCTACTAAAACATCGGCCATTGCAAGCTCAGCCGATGTATCTGCTTGAACAACCTCAACATCATCACCGTCCCATTGAATTAAACATTGATGCAAGGTAGAGGGAACACAACAGTTGGCATGAATCCAACAACGCCCCAAAATAACACTGTAGTTACCTTGCACGTCGACGATGAAGAAAGTGGTAGGCAATGTCTTGTTACCCACCGTGAGTTCCACGGACGGGATCCCATTAGCCTCAGTTGATTCACCATTGAAGCCGTTGAGCAACATGTTAGTCTTCTTCAACTCATCTTCTCCACGACCCAACTTCTTGAACAGCGAATATGGCATCAGGTTTACAGCAGCGCCTCCATCCACTAGCATCCTGGAGACCGGCTTCCCATCAATATGGCCCTTAAGATAAAGAGGCTTCATATGACGGTCAGACTCGTCGGGCTTCTCAAAAACCGCGTCTCTTGGACCTAGTGAGAGTTGAGCCACTTCAGCCTCCTCCATGGCACAGAACTCCATGGGCAACATGCACACCATGTTAACGTCCATGTTCTCACTCGGTGACACCTCAAGAGCCGGTTGCTCATCCTCTTGAACAACTGCCGGCTTCTCAACACTTGACGACTTAAGTTTCTGCTCCTTCATAGGCGGTGATTAGATTATTTGTCCCGAGATGACTCGGACAAGTTAACTCGGACGAGCATGAGCTTGCCGAGTGTTTTTTACCCATGAGGGTTGATTAAATTATTTGTCCTGAGATGACTCGGACAAGTTAACTCGGACGAGCATGAGCTTGCCGAGTGTTTTTTACCCACGAGGGTTGATTAAATATTTTGTCCCGAGATGACTCGGGAAAATCAACTCGGATAAGTATGAGTTTGCCGAGTGAATTAATTTCTTACCTATAAGGGTTAGTTAAATTGTTTGTTCTGAGACGACTCGGGCGAACTACTCGGATAAGCATGAGCTTGCCGAGTGATGTGATTTTCTATGATTGCTTTAGCTTGAGCTAAGCATTTATATGAGAATTATTTGTTCCGAGATGACTCGTGCAAATTTTCGGGATGACTCGAGAAGATCAGCTCGGATAAGCATGAGCTTACCGAGCGAATTGATATTTATTTTTGGTGCATCAGGAGAGGCACCTAGATATTTATTTTTGAGAATTTTGAGATATTTTCCAGCCCTTCAGGTCTTTGGAGCCACTCGGAAGATTCAGCAGAGATGATGGAATCACTCGGCGCCGGGAGCACTCGGCCAAAGAGGTTTTTGGCTGCGTACTATTTTGGTTTGAAGCTGAGTTGTCTCGTCGACCGAAAAGGACTCGGGGCTACTTGTGGAGATTATGGCAATCGGGTATCTACATGGCAAGCTTATCCGATCGGAGATAGGGATAGGTTGTGCCTACCAAATATGTGAAACCAACTACGACTTGGGTATTACGTTGCCGATTAGATAAGGCAACGGCTCATAGTCATAGTTTGGTAAGATTGAGAAAACCGACTTAGAGTAAGATAGGGTTTCCGATTTGTAAGCCCACCTCCCAAGACTATATAAGGGGGGTAAGGGGCGTCCCTTGAGGGATATCGGCTTTAGATCATATGCTTCATGAGAAGTTAGATGAGCTTTCAGCTTTAGATACACAAGATCATGAGATCAATAAAGACACTCGGCGGATCGAATCCCCGAAACAGGAGTAGGGTATTACCTCACGAGAGGGCCTGAACCTGTCTAAATCTTCTTTTCCTCCTAACCCATTGTGCTTGGCGATCTTGACTGCGACCCCAGAAATTACATTGTCGAAACCAAGTTTCGACAGGTGGTGCCCCCGAAGGCATGAAGTAAGGAAAAGGATAACCTGGCGGCGGCATTGGGCAAGGTCCCCATGGCATGACTTGAGGACAATGCGGGAACGGCGGCTCCAATGCCCTCGATGAATGACCAAATCACTCCTTAAGAGGCGGTCTTGGTCTCTTGCCCTTGTTACGCTCTTTCTCCATGCTCCTCTTCTCATACTTGTCCAAGAGCATATCAAAAGTCACTTTTGGCTTCCGGGGTTTTCTTGATGTTGAAGCCTTACCCTCATTTTCTTCCAAATACCAACCCTCCGGACTTTTTGGCACAAGCATCTTGGGCCTGGCCTCTCCAATGACAACCTCCTTCCCCTTAGTAGATTCGGCTTGCTCCGGCCGAATCAACACCTTCTTGCCATTGAGATCAATGACATTAACAGGGAAAGGGTCACTGTCAAACTTCATCTTGGAGCCATCAGTGAATTTCAACCGTCCTTCCTCTATGGCCGATTGAACCTGTCGACGAAAAACATTACACTTATTAGTAGAATGAGAATAAGAATCATGCCACTTACAGTAAGAGCGATGCTTCAATTCTTTTGCTGAAGGTATGACATAGCCTTTAGTCAATCTAATCTGCTTCTCTTGCAAGAGATAATCAAAAATTTTATCACACTTGGCCACATCAAAACTATATTTAATCTCACTTTGTCGATCCTTGCGGGGAGTCGGCATCAAGCTAGAACAAACAAAAAAGGCTTGTTCTTGTTAGTCCAAGACCACTCAGCAACATACATGTCATGATCACCCTCATCAACATCAGAATCACTATCAGGGCAATCAATCATGCTAACATGAGGTTTCTTGTCACTAGGCCTAACAAATTTTTTGTTATCCCTGACCGGCTTTCCTGAGCTAGAGCCTTTTGCATGACCTGACTAACATCTAGAAATTGTTGGTCATCTAATCTTTACTTAAAGGGAGCAAGTAAACCACTAAAAGCAAGATCAACCAAATCTCTTTCAGTTATATTCAAACTAAAACACCGGTTTCTAGCATCTCTAAATCTCTTAATATAATCAGTGACAGATTCATTATATTTTTGTCTAACCGATGTTAAATCACAAAGCCTAAGCTCAGTTTCACCAGTATAAAAATAATCATGGAATTTTTGTTCTAACTGAGCCCAAGTATGAATAGAATTAGCCGGTAATGAAGTAAACCAAGTAAAAGCAGTACCGGACAATGATAAAGAAAATAAGCGCAATTTAAAAGCATCAGAAGTACTAGCCTCTCCAGATTGCGCTAAGAACTGACCTATGTGCTCCCATGTGATCCTATTATCCTCACCACTGAATTTAGTGAATTCAGGAACTCTATAGCCACGAGGATATGGGATATTATCGAAGTAATCAGGATATGGATTTTGGTAAACCCTAGCACGATTCCTGGGCTCAATTCCAAATGATTCTCTAATAACGTTTCTAATTTGTTCCTCCATATTTTCAGCCTTAGCGGATTGGGTAAGATCGGCGGCCTAAAAAGCGGTTGTTGCGGCGCAATATTGCCATATTGGCCATACCCAGTGTCATGCGGGTATCCTCTATTAGGATCATTGTATTGATTGGGAACGTGTGGAGGAACTTGTGCATGAATAGTAGCTACAGGGGGGTCGTGCACAGGAGCGTGGTATAAAACTGAATTACCCGTAATCGGATCTATCTCCTGTACCGGCACCAGAGCGTCGGTCTGACCAGCCCTAAGCCCGGTCTGACCGGCAGTATAAGGTGTGGTCTGACCGGCCATGTAACCGCCAGTCAGACCGGTGAAGTGGGCGGTTGGACCGGCCTGTAGGCCGGTCTGACCGAGGTGGGGAAAGGTCGGACCGGCCTGTGGACCGGTCTGACCGATGTAGGGTGTGCCGGTCAGACCGGTCGTAGGGTTGGTCAGACCGACAGAAGCAACAGAACTCACCCCCTCGTGTTGATGCGTGATTGCCCCGTCGGTTTTGCTAAATATGTGATGTACAGGGGCCTGACCAGCAGTCGCAACAGAGGTATATGGTAAATCGGTCATGGGAGGACCAGATTTAGCACCCATATAAGCATTAAACATCCTATTGAAGCAAGTCTCCATAGCAGGCTCAAGTTTATTATTGACAGCAGCGGTGACGGACTCATCCACCGAACTTGCTACTAGTTTTTGAATAGGAAGAGCTAGATCATCAGTACTTACCTCATCACGGATGACCTTGAGCGGGCTCCCAGGTTTGAGGACAACGCCTTGATGGGTTTTGGTACACGATTTGTCCAAAACCTCCTGCGTGATCGCCTTGATCCGCTCCTCCGTAATCTTGCGTGCCTCCCCATCTAGATCATCCAATGATATGTGGATGATGTTAGATGGACTTACCTCTTGCACGACTTTCTTCGACATGGCAGCGTTGAAATTGAGATTGCGTTGAGCAGTCTTCCCCGGCGGAGTCGCCAAAAATCGTGTTGACACCTTTTTTGACAAAGGCACGAACATGATCGACACACCTAAACGCCTTGCGGTGATATGGAGTCATCAACCACCCCGATCTAGCAAAGAACTAAAGCAAGATTAAACCGGCTAGCAAAGCTGATTTAGATAAAACGATAGATAAACACCCATCTCGTAGGCGAACGGAAAGTTTTCAAGACAAACTTACAAAGAGGTGTCGCACTCTCGCAGTGGTGGCGGACGATTTATAGCGCAAATCGACAAAGATGGACGAACTAATGTAGAAAAAATAAAAGAATGATTCAATTGGCTAAAAACTAGAAACTAGATTGATTGATCTTGTGTTGAGTATGTGTTGTTTCAAATTGAACCGGCCTTGGCCCTTAAATAGGGGTTGGTCTTGCCTTCCACAGGCCCTCTTCACGTTCAATTCGGGGTAGACACCTTTGAAAACCCGAGACATATCGTATGAAGGAAGAAAACCCGAGTACCAATGAATTTGACTTGGTTTAAAACTCTGCCGGTCAGACCGGCCACATGCCGTCAGTCTGACCGGTCCTAACGCTCGGTCTGACCGGCCTATACATGGCGGTCAGACCGGCCTTCCCGAAGGAAACCGGCAGACTTTCCAAACATTGACAATTTTCCTATCTCAATTTCTAGGTGCCAATTTTGGGTATAAACACTTTCTTCAATTGTGAGACGTGAATCACTTGATGAATTAAACTTGCTGCAAGAAGCGCCAACCTGTAAGCCACCTCGCGAACACGCTCCAAATCTGAAAAGGACCATAGAAGCGGAAAGCCAACTTGCGATTAGCTCGAGTGTCCACCGACTAATGCACAAATGACTGGAGCTTCAGATAAACCCAATCACCAACAACAAAAGAACCCTCTGAACGATGCCGATCCACTTGAAACTTCATATGAGCTTGAGCCCTCAACAGATGATCATGGATTAAACTCTGAATTGTCTCTCCTTCCTGTAACCAATCAGACAAGTCTGACAACGAACAAGAAGCTTGTGGATACAGACCAAAATACATGGGCTTGTGTCCATAAAGAACTTCAAAAGGGGTAGTACCCAATGCTGAATGGAACAAGGTATTACACCAATATTCTGCCAAGGCCAAAAATTTGCTCCATTGAGAAGGGCATGCATGAACAAAACATCGAAGAAACGTTTCCAGACACTGATTGACACACTCGGTTTGTCCATCGGTCTGAGGGTGATAAGAAGAACTCATTCTCAACTGAGTGTCTGCCAACTTGAACAATTGAGTTCACAAAGTGCTGGTGAAAATACGATCTCGATCAGAAATCAAGGATTGAGGCAATGTTTCCCAAGCATGGTCGGGAACTGGCAAAGTTTGAAGCAAGCCAGGATACTTGACATGTTCAGATTTGGCTTGCTGACATATAGCACAAGCTGTCACAAACTGAACCACCGAAGTGTGGAGATGAGGCCAAGCAAACAGTTGCTTGATGCGTTGATAAGTAACATGAATACCAGAATGTCCTCCAATCGGAGCAGTATGTAGATTAGCCAGAATTTTGTTTTGAAGAGCCACATTAGTACCAATCCACATTCTATTCTTGAAATAAATAACACCATTTTTCAAAGTAAAATCAGGAACAACGGTAGCACAAATGCACAAAGTCTGAACCTTGCTACAAGCATCAGGACCATTGTTCTACCTATCTCGCACTTCCTGAACCCAATCGATGTCCAACAAATTTGATAGGGTCAGCATGAAATGTTATTAGGCAAATGGATAGCATTAAGCAATTGGGTTCAGTTTGGGAGTATTCTGAAAATTTTGATGAATTAATGCATCATCTCTTAATCTATGATCCATTTCTGAATATGTGTTATCTAACACATCGTTTTACTGAGGGATAGCGTCGGCAGATCAGGAATGCAGTCCTTCTACATCGTCCAAAAGATTTGGAGGCCGCTTTGGCTATTGCCTCTCTACAGGAGGAAGTTCTTTTGGATTCAGCAGCAGGGTCAGTTTCAAATTCTAAGAAGATTGACAATGGGCTGCAAATTCAACAGAATCATGGTTTGAAGGGTGCCTTACCTTTGCCTTTACCGCCAAGTCGTGGAGTGAATTTTGCTGGTGTGAGTCGCGTGGATGATTGCAAGCCTTCCGACTATACGAGGATGATGAACAGTACCGACAAAATATCGATACTAAAGGTGCAGCGCAGGGCTTAGGGTTTGTGTTATATCTGTGCAAAGAAGTGGTCACCTACTCATAAATGTGCAAATAATATCCAATTGCATTCTGTTCAGGAATTATTCACCACTCTGAATCAGGAAGAAAGATAGGCGCAAGAATTTGATGAAATGGTTGAGGAGCCTAACTGCCGAAACTTGGTTTTGGCAAATAGAATTTTGGGGATGCAGTCAAGATCGCCAAGCACAATGGGTTAGCTGGAAAACAAGGTTTAGACAGGTTCAGGCCCTCTCGTGAGGTAATACCCTACTCCTGTTTTGGGGATTCGATCCGCCGAGTGTATATTGATCTCAAGATCTAAAGCTGAAAACTAATAGCTCAGGAATTTGATATCCCTCAAGGGACGCCCCTCACCCCCCCTTATATAGTCTTGGGAGGCGGGCTTACAGATCGAAAACCCTATCTTACTCTAAATCGGTTTCCTCAATCTTACCAAACCGTGACTATGAGCCGTTGCCTTATCTCAATCGGCAACGTAACACCCAAGTCATATTTAGTTTACATATTTGGCAGGCGCAATCTATCCCTACCTCCAGTCGGATAAACTTGCCATGTGGATACCCGATTGCCATAATCTCCACAGTAGCCCCCGAGTCCTTTTCAGTCGACGAGACAACTCAGCATCAAATCAAGACAGTATACAGCCAAACAACTTTTTGGCCGAGTGCTTCTGGCACCGAGTGATTCCATCATCTCTGCCTGAATCTCCCGAGTGGCTCCAAAGACTGTGAAGGGCTGGAAAATATCCAAAAAATTCTCAAAAATAAATATCTAGGTGCATCTCTTGATATACCTAATTAGGTGTAGCCCCCGACTGCGTGATTAGCCAAAAACAGACCAAACATACAATCAAGAACTATAAAGAATCATACTCATGTAAATGTTTAGCTCATGCTAAAGCAATCATAAAAAATCTCATTGCTCGGCAAGCTCGTGCTCATCCGAGTGAATTTGCCTGAGTCATCTCAGAACAAATAACTCAATCAACCCTCATAGGTGGAAAGCACTCGGTAAGCTCATGCTTATCCGAGTGGATCTGCCCGAGTCATCTCGGAACAAATATTTTAATCGTCCCTCATGGGTAAACAAGTTTTTTAGTCGTTTGAAAAATATGACCAAATTATTAAATAGCTCTTGTCATAATATTGGTCTCAATCTAAAAAGATCTTCACCAAGGTGGAAAAATAGCATTGATATAATCGTTTAATCAAATGCTTAAAAATGAAACAGTCACTGTCATCAAGGTAGCTATGAAAAGCTTCACTGTTTGTCACCTTTCAAATTGCATCGTGCTAACTTCTCATGAAGTCAAGCAAACCGCGGTATGAAAGGATTTCCAAAGGTACAGGGCACTCAGACACGTGCATATTGCCAAGGCAAATCTGCTTAAGTTCATCCACTTAAGTCCCTAAGGACACGCGTCGGGCCACACCTTAACAGGGCCGTAGGTCTCTCATGGGCTCGGCCCAATTACGAGAAAACCTAGCGCAACCCTCAAATCTCTTTACAAAGCCTCGAGGTCATCCCCGCCACTTTGTCTTCCCAAAAGAAATTCCCCAATCGCAACACTGTTCATCAGCTTGCACCGGAGAACCCTAAGCCCTTGCGCGCGCTCAATCCACCAATTCAGAAGCCTGCGCTTCGCTCACAGCTAGCCTCCGCATCCATCTTCTCAAGTTCACATCTCAAATCTCCATCCTTTTAACCAGATCTGCTCCCCACACAAACCACATTCATGGCGGATGAGAGGAAAATCCCTTTCGAGCAGTGGGCCACTTCGGATGCGAGGGAATCCACCCTCAAGGAGATGGTGAAGCACGGAGTGCTTCCTCCCAAGGAGATCGTGGGCTGGCGCCCGGCGGCAGGTGAGGAGTTTCCCACCCCGAACACCGGTGAGCTCGTCGTCTTCACTTCTTTCTTTTACGTGGCTTCACCTCCCCACCTCCGAGTTCTTTAGGGGGCTTCTTGATTATTATGGTCTTCGTCTCTATCATTTGAACCCCAACTCTATGCTTCACATCGCTCTCTTCATTCATGTATGTGAAGCCTTCCTTGCCATTCTCCCCCACTTCCAGCTCTTCCGCCGCATGTTTTACCTTAAGCCGCATCCCAATAAGGACCAGCCCTACGTCGTTCGTGGGGCAGGTTTCCAACTCCGCGGATCCCTCCGCAAGGAGTATTTCTCTCTCCCTTTGAAATCTTCCAACAAGGGTTGGCATGCAGGCTGGTTCTATATTAGCAATCCTGAACCCAGCCTGCCAAACTTCGTTGGCCTTCCCCCTGTGCCTAAGCATACCTGGAGTACCGTGCCAGTAGCCCAAGACTAGGAAGAAGCCAACAAGTTACTAGCGAAGATCTTGGAGATGAAGCAAAAAGGTCTTCGTGGCGAGCAAATCACTCGACACTTCATCAGGAGCTGACTGGCACCGATTAAAGAACGATCGAAGCCAGCCTTCGAGTACGAGGGCGAGAGGGACCCCAATAGGGAAGATCGTGACTCCCTCAGCTTTGAGATCCTGAAGATCCGGATGTACAAGGTCTTCTCGACTGGAATTGCGGTCGAACGCAGCCTCGTGCTGCCAGTCCTTCCCTTCAGTCTGTATCGACCTCCTCCCCCGGTAAGCCGGCTTAACCTCTTCCATTGCCTTGTAATCTTGATGTCACACTTCTCAGTGTTATAAGAACCTATCTTGCAGGAAAATGCCTCCATCATTTTGAAGCCATACAAAATCCCTCACGATGACGTGCCGACCCGACCTGTCAAGAAGCCAGCCGACGGCGTGAAGATCCAGAGTGATCCAGCCAGGAAAAGGGCGGCTCCGAATGAAGATATTAGCAAACGGGCGAGCAAGAGGAGGCTCATTATCGATGACTCGGACGATGACGTCCCAGCCCCTCCCGAGGCAACCCCTCCAAGGCCGTCACCCAAAGCGGCGCTCAAGATCCGCCGGTCATCCAGGTACGCCTTATGACCGAAGTTAAGCTCTTTGTTGAAAATTTCTTTGTCTTCATTCTGACTGCGCTCGTCGTTCGTTTGGCAGGAGGCCCCAAGATATAGACCCTGCCGAGAAGAGTGAAGAGTCAACGCCAGCTGCCGCGTCCGAGGCATCCAACCCGCGGAACCAAAACCCCGGAGCCCTCTCCCGAGCGAGAGCACTCCGGGTGAAAAGCCCTCGTCTCCCAACAAAGATATCCCAAGGAGGGAGCCCTCAACCGCCGGCGGACACTCCGACCGGAAACCGCCGGCCGCGGAGAAGCCCCCTAGCAGCCCAAAGGGCTCGACTAAAGACCCGCCGGTCAAAAGTCGAAGGAAGAGATTAGTCGGGCTGCACCAGTTAAGGATACAGCCACCAAAACCGGTAAGTCTTGAATTGACATTTCATCTTCAATCTTCAGTTTAACTCTCTCGTAGCTTCATCTATTACTTCTGATCCAACCAGCCACAGTAGAAGAAATCCCCAGGTTGCAATCTTCTGAAACCTGGGTTTCCCCGATCAAGATCGAGTGGCGAGATTCAGAAGGCCAGAGGCAAAGCATAATCTTAGATAAGCAAGCGGAAAGCGAGGAGAGAGATGCCCTTGTCAACAGCCTGAATGAGGCGACTCGGCTACTCAACGTAATCGTGATCTTTTTCCGTTGCAGCATCGTTATTCCTTTTCAGTCGGCCAACTTTAGGTCTTGCGCGCAGAAAGAGTACTGTCGATCGATGGCCAAGTCCGAAGCGCTCGAGAAGTTGGTCCCGCATCTAAACTCCCTGGAGGACGTCCAGCAAAAGTTAAAGACCACTCGAGAAGAGGCCGCATCGAGGGAGGCAGCCCTGAGGAGGGAAATAGCCGAACTCCGGGAAGAAAACCTCGACCTCCGGGGTTCAGTTGGGAGTAATCTTAACCCTCTCAGTCTCTTTATGGCTTCTGCGTTGATTTCGGTTGCTGATAACCTCTCTTGTTGTAGAGAGTTCATCGGAGGTCCACTTACTTCAAACCCCGCTGGAAGCAATCAGCCTCAGTAAGGCCGAACTGGAGGCCGAGTTTGAAGGTAAGCTTCTTCAAAGTAACATTCTTTGTATTGCTTTGTCTTCGAATGCTCTGTGTAATCATGTGTCTTTGGCAGCTTACAAAGTCAAGACCCGAGCTCAATACGATGTTTTGCTTGAGAGGGTCAATCAAGCTGGAAAGGTCCGAGAGGATGTTGCTAACGCAGCAACGCCGATCCTGCTGTCTTTGTTCCATCATGGAGTCGGGACCAGCTCATTGGACCCAGTTGAAGTCTTTGACAAGCTTAGGCGAGCCCCTGACCAGTATTTGACCAACATTTCCGAGGCGGCTGTCATGGGAGCGGGCTTCGCCCTTGCTCAGGCGAAGTCACTTTACCCTCGAGTGGACGTCGATTCAGTCGGGGAGGGCTTAGCTGAGGGAACTTCAGATGAGCAGGCCCTTGATTTGATTAGTGAGGCACAGGAATCGGCCAAAAAGGTGGTCGCCGATGTAGTGAACCACTTCTGGCCTTAATTTGTCTTGTAAACATTATATGCAGCTTTCTGATGTAAACTTTGTAGATATTTGGCTTATTTATGTTAATGCCTTGATCCGAGTTTTCATGTAAAATTTCTTAAGTAATTTTCGTCCGATTGTCACCAAGCCTAAGCTTGATTAGGTCATCAAAAAATTCTCAGTCCTTAAACATTGAACTCGAATTAAGGAACATTAAACAATGATAAACCGAATATGCATAAGGTGGTGAAGAAAACTATGCTTTATTGACATATGTACAGCCCCCGACTGCTAACTCAAGAAGTCATCTTGCTTGAGTTTAGCAGTCAAAAAAGAGCATGAAACTTAAGACAATTTAAGCGTAGTATCGTCGAAGATGCTCGATGTTCCAGGAGTTCTCCACCATAGATCCGTCTTCACGCTTTAATCGGTATGTGCCTGGCCGAGCCACCTCAGCAATTATATACGGTCCTTCCCATAAGGGGGATAACTGGTGACGGTCCTTGGTGGTTTGAATCTTGCGTAGAACCAGATCACCAACGATAAAAGCTCGTGCTCGAACGTTGCGACTGTGGTATCGTCTGAGCCCTTGAAGATATTTTGCCGACTAGATGAGGGCTGCCTCACGGGCCTCTTCCAATCGGGTGAGGTCATCCACTCGGTCGGGTCGTAGCGTTCATTGTTGAAGCTGCGGACTCGGAGGGATTCATACTCCATCTCATTTGACAACATGGCTTCTGCGCCATAGACCAAAAAGAAGGGAGTTTGGCCGGTAGCCCGACTGGGTGTGGTCCGCAGAGACCATGGAACCGAGGGGAGCTCTTGCACCCACTTGCCGGCATAAGGACTTAAGCAGTTGAACACGCGGGCCTTAATGCCTCGTTGGCACGCTCAACTTGACCGTTGCTTTTGGGTTGTGCAACCGACGCATAGCAGATTTTGATCCCGAAGTCTTCGCAGAATTCTTTGAAGATGCCTCCAGTGAATTGAGTCCCGTTGTCGGTTATAATTCTGTTTGGGACGCCGAACCGGTACACGATGTTGAGGATGAAGTCGCGTGCCTTGTCAGCAGTGATTGCAGCAACCGGCTTAGCTTCGATCCACTTGGAGAACTTGTCGATTGCGACGAATAGGTGCGTGAATCCTCCTGGAGCCTTCTTGAAAGGGCCGACCATGTCTAAGCCCCATACCGCAAACGGTCAGGATAATGGAATTGTTTGTAGCTCTTGGGCTGGGACATGGCTCTGTCGGGCGAAAAATTGGCAGCCTTCATAGGTTCGTACCACTTTGTCCGCGTCGAAGACCGCGGTAAGCCAGAAAAAACCTTGTCTGTAGGCTTTGCCCACCAAGGTGCGTGCTGTCGCGTGGCTTCCGCATATGCCCGAGTGGATGTCTTGGAGTAGCTGCCGTCCTTCCTCTGGTGTGATGCATCTCATCAGGACTCCGGAAGGGCTTCTCTTGTATAAATCGGAGTCAACCATGACGTAAGCTTGGCAACGACGTCGGACACGTTCTGCCTCATCCCGGTCTTCCGGCAGCTCTTGCTGTGTTAAAAATTTGATGAGTGGTGTCCTCCAGTCAGGGTCTATCATGGCGACTTCGTTTGCAGCTTGTTCGTTGGGAGTTGGTTTTGCCGCAACAGTTGGCTCATAGAGGTGCTCGACAAAGACGTCTGTCGGGGCAGCTTCACGTTTGGACCCGAACTGCGCCAACTCGTCATCTGCTTCATTGTTGTGTCTTAAGACGTGTGATAGCTCAAGTCCGTCAAACCTGTCTTCAAGTTTGCGGACCTCTTGTCGGTAGGCCTCCATGGTGTCGTTTAGGCAAGACCAGTCCTTTATTACTTGGTTGACGACCAGCTGGGAATCCCCTTTCACGACGAGCCGACGTATCCCGAGTGAGGCTGCAAGCCGCAGTCCATGTAGCAGGGCTTCGTACTCGGCGACGTTATGCGAGGCAGAGAAGTGGAGGTGGAGGACGTATCTTAGCCTTTCCCCAGTCGGGGAGATCAGCACAACCCCTGTTCCCAAGCCGGTGATCCTCTTGGATCCGACGAAGTGCATAGTCCAATATTGAAGGTCTTCCCGAGGTACATCTTCTTGCTGTTCAGTCCACTCGGCCAAGAAGTCCGCCAGGACTTGTGACTTTACATACGTCCTCGCCTTGAAAGTTAAGTCCAGCGGCATCAGCTCCAGGGCCCACTTCACGATGCGCCCAGTTGCCTCCCGGTTGTGGATGACATCGCCAAGTGGGAAGGAAGTGATGACGGTGAACGAGTGACCCTGAAAATAGTGCACCAATTTTTTCGTGGTTATCAGAACACCATATAGCAATTTTTGTACCTGAGGGTAGCGAATTTTGGCTCCTGCCAATACTTCGCTAACAAAGTAGATTGGCCTTTGAATCTTCTGGGCCCTCCCTTCTTCTTCGCGCTCAACCACGAGGACCGTACTAACCACTTGGTGAGTGGCTGAAACGTACAGTAGAAGGGGCTCCTGGGGCTGAGGTGAGGCTAGGACGGGCGGCGTCGTGAGAAATTCTTTAAAATCTTCAAAGGCCTTGTGGGCTTCCGTGGTCCATTGGAAGTCGTCTGTTTTCTTTAGCAATCTGAAGAAGGGCATGCCTCGTTCGACGAGTCGAGAGATGAATCGGCTTAGCTCCGCCATGCAGCCAGTGAGCTTCTGGACATCCTTCTGGTTACTCGGGAGCTTCATGTTCAAGATGGCGTTGATTTTTTCTGGATTGGCTTCAATGCCGCGATGCGACACCATGAAGCTGAGCAGTTTGCCTGATGGAACGCCGAAAGTGCATTTCTCCAGATTTAACTTCATTCTGAAGGCCCGAATATTTGCGAAGGTTTCTTCTAGGTCGGCAATCAGGTCTTCTTTCTGCTTGGTCTTAATGACGACATCGTCGACATAAGCTTCTACGTTCTTCCCAATCTGCATCTGAAAACACCTCTGGATCATGCGTTGGTATGTGGCCTCGGCATTCTTCAGGCCGAAAGGCATTGTAATGTAGCAGTATGCTCCAAACGGCGTGATGAACGATGTCTTCAGGCAGTCGGATTCCTTCAAGCTGATTTGGTGATAGCCCGAGTAACAGCCCAAAAAGCTCAATAGTTGGCAGCCGGCTGTTGAATCTACGACTTGGTCGATGCGAGGCAGCCCGAATGGATCTTTGGGGCAGGCTTTGTTGAGGTCAGTGTAGTCAACGCACATGCGCCATTGCCCCGTCTTTTTCCGGACCAAAACTGGGTTGGCTAACCAGTCGGGATGTAGAACTTCTTTGATAAAACCGGCGGCTAAGAGCTTTGTGATCTCTTCCTTGATGGCATCTTTTCGATCCTGCGCGAATCTGCGTAATCGTTGTTTGATTGGCTTTGCGTCATCTTTGACGTGTAAAGAGTGCTCGATCACCTCCCTATTTGGGATCTAGTTCTTTGCACCGATTATAGCAGTTTTCGAGGGGTCCGATGGATCAAGGGAGATCTTCTTGGTCTTGGCGTCGCCGGTTCCTGATTTGGCTATCTTCTTCGCGGGGATCTCACCCTCTGCTGAAGTCGATGCGGCCAATCGGATCTCTTGCTGGATACGTGATCTCTCGCAAGATTGGGCCATGTCACAGCTCTCCTTGTCACAGGTGAAGGCTTGCTTCACGTCGCTGCGAAGAGTGATGACGCCGTTGGGACCCGGCATCTTCATGCAGAGGTAGGTGTAATGGGGTATCGCCATGAATTTGGCGAGTGTAGGCCTTCCGATGATAGCATGGTAGGCGGTTTCGAAGTCGGCCACCTCGAAAGTAACGTTCTCCGTCCGGAAATTATCTTGAACTCCGAAGGTGACCGGAAGGGCAATGTGCTCTAGTGGTGTAGATGACAGCCCTGGAATAACTCCATGGAAGGGGGCTGAGCTTGCCTTTAGTTCGGCCCTCGGGATCTGCATTTCGTCCAAGGTCTTGGCGAAGAGAATGTTGAGGGCGCTGCCCCCATCGATGAGGACGCGCTTGAGCTTGATGTTTCGGACCACCGGGTCCAAAACGAGTGGCTAGCGTCCCGGGTGAACCACTTGGTCGGGGTGATCCGAGCAGTCAAAAGTGATGGCCACCTTCGACTATCGTAGGTACTGTGGGACCTCGGGTTGTGCCGCGTTGACCTCTCGGTCAGTTAGCTTTTGTTTCCTCTTGGATTCATAAGCTAGCGGCCCCCCGAAGATGTGATTCAGCTCGCCCACGGGGTCTTGAAAGTGTTCGGCATCCTCAGCCGTGTTGTTCTTCTTGGCGCCCGATGGACCGGCTTCATCGATCGGCTTCTTCTTGAGCTGTGTCGCATATTGCTCGGCGAACTGTTTATAGATAAAACAGTCCTTAGCCGCGTGCTTGTGATTGGGGTGATGCGTGCACTGAGCGTTCATGATGGCGTCGTAGGCCGCGACCCGGGGGCGACGTTGGGAGTTGGACGTTGCGGCGACTAGATCTTCGGGTCGACGTTTGCGGTCCTTCTGGCCCTGGTTGTTGTTGTTGTCGTTATCCTTCTTAGGATTCCGGCTTACTACCGCTTGTTTGTCGTCCCTCCTGTCAGGCCGGTCTTGGCGCGCTGCTTTGATGGCGTCGTTGGATTTAGCGTAGGAATTTGCCGTCTCAAACATTTGCTTCACCGTCTTCGGTGGCTTGCGCCCAAACTTCCCGATCAAGAGCTCATCACGGACTCCCTTCTGGAAGGTGGCGATGATGATGTCGTCGGTGATGTTGGGCATCTTGTTGCGTTTTTCGGAGAAGCGCCGGATGTAGTCCTTCAGAGGTTCGTCCGACTTCTGGATGACGTTGTATTGGTCGAAGTGGGTTCCAGGCCTCTCGAAGGTGCCCTGGAAGTTGGCAATGAAATGGTCCCTCAGCTCACTCCACGAGCCGATTGAGCCTCTTGGCAAGCTCGTGAGCCAGTTCCTGGCTGAGTTGGCGAGGGCCACGGGCAGGTAATTGGCCATGGCCTTGTTGTCGCCTCCTGCCGCACGGATGGCAAGAGTGTACACGGTCAGCCACGACTCGGGGTCGGTCTTGCCGTCGTACTTCTCGATTCCAGTCGGCTTGAACCCATTCGGCCAACGCACTCGGCGAAGCTCCCGAGTGAAAGCTGGTACTCCGTCGTCATTACTGTCGGGTGATCTTCCTCGATCTTCCCGGGTGCGTTGATCCCGTTCTTGGTAGCGACGATTGAGGACTTCCCGCAGATCACTCGGCGGGGTCCTCGATAGGCTGCTTCGGTAGCTGGAGCTGTTGTTGCGGCGGACGCGGTGGTGGACGGGTGGACGTCCATGTTGCTTCTCGCGGGAGTCGGTCATTTGCTCCTGATGTTTGTTTGTGGACTCGTGGCGTGGGCCTCTTGACCTGGTTGCCGACCGGTCTGGCTCGGGCCTCTTGTAATCCCTTGACCTCAGCGGCGGGAGTCGGCTTCTGTCGAGCGTTTCAGCCACGGACTCAGTCGGTCTTCGTGCTGAGGTGGAGGGATGACCGTTGGCCGTAGCTGCGACGATGGTCTTGATTTTGTCCAAGATTGGAGTCACGTCGGGGGGCGCCGTCTCGATGACGGTGTCTAGGAGTGTGAGGGCAGCAACAACGTTCTGCTGTGGTGTTTGGAAGATGTTGGTGTTGCGGACCCGTGTTTGAAGTATAGCCTCTTGAGCGGATCGTCCGGCTGCCCTTAGATCCTGCTTCCTTCTGTCGGCTTCCTCTTTGCGCTTCTTCTCTTCTTCCGCCAGCCTGCGTTCTTGTTCGATCCTGGCTCGTTCTTCTTCCGCAAGCCTGCGGGCCATGGCTGAGTCGGTCTCGGCCACCTCAGCCATGAGGACGTCAAAGCACTTCGGCTCGTAGCCCTTGTCGCAGTCGGAGTCGTCGGCTTCGTCCGAGGGGATGCCATAAAGGTCGTCAAAGCCTGAAGAGCTGAGATATTCGTTGAGCTCTGAGGATGAGCATGAGCCGAATGGTTGGAGGATGACGGCGATCTCCCTTGAGCCCGGGTAGTTCGGATCTGGATCGTTCCAGTCCGAGTCGGAGCTTGAGGACGTGGATCTCTCCGAGTGGATCGATCTTGATTCAGAGTGGAGGGGCTTGCAGTAGATCTCAGCGGTGTTTGGTAATCCAAACGGTGCCGAGAGGTCTTCTTCGGAGTGGATTGGCTCCGACGGGGCGATGAGAAGATCGCTGCAGATCTCGGAGGCGTTCGGTAGTCCGAACGGTGCCGAGTGAGTTCTTTCGTCGGAGTGGATGGACTGCATCTTAGACTCCAAGATGTCGTCGTAGATCTTGGCGTTGTTCGGGAGCCCGAACGGCGCCGAGTGGGTTTCTCCTCCTGACTGGTTCGAATCCGAGTCGTAGGAGGAGAGCTTGTCGAAGTCGTTGGCGGCAAAGTCGCCGAATCCTAAAGAAGATCCCATCGCGCTTGTCGGCGAGATTGTTGAAGACGTCTTGACGCGCGGATCCCCTACCTGGCATGCCAACTGTCGAAACTTGGTTTCGGCAATAGAATTTTGGGGATGCAGTCAAGATCGCCAAACACAATGGGTTAGCTGAAAAATAAGGTTTAGACAGGTTCAGGCCCTCTCGTGAGGTAATACCCTACTATTGTTTTGGGGATTCGATCCGCCGAGTGTATATTGATCTCAAGATCTAAAGCTGAAAACTAATAGCTCAGGAATTTGATATTCCTCAAGGGACGCCCCTCATCCCCCTTATATAGTCTTGGGAGGCGGGCTTACAGATTGGAAACCCTATCTTACTCTAAGTTGGTTTCCTCAATCTTACCAAACCGTGACTATGAGCCGTTGCCTTATCTCAATCGGCAACGTAACACCCAAGTCATATTTGGTTTACATATTTGGCAGGCGCAATCTATCCCTACCTCTAGTCGGATAAACTTGCCATGTGGATACCCGATTGCCATAATCTCCACACTAACAGTCAGAGCTTGATGGCAATTTTAGTTCAGGCAATGCAGGGATCCGAAACAGTGGGGGTGTATGCGGATGTTGGAATTCATTCAAGGCTAAGAGGTGTTAATCCTTGTCAATTCTGGCAGTACAGCTAGTTTTCTTAGTTCTTAGATTGCTCATACAATCTCAGGTGTGATCCCTCTAGTACCAAACACTCAAGTGAAGTGGCAAATGGCACTATACTGACTTGTATAGCTGTAGCTCCCAACTGTGAGTGGATGACTCAGGGATGGGTTTTCTGTACTAATTTGTAAATCTTGAATCTGGGCAGTTATGATATGATTTTGGGCATGGATTGGTTAATGCATCATAGTCCAACGAGGGTTGATTGGATACAAAAATCGTTGACCATCACTTGGAAGCAGCAATCTGTGACTTTACAGGGTGTTTTATCAGAAATGGAACAATGTACTTGTATCTCTGCTCAGCAATTTCAGGAGTTCAAGTACAGACAGGGTATTTCTCATCTGATTTAGTTGTGTGCTGTGACCGAATCTCCATCACCTGAGTTTATTGCTCCTGCAATTCACTAAGTTTTGTCCACCTTTGCCCATGTTTTTGAAGAACCTTTGGGTTTACCTCCTTCTCGAGCATTTGATCATTCTATCCCTCTCATCCTAGGGCAGTGCCAGTGAATGTTCACCCATATCGATATACACCGGCTCAGAAGGATGAAATTGAATCACAAGTCCAGGAAATGTTACCCAAGGAATCATTCAACCGAGTTCCAGTCCCTTTTCTTCACCAGTGTTATTAGTTAAGAAAAAGATGGCACATGTCATTTTTGTGTGGATTATCGACATCTTAATGCTATCATAGTGAAGAACAAATACCCTCTGCCAATTATTGGATGAATTGGCTGGAGCTCAATGGTTCACTAAGCTTGATCTTCGTGCTGGGTATCATCAAATCCATATGCAGGCAGCTGATGAGCACAAAACAGCTTTTAAAACTCATCACGGCCATTTTGAGTTCAAGGTTCTGCCTTTTGGTCTCACTAGTGCCCCAACTACTTTCCAAGGGTGTATGAATAGTATTATATCTCTTCTTCTCTGCAAATGTGTACTAGTTTTTGTCGATGACATTTTGATCTACAGCAAAACTCTCTCTGCCCATGTCCATCATTTGCAGTCTGTTTTACAGATTCTGATAACCATCAGCTTAAGGTAAACAAGAGAAAATGTTCATTTGCCCAGCAGCGGCTGGCCTATTTGGGTCACATTGTTAGCCCTAATGGCGTGTCCACTGATGAAGATAAAATTCAGATTGTCAGAGATTGGCCAACTCCTCAATCTGTTAAGGATCTGCGTGGTTTTCTTGGTTTAGCGGGCTATTACCGCAAATTTGTTCGACATTATGGTCTATTGAGTAAACCCCTGACTAATTTGTTGAATGGTAACAACAGTAGTAAGGACACCTGGTATTATATTTGGGGAAGCCCAAGATTCTCATCTAAGAAAGCTTACAAGCATTTGAAAGGAAGTAGTGGGGCTCATCCAATTTTCAAATGGCTCTGGAACTCTTCTTGCCAACATAAACATAAAACCTTCTTCTGGTTGCTTATACAAGATAGACTCAGTACCCACAATATTTTGAAAAGGAAGAACTTCCACTTGCCTTCCTTCAATTGTGCCCTTTGCGTTGGTCATGAAGAAACTAGGGAGCATCTCTTCCTTTGGTGTGATTTTGCAAAGTCCTGCTGGAGCAGGCTTGGAGCTAATATTGATGAATCCATTGATCCCATTGAGGTGTTTGAGAGTCTCAAATCTCAGCTGGAAATCATTGTCATTATGAGCTGGTGTATCTGGTCAATCAGGAATGATGCCATCTTCAGAGGCATTAGAGAAAGCAGCCAACGATGCTTGGAAATGTTCAGATCAGTCTTCGGCCTACTCCTATGGCGTGCCAAGAAGAAATACTTCCCTCTAATTGAGTTATGGCTACAACAGCTTGTATAATTTTGCTTATTTTCTTTGTTTCTTTCTTTGTCTCCTGAGGAGACTCCTTTGCTCTGCTTTTTGTCAGCTCCATAGTTTCCTTTCCTGCACTGTCTCATTTCCCCTTGATTGTTTTCTTGTTTTTAATAAAGTCTCAGTAGGGGTCTTGGCCCCTCCTGTACCCTCAAAAAAATTTGTTGCGCAAAGGGCAGTTGTATATCTGGACTGATGAAACTGAACAAGCTTTTCAGGCTCTGAAACAGGCGTTAGTTACTGCCCCTGTGTTGGCTATGCCCGATTTTGCTGAAACCTTTGTGGTGGAACTAGATGCATCTAATAAGGGCATAAGCATAGTGCTGATGCAGAAGAACCATCCAATTGCATTTTTGAGTCGAGCTTTGGGTACGCGACATCAAGGATTATCTACTTATGAGAAAGAAAGTTTAGCTATCATCTTGGCTATTGAACATTGGCGTTCTTACCTTCAACATTCTAAATTCTTTATTCGCACTGATCATCGGAGTTTGTCCTTCTTAGATGATCAACGTTTAACCACTCCTTGGTAGCATAAGGCTTTAACTATGTTATTGGGATTGCGGTAAAAAATCATTTATAAGAAAGGCAGTGAGAATGGTGCTGCTGATGCTTTATCGCGCTTCCCTTCTGTTGGAACTGGCAGCTCTATCTTCTGTTATACCCGATTGGGTTCAGGAAGTGCGAGATGGGTACAACAATGATCCTGATGCTTGTAGCAAGGTTCAGACTACATTTACTTGCGGATTGCATTTTCGCAGCGGAAGTGTGGAGGAGGCTGAGAACTTGGTGTAACGTTCCATTTCAAACGCCAGCAGAAAGCAATCTGCCCCTCGCTGACTGGTGGCTTGCAACAAGGGTTCTCTTTCGGCCAAGATACAGGCGAAATTTTGACTCTACTGTTCATCATCAGCTGGCATATTTGGAAGACAAGAAACGGTCGGGTCTTCCGTCAGTTGATCAAGTCGCCAGCTCAGGTGTCGGATGAGATTAACGACGAGATCGCCAGCTGGAGAGAGGCCAAACTTTTCTCAAATGACGGATGAGTTCTGCTATAGAAGCAGGGGGTCAGAAGGGAGAGCAAGACTATCAGATCTTTCACACTGGGTTGAAAGACAGTGCGGTGTAGTTTCTGTTATGTGAGAAATCGACCTAGATCACAAGCTTTTTGTTTCTTCCTTTGTTTTATAGCTAAAGCCTTTTTCCCTTCTGAGATCGGCACGACATCCTTACTGTCGTTCTTTAACTCTGTAATCCTCTCTCAGCTTAATAAAAATGGCAGGCCCCTCTTCGGTCTTCCCGGCAAAAAAAAGACTTTGTGCATTCGTGCTACTGTTGTTCCTGATTTTACTTTGGAAAAAGGTGTTCTTTATTTCAAGAATAGAATGTGGATTGGTACATATGTGGCTCTTCAAAACAAAATTCTGGCTAATCTAATCTGCATACTGCTCCGATTGGAGGACATTCTGGTATTCATGTTACTTAACGCATCAAGCAACTGTTTGCTTGGCCTCATCTCCGCACTTCGGTGGTTCAGTTTGTGACAACTTGTGCTATATGTCAGCAAGCCAAATCTGAACATGTCAAGTATCCTGGCTTGCTTCAAACTTTGCCAGTTCCCGACCATGCTTGGCAAATTGTTTCATTGGATTTCATTGAAGGTTTACCTAAATCTGCTACTTTTAATTGCATTTTGGTGGTGGTGGACAAGTTTTCCAAGTACAGTCATTTTATACCTCTTGCTCATCCCTTTACGGCACTGGATATCGCTGAAGCCTATATGCAGTTCATACATAAACTCCATGGATTGCCTCAATCCTTGATTTCTGATCGGGATCATATTTTCACCAGCACTTTGTGGACTCAATTGTTCAAGTTGGCAGACACTCAGTTGAGAATGAGTTCTTCTTATCACCCTCAGACCGACGGGCAAACCGAGCATGTCAATCAGTGTCTGAAAACATTTCTTCGGTATTTTGTTCATGCATGCCCTTCTCAATGGAGCAGATGGTTGGCCTTGGCAGAATATTGGTATAATACCTCGTTTCATTCAGCATTGGGTACTACCCCTTTTGAAGTTCTTTATGGACACAAGCCCAGGTATTTTGGTCTGTCTCCACAAGCTTCTTGTTCGTCGTCAGAATTGTCTGATTGGTTACAGAAACGAGAGACAGTTCAGAGTTTAATCCATGATCATCTGTTGAGGGCTCAAGCTCGTATGAAGTTTCAAGCGGATCGGCATCGTTCAGAGGGTTCTTTTGCTGTTGGTGATTGGGTTTATCTGAAGCTCCAGCCATTTGTGCAGCAGTCGGTGGTCACTCGAGCTAATCGCAAGTTGGCTTTCCGCTTCTATGGTCCTTTTCAGATTTTGGAGCGTGTTCGCGAGGTGGCTTACAGGTTGGCGCTTCCTGCAGCAAGTTTAATTCATCCAGTGATTCACGTCTCACAATTGAAGAACGGAAGCAGTGCATTCCCCATTGCCAGTTTTTCACACGAGCAATAGTGTGTTGCCTGTTCCGTCTCAGATATTGGATCGGGGTTTTGTGTGCAAAGGATCGAAGATGGTGGAGCAATTACAGGTGCACTGGTCTGGAGACGACCCACATGTTGTCACTTGGGAATATGGTCAAGAGCTCCGTCGCCATCAGCTCCAAATTCCTGTCATGCAGGTCAGAGATATGAGTTCCTGCTACATATATGATTATATCATGCAATGCACAGCTGTGCATGCTAATGCAGTTCTCCAGTCCATGAGAGTGCATGATTGTGATCATGACTGGTGACACAATATTCAATATCGAATTTACTAAATACTATAAATACATAATATGTAATTCAACAGATTTTCATGTTTATCACAAGTGTCTTTTTTCTCGAATACGCATGGAAACTGCGCATCGTTATATGAAGACGGAAAGAGAAAGGTCCCAAACGAAGTAGAACACCAACAAATATATCCACCCCACAAGTGTTATTCATACAAGAAAATCATCTTTCTCTGCTAACTGCAGTTCATATAGGCTGTGAGCTCCTGCTTAAAACGCTCGATAGATGATATGACAGATATATTGAATGCGACAACAGTTAATTCAAAGCAACACCATTATCTAAAGAAAAGGTAATTCCGAGCAACAACTTGTGTATGCAGTCAGACAAACATATCTAGCTAATAGGATAAACAGAAATAATTGACAACACGTAAATCTAAAGGAAAAAATGCTGTGGTTGTTATTAACTATATTGTGATTCTTGTTGATCTCTCTAGTAGCCTGACAGGGAGTTCAAAAACTGTATTGCAACGTTAAACATGTTGTATGTGTGCCCTCTGTTGGTTTAGACGGTTGGTATGTGGAGAAAATATTTCGAGTGATTTGACATGTATGAATTCTGCATATGATGATTTGTTTTCTTAAAAAATAACATACTTACAGGTCCAAACATCGGTAGTAATTAATACCAGCAAAGCCAGTTTTTCTTACACTCAAGAGCCAAGAAGACAATGTTAGAGCACTCTCAATATAAAATCATTATGATTTTTATCTTTATTTAATATCCTTTATTAAATATAATTTATCGAGAGAAGGACCGAAACAAAGAAACCGTTTTCACCGAAAAAATTGTGTCCACTCGCTGCTAGAAATCGGCGTTGGGGACGACGGAGTCGTATCTTCAGATCCTGTGCGCAGCCTCACCCGTCCTCCCCATCCCCTCGCCAGATCCATCGCGCGCTGGAGTCCCCATTTGCTGTTCGCACCGGCACGGCGCCGCCGCCGCACCCGCCTCTCCCTCCCCGTGCACCCGCCCCGTCCGCCGCCCCTCCTCGCTCGGCCCCGTCCGCCGTCGCCGCACGGTGCGCCTCCCCGTCCGTCCATCGTCGTGCAGCTCCACAGCGTGCGTGCTCCCGGCCGTGGTGGTTGCCGTCGAGCTGCCCTTAGCGCCCGAGCGCCGCCATGTTGATACGACTACTCCAACTCCTGGTAGTTTATTTGTGACGTTCTTGGTGATTTTGAAGTCTCTGTTGTTCTTTTTGTGATTCTTGTGAACAATTCAGTTCAGCTACATCCTGTTGGAATTCTGGGTTTCAACTTGCAGCTTCTCAAGTTCGATTGTTCGAAAAACAAATATCAAGTTGGCACTGAATCATGTCCATTATCCAATCTGATTCCTGGGTTTTGATTCTTATATTCAGATAGTCTTGTTGATAGAAGGAATTTGAATAGATAAAGCGATCAGCATGCATTGAGAATTAACTCTGAATACCAAGAAAATGGAAGCGCTCTGGATCACAGTGATATGCCACATCTGATCAGTTATTTTTGTGTTGCAAATTGAATTTTTTAATCTATAAAAACTATTAGTAATGATTATGTTTCTTGGTGTGAGGTCTTGGAGCGATAGATTGCCCTTATTTCTGTGTCGCTTGCCCGCATTTTTTTAAGGGGCATAGCAGAAGATCCGGTGGTTTGAACAATAAAGGCCAACTTAAAGAACCTCTTAAAGTCAAAATTGGTGAATTATTTTTCAACTCCAGGTTCCTGACATTCAATATGACACTTGCGAAGACATTTTTTTTTTCCAAAATAACATGACTGGAACATGGTTCAGAAATAGTTGAGAAGTATTGGCTTCATGGGGTCAAAACTCAATATGGTTCAGAAAGGCAACTAGTCCACATAGTTGTTCGAAACTTCAAATTGTTGGTAAATAAACGCATTATTTTGCCAAGTATTTATTGTATTCCATATCAATGCATTTAGAGAGCTAAACCATATATATAATCTTCCAAGTATAAGCAAACTACAACAGGAACTGCTTGCAAAGAGGGAAAAAGAAGATTTAAAGGCGCGACTAAATTAAATCCTCACATCAATTGACAGGAAAATTTCACATGCCAACCAAGCACACGCACAAAAGTTACTTTTCTGAGTATGTCTGTGTTATGTGTTCATCTATGACTAGTGTGTTAAGATAAAGAGCACATGTAAGCAGTTAGCACCAGACCGCTGGTAGGTTATAGTAAAAGGCACAACTTATATTTTTTAGAAATAAGTAGTCATAGACACAACTATAACTTGCCCATTGCAATGAAGTGAACTATTCTATTCATTGGTAAACAAAATCAGCATAATCATTCTCAAACCAGTTCTAATTAGTGGATTCTAGACATTTGCGACAGGGATTTAGCTTTAATTCTTCGATTATTAAACAGATGGCAGCCGATTGGCCATTTCTATGGCCTATGGGTAGAAATTGCGCGCGCGCCTGGAATCGGCCGAGGGGCGCCTCGGCATGAACGCGACGCTGAGGTTGACAAGAACGACACCGATACGATAGGACCATCTTTACGAGTAAATCCTAGCTATGTCGTGCATGTTTTCTGAGCTAACCTAATCGCCTTAACAACACTAGGCAGCCATCAGCATACGCTGAATGGCCAGAAACATGACTGTCATGTGCTGTATGTTCTGAACAAAATTAAGGTTAACTCTGTACCTGACAATTTTCTGAAACTAAGCCGGTCTGTAATTTACTCTAATTACTCTGACAATCGAGTAATTCATATATGTTTCTTAGACGCGTAAATTTTCTGAAACTAAGCCGGTCTGTAATTTACTCTAATTACTCTGACAATCGAGTAATTCATATATGTTTCTTAGACGCGTAAATAGGGAAGTCTGCCTACATAAATTCATCTTCTCGCTGACAAACACCTGTCTTCGAGTATGTCTCGCACGGCTTCAGCTTCAACTCTATCTCTATGTCTTCTAGAGCTGGAGCCCAGCCAAACAACAATTTTATGTAATATGAGAGTGAAGTTGGCTGAAGCGTTCTTAAAAAAAATAAAGTTGGATTTAGGATTCTTCACATCTTCACTTTAGACCTAACTTCTAAAGTTAAATTTAGAAGTTAAATTCTACCAAACAAACCCTTCATTTGAGTATCTACAGTCCTTTTTCAACACACCTCCCCAAAAATTTTAGAACACACTCGTACATATATATATATATACATATTTGATTTGACCATTTTTATTCAAAATATGTAGCGTTCATGATCGATTTTGAAAAAAAAAACCAATGCCCTGGCTATTCAGCATAGATGGTCAATTTGTTTATATGGGAGAACTACATGCTATATTAAATAAATATAACTAATAACCAAGAATAAATGGTCTTAATAATGATGATGTAGAAAATTTTAGTGGAAAACCATAATTCCAAAAACATGAGTACATATGGCACGAATAGTCCACTATATTTTATTCGTATCCAACAATTTGAAATGGTGCCATTATAACCATTGCAACTCTAAATTTTACTAAAAAAATATGTCGATTTCACAGAACTACATATGCTTTAATGAAACTCTTACAAAATTTTAAAAGGTATATTACAAAACTATAAATTTAGAATTAAATTTATCAAAAAATTACAAATTTAAGATGAAAGATCGTCAAACTACAAATTTAATAATTAAATTATAAAAACACATGTTTTCTATCATGTTAAGCATAAAACTACAACACTTAAAAATCTAACATAATAATTGTTGTAGGGATTTAAATTGCAAATATATAATTTTGTGATAACTCTGGTATTAGTATTAGATCTATTTATGATACTTTGTAGTTTTGTGAAAAAATATGTTAAATCTGTGATGATCACAATATCATAATTTAATAATTTAATGAAAGTACATGTAATGTAGTTTTGTGAAATTAAATTATGGGTCGACACGAACCAGGCGTTTACCAGGAAGCAACGCAGAAGCTACCCTGGAGACGGTGACCCAAAGGCCACGTCATCGAACTGATTCTGTCCGTACTCCCATCCTCTTGTTTCGCCTTCAAGGCTTTCGACCTCCCCTTTGTCTTGTCGTCGCATTCGCCTCACTCCCTAAGCCAAAGCCCTGCCCCGATCCTAGGGCCCCACCCGCGCAAGGCCCACCCCCGGCCGCCCGCCGCCGATGTCGGACGGCAGCGTCGAGTCGCCGTCGCTCCACCGCACGCCGCCTGCGCCCTCCCCGTCGCCGTCGCTGTCCCTGTCGCGCTCCCAGCACCAGCAGCAGACGCCGCGGGGCCGCCAGACGCCCCGCCCGGCGCCGACCCGTCGCCTTCGGCGTCGTCGCCTTCATCGCCATCTGCTTCGTGCTGGTTGACCCCTCCCTCTCCCTCTCTCGCTCCCTCCCCTAACTCACTCTCATCGATCGCGCGCGGATAGATGCGTTGCTTGCTTGCCTGGTCTCGGAGCCTATCCTGATCCTGGGGTCGATCGGTGGGTGTTGTTGTGGTGCTTTGTCTTGCCGGCGGCTCGATCCTGCCGTGTGTGGGGTATTGTGGGTGAATGATAGGCTCTTGCTTGTTGGGGGGTTTGCGCTTGGTACATTGGGACATTGGGTGCTGATTTGGTTGGTGACGTACCAGAAGGTTACATTGTCTATGAATGTTGGGATTAAATTGATTTTGAACGGAGGTATGCGCCGATTTCACTTGATAATTCTTAGGGAGCACATGCCCCATTGGGTATTTCTGATTGCTCTTTCCTGGCAATAAACATGTCGAAAGATTAAGTTAGTTAATGCCACCATATTAACAAGAATTCTGTTTCGCTTTTGACTTATTTTTATAGGTCCTGTTAGGATATTTTCATACTTTTGCAACTATTGACTGTATGATCCTCTCTATTGAACATATGGACCTTGCAGCATCTTCTATTAAGCATACCCATATTTCTCTATTCTTTCATGTGAAAAACTGCTATTTTGCTCCTCTATTCCATATGGCATAATTTTCTCCATTTTATCATTTTATCTGTTGCGACAATTAACTTATCAATAGCCAACTTATGTACCAGAGAAAAAGGTGTGTTTTATGTTGCTTCCTACTTCCTAATGTGTTGTTGCATCAGCTACTAACATTGACACAGTCGAACCCTCCTGCTCCCATGTATAGATCTAAGAATTAAATTTTCTGTCCAATCTTTAAATACTGTATGAAAATCTACTGATTCAATGATTTGTAGATTGGAGTGCATAAAATATATGCATCAATACTCTAGCAAGCAAAGTAAATTTCCCGCGATCTAGCCATTATTTGATTTAACATTCTACATCTGGATAATTTGTTATGGAATTTAATCAATGTTGGCAGGCAAAGATTGTAAGAAGGGAAACATATTCTTTCACCAAATTGTTATTATAGTTGGCCTAAATTTCTTGTAAAATAATAAAAAGTCACAAGTGTAAGTAATGACGGTCCTATAGTTAAATTGCACATAAGAATCATTGTACTTAGACTTCACACCATCCAAAAATGTGTTTATTGTTGTTTAAAAGTGTCAAAAAATGGTTATGAAGTATAAATGCTGACATTATAAAGTATAAGCAAAAAACCTTTAACATGATAAAAGAGACCAATTTTCATTGTTTCATTTTTTCATACAAAGAGGTGCAAATAACCAATAGATTAAGGTTCAGATGATTTTTTTGTGACAAGGAATTATTGAAAAGTGGCTGGCTTGGATTTAGAAACAATTTGATTTGAAAGATCAGCAAAGAATCCTATCATTTGTTGAGCAGATAAAACACATATACTAGCGCGCCACTCTTGTACGACCCTAGCAATGACGGGATAAATGCCACCAGGAGGATAGCCAGATGGCGGCGGCTGCTAGGGGTGAGAGGTAGAGTTAGGTCACGGAGAAGGACATTTAGAAGGCTTAGACTAATCTGATTCATTGCTTAATGGAATAGGAATACAATCCATCCTTATATAGATGGATGACTTAACCCCTAAGAAAGGACTCAATCTAATATTTCTTACCTAACAGACTGCTCCAATACCATGCTCCAGTACCGAGAGAGTGTTGGGCTGCCCACTGGCCTCGGCCTCTCGGCTCAATACCCATGACAACTCTATTCATCCATTTACTCAGGATGTGTAATTTCACAATATGTGCCACTCTAGTTGTGCATTAACTCGGGATGCATCGCTTCACAATGTGCCAATTGACAAAATCAACATTCTACTTGGTGCTGCATTTTCTATCTCTTGCCCCTAATTTTGTACACTAAAACTTTTTGAATAGTTGTACAATTGTACTTGTATCATGCCAATTAATAGAGGTATAAGCTCTGCATCAACTTTTCATGGCTTTAATGCGTCTTTAGTCTATGTGCATCGAGGCCATTGATAGATATTGCAAAATGAAGGGAATATAACAAGTATAAACAGTATGCCATCCTATGATGGAAATAAAAAGGGGGCAAAACTAATAGCAAATATATATGTATATGTGTGTGTGTGTGTGTGTGTATATATATATATATATAATGCAGATCTTAGTGGGAAAGAATATGAAGATTTGGGGCCATGGCTTTTGATCTATGATGAGCCTTATGTTACATGTGATTTTGTGACATCCAAGTACTAAGAGAAGAGATGATGAGGGGAACATGCTACTTTTAACAGACATTCCCTTTTTTCTCTTTGGGTATGGTGGAGTTTGAGACAAATCAACAGTCACTACCCAAATATTTTCATGATGGTGTTAACTGTTAAGTAGCATATTATCAATCTGTCAGTTAAATATGATATTTTCTGCAGTTCATTTATCAAATTTGAACGTCACACTCTTCCCTACTGCACTGCAATTTTAAAACTTAAGTTGCAAACTTGCCATAGAAATCAACAACTCTTAACCTTAAAATAATCACAACTACCACCTTTTACCAGTTTTCCAAAACAGTCTACTTTTGGATGAGAATGTTTATTATATGTGGGCACGGTATTCTTATGTACTTCCTCTGTCCAAGAAGGTCATATTTCATTGGACATGGTCTTCAGAAATCGACTTTAACCATCAATTTCTCTCATAATACATTGTTTATAGCCACAAAACTAATCTCACATGAAAGTACTTTGAAATACAAATCTAGTGGTATAATTTTTGTAAACAAAACATAATTATGATTTGAGTAATTGATGGTAAGTATACAAAGTTTGAAAATTTTGAAAGCATGCGTGTCCTATACTTTTGGACGGAGGGAGTATATGCTTGGTTGGGTGATTTGTGTTGCCCAGATAGGAAATTTATTTCCTAGTGCTCACTATGCCCTAAGTATTTATTTGGGTCAAGTAGCAACCCCAGAAGGCCAGAACTGAGAAAAAAGCTCTATCTGCAGTGGATACATTATCTGTAGTATGATCAATATTGTTCAACTCTTTTGTTGACTACCTATTCCGTTCGTATGTATGCAGATTTCATTTTCGGCACCATCAAGCATTCTACATCAAGTCCCTGAAGGACATGTTGGGGTATACTGGAGAGGAGGTGCTCTTTTGGAAACAATCACTCCACCAGGTATCCTTTTAATTGCTGTTTTTCTTTTTCCCCTTGTTTGTTCGAATCTTTCTTCACTAATTTGAAACTCTGCTACTAGGTTTTCATGTGAAGCTGCCTTGGATAACCCAATTTGAGCCAATACAGGTCACGCTTCAAACAGACCAGGCAAGTGGATTGTACCTTTCTCCCTCTATTGTGTGCATATATATATCCACTCAAATTGTAGATTAGTTCATTCATATGTGAATTATATCTATTTCTTTGGATCACTGCTTATATGGAAAGTCATTATTATGTCAGATTAGCTTTTGACTAAAATATACTCATGCCTCTTGTTCTAAACCAGGTCAGAAATATTCCTTGTGGAACAAAAGGTGGAGTCATGATCAGCTTTGATAAGATCGAGGTATAAGAATACTCTGTTTTTCACTAATGTTACAAAAACTTGAATAGTAAACCACACAGTAGGAGCAGGTGCCCCAATCTATCATGCAATCATCAGTTAGGAGTTAGGACACACTATGAGCCAGTAGACTGTACAGTGACTAATAGGTCAGTGAATACCGGTCACCATTTTAGAACATTGTTTGTTACAGTTGTGATTCACAAAATTGATTTCCCTTTATTTGAGCCGCTGAATCAACTGTTCTGCTTGCAGGTTGTCAACCGCCTCCATAAAGAGTTTGTGCACGAAACCCTACTCAATTATGGTGTGCATTATGACAAGACATGGATCTATGACAAAATTCATCATGAGATAAACCAGTTCTGTAGCGCGCACAGTTTGCAGCAAGTTTACATCGACTTGTTTGATCAGGTTAGTGAAAGACTGGTTCTTTTTTTCTTTTCTCCTTTTTTTTTTGCATAGAGCTGTCCAATATACAAGACCTTATACCTGTGTTACTGCTCCATCTGTTCTGACACAATTATAGATTGATGAAACGATGAAAGAAGCCATTCAAAGAGACTGTACACGGTATGCTCCTGGAATTGAGATCATCAGTGTTCGTGTTACAAAGCCGAACATACCTGATAGCATTAGGAGAAATTTTGAACTTATGGAGGAGGAGCGTACAAAGGTACACACTTCACGTGCCTCGTTTACATTTGTGCCAGTTTATACTGAAGTACTGAACTGATCTTGAGATGTTGTGTCTTAGCATACATACGCTTTGAAATTATGGGTTCTTCAATAAGAAGCAATGGTGGTTGAGAAAAACCTGAAAGTTGAACACATTGCTTTAATTGTTCATGTTACATGTGTGACTGTGCAGTTAAACGAAATTGGTTAGTTGCATATATGAAGTTTGCCAGCTTCAGAAGCTGATTCCTCAACTAGTCTTTTTTAAACGGAACTGGATATGCACATACCTGGTAAACTTCTCAATATTCAACTTTGGGTCCTTATCTCATGCCTTCTAATATTAAGTGCTGTTTCATTAAATCATAGAGCTTCTGCAGATATTCAGATATATTTAATACTTGTAGCAATGCAGTTTACATTAGTGAGTTTGAGGAGTTCAAACACATCTCTAGGATAAAAATACATACCACATACAGAAATGACTTGATCTTGCTTTAACACATAGAAAATACCAATATCCTCTTGTATCTCCTTAATTCTTTGACTTGAGGACATGTAGTCTGTAAGTTTATGTTATCTTGAGGACATGTATTCTGTAAGTTTATGTTATCTTCTGTCTACAGGCGTTGATTGCCATTGAGAAGCAAAAGGTAGCAGAGAAGGAAGCAGAAACACAGAAGAAAATTGCACTATCTGAAGCAGAGAAGAATGCACAGGTGAGCAAGATCCTCATGGAGCAGAAGCTTATGGAAAAGGACAGCTCCAAGAGGCAGCAACAGATTGATAATGAAATGTTCCTTGCCCGAGAGAAAGCTCTTACAGATGCGAACTATTACAGGCATGGCTAGCATTATCCTTAAAACTCTCGGCTTGTGCTTGTGCTCACACACAATTCATATCAACTGACCTTGCTTTGTCTTCCCCGTGTAGGATAACGAAGGAAGCAGAGGCCAACAGGCTTAAACTTACTCCGGAGTACCTTGAGCTGAGGTTCATTGAATCAATTGCCAATAACTCAAAGATATTCTTTGGTGAAAAGGTATCGCATAGATGCTTGCACATTTTCTTCCTTTTTAGCGATTACTGTGGTCTGGAACTGAACTGTAAACATTTCTTGTGCAGATTCCAAACATGATCATGGATCAAAGGATGCTTAGGAATTACCTCGACAATGGTTCTACCAAGGACCATTTGGAAATATAGCAGTTGTCTCTGTGAATTGCAAAGAACATTGGCTGTTTTTCTGATCCCACGGGGAAATTAGGATCCCCACGGATCTGCTCGCTACATGGTAAAGCCAAAAGGACTAGACATTAGGGCCTTTTTAAGATGAAATTAGTAGTCTACTGTAGTAGCATAGCTGGAGGCTGGAGTAATCGTTTTGCGTGCGTGCGTAGGAGCTGGGAGTTATGTTAGGTCACTAGATGTGCTATCTTGCTCAATCTGCAGAACTGATGGATAGGAACAAATGCTATCAGGAGTACTATTATTTCCAAGTTCAGAAAAGGTTCTACGAGTACAAATGGGAAAGATCAGGCATTTGGGTGGCCAAGCCGTCCTCAGGATCCTAAAAATGCGCATTACTTGATAGTAGTCTCAGTGATCGAAACAGCACTAGCTGTGTGAAGCTATATGCTCCTATCTGGAGGTAAAACATCTGTCTGCAAAGAAGATTTCTGCAAAAAAAAAAATGCGAACATATCTGTATCATGAATGTGAACCATTGGACTACTAACTTGAGTATAGGAAACAAGCAGGTGAGTAATAACTTTGCCATTACAGCTTGATAAGACGATGGTAATTGGACACGCCAAACTCGGCATAAATCCTCTAATCCTCACGCTTCGCGGCTTAGCTTTGGGAGCGTCGTCAAGCAGCCTGATTTTTCATGTGTGACTAATTGTTTAATATACAACTGAAATAATCTAAGCAATAAAGACATTTATTGACATTTTTTATATCTTCTACGTAGTTTAAAAGTCAATGCTGAAAATACAATGATGAACAGTAAAATCAACATTAGAATTAAGTTTTAAAATATAAATTTTGGCTACAACTGATAAGACACCAAGCAGATAATGCAATTTCACTGTCCTAGTAGATATGGAGTAGTATAATTTATGCTGTAAGCTGTGAAAAGGAATCTTCACTGCGAGCTGTGAAAAGGAATCTTTTTGTATTTATAGTGATTTGATTTGATTACATGGATACCTCCATTGAGATCAATCCTGGGAGGCGTAAAACCCTCACTAAAAGAACTATACTGACTCAGATCAAAACTACACTGCTGATCTGAACAGGCAAGTTCGTAGACTAAGAAAATAACATCCGACTGATCTGAACAGGCAAGTTCATAGACCACAACATGTAACGCCCTATGACAAAGCATCGGCGACCAATCCAGCTCGTATTCCCCTCGCACAATCAGCGGCCCATCAACACACCCTCGACCTCGACCAGAAGAGCTCCGCGCCTTCCCCTCAACCTCATCAGCGATCCGTCGGCCGTCGCCTCCCCTCACCCCATCAGACACCATACATCGATCGAACTGCAAAAGTAAACTAAGCAGAGAAATCAAAATTCTTGATAAAAACAGAAATCACTGAAATAAAAGGAGACAAATCAAGAATCTAAATAGAGAAGTAAAATAGAATTAAGTAGAAGAATCAAGAGAGACATAGAAAAGTAAAAAATTAAACCAAATAAAACAAATCAAGAATCAAGAGGCAGAGAAACCGAAAAAGAAAAAAAGAATCAAGCCAAGAGATCAATCGATGAAGTGCGGCAGGAGGAGGTTAGGAAGAGATAAATCATTGGGATCAGGTGGGAGAGAGAGAAGGAGGTTAGGAAGAGGTAAATCATTGGGATCAGGTGCGACAATAGACAAATCGGCAAACTTCTCCTCCAGCTTCTTGCCGTCGCCCTCGTGATGGGCTAACCTGGCCTTCTTGTCCAAACGGTCTTCAGGTGAAGATGGAGACCTCTTCCTCTCACCGGCGCTGCCAAAGGGGACCCTGTCGGCCAAAGAGCAAGGTGACTTCTTTCTCCCGCCGCCGGCAACGGAGTTAGGGCTCTCCGGAGCGCACCTCCACGATAGCTTGTCCTGGACCCAGGACTCGCTCGAGGATGCGTGCCCCGCGATCCTCCTCTCGCCGCCGCCGACATGGGTGGGAGCAGCGTTGGCGCGGAGCTTGTCCTCGATCCAGCTCGTGCTGGACGAGGCCCGGCCTGGCCTGGCGCTCCACCGGCGGCCGCGGGGGAAACCTCCGGATGGCGGCAACGAAGTCGTGCACGCCATACCGTCGGAGCGCGGCGAGGCGGCGCGAGCGCGAATCCGCGGGGACGGGGTCGGAGCACGGCGAGGCGGCGAGCGCGAATCGGCGGGGCTAGGGTTTCGAGAAGGAGAAAGAGAGAGAGAGGTGCGCGGGTGTGGGGGACGGGAATACTGTACCGTATGTGTATATAAAGACGTATAATACAGGTATGTCTACGTCGGTTCGACTTGGAGTCGGAGGAGAGTGGAAGAACAAAATCTTTATCTATTGAAATGAGCTTATCAAATTTTGTAGGACGTGTATATTTGAGCTTTTTATTTTCTAGTTTTTGAAAAGTTAGCTTTCGGAAAACTAATTTTTACGATGATCTTTTCTATTAACTTTTGTAATAAATTTTTATCTTCTCAAAGACATCAAAAACAAAAAAGCTCATTTCAGCCAAACTTTCTAGCTTTCCATTCATTCTCTCGAAACTACTTTTCATTTTTCAAATAAAAAACTATTATTTGTTTTAGCTTTCCAGCAGCTACCAAAAAGCTAAAACAAACAGAGTCTTAGCTAGCTGGTTGGCGCTGCCTCTATTTTAGCCGAAGACTTGGGTTTGAGTCCTATAAAGTTAGAATTTTTTTCCTCTTAATACAGGAGGGTATCTTTTCTATTTATTTTTCTTTTTTCTTTTTTAAAAAGAATACCAGGAACCTGTTTCTTGATACAGGGTATCTTTTCTACTTATTTTTCTTCTTTCTTTTTTTAAAAAATATCAGGAACCTGTTTTTGGACTAATTGGCTAGTTCGTTTTCTTTTGATGTCATGGATGATATATTATCTTCCGAATATTAATTGGCTGGTTTATTTTCTTTCTCTTTTGGATATCAGGTCTGCACTACCGGAAACGACACTTTTGCCCGAGTGCCCCAGGCACTCGGCAAAGACCCAAATGCACTCGGCAAAGGGTTTGCTGAGTGTAACACTCGGCAAAGATGACACGATAAATCTTTTATCAGCAAAGGTGACTTTCTTAAGTGCTTTCCGTCAGACACCGGGACGATAACGGTGTGGCTTTGTCGAGTGCCACATCTAGGGCACTCGGCAAAGTCAACCTCTTTGTCGAGTGATGGATCTTGGCACTCGGCAAAGTCTATAATCCGATTTTTTTTTAGAAAAAAGCCAAAAAATTTGGATGCAACCCAGGCAAGCGATCAGGCCTAGGCCCAACGCAGCCGGCCCAAGCCAACCGCGCAGAAATTTGTTTGAAAAATTGCCCCTCCCCGGGAGTTGAACCCACCACCGCTCGTGTGTGTGCCTCTCTGCCTCGCTCCCCTAGCCAACCTGCCCCACGCATGCTTGTGACAGAGGAGGGTTGTGCTTCTACTTATCATGAGCGGGGCGGAGCGGGGGCGGGCGTGGTTGGCGAGGCGGAGCGGCGGCACGGGCGGAGGCGGCGCGGAGCGGCGGCTTGGGTTTGCGGCGTAATAAGGCCGGTTTGTCGAGTGCCCGTGATCGGCATTCGGCATACCCATCCTTCTTGCCGAGTGCTAGATCTCGGGCTCTCCGCAAAGAGGCTCTTTGCCGAGTCTTGGGATCATGGCACTCGGCAAAAAGCCTCTTTGCCGAGTGCCGGATCTAGGGCACATGACAAAGTTTTTTTTAGTTTTGCCATTAAGAAATTTAAAATATATTTCAGTAAATTTTGTCGTGTGCTTTTTTTGCCGAGTGCTACGCTTAGCAAAAAAACTCTATATTCCATGCAACTAATAATTTAAAAATTATCAACCGGATCTGAAAAATTACCAAAATTTGACATAAACCAATCTATGCTAACTATTGCCTATATAAAAAGTTTTTGAAGTCAAACCCTAATTCGGCCGTCACTTTGTCTCCAAATCCTACTGATTCTTCTCAACACTTCTAATCTTCTTTGAAAAAGCTTCAGTTTGTGAGCATCTTACATGAAAAAAATATTCCAAACCTTCTCAAATTTTTACCATGACCTCAATATATGATATCATGACATCCTGAAAAATTTCATGATTTTTGGACATTGTTTGCTATTTTTACAATTTGTAAAACCATTCGGTCCACATTCATGATCATGTTTCCTGAAGAAATTTTTGAAATTTCTTTTTATTTTCCGGATAAGGCCTCAAACTGGACTAAATAACATAAATATCATTTTTTCTCACTTATTTTATTCCATTATTTGAATCACATGCAGTTCAAATTTGACAATTGGCAAAAAATTTCTATAAATACAATAAATCAATGAAATATAGCAAAATTTTAAAAATACCAAATTTTAAAATTAAGGACCACATGTTGTATTTAGAGAGTATAAAAGTTTTGGAGGGTAGAGGAGGAAAAATTTTAAAAGTTTGCCGAGTGTCGAAAAAACACTCGGCAAAATATATATTTTGCCGAGTGTCATTAGAAGGCACTCGGCAAAGTAGCAAGTTTGCCGAGTGCTCGGGTGGGGCACTCGGAAAAGAGGCCATTTTTTCGAGTGCCTGGGAAGGACACTCGGCAAACTAATTAATTTTTTTGTCTAGGAAACGGCGGAACGTGTAATGACATGACGGTCGTTATGCTTTGCCGAGTGCCACCGAGAGGCACTCGGCAAAATGTGTTGTTTGCCGAGTGCCGAGTGAGGCACTCGACAAAATGGGTTTTTCACCGAGTGCCTGCATAGCACACTCGCCGATGTTGTCGTGTGTTTTTTGTCGAGTGTCCTCTTGACAAAAAGGGTTTGCCGAGTGCCTGGTTAAATGCACTTGGCAAATTAGTTGTTTCCGTACTGAGGAGGATATATATATATATATATATATATATATATATATATATATATATATATATATATATATATATATATATCAGGTCAGGTTAGGTTTTTCCTATTTTTTATATCAGGGGTGATATTTTTTATTAATTGGGTACTTCTTTCTTTTTTAGTCAGGTGGAATATTTTTTGTTAGTTCTTTTTCCTTGTTAAAACTGGGAGGATATATTTTGGTTTTTTTTTCTAGTTTTTTTTTACGAATTCGTGAGTATCACACCTGATCTAGTTACCCACAACTTAACAATGAACTAGATATAGCTATACTTACTAACAACATAAACAATGGACTACGTCTTGAATTATAAGTTTTATGCAAACAAATTTCACTCAAGTCTTATCTGGTATTGGGTTATCAGTAGACTACTATTGATGTAGAGATTTGTTTAGCTCTAGTGCATGTGCTATTAATTTGGATTTAAGAGCATGTCAGTTAGTTTGATCCTGCAACTAACAAGATAAACATGAAAATGTTAAATTATGATGGCTGATTGGCTAATGAGCCGATAGGATATTATACTGCCTAGCCGATACTGACAAGAATCGGCGATGACCAAATATGATTCACGATGCACAACCAAGGTTATATATCAGTGTAATTTAAATTTAATATAATTATCTGCAAATTATATTTATTATTCTTAATATTAATAGATCTACTGAACCGAGACTATTAGATTAATTCTAAATAAAGACAATTACCGGGTAAATATATGGTCTAAATAATCAACCGATGCATGAAAATGATGATAAACACATGAATTCGACACCAATCATTGCTGGCTTAAGAATGGGTATTATGCAACAAAAAACTTGTCTTTTCTTTATTGCTATCAACTAGAATATATCACACTTAATTACCAGTAAAAAATCAAGTAAGGTTGAGATTATATGGACCTAGTTGATAGCCGATATAATTATTTTATTGGTAATAAATGATAACATATCGCCTAAAACTCTGATACAATCTTATATAAAAATATCATAGTTGACTAAATTTACTAAACAAACCATGTTATATGCAGATCAGATTTAACCGAGGCAGTGCAAAATCGATAGCAAGCTTAGTAGATTTAAAGGTTTGATTTGTGATTGATGTAATGGATCAAGCATAGAAGATAAGCAATCTACATAAAAGCCGATATGTATGATAGGCAATGCAAATAAAAGCTAAATTATTATATCGGACTTAACCAAGAAAGTACTTGTCAACATCCCGCCGATACAAGCGATGTTGACAAGGCTTACTTTCTAATCGGAGATCAAAACTGATGCAAACCAAACTTAAAAACAAGAACTCATCGAATACTTAGAAACTAGGGTGGCGATGCGCCAAGAAGTTATTTATTGGACTGTTGTTATTTTACAAAACCCTTGATGTATATATTTATACCCATAGGCTAAACTAAGTCCAACTCTGCTATGATCGGATTAATACGGGACTCTATCTCTAAACAAAGAAATACTATTACAACTCCGACTCAAGCACGACTCCGTTCAGCTAAAAGAACACATTCGAGATCGATTCTAACACAATCTTATTGGTTCAGGACTCCAACAAAAAAATAGAAACCATGGCAATCTTTCCTTTTCCTAAATAAATTCACTAGTCAAATCTACTGAAATTACGGCATGAATGCCAGCTTTGACTCGATCTTGACTAGCGGTAATTGCCAAATTTGCCGTTAACACATGATCCCCAATTCTGGAGTATGGATAGACATGTTTCAGAATTCTTTTGTATGGCCCATTAGGTCATCGACCCATCCGGCCCAACACAATCCTTAATGCATGCATCGAATCATATAAATACCCCCGGTCTTCATCTATAATCATTATCATGCCACAATCTCTTCGTCCTCCATACCAACGAGCTCTCTCCTTCTCTCTCCTCCATCTCTGGCGACATCACCGAGCAAGCGCTTTCTTTCACGAAATCAAGAAATGGCAACCACGACTGACTTCCTTGCGATAAGAAACCCTAAAACCCTACTTTTCTTTGATTTTTACCATACCAAGCAGATTTAATCTTAGTCTTCCATCTTTCTTATACTCTGTGATCTTCATTTAATTGTAGCTTTTGAGAAATCAAATAGCCATCCCTATGCTCGACCAACCTCTCTTATACTATCTGGGGCCTATGGGTAGCGAAGACCCAGTGGGATTTATCAATGTTAAGATCTAAAAGAATCCGCTTTACTCAGTCCAACCCCAACATCTCGGATTGGCACATCAGTTTCAGATCTTGGGCTTCAAAACTATCGGATTGGAGAAACTGGTATCGACGCATGTCATCTTCCAAAGTTCAGTTCTCGTTTGATATTGGCATTATCCAATGCATCGAGCTGTCCTTAGCCGAAATGGAGAAAGATGAATCCATCATCGCATCGGTTAGCTATTTCTGGTCTCATCCATTAAATGCTTTCCTCTTTAATCATGGGCAGATGACATCAACCTTGATGGATGTAATCATGCTGACTAGTCTGGATATATCTATATGAACTAATTTTATCACTATGAGGGTGAAACACTCTCAAAAACTCAATATCAAGGATGCAGGAGGCTGGTCTAGCTATATCACCAAACATGCAAAAAAAGACTCCATCTCTCATCGGGAACATGTTGTCACACCCTGGAGTTTTTTTCCTTTTTAAAAATCATTACAGAAAATCACAAAAGAAAATATTTGTGAATTACCTAGAGTAAAGAAATAATTTTAAAATGCAAAGTATAAGTGGAAATGGCATGTTGGGATTTTTATTAAATTCTCATGTCAAAATACATTAACAGGATTTTAGTGGAATTTTCAGAGCACTAGAAATAATTTTTAACCAATTAAAACAATAATCATAATTAAAATAAATCATGGGAATTTCCTTTTTCTCTCTCCGTCCTTTTACCGCCCAAACTTGATCTTGGGCCGTCAGCCCAGCCCGCCGGCCTAACTCTCCCACTGCGCGCGCCTCCCCCTCTCTCTCCTCTCTCGGGCCGGCCGAAGACTGAGGCTTATTTGCTCTGCACGCGCATCGCCCAAAGTCCACATCCCCCTCTCTCTCTCGGGCCACGGTTGGTGGGGCCCACTGTCGACCCCATCGTCTTCCTTGCGCGCCGCCACCGCCCACGCATCTTGTCATCGCGCGATTCCTGCCGCTCCCCGCCTCTCCCGCAAGCTGCCTTCACTCCTCTTAACGCTACCCGCCTCTCCCGCACCCGCTTCGGTCGAGCCGCACCCATAAATGGCCGGATTTGATCACCAGCAATTTAATCCTCTTTCCTCCCCCGAGTTAACACCGGCAAGCGATTCCCACTCCTCCCGGCCGTTTCCGGCGCCCCTCTTCCCCTATAAATACCGCCAGTCGTCTCCCCGTCATCCCTACCTCACTCCCGAGCTCTCCCATGCACCCCTTTTGCCCTAGTGCCGCACTCCTGAGCTCTACCGCCCCCGTCGTTGTTCGGCCGCCGTTCCCCGCCGTGTCGTCCCGTGCCGAGCCGTGGGACCGTCGTCTTCTCCCTCGCCGGCGCTCGTGCTTCCCCGTCCACTAGCCGTCTTTGCCTCCCGCGTTCGCACACCGCAAGCCGCTGCCGTCTTCCTTCGCTTCGGCGACCCGCAGTGAGCCCCTCTCCTTTTTTCCATCGGTCCCACGAGCGCGCGCCGCCGCTCCCGTGCGCGCGACTTTGCCCACGCGATGTCGCGCCACTCTGCCGCCCCGTGCCGCTATCCCGATGGCGCCGACCGTCCTCCGGCCGCCGCGCGCCATCGCCGCCGGCGCGCCATCGTCGCCGCCGCCCACCGTCCAACCCTACCGGCAATCCGATCTACCAAAGGTAGATCAGCGCCGTCCGTTCCCCTCGCCCGCATGGCAGCTACGTGGCCGCCATGTCGGCGCCGCATCGGCGCCACGTGGTGCGCCGGCCGTCGCTCGGGCCGTGGACCGGTGCTCTCGTGGCTGATGACATCATCATTCGGCCGCTGACATCAGCCCTAGCCGCTCACGTCATCTCCCGGGATTTATTGCACAATAATTCATTTAAGGATTTTCTGTTTTAGTAATAAACACTGTTAATCTTCTAAAATTCATATCTTTTCAATCCGAGCTCTGTTTAAGTCCATTCAAATTTCATTAAATTCATAAACATGCCAAGAATCCATTAAAAATGGTTTTGTTCCCTATTTCATTAGACTTTTAGCATGTGTTTATTGAGTGCCTTGTTTGTCGTGTAGATCCTGGTAGTTTCGGCGACCCGGTTTATCTCGAAGTTGTTGCAGAGTTTTCCCAAGTGGAAGAGCAAGACAAGTCATGCATCATTATTGATCATATTGTAACTATTTTGCTAAAATACCTCGCTTTCCTTATAAACTGCATTTACTTTAGAATGTCATTTTATGGGAATATTATACCTTTATTGTTAGTACTCAGCCTTAGAACTTGAACACCCTAAACCTTTGTTAACTTGGGTATTAATATGAGTAGATATTGGTCTAGGATATGCTTAGCCCTGCTTAGATCAACTAGCACACTAAATGGGACATTTCCTTTAATACTATTATAGACTCAATAGTGATGGAATTAATCATGAGAGCTATTGGAACTAATGATTAAGTAAAAAATTACAATGGTGGACTGTGGACGCATTGGTTTTTGATAGTCGCGCCCATGACAATTAAGGACCGGTTTGCAGGAAACCCTGGAAAAAATACCGTACATACCATAAGCAAGAACGGGCAGCAGCTGGTCCCGTAGTGTAGCCTTTCTCTAGCTAATGTTCCTGGCAAGGGTGGGCATGATGGTGTTGCAGTCGGTCGGGGGCTTACCCGGTTGCTGGGCTATCGGATTCACCGCGGCATTCCGGGGGGGGCTGCCCACTGCCCTGATGGGAGTGGGGGCGAAATCTTAGTGTGGTACGATTGGTTAGAGGGGGTTATATGAAAGGACCTGTCACAATCCCTTTCCGGGGTACCATGGCGGTATTCTAGCACACAGAAACGTGTCGTGGGGCTATGTCTTATGGGTACAGTTGTACACCTTTGATTAAAGCTATTCGAATAGTTGTGCCCGCAGTTATGGGCGATCAACCAGATTCACCGTGATTAGTCTCACACCACTAATAACTTGATTAATGGAACATGACTAGTTTAGATGGATGATTTGGGCCTGTCGCAACATGAGGATAACATTGGATAGTATTGGATATTTATATTGCTTAATTAATTAATTACAACTGTTTTACTGCTTTCAAATCCTTCTTGTGAAATAGCTGCTTGTGCTAAAAAGTCAAGCCCTAGCCAAATCCTTGTCTCCCCTTTGTATTCGTACCTTCTCTTCTGGTATGACTTGCTGAGTACGTTGGAAGTACTCATCCTTTCCTCTTCCCCCGGCGCCAGTCTCCAAGGTAGATGAAGGCACTGAAGACGAGTAGGCTTCGTCTGCACTCTGAAGATGCCTGTGGAGTGGAGGTGCCACGATGCAAGCATCAAGATTAGGCTTTAGCTCCTTTTCTTTTTTCGCTGCTCTTTTGTAATCTTTTTGTACTATTTTTTAAGTCGTGAAACTGTAATATCAACAATTGTCATATGTGTACCCTGGCTGGTCTTGGACAGGGATTTTTAATACACATATAGCTTCAGAAATTCTAGTTTTGAATTTCTAGGTGTGACACATGTGGCCTTCCTCAACATGTGGCTCGAAAAATTTGTCTTCTGTGGATCAACTATGGGGCCAACAACAAATCTTCAACACGTTGCCAAAGTCCTAGCTAACAGGAAACAACTACCCTTAGGAAAATATCTCTTGGGTGACGCCTATCACCTACTTCACCAAGTAGCAACAAAACTATCAGCTTGCCAATTCTTGGTCACATCAGAGGCCCATGGTGGTTCATCCAGCTATGGCTCAAACTTTATATAGTCGAAGTGGCCAACAATCCTCCTCTTGAGGTATCCAAATTCCCATCCAACTATGCAGAAGAAGCCGATCTTATTTATCGCTGATGAATGTCTCTTGGTGAAACAGAATCGCCTTATCCTGGTAGCCGGCTATCGGTCGATGGAATCAAATTTTGGTTCGATCACTTTTACCATGGATTTCCCAAGGAAGCTAGAATGTGGTACATATATGTAGATACCAGTGCTTACGAGCTCCCTCACAACTTCGAACTGAATATGATCAACTCTGATGAGTACATAAGGGAAATATTTATATCGGCTATATCTCCATGCATCCTTCCAACATGCATATCAACCGAACTCAGCTCCCGGGTATCATATGAGTTTTATAACCCATCGGTTACCGCTCATCAACTTGGGTTCGGCCAAGTCCCTATCGGCCTTTATTTCATCAACAAGATCCAAACGAGGGGCTTGGTATCAAGTGCCCTTGAATTTGATCGACTAATGACACTATAAGGGCCAACTCTTGGCACTATCGGGGATTTTGATAACCACGCATCAAGTTGTTGGCCATGGTCCCGATAGTGGGGTGAATGAAAGCAGCATTTATTTAATCTTAACATATCCAAATTCCTAACACTGCCTGACCCCAATCTTGCAGCCGATACTATTGATGCCAAATTCGTACCACCGCAAGATGTGTTGACATCGAATCACACGCTGGCCTGGGAGATCTGCTTAGCTCCAGTGCAGGTCCTAAAATTGATGAAGCGCAGGCGTGCCAGTCAGTTTGATCCTGCCATTGACAAGATATGCAAAACAGCAGAGCATAAATCATATCGGCCGATAGGCCGATAATCAAAATAGTCGATCTCTTGACAGCCGATTGTGTGATTCCAGCCGATGCCGAGGTCCAGATAACTCGTCGGCTGAAACCCCAACGAAACCCTTATTGGTAGCCATCAGGAAGGCTAGAGACTACGGTTCTAATCACGACATAGTAGGTCAAACTGAATTGATGCAACACTAAGTATGAAAAAAACACAATATCTAGACAATCAAGCCTTTGACTAATTTTCAGGGTGATAGATGTCTAAACTAATCTAATCTAGTAAACAGTTTAGCCGGTATCGACAGAGACCCTAAAGCGAGAGACAGCTGATAGAGATAAATTGAGATACTAGGACTAGATTAACAGAGACATATGATAAGTCGGCTAACCCTCCGGTGAAACATTAGCATGAACCTATCGACTTAACAAGACTTAGATTATCGATAACAATTAATAGGTCAGACCTAACCGATGCAACACGAGATTGTATATGATAATCTAATACTTGAGGAGCTGATAGATCTGTCTAATGTGATGGATATAGCAAATCTATCTAAAGTGACATTACGTTTACAGAAATATCGACTTGATCAGAATATCGGACCTAACCGAGAAAGTCCTAACTAAGCTGATGTATCTATGAACGGTAATGAAACTAAAGATAGATACAATATACCTGGGTCGGCGGAACCTCGGACTTACCCCTTCGTCGGAGATCGAAGCCGATGCAGCCCCGCGTCGGGTGCCAAGTCTCGCCGGATGATGAACAAAGTGGAAAAGGTAAAAAGGTGGCAATGAGCCGAATTGTATTGATTGTGAGGATTGATTTACATGGACCCCGGGCTTACATATTTATACCCGTAGGCTAACAGAGATCCTAACAGATTACAATTCAAACTTTCCTAAAGATAAAAGGAAACAAACTGAATTCTTACTAGATACTAACACACTTTCCTCAAGATAAAATGGAAAGTTAACAAACTTATCCTAATTAATAGATATAAGCCATATCCTTCTTGAACTCGGTGTCTTATGGATTAGATCTTTCCAAACCGAATCTAACCAGAATCCGACTACTGAAGATATTGATCTTCCATCGGCTGACGCAGAACTCTCAGCCGATTCTGCTTTGAGCCGATATGAACACTTAGCCGATGGAGACTCCAGGGCTTACCAAATTTTGGCGTTAACACATGCCCGCTAGTTTTGGAGTATAAGAAGTCATGCTTCAAAATTATCTTGGCCTTGATCGCCCCAAAACTGATTCTTCTCTTCTTCTTGACGTTGGCCCTCGTAAGTCGATACCTTCTGTAGTAGATGAGCCAGGCTGTCAAACTCATGGAAAAAAAACCTATATTTGGTAGCCGTTGATAACCCTTGAAATGTAAGATCTGCTATCTGCTCATTACTCAGGCTCAAACTATAACATCGACTGCGGATGTAACGAAACCTTTGAATATATTCTTTAGCTGATTCCCCTTCTTGCTGTTTGATTGATATCAAGTCTGCAAGCTTCAACTCACCAACCTCAGCAAAGAAGTACATGTGAAACTGTTCCTCAAGATCGGCCCAACCTCTGGTAGAATTTGGTGGTAATGACGAAAACCATGTGAAGGCCGATCCAGTTAAGGACAATGGAAAAAATCTAACTTTTAGAGCTTCTTCAGCCGATGCCTTCCCACATTGAGCTAAAAAGCGGCTGACATGTTCCATTGTAGATACACCATCTTGCCCTGAAAACTTGGAGAAGTCTGGGACCTTGTATCGGCTTGGAAGTGGTACTCTATCAAACCATTCAGGATATGACGGTCGATACACAAAAGTTTGATGTTTGGGTTTAATTCCAAACTGCTCCTCCATTACCTTTGCAACAATATCGGCCCAATCTTCTTTAGACTGATATTGTAGAGTTTTCTCTGGCTGATAATGTTGTTGTGGCTCTTCATATTGATATGCTCGCCCCCCGAGCCAATATTGTTGTTGCCGATGATGATGATATTGCCTATGCTGACTTCTTAATGCAATCACCCTGGGAACCATCTTCTTAATCAAACCATGTAATGTACTCACCAAAACTCTAGATAGATCGAACACAGCGTGATGAATAATTTTATCAACCATCTCTTGAAGTATCTTGTCATCCATCGTCTCAGTAGACTGTCCCTTGTCTTCATTCATCGGCTTGAGAGATTGCTCTTCCTTGGCCTTGACTTCTTTATCAGATATTGTGGGTTCCACAAACCGTGTAAACAATCATGAGGTCCCCCCTGGCATGCCAAAAATGTGTTGACGCCAAATTCGTACCGCCGCAAGATGTGTTGACATCGAATCACACGCTGGCCTGGGAGATTGAATCACGGAATGATCATGAAGAAGAGAAGAAAATTCGGATCACTTGGATGTGGCGGAAGCAACAGGATGACCATGCCACCTCGCCTCCACACCACGCCGCCGCACCGAGCCTCCACCGGGCGCCACCACCATTGCTTAGCGTCCCCAGCTCACTACCGTGTTGAGTTTCGCCCCTCCTCACCACTGCGTGAGGCCACCGAGCACTGCTTCCCCTTGCCACGCCTTATGCCTCCTCCGCCGTCGCTGCCTTGTCGCCATGCCAGCACGAGGTCGACATATGGTGCCTACACGCCACCTCCTTGTCGCCAGGAGAGAGAGTGAGGGAGATGAATTGATAAGGGAGAGAGGGAGAGAGTGAGGGAGTGGCCAGTCCTATATATATATATATGTGTGAAAGATAGGTGATGGTTCTATTATAGAACCGATACCTTTCTATCCATATAGGTGTCGGTTCTAATATAGAACCAGTACCTTTCTATCCATATAGGTACTGGTCTAGTCAAGAATCGACACCTATCCACTTCCCCCATTTTCTACCTTTAATAAATAATTTTGCATATTTACTTCTTTATATAAAATGACCTTATTTTTTTAAATGTATTTTCTTTCTTAAATAAATCTTCTACTTTATTATCTTCTGCTTCATTACTTTATTATCTTAAATAAATCTCCTATATTTGTAAAAATACAGTATAAAGGGCCAAAATAAGAAATTAAATTAAACAATAATATGTTTCAAATTTTGGTGATTTAAATTAAACAATAATTGCACAAATCAATTCATTAAATTACAAATTAATTTAAACCCTAACTACTGGCCCTCCTTCATGATCACTCCGTAAATACAAGGATTCTTCATTTTCTTCATCTGCTTCATCATTTTCCAATTCGACACCAGTTATGGGTGGCGGTTCCTCATCGAGTTGATCGTACTCATCTTCATCGACGATATTCTTCATTACAACAATACTTTGCTTGCCTTCAAAAACAACATGACGTGGCTTGGCAGATTTCATGAGTGATGGGTCTTTGACATAGAATACTTGTTTAACGGATTTTGTGAACACGAATGGCTCATCTTCATAGCCAACATCCTTGAGGTCAACGATGATCGTTTCATACTTGTCAACCTTCAACCCCCTTGGAATTCTTACCCACTTGCATGGGAATAGAGGAACTTTGAAGGCTCCATAATCTAGCTCCCAAATTGACTATATGAAATCGTAATAAGCCTGCTTGTTGCTGCTATCATCGTAGGCGTCTATCCATACACCACTATTTTGATTTGTGGTATTCTTGTCCTGGTCATCGGTGTAAAAAGTATACCCGTTTATCTCATAGCCTTGATATGTGTGGATTGTGTTGGATGACCCCCGAGACAAAGAAAACAGTTGGTCACTATCAATGTCTGCAGTTGTTAGGTACTCCGTCAACCACTTCCCAAATTAAAATTTATGCTTCTTCGCAAGCCATGCCTCTGATTTCCTAGGATTGTCATTATGGATTTTATCCAAGTGCATGTCCGCATAAGAAGCCACCAAAGTCGTTTGCCATAATACTGCAAAATCTTCTTGTCTTATGGTTTCTTGATCGGGGGACAATTCTCTTATGGCCTAATGTTCCTTTTCCAAACATCATGCCCTCATGATGGGGCACAATCACATTGATAGGTTTCAGATCCATGTAATATATATAGAATTATACCACCTCCTTTATTGCATAACCCTTGACGATGCTGCCTTTGGGTCACGATTTGTTTCAGACATATTTCTTTACAATGCCCATAAACCTCTCAAAAGCCCACATGCTATGTAGATACATTGGGCCTAGGATCTTTACTTGTTCCACAAGATGAGCTATGAGATGCACCATGATATCAAAAAATGAGAGAGGGAACAAAATCTCAAGCTGGCAAAGTGTTAGAATCACGTCCTCCTGAAGCTTGTCAAACGAACCCGGATCGATAACCTTCTGATTCATCGCTTTGAAGACTGGCACAACTTGATGATTGGGTCTCAGACCTTTTACGGAAGGATACCTCTAATTGCGACCCGTAGTAGTTGCGTTATAAGCACATGGTAGTCATGTGACATCATTCCAACCAACCTCTTATGTTTCATGTTAACCAATTTCTTAATGTTTGCACAGTAACCTGATGGAACTTTGACACCCCGCAAACATTCAACATACTCAGTTTTTCTGCAGCCCTAAGAGTGTAGCATGCTAGGAGAGGTAGTAGCAGCCATTTTCTTTGTCCTGAGGATGCAACTCTTTCCTGATATTCATGCCTTTAAGGTTTCTCCATGCTTGCAAAGTGTCCTTAATTTTGCCGTGTGTATTCAACAATACCCCAATCATGCTTTTGCACACATTCTTCTCCACGTGCATCACATCGATTGCATGACGGATATCCAAGTCTTCCCAGTACTGTAAGTCCCAAAAGACTGATTTCTTTTTCCAAAGAGGGGTCTCACTGCTTGATGTGGATGCATGTGTGCTTCCACTCTCTTTACCCAATATAACTTCGATATCCTTCACCTTCTTCCAGACATCACTGCCGGTTATGAATATTGGGTGTGCTCCCTCTTCCACCGTCCCGTCGAAATCTCTTGTATTTTGGCGGTACAAGTGATTTTGTCTGAGGAACCTTTGATGGCACATGTACATGGTCTTCGGCAGTGATTCAGCCACTTGCCTTCTGTTTGGGCCATGCATCTTACACATGCTTTCATGCCCTTCACCGTCTAGCCTAATGTGTTACCAAGTGATGGGTAGTCTTGTATTGTCGTTAATAAAATAGCCTGACATGTGCAGTACTCTTGTTTGTACGCATCCCACATCTTTACACCATTTGTCCATAGTATCCCAAGATCTTCTACCAGCGGCTTAAAGTACACATCGATATCGTTGTCAGGTTGTTTAGGCCCTTGAATTAGAAGTGGTATCATGATGTACTTACACTTCAAACAGAGCCAAGAGGGAGGTTGTAGATAATAACACCCACTAGCCAGACTATGACAACTGCTCATGTCACTAAAAGGATTCATGTCGTCTGTGTTGAGCACAATCCTCACATTCCTCATATCATACGCAAAATGCTTTCTATGCTTCCTGCCTATCTTTTTCCATTGAGATTCATCAGCTGGGTGCCTTACCATTCCATCTTTTTTGCATTCTTCGTCGTGCCAACGTATCAACTTAGCATGTTTCTTGTTTGCGAACATACGTTCCAAATGAGGGATGATTAGAAAAGACCATACCACCTTCACCGACACTCTTTTCATATTCACTGTACCATTACTTCCACCATCATTGTCTCCACACTTATACCGAGAAGCCTCACACACTGGACATTGGTCCAACTGCATAATCACCCCGGTAAAGAATGCAATTATTTTGACAAGTGTGAATTTTCTCTATCTCAAGGCTAAAGGAACAGATAACTTTCTTCACTTGATACGTTGTTTCTAGCAAGACATTACCTGCAGGAAGAATTTGTGTCAATAGCTCTAGCAACTCTGTGTAGCTCTTATTTAACCATCCATTGCTTGCGTTTAGGTAAAGTAGAGATAGGACCACATGCAACTTGTGCTCCGCCTTACATCCATTGTAAAGTAGATTTTTTGAGTCCTCCACCATGGTTTTGAATTTGGAATATTCCCTATCAATAGTGTCAATCCTCTCCCCGTCACGCAACATCTATTCTAGATCAACTTCACCATGATCAACGTATGTTTGGTCATCCTGCTCACAGCCGACATCCTCATTCGACACGTCACTATTGCCTGCAGTTCCCTCGTCTTGCTCCTCTTCGCCAAGAAACTCATGACATCTGAACTTTGGCATAAAACCCCTTGTAAGAAAATGTGCATGGACCCGTTGCGTCGGAAATTGCTTATCTTTCTTGCAATCAAAGCTTGGACACCATAGATAATCTAACGTATTAAATGAGTTTGTGCTTGTCGCCACGGCAACAAGAGACGTTACTCCCGTTATATGTTCCATAGAGTCACAATTCGCTTCATACAACCATTGTAGATCCATTACAAACGATGGGTGTCTATGAATATTACTTAATATCAATTACCCTGAACGATACAAATTCAATTTACCTCTACGAATAATCTTTCATAATTTAACTACTATAACATGAAGTAATTAGGATTTTATAATTTACAAACAAATTGAAATAATTAAAATGATAGATCTTCAATAATTTAATTATTATAATGTTACGTTACTCCTCTCTATACTACTATGTGAATATTTTTTATAGCATCCAATAATAAATATTATATACAATGTGAACTATTGTCATGTCCATACTTAAATTCAAATTATCATGTGGTAATCCGAGGGTGGATCTAATTAAATGAACACAAAAAAGATTAAAAAATTACCCCTAGAAAACAAATATAAATAATTGTTTTGGTTGCGCACTTTATATATATATACACACGTAGTAAACAGTTCACATTCAACAACCAAGAATGAAACAGAGTGAGAAATAATTAATACTAACCTCATAGCTTCAATCTCCAACAAACCAAAAAAATTAGAGCAAAACCCCTCCTTCTCAAGCTGGTCGAGCAAGAACAAGAGCAGTACAAGAGGCACTGCTCTGTACTTTGCTCAATCAACTTGAGAGGAGGGGAACGAGTTGTATATGTGTTGAGCTTATAGGTACCGGTTTTTAAATAGAACCGGCACTATCTCTGGCAGCTATATAGGTGCCAGTTCTCAAAGTAGGTCCTCCAACGGTTACTTCAGGGGTGGAGGGCACATAGATACCGGTTCTTAAATAGAACCTGTATCTTTTTTGGACAACCTCAAAGGTGTCGGTTCTAAAGTGGAACTCACAAACAACCACTTCGATGGGACAACAATCAAAGGTGTTGGTTTTGGATAGGAACTGACACCTTTCTCTAACAGGACAAGTAGGTGCAGGTTTCTATTCAAAAACCGACATCTTTCACCACAAAGGTATCGGTTCCAGCCTGTGGCACCCAACGAGCGCTCATTTCGGCGGGAAAAGCAAAATAGGTGTCGATTTTATCTGTTCCGACTCCTATAATATCGTCCTCTATGTGTCTTTCTATAGTTATGGTAGTGCTTGATCGTATGGATAAATTAAATATTTTATAAAATAAAATTAACAAATAACTAAAAATAAAATAAATAGTCTAACTAATAAGTAAAAGATTTTTTAAATAAACATATTTTTCAAAAGCAAATAATATATTTTAATAATTCGATACATAATCTGAAAATAACATGAGTGCACGACGCAGGAGGTGCCTCCCAGGTTTTGGCTCTTGTTCTAGATTGCGATTTGTAGTAGTTTGACTACGTACGTGATCCACTTGACCCATATATGAGGTCAGCTGATTCACCGCGAGGCACACTATCACTGACCGTGAGAGCTTCTACTTTGTTCTTTTTGAGTAAATTGCATATTGGTCTACGTGTGATTACCAAGGTTTCGCCTTAACCACCCACTCAACAAACTTTGTTGAAGGAGTAGTTCAAGATAAAACTTTGGTAATAATCTTTCTTTTTCTAAAAAAGGAAACCTCTATTTGTCCTAGCTAGGTACTTGCTGTTTTCCTTTTCAGCGTCCAAACATTCATGTGTTTTGGACGACTTACCTAACATGATGCATAGTAGTAGTAGTAGACGCATTGTATAATCTCTTCTTTTGAAGTACAGCCATTACGGGCACGTATCTGTTGCCTTGCACTATAATTGGAGTGGTACTGTGGTAGCTAGGGTACTTTTTATTTTCTTTGCTGCTTGACTGTCTCCCCAACTGCATTTACTGATGTCTTCACTCCTTTACCTTTTTGTTGTTGTGGTTATAAATTTTTTTCACAATTTTGGAATGCCTATTTTTTATAGGAAGAGTAAAAGTAATTTAGAATCTACTCCAAAAATGCTCATCCATCAAACCACAATGGACAAATGAATTGCAACAGGACTTTGTTTCAACCAACGAAAGATATCATCAAAATAAATTTGGTTTTAAATGGATTGGAAACAAATGCCCGATTGGCACATGTATGGCCAGGCATGCAAAACGCTCTCCGAAGTCTGCGGTTAATCTCTATAGGATTTTGTATATAATTTAGGAAAAATAAGTGATTTTTGAAAAGTCACCGTGGCAACAGCCAGAGCTTTGCCTTCATTTTTTTTTATTAGAAACAAATGCCCATTTGGAAGTTTTGAAGTTTAATTGTGAAACAAGAGCACACACCTCAATGTAGCCACAAAATATCAAAATGGCTGTTGTCTTGTGGGTGCTAGAGAGCCGCTATTGAAATTTCGGGAACAAACTTCCAAATTTTGAAAAACTTTGATTTATCGTTGGGTTCTAAGAGCATCACCTCAGTGGCATGCCACACATGCTGATGTGGTTCATCAATCCTACACCGACTGACAAGTGAGCTTCAGTCTGATATTTTCTTTTTTCACTTTTTCTTTTAATTTTCTTTTCTCTTCTTCCTTCGGACGCCTGGGCTCCATTTGTGTTATGCCACGTCAGCGCCACATTGGATGTTAAGAGGGGTCATGGCAATTTGGATCAGAATGGCACACCTTAACAAGTTTTGGAAGCTAAATCTGCATTTTCAGAGTTTGGGACCTATATGACATGGCTGCAGAAGTTTAGGGGCCAGGTGTGTACTTTACACTTTTTAAAATAAATTAGAAAAAATTCCCAATTGACAAATGTATGGCTAGGCATGCGCAAAACGCTCTTCGAAGTCTCCAGTTAGGAAAATAAGTAATTTTTGGATATGTCGCCGTGACAACAACTAGAGCTTTGCCTTCATTCCTATCCATATGAAAAATAAAATAGCCATGCACAAAGATGCTCATAATATTTCTTTTTAAAAGGCACACCTCAATGTGGCCACTAAAATGCTAAAAGGGTTTGTTGTCTTGCAGGTGCTAAAGGGCCATGTTTGAAATTTCGCAAACAAACTTCCATAATTTGAAAAAAGTTCTAGTTTTGTCATTGGGTCTAAGAGCATCACCAACATCTGTCTAATACGGCTTCTAATCCTCAAAGTTGGTTCCAATAGTTTTTATGATTGGCTTCCCGAAAATTGGAATCCCTTTCCTTCTTCTTCTCGCTCTCCACTAGTAGGGGAGGGTGCCAGCTCCCAACAGCATGGACAGAGTGTGGAAAGAATGGCGCGTGGGGTGAGATTGCACCCGGGAGGAGGTGCAGCGCAATTTTTGTTCCTTCCGTTCATAGCATGAACCTACTTGTATTATTGGGATCAATTTGTTTATATGTGTTGGAGAGATGAATATATTCACACCTTAGGGTCCATTCTTTACTCCCCCTTCCCAACTTCTACCCACTCGTTTTCCACGCGCATATTTTTAAATTGCTAAATTGTGTTTTTTGCGAAAATTTTCTATAGGAAAGTTTCTTTAAAAATTATATTAATCTAAATTTTAAAAAATTAGCTAATACTTAATTAATCATGCGCTAATTCATCGTTCCATTTTGCATACCGAAGAGGAAAGGTTCCTAACCCCTCCAAAAGAACGCAGAGATCCTAAAAATGTAATGTTGGGACATACTTTTAGACATCTGTTGATGATGCTCTAAGAGGTCTGACACTTTGATAAAATCCGTAAATCCCTATCCTTTCATCTATCAGTGGGCCTGGGGCCACAAAGGTCCACTTCTCAGGATATAAAAAACCTAAATCCCTAGCCTCCGAACCCCTCCTTCCTTGTCTAGACATTCCTCTTCCTCCTAGCGTGGTGGCGGCGACAGCGGCGCTTGCTTGCCTTTCCTAACGTGCTATTGTTTCTCCCCTACGCACCTTGCCATGGCGTGGTCTCCTTGGAGCAAGAGGAGCACTGGTTCAAAGCCTATATGCGCTCAACATCATGGAATCCAGGTACATCTCCATTCCTATTTATTCTTCTTGTCTTCCTTGTTCCGCTAGCCGATGAAATCAGTGTTTAAGAAGGCGCTAGGTACAAGTCTAGTGGTAGGATGGATCCTAGAACATAGGCCATGTATAGAATGTACTATGGAGGTTAGATTCGTTGGGCGGGAAGGTGGATTTTGCCACCAGCGAGATGATTCGACGGATGAAGGATGATTTGGCAAACAACAAGAAGTGTTATAAGGAGGAATTGGATCTGGCTGATGAGATCAATTGGACGGTGTGCTCTCCTTGTCTTGGTTTTATACGACTGCTCGTGGTTATCGCTATTTAACTTTGCTTTCTAGGGTTTTTGTTCCTTACAAATAGTTTTGGTGAGCATTTAGACCAGTAGGCAACGAATACCCATTCCCCATAGACCTACCTAGCACTTCAAGCAGCAACGAGCCGCGGGTGGTACATCAACGCTTAGTGTAGATTTCTTGAAGAGTGAATGAAGTCACACTATAAATGCACCAAAATACAAAACATGTATTTAAACTTCAAACTTTGTAGAAATTTCATTTGAAACCTCCATCATAATAAGGAATTACTATCTCCCTTGCGATTTTTTAGGCGTGTTGAAAGTTCAAAGAGAGTATGTATAAATCGTTCGCCACATTTTCTAAACAAAATAAGTCAAATTAATAACCCACTTGATGAACAACAATCTCGATTAACAACGGATGGCTTACACTAAAACCATGTCAAACCCATCAAACTTACAAAAATACTACAAAACGGTACCGTTTCAACGGAATAGCTAATGTTATGATAATGCCAGCATAATACCTAGGTATTAAATCTGGTACCGAAGACACCAGATCTAGTACCTTGTTGATGTCAGCATAATAACTAGGTATTAGATCTGATATCTACTAGTATCATATCTGGTACTGAAGATATTAGATCCGATACCTATGGTATTATGCTGATGTTATCATGATATCTAGACACCAGATCTCATACCTACGAGGTATCATATTTGGTATCAGAGGTATCAGATTTGGTACCTATATAGTATGATGCTAATGTCATACACATTAGCTATTTCATTGAAACATTATACCATTCTATGGTCTCCTTTTAAAACTTACTAACAAGATTTTAAAACAAATGGCTTAATAAGAGCATAGAAATATAGTTAAAATTCATTTTGAAAATAGAACAAACAAAATTAGAACGAAAATCCAATTAAAGTTACAACACACATTTATATAAATTACACAGTAAGAATATTGTATTTCTATACTCGTATAAAATGCAATGGTGATGATAGCGAACCAAATCTGTTGTAATTTTTACCAACTCTTTTTTAATTTAATGTTATAAAATAGTCCTACTATATATTGTAAATATCTTATTTTATCTCTCTATAATTTAAGTTTATCAGACTAAGACATCTATTGGGATAAAATCGTCAAAAAAAAACTTATAGTTAACTTGTTCCAAACAATGTTAACATATTTATAATTTATTTTTATCCGTGAGTATAATGTAATTTGTGGTCCATACACTTTCATCACTGTCTGTGTCATACTTATAAAAGTAGAGCGGTCCGCCGATGATGCCGCTGGTCCTTTTTGCTGTGCATGCAAATGATGCAAATCGACCATCAGGAAACACTAAAGATAAACTATGATTAAAACGAATACCGAAGAAGCACAAATCTAAAAAAACAGAAAATCAAAGGTAAAAAAACCCAACTAATTTTTAATGCAAAATATGTCTATACACTTCAACTAATAACTAATAAGAAATATAAATGGCTAACCCACAAACCCAATTACCACTTAAATAAATGAGTTACCCATTTATTTAACTTTTAAATACTTATTTAACTTTTAAATGGGTTAGCCATTATTCACCATTCTAAAGATACAGCAATCGGCACGTACATCAGAGTAAGTACTGAAATGGACGGTATTAGTTGTAATTTTGAACTATCAGTGACCAAATAACGGATGCTTAGAGCCTATGCAACAGTTGCCTAATACCCTCTAAAATCTTTATTTTTAATTAATTTGAACGAAATTTATCTTTTAATAGGTTGTCTATCTCATTCAAAAAAATTGCAATATCAATTTCGCGTCATTGCGCTTCTTCCCACGCGCGTTTTGTGTCGTGCGCCTGTCCTACTCGTCCCCCGCCGTCGCATCCTCCCCCGCCTCCTCTATCATCGCCGTCCCTTCTCGCCCCTCCTCATACAGGACCGTCACATCGCCTCTCCCCGTCTCCTCCTCGTACCGACGTCGTTGTGCTCCTCCCCTCCCTTTCCTTCCCACCGCCGCATCCTCTCCTGTCGCCGCATCATCCTATAGCGCCATCGAAATCAGGCCCAAAGCAATTTTAAATTTATGGGAAACCGAATTTTAAGACTTCTATATTGGGAATTAAATTTTTTTGAAATGACTAAAAACACAATTATTAAGAATTTATTTAGTCATTCTATTGTATGTGCTCTTACGTGTCCCGCTGCCAAAGGCCGAGGAAAGGCAAAATCTGCCGTTCGGCTAATCCTCCGTTATACCTGTTAATTTCACGTCTCACAACTCATAAAGAGTAATCTCTCTCTTTTTAAGTACCATTTTAATTGCTCCTCTTTTTTATGAGCACATCTCCGTGGCCGGACAAAATGCTTGTGGCGGTCATCCAGTGAGCAAAGTAGCAGCGGCCTGGCATTTCTCCATGTACTCTCTCCATTCCCGTATAATAGTCAATGTTTGACACGTACTGTTATAACTAGACCACTAATAATTTTAAAATGATTAGACTACCGAGAGCAAAACTTAAGTTTATATTTAGAATACTATACACTTTAACAATAAATATAAAATATATATTTTATGTGTTTATAAGTTTTTTTATAAAAAAACGAATGGTTAAAGGTTAAATAAAAATAAGGTTTGGTGATAAGTAGTTAAGAACGAAGAGAGTGTCTATTTATAAAAATGTGTGAGCTAGCTCGGCAACTACTCCCTCCATCCTATAAGTACTTTTGTGATTGAGCGGAGATTAATAAAATAGATGTATTTAAATGATAAAAAATATAATTAATTGAGATGAGAAAGTAGATGAATAAAATTAGAATAGTGTATTACTGTAATTATGATTAGTTGAGAGTAAGATATTTCAATGTAAAACCGAGATGTTGATCCGAAGGATGCGAATTGACGGTGGATGTGCCAGAATGACAGCCTTTGCCGTTCCTCTGCCAAAGGATAGGTTTTGAGCGGAGATCAATAATAAAGTCGGTAAATTTGAAAAATAAATTATTGTAATTGGTTAAGACATGAAAGTACGTGAAGAAATAAAATGGATGAGGGCTAGATTGATTAAAAGGATGAAGTAGGCAAGAGAATATGTTTTTCTCTTTATATAAATTTTGCTAGAAATTGATTTACATTTAGGACGAGGGCAGTAGAGAAAATAGAATGAAAACTTGAAAACTATTGTTGTTGGATCGAAAAATGAATACGTGAGATTTGTTCATGTCATCGACAATAAAAAATGAATACATGAGAATAAATTTCTTACTTTTAGTGATGTGAACAAATCTTAAGGTTTTTTATCTAACAATAGATTTGAAGTTATCATTTTTACGTTGGGAGTGGATTTAAAACACTTGAGCAGATACATATCATCCAAATAATTATAAAAAAATAAAAAATTAATAAGATAGTTTAATATTTACAAACTTGTAAGTTAAAATTTAACTTTCTACATGTTGCAACGAAAAACAAATTAAACTATGCTAGTTAACGTATATTAACCAATCTTGTTAATATTTTTAAATTATTTTATAAATATTGGGATAACCTATGATAAGGAAATGTTCCTCGAAAAATTTAGAACCGTTTTCTGTTTAGGCCACATATTTCGCCGAGAGCTAGTAGGATGCGAAAGTAGAGGGCAGAGGATACGCGTCCCCCAAACGTCAACCAAAAATGACTGATGCGTCGTCTCTTGTTCGTCTTGGGTGGTGTGGACTGTGGACTGCCGACTAGTATGAGTAGAGGAGACAGGAGGACACAAAACCCCCCATTACTTGCTCCCCCTTCCTCCTCCGCCTCCTCCTACCTCGCACGCACGCAGCCTCTGTCTCGCTCTCGTCTCGCCTTGGAGCTCTGCCCGCTCACGCCGCCACCTCCGCCTCCGTGGAGGGGCGGACGGCGCAATGGTAAGGATCCCGTCCTCCTTTGCTACCTCCTACCCTCCCCTCTTGCGTGGCTGGGTTGGGATGGGTTGGGTTTGGTTGTGGACGCTGCCGTGATGATCACCGCGCGCGCTTGTTCTCGGTGTGGGGCTTGGGGCCTGCGTCCCTCCGCTTCTTGGGCCATCTGGGTTTCTGACCGTAGGCCGCGCCTCGGTGTTGGGGGAATCGGTGGCTGCGGGGGAATGGATTTCGCGTTCTTGGAGGGTTGGGTTTTGGCGGTTGCGTGATCACGCCGTGTTTTCTCGCGGGAATCTTGCGGTATCATCCGTTCTTGGGCATTCTTGTTCCTGCATTCTAAAGCCTTGTTGGCTTCCTTGCTGTGGAAACTGGAAAATGCGGTGAAAAGATAAGGGTTTAGCGTCGTTTCTTGTGCATTTCTGTGCCAAAACCGTAGCTTTTTAGCACTTCGAATCAAGAAATCTGCTCTGATTCTGTGGTGGTGCGAATGACACCCAGGGGTTGTTTCAATCCATATGCATTTCTTAGTTAAGAGATTACCGAAATCAATCAATTCGATTCCAAAGCTCATTGCTAAACTAGCACAAGAACAATGGGCACTTGGCAGTTGTAGCATTTAGTGCACAGCTTACAAGTATGGTCTAAGATTCCCCTGCTGCTGTAACTCCTTTTAGCATGGCCAAACATTTTGGCACTTGCATCTTAGCTGCACATGCCCCCTCTGAATTTTGGCATGAAGTTTACATACATGATATTTTGTTTACACTGCAGAATGAAATGGTTTGTGGGACATGCGGCAGTGGGCATGACCAAGCTAGAATGGTAAAATGTATTCGGTGCAATGTCTATCAGCATTGGTAATCCTTTCTTTTTCCTACACTGTCTAAATTTCCTATTTATTGACTTGTACATAGACATCTGCCTTCATACACACACGTATTTATTTATACCAATTCCTTGCTAGCATGTGTTATTTGTCAGAATGCTTGGAGAGAAAACTGACCTGTAAGGGAAACAGAAAATATCTGATATGAAATTCGTGTGGTTTTTTAATAGAGCAAAGGACGCAAAGACATTTTATTGCTGGTCCTGAATGTATCATTTCCATTTTTTGACCTGACATATAAACGTGTCCTTATCCATTAGCTTTTAAAGTTATTTAGGGAAGCTCCCGCTGTTGATTGTTTAAACATATATTCAAATCACTCAAAGATTTTCCATTTGCATTTGAAGTTATTGCTTGCCAGTGGTGACATATGATGTTCCTGATGAATGGTGTTGTTGTGAGTGCCAAAAAAGGTCCAATTGGGATCCAACTCCTAGTCAAGGTAATATTTTTTGTCATTTAAATAGTACAAACAATCTCATTTTTTGGAGTTAAGAGTGTAGCCTTAATTCTTGTCTGCTCATGTGAAGGTGAGCAAACTACAATGCTGGACAACAATATCAGGAATAAAGTCCATCAAGCTGGTCCCAAAATTCCAAACAAGTTTGGAAATGCTAAAGTTAAATTCATTTCTTGTGAAGAGGCGGCATCATTGAACAATAAGGAGAGACCACCACACCGTTGGTCAAAATTTTCTGTGCGGCAGAAAAATAGTCATGTCCGTCCTGCATCTCCTCCAAATGTGAAACAGTTACCTAGTAGGAGTGACACTCGTGCATATAGCCAGTCCCATCGCAAATTTCCAAATGTGCTACAGTCTCCCAGTAGGAGTGACGCTCAAGTGCCTTTTCTGAAACGATGTGCTGGTGCAAGTCATAACCAGGCAGAGATTTCTGGCATAAACATGAAACAGAAAGCACAATCAGGTATTTGATGTACCTAGTGTTTCATTGTCTATAAAATATTAAGCTATTGCATCTACCAGAAATGACATTTACAAGAAAGATAATCAATGGAAAACAGGTGCGACAGAGCGACGTCCATGTAGTAGAAGCAGAGCAATTAGAGAAAAAATTGACCCTCAGGTTCAAAACGAGCAGAGGGAAAAGAAGGTTGTTGGTGCAGATAAAGTAACAATAAACCCCCGGTGTCGGGATGATCATAGAGAAAGGAGTGGATCCAATGCTAGAGGTATTACACATATAGAAAACATTCTCTTGATTGATTTATATTACAATTTTTGATACAGTATATTCTTTTTGTTGGCAGTTACAAACCATAATTCTCAACATAATATATTTTTTGTTCAAATCTCAAACCAGGTTTTCATATATTATTTATTGTTGATGGTCTGTTGTCGCTGCTCTCGTAGATACTGATATTGGACGTGGATCTGAAATGAGTCCGGACAACGATATAGGCATGCCGGTGGTCATCAATTCAAGTGTGGAATATGCAAGACGCCCTCCACCAGAAATTCGTTGGACGTGAGTAACACATGCTATTAGTTTATAATTATTTTATTTCAACAATCTTTACCTTTGTTCTGGTTAAAATGTGAACCCAACTTCTGTTGTGGTTCCCATAGTGTCGTCACTCACTACCACTTCCCTACCGCTTTACAAAACTTTGCATAGGGCCAATGATTTCATTTTCGTTGACTGTTACTCCAATGACCTACATTATAACATGTGCATTCAGTCATTACTTGACTGAAGGTCTGCAGCAGATATGCGTCTACTATTGGTAGGATTTAGCATGTCTCAAGTTGACATTGATGAGAAATTAAACAATCTCCTACAACAATTTCTTTCCTCACTAAATTGCAGATATGGAGTTATACCTTTCGAAATATAACAATTGAATAGTATGGGTGTTTTATGTGGTTGCATGCTACTGTGCATGTAGTTTATTTTCTTATACATATATCATATATGTATGTAGGTCTGTCGTTGATCATTTTCAGAGTATAGATTCACAAGGGTTCTCTTTTTTCTGGAACTAAAAATCGGTATCTGCATAGTCAACTTTGATACATGTTTATGCCTAAGGTAACAAATGAACAGCCTCGGTTCTGCTAGCTATATCCCAATGGGACTAGATTTATTCTTTGCTGGCTAATCAAGATTGGCAAAAGATCCACATGACCCACATAATTCAAAAATATGTCAGAACTAGTTATTGATCTATTGGACATAATGTAGTCTCATTCATTGTTGCGCAATAAATGTCCATTTTCATTGTAATTTCACGATGAAAGTTCTCGTCCAAAAACAAACACGATGAAAGTATACAAAGGAAATCAAGGGTGTAATTAGGGTAATATTTTCACTCTGTACCCCTTAATGCTGTAACAAATTTAAGTTATATTGCACCCTTATTTATGCAAGCCTATCTCTTTCTCTAGGCATGAGCATGTGAGCCATGCCCATGCAGATGAAATCCTTACTTTCTCACTCCATTTGTTTCTAAGGTGCACTATTTGAAGTAAGACCTGCCATTTCAAGGCTATCGGTAATTGATATTAGTTTTGGCTAAATTGAAATTCATCAGCTATTCAGGAGTGTAATTAACTACATATAATTATATGAGTAAGCAGGAATATTGTACTCCCTCCGTATACGAAATAAACGTCGTTTAGGACAAGATTTTGGTCAAACATTGGGAATATAAATCATGAATAATTTTTAAGTTGTTAAGTTTGGAAATGTGAAAAATATATGAATAAATTTATCTTGAAAAATACTTTCATAATAATATACACATATCATTATATAATACATATTTTTGTAATAAGAAAAAGTCAAAGTTATGTTTTGGAGACCGTGTCGCTGTCCTAAACGACATTTATTTCGTATACGGAGGGAGTATGGTTGAAATATTGTCAACTGACCATTCTTTCCAAATTGGCATCTGTAATCCTCTCAAAAGTAAAAGAAACACTGAAACAATAGCTCTCGTAATCCCATAGGAAAAGAAAAACAAGTATCAGTAAAATGCGTCTATAAGTCATTGATTCCATGTGTTTTCTCCCGGCAAGTTTGGTCGTTAATCCTTCAAAGGTTGGGGCGGTCTTCCATACTCGCTTCTCTAACGGTTCAGGGTAGTGAGAGGCATTGAAAAGGACTCAAAAAAAAGGTTTCAATTTGCTTGTTATACATGTGGCTTGGAGATCTGGATGCATAGGAATGGTTGTGTGTTTGATGGCATAAGTCCTAGTGCGATGTCCGTAGTACAAGCAGTGGCAAATGAAAGTGCCCTTTGGTGCTTGGCTGGAGCTTCTAAGCTCTGGGATTTTCTCATTTTGTTGATGGTCGTTGCCGAGTAAGGGGGTTGTTCCGAGGCTTTTGTAATTGTAAGAATGGTTTGAGTTTAGGGCTGGGGTTTCTTTCCCATTCCCGGTGTTCTCTCTACTGCTTGATGAAATGATATGCAGCTATCCTGCATGTCCAGAAAAAAAAACAGACATAGATTCAAGTCAGAACTTAAGGATCGCATACTAAATTGGATAAATAACAATATCACATAATTCAGTAGTAATTCTATATTCATTATCTCCTTGTAGGCTAGCTGCCTGAAGACAGAAACACACTAATGCCCATTTAGTAGTCAGTGTGACTTTTTACTCTATGAGGTAGCATGTCACCTTTTTAAACATCTAGGTCCTCGAATATAATGGATGATTTATGTTACATGGTGTACCTTAAAATATAATCACTGTGCCAAGTTGATTGTTTCAGTAAGAGTTTATTTTATTATGTTCTCCCCTATCTTAGGTTTTTATAATTTAGGTACTTTAAATGCTATCCATCTTTATTATCTTGTTCAGCATTTATTTCATTTGTTTAATTGACGTTTCTTTTGCATGGGAATTTTACCCCTTTTGTATGCTATACCTCATATAATTGATTTATTTTCCAGAGATGATTAATAATACATAATAAAGTGAAATTTTCTGATTTTCTTTTGCTCTTAGGGGATGCTTTGTTGTCTCCGATGGATCAAACTGTAATCTTGGTGATTATAACGCTTACTTCCCATCAAAAGTGTCGTCTAAAATTCTCAATGTCGTCAAGAGCATGCCTAGCAAGATAAAGTTGGATATATTGCCTCGAATGGATGAATGGCCAAAATCTTTTGAGACAAATCCACCAGTTTATGAAGACATTGGCTTGTTCTTCTTCTCCACTGAACTTGACCGGTAGGGTTTGTACTGGTTTTGTTGACAAATACTCTGTGGTTATATGCTATTTCATATTCTTGCTTTCTTGTCAATACATATATGAATGTTGATGCATTTCTCTCATATTTTTAGGAATGAAAAGAGGCAACCTCATCTCATGGAGACGAGCTGCAATTTTGTTATGAGGGCATATATCAACAATATGAAGTTGCTGATATATTCCTCAGAAGTGCTTCCACCTGATTCCCAGTGTTAGTGTTTTTACCCTCTATTATGATTTCTGCCAAATCTACAAAAGAAAAAAGTCTGCATTCCCATAAATTGATTTTTCATACTTTTGTGCTTCATTAACTTTTATTGTGAGTCTGTAAAATGATATATTTTGGTTTGAAAAGATAAAATGTAATACGACTTATAGCTAGGTTCTAATTTCTACCATGGTAACAGGGATTGACGGAGAGAGCTACTTATGGGGTGTCTTTGTGGAAATCAAGAGGAAGCACAAGTGTATGCGATTTGGTTCACTTTCTGCATGACCTCTTGCTTTCCCTGGGCATTTAATAGTCCACATCAGTGAAAGGTATATGGGTCTGTCCATTATGATTCATGTGATAGTTTTTGCTTAATGTTGTGTTAATAGCTTTTTCTCTCTTTTTCTTGGTTTTGGTATATTTTCTCTAAAAAGTTTCATTCCTCACAGTTAACTCTTTAGATTTATATGTCCCTAAGTTAAAGCGCATGTAGAATATTCCCATTGATATTTAAAAAACTACTGCCCTACTTTAGGGTATATCTTTGGCTAGCTTTGACTAGTTTTACTGCTGGGTAAGGGAATTGTTGCCAGTGCATCAACAGCAACGAAAATAGGAAGAGAGGTGCTTATTTTCTTTATTAATGTGATACTAAATTCCTCCTCAGTATCATCATTTTATGAAATGAGCCTAGCTCACTTGGGGTATGCGGGTGTACATCCCCACCATCAAGTTAAAGTGTTCTTGGATTCACTTGGGTGCCTATCTGTTCTCTATTAATTTGATACTGAGTTCCGCCTTAGTATTCTTCATTGTTTAATATCAAGAAAATCCTTGCTCACTTTGTGCAAAACCAAAGCCAAGCTAATTAAGGGTGGACAAGGAGAGACCAAACATTATGTCATCATTTTGCCAACAATTTGAATTTGAGTAATTCGACGAATTTTGTGAGATAGCATGTGGTGGATTTATTGCCAAAATTTGAGACAGTGGAAGCTTTCTTGATATACGAATGACAAGATGTAGTAGTCTGGAAGTCTGTAATTCTGATATATATCACAAAATATAACTTTGGTCATTCCAACATGTTAGCATCTTTTGTAGAAATTTATGTCAGTGTGTTTGATCATACTCATCTTATGCAGGTGTGGCTGTTTCCATACATAACCGGGAGGATGGTGTTTGGTCCATTTGATCACATGCTGAAGGGAGGAATCTTGAATTGATGATTTGGGGGGATTGTGCCTCATAGGACAATAAATAATTGTTGTTTGGTTCGGAAATTGAACCCAGTCTGTAAAAACTGCATGTTAGTCTCACAGATTGTTGGAACTGCAACCGGCAATGCACTGTTTGTTCTGTTGTAATTGGTTTAGGCATAATGGAGACGTGTTAGGCCTTAGCCGATGTTAGGTACATCATTGCAATGCGCGAAAGGAAAAAAGGGAAATTTAGTTACTAGTTTACGTTTGAATTTGTTCACAGCTGTGTTTGGCTCTTGACTGAAACTGCAGGATGACATACTTTCGTTCTGTAGCTTTGCATATCATTAAACATATTTTGTTGCCGAAGTAAACTTGTGCTGGACATTTTGCTGGGCAGGCACGACAGGTCGACAGGTGTGGCATGTGGCATGGCACAGCGCTTGCCGATGCCTCAACTGCTCTGCTGCTGCCCTACCCTGCTCCCAGTACAGATATTGGTCGTCATGTATGCCATAGTGGCTAGTAGTGCGGCATGGAGGTTTTCCGCGCACAGTTTGTGCCTACGAGAAGCGAGATCACCGGGGCATATATGCAATGCACACATGACAAAAGCTGCATCAATCAGAATAGTACCGATGCTCTGATTAATCAAGTAGTTTAATCCAAGCCAAATGTTCGCTGCGAATTCAGTACTAAATCAACAGAAACACACAACTACTAACCACTTCGCAAAACGAGCTCTTCGCACACAGCTCTTCAGCCCAACCACAAACTACTTTGCTGCAAAATGGGGGGAAAATTACCAATCAAAATCGTCTTGCAAGATCAAAAGCCAACTATATATATGCACGAAGTTGATCAAAAGCCAAAACGTGATGCCACTGAATTATTGATCAGCTAATCCAAGCCAAAAAGTGCAGTTGCAATTCAGTATTTGATCATCAAAAAGCAACTAACAAAATCCCTTTACAAAAGGAGCTCCTCGCACACAGCGTGTTCAGCCTAAAACACAAAGTAAACTCAGATCAGCTGCTAGGAAAGCAAAACCGGGATGCAGGATGAACAGAAACCGAGCAGAGATCAGAGACTGCTCGATCTAACGCTGCTAATTTCTCTTGGCTAGTAGTTGCTGCCCACATCCCCACATCGATCTACCAAAGTTGCTTGCGGTTTGCGATCTCAACGACGGAGATGGAGGGTGATGCGCTGTACCGGGCCTACCGGCGTGGTGTTGCAGGATCATCGGGCTGGGTCTCGCGCAGTCGCGCCTCACGGAGCGGCGTCTTCAATGGCGTCGCGCACGATCTGCTCCTCGGTGGCGACGGCGTCGCGCATCTGCTAAATCTGAATGGCCACCAGCGCCGCATCCATTTCCGCGATGGCGGCGTGCATCATCTCCTCGATCTTCCAGGCCTCCCTCGCGCGCTCCCCGTGGTCGAGGCGCCGCGGCTCATCCTGGTAAAGGCAGTGGACGCAGTCGGCCTGCTGGACCTGGATCCCCCAGATGGCGGAGCTCAGCCTCACCACCGCCGCCATTGTCTGGTGGATGGCATGGCTCCTGAGGACGCTCCACACCGGTCACGTCCCCTCGCCCGGTTGGATGCCGAGGTCGTGGATGAAGTCGAATTTCTCCTGGTCCTCGGACAGCCTGGTGAGGTCGGCCCGTGCGTTCTGGAGTGGCCCGGTGATCCGCGACGGGGATCTCGTACCCGCTGAGGACGAGCTCTATGGCTGCGCCGACCGCCCCTGGGAGCACCGGCGCCTCGGAAAACGCGCTGGCGACAAGCAGCTTCGCAGCCGCTGCGAGGGCGGCGCGGTAATCTGGGTCACGGACGATGGCAAACGCCGTGGCGACCAGGGTCTCGGTGGCGTCGATGTCCTCGCGGAGCAGCGAGGCGGCCTCGGCCGCGTTTAGCGAGGGCGCTCGAAAGGACCGTCGTCGCTCGGGTGCCGATCCCGGCAAGTACGTCGGCCAGCTTCCGCGCGATATCCGTCGAGTCCATCACCTCCTCCGACGCCGCCGCCTCCAGCATCAACTCCTCCGCCTCGTCGACCGGTACGACCGGCACCGCCATCTCCGAAACTCTGTGCGCGTGTGGTGAGAGAGATTCAGGGTGAGAGGCAGGAGGAGAATAGAGTCAGATGCGAGAGGTAAGAGGAGACGGGGCCCATTTATACACTGCAATGCCAAGGCAAGAAGATATTTTTACAGCATGTTAGAGTGGCTAGCTGTGCTTGCTTGCGCGACACGACAGACATTGGTGAGGTTAACGGTACGTCTGCCTCTGATACTGACAACGGGTCCCACGACTGGACCCACGTGCAGTGTTCAAGTACACCATCGGTCTGGTAATACAAGGGATTTTGGCTATGGCTATGCAGCTACATAGCTATTGTTATATTATGTGACGAAGGTAATAATTTTTTGAGACCTTTTACGTTATGAAATCTTTGTCAGGATGGATTTACATTGATATGGAGTAAACGAGGTCGTCGATTGAATGATTGGCCGAGTAGCATCAGTTTTTTAGTCTTACTCATTGCATAATGTAGGTAGTGGTCTGAATCAAAAATATGCCCAATCAAATCATTAGCACTTCAATTAAATATTCTATGTATGTCGTCATTGATTTTTAAAGTGATGTTTTAACATTCGTCTTATTAAAAATTATACAAATATTATTTATTATAAATATTATTTATTTTGTTATGATTTTTTATCATCGAAGAAAGTATAATCTTGATTTACACTATTACATATTATACTAAATTTTTTAATAAGTATAACATAACCAAAAATTTGAATTTTAAATTTTGCTTCCAAAGATATTGAGAAACACCTTTCATAAATAAAAATCCTAGGACTTTCCACTTAGGACCTAAATAAGGCTAATCTAGCCTGTGCACTTATTAAAAACTTGAAACAATTTAAAATTGTCAAATATCGAATATCATTTCCTAAAATTCATTCAACTTAAATGTTGCAACACTACCTATGTCAAAATACATAGATTAATTTGACAAATTGATCTGGATATATGTCATGAACATAAAATTTAATAAACACATTAACTCACAAAAATTATAAATTTTCCCTAATTTTCATTTAACATTTAACCTATATAACACACACACACATATATATATACATATATATGAGATGGGCTACTATGTGGCGCGCCGCACGCCCATCCCGTGTGGCATGAACAAATCTCTAATTTGAAAACTCAAATTAAAAATCCAAACCGTTCAAATTGTTCTATATATTAATATCTCCTTGTAGACTAAATTTTATATTTTTTTGAAATTTTTTACTATTTTATTCGATAGGTCAAAGATACAATAAAATAGGTACTCCAGAAATCGTTGGATTAATGTATTTTTGACCTATCCGATAAAATAGTAAAAAATTTCAAAAAAAATATAAAATTTGGTCTACAAGGCGCTATTAATATGTAGAACAATTTGAGCAGTTCGGATTTTCAGTTTGAGTTTTTAAATTAAAAATTCGGCCATGCCACACGGATGGCGTCATGCACGCACACACACTAGCCCATATATATATATATATATATATATATATATATATATATATATATATATTGTGGAGATGTGTATGGTGAAATGGAAATCCAATATATTAACATCATCTCAGGTCATGCCTAGGTTGATTATATTTTAAATGGGCATTTAGTTGCATCTCAGTAATAAAAACATATATGTAATGTCAAGCCTATATAAAATCTAAAAAATAATTGATGCAAGATAAAATCATGAAAAATTCATGCAAATGCTACTCGACCTTTCCTACTCACTGAAATTTTGGCATAATTTTATCTTTACATTTGATCCCTCAATTGAATTGATCAAAGCAGTCAAAATTTAATTAATTCAAAACCCTAATAGCAAAAGTAATGCATCGTCAAAATAAGCATCAACCCATATGGAAGGGTATACAATAAATAATTTATTCAAATACTAGTTTGTTTATCTTGAATTAATATAGTTTTTTTAGAATTTATCTCATTAGTTTTGACCTTATAAAAATTCAAACTAATTTTAACTAACTTTTTTTCTTTATTTTTTCTGAGATTAAAATATATTAATTTTTTATGCAACTTGAAAAATTGGAAGTAGATACCTTAATTAAAAATCCACCACGATTTTTATCAGCCTTCTAACTTAAACAATTTAGAGAGAAAAATGAAGAATAATTATGAAAATCCTAGGAAATACCCCAAAATTGTTGTTCACCCATTTTCTTACCTATGCCTCTCACCCTAGCCTAGTTTGGCATGACTAGGACCCACTTGATAGTGTCTTTGGCTTGCCTCCACCCTAGTCCACCTCTTTTTCATGAGGGAAAGCTCCAAGCCGGCTTAGGCCATCCCTAACCGAAACTATCAAATATTTTCCATACTTGTCATGTCATATAGACATTATGTATAGAAATTATATATACAATGGATGGTATCTTTAAATTAAATTCTCATCCAATCACATCTCTTCTCTCTCTTTTTATCCACCTATCCCCTTGTTTTCATTTTTTGTTCTTGCATAGACATGGTTTCTTGCATAAGAAATGATTTCTTCATTTTTTTATCTCTCACCTCATTAACTCTCTTGACACATCAGATTTTTTTCTATATGACATCCTATTAAATGCCATGGACACTATCCTGCATGGAGGGTTGAGATTGCTTTTAGCGCACGACCAACGTGTGAAGCGACGTGTCGGCGACCCAAGCTCCCTTCTCTCGCTCTCCATCTCCTCCCAGCTGTGTTGCCTCTCTTCATTCTCCACTCCAGAGCCAATCAAACCAAGGGAGAGAGCTCTAGCTTCTGTCATTCCTCTCCTTTTTGTCTCCGGCCACCGAGAAAGACTACCACACCAATCTCCGTCAAGCCATCGTCATCCCTATGTCTTCCGTACGTGCTCCTTAACCTCCTCAAGACGCCGGTTCCATCCCTACTAATCCCGTCCTTTTCCATGCAGCGGGTGATCGGGAACATGGACCTCGCCATCGTCGCCCTGGAGCGCACTCTGAGCACCGCCGCCATGACGTCGTCGCCGTTCCAGCCACCATGGACCAAATCAAGCTATGTCATCGCGCCGCCGACCTCTTCTTATCATGACCTTAGGAACCTCTCAATAATCCAACTAATGGCACAGCGAGCATGGAGACTGGCATCGTCTTCAACTCCGACCGCCTGTCACCATCACCAATCCCTCCTTCTCTGGTGAGTCCCAGTCCAATTCCTTGCACATACGGCCTTCCTAAGACCCCACTAATCCCATGCATTTGCTCTCTTGCCAACACGATGACTATTTCGAGCTGGCGTCGTCATCTCGGAGTCCATTGCCACCACCACCATGCATGCATCACTGCTGCTGGCACCTCATCGGCCTTTTCCATCTTTGAAAATCGATTCGTTAGGTTACCTGGTTCCTAGTAGGATGGCATGCATGCAACGATATAGCGATACCGAGGCCCTAGCCTGACATGCATTGGCAACCCGACCACCACCATCGCTTGCACCGCCGCTGCTACCAAATCCAGTCACCATCGGTCGTGATTCGATCGCCGTAGGGTTCGCAGAGGATCTCTCTACATTTCTTATTTGGTCGCATATCTCGATTCCCCACCGTTCGCCGCCGGCAAGCTCGCCAAAGCCATGGTCGTGCCTCCCAGTCCATCGGGCTGCAGGAGGTTGAAGATGAGGATTTTGTCCTGTAAATAATAAAAGAATAGGGTTCATACTATAAAACTACAGTCTTACAGGACTAGGATCTCACTGTAAATACTATAGAACTTGTAGACTCTTAAAAAAGATTCCTATGACCATGTGGTGGGGACCTCGGGTTCTAATCCATGAACTCCAACGGCTTTTCAGCAAAACACCAGTCCTTGACAAGTGGTCCCTCCATATTAAAATCTGAAAAAGTAAAGAAAATAACATATAGCACTAAAAAATGAGCAAAAATTTAAAATGCATAGAAAATTCATGTTAGCTCATTTTTAGATGAAAAATTTTCAGTAGACTCCTAATATTATTCTATTTAATATTGCAAATTATAAATTATATCTTGACACTTTCAGTACAATAAATACCTCTAAAATTTCATGTAGGAAATAATTGACATAAAGCATACCATAACTTTTAAAATTCATAGGAAATCCATCTTAACTCTTTTTGGGGTGAACCAAGTTGCAGTAAACTCAAAAATTTGAAATTTAAATATTGTAAACTAAAACATGTCACTTACAGTATAGAATATGTCTCTAAATTTTATGTAGTAAAATAATTACTATGATGCAAACTACAACTTATAAAATTCATAGAATATGCATTCTAGCTCCAAATGGGTTGAAAAAAATTGTGAGAAACACAAAATTGTACCCTTTAATTATGTTAACAAAAATCTGGAACATATAGTACATAAAATGCTTTTAAAATTTGCATAGCAATTGATTGACATAAAACACATCACAACTTGCAAAATATGTAGAAAATTCATATTAACTTAAAACATATGAGGTCAGTCTTGTTGGACTTGTTAAATTATTTCCTTTATTACTGAAAACCAACATGTGGCACAATCTGTACAAAGAACATCCCTAATATTATTTAGAGAATGATTAACACATAACATACTACAAATTATAAAAAAGAAATTCATATAAGCTTCAAAAATTGTGAAACAAATTTGGTTAGTCTTATAAAACTAATCACTTCACCACTGCAAGGTTAAAGCTAACAACATCACTCCCTAAAAATATGCCACAAGAAAATAATGGCATAAAGCCTTATATAACCTGTAAAATCCATTGTAAATTTATGCTAGCCCTAAATGGTGAACTAAACTTTAATAGACTTATAAAAACACATTCTTTGCTGATGTAAAATGAAATTTCACGGAATATGAACATAAACTACACTTAAACTTAAATAAAACATAAATAACATATATCGGGTTTAGAACTTGTAAAATTCATATCTCTCAAAATACAAGTGATCAAATAGAAATTCTCACACCTAAATTCATTTTAATACATTACCAACCCACTGTAAAAAAATCGATCATTTTGGATTTTTCGTATTATTTGCTGTTCGTACGTTATTCTTGCATGTGTAGTGAGTACGTTGACGGTGAGGAATTGGTTTAGGTGTTGTCTAGGTTGCACAAGAATAAGGCAAGTGCTCCCTCCTCCTTTGATCACCTTTGATCACCTTGAAACCTATGATTTGGAGAATGAAATGTGTTGTTTATAAAATTGCATGTGTATTTCTGACTATCGGTATTTGAAATATGGTAAATGGTATATATGTCCAACTTGCTGCATAAATACCTTTGAATTATTGTACTCCCCACTATTTGTAACCGTAGGTCTGGTTAGAGTACTTCCTAAGTTCTCAAATGGGTATATACATGCTTATATAAATGCCTTATACTTAGTCATGTTTAGAGACTTGAAATTAAACATTACGATCAGTTTATAAATGAGATCTTGGATATTATTTTACTTCTGGACAGAAATGAAACCATGATTATTTGTGAACTGAAAATAGTGAAAACTTATTTTAGACTTGGACGACAATTGGTGTGCATATGGTGGTAGTTGTACATCAATAGAGGGAGTATTCGCCTGAGTCGATTAAGGACCGAACTCTATGTCATCATCTATCATTTACTATACATCCACATGTGTTTTATGGGGTAATCTTGGCCTATTAAGTTGGATATTGTCTAACCTTGCATTTTGGTAAGTCGAAGTAGTATGAATTAGTCTGAACGATGATTCATAAGAATTACCTATCTACCCATATTTTTATTAGGGTAGTCTAGGCATCCAAGTCTGTCCAATGGTATAGTGCCTCATAGGGAAACAAATGTGTTCTCTACCACGGCGTTAGGTTTAAGGCGTGGGTCTGTTACCTAATGACTCTAGGTCATTTCTAGGGTGGATTCACACTTGTCATCGCTGATGTAAGGTTAGACAGTAGACAATGTAACAACCTCGTTATGACATGTGGTAGTGCTTTGGCCGGCACAAGACAAACTAGAGAATTCATATCATGTGGTTAACGATGTACAAACTCTACAGAGTCTAAAACTAATCGATTAGCCGTGCTCATGGTCAAGAGCGACACAGTGAAGTGTCATGAGTATAGACTTGTGTTTAAATGTGTTTATAAAAATAGGATATGGAAATGGTGGTTTATGATGTTTATGCTGATTATACGATGATTATGATGACTTGTTGCCGAGAAGGGAAACAAGGGTGTATTTATGGTATTACTATGAATATTATTGTGATCTATTTACATTCATGTTTAAAATTGTTTTATAAAATCCCTTTGTAAATGGTTGTGAAATAAAATTTGCCTTTATGCTAAAAACCAAACTACAAATAGCCTTCCTTTGAATAAAAACCTTACATATAGAATGTTAGGATTGTTCTCGCTTGCCAGTACTATACTTGTTCTTGTTGTATTTTGTTTCTTTACTTTAGTTTGCAGATGATAGGTTTACTTAGGTTGAGTGACTACGGGATCGTTGCTTTCTTCAGGACAGATTCCATTAGAGGCTTACCCTTAGTCAACTTGCTTATGGGTTAGGTAGACAAGCTTCCACGGGTCTCTAATTTATTTGGCCTGTTGGCCTATGTATATGTATTATTATTGTAATATGTAGCTTATTTAAGTTTATGTCTTATTTGTTTATATCATTACATTAGATGAAAGTGTGAAACTAGTTTTTATCTTGGGAACTAGTCTAACATGAGTACGAGTTTAGAGCAATTAAGATGGTCGATGAGTTAGCATATGAGTCAAGTCTCCGAAGATATATAACACATCTGGTCGTTGCATTCGTGTGGTTTGACGGACAAGTCTCATGCTGATATTGACTAACATGCTACTCTCGTCGAACATCTCCCTGCTGTTTACTCGACACTTTGGGTTTTATATTGTATTTTCTATTTGGCTTGTTAGGGCAGCGATGAGGTTGGATGGTTACTGTTTTATTTGGGTTTTATTGAGATCCCATCCAACTAAATATTTCATGTTGTCACGCTAACAGCCCACTTCAGGTGTCCCATGATAAGACAAATGGTCAAATATTATGAAAAATTAATGGAGACATCTATTAAAAACGGGATGAGTAGTAAATTTGCATTGTGCAAAACGTTGTGAATTCATGCAAAACCAAGTGTAGTGTTTGACTGAATTTATGTAATCTTCAATGCCTTACCCAGACAAGGTCTTTCTTGATTACTTTCTCGTGGTTTGCCGTTGGTTCATTTTTATTCTCATATTTCCTAACAAGAATAATTCTTACTCCGGTTTGATGATTCATATTCAGAAACAAAGGCAGGCAAAGAAAAATTGGTAATAAGGCCAGTCCAAGATGGTGCATTGATACCGTGCACCTGTTAGATCAACTGATCCAAGCGTGCTAATTTAGTACAAGATCGATCAACTAAGAAAAATCCCTTTGCAAAAGGAGTCCGTTGCACTGCACACAGCGCATCAACCAAAAAACAAACTAAACTCGGATGATCGAATGAAAATAAAAACGCCCATGCCAAACCAGCCAGCAGAATTAAGTTTTAGAAATTAGAAAACAGAGAAGCAAATGAATTCATGGCACCACAACATGCTATGCAGACATAGTATGCTCCAAGTTGATCAAATGCCATTCTTCCATACCATACTAGTTCAATTTTCAGTGCTAGTAATTCAGTACAGAAGATCATCAGAGAAACTACTAATTTAGAAAATACATTTGCAAAGGAATCCAACGCACACAGCGATGCCAACTCAACGACGAACTAAGCTCGGATCAATCACTACCGAAAGGAAAAAAGAAAAGTGCTCGTGCAAGCAAACTCCGATCAGCAGGATGAACAGAGGCGAGCAGTACAGAGATTCAGAGAACAGGAACTAACTGCTGCCTACATCGATGGAGGGCGATGCGCTGTAGCTGTAGCTGCTGTACCGGGTTGGTGTTGCAGGATCATCGGGCTGGGCCTCCCGCCTCACCGAGTGGTTTCGTCGATTGCCTTGCGCACGATCTGCTCCTCGATGAAGACGGCTCTAAGCAACCGGTGAATGGCCAGCAGCGCTGCGTCCACATCTTTGATGGCGGTGCGCAGGATCTGGGCCTCCCTGATGGTACAAGCGGTGGACGCGCACGGCATGCCGGGCCTCCCAAACGGCGGAGCTCAGCCTCGTCTCCGCCGCCTTTTCCCTGCCGAAACGCCTTCTCGTGATGGACGCTCCACGCCACACCAGCCACTTCCTGTCGCCCGCCGGTTGAATGCCAAGGTCCGTGGCGCACTCGACCAAGCGGTTGCCGGCGTCATCATGGCCGTGGGTCAACTTACCAAGGACGTGCCGGTATCAACGCGTCGGCGAAGAGGGTCTCGGTGGCGTCCATGTCCTCGTGGAGCAGTTTGGCGGCTTCGGTCCACTGCCGATCGCCGCAAGGTCGCCCGCCGCGGTCTCCGGGCCAAGCAACCTGTCCATCACCTCGTCGTCCAACCAATCCATCACATGATCAAACGCAGCCTCCAACGCCGCCATTATCTCTGATTCTCTGTGTGCGCATTATCATTCAACAGTTATTTCTATAAGCATGTTGTTAATCTGAAACATGTTGCTTGTTGTGACTATAGTTCAGCTGAATTTAATCTAACAGGTCAGAATTTAATTGAATTCAGTTGTTACTTCTTCAGAATTTAATTAGATACAGTACTTGATTTAAACTACTCTTGAGATTGCCCTATATTGCCTGACTGCTACAGTGATTACAGATTACATATTTGTAGTACAAGTTCCAAATCAGTTACAGATTTTTATATTTGTTACTTGTGCATAGGATGGCAATGAGACCCCGAACCCCAATATCTAGTGGGGAAAACATCCATTAGGGTCTATAAGTGGGGCTAAATCAGTTCCTATGGGGCCCTTAACGAGCAAAACAGCCCCCCATCGGGTGGAGCGGGTTCAGGGACATTCACAGGGTTCCCGTCCCCGCATCCCTATGGGGACTCGAGGAGACCCGAGTACACTGTATGTCTACATCCATCTCTATCCCAAACATGAAATAAAAGCCCAATAAAGACCTAATCCCTCCGTTTTATATTATGAATAGTTTGACTTTTTTCTTAATCAAATTTGTTTAAGTCTAATCAAATTTGTAGAAAAATATAGTACCATTTTCAACACAAAACAAACATATTATCAAAAGATATTCAATGTTACATCTAATGAAACTAATTTTTTATAATAGATGTTGCTAATTTTTCATAAACTTAGTCAAACCTAAAACAATTTACTAGAAAAAAGTTAAAATGATTTATACTATAAAATAAAGAGAGTATTTAAGTATGTAAGTATATACGTAGAACAAACCTTTAGTCCCATTCATCCTAGTCCCTAAATCCAGATCGAGTCTACAGGCGCCGCCGCCGCAAACTCCCTGCCACGGCTTTAGTTCGGCGCCTCGGCCTCCTCTCGCGTCGTGCGCTCCCGTCCTCCACGTCGCCTGAGCCGTCTCCAGCAGGGACAGCTTCACGCCACGGTCACCATCTTCAACAGGGATAGCTCCATGCTGCCGTCGCCGTCTTCAACAGGGACAGCTCCACGCTTCTGTTGTCGTCTCCAAGCAGATCCTCAACCGGCCTAACTTCAGCTCCGTCGTCGCCACCTCTAGGCCGAAGCCACTGCTTCAATCATGCTAATTTTTGTTGCTAAGTCTTGGTGAAATTTGGTGTTCATCTAGTTCTGATTCGCTCAGTACTGAAGATCTAGTTCTGCAATTTGTACTTGAACCATTTGATTACTTGTTCAACATTTAAGTACTGTGTTCTACCATTCAGTACTTGAGTTCTGAAATTACTTGCTGCCGATCAGTACTTGCTCAGAAATCAATGAAAAATGGTAGTACGTGTCTCCCGCTCGTGTTTTCGTCAAAGAAAAATAAAAGACAGGCAGCGATCGAACAGCATCAGTCAGAATGAATTCTCGTCATTCCATTTCCAACACGTTATGCTTGAAGTTGGTCAAAAGCCAAAATGTGATGCTCTCTGATTATTAATCAACTAATCCAAACCAAGCGTGCAGTTGCGATTCAATACTAGATCATCAAAATGCAACAAAATGCTTTGCAAAAGGGGCTCCTCTCACACAGCGTGTTCTTGCAGCTCAACGACAAACCGAACTCAGATGAACAGAACTAGGAAAGCAAAACCGGCCTGCAAGATGAACAGAACTGAACAAGACAGAGAACAGAAAGAACTCGATCTTAGGCGGCTAATAGCTAGTAGTTGCTGCCCACATCGATGTACGTACGTTTCTTGCAGTTTGCAATCTGCGATCGACGCACGCGAACACGGAGTTGGAAGGTGATGCGCTGTACCAGCGGGATCAACTGGCTCTGGACCTCACAGAGCGGCGGCGTGGATGGCGTTGCGCACGATCTGTATCTCGCCGGCAATGGAGTAGTGCATGTGTACTATGGCCGCTATCACCGCGTCCACCTCTTCGATGACGGTGCGCATGATCTCCTTCAGCTTCCAGGCCTCCTTCATGCGCCTTCCTCGGCGCCTTTGCTTGCGCGAGAAGGTGATGAGATTTACCGTCTGCATCAATTACTGACAACGTGGACACCACAACAGCTTCTACAAACGGCGCCGCGAGGAAGTAAAATGTTCGTTACAGGCTTCTGAAATGAACCGAACTGGGCAGGCCCAGGCCGGGTTTGCTAATTAGCGCCCGACCACATATCCGTACGTACTATATATATACACACACACACGCACTATACGTGACTAGAGGAGGTGATTGGTCGCGCGCGAGCTGTTCGACTAGTAGGGTTGGGAATTCGGTTAAACCTGCAGTTTCGGTTAGATTTTTTTCTACGCAAAGTTCGGTTTGGTACGATTGAAAAACCGATCGGTTCTCGTAAATACTAGAAACCATGATATTCGGGTTCGGTTTTTTTGTTTGGTTTTTATCAAAAAACCATGGAGCAGAAGCAGCGCAGAGGCAGCAGAGCACTGAGCGAGGATGAGGAGGATGGAGGCAAGCAGAGCACGAGCGCAAAGGCGGCGAGGAGAATGGAGGCGGAGGCAGCAGCACGCCAATGCAGAGCTGGCTCGGCGTGGCGAGGAGGATGGAGGCGGCGGTGCGACACGTCGAGGAGGAGGCGGAGATGGCGGAGCGCCGATGCAGAGCCGGCTCATCGCCAGTCGAGGAGGAGGCAGACGCGGCGGCGCGCCGATGCGGAGACGGCATGGCGCATCGAGGTCTCGAGGAGGAGGCGGCCGGCTCGCTAGGGTTTCTTCTCTGCCCCGACTCGATTTTGGATTAGGGAAAAAAGAACCGCGCACTAGTCTAGGGTTAGGTTGATCGAGGGAGATATGGCCGGGCCGACGTCCACATCGGTTTTTTCGTTAGTTTGGTTTTCATACATCTAAAACCGAACCTGCACCGAACTATTCGGTTTCTGCAACATCATGAACCGAACACGAAACCGAAATCGAAAACCGCAAACTTCGGTTCGGCTCGGTGCGGTTTGGTTTTTTCGATTTTCGGTTCAAATCTGCCCACTCTCGACTAGGCGGGGATCAGGGATCCCTGGCGTTTGTATCTTCTCCACACGCGTGATTTTGTTTATATCTTTCTTAGCTCTTCTCTTGCTTTCAGTACTTCCTCAGTTTCAATATATAGCAACTTAAAATGTGATTAGACCCATCTTAAGATTAGTATTATCTTCTTATTACAAAATTAGAAATATGCTCCTATATTACAACGAAAAATATATTTTACAATAAATCATATACGGAAAGATGACAAGAGTTACACAATGACATCATGATCATCCCGAGAAAAAACATACGACGCACTCGCGAATATGGTCAAAATCACCTGCAGGGAGAGGGAGAGCACTCCAATGTCCAGATGCTACGCTGTTGGATAAAGAAAAATGCACAAGCTGACGAGAGTTGCTTAGTTTGGATCTCCCTCCAATGTTCTTTCGAAGATTAATACCATGCATACATTCATATCGATTTTGCTGTAAATCACTCGAAAGAATTTTTTTCCTTAGCCGTGTCAATCCCTGACCATATGATGTGTGCATTGAGATGCGTATTACCGTTGGAGGAAAAAAAACTAGAGGCAAGCGTAGGACGGGGCAATCGATCCCACGACATTTTGGTTGATGTTGTATGGTTGTAACTAGATGAGCAAGCTATCTTCTCTCGTTATGATTTATTTACGACCGATATAACTATAATATAATAATGATGTTCGTGTGATTTTTATTTAAAATATTTCGAGTGATATCTATCTAAGTCTTTATCCATCTTTAATTTGTTCATTTTCATCCAGGACGACTTCTATGCCAACAGCTACATTAGCCTGATCGATGTTCACTTCACGAATCCCGAGTGCCTATGCAAAGGCATATTGCTCTTCACCTATTTGTCATGTGACCTTGTCGCTGATTTCGCATCCTGATCCATCCATTAGACCCCTTTGCTCATCTGCAAATTGTAAGTGCATGGACCGCCAATTTGTGAACTTGTTGGCAATTACTCATGCGGCAGCGACGACCTATTCCGTGCTGAGCTCTTCGCCAGAATCACTGGTCCGCACCGACTCAGGCAGTCGGCAGGGGCATGGATGCTGGATTATGGCGTGATGCACGTATGGCTTTCTCGAAGATGATTAGTGATGTTGCAGCGTGCGAGAGGATGTTGTGTATCTGCATGATGCGAGAGGATGTTGTGTATCTGCATGAAACAGAAACAGACCAAGAATACGTACAAATACCGGAGGTTCTGCACCACCGTCTTTTTCACACGATCATCCCTGACCCGCATGGTCGCGATGGCGTCCCACGCCTCCTTCGTCATCGCCTTCTTGGTGGCACCACGTCACAGAGGGCGTCGAGCGTCATCATCTCCTCTTCCGGATCGGCGCCGCCATTTCCTCACCTTCAACTTCACCTTCATCAAAAACACTCAATTGGAGTAATTGGTCTAGGTGAGGACACGGTAGCTACTCCCGCCACCAACCTCACGAATCACCCGCTGAATCACGACGCCTTCCTTGGAGGTGCCGTCGACCGGCTTTTTCTCATCACCCATCGGTGCAAAGCACTGGTTCGCAACCGGCTCTGATACCATTTGTCGGAATCACACCGGAGAGACGAGGTACACCACGTCACCGGTGAGACCATGGCCAATACAGACTACAAACTCACGCGAACAAAGGAACATGGTCTTGTTTTGGTGCTGCTGAAATTGACAGCTTTTCAGACTCTATTCCATTGCTTAAATATACGATTACAAGGAAAGAAATCATGGCTACAAAGGAAAGTAAACATGAATTTTGAGATGCAAATGCAGTTGTTGACATTCGAGGATTCAATTTCCTAATACCTCAAGCGTATGCTGACGACCTACATATACAGCAGGATGTAAAAGATCTTGGTTTATGCGTCCTAATGTGGAATCAATATTGCAGCTTGTTCAAAATTTCCAAAAATCAAAAAATAATACTAGTAATTTATGGCGATACATAATTCGAACATGCACGCGTGCTTAACTGAGCATTCAGTCATTCAGGCTGCACGAAGCAACTGGCCGAAAAAATGTGACCAGCGAACTGCGTCTATCAGAATTCAGAACCAAATTTTCGTCAAAAAAATAAGAATTCAGAAACAAAACAACATGCATGCAAATTAATCTTTAGAAATTAGAAAGTAGAGAAGCAAATGAATTCACGCCCCCGCAAAAGGAAAAAAAATCACGCCATTGTAACATGCTATGCACTTATGCAGTATGCTCCAAGTTGATCAAATTCCATAGTAGCATACTAGTTCAATGTTCAGTGCTAATTCAGTACAATATCATCAGAGAAACAACTAAGAAAAACCCCTTTGCAAATGAAATTCTCGCACACAGCGATGTCAAGTCGACGACGAACTAAGCTCGGGTCAATTGCTACCGAAAAGAGAAAAAAACGCTCGTGCAAGCAAACTCCGATCAGCAGGATGAACAGAGGCGAACAGGGACTAACTGCTACCTACATCGATCTACCTAGTTGCAATCGTGGTTGCAGGAGATGGAGGGCGATGCGCCGTACCGGCTTGGTGTTGCAGGATCATCGGGCTGGGCCTCCCGCCTCACGGAGCGGCGTCGTTGATTGCCTCGCGCACGGTCTGCTCCTCGACGGCGACGGCGACGCGCATTTCGCGAACGGCCACTGACGCCGCGTCCACCTCGTTGATGGCGGTGCTCACGATCTCCTCAACCTTCCAGGACTCTCTGGCGCGCTCCCCTGGGCTCCGCGACGGAAGCTCCTTGTAGAGGCGGTGTTGGCGCACGGCGATCTGGGCCTCTGAGATGGCGGAGCTCAGACACGTCTCCGCCGTGACGTCCTCCACGATAGCTCGACCCCTGTGGATGCTCCACTTCAGCCACGTCTCGCCGCGCTCTTGGATGCCGAGTTCCGGTGCGCAGTCGACGAAGCGGTCGCGGGCCTTGTCATGGTCGTTGGCCACCACACCGAGGAGACGCTGGGCGTTCCGGAGTGTGCCGATGACGGGCGGCGGGATGGCGCACACGCTGGCGACGAGGTCCATAGCTGCGCCGATCGCCCCTGGGAGCACTGGCGCGTCGGAGAACACGGTGACGACCAGCTTCGCTGCCGCTGCGACTGCGAGGGTGCCGTCGGGGTCCAGGTCATCGCGTGCGGGAACGACCGCAAACGCGTCCTCGACGAGGATCTTGGTGGCGTCGATGTCCTCGCGGAGCAGCGCGGCGGCCTTGGTGAGCGTCGCTCGTGCGGCAAGGGCGTTCGATTCGACCCCCACCAGTCGATTGCGTGCCTGCGCAAGGTCGTGCGCCGCCTGCTGCGCGATCCCCCTTGGATCCATCACCTCCTCCGCCTCCTGCGCCGCCGCCGCCGCCGGTTGCTCATGGAACTGCTGCACGGCGGTTGCCTCCGCCAGTAGAATGCCGAGATCGTCAAGGTTGTCCGCCACCCTCTGCGCGATCTCTAGCAAGTCCATCACCTTCCGCTCCTCTTCCTCCTCCTCCACCGCCTCGATTTTGTGCGCGAGCGCGTGTTGTGTGTTGGTGTTGTGGCCTTGTGGGGGAGAGAGATCAGAGACGGATCAGGGTGAGAGAGAGCTAGGAGACGTGCCCATTTTATAGACTGACGACGGGATGTGCCGAGGAGATATTTTTAGTTGTTTACAGCATACTAGGAGTTTAACAGTGGCTAATTTGGTTTACTTGTGGGAGACAGCATTCATTTACCGTCGGCTTCGCCCTCAGACACAATACTGTCGTGGTAAAAAAAGTTCGGTACGATAGCTTTGGCATCGGAGGCCTAATTTACTTCCAAGTTGAAATTAGAACGAACCCAAGGGGTCCTGACGATGAAATTAATTAATATTCTAATTACTAGTGTGAGGTGTTTCTTTGTTGTGACTTTAGTACCCAGACCGATCATACAAGCTGGCCACCAGAAAAACTTAAAAAAATTATTCTATATAATTTGGGGCTAAAATTCTTTGGTTATTTCTTTTCAAACACGTAAAAGCTTTTAGGTCCGGCTCTATAGTTTTGAGGGTTCTAGACGAACTGGGTGATATGGGTCTTTTAGATTAAAATTTTTTACTTGTGTTTTGGAGAAAAATTCTAGTGTCATGTATAAAAGTAGTTGTTTATATCATTTCGATAGACAAGCTTTTCATGATTTGCTGGTTTATTGTCCGGTCTCTATTTGTATGAGTCAAACACACATATATTAGTCTATATATATATCGTGCTACATGTGCATTGTCTTAGTGTTAGGTTCTAGGATTTCTCTTTAGACATTAATCCAGTAGGTAGATGCGGCCGTCGAACTTCATGGATGAACTTGCCATGGGGTCATCAATGATGTCGTCGGTGTCGGCGGCGTGGTTTTGGTGGACTTTCCGCCGCTCTCAGCACCCCCTCTAGATCGGGTTAGGGTTTAGAGTTTGTAGAAGCGAGAATGCGTGCACGGACTTCTCTCGGCGTCCATGCCCCGGCCTCCTCCTCTTTTATTTGGCCCTGCGCGACGGGGGCCCACCAACCATGAGTTGGTTGTGCGCTCCCGATCAGGGTGCGGGTCAAGCATGCAATCGGTCTTTGGACCGTTGTACGGGAGATCAATTCAATATAGATCAGCATATGGAGTATGTATTGTCACAATACTCAGTTACATACTATCGGATTCAATAACTACGATACACCTTTCTACTTTGAAATAGATTCTTGACTCACTTTGGGCCCCTCGCTATCCAGGAATCATAGGCTTTCATGTAATCCTATGTTGGCTAAGTGTTCTCTGAACATATTGGGCGGTAAGCCTTTCGTTGGCGGATCCATAAGCATTTTCTTCGTACTTATATGCTCAAGACTAATAGTATAATTCTGGATATTCTCTTTCACAACATAATACTTGATGTCAATGTGTTTGGCAACACCACTTGACTTGTTGTTATGAGCATAAAACACTATTGGCTCATTGTCGCAGTATATTCTGAGCGGTCTTTCAATGTTGTCTACCACTCTCAAACCGGGTACAAATTTTTTTAACCATTTCGTCTGTCCTTTGGCCTCATAGCATGCTACTAATTCTGCAAACATCATAGACGATGCTGTAACAACTTGCTTGGAGCTTTTCCACGATATGACTCTACCTGCGAGAGTGAATACATAACCTGATGTGGATTTTCTGTCATCTAAGTCTCCCGCGAAATCTGCATCTGAGTATCCTTCCATTTCAAGGGAATCAGTTCTTCTATACGTTAGCATAAGGCCTTTTGTGCCTTGCATGTAACACAAAGCTTTCTTAACCATTCTTCAGTGATCTATTTTTCTTCAAAATCTTTTGTAAATATGCCTTCTGCGATAATTCTAATACCCCTTTTCCTCTATCTCGGTGAATCTCAATTCCTAAAACGATGATGCTTCACCAAGATCCTTCATCTCAAAATTTGAGGACAAAAACTTCTTAGTCTCCAATAGCAAACTGACATCGCTACTAGCCAGTAAGATGTCATCCACATAAAGGACGAGGAAGATGAATATCTCATTCTTGAACATTGCATAAACACAATTGTCCTCTTTATTCTCATCAAACCCGAACTTTCTTATTGTCTCATCAAACTTTAGATACCACTGTCTAGAGGCTTGCTTTAATCCATAAATGGATTTTTTTATGTAGCATCCCATATTTTATTTTTCTTGCATGACAAAACCTTTCGGTTGTGCCATGTAGACATCCTCATGGAGATATTCATTGAGAAATGTCGTCTTTACATCATTTGATGTAATTCTAAATCATAGTGCGCTACTAAAGCCATTATGATCCTAAAAGAATCCTTGCATGAGACTAGAGAAAATGTCTTATTATAATCTATTCCTTCTCTTTGCGTGAGCCTTTTGCCACAAATCGTGCCTTATATTTCTCGACATTCCCTTTGGAATCACACTTAGTTTATAGACCCATTTACAACCTACTGTCTTGGCTCCTTTGGGAATTTCATCTAAATCCCAGACTTTGTTACAACTCATAGATTTTATTTCGTCTTCTATGGCTTCTTGCCATTTGGACGAGTGAGCGCTTCTCATGGATTCTTCAAATGAGGTGGGATCTCCCTCCATTTGAATTTCTTCACTAAGAACTACTTATAGTCATTTGGGATAGCTAGTTTTCTAACTCTTTGAGACCTCCTAGGGGCCTCAACATCTAGCGCACCCTTTGAGTGGGGTTGTTGTAGCTCTTCCTCATGTGTGACAACAGGTTTTATCAAATCCTGAAGGACAGGTTCCTAATTTTCTCTTCTTGTTGCCATGGGAGAACTAACAACAGTGTCGTCACCACAGTGTCATGCACCATCGGTGCATCAACAATATGTATCGAGAAAAAAGGTTCTTGAATAATCGGAGTAGGTACAAATACCTGCTTCTCTTCAAGGCTAATCTCTCGGGCTACCATGTTCCCCCTCATCATCTCATCCTCTAAAAAATAGTGTGTCTCGTTTCCACGAACTTGGTGTGTCTGTCAAAACAGTAGAAACGAAACCCCTTTGATTTCTCTGGATAGCCAATGAAATGGCAACTTTTGGGATCTAATTTTCCAATATTCGGGTTAAACACTTTTGCCTCAGCTGGACAACCCCACACATGCAAATAGTTTAATGTTGGTTTTATCCCTGTCCATAACTCATATGGAGTTTTAGACAAAAACTTACTAGGCACCCGATTAAGTATGTGGATGGCGGTTTTTAACGCCTCCATCCACAAATTAATTGGTAGAGTGGAGTAGCTTATCATACTTCTCACCATATCTATTAGGGTACGGTTGCGTCTTTCAGCTACTCCATTCTGCTGAGACTCGCTCGGTGTAGAGTATTGGGCAACTCATACCATTTTCCTCTAAAAACCTTGCAAAAGGTGAAGGAACTTGGCCATATGGGGTCTGACGACTGTAGTACTCCCCCCACGGTCGGATCTTACTGTTGGTATTTCTTACATTCATAGATAAATCTGCAAGCACACAGATATACCGTTGTAGCATTTCACCTAGGGAGTATTCCAAGTGTATCGTTATTTATTTTATCCCAAAAGAAGACTGTGGTCTGGAAGATATACTAAGGTGCCATGGATATTCATAAGCTATAGATGAGATACTTAAGTGCAGACAAGGGTAAGATAATTATGGAATAAGGTAGTGTGACACAAACAGAAGAGTCCTATTTTAATAATACACTAGTGTTAAGTGGAGAATAGTTAGTTAGAGTCAGGTTCCTATAGTTCTTCTAGTAAGAGTACATAGTTTAATTAATTATTCTAGTTATGCCTAAACCCAGTTCTATGCTCCCAGGACTCCGGGGTACCATCGCCCAGTGGCCCGACCTGCCACCACGAAGCGACCTCTTACCGTTCGTCCTACACCATATCTGAACGTGGAGGAATACAATGGACAAACAGGGCTGTCACCACCTACCGCCTACCTCTCACCCATGGGATATGGCCATAACCAATGTCTATGAAATAATATGAGCACCATGCTCACATTACCATAGATACCTCTACCTTTCATGAGCAAAATAAAGACAAACCTACATCCTAATTGTTCATTGGACCGCGTCTATGGCAATAGAATTACTCGTCTAAACACAACAAGACTATAAATTAAACTAATAATAGAACTCTTATCTACTAAAGCATAAGAAGAACCACACTCATATGAACTAGAAGATGATATCTTTATTAAGCTATAAGTCATACAAAGAAAGAAGAGTAGTAAAGACATACCCGAATTCCGAAGGCGACTCGGGAACCGAAAAGAACTCTAAACTATTTCTAAACTCCACTAGCCTAGAGACTAAGTTAGAACTTGTAGGAACTCCTTCTTGTGGTATGTGTTGAACGAAGTGAGCTTCCACCGTCTTATAGGGCTCCAATGGCGGTTGTTATGGCGGTTTCTAACTGCCATAAACCCCTAACTGTCATTGCCATCCAATGGAGAGATGACATATCAAGTTGGAGGTCGGTTGGGTATCGACCTAGTTCGACCGAACCAGGGTTCGGCCGAACCCTGGTCAAGCCCAACCGGCCCCAATCTTCTCCCATCTCTTCCATGTGGCCCCCTAAGGCGTTTCCCGATGGTTTGGTCCCACTCTAAGTCTGTTTCACCCGACTTGTGGGCCCTCCGATCTGTGGGAATCCAATGTGGCGATCGCCGATAGCTTAGAGTTGTGTTTCTTCGCCACGCGAGCTCGTCTTCGCTTCATTTATGTGATAATTGTTCCTGCATTCAACTAAAGTCCAAGAACATGTAGAACTTTATTAATTCTAAACCTAAATGTTGGTAAAGGACGCTAATTCCCTTTTATTTCCGAGGTCTATGACGGTCGACATCGTTACTTAACGACCGTCAACACTTACTATCTTGATCTTTTAAATCATGTTGATTTTCAACTTCAGCCTTGAATATCTTGAACTTATCTATTGTTTTTTACCGTTCTTTAATAGGAGAAATATAGCCATAATGAGAATGGTCATCTGTGAATGTTATAAAAGAATCATAACCATCCACAGATGTCATAGAAAATGGACCAGAAATATCCGTGTGAATTATTTCTAAAATTTATGTGCTTTGTTTGGCATCTTTCTTTATTTTCTTGACATACTTGCCTTTAATACAATCTATGCATTGATCTGAATCTGAAAATTCTAAGGGCGAAAGAATTGATTCTTTAATCAACCGTACAATCCTCCCCCTTGAAATATGGCCTAAACGACAGTGCCATAATTTTGAAGACACATCATCAATTCTTGTCCTTTTATTACTCATGTTCATAGACGAGAAGACATTCTCATTCTCATTACTCAAAACATTCACAGTATCACCAAGTGATAAGAAATAAAGCTCATCTTGTTTGAAACCAATGCCAAAACACTTATTATTAAACTGAACTTTACATTGTCCATCTCCAAAAATGCATTGAAATCCATCATGATCTAATCGTGGGACACTAATCAAATTTGTTCGTAAAGAGGGTACATAGAGGACATCGTGTAAATGAAGTACAAAGCCATCTCTTAATACTAGCGGGAGTTCTCCAATGGCTTTGGCTTTGACAGCGATGCCGTTTGCAACTTTAATTATTCTTTCTCCTCTTTGCAGTGTCCTCCTCGTAATGAATACCTGTAAAGAATTTGCAACATGAACAGTTGCACCTGAGTCAATCCACCAGATAGATTTTCCATAACTTACATACAGGGACTCATCTATAAACGTAATAATATCATCACCTCTCTTGCATAAGTGCTTTAGGAAATCCACACAGTCTTTCTTATAGTGTCCCTTCTTTCTGCACCATATGCATTGGTCCCTTTCAAGCTGGACCAGTTAAGGCCTTTGATGGTAATCAGGCTCAGATCTTTGATTGGAGTCAAATATTGGAGCCTTTCCATGTGGCCTAGAGGAGGAGGCATTTTCCACTGAGGTTTCCCTTGTTGTTTAGATGGGGAAGAATTATTATAATTCTTCAAAGAATTATAATACTTCTTCCTCTCGTGGTTCACATAGTTAATGGAATCACCACGTGAACCCTTGATTCCTTTCTCCTCTTGAACACACATGGCAATTAGCTTCTCAACTCCCCAATTTTCTAGCTGTGAGTTGTAATTAACAACAAAAGCCTCAAATTCCTTGGGCAGGGAGGCAAAAATCAGATGAACCAAAAACTCATCACTTAGCCCCATTTCCATGGGTTTGAGCTTGGATGCCATGTCGCTCATCCTCAGGACGTGCTCCCTGACACCACCACCAGTGTACCTCTCTGTCACAAGCCTCTTAATTAGAGTGCTTGCATAAGCTTTTGAAGAGACAGTAAACTGACTCTCCATTCATTTTAGATACTCTGTAGCAATGATGCATTCAAAGATTGCACCGCTTATTGCCTCAATAATGGAGCTCTTGATCACCATCAAATACTTGCAGTTCGACTCGTCCCACTTGGCACGATCAACATTGTATTTCATCCTAAGTGGTGCATGATCACGCACTCGCTTATCAAAATCTTCTTGGCTCTCCTGTTCACCCCTCCACGGGGTCAACAGGAGATATGGGACACTCAATTGTCAAAGCTAGATCAATATCTGATAGTGCATGCGCTATCTCAATCTTTTCTTGCCATGAGTTATAATTTCCTCCATTTAGATGCTCAATGGGCGATGTGTAACTTAGAGGATTACCTGAAACAAGACATTCAGAAAATAAAATTTGACTTAATTCGACGTTGGTCAAATTAAAACAAATGGCTCCTCAGATTTAATTCTATATCACCGTTGGGCAGAAATAGAATCAACAATCATGTCATTAAGCAGGGCAAGAGATGGTGCTCCCTCACCACTTCCCCGTAGCCCCTTGAGACCACCACCATGACACCCACGCTACTGTTGTCGCTAAAGATGTTGATCATTAGTGCTTTTCATATCGCCTTCGCTTGGTCATGGGCTCCTCATTGGATCTGGTGGACAGGCTTGATTTAAATCGGAGTTTGGTTTTCTAGGATGAGGTGCGTCAGCTTTTCAAATCTCTAGTTCACCACCCTCTTCCTTCACCCTCGGGCTCGTTCTTCTTGCTAGTCACCTTCCGTCGATTTCTCTTTCGTCTCTCGAGGGATTTGGTCTCTTTGGCTCTTTAATCTTGCTTGGGTGGAAAAGCTTCGGATTTTCATGTCACTTTCCTCAACAACATCACTTTCGGTTTTCGGTTTTCTCTAAGCAAGTGGGCTTTCATATCAATAAGCTTAGACGAGTTACCTCTGAGCTCTTTGATTGCTATTTTCACCTGTGGAACAATGGCACTCCCCATTGGGTACATGAGAAACATCTTTGGGAGATTGAGCAGGAGAAGGAATGGATCAAAGTGATTTCTAAGAGTTCCAGAAAGAAAGCTCTCAAGAGCGCTAAGAAAGTTTCTTTTGCCAAGAACCTCGTGCTCTCCTCGATCAAAAAGCCTGCTAAGAAAAAGTTTATATCTTTTGGGCCTTTTTCTTCCCCGCTTGAAGAAAATCTTGATCCTTTCGCTGGCAAGTTGGTTTTTGGTTACTCGTCCAAAATCTCTAATTTTGTTCAAGTTGAAGAGCGCGCTCTTCGGCCTTGCCTCAAATAAACTCCTGTGACCCAGAGCTGTACGCACATTCAAGGTGCCGCGTGCAGCACAAATCTGGCTGCTCCAAAATCTTTGATGGCTTGTTCACCAACTGTCATGCCCCCTGTTTTCAGGCTTTGTTCTTCCTGTCACAATCCGGGCCACATCTGCTTTAATTGCTCGGGGAAAACCCGTTGCCACCGCTATTTAAATTTTGGTCACACCTCAAAGCATTGCATGCCATGTACTCGAACGGTCCCACACACAATGTGGCAGTCGAAATAGTTCTTGGCAACCGCTCACACTCGGTACACTCGTGCTAGGCCCAGTATCCTTTGGAATTCGTAAATTGATTCTTGGAAGCCAACCGATGCCCTCGATTCCCGTGCCCATCTCTCCAGTAACAGAATAGGAACTCCCTACTACACACCCACATTCTTCACAACAATCCCAATCTCATCGTCTCCTTCTTCCAAACTCTGCCTCCATCTTCCATAGAAAAAAAATCCCCTTCTTCCTCAAGCCGACGTCCCTCCAGTTCCTACTTCCACCACCATGGCCAACTTCCCTATTAACCCTCGTCCTTTTCTCACCGGCGACCTGCAGGTCGACCACAGTTGGGAGCGTCCCGACACGCGGGACGGTTGCTCTTGGAGGAGAGCCACCAAGAGGGCATGAGGAGTATGCTATTGTGTCCCTTGACCTGATGCCACAGGAGGACAACTTGCTCCGTCCAACGCTTAATGCGGTATGTAATTTCCTCCAAGAAGATCAGCAGGTCAGATTTGTGGATGCTCACCTAACCCCTCTCGGCTTAGGGTTGATTAAGTTGCGCTCTGTGGTTCAAAGTGATAGACTGGTGCGCAACTCCCCCCTTCCATCGGGCAGATGATAGCATTGTCCGAGTGGTCAGGCATGACGAGGGCATCAATCTCAGATCATGTACCTACATCATGTTTTTAGCTTTTCCGCTGGATTATCAATCGGATATCTACATCAAGGCGGCAATCTCCTCCTTTGGCCGGATGCTGGAATGGTACCGTGATGCTAACCAGTCCAGGATCCTAGTTCGTACCCTACTGCTGAGTCTTGACAGGGTCCCAAGAAGCATAATTATCTCGGCGGGTCCTTGATTGATGGCCTGGGCAGATCTTGGTCGGTGCCGGTCTACATATTGAATGGCCAATTCCCGGACCAGTTTCCTGCCAACGAGGACCCGGTGCCGCAAGACGGGATCCCCCACCCTGAGCATGGGCCACCTCTACCAGGACATGACGCACAAGCGCCCTACTAGCATCAAGAGCAGCAAGATGCCGTGCAACACCTAGGGCTCCTGGGGCAATCCCCTCCAAGGGCATCACTTCCAGCACCACCAGCACCAGCATGACCAGCAACCTCAGCATCAGTTCTAGGGGGAGCAAGTACAACAGCAGCAACAGAACGACAATGATATGGACATATATGAGGAAGAGGATAATTGGTCGGCTTGGGATCCTCAAATCCCTAAACACCCGCACGTGCCACAGCATTACGTGGACATTGATTCCTCTGGTTCCTCAATGGAGTACCTCCGAACCCATGGGCCAGACATCCAAGTGGAGTTTATTAAAAGCATTGAATGAAGATCGGGACAGCTCTTCCTCCAGCGATGCTAGCTCCTCCTTCTTAAATGAAGAGCAAGCTCGCTTTGAAGCCGTCAGAGCCAGATGCGCAAGTATCTATTTTTATGGGAGGAGAGACTTATCGAATGAGGTCCTGCCATCTGCCTTGTCGCCATCCCTCCCGATTATAATTAACAATAGTTAGCAGACTGCCCAAGAGGTCCATGGGCTAGAGATTGTTCCCTGGCAGCCGGTCACAGATGCAATTGCTCTTCAGTTATGGCCGACTGTGGCTCGCTGCAACAGGGAAGCCCGTGGGAAGATGCCTGTAGTTGCCCCTCCCCCTCTATTGATCCAAGCCCATCTACCTCTCGGGGCAAGAAGAACAAGCTCCCAGCTGGTAAATCAACTCTTGCCCTCTCCTCTATAGTTTCTTCTGTCAGCAATCTGATTCCCCTTGTACAAAGTTCTGTTAGATGCAGTTCCATAAGAAACTCTAATCTTAATGGCTTCTTTTGCCCGGCAGTGAGACTGGACGCCAACCCCACCAAAAAGAGGAAAATTGTTGTGGTGCAAATTGATGAATCAACCGGAAAGGAGGCATCGGTGCAGCTATCAGTCCTCAGGGTTGGGGGATCAATTGTGGTGTGTCTCCTAGCGAGCTCACTGATGATATGCTGATGCAGACTGTGGTGGACAATGATGCCTTTGATGAACAGGAAGATTAATCGGCTTATCATCCTTGATCCCCACCTTCTCTTTATCCATCCTTTTCTTAATCCAAACTTTATTTGCTTTTGCCTGCGGGATGTCTGTACTCTGAACTATTTGGTCTGTATGTGCTACAATCCCTGCTTTATGGTCAAGCTTGGACCTTATTTCGGCCATTTTTACTACATCAATCTATTGCCCGCTTTTTGCACCTCAAAGCTCACGCTGGTGGGCCCAAATTTATCTGATCGCCCATTCACATCTGATCTCTAACCCGAGCTTGCTAGCCATCTCAGGCGGCCATCTCTATAAAACTCATATCCATCATGTTTAGTCGTGATTGGTTTATTCTCTGTTGGAATGTTCGCGGGATCAATGCCCCTGCCAAATGGGAAGAAGCCCGAAATAAGATAGAGGAAAGCGCTTGCGCTATTGTCTATCTCCAGGAAACAAAGAGAGAGCATTTTGATAGAAGCCTTATCAGGAAATTTGCTCCCCGCCATTTTGATAGCTTTGATTTTATCCCTTCGGTCGGTGCCTCAGGGGGTATTATTGTTATTTGGAACAGCAACATTTTCTCTGGCCTGGTGATAGATAGCAGAGATTTGGGATCACTACTATTTTCAAGTCTGTGCATAACTTTGACTCCTGGAAGCTGACGACTGTGTATGGCCCTTGCGATGAACCTGCACGGACTGAGTTCATCACCTGGTTAAGAAATCATGATATACAAGACAATGAATGTGGGAGGTGTCACCCAAGGGTACCCTATGGACTAGAGTCAAAGTCCAACAGAAGTCAAACCGAGAGTCTCGGGGCATGGTTGGCAGCTCGACCCCTCATTGCAGGGTCGACCGTCCCGACCTTTCCCCGAGTTTGACTCGGTTCTCCTTTCTCGACCCCGACTCCACGACTAGACCTCCAGACCAGACTTGGCGTGCAAGAAGCAAGACGGAGGAGACAGCCCGGCAAACACTGACATCACCCGACAGCATAGTACAGACATCTCCTGCGGAGGAGGGATCCCAAGGCAAGGCAAGAGAGAGCACAAGATGCCCACGGTGTATAGGACCCAACAGATCATCATGTACCTTTTTAGATGTTGCTTGTACTTACCTTTTAGTGGATTAGTCATAGGTTTCTTGGCCCCCAAGCTCTCCTGTTCCTGCCCCCCTTGAGCTATAAAAGGGAGGGCAGGGCGACGGGGCCAAGGGATCCGGATCGATTTCTAGCTTTCTTATTCTGAGTTCTTCGCCAGCTTACTCTAAGCCCCAAGAACACTTCCTTGTAACACTTGTTCATCATCTATCCTAATAAAGAACACTGGACGTAGGCCTATTATCCTTGGGAGGGCTGAACCAGTATAACTCACTGTGTCTTTGTTCTTTTGGCTCGTCCTAGGACTTGAGTCAACCATCAGATCCATCGGAGGACAGCTTCCCGACTGTTCTCTTTCACCTCCTTGGGCACCTCCCTTTGAGGACTGCCGACCCACCCGTCAATAGTTGGCGCGCTAGGTAGGGGCGTTGTTCTTCGTTTTGGGTGATCGATGACGATCTCCTTCTTTACCGGCTTCATGGTGCCAATCTTTGGAAAGATACGTATTCTACACTCATCTTTACTTTCAAAAGTAGCTTCGATACTTGTCTCTTTATCGCTTGTTGCTTCTCGGCCCGTCGCCGAACAACCTACATGCATTCAACAACTTTCGCGCTTCGCTCATGACCAGCTCTGAGATTCGCGGCCCTGACCCCTCTTGGCCTGGGTTCCCAGGAAGGAAGTTTTGTTGAATTCGCCCTTGCTGTCCGGGGGCTCGGTCTTCCGAGACCTTCTACTTTGCCTATTTCTCAAAGTGAACGACAACTACGCTAAGGATTGATCTGAAGCCTGTCGGGGTCCGGTCAGAGAATCCTCCCGGACGCTGCGGGCTAAGGTTGTTACCTAAAGTACGGTTGTCCGGAACGATGTGAATGGGCGAAGTTAATTTCATTTACAGTTGATTAAATTGTCTCCGATCAAAAGTGTGGAATTCATCATAATAAAAGAAGAACTTCAAGCTCCGGCACTTATACAAGTTAATTTTTCTTTTCCTACTAACAGGAACTATCACAAGGAGAGCTGGATACAGTTTTAGTAGGGCAAAGTTCTTTTTGTCGGTCGCCTCGACCTCGGCAAGGATGCTTTCTACATCATCGGGCTTCATGTTCAGTGGCCACCCCTCGCCGAGGTCCGTGATCTCGACCTTCGGATGAAGACGGCTCAAGATACCGAGGGCCACTGCCACGGCAAGCTTCGCCGCGTCTTTCATCAATATATCGAGGCGACGGGGCCCATCCCACAGACGTTCCAGGAACGCTGCAGTGGACTCCCGGGTCAGCACGAGCTCGTGGTCAGTCTTGGTCAGAAGTGCGAGAATGCCTTCCCAAACTTTGGCCAATCGAGCCTCGGCCGCCTCCAGGCACCCCTTTATGTCCCCAATTTGCTGGTGGGAGATAGACACACGCTCTTTGCGAGTCAAGGTCGAGGAGACGGATCAGCACGGGCAAAGAAAACCAGAGGAGTAGAGGAAGATCTAGGGAGTAGCACTTACCTTTCGTGGAAGCCTTGGCGGTCTCGACTTCCTTGAGCTTCTTCGCCAGGTCGACCATCGACGCCTCGGTGGCCGAGAGCTCCTTCTCCACCCTAGCCTTAGCTGTCTCAGCCTCAGCCTTGGCTCTCACAGCCTGGCCTTGACTGCCTCGGCCTCGGCCTTGGATTGAGCCAGCTTCTCTGCTTCGGCCCTCGCTGTGTCGGTGTCGGCTTGAGACTTCGCGAGCCTCTCCTCCGCATTGGCCTGGGCTGCCTCGGTCGCCTTCAGGGTAGTGTTCGAGAGGCCGAGGTACTCTCGGGCACTGTCTCGCTCTGCCCGGAAGCTTTCGGCTAGCCTGCAGGCTTCCTCAGCACCTGCAAAACGATATGAGTCATATGATGACTTAAAAAGACAGAAGAGTAGCAGGAGAGGCGAGCTCACGGCGACAAGCCTCGTCCAGCTTTAGTTCCAGCTCCTGCTCGGTCGCCAAAGGTCGAGGCGGTTGAGCGCACTCCTTCAATGACAAAACGCTAGCAAAACCTTAGAGTCGAAGATGAAGGGCTTGAATCTTACCAAGAACCGCTCCCGGATGCAAGCTTGGAAGCGGTCGAGCTTCGGCAAGCACGTAGGTAGGGTCCCTGAACCTTCCCCGACCTCCAGCACGCTGTCGAGGGCCCTTGGGCTAGTAGCGTCGACAAGGATCGGCTCTTCGACCCTCGGGACGGGCTACTCCTCGACGTCCTCAGCTGGCGAGGCAACGGTTTCCACGGCGAGTGGATTGCTGGCTCCCGCTGCAACCGGCTTAGTCCTGGCGTCCTCTTCATAGCCGTTGACGTTTTGGGTGAACCGGTCCTAGCTGATGCTGGCCAAATCCTCCCTTTCCTCCACTGCTTGGCCGGCCATGGCCTTGGCAGCTGCCCCAGCAGCCAACTCGGCCATGCTCGTGGCGGCCTCCATGACCCATCTGGCAACCTCGGCCTATGCGGGCGCTTTGTCTGCCAGCTCGGCCACGCGTGCAGCCGTCGCCTGCTCGACTCTGTCAACGGTCTTTACCGACGGGTGCCCTTCCGCTTGGTCGTCTGCCGGGGCCTCAGCCCTCAAGCTTGCGACGAACGAAGCTGTGTCTGCTACCCCCACTTCGCTCAGAGCAGTGACCTCGGCCGCCCTCGAGGATTCCTCGGTGTGAGGTCCAGCATCTCCGGTGGACCTGCTCGAGACAGCAAACCGATAAAAAAGAAGAAGAAGAAGAGAAGAGAGCAACCGTGGCCACGCCGTCCGCACTTACTTGGTGGAGGTCTTCAATGTCAGGCCGATGCGCCTCGACACCTTCTGTGGGGGCGGGATAGGCTCAGGCGTCAGCTTGTCCAAGTCGGACGCCTCCTCGCTCAACTCCTCCTCGAAGGAGGAAAGCACCAGCTTCTTCTTAGTACCCTCGACGCTGCCTCACTCATTCCCGGCTTTTGTCGGAGGAGCCTAAGCTTCTTTCCCTTCCCTTTCCCCTCCAGATCCTTGGCATGTCGACCGACTGCGCCCCGGGAATCGGGGCGAAGGACACATATGCCTCTCGACCCTGTCATCGTCGACCCTTGGCAGGTGAGGTGTCGAGCAAAAAAGGAAAGTTCAATCAAGACAAGAAAGAGGGGAAGGAAGGTCGAGCTTACCGCGGAGCGGGGGTTGTGCGTGCTAAAAGCGGCCGGGCCCCCTCGCTAAAGCTTGTCGAGCCTTGAAAGAAGCCCGACAGTTGTTGTTGCACCCGCTCGATGGGGATCGTCTTCTCCCGAACAGGATCGTGTCCGCCTAAGTGCTGATACGCCGGGTGGACCCTGCTCTTGTAGGGCTGGACATCGTAGAGGGGAAAATTGAATGTCACTCGGGCGTCGGTAAGACCCTGCTTCTTCAGATCCTCGACCAGGACGACAAGTTCGTCGACTTGGTCTTGATCACAGGAGCGGCAGGTGGCCGTCCAGTTGGCGTTGGGGGTCGGCTCCTGGTGGGTGTCGGCGACGAGTACTGGCGCATGGTTCCCGATATAGAACCACTTGGTGTGCCAACCCTTGTTAGAATATGTCACATCGATGGGGATGTAGCTCTTCGACATTCCCCCTCCCCAAAACTGGATTCCGGCCCCATGACAACTGCGCCGCTTCCCGTCCGTCACAGACAAAAATAATGACAACAAGATCAAAATGCAGGTCTATCCCAAGATAGGCCTCACAGAGATGGATGAAGATAGAGATTTGAAGGATGGAGTTGGGGTTGTGGTTGCAGAGCATGATACCATAGTAGTCGAGCAGGCCCCAGACAAAGGGGTGGGCCGGTACTCCAAAGCAGCGAAGAAGAAAGGCAGAGAAAACGACCAACTCACTGGAGTATGGGGTCGGGAATATTTTCCCTGCGTAGGATGCCACTGTGCGATGCTTTGATTGGGGAGGACGCCGAGCCGCTCCAACTCCTCCATCATCACCCTTCCGACGCATGAGGGGACGAAGGCCGAGCCAGGCTCGACCTCATCTCTGCTCGTCGATGGGGCCTTCGTCGCCTTCTTCAACACCTTCTTCGGCGCCAGGGTCTTCAACCAAAAAAGCCGACGACCTTTGTGGTAGCAGACAACGCATCGACACTGGGGATGGCGGTTCCGAGGATTGAAGCGAGGTGGAGCCAGAGGGAGGTGCGAGCGCTTGAAGTTTTGAAGTCTCAAGGAATTTCTTCGACAAAAGGAAAGCATAAAGAAGAAGGGGAAGCCGGGCGACGACAGGGTTTATAAAGGGGCAATGATGGGTCTCGCAGTGCCAATTTCGAAAAACGCGCAACGCCGTTAATGACGTGCGCGGAGCGTCCGAAGCTTCCCCGCTCATCTTTCTCCTTGGCGGGCCACATCGTCCTACACCGAATCCAAACTGTTCATCTTCCGAAGCAAGCAACGACATCCGTAAAGTCGCCGTTACAACTTTCAAAGATATCACCGACGGGTACCCCAACCCCCTTTTTTTTCCCATCTCAACCGTCAGCTTCGCCTGACGCTTTGGGAAAAGTGGGGAGTTGGGAGCGCGACCAGTCGTTGGACCGCTCCGATTTTCATGGTCCCTTGATAAGACAAGGTGGGCGCTCTGTTCAAATTATCAAGGGGGCCACAGACGCAGAGCGTACCTCAAGACCAAGTAACCACCCGGTGATAAGGTTCGAGAGGTTTCCTCTTTGATTTTGTTGACCGTCGCTGGTCTTTGGGTCGAGGCTTCACCGACTCGGGCATGGACTTCCGAGCTAGCCCCCAGTCGGGGTCGGGACTATCATAGGCCCCCGGGCAGTAGTCCCGACCATATCGCCGACCTCCACTACCTCAGGGTAGTGGTTTCAACGACTCGAGCGTGGGCTTTCGAGCTAGCCCCCGGTCGGGGTTGGGACTACCATAGGCCCCCAGGCAGTAGTCCTGACAACATCGCCGACCTCCACTGCCTCAGGACAATGGCTTCACTGACTCGGGCGTGGGCTTCCGAGCTAGCCCTCAGTCGAGGTCGGGACTACCATAGGCCCCCGGACAGTAGTCTCGACCACATCGCTGATCTCCACTGCCTTAGGGCAATGGTTTCAACGACTCAGGCGTTGGCTTCCGGGCCAACCCTCAATCGAGGTCGGGATTACTATAGGCCTCGCGGGTAGTAGTCCCGACCACATCGCTGAGCTCCACTGCCTCAGGGTAGTGGTTTCAACGACTCAAGCGTTGGCTTCCGGGCCAACCCTTAGTCGGAGTCGGGACTACCATAGGCCCGCGAGCAGTAGTCCCGACCACATCGCCGACCTCCACTGCCTCAGGACAGTGGTTTCAACGACTCGGGCGTTGGCTTCCGGGCCAACCCTCAGTCGGGTTCGGGATTACTATAAGCCTTCGAGCAGTAGTCCCGACCACATCACCGACCTCCACTGCCTCAGGGCGATGGCTTTCTCGACTTGGGGGCTGGCCTACGGGCCGCCTTCCCCTTGGTCGAGGTCAGGACTACCAATAGCCTTCGGGCGGTGGTCCTGGCCAACTCGCTGAATGCCATCAGCCCCCGGGCTATGGCATCTTCAGCTCTGTTTGTAGCCCTCAGGCTACGATAAGGGCAAACGTAGGGACTACTATATGCTTCCGGACAGTGGACCTGTTGAATTCAATAAATCTTTGTTAGATCTCGGGCAACGCTTAGATCTGAGGGTGAATGAAAAACACTCTTGAAGATTTGACCCTAGGCTCGAATGTGCCATCCGACCCTAGACTCGGGGGCTACACCTACAAAATCGTGAATTCCAAAACTTTGACAACCTGCTGGGAACTAACACCTTGGAAGAAAACTTGACCCTAATGCTGAATGTTCTATTTGCCCTTAGGCTCGGGGGCTACACCTGGCAGGTGCACCTAGGCAGTACACCTGTTAAAACCTTGGCTCGATGCTTTGAGGATCCATTGAAGACAGCGACAAAGAAGAAATCTGATCCTAAGGATGGATGTTTCATTCCTCCTTAGGCTCAAGGGCTGCTGTGGGGGGTGTCACCCCGGGGTACCCCATGGACTAGAGTCAAAGTCCAACTGAAGTCAAACTGAGAGTCCTCGGGACGTGGTCGGTAGCTCGACCCCCCTTTGCGGGGTTGGCTGTCCTGACCTTCCACCGAGTTTGACCTCGGTTCTCCTTTCTCGACCCCGACTCCACGACCCGACCTTAATACCAGACTTGGCACGCAAGAAGCAAGACGGAGGAGACAGCCCGACAAAGACTGACGTCACCCGACAGCACACTACAGACATCTCCTGCGGAGGAAGGATCCCAAGGCAAGAGAGAGAACAAGATGTCCACAGTGTATAGGACCTAGCAGATCATCATGTACCTTTTCAAATGTTGCTTGTACTTACCTTTTAGTTGATTAGTCATAGCTTTCTTGGCCCCCAAACTCTCCTGTTCTTGCCCCCCTTGAGCTATAAAAGGGAGGGCAGGGGACGTGGCCAAGTAATCTGGATCGATTTCTAGCTTTCTCATTCTGAGTTCTTGGTCAGCTTACTCTAAGCCCCAAGAACACTTCCTTGTAACGCTTGTTCATCATCTACCCTAACAAAGAACACTGGACATAGGCCTATTATCCTTCGAGAGGGCTGAACCAGTATAACTCGCTGTGTCTTTGCTCTTTTGGCTCGTCCTAGGACTCGAGTCGACCATCAGATCCATCAGAGGACAGCTTTCTGACCGTTCTCTTTCACCTCCTTGGGCACCCCCCTTTGAGGACTGCCGACCCACCCGTCGACACTAAAAATTGGATTTTCCTTAGGGATTTTAACTTTTATAGATCCCTAAACAACAGGAACAAACCGGGAGGAAATATCTTGGACTCTTTTGTATCCAATGAAGCTATCAGACACCCATTGAGTTGCCTCTAAAGGGCAGAGCTTTCACATGGAGTAATATGCAATCAGATCCCTTGCTTTAGCAGTTAGATTGGTTTTTTACCTCCACGAATTGGACAATTGATTCCCCCAATACTTCTGTGATGCCTCTAGCGAAGATTACTTCGGACCACATTCCTTGCAAAATTATTATTGGCACCAATATCCCGAAAGCAAACACCTTCCGTTTTGAAAACTATTGGGCTGAACAGGAGGATCTCCTGGACACGGTATCCCAATGTTGGTCCTTCACCCTAGGGTTAATTGATGCAGTAAAGAACATTTCAAAAAAGTTTAAAAGCCTCAGGGCAACTCTCAAAGGTTGGAGTAGGAGCATATCTAACCTCATGACCCTAATCAACAACTACAACACGATCGTTAATTATCTAGATCTACTTGAGGATGGAGAGGGCTTTACAATCTAGAACTCAACCTAAGAATTGCGATGAAGAAGCAGCTTCAGACCTGGCTGCATTATAAAAACATTTATTAGAAAAATAGACATACGGTTAACAGAATCAGGATGGGAGATGAATGCACCAAATATTTCCATGGTATGACAACCATCTCATACAGAAGGAATTCAATAGCAAAGATCAAGAACGAGGAAGGAGTTTGGACTCAGGACCATGCTGGGAAGGCAGGACTCATCTGGAATGCCTTCAAAGATCGCATGGGTACCTCCACGGGCCCAATTATGGCCTTTGATTTGTCTAGCCTGATAGCGGCGGTGGAAGACTTGGATCAGCTCTCAGTTCCCCTCACCCATCAAGAAATAGACTTGATAATTAGTAAAATGTCTAATGACAAAGCACTAGGCCCAGATGGATTCAATGGGCTTTTTATGAAAAAATGTTGGCAATACATCAAGTCAGATTTCTATGCTATGTGTGAAGCGTTCCAAGAAGGCAGCGATCTCAGCCCGATTAATAGCTCCTATATAACTTTGATTCCCAAGAAGGACAACCTAGAGTCAGTAAATGACTACCGGCCAATATCTCTTATGAACATCTCCCTCAAAGTTATAACAAAAATTTTGGCTGACAGATTGAAGAATGTCATCCTCAGGGCAATCCATAAGAATCAGTATGGCTTCATTCACTCGAGAACGATTCAAGACTGTTTAGCATGGTGTTTTGAGTACATCCATCAATGCCACCACTCAAAGAGAGAGATTTTAATCTTAAAGCTTGACTTTGAAAAAGCTTTTGACACCATTGAACACTCAGCAATTATACAGACAATGTTCGCTCTAGTTTTTTTGGATAAGTGGCTGGCCTGGATACAATCTATTCTCTCTTTGGGTTCCTTGGCGGTGCTCCTGAATGGAGTCCCAGGAAAATTATTCAAGTGTAAAAGGGGAGTTCGTCAGGGGGATCCTCTCTCCCCCCTTCTTTTTGTCTTGGCGGCTGACTTACTCCAGGTTCTAATCAATAAGGCAAGGCAACAGGGTTTGCACAATCTGCCAATTCCCCAACCATCTGAAGACTTCCCAATAGTGCAATATGTAGATGACACACTGCTGTTTCTTTAGGCAGAGGCTAAACAACTATTCTTCCTCAAAGCCTTATTACACAACTTCCATCTTTCAACTGGTCTAAAAGTCAAATATAAGAAATCTCACATGTATCCTATCAATGTTACCCCAGATAAGCTCAATATTCTGGCTAACAACTTGGGATGTGATGTGGGCACAATGCCATTTACTTATCTGGGACTGTCAATGGGCACGACAAAGCCAAGATTGGAGGATTTAACTCCCATGATGGATAGAGTAGAGAAGAAGTTATCTGCCTATGCGACATGGCTTTCGTACTTCGGTCGGCTTGAGATGGTAAACTCGGCCATTACCCCGATCACAATCTATACAATGTGCACAATCAAGATCCCTAAAGGTGTTATCGCAAACATTGACAGAGCAAGAAAATAGTGTCTTTGGAGAGGCAATGACAGGGACAAAAAAGGTGGAAATCTGGTGGTCTGGCCAAAAGTACAGCAGCCGAAATTCAAAGGAGGACTTGGAGTCCTAAATCTTAAGCTGCAAAATGATGCACTGCTATTAAAGCAACTTAATAAATTCTACAACAAGGAAGATGTCCCTTGGGTCAATATGGTCTGGTACAGATACTACTCCAATAAGGTTCCTCATGCGGTTAGGGAGACTGGTTCCTTCTGGTGGAAAGACATTCTTTGGTTTAATGAAATTTTCAGAATGATCTCGCGATGTCAGATTAGAAAGGGCCAGACAATCTGTTTTTGGGAAGATCACTGGAACAATAATATACTTTCAGAAGCATACCCACATCTAGTCTCTTTTGTCAGAAATAGTAATTCCTCGGTGGCGAAGGTCATGGAAGCGGTTGATCTAGACTCTATTTTCTATCTCCCTCTTTCCCAGCAAGCTTATCATGAATTGGAGGATCTCCAGATCTATTTGCAAAACCTAGCGTATGATGAGGGGGTAAACGATTGCTGGACGCCAGTGTGGGGAAGTAAGTACACCTCTGGAAGGTTATATCATCGTGTCTTTAGCAACTTTGATTCACACCCTTTCTTTAAGAAACTCTGAAAGTCCAATTGCACCCCTCGCATCAAATTTATCGCTTGGCTCTAATTAGTGGACAGACTCAACACAAAATCCATGATCCGAGATGACACCTCAATGTCCAGAATGATGCAACTGTAATGTGTGACAGGGAGAAGAGGAGACAATCAACCATCTTTTTTTTGTTGCCCTTTTGCTTCTCAATGCTGGTTTGCTATTCACATTCAGTGGGACAATACTCTCCAGTGCGCCCATAGACTTCTGCAAGCTCATATTTCTAGCTTGCCGCCCTTCTTCACAGAGGTTGTTCTCATAGCGGCTTAGGAATTGTGAAAATTAAGAAATGACAAGGTTTACAATCGGAAGATCCCGAACCTAAGTGTTTGGAAATCAAACTTCAAAAGTCAAGGCCACCTGCAGTCCACAAGATTTAGGGAGGATCTTCAAACCTCCTTTTGTGCTTGGTGAGATGATTTCAGCTGATCTAATTTTTGCTGCTTTCACAGGTTGCAAGCCCATGCCCGTCTTGTTTTAACCTTTTATAACTTGTAACCCTGCTAACTGTAAGTTTTTTCTTTCTCTTTAATATATTCTCCCTTGGTGGTGACTGTGGGGATCTCCCCCAAAGTGTTTTCGGTCAAAAAAAATAATCATGTCATTAAACTCATTATCATAATAAATTCGTCAACAACTTTGGTCAGTAGACAAAATTATCATACTACAGAAAAAACAATTTAATTTTTCTAATTAAATGTCCCGTTGTTCTAAATTAATTAGAAAAAGTAAAAAAACTTTGCTAAAAATGATCAAATAATTCAAACTTAATGCAACATAAATTTACTTAGCCTCAAACTTAATTTAGGAATTTACGCCATAGGAAAAATACCTCAAAACTTAAATTAAAATATAAATTTACTATGCTAGAAAATAAAATAAATTTGCTGGGAAAAAACATTGTGCGGTACTGTCCGGCTGGGTCGGCCCGTTATTGTGCGGCACTGTTCATGTGGGCCGACCCATCTTGAAGAGCACTGTGCTCGCAAAGCCGCAACCTAGGCTTGGGCCGCCACCCCCACCCCGCCCGGGCCAAAATCCGGTCCGATCAACAAGCACCATCGGATGGAGATCGACGGTCGTGCGGCGTTTGCAGGGAAACAAAAACGCGCGGCGGCGAAACCCTAGGGTTTCGCCCGCATTCCGCGTCTCCTCGCACCGCGCCATTCTCAGCTACGCCGCTGCCGCCCTTTCTCTCCCCCTCGCCGCTGCTTGTCTTCCCCCTTCGCCGCCGATGTCCCCTCTTTCTCGTAGGCCTCCTTGCCAGCGTCGCGTCCACCCAAGGATGCGCGCAGCATTGTCGAGTGGATCTACGAGAGGGGTCGTTCTCAACCATGTGCACGCGTGTAAAACCCTAGGGGTTTTCTGTCCCGGGCGAAAGACGGCGGGAGGGCGGCGACAAGATCTTGGCGAGTCAACGGCGTGGATCTGAGGAGCCAAAAGGTGAGTTCGTCCCCCCCCGGATCCCCTTTTTTTGTGTGTGTGCTTCTTTGCCCCTTTCGGGTTCGATCTGAGACTTTGCCCCTTTCGGGTTGGATTTTTCAATCCTCTATTCTTAACCCTAACTAGAACGACGCCTAGAGTTGCTCTGATACCAATGTTTGGTTCTTGGATTTCTCTCTAGGCATTAATCCAATAGGTAGATGCAGACTCACCGTCGAACTTCAAGGATGAACTCGCCATGGGGTCATCGGCGATGTCATCAGCGTCGGCAGCATGGTTTCGATGGACCTTCCACCGCTCTCAGCGCCCCCTCTAGATCGGGTAGAGTTTAGGGTTTGTAGAAGCGAGAATGCGTGCACGGACTTCTCTCGGTGTCCGTGCCCTGGCCTCCTCCTTCTCTTTTATTGGCGCTGCGCGACGGGGGCCATCAACCATGAGTTGGCTGTGTGCCCCCGATCAGGACACGGATCAAGCGTGCAATCGGTCTTTGGACCGTTGCACGGGAGATCAATCCAACACTTAGAAATTGATTTGCCTCGAGGCTACGACATATATATATACCCTGTGTAGCATACATATATTAATCATGCTGACTATTACAGGCCACAAATAATTACATGTGACAATATTAATCATGCCGTCTTGTTGATTTGCCCAATACCCATTATAGCTAGCTTCTACTTGGCCTAGTCGATAGGAGTACGGTAGCCTAGCCTGTATACATATATGTATATACGTTGTATGACAAGTATAAGGCCTGTATAGTACAGACCACAAGTGCATACATATGTTTAGCATTCTGTTAGTCTAGGGAAGCATATAGATATGCGGTAGAATGTGCGGCATACATACGGGCTAGGCCTCCTCCTGGCCTGGGCCCTAGGCAGTTACACAACCCGCCTAGGCCTCTGAACCAGGCCTGAAAGCTTTACACGTTATTTATATTAGAAGCTACGAAATTCAATTTACAACCACGCCATGTTAGTAGCAGGCACTAGGGGGAAAGAGAGAACACATCGTCCTGTTTTCGGGTCCCGGGATGAGGATGTTTTGATGATTTCTCCCTCCGTAGGTAGAGAACACATGGGTGAGTAGAGTCTGTGCTTTGCTTTGGGGTCCACATGACAACTAGTGACTAAATAAAGACGCCGTCCATGAAAAAAAGAAGGAAAACGAAGGAACAAGAGTAAAAGATCACAGGGGTGAAAATTCTTTGGTTATTGTCTCGAAAAGCCACTTGTTCTTCGTTTTTGTGCTAGTCTTGGAACACTCTCGGTTCCTTTCAAGCCAAACGTTCCACCAACCACTAGTAAATATGGTAATAAAGCAACTTACATAAACAAAGATGTTTTCAGTCGGTTCTACAAAGAACAGCTTGGGTACCATGTGGCGATAAACTTTTTTTTGCGGAGTAAAAGAATGTTCTACAATATTTGCAGAATTAATATCAGTACTGTGCCAGAAACTGATTAGTTGTCCCATGCTACATACTGTGTGAGTGACAGCGCCAACAAGAAGAAAATAGCCATCACCGGAGAATATCTGCAATACACACATGGCTAAGCTGCATCAGTATTACTGATGTCTGATTAATCCAGTAATCCAAACCAAATGTTCAGTGCAAATTCAGTACTGAATCATAAAGAACACAAGTACTAAAACCTCTTCGCAAAAGGAGATCCTCGCACACAACTGTTCATCCCAAACACAAACTAATTGCTACTACTACTTGTTACAAAAGGGGAGAAAATGACAAATCCAATCCGGTTTGCATGATGAACAGAACGCAACAGGACAGGACGGAGAACAGAGACGACATCGATTTACATTCTTGCGGGGCGTCGTCGTCGATGAGCTTGAGCACGATCTGCTCCTCGGTGGCGATGGCTGTGCGCAACTCGCGAATGGCATCCAGCGCCGCGTCCACCTCTTCGATGGCGGTGCTCACGATCTGCTCGAGCTTGGAGGCCTCCCTCCCCTCCTCTCAGTCTCAGCAACCGAGGATGCCGGTAGGGGCGGTGGACGCGCATGGCGTTCTGGACCTCGCAGATGGCGAACTGCATCCTCACCTCCACCGTAAACAACTGCGCATTGGCTTCGGCCACGCTGTATATCCACTCCTGCCACTTCTTTTCCTTCACATGCACGGCGAGGAACGGGTTGCAGTCGGCGAAGAGGATCGCCATGGCCTGATGCACGGCGGTATATATGTGTATATTTTTTTATAAGTCAAAAGGTATACGTACACATATAAAAAAATATGATATACGTATATATGTAAGTTTTATATACATGTATTATATATATGCATATAAATTATATATAGGTATAAAACATATTTTATATACATACTTATTATAATACAATATTATAATACAAAGTTTATATGTATGTATATAAAATATGTACATACCTATATATATATATATATATATATATATATATATATATATATATAACTAAAGAGGTTGATTGGTCGCCCGCGGCCAGATGACCGAATTTTTTGCTTTTTAGCTCAAATTTGCAAAGATTATCATAAATAGGCCCCTGACGGTTTGAATTCTAGAAATGGACCCTAAGCTCGGCGCTAATAGTGATGGCGCCGAGCTTGAACTACTCGGCGCCAATACTATTGACGCTGAGATATTTGCGCCACGTAGGCGTAGAGTCCGACGTGGTAAAGTCGGCGCCAGCGGTAGTGGCGCCGAGCTCGGCGCCAGTGAATGGGGCGCCGAGCTCAGCGCCAGTAAGGATGGCGCCTACCTCGACGCCTAAGGTCTTGGCGCCAACCTCGGCACCAACGGCCGTGGCGCCGAGCCTGCTTACAGGTGGACCATCTTCTTCTTCCTCTCTGTCCATACTTCCTGTTCTTCCATTTCTCTTCATCTCTCTCCTATTCAACTCTCACCAGTGTTCCCTTCGTCCTTCGTCACGAATCGGCATATTGGACCGTGGAAAATTGAGTTTGAGCTATTGTATTTATGTTGTTTAAGCAATTGACACAGTGAACAACTTTTGTAGTAATATAAGCATAACTCAGCATATATTAATGATACAATACATGACATATGTTTCATAAGAATTATTGCACGTAATTAAACCACGGAATGTATGCCATGCATACACGATACAAACTAATCGAACCCGATGAGTCGAGTCTCAGGTATCCTACGGATCCATTCTAGGGCTTTCAGCTTGTCTTCAATTTTCTCTTTCCTTCTCGGCGTTGTACTCCTTCTGTGTTTCACATTCAGTTACTTTTAGGCCGTTATATTGGGGAATGACATTGTCGATCCACCTAGTCAATCCGCACCTCCTTTGAATGCCCTGGTAAAGAAACACATGTAATCAGCTAGAGAGCCAGTAGAGGGAAGACGTTAGTGGGATTGATAAAACGAAATACGTACAACGAAGTCGTTGTCTAAGTTGGGGCAAATGAAATATCTCCGGCCATAGGTTCATGGTTCAAAGGAGGTAGCCATCTTGCAACGATCCCTACAACCGCACATGGGACGCTCCGATCATTTAGGGAAACCTAGTGGGTTGTTTCAACAATCTAAGCTTGCGATTTCGACTCGACGCTCGTACTCCCTCCATGCCTGAAGGAATTGTTTGGTCGACTCAGGTTGCATTACCGTCCGACCGATCGAAGCAAGTCTAACCGTATCGATCCATTGTTCGTATGGACACTGACGTACATCCTCCTGTATGTTCATTTGTGATGTTCGAGGTTAGAAAATGGAACAAGCGAATAGGTTAAACAAGAAAAAATGATACTCACGACAAAATTGTCATCTATAATCTCGGGACACACGAAGCATCTTTGTCCTCTAGTTGCTTGTCTTATGGATCTTACCACCTGGCAACGGAGACCACAACAGCATTCTGGACGCTCCCGCCATGTGGGTAGTGCTAGCTGATCCATAGGCCAATCCAAAGCTTCAGCACCAACTCGATGTTGGTACTCAGCCTTTCGCCGAAGGTAGTCTGACATTGTTTCGCTTAGTGGGTAGTACCGTGTTCCATCGGTTCGTGGGTTATCGATATCTATCCACTCAAGGAAGTTGCAGACCCGACGATATGCCTGCATGAAGTGTTAACATGATACACTATTAAATTTAGTGTTTTTTGTGTGAATATTTTGTAGAAGACAGCATTGCAAATAAGCCATACCCGATCAATGTTGGCACATTGGAAAAATCGTCTTCCCCGGGTTTCCGTGAGGAGGGACGATGTAAGTATGCAAGCATCCCCACAATGGCATAACGGACGGTCACACCATGGTGGAATCAAACCGCTCAAAGGATGGAGTCGCCGGTGGAGACGCTCAACGAAAGGACGATATCAAGAGCTCATGGTACGTGTAAGTGTAGAAAACATAATGAAGATATGAAGAGCTCGTATTCGGATCGAAGTAATATATAGTGGAGGGAGGTGAGTGGGGAATCCTTCACGCGTCGAAAGTTGAGTAGGGAATCCTTCACGCTTCAAAAGTTGAGTGGGGAATCCTTCACGCGCCGAAAGTTGAGTGGGGAATCCTTCACGCGCCCAAAGTTGACAGCGACGTATCATACACGTCTCTCGCACGCCGAAAGATTTTTTGTCGTTTTTAAGAGTATCATTCAGCGAACGACATGGAAGGATGTGACAATACGTGCCACACCGAAAGTTGATTGTGACAGAGCATGAGCGAGTATGAAGGACGCAACATGTGGATAGCAATATTATGTGTTTCATTTTGTCAGTTTTGATTGAGTCAATCATAATTGAAGTATACATTCCAATTTCACTCAAGCTGTTGGAAGTAATTCGAGGGACTCACTTCATATTTTTCTGAATTTTTGACGTTAGAAATTATCTAACTTGCCCAGTTGTCTAAATCTATACTCCTGTAAACTTCGAGCAGAATATTTTGGCAGAATTTCCCCTGTTTATGTACTCAAAGCTTACAGAAATATCAATGTAGCATATAACAGTCACAGAATATGTACCACATTCATCCACATCCCATATACATGACAACACTAAAAATACCACGAAGTTCATAACAGTCCATAAAGTCAAGAATAGTTTGGACAGTTTAAAAGAAGAGTTCATACAAGACATAATAATATTCCATACAGTCCACAAGCGTTTTGCATACATGTAGCACAATATGTACAACCAGGTTCACTGCCTCCTACTCTTACCCTTGCCCTTCTGTCCAAGAGCGTCACGGCTCGGAGTAAAATGGACCGATGGGTTCCTTCTCCTGGTCCCAAGCTGCTGCGTAGGTTGAGTTGAAGGAGTGTCCTGTAGATGAGATGACCCAATCTCATCGTGTCCCCGGAGCGCATCCTCCTCATCGTCGGTGTCGTCGTCCTCATCGGAGGCAGTGCATCTGGAGGCCGTCCATGCTTGGCTTGAGGAACCGCCACCTCCTGGGGAAGGAGACGGCACATGCACGTCCTGCCTCGTGATTGTCCTGCAACCACAACGTGCAGCCGCACGACGTAGTCGACGTAGTACTCTCTGTTGCACATAACTCAGTACTTATGTCACATATTGCAATGTATTAGATGTAAAGTTCAAAGATCTTTGAAAATCTTACATCGAGGTAGTTGCGTGTGTCATCGTCTCTAACTCTCTCGCGAAAGTGCGTCATCTCCTCGACCGTGGATCGGAGAGTGTTCCCCTAAAACAAATTTCGCACTTAGACCATCAAGTTATTCAACTTAATACATAAGAACCAAGTCCGATGACATACCACTCTGTCCAAGATTGGCCCTGCCTCCACTTGGCTCCCCACCCGCGTACTCTGGTCGTAGGTCGTGTCTTCATCGTCGGATGACGTAATGTCGGCATAGTCATCCTGCGACCACTGGAGTCTGAGTCGTGTACGTGTCACACCGTGGTACCAAGACTGGTACTGCCTGAAACCTATGTTCGAGTGCGGCTCTTCATTGACGTCCACGTTGGCGTCGAACAGGTCCCATTGGTTTATGTAGTTGAAGTGGAACTGGTCCCAGTCGAAGATCTCTTGTTCTTCTGGCGATCCAACCTGAAAGGCACGTAATGCTAAGTTAGGTAAGTTTGCAATCAGTTCATACGAAATGATGGAAACAATTATAAAGAACATCTCACTTACTTATGTAGGTCATATCCAGTAGAAACGAGATCAGGTGGACAGATTTGCCGCAGTCCAAACTAGCGTGCAACTCTACGCGGCAAGTGAAACTCGACAGCGTAGAAGCAGATAAGGGGACACCTCATCCTATACAGATCGCTGTTGCTAGAGCACAAGTTGCTCACCAAGAAAGGCAGCGCCACCTCTCCGGTGTACAGCTCCCACGTCACCTGCAACATGTCGATACAAGATGGTACATTACAAAGTAAACACCTGCAAACAAATAGAACAAGTAAACAAGGCTTACACTTGTTGCCGTGAGACTATCCAACTCATTCGTGTACTCCTTGTAGGCCCTCTGCATTCTCGCGTGAGGGACAGTGACCTGGTCCCAAAGATAGGCCCACGTCGGCTGCCGACGTGCGTCCTAACCCGCGAACCAGTCGCGAGGAGGCAACACCTGCGGCCGACCTACTGGAAACCTTGACCACATCCACAGCTGAAGTAGGTACACGCATCCACCAACTGAGGCGGACGACGAAGAACGACGACATGCCTCGCACAACTGCCGGTAAAGGAAAGCTAATACTGCCGATCCCCAGCTGTATTGACCCGCCTGGTCCCAGTCAGTAAGGCAGTGGATCCACATCCATGAAGCATTGTCTCCCATTGCGTCGGGGAAGAGCACGCAGGCGAAGAGATGCAGGATCCACGCCCGACAGTAGCGCGCAACTGTCTCCTCGTCCGCCCCATCAGGGCAATGTGCGAACTCCGCCTGAAGCCAGGAAATTGGCACTCCAGAAGAGCGAGTGCCGTGTTCACCAACTGGACGCCCAAGGAAAGCCTCAATCCGAGCTCTCCATCCGTCTGATCTGCACGGACCCGTGACTGCACGACCACGAATTCTTAGGTCAAGCAACTTTTGACAGTCCTGGAGCGTGACTGTCATCTCCCCAAAAGACAAGTGAAATGTGTGTGTCTCAGGTCGCCATCTGGAAATAACCACACTATTAATTTCCATGTAAAAAGAAGTGCCTGCACAAAATAATAATATAGATGGGAAAGTTCCAAGCACTTCTGGTTCAGGTATCAACCTTAGATTAGTTTAGGATATGGTTGACCTCTGAACAACAATGAAACATGTATGTAGGTACAAATGTACAATGAATTTAATGTGGTTCAGTTTAATGTGGTTCTGTCACCTTTCTAGTATTCTAGTAATAGATGTGCATTTGCAAAGTAAGCATCATCAAATGACAAATGCCAGAGTGCAAGGCACCGAAAGATGTTCCTTGAAGATATGATGTGCATTTGCAAAGTAAGCATGATTTTTATGGTCAGAGAGACAGCACTAGTATTGCCAGGGTAGAGCATCAGTACATCAAATGGAAATTTTTTTAGTGTGCGAGTTAATATCTCTCTAGTTCTTCCTTTTTGGGCTTATTAGGAGATGTTATGGTGCTGCCTTTTTCTTTGCAACATGAGTTGCTATGAGCTGCTATATAGTCACAAATTATATGTGCATATGTTTGGTATTTATAGCCATAAAGAATGCAGTGACCAATCAATCCGGTCAATATGTGAACAACAAGCTGGCTAAGATAGCATTTCCCCTCTGTCAAATGAATAGTCACAAAGATAATTTAGTAAGAATATAGTACCTGCCCCTCCGCGACGAGACGTCCTCGGTGGGTCGCGTCGTACGCCGGATCCAGAAGGTGGAATTGCGCCATCCTGCAAAACGAAATATGTTAGAGAAATTGAAATTAGTGTATGCAATGAACTATAAAGTAAACAATGTACAAGTATTGCACACTATTATTTCCATTCATAATATAATAAAAGAACGAGTACAACCTCACTAATTTGCCAACGGCAAGTCCGTGAATTGTGGCCTAGTCTACCACACTTTCCACACTCATACTGCTCGGGGTCGGTAAGAAAAGGGGTTGATCTTGCACGTCTCGTTCTTTCTGGTATCTGATCCATGACCATCCTGTGCCTAGTCCTCTTCCTACTACCTCGTTTGTTCCAACGAAAAGCTAGATCCGCAATGTACTTTGGACCGTCGTATGCAGGCCACTCTCCAGAGTCCCGAATAGGCTCGAAACGAGGGCTCCAAGTTTGCACAAGTGTGTCCACACTGAACTCGCGAGGTATTCTGCTCTCAATGTCATAGTTGCGATGCCTAGCAGCTGCAACAAGGTGAGAACATAAAAAGTGGTACTGCCTTGGTTTGCCACAGGTGCATGAGAAATCTTGGAGGACTACAACATGAATCCTCGACTCTCGAACCTCACCATCTAACGTCGTACCCCCACTTTGCTTAACCTCGTAACGCCCCACAGCGTGGTCGAAACATGTAACCTCATGCGTGCCAGCTCTTTCCTTGGCCTTCTCCAGATGTTCATGTGCTTTAGGAGCCCATATCTGACCATCGCTATGCAACTGCAATGCATGGGAGTGTCTCTCGTTGGACTAGGCAACAAGCTTGTAGAAGTTGAATTGCATGATGGCATTCACAGGCATACTACGTATCCCCAGCAACAGCTTATTGAAGGACTCAACCATGTTGCTGCACTAGAACTCGTATCTCCATCCACCGGCGTCGTGAGCTTTTGTCCACTTGTCCAAATTTCTCATCAACCCTGTAAGCCATTGCCTGCCTTCTGCATTTGATGTGGTCCGGACCTGCTCTAGCTTTCTCTGGAAGTACCTGTCCTCAAGCTGTCGAGCCGCCTCTTGCAAAAGATCAAAGTTTGCCTTCACACCGTCTTTTAAGAGAAGATTCTCGGCAAGGTGTCGTGTACACCAACGATGGTGCAAAGGTGCATAACCCTCTATCTCCTCTCGCACAGCATTAAGTATGCCCTGGTGCCTATTAGATATGACGCCAACTTCCCTACCAGGCCCGACCACATGTACCCTCACTAGCCTCAAGAACCATCCCCAACTATCGTTGTTCTCCCTCTCAACCAAAGCAAAGGCCAGAGGAACCAGCTTGTTGTTCGCGTCACAGGCTATGGCTATAAGAAGTGTGCCCTGATACTTGCCAATCAAGAATGTACCATCGATGGAGAAGACAGGGCGACAGTGCCTGAAAGCCTGCACACATTGAGGAAAGCACCAAAAAGCACGGAAGAATATCTGCCACCCATTCATCCATGAATCTGGTCTAGGGATGTACTCATAATGCATTCCTGGATTCACCGCTTTGATTGCATTCAAAAGTACTGAAAGCTGCTCGTAACCATCCTTCCAATCCCCATATATCATCTTCCACGCCCGCTGCTTAGCCCTCCATGCTTTATCGTAAGTTATCACATATCCCTGGTAAATCTCACTAACTGTCATGATAATTGTCCTAACCTTCATGTTGGGCTCTCCTTGCAATATTCCCATCAACCTTTTGGCAATGAGGGTAGATGTCAACTGCCGATTCTTCGTGTTGAGTTCAAGTGAGGCACAAGTGTGTGGCCCCACAACTCTTGTTATCTTCCATTTTTCGCTGACCTTTTGCTTCCTCGCACAAACCTTCCATGGGCAGCGTTCTTGTTCACAGACAACCGTGTACCACGCTTTGCATAGGAGTGCAGGACCTTGTAAGGCCTCTTGCGTATCACTGCAAACGCCTGCAACCAACGCTTCAATGCAGAAAGGTCATTGAAAACCCTGTCCTTGCTAATTTCCATGCTAGGACCTGCATCTGGAGCTTCCATCAGCTCATCATCACGTCCCTCGGCAAACGCCTGATCGGAAAGAGTAAGATCACTGAACTCGTGAACTCTAGGATCACGACGCCCGGGGAAGATACGCCTTAGCATCTCAATGTCACTCTCCGTCAGCTCTCCAACTAGTCGATCATCATCGGAATCAATAACTCTTGCGACCTCATAAAATGCTCTAAATCATTCATAACTTCAACACTGTTTGAGTCCCGGAATTTGTCAACACAATGCAGTTAAGCATCAAAAAAAGGACCACCCACATTGTCAGGAATGTCCCCTGCAACATATGCATAAATATGATGAAAGCAAGATATTAGCGGTCGAAAAGAAAGGTGGATGATGACGAGAAACGGTCCAATATTCAAACTTACTCGGATGATTCTGTGTCAAAGGGATCTCCTGAAGAGGACCTGCCACATTTCCATCCATCGGACATGCATCTCCATCTGTCTCAATAATTTCGACCTCATTGGGGGCAGATTGAGCACCCGGAACCGTACGTGCAGCCTCGCAAACCGAAGTGGTTCCGGAACATCTATGGCAAGGTATGCCTGATCAGGCATCAATGGGGAAAACTCATGACGAATGGGATCAACCACCACCCGACGCACAACCACCTCCAAGCTTGGGAGTTGACTCTTCATAACCGATCTCACATACTTCTCCCACTTATCTGCACAACCTATTAGGGTCAGCCTCCTTAGGATGTTGGAAGGAGATACTACGTGAAGTACACCCTCAACTATGATGAAATCATCTCCAGAGCAATGTAGCTACTCCCGAGCCCTTCCAAGCAACTCACTAAATGTTGGCTTCTCATCAAATATAACAGGCTCGCTTTGCATGTCAACAAAGTTGATATATCCATAACAATCTCTTGCCACGGTGCCTCCATGATATATGATCACTACGTTGTCCATCTAGTAGTTAAAAAAATTACAAATATATTCCGTTCAGTCCAAAATAATTGCTATATAGTACTTAATTTGTCCAATCCACTATATTTTTTAAAACATAAAAACTTTCTACAAGAAACTCTAGCACGTACAAAATTATCCAATCCTGCAATTTCTTTATGAGATCTACCTTCGCTTAAACTAATCCAATCCCGTAAACTAATCAAAGTTATTACCATTAAAAGATACCATTTATTCAACAAAAAAAGATAGAAAAATTTAAAAATTACATGTTCATCATTTTACAATTCACCTATTCAAAATGCACGTACATTGTATATTTATATTTTACCCACATTGCATATTGTAAAATTATGTGCATTCACTTTTAGTTTTTTTCTTACACTGCATACTCTAAAATCACATATATTGCATTTCTAAATTTTACCTACTAGATACATTCCATATTTAAACTTTACCCACATTTCATATTCTAAGTTACCATACATTGGAGTTTCAAATTTTATCTACATTGCGTATTCTAAATTAAATGCATTGAATTTCTTCATTTGCACATTCTAAATTTTAATTTCATCTACATTGCATATTCGAAAATACGATGTTCAAATTACTTACCTCGCCGAGAAGGAAGTCGGCGCAGGCAGGAGCCGAGAAGGGAAGTCGGCGGCGGAGGGGCGCCGGCTCGGGCGCGGCGGCGGCGGCGGTAGCCGGCCTAGTGGGCGCGGCCGGGCGGTGGCGGCCTACCACGGCGTGACGCAGCAGGCGGCGGCGCCGCGGCAGGGGAGACGTTCCTCGGCGGCGCCGCCACGGGTCGCGGCGGCGGCGGCGGCCACTGGGGTCGCGGGCGGCGCCGAGCCGAGGCAGGCAGACGGGGTCGTGCGTGACGGCGAGCGGTGGGTTGTTTGGCGGCGGGCGCGCGATAGATTGGACCAAATGTGCTGGACGAGGAAGACGGGACCCACCTGTAAGCGAACCTCGGCGCCTGCGGAGTGGCGCCGAGCTCGGCGCCAAGATCGATGACACCGAGATCTACGGCGCCGAGCTCGACGCCACTACGCCGGCGCCGACTTTGCCACGTCGGACTCTACGCCTACGTGGCGCAAATATCTCGGCGCTAATAGTATTGACGCCGAGTAGTTCAAGCTCGGCGTCATCACTATTGACGCCGAGCTTAGAGTCCATTTTTAGAATTCAAACCGTTAGGGGTCTATTTGTGATAATCTTTATAAATTTGGGCTAAAAAGCAAAAAAAATTCGGGCCGGATGACTGGAGACGAATCAGGGATCCCTGGTGCAGTCATTTGCTTCGTTCATATCTTCCCTACACGTGTGATTTTGTCTGTATCTTTCTTGGCTCTTCTCTCACCCAATTTGCTATCAGTATTCTCTCTTTTTCAATATACAGTAATTTAGAATGGGATTAGACTCATCCTAAAAGTAATAGTATCTTCTTTTTACAAAATTTGAAATAGAAAAAATATTTTACAATAAAACATATACGAAAAGAGGACACAAGTTACACAATGACATCGTGATCATCCCTAGAAAAAAACATGCGACGCACTCGTGAATATTGTCAAAATCACCTGCAAGGAGAGGGAGCACTGCAATGTCCAGATGCTACGCAGTTGGATAAAGGAAAAAAATACACAAGCTGATGAGAGTTGCATTGGGTGGGGTAGGACCCTTGACTGATTTTACGTGGCAGTCTCCCTCCAATGTTCTTTCGAAGATTGATATCATGCATATATCCATATTGATTTTGCTGTAAATCACTCGAAAGTTTTTTTTCTTAGCCATCACACGAATCCCTGACCATATGATGTGCGCATTGAGATGCGTGTTACCGCTGGAGGAAAAATGCTAGAGGCAAGCGTAGGAGGGGGAAATCGACCCACGACATCTTGGTTGATGTTGTACGGTTGTAACTAGATGAGCAAGCTATCTTCTTAGATTTATATACGACCGATATAACTATGGTGTAATAATGATGTTTCATGTGATTTTTATTTAAATAACAATGGTTTGGTTTGGATCCTAGAGGTAGCCAGGTGGGTTGGGTTGGAAAAGGAGGCGGGGTGGGTTGAGCAGGCATTCACCAGGAATCTCAATGCTGCCTCGCGCAAGAAGCCCAACTAGATGCCGTGTGAAAATATCTCATCGAGCAGACAAGTTAGTATAAATGGGCCTGTCTCCCGTGTCCTGGATGGCTGGATTTGCGATTTTTTTATATTTTTAATTTTTTAAAAAACTTTTTGCAAAAATAATTTTTTTCAAATATTGCAAAAGTAATCTTCCATCGTTTTTTGGACGAGTTTTAAAATCGCCCTTTGAGAGGGCAATTTTGCCGACGTGGCGACGGCCGTTGGGCGCCGTCTGCTGTGCCACGGCAAATTTGCAAAATCGTCCCTTGCCGCTCTCGGCAAGAGCGATTTTTCACTGTGCATTTGGGGGCCGCGTGCAAAAGGACGGCCACCCTGGCAATTTTGCAGGCGGCCCCCTTGCCGCCCTTGCAGAGGGCGATTTTTGCCAAATCTCGTCCTCTGCAAGGGCGATTTATTCCAGGCTGCCACCCCATAAAACCCTAAACCCTAAATGGCCTATACGGATCGTTTTTTTCCAAGAATTCATCCATAATATGTATTATTCCAAACCAAAAGAAAGTTTGGTCATGTCATGTATAAATAAAGTAGAGGATAACATGTATAAAATTTAACAGGTTTTGTATGAGTTAAGTATTATTCTAATTTGGGCAACAATAGCTACGTAACTCAGAGTTCGCCTCGTAGCTCAGCACTGTACACACTCATAATATATCGTTGTAACCAAGTTAACTTGAAAGTAATGGTTAAGCAGTTGTGTGCCACATTGTTGCATAACTCATCATATATGGATGATACAATACATGGCATATGTTTCATAAGAATTATTGCACGTAATTAAACCGCGGAACATATGCCATGCATACATGATACAAATTAATCGGACCCGACGAATAGAGGCTCGGTTTTCCTACGGAACCCTTCTATGGCATTCAGCGTGTCTTCCATTTTTCGTTTCCTTCTCATCTTTGTACTCCTTTTGTGTTTCACATTCAATTACTTTTAGGCCGTTATATTGCGGAATGACATTGTCGATCCCCATAGTGAATCCGCACCTCCTTTGAATGCCATGGTAAAGAAAGACATGTAATAAGTTAGAGTGAAAATAAAGTGAAGACGTTAGTGAGATTGATAAAACGAAAGACGTACAACGAAGTCATTGTCTAAGTTGGGGCAAATGAAATATCTCCTGCCATATGTTCGTGGTTCAAAGGAGGTAGCCATGTTGCAACGATCCCTACAACCGCACCTGGGACGCTCCGACCATTTAGGGAAACCTAGTGGGTTGTTCATCCAATCTAAGCTTGCGATTTCGGTCCAACGTTCGTACTCCATCCATGCTTGAATGAATTGTTTGGTCGACTCAGGTTGCGTTACCGGCGGACCGATCGAAGCAGGTCTATCCGTATCGATCCACTCTTCGAAACGACACTGACGTACATCCTCCTGGTTGTACATTTGTGACGTAAGGGGTTTGAAAATGAAACAAACGATTAGCTTCATGTGACTAGGAAAAAATGATACTCATGACAAAATCGTTGTCCACAATCTAAGGACACATGAAGCATCTTTGTCCTCTAGTTTCATGTCTAATGGACCTTATCACCTGGCAACGGTGACCACAATGGCATTCTAGACGTTCTCGCCATGTGGGAAGTGCGAGCTGATCTAGAGGCTAATCCAAAGCTTCCGCAACAACTCGGCGTTGGTACTCAGCCTTCCGCCGAAGGTAGTCTGGCCTTGTTTCGCTAAGTGGATAATAACGTGTTCCGTTGGTTCGTGGGTTCTCCATATCTATCCACTCAACGAAGTTGCACACCCGACGATATGCCTACGTAACATGTTACCATGATGTAGATGAAGTTAGCGTTGTGTGTGTGCAGAATTTGTACTAGAAAGCACTGCAGATAAGCCATACCCGATCCATGTTGGCGCATTGGAAGAATCACCTCCCCCGAGTTTCTGTGGTGAGGGACGACGTAAGTATGCGGCATCTCCACAATGGCATAACGGACGGTCACACCATAGTGGAATCAAACCGCTCAAAGGATGGAGTCACCAGTAGAGACGCTCAGCAAATGGATGCTCCATTGTACGTAGAAGTGTAGGAAACAGAAGGAAGATATGACGAGGTCGTATTCCGACCTACGTAATATATAGTGGAGGAAGCAGAGGCTCATCTCCATGTAACTTGAGTTCACTTATTGCACGGATTTGACAAGGCGTTCACGTGACAATGCAAATTGAAATAATCTATCGAAGAAAGCATCGACAAAAGCTGAGTGAGGATGTCTTCACGCGCTGAAAGATGACAACAACGTATCTTATATGTTTGTCATGGGACAAAAGCTGATAGCAATCAATCGTACACGTCTGTCACGCGTCGAAAGTTTTTCGTTGTTTCGATCAGTAGCCTGTAGCGAATGACATGAAAGGTTCTCGTGACATGTGGTAAGCTACGAACGAACAAAGTTATATACAAATAGGTAACACAAAGTTAATAAGTGTAAATATTACAAACATGTAGCACTCATAACCTACTGGCGAGGCCTCTTACCCCTATCCCTCCTAGCCTGCGCCCTAACGTGCCCCTGACAGTACGTAAGCCTGTCTGGGAGCACGACACGACCAGCGCGGACATCTAGTGTGGGCGTCTCCTATGGCTGCTCCTGGCTCTGTGGTAGTGGTGCTCCACCAAGCTGAGAGGCGCCGATAACGTCCTGCTCTGGGTCCTCCAGGTCGTCAAAGTCGTCGCCCATACCGGACCCCCCCCCGCGTCGCCCTCATCGGACCGGCCCGCCTGCGACGATGATTCCCCCGAACAGAAAATCTCCACCGAGTAGAATCCTCCTAGAGATATCATATGTGAAGCAACAGTCATGAAAAATAATAAGTTTGTAGTACTCATCGGACGACGCTTGCTCACCTCGCGGCTGACTGAAGGGACGAGGGATGGGGGAACCGCTTGCTCCAACAAAGGCCGATGTGCTCGGCCGAGTCGCGAACGGCCGAGGGATCGATGATCCACTCGCTCCAGCAAAATCTCCTGTCGGCAACATCGGACCTATGAGACATTTAGTTTGTTATATCACGGTGAAGGTTTCGCATAGTGAAATTTTATGAAACTAACCTGTGGAGAGACCAGCACCGTGCGCTGTCGATCCTGGTGTCGGGCCGCGTGGACGTGGAATTGCAGCAGCCGGCAGAGGTATCACGTCCACGGTCGAACGACAGGAGAAGACGTTCAAGATCGAACGCATCTTCGTCTGTATTCGCTCGAACGTCAACCTCTGCTCCACGTCGTTCAGGTGCAGTCCTGCATCCAACCTCATCATGACCGCGTTGATGTCGACATTCATGGCGTGTGCAGCGTCGGCCTGTGGAAGTAATTATTAATTAGGTTCGTCACTCTAATATATACCAAACGCGTATTACGAAGGTAAGAAATCCAAGAAAGATTGACGTACCCCTAGGAAGTAGTCCTGGTCTCGGTGCGCGGGGTAGGTGTCCGTAACGCCTGCCTGGTGATGCTGCAGAGCAGCCGGGGTGAAGGTCACGTGGGCACGCGTCCGCGGCAAGTACCACCAAAGATAAGCAGTGTAGTTCTCCTCTGTGTGGGGAAAGAGCTCGACAATTGTAACATCCTGGAAATCGAAGGAGTAGAATTCGGAACGTGAAAATCGGAACTCACAAAAACTTTTTGGAATCATTGCTTCTTATCGTGTTTTTCAATTTTATTTGCCAATTCAGTTGCGTAAGAATTTCTTCTGGAATTGCTTTGAAGTGAAGTTGAATTAAACCCCTAAGCTTGAGACCCCTGCTGGGGAAAATAATTTAAATAAATATATATATATGAATTTGAAGAGGGGTAAACATATTAATTTTGGAGATTTGCAAAAGATTCTTGAAAAGAATATATTTTGGTTTAAACCCTAACTGGTGGAAAAAAAAACATAATAAACATTTGGATTTGGGATAAAGATATTTTTGACAAGGGAATATGAATTTAAAAATTAATTAAAGATCCCAAATTAATGATTTTAAAAGAAAGAAATAAAAATAGGAAAAATATATTTTGAAAAATAAAAAGTGGGGGAAAAAGTTTGGAAATATAATTTCAAAATTATTTTAGAAATATTGAAATTTATTTTGAATTTTTAGAGTGGAAGGAAATGGAAAAAGAAAATAGGATTTCAAAATTCGGGAAAATAGAGAAAGTACACTGTTCATGCGTATGCAGTGTTCGACGACGTCCCCGCGCCGCGCGCGCCACCATGCGTCGCCGCGCCGTGCACTGCCGCCGCTGCTCACCACGTCCTCGCACAACCGCGCGCGCTGTGCACCGCATCGCCACGCACCCGCGCCATGCCGTCGCCACGCCGCCGACGCGCGGGTTCGCCGTACGCCGCGCATGTGCTCACCGTCGCCTCGCCGTACCACGGCGCGCGCCCGAAGTCAATGCCGTCGCCGTGGCCGCGCGCATCCACGCCGCGCCGTACCACCGTGACATCCCGCTTGTGCCGTAACCATGCCCACCGTGCGTCGGCCTCACCCTCCCCTACTCGCGCGTCACCCTAGCTCTGCTACCATGGCCGCCGAGTTCGAGCTCGCGTGGTCAACTATATATAGCACTCCTCGGCCGAAACTCACAACACAAAAATTGTGCCACACTGTCTCATCTAGCTCCTCACCAATTTTCCCCAAAATCCGTTCATCGTAGCGCTAGAATTTCGCAAGAGATCGGAGCACGGGTCGGAAGAACCCTAACTCGGCCGCCCGGTGCAAACCTCAAAATTCGTCGCCCTCGGTTGATTTCCTCCGGAATTGAAGGTACGTCCACGATCTACGTGCTCCAAGCTATATTTCCCTAAGTCTCCCGAGCCAATTAGCCGCCGGAAATCGCCGACGACGAGCGCCGCCGAACCCTCTGTTTGCCGCCGCCGTGCGCACGTCGCCATGCCACCACCGCCCTTTCCGGCCAAGCCGACCCCCTAGCTAGCACCCCTGTGTTCCGTAGATCCTCTAGGACCCCTTGGTTCGGCCGCATTGTCACCGGAGTGCCGCCGCACCGTGCGCCTTCGCCGCCGAGCCCTCTGTTTTGGGCCGCCGCCCCGTCGTCGCCAGACCAATCCGCCGCCTCCCTAGCCCAACCGCGCCTCACAACGGACTCCCCGCGTCATGTAGATGGTGTAGGGTTAGCTAGATGCCGAGCTCCGATCCCCCTCGCCGTCGTTCGGCCATGCCGCGCCGTCGGCCTTGCCGGGGGAATGAAGAAGAAAGAAAAGGAAAGAAAGGGAAGAGAGAGCGAGAATGGCTCGCTGGCTCAGTGGTTTGAGCCGAGCCGAAGTGAAAGGAAGGGCGCAGGTTCGATCCCGGCTTAGGCAAAATTTTTGAATTTTTTTTTATTTTTCTAAGGAGATTAAAAATAAGAATAAGCTTATTAAAATCCTAGAAAAATATTTATACTCTTCTAAACTATTCTAAAACTTTATTTACAAAGATTTTGCACCTTTTAAAGGGATTTATTTATTTACTTTTAAATTTCTTTGCAAATAATTATGAAGTTATATTTGCTTAGACTTTGAACTTTTAATCTAATAAATTTCCAAAATATTTGTGTATCTTTGTGAGGCCCATTTATTCACTTAGTTTATATTCACAAATCTAGAATCTTTTCCAAGAATTTTAAACTATCTCATATAAATTCCAATCCACCCTTTTTGCGACATATACGTTCGATATTTGATTTGCTTCATAAAATCCTCCGTAATTCGATTAGGGTCGTAGGGAAGTTGGTTTGGGAGAGTTCTTTATGATTTTTCATGCTTTTGCGTTCGTTCTTATCGGATTTTAATTGGAATATATTTTTCTTTTCCTTTTCGCTCGTATGATTAGCGACCGAGGAGGCGAACGTTAACCCCGCAGAGACCCCACTCAAGAAGCGTACGAGCAAGGCAAGTCTTCGCACCCTTTGAACATATTGATCCCAATTGCGAAATGATGTTATTTTACACTCTAAACATGCATGCTTTACCGTGATACCTATACTTGTTGTGCCATTCCTTGCTATTGAGCACCCTTAGAATTACTCCTTGTAACTCACGATGTGATACAACTAACCGAAGCATAACTTCGTAAAAACACTTAGCCATGCTATACTTAGATTTATGCATACTCATGACTTTATGAAAAAGCTTTGTGCTTGGGCAACTACCTTAGGGAGGTAGTTGAGATTCGGCATGTGGAGACATGAGCGCCACATGACCATGATGAATTACATTTGATGAAAATTTGAAGTACTAAACAAATGTTTTAGACTCGGCGGCTGGATGATTTGGGTGGATTCCGGAAAAGGCAAGTGCCGACCACGGTCAATTAAGGACCGAGCCATGAGATAGCCGGAAACGAGCCGCACAACCGTACTTCTCGAATGGGTATAGACCTAGCCGACTAGATAGCCGAGCGGAGGCGTATCCTTGCATAGATGGTTCTCTATGATGTGGTTATGGGATGAGGATGAGGCTGCGGCCTTTGTTATAAATGGTGGAATTAAACTACTGTTAATTAAACTTAAAGATTAGAAATGTCTTCCCTTACCCCGGGTGCGCCAGAACTCCTCTCACTGCTAGAAAAGGACGGCTAGAGTGCATGAGGGCTTAAGTTCATGGAGCGGGTACGCCAAAGCGAGGTTATCAAAAGGCTTTGCCGTGACTGTCTCATGTGTTGAGACGTAGGCTCATTTGTTGGGCCGTCGCGGAGTACGGGTAAAGTGTACATCCACGGTGTGAATGAATCAATCTATTCGAATAGCCGTGCTCGCGGATATTGAGCATCGTGACAAGACTTTCGCTTGGCTAGACTTTGTACTTAAAAATGCCGGGATGGGTTTGCATGAAGATTTTATTCGCTGGTGGATCAACTTCTCGAGAATGCGAGAAGGGGTGGACTCCCCAGAAAATCATGACGAACCCGAGGCGGGAAGCCATCCTTGGAATCACGATGGATGGTAGACGAACCGTCGCCGGTTAATGAACTATGAAATTAAAACTTGATTTGGCTAGACGATAGGCTTGTGAAAAGAATTGTGAAAACGGCTTTACGCAAAAATAACCCTAGCCATGTTCTTTGAATAACCCTATCATATGCATCAATTCTGTGTTGACTTGCTGAGTACGGTTGGTACTCACCCTTGCTATACGCACAAACCTCCAGCTGATGGAAATGAAGAGCCGAAGACCCCTACGCGTACCACCCGGAGGGCGAGGAACCGACGGCGCATATTAGACCTTAGTCCCGGTCGTTGCTCGTGGCAATGGACAAGCCGCCGCCTCTTTCCGCCGCCTTATCTAAACTCGTTTTTATGTTATATTCGGACCATAAGGTCCTGTGGGATGAACATTGCCTTCGGGCCTATTTATGTAATAATGGTATTGTAAGACTATTCGTGCATGCGCACTTGATTATCCAGTACTGCATTCGTGGGTACCAACTACTTGATCCAGGGAAATGGTACTATGAACACGAAAGATTCCCGACTCAAAATCGGGGGGTCGACAGAGCTGGTATCAGAGCCATGCGACCGTAGGCTAAGACCAAATGGCGCCCTACCCCTAACTAGATGGCTAAAGGGAAATATCCCCACAGTAGGATCGAGTCTAGGGGAATTCATGAGAGCTAAGCCGCCCACTTTTTCCACGGCCGAAGAACCTATGGATGCCGAAGATTGGCTAAGAGTGATAGAGAAGAAGTTAACCCTCGTCAGAGTCCGAGAAGCGGATAGAGTTGTCTTCGCTACTAACCAGTTGGAGGGTCCCGCGAGTGACTGGTGGGACACCTACAAGGAGACACGAACTGAAGACGCCGGCGAACCAACATGGGAGGAATTCACGGCTGCGTTCCGTGAGAATTTCGTGCCAGCTGCAGTGATGAGGATGAAGAAAAACGAGTTCCGCAGACTGCGTCAAGGGAACACCTCAGTACAGGAATACCTGAACAAGTTCACCCAGCTTGCCCGTTATGCCACCAGTGATCTGGCAGACGAAGAAGAAAAGATAGACAAATTCATTGAGGGGCTAAATGACGAACTGAGGGGACCAATGATCGGGCAGGATCACACCAGTTTCCAAAGCCTCATCAACAAGGTCGTCCGACTTGAACATGACCAAAAGGTGGTAGACAATAACCGCAAGAGGAGGCTCGCTATGGCTCGCCCATTTCAGGGGACGCCACAACGCCCCAAGGGAGCCACTCCGTCTGGATGGAAGCCAAATGTTCCGGCAACCGGACGTTCTCTCGTTTCCGACCATGTCAACAGGCCAGCTACACCTCAGTTCCGTACGCCCACACCAACCCTAGCTGCTCTAGGAAGAAGGAATGTGAGCTGTTTTAATTGCGGAGAATTCGGGCACTACTCCAATAGCTGTCCAAAACCACGCAACGCCCCTGTGCGCACTGGCGCCAATGTAACGCCCGTCAGAGGAACCCCCACCCCTGCGGCAGGACGAGGTCTGTTCAGGACCCCGCTACCCAACGAGGCTGCCACCGGATTTCGACGTGGCCAGGTGAATCATGTGCGGGCAGAAGAAGCACAGGAGGACCAGAGCGTATTGATGGGTATGTTCTCTATCAACTCTACACCCGTTAAGGTTTTATTCGATTCTGGAGCCTCGCATTCATTCATATCTTCCCAAGTAAGCAAACAACACCACCTACACCAAGTAGCACTTAAGAGGCCTATGTTGGTACACTCACCTGGGGGAGACATAACCGTACCCCATGCCTCGCATTAATGTGCCCATACGGATTAGAGACGTGGTGTTTCTCTCAAACCTTATGGTGCTATCACCCCAGACCATAGATGTCATACTCGGAATGGATTGGTTGACCAAGAATAATGGAATTATAGATTGCAGTCGAAGGGAAGTCACGGTATCCACCCCGTGGGGATCACCGATGAGCATAACTATGGATCAAAACCCAAAGCTATGTGAGCAAGCTGCGGGAGTGTTCACCATGCTACCCTTAGGAGGAATGCCCGTAGTACAAGAATACCCGGATGTATTTCCCGAGGAATTACCCGAATGCCACCGGATCGTGATGTAGAGTTTATCATCGACTTAATGCCCGTACGCCCCCATATCCAAGAGACCTTATCGAATGCCGGCCAACGAGTTAGAGGAACTCAAGAAGCAGATAAGGGAACTACAAGAGAAGGGATTTGTACGCCCCAGCTCTTCTCCCTGGGGAGCCCCCGTACTCTTTGTCAAAAAGAAGGATGGGAGTATGAGAATGTGTGTGGACTACCGATCGCTGAATGAGGTAACCATCAAGAACAAGTACCCGCTACCCCGGATCGATGACCTATTCGATCAACTTAAGGGTGCACAGGTGTTCTCAAAGATTGATCTACGGTCAGGATATCATCAGTTGAGGATTAGAGCCGGAGATATTCCTAAGACGGCGTTCTCTACACGTTACGGCTTATACGAGTTCACAGTTACGTGTATACGAATCGCTCCGTGATATCCTCCCTCCATCTCCGGCTAGTGGAAGCCCTAGTAGCTACGTAACGTCCTGCAGCGTGGGTACCATCTCTGAAGGGTTACGCGAAGGCTACGATAGCTAATAACAAAAAATCTACCGCGCAAACCAGGAATACTTGCAAGTAAGGGTCGATAGATCGTTACCGATTGGAGTAGAGTGCAGCGGATATAGCCAATCAGGAGCTATCTGATCCGGAACAGTACCAGCCGATCACAACCGATTCGCTGACAGCCTATTCCCCGAGTCGACAGCCGATCCGCCACAGCCGATGCGTCGATTCCACAGCCGATTTGCCAATTCGCCCGATCGCGCTTGCCTCGCTCTGATGCGCCTGACCAAAGCCGATCTGTCCGACTGCAGCCGATTCGTAGCCGATGAACAGCACAGTAATGTAGCAGTAACTCTACTGGTATCCACACATCCGGGGATAGAACGCCTAACACCCGTGTGCTAGCACAAGATGCAAGGCTAGGGTTTTGGCTCGGAAGTGAGGAGAGTTTCCGTGGAGATTACAAACTCGCCAACTTCTAAAGCCACGATTAGATTGATTCGGTTCAAGTGCGATCACGCAGCTCTCCACCCCTCGCCCCTTTATATAGAGTTGTCGACTGGGCCTATAGGCCTATCGGGACTCTATCTGATCGGATCCCTATCCAAATCTCATAGAGTTGGCCGGCCGACTTCGTAAGCCCATAGGACTCTATATTAAATCGAATCTTATCCGAATTGAGCCATATTCGAGTCCAACTCGAATGTCTGTTTTATCCCCTTAAGTGTGCGACCCTGTAGGTTCAGGTATACTCAGTTTCGGCTCGAGTCCAACTCAGCCGACCGTCAATAGCGGCACCTAGCAGCACATATTGACACCATAGTATACAACAATATAATATCGGCTCTGAACCTGTAATGTGTACACAAATCCCTTTGCCTCACGATACCAATTAAGCCATAGGCAAGATGTGTGACATCCCTTCAATAGCTTAACCATTCACTCGAATCGTATTGGATTATCTGTCTGTTGATTGACTCCTCAATCAACTCGGCATGGCCATGCACTTCCATAATCCATTACCTCAAGAGGCCCAGAGATATCTCTCCAAAGGAGGAGCAAATTCCATCTTGATCACTCACATCCCACTCCATGTTTCATAGCAAACCCGAAGACTACTTTTATAACTACCCAATTACGGAATAGCGTTTGGCAGTCCCAAGTAGGCTACTACACATGTTGGAATCCATGATGATCTCAGATCTAAGGACTTTGCACCAACATTACTTGAGACCAACTAATGGGACATTAATTCCTGTAGTGTCTCATGGTGGGTCTATCCAACAATGTGTTCTCTAACACATGTCCATGTATATTGATTTGGTATCTCTATACCCATGATCTATGAGACATGATCATCAATCAATAAACATGCCGATCTTAGAATCATATTTGTTCCAACAATATGACATATGATCAGGGATCATTTAGAAATAGATTCATACATATAGATTCTCATAAATAAGTCACGTGCTTATTGATCAATACAAGTTGTCTATTTCATGAAACTGAATAACATTTTATTCATTTATACATAAACATTGACCATGATATCCAACATCTCCATGTTGCCTCTAGGGCATATCACTAACAATCTCCCCGTAGGGTAGATGGAAGGTGTGCGTCTTCGGCCACCAGCGATCTACCAAAGCAGCTAGTAGGGCCCGGTTCGCATCCCAGCGCTTCACCGGGTCGTTCTCGTCCGCCCGTACCTCAACAAGCATGCATATCGCAATCAGGCCTGCCTCACGCAACCTGCATACTGTCAAGTTTAACATTAGTACCATATATGTGAATTTAAGCCAAAAATTGCCATGAAGTAAATAAGTTTGATCGTACCACGAAACGTGTCGTGGATTGACACGCAACAACTCGCGCGACGGGCGTGGACGAAAGGTGGTGCAAGTAGGACATGTGGTTCCTGTCCACTCCCCTGCTGAGGAGAGGTGGTGTATTGTTCGCCATACATGCATAAATGAGAGTGATTAGAAATAAGCAATTGATAACAAAAAAATTAAAACATGAACTAGCCATTCAAGAATTATTAAAACATTACACAAATTGTTCATTAAAATGGTAATTCAAACTGCGAAAGACACATTACACAAATGTCAACAACATTACAATAGTTCATGTTTCAGAACGATAAATATTACAGACATGACAAATGACAACAACATTATAAATATTACATCAATTGGAGCACCACTGGACTAAAAGGCTGGCAGAAATAATCAAGCCATTGCATCACCAGCCGACGACATAGTCGCCGCACGAGAACGCCTAGGACGTGGTCGCCTCGTTGTAGTTCCTTCTCCCGAAGGACGGATGCCATCGTTGCCTATCCAGATAGACCCGCACCTAGGACGGTTGGAGCTTCTGAATTCTTCGAGCAATTCTTGTAAGTATGCACGCGCTCATCGCATTTGCTGCACCGTAGAGTCCTCCCCCCAGCCTCCGACTCGTCCATGTCGTTTCTGATGCGTCTCGACTGACATCGTCCCTTTTTCAACCTTAACTTCGATGGATCTGGTATGTAGAACACTTGTGGCCTTAGAGTTGTGTAAGATCCAGATATCCCGAACCCATATATCTCCTCCTTCCATGTATGAAATATTGCTTCTTTCCTGTAGTAGGGTGACACATAGATATCGGGAAGTATGCGACAATCCCCAGCTGCTGCAAGTATGTGTGAGCACGGCATATGTCTAAGCTTGGGCTTCATGCAACTGCAACTGCAACCGCCCTCCGCATGAAGCACACATTCCTGCACAGCTTGGACGCGGTTGATGCCGCGCCTTCTCTTGTCGACACACATGATCTCGTACCTATGAACTTGGGTACGTTGGGGAATAACTCTATGCTTCATAGCCTTTGATATTTTGTCTTGCATATATTTCGTCACCACATCCCCAAATACAATGTTATTATCAGCCATCAAAGGGGCAATTTTCTTATATCTGTTCCTGAAGTATGCTTGAGTGCCATGCAGGATAAAGTCCACAATACCGACCAGTGGGAGCCCTCGCACTCCGCACATCACCCAGTTGTACACCTCGGCCAGGTTGGTTGTCATTATACCATATCGAGACCCATCAGTGTCATACAACAGAGACCACTTTTCTTTCGGTTCATTCTCTATCCAGTGCGAGAAATTACGTATTGATGATGCGGACATCCTTCTCATTGTTGGCGAGTTATCATGTAGTGGACCAAGAGGTACTGGAGGCTCGTCATCCTATGGCCGACGAGATTGCTCGTCGGTTTGCTTCGTTGTCAGCTTATCCGACCTTCTCCACAACTCATTGAATTTTTTTCTCTTGATTCTGACCACATAGCCTCTTGAAGAGATCCATCAGGTGCTTGTTCTTGAATTGCTTGTAGAAATTGGCTTCCATATGACGCATGCACCACCTACTCCGAACATCATGCCACCTAGCTGGAAGTCCCCTCTTCGGCCAGCCATTCTGCAGGTAGTCAATTGCCTTCAACAAGACCGCATGACGATCATGAATGAGACAAACATTGGGCCTCATACGCACGACTTGGCAGCGAACTCTCTCCAAGAACCAATACCAACTTTCGGTGTTCTCACTCTCTACAAATGCAAACGCCATAGGTAACACCTGGTTGTTCCCATCTGCTCCAATCGCCGTTAGTATCGACCTTTGTATTTTTGTCGAAAGGTTCCATCAATGCACAACACGAGCGGACGGTGCACAAATGCGTTGATGCAAGCACCCGGCAAGAAAAAGGCTCTTTGCGGCACGCTCTTGCTCGGGTCATTAGATGACGGAAATGTGTAAATGTCGTAGTAGGTATTGGGGTTTCTCTGAGCAATGGTGGCTAAAATACGAGGCAAATTGTCATAGAATGCTTCAAATGTGTCATACCTCATCTCCAATATCTTTTGTTTCGTCCTCCAGGCCTTTGAATAGCTTATAGTATACTTGAATTTGTTTTCAATGTGTCTAATAATGGACCCCGGTTCAAAATCCGTGTTACAAACAACATCGCTGTACATCTCACCTGCAACAAACGCTAAGGTGATGTTGCAGTGATACTTATCAACCCCTGAAAACCAACATGTGTGCTCACCAACAATGCTCACTTTCCAATAGTCAATCCATTTTCCCTTATCTATACTAATATAAAATGTACCAGTTCATCCAAGCAATTAGCAATTAACCAACATTAATCACATGATGCATGGGACCCATCCTTCATGCGTCCACACGAGCCTGCCTCGAACCCACGTTGTCTAGGGAGAGAAAAACTGAATCACGCGCAACATCGCTCTCCCCATCGCACGGCCGCCATCCCACGCGCGCCCCATTCCACCGCCGCGCCTCCCCCATTCGCCGCCCACGCTGCGCCTCCCCATCCGCCGCCCACGCCGCCGCCGCGCCACCGCCGTGCGCCCCATCCGCCACGACGCCAATCCCGTCCCCATCTACCACTCCGACACAGCGCACGCCTCCCCGCGCCGATCCCGTCCTCATCCGCCCTTCGACGCCACGCGCCGATCCCGCCCCTATCCGCTGCTCCGATGTTGCGTGTCGCCTCTCTCGCGCTGATCCTGTCCCCATCCGCCGCTCCGACGCTCCCGCATCCGCTGCCACTGCTCCGTCCCCTGCATCCAATGCCACGTGCCCCTCCATCCTCCACGCCTCACCGTCACCGGTGTCGGCCAACTCAGCGAGCGCGTATGGGAGTTCATCAACGACTGCACCAACGCTCCTACGTTGATCCCGTCCTCATTCGCCCCTTCGACGCCGCGTGCCGCCTCCCTCGCGCTGATCCCGTCCCCATCCGCCGCTCCGACGCTGCATGCCGCCTCTCCCAGGCCGATCCCATCCCCATCCGTCGCTCCGACGCCACGCACCGCCTCCCCCATCGACCGGCGACGAGAAACCGCCGTGGATCCATGCCTCCCCCATCCGCCGCCGTTGTTCTGCCCCCTGCACCTGCCGCCGCGTGCCCCTCCATCCTCCATGCCTCACCGTCACCGACGTCGGCCAACTCAGCGAGCGCGTACGGGAGTTCATCGACGAATGCACCAACAACAGCCAGCAGTAGTACGGAGATCGCCAGACAACCGAGGCTAAGGTCAGGTTTTCTCTCTGCACGTCGCCTCTCTGTTCGTTTGTCATGTGAGGATTTGGCTTGCTTATTGCGCTGCGATGTGGGTCTAGGGTGTTCTTTTAGGGTTCGGGGGTGAGGAGCTATGCTTGTGCAAACCTGCTCTTCCAAAATCCGATTAAGATTCGTCGCGAACGTTGAACGATCAGAGGTTGTCGTCGCAAACGGAAGTGGGTAAGGTTTAGGGTACTGCACAAATGGTTCCTGCTCCTGCCCTAACATGTGGTGGTGATTTTGGTGTCTCAAACCATACCCCTGTTAGCCTCTCTGTTATGTGTATTCTTGTTTCCTATATATTGCCTTGTCATTCCGGTGAAAATTGTGATGCATCCTTTTAATCCTCTATTGGTTTTCCTTTTTTCAGAAAGAAATGCTTTTTTTACACACAGTCGAAGAAGAATGTACTACTTTTTACACCGTCAAATTGCCGAGTTTGCGTAGTATGTTTCATATCTATTCTCATCTTGTGAAGAGTAAGTACCTTTGGAAGAGGGCATTGTGCCCCTGGCCTATGCGATTTATTAAAATGATATTTTGCACTTAGATTCATATTTGAGAAGTTGTTTCTTGAATAATAAATGGGATCCTACAAACTAGCCCACCTCGATCAAATTTAAATTTATTTGAGATCCACAAGGAACATTCTGAGGATGGACCGATGTGTGCTCATAACCTTTTGATTTTTTTTTCATCATGGTACCCTGATAAAGGGAGAAATTAATCTATCAAAAAACTATACAAAGTATTAGATTGGAGTAGTTGTCTTGTTCTTGCAAATTACATGTACTATGTGCACTGGAATACAGTTCAGCTTGTCAGGGCTTTAACAATTTGATGCATTGAATGAATTTTGTTCTTAAATACTGTTTTATCACTAACACAAGAGCAATTCCTGCTATGTGCCCAACTTCTCATATATATGAAATAAAGAGTACTGCTTTTTTGGGTGCATATCTATCCCTTCATATTTTTTACTACAAACCAAGATTTCTTATTGAGCCACATCATCAACAACTTACAAGCCATTAGATTATAATGTGGAAACAGTTTCAGGCCTAGATTGGTATTATGGTTTTTACTGTGAACTATACAGCGAGATAAAAGGAGTCATTTACCTTCACAAGGCCAAATAGGCTAACTTATGAATTGTTGTGTACCTTGAGGTTATTTCCCTCTGTGACCTCTGTGCTGTTTTGGAAACATAAAACTACTAAACTTAGTCATTCTATCTGTAAGCAGTGCCTAATGTATTATCTATATGTACTTGCTGCCCATATTTGATAGAAAATATTTATTAAATCGAGATAAATATGCTCTTGATCTCATCTTTTGTCTTTATTAAATCGAGATAAATATGCTATTGGGATATGCTGTTGATCCTAATTTGTTTCAAACAAACATGAATATTTTTGTATATCACATTGTTACATAAAAATAGCTAATGGAACAGCTCAGTTTAATTTGTAGTTGGATCAGGTAACATGCAGGAGCCAGAGACATTCGCTGCAGATACCATTATTTGTGTATTCAGATGTTGTTGTCCATATAACATATGACTGTCCATGATCCTGCCATGAGACTCATTTTCACTATCCTGCTTACTTTTGTTGGAACAATTAATTTGATCAGTTCCAAATTCTTTACCAGGTGTTGATGTACAAAACATGACTCTCGCATAACTTTTTTTGTTTATGACGTCCAGGTGCTCTTGACTTTTGATTCTGGAGGAATTTTCAGTTTTATGGTTCGTGTTATTGTTTTCTGAAGACTTCAGCCTTTTTTCACTTGATCTGCAGGTTGGTTTCTGATCTGAATCTGCAAAATAGTGGTTTGTATGTTGCTCATCAAATACACTATCAGATGAGTTACTGTCGTCATTGCTACACGAACATGACATTGCAGGTGATAATTGACCTTTTAATTTTGCTCTGTAGGATCCAACATGGCACCACCAGGATCTTCTAGGGGAGATACAATGCCTCCTGCAAGTTTGTACTGATCCATTATATATCTCGTTTGTTGTTCGATGAGAGTGCAACTCATATTCCTGAGATGAGAATGCCATCACATTAGTTGTTGTCATGTTTAGCTTCAGAGTTTGTTTTGGCACAAAAACTTTATTGGGCCCAGTACTCTTTGCAGACTTTCTCTTAGGGTTGAGAATGGAATCAATTTTTATGTTGATTGCGAGCATAGGAAAATGGTTCCATTCTGAACTCGGGTCATCTGAACTTGCAAGTTTCTGAAAATCCACTGATAACTCTGAAAGCTTCTCAATGGAAAGTGATTTTGATACTGCAGCCTTAACATACAATACATCTTTTTGCATAATAGATTTTTGAATAGGCCCATCTCCCTGATCAATTTGATTTTGTGCAGCTTGTCGGCGAGCATCTTTTACCGCTACCTTCATGTTAGACTTTAACTGCTGCCCGTGCTCCAGGGAAGCTCTTTCTTGGCTGATTCCTATCATTGGTTGATTCCCACTGCCCTTGGGTAGGCCAATGCATTGGAAAGGTATGTATTATTTAGTGTCAATAACATGTCGTGTATTTACTGTATCCTAATATATCCATTGTGCTTTTTTGTAAACATTTTATGCGGCGTTCTCCTTGAATCAATCACAAGGGCAGAATAGTTAGTTTGCCAACTGCAACACATCGCATGCTGTTTGAACTTTGTCAGACCTCATATGACATGTACTTTGCATAACCAACCATGCTATTTGTATAGGATGCACTTCCTGTGAAAGACAAGTGTCTGATGCAAAGTCGAAAGGAAAGGAAGCATTTGCAAAGGGTGATTACCTGACAGGCATCTACTTCTACACCTTGGTAATTGCTCAACACAATTAATGTATGCTCAATACAGATTTCAGTTATAATCTGAAGCTGATCTTCAATTTTAGAATTTGTTTTTAGGATTAATTTCAGTGGTCTGCTCGCAACTTCCATTGCCCAGCTCTCTTTTCATGATTGTTAAGAAAAGTAAAAGATCTACTTAAAAATCAAAATTTAAAACTAGCTTTGTGTTATATTTAGATCAGTACAAGGCTACACAATAAATAACTAATTCTGAAAATATCAGGCATGAAAAACATGAAGGGTCTTCAGTAATTCTAAAAACATAAAGGGAATTCTATAAATACAAGGCTACACAATAAGTAACTATAAACTAGAGAGACAAAGACAGATTACGAGAGATCTAGATTGATAAATAATTATGGCATCAATCTTGTTTAATCCATCATGACAAAAACATTATCTATTGTGTTTACTTTGGGTGACGTCCATACCCGCCGTGTATGTTATTGAACTTGCAAGAAGGCCCCTTGGGCTATACCCCAATCAAAGAATGGGCATGACAGGGCTTTCTTTTCTTTTCTTTTGTTTTTTTTGCCTTGCTGAATTTGTGGTAATTTATTTCGTCTCGTATGGGTGGTTGATGGATTTATGCCTTCGGTTAGGGCATAAATAATTTTCCATAATAATGAAGAGATTTTCCTTTTTGATTGAGAATTCATGGTTGAGAGCTTCTCATATTTGTAATAAGTTTGGTGTTTGTAACAAATTTATACCTTAAATTTTCAAAATAACTACAACATATATGTTTTAGCAACGTGGATTCCACGTGCACGCTTACTAGAATGCATGAACACGCCATGGGCAATCATCCTTCATGCACTTCACATCATACACATAGTTGGTAGACTTCACCACCCTAAACTCTCTATGCAAGGAGACCGCCCAATGCTTCATCGTCTCTTTCATATCTTCTTTATGAGCATACCTGGCACCTTGGATTATCTCGTTATCCTTGTATTCAAAGGATACTTGCTGCCCCTCTGAGATGACAAGTGAGAGAAATCAGCTTTTGTCCAATCAACGAGTATTACATCTTCTTTCTCGTCCGATGATTCATCGCCCTCCGCCTGCTCATTTTCAGAATCTTCCTTCTCCATTTTATCAACAATTGCTTCGATTCTCTCTCCCTCGTTCGCCACGCCAATCGTCTCTTCCAACCTTGCTTCATTACGTGTCCAGGACTCACTGTTATCTATAGGCATTAGTTCCCAATAATATCCTTCTATTGCACAACTGACTACAACGGATAGGGACATTGTGTTCACTCTTGTATCGACTTTAAATCTACGTAGCAACCAACTATATACTGACTCAAATGTTTCATTGGTTAGCCTATCGATACCCTTCGATTTCATCCTAAATTCTGACAGATCGACACCATCTAGACCATATCTAACGTTGCTTTCACCGTGAACTATCTGAAATATGACCTTACTTGTTATTGTGCCTGATAAACAGATTGAAACTGATTTTATTTCATACTATGAATATGTTGCCTAGATCAATATGTGCCTAAGTTAAATTCTTTCACATTATGTTCTCTGTTTTATATCTTAAAATATACCGAATCGTTTGATCATGTAGATCTATGGCCAATCGTACTTATTTTCTACATATGTTCATCCAAATCTGTCAAATTACCTCAAATAAATCATGTCGTAATTTATAAATTATTTACATATTCAACAAAATTCTACACAAAGTAATGTATACATAGATAAAGATATATCCTACATATGTTCATCCAAATCGGTTTGTCCTAGGTCAAATTGCCTAAAATAAATCATGTCCTAATTTTTAAATCTAGATTGTAGTGCTAAACATCTATTCAAATAATATACACATAGATGAATATATTATACGTACATTGATCTAAATCGGTTTGTCTTAGGTCAAACTCCCTAAATTAAATCAAACCATAATTTCTAAATCTAGATCTAAATATTAAATAACTATTCAAATATTAAAAAATATATTTTTCTAATATTCTACACAAACTAACTAACACCAACATACAACGGGATATTGTATTTACCTGCGATCGAGTACGCACACGGACAGGGCTTCGCCGCTCTCCTTCTTCTTCCTAACCCCTCTCTCTTTTTTTCTCTGGAGTCTCGTGCAACGCAAATGAAGGCTTCCTCGATGGATAGGGCTTGTATAGGGTGGCGGCCAAAAATCACCCCTGTAGAGGGCGAGATTTGGCAAAAATCGCCCTCTGCAAGGGCGGCAAGGGGACCGCCTGCAAAATTGTCTGGGCGGCCGTTCTTTTATATAGGCGGTCCCCAAATGCACAATGAAAATCGCCCTTGCCGAGAGCGGCAAGGGACGATTTTACAAATTTGCCGTGGCGCGGTAGAGCGATTTTTAAATCTCGCCCTCCCAAAGAACGATGGAAGATTAGTTTTGCAATATTTTGAAACCAAAAATTTTTGTTTTTGCAAATCTTTTTTAAAAAAATTAAAATGCCAAAAATTCTGGATTTGCTTCCACCTTCTGGTCTCCTCTACTACGCCTCACCTGAAATCTCTCTCTCCCGCACTTTGCCACTGCACAGACGCAAGGGAGCGCGGCAAGATTGAGAAATGGTGGTGCCGGGGGGAGCTGCCTGTGCAGGCGGCGGCGCCGGCGATAGACTGGATGTGGTTGACGTTGCAGACGACGCTGGAAGAGATTCAGCAAATCAGGGCGAGAGTTGACCAGGCCGTTACGACGGCCCTCGAGGCCACACGCCCGGCGTTCGACATGGCCGTCGGGCTGCTCGGCGAGGAAATCTACGCCGCCGAGATCCTCGAAGCCTACATGTTGACCGCCCTTGTGCCCGCAGGCAAGGCCCCGCTCCCAGACGCCACCGTCGACGCGGGGCGCCGCTGCTCCCAGGCTCCATCCTCGACGTCGGGAACCTCATCTCCGCCGCGTACGAGATCGTCGATCAGCCGCCAGAGCCCCCCACCGCCGACGGGATACTCAACGACGCCATCATTGATCTCCAAGCCGCCTTCGCCTCCGGGGGCCTCCTCACCAACATCGGAACTCACTTCCTCGACTGCGCAGCGTACCTCCATGTTCAACCGATCGAGGTCGACCCAACGTGGTCGACGTGGACCGGCCAAGCGGCGCGAGCCAATCATTTCGCGACTGAGGCGTGGGGTGGGGGAGGGTCAACGTCGTCGTCTGGGAGGTCATGGATGCGACGGAGCTTATCCGCTCCCACTGCCTGGTTCAGTCGCCGGAGCGCAACGAGCACATGAGGGAGCTCGAGATGAACCTGCTCATGGCCATCAAGTACGTCGACAATGCGCTTGTGGCGGTCGACATCGTGCGCCACACGGTCGCGTCGATGGACCAGACACTCCATCAAGCCATCGCCAACGCCAACATCCCTATGGCTAATGGCTGGGCTTGAATCCAGGAGGCACCGCAAGCTTCCGCGAGGACGAGATCCCCTTTCCACGCCGGTACAGAGCAGAGGGGAAGATCTCCGGCTTCGTATCATCCGCAGATAGCAAACTGCAAGTAGATAGATCGCTCTGTTCTGTACTTCTGTCCTGTTTGTCTCTGCAGGTTTCGTGTGGGCGTCGTTTTCTCCTCAATTTTTAGGTGTTTGGCGATCGATCTGAGCAGCTAGTAGGAAGAGTCTTTGTTCTGTTGTGTCCCAAATATATAGCTAAAAAACCACCACGTTCATTTTGGATACTAGAAATTACTACCACTTTAATCGGAAAAAAAGAGAAAAATATATACCATTTGATCACTATAGATCTATATTTTAACCGTTGAGATTGACTGGATAAGTATAAGGAAAAGACACAGATCCTACTCAAACTTTGTAAAAAAAACTATCAGGAAACAAAAATCATTTTCAACTAAGACTCAAGTCCCAATAAACATGGGCTGACAATTAACACGTTTTTTTAGAAGCCCTCCTCCACCCTAAAAAAGAAAAAGAAAATCAATCCCCTTCTTGGCACTCTGCCCGCTACAAGCAGCAGTGCTTTGGAAAAGAGAGCTGGCAGGTGAGAAACAAACTCACTCGGACAACCAATGCCCATTCTTTGCACAACAATATGCAATATCCACAACCATGAGCAGGATGTCATTGAAAGGCAAGTATGATTAAAGTTTTGTTAAACAATGAACTTTTAATTTTTTTTGTTGGTTGTGAAAGACAATAGGATATTCCTAATTAAATTTGCGATTAAATAGTTAGGGGGGAGACGTATAAGATTGATATAAACTGATTAACTTGTGAATTGACTTGCTCGACCTTCTGCTCGTTGGGTAGCACCTTCACGGTCCTCACGAGCGATACGGTCTAATTTTGTGGGAAGAATCAAATACAACAACTAATCGATATACAAAACCAAAATCTAAAACTAAGGGAGAACTAAGCGGTTTGCTAGCTATTTTGCTCGTATTTCCTAAAACTATAGGGCTTCGTTGGCTAATTATACCAAAGGCTACGGGTTTGGCTTTTATTTCAACCAGAAGATCTCTAGAGGGCTTAGCTACACTAAACGAAGGCAAGGCTAAGACCTAAACTTGCTATAAGACACACTGTCGACGGGTGGGTTGGCAGTCCTCCAAAGAGGCTATCCAAGAAGGTGAAAGAGTGATCGAGAACGTTTATCGAAAGGGCGCGATGGTCGACTCAAGAAAGAAAATGAGCCAAAGAGATTTTATACAGGTTCGCCCTCCCGGAGGATAACAAGCCCACGTCATGTGTTCTTTGTTAGGATGGTGTATGAAATCGAGTACAATGGATGAGACTTCTTGGGGTTCTAGCGTTAGACCTAGCTTCTAAAGAATCGATCCTCCTTCCCCCGCGGTCCTGCCTTCCCTTTTATAGGTCAAGGGGTGTAGTTCAAGCGAACTTAGGGGCCAAAAAAGCTAAGACTAAAAGTTAATAAACAAGTACAAACAATATCTAAAAAGTACATAGAGATCCTCCGGGTCCTGCGCTTCGTGGGCATCTCACACTCCACCTTGCCTTGGGATCCGCCCTCCGTAGGTACCTTCAGCGCAGTCCTGTCGGGTGACATCATCTTCTGTCGGGTTGCCCCTTTCTTATCTTTTTCACGATCCTTACGATGCAAGCCTCCTAACCCGAGGAGATCGAAGGTCGGGCTAATGAGCCGTAATCGGGGTAGGACACTGAGCCGCGACACCCGAGGGGTCGGGGCTCTCGACCCCAGGAAGAGGTCAAACATTTGATCTCCTCCCGAGGACTATCAGTCCGACTTCGGCTGTTCTTAACTCCGGTTCGTGGTTTACCCCGGGGTGATACCCCACATGTACCAAAACAATTTAGTAGAGTATTCTTTAGTCGATTGTTTATTTGACTTGCACTTATGTAATAATGGGTATATCATTAGGTTCTCAAGTCATGAGTAAGCATTTATTCCCTTGGATAGGTTCAAGAGTCGATGATCATTCTGCTTTCATATATTGACTTTGTATATGTGGGTATGTATAAAGTTTAGATTGTTATTCGATTCGTTCTTAGGTTAACTACTTGATGATGTGTCTTCTAAGTTGAGTTGTTTTCTTTTCTAAAATTTATTTTAGACTTTGTCTTGCATATTTTCTTATAGGTATGCTTGATATACAAGATTATATTAATCAATTAAAGTGTTATTAGGTTTGTTTTTTAATGGTTAACTTATGAGTTAAGTTTTAGTTAACTAATCAGGTCGTCTTATGGGTTTTAACCCATTTGTTGAAAAATCAAACATGTGAACTCTAACATGTTCTTTTAATTGGTAGAAGAAAGCAACTGAGTAATCTTATTTTATTTTATTTTAACTTTGTGAATTAATTATGGCATAAACATGTTCTTAGTCATTGCTTAGGTGAGACCAATTTTGAATGAGGCACTTCATTTTGATGTGATTTACAATCTAAATATGGGCATTTCATTTATCTTTCTAAGATCAAGATTATTATACAGGATGCTTATTTAGGTCTTACAATTTTACATAGGTACACAAAAAATTAGTTCCACATGTAATTAAGAGTACTTAGTAAATCCCTCGTATCTTAGTCATGATTTGAGTCCTAAGGTTCATAAATTATTCAATGATTTAGGTTAAAATATGGGTTATAATATTTTAGAGACAGTGAGACTATTATTTGGATTAAAGTCTGGCTAAAAGAAATTTTTAGCACGGTCATTAATTAACCACTTTGGTTTATTTTGTATAAGGTGCATAAAATATAGTTGTTAAAATTATTATTTCTAGTATAAAAGGTAGCGCTTGAATTTAAAAATTTTAGAAACAAGTTTCACTTCATTTGAATTAGATATGAATTTTCAAAGGTTGAGTTTTCTTTCAATGGGATAATTCCTTAATTTATTTAATATATTTTCAGAATTATTTTTTAAAAGAAAAGGTTTATTTCACTGACAGGTGGGGCCGGGTTAGCAATTGACCAAGTCAAGTGACTTCCATAGTGGCCACGGGCCCAAACGTCAGTGACATATATTTCTTGTTAAGGTTTTTTAGATTACTTAATCGGGTTGGACCCACATGTCACTCTAACGCCTTAAGCATGTACTTAACTAATTTTTGTTAACCATCAGTTAATGTGACGACCTACCTGTTAGGCGAAGAGGAGGGGGATTTTATCCCCTTCTTCCTTCTTCTCCGCTTCTCTCCCTTCTTCAATCTCTCTCACCCCTATGTTGCTCGGTGCGGCAAGGCGAGGACGGTAGTGGCGGCGGAGAATGAAGGACAACGGGCGGCGGCCGGCCTAAGGACGGAGGGAGCTTGGGTTTTGGGGGTGGGGGAAGGAAAAGACGAAGCTTGGCGGCGCCTTCGTTCGAATCGGAGGAGACGATGTCGCTCCGATGGCGCACCGTGGAAACGGAAGGCAGGGGAGGCTCTCCTTCGGTGTGGCGAAGATGGGGCTGGGATTTCAGGCGGCGAGGTGGCCCAGGCCGAGCTTCTTGCGGCCGGCCAAAGGGGAGAAGAGGGCAACGGCAGGGGCGGGCCCAGGATTTTGAGATTGGGTATTCGAAATGAGAAGGGGTAAAAATAATTTTTTTACAACACGAGCACAATATTTGGTACGTATGATCAACAATATGGTATTTTAGTACTATTTATGAAATTAAAAGTTGCGACAGGTTTTTTTAGCAATTTCCTTGAATTATTATGATACTTTGTGAAAAAAACATATGCAATACAATCTACCAAGAATATATCGATTCACATCATGCCATCACAGCATGGTTAATGCACAATAGGCAGCCATACACTAGAATAAACACTGCTGAAGTTCAAATTTTGTCACTTATATCTAGTCTACAGAATTAAACAACAAATTGGGTTCAAATTCGACATCTCCTTGTCTTGGCTAGGCTACTTGAGTTGAGCAAGCAATAACAAAAACAAATTGGGTTTACATATTCACATTCAATGCATTGGGGAATGGGGATTGAACGGGTTACCTATTGAATTGAATTGGGAATGTTCGGCGAGGCGGTCTGGTAGGGACAGTAGGGCGTGTGCAGTGCGTTTTGTGGGAGCGGCCGTGGCAATGCGATCAGCGGTGCCGGTGGTGTGGGGCCGGGGAGATGACAAGAGAGAGGCTGACCGAGCAAGGGAAGGGCGTCCGTGACTGGTTGAGGGCGAGGCCTCGACAGGCATCCGCGCGCCGCGGGCTACTCCGCATCTACGCGTGCACGATGACGGCGTGGCACCACGTCGTTGAGCAAGACGGAGGGACGTGTTGCGACTTGTAACCACCAACAATGACTAGGAGTGGTCTAGGGTTGATTTTGGATTTTTTTTGCTATTGAGCCTGTATAGTGAGAAGATGAGAAAGGTGGGAGGAGGGAGCCAGCCTGCCACTGCAAGGCTTTTTTTGTTGGCTTCTCTTGATTAATAGAGTTTATTTTCTATATTTCCATGTATACATACGAAATATATATCTCATATATGTGTTTTTTGTCTAAAAATCTTGGGTATTCAACTGAATACCTTTGAATTTAGCTGGGCCCGCCCCTGGGCAACGGCCGCCGGATTTGGGGGAAACGGTGGTGGCGGCGGCTTGGTCGATTGAACACTGGAGGTGATTAGTGTACTGGCGGTTGAGGCAGAGCGCGATCGTGGCGAGATGGAATGCACGACGCGCTGGCTTCATAGCCGTGGCGGCAGGGACGACGAGGGCGGCGTCGGACCAAGGGGCTAACGGGGGCGCCAAGGTCACTTGTGGGAGGTTTGACTCGAGTCGGTCCGAAGGGCGCCGCGGCTTGCTTCCATCCGGCGATCGTCGAGGTGCGGCGGCGTGTGGCCAAAAGTTGGCGCGGCAGCGAGGCGTGCTGTCTACGGCAACCACAGAACGAGCCAGGGCAGGGATGTCGCGGCGTGGCAGCGAGGGTGGTCACGGCTCATCCTTTCGGCGTGGACGTGCGGCTCAGGCGGTTGCCGCGCGAGAAGAGGCTGCGGTGGACCTAGAAGGATGTCTAACAATGGTATCAGAGTCTAGTGCATCGTTCTAGGTTTAGGGATTGAAAATCCGAAAAAAAGAAGGGATCCAAACGGATCGAAAGAAGGAAAGGGAAAACTCACCTCGCCGGATTCCACCGCCGAGGCAAAGGGCGCCGCGACGGAGCCGGTCGACGGCGGCGCACGCACCGGCGACAGGGCCCGCGGCGGCGTCACCGTCTCCTCCGCTGACCGCCTCGGGTGGTCGCTCTGGTCGTGTGGCACCGGAGGAGAGAGGGGGAGACAAGAATGGCCGCCGGCCATGGCTCGCCGGCCATGGCGCCGACGGCGAAAGCAAGGAGCGGCGGCGATGCGGCCGGCCCGGGGGGAAGCAAGAAAACCCTAGGGTTAGGGTTCCGGCCGACGCTCCCTGGTTTTAACCGAGCAAAAACGCCGCTCGATCGTCGGATCATCCGACAGCCGAGATCAACGCGGGCGAGGGCGGCGTGAAAGTGGGCCGATTCGACGGCCCAGCCGTTGGTTGCTGGGCCCCGAGCCCAGCCGAGATCAAAGCAGGCCGAAATCAATTGGGCCGAGCGAAAGAAATGTTGCGGCTGTGTACAATTTTGGGCCGATTTTGGGCCGGCCTAATATTGAAATTTTGTACTCGGGTGCGTGCGTCGCCGTCGACCGGCTCCGTCGCGGCGCCACCGTCTCCTCCGCCAACCGCCTCGGGTGGTCGTTCTGGTCGTGTGGCACCGGAGGAGAGAGGGGGAGACAAGAATGGTCGCCGGCCATGGCTCGCAGGCCATGGCGCCGGCGGCGAAAGCAAGGAGCGGCGGCGATGCGGCCGGCCCGGGGAGAAGCAAGAAAACCCTAGGGTTAGGGTTCCGGCCGACGCTCCCTGGTTTTAACCGAGCGAAAACGCCGCTCGACCGTCGGATCCATCCGACGGCCGAGATCAACGCGGGCGAGGGCGGCGTGAAAGTGGGCCGAGTCGGCGGCTCAGCCGTTGATTGCTGGGCCCCGAGCCGAGCCGAGATCAAAGCAGGCCGAAATCAATTGGGTCGAGCGAAAAAAGTTGCGCGTGTACGTTTTGGGCCGATTTTGGGCCGGCCTAATATTGAAATTTTGTACAGTTTAATTATATATTTTTTGTTTAAAGTTTCCACTACAAAATTTATGCCTAATTTCTGCCCAATGGTGATGTAGGCTTAATGCATAGGAAAGTTATGTGATAATTTTGTTTCTCACTTTTTATGATCATTTTTCAGGAGGTTACTCCTTGATGGGATGCATAAAAGACATCCCAACCTTACAAGGGAATCTTGGGAGAGGTGGACTGGGTGCTAACCACACCCTGTCCTATAGAGCCTGCTGCACTAGTCAGAGGCAACACAGAGTCTAATGCTGACTATGAGAAAAGAGAAAAGGAGAATGCTGACCTTAGACAACTATACATAGTTGAAAAGGCAAAGTGGGCCTGAGCCAACAAAAAATGTATGGCTGTGGTAAAGAATACAATTGAGCAGGCTATTGTAGGCTCAATCCCAGAGAGTGACCATGTCTCTGAGTACCTAGAAAGGATAAAGACCTAGTTCACTGGTTCTTCAAAGACTCATGCCAGAGAACTCATAAAGGACCTCGTCACGGACAGGTACACTGGAGGTGGCATTAGGGATTTTATCCTTCAGAAGAGTGCACAAAATGCAAGGCTAAAGCAATGGGACTTGGATTTGAAGGATGACTTTTTAGTTCACTTGATCATGTCTCGATTGCCAAAAGAGTTTGATGCTTTCATTCTCAACTACAATGTGCACCCAGAGAACTGGACTTTTGATACTCTTCTTGCACAATGTGTACAAGAGGAGGAGAGAATTAGACCAAAAAATGGTGACGTTATCAACTATGTTGGTAGCCCAAAGAAAAGGAACTATAGACCGTCCTCCTCAAAGGACAAACAACCTTAAAAGTCCCAAGGTCAGCACCAACCTCAGCAAAAGCAATTTACAGTGGGGACAAACCAGTGCCTCTATTGCAAGAAGAAAGGACATTTCAAGAAAGATTGTCCTGAGTTTTTAAAGATGATAATGGCAAAGAAAGGTGAAAATTTTATCACTTTCGTAAATGAATCATTGTATACTGGTTATTCGAAATCCACATGGTGGATCGATTCTGGAGCAACTATTTATGCCTCCAACTCCTTACAGGGATTCCATTTGACGAGGACTACGCAAAGAAGCGAAAGCAACGTTAAAGTCGCAAATGGAGTTGAAGTGAAAGTTGAAGCCGTCGGAAATCTCAATCTCAAACTTGATAACGGCTTTATTCTTCCACTTCGAGACATTTTTTATATCTCATCCTTGCATAGAAACTTGATTAGTGTGCCATGTTTGGCAGAAGATGACTATTATTGTTATTTTGATAAAGTACAATGTCGCATAATTCATAATAATGAGTGTGTGGGTCTCGCCTTCCGACGAGACAAACTTTATATGCTACCTATGCATGAAACTGTGAATGTTATATGCAATGATCCAAATGATGTAAATGATGGGTCCTCGTTGACAAAGGAAAACAAGAAAAGAAAGAGAACTCCTAATGTCTCATCGAAATTGTGGCACTGTCGTTTAGGCCACATTTCGAGGAGGAGAATTGAGAGACTTGTTAAGAATGAAATTCTTCCTCCACTGGAGTTCTCAGATTTAGAACAATGCATAGAATGCGTCAAAGGAAAATATATAAAGCACATTAAGAAAGGTGCAAATAGAAGCTCAGGAATATTGGAGATCATTCACACAAATATTTGTGGTCCATTTCCTGTAAAGAGTGTGAATGGTTATGACTCTTTCATAACATTTACAGATGATTACTCCTGATATGGCTATATTTATCCAATTAAAGAAAGATCGGAAGCATTGGATAAATTCAAGATATTCAAAGCTAAAGTTGAAAATCAACATGATAAAAAGATTAAAATAGTAAGATCCGATCGTGGGTGGGAGTACTACGGTCGGCATACTCCTTATGGACAAGTCCCAGGACCTTTTGCAAGGTTTCTAATGGAAAATGGCATAGTCGCCCAATATTCTACACCGGGCGAGCCTCAACAGAATGGAGTGGCTGAACGGCGTAACCGTACCTTAATGGATATGGTGCGTAGCATGATGAGCTACTCCACCCTACCATTGAGTTTATGGATGGAGGCGTTAAAAACCGCCGTTCATATTCTTAACAGAGTACCTAGCAAATCGGTGCCCAAAACACCATATGAGCTATGGACCGAAAGAGTACCCCCGCTAGCTCACCTCCGTGTGTGGGGGAGTCCTGCGGAGGCTAAAGTATTTAACCCAGACATTGGGAAATTGGATCCCAAAACAGTCAGTTATCATTTCATTGGCTATCCTGATAGATCAAAAGGTTATCGTTTCTACTGTCCGAACAGTTATACAAAGTTTGTAGAAACGAGACATGTTGTCTTCTTGGAAGACGAAATGATGAGGGGGAGCACGGTAGCTCGAGTGATTGATCTTGAGGAGAAGCGGGAATATATACCCACTTCGACGATTCGAGAACCTTTCTTCTCACTACCTGTTGATGTTGCGCCTGCAATGCCTGACGTTGCGGCTCCAACACCTGTTGTTCGCTCTCCTGTGGTGGAAACGAATAGAAATGTGGAACCTGTCTTTCAGGATCCATCAGAAAACACTACCACACATGAGGAGGAGCAACAACAGCCTCAAATAGAAGATGTGCCAAATCATGAGACTTCACAAGAGTCTCAAACAGAAAATTTGCCAAATGTAGAAGCCCCTAGAAGGTCTGAAAGAGTAAGAAGAAAAGCTATTCCTGATGATTAACAGGTGTATAACACAGAAGAGTCTCATATAGAGGATGATCCCACCTCATAAGAAGAGGCCATGAGAAGCGCCCACTCATCCAAATGGCTAGAAGCCATGGAAGATGAAATGAAATCCATGAAACTAAATGATGTTTGGGATTTGGAGGAAATTCCTAAAGGAGCCAAAACAGTAGGCTGTAAATGGGTCTACAAAACCAAATGTGACTCCAAAGGGAATATAGAAAAGTTTAAGGCGCAACTTGTGGCAAAAGGATTCACACAAAGAGAAGAAATTGATTACAATGAGACGTTTTCTCCAGTCTCTTGTAAAGATTCTTTCAGAATAATAATGGCACTAGTGACACATTACGACTTGGAATTACATCAAATGGATGTAAAAACGATATTTCTAAATGGAGATTTAGAAGAAAGAGTCTACATGGCACAGCCGAAAGGTTTTATCATAAAAGGAAAAGAGAATATGGGATGTCGATTAAAGAGATCCATTTATGGGTTAAAACAAACTTCGAGACAGTGGTACTTGAAGTTTGATGGAACTATAAAGAAATTTGGTTTCCAAGAAAACGTTGAGGACAACTGCATTTATACAAAGTTCAAGAATGAGAAATTCATATTATTGATTCTGTATGTGGATGACATTCTACTGGCAAGTAGTGATGTTAGTCTTCTACAGGGAACAAAAGAGTTCTTGTCCTCACTTTGATATGAAAGACCTTGGTGAAGCATCATATGTTTTGGGCATAGAGATTCACCGAGATAGAAGAAAGCATGCACTGGGATTGTCTCAAAAGGGATATATAGAAAAAGTATTGAAGAAATTCAACATGTCGAAATGCAGTGCTACGCCTGCTCCTATAGTGAAGGGCGAAAGATATGGGGAATGGCAATGCCCCAGAAATAAGTTCGAGCTCGCTGAAATGAAGTCAAAGCCATATACTTCGGCTGTAGGAAGTCTACAGTATGCACAAGTGTGCACACGCCCTGACCTATCTTTTGTCACCGGGTTACTTGGCAGATTTCAAAACAATCCAGGCCCAGAGCACTGGAAATTGGTAAAGAAAGTCCTACGATATGCGCAAGGAACGAAAGATCTTATGTTGACATACAGAAGATCTGACTCACTCCAAATAGTGGGTTATTCAGATTCTGATTTTGCTATAGATAAAACAAAGTCAACATCCGGATACGTGTTCACTCTTGCAGGGGGAGCTATTTCATGGAAAAGCTCTAAACAGACTATCACTGCAGGGTCTACAATGTATGCCGAATTTATAGCATGTTATGAGGCCACGGGCAGGTGAACGGCTAAAGAAGTTCATACCCGGTTTAAGAGTGGTTGACTGTATTGAGAAACCACTAAAGTTATACTGCGACAATGAACCGCAGATGTACTCTCACAACAATCAGTCAAGTGGTCTGCCAAACACATTGATATAAAGTACTATGTTGTGAAGGATAAAGTCCGGGATCACACAATAAGTCTCGAGCATATAAAGACTGAAAAAATGCTCGCGGATCCGCTAACGGAAGGCCTACCACGCAATTTGTTCAAGGAACATGTAGCCGGCATGGGTTTAAGGGAAGCCTTATGATTCTGGACTCAGGGCCCAAAAGTTAAAGTATAAAGTATCTTCTGAACAGAGATGTGTATAGTGGCTATTGAATCCATCGGCGATTGACCGTGACGATGAGACATGCTCTATATGTTAATTTGTGATGAAACAGACAAAGGTTAAAGGTAATAGTAAAGAGATTAAGGGGGAGAATGTTAGAGTAGATCTCCTCCCGTTGGGCCCAACGGCCCAACGGGGATCCTTGACCGCGCCTAATCGGGGCGCCCAGCCTCCTCTTGGCTGGTGGGCCCCTGTCACTTGCGCCATATAAAGGGGTGAGGGCCGAGGCGGCACACGACACGAGGTTCGCCGCCGCCACCAACCTCACCCACAAACCCTAGCTGATCTAAACAGGAGGGGCGCAACAGTGACGGGAAGCACCACCACCACGCCCGCGCACGACGACGATGGCCGACGGGCAATCCTCCTCCTCTCACTCGACCAGTAAACCCTAACCCGCCTCTCTTTTAGTGTATTACACATGTTCTTCACAACCGTTTGATAAACCCACCTAGAACCGATGTCTAGTGATCCTAGAAGGATGTCTAACAGGTGCTGCTGCGCAGCGTGGTGGTCCGAAGGAGGTTCGTGCATGCGTTCTTCGGACCGACAAAAAAAGGAGGCTCCGCGAGGACGGGGATGACGGTGGAGTGGTTGGGACGGCAGTGTGGGGACGGGCGTGGCGGCTCGGCACGCGCTTCCTTGGCATGATGGCCGATGCGCGTGGGGAGTTGGCGGAGGGGATGGGGCGAGATGGCGAGGACGGCATGGCCGACGTTAGTGGCATGAGGGAAAAGGGGTACAGGATGCGGCCGGCCTCAGCGGGGTGGTTGGCGACAGTGACAAGGCGGTCGGGGGGCTCCGGTGGCGGCGAGGGAGGCAGTGCGACACTCGTACCATTGGATGCAGCGATGCGACATTTTGTCGAGCACCTTGCAGGCGGCTGCGGCTGGGACGAGAAGTGGACTTGGCTGGCCTTGGAGGGGGGAGTGGGCCGGCTGGCTGGGCTAGTTCGGGGAGGAGAAGGGGAGGGCGACTGAGGGTGGTGAAATAGACTTTTCTCCTAGATTCAGCGCAACAGAAGAGAGGTTGGGAGGGAGAGAGTTGGGCTGGGTGGCATTGGAAGCCTAGTAGAGGAATAAGCCTTTTCATTTGGAGGAGATTTAAACAAGAGGCATATTTGAATGGTTTGAATTTTGAATTTAACTATGAATTCATTATGGATTTGTGATTTAAATAAATTTGTATCTTGATTATATTTGTAATATAATTGATTTATGCACCTCTCCTTAGACTTATGCTTTCCATTTGGATTAAAGGGAGATCTAATTCTTGTATTATAATTGAACGATATTTGTTGTATTTGAATTATCTCCCCTTTTATAATTTGTAACATATTGCTTAGGTTTGTGTATTGCACTTGTACCTTGGGATTAGGGAATTGAATAGGTATTTGACTCCTAGTCTTTTATTGCTAAAAATAAATTCTCAGCCAAAAGTTTGCATCATAATTGGATTAGAAATTAAATTGGTATTAAATTTCTCTGTACATCCTTTATCTGATATTTGTAAATTAATTCATTTAGTTTCTTATGCTTCTTGTACAGTGAGGGTAGGAAATTAAATTGATATTTAAATCCATTTAATTTCCCTTTACCGATTCTTTTGCCAAACTATTCTTTAGACTGGGTTTGGTCTATTGGTTACTTTACTCAAGTTGACTTTGATAAGTTGCAAGCAAAATAATCTAAGAAACGACATGATGCGAAAAGTTTTAGAAAGTTTGAAATTTTATATATTTTAACTAACTGGATTTTCAGGCTGTTACACACTTAGTCCTTACACTTAAAAGAAAACAGCAACGGGAAAAGAGACGATCTTAGCGGGGCTTCAGCTCCACTCCACAGGCAAAAACTCAACTGTGATATAAGGCTTGGTACTCTAACTTCGTCTTTAACACAGAAACACTACACTTTTGAAAAGGGAAATAATAGCAAGGTTGAATACAATGCAATTGTGCAAGAGGAGACAAAGGGAGGTTTGTGGCTATTTGCATAAAGGAAGTTGTAAACATTTATAGTTGAAAACAGTAAAACAGTTGATTAATTAAGGCAAGATTAATCTCCACTAAACAACGCTACACCATGTTGAACAGGTCCAACCAAACCACCTAAACTGCACCAGATCATTAAGTCAAGTTAATTAATAAAGTGAGACTAATCACAACAAAGCTGATCGATCGTTCATAACTGTAGGCATGACTATTCGAATAGTCTGGTCAGAGATGTACAACTGTACCCACAAAAAACAATCCACCATCATGTTACCGTACCCATGCAGACATGTCACCATGCGAGTGATTGTAACAGGACCCTTCACATAACTCCTCCTCAACAAACGCACCGCACCGCAGTTTCACCCCGCCCTTAAAACCAGGGTAGGCAATCCTCCTTGTGCCACGATGAATCCGACAGCCAATCAACCCTTAAAATCGGGGCCGACCCAACTCTATCATGCCCACCCTTGCAGGGGTACATTAGAAAGGAAAAAGCTATACTACAAGTCTAGGAGTTGTCCATGCTTGCTTGTGCTTGTGGTAAGCATGGTAAGTCTTCTAGAAATTTTTTGCAAAACGGTCCTTAATTTCCATAGGTGTGACAATCAAAACCATGGACCCACATTCCACCATTAAGCCATATTTTAGTTGAGTAAGTACGACCAATAAAACATGACTAGGTGTCTCTAGCTCGCAGTTCATCAAGATACTAAATGTAAATAATGTGATTATCCCATTAGATGAGCTAGTGGTAATTAAGTATGTGTAAGCATATATAATTCTAGCTAGGTCAACACAAGTGACACAGGCTAGTCAAATTATCGCCCAAGTTATCAAGGAATGGGTATCAAGTACTTGCATATGAAAGACTTGTAGACCGTTGCTAACCCTTGCTAGCAGAATTTCTAACCGTATGACATGTACCCCTATGATTCTGACATGGTTGACTCGTTCTCTCGTTGCTCACTGGCTAGAGTTCCAACAAGAACAACGCTTCGATTACTAACACTCCATGGAGAAACATCAATCTTGTTGGTAGTTGCTGCAGATAGAACCTTATGGTCGATGGTGTCACTCTTTCAGTATTGATTGCTAGGCATATGAGCTGGAGCACCATGAAGTGCAATGCTGATGTTGACGACAGTCTTGTGGCCTGGTGCTCAAGACACTGACTGCGGGCGCTGCTGAAGGAGTGTATTGTTTCTTTGCAGTTGGAGTATATTACTATTTTCCTGGTATTGCTTGCCCTACTAGTGCTAGTTCTGTTGCTTTGAAGTGGCTGCTGGTGGCACAATGGAGCATTTGCTTCTGCCCTTAATGAAAATTCATTGTTGTGGAAGCTTCACATTCAAGTGCCGGTTGGTATCTCCTGTCTCTCTGGTGTCCTTTGACTAGATCTGGCCACTCGGTGCTGGGGTTGAGGCAACTTGAGGAGTTCGGTGTTGCAGACAGTGCTGGTAACTTGATAATGTCAGCGCTTTGGCATTAGGCATTCTTCATAAACATCCCTTGGCTTCTTCAATTAATCTTCCAAACTCTTTTCCTCACGGTCGCGATCTTCCATAACGATGGATTCTACATGTTGGCATGCAAAATGAGAAAAAACCCTAATAAAAACCAAAAAAAACCATACATGAAAAGTAAACAAACATGTAGAGCTCAATTTTAGATGAATTTTACATGTTGAATAGATGTGAGGACCCAAAATAGGACCACATGTGTATAGGTGCTAGTCCAGGATCAAGCTAACACACATAGACATAGAGATAATAACACAACCAACATCACGAAGGAAACCTAATATTTATTAATTAATGAGTGTGATAAGCCTTATGGCTAGAGTTTACATTTATTCTACCTCGAAGGGCCTAAGAAAACAATAAAGTAGCAGTGGAAGTAAGATAAACGCGTAGAAGTCACATTCAACTTGCCATAGGCAGATGACTCGGACACATGGCCTATTCCTCGTCTTCAGCAGCAAACTTCTAAGGAAACAACGGAAACCTTTCTTCTAAAATTGGGAGAATTACAAGGTGAGTACATAGAATACTCAGCAAGTGCACGAAAATATGCATATGTGCAGTTGTCAAAGAAGGCAATGACTACTTTGCATAACACTACAATTTGCAGTTATAAATAGTTTATAAACAGATGTTTAAAACAATATTTATAAATAACGAGTGTTACCAACCATGATGAAGAGGTGTAAGGAAAGTACTCTACTTTGATCACATTAAAATCTATGATTTGGGAAATACAATAATGAAATGTATTGTTTATAAAATTGCAAGCGTATTTCTAACTATCCGTATTTGAAATACGGGTAGTTAGTAGTTATGACCTAATTGCTAATTCTGCATGATCCTCCTTTGGTATTGATTCCTCTACTGTTGTTATACTTAGGAATGGTTAGAGTACTTAATTTGTGCTCATTTATTATCATATATGCCTATTGACCTTTTATATGCTTAGTCATGCTTAGTTTATGTAAATAACATTACGGTCACTTTATAAATTGAATTTTGGGAATTATTTTACTTCTGAACATAAATGAAGACCATGATTATTTGTGAACTAAAATAGAGATAATTTTTTTTAGACTTGGGCGGCAAGTGGTGTGCATATGGTGGTAGTTACACATCGATAGGTGTTGCCCGAGTCGATTAAAGACCGAACTCTATTCCATCATCTACTGTTTACTGTACATCCTCATGTGCTAGTTATGCATGGGCTTAGCTAATTAAGTTGCTTAATGTTTAGACTTGCATTTTGGTAGGCCGGGAAAGTATAAATTAGTCTTAGCGATATTCAAAGAATCTACCTATTTGCTCACTAAGGATAGTCTAGGCATCTAAGTTTGTCCAATACAATGGTATAGTGCCTCGTAAGGAAACATATATGTTTGTCGTCACGGTGTTAGGTTCAAGGCGTAGGCCCACCACCTGACGGCTCTAGGTCATTCCTCAGATGGATTAACGCTTGTCATGCTGGTGCAAGGCTAAACATTGAGTAATGTAAAGGCTACATTGTAACCTCTAGACCGCATTCAGCATGTAGAGTGTGGTGGTACCGACGGGTACCGGGCAAACCAGAGTAATCACATCATGAGGTTAATGTTGTACAAACTCTGCAGAGTCTAAACCTAATCGATTAGTCGTGTTCAAGAGCGACATAGAGAAGTGTCATGAGTATAGACTTGTTTTATAAATGAGTTATGAAAATGGGATATGGAAATGGTGATTTAGGTTGATTTTGATGATTATGATGATGGATATGTGACTTGTTGCCATGGAGGACAGCAATGGTGTTATTATGATATTGCTATGTTAAATATGTGATCTACTTATGAACATGTTTTAAATAGTTTTATATGTTTTAAACTATTTTATAAATTTTTGTTGCAAATTTTTATGAAATAAACTTGCTTTATGCTAAAATGAGACTATAGATAGCAGGAGGACGCCGGCCAACACCAGATCGGGCCACCCTCTTGCCGATACATATCGGCAACCCATCATGGATGAAGAGGTAGATTTGTAGAATGGAGTTGGGATTGAGGTTGCAGAGGGAGATGTCGTAGTAGTGGAGCAGGCCCCAGACAAAGGGGTGGGCCGATACTCCGAATCACGAAGGAAGAAAGAGGAAAAGACAACCAACTCACCAGAGTCAGGGGTCAGAAACGACTCCCCCGGGTCGGGCGCCACTCTGCGATCTCTCGTGGCAGGAGGACGCTGACCAGCACCAGATCCTCCAGCATCTCGCTCTCGGCGCGTGAGGGGATGAAGGCCAAGTTCCGCTCGGTGCCTTCGCCAGCGCTGGTTGAGCTCTTCCCACCTTTCTTCGAGGTCTTCTTGATGGGTGCCATCGACTTCAGAGAAAATAGTTGCCGACCTTTGAGGTAGCACACCACGCAACGACAATGGAGATGGCGGCCTTGTGCACTAGAGTGGCAAGGAGCCAGGAGGCGAAAGCAATGGTGCGAGGGCGAAGGATTTGCAAACTTTTGAGCGAAAAGAAGGCATGAAGAAGAAGGAAGGCAAGGCGGTGGGGCTTAAAAGGAGGCAATGATGGGTCTGACAGCGCCATTTTCGAAAAGCACGTTGCGCCGTTAACGGCGTATGCAAGGCATCCGAGGAGCCTCGACACATCCGACTCCCGGCCGACCACGTCATCCCAGTGTTGGATCTGAGCCGTTGGTTACTGGGAGCTGTTAAACGGTGTGCGAGCGGCATGCGTTATGTGCTCCGTGGAAACCACCACCGGGCCCACCACTCCGCGCGAGCGACAAATCTTGGTCGTTGGATCTACGAGTCGTTCAGGGTAAAGGGGTAACCTGACGTAAGAGCCTGTCGTTGCATGACCCTAGTTTCGACGGACTTAATGAGACGTGACTAGTGCACAGTTCAAACCGTCAGTAACCCACGTGCGCAGCGCATGCCCCGAGTTCCGGCTACTTCCCGGTGACCGGTTACTTAGGATTTTTCTTTGGCTACACCGACCCCCATCAACCTTCGGGCTATGGCATATTGGTCTTTAGCCTCTGGGCAGCGACCTTGGGTCGACCATCGTCAGCCTATGGGCTATGGCATCTCGGCCAAAAGCCTCCGAGCTATTTCCTATCAGTCATTAGCCTCCGAGCCTGTGACTTCCAAGCTATGGCTCACGGCCGACCATTGTCAACCTCCAGGCTATGGTACGGCCGATCGCCATCTACCTCTAAGCTACGCCAACTTGGCCATCAGCCTCCAAGCTAATCGCCTTGGGCCGAGCTGTCACATACCCAAATTCTAGGGTCAACGAAATTTTATCCAAACAAAAAAAAGTAAAGTTTTCCAAGTTTGAGAACCAAAAAATTTCATTTTCTAACTTAGGTTAAAGGACTTCGGCCCATATGCCCGATTAACAATTTGAGAACCCAAAGTTTCTCTTTTCTAAATAAGAGAGACCAACCCAGGCCTTGCATGGTAGACCAAATTTTAAAACAAATTAAAAACTTTTACATATGTAGCCAAGGATAAAAATGCAAGCTCATGTGGAGGCAAGCATACTAACATAAAGCCTACCTTGACTTAGGTTATTTACACGTATGTGGGTTTTCGATCTGCATTCCATAGTAGGACTCATAAGCAACAAGCTAGGGGATTAAAATTCACCAAAACGAGCCTGAACCAAATTTTAGATGCTAGCATGTAAAACTTAAGAATTTAATTCAAAGGTCATTTCCTCATCCCAAGATAGAATTTAAATAAACCACCACGATCATATTAGGTGAAACCACAGAGCAGAAGCAATTATACGTAGGAAGGTTACCCCAATTTTTTAGATTGAACCATATAGGATAAATTCATGGAAAAATTCATGAAGGTACCAAATGTTATGTTCAACTTAACATAATGTTTGTGCAATTTAAAAACTAGGTATGATGCCCCAAACAAAATAATCAAGACAATCCAATATTAGGCTAATTAATGTCCTGAATCGGCCAAAACAACAACTTGCCTAAAAGATCATTTAACTGCACATAAGTATATACATGAAATAATTTATTAAAATAAGTTAATTTACATAAATAAATATATTTTTCTAGAATTTTATCCTCTGTTTAGGCCTTCTAAAAATTCAAACCACTTTCAAAATAGGCCATCTTTGTTTAATTACTGGGAACAAACCATAAATGATTTTTAGATGAAACCAAAGAAAATGAAACCTAGGGATGTCTATCTACCTCCAATAAAATTTTCACCAATATACCATGCCAACAGATTAAGTTAATGAGCTCTAAAGTTTAGGGAGAGAAATAAAATCGAAAATATAGCTAAACTCACTTTCACTTGTATTCCTACCCAGCCCACTCCAAATTGTCTTACCCTCTTCACCCTGGACCCACTGTCAGCCTCCCAGGCTAGCCCCACCAAGGTGCAAAACATCTCCACCGCTCAAGGGAAAGCCAGAGAGAGGAAGAGAAGGAGGAACGTGTCGGCGCCATCTCCTTCCACCTCGCCACACCACCGCTAGCTCAACTTGCACCATTTGAAAAACCTCTTCGCCATCGTGTTCTACATCCTATCCTCATAGTGTTCCACGAAGGAAACAAGAGAGAACACCTCGAAATCGCTGGGAACAGACTCATCTTCCTCTGTGCCGCAGGTGTTTGATCCGTCGGCAAACTTCACTAGTGAGCTTTGACGCAACACACTCTCAAGAACGTGAGCTCCCTTTGATGCCTAACACCTTAGTGGTTTTCATTTCCTACGGCGTGCAAGTCGAAGCTGCCATGTCGTCCAGGTTCGCGTAATGGGCTCAAGTGGTTGCCGCTGCCATGACAATGTCGCCGCTGTGAACACCGTGGACCAAATAAGGCCAAGCCGCCACACCATCAGCATCGCCTCGACATCCTCAACATTTCCCCTCAAGGACCCCGAAGGGTGACACACTGGAGAGCGAGATCGAGGCCTTCTTCCTCAGCTTCGGCCAAGCCACCGCCACGGGTCGTTCTGCCCTCCCCGGTGAGCTTCAAGCCAATTCCATGGAATCACACCGTCTCCTTGAAGTTCTCAACCATGCGCATGGTCTATTTTGGCAGCCCTTTGGCCAAAACGAACTGGCGACGTCGACCCGGAAAAATTCCGCTGTTGTCGGGCTAAACCCTCCGTCGCCACCACCACCCGAGCTCTGCCAGCCCACGCACGACCATAGGTAAACCCCCACGAACCCCATAGATTATATACATGCATTCACATTTCGTAAGACTGGCCTCCAGAGCAACATGCGCCGACCAGCCGAGCTACACCGCCGCTTACACCGTCGTCACCATGGATTTCGATCGTTGCAGTTTGCAAGAAGACCACCGACGGTTTCGCCGTGAACCCCTCTACGCTTTTGCCTTTGGTCGCTCCTCGCGAAACATGGCCATTCACCACCGGCACCACCAAGCTCGCTGGCCGGTGAAGCCCTGAGCCGGGCTCTGTCTCGCCCTCACCGATGCACTAACCCATGGGACCCACACCCTCAAGCGCCAACGCATCAGTTCAAAGCTAGCTAGTCACTGACCCGAGGGACCCACATACTGTATAAAGGAAAAACAATAGAAAGAGTGTAATTTCCATAGGTAACTAGTATCACTTATAAAATCCATACAAAATTCATTAGGACTCAAATTTAAATGTAACAAATTTCTATAGACTCCCTAACTAGTGAACATTAGTATGGAATTATAAAACCATGGCCCTTACTGCACAGATTTGTCCCAAAAATTTTAATAAAGCAGACCCTACACACACCAAGTGCAAACTTGTAAAATCACTAGAAAATCCAAATTAGCTTCAATTTGAGCAAACCCAAATTCTATTGATTCCTCATCTCACCCTCTCTGACCTGGGAAAATAAAAAGGTATACCTTCCTTGAGTCAGATGTAGGTAAAACTAATTTTGGGAACATGATACACTTTAGGTAAACCAGACTTTAGGGATTTATTTAAAAATCAGTTTACCATATTTTTTAGTAAACTTAAATTTTGTAGAATCATCAAAACATGTACTTTCAAATTATGAAATAAAAGTATGTGCTCACTGTGTAATAAAATTCCTTAAATATTTAAATAAGGAGTAAGCAACCTAGGGCACACCCTCACTTGCACAATTTGTAGTAAATTCATTTTCAATCCATTTGAAGTAAACTAAATCTCCATAAATCCAGCAAATGGTGAACTTCAATTAGGTAAAATAGAATATGGCAATCTATACACTAAATATGTAGGAAAAACCCTAGAAAGATAACCTAAATGCAAATCACTCTTAATAGGCTAAGCACCATGTGTATATAACTATATATATGCATGAATTGGACCCTAACCTAAGTAAATTAGGATAAAACCTATTAGACCAGTGGAGCCTTAAGATCCATCCCTAGTTACCAAAACATAGTACCCATAACTCACAAGGCACTCTCTAAGTTAATAAATAAAGTTTCTAACATGGAACACCCCTAGTTATTGAATGTAGAGCAAAATAATCCAAGCCCTAAAATTTATTAACTAAGATTAGATTGGTTAACTAAAATATTCATTTTGTACATCATAAACATAATGGATCAGGTTCTGGGCCTAAAATCCCTAGGGCCACATCTATAGAACCCCGTAGGCCTAGAACACGTTGTAAATTTGTAAATTACCTAAGAAATTCATAATATCTCTAAAAATTGTGAAACCAACTGTGTTAGTCTTAGAAAACATATTCCTTCACCCCTGTGGAGTCAATCAATAAAAACCAAGTTATAGGAGCCCTGTCCAAACAACACCTAACCCTATACTGCTACGTCCCAATAAAACTTCTAGAAATCATAACTCTTAATTGGAATAAGATAAATTGAGAATTATTTCACCTAAATTCATTTTAGATCAGTACCTACTCAATATACAAAAATTGTGCATTTTAGAGCATTTTAGATTTTTCACATATTTCGGTGTTTAATTGCAATACGTGTACTTTTTGTAGATGATTGCCTAAACGGTGAAGAAGTGATTAGGGTGATAACATTTCTATAGACCAAGGCAAGTTCTTGCCCCTCCTTTGAACACTTTGCTCCTATGTTTGTGAAATTTGCATGCGTAATTCACTCTATCGATACTTTTGACCTATGATATGTAGCTATCTCCTAAAAATGCATGAATCCCTTTTGAAAATCACTCCCTTTCTGTTTTGAACCTTAGGAATTAATTAGAGTACTCTAAATGTGCTCATATGACTATGTTATGTTTTATAAATTGCAAATGCTTAGCCTTGCTCAAGTAGTAAACTAAGACATGGTTATGCATTAAATATTGTTCTATTGGAAAATCATTTTTGGACATTTTGAACCAGAGATGAACCTCTGAATATTTGCGAAATAAAATCTAAATAAAATATGATTTTAGACTTGGGCGGCAAGTGGTATGCGATTGATGTATTTGTACACCGATAGGGGGAGTGTTTGCCCGAGTCGATTAAGGACTGAACTACATGTCATTCATTGTGTATACCGTATATCCACATGTACTAGTATGGGATAGCCTTAGCCGAGTAATCTATTTAGCACCTAGCCTTGCATTATGGTAGGCCGAAGTGTATGGGTTCGGATAACCCAGAGGAACTTCCTATTTACTGCCAATGTGGTAGTTTAGGCGACTCAGTCTGTCCAATACAACGATATCGTGCCACGTGGGTGGGTTCCTGTCGTGTCTGCCACCACGACGTTAAGTTTAAGACATGGGCCCGCCACTTAATGGTTCTAGGTCACATTTCCAGTATGACCTACGATGGAGGAAACACGTATCGTGCTGGTGCAAGACTAGGGACCAAGTAGCGTAAAGGCTACGTTATGACCTCTAGATCGCACTCAACGTGAAGAGTGTGATAGAGTCTTGCAAACTCGAAACAAACTAGAGTGTTCATATCATGTGGGTAAAGCTGTACAAACTCTGCAGAGTTAATAAAAACTAATCGATTAGCCGTGCTCACGGCTATGAGCGACATGATGAAATGCTATGGGTATAAATTTCAGATTTTGTGTTTTCCCTAAATGTTCTCGATGACTAAATGTTTTGAGATAAATATGATGTTGATTTATGAGACTAAATAGCCTTACTCCCCGATGTGTGTAAGGAATTAAAATCTATCTACTTATATCGAAAACATGCCATGATTAGTGAATATTTATACATTGCTAAAAATGCCTTGCTTAAATACGTTGTAAATGGTTTGAAAACTAAAATTAGCTTTGTGCTGAAAATGGAGTCTACAAATAGCCTTCCTTTGACTTAGAGCTATCATGTATGTAGGTTTGATTGTGTGCTTGCTAGTACATTATTTCTAATAATGTACTGATACCTGCTATTGGAATATCCATTTTGTTGCAGGACTTAGTTTTAGCTTTTGAGAGATGCGGGTGACCGATTTGTTTCTTCTAGGATTGAACTTAACGGGGTAAACCCCTAGTCAGTGTGCTTGTGGGCGGGTAGTTAAGCCACCACTGTTCGCTGTACTCTGATATATTTATTTGGCCGGTCGGCCTATGTAATTATCTAAGTGATGTAATCCGTTAAGCTCTTTTCAATTTAATTGTATTTGCTTTGCGTATTCATGCTTGAGATGAAAGTGAGAATCTAGCGCACATCCTGGGAGCTAGATTCACACGAGTACGAGTTAGGAATATTTGAGATGTTGTAGATCTTTAGCCAATTTTGTCAAGTCTCTTGAACATGTAACACATCTGGTCACCACCTTCGAGTGGTTTGTGTTGACACCTTTTTTGACAATGGCACAAACACGATGAATCACCTAAAGATTTGCAGTGGTTTTTGGTACAGAGTCGCCAACCACTTCAATCTAGCAAAAACTAGAACAAAGTGGGTTTTGTAGATCAAATCGGCTAGCGGAACCAATTTAGATGGATAGATTGATAACTACTCGTCTCGTGAGTAAACGGAAAGTTTTTAAGACAAACTTACAAAGAAGTGTCGTACTCTCGCAGCGGCGCAGACGGTTTTCGGTGCAAACCGACAAAGATGGACTAAACTAGGGCAAAGTAGAAAATAGGGCTGAAAATAAAGAAAACGATTCAAATAGATTGATTGTATGTTGTGTGTTTTTGATATTACAATTGAACCGGCCTTGGCCCTTATATAGGGGTTGGTCTTGCCCTCCACAGGCCCTTCTCCACGTCTAATTCGGGATAAACATGTTTGGAAACCCGAGACACATCGTACGGAGAAAGGAAACCCAAATACCGACGAAATCGTCTAGGTTTCGGACTCTGCCGGTCAGACCGGCCATATGCCTTTGGTCTGACCGGCCCCACTGCCCGGTCTGACCGGCCTATACACGGCGGTCAGACCGGCCTCTCCGAAGAAACCGACAAATTTCCAAATATTGACAATCTTTCCTATTTTGATTCCTAGGTGCCAATTTTGGGTGTAAACACATACCCCCTACCTTTTACGATGAACATCATGAATCTAAAAGCATAAGACATGTTTTAACTTGGGACGATAACTTAATTACCGGCCACAACATTTCCTAAGCGTCTTGCCAAATACTAGGGAAGTATTTCTTCAGATATTTACCGTTGATAGCCCGCTAAAACCGTTCTCCTTGAAGCGTCTCCAAAAAATACGCATTGCCTCGAACAATTCCGTATATCCGATAAGGTCCCTCCCAACTTGGCGACCACTTATCGAATTCTTTAGATCGGGAACCTAAAAGAAAAATAGTCTTCCATACTAGATCTCCTACTTGGAACGTCTTTGCCTTTACCCTTCTGTTGTATGCTTTAGCCACTCTCTTCTTTTCTTTTTCTATTTCTTCCAAAGCCTTCAAACGTTTGTCGACCACTTCATCAAGGTTATCACCCATCAAGAATTTGTAGTCTTCAGCTGACAAATCGTCTTGCTTTATATATCGAAGAGAGCCAAGATTTACCTCAACCGGTAAAACGGCTTCTTGTCCATAAACAAGCTCAAAAGGGGTCACCTTGATGGCACCATGCTTAGATATCCTGTGTGCCCACAAAGCTTCAGAAAGCACTTCATGCCACCTTCTCGGATGTTCCTCGACCTTCTTCTTGATTAGCTTCAACAATGTCTTATTACTAGACTCGGCTTGTCCATTAGCCTGAGCGTAGTAAGAAGACGAACTCAACAGCTTAATTCCATAAGATTCAGCAACATTTTTCACTTCTTTTCTTTAGACATAAAAGAAGCTCCTTGATCTGTAGTTAATGTTTGAGGAATGCCGAATCTATGGATAATATGCCTCAGAATAAAATCAATTACCTCCTTATGAATCATATTCCTGAGCGGCACGGCTTCGGCCCATTTAGTAAAGTAATCTGTCGCAACTAGCATGAACCGATGCCCCTTTGAAGACGGAGGATAAATCTGACCAACAAAATCTAAAGCCCACCCCCGGAACGGCCATGGTTTAATTATAGGATTCAACACCGAAGCCGGTGCTAATTGAACATTGCCGAACCGTTGACAAGCTTCACATCCCTTATAATACCTGAAGCAATCATCAATCATCCTCGGCCAATAGAACCCCGCTCTTCTGAGCAGCCAGTTCATCTTATGGGCCGATTGATGAGTCCTACAAATTCCCTCGTGAACTTCACCCATAGCAACCTTAGATTGATCGGTATCTAAACATTTTAATAGTACACCATCTATATTTCGATGATATAGCTTTTCATCAAGCAAAGTATATTTATACGCTTGCCACCAAATTTTCCGATCAACCCTAAGACTAGGATCTTTCAAATAGCTAATCAAAGGAACTCGCCAATCATTTACTATTTCCAGGGCACACATGTTCAAATTTCCACTTAATTTAGCCTCTGTATTGAGAAGATTGTGCCCCCAACATCTTCTGTGAAGTAGGTCTGACCGGCCAAGCAACGCCGGTCAGACCGGAAACCACCCGCGGTCAGACCGGCAACAGAGCGCCGGTCGGACCGGATGCCATCCACGGTCGACTGGCGGCAAAGTGCGCCGGCCGACCGGATGCCATCCACGGTCGACCGGGCGGGCGCCGGTCAGACCGCCTATGGTCTGCCTCTTTGCCAATTTCGTCAAAAAAATTATAATCAAGCACCGGTTGATCCAATATGAAAAATAAACCTCTTTTGATGCTATAACCAGATGCTTGTTGAGCTAAGTCATTTGCCCCAGAATTTTCATTCCTAGCAATATGCTTAATAGTAAATTCATCGAAACTGGCAATAACATCTAGGCATTGATCTAAATACCTGTTCAATGATACGTCGAAGCATTTGTAGATCCTGGCAACTAGTTGCACCACCAATTCCGAATCACCGAACGCTTCTACGTGTGTAGCTCCAACGATCTCCATCACTTGTAAACTGAATAACAAAGCATTGTATTCGGCTTGATTATTTGTACAATAATATTCTAAACGAACCGATGCTTCAAAGCATTGACCATTGGGCGAAATTAAAACTACACCTATGCCTTGACCCTCCTTACACAAAGACCTTACACGAAGAGCCATCAAAATAAACTCTCCAAGGTGTAACACTGACTAAACAGACTTCATCTCCATAATCGACGTCTACATGATGATCTACTATAAAGTCCGCTACAATCTGGCCCTTCATAGATTTTAATGACTCATAGGCCAAATCATATTCAATTAATGTGTACGCCCATTTGCCAATTCTCCCACTCAGAATTGGCCTTTGCAACATGTGCCTAACAACATCGGTCTGACAAGTAACTACGCATGTACTAGATAACAAATAATGACGCAACTTGGTACAAGCATAGTACAAGCAAAGACAAAGCCTCTCTACAAATACATACCTCGTTTCAGCATCCAGAAGGCGGCAACTTAAATATGTAATTATGTATTCCTTGCCATCTTCTTCTTGTGTCAAAACGGCTCCAATAACTTTGTCTTCAGCAGCAATATACAGCCGAAACGGAATCCTGGCTTTAGGAGCTCGCACCACGGGCGGAGTAGATAAATATTTTTTCAAACCTTCAAACGCCTCCTGTTGTGCTGCCCCCCAAGTAAAATCGGCTTCTTTTTTCAAGCGTAGAATAGGCACAAAAGCATCGATTTTACCTGCTAGGTTAGATATAAATCTTCTTAAATAGTTTACTTTACCTAGCAACCTCTGAACTTCCCTCTTGCATGCCGGCGCTTTGAAGTCTTGAATCTTTTCAACCTTCTTAGGATTGATCTCAATCCCTCTCTCATGCACCATCAATCCTAAGAATTTTCCCGCCGACACACCAAAAGCACATTTGAGTGGGTTCATCTTCAAACCATACCGACGCATCCTCTCAAAAGCTAACCTCAAGTCGGCCAAATGTCCATCCATATCATCCGATTTGACTACAATATCATCAATGTAGATTTCTAGGATAAAACCTAACAAATCATGGAAAATTAGATTCATCGCTCTTTGATACGTTGCGCTGGCATTCTTTAACCCGAATGTCATGACTACCCACTCAAACAGCCCGATAAATCCTGGACATCTAAAAGCTGTCTTATACATATCCTCCTCTGCCATAAAGATTTGGTTGTAGCCGGCATTGCCATCTAAAAAACTAATCACTCTATGACCTGAGGCATCTTTTATTAGCATGTCAGCTATAGGAATAGGATACTCATCTTTAGGAGTGGCTTTATTTAAGTCTCTAAAATCTATGCAAACCCTAATTTTGTCGTTCCCCTTCTTTTCTACCGGTACTATATTAGACACCCACTCCGCATACCGGCACAGCCTAATAAACCCCGCTTTCAATAATCGGTCTATCTCTTCTTTGACATGATCATATATAAGTGGGTTAAACCGACGAGGAGGTTGTTTATAAGGCCTAAATCCTGACTTTATCGGAAGCCGATGCTCAACAAGATCACGGCTAAGTCCAGGCATTTCATGGTACTCCCATGCAAAGCAATCACTATACTCTCTAAGTAGCTCGATCATCTTAACTCTATGATCGGCTCTCATATTTTTATTTATGAAGGTCGGTCTCGGTACGCTCCCATCTCCTATGTCTATTTCTTCTAATGGGTCGGCTGATGTGAACCCTTGACCGAGCTTCTCTACCTCGTCAAAATCCTCTATAGTTTCTCCAATATCGTTCTTTGTTGACCGATATTCTTGAACTCTTTTTTGTAACCATTCCAAATTGGATGTTTTATTCATCATATAAAGTAATGTCACCAAGCCATGCTAAACTAGTCGGCTTTACAGAAATGGGTACAAAGCCTTCTTTGAAAACACTAATAAAATCAAAACTAGAAAGATCTAGCCCTGATAAGCATTGCATATCTCCATGTTTCCATCCCACAGAAACATCGGCCATGGCAACCTCAGCCGATGTATCCGCCTGAACTACCTCAACCTCATTGCCATCCCATTGTACTAGGCACTGATGTAAAGTATATGGGACGCAGCAGTTGGCATGAATCCAGCACCGCCCTAAGACGACACTATAGTTACCTTGTACATCGACGATGAAGAAGGTGGTAGGCAACGTCTTGTTCCCCACCATAAGCTCCACGGACAAGATCCCCTTCGTCTCCGTTGACTCACCGTTGAAGCCGTTGAGAAGCATGTTGGTCTTCTTCAGCTCCGCCTCTTCGCGACCCAACTTCTTGAAGAGAGAGTAAGGCATCAGGTTCACCGCCACGCCTCCGTCCACTAGCATCCTAGAGACCGGCTTCCCATCAATGTGGCCCTTCAAATAGAGAGGCTTCATGTGACGGTTGGACTCGTCGGGCTTCTCGAAGACCACGTCCTTCGGACCTAGTGACATTTGAGCGACCTCGCCTCGTCCATGGCGCAAAACTCCATGGGCAACATGCAAACCATGTTGATCTCCATGTCCTCGCCGGACGATGCCTCCACAGCCGGTTTTTCATCCTTTTGAACAACTACCGGCTTCTCAGCAATTGATGACTTGCGCTTCCACTCCTTCGCAAGCGGTGGTCGCAACTCATCAAACTCCCTGTCTCTCCTCTCTTCGGCTTCCCTTTCCTTCAACTCAGAAGCACGAAGACGCTGCAACCTTCTCTTCTAAGTAGCCGTCAAATCCTCAGGCATCCACCTAGAATTTGGCTCTGTCCGGAGGCAAATAATGTCCTCGTTGCCTTTACCCGAAGAGGGGATTACCCTAGTACCCTTCTTACTGGAGGCACGGTCGGACGCCCGGTGGCCGGTCGACCGGTGTTGTATCTTCGGTCAGACCAGCGACCAGTGCCCGGCCGACCGGAACAAGTGTCGACCGGCCAAACGAGCGGTCGACCGCCCACAAGACCGCGGTCGACCGCTGCACGACACGGTCGACCGCTACGTAACCGTGGTCGACCGCTAAGGCCTTGGCCGACCGGCCACCGAGCACGGTCGACCGCCGCGTGCGCCCGGTCCGACTGTTCTCCCGTGCGGCATCCTTCGCAGCTTCGGTTCGGGGGCCAAATATCAACTTAGCCTCCTTGCCAGATGGTACCGGTACATCATACGATCCTATCTTGATAGTGATCGCCTCCGAAGTCCTCTCCTCGGGCTTGGTGCGCTTGTACGCCCTTTTCTCGCCATCGAGCCGGTCCTTTGTGGGGAGCCGGCTTCCACTAGAAGTAGACGCCTGCCCTCGCGGCGATCTCTTCTCCCCTCTCCATCCTTGGTGGTCCTGCGTTGGAGGCATGTTGTACATAGGCGGGGGTGCCCCCCAAGGCATAAAGTAAGGGAATGGATAACCTGGAGGCGGCATCGGGCATGGTCCCCATGGCATGACTTGAGGACAATAGGGGAATGGCGGCTCCAAAACCTTTGACGAAGGACCAAATCGCTCCTTAGGGGGCGATCTTGGTCTCTTTCCTTTGGCACGCTCCTTCTCGGCACTCTTCTTCTTGTACTTGTCAAGGAGCATGCCGAAGGTCACCTTGGGCTTGTGGGGCTTCCTTGATGTAGATGCCTTGGCCTTGTTCTCCTTCCATGCCCCAACCTCTGGGCTCTTTGGCACAAGCATCTTGGGCCTAGGCTCCCCAATGACAACTTTCTTTCCCTTAGCCGATTCGGCTTGCTCCGGCCGAATCAACACCTTCTTGCCATCAAGGTCAATGGTATTCACCGGGAAAGGATCGCTGTCAAGCTTCATCTTTGAGCCCTCGGTGAATTTCAATCGTCCTTCCTCTATGGCCGATTGAACCTGTCGATGAAAAACATTACACTCATTAGTAGAATGCGAATAAGAATCATGCCATTTACAATAAGAATGGTGCTTCAATTCTTCTAATGAGGGTATGACGTGGCCTTTTGGTAATTTGATCTGTTTTTCTTGCAAGAGATAGTCAAAAATCCTATCACACTTGGCCACATCGAAATTGTACTTAATCTCACTCTGCCGATCCTTGCGAGGAGTCGGCGTCAAGCTAGAACAAACGAAGGGTTTGTTATTATTTGTCCAAGACCACTCAGCGACATACATGTCATGATCGCTCTCATCAGACTCAGAATCACTAGTAGGACAGTCGATCATGCTAACATGAGGTTTCTTATCATCGGGCCTAACAAACTTTTTAGCATCTCTGACTCGGCTTTCCTAAGCCAGAGCCTTCTGCATTACTTGACTAACATCAAGAAATTGTCGGCCATCTAACCTTTATTTAATGGGAGTAAGCAACCCATTGAAAGCGAGGTCGGCCAAGTCTCTCTCGGTTATACTCAAGCTAAAACATTGGTTTCTAGCATCTCTAAATCTTTTAATATAATCAGCAACAGACTCATTATATTTTTGCCTAACCGATGTCAAGTCAAAGAGTCTAAGCTCAGTCTCACCAGTATAAAAGTAATCATGAAACTTCTGTTCTAACTGAGCCCAAGTATGAATAGAGTTAGCCGGTAAAGATATAAACCAAGTAAAAGCAGTACCGGATAAAGATAAAGAAAATAAGCGCAATTTAAAAGCATCCAAAGTGCTAGCTTCCCCACATTGCGCTAAAAATTGGCCGATATGCTCCCATGTGGTCCTATTATCATCTCCACTGAATTTGGTGAATTCAGGGACTCTATAACCATGAGGATATGGGATATTATCGAAGTAGTCAGGATATGGCTTTTGGTAATGTTAGTGATATGCCCTAGAGGCAACATGGAGATGTTGGATATCACGTCAATGTTTATGTATAAATGAATAAAGTGTTATTCGGTTCCATGAAATAGACATCTTGTATTGATCAATAAGTACGTGACTTATTTATGAGACTCTTTATGTATGAATCTATTTCTAAACGATCCTCGATCATATGTCATATTGTTGGAACAAATATGATTCTAAGATCGGCATGTTTATTGATTGATGATCATGTCTCATAGATCATGGGTATGGAGATACCAAATCAATAAACATGGACATATGTGTTGGAGAACACATTGTTGGATAGACCCACCATGAGACACTACGGGAATTAATGTGCCATTAGTTGGTCTCGGGTAGTGTTGGTACAAAGTCCTTAGACTGAGATCACCATGGATTCCAACATGTGTAGTAGCCTACTTTGGGACTACCAAACGCTATTAAATCGGATAGTTATAAAGGTAGTTTTCGGGTTTGCTATGAAACATGGAGTGGGATGTGAGTGATCAAGATGGAATTTGCCCCTCCTTTGGAGAGATATCTCTGGGCCCTCGAGGTAATGGATTATGGAAATGCATGGCCATGCTAAGTTGATTGAGGAGTCAATCAATGACGGATAATCCAATACGGTTCGAGTGAATGGTTAAGCTATTGAAGGGATGGCACACATCTTGCCTATAGCTTAACTGATATCGTGAGACAAAGGGATTTGTGTACACATTACAGGTTCAGAGCCGATATTATTCTTGTATACGACCGGCGCCCTAAAAGGTGGCTGTTGTGGCACAATATTGTCATATTGGTTGTCTCTCGTGTCGCGCGGATATTCCCTATTAGGATCATTGTATTGATTGGGGACATGCGGGGGAATCGGTGCATGACCAGTAGCCACAGCGGAGTCATGTGTGAGAACGTGGTATAGAACCGAGTTGCCCGTGATGGGATCCACTTCCTGTACTGGCACCAGAGTGCCAGTCTGACAGACGAAGGGTCCGATCTGACCGGCTATATAAGGCGCGGTCTGACCGGTGTAGTATGGGTGCGAGTCGGTCTGACCGATGTATGGCGAGGCGGTCAGACCGACGTAACGCAACCCAGTCAGACCGGCCATAGGGCCGGTAAGACCGCCGTATTGTGTTCCGGTTAGACCAGCCGTCGGGCCGATCAGACCGAGATACGGTTGGCGGGTCGGACCGGCCGTAGGGCCGGTCAGACCGACAGAGGCGACAGAACTATTTTCACAGGGCCTTGGGCGATCGCCCCGTCGGTTTTGCTGAATATGTGGTTCACAGGGGGCTGGCTTCCACTCGCAATCGAGGTAGGCGGCGAATCAGTCACGGGAAGACCGGATTTGCCGCTCATGTGCGCTTTAAACAACCGAGTAAAACAAGCCTCCATAGCGGATTCAACCTTATTGTTCACGGCAGCGGTAATGGACTCATCCACCGTACTAGCAACAAGTTTTTGAATAGGCATAGAGATGTGATCAGCGCTTACCTCGCCGCGAGTTACCTTGAGCGGGCTCCCGGGCTTGATGATGACGCCTTGTCGCGTTTTGGTGCAAGATTGATCTAGCACCTCCTGAGTGATCACTCGAATGCGCTCCTCCATTATTTGGCGAGCCTCCCATCCGAGTCGTCCAACGAGATGTGGACAACGTTGGATGGCTCCATGTCTTGCGCCGCTTGCTTGGACATGGCGGCGTCGAATCTGAGTTGGCCTCGTGTCTTCCCCAGCGAAGTCGCCAAAAATCGTGTTGACACCTTTTTTGACAAAGGCACGAACACGATCGAATCACCTAAAGATTTGCGGTGGTTCTTGGTACAGAGTCGCCAACCACTTCAATCTAGCAAAAACTAGAACAAAGTAGGTTTTGCAGATCAAATCGGCTAGCGGAACCGATTTAGATGGATAGATTGATAACTACTCGTCTCATGAGTAAATGGAAAGTTTTCAAGACAAACTTACAAAGAAGTGTCGCACTCTCGCAGCGGCGGCGGACGGTTTTCGGCGCAAACCGACAAAGATGGACTAAACTAGGGCAAAGTAGAAAATAGGGCTGAAAATAAAGAAAACGATTCAAATAGATTGATTGTATGTTGTGTGTTTTCGATATTACAATTGAACCGGCCTTGGCCCTTATATAGGGGTTGGTCTTGCCCTCCACAGGCCCTTCTCCACGTCTAATTCGGGATAAACATGTTTGGAAACCCGAGACACATCGTACGGAGAAAGGAAACCCAAATACCGACGAAATCGTCTAGGTTTCGGACTCTGCCGGTCAGACCGACCATATGCCTTTGGTCTGACCGGCCCCACTGCCATCTGACCGGCCTATACACGGCGGTCAGACCGGCCTCTCCGAAGAAACTGGCAAATTTCCAAATATTGGCAATCTTTTCTATTTTGATTCCTAGGTGTCGATTTTGGGTGTAAACAGTTTGACGGGCACGTCTCAGGCTGAAGTTGACTTATCGCTCTCTTGGGACATCGGATGCTTCGTTTTACTTGAGATATGAGCTGATGCGTTTCAACTCATATTGCAAATAAAACGGAAGGTCCGGGCATGCCCGACACGGTCCCCGTTAGCCTCCGGGCTATGGAACCTTGGCCATCGGCCTTCAGGCAGTGGCCGCTTGCCAACCGCCATCTGCTCTCGGGCAAAGAATCTCCTTGTCTCATCATATGCCACCAAATCGAAGATGATGCGTTAAGGGTATCTCGAGGATTATGTTTTTAGGAGTTGACCCTAGGCCTAGATGTTCCATCCAACCCAAGGATCGGGGGCTGTACCTGGTAGGTGCACCTGCCAAAGTACTCTTAAGTTGTCACGAAGGCTTTACCCATGATCCCAGCTAGGAAAAATTTTGACCCTAGGCCCAGATGTTCCATCTGGCCCTAGGCTCGGGGGCTACACCTGGCAGGTGCACCTGCCGAAGCCTAATCAAAAACCCCGAGAACTGACTTTGGAACCCGACCAGGAAGAACTCAAACCCTAAGGGTGAATATTCTATTCACCCCTAGGCTCGAGGGCTGCTGTGGGGGGGGTGTCACCCCGGGGTTGCCCACGAAGCGGAGTTAAGAACATCTGAAGTCAGACTGGTAGTCCTCGGGAGCAGATCGAATGCCCGACCTCTTCCTGGGGTCGGGAGCCCTGACCCCTCGGGTGTATCGACTCAGCATCCTACCTTGACTATGGTATCAACCCAACCTCCGATCTCCTTGGGGTAGAAGGCTTGCATCGTAAGGATCGCGGAAAATATAAGGAAGGGACAACCCGACAGAAGATGACGTCACTCAACAAGACTGCGCAGGAGATAACCACGGAGCACAGGACCGAGGAGGATCTTTATGTACTTTTCAGATGTTGTTTGTACTTTCTTTTTAGCTTTTAGTCTTAGCTTTCTTGGCCCCCAAGTCCGCTTGTAACTGCCCCCTTAAAAGGGAGGGCAAGACTGCGGGGGAGGAGGCCAATTCTTTGGGAGCTAGGTCTAATCTCTAGAACCCCAACCCTCCTTCATTGTACTCTGTTTCATACACCACCCCAACAAAGAACACATGACATAGGCTTGTTATCCTTCGGGAGGGCCGAACTTGTCTAAAAATCTCTCTCTCTCTCTCTCTGGCTCATTTTCTTTCTTGAGTTGACCATCGCGCCCTTTCGATAGACGTTCCCCACCACTTTTTCACCTCCTTGGGTAGCCTCCTCGGAGGACTACCGACCCATTAGTCGACAAAGTAGTTAATGGGAGGGCTACCATTATCCTTTTTCTTGTATGTGTTCCTAAGAGAAGGAATTTGTCCATTTCATGTTTTGAGGTCTCAAAAAAGGGTGTGGAAACAGATAGAAACTCTTGAATGGAAATTGAAAAGAAGTGTAGCTACAGTTCCTTCGGAAATGGTAAGATCTTTGGCGCAAGAAGAAGAGGCGACCCATATCATCTTGACTTGGTTCTGCTTCCCCTCTTTTTCTAAGAATACCAAGTTGGGTTCTTCTCCTACCAGTATCGAATAGAACAGTCTGAACAAGATCTTCTTCATGGAAACCTGCTCGATTTAGATTGGGAAAATCATACAGATTTTATGAAACCATGTGCTATGGCTCAAATCCATAGTCAATCCTATTTTTGATAGGATCGGTTGACAATTGAATCCAATTTTTCCCATTATTTGACTATCCATAATAGTGTGGAAAGAAAGCCCGGAGGAAGGGTGGCCTTGAGTTTCTGGCCCCTTTGGCTTACGATTCGTTAATTCTCTTTCTCGAGGGGACAGGGAAGGGATATAACTCAGCGGTAGAGTGTCACCTTGACGTGGTGGAAGTCATCAATTCGAGCCTGATTATCCCTAAACCCAATGTGAGTTTTTTTTCTATTTTGACTTGCTCCCCGTCCACGATCGAACAGGAATGGATAAGAGGCTTGTGGGATTGACGTGATAGGTAGGGTTGGCTATACTGCTGGTGGCAAACTCTAGGCTAATAATCTGAAGTGCATGGATACAAGTTATCCTTGGAAGGAAAGACAATTCCAAATCCGCTTTGTCTACGAATAAGGAAGCTATAAGTAATGCAACTATGAATCTCATGGAGAGTTTGATCCTGGCTCAGGATGAACGCTACTGGCATGCTTAACACATGCAAGTCGAACAGGAAGTGGTGTTTCCAGTCAGTGGCGGATCCACAGGGTATGCCGGGTGGGCCCTGGCATACCCTGGGGCCCACGTATAAAGGGGTATAGTATATATATGTTTATTTTGTAAAAAATAAAACAAACATACGGAGAGCAAATCGAATCGTCGCCTCGCTCGTCGCGTTAGAAACGCGCGTGACGCGCGCCGCCGCCCTTGCCGCCCGCGCCGCCGCCCACGCCGGCTTCCCGCGCTCGCCGGCCGCCGGCCCCCGCGCCGCCGCCCGTGCCCCCTCCCCGGCCCCGCGCGACCGCCCACACCGGCTGCCCGCGCCGCCAAGCTGCCGGCCGCCCTCGCGCCGTCGTCCCCTACGGCGGCTGCCCACGCCGCCGCCCGTCGCCGCCCGTGCCCCTCCCACCGGCCGCCGCCGCCGCGCCGCTACGCCCCGAGCCGGCCGCGGCGGTGCCCCGCCCGGCCGCCCCGACCAGTGACCTGATGTGAAAGTGAAATAGAAGAAGAAAGAAGAACAAGGAAGAGAGGAACAAAACAGACAGGTCAGGGAAGGAAGAAAAGAAAACCGAGGGGCCCGACGCAACATCACACATGTACTACTACTTCTTGAATACTTTTTTTATTTTGATTCTCTCTACCCACTTGCACAGTAGCTGCTAATATAATATATATACAACAAGACACCAGCCCATTGTCTGCATAAGTGCATAACCACTGACCACTGTTGCTATAAACAAGAATCTGAATAACAATTAGCAACTGAACCACGTTCTCCTCTGATTAGTTTATTAGTATTTTTTTTGTTTTTAGTTCCTCTTTTAGTCACGCACTGCATTGTACTGCACATCGTCACTGAGAAATTTTTATTACGTTGATATTTTTCAGAACAATTGGATTATGAAGAGACAAGGAGATATTACATCTCTTTTTCAGAGACATTCATGTCCCTTCGAAAACGTCGAATAAATTAACCAGAAAAATAGCATTGTAAGTCTCTGATACTCTTATATATATATTTTTTAATTATCAGTATTGTGTTTGAACTATTTACATTTTATTTAATGGATCATTTCTATTTAATTTAAGAATCAAAGCTTTATCGTGTTACTTAGTATATATATACCGAATCATGTTATTAATTTTATAATTATTACCATAATCTTGTGTTGAATTTTGTTGGGCGGCATATCCTAAGCTAAAATCCTATATTCGCCACTGTTTCCAGTGGCAAACGGGTGAGTAACACGTAAGAACCTGCCCTTGGGAGGGGAACAACAACTAGAAATGGTTGCTAATACCCCGTAGGCTGAGGAGCAAAAGGAGAAATCCGCCCAAGAAGGGGCTCGCGTCTGATTAGCTAGTTGGTGAAGCAATAGCTTACCAAGGCGATGATCATTAGGTGGTCTAAGAGGATGATCAGCCACACTGGGACTGAGACACGACCCAGACTCCTACGGGAGGCTGTAGTGGGGAATTTTCCTCAATGGGCGAAAGCCTCACGGAGCAATGCAGCGCGGAGGTGGAAGGCCCACGGGTCATCAACTTCTTTTCTCAGAGAAGAAACAATGATGGTATCTGAGGAATAAGCATGGCTAACTCTGTGCCAGCAGTCGCGATAAGATAGAGGATTCAAGTGTTATCCGGAATGATTGGGCGTAAAGCGTCTGTAGGTGGCTTTTCAAGTCGGACGTCAAATCCCAGGGCTCAACCCTGGACAAGCGATGGAAACTACCAAGCTGGAGTACGGTAGGGGCAGAGGGAATTTTTGGTGGAGCGATGAAATGCATTGAGTTCGGAAAGAACACAAATGGTGAAATCACTCTGCTAGGCCGACACTGATACTGAGAGACGAAAGCTAGGGGAGCAAATGGGATTAGAGACCCCAGTAGTCCTAGCCATAAACAATGGATACAAGGTGTTGTGCGACTCGACCCGTGCAGTGTTGTATCTAACACGTTAAGTATCCCCTTTGGGAGTACGTTCGCAAGAATGAAACTCAAAGGAATTGACGGGGCCGCACAAGCGGTGGAGCATGTGGTTTAATTTGATGCAAAGCGAAGAACCTTACCAGGGCTTGACATGTCGCGAATCCTCTTGAAAGAGAGGGGTGCCCTCGGGAACGTCAACATAGGTGGTGCATGGCTGTCGTCAGCTCGTACCGTAAGGTGTTGGGTTAAGTCTCGCACGAGCGCAACTCTCGTGCTTAGTTGCCACTATGAGTTTGGAACCCTGAACAGACCGCCGGTGTTAAGCTGGAGGAAGGAGAGGATAAGGCCAAGTCATCATGCCCCTTATGCCCTGGGCGACACACGTGCTACAATGGGTGGGACAAAGGGTCGTGATCTCGCGAGGGTGAGCTAACTCCAAAAATCTGTCCTCAGTTAAGATTGTAGGCTGCAACTCGCCTGCATGAAGCAGGAATCGCTAGTAATCGCCGGTCAGCCATACGGCAATGAATCCATTCTCGGGCCTTCTACACACTGCCCGTCACACTATAGGAGTTGATCATGTTTGAAGTCATTACCATTAACCGTAAGGAGGGGTATGCCTTGTAGAGCACCGGTAAGCTCGCAGTAACTGGTAGCATCCTCAACAGGCAGACCATCCATAGATAGCTTGGCGCTAGTATCAACCGGACTAGCACACGGTTTGTAGTGCGACATACCGGTGTGCTTGAGGATCTCAAGCATATAATGGTGGAGAGATAGAAACAGACCAGTAGCGGACCGAGTGACCGACATACCCAAAAAATGGCGCAAGCTGCCGAGACCCTTCATAGAGAATTCCAATGTCAGGGCATCGATAACTCGACGAAGAAGATCATTTGATAAAGCCGTGAGGATGATGTCATCAACATAAAGTAGGAGATAGAGCACATCAGCTCCTCGGCGAAAAATAAACAATGAAATATCGGATTTGGCACCAACGAAACCAAGAGATTGAAAAGATAAGTGGCAAATCTGGTGTACCAAGCACGAGGAGCCTGCTTCAACCAATAAAGTGACTTATTTAGTCGGCACACATGATTAGGACGAGAGGAGTCAACAAACCCAGATGGCTAAACATAGTAAACTATCTCTGTGAGAGTCCCATGCAAAAAGGCATTCTTGACATCGAGCTGGTGAATAGGCCACTCATTGGAAAGAGCAATAGAAAGCACATTCTAAATAGTGGCGGGCTTCAATACTAGGCTGAAGGTTTCGCTAAAATCCAGTCCAGGATGTTGAGTAAAGCCGCAAAGAACCCAGTGGGCTTTATAGCGATCATATCAGGGTGCAGCTTGTGACGGAAGACCCATTTGCCAAAGATAATATTGATGCCACAAGGAGGTAGTAAGAGCTCCCAAGTATTGTTGGCTTGCATTGTAGTAAAATCATCAATCATAGCCTCTCGCTAGTGAGGATTGGCTAGAGCACCTCGGTATGTCTTGGGCAATGGTGAGAGACCTGCAACATGAAGATTGAGTGGAAACCTTCGGTTGACGGAATCCTTCTTTCCCCCGAGTGACCATGATGTGATCATTGTGCACCGGAGGGGCAGGCACAGCATGCGGGGGAAGCACCGCGGGTGGGAGGACGTCGAAGACGCGCGAGGAGAACCGGCTGTCAGCGCAGCAGGCGACAGAACCGGTGGCGATGCAGTGACCGAGCTTGACGCATTAGTTGAGCTCGGTGCAAGGAGGCTGTCGATGCGGCAACGGGGCTCGGCGCGGGAAGCCGGCGGCGCAACGGCGGCCGTTGTGGGCGGCGGTGCAGCGAGCGCCCGAGTGCGCGTACTTGTAGAACATGAAACTCCACCTGCAACACCTGCAACAGAAGGACGTGAAACCAAACTAGACAGCACATTATCAAACTTTGAGAATGATGATGAAGTGATCTTTGAAGACGTTAGTGAAAGAGAAATGGAGCCCAAAGCATGTACTCATTGTGGAGAAATTGGACATACTGCTAGCATATGAATCCACACATGTCGCTGTGGTGAAAACACTCATATGTCGGATGAATGCCCCATGAGCAATGTCACATGTTCCTTGTGTGAGGGAATAGATCATGTGCCAAGAACTGTTAACTGAATTCGGTCCTAGTCAAGGGCAAGGAGGACCAAAGGACAACCCGGCAGCCTGGATGTTAACTCATGGTTGCTGCTACTAATGGTGTTAATGCTCCTAGTCCTCAACCAGCTCCAACCCCAGTGAATGAAGACCACCAGTGGCAACAGAAACATGGAAAACAAGGCTCATGGGCCCCTACTTGTTCCAGTTGTAAGCATGCAGACCCAACAGAGTGCACATAGTGATCAACCAGGTCTGATTTGTTTCAACTGTCTTGAGCCAGGACACCATCTCAGTAAATGTTAGCTTCTGAGGCCAACAAAAGTAGTCCGCCATTGCTTCAACTATGGGGAAACATGTCATTTATCTGAAAGTTGTCCAATGCCTAAGCACCAACATCCTCAAGGCACCAGCACCATCTGCAACACCAGTACTCTGTAAGCTACCCCAGCTCAAACACAACGTGGTCAAATCTAGCCAAAAGGCACCCATAAGGCAAAGGATACAAGTCGTCACCTGTACTTGCAACCTCTACCACGACGAATTGTCATCAAGGGCACCAGCAAAGGCTCTAAGGTTCTGCCGCCAACCACTCCAGAGCTACAGAACCAGAACCAGCAGGGCAAGCAATGCCAGGGGAACAATAATCCATTTCAACCACCTCCTCCCTTCACACTCTTGGAGCTTTGATTTCAGGGTCATTTCCCGAGCACACCTCTGCCTTGCCGGCCTTACCACCGCCGCCGCCATCGTTGATGCCAACAATGGAGAGAGAGGACGAACGGAGAGAAGAGGGCAAAGAGAGGGACTGAGGGGTGGGTCCTACTACAATTTTTTATTTTTAACCAAACACCCACTAACATGTGGGTCCCACATTTTTTAATGACTTTAAGTGTCATGTCAACGTCACGTAGGCGTCACGTCAATCGAAACCATCGTCCAGACCGCCTTGAGATTTTATTTGCACTGGTTTTGCAAGTTGAGGGACACATCATACATAGTATTATGTTTTAGAAACGAATTTCAGACTCGATGATAAATATAGAGACCTAAAATGAACCGGTATAAGTAAGCTCAATCCCCTTTCAACGCCCAAAATTTCTCGACAGCCTATGGCTTCCAACGTGTCACCGGGAATCTCAATCCCGCCTTGCGCAAGAAAGCCCAATTAGATGGAGATGAATTCTAATCTTTCAGGTGAACGTTCCTGTTTCTTGCATGTATAATAAATGGTTATGAATGAAAAATTTCAAAAAAAATTAACAATATATATTAATATGTAATATATCACTTTGACTTGTACAAGTTATAAAAAATAACAAATTAAACTCTAACGACTATATATATTTATATTCACAGTCAAATTTATTATTTTTGTTATAATTTTATAAAAGTTAGATTTAAACTTGTGTATTTGTGAAGTGATATATTACAGGTTAGTTTATCTTATATTTTTTTTGAAAATTTTTTATAAGTATTTAGTTAAATTTAGTTGACATGTAAAAAACGGATAACCTTGGCCCGAATGTTTAAAAGAGTTCTTCCAATTGGATGCCGTACCCGAATGTTCAAAAGAGTTCTACCAATTGGATGCCGTGTGAAAATATCTCATCGACCCCATCAGATTGGCAGGCAAGGTAGTATAGTATGAATTGGCTGTCTCTAGGGATTTGCTTCCGCCTTCCGGTCTCTTCTCCTGCGCCTCACCCGAAATCTCACTCTCCCGCACTACACTAGACAGACACAAGGGAGCGCGAGTGCGAGCGCGCAGATTGAGAGATGTTGGTGCCAGGGGCGGAGCTGCCTGTGCAGGCGGCGGCGCCGGCGCCGGCAGTAGACTGGATGTGGTGGACGTTGCAGCTGACGGTGGAAGAGATTCAGCAAATCAGGGCGAGAGTTGAAGCGGTTACGACGGCCCTCGAGGCCACACGCCCGGCGTTCGACCTGGCCGTCGGGCTGCTCGGCGAGGACATCTACGGCGCCGAGATCCTCGACGACTACATGGTGGCCGCCCTCGTGCCCGCAGGCCAGGCCCCGCTCCCGGACGCCACCCTCGACGCGGCGGCGAGGATCTTCGCCACCGTGTCCTCCGGGGCGCCGCTGCTCCCAGGCTCCATCCTCAACGCCGGGAATCTCATCTCCGCCGCGTACGATATCGTCGATCAGCCGCCACAGCCCCCTACCCCCGACGGGCTACTCAACGACGCCATCACTGATCTCCAAGCCGCCTTCGCCAACGAGGGCCTCCTCACCAACGTCGGAAATCACTTCCTCCACTGCGCCGCGTACCTCCATGTTCAACCGATCGACGTCGACCCGACGTGGTCGGCGTGGACCGGCCAAGCGCAGCGGGCCAATCATTTCGCGACCGAGGCGTTGGCGAGGCTCAACGTCGTCGCCTGGGAGGCCATGGATGCGATGGAGCTTATCCGCTCCCATTGCTTGGTTCAGTCGCTGGAGCGCAACGAGCACATGGGGGAGCTCGAGAGGAGCCTGCTCACGGCGATCAAGTACGTCGACAAGGCGCTTGTGGCAGTGGATCTCGTGCGCGACGAGGTGGAGTCAATGAACCAGACACTCCATCAAGCCATCGACGACGCCAACATCCCTATGGATAATAGCTGGGCTTGAATCCATGAGGCACCACAAGCTTCCGCGAGGACGAGATCCCCTTTCCACGCCGGTACAGGGAAGAGCTTCGCCCTCCATCTCCGGATTCGTATCGTCCACAGGTCGCAAACTGCAAGTAGGTAGATCGCAAACTTGCTAGCTCTGTTCTGTCCTGTTCGTCTCTGCAGGTTTCGTTTGGCCGTTTTTTTCTCCTCAATTTTTAGGTGTTTAGCGATCGATCTGAGCAGCTAGTAGGAAGAGCCCCTGTTCTGTTTCTGAACATTTTTTCCCATGCTTTCTAGCGTAGCGATCGATCAGAGTTTAGTCAGTTTTGTAGTGCTCAGCACACCGTGTGCGAGAGATTTCCCAATTGAATTGGATTATGGATTTTGATGATCCAGCTGACCATCTGGCTTTAAATTGGAGATATGGATTAATCAAGAATCTGATCAGTTTGTTGCAAAGCGTATTGGAGGACTTGCCTCTGCTTTCTACAGCTTTTTCTTAATCTACGAATTGGTTTGCATGTTTCCGCCAGAGATATCTGCAGATTGTGTGATTCAGACTACATTACCAATAATCGTCAGGCGATGATCTGGTTTCATTCACAAACCCATGGCCTTCTTGCATGCACTATCAATGAAATGTATTATGGCATATATGGTTTTAATTAGTTAAGTGGGTTCAGCTTTGCCTCTGGCTGCAGATCAGCTTGATCAGTTGGATATATCTCTGCTTTGTACAGCTTAATTATCCGGCTATGACTTTGTATGCTTCTGTTGTGTTATGTGTGATGATGCTCTTGTGACACACATGCCGATAGAAATGTCCTTATTCAACTGGGTTGTAGTATGTTTTCATTTATCAGAATCATACATTAATTTTTCTACTACTACTTGTTAACCTTGCGAGATTCATCTCTTCCATGCCCTTCTCCAGAAATGCATGGTAAACTTGTCTGCTTGATTATGATTATGAATTTACCCCCGTATGATTTATGAAGGCAGGTCGGCTATATGGTTCGGTGGCAGTGGAATACGGTAGTAGTAGCAAATTTAAATGCCAGATACACGCTATGAAACTTCTTGAGATGCCTCGCGTTGCATGTCACTCTGTGGGCCCCACTTTTGACCGCCTCGTCCAGCTGTCACTCTTTTTCCTGAAATTACGGTTGGGCCATGTTCGTAGAGGTAAAACGGGCAGGGAGGCCCACTGTCAGTAGCAGAGGCAGGCAGTTAACTTCGGTACCTTCTCCCGCAAGCTGCCTACATAAATACTCCGTGCTCATCTCCCGTCCGCCCCCACAACCCAGTAACCCACCACAGAATCTGTCACACAAGACAACACAGAGCACACACGCACGGGGAGGGAGGGAGAGAGAGATGGTAGAGCTTTCGGGCATGACGTCAATGGTGGCGGAGGAGAGTATGACGGACTGGGCGGGGGTGGCGCGGAAGTTTGTGATGCGCATCGAGTTGATCGACTCTCGGTTGGGAACGGCCATGCGATACGCCGAGGCCACGCGCGACACGCTCGCCGATGCAGCCGGGCTGCTCCAGGAGGACACCGACGCTGCTGAGACCATCGCCGCCCACTTGCTCGCCGCCCTCGTGCCAGCAGGCGAAGGCGAGTGCGAGAGCGAGACCCTGATCCGCAGCCTCCCCCAGGCCAGCGTCGACGACGCCGCCGCGAAGCTGGCCGCCGTGGTGTTCTCCGGTGCGCCGGTGCTCCCGGCCGCCATCCGCGCCTCCCGGGACCTCATCGCCGGCGTGTGCGTCTTCCGGCTGGAGGTCGCGGGGCTACTCCAGAAAGCCCGCATCAATCTCGGCATCGCCATTGACAGCAACAAAAACTTGAACCGCATGATCCGCCGCAGCACCTCTCTCGCCGATCGACCGGGCAGTCCGGGCATGTCGCAGGATTGGAGAGATTACCAGGAGCGCGTCGTCGAGCAGGGAAGTGAGGCGGAGCAGAGGCTGTCCGCGGCCGTCAAGGCGGCCATGGATGCTCAGGGCGCACACCCACTTTGCGTGATCAAGTCGCCGCAGCACGAGGAGCACATGGAGGAGGCCAAGCAGCACCTGCGCACCGCCACTGCTGAGCTCGACGAGGCGCTGGCGACGCTGCTCGAAATGAGGCGCGACGTCGAGAACCAGGGGATCCTCGTGCGGCGGTGGGGCGCCGCCGAGGCAGAGGCTTCCGCGCGCGAGGCCCAGTTCGGATGATCCTGCAACACCATCACGCCAAGCAGAAGCAGGCCGCATCGCCTTCCATATCTCAGTCTTCCTAATTCCGATCGCCAACCACGATCTCAACTTCCAGTAAGTAGATCAAAGTAGGAGTCTCTGCTCTGTCCAGTTCGGTAATTGTGTTCATCCTGCATGTTTTGCAATTCGCCCAGATTAGCTATTGGTCGATCCGATCGAGTTTTATCAGTTTGGTTCGTCGTTGAGATGAAAACGCTGCTTGCGAGAGACATTTTTCTCGAGAAATTTTCTTGTGATTCTTTATCATGTTGCACTGGAAAATTTGGCACTAGCTAAATAAATGGATAGATTACCAAGTGCACGTTATAGTTCATTTGCTCCTTGATCGATATCTGCGCGTGGCTATATTAAAACCGTGTGATGTGTTCAAATAACGAGCCGATTATAATTGCGTGCCAAATATTGCTAAATTACAAAGTGCCTGCACATTTCTTGCCATTGCTTAGAAAAGCATTTTTAGAGGCGGCTAAATTTGATTTCTTGAGGCGGTTGAGCTGACCATCTCTATCAAAACACCTTGCTCGTGAAAAGTACATTTTCACAGACGTCAGGTGCAAGACAGACCATATATGAACATGCATTTTTCATTTTTCCCTTTTTTGAATTTTGTAGGCCGCGTAAAAGAATAGAAAAAATATTTCGTATATTAGTACATCTACACGACGGTAATCCCGCGTGTGAGAAATTACTGTAGAATATTCTTTTTCCCGGGGGGGTGGGGGCGGGGTTTTTATGATTTGGTACTGAATTTTTGGTTTTGAATAAGTGGCCTAATCATGTCAGTCAAATACTACTTGGGTTCATCATGTTTATTCCAGTTTGACGCATTCTTTAATTCCTTGGTGTTCTGACAGCCTTCAATGAGTTCTTCACCCCTTCCGTCACTCGCTGCCGTTTCTAGGGAAAAAATTTCATACAACCCTGTTGCAAAACTAATCTATTGCAACCCTCCCAGTTTTGCGACACGTGGTTATCTTTAGGATCCGACGGCAGCCCCGCGTGGCTCACAAAAACCTTCAATTCCTCTCGCGCTCGGCTCCATCAGGCCCCAATTCCTCTCGCGGCTTGGCTCCGTCGCGCCCACAATTCCTCCTATGCCCAGCGGCGCCGCAACCTCCTCTCCCCCTCCCCCCCGCCGCCGCCTTCTCATCTGGCCCCCAATCATCGTCGGCGGCGGCGGTTCCACCGGTCGTCCACCTACGCGGCGGCGCTGGCCGACGCGTCCCTCCACGTCGGGACACTGCCCAGGGCGGCCCACCACATGCACGCGCTGCTCGTCTCGGACGACGGCGCCATTGACGATTCGCAGGTGAAGATAGTAGGCGACTAGGCGGTGCTGACGCCGCCGCCTCCTACTTGCGTGCGTGGCGTCAGCGTCGGCGGCAGTTTGGCCGGATTACAACGACGGGACCTGGCCGGCGTGCTGCAGCCACACCAGCTTCGACATGGACAAGGTAATAGTCTACTAGCTGCAAAGCTCCTCCTCTGAGGAAGCATGGCAAGATGGTTATTATTTGGTGCTAACCTTATTGATTCATGGTTTCATGAATTCATCAATCGATTTCTGGTGTATTGTAGATATTGCCCTTTGAAGCGGGCGCTTGAGAAGTGCGCCGTCCTGTCTCGCTCATCCTCTTCCACTTGCTTCGGTGGCAAGGGGCCCTTTGGGCTCATGAGGTATATAAGTTTCAAAAGTCGAACAAATGCATTGGATTGTACAAGTATACCTCTTTTCTCGATTAAATTGCACCGCATTGTAGGGAAATGTTGGCAAGTGGTGGTATATATGTTTCAAACGGTAATATGCAACGAGTTGTAGAAGACCCAGTTGAAGAAATGTTGCATATGCTATACAATAAATACCAGTATATCTTCTTTCTCTTTTTCTCTGATTAAATTGCACCGCATTGTAGGAAATGTTGGCAAGTGGTGGTATATATGTTTCAAACGGTAATATGCAACGAGTTGTAGAAGGCCCAGTTGAAGAAATGTTGCATATGCTATACAATAAATACCAGTATATCTTGCTTTTTCAAAGAAAACCTGGTGTTATATTTCCAGCCCCTTGATTGCCTTGCTACTACTGCTACAAATGAAAACGTGTCGAAGAAGAAGTATTGCCCTTGATACATCACTGTGCCAACATATGATCCCATAGGTAAGTTCAGTTGCTGAAATGTAAATCATTGTTCAACTCTTGATGCGCATGCTAATCCTATTGTCTGATTTGTGTGAACATGGTTGCATTACTTGGTAATTCTACTCGGGAGATCATAGCAGAAGTCGAAAGTGAGGCATATGGATATCTTTATACATCCTAAGATACGATTAACACAAGCAAGAATTAAGCTGGTAGTTCAGGGCTGCCAGTGTTCAAATGTACAATGTGCTGGTTTTTTATATGCAATGATACAATGTGCAATGAACAATGTGTTCAAATGTACAATGATTGATATTCAAATGTGTTGGTTCAAATGTACAATGTGTTCAAATGTATAATGATTGATATTCAAGATGTTGAATAAATTGAATGAAATTGAAGGAAAATTCTCTGTCGCTTTGTGTTGTCTTCAATAGTTGCATGTAAAAGAAAAACAGTGCACATATGTCATCAGAGAGCACTTCAGCCTGATAAATCCTAAACCGGTCAGCGAGAGTCAACAGAGATCAGCGCTAGGGGCTCTTCGCCGTTCTTCCCGCCGCTCGCGTTGTCCTCGCCGGCGGCGTACGTCCTCCCCGGCGTCGTCCAAAGCCCAACGCAACAAGCGAGCACTCACGTAGCAGGGAGAGCAGAGACGTATGCAGCGAGTAGCTTGCCTTCTCTCCGGCCATCTTCACCGGCGCTCATCGTTGTCGATCGATCGCCGAAGCAGCGAGCTAGAGCTAGCTGGTGTAGATGACGGTGCCGTAGAAGGTGCAGATAACGACGGCGTCCCCGGCGGCAGCGGAATAGGAAGATGAGGAATCGGCGGGGGAAGATGATGAGGCACACCATGAGGGCGTGATTGAGCCGAGCCACACATGCTGCATGGCGCTGGAATTAGGGGAGCCGCACGGGGGCTGCCGTCGGATGCTAGAGATAGCCACGTGTCGCAAAACTGGGTGAACTGGGTGAGGTTGTAATGGATTGGTTTTGCAAGAGGGATGTATGGAATTTTTTCCGTTTCTAGAAGCTTACACCAAGGCCTATCACGCCAAACAAATCCCAACTAGCCACCGTAAAATACAGTAGTACACGCTTTTTTATGAGTAGAAGAATACCAAAGAAATTTCACTTAGCCACGTGTTGAAACCACGATTTTTTAATGGATTCGACTAAGAAAACAAATTGATTAACCAATGATTCGTTCTGAAAAGATCGAAAAAAATCGTGAAGACCGACAGTTTAATTCTATAATAGAATTTAATGAGGTTTTTTCATCTTTTGAAAATTTTATGTAGTATCTAATCAGGACTAGTATTTTTTTATAAACATGTGTCGTGTTCGATCAGAACTTATATCAACTCAAGGGTATAAATATATACACTACATCTCTACATATTAATACAGTTATTTTTGATGCATCGTCATATTTTTTTATTTCGACGAGTTCTTAGTTTGAGTTGGGTTGCATCGGTGTTGATATTCGGTAAGAAAGTAAGTTCGGACAACTTCGCTTTTAACGGAGTTGTTAGAACTTTCTCGGTTAGGTCTGATATTTTATCCAGGTTGACACAAATGTTGCATATCTGATATATTGATTCTATCTTTAACTACATCACTGTTTAGAGTCACATTTGTTTAGTTAGGACTTTCTCAGTTAGGTCTGATATTCTGACTAATCTATTGGTTAAATAGGTTTTTCTTATTATGTTCAATCTTATACTGTCTTAGTTAGATCCGATCTATTAGATTATTGCTAATAAGTTTAATTCTAGCAAACCGATAGGTTTTATGTAATATTCATTGGAGTTCTAGCAAGTCAATGAGTTATTATTATTGTTTCTGCTATTAGATATATCGGTTAGTTAGCCGATACACATTTTAATTTACTTGCATCGGATCTTTAGCCGATATATGCTTTACCATCATACTTATATATATCATGTTATATTAGTTTTGGCCAATTGTTTCATATTATATTATCTCTTGCAATCTCTAAGTTACATCGGTTCATACTCAAACTTGTATATTCACTAGTTAAATATCTTTTTATCAACTTTAATCTTATACTGTCTTGGTTCAGTCCGATCTATTTTGATAAAGAACAGTTTATTGATGATTATGCATAATTTAATTTTAGCCGATAATAATATAAATCTTATTATTTATCTGACTATTTGAGTCCACATCGAATATATAGCTAATCGATCAGAACTTTATCGACATCGGTTGGTCTCGCTACATCACATTGGCCTATTTGCCGATCAACTCTTCGATCTTATACGACCTGCTATCTTGTTACTTGCAAAATTAAACTAACTGATACGACTTGAACATGATTGGTAGACTAAATCAATCTTTCGGTTTTTCGTGTGTCACGATAAATTTCATGTCAACCCCACTATAATACAGTAAGTAGAGTAGTAAGCTGTAAAAAAAATATTCGAGTCAGTGTATAAATAGGCCCCACCCCTACCTCCAACCCTCCCTGAACCCCACACAAACACAGAGCAGAAGACACGCGCACACACGCAGAGAAGACAGAGAGAGTCGGAGATGGCGGCTCCGAACGGAGGGATGGACGCCGCGGCGGCGGCGGCGGCGGAGGAGGAGGAGGAGGAGGGGAAGATGGCGCAGTGGATGGCGGACCGCCTCGCGGAGTTCCGCACTCGACTGGCGATGGTCCTCTCGGACACCGAGGCTGCACGCGCGACGCTCGACGAGGCCGCTGGGCTGCTCCGCGAGGAGATCCATGCCACCGAGGTCCTCCTCGCCCGCGCGTTCTCCGTCATCGCCCCACGAGATGACCCTGCCCTTGCAGCGGCCGCGAAGCTGGTCACTAGGGCGTTCTCCGATGCACCGCTGCTCCCTGGGGCGATCCGTGCAGCCATGGACCTCGTCGCTAGCGTCTACGCTCTCCCGCCGCCGAACACCGGGACACTCCAGGACGCCCGAAGCATCCTCAGTACGGTGGCCAACAGCCATAACGACGCTGGAGACCTCTTCAGGCTTTACGTCAACTGCAGCCTGGATCGCGGCATCCAACAGGGCGACGAGACCTGGCTGGCGTGGAGCGCCCGCAACGAGGAAGCCATTGACGAGGCAGCGGCGGCGGACATGAGGCTGATCACCGCCATCTGGGAGGCCCGGCATGCCGTGCGCGTCCACCGCGTCTACCAGGATCAGTCGTGGCGTCGAGAGGTGGCCTGGGAGGCCAAGCAGATCCTGAGCACTGCCACTGAAGAGTTGTACGCGGCGTCGGTGGCCGTTCGGCAGATGCGCAACGCCCTCGCTGTGTTCAAGCTTAGTTCGTCGTTGAGTTGACATCGCTGTGTTCGAGGATTTCATTCGCAAAAGGAATTTCTTAGGTGTTTCTCTGATGATCTTGTACTGAATTAGAACTGGAATTTGATCAATCTGGAGGCTTGAGCATACTGCATAGCATGTTGTAATCTCTCTGTTTGCTTCTCTGTTTTCTACTAATTTCTAAAGCTTAATCTGCATGTTGCTTTGCTTGATCGACGCAGTTCGTTGGCCACAATTTTAAGGCCAGTTACTCCGTGCAGCCTGAATGACTGAATGCTAGTTAAGAATGCATGTTCGAATTGTGTATCTCCATGAAGTGCTAGTGTTTCTGAACTTATGATTCAACACTTGGAAAATCTGAACAAGCTGCATTGATCAAACGCAGCTTGCGTTGCATTAGGATACATAAACCAACAATGGCCAAGATCATTTTACATCCTGCTTTAGGTATGCCATTGACATTGACGACGTTGTAATTTCTCTGTTTGCTTCTCTGCTTTCTAATTTCTAAAGCTTAATTTGCATGTTGCTTTCCTTCTCACTGATGCAGTTTGCTGGCCATAATTTTTCAGCCAGTTAGGTCATGTGTACATATATGCTCCGTTGATGTGTTCTCACGCGATCACTGATTGCTAAGCAGAGCACGCATGTTCGAATTATGTGTCGCTACAAAATACAAACATTTTACCGGTATGCATCAACGCTTCTTAAAAATCTGAACAAGTCACAAACTACAGTTCAAAAGTTGGGCGTTGCATTTCAGTGCCAGTAACCGGATTCTTTTAATTCCACCTTATGATGGCTAAGTTCATCTTACCACCATACTACTGGTGTTTCTCATTCAACATGTATCTTACACCGTGAATTCTTTATTTCACAATATAAACTCCAAATGTTTGCACTATAAAATGTTAATTTTATAGCCTGGTTTTACTATTACTTACCATGTAGAATAATTGGGACTAAAACGATTGATCATGTACTTAATTCTGTAAAAAGAAGATACGAAGAGAAAAGAGCTAAGAAACGAAGCAACCCTTTTTCTTTCTTGAGATGAAAAAAAGCGACACTGCTTGCCCAGTTCTGTTCGTTTTAACCTGGTGTCGTTTGCCCGTTACTAGAAGCCTGTAACGAATATTTTACTCCTCGCATCGTTATTTGGAAAAACTTTTTTACGCATTTGGATATTTTATTGCACGTCACTTAAATGAATAATAAAATTTTCTAAAAAATTAACCATAAATTAATATATAATATACCACTCCACAAACATACAAATTTAAATTCGACTTCTCTAAATTATAAAAAAATAACAAATTTAGATGTAAATATACATATCTGGTCAGAGTTTTATTTTATTTTTATTATAACTAAAAATCGATTTTAAACTTATATGTTCGAATACATTACATATTAATCTATTCTATTATTATTTAAAAAAATCAAGATAATTTAGATTGCATGGGTGAAAGATTAGAATCCATCTCCGCGCCATTTATAGAAGCTGATGTGGGGTCCACGTTGCCAGCAAGCCCACCGTGTCAAAATATTTCGCATCCCATGTCCCATTCACATCCAGCCTTCGCCGTGTATAAATATGGACCCGCCGTCTCCTGGACTCCTACGGCTACCTCGCACCCCGAATCTTTCTCTTTCTGTCGCACAACACAGAATACGCGCACACGCGCAGCCACCGAGAATCGGAGATGGCGGTGCCGGTCCAACCAGTAGAAGCGGCGGCGGCAGCGGCGGCGGCGGAGGAGGTGATCGCGCAGGAGGCGGAGGCCGTACTTGTGGCGGTCCGCGATCAACTGCAGGTGGTCCAGTTGATCGCCCGTGCTGCACGCGCCACGCTCCGCGAGGCCGCCGGGCTGCTCCGCGAGGACATCCACGACACCAAGATCCTCGTCGACGACGCGTTAGCCGTCGTCCCCGCGCTCAACGACCGTGACCCGGTGGCCACCCTCGCAGCGGCCGCGAAGCTGGTCGCCAGCGTGTTCTCGGAGGAGCCGGTGCTTCCGGGGGCGATCGATGCAGCCATGGACCTCGTCGCTAGCTTGTACGCCGTCCCGCCGCCGGTCACTGGGCCACTCCAGGAAGTCCGGGACCTCCTCAGGGCGGTGGCCGACGACCATGACCGCGCCCGCAACCTCTTCGCCGACTGCAGCCCGTACCTCGGGATCGAGGAGGAGGACGAGACGTGGGAGGCGTGGACCAACCACCGGAGCCAAGCCCTCCTGAACGGGTACGCGGCGGAGATGAGGCTGAACCGCGCCATCTGGGAGGCCGGGCATGCCGTGCGCGTCCACCGCTTCTACCAGGTTGGGTCGCCGCGCCGTGGAAGGCGCATGAAGGAGGCCTGGAAGTTGAAGGAGATCATGCGCACCGTCATCGAAGAGGTGGACGCGGTGATAGCGGCCATAGTACACATGCACTACTCCATTGCCGGCGAGATACAGATCGTGCGCAACGCCATCCACGCCGCCGCTCTGTGAGGTGCAGAGCCAGTTGATCCCGCCGGTACAGCGCATCACCTTCCATCTCCGTGTTCGCGTGCGTCGTTCGCAGATCGCAAACTGCAAGAAACGTACGTGCATCGTGTGGGCAGCAATTACAAGCTATTAGCCGCGTAAGATCGAGTTCTTTCTGTTCTCTGTCTTGTTCAGTTCTGTTCATCTTGCAGGCCAGTTTTGCTTTCCTAGTTCTGTTCATCTGAGTTCGGTTTGTCGTTGAGCTGCATGAACACGCTGTGTGAGAGGAGTTCCTTTTGCAAACGATTTTGTTGCATTTTGATGATCTAGTATTGAATCGCAACTGCACGCTTGGTTTGGATTAGTTGATTAATAATCAGAGAGCATCGCGTTTTGGCTTTTGACCAACTTCGAGCATAGCGTGTTGGAAATGGAATGACGAGAATTCATTCTGACTGATGCAGTTCGATCGCTGCCCGTCTTTTATTTTTCTTTGACGAAAACACGAGCGGGAGACACGTACTACCATTTTTCATTGATTTCTGAAATACAGAGAGAAAATGCAGAGCAAGTACTGATCGGCAGCAAATAATTTCAGAACTCAAGTACTGAATGTAGTAGAACGCAGTACTTAAATGTTGAACAAGTAATCAAATGGTTCAAGTACAAATTTCAGAAGTAGATCTTCAGTACTGAGCAAATCAGAACAAGATCGTTTTTGTCAATATATGACTGAGCAAATCAGTACTTAAATGTTGTGGTATGTCCACGTTGTCCGTGATTGATGCAGACGGTAAATCTCATCACCTTCTCGCGCAAGCAAGTCCAATTTCCAAGGTTGGGTCGCCGCGCCGTGGAAGGCGCATGGAGGAGGGCCTGGAAGTTGAAGGAGATCATGCGCACCGTCATCGAAGAGGTGGACGCGGTGATAGCGGCCATAGTACACATGCACTACTCCATTGCCGGCGAGATACAGATCGTGCGCAACGCCATCCACGCCGCCGCTTTGTGAGGTCCAGAGCCAGTTGATCCCGCGCAACACCAAGCCGGTACAGCGCATCACCAGTTGATCGCGTCGTTCGCAGATCACAAACTGCAAGCGACGTAGGTAGATCGATGTGGGCAGCAACTACTAGACAATAACAATTAGCGGCGTAAGATCGAGCAGTCTCTGTTCTCTTTCCTGTTCAGTTCTGTTCATCTTGCAGGCCGGTCTTGCTTTCCTAGTTCTGTTCATCTGAGTTTAGTTCATCTTAAGGCTGAACACGCTGTGTGTGAGGAGCTCTTTTTGCAAAGGGATTTTGTTGCTTGCTTTTTGATGATCTAGTACTGAATTGCAGCCGCACGCTTGGTTTGGATTAGATGATTAATAATCAGGGAACATCACATTTTGGCTTTTGATAAACTTCGTGCATAGCGTGTTGTCTGTTGGCATGACGAGAATTCATTTGCGACGTCTCCACTTAAGTTGATTATTCCTTCTGACCGCTTAAGTTGACTTTTACGAGTAGAAAAAATAAATTAAACTTAAAATAATTATTATCATACATTCGAAGTTATATTTTTTATCTTTTACAACGTTGAATTTTATTATAGTTATATTTGTTATTCTTATGATTATTTAAGTGGTAATGTACGACACAAGAAGATATCTTTTCGGGTGATGAAAACACTTTCGAATAGAGTAGAATGAGTACTTAAATTCAGAACAATTAATTTCAGAACTAATTCCAAAACAAGTAATCCATGGTTCAAGTACAAATTTCAGAACTAGATCTTCAGTACTGATCAAATCAGAACAAGATCGATTTTGTCAATATATGACTAATTTATGAACTAGATTCACAACTGAGTACTACTACATACACTGATGTGCCAACAAAATCATATGCTCCTCTATGTTCCATAGCCCTAGCACCATATCATGTCCATTTGCATTACAATTTACAAGTAACAAATATAGCTCTGTAACTGATTTGGAACCTACAGCTTTGGGCTCATTATAGATGATTACCTGTTCGACGGCAAAGCATTCAGTAACGTGGTTAGCTATAACGGACGCATTCTGATTCTGACATGTGAGACACACGCCGTGGCGCCCAGCAGCGGACAGACGATGGCGGACGAGATGGGCGACGGCGGGATCACTAGGGGAACGACAGAGAAAAAACTGCTTGACAGTTTGTGGGCTAGCGTTGAGGGCGAAGTGGATCCAGATCGAGCCAACCCGTGGATCTCTCGCGCGAGCCGAGCCGAGCTCGGTGTGGATGGAGCCGTATGCATCTGCGTAGGGGTTGCACGGACTGGGGTTTGCACAAAATTTTTTTTCCAAGCCAGCTGATCGCTCGAGAGGGAGTGGGGAGATCGCGCGCGGTGCAAATGGAGCCATGCGGGGCGGCCGTCAGATGGGTACCTCATCCACATGTCATTCATCTGCGTAGGGGTTGCATGGCCTGGGGTTTGGAGCCCGTATGCACAGAATTTTTTTCCCAACACAGCACACAACACAGCCGCGCCGCCCGCGAACCAGAGATAATGGCGGCGTTGGAGGCTGCGTTTGATCATGTGATGGATTGGTTGGACGACGAGGTGATGGACAGGTTGCTTGGCCCGAAGACCGCGGCGGGCGACCTTGCGGCGATCGGCAGTGGACTGGAACGGGCCCTGTCGAACACCCGTGCTGCACGCGCGGCGCTCGCCGAAGCCGCCGAACTGCTCCACGAGGACATGGACGCCACCGAGACCCTCTTCGCCGACGCGTTTGCCACCGTCCCCGAACTCGCCGACACGGTGCAGCCATGGACCTCGTCGCCGGCGTCTACGCCTTCCCGCCGTCGGAACCTGGGACACTCCAGCGCCCGGGAGCTCATCTCGACGGTGGCCAGCAAGCATCAGGCCGCGGCGATCCTCTTCGCCGACCGCAACCCGTTCCCGTTCCTCGCCGTGCAAGTGAACGACAAGAAGTGGCCGGAGTGGATCTACAGCGTGGACGAAGCCAATGCGCAGTTGTTTACGGTGGAGGTGAGGATGCAGTTCGCCATCTGCGAGGTCCAGAACGCCGTGCGCGTCCACCGCCTCTACCGGAATCCTCGGTTGCTGAGACTGAGAGGAGGGGAGGGAGGCCTCCAAGCTCGAGCAGATCGTGAGCACCGCCATCGAAGAGGTGGAAGCGGCGCAGGATGCCATTCGCGAGTTGCGCACACAGCCATCGCCACCGAGGAGCAGATCGTGCTCAAGCTCATCGACGACGACGCCCCGCAAGAATGTAAATCGATGTAGTCTCTGTTCTCCGTCCGTCCAGTTGCGTTCTGTTCATCATGCAAACCGGATTTGATTTGTCATTTTCTCCCCTTTTGTAGCAAGTAGTAGTAGCAATTAGTTTGTGTTTGGGATGAACAGTTGTGTGCGAGGATCTCCTTTTGCGAAGGGGTTTTAGTACTTGTGTTCGTCTATGATTCAGTACTGAATTTGCACTGAACATTTGGTTTGGATTACTGGATTAATCAGACATCAGTAATACTGATGCAGCTTAGCCATGTGTGTATTGCAGATATTCTCCGGTGATGGCTATTTTCTTCTCGTTGGCGCTGTCATTCACACAGTATGTAGCATGGGACAATTAATCAGTTTCCTGGCACAGTACTGATATTAATTCTGCAAATATTGTAGAACATTTTTTACTCCCCAAAAAAAAGTTTATCGCCACATGGTACCCAAGCTGTTCTTTGTAGAACCGACTGAAAACATCTGCAACAAATGAAACAAAAAAGAATCTTTGTTTATGTAGGTTGCTTTGTTAGTGGTTTGGTGGAACGTTTGGCTTGAAAGGAACTGAGAGTGTTCCAAGACTTGCACAAAAACGAAGAACAAGTGGCTTTTCGAGACAATAACCAAAGAATTTTCACCCTGTGATCTTTTCCTCTTCTTCCTTTGTCTTCTTTTTGTTTTCACGGGCGGCGTCTTTACTTAGTCGCTAGTTGTCGTGTGGACCCCAAAGCAAAGCACAGAGTTTACTCACCCTCACGTTTTCCACCTACGGAGGGAGAAATCATCAAAACATCCTCATCCCGGGAACCTGAAAACAGGACGAGAGTGTGCTCTCTCTTTCCCCCTGGTGCCTGCTACTAGCATGGCGTGGTTGTGCATTGAATTTCATAGCTTCTAATACAAATGACACGTAAAGCTTTCAGGCCTGGCTTAGGGGCATAGGTCGATTGTGCGACTGCCTACGGCCCCCAGGCTAGGAGGGGCCTAGCCCGTATGTATGCCGCACATTCCATCGCATATTTATATGCTTCCCTAGACAACAGAATGCTAACCCAACAAAAAAAAATATATGTATGCACTTGTGATCTGTACTAGACCGGCCTTATACTTGTTATATATATATATATATATATATATATATATATATATATATATATATATATATATACTCCTATCGACTAGGTCAAGTACAGCTAGCTATAATGGGCATTGGGCAAATCAACAAGATGGCACGATTAATATTGTCACATGCAATTAATTGTGACATGTAATTAGTGACGAGATAGCATGATTAATATATGTATGCTGCACAAGGTATATATATATATATGTCGTAGCCCCGATACAAATCAACTACTAAGTCAAATACATATGTAGCACGATATACACACACTAATATATTTGCGACTCGTACAAATATATTTGCGACTCGTACAAATAAAGACCTGACGATAAACCAGCTTGTCTATCCTAATGATACAAGCAACTATTTTTTATATATGACACTATAATTTTTTCTCCCGAACACAAGTAAAAAAAATAATCTAAAGGATCCATATCAAAAATATAGAGCCGGATCTAAAAGTTTTTACGTGTTCGAAAAGAAATAACCAAAAAATATTTTAGCCCTAAATTATATAGAATAAATTTTCTAAGTCAGCTCGGTCTGTGTACTAAAGTCACAAAAAAAAACACCTCACATTAGTAATTAGAATATTAATTAATTTCATTGTCAGGACCCCTTGGGTTCATTCTAATTTCAACTTGGACGTAAATTAGTCCTCCGATGCCAAAGCTATCGTAACGAACTTTTTTACCACGCGCAGTACTGGGTGTGAGGGCGAAGCTGACGGTAAATGAATGCTGTCTCCCCACAAGTAAACCAAATTAGCCACTGTTAAACTCCTAGTATGCTGTAAACAACTAAAAATATCTCCTCGGCACATCCCGTCGTCAGTCTATAAAATGGCACGTCACCTTGCTCTCTCACCCTGATCCGTCTCTGATCTCTCTCCCCCACAAGGCCAAAACAACAACACAGAACACGCGCTCGCGCACAAAATCGAGGCGGTGGAGGAGGAGGAAGAGGAGCGGAAGGTGATGGACTTGCTAGAGATCGCGCAGAGGATGGCGGACAACCTTGACGATTTCGGCATTCTACTGGCGGAGGCAACCGCCGTGCTGCAGCTCCATGAGCAACCGACGGCGGCGGCGGCACAGGAGGCGGAGGAGGTGATGGATCCGAGGGGAATCGCGCAGTAGGCGGCGCACGACCTTGCGCAGGCGCACAATCGACTGGTGGTGGTCGAATCGAACGCCCTTGCCGCACGAGCGACGCTCACCAAGGCCGCCGCGCTGCTCCGCGAGGACATCGACGCCACCAAGATCCTCGTCGAGGACGCGTTTGCGGTCGTTCCCGCACGCGATGACCTGGACCCCGACGGCACCCTCGCAGTCGCAGCGGCAGCGAAGCTGATCGTCACCGTGTTCTCCGACGCGCCAGTGCTCCCAGGGGCGATCGGCGCAGCCATGGACCTCGTCTCCAGCGTGTGCACCCTCCCGTCGCCCGTCATCGGGACACTCCGGAACGCCCAGCGTCTCCTCGGGTTGGTGGCCAACGACCATGACAAGGCCCGCGACCGCTTCGTCGACTGCGCACCGGAACTCGGCATCCAAGAGCGCGGCGAGACGTGGCTGAAGTGGAGCATCCACAGGAATCGAGCTTTCGTGGAGGAAGTCACGGCGGAGACGTGGCTGAGCTCGCCATCTCAGAGGCCAGATCGCCGTGCGCCAACACCGCCTCTACAAGGAGCTTCCGTCGCAGAGCCCAGGGGAGCGCGCCAGAGAGTCCTGGAAGGTTGAGGAGATCGTGAGCACCGCCATCAACGAGGTGGACGCGGCGTCGGTGGCTGTTCGCCAAATGCTGCGTCGCCGTCGCCGTCGAGGAGCTGACCGTGCGCGAGGCAATCGACGACGCCGCTCCGTGAGGCGGGAGGCCCAGCCCGATGATCCTGCAACACCATCGGCATCGCCCCCCCATCTCCTGCAACCACGACTGCAACCATCGGAGTTTGCTTGCACGGGCGTTTTTTTCCCCTTTTTTCGGTAGCGATTGATCCGAGCTTAGTTCGTCGTCGACTTGACATCGCTGTATGCGAGAATTTCATTTGCAAAGGGGTTTTTCTTAGTTGTTTCTCTGATGATATTGTATTGAATTAGCACTGAACATTGAACTAGTATGCTACTATGGAATTTGATCAACTTGGAGTGCATAGCATGTTGCAGTGGCGTGATTTTTTTTCCTTTTGCGGGGGCGTGAATTCATTCGCTTCTCTACTTTCTAATTTCTAAAGTTTAATTTGCATGCATGTTGTTTTGGTTCTGAATTCTTATTTTTTTGACGAAAATTTGGTTCTGAATTCTGATCGACGCAGTTCGCTGGCCACATTTTTTCGGCCAGTTGCTTCGTGCAGCCTGAATGACTGAATGCTCAGTTAAGCACGCATGCATGTTCGAATTATGTATCGCCATAAATTACTAGTATTATCAGCACTTACCGGGAGAAGATTAGTTCCAGTACTCTGAACTCCACCTAAAACAATATCTTTTATTTTTCTATTACACGCTCCATCTCCGTCTTCGTTTCGTTCGCATATCGCAAACTGCAAGCAACGTAGGTAGATCGATGTGGATGTGGGCAGCAACTACTAGCCAATAGCAATTTAGCCGCGTAAGATCGAGTTCTCTCTGTTCTCATTTCTTTGTCTTGTTCAGTTCTGTTCATCTTGCCGGACTGTTTTGCTTTCCTAGTTCTGTTCATCTGAGTTTATTGTCTTTACGCTGCATATGCATGAACACGCTGTGTGCGAGGAGCTCCTTTTGCAAAGGGATTTTGTTAGTTGTTTTTTTATGATCTAGTACTGAATTGCAACTGCATGATTGGCTTGGATTAGCTGATTAATAATCAGAGTCAGAGAGCATCACATTTTGGCTTTTGCCCAACTTTTTGCATGGTGTGTTGTCTGTTGGAATGACATCAATTCATTTGGGACATCAATTTATTTCGAATGCGGCTACGTATCCCGCTCATCCATTGCTACTACTAACCATGGCGGTTCTTGATGCTCGATGAAAGCAACAAATCAACGTCGTTAGCGGCATCTGGGTAACAAGAGGATCACCACATAACACGAACAGAGACAAATACTAAAAATCTAAAATCATAGATGAAAAATTAAGCTGCAGAAAGCGCGCGCGCGCACACACACACAACTGATCAAACTATGCAGCCATATTGCAGAGCTGAATCCATTTAGTTAATGAAGAGCATATTCCATATGGCATACTGATAGCACCTTCATGCATGACATTGATTTGAGAATGAAATTTAACAAGATCATCACCTAAGGCTTGTCAGAATCACGATCTGCGCATGCCTCTAGCAAAAACATGCGAAGCAATTCTCGCAGCACTCCATGACTCCAATATGCTTTGCAGCAAACTGTTCAGATGCTTGATTAATCCACTTATCCGATTAAAGCCAGATGATCAGTTATAGCTAGATCATCATTCGTGAAAATCCACAATCAAAATTCAATTCAGAATCTCTCGCAGGCACAGAGTGTGATTTGCTCTACAAGACTACAACTGACTACACTCTTTATCAATCGCTATGGTAGAAATTATCCAAAAAGAGAAAAGAAGTTCAGAAACAGAGCAGAGGCTCTTCCCACTAGCTGCTCAGATCGATCGCTATCCAAAAAATTGAGGAGAAAAAAAGCCCAGTGGAAACCTGCAGAGACGAATAGGACAGAACAGATAGTTGATGCCCACATACGCTCTGCAAACGACACGAACATGGAGATGGAATGATGGATCGCCCATTTGGTCCTCGCAGAAGCTTGCGGGCACCTCATGGATTCATAGCCATACTGGCATAGGGATGTTGGCGTTGCCGATGGCTTGATGGAGTGTCTGCTTCATCGACTCCACCTCGTCGCGCACGATATCCACCGCCGCAAGCGCCTTGTCGACGTACTTGATGGCCGTGAGCAGGCTCCTCTCGAGCTCCCCCATGTGCTCGTTGCGCTCCGGCGACTGAACCAAGCAGTGGGAGCGGATAAGATCCATGGCATCCATGGCCTCCCAGGCGACGGCGCTGAGCCTCGCCGCCGCATCGGTCGCGAATTTCTTGGCCCGCTCCGTCTGCTGGCTCCACGAAAACCACGTCAGGTCGCCTGGTCGAACATGGAGGTACGGGGCGAACATGAGGAAGTGGTACGATGCCGCCGGGGACCTCATCTCCCCAAGCTTCTGGTCGTCGATCTCGAACATGGTAGAGATGAGGTCCCCGGCGGCGCGGATGGCCCCTGGGAGCAGTGGTGCCCAGGATGACACGGCGGCGAAGAGCTTCGCGGCCGCGTCGACGGTGCCGTCCGGGATCGGGGCCTGGCCTGCGTGCGTGAGGGCGGCCAACACGTCGGCGTCGAGGATCTCGGCGGCGTAGATGTCCTCGCCGATCAGCCTGGCGGCCTCGTCGAGCGCCGTGCGCGTGGCCTGGATGTGCGTCGTTACCGCTGCAACTAGAGCGCCGATATCCCCAAGCGCTTCTGCTGTACTCTGCAACCTACCCATCCAGTCTATCGCCGCCGCCTGCACCGGTTGCTCCGGCTGCTCCGCCACCGGAATCGCCATCTCTCTCTGTGAGCGCGCGCGTTTGACTGTCAGTGTAGTGGTGAGAGAGGGTGGGAGATTCGGGTGAGACGTTGGAGTGGAGACCGGCCCATTCATACCTTGCCAATGGGATGCGGATTGGGGACGCCGTCTAATTGGTCTTTCTTGTGGAGGCGGCGACACGTTAGGGACGAGGCCCGTCTATACACTCGGAACCCATGGATTTCTTGCGATGGAATGTAAGGGCATCGAGTTTGCTGCAACCTCGCTAGGCAATGGGCTAGCTTTCTACTACGCTGTTTGAGGACGGAAGGCCTAGATGCTTTGTGACGGCCCAGTTTCTAATCAGGCCCAAAACACTCACGCAAGGCCGAAGATGGAAGACACGGTGCCACCTTCCTCTTGGGAAAAGTTCACTCGAGTTCTCTTATGTAAGGATGAGTTTGAATCATTTCCCTCGATCTTAAAATCGGGTACAATGCATCACTTATCTCTCAAAACCAATAAAAAAGTTTGAAGATAATATGAAAGATGATTTTGGCTGACGTAACGCCAACATAACAATATACATTAAAATAAATAAAAATATTAGTGAGTCCACACGTAAGTGACATTGTAGCCTTCTCTATCCCTCTTTGTCCTATTCCCCCATTTTCTCGGTAGAGCAACAGAAAAAGGAGGGGGAGGGCTCGAGAAGGCACCGACGAGTGCATTAGTTGTGGTGGCGGGACCATGCCAATACCAACATCGGTCGTGCACGTCCGCTAGGAGCACCGTTGGTCACGCTAGAGTCCATCTATACCAAGGGTCAGTGTGGGGGTGTCACCCTGGGATAACTCACAGAGTGGAGTTAAGTTCAGCTGAAGTCGGACCAGAAATTCTCGGGACAGGGTCAAAAGTCCGACCTCCTCTTAGGGTCGGCCGCCCCAACCTCCCCCCAGGTCCGACCTTGGCGTTACTTCTCGAGCTCAGCTCATCGGCCCGACCTCAGATCTCCTCGGGAAGGAAAACTTGCTTTGCAAGGTTCGCAGAGGAGGCAAGGAGGGAACAACCTGACAGAAGATGATGTCACCCGACAAGACTGCGCAGAGGGTACCTGCGAAGGACGAATTCCAAGGCAGGATAGAGCAAGAGATGCCCACGGCGCGCAACACCCGAAGGATCTCTATGTACTTTTCAGATGTTGTTTGTACTTGCTTTTTAGTCTTTAGTCTTAGCTTTTTTGGCTTTCAAGTCCTCTTGTAACTACCCCCTTGAGCTATAAAAGGGAGGGCAGGACGAATGGGCAGCAGGATCGCTTTCTGAGAGCTCTTCTCTAAACTTGAGTCTTTGGGAGCTAGATCCAATCCTTAGAGCCCCAAGAACTCTTTTCACTGTAATCCTTGTTCATACTCCATCCCAACAAAGAACACTGGACGTAGGCCTATTATTCTCCGGGAGGGCTGAACCAATATAAACTCTCTTGTCTCTTGGCTCGTTTGGTACTTGAGTCGACCATTGGATCCATCGATGAGACGTCCCGATCACTCTCTTTCACCTCCTTGCGTAACCCCCCCGGAGGATTGCCAACGATCCTGCCGACAGTTGGCTCATTAGGTAGGGGCACTTCTTCGCAGTTTCAAGCAATCCTATGGCTGTTTTTTTCCACCGACTTCGCGGAGCTCGCTGGACAACGTTCGTCTTAGAGAGCCTGGTCTGTCGCGCCGGTGACTCCAGCCGCCTCGCCCCCCTCCAGGAGACCTCTAGCGCGCTGGAGTGCGCGATCGTGCAGGACAAGCTCATGCAAATTCTACTCTCGAACAACTACGTATTCTGCACTCAGCTTTTTTTATAAAGCAGTTTTGATGTCTCTCCATTTATCGCTTTTTACTTTCCGCCCCGCCACCGAGCAGCCTATGTATACTCAATAACTTTCACGCCACGCTTATGGTTAGCCTTAAGCTATGTGGCCCTGACCCGCAATGGTCGTGGTTCCCCGGTAGGAAGTCTATTGAGTACGCCCAAGCTTCTCGGGGGCTCAGCGGCTTCTCCCGACCATCGAGTAGCAGTCGTATGCTCGATAACTTCCATGCTGCACTTATGATCTGCTCTGAGCTGCACGGCCTCGACCCGTTATGGTCGAGGTTCCCCGGAAGGAAGCCTATCGAGTGCGTCTATGTTACTCGGGGGTTCGACGGCTCGCCCGGGTACCTAGTCAGCGTTTCCTAGCCTAATGCAATGGCTCGGCCTATTGCCCACTGGTCAGAGCATGGGCATGTCCCTTCCCGGGGTCGGCTAGGGTCGGGTTCTGACGCAAGACAACTAGATGCAATGCCAAATTACTCGGGGGGCTCGGTCGCCAGCGACCTCTTTATCCACCTATTCGTGAAGTAAATGACTACAGCGCTAAGGCTCGAGCTAAAACCCGTCAGGGTCTGGTCAGAGCTTTCTCCCTGCCGCTGCGGGCTAAGATCACGACCCGACGTGTGGTAGTCGGATGCAATGTGAATAAATGGACTTAAAACTTCATTACAGTCTAATAAATAGTTTTATATTCCGACAAAGAGTTTGAACTTTGTTACATTGAAAAAATTTATAGACTCTGAACCTCACTAACTCAATTTTTCTTTACACTAGGGTTTTTACAAGGAATTCCTAGAGGACCAAGTCGTCGACTAACTTCTCGGTAGTCGGCTCGACCTCCACGTAGATGCCATCCACATCGCCCTCTGCCACGCCAACGGGCCAGTCCTCAGCGATCTCCTCGACCTTGCCGTGCGGGTAGAGCTTGTGCAGGACACTGAGGGCATGTGTCACAGCAAGCTTTGCCGCATCCCGTACAAGCGCTCGAAGGTGTCGTGGCCTGTCCTGCATCCGCACGAAGAACGCCGCCTCGGTCTCCTTGATTTGTGGGAGCTCGTTGTCGGCCGCGTCCAAAAGCGCCCGAGCCCCCTCTTGGTACCGAGTCGATCGAGCCTCGGCCGTTTCCAAGCGGGCCTTGAGGTCTTCAATCTGGCGGCGAAAGACCGACAGATGGCCTGCGCAAAGGGGGGTTGGTTAGCACAAGCAAAAAGAAAAAGACAGAGAGAGATGTCGGTACGACACTTACTCTCGGTGGCATCCCTTGCCGACTCGACTTCCTCTAGCTTTTCCTCCACCTCGACCCTTGCCGCCTCCGAGGCCGCAAGCTTCTCCTCTGCGGTGGCCCTGGCTGCTTTGGATTCTGCCAGCTTCTTTTTCGCGGCGGCCTCGGCCACCTCGAACCTCGCCAGCTTCTCCTCCACCTTGGCCTTGGCCGCATCGGCGTCCTTGTGGGTAGTGTCCAAGAGCTTGAGAAGCCTCTGGACGCCGTCTCGTTGCAGCTGGAACTTCTCGGCCAGCGAGTTGGCCTCCTTGGCGACCTCCTTGAGCCCATCGGCATAGGCTATGGCCTCGTCGGCTTCTGCACAACAAAACAGGTCAACTGACGACTTTGGGAGGGAGTTGAACCAGGAGAGTAGCGGACTTATAGCGGGAAGCATTGGCTAGCCTCGTCTCCAACTCCCAAACCACCTCGGTGGACCATAACGGGCGAGCGGCATCCTGCGATTTCAAGACATTAGAGAGGGAGCCAGGGAGGAAAGAGGAGTTCGATCCTTACCAGGAATAGGTTGCGGATGCGGCGAAGGGCATGGTTGAGCTCTAACACGTCCTCCGCCTTGGCGTTGGAGGGTTCCTCGACCACTAGCGCGCTGCTCGAGACCCGCTGGTCCGTGACGTCGACAACGGCGGCCTGCTCGACCCTCGGGCCAAGCTGGTCCTCGGCACCCCCGACCATCAGAGCATCAGCGCCCGAGGTGGGAAGGCCCTCGGTCCCCGCAGCGGCCGACTCAATCTCGGGGGCTCTACCATCGCTAATGTCTATGTGGGGGAGCATGTCCCAGTTGATTTCTGCCAGCTCCGGGAGAGCCCTCTCCTCCTCGGTCGCCTGCTCGGGCCCGGCTTCCAAGGCCGCCTTGGTCGCCGCCTCGACCGCTCCGACGACTGTTGCGTCGACCCTATCCTCAGCCTCTGCCGCCAGTTGCTCCTCCACTTTGCAAGCCGTTGGAGCTGCGACTTCCGAGTCAGCAGTAGCCGAGGACGGGTCGGACCTCACCCGCTCGACCTCGGCAGCCGGCTCGGCCACCCTCGCCGGTTCCTCAGCATGGGGCTCAACGTCCTCGACGACCCTACTCGAGGTAATTTGTCAGCATACACAAAAAAACGAAAGGAAATCAAGATGAATCACCCAGTTTATCACTTACTTAGCGGAGACCCTGAACAAGACCCCGATGCGCTTGGCCACCTTCTTTGGGTGCCCGGACGGCTCCGGCCTTAGCATCCTGCTAGAGCTGGACGACGGTGATGCAGGACACACGTTGACCTCCCCTGACCCCTCCTCGTCAGAGGTAACCATGAGCTTCTGCTTCACGCCGGGGATTTGAAGCTCCCCGACGCCGCCCTCTTCGCCTCTGACTCTTGCCGAGGGAGATCGGGCTTCTTTCCCTTCCCCTCTAACCTTGACAAAGGTATGTGGATCCTCGTCATCTCGCCTTTGGTCATTTTCGGGGAGCGGTATGAGCGACACGTACGCTTGCCGCCCCTGTTGACACCAACACCTGGCAGGTGAGATACCAAACAAAAGAAGAAGAAGAAGCAAGCAGAACAAATGAAGAAAGGGGAGGACGAATTTACCTCGGGCCGAGGGTGATGGAGGCTGTAGCTAAGTGGCCCCCATCGCTGATGTCCATTGAGCTAAAAAAGAAGCACAATAGCCTTTGGCGCACACGTTCAAGGGGGGCCGTCGCCTCCCGAGTAGGATCCCGGCTGCCCGAGTACTCGTACACCAGCCTCACCCTCTCCTTGCCGGGTTGAAGGCCTCGAAGGGCAAAGTTGAGCGCCACTCGGGTGCTGGTCAGGCCTTGCTACTTCAGTCGATCCACCATGGCGGCAAGTTCGTCGACTTGGTCCTCGTCACTGAGGGAGCAGGTGGCTGTGCAGGTGATCGCCGGGGTTGACTCATGGTAGATCTCGAGGGAGATCGCCGATTTGTGGTTCTTGATGTAGAACCACTTGGCATGCTAGCCCTTGTTTGAGTTCATCAGGTCGACGGGGATGTAGCGCTGCGACATCCTCTTCTAGAATTGAATCCCGACCCCGTCGACCGTGCTGTTGACCGTCCGCCGGAGACAGAAATAATTGCGAAAGAGGTTGAAGTGCGGGTCTATGCCAAGATAGGCCTCAGAGAGATGGATGAAGATGGAAATTTGAAGGATAGAATTTGGATTGCGGTTACAGAGAGCAATGTCGTAGTAGTGGAGCATGCCCCGAACAAAGGGGTGGGCCCATCACTGCTGCTAACACATCCAGCTTGTGCTCGGATATGGTATTCTTTGATTAATTGTGTGCAGGTATTCTTTACGCCTCGAGAAAGTGTTGCCGGTGATCGAGTCGGAGTCAACTTGGAGATAAGGTGACGTCCGAGATGGGGATCATGCGGGATGCTGAAGGGTAGAGATTAGTGCACATGATTGGAAAGTTTTCATATGGCATACAATGGAGATATTGTTGTATATGGAAAGCGGAATTTCGGTTTTAGGAAAACCGAGATTGTTATGGTTGTTTTATGTATAGTTTGTTTCTTGTACGAGAATGTTTCCTAGTGGATTAGGGCTTCTTGTATGAGTAGGATTCGTGGCTCTTGGCTGCGGATTTTGGGTATAAATAGTGAGGGGAGGCGTGGCCTCTCGGTATCGCTTTTATTGCTTGGAGTTCAAGTTTTTAGGGTTTCGAGTTAGAGTTTAGCTTGAGATTTTGTGAGGAGTGCTTTGCATGCACTTTGTAAACACAGAGAGTTTTAATAAAGATCAATCCTTTTGAAAATTCTTTGTGTCTACTTCTTTTTGGTGTGGCGGCGTAATTGTCGGTTCAACCGGATCTGCTAACCGGTCAGACCGCAGATACTACGGCGGTCAGACCGCGGCTTCTTCCCGGTTAGACCACAAGCAGTTCAGCGGTCGGACCGGCGGGCATCGGACTTCATCGGCATGGCTACATCGAGCAATAGGCTGAGGCGATCGGCTAGGGCGGTCAGACCGGAGATCACTTGGCGGTCGAACCGAGCAGCGGTCGGACCGGCGCGACACACGTGGTCGGGCGGCTTCGAAACGAGGTAAAGTTTTATTTCCGCTAAAACTTTGTTTTTGGGGTACTCAACCATTCACCCCCTCTGGTTGGCTTTTCTTTGGGCATTCGATCCTACAAGTGGTATCAGAGCCACGTTTTTCTGCTTTGGATTTTCTTTGATCTAAAGTTTTTTCATCATGTCGGATAAATTTTCAACAAAACCGCATGTTTTTGATGACACCGATTTTGCGTATTGGTGTAGTAAGATGCAATCCTACATCATGGCTCAAGACTATGATGTGTGGCAAAAGGTTGCTCTTCCCTACACCATACCCGATGCCATTAATACTGAAGCTTTGAAAACTAAGTTTAATAATAATTGCAAAGCTCGAAACATTTTGTTGAATGGAATTTCGCGTTCTGATTTTGACCATGTTTCTCATCTTCAAATCGCTAATGAAATTTGGAACACTTTGAAAAACTTTCATCAAGGAACTACAAACATAAAAGAACTTCGTCGAGATCTTTTTAAAAAGGAATATATAAAATTTGAGATGAAACCTTTGAAGCTTTGGATGACTATCTTGGTAGGTTTAATAAAATCTTGAGCAATCTTAGATCCGTTGATTCTTCTTATGACACTAATTATCCACGATCGAGATTTCTCGCCACTTTTAAATGGTCTTGACATGTCTGTTGGGAGATGAAAGTAACTTCTATTCAAGAATCGTTAACATGGCAAATTTGACTTTGGATTCGCTTTATACAAAACTCAAAACTCATGAGATGAATATTCTTTCTCGAAAAACGGATTCTAAGTCAAGTGCTTTGATTTCTCCTTCGACTTCTTTAGATGTTGCTTCTTCATCATCTCCAAATGCTTTTGCTTTAATTAACGCCATGTCCGATGAACAACTCGAGCAATTCGAGGAGGAGGATTTGGCTCTTGCTACTAACAAACTTTCCGAGCTATGAACGAGTTAGGTTCGGGAAGAAAGGAGGACCAACGCGTTGCTTTGAGTGCGGCGCCTTGGATCACATCCGCTCCAACGCCCCAAGCTCGGGAGGAGCAAGAAGGAGGACAAGAGCGCCGAAAAGACAAAGGATGACAAGCCCAAGGGTAGGCGCTCCAAGGAGATGATCAAGAAAGTGCTGAGTCAAGTCTATGCCGCTTTTGAGCCACTTAGCGACATAGACTCTGACAGTGAGGAGGAGAAGGGCAAGAACATCTCCGGCGTTTGTCTCATGACGCGTGGAGATGAAGATTCTTCAGATGAAGAAAACAAGATAAGCTCACTTGAGGATGCAATTCTTGTTTTAAGTGCTAAGAATAAGAAATGTGAGAAAATGTTTAAAAAACAAGAATTTGTGATTGAATCTTTAAATGCTGAAATTGCTAGATTGAAATCTCTGATTCCCAATGATGATAATTGCAAAAATTGTGAGGTTTTAATGCTAGAAATTTCAAAGATTAGAGATGTCAATAATTCTCAAGTTTTGGCTGCTAAATCTTGTTTAACTTGTGATGCTAATGAATTGAAACTAAAAGATGCTTTAGCTCGTGTTAAGCACATTGAAGAAATAGTTAAACAGGATGAGGTAACTTCTTGTTCTAGATGTCGCAAAGGCAAAGATGTCATAATTGATTGTGAAAATTGTGTTAATCTTGGAAAAGAAGTTTCTTACTTGAAAAGTTCTTTGCAAAAATTTTTTGATGGTAAGAAACAACTTAACATGATTTTGGACAAATCAAAAGTATGTAGCGACAACAAAGGAATAGGTTTTGATGCTCATCACTATTTCACCAAAAATCCTCCAAATGTTTTAGGAATGACTGAAAGTGGTGAAATCTTCACAAAACCTAATACCATGAAAACAGTTTTTAAGTCTTTTGAAATTTGCCATCTCTTTCGTTTATCTAAAAGAAACTAAACGTAATTTTTCAAAACCATACTGTTACTAAAGAAAAGTTTTCTTGCTCTTTTTGTGGTAAAGATGGTCATCTTGTTGGTTTTTGTTTCAGATTAGCACGAAAACAGAAAAGGAAAGAGAAAATAATTTTGCAAAATCAAAGTGGCAAAAATCTGTTTTTCCTCGGGAAGGCCGGTCGGACCGCGGTTGGTCCATCGGTCGGACCGGCCACTGGCACCGGTCGACCGACGACACGCTCGGTCGGACCGGCGATGGCGCCGGTCGACCGTCAATACCCCGGTCGTCGGGCCCCGAAGGAATTTTCTGAAAATTCCAAAACTGTTTCTCTCGTGGTTTTGTGCCTATTGAATCTACGGTCGTGTGTCTCAGATCTTGGATTCCTAAATTTCTTTTAACTAACCCGATCGAGGCCTCGACATCTCTTGTTTTGTAGGCTTTCGTGGCGAGAAAGGAGAACGTGTGGATCATGGACTCTACGGTTGTTCGCGGCACATGACCGGAGATAAGAAGTGGTTCTCCTCCGTCAAGATGGCATCCAAGACGGAATCGATAATCTTTGGGGATGCTTCTACAAGTGCCGTTCTTGCTACCGGATCTGTCAAGGTAAGTGACAAGTTCGAATTGAAAGAGGAAGCTTTGGTAGAGGATTTAAAATACAATTTACTTTCAGTTTCATAAATTATTGATGAAAACTTTGAAGTTCATTTCAAGAAAACTGGAAGTAAAATATTTGATTCTTGTGGTGATTCTGTTTTGAACATTTCTCGTTATGGGAGAGTTTTTAAAGCTGATTTTGAAAACCCTGTTTCTCCTGTTGTTACTTGCTTAGTTGCAAAATTCAACAAAGATTTGATGTTCTGGCATCGTAGACTTGGTCATGTTGGATTTGATCATTTAACTCGTTTAAGTGGTTTGGATCTTGTTCGTGGTTTGCCAAAACTCAAAAAGGATCTTGATTTGGTTTGTGCACCATGTCGTCATGGTAAAATGGTGGCTTCTTCACACACACCAATTCTTTCTTGATAACGGATGCACCGGGACAACTTTTACACATGGACACTGTTGGTCCAGCTAGAGTGCAATCTGTTGGAGGAAAATGGTATGTGTTAGTTATTGTTGACGACTTTTCTCGATATTCTTGGGTTTTCTTCATGGCAACTAAGGACGAGGCCTTTGGACACTTTCGAAGTCTTTTTCTTCGCTTAAATTGTGAAATTTCCAACTCTTGAAAACAATTAGAAGTGATAATGGTGGTGAATTTAAAAATGCTTCTTTTGAACATTTTTGTGTTGAAAAAGGAATTGAACATCAATTTTATTCTCCTCGTGTTCCTCAACAAAATGGTGTTGTCGAAAGAAAAATCGTTCTTTGGTTGAAATGGCTAGGACAATGCTAGATGAACATCACACACCTAGAAAATTTTGGGCCGAAGCTATTAACACTGCTTGCTATGTTTCTTATCGTATTTTCTTGCGTTCTAAACTGGGCAAAACTCCTTATGAGCTTCGTTTTGGTCGCCAGCCAAAAGTTTCACATTTGCGTGTTTTTGGTTGCATGTGCTTTGTGTTAAAATATGGAAATTTGGACAAGTTTGAATCACGTTCAACTGATGGTTTATTTCTTGGTTACCCCGCACACACTCGTGGCTATCGTGTACTTGTTTTGGAAACTAACAAAATTGTCGAGACTTGTGAAGTCACTTTCGATGAGGCTAGTCCCGGTACTAGACCAGATCTTTTAGGTACACTACCACAGGCTCAGGGGGAGTATGGTCGAATCTTTGAAGACGAAAGCGACGATGACGACAACGACGAGGTTGACCTGCCCTGGCCGACCGGCCGAGTGCCGCCGGGTCGGATCAGGAGGAGGCCGCCTGGTCGAGCCGCCGAGACCCGGTCAGGCCGGCGGGGCCGACCACTTCGGACTCCGTCGATTCCAATCACGAGGATTCTTCGGGGACCACGACCAGTGTTGAACCAGAACGTGAATCAACTTCTGAGATCACTGCACCCTTGCACATTCGCGACGACATCCGTCGGTACAAATAATAGGTAATTTAAATGAGCGGACGACGAGATCTAAGGTAAGCGGGCATGATTCTCGCGAATTCGCTTTTGTTGCTTCTTTTGAACCCAAAGATGTTACTCATGCATTAACTGATGAATCGTGGATTAACGCCATGCATGAAAAACTTGAAAATTTTGAAAGGAATAAAGTTTGGTCTTTAGTTGAACCTCCTTTTGGACATAATATTATTGGAACCAAGTGGGTTTTCAAAAATAAACAAAATGAGGATGGTTTGATTGTTCACAATAAGGCTAGACTTGTTGCTCAGGGTTATACTCAAGTGGAGGGTTTGGATTTTGATGAAACTTTTGCTCCTGTTGCTAGGATTGAGGCAATTAGGCTTTTGCTAGCTTTTGCTGCTTCCAAAGGTTTTAAATTGTTTCAAATGGATGTAAAAGTGCTTTTCTTAATGGTTTTATACAGAAGGAAGTTTATGTTGAACAACCACCGGGTTTTGAAAATCCTGATTTTCCCAACCATGTTTTTAAACTTTCAAAAGCTTTATATGGTTTGAAACAAGCACCTAGAGCATGGTATGACAGATTTAAAAACTTTTTGCTTGAAAAAGGTTTTCAAATGGGAAAAATTGATAAAACTCTTTTGTTCTTAAGCATGGTGAAGAGCAACTTTTCGTTCAGATATATGTTGATGATATCATCTTTGGTTGTGCAACTCACTCTTTGGTTGTAGAATTTACTGAGACTATGCGTAGGGAGTTTGAGATGAGTATGATGGGTGAGCTGTTGTACTTTTTGGGATTGCAAATGAAGCAAACACCTCAAGGTACGTTTATCCATCAAACAAAGTACACCAAAGTTCTTTTGTGCAGGTTCAAGATGGAGAGCTGCAAACCAATATCAACACCCATTGGATCTACTGCTATTCTTGATCCCGATGAAGATGGTGAAGCTGTGGATCAAAAGAAGTATAGAAGCATGATAGGATCCTTGTTGTATTTAACTGCTTCTAGGCCAGACATACAATTTGCTGTATGTTTGTGTGCGAGTTTTCAAGCTTCTCCACGTGCTTCTCATCGTCAAGCGGTCAAGCGCATCATGAGGTATTTGAGTCATACACTTGAGTTTGGCATTTGGTATTCTACTTCGTCTTCTATTTGCTTAAGTGGTTATTCAGATGATGATTTTGCAGGTTGTAGAATAGATAGAAAAAGTACTAGTAGAACATGTCATTTTCTTGGAACTTCATTGATTGCATGGTCTTCTAGGAAACAATCTAGTGTAGCTCAATCCACTTTGAATATGAATATGTTCTTCTTGGAAGTTGTTGTTCACTGATTCTTTGGCTGATTTCTACTTTAAAAGATTATGGACTTATTTTTGAAAATGTGCCTCTTTATTGTGATAATACAAGTGCCATTAACATTGCTAAGAATCCTATTCAACATTCACGCACTAAACACATTAATATTCACTTTCATTTCTTGCGAGATGATGTTGAGAAGAAAGATGTTGAATTAAAATTTTTGGATACAAAATTGCAACTTGCTGATATTTTTACAAAACCATTGGATTCTTCTCGCTTTGCTTTTCTTCGAGGGGAATTGTGAATTATTCATCCTTTTGGCATGTTTTGAGGGGGAGTTTTTGTACTCTTCATTTTATCAAGCTACATGATTAAAATAAATTAAAAAAGAGAGCTTTATCCATACATATTGTTGATCATGTGCATGCTAGCAATATTATGAAGGTTTATTTGTCACAAGCATAGCTTATGTGTATTCTAGTTTATTTATGAGATCTAGATTTTATATTTAAGAGAAATAATGCATGACACTTTAATATTACACTTGAATTAAAGAAATATGCAATGTTGATACTAGTACTTGTGTTGGATTTTAAATGCTTATATATATTATGTTGCTTTAATATTCCTCAAATTACTTTAAAATTGCTCATTGTGAAAACAGAATAAAAGATTATTTATGAGAGAAAAAATGAATACCGAATCCTTGGAAACAGTCTTGACGACAAGGACATATTCGATGTGAGCAAAAATAATGAGTACTGAATCCTTGGAAACAGTCTTGACGACAAGGACGTACTCAGAATAATTGAGAGAAAAAAGGAGCAACAAATATGGCTCAAATCAATATAAGAAAGTTTTCTCTTGAATTATATGTGCAAAAAGGTAAATTTGAGTAAGAATAAAGATTGCAATAGTTATATATATTTGGGTTTATCTTTCAACCTATGTGCTTGTAAAGATGTTGCATTATAAATCGTTAGAATCCATGACTTTTTATTGCATTATTGTTCTTACTTATAAAATATTTGATTCATGATTATACTCTAGTGCATATTTGCTATCTAATTGATGAATTTATCTTCTTTTTATTGCAACACATGACATGACTTGCTTTATGTATGGTGCTAAGCTCTTAAATATTTATAAACATAATTCCTATGCTTGATGAATTCATTGTCAAAAGGGGGAGAAAATAATGTTGTTTGGAAGAAAACATTTGCATGGGAGAACATTTGCAAGTTTTTTCTTTAAAGAAAAGAACAAAGTTTTTTTTGGGGTCAAAGGATTTTCTTTCTTTTCAAAAGGGGGAGAATGCTTTTTATCATTTTTGTTTTTAATTTTTCAAACACCAAAACAACTCTTTTATTTTGTTTGCCAATGTGTTCATCAAGGGGAGATTGTAAAATCAACGTGTGTTTGATTCTTTATTGAATGATGAACAATTGGCGTTTGGGATTTATTGGTTTGAGTGTTTTGGTTTTGGAAGAGTTGAATTTTTGGACGATGAACAGTGTTCAGTCGGCTGCCGCAGCCGGTCTGACCGGGCATGTACTGACGGTATGACCGGAGGTGTTTCCGTGGTCAGACCGGGCAGTTGCCTGTGGTCAGACCGGTCGAGCTAGTCCGACTGGTTGCCGATTTCGTTTCGGTTTTGGTTTCGGTTTGTTTCCTTACACATACATGGAAGTTTCGTGTTCCTATGCACGTGTCTGGTTGTTTATGCTAACAATGAGTCAAGTTTGGATAGCTTGTGCTCGGATATGGTATTCTTTGATTAATTGTGTGCAGGTATTCTTTACGCCTCGGGAAAGTGTTGCCGGTGATCGAGTCGGAGTCAACTTGGAGATAAGGTGACGTCCGAGATGGGGATCATGCGGGATGCTAAAGAGTAGAGATTAGTGCACATGATTGGAAAGTTTCCATATGGCATACAATGGAGATATTGTTGCATATGGAAAGCGGAATTTCGGTTTTAGGAAAACCGAGATTGTTATGGTTGTTTTATGTATAGTTTGTTTCTTGTACGAGAAGGTTTCCTAGTTGATTAGGGCTTCTTGTATGAGTAGGATTCGTGGCTCTTGGCTGCGGATTTTGGGTATAAATAGTGAGGAGAGGCGTGGCCTCTTGATATCGCTTTTATTGCTTGGAGTTCAAGTTTTTAGGGTTTCGAGTTAGAGTTTAGCTTGAGATTTTGTGAGGAGTGCTTTGCATGCACTTTGGAAACACAGAGAGTTTTAATAAAGATCAATCCTTTTAAAAATTCTTTGTGTCTACTTCTTTTTCGGTGTGGTGGCATAATTGTCGGTTCAACCAGATCTGCTAACCGGTCAGACCACAGATACTACGGCGGTCAGACCGCGGCTTCTTCCCGGTTAGACCGCAAGCACTTTAGCGGTCGGACCGGCGGGCATCGGACTTCATCGGCATCAGCTACATCGAGCAATAGGCTGAGGCGATCGGCTAGGGCGGTCAGACCGGAGATCACTTGACGGTCAGACCAGCCGAACAACACAGTCAGACCGACGAGACACCTGTGGTCAGACCGGCTTCAGAAAACAGAGGTAAAGTTTTATTTCCGCTAAAACTTTGTTTTTGGGGTACTCAACCATTCACCCCCCTCTGGTTGGCTTTTCTTTGGGTATTCGATCCTACAGGATCCCGGCCGCCCGAGTACTCGTACACCAGCCTCACCCTCTCCTTGCAGGGTTGAAGGCCTCGAAGGGCAAAGTTGAGCACCACTCGGGTGCTGGTCATGCCTTGCTACTTCAGTCGATCCACCATGGCGGGAAGTTCGTCGACTTGGTCTCGTCACTGAGGGAGCAGGTGGCTGTGCAGGTGATCGTCGGGGTTGACTCCTGGTAGATCTCGGGGGAGAGCGCCGATTCATGGTTCTCGATGTAGAACCACTCGGCATGCCAGCCCTTGTTTGAGGTCATCAGGTCGACAGGGATGTAGCGCTCCGACATCCTCTTCCAGAATTGAATCCCGACCCCGTCGACCGCGCTGTCGACCGTCCGCCGGAGACAGAAATAGTGGCGAAAGAGGTTGAAGTGTGGGTCTATGCCAAGATAGGCCTCAGAGAGATGGATGAAGATGGAAATTTGAAGGATAGAATTTTGATTGAGGTTACAGAGAGCAATGTCGTAGTAGTGGAGCATGCCCCGAACAAAGGGGTGGGCCGGCACTCCAAACCTGCGAAGGAGGAAGGCAGCAAAAACAACCATCTCACCGGAGTCAGGGGTTGGAAATTGCTCTCCCCGCGCCGGGCGCTTGTTAACGCCAGAATTTGGTAAGCCCCAGTGTCCTCATCGACTTAGTATTCATATCATCTCAAAGCTAGAATCGGCTTAGAGTTCTGCATCAGCCGATAGGGGTCCTCATCGGCTAGTGTTCATATCGACTCAGAGCTGGTATCGGCTTAAATTTCTGCATTAGCCGATAAGCGTTTTCTTGTATCAACATATCCAGCAATCAGATTCTTGTTAGATTCGGCTTGGGAAAATCTTATCTAGAAAAGACCGAGTTCAGGAAGGATGCGGCTTGTATCTATTAATTAGGAAGAGTTTGTTAGCTTTCTATTCTATCTTTAGGAAAGCGTGTTAGTGTCCAATAAGGACTCGGTTTGTTTCTTTTTATCTTTAGAAAAGTTAGAATTGTAATCTATTAGGATCTTTGTCAGCCTACGGGTGTAAGTATGTAAGCCCGAGGTTCATGTAAGTCATCAATCTCTCCATCAATATAATTCGGCGCATTGCCACCTTTTGTCTTTTTGACTTTGTTTATCATCCGATGGAACTTGGCACCCGACGCAGGGTTGCATCGGCTCTGATCTCCGGCGGAGGGGTAAAAGGTCTCACCGGCCCTGGTACATCATCTCTATCTTTAGTTTCATTACTATTTATAGATACATCAGCTTAATTAGGACTTTTTCGGTTAGGTCTGATATCTGACCAAGTTGATGTTTCTTTAAACATAATGTTGCTTTAGATAGATTTGTTATATCCATCACATTAGATAGATCTATCGGCTCATTGAATATTAGATTATCATATACAATCTCGTGCTGCATCAGTTAGGTCCGACCTACTAGATTGTTGTTGATAATCTAAGTTTCGTTAAGCCGACAGGTTCATGCTAATGTTTCATCGAAGGGTTAACCGGTCTTATCTGATGTGTTAAATTTCTCCTTGATAGTTTTGCTATCTTGGTTAGATTTAACACATGACCACTTTGATCGGTGTCATATCGGCTGATCTAAATCTATCAGGCAGTCATCAACCTTATGCTGCATCGGTTAGGTCTGACCTATGAGGTTGTGGTTGTAAGTTGGATCTATTTAATTCAGTTGGCATCAATCATCGTTTCATCGGGGTTTCAGCCGATGAGTTATCATGGACGTTGCATCGGCTTGCAAAGATTGTATATGAGTTGGTTGTTAGCCGATGACAACAGAGTATTCACCGATTATTGCTTATCTGTCGGATTTTATGCCATCGGACCTCCGACTGATGTGTGCTTTGATACTCATATCAATTTTATTTTACGATCGGTTTATGTTACTGTATCATCGTGTTATCATCGACCGATTGCCTTTATATAGATGTTTGCTCAGCACATTGCCGATGGATTAAAACCCTAACTACATCGGCTAACATTGGCATCGGCTGGAATCACGCTATCGGCTTATCAGCCGATTGGTTGCCAACAGATTGATTGTTTTGATTATTGGCCTATCAGCCGATATGATTTACGCTTTGCTGTTTTGTATATCTTGTCAATGGCAGGATCAACCTGACTGGCACGCCCACGCTTCAATGATTTTAGGACCTGGGACCTGCACTGGAGCTAAGCAGATATTCCAGGCCAGTGTGTGATTTGATGCCAACACATCTTTTGGCACCACAGCAGCGGTACGGATTTGGCATCAACAGTGCCACACAATGTTCAGGAAGTCGTTAGTCGCTAGTCGGTCGGCTAGGTGCTGACTAGCGACTAGGCCGACTAGTCGGGGATTAGTCGGGATTAGTCGGCTGACTTGTTTAGATATATATTTTTTAGTTTGTGACGTATTTTTTCTTATAGATATTGTACTTCTGACACTATACTCTATTTTTAACATGAAAAGTCAATAAAAATATAGTGTATTTGTTACCATGTGATGATTTTCCATATGATGATCACTTGATACTTCGAATTCTCACATTTGGTTGTATTTGTAGTTTTGAATCTACTCTATAGATAATATCAATAATCATGATAGAGGTAGAAGATTACAATTTACAAGAGTCAAGAACTCAAGATCATAGAACGAAAGAAGATGAAACTGAAACTTACCGAGATGAGGGGAGAGCAACAGCTAGCCAATGCCCAAAGTGGAAAGCGGCGCGGGCGAGAGGGCGGCAGCGCGCACGCGCGGCCCGGCCGGCGCACGTGGCAAAGAGCAGCGACAAAGGGGTGTTAGCAGGGCGCGCGTCGGCCGGGAGGCGGCCCACGGGGAGGAGGGCCGGCGGTGGCGCACTGTTGACCGGAGGCGGCGCGCACGCGGCCGGAGGCGGCGCAGGAGACGGAGGGTCTCGCCTCGCTCGGCGGCTCAAGTGAATTGCGAACGAATGCGACCGCAACGCTAAATTACGAGAAACTCTAAGCCGTGCCGGACGCGCGAGTCCACGGGTGATTAATCACTGGCGTAGTCGGCAAAAAAGGCTGATTAACGGGCCATGTTGACCGACTAGGACCGACTAGTCGGCCCAGCCGACTAGGGGTCCGACTTGGGCCAAATCGCATCGGGACTAGGCCGAGGCCGACTAGTCCCAACTAGTCGGCCAATTTTTTCTGATTTTTAGAACACTGGTGCCACATCGCGAGCTCCCGAGGGGGAAGGACGCCGGCTCGCTGCAAGTCCACCATCATCTCTCCCCCGACACATGAGGGAATGAAGGTCGAGCCGTGCTCGGTCTCATCTCCTCCTGACGACGAGGACTTCGCCGCCTTCTTCGATGATCTCTTGGGCGTCATGGGCTTCAACCAGAAAAGTCAGTAACCCTTGCGGTAGCAGACGATGCATCGGCAGTGGGGGTGGCGGCTTTGAGTGCTGAAGCGGCGTGGAGCCAGGGAGGAGGCGCGAGAGCTTGGATGTGCAAGTTTTTGGGAATTTTACGACGAAGAGAAGGTGTGAAGAAGAAGGAACGCGAAACAGCAGAGATTAAAAGGGGCAATGATGGGCCTGGTAGCGCCATCTTTGGAAAGCGTGCGATGCCATTAACGGTGTACGCGGGGCATCCGAGGCACCTCGGCTCATACGTCTCCTTGGCGGCCACGTTGTTCCATTGGTGGATCAGAGTCGTCGATTAGCTGGAGCCGCTACTAGCACCCGAATGGTCCCCGTTGCGTGCTCCGGAGAAACCGTTGCCGAACCCACCACTTTGCCCGAGTGACGAGTCTTGACCGTCGGATCCGCGAGCCGTTGGAGAAAAATGGGGAACCTGAGGTTTGATCAGCCGTTGCGTAATCCCGGTCTTGACGGCCTTAATGAGACATGATTGGTTCTGTGTTCAAACTATCAGGGGTCCACGTGCGTAACGCATGCCCTAGGGTCAGGTAACCGTCCGACGACTTCCCTCTTGGGATCTTCCTTTGACCTCGTCGACCGCCATCAGTCTCCTGGCTAGGGCCTTACCGACTCAGTCATTAGCCTCCGGGCTATGACTAAGTCGACTTCGGGACTACCATGAGTCTCCGACAGCAACCACCATCAGCCTTCGGGCAGTGGGCTTGCTGAGTCCACGTGCGTAACGCATGTCCGTGGTCGTAACCGTCCGACGACTTCCCTCTTGGGATATTCCTTCGACCCCGTCGACCGCCATCAGTCTCCTGGCTAGGGCCTTATCGTCTCAGTCATTAGCCTCCGGGCTATGACTAAGTCGACTTCGGGACTACCATGAGCCTCCGGGCAGTAGTCCTGACGAACTCGGCGACCACCATTAGCCTTCATGCAGTGGGCTTGCCGAGCTCACTGATCGCCATTAGTGTCCAGGCTATGGCCTTTCGGGACTACCATGAGCCTCCGGGCAGTAGTCCCAACGAACTCAACAACCACCATCAGCCTTCGGGCAGTGGGCTTGCCGAGCTCGCTAACCGCCATCAGCCTCTGGGCTATGGCCTTGCGACTCCGTCATTAGCCTCCGGCTATGACTAAGTCGACTTCAGGACTACCATGAGCCTTCGGGCAGTAGTCCCGACGAACTCGGCAACCACCATCAGCCTTCGGGCAGTGGGTTTGCCGAGCTCACCGACCGCCATCAGCCTCCAGGCTATAGCGTTACCGACTCAGTCATCAACCTCAGAGCTATGACTAAGTCAAATTTGGGACTATCATGATGTAACGTCCCACCCTTCCTGGGCTGGGCCCGTCTATATCTGGAAGCTCTCTAGGATCTTAGACTACCCTCGCAGACTAACAACAGTCTTTTCTGCGCACTTTGTCCTCACTCATGCGCACCCAGGAAGAACTTCCCAGTCGGTCACCCATCCCAAATTGCCCCAGGCCAAGCACGCTTAACCTCAGAGTTTTTAGGAGATGAGCTTCCGGAAAAGAAGTTGCAACTTGTTGGTATGAGTATTCTATTAATCCTATTAAGCCCTGGGCCAGGGTGTTACATCCACACCCCCTTAGAAGACCCGACGTCCTCGTCGGTCAACCCCAGGCCAAGAACCTCCCCTCTTGGCCACGTCCGTGCGTCCAGTGCCAACGCATGTGCCATGCCGTGTCCCCTCAGGGCCCACGCGCCATGCGCACCATGCCCGCGCAACCGACCCGCCACGCGCCCCGTGAAACCGCGAGAGTCGGCTCTGTGGACCCCCGTTTTTGGAACGGGAATCTTTCGTGTTCATAGTACCATTTTCCTGGATCGAGTAGTTTGGTACCCACGAAATACAGTACTGAATAATCAGGTGCACATGCACGAATAGTCTTACATTGAAATTATTACAATAGTAGGCCCGAAGGCAATGTCCATCACATAGGACCTCATGGTCCAGATACAACCCAAAAGCAGAAATTAGATAAGGCAGCGGAATAGAGGCAGCGGCTTGTCAATTGCCACAGGCAACGATCGGAGACTAAGACCTAGCAAGCGCCATCAGCTTCTTCGCCCTCCTGGTAGTAGGCGTATGGATCCTCCAAGTCTTCATTACCACCATCTGAAGGTTTGTGCGTATAGCAAGGGTGAGTACCAACCGTACTCAGCAAGCCAACACGGAAGTGATGCATACGATAGGGTCATTCAAAGAATGGCTGGAGTTCTTTTGCATAAAGCCAATTTTTATAAATCTTTTCACAAGCCTAACAACTAGCCAAGTCAAGTTTTAGTTCCACAGTTCATTAATTCGGCAACGGTTTTGTCTACCATCCATCGTGATTCCAAGGATGGCTTCCCGCCTCCGGGTCATTATGGTTTTCTAGGGAGTCCACCCCTTCTCGCATCTCGAGAAGTTGATCCATCAGTGTCTAAGAATCATCTTGCAAACACATCCCAACATTTTAAAGTTTAGAGTCTAGCCAAGCGAAAGTCTTGTCACGATGCTCAATATCCATGAGCACGGCTATTCGAATAGATTGATTCATTCACACTGCAGTGGATGTACACTTTACCCGTACTCCGCGACAGCCCAACAAATGAGCCTACGTCCCAACACATGAGACGGTCACGGCAAAGCCTTTCGATAACCTCACTTTGGCAGTACCTGCTCCATGAACTTAAGCCCTCATGCACTCTAGTCGTCCTTTTCTAGCAGTGAGAGGAGTTCTGGCGCACCCGGGGTAAGGGGAGATTTTATTCATCAAGCTTATAATAAATTTCAATTTACCATCATCCCTTTCAAACCTCATCTCATCCATAAGAACCACTATGCAAGGGTACCGCCTCCGCTCGGCTATCTACTCCGCTAGGTCTATACCCATTCGAGAAGTATGGTTGTACTGGCTCGTTTCCCAGCTATCTCATGGCTCGGTCCTTAATTGACCAGGGTCGGCACTTGCCTTTTCCGGAATCCACCCAAATCATCCAGCCGCCCCAGTCTAAAACATTTGTTTAGTACTTTCCACTTTCATCAAAACTCATTTCATCATTCTCATGGCAATGTGGCGCTCATGTCTCCGCATGCCGTAACTCAACTACCTTCCCTAAGGTAGTTGCCCAAGCATATAGCTTTTCATAAAGTCATGAGTATGTATGAATCTAAGTATAGCATGGCTAAGCAGTTTACCGAAGTTATTCTCCGGTTGTTTGTATCACATCGAGGGTTACAAGGAATAACTCTAAAGGTAATCAATAACAAGGTATGGCATAACAAGTATAGGTAATTCTGTATGTATAGCATGCATGTTTAAAGTTTAAAATAACATCATTTCGCAATTGGGATCAATATGTTCAAAGAGTGTGATGACTTGCCTTGCTCGCACGCTTGTTGAATGGGGTCTTCAACGGAGTCGATGCCTGCTTCTTCAGGTGCTATCCGTACGTGCGAAAGATCAATTGAATTCAATTAGAATTCAATAAAGCACCGAAAGATAGAAAAGAACCATAAAAGCCATGAAAACGACTCCAAATGTTTAGCCTAAAATTTTACTTGTGTTCGTACGAGGGTTGCCAGGGAAAATTTCCAAGTTTTGAAATCGAGTCGATGCCCTACGGTTTTCGCAAAACGACGATCGCAATTATTTGGGAAGTTAGATTTGGAAGTACCAGCGGAGGGATTTGTGCTCGAGGTTTTGAAGGTTTGAGCACAAAAGAGGAGCATATTTAAATGGCGAGAAAGAATTAAACGAAATCCGGATTGAAAACGACGCGAAACGAAATTTCGGAAAAAGTCCGATTTTGATTTTCAAATTTTTCACCGAGAAAACATACAAGAAAATAATTTATTTTTGCCCAAAATTTTACTTAAGTCTTCTCAAAATATTTTTCCAAATTTTCCATAATTTTTCCTAATTTTCTCTATTTTTCTTTTTCTTTTTCTTTTTCTTTTCCTTTTCTCTCGTGCCACTATTCATTGCCCACAAGGTGCTCGACCGGCGCTCGGGGAAAACAGGGGCGGCGGTCGGCGCTAGCGCGTGGGAAAAAAGGGGGACGACTCGGGGCTTACCGGCGACGGCGGCTCTTGGGGAAGCACAGCGAGTCTCGGGCGACTTCGGCACACGGCGGCGATGGTGGTGGCTCTCGGTTTTCGCGGCGGCGGCGCACGGCGGTTTGCGGCGGCGTCGGTGCTCGGGAGGGGAGGGACTAGAGAGAGAGAGAGGGCTAGGGACGGCGAGGTGGGGAAGTGGGGTTTTGCCCCGTTTTATAGCGGCGCGAGGGGAGGAGAGAAAGGGGCCGGTGCGGCGGCGCCACGCGCGCGCGAGAGGCGGGCCGGCGCACGGACGCGGGCGCGCACGGGGCCGGTTCAGGGCGGCCACGCGTGGCGCGGCTGGCGCGAGCCGAGTACGGCGGCGGCGCGTGGCGCGGGCGGGGTCCGGCGCGGCGCGGGCGCGCGAGGGCACGCACGCGGGGCGGGCCGGCGCGGTGGCGAACACGTGGCGGCGCGGTCGCGGGCGCGGAAGCGCGCGCGCGCGCGCGTAGTACGGCCACGCGACGCGCGGCGGTGCGGGCCGGGGCTTGGTACGGCGTCGAACGCCTGCTGAGCAATGAATAGTGCTTCTTTTTATTTTTCCCGATTTTCAATTCCAATTTCAATTTTCAATTTTTCCTTCACTCTAAAAATTCCAAAAATACATAGCATTCCCAAAATTTATTAAAAATATATTTTCAACTGTTCTCACCACTTTTTTTTTCCAAATAGATTTTTCATATTTATTTAATTCCCTTTTTCCTAATTTCCTAATTCACTATATTTTTTTCATTCCACAATTTTCCTTGATTTCATGTAAATCCCCTAAAATATTTTATCGTCTATTTCATTCCCTAATTAATCTTCCATAATCACCATTTAATATTCTATTTCTCAAATTCGTATTTTCATAAATCCGCATCCCTTTTCCGATTTTATTTTAAAATTGCCAATCTTGTATTTCGAAATTTTAGTCCCAACAAAATCCAAGCCATTCACGAACATCGAGGGGAATTATTCACAACTAAACTTATGTAACTGAGCTGGCAAATAAGAAGCAACAAACTCGAGAGAAAGGCAACAAGCAAAAGTTTTTGTAAGTTCCGATTTTTACGTTCCGATTTTAATTTCTTCGATTTTTAGGATGTTACACATGAGCTTTCGGGCTATAGTCTCGACAAACTCAGCATCCACCATCGGCCTTCGGGCAGTGGTCTTGCCAAGCTCACCGACTGCCATTAGCCTCCGGGCTATGGCCTTGCCAATGCAGCCGCCTGCCTTTCGAGCTATGGTTGGTCGGCTTCGCCGACCACCATCGGTCTCCGGGCGATGGCTTAATCCGAAGATGAATGAAAAATAGTACTTTAGGCTTGAACCTAGGCCCAGATGTACCATCCGATCCCAGGCTCAGGGGCTACACCTGGCAGGTGCACCTAGGCGGTGTACCCGCTGAAGCATGGTCAAGAGGCTTTGGGAACCCGCTGGAGTCTGCGACCTGGAAGAATTTAGACCCTAAGGTCGAATGTCCCATTCGACCTTAGGCTCGGGGGCTACAGCTAGCAGGTGCACCTAGGCGGTGCACCTACCAAAGCCTGATCAAAACGCTTTGGGAACCCGCTGAAGACGGTGACTAGGAAGAACTTGGACCCTAAGGATGGATTTCTCATTCATCCTTAGGATCGAGGACTGTTGTGGGGGGTGTCACCCCGGGGTAGTTCATAGAGCAGAGTTAAGGTCAGCTGAAATCAGACCGGGAATCCTCGGGACGAGGTCGGAAGTCCGACCTCCTCTTGGGGTCGGCCGCCCCGACCTCCCCCCAGGTCCGACCTTGGCGTTCCTTCTCGACCTCAGCTCATCAGCCCGACCTTAGATTTTCTCGGGAAGGAGGCTTGCTTTGCAAGGTTTGCAGAGGAGGCAAGGAGGAGAAAGCCTGGCAGAAGATGACGTCACCCAATAAGGCTGTGCAGAGGGTACCTGCAGAGGACGAATCCCAAGGCACGATAGAGCACGATATGCCCACGGCACGCAGGACCCAGGAGATCTCTATGTACTTTTTAGATATTGTTTGTACTTGCTTTTTAGTCTTTAGTCTTAGCTTTCTTGGCCCGCAAGTCCTCTTGTAACTGCCCCCGTGAGCTATAAAAGGGAGGGCAGGACGAACGGGTACAAGGATCGCTTTCTAAGAACTCTTCTCTGAACTCGAGTCTTTGGGAGCTAGATCCAATCCTTAGAGCCCCAAGAACTCTCTCCACTGTAATCCTTGTTCATACTCCACCCCAACAAAGAACACTGGACGTAGGCCTATTATCCTCCGGGAGGGCTGAACCAGTATAAACTCTCTTGTCTCATGGCTCATTTGGTACTCGAGTCGACCATTGGATCCATCGGTGAGACGCCTCGACCACTCTCTTTCACCTCCTTGGGTAACCCTCCTTGGAGGGCTGCCGACGATCCCGCCAATAGTCAGGGAAGGTGTGGGGAAAAGAGATGGAGTTCGTCGAGTTCGCCAACAAGTAGCACGACTTCTTCGAGGTGGCCCAAGTCCCGACGGCCCTCCTAATCTACACGACGATGACAGGGTTATTTTGGATCGGTGCCGTGGTGGAAGACGAAGAAGAAACGGCGATGAATGAAGCGGGTTGAAGCGGCTGAGGAGGAGCAAAGGAAGGTAGGGCAAGGAAGAGGAGGACGATGGCAGCAGACGACAGGGAGGAGGAGGATGGCGACGGATGGCAGCACATTTACGGATGGTGCTGCCGTGCCATCTCTTTTGTCGGACTTCATCTGGTCTTGTCGTCGCCAACCTCCGTGGCATGGTGCTACCGTCTTCCTTGTCGATGAGGATGTTGTCTCTCTGTCGAGAGAGATGGAGAGAGAGAGAGGAGAAAGGGAGAAAATGAGAGGAGAGTAAGATGACATGTGGACATATTTTTTTGTCTGTTAGTTAGCATGAGAGGACCCGGGTCTAACTGCCATATCAGCTAAACCAACCCTGCGTTAGAAGCTTATTTAACCCGGTTTAATATGATGGGGATTAAGATTTATTGCGTTCATGGAAGCTATTTAAATTCAACTTAAAAATGAGGGATGTACTCCTAGCGGGAATGGCCCAAAATACTCATGCGGCGGCGTTGCCATCTTCCTCCTCCCTCCTGTCCTCCGCCATCTCTCCCCACTGCGAGCAAGAGGAAGCCTGCGCCATAGACCAATTCTGCGATGGCATCTGCCGTCGGAGGTGGACGACAACGAGGTCCGTGGTCTCCAACAAGGACGTCGAGTTCTCAGGGGCAACGAGGGCCATGCCCGCGTGGTCGCTAGGCTCAACAGGAAGTCCATCGACAGATACGTCACCAGGATCACCAACAACGACGACGACGACGACGAGGTCAAGCGCCTCTATGATGACAACAACGAGCGCAGGAGGAAGGCAATTTGGTGGAGATCGACCGCGTCGACGCGCTCCCCGTCAAGACGCTGCAGGGGGGCTGGTCTACAACAATGGTATAGTCACCCAACATCCCATTCCCATGATGCCCTTCCATCGCTCTAGTTTTATCTGTTGTTATTCTGCTGCAGCATCAGTGCTCATTGATTTTTTGAAAGGAAAACAACACGAGACTATGCCATTTCATTCAATATAGAAGAAGAAAATAAAATTAAAGGGTTACGCGGAAGCTACGCTAGCCGAAAACAAAAATTTTCTACCGCGCAAACCAGGAACACTTGCAAGTAAGGGCCGATAGATCGTTACCGATTGGAGTGTGCGCGAGAAGCTTGACCAATCGGGGCTATCCGATCCGGAGCGGTGTAGGTGATTCTCCCAAGCCGACGAGTGATGCAGGGGGCAGCCGGTCGCCAATCAGCCGATTCGCAGATGCCGTAGCCGATCCGAGTCGTCCGACCGTGTTCTCGCGCCTTGCTCCGATGCGCCCGACCGCAGCCGATCCGAAGCCGATCAACGGCGCGCAACGTAGCAGCGCCTCTACCGTTATCCACAAGTCCGGGGACAAAACGCCGTACACCCGTGTGCTAGCACGTGATGCAAGGCTAGGGTTTGGCTCGAAAGTGGGGAGGGTTTCCGTGGAGATTGATCTCGGCGACTTCGTTGCACGCGATGCAATTGACGTGCCGCAGCTCTCCACCCCTCCCTCCTTTATATAGAGTTGGCCGCGAGACTAGTGGCCGATCGGGACTCTATTTTGAATCGGATCCTATCCGAATCTCACGAGTTGGCGCCCATACGTCGTAAGCCCATAGGACTCTATCCGATCGGATCCCTATCCGATCGAGCCGTATCGAGTCCAACTCGAATGCCTGTTCTTATCCCCTTAAGCGTGCGACCCCCGTAGGTTCAGGTACACTCGGTTTCGGCTATAGTCTAACTTAGCCGACCGTCGGCTCGAGTCCAACTCGGTGACACTGTCAACCGGCGTCTAGCAAGCACATATTGACACCATAGTATACAAGAATATAATATTGGCTCGAACCCGTAATGTGTACACAAATCCTTTTGCCTCACGATACCGTTAAGCTATAGGCAAGATGTATGCCATCCCTTCAACAGCCTAACCATTCACTCGAACCGTATTGGATTATCGTCCGTTGATTGACTCCTCAATCAACTTAGCATGACCATGCATTTCCATAATCCATTACCTCGAGGGGCCCGAGATATCTCTCCAAAGGAGGGGCAAATTCCATCTTGATCACTCACATCCCACTCCATGTTTCATAGCAAACCCAAAAACTACCTTTATAACTACCCGATTACGGAATAGCGTTTGGTAGTCCCAAAGTAGGCTACTACACATGTTGGAATCCATGGTGATCTCAGGTCTAAGGACTTTGTACCAACACTACCCGAGACCAAATAATGGCACATTAATTCCTGTAGTGTCTCATGGTGGGTCTATCCAACAATGTATTCTCCAACACATATGTGCATGTTTATTGATTTGGTATCTCCATACCCATGATCTATGAGACATGATCATCAATCAATAAACATGCCGATCTTAGAATCATATTTGTTCCAACAATATGACATATGATCGAGGATCGTTTAGAAATAGATTCATACATAAAGAGTCTCATAAATAAGTCACGTACTATTGATCAATACAAGATGTCTATTTCATGGAACCGAATAACACTTTATTCATAAATACATAAGCATTGACGTGATATCCAACATCTCCATGTTGCCTCTAGGGCATATCACTAACAATCTCCCACTTGCACTAGGGTCAACCATGTAAGTATCTAATACCCATTGCTCTTGTGTGCGCCTCATGCTTCGGTGAGGGAGAGGTTTTGTCGCGGATCGGCTATGTTGAGATCCGTGTGCACTTTGCATATCTTGACATCACCTTTGTCCACAATCTCGCGGATGAGATGATATCGCCGAAGTATGTGTTTGGACTTCGATGTGACCTCGGCTCCTTGGCTTGCGCAATGGCTCCACTATTGTCACAATAGAGAGACATTGGACCAGTCGTACTAGTCATCACACCAAGCTCGAAACGAATTTCTTGATCCAAATGCCTCCTTTGCGGCTTCCGCAAAGCAATGTACTCGGCCTCCGTTGTAGAATCAGCAACGAGTATCTTGCTTGGAACTCTTCCAGTGATCGCGCCTCCGTTCGGCGAACACGAACCCAGATTGCGATCTATAATCATCCTTGTCCTTTGGAAGCTAGCATCGGTGTAACCACTTACAACGAGCTCTTGTTCACCTCCATAGACTAGGAACATATCCTTAGTTCTTCTCAAGTACTTAAGGATATTCTTTACGGCATCCAGTGACCTTCACTGGATCTCGAGTATCCGCTCGTAGCACTCAAAGCGTACGAGACATCGAGCGTGTACAAAGCATGGCATACATGATGGATCCAATTGCCGAAGCATATGGAACCATACCCATCTTATTCCGCTCATCATGTGTCCGAGGACACCGATTCTTGCTAAGATTAATGCCATGTGACATGGGCAAGAAACCTTTCTTGGAATCATGCATGTTGAACCTTTTCAACACCTTGTCAATGTATGTACTTTGGCTTAATCCAATTAGCCTTTTGGATCTATCTCTATAGATCCGAATGCCTAATATGTATGCTACCTCCCCTAAGTCTTTCATGGAAAAACTATTTTTCAATGAAGACTTGATGGATTCTAGCATAGGGATATCATTTCCAATCAATAATATGTCATCCACATATAAGATTAGAAATACAATTGCGCTCCCACGACCTTTTGTAAACACAGGCCTCTTCTTCGTTTTTGATGAAACCAAACCCTTTGATTACTTCATCAAAACGAATATTCCAACTCGATATGCTTGCTTCAATCCATAAATGGATTTACGTAGCTTGCATATCTTTCCAGCGATTCTGGATCGACAAAACCCCGAGGTTGTATCATGTATACATCCTCGCTTAGGTTTCCATTTAGGAAAGCCGTTTTGACATCCATCGCCATATCTCATAATCGAAATATGCAGCAATTGCTAGGATAATCCGAATAGATTTAAGCATTGCAACGGGCGAGAAGGTTTTATCATAATCAACTCCTTGAATCTGTTTAAAACCTTTCGCCAATCGCGCCTTATAGATGTGAATATTTCCATCCATATCGGCCTTTTCTTAAAAACACATTTACACTCAATGGTTTTGACACCATCAGTGGATCAACCAAGTTCCAAACTTGATTGTCATACATGGATTCTATTTTGGATTTCATGGCTCCAAGCCACTTGTTGGAATCGGGTCCCACCATCGCTTTCTCATAGGTCTTAGGCTCATCGTTGTCCAACAACAATATATCACGTTGTTCCGCACTGTGTACACGCTCGGTGCACGACGTGATCTTTCGACTCCGTGGGGTGGTGTATCTACAACCGGTGGCGCAACACTTTGCTCCTCCTGTTGTGGTTCCGTGGTCGCGAAACGTTTTCGGTGTTTCTTGAACTTCTTCAAGATGCACCCTGCTCCCACTAACCCTTCTTGAAAGAAACTCTTTCTCCAAGAAGACACCGTGTCGGGCGACAAACACTTTGCCTTGTTCCCGATTATAAAAGTAATATCCCTTAGTTTCCTTAGGATAGCCCACAAAGAAGCACTTGTCGATTTGGGTGTGAGCTTGTCGAGTAAACGTTTTACATAAGCTTCGCATCCCCAAATTTTGAGAAAAGACAAACTAGGGGGTTGCCCTGTCCATATCTCATATGGTGTCTTTTCAACCGACTTAGATGGAACTCTATTTAGTGTGAGCGCAATTGTTTCAAGAGCATATCCCCGAAGGATAACGAAAGATCACTTTGGCTCATCATCGACCGCACCATGTCCAACAAGGTGCGATTTCTCCGTTCGGACACCCCATTCGATTGTGGAGTTCTGGCGGAGTCAAGCGTGGAACAATTCCACAATCTTTCGATGATTACCAAACTCTTGGCTCAAGTATTCCCTCCACGATCGATCGTAGAAACTTGATTGTTTTCCCTAAATGATTCAGTACTTCATTCGGAATTCTTTGAACTTTTCAAAGGATTCGGACTTATGCCTCATTAAGTAGATATAACCATATCTACTAAAGTCATCGTAAAGGTAATGAAGTGCGATAACCACCTCGGCCGTTGAGCTCATTGGTCCACATACATCGGTATGTACGAGTGCCAACAAGTCACTTGCTCTTTCACGTGTCCCGTGAAAGGTGCCTTTGTCATCTTACCAAGTAAACAAGACTCACATGTCTCAAATGATTCAAAATCAAAAGAGTGAAGCAATCCATCCTTATGGAGCTTCTCCATGCGTTTCGATTTATATGGCCTAAGCGACAATGCCGGATAAACGTGGAGTTTATATCATTAGAGAGTTGCCTTTCGTATTAATGTTATAGATGGGAGATGCTTCAAGATTCAAAACGTATAATCCATTCACCAATGGAGCATGAAAATAGAACATATCTCGAGATATATTGAACAACCATTGTTCATTGATCTAAAATCATATCCTTCCGCTTGCAAACATGAAGCGGAAATAACGTTTTGACATAGTGTTGGAACACAATAACAATTATTTAATTCCAAAACTAATCCTGAAGGTAGATGAAGTGGTACGGTCTTGCGACAAGAACGTAGCAACGCTTGCTCCATTGCCGACGCGCAGGTTCACCTCTCCCCTTCTCAAGCCTCTACTTCTTCTCATTCCCGCAACGATTTGCAAATATGAGCTACCGATCCGGTATCAAATACCCAAGAGTCAGTAGGTGAAGTAGCAAGATTAATGTCTATAACATTAATACCGGCGTAAGTCGTACTTTGCTTCTTTTTGAGATCCTCCATGTACTTCTTGCGGTTCCTCTTTCGGTGGCTGTCTCCTTGCAATAGAAGCAAATGGCATCGATGCCGCCGACCCCTTCTTGCCCTTCTTTGCATTGAAGGCACTCGCGATCTCATCGGAGTTAACTTCCTCTTGGTGCAAAGCTTCTTGACAGTGGTTTGCGCTTAGCCTTCGCATCATCATCACATAATGACCGTTTTTCGGATACTCTCCTCATTGTCTTTAGCATCCCATGCAATTCAGCCAAGGTCCTATCCATATTGTTCATGTGATAATTTAATATGAATGGCTCGAAGCTCGGAGGGAGCGACCGGAGAATCACATCGTAGCCAACTCTTGGCTAAGGGAAAACCCAGTTTTCCGGACTCTCAATGTAGCCAATCATCTTTATCACATGCGGACGACGGATTCCTCTCAACAAGCTCGCACGCAAACAAGGACTTTGAGGTGTTGAACCTCTCGGCCCGAGCTTGGTTCTCAAACATGCCACGCAGCCCCGAATAATAGCGTGAGCATCGTTGCTCTCATATTGCTTCTAAAGCTCGGGGACATTGTAGCAAGCATGAGACAACTTATATCTAGGGCATCATTAGTGTGCTTCTCATAAGCCCTCCGTGGTTGCAAGTGGCATTATTGGGCAAATCCTCGGGATAGGGTACTTCAAGAACGTACTCCTTACGCTCTTGCTTGAGAACAATTCTCAAGTTGCGATACCAATCCATAAAGTTTGTTCCATTTAATTTTTCTTTTCGAGAATAGATCGCAAATTAAAGGTACTGGGTGTAGTATTAGCCGCCATTTATTCTACAACAGAAAAAGCAAAGTTTAGCACAATGTTTATGCTATGTCTATTGTTAAACAATTTAACATTAGACTCCTATTACGTATTTTTCACCTTCCCTCTAGGTTACGTATTGGGTCAAGATCCACATGTTAATTAATTTTCTAGTGAGCTTTGGCATCACTGCTAGAAAATTAGTAACATCGATAAGCAACACCTTGCTAATCACATCTCTATGTGACTCTTGTTGTTGGTGTGGCATCTCCATGCCCCGGCGCCAACCTATGCCCCAAGGCCCAAAACTGTTTTGATAGCCTTGTTAAGTAAACCAAATGCTCCCGCATGTATATGTTCGACATATACCCCCTCGTGTTGTGATAGAGAATGACACTCTGCTTTGGCGGACCCACCATTGACGAGCATAACGGTGACGGGTGCAACATTTGGAAGGGCATCATTACTACTTAATTTTGCGAGGATGCTATACTATCAAACAAACATATCACATATGAAAGCAAGAAGAATAGCATATAGTGAAATAGTATGGCCCCCTTCACATGGTGATCTCCATCTCCATGCCGGTGTACAGGATCTCCATCTTCATCACTGTTCTTTTGAGTGCCGAATGCTTGATTTCTTCAAACTAAGCTACTACTATAGAAGCTCTAATTGAAGATTACATCGACTCGCAGGTCGTGAAAGAATATTACAAGCATTGCACGTATGAAAGAATATTACAGGGATTGCACATATGAAAGAATATTACATGCATCACATGCATCTCATACATCTCATACATACAATAGGGCCATACCATCTCAAAGCATTCTCTGCAAAAACAAGTTAGGCGTAGAAACGTTTTCTACTTATCGCAGAGCTACGACATCGAGACGACCTATAAGGGGGGTACGCTTACGGAAACCATGTTGGCATAATCATATTATGCTGTCCCGATACACTATCAAAGGAGATGGTTTGCGTAGGCGCGAGGCAGCTAACAAGATCGGACTACGAGATAGCTTCGGCATAATCACATTATACCGTTCCGATACACTATCAAGGAACGCTATCTCGAACCCAACTCAAACCGAGTCATATGGAAATTGCTTCGATGTAATCACATTAAGCAAGATTAGCTCTGATACCACTGAAGGGTTACGCGGAAGCTACGCTAGCCGAAAACAAAAATTTTCTACCGCGCAAACCAGGAACACTTGCAAGTAAGGGCCGATAGATCGTTACCGATTGGAGTGTGCAGCGGAAACCAATCGGGCTATCCGATCCGGAACAGTGTAGCCGATTCTCGCAAGCCGACAGCCAGGATACGGGACCCGATTCGCCAATCAGCCAATTCGCAGATGCCGTAGCCGATCCGAGTCGTCCGACCGTGTTCTCGCGCCTTGCTCCGATGCGCCCGACCGCAGCCGATCCAAAGCCGATCAACGCGCGCAACGTAGCAGCGCCTCTACCGGTATCCACACGTCCGGGGACAAAACGCCGTACACCCGTGTGCTAGCACGCGATGCAAGGCTAGGGTTTGGCTCGAAAGTGGGGAGGGTTTCCGTGGAGATTGATCTCGGCGACCCATTTGCATGCGATGCAATTGACGTGCCGCAGCTCTCCACCCCTCCCTCCTTTATATAGAGTTGGCCGCGAGACTAGTGGCCGATCGGGACTCTATTTTGAATCGGATCCTATCCGAATCTCACGAGTTGGTGCCCATATGTCGTAAGCCCCATAGGACTCTATCCGATCGGATCCCTATCCGATCGAGCCGTATCCGAGTCCAACTCGAATGCCTGTTCTTATCCCCTTAAGCGTGCGATCCCGTAGGTTCAGGTATACTCGGTTTCGGCTATAGTCTAACTTAGCCGACCGTCGGCTCAAGTCCAACTCAGCCGATGCCGTCAACGGCGGCGCCTAGCAGCACATATTGACACCATAGTATACAAGAATATAATATTGGCTCGAACCTGTAATGTGTACACAAATCCCTTTGCCTCATGATACCGGTTAAGCTATAGGCAAGATGTGTGCCATCCCTTCAACACTTAACCATTCACTCGAACCGTATTGGATTATCCGCGTTGATTGACTCCTCAATCAACTTAGCATGGCCATGCATTTCCATAATCCATTACCTCGAGGGGCCCAGAGATATCTCTCCAAAGGAGGGGCAAATTTCATCTTGATCACTCACATCCCACTCCATGTTTCATAGCAAACCCGAAAACTACCTTTATAACTACCCGATTACGGAATAGCGTTTGGTAGTCCCAAAGTAGGCTACTACACATGTTGGAATCCATGGTGATCTCAGGTCTAAGGACTTTGTACCAACACTACGAGACCAACTAATGGCACATTAATTCTGTAGTGTCTCATGGTGGGTTCTATCCAACAATGTGTTCTCCAACACATATGTCCATGATTATTGATTTGGTATCTCCATACCCATGATCTATGAGACATGATCATCAATCAATAAACATGCCGATCTTAGAATCATATTTGTTCCAACAATATGACATATGATCGAGGATCGTTTAGAAATAGATTCATACATAAAGAGTCTCATAAATAAGTCACGTACTTATTGATCAATACAAGATGTCTATTTCATGGAACTGAATAACACTTTATTCATAAATACATAAACATTGACGTGATATCCAACATCTCCATGTTGCCTCTAGGGCATATCACTAACAATAACCCCTAGGGGCAGGAAAAATAAGGAAAAAGTACAAGGCGGTGTAGCTAGACAAAGTTCGGTAGGAGCTCTCGCATCCGCTTAGCGCCAGCTAGCATCCACAGTATGGCCTTGTCTTTGATTTTGGTAAGAAGATAACTCCGTCGTGGATCCCTTATGCTCAAAAATCCGCTGATTTCTCTCTTTCCAAATTTTCCACACGACGAGGAGGATGAGAGTGTGCAATCCCTTCTTAGGTACTCCTCTTGTGTTTGCCCGACTTCCCCACCACTCCAGTACCGACTGGGCAACCTCCCAGCACGCAGGTTCGAGTTGAGGGCTTCCCACCCAGCTTGCCATGGAGGACCAAAATTTTTTTGAGTAGCGATATTCTACGATGAGGTGAAGTGTTGTTTCTTGAACAGTCTTGCACAGGGGGCAGACTTCGTTGTTTCGCCGGCCCTTAGCCTCCAGCCTGTCTCAGGTCCACACCCTGTTTTGGATGATAAGCTAAGTATGGACTTTGCATTTTCCTAGTGTCCAAACCTTCCATATGATCGAGTCGAAGGTGGAGTTGGGAGCTCTCAGGCATTGTGCTTGGTAGGCTGAAGACGCCGAGTATTGTCTATGACTGGTGAGCTCCCACTGCTCATTGATTGAATTATTAGTCAAATGCCAATGCCTAATCATCAACGATTGCAATCGGAATGGTGCCTTTAGGATGTAGATGATTGGAATAAACTGTAAAAGTGAAAGAAAGAACAATCTAGCTCCAAATGTAGTTACCATGTGGATGAGTACTAAAACGAATTACTCAGTACATTGAGCCTAGTCTTTCGGCTTTGCCATTTGCAAATTATGCATTCTCGTGAACCTGGTTGACTGAATTGGAGATGGGAGCTCAGCTGTAATCCAACATTCTTTTTCTAGGAAAGACCTAAATTGTTGCACTTATCCATCTATGGCCACTTCTCCATTTTTTTAAATAAAGGACCAATTAATATTAGTTTGTACAGAACTGGCTTTAATGATATTTGCTTCCTACAATAATTATCAGTTCACTGTAACAGAAAGATCATGGCAAGACCTTGTCCAATGAGAGATATAAGGTACAAGTAGGTTTCTGTGGATGTTAATTTTTATTAAACACACTAGAACCTATATGCATCAGTTTCTATGGCTAACATCCACAATGAGAGATATATGGCTAACGATGCCATTTGAAGCTAAAAGATGACTCGTTTATTTGCCCATGCTACTTGGTATTATTCTACTCACATAACATATTTGTATTGACATGCAGCCAAGAAAGCGAGATTTGGTGACAGTTCTAATGATGTTGAATCTAAATCTGAAGATAAAGGAGCAGATGCCAAACATACTATTCAAAAGAAAGAACGGAAGGCAAAATCTGAAAGCAAAAAGGGAGACAGTAAATTCCAAAATGTGCAAGCTCAAACTGAATCTCCAAATGGAAAGTTGCAGTCAAAACGCTGGTATTACGGTATTACCTTATGCTCCTTTTTGCTTCACAGAGAAACTCATTTTTCAATGAGCCTTTTGCTCATGATACATAATGTTAGTACATGCTCAGAAGACAGCTGTATCAAACTCCTTGCTTTGGCGTTTAAGTGTTTGTACAGTTGTACTATATGATAGCACAAAATATTAAATGATTTAGCCCTGTTTGATTGCCACTTCGTCAGTATGGAGGTATACATCATCTTTGATCAACATATAGCCAGGCCCAGAGATATGATTTGACTGTATCATACATGAATTAGCTCAATGCTATCGGGCTTACTTTGTTTGTTGACATGATTTTTTTTTGAAGAAAACAGCACGAGAATGTGCCTTTTCATTAAATATATTGAGAAAAAAATATAACCCCTAGAGGCAAATAAAAGGAGAATGCTAAACTATTATGTACACTATACAAGGTATGATATAAGCTCATGTAGTCGCTTAGTGCCCTCCAAAGCCCACGTTCTAGCTTCTTCCATAATTTTCGCGAGCAAGTACGACGTTGTGGCCTCTTTGTGCTCAAATATCCGTTGATTTCTTTCCTTTCAGATTTTCCAAACAACAAGAAAAATAAGGGTGCACGGCCCTTTCTTAGGGATGCCAGCTGTATTTGCTAGTTTCTCCCATCTGTCTTTGACCGACTGTGCAGCCTCCAATTGCCCAGGCTCAAGCTGCTGGTAGCCCACCCATACAGCCATGAGGCTCCATATCTTTTTTTTATCTGTACCTAGCAACAAGATGCAAGGCCGTTTCATCTTCTCCTCGGCAGAGTGGGCATCGGCTGTTGTTTTGTCAACCCTTGGTCGCGAGCCAGTCAAATGTCCATATCCTGTTCTAGATGATAAGCCAGGCGTGAAATTTGCATTTTTTCAGCGTTTAGGCTCTCCAAATTAACAAGTCAAAGGTTATGTTGGATGCCCTAAAACACTGTGCTTTGTACGCCGACGAAGCCGAATAGTGCCCATCACTTATGAATTTCCATGCAATTTAGTCAGGTTTCTTCTAGTCCAGTTGCATGCCACGAACCGCAGTCCATAACACTAGACCAAATGGTATGGAAGTGTGAATAAAGACATAATACATATGAGTTATTAATTATACGGCCTAGTTATACTAGAATGAATGCCATGCAAGCAACTGACCAGAAAATAGGCATGCTTGTAAAATATCAAGTCAATTCTTAAAACAAAAACTGGACCCACTACTTCAACCCTTTAAGATCCTTAAATCAATATGTTACTGCTCTGGTTGACAGGAAAAGGTGAAGAAGGAACTTTCAGCTGAGGAATTATTTGAAAAAAAGAAGGCTCAGCTGGCTGAAATCAGGATGTCTATGCTTGAAGATCCTGTATCGAACATTAGGTCTCTGATTGATTTGTTAAATATATGCTATGATGAAGACCAGAAGGTTGTTAAACTTGGTCTGATGTCCTCGCTTGCTGTGTTCAGGGATATTATTGCTAGGTATCTGATGATTGATTTTCCATTTGATTCTTTTAACTTATCGAGGTGTCTTTCTCATTGTGCTTTATTCTTTGTTTTCTGCAGTTACCGGGTTAGAGCATCCCCAACAGAATCTCACAAATTGATTTCAAAAAAGAGAATATACACTACTGAAGAAACCATCATTGGTTGAAGTGGCAAAAACCACAGTAGTCCCGGTTTGAGTTGCACCCGGGACTAGAGATGATCTCTAGTCCCGGTTTAAAAAGTCTACGGATTTCTAGGAACATTAGTCCCGGTTCGTGTCACGAACCGGGACTAAAGATCACCTCTAGTCCTGGTTCAAATGTTGTCGAGTCGTCGAACGCCGGGCACCTTTAGTCCCGGTTGGTAACACCAACCGGGACTAGAGATGCTACCTCTAGTCCCGGTTGGTGCTACCAACCGGGACTAAATATGCCTGGCGCTCTGACAGGTTCTGACAGCTTCTGACACCATCTTTAGTCCCGGTTGGTAACACGAACCAGGACTAAAGATGCTATTTTTTGTCCCGGTTGAGTTTACCAACCGACGCTAAAAGATAATTTTGATCTTTAGTGCCGGTTGGTAAAACCAACCGGGACTAAAGATGGCTTGCTTTTTATACTATTTCTTCCTCCTCTAGCCCGAGCCTGCTACACTTGTCTTCAAAGTTTTTCTCTAGCTAGAGGGGAGGTGCTGCCAAAATTTTTTGTGATTTTATTTTGGTGATAATACACAAATCTTTGCTATCTACAAGGTTAGCAACTTCTTCCTCTTATGATCTATGCTTAGCACTTTGTATTTTACGGTTGTTTTCTATACATTAATCATCTCTAGATTTTTTTTAAACATGAGGAGAGAGAAAATTTGTTTGGACTAATTATTTTGCTAAGCACATTATATTGGGTTGAGAAAAAAGTTGGGGAAAATAAAGAGGAAGAAAAGTAAGCTTAGCACGTCACAGTTATAGGAATTTAGTCCGTACAATTTTATCTCAAAAATATTTATGAAAAATGATGAGAGAGAATCTTTTGGAGAAAAAAGTTATAAAATAGATGACAAAGGACCTTTTAAAATAGATGCAAAATAATTAATTAATTTTATGCTTATCACTTTAAAAGACCTTTTTAAAATAATTCTATTTTTTTAGAACAACACATTACGTATATTGGATTAGTATATAATAATTGTCTGATTATATACATATAAGTATTGATGTTATATTGAAATGATTTGAATTTCGTGGAATTTTCTTACGATTTTTGTGCATTCCACTTGTAGATGGATCGGCAATGGATGTACAACGCGGATCGACGGTCGAGAGAGTTTATTCAAGGCGTCCATTATTTTTGAGTGTGGCCGATGCCAACAAGCATAAGGGTTTCATACGTTGTCCATGTAAAAAGTGCAAAAACGAGAAGGAGTATTCTACATCAAGAATTATTCATGCTCACTTGTTTCGTCGGGATTCATGGCTCACTACAATTCTTGGACATCGCACGGAGAGGTGGGGGTTGCAATGGAAGAAGATGAAGAAGACGACGACAACATTCCGGACGTGGTCAATACGGTGGGTTTGAAGAGAATACGGTGGGCGAGGCGGGCGGGGATCCTGAAGAAAACGACGGTGCCGATGACCTTGGTCGAGATGTTGCGCGATGTACGGGGGCTGCGAAGGCGTAAAGGAAGTGCAGAAATTGGAGCGTATGTTGGTGGACCACAAAAGGTCCTTGTACCCTGGCTGTGAACAGGGGCACAAAAAGTTAGGTACCACGCTGGAATTCTTACAATGGAAGACCAAAAATGATGTCAGTGACAAGGCATTTGGCGAGTTACTAAAACTCATGAAGAACATTCTTCCAGAGGGAAACGAATTATGAGAATCAACGTACGAGGCTAAGAAGTTAGTCTGCCCTCTAGGACTGGAGGTACAAAAGATACACGCATGTCCTAACGATTGTATCCTCTACCGCAGTGAGGAGTACGAGAACCTAGAAGCATGTCCGGTTTGTAAAGCACTTCGATACAAGATCAGACAAGATGATCCAGGCGAAGTTGACGGACGGCCCTCGAAGAAAAGGATTCCTACTAAGGTGATGTGGTATTTTTCTATAATACCACGGCTGAAGCATCTATTCAGGAACAAGGAGCATGCAAGAATGATGCGTTGGCACGCGGAAGAACGCCTACAAGACAGCATGCTGAGACATCCCGCCGATGGGTCACAATGGCGAAACATCGACAGAACATTTGAAGACTTCGGCGAGGATGCACGAAACCTAAGGTTCGGCTTAAGCACAGACGACATGAATCCTTTTGGAGAGATGAGCAGCGGGCATAGCACTTGGCCTGTGACGATGTGTATCTACAACCTCCCGCCTTGGCTATGCATGAAGCGGAAGTACATTCAGATGCCGGTTATTATTCAAGGCCCGAAGCAATCTGGTAACGACATCGATGTGTACCTGACACCGCTGATCGAAGATCTAAAACTGCTATGGAATAAAGAAGGTGTTCCCATGTGGGATGAAGATAAACAGGAACAGTTTAAACTACGAGGGTTGTTGTTTGTTACCATCAATGATTGGCCTGCACTTGGCAACCTATCCGGACAGTCAAACAAGGGGTACAACGCTTGCACCCTGTATGGATGAGACCGAGTGTACGTACCGAAACATTGTAAGAAGGTAGTGTACATGGGCCATCGTCGCTTTCTCTTTGCGCAAGCCACCCTGTCCGGAGAAAAGGGAAACATTTTGATCAAAGCGGACCATCGTTCTAAACCAAAGCATCGCAACGAAAAGGCCGTGTTTGCCATGGTGAAAGACCTCAAAGTAGTATTTGAAAAGGGACCCGACAACCAATCTATAGCAAGTGAAGGTGGTCACGCGGCGATGTGGAAGAAGAAGTCAATTTTTTGGGAGTTGCCCTACGGGAAGTCTTGGACGTCCGCCACGCAATCGACGTGATGCACCTCACCAAGAACCTTTGCGTAAACTTGCTTGGCTTCCTAGGTGTATACGGAAAATCAAAAGATACACTTGAGGCACGTAACGATCTGAAACATATGGCACAACGCGACGGCCTTCACCCGCAACCAAAGGATAAAGGAGCCCAATACTTAAGTCCGCCGGCTACACTCGAGCGAGCAGAGAAGGAAATAATGTTTGAATGCGGAGAGCATCAAGGTACCGTCTGGATACTCCTCGAATATAAAGGGAATAATAAGCACGAAGGATAAGAAGTTCACAAATCTAAAGTCCCATGACTGCCACATGCTGATGACACAGCTGCTTCCCGTTATAATTCGAGGTATCCTTCCCGATAATGTCCGGGCAACAATAACAAAGCTATGTGCTTTCCTGAACGCAATTTCACAGAAGATCATCGATCCAGACAAACTAGAAGACTTTCAAAATGATGTGGTCCACTGTCTTGTCAGCTTTGAGATGATCTTTCCGCCTTCCTTCTTCAATATCATGACACATCTCCTATGCCACCTTGTCAAAGAGATCCGTATCCTCGGTCCGGTATTCCTACACAACATGTTCCCCTTCGAGAGGTATATGGGCGTTCTAAAGAAGTACGTTCGTAACCGTTCGCGTCCGGAGGCCAGCATCGCCAATGGATATGGAACAGAGGAGGTGATTGAGTTTTGCGTCGACTTTATGAAGACCTCCGTCCCATCGGGGTGCCTGAATCAAGCCATGAAGGTAGACTACGGGGGAAGGGAACTCTTGGAAGAAAGGCAATAATGAACATAGACAATGACTTGTACAGGAAAGCACATTGGACCGTGCTGCGACAATCTTCATTGGTGGCTCCTTACATCGAGGAGCACTTGGCGATTGTTCGCTCAGAAAACATCGGTAAGACGGATGCCTGGATTACACGCCATCACATCGATGCATTCCCTACTTGGCTACGACATCGTCTCATGGGCAACGCGAGCATTGAGCAACAACTAGCCTTCTTGGTGAGGGGTCCATCTTGCTCGATCACCACATTCCAGCATATGAAATCAATGGGTACACATTTTACACACGGGCCCAAGACTTAAAGAGCACAAATCGGAACGCGCTGTCCGCATCGATGCCGTGGGATACGACGTACGGCTAGCACATATTACGGCAGCATCGATGACATATGGGAGCTGGACTATGGACCTCTGAAGGTCCCTCTGTTTCGGTGCCAGTGGGTTAGGCTTGGTGGTGGAGGCGTAACCATTGATGCCAGTGGGATGACAACGGTCGACCTGAGCAAGGTTGGATACTCAAACGAACCTTTCGTACTCGCCAATGATGTACGACAAGTTTTCTATGTCAAGGACATGGCTAGCAAATCAAAGAAGGGGAAAGGGTCCGATGAGCCAAAGCGCCACGTGGTTCTCCCAGGCAAAAGGAAAATCGTGGGAGTCGAGGATAGAACTGACGAAGATTACGATCAGTTTGACGGGCAACCTCCGTTCACGATGGCGGTTGACCCGAGTATACTCCTATCAATTGATGACACCCCTTACTCACGCAATGATCATAACGAAGGAATAATTGTGCGGAGAAAGTACGTGAGGACAAATATTACATAGCTAAATTTATGTATGGACGATGTAAATTAAATTGAATCATTGAATATTATCCCTGTCTTCCACTTGACCTTATTCAAGATCTATAATTACATCAAGAACCTTGGTACGTACTATCCATAGAATAGGGAATTATATATAAATACCTGATCTTTTACTAAAACACCATGTTAATTATATATAAACATATGTTAATTATATATGAATATAAAATATATTAACATATGAACATTATAATTATACATGAATATAAAATACAATAGAATAGGGCATTATAATAATTAGTCTCGGTTTGTTAAAAAACCGGGACTAGAGGTGAATTTCATTGGGCGGAAAAACATCTTTAGTCCCGGTTTGAGCCATCAACGGGACTATTGATGTCGACCGACCTGCGCCACGTGGCTGCCCGCAATCTTTTGTCCGGTTGGTGGATTCAACCGGGACAAAAGATATGATCTTTACTCCCGGTTGAAGCCACCAACCGGGGCAGACATCTTTGCTCCCGGTTGGTGGCTTCAACCGGGACTAATGTTTGTATTGTTGTCCCGGTTGGAGCCACCAACCGAGAGTAAAGGATCTTCTGCGGTTGTTGGATTCAACCGGGACAAATGACGCCGTGACTATATATAGCAAGGGCCTCTGGGATCCAACACTTAGCCGTTTTTGCACTTCGGAACCGCATCGTCTTCGTCGCCGTCGCCGAGCCCCGGAGTCGATGCCGCGGCACGCCGTCTCCGCCGTCTTCGTCGCCGGAGGACCTCCGCTCCGCCGTCTTCGTCGCCGTCGTAGGTTAGCGCCGCCGCGCCCTAAGATTTCTCGACATTATGCGCTAGGGTTTGGCCGCCGTCGACGCCATCGCCATCGCGGCCATCGTCGCGGTCGCCGTCGCCGCCGCCCCTCCCCACGCCACCCAGTCCCCTTGCGCGCCTCCCCACGGCCCCGAGCCGGCCGGCCCCTAAACCCTAAACGGCGCGCGCCGCGCCTCCACTCCACGCCGCCGCCGCCGCACTCGTGAGTGTTAATGAATTTTGAGTATATGTGTATTTTGAATATATGTGTATTTTGAATATATGAATTTTGTATGTATGGGTATTTTGAATATATGATTTTTGTATGTAAATGGACTGTTATATGTAAATGGACTGTTATTAGAGTTCTTGAGAATTTTGAATATTGAATATGTATTTACATATGAAATTTGAATGTTTCTGGGAATTGTGAATTTTGTATTTTTGAACGAACGAGAACGCTAAAATCAACAAATGGTCGTGAAACGAACGAACGGACGAACGAACGAACGAGCGAGTGTTCGTTCGTTCGTTGGTCGTGGACGGACGGACGTTCGCGAACGGACGAACGAACGTGGACGAACGGACATCTCCTTTCCTCAATTTTTCATTTCCTCTCCAATGATATAACCGAATAATTTTTTTTCAGAACTCTTTGATTAAGATCTCAACCCACAACAATCAAATGGCGGATTGTAACGAGGAACAGCTTCTCCATGATGAGATCGCACGAGGAACAGAGGTTTACAACGAGGAGGGGAATGAAGATACAAATCAATACCTCAACGAGGAGGGGGACGTGCAGGGGAACGATGAGGAGAATGAGGGCTTCGCCTCCGCCTCCGCCTCCGCCTCCGCCTCCGCCTCCGCTGGACAGAAGAGGGCACGCGGGCAACGCGGTCTCAACAAGCGCATAGAGGGTCGACATGTCATAAAGGAGGTAGAATCTGACGGTCGCCCTATTGCCCCAAAGGACGCCGCAAGGAAGTTTGTGGCGCACAGTGGATGGGTGGTGAGGGATCACGTGCCCGTAAGCGTTGCCAACTGGAGGCGATCAAGGACAGGAGGAGATGAGCAGAGCTATCTCCCAGACTTAGAGAAAGAAATGTTGTGGACTACAATGCTGCAAATGTTCACCATCCCAGACTCACAACAAGCAAGGGTCAAGGAATGGACGTTAAAGAAAATGGCAGAGCTCTTCAGGAACTACAAAAAAGAGTTACACAAGAAATATATCTGAAGGGCCGGACCCGACTTTGACAAGTTCCGAAGCTCGAAGATCATTAGGATGCTTTTGTTGAACATAAGACTGGGAAGAAGCACAAGCTATCATAGAAAAGAACAAGGCCAATGCAGCTAAAAAGAAATACCATCACAAGCTTGGGTCGCGGCTATAAGAAAGCAATGGAGAAATGGGAGAAAATGGAAGCCGACCTTGAAGCGCGAGGTATCGTTCCGGGCACAACCACCTGGCGAACGAGCAAAGCACTGCTTTTATGCTCACGGCGGCTCACTTAATCCCGTCGATGGCACAGTTATCTTTGGTGATGAAATTCAAGAAGCCGGATGGAGGTTAGAGGAAGCGCAGCAGGCCACTTCCTCGGGCACGTTCAGGCCCGACAGAGAGAAGGACGAGCTAACGCTCGCCCTCCAAAACCCATAGCACCCGGGGCGAACGCGAGGAAAAGGCGTCGTCCCCTGGAAATACGTGTTCCAAGCTGACGTCGACACATATAAGAGCCGAATGAGGTCAAAGCGAGATAACGATGCGAGGTTCGCTGAGATGGAAATGAGGCTCTCGTAGATTGATCAGATTGTGGACGAAAGGCTGGCCATAAGGTTGGCAGAGGAGCGGAGCCATTGGGTTAGCCAACAGCTGGCTCCAGCAACAGCCGCTCAACTACAGCAGCAGCGCAGTAGCTGCGCTTCAATTGGAAATGAAGGCGATTTAGCCCCACAAGCTGAATCGGGTCCGCCATGCCCCGTTGATGACATCACACAACGAACACCATGTGAGCTGCACATTCCGCTAAAGAACATAACAATAAAGGTATGTTCGTACTTTTATGTTGTACGTATATTTCGTTGAATAACTTGTCAATCAATTCATTACTAACTAATAAACAATCTTCTCGAACAGGTCGCGTCGGGCATGGCCATTCCAGTAGAACGAGACGGCACCTACCACTCCCGACCCGTTCCACCTGCGTACTCGAAAGTTGAAATTGAACAGGTGGAACGAGGCTATGAAGATCTCGAGCTGGATATTGCCGAAGGAGACGAGGAGCTGACGCTAGGAGAAACAGCTAACGGAATATTTCTCTGGAGGAAGATCTTCATAATATTCCCCGGACGTGGGTCGTCTCCTCCGTCTCCACGTGGGCCGTCTCCTCCGTCTCCACGTAGGCCGTCTCCTCCGCCTCCTTCACCGCCTCCGCCTCCTCCACCTCCTGCGTCGCCTCCACGAGCACCGACTCCTAAACGGTCGTCTCCAACTCCACCACCTTCTCAGACTCCTCCGTCGCCACAACGAGCACCGACTCCTAAACGGACAACATCTCGAGCCACGCGATCAAGGTCAACCAGCAGTGGACCAAGAAGCAAGAGGCCTAAACTTGACCCGCTCCCACCAGCCCCAAAGAAAACGGCGTACGACATGACTCCAGAGGAGCTGCACGAGGCTGTCCAAGCTGAAGTCAAGGCCCACTTCAGAAAGAAGTCTCCTGAGAAGCCTCCTGAAATCCCCCAGGAGACCAAGGACTTCTTCAAGAAGACGTACCTAACGCCACAGCCTAAACCGCAACCTCAACCACAGTCCGACTACGACAGGACTATTCGGAAGGCTGCTGTCAAGGCGAAGAGAACGGGCAAAGATGTACCCCAGTTCAGTGTTCCAAATATCAGATCAGACTTAAGACAATTTATGGAATCTGCTGGAATTTCAATGGATCAATTACACGGTCGTGCTCCCCTGGCGAAGGCTCCGCTGAAATACAAGTTCAAACTTGGAAAGCCTCTTGTAAGGCCAGATCAAGTGAAAAAGCTACAAACACAGATGTACCGCTTTCACAAGTGGTACATGCAAGAATCCAGCAAGGGTGGAGAGATGGTAACGGGCAAATATTCACAGTACTATTTCGTCGATGGAGGTGACGACTTCTATATCCGATTTGAAGATATATTCGACCTCTACCAGCTTGATTCCATCGACGTCTCACTTCTAGCCACGCGGGCTTTGTAAGTTTCGTTCTGTTATTTCGTTTTTTACCTTCTTGTATTTAGCTGACTAAAATTCTTTTTAACCGTTGTAGAATGGCGATGCAATACTGCAACATGCATGACTGTAGCAAACATGGATTCATGGATCCACGCAAAATCAACGGCGTATTGGTTGATCATTTTCCTGATCCAACACTGGACAACATTTACAAGTCGCTGGTGATAAACCACTATCGGTCATTTATCCTTCTGCCCTACAACACTGCGTAAGTATTTTCTTCCTTCTGTACCGATTTCAATTCCGTATGCATACATAAATTTTTCATATGTGTCATCTAAACCACTTTGCAAATTCCGCTGGGTTCTATTAGTAATTGACATGGATAACTCGCGGATCCATGTCTTTGACTCAATGGATAAACCAGAGTCCACATACACAAAGATATTTGAACTGCTAAATAGGTAATGCCATATTACTTGCTAGCTATTGCATATATGCGGTTCTCTGATAATTACTAGCTAACTTTTAACTGCACGTAGGGCATGGGAATGGCTTCGGACTAATGTTCGCGGAAATTGGAAAGATAAGCTCTCGTGAGGATGAACTTTCAGTGAGTAACATGCTCCAAAGTTGTTTTGAATTATTACCTTGTTCTAAAATATGAAATGTATATTAAACTTGTCGTCGTTTGTTCTTTAGTGTGCAAAACAGTCGCAGGGCACCAACTTATGCGGATACTACGTCTGTGACTACATTCACCGTTTTGTGACCGATGTCACAACTATCGACGATATAGATGTACGTATAACAGCTATTCATACATTACGTACCGATTTCTTATTAACTTCATATATTTATTTCTCGTTTGATCGAATTAATGACAGCTTATGCAAGTAAGAGACAACCTCCCCCACGAGACTTTCATACAAGCCGCTCAGGAAGAATTGATGGTCTTTATAAACGAGCAGATCATTGATCCCACGGGGGAGTTCTATTTTAATTTAAGTAACTTAACCACCGGATCCACAAAATAGACAATGTTTTATAACATACGAAATATATGTGCATATTGTACATATGTGTATATGTTTTGGTAATATATTATATGTATATATTTTCTTTCTTAAGTTCATTTATATGTGTGTAACTTATATATTTATAAATATATATTATATAATATATATTTATAAATATATGTGTGTAAAATAATAATATGTGTGTAATATGTAGTATGTAGCACTGTTGGAGAAAGAATAAAATTTAAAAAATATAAAAAATTCTTTAGTCTCGGTTGAAGCCACCAACCGGGACTAAAGATGGCGCAGCCGGCCACGTGGCTCCGTCATCTTTAGTCCCGGTTGGTGGCTTCAACCGGGACTAAAGGTGCACATTTAGTCCCGTTATTTAACCGGGACTAGAGACCGCCCATCTCTAGTCCCGGATTCGTAGTCCCGGTTTGACAACCGGGACTACTGGGGGTTACGAACCGGGACAGTTGTGGCTTTCTCCAGTAGTGATAGAAAATCCTTCAAATATTTAGAGCATGTAATAATTACATTGTTTTGTATGAGGTTATTTACTTTGAACGATTATAGTGCAGAGTTTGCAGATACTAGATAACTTAATTTAATTATTGTCCGTATTTAGACTGAACTCTACTGAGAAATCCTACTTCTGTTGGTCTTGCAATATATGTAGATTTCTGAACTGTTTCTTCAGTCAATCTAGTGCTTTGATTCGACAAAGCTAATTCTACTGATTTGGCTCATCAATTACTTAATTAGACAATAAAGCAATATTCTGACATGGTTTAGATAGTATGTTTCAGCATGCATTTCTTTTTGACAGGTTTTAGAGAACAGATCAACTTTTCTTAGTTTTGAGAATGAAAACTTGATTTTTGAGAATTTCTTTCTTTAAGGATCTATATAAAGACTCTGTTGAAACAAATTTTTGAATAAAATCTTAAAAAACGGGTTTAGAGAATTTTTTAGACCTGTTGTTAGGGATGCTCTTAGGCAGCTGACAGAAAAATAGCTTGCAGTTGAGGTTTCAAAAGATGTAAAGAAGATGAGATATTACAAGTACACACTTCTTCGTACCTACAAGGTTTCATTCCGCATTCATGTCTTATAACTAATGACGTTATCATGTTTTCTGTAATTATCTGATGGTTCCATCATGTATTATGATGTTTGAAATAATGTGCATGGGGATGACTATGGTGAAAAAAACGCTGTTACAAAAACTCTACATTTTGATTTTCCTGCCCACACGTTCTTGTTTGCCTCCCTACTTCCCCTTGTAAGAGGAGAATTGACTGGTTGAATTGGTATATGTAATGTGTATAACATGCATACACATCATGCCATGTACATAGCCATTCTCAGTTGCATTTGCTCCTTTACCTTAAGTTTAGTTGTCAAGATAGTTTCATAAGTTCTAAGTCTTGGGTTTTGTTTTCCTTTGCTCTTCTATGCATTTTCAGGCATACCTGCAGAAACTAATCTCCTTGGAGAAGCAACCAAATTTTTACACTGTGGCTGTTCGTTGCATGTGTGCTTTGCTAGATACTGCGCCACATTTCAACTTCCGTGAAAGTATACTTGCAAGCGTGGTGAGAAATTTAAGTTCTCCAGATGATGCAGTTAGGTTGCTATCTCCTTAACCTGTATTTACTTATGTCAAAATCGTTGTTGCCTGTTAGATGTTGATTTGGCTATGTTGCTTTTTCCTTGAATAATGCCTTGTGTAGTTTGATTTGTCCATCATCTGTTAAATAATTTCCCCATATGGATGAGTACCTGATTTTTTTTATCCTCTCATGGAATTGTAGTTGCAGTCTCCCTAAGAAGATGGGGAAATATTGGATTTGTTTTCTAGCCAACTGGAGCATTAATTTTGTCCACACATACCTGATTTGCATTTGCCCCCAACTCTTTTAGGAAAATGTGTCGTGAAACGATTAGGTCCCTATTTGTAGATGAAGGAAAGCATCGTGGTGAGGCAACTACTGAAGCTGTACGATTGATTGCCGATCATGTTAAGCTCAACGATTGCCAGTATGTGCCAATCTTTGTATTTATTATATGTGATATGTGGTTAGTGTTCATCTTGTCGGATGGAGAAGATTTCGCCTTCTTCAACTTTTTGGCAGGAGGGGGTTGGTGCGGCCTGCTGTCCACCTCCATACCATCGTCCCCAAAATCTGTATCATATTGTAATTGAAGATCTTCTTCAACGGCATGAGGGACAACTACAAGTTCTCTGGCTTTAGGGGCAACTATAATATATGTACGTGCATGCGACGGTGCCAGACGAGAACTTGGTGCTAGCCTAGGAGTTACATTGATCCGAATGTTCTGCTTGGGCCATTGGATAAAGGTCCCACGTGCAGCTCCAAGGGTCAGAACCTCATCGTTTGGTGGGTGCTCGAGTGAAGCCCACCCAATCGGGCTTCACTAAGGCTACGCAGCTGCGCCCCATGAACCCGGGTTTCAGGGGTAGGCTTGAATGCAAGACCCTCTGCAGCCGGAATTGCAAATGATTGGGTCACCCTAACGACTAGGATGCACGATGTGGGTTCCTGCAATAGAATCGTACGTGTCATTACTACTAGGGTGTACTTTGGTGCTAATACAAAATATACATTTGTTGAATTTTGTTACCGTTATGTGGTCCACCGCGGCGGGGATTGGTGCTTGTTCTGCTCCAGCCTCAGTTGATGCGCAGCTGCTACGTCTTTGCGTGGGGCTCACTTCTACTCTGGGAGCTGCAGCGGTCGGAGCTTCAGCGATCAACTTCTTATATGTCTCCACCCGAACCTCCACTCGTGCCAGTTTCTCATTGAATTCTTCGGCGAGCTCGACTCTAAGCTCCTCCCGAAGTTGCTCCTTAAGGCGTGCTTGTTTCTCCGTCTTTGATAGCTTGTGCTTCTTGTACTGCCAAGCAAATTGGGGAAACCCATACTTCCATGGGACGCAGAGCCAATGCCCCTTGTCCGTTCACGGTGTTCTTCGTTTCCCAAGGCTTTTGTGAGGATGTCATCCTCACGCCTTTGTGAGCAGACCTCGGGGGAGGACTGTCTCTCAGCAGTCAGCTGGACCTGCCGTACAGTTAGGATTAATTAATGTAGAGGACGATACAACCTATTGAAAGATGTTTTATGTGTTAAACTTACAAGTTTATCATACACCGCTTGATCTTCGGGGTTTGGGAACGTCAGTGTTCCATCACTATTCTTCTTCGCCCTTGCCCTTGCCCAGTTCCTTGCTCGGGTAGTCGGGATATCACCAAGAATTGGCGGGGTGTTAGATTCCGCGGCAACTTGATCCTCTCTCTGCCATTCCTGCTACTTCCCGGTGTATCCTCTCGTGCCAAGCCGGTGCGGGTGAAGGTTTTTTGCCTGCAACGCCCTATAGGCCTCACTTTTTTCCCGAGACTTGGGGTTGATTTGGCGGCATGGAACTCGTCCCACATGGCCTGGGTGATGAATGGGTACTTCCCAAATGGTTCAGGCTGGGTGCGATTGAGGACGTAGTCAGTGACGAGGGTGGTCTTGAAATTTTTCCACAAGGTGCCCATCTTGCGGATAGCCTGCCACTTCAGTCTTTCCTCGGACTCTTCTGGGTACTCAAAGCTTTCCTTGAACTGTCTCCAGGCTTCATCTTTTTCTTCCTGTGGGATCCAATCGATGTGGTCCGCCAGAATTGTGAAGTTTCGCCTCCCTAGGATTCCACAGATTGTTGCGAATTTTTTGACGGCTTTCTCTGGGGCCGTAGGAAATCCCTGTTCGTCCACCTCCGTTATTCTATACACTTCCTTAGGGATCTTATTCTGGGACCTTGGAGCCCAGCTCGTTGTGGTCCCACTTGTAGTCGCCGACATTTTCTATCGAAGAAAAATAACATTACTAAACATTTACATATTGATAACATCACTATTGAAAAGTGAAAGTATTAGATGTGGCCTCAGTTTTGCTCAGAAATTGTGCATCAATTACAATCATTTGCAAGTGTAGATAAAAAAAACAAGTGTAGATCCAAAAAAAGAACAAGTGTAGATGGTCTGTTCTTATCAAAAAAACAAGTGTAGTTCCCAAAAATAACATAACAAGTGTAGATGGTTGTTCTTATAAAAAAAGAGGAAGTGTAGTGCCCCCAAAAAAGAACAAGTGTCCATGGCTGTTATTTTTTCAAAAAAGAACAAGTGTAGATAAAAAAACAAGTGTAGATGGTCTATTCTTATCATAAAAAGAGAACAAGTGTCCATGAGTGTTTTTTTCAAAAAGAGAGAAGTGTAGTGCCCCAAAAAAATAAGTGTAGCTGGTCTGTTCTTATCATAAAAAGAGAACAAGTGTCCATGGCTTTTTTTTTGCAAAAAGAGAGAAGTGTAGTGCTCCAAAAAAGGAACAAGTGTAGCTGGTCTGTTCTCATGGTCTAATGTTGAGCATTCAGTGACCAGGAAGAGGTGAGGAAAGGTGAGACAAGAAAGGTGAGGAAAGGAACAGCAAGTTAGGGCCAAGAGTATCATAGGACCAAGAGTATCATTCAAGCATCATATCATAGCCATATGAGCACAAAAAATTGTGCATCATAGCAGTATAGCAGTATAAAAACTAGATAGCAGTAGCAGTAGCAGTATAGCAGCCACACACTTGCTTCATTACATCAAACAAAATTGTGCATCATCATAGCAGTAGCAGTAGCATCATAACAATATAAAATTGTGCAATGATGCCAGTAATCGTCAACCCGACAGACTGCCACAAGTGATGCAACAAGTAGAGGCAGAAATACTAGGCATAGTTTTGCAATATGGCCTTCACGATTAAAAGCTTTAAGTTTGCCCGCTAAGTACTATGCAAGAAAACCCAGACCAGCAAAAGCCCCTAGAGTAATGGAGAAAGAACCAAAACAGATACATCAGATTGTCTACAACACATAGGAAAAGATAACATATTTTGGCCATAAAATAGCAATCTCCAAGCCATATACACTTTATAGAGAACAAATTGCTGATATGGGGATGCATGATAAAAATTTTACTCTCAAAAAATCACTAGATATACACTAAGGTATATTGCAGTGAGAAAATTATTGCACTGAGGTACTTGATCCAGCAAATGAGGAAACATATTGCAGCAAAGAAAAGGTATGCATTATATATCTTTTTCTTGGGGGAGCAAAACATGAACCGAGCAAACATGAACCGAGCCCCTAGTTCCACTAAACCCCACCGCAAACTATCCCAGATCAGTAACTAGCAGAAGGATTACTCAACAAATTTTAAGCATACACTAATTAACCAACTCATCACATGCCCAAAATCAATGGGGAAAAGAAGGAATTTTAATCAGTTCAGACAATGTATAGAGAGAGACGTACTAACTGGTGAGGACGGGCTCGAGGTCGAGGCGGCGACGGTGCGGCTGGGCTCAGGGTTGACGCGGCAGGCGTCGAGGGAGACAGCGGCGAGCTCGGCGACGAGGCGTCTGGGCTCGGCGAGGAGGCGTCCGGGCTCGGCGAGGAGGCATTCGGGCTCAGCGAGGAGGCGTCCGGGCTCGGGGTCGACGGGGAGGCGGCCGGCGTGGAGGGGAGGAGAGGAGGCGGTGGCGATGGCGCGCGTGGATCTGAGAGGCGACGGCGTGGAGGCGAGGAGACGGCCGGGCTCGGCGTCGACGGGGAGGCGGCCGGTGTGGAGGGGAGGATGAGAGGAGGCGGCGGCGCGGAGGGGAGGAGGAGAGGAGGTGGCGGCGTGGAGGGGAGGAGGAGAGGAGATGGTGGCGACGGCGCGCGTGGATCTGAGAGGCGGCGGCGTGGAGGCGAGGAGAGCAGGCGGCGGCGTGGATATGAGAGGAGGCGTGAATGGATCTGGATCTACGGGATTGACTAAGTAACCTTAGTCAACGTCATCTCTGACGGGCGTACTACTAGGGCCCGATACGGATGAGTCATTTCTGACGGACCCTTGTAATACGCCCGATACGGATGACAGTCATCCGCATCGGGTATTAAAACAATGCCGATACGGATGTCATCATCCGCATCGGCAATGACACTAGGCCCGATACGGATAAGTGTCATCCGCATCCAATACCTTATTAAATTAGTTTACATTTGGGATTATATTTTTAAAAATATTATAATTAACGGATGAATTATTTATATAGTGTACATTTAGCATTAAATTTTAAAAAACCATGATAAATTAAATACGCCTTATTAAATTAGTTTACAATTACCATTATATTTTTAAAAATTATTATAATTAACATATGAATTATTTATATAGTGTAAATTTGCCATTAAATTTAAAAAACCCATATAAAATTAAAATATGCCTTATTAAATTAGTTTACAATTGTCATTATATTTTAAAAAATTATTATAATTAACAGATGAATTATTTAAATAGTGTAAATTTGCCATTAAATTTATAAAAACCCATAAGAAATTAAGGCATGAAAGATATGCAGATCATTCATTAAGGCACCGGTATAAAATACTTGATCACATTCATCAATTTACAAATTATATTACTACAAAGAATCTATTTACATGGATATGCCTTTCGAATGGTCTGAGCGAGCGTATGCCACTTCGTCTTCGGGATCATCGTCAAGTTCGATCTGAGGTCTCACAAGAAGATTCTGGTTGTATTCTTCTTCATCGATGATGCTGTCAACCCCAACAATTCTTCGTCTGCCATCCCTAACAACGTGTAGCTTCTTGTTTGCGGGGTCTTTTATATAGAAAATCTGCTCGACCTGCTTGGCTAGGACGAATGGTTCGTCCGTGTATCCAACCTTGGCCAGATCCACTAAAGTGAATCCTTCCTTGTCGACTTTAACTTCGGTTCGGATATTCACCCAGCTGCAACGAAACAAAGGGACTTTGAAGCTCCTGTAGTTCATCTCCCAAATATGCTCTATGCGGCCATAATATGTGTTCGATCCAGCTTTATCCTGATATGCATCTATACAGACTCCACTATTCTGCACTGTGCTTTTGTTATCTTGTGTGATGGTGTAGAATGTGTATCCATTGATATCATACCCTTGCCATGTGTCAACATCCTAGCTTGGGCCCCTTGCCAACCTTCGTATTATCTCAGTTGGGTCATCGGTCGATCGTGCGATACGATTCTTGAACCATTCATTGAAGCGAGTAGTATGTTCTCTATTGATCCACATGTCTGATCGACCCATGTTGTCCTGTCGGACTTTCGCTAGATGCTCCTCAAAATATGGAGTTACTTCAGCCATATGTTGTAGCACAGCGAAATGAGCCTGCGCATAGGTAGCTTGATCGGGAACAATTCTTTTTCTGCCTATTGTGCCAAGGCCTGCTAACCTTTCTTTGTGGCGAGACGCAGGAACTCCGATAGGATCAGTCTCGGCCATAAAGTCGATGCAGAACTCAAGAACCTCCTCCGTCGTGTACCCTTCAATGATGCTTCCCTCTGGTTTTGCTCTATTTCGAACGTACGACTTAATAACTCCCATATACCTCTCGAACGAGTACATCTCCCTTAGAAAAGCTGGGCCACATATTTTTGTTTGCTTCACTAGATGAACAGGGAGATGAACCATGATATCAAAGAAAGATAGTGGAAAATACATCTCCAAGTGACATAGGGTATTGACAATATCAGCCTGCATCTGATCTAGATCTTCGGGGTCTATAATCTTCTGGCCGATTGCATTGAAGAAGGCAAAAGACGTTGGATTGTGTGACGCACTTTGGGTGGTAGAATACATCTGATAGCAACTGGTAAGATCTGTGTGATCAGCACGTGACAATCGTGAGACTTCATTCCAACCACTTTTAGATCCTCCAATTTAACGTATTTATTGATCCTTGCTGAATAGCCCGAAGGAACCTTAATATCAGACAGGCATGACAGCATTGCGATCTTTCCATTCCTCGACAATGTGTGGCAAGCTGGTGGGAGGTACACTCTTCCTGTCTTTTCATCCGTAACAGGCTGAAGCTCACTGCGAATGTTCAATTCCTGCAAATCTAGGCGAGCATTCAAGTCGTCCTTTGTCTTTCCAGGCATATTAAGCAGCAGCCCGAGCAAACTGTTGCAAACGTTCTTCTCTACGTGCATTAGATCAATGCAATGCCGGACCACAATGTCTTTCCAATATGGTAGCCGCCAAAATATGGATTTCTTCTTCCACATACCCTTATCATTTTCCTTGCCATGTTTCTTTTCTTCCCAAACTCATTAGTTATGTCTTTGACTATGTCATGGACCTCTTCTCCAGACAGATCCTTGGGAGCAGTTCCAAGTTCTCTCCTACCATTGAAAATTTTCTTCTTTCTTCTAAAAGCGTGGCGTAGCGGGAGCCATCTCCTATGACCCATGTAAACCATCTTTCTGGATTTCTTCAGCCACCTGCTGCGTGTATGTTCCATACAGTCGAAGCAGTCCTTCTTTCCTTTCACGGTTTGTCCAGAAAGATTGCCCAGTGCGGGATAGTCATTAATGGTGCAGAACAGTAGAACTCGTAGCTTCAAGTTCTCCTGACCATATGCATCCCAAGTGTCCACGCCTTCTTTCCAAAGAATCTCAAGATCATCGATAACAGGCTCTAGGAATACATCGATATCATTGCCCGATTGTTTTGGACCTTGGATTAACAAGCACAACATAATATATTTCCTTTTGAAGCACAACCATCGCGTGAGGTTATAGTTCGCAATAAGGACGGGCCAAGTGCTGTGAGAACTGCTCATATCTCCAAAAGGATTCATGCCATCCGTACACAAACATATCCTCATGTTTCTGGGGTCGGCAGCAAAGTCTTTGTACATTCGATCAATATTCCTTCATTGAATCGAATCCGCTGGGTGCCTTAGCAAACCGTCGTTTGTTCTCTCTTCGGCATGCCACCGCACTAATTTTGCTTCCTTCGGGTTGGCAAATATTCTCTTGAAGCGATCAATGATGGGTAAATACCACACAACCTTCACCGAACCACTCTGCTTTGACTTCTTTCCCTCCCCCGCACTTTTCTTTCGCTTGTATCGAGAAGCCTTACACATAGGACAAGCTTCTAGGTCCATATATTGCTTGTGGTACAATATGCAATCATTTGGACAAGCGTGAATTCTACGAACCTCTAACCCTAGGGGACACAGAACCTGCTTTGCTTCATATGTCGTTTCAGGCAATGTGTTCTCTTCAGGAAGCATGACCTTCAATATTCTCAAAAGTTCTGTAAAACTTTTGCCTGTCCATCCACTACTTGCCTTCAGCTTCATTAGGTCCAAGGTAGCTGATAATTTGGTGTGCTTTGCCTTGCATCCGGCATATAGAGGTGTCTCGGAGTCACTGACCAAATGGCTGAAATTCGTCGAATCTCTCTCGTTGTGAGCTTGCTCCTCAACATCAAGTAACATCTCTTGCAGCATATCAGGATCCACATCAACCATTTCATCGCCCAATGGAGATGGAATAAACATGTCATGCTCATCTTTATCTTCATGATTGTCGACACCGATGCTGTCTGCAGCTGCACCATTATCCAATTCTGTCTCTCCATGCTTCACCCAACATGTGTAGTCCTTCATGAATCCCCGTTGTATCAAGTAGAGTGTACCTCCTCTCCGCTAAACAAAATCTCATTCTTGCAATCTCTACATGGACACCACATGTATTTGCTATTTCTTCTTCTCCTATCCTCCTCCGCGACGTTCATAAAACTTAAAACGTCATCTCTATACTCCTTGCAATGACGCTTCAAAGTTGTCGCATTCATCCAACTTCGATCCATCGCTACAAAATTTAACAAAACATTAGTTATCATACTACTAAATTGTAAAAAAAAATCAACCTTTATACTTACTTCTAATATATTCCTATTTTTTAAAAAAAATAACAAAAATTCGCCCCCTTCAACCTCCCACCAAAAATGTGAATAGTGGGATGAATTCAGACAGCGGTTGTTGGTGCATTTATAGTGTGTCCAAACTATATCTCAATCAGGCCATTTAAACAACATCTGTAACAGGGCACAGACATCTCTAATGGGCGTCAATGAAAGCCCGACACCGATATGAGTCATCGGTGACGGGCTATAAAGTCATCGCAATCGGGCCTTATTTTTGAGCCCATCACCGATGACACTCATCTCTGACGGGCTCGGTATTATGGACCGATTGAGATATCCTAGGTCATCTCAATTGGGCTTACATCTGAGCCCGTCACAGATGAGTTCATCGCTGACGGGCTATTTGCAATTGGGGTTGTACGAGTACATCTACAACGGTGCAAATGACGACCTGATTGAGATGACTTCATTCTGACGGCCCAAGTGTTCCAGGCATATTTGGACCCGTCACAAATGATAGGATCTGTACTAGTGTTAGTGTTCATCTTGTAGCATGTTCACATGCAGTCAATATGTTAAAGGACTTGCATCATGAGATTGGGCTATGGGTGCAGGCGCCGCAGTTACTAGCTGCCGGCCACTGGCCAAGCCCATCCAACTTAGCTGAAAATCAACTCCTTTTTTTATATATCAGCTCCTTGTGCTAACTGTGCCACTTTTTTCTGTAAGATCTTCCTATCTTTGAGATTCGATGAAGATCTTGGGAAAGATGAGAGCAAGGAAGAAAAGGGGAAACCTAAGAAGAATAAACAACGGCAAAACTAGGAGGTCCCAAAGCAATTGCCAGGGAGTGATAAAAAGAAAGCCAAACAGGAACTGATCTCAAAGGCTAGAGAAGAGGTAACATTGGGTATTGCATAATTTCATAGAGATAGCTTGTTGATTTGCATAGCTCACAAGGACTTTTTTTCATTCCCGATCCCCCCTATTTGCAAAGCTAGCAGAAGGCCAGGCTTCACAAGTCAATTATTCCATCAACGGTCATAATTACACGATGGGGTATTATCTTGCAGATGATATATATCCAAATTGGGCCACATTTGTGAAAACAATTCCTCTGCCACAAGGAAATAAGAAGAAATATTTTGCCAAAGCTCAACAGGTTGCAAGAAAAGACATGGAACGTGCTTTTGGAGTCTTGCAAGCCCGGTTTGCCATTGTTCGTGGTCCTGTTCGTTTCTGGGACCAATACACAATTGGTCAAATTATGAAAGTTTGTGTGTGGAGGATGAGAGGGACACAGTGGCCCATCATGAAAACTTTGATAGTGTAAATGAACTGGTTGTCGCATCTCATGAGCCTTCACCATTGTTTGATGAGTTTGTAGATGCATACAGAAAAAACAAAGATAAGGTAGTCCATTCTCGGCTTCAAGAAGATCTGGTTGAACATTAGTGGAATTTGTAGGATCGATTAAGACCAAACAACCTACCAGAGGGGGGTGAATGGTAGGAAAAACCAAAAACCAAACCTTTTGCGGAATTAAAAGATTTACCTCTTACCGATGAAACCAATCTACAAAGCGACAATGAACAAGAACTGTTGAAGCCACCGCCCGTCACACCGCCTTACCTGCCCCGGTCAGACCGCCCCTCCTGGCTGGTCAGACCGCCGCCTAGCCTCCGGTTGGACCGCCGCCGCAACCCGCCGGTCAGACCGCGCACACACCTGCGGTCAGACCGTCGAGATCCAGAAAACACCGGTAGATGAACTCTCAAAGAAGTAGATCAAACTATTTCAACTTTATTGCATCTAAAAGTGTTTACAAAGTGCAACAACAGCACTCCTCACCAAAATCTCGACCTAACTCGAAACCCTAGCTATTCTCACAAATTCCTCTCTTGAAATCGATGTCTAGGAGGCACACCCTCCCTCTCTATACATGCAAAATCCTCCTACTCAAAGTAGGAGTAGAACTCCTATTCCCAATAGGACTCAACCTCCCACTCATAGTAGAAGTAGAACTCTTATTCCCAATAGGACTCCTATTCCAAATCCGACTCCGCATACGATCCCTCTCTATGCCATATAACTTCTCCGTCTTCTATGTGCATTATCCTCTAGCCTTTTAGTACCTCGCGTGCTGGAGTCTACTTCTTCCATGTAGACTCCGATCCAGCACCGGCAAACTATCCGAGGCCTCAAGCGATACATGCACATATACGGCAAAGAAACAACATACCGAGCACAAGTTTGTCCAAACTTGACTCACATTAGCTTATCAACAGTAACCACACGCATAGGAATCATCTAGAAATCAAATCCACAAATAAACAATCCAAAACCGAGAAATCAAACCAAAATCAGAGACGGACGGTCAGACCGCGCCGGTCTAACCGACTGAGAGTCGGAGTCCGACCGCGAGTCCAAGTCGGTCTGACCGACTGTGAGTCGGACTCGCCTGGTCAGACTGCACACACACCTCCGGTCAGACCGTGCCCATACAACGGTCTGACCGGTCGTGTCTGGCCGGTCTAACCGCCACACAAAATATCACACATTCGATTCAAAGCACAAATCCAATGTTTCATCACATAAACTATAAATCAAACTCACTTGATTCAACAATCTCCCCCTTGATGAAACCATTGGCAAACCCAACAAAAATCAATTGGTTTGTGATGTTTTGTAAAGCAACCCAAAAAGCATTTTTGAATGCAAGAAAATTCTTCTTTGAAAAATGAATGCACAATTGCATAAATTTGATGCACAATTTTGTTTCTTTGTTCTCCCCCTTTTGACAATGAGTTCATCAATTATCGGAAGCATGAAAGAGCTTTGAATTATATCAAAAGTACCTCAAGTACATGTTTTGCAATAACAAGGTAGAAAAGTGACTAGCTAATTAACAAGCATGCACTAGAGTAAAAACATTAATGATTCATGATTTCAACGATTTAACATGCAACATATTCACAAGTGCAAAGACTGAAAGAAAAACTCAAGTATATATACTTATGACATTGATACTATTTCTCAAATTAATGCTTTCCCCAAAAATAACCGAGAGAACTTTGAGCTCATTCTTTTCGAACCTCTTTTTTTAATACTTTTCTCTCAATTATTGCGGGTACGTCCTTGTCGTCAAGACTGTTTCAGAGGATTCGGTACCCCTTTTTTATTATCTCACCGCGAATACGTCCTTGTTGTCAATACTGTTTCCAAGGATTCGGTATTTATTTTTTTCTCTCATATAGATAAGCATTTATGCACTCGTGCGGTGATTGGAACAAAATGATTAATATGAGGAATAACAACTCATAAAGCATATATAAAAGCATTAACCATTCAACCTAAGCACTTGCTTCAATATTGCATATTTCATTAATTCAAAAAAGAATTATGTGTCATGTATCATATCACTTAAAAGCAATATCAAAAGCTCAAGTAATTACTAAATGCACACAAGCTAATGTAGTAATCAAATTATCTAACAGGCATTGCTAGCAAGCACTAGAATATACTAAAGATATAAAACATAGCTCATCCACCTTTTATTTTCTTTTTCTTTTTTCCCCTTTTTTTTATCACACCATGCATGAATTAAAACATGAATGCAAAAGAAGAAAGAAAATATGCATACAACAAAGAGCCAATAACTCTCCCCTCAATTGATGCCAAAAGGATGAATAACACCTAATTCTCTCCTAAGAAAATCAAAGCGAGACGAATCCAACGGTTTGGTGAAAATATATGCAAGTTGCAACTTTGTATCCACAAATTTCAATTCAATATCCCTCTTTTCAACATGAATGCATGAAAAAACATAAACTTCCCCGCAAATTAACCTCCAATTCTCCCAAAGAAAAATCAAGAAGAAATCAAGGATTTTTGAAGAAACCATCCAATTGCCAAAGATATCACCAAGGTTCTCATAAATTGACATATATCCACTTGTACTAACAAAAACTACTACCTCTAACACTAGCATATAAAAATCTAATAATCAAGAGAGTAGAACAAAAATTATGTCAATCCAAGATTACCTTGATGTTACCGCGAAAAGCAATTGTTGTCTTCACATTGCACATACATGGGGAGTATGCCATCAAAATACCTACGAACAAAAAGATGTCGAGGCCTCCGTGTTGGGGTTAGAAATAAGAAATTTTGAAATCCAACACTGAGTCACACGACCAGTAGAACCAGTAGGTACATATGCACATACAAAATCGGAATCAGACTTACCTAAAAACTTACCTTGTCGCTTCACAAAAGTCTGATTTGAATTATGCACAAAACTGCCCCGTGGCCGGTCTGATCGCCGTTGTACCTGCGGTCTAACCGAGCCTAGTTGTCGGTCTGACCACTGGTTTACCTATGGTCTAACCGCTGGTCGGTCCACGACCGGGTCGTGTCGGTCCGACCGTGCTCCTTGAACCAAAACCTGATTTTTGCCATCGTCGTTTCGCAAAAGCAATTTCACTTTTCTTTTATGTTTACGGGCAAGTCTAAAACAAAATCCAACCAAATGTCCATCTTTTTCACAAAACGAACAAGTGTATTTCTCACGATGATTAGAAGCACAAGTAGAAACAGATGGTTTAGCAACAGAAGTAGCAACAAGAGGTTTTGCAATCACAGGATTGGTTTTAGAAGATGATGCATTCAAAAAAGTCATGATACCAGCAGATTTAAACACAATAGGTTTAGGATCTGGTTTGGTCAAAATTTCACCTCTTTCAGTTATACTCAAAACAGCAGGGGGATGCCTAGAAAAGTGAATATAGGGATCAAAACCTAACCCATGGTTGTCTGTGCTAACCTTTGATTGATCCAAAATCATGTTGAGATTCTTTTTACCATCAGAAAAATGTTGCAAAGAACTTTTTAAGTAAGAGATCTCTTGAGTCAAAGTACCACAATTTTTGCAAGCATCCAAAAGACCTTTCTGTTTTCTACAAGTTTGACAAGAGAACACTTCATCTTGCTTACGAGTTTCTTCCATATGCCTAACACGACCTAAGGCATCCTTTAATTTCAATTCATTAGCAAGACATGATGAGCAAGGCTTTGCACTAGATTGTTTTAACCTTTTAGCGCTAATTGCATTAAATATAGAGCTAGCAAACAAGGCAACTTGATATTTCTTTAAAGCTCCTTTTGTTAAAAACAATTCATCGGTCAATCTAGTGTTCATGGCAAAGCTAATAGCCAGACAAGATTCAAATTTTTGAGTTTTCTTAGATTCAATATCAAGCTTCTTGGCATAAACATCTCTAATTGACTTAATTTCAGCAAATAAAACCTCACAAGATTTGCAGTCATCATCATTAGAAGCAAGAGATCTTAATATATTATTTTCAATTTTAAGAGAATCAATAACTACTTCATGTTGATTAATCTTCTTTTCAAATTTAGAAATCTTATAACCAAGTCTAGCAATAACATCTTGAAGATATTCAACACTAGGAGCAGGAGTTACCTCATTATCATCTTCAGAATCTTCATCAATGCTGCTGGCCATGAAACAAACCCCAGCAATGTTCTTCTCCTTGTCATCATCTTCATCACTTTCAAAATCAACATCACTTGATTCTCGAATCACATCATATGCTGCATCAATTGCCTTTTGGTAGAACTTCTTCATCTTCATATTTTTCGCCTGCTTTTTGTTTTGCTTAGCATCCTTGGATCCATCTTGAGGCTTTGCCTCCTCCAGTGTACCTTTTTCAGCCTTGGGACACTGAGAGCGGATATGTCCTGGTTGTCCACATCCAAAGCACCGGATTGGTCCTCCTCTTCTCCTGGTCCTGACATTACTCACAGCTCTAGAAATTCTGTTAGCAAGAGATACCAAGTCCTCCTCACTGATTTCCTCCAGTTAATCATCGAACATAGCAGAAAAAGAAGCAAAAATCGACTGTGAGGAAGAATTAGAAGAGGCATAAGAAGACACCAAAGCAGTAGATTTCGAATCAGCTCTTTTATAAAGAATGTTCATCTCATGGGTTTTCAATTTAGTGTAAAGAACATCCAAAGTTAAGGTATTCATATCAATCGATTCTTGAATTGAGGTGACCTTAACTTCCCAAACTTTCATATCAAGACCATTCAAAAAATGACGAGCAACCTCCGATTGAGAGTAATTAACATTGTAAGAAGAATCAACAGATCCAAGATTGCTCAAAATTTTGTTAAAACGGCCCAAATAATCATCCAAAGATTCCCCATGTGTCATCTCAAATTTTATGTACTCCTTTTTGAAAACATCTTTTCGCAATTCTTTAATGTTTGAAGATCCAGTATGAAAATCATTCAAAGCTTTCCAAATTTCATTAGCAGTTGAAAGATGCGAAACACGATCAAAATCGGAGTGAGAAATTGCATTAAGAATGATGTTCCTAGCTTTGCAATTATGTTTATAATCTAATTTGAGAGTAGGAGTATCAATGCGTTCAGGAATCTTATAAGATTGAGAAACTTTTAGCCAAATATCATAACCTTGAGATGTGATATAAGATTCCATTTTTTTCTTCCAATAGTCAAAATCGATTCCATTGAAAACATGAGGTTTGTTTAAAAACTTTTCAGCCATGGCAAAAGATCAGAAAAGCAAATCAAGAACGAGGCTCTGATACCACTTGTAGGATCGATTAAGACCAAACAACCTACCAGAGGGGGGGTGAATGGTAGGAAAAACCAAAAACCAAATCTTTTGCGGAATTAAAAGATTTACCTCTTACCGATGAAACCAATCTACAAAGCGACAATGAACAGGAACTGTTGAAGCCGTCGCCGGTCACACCGCCTTACCTGCCCCGGTCAGACTGCCCCTCCTGGCCGGTCAGACCGCCGCCTAGCCTCCGGTTGGACCACCGCCGCAACCCACCGGTCAGACCGTGCACACACCTGAAGTCAGACCGTCGAGATCCGAAAACACCGGTAGATGAACTCTCGAAGAAGTAGATCAAACTATTTTAACTTTATTGCATCTAAAAGTGTTTACAAAGTGCAACAACAGCACTCCTCACCAAAATCTGGACCTAACTCGAAACCCTAGATATTCTCACAAATTCCTTTCTTGAAATCGATGTCTAGGAAGCACACCCTCCCTCTCTATTTATACATGCAAAATCCTCCTACTCAAAGTAGGAGTAGAACTCCTATTCCTAATTGGACTCAACCTCCTACTCATAGTAGAAGTAGAACTCATATTCCCAATAGGACTCCTATTCCAAATCCGACTCCGCATACGATCCCTCTCTATGCCATATAACTTCTCCATCTTCTATGTGCATTATCCTCTAGCCTTTTAGTATCTCGCGTGCTGGACGTCTACTTCTTCCAAGTCGACTCCGATCCGGCACCGACAATACTATCCGAGGCCTCAAGCGATACCTGCACATATACGGCAAAGAAACAACATACCGAGCACAAGTTTGTCCAAACTTGACTCGCATTAGCTTGTCAACAGTAACCACACGCATAGGAATCATCTAGAAATCAAATCCACAAAGAAAAAAATCCAAAACCGAGAAATCAAACCGAAATTAGAGACGGCCGGTCAGACCACGCCGGTCTGACCGACTGAGAGTCGGAGTCTGACCGCGAGTCCAAGTCGGTCTGACCGACTGTGAGTCAGACTCGCCTGGTCAGACCACACACACACCTCCGGTCAGACCGTGCCCATACAACGGTCTGACCGGTCATGTCTGGCCAGTCTAACCGCCACACAAAATATCACACATTCGATTCAAAGCACAAATCCAATCACAAATCCAATGTTTCATCACATAAATTATAAATCAAAGTCACTTGATTCAACAGAATTTTTATGGTGATCAATATTAGAATGCTAGAAATCATTATGTTCTCTGTATTTGTTCCCTGAATTTGTTATTTTCAGACCATTATGTTTCATTATGTTTCATCAAATGGGAAAACATATCAATAATGCTAAGTCAGAATCGCATGGTATATGACTAAACCAAGGAGAGAGATTCTGACCTGTGCCAAAATTTATAAATGAGAAGGCAAGAAATTCAGAGTGACCATTATGTTTCAGACCCCACTTGACCACATAAATAAATCAGACAAGTGTCAGCGGACAGCCTAGAAAAACAAAAGAATGCATGAAGCCTCAATTTCGCCGAGTTTAACATGGTGAATTTCAGGAGCTGCACCAGTAGCAGATTTTTTGTAGACCCTGGGATACATTACACATTCCAGATTATCGTACATAAAAATGCCACATTCCAGATGGATAGCAAGGATATATTTTATCACTGTGTATTAATCAGTAGAAATAACACATCACAAATCGAAGGCATAACAGCAGCAATATCCAAGCCATAGCAAGATCATAGTCTATCATTCAAGTTTTTTTGCATCAGTAGAAATAACACATCACAAATTCCAGCCATTAACACATCACAAATCCAAGCCATAACATATTAATCAGTACCAGCCATAACATATCACAAATCCCAGACCAACTGCTTCTTATGAAGGACTTCTTAAGCGCTAGAGCTTCTTTCTTTTTCCTGATATGGATACAGTAATCAGTAAAAGAACAAAGTCCTATTAAATTGAGATGAAATTTTGGTTTACCAGCAAAGTGAGCCTACATGCTATTGAGACGACTCATAATCTCCTCTTATAGTCGTGTATAGTAATCATGCACCCGAACTGGCAGTGTACTCAGGTCTATATTCATGATGCGTTTTTCTTCTAACATGAGCAATTTTTGAGCCTCTTTAGACTTGGCCTCAGCTTCCTTCTCTCTCGTTGCAGCTTCCTTTTCCCTCGCTACTACTTCTCTTTCTCTCATTTCCATGTCATTTTGAACTCGGTCTTTTTCCGGTTGACAAAGTTTGGTAAACCTCTCTTCATCTACCACTTTCTTCTTCTCCCACAGTCTGTCTACGGCGGCAGCATAGCTATTGTCACGAGCCTCTTGTAACTCTTTCTTTGTCCTTTTCGATCCAGGTGGCCTTTCCTCTTTGTTGTACTCAGCGATAGCAATGTTCTCTTCTTGGCTACTGCAGGGGGATGTAGAATTTGGATTTGAGTTTGGAGTAATCATTTCGTTTGAGCTTGGAGTTGATGATTGTGCATGAGCTTTCTGCCTTTTGTTGGTTCCTTTAGGAGCAGCTAATTCTCTTTCCTTGACAATCCATTTTTGTTCGTGCTTAAGCATGTTTCAACAATGCATGAAAGGGAACCCATTATTCTTTGGATCTTCAATTTTGTAAAGACTTTGTGCTTCGATAAGCTGTACATAAGGACATGAGAGAAATGATAAGTAAACAACGCAGAATTATTTTAAAACGGACATAGTAAATATGGAGTACCTTGTCTTGGATTGATTTGCCGCTTTGCCTTCTAGCCTCGATCCGGCTTAAACAACCAAAAAATCTGTTGACCGCTTCTTGCATAGTTGTCCATCGTTTGTTAAGCGAGTTCTGATTGCGGTCCGAGAAGAATGTCTTGTTGCTGTGAAAATATTCATATATTCAACCTCAATATGTGCTCCTATTCTGATTAGTACCCTGAATCGGATCTTGACTAACGTTAATCCACGATGATACCAACAAAACATCTTCTGCCTCGCTGAAATTTTTAGACCGTTTATGTTTTTGATGTGCCAGGGCAGATTGACTACCGTTGCTTTCATGGAAAGTTGCTTCCTGAGAGGCTTCGTTCAATATATCTTGATCATTGTTCTCTTCATCGAGAAGGGCAGTGAAGGACATATCACCATACATGTATGCTGCAGTAAAAAGATAAGTTCGTCAAGAAAGACAGTGAAAGGCATTGAGATAATGTTGACTAATATATTGCAGTCGTTCATGCCAAGTCGTTCATGCCAATTGGGCAGCTGTTCATAAGTGAAGCATGGGTTGTATAGAACATTCTAAAATAATTTTAGTATGCATTAACTAGTTCCAGAAAAATGAAATCCATATTTGCTCACATTCCATGTCAATTTTCTCTGCTGTTCAGAAGTAAAGCATGTCGTGCACTGCACATTCAATAAATTTCACAGACTAGTTGTAGATGGTTTGGCTGCACATTCAATAATCACAACACTGCTCAGTTGGTTAAGCATTCAAGTAAGTTGATGGTTATCTAAGCCTACCATACTACTACAACACTGCTCAACAATTTCATAAGTTTTTTATCAGTTAACTAAGCATACCATACTACTACATCCATTTACAATCTGACTCTTCAGAGTGGATAGATGATGACTGCATCCACAGTAATCCATCCTTCTTGTGCTAAATTAGCATGATCTAGTATTGATTACCATCATTATATTAAGTGGTAAAAAGCTTCAGACTTTTTACCAGGCTTGACAAAAGATTAAAACTTGCAATCTGAATAAAGGACATGCAATCTATCTACTGCTACTGTAGCCTACAATCTTTATGCTTCAGACATGGTTAATGATAACAAATGCAGATCAACCATACACTGATCCCATCTCGTTTTCTTGACATTTGGTTTGTTTATTCAGTTAATCATCTTGCCAACTCACATGCAAATTATGGGCAGGAGAGAGGAGACAACTGGAGTTAGGTAAAGATGGGGATTTTTGCATTCAAGACTATGGAGTTTCTGCTGCAAGCATTCTGCAATGCAATTCCACAAAGAGATAATATTTCATCTACAGAGAATCAAATGCAATGCAATTCCACAAAGAGATAATATTGATATGGACATATCCCTTACCTTCACGTTGGCCTTCTATGTCCTGCTCGCCTCCTTCATGCTCCAGCTCCAGATTTTGCCTTGGTTGCCTGAACACATTAGCTGATGCAGGAACCCGAAATCCTGATTGAGCATCACCTGCGGGACGCCCACTGCCACCAGCCGGATGTCGTTGGCCTCTAGTCACCATCGTGGGGATGGATTTGCTAGGGCGTGTCGATGTCACCCCTCTGTCCATAGTGAAGGGAAGGAGTTTGCGGCAGCGAGCAAGCCGGTCGGCGCGGTGGCAATGATGGGAAGGGCAGGGCGACGACGTGCTGGGAAGGGCAGGGGGACGACAAGCTTGGCAGGGAAGGGCGACGGCGAGCTTGGCAGCCGGGGCGGTAGCAAGGGGAATGGCACGGCGGTGGCTAGCTGGGCGAGCGGGGCGGCAACAAGGGAAGGGCAGGGGCGGCAGCGAGGTGGGCAGGCGGGGCGGCGGCAAGGGAAGGGCAGGACAGGCGGCGACCTGGGTGGACGGGGCGGCGGCGACCTGGGCGGGCGAGGCGGCGGCGAGGTGGGCGACTCCTTGTTTTGCGGGCGTTTTTTTCTTCCGCGCGCAGAAAAAAGGTGACGACCTCCATTTGAATGAGCAAAATACAATTTGAATCATCATCTATTTTAGATGAAAAATGAGATGGTCTGTTAGACCTGTTTTTCATCAAAATTATCTAAATTTAAGATAAAACATCATTTAGATACTTTATAGCACCACTGAATCAGTAAGGCCTTATTCAAAAAAATCAATCACCCCCTTCCCAACTTGAATGGAAAAGGGGAATCACCCTTTCACATCAGCCCCTAAGTTCATTTATTTATTTATTATTATTATTTTTGCAGGTTGATGCTGAACTTAGAGCTGTTTCCTTTACTCTTGATCAAAAGTAAATGAGAAGGATACAGAAAGACTATCTGCCGCATTTTGAAGCATAGCATGAATACTTCATATTCCAGCTATGTACACTTGAACGTCTACACCAGGGTTCCCGATTTCGCGAATTTCGGCACGAAAGCCACAAAATTCGGTGGTTTCGCGGGGTGCGGCACGGTATCCCCGCGGTTTCATTCAAATAATTTCGTGAAAATTCAAAAAATTTAAAAAAATTCATTTTAAGACAAAAAATATATATTTTTATAAAAAATATAAATTTCGCGATGTTTGTCACGAAAACCGCGGTATATGGCGCGGTTTTCGTGCGGTTTTTGCGAACTCCGCGGCACGACGCGGATTTCGATTTAGTTCAAACTTAAATTACGGTTTTCACGGTTTTCGCGGTTTTTCGCGGCTTTCGCGGATTTCGCGCGGTTTTCGCGGTTTTTGCGCGGTTTTCGCGTGGTTTTCACGGTTTTCGCACGGTTTTCGCGGTACGCACGAAATCGTTCAAATTCAAGTTTTTACTGTTCATTACCGCCGGCTTTCGTGAATTTCGACGAAATTCGCCATGCCGCCGAGGGGCGGCACGGCATATGCCGCCGCCATTGTAAACCCTGGTCTACACTCTAGTTTCACGAGAATTATACAACCTGAGTTTATTCAATTCGATAATTTTCACTTGGGAATGAAGTTACTGTCCTGGCAGTCAATATACCAGAGCATTAGGAGCAAGGCCATTAATGCATCCCCAGATGGCTCACACCCATTACTTGCTCCATGTTTGGAGGGCTTAGGAAAATTCTCGCATTTTATTGATTTGGACTTCATCGGTGAACTTACCGCATGCCTCGAGAAGCCTTCTTGGTTATACCGACCATCACTCTCAGATTCTACATGATAACACATTGTCTGTATCAGAACGTCTGCAATGCCGCATAGTTGCGTTTAAAGTCTGGAGGAGCAACCTCAAAGCTCTGAATGTCGACCTGCAAGACTTCTTTGTGCAGCTTTATAACCTCATACTGGAGTATCGGCCTGACAGGTTGGAATTCTATTTATTTGGGTGCTAGTGAAAAGAAATATATGCTCTTGACCTCGTGTTCTTTCTACTGCTGCCTTGCCCCCAATTGTTTCCATAGAACTTGTGATGTTACTGTATTATTTCTTTCCTTAAAGACAGATTCTTCAATAGGTAGCATCATCGCAAAAAAATTTCTTCCATTATCTTTTTGCTTGCATTACTTATTCTTCGTCACTGTTTTACCTTTGAAATGATTATCGTTACTCAAATTACTAATTATATACAGCTATATCACATGACATGCTGATTGCTGACAATGCATTTTGTCATGCACTCCACTGTCGATTGATTTAGAATAGAAGAAAGTTGTATAGTCTTGCATACAGTTAGCATTACTCTATTAATGTGGAGGCAGCAGTGTCCAATATTTTTTAATTTAGGGATTATGGCTACTCACTTTGTCTTCCATCAACAAAATGATTTCGGAGTGCTTTTCATGTCTGATCATTTTTGGTGAATTGAATGGTTTTTATGTCTAAAACAGCAGTAGCAAAGGTGTCCGGTAACTTAACAACAGGAGTTGATTTCGGTCTGTATCCAGAGGTCGTGGTGAAGTACTGGCTGATGCTCTGAAGACACTTCTTTGGGAAGGCAACCAGCAGGATATGATAGGAGCAGTTGCTTTCATTGAACGCCTAGCTACCTTTGCTGTGTCATTTGGTTCTGCAGAAGCCATAGCAGGTTTGAGTTTCTTTTGTCTTGCACTGTCCCATCTGGTTAAGCTAATAATTCCCAGACTTTTCATGTTTGAGCTGTGGTCAGTATGAACAGTGATGCACATTCTGAATGGGCACTCATATGCAGGGCATTTGTGGAATAATTCATAATAATGCAATAAATCACCATAGTGTGAGCCCTAAGCCCCTCTGAACTTCAGGGATCAGATTGCCTAGCGGATGGAGATGAACTCAAAACAAAAGTTACAGAATCATTTTGCTGATCTCATAGCTAGTGCGGCTGAGAAGAATAATAGCAGAGTAAATCGCCGAATGATCAATGCCTTTCGAAATAAGCTCAATGAGTTGGAACTGCGGGATGTTTACCTCTTCGGCCGGAGGTATACTTGGAGCAATCGTCAGCAGCCTACTTTAGTGAAGTTGGATAGAGTTCTCATCTCTGCGCAGTGTGAGGAACATTTGCCTGAATTTATTTTGCAAGCTTTGAGCTCGTCAGCCTCAGATCACTGTCCATTGCTGCTTACTTGTGGAGAAAGGGGAAAGAGATTAAGAAGGTTCTGTTTTGAGACATTCTGGACCAAGGTGCAAGGTTTTCGTGAATTGGTACAGGAAGTTTGGCAAGATCAAGTGCAAAGCTAGGACGCTTATGTCACTCTCTCTGTAAAACTAGGCAGGCTGAGCAAGCGGTTATTAATTTGGGGGCAAAGGAAGGTGAGCCACTTCAGGATGCTGCTTCAGATTGCGAATGAACTAATTTTAAGATTGGATGTGGCGCAAGAAAGGCGGCCTCTGACAAATGATGAATGGAGGCTGCGTGCGGCTTGTAAAGGGCGGTGTTTGGCACTAGCGTCCTTGGAAAGAAGCAAATTGCGACAAAGAGCAAAAAATCAAAGCACCGGGACTACGTGAGGGCGACACGGGGACTCCTTTTTTCCATCTAAAAATCAAAGCACGAAGAAGAAAGTTGGCAATACCGATTTTGGAAGAAGAAGGGAGAATTGCTACCACACAAAAGAATCTGCTCTCCGTGGCAGAAAATTATTTTGAAAAACTGTTCTGCTCAGAGAATAGCACTACGAAGGAACTTTGTTTTGATCGGGTACTCATGGCATCTACTAATCTAAGTGACATTGATCACCCTTTCACTGACATTGATCACCCTTTCACTGAGACAGAGGTATGGGCCGCTATCCGTGCAATGCCAAATGAAAAGTCGCCAGGTGACGGTTATACTGCTCTCTTCCGCAAAAATGTTGGGACATAATAAAAGAAGATGTACTCAATGCGCTAGCCAAATTCTGCTCGGGGAATAGCCAAACTTTACACTTTCTTAATTCAGCGATGGTTGTGTTGCTTCCAAAGAAGGAAAGCCCCAGAGTGATTGGGGATTACAGGCCTATCAGCCTTGTTCATAGTTTTGCAAAGATCGCAACGAAGATAGGCTATGAGGTTGGCAACTAAGCTTCCCTTGCTAATCCCTGCAACGCAAACGGCTTTTATCAGAACAAGAAGTATACATGAAAATTATATCTATGTTAAAGGCCTTGTGCAGAGACTCCACAAGCAGAAAAAGCCCGCAGTTTTCTTAAAATTGGATATATCTAAGGCATTTGACACCTTATCATGGAGTTTCTTATTAAGTATGTTGAATTACAGAGGATTTGGAACAATGTGGCGAAGATGTCTGCCGTCGATCTTATTGACATCGCACACCAGAATCCTGATCAATGGGGGCTGCCTCAAGACATCAAGCCGATGCGAGGCCTCAGACAGGGAGACCCAATTTCGCCGATGTTGTTTGTTCTTGCTATGGATGCACTGCAAGCAATGGTCTCACAAGCAGGGAGGGCTAAGCTGGTGGCGCCAATCATTGCTCGAGATAATCTACCGGCAATATTTGTTTATGCGGACGATGCAGCGCTGTTCTTCAGACCAACACAAGAGGAAGCCACCGTAGTTAAGCGTCTACTGCAGCTCTTCGGTGAGGTCACTGGGCTCAAAATAAATCTTTCCAAAAGCACGATTGTGCCGATTAGATGCTTGGACTAGCAACTCGCGGTGGTGGAGACCGTGCTAGCTTGCCGAAAGGAAGAGTTTCCAATAACATATCTAGGGATTCCACTGTCCACCAAGCGCCTAACAAAGCCAGACTTGCAGCCAATGATGGACCGGTTTGGGAAGAAAATGGCGGGTTGGAAGCCTAAGTTACTGACAATTGATGGTAGACTCTATCTGATAAAAACAACAAAGATGGCACTACCAATCCACCTCATGACTGTACTGCAGCTGTCGTAATGGGCAATCAAAGGGATCAATAAGATCTCCCGGGGTTTTTGTGGAAGGGGAAGGAGATTAGTGGTGGGCATTGCTTAGTGAATTGCCGAAGCATCTGCACCCCAATTGAGAAAGGAGGTTTGGGATAAGAGATTTGAAGCAGTTTGGCCAAGCTTTGAGAGTGCAATGGCGGGTCAAGCGCATCCAGCACAAGGATAGGCCATGGGCGAAGGTTGAATACCAACTGGGCCGAGATGTTGGCATTTTATTCCGTTCAGGAGCTGAATATATTGTTGGTAATGGGAATGATGTAAAGTTTTGGGTCGATAACTATTAACGACCAAATTTGGTAAGCTAATCCTCAGGTTTGAAGCGAGGATTGAGGCGGAGTTGGAGGAACGCACGATCTGCGGAAACAGAGATTGTATCGGCTAAGTCCGAATCGGCTTCGGAGCCAGTCGGCGGAGTCCGAGTCGGAGCAGGATAGCCGATAACCGATTCCAATTTGTAACATCCTGGCCCAGGGCTTAATAGGATTAATAGAATACTCACCAAGTTGCAACTTCTTTTCTGGAAGCTCATCTCCAAAGGACTCTGAGGTTAAGCGTGCTTGGCCTGGGGCAATTTGGGAATGGGTGACCGACCGGAAAGTTCTTCCTGGATGCGCATGAGTGAGGACAAAGTGCGTAGAAAAGACTAGTGTTGGTCTGTGAGGGCAGTCTAAGGTCCATGTAGGCGGGCCCAGCCCGGGAAGGGTGGGACGTTACAAGTGGTATCAGAGTCCACTCTCGTGGTTTCACGGGGCGCGTGGCGGGTCAGTTGCACGGGCATGGTGCGCATGGCGCGTGGGCCCTGAGGGACACGGCATGGCACATGCGTCGGCACTGGACGCACGGACGTGGCCAAGAGGGGAGGTTCCTGGCATGGGGTTGACCGACGAGGACGTCGGGTCTTTTAAGGGGGTGTGGATGTAACATCCTGGCCCAGGGCTTAATAGGATTAATAGAATACTCATACCAACAAGTTGCAACTTCTTTTCTGGAAGCTCATCTCCAAAAAACTCTGAGGTTAAGCATGCTTGACCTAGGGCAATTTGGGGATGGGTGACCGACCGGGAAGTTCTTCCTGGGTGTGCATGAGTAAGGACAAAGTGCGTAGAAAAGACTAGTGTTGGTCTTGTGAGGGTAGTCTAAGGTCCTAGAGAGCTTCCAGATGTAGGCGGGCCCAGCCCGGGAAGGGTGGGACGTTACACAATTGAAAACCAAAAGAATTTGGGGATGGGTGACCGACCGGGAAGTTCTTCCTGGGTGCGCATGAGTAAGGACAAAGTGCGCAGAAAAGACTAGTGTTGGTCTGTGAGGGTAGTCTAAGGTCCTAGAGAGCTTTCAGATGTAGGCGGGCCCAGCCCGGGAAGGGTGGGACGTTACACAATTGAAGACCAAAAGAAAGGCATGGGCCACAATTGAAGACCAAAAGAAAGGCCGGTCCCGGAAGGAAAGCTTAAGAGATAATTATTGGATTCGGTTTTCAAAGTGCGTTAAAGATATTGCCATCTACGGATAAGGTCCTGCAAAGTGCGTTAAAGATATTGCCATCTACGGATAAGGTCCTGCAACGGCAATTGTATCTTTTAAGTTAGGATATCTTGTATAGTTTCCTTTTCTGATAATGTCGGTTTGTTTAGAGATTTAATCTGTAATAGGAATCGTGTCCGTTACAGACTCATTGTATATTCGGGTATAAATATGACCCGAGACCTTGTAAAACATATTAACACACATCAATACAATTTCGACGCACCGCTAACCTTTCTATTGTTACTTTTCTCAACGAGTTACTTGCTGTGTTCTTGGGCTGCATCGACTTTGATCTCCAGGAAAGGTAATTTCTTGTTACAAGCGGCTTGTGATATCGGGGCCAGTGCTTCCATCATTATGATACTCTGATTCTGATGCTGCAAATTGCATAATTTATCATATGTGGCATATAATCTAGATCGATGTCTAGATCTATCTCGCGATCGGCTAATATCTCTTTGAAGATAGCAGCCGACAGAGCTAGATCCAGAGATTGATTTAGGTTATATGGCGTATCTACCATCTTGAAGAGTTCTCATTAGCCTATATAGATCTTATAATTCTTTTGGTACTTAATGCTGCATCTAATCGACCTATTAAGTCGCTTTTGGAATTATGTAGATCCATTCGGTTTAATGTTTATTATTAGAGATAGCGCCGGGGTTTTAGCCGATCTTACTTATTCTGATCATCTTTATGTATTATTACTGTTAGATGTATTAAAACTGTCTTTTATATTAAGATCTCAATCTACTTAAATGTATTAAAGCTCGGTATCAATCTATTAGTTTACACTAACAACCAATTGATCTTGGTTTAATGCATTTAATTCAGATTAATATCTTTTTGTAAAACATATCGGAGTACTAGCCGATTTACATTAGATCTACGACATCGGCTAGGTTATTAATATATATAATTGTGGTCCTAATGTATATTTGGATCTAAGTGATTTAAACTGTCTCGGTATACTACCGATCTATCCCAATCACTTAATCTAAATGTGCTTTGGGATAGCAATTGTATATTTATTAATATCCATATCCGATCGAGTAAGATCTAAACCTAACCAAATGTTAAACCTAACCAAATGTCTATTCTTTGTTTTCTTGTTGGTTACAGGATCAAACCAACTGGCACGCCCGCTCAATCACCAAAGGCGACCAATTTGGACCTGCACTGGAGTTAAGCAGATCTCGCAGGGCAATGCGTGTAAAAAATTCATACCAATAATAACTGGTTGGGCGCTGGGAGTTTTAACTGATGATACCCTGCTCTGTTTTCATATTCCAGCAGGGACAGCGTCAAGATCACAGTCCAAGAAGCCTTGCAAGGAAATGTGTGGGTGCGCCGACTTCAAGGATCTCTGTCTCTCCAAGCCATTGCTGAATTCTTCCAGCTATGGGATCAATTGCAGGGTGTTTCGTTGCAACAAGAAAATGATACAATCAGATGGAAACTAACTACTCATGGGGTGTATACGGTGGCATCGACCTATCTTTTTTCAATGTGCTTGCAAGATTGTGCCTATAGGGAAATCATCTGGAAATCGAGGGCGCCAATGAGGGTGCGTTTTTTCATCTGGTTGTTACTGAAGGAGTGCTGCCTCACGACGGATAATCTGCAGAAAAAGAACTGGCCGCATGATCCAATCTGCGTGCTATGCCAAACTGCTGAGGAGGATTGTCACCATCTTTTCGTTAGCTGCCCATTCACTGCAAATGTATATGTATGGGGAATGTTAAGATCTTGGTGTGGAGCAGGATTCCCTCTGCCGTCGGAGAGTGGACAAGGTTTGGGGGAGTGATGGTTGATAACGAGAAATGGTTTTCGCAAGGGGGACAAGGCCAATTTTGACGCATTCTTCATGCTGTTGTCAAATTTGGAAGGAACGAAACGCTAGGATCTTCCAATAGAAGAGAAAATCTACACAACAACTTGCGGAGTTAATCAAAGATGAAATTTCAACGTGGAAGGCGGCAGGGATTTTTATTGTAACATGACATAACTGAGCATCGAGGCAGCGTTTCTGGCGGGAGGAGGCTGTCCCTGCGTAATTTCAGATCCCGTCCCCGGTCTCCTGTCTAACTGCTGTGTTTTTGCTTTTTCGCCAATTCTGGACTTGCCCGGAATTGACACAACATTGCTTGATGCTGTTATGTAAAGGCAAATTTTTCATCTATGTTTAATAAATTTAAAAAAAGAATCATTTTGCTGTACTAAGAGGCTTCTCTGAGAACGAGAGATTGAGGGCTGAATTGAACCACACGTTGTCATCCATTAACCTATGCAAGAAGCAGAAGAAAAGCATGAAATCAAAGGCTGGTAAGAAAAATGTAGCAAGGGCTTAAGTCGTGTTGCGTTTGGGAGAAATTTTTGCACACCAGGGACAAAAGTGTGCAGCTTTCACAAATTTGGCATGCCCACTTTGTAACTAGTTTCGTAGTGTTCGATGTCTGTTACACATTTGCAGTTCCTAAAAACTATTACAAGCCTTTGCTAGTCATGATTTTGCGGACAATGCGTGATCTGTCTTCAGTCTTCTTGTGTGCAACCAGGCTAACAAATTTGCTGCCACTCTGCAAGATATAGCAGTGGCAGGCTTCTGCTATTTATTTCTTGTTAGACATGGTCACATGGACAATGCAATCCCCTGTGCGAAACTACAAATTGGTAGTCGCAAATTGCTCGACTGCTCGAGCAGAAGAAAGAAAGAAAAAAATGGCAGTTTCTATCGTTTTTTATCTTTATGCTCATTGAGGCTAACGCGAATTGCATAATGATATCAAATGACATATCAATCGAGATGCATATGACAATTCTTCTGAACATGCTCTGCTATTCTCGCAAATTTGGTAAATTTGCTTGGGACCCTCTTCCGTTGCACGCACGGAAACAGGGTGTTTATCAGAAGTTACAAACACAAGTTATAGGTTTCAAAAGGTAAAGAATGTGAAGAAAAACCTCCCTAGGCTGTGATTACAAGAACACCGATGGTGACGGATTGACGACGATATGCCTAAGCGGATTTGAGACGTCTCCCCCTCCGGCGTGCTTCACAAACTCTGCAGGACTATGGAATTTACCATGGCAGACACACATTATACTCACATCCTCACCTTTCCTGTACCTGTACAGGAAGCCGTCTATCTTCCTACCATTGGGTCCTTCCACCTTGGAAGACACCATTGGCATGTCCATCATGATCTTCCCAATGTCGCCAGTGCTGCTCGTTCGCATTGTCAGGGACCCAAGAGTTCGCAACGGGGGCTGCTGTGTCACGGTACCGTTCAGCGGCTTGCCAGTTGATGCTGTCGGAGGAAGTGCACTGTTTTGGTTGGTATCATCAGAGGTTGATGGACTTCTCGCCTCTGTGGATTGGCAGACTGCACTTCCATCAGGACCTGAGAACAACATTGAAAGTTCTGAGTTTCCTTGATGGACAGCCACAAGCATAAATTCGACCACAAATTTATTTTTCACTTTATCAACCATCTCATTTTTGTAAACACAATCTTCTTTGTATGCTTTCAGGACACATGAACCAGAAGCGTGATGTGTGAACAATTTTTTAGTATAATAACAAGGTACCTAGTGAGTTCATGCTTATCACAGTAGATGCAAAATAGCCTTATGTAGTTCAGAGAGAAGTGCTAAATTTAGGTAAAGCTACGTGGTGCCTTCAAAGTCTAACAAACAAAAATATTAATAAACAGTGCATAAGCTGTGCATATTCAGTGATGTATGCTCTAGTGGAACTATCATAAACATGAACCTTCTATAGTTAAAACTATTAAATGAAGTACCAGTGCCATCTCTTAAAAAAGTGTGAAACTGCTTGTCAAGTTCTTTTTAACTACTTGTCAAGAGACACAAATTTTGATCATTGACACTCTTTGACTTCCAATACAACCTAAATTCAGTGGTACCAATTAAAAAGCGAAGAGAAGTAGGAAAAGTTTATTAGAATCCCGCTTTTTCTGCCATGTCAACAAATGGCACAAAAGATGTCAATTGCATTGGTATTATGCTTATTTCCACTAACTGTTTTTCCCTGGTCTATATCCCTGAACCTAACCATCCCTAAATAGAACATTGGAATAGTTCAGAAGTTTATTTTTAAAAATATACTGGTAATAAAGCCTGTTCAAGAAAATATTCCTAGTTGAAAGGGTTGAAAGCATCATTCTAAACATAGAAAACATTTACCACCCCTAAAGTCAAATTATGGCACATGATCTAGTTGACATAGTTACATACTAGCGAACCAAAAATTGCATCGTACTGTACATGACAAACATTAACATGATTAAGGTTCAAGCCAACAATAAAGATAAATTTCATTCTGATTTGACAAGCATGCACAGCCTTTAGATTCATCCACCAATCGAATTAAAATTTTCCGTTAGACAAAAACATGATGAGAACAGAAGATGTAAGTCAATTGCATCCCATATACTTTTAGATCTTTGCACACATTTGGACAGGAAGAGCAATTATTCTGTGCGCCAAAACAGTAAGTATACCTGATAGTGAAACAGCACATGTAAGTGGATCACAATCCCATATACTTCTATATATGTCCGCATGTCAGGACTTTGAAAATCAATAGTTTTGCGCGCCAAAACATATGCACACGTAGGAGATAATCATATGAAAAATCAATAGTTTTGCGCGCCAAAACACATGCACACGTAGAAGGAGACAATCATCCTAGTCATGAGTCATGACCCTAAATGCACTGCTAATCTGGTCTGTTTGGTCTAATGCCAACTTTGCTGCCCTAGTACATCTTGGCCTACCATTTGGACAAGCGAACTTTCCACGGCATTTACCAAATTTCAAATACAAGTCTAGTTCTATTCAAGTTTTAGTGAAAATTTCCAACCACATAGCCTGAATCTAATCAACAATATTGGATAACAAATAGAAACAACTATTGATTCTAAAACTTAGCAGGTTAGAATCTCACAACGGTAACATTTTTGCGATGCCTCAAACACAATAATTAACTAAAAAGCATAGGAAACAAGAGTATGAACAATTGACATATGCTGACACCAAATTATTGCTTTATACCTTGATCCTGCGGGTTGGCCGAGCTGCTCCCCTGCGACCCGATTGACCTCCTCAGCTGCAACCTGTTAACGGCGCCGTCGCTGCCTCCGCCGCCGTCCTCCCTGCCGGGCTTGTTCGGGACCGACGACGACCCGACGGAGATCCTCCGCTCGAGCCGCTTCCGTCGGGCCTCCAGGCGGCGCTTGTTCTGCATCTCCCGCCGGCGCCACCGCTCCTCCTCGGTCTCCGTGGGCAGCGAGCTCGTGCGCAGCAGCGGCAGCGGCGCCGCGGGCGAGGGGTCGCCGTCGGCGGCGGACACCGAGCAGACGGACGCGATGGACGACGACCGCGCCAGCCGCGCGCGCTTGGCGTCCGGGGACATGTCGGTGCCGAAGCGGCCGCCCAGGGATAGCCCCAGGCTCAGCTCGATCTCGTCCGATTCGCCGCCCACCGCGCTCCCGGATCCATCCGCCGCCAACGCCCTCCTCTCGCCGCCGCCGCCGCCGAACACGCCCAAGAAGTCCCTCGACGCCATGGCCGAAGCACCACCGCGAAGAATCTCACCTCTCTTAACAAAAATCCTCCACGGATGCTATTCCCCTTGCATGCTCTAAGCAAGAAGACGCCTCAAAACAATCAAGAATTCGCCCTGAAAACTAAACAAGACGGGCAGAACACGAACACGGCGAGCTCCCTGCACCAAGCTCTGCTCAAACAAGACCAAACCACATGAACGCCCAATCCTCCCAACAATCAGCGGCGAATCCACGAGGAAAATCAAGAACTACTCCGTAAACAACTTCCACCAAAAAGGAAAAGAAAATGGCGGATTCGCTACACGGCCAGCGGATTGGACGAAAGCGGCAGAGGAAGATAAGAAGGGGATAGAAGAAGCAAGCAATCATTCGGATCTCCGCCCGCCCGCAGCGTGGGCGGCGTGGATGCGATTGGTGGGAGAACAGTAGAAGGGCAGGACGACGTGTCCGTCTAATTTCGCTTCTGTTCCGCCATTAATAATCACCAAAAGGGTTTTCCTTTTTCCTACTGACTCGCTAATCAAGCCATTAGCTGTTAATTGCCCCCAAGTGGGCGTAGATAATTAAGGAGGCGTGTCCTAATGGCCCGCGACCGCGTGGAGGGAGACCACGTGTCCACCACACCGACACGTGTTGGGTCCGCACGAGCTTAGCCGAGCTGAGCCGACCTGACGGATGGTTGTGGCTTAGCTCGGCTCGGCTCAGCTCGCCGTACGGGTGGGACGAACACGTGTCGCCAGCGCAGCGTAAGACGGGGTGTTTGATGCGCACGTTTTTTTTACTGCTTTCCGGTAAAACGGGACATGTTGGTGTGAATATTAGTGAGGAGAGGTGAGATAGAGGAAAGCGATTTGCCTACCATCCATTTTAGGCACCCTTCGAAACAAAGGCAAGAATATTTCTGTAAGGAAGTTTTGTGTCAGGTCCTAATGTCAATCCTACTTTGCACTAGTTTCTCTTTATTTTTTATTATCTAACTCTATGTTTCGTTAAAAAAATGTTACGTAAATTTACGTGCTAAGTCCTAAGATGATTTACAGAAAAAATATATATAGGTATAGGTTGTCGATTATATCAGTCATTGTTTGGCATTACGTTGATTATAGTTGATTATAAGTCATATGGCTTATTAACAACTACTTCGTAAAAAATTTGTGTATAAAATTTTTATTTATGTTATTAGAGATTTAAAATACAATCTAAAAAATAAACTAAGATAAAAACCCAAAATTAATTTTAAAATTTAAATAAAAAACAAAAGTTAATATTTAAGTTTTAAATTGACAACAGCCTAGAAGCTGTAGGGCAAACTATGAGAGTCTATGACATCTCAAATATTGCTTTTTTGAAACATGCAACGATATGCTCTTACCCTGCTTATTATCCCCTCATCCTAAAATAATTTTAGAACACATCCATTTTTATTTTCTTATCTCATAATTAAGACGTGCATATAATTAGCATCTTCTTTTTCTCTGAATTCGTTTTTTTAATCTATAACCTTCAAGATCTTTAATTCCATCACATGCATACATTGTATTTATTAGGATGTTTTTTGGCATTAGGGTCATTTTAACGAAGAGGTGACAATAATGATTTCTTAGTGTTTGGATTAGTAATGGTTAAACCTTATATTAGGAAATACTGAGATGACACCTTCTTTGGTTGCTCCATGTCTTCCTCATCTCGGTGGTAACGTCCACGACCAAAGAAGCTGGTTAAGCTGTGGTGATTAAGTTCATAACCCTGGATTTAGATGCGCAGCATAACACTGATGTGTTCTTTCATTTTCTTTCAGTAGATATCTAGCTTATGGTCGACCTATTGTTTGAATCATCTGTTCGTTGATATAGAGATATGCTAGTACATATTACATATAACAACCATCTGGATTATAATATTTGAGAGGTGAAGTTGGTGAAAGCATATCATCAGGCACTACGGAAAATCTCATGTTTGTCGAGTGCCTGGGGCACTCGACAAATACCGAAATATACTCGGCGAAGACTTCGTCGAGTGTAACACTCAACATAGCTCACACGGCATACTTTCTCTCGGCAAAAAGTTTTTTGCCGAGTGTTTTCTCTCAGACACTCGGCAAAGACTTCGTCGAATGTCGGACCAGCACTCAGCAAAAAAAGTTGGACGATAGACGAAAAAATGGTAACGGTGCTCTTCGCCGAGTACAACACTCGTGCTAGGCTTCGCCGAGTGTTGCACTCGGCGAAGTGTGCTATTTGTCGAGTATAACACTCGGCGAAGAGGTCACTTCGCCGAGTGCAACACTCAGCGAAGTTGTCCACTTCGCCGAGTGTTACACTCGACAACTAGGGACTTGAGTGCTTTTGCAAAAGCACTCGACAAAAGTGCAATTTTTGCCGATTGCTTTTGCAAAAACAATCGGCAAAGATTTGGCACTCGGCAAGTAAAAATTCCAGGACCTAATAGCAAGCATGCATGATCAACATGTGGTGATCAATCAATATATGGAGACAATATATATACATGCTCTAATTAATCGGTAATTAATCAGTAGTACATATTCATTCATTTATAGTTATTAAAAAATACTAACAACTAATAATCTAAAAAATGCACACAATATTATTATTATATCAATTATCTCGAAACCACAAAAATTCCATAATAGTGAATTAATTGAGAAACCACAAAAATGTTATCCCCTGTCATCCAATCTAAAAAGACAATATATATACATGCATAACGTGCTCATCCTATTATTTTATAAATCATCAGTTTATTATAGGAACAAGTACCTACGTCCCAATGGAAATCTCGTTACCTAAACAATAGTTCTAAATCAATAGGAATCATGCAATAAAAATTGCATTCCACGTAATTACCGGAGGACGGCGACGACGGGAGGCGGCGGGCGGGGAAGGGGGCAGCGTCGGGGAGGGGAATGGGGGCGGCGGAGGAGGCGGTGGGCGAGGGTCGCGGTAGAGGCGTAGAGGGCCACGGCGACGGGGTGGGGCGGTGGCGAGGTGCCGAGGGCCACGGCAGGATGGGACGACGTCCAGGGTCGACGGCAGGGACGCCGAAGGCCACGGCGCAGGGGGACAATGTCCGGGCGCGCGGTGGAGGGACGGTGGCGGGGGCGGCGAGGAGGGCGGCGGGAGGCGGCGCAAGGCGCGAGGGCCACGACGTAGGGACGCGTCGGGCGCCGTGGTGGAGGGCGGTGGCGGGGCGGTGTGCAGGGCACGGGGCGGGCGGCGGGCCTAGGTGGTGGCAAGGGGTGGGGCGGCGCAATGGCGGCGCGTGATGGTTTCAAGTGTGTTTTCAAGTGGCGTAGAGATGGGCTGCTGGGATATTAAAACACTCTTTGCCGAGTGCCGAGATCGACACTCGGCAAAGACAGCCTTTGTCGAGTGCCAAATCGGGGCACTCGGCAAAAAGGCCTTTGTCAAGTGCCGGATCTAGGGCACTCGGCAAAGATAGCCTTTGTGGAGTGCCGGACCACGGGCACTTGGCAAAGTTTATTTTTTTATTTTCCGCAATTACAAAATTTAAAATATATATTTTTTTACATTTTTTTCATGTGCTTTTTTTGCCGAGTGCTACGCTCGGCAAAAAAATCTCTATATTTCATGCAACTAATAATTTAAAAATTATCAAACGGATCCAAAAAATTACCAAAATTTGATATAAACCAATCTATGCTAACTATTGCCTATAGAAAAAGTTTTGAAGTCAAACCCTAATTCGGCCGTCACTTTGTCTCCAAATCCAACCGATCCTTCTCAACACTTTTAATCTTCTTCGAAGAAGCTTCGGTTTGTGAGCACCATACGTGAAAAAATGTTCGAAACCTTCTCAATATTTTACCACGGCCTCGACGTATGATATCATGACATCCTTACAAATTTCATGAATTTTGGACTTCATCTGATATTTTTACAATTTTTAAAACCTTTCGGTCCATGTTCGTGATCGTGTTTACTGAAGAAAATTTTGAAAATTCTTTTCATTTTCCAGATAAGGCTTCAAACTAGACTAAATAACATAAATATGATCTTTTCACTTATTTTTTATTCCATTATTTCAATCACTTGCAGTTCAAATTTGACATTTGGCAAAAAATATCAATACAATAAATGAGTGAAATATAGCAAAACAGATCGATAAAAATAGCAAATTTTAAAACTAAGGACCACATGTTGTATTTAGAGAGCAGAAAAGGTTTGGAGGGCAAAGGAGAAAAATAATTTCAAAAGTTTGTTGAGTGTCGAGAAAAACACTCGGCAAAGAATCATTTTGTCGAGTGCCAGGGTGAGGCACTTAGCAAAAAAAGGCCATTTTACCGAATGCCTGGGTAGGGCACTCAGCAAAACTACTAGCAAAACTACTGTAGAAAACGATGATGAATTGACGGGCGCTAAGGATTTACCGAGTGCCAAATAAAACACTCGACAAATTTAGTCGTTTGTCGAGTGCCTACGTATGACACTCGGCAAAGCGCCTAATTTGCCAAGTGTTTTTGTTGCCGAGTGTATGCACTTAGCAAACATTATAGTTTGTTGAGTGTTTTTGTTTGTCGAGTGCCTACTCGGCAAAATAAGTGTTTGCCGAGTGCCTGATGAAATGCACTCGGCAAACACTGGGGCACTCAGCAAACTTAGGCTTTCTCGTAGTGACGAGCTAGTCTGATCATGATGGGACGCGCATAAGTTGTAGAGTTTAATATTTTGGCTATAGCTGAATTAGCAAACAAAAATAATTGATGGTTGAACTTTTATATATGTATTTAATGATTTAAACGGCAATCCTAAAAATAAATTATGATAATAAAACCTCAAAACCAACTCTAAAATTAAGTTAGCAAAATTTGCTACATGACACTCAAATCAAAGTTAGTTTGTGGTTATTGTCAGGGGACATCCTAAAAGTTGACACGGTTGTAGCACACCCCGAAAAAAGTAACTAGCTGTTGGACACTGAAGTTATTATTTTATTATTTTTAATTCAAATGAAGAGAGAAGTATTTAAGAAGGACAATTTATTATCTTTAATTCAAATGAAGAGAGAAGTATTTAAGAAAAACAATTTTTCATTGGTCAAAAATTTATAATCTAATGGGTTTAGTTGAAGCGAGACCCATTTAGGTTACAAGCTTCTTACCCTATGGGCAAAATCGTTTCTTTATGTGTGGCTCTTCATTTGAACTGAAAATAATAAAATCGATGACTCTGGTGTCCAGCAACTAGCAACTATCAGTTTTCCGTGGTATCCTACGGCTATGTCACTTTTTTTATGCGGTAAAGATCATAAACTTTTTAGTGAACTTTAAATTTTGATTGTGGCTAATAAGCCATAAGGTAAATAATGGTGTCGTCGTATGTGAATGACGTGACGGTCATAACGAGTTGTCTATAAAAATCAAGAAAAATAGTTTAGTTATAACGAGGTTGTTGCGATGCATATTGGACATGAGAATCAAACATTGAGAAAATTTTAGACTACAGAACATATCTAGTGACAGTGAAGCTTCTAATAATTTCCTACATTTTTTATACCCAAATTATATCTATAGGTCGAAATTTTGGTGTTTGTAGCTCTTTCTAGGGTGTGTTCTAGAGAAAGTTGGGCACTTTTTTTCCCACACACAAAACGAGATTTATTAACACATTATTAATTAAATAATAATTAAAAACTTGAAAGATAAATTAATATAATTATTAAAGCAATTTATTATAGAAAGTTTTTGAAAAAAATATATCATTTGATCATTCGGAAAACGTGCACGTGAAAAAAATAAGAAATTGAGAACACGTAGGTCCAGAAATACCTATTATTAGATTGTGTTCTTCTCTCTACTTTTTCCAATTTACTTTTCTCATTTTTCACGCACACATTTTTTAAACTATTAACGGTGCATTTTTAAAAAAATTCAAAAATTTCTTTAAAAGTTATATTAATTTTTTTAAAAAATAGTTAATATTTAATTAATTATGTGCTAATAAATCATTTTATTTTACGTGCATGCTTCCAAACACAACACAGCCTAATGTTGATCCGAGCGACAAAATCAAAAGGACAACTGTTTCAATTGGTCGTCTTTAAAACATAAGTTATTAGTTATACAGCGCATAAAAACATTTCAAATAAAAAGTCCAGCTATCGAAACATCTAAAGGGGAGTGCAACATAAATTTTTTTTTAAGGATTGTCGATTCTAGGTTGGAATATTTGGCTTCCACATATGAAACCTTGAATTCCAACTACTAAAACATTAAAAAATATAAAATAAAAATTTTAAAATGTGGAACACAGTCAAATCTCAGTTGAACAATTTGCTTCTAGCACATAAAAAATAAAAATTCAACCTTTGAAACATAAAAGAAAATACAAAATGTAACAATCTAGTTTTCTTCCTCTCCCCTTTAAATACAGGATTGGAGTGTTTCAGTTAGATCTATGCAAGGTAAAGACGACCTGCTAAAGATTGGCCTGGGAGATGATGGGAAAGAACTTTTTATGGGAGAGCACCGATAATAAAATTACTCGTTGCTGTTGTGTTTTTATGTGATACGCATCATGTATGATTATTTAAAATACCGTACAGTCTATTCATATAAAATCACGATTAAATTTTGCTCTACAATAATTCCATCACCGCACAGGTTTGCCTTTGAGCCCCCCAAATTTTTGCAGGAAAATTGGTGCTAGCTAGCACAAACTCGTTGCCCAACGGAAACGGAAATTTTGACTAGGAAGCTCACGGAAACCAGCTTTCGGCTCAGCTCCTCTATACAAGCCGGGACGCCTCCCGGGGGGCGCACAGGAGGCAGATCTGTGTGTGGCGCCCGTGGTCTCGTGGGATCTGACCACAGTGACAGACATGGACGGCCAGTTGCGTCGCACCAGCTGCAAAGCAAACCCGCAACTGTCCTGTCTATCTATACCATCCTGTTGTGCCTACCAGGCAAACGTACCACAAGTGGCGCAACTTGCCTCGCCCGAAATGTGGGCCCCACGCGAAGAGGTGGGGTCTGGCCGTGCGGTGGCTGACCGCCACGTGTGCTGCAGGGCGGCGGGCCCCACGACAGCTCAGACGCAGGTGTGGGTGTGGCTGCCTCGAGCCCTCGACTTGCCTCGGCCACGTGACGTGCTCCAGGGGCTCTTTTGATTGGAACAATATGTATTAATTATAAAAATAATTGCATAATAATTATTTATTAAGTTTAATTAATTTATGACTATTAAATGTTTCTTGTAAGCATCATATTTTTAAATTATGATATAATTAAGCTTATTAAATTTGTTTCGTAAATAATTTATTTATTATAAATATGTTTTATAAATAATCAATATTTAATATATATAATATTTGATGTGACGTGTACTAAACTTTAGTGCAAGAAACCAAATGAGGCCCTAGTAAGAGATGGACGATTGAGAAGGGTCCTTTGATCCACAAGCCACCACGTTCCTAGGTAGAGATAGCAATGGGACCGCTATATAACTCGAGATCCCATAGATATTTACTCTACTAAAAACTATATATGATCTAATTTTTATATCTATAAGTTTATTAGTGAAAAAATCTTTACTCGTTGGATAGGTGAGTATGGGTTTGTTCTTTAACCACCCATACCCACCTATCCATGAATAAAAGAACCCGTACGTTGACATAATGTTCACTTATTTTTTAACATTGTTGTATGTTTTAATTCTTGTATAATTTGTTTACTTGTCATATATAGTCTAATTCTTACACGATTGCTTTTTTTAATGTCAATGTTAAAATCAGGGTTATCTAATATGATGTTGGTGGTTGCCATCATGATCATATGATTATTTTGCAAAATTATAAGTGCTCTAAGTTATGTAGTGGGTATAGGGATAATTTTGCACCCGCAAGCAAATGTGGATGTGAGAACAAAAACTTTTAATCATCACAAATATGAGTTTGGGGTATGAAAACCTGATGAGTGTACATCATTGCCATCTCTACTGACAACATCATCAACTCTCTTGCCTCTCATGGCTAGTTGGAAACGTAGTACTTTGGAAAGAAATTGCATACTACTTGTGGGGGGTATCGCCCCAGGTAGCCCATGCAAAGAAAAAAAGACCAGCTAGGTCAGACTAAGGGGCCTTGGGCTGGGGTCAGTAGTGATGGACATGGTTAGGTTCGATTCATTTATCTATTAAACTTATCCATAAATTTGCTTCAATAGATCATTAGGATCGCTTCAAAAATATAAAAGAATCGAACGGATAAAACCATTAGAACCTAGGTTTAAAAAATTCAACCCAAAATGACTTCACATGTATAAAAGTTATTTCTCTATATAATAAATTATTTCTATAAAACTTAACTAAATTTAACAAGTTTCCATAGTATAAACGCGAGTTTAAAAATTTGGGTTCAAGTTTTACACATATTGAACTATAATTTTTGGTCGCATCGTGGGCCCTGCATGTATAAATGACTCAATTTGTACAAAGTTTCTTAGCTGTACAATAAATCATTCTTACAAAATTTAACTAAATCTGATAAATTTTATAACGTGAACGTGAGTTTAAATTTTGTATTCGAATTTTACACATATGTTATATGAGTTTGTTGTCTAATAGTTACACATATATTATATGAGTTTTTTTCTAATAATAATGAGTTTTTTTTTGTTATATGAGTAATGTATCTGATCCATTTGGATATCCATGAATAACCTATTAATATAATGGACTCGTGATGGATTTATCCTATTGAACCATGGATCAACAAACTCACTAGAAATGGTCTAGGTTCGACCCGTATCCTAACCACTCCCATCTTGAGGGGTCGGTGGTCTGACCTCATTTGGGGTCAACCGTCCCTACCTCTGCCCCCTAGTCCGACCTTAACCCCTTAATCCGACCTCAGCTCCTTAATCCTACCTCTCTTAACGGCTCCGATCAAGAAAGGGCAAGTTTTCCTCTTCGGAAAGGAGATGTCCTCAACAAGACTCGCAGAGGGTAGGAGGGGACAGCTCGACAGAAGACGACGTCACCCGACAAGACCGCGCACGAGGTACCTGCGGAGGACGGATCCCGAGGCAAGACTGTGCACAAGATGCCCATGGCGACTAGAGTCCAAGGGGGTTTTTTGTGTACTTTTTCAGATTATGTTTGTACTTGCTTTTTATTTTATGACCAAGTTTTCTTGCGCCCCAAAGCCCTTTGTAACTGTCCCCTTGGACTATAAAAGGGATGACAGGTCGCGCGGACGTGGGAAGGCCAGATCTAATCCCGAACTTTGACTTGTACATAAATCTTGTTCATACACCACCTCAACAAAAAATACAGGACGTAGACTTGTTATCTTCTGAGAGGGTCGAACCTGTCTAAAATCTTGGCTCGCATTGTTCTCGAGTCGACCATCAAACCCATCGATAGGATGCCTTGATCACTCTTTCACCTCCTCGAGCAGCCCTCGTGGAGGACTGATCGACCACTCATTGACACTACTTTTTCCTTTCCAAATAAGATCATTTTTGTCTTTCATGTTTGTCCCAAAATATTTTCTTGCCTCATAATTTCTCTTATTATACGGCTTTTTAGCAATCAAATTGTAATTTATTGGTAAAACTTTTATAAATGTGTTCTTAGTGATTTAAAAGCAAATGTTGTAAAAAAATTACAATAAAAACCACAAAATCAACATTGAATTAAGATTTAAAATTCAAATTTTGGCGTATAAGCAAAAGCATAGGAGAAACAACGCGTCTTTCATCTTTGAGCAATCATTGTATTGAAGGTTATGAAAGTACTGAACAAATGCATCGGCATCGGGACTAGATAATGTGAGAGACAATTGCACTGGGATTTGATAAGTAGATGGCATTTTATTTTTTTTATGTTGGTATGTGTTGAATGGAAAAACATAAAATTGTCTTGGGACGGATGTAGTATTATTTTTTAAAATAAGTTCAATCTGCTGCATGAATTTACATAGAATAATTCAATTTACATAAAACTAGAACAAAATCCCAAAGTTCTAAACACATCTTAGGACTTATAAAACGTGAGAATTGATGGCTCATCTCATGAGTAACCGGCTGATGAGAATCTGCAAAGACTAAAGCCTCGTTTGGTAGATATTTTTCTCCCTGATTTTCAACAGAATCAGTAGAATCTCTGCCAAACGAGTTATTTTGTAACTGATTCTGAGAAGAATCACTTCAAGTGATTCATCAGTTTTACATGTGATTCATCAGTTTTACATAGGAAGTGATAATCACCTAAAAACAGTTTCTCCTCAGAATCACCTGAAACCAGTTTCTCCCAAGAATCACCCGAAAATCACCTAAAATATTGTTCTAATTATTACTTTATTATACCGATTCTGATTCTTTTCAAAATCTAATTCAGAAAAATCAAAATCTAGAATCATAGAATCAGAAGCCCTATACCAAAGGCCCTGAGTTTTTCAACTTTCGGTTTATTGTTCGGGGAGTTGAGATTCAGCGTCTATGTGACTTACATGAAAGTAGGTTGGCAATCCGCAGCCAATATTATGGGATCCTCTTTTTCATCCCTTGCAGGATACGTTTGAGAATGTTATCCACACTACCAAAAGCGAACAAGCAAGATCACGTTTACAAGCCAAGCGACGCACCAAGGGATGGATGACATGACACACGACGATACCAACACGCACCGCAACCGGCGGAAAAACAATGATAAGGCCTCCATCATTCCACCCCGATTACCAGTGTCGCCGTCGAGAGTCACGTCACGTCAAACATAAAAAAGGGAAACGAAAATGCGCAAGTTGGGGCAGCCGTCCGGTCAATCTGACCAGTAGCCCGGGCAGCGCGACCCGCAAAGGTCTCTTTCGCTGGCGATCCGCAAGATCTGTGCCGTGTAGAGCACAAATCTGCAATTTGACGGTAATTTCCCGGGTAGGTTGATATTGTCCCTATCAAGTCTCACAGCCAAAGCTACTCCATCTCACATTTCCGCGTTTCCTTTCTGAGGGCAAAGAGGCAAGCCCATCGCTTTTGATTGGGAAGCAAATTGCTCGGCTGAAACTGATAGGAAAAACATTCTTCTAGCAAGTAAACTTTCACACAGCATCAAGTGAAACAGACAGATTGATTGACGAGCTAGGCGGCAGGAGGTGTGATAGACAAACAGAGATACTCTAGCATAAATCTCTGCATGGACGTTAAGATGGATGTTCCATTTCACCAAATTCTGATCGGCAGATAATACAATTTTGGACCACCACCAACCAATGTACGTTAGTCAACGGCAATTAATCACCAAAACTCACCTTGTAGCAGCAGTTACAAGGTGCAAAAGAATCTCAATGCTCATCCCAAATAGTCCAAGAAACAATGCTCTACTTAAAATTTTTAAGCTCTGCAGGAAATTCCTGCTTCGGTGAATTTCCCTTGACGTTTGCCTCCTCTATGCTGCAACCGTTGTTTGCCTAGGGGCGTTCACACGGGTGAACCTCCCATTTCCGTTCTGGAAGGGCCGTGCCGGATGGAACCCGTTGTTCTGATAGCCATTCCCAGGTGGTGGCCCTCGACCACGACCTGAAAACTCGTTGCGATTTCTAATGTCGTTTCTCCTGTTGAAGCTATCACCTCCGCGGTAGTTTCCGTTGTTCGCATAGCCACCACCCCGTCCTCTGAAATTATCACCACGGTAGGCTCCCCTTCCAGATTGGAAACGGACGCCTCCACCAGCATTCCCGTTATCTCCACGCGTGATGACAACACCATTCACAACTGAAGCAAGAAGTACACTCTTAAGCCAGATATCTCTTGATAAAAAGCATGACAAAATTTAAAAGGACTCAACAACCTGATAGACATAATGGCAAACAGAGAGTAAATAATAAGCAAGGAAGAGCATACTTAGCAATCAATACATCCAGGATCATACTGCTAATGGCCACAAAAAACCAACAAGGCACTGGTATATATACATTTTTCGCTAAAAGCTAAGAAATGCAAAAGATGCACAGAATTAAGATTGGAAACCGGGTGCAAGAGCTCAAAACAAAGCTAGGGCCCACTGATTCAGCTCAGCATCATGGTTTCCCTTTTTAGTGTATATTTCAAAACGACAAAAAAAACATCCACCAATTGTCAGTCTGATCAGGAAGGTTGCATTTGCATACCTCGGGTAGTGGTTCTTTTCTCCTCAACAAATACTTCTTTCCCACCCATATTAATCGGAGATGCCTAGATCACAACCACATGCATATACAGTGAGTACAATCACTGGAATATATTAATCTTAATAGTTTTCAGCAATTTTCTTTTAAGGAGATCACAAAAGAAAAATGTGCCATGACTAAACTCAAAACAAAAATTCAAACACAAATCAATGAAAGAAAGCTAGCAATTTTAACCACAGTTCAGAAATTCAACAAGCTGAAAAAAGACCAACCTCAATTGCTGCCTGCATAGATTGTTGGGACTCAAACTCGATAAAACCAAAGCAGAACCGGTCAATCTGCACAATGTAGTAAAATGTCAGAAAAAATAATGTGACTGGGGGCCAAAACCAACAATTACTAACCTTGTTGTTCCTAACTTGGATGCCACTTGGCTTGATAGCACCAAATTTCTTAAACTCTTCCTCGACCATTTGGACAGTCACATTGTAAGGCAAACTCTTGACAAAAACTGAGTAACCTTGCTCTGTGTGCAAAATAAGTGTTAACAATGATATTCTACTTAGTGTAACAATGGCAGGGAATACTAAATTAATGCTAGAACCAACCATCATTAGAACTGTTGTTTTCAGCAACGTTGTTATCAATTGGAGTGATTTCAACTGTCTGAGAACTTTTAACAGAAGGTTTCTCCGAAGGCTCAACAGTCTTAACCGCAGGTTTTGGAGCTGGCTTAGGTTTGACAACTGGGGTCAGTGGCACCTCCTTCATAACCTTAACCTGTAATGCAACCATAGTTAAGGTCTGTAATCAGTACTAACTTACCAACGAATTCACAATTGTTATTAGCCAATCATTCAGAAATATGCTTCAAACAAGGCAGAAGGAGACTTGTTACGACAGAAGGGAGAACAGAGAACTCACAATCGACGCATAGGACTTCTTCATTACATCCTTCTGAGATGGAGGAGCAGCAACTGGGGTCTTCCTGGGTTCCTCTTTGGTCATTTGTACAGGTGGTTCAACAACAGCAGCATTATTTTCGACGCTAGTGTCATCAACAGTGGAATTTGTGACCTCCCCCTCTGCGACATTATTTCCCACTGCCATAGGGTCTGAGACAATACCGTCTTCAGCTGGATTAGGATCTGATGTTGTTGGAAAAGTCAGTGTAGACGGAATTGAAATTAATAAGTTTTCCTTAAAAAGAGAAGAAAATCAATCAGGTACCATTTTCAGCAAGAGTGGCAGCATTCTGTTTGTTTTCATTTTCTTGACTACCTTGACTTATTGCAACTGAAGGCCTTTCCACTATAAATCTAAAAATATCATTGAGAACAACATAGCCACCAGATTCTTGTGGTGCAAGGAAGAATGACTGTGTAAATCTACGGCATATGCCTTCAGATGTCAAAGATCCAGTAACAACAATGAGCACACCATCCTTGTGAGATAACTGTGCATCTGCAGTCTCTATCTCTGTTAAGTAGTTACTGAAGTCCATTTTCAAGATTATTCTATTGATATCCTGCTCAAAATCAAACAATAGAACTTAGCAAAAGTACTAGTGTTACCAATTATAGCAACCGAATGGCATGAGGGAACTTACAGCAGTTGTGGATACATATTCCATAACTCCACTAGAATCTGGCCGACCAACAATACTTGCATCTTGATAGAACTTGTAGACCTGATCTGGTGTCTCATGTAGAATGTGGTAATATTGCTGAACAAATGCACCACTAATCTGCAATGAACAAAGACCACATTTCATCAACATTAGAACCTCTGCGAATAGTACTAGACAGATGAAAAGAGAATGCCTACCACTTGGGGGCTTATAGGAGTAGCTGGGGTTCCAGCTTGCACTGCCATTGCTGAAGAAAAAAAATAATTCTTGATCATAACATAAATAATTAGATGAATCAACAATTCAACATGTTAACGAGGAAAGTGTACATATAAAAGGACTGGCTCAAACCTGGTGACACCATAGATGAAAAGAAACATGTGCAAGAAAAAAATATGTGGTGATAAGTAACTGCATTAATAAATGTACTAAAACACCACAGTTCAGCAATTAGCATGAATTGAATGACTAACAAAAGCAACCTCAAGATTATGTGCTGATAAGATGCAACCTCAAGGAATAAAAAACAAAAGCAAGATCAAATAACAGCCAAAAACCTTGTAATTTAGGAGAAATACAATAGCACTATAAAAAGACTAATTTCTCCACGACAATACCCAAAATCCTGCATACACAACTCCATAAACAATACTCATGGAATCTTTGCAAGATTAAGATCCAACGACCTAGGAAACCCTCAATTCCACAATTAAAATAACAAATAAACTTCAACGAAAATATATTTTGACTATAACGGTAAAGGTCTCATTAGGCAAAAAGGGCATTGCCGCAACATTTGATTGCTCAGTTTTAAATCACTCAAACATAATAATAGGAGCTAATCAAGACAAAAGATCCCCCCCACTTCAAGTACAAAACCAATCACCTAATCGTAAACCCTAAGCCGTGCAGACCATATAAGAACGCATCCCAACGAGAGGGAGAAGAGGCCACATAAGGCGGCGGCGGCGAGGAGCCTCGACGCCCAGCACACGTGAGGGGAGGCGGATCAAGCCCCGCCCCCACGGAGATCGACACGCGCGAACAGAGAAGAGAACAGGGAACGAACACCGAGGGGCAGGGCCATTCATACCTTACGCGCGCGGAGGAGGGGAGCGAACGGAACAGGGCAGGGAGCAAGAGTTCGCCGGCGCCGCCGCCGGCGTGGCGTTGGAGGAAACCCTAGCAATGGACGGGGGCGGCGGCGAATAGTTTATGCGAATCGGCTAAAGGGCACTAGGAAGGATTTATTATTTCTGCGGGACGGAACGGCGAGGGTGAGGTTTTAATATGGCACCCAAGGTTTAGTACTACAGCTGTCTTTCCTTACCCGAGGCGCTAATCACCTCTCGCCCACTGACACGTGGGGCTGCGATTCGGGGAAGACGGTGGGGCCACGGATCAGGTGGGCAATCTCCCCGTGGGACGAGTTGGTATTCACGTGCCGCGGGGATTTAGCTTAGGTGAGAAAGATAATAAGGATATATTTGGTCAAATTTAAATTTAACTATATGAATTGAATTTGAAGTAAAGTTATGGAGCTACCTATACTTAGTTTTATCTTTTATGTTATAAGAGAACTTTAGCTAACTCCCCTGTTGTCAACTTCAAAAAGTAGCTGTTGACGTCAAATCCGTACCGCCGCTGCACGTGTCGAAAAGTGTGTTGGCGTCATATCACGCGCTGGCCTGGGAGATCTGCTTAACTCCAGTGCAAATATTAAAATAGATGATACACGGACGTGCTAGTCAGTTTGATCCTGCCACTGATAATATATGCAAAACAGTAGAATATAAAACATATCGGCCGATAGGCCAATAATCGAGACAGTCAATCTGTTGACAGCTGATCGGCTGATAAGCCGATAGCATGATTCCTGTCGATGCCGATGTCAGCTGATACAATTAGGGTTTTGAATAATCGGCTATATGTCTGATGTAGATTCTGACACTTGTGTAAACAATGATAAAAAACACTCGGCTGATGATAATGTAATAAGGTAATAAACCAATCGGCAGATAATGGTATGAAAATACTGATCTAATGTTTAAAGCATACATCGGCTGGAGGTCTGATGTCATTAAATCTGAATGATTAAGTAGTCAATGAAACCTTTGCTGTAATCGGTTAAATCCAATTTTATATATAATCCTTATAAGCCGATGCAACGTCTAGATAACTTATCGGCTGAAACCCCGATGAAACGATGATTAATGCCTACTGACTTAAATAAATCTAACTTACAACCACAACCTCATAGGTCGGACCCAACCAATGCAGCATAAGGTTGATAGTTGACTGATAGATTTAGACAAGCCGATACGGCACCGATCAAAGTGGTCATGTGTTAAACTTAACCAAGACGGTAAAATCATCAAAGAGAAATTTAACACATCAGATAAGATCGGCTAACCCTCCGATGAAACATTAGCATGAACCTATCGGCTTAACAAGACTTAGATTATCAACAACAATCTAGTAGGTTGGACCTAACCGATGCAGCACAAGATTGTATATGATAATCTAATACTCATTGAGCCGATAGATCTGTCTAATGTGATGGATATAACAAATCTATCTATGTTTAAAGAAACATTAACTTGATCAGAATATCGGACCTAACCGAAAAAGTCCCAAGCCGATGTGACTATAAATAATAATGGAACCAAAGATAGAGATGATATACCAGATAGGCAACGCCTGTGCTGGCCCGATTAGAATATCGGACTCAACCGAGGAAGTCCTAGCCATGCCAGCACAAGAGAAGATGACGGAACTCACTTCTCGCAGGAGGTCGAACTCAATCGATGCAGCCCATGCTCAAAAACAAGAACTCATCAAAACAGGGGAGAATAAAAGGGTGGTGATGAGCCGAATTGTATTGATCGAGAGATTGATCTTTATATGAGCCCCGGACTTACATATTTATACTCATAGGTTAACAAAGATCCTAACAGGTTACAATTTAAACTTTTCTAAAGATAAAAAAAACAAACCGAGTCCTTATTGGACACTAATAGACTTTCCTAAAGATAAAATAGAAAGTTAACAGAATCTTCCTAATTAATAGATACAAGCTGCATCCTCTCCAAATTCGGTCTCTTCTGGATAAGATCTTCTCAAACCGAATCTAACGAGAATCCGACTGCTGGAGATGTTGATAAAAAGCAAACCCCATAGGCTGATGTAGAACTCCAAGCCGATACTAGCTTTGAGTCGATATGAACCTTAGCCGATGGTGTGGATAAAAGCAAACCCCCATCGGCTGATGCAGAACTCTAAATCGATATTAGCTTTGAGCCGATATAAACCTTAGCCGATGAGGACTCCGGGGCTTACCAAATTCTGACGTTAACAGTAGCCCTATCATTTATAATAAGCAGTGTAACACAATTATTTTATTACTTCGTGGGACCAATCATCTTCTCCTATCTCATTCTCTTTCTCCCTTCTACCCCTTCTCTTCTTGTGTTCTTGTCTTCCCTTCTTTCTTTACCATCGATGGTGACTATTCAACGGGGGCGGGAGGTGGAGGTGGCCGTGCGGCAGATGCGGGAGACGCCAGTGGCCGTGGGAGACGAAAATGGTCGCCTTGAACGACAGCGACCGTGAGGATAACACTAGAGACGAGCAGGACGAAGGTGACGACCGTGCAGTGGAAGCGAAAGATGGCGGCGGCCGTGGGGATAATGTGAGAGACGACAACGACCAGGTTGTGAGGTGGACGCAAGATACAATGACGTGACAGTGGTGGACGAGGTGGATGAGAGTCGCAATTCCAGCGGACGAGGGTGACGACGATAGCACAACGACCACGACCACGGGGATGAGGACCTCAGCCGAGATGGACGCAAGCGATGGTAGTGGGGCGACGATGCGGCAACGATGCCCAGGGTGGATGAGGGCCACGACTGCGGCAGACGCGGGTGACGATGACGGCTACGACAACCATGGATGAGAGCCATGGCCGAGGCAGACCGATGGCGGCAGCGTGACGACGACGGTCGTAGGGAGGTAAGGGCCACAGATGACGGCGACAACGTGATGGCTACGACCGAGGCGGGCATTAGCAACGAAGATAGCCACAGTGGACAAGGGCAACAGCTGAGCCGGACGAGGATGAGTTGGACGTAGGCGGACGACGACGGTGGACGCAGGCGACGACCGCGGCTATGAGGGCGGCATCCCGACAGACGCATGTGATGCGGACATGTGGCTAGCGCAAGTACATCGCAATGGTGGGCACAAGACCTCGTGCCGTGTGTAGAGCCAGGCGACTAATTAGTCGCTCGATCGTTCTCTCTTCCCCTCTCTTTCCTCCACATCATCGAAAAACCCTACGTGGAGCTCCTATCTAGGGCTGTCGAAAAAGCTCGAGGCTCACGAGCAACTCGATCTTGGCTCGAGCTCTAAACGAGCTGAACCCGAGTCTGAGCAAAAGCTCGCGCACTTTAGTGAGCCTAGCTCGAGTTTCTACCGAGCTTGATTATATATAGTTTATATTGTTTGTTCATCTTATTGATTTAATAAACTAAGAGATAAATATATATTAATATATATTTACACAACAAATCAGTATGTGTTAGCATAATATATTTATCTTTGTCCTTTTCTACTCTTCTTAGTTTGATTAACTAGAAAATAATTATATTTATCAAGAGATTATTATTAAAATATATATTATACTACTTATAGTGAGCTCGGTAGCCGGGCTCGAGCTCGAACCGAGCTTGCCTAAAAGCTCGAAGGTGTGATAGGCTCGGCTCGAGCTTGTGGCGAGCTCGAGCATGCGCATACGAGCTTGCTCGAGCTTGGCTCGTTGGCGGCATTGTACTCTATCGCGAGTTATTGTACCTACTCTTAGGGCTTTCGTAGTGCACACAACTATTGTTTAGCCTCATGCTTCCATGTCAATGATTCCCTACCACCTAGGTCTCTCCCATTACGAAGTGAAGAACACGAACCAAAGTGAGCCGCGTGTTCCTTGCCAAAAATCGTTAGAGATTCATCAGGCGGGGCAAAGAACGGCTCAAGCTGTGGGTCGGGAGAGGCGTAGCCCCATGTGATGCCCCCACAGAGCTGATTCAAGGTGGCGACCAGGGGAGGAGGGCCGCTGGACGGGGAAAGGAGAAGAGGGCCACAGAAGGGAGGAGAAAGCCTTCCTGTTTGCCATACTCCCACCGTCGAGGCCACTCCACCGCCAAGGCCTGCCTTGGGGTCCTTCGCCGCCGAGGCAACTCCACCACGCCACCGGCAAGCTGCCAGATCCGCATCGCTGGGGAGGAGCTCAAGCTTGTCCTACCACCAGATCCGTCCCGTCCCGCTCCACGCCACCGAGCTCCGCGTCACCGAGCTCCACACCACTGAGATCCGCGTCGTCCCGCTCATAATCTCCACACTCCACGCCGACGAGCTCATTGGCATGCCGGCTAGGGGAAGAGGGAAGGCAAGGTCACCGACTCGTTGCCGTGAACCCGTGAGTGAGGGAAAGGTTGAAAGGATAAGGGAGAGAGATAGAGAGGGGAAAGGGGGAATTTATATTTTTTCTGGATTCTAGGGTCTTTGGTGCAGATTTGGACCTCCACACAAATCGATTTGTATAGGAACCAAAACAAAAAGTGCTAGGGACTGAAATATAAAATTAAAGCCACTCCTAGAACCACTTTGTTGGAGGTTGTTAAGTATCGATTTCGACCGTCAGTTACCCCAACAAATAAAGGGAGAACTAACATTTCTTACACGCATATTAGTTATAAATAATATAGTTCCACTTGTTGTCACGCCCAGAAATTTCTACCCAGAATTTTCAAAGCTGAATGTGTATTAAAATCCCTGTCCAGGATCAGCCAGGGTACATAGACGACAAATTGTATATACATAATCCATGTCTTAAAAGCATAATAAAAGATTACACAAATGCAGCAGAAAAGAAAGATAAAACGAGCTAAACTAATAGGTCTTGACGCTCGTAGCGTGGCAACACCACTCCATAAGCATCCTTGACGGCGAACGAAGCCTGCTCCTTCGAATAGCCTCCATCTAACTAGTAGACCAACTCTAGAGGGAAGACAGAGCAAGGCTGAGTACTACCCACTATAGTCAGCAAATCATACCGGAAGAGAGGGTATGATGCAAGGATAATTCAAAGAAAAGCTAGGGGTTTATTTGCATAAAGTAAGCATTTCACAACAAGAGTTAAAAGCAGCAAAATAGTTGAAGTAATTTATCAGTCTTAAACCAATCTTTGCCCAACGCTACACCAAGTTGCAACAGGCCCAACCCATCCACCTGATCTAGCCCAGTTCCATTTAATCCAATTTATTTAAGTGGTGAGACTAATCACGGGGAATCTGGTTGATCGCCCATAACTGTGGGCATGACTATTCGAATAGTTCTACTCTGATCAGAGATGTACATCTGTACCCACAAGACACAGCCCCATAACACGTTTTCGTGTGCCGGTATACCACCATGGTACACCAGAAAGGGACTCTGCCAGGACCCTTCACATAACCCCATCTAACCAATCGTACCACATCTCGGGTTCACCCCCACTCCTCTACAGGCAGTGGGCAGCCCCCTCGTGCCTCGGTGAATCTAGCAGCCGATCAACCGACCACCCTGGCCGACCCAACTCCATCACGCCCAACCTAACCTGGGTACGTCGGCTAAAGGAAAGCTACACAATAAGCCCAACCGTTGCCCACGCTGGCTTGTGGTACGCACGGTAATTTTTTCAGGGTTTTCCGTGAACAGGTCCTTAACTGCCATGGACGCGTCTATCAAAACCATTGCACCCACAACCCACCATTGTCATATTTTAATTGACTATTAATACCATAGTGGCTCATGATTGAAATCATCATTATACAGTCTACACTAAAATAATGAAGTGAATTGACCCCTTTAATGAGCTAGTTGATCTAAGCAGTGCTAAGCATATCCTAGACCAATAACTAATCAAATTAAACCCAAGCTACCAAAGGTACAAGGTAAACAAATCATAAGGCTGAGTACGATAGGTAAAATAAGCCCATAAAATGACATTATAAAATAATGCAACATTTAAGGAAAAATAAGATATTTATGAAAAATAGGCACAATACAATCAATGTAGAGCATGACTTGCCTTGCTCTAGTGCTTGAGCGACCTCTGCAATAACTTCAAAGTAGACGGGAGTGTCGAAACTATTGGAAACTACTCGACAAACAAGGCACACAAGCAAAACAAGCTATAAGTCTACTGAAACAGGAAACGAAACCATTTTAGTGGATTCTCTACATTTTTATGGATTTAATAAAATTTGAATAGGTTTAAATGAAGATCGGATGAATTAGTTTTGAATTTTAGAAGATTAAGTGCTTTTTACTAAAACAGAAAAGTCCGTAATGATTTATTGTGCAATAAATTCCGGGAATGATGTCAGTGGGCCAAGGGCTGACGTCAGTGGCCGAGGGCTGACATCAGCGGCTCAGGAACCACCGGTCCATGGTGGACTGGGTCCACAGGACCGAGGGGCAGGCGGTGCACCACGTGACACACGTGGCACCAACACGGCACCAACATGGCGACCACGTGGCTGCCACGCGGGCGGCTGAGATGGGCGGCCCCGATCTCCTTAGGGGCAGATGAGACGGCGGGGAAGCGGTGCGGGCTTGGCACGGGCACGGCGCGAAGCGGCTCATGTGGGCAACGACGCGTGCATGGGAGGGCGTGACGCACACACGGGAGAGCGAGAAAGAGAGAGAGAGGAGGAGGGGCTTGCCGGAGCGCGGCTGATGCGGAGGATGATGACGGCGGTCGGCGGCGTCGGGCAAGGGATGGGGAGGTGGCCGAGCGGACGGCGGAGAGTGCGGCCACACGAAACCGACGGTGGCGGTGTCACGGCTCAACGCGGAGCGCGAGCGGCGGAACGACGGCTCGAGAGGATGCACTGCGGCGGCAAGAGAGCGGGATGACACGGAGTGGGTTCGGGGCACGGAATCAAGCGGCGGAAAAGGGGAAACGAGAGAGGTGATCGTGGGCGAGATTTATAGGGGCACGACGAGCTCGGAAACGGCCAGGAGGGGCGCGAATAGCTCATTGGAGTTAAGAGCGGAGAGAGAGAGAGGGTGTGATGGCCGGGGAATAAATCTAGCCATTTACGGGGTGCGGCACGTGCGGGACGGGGCGGGAAACGTGGGCAACGTGATGGCGGTGTAAAAGCGCGCACGAGAGGGACTGAGCCGTTGGCCCAAAAAGAGAGAAAAAGGATGGAAAAGGAAAAAAAAGGAAAAAGAGATTTCCAGGGATTTATTTATTCTGAGAATTAATTTTAATTGGTTAAAAATTATTTCTAATGCTCTTAAAATTCCAAAATCCTGTTAATGTATTTTAACATGAAGAACTGAATAAAATTCCACATTGCCATTTCCACTTATTATTTGCATTTTATTAATTAATGATTAGCTCTAGGTCAATTGAAATAATTTCTTTAGATGATTTATTAAATGATTTTTAAACAAAGAAAAACCTCAGGGTGTGACAAACCTACCCCCTTAAACATAATCTTGACTCTGAGATTCGAAGGTACTGGCGAAGAGGTGCGGGTGAGCGGCCTTCAATTCATCTTTCCTTTCCCAAGTAGCCTCTTCTTCGGAGTGATGGTTCCATTGAACCTTGCAGAACCTGATAACCTTGTTTCTGGTTCTTCGCTCACTGGTTTCAAGGATACGGTCCAACTTCTCCACATAGGTCAAGTCCTCTTTAATCTCTATTTGGTGGCTTGCTTGTTCCTCGGGTACCCTCAGACACTTTTTCACCTGGGATACGTGGAACACGTCGTGAATACCAGCCATGTTGGGTGGAAGTTCGAGCTGGTAAGCAACTTCTCCTCGACGTTCCCGGATTCTATATGGTCCCACAAAGCGTGGTGCCAACTTGCCTTTCGTCTGGAAACGGTGCACTCCACGAAGCGGTGTGACACAAAGATACACATAGTCCCCTGGTTCAAAAGTGAGATCTCTTCGACGGTTATCTGCATAGCTCTTCTGCCGAGACTGTGTGATTCTCAACCTTTCCCTGATAGTCCTGACTTTCTATTCAGCTTCACTCAAGACTTCAGTCCCGAACAGTTGACTTTCTCCCATCTGATCCCAAAAGAGCAGCGTCCGACACTTCAGGCCGTACAACGCCTCAAACGGTGCCATTTGCAAGCTGGCCTGGTAACTATTGTTGTAGGAGAATTTCACATAAGGCAAACTTTTGTCCCAAGCTCCTCCAAAATCGAGCGCACAATCTCTCAACATATCCTCCAATATCTAGTTGACCCTCTCGGTTTGACCATCAGTCTGCGGGTAATAAGCTGTGCTGAAGTTCAAATGAGTCCCAAGTTCTTCTTGAGCTTCAGCCAGAACTTGGAGGTGAATTGACTTCCTCGATCAGACACGATCTTCTTCGGTACCCCGTGTAAGCACATGGTTCTGGCTAGGTAAAGTTCTGCTAACTTTTTCCCAGAATGGTGGTGTGCACAGGAATGAAGTGAGCCACTTTTGTGAGTCGATCCAGATGACCCAAATAGAATCATGCCCTGACGACGTTCTAGGCAAACCCATGATGAAGTCCATTCTAATCTCCTCTCATTTCCATTCCAGAATATGAAAAGGCTGTAACAATACTGCAGGTCGTTGGTGTTCTGTCTTTACTCGCTGACGCACGTCATAGAGTGCGACAAATTTAGCTATTTCCTTTTCATGCTAACCCACCAAAATTTCCCTTCAAGATCTTGATACATCTTTGTACTTCTGGGATGAATTGAGTATTGAGTCTGATGGGCTTATGTGAGTATCAAGTTCTTTAGTTCTTTCTCCTCAAGCGCACACAACCTCCCATCCATATTTTTCCATGCTCGTCTTCGGTAATATCTCGGGCTTTTCCAACTCTCATATTCTTCCTGAGGTTGGCTATCTCAGGATCTTTCGCCTGGGCTGCCCGGATTTGATCTATGAGAGTGGGTTGTGCTTCGAGAGCAGCCACAAACCCGAGTTCAACAATACCTAGGTTTAGGTGCTCCAGATCTTGCTCCAACTTGCTACACATCTCTTCTGTGTTGATGGAATTACAGTAGCTGAGGAGTCAGTCGGCTGAGTTCGAATCGGACCGGGATAGCTGATAGCCGATTCCGAGTCAAGATAGAAGTGGGGCCGATCCCGATTGAAAGCGTGAAGATAAGAAGTTGGATTCGGTTTCCAAATTGCGCGTTAAAGATATTGCCATCTATGGATAGAGTCCTGTAACGGTAATTGTATCTGTAAAATAGGGATTTGTTTAGGTATTCCTTTTATAATACGGCATGGGACAATGTCCCGGGATATTGTCGTACCTTGTACAGTAGACAAGTTAGAAACTGTGATCTACACAGACTTTATTGTACTTGGGTATAAATAGGACCCGAGACCCCTTGTAAAAACAACAACACACATCAATACAAACTCGGCGCATTGCCAACCTTTTCTTTTAGACGAGTTCTTGATCCCGCTTCGGGCTGCATCGATCTCGACCCCCGAATAAGGTAAATGCTTGTCGTGTATCGTCAAATCTAGTGCTTACATCGTCATGATACTCTAGATTTAATGTCATTGACTGCGCAATTTATCATATATGGCATATAATCGAGGTAATATCTAGATCTATCTTGCCATCGGCTCGTTTCTCTCGGGGGGACAGTAGCCGATAAAGCTAGATCTAGATGTTAAATTAGTTTATATGTTGTATCCACCGTCTCGAGGGGTTTACATCGGTTTATATAGATCTAATACTTCTTTTTGTACTTAATGCTGCATCATCATGAACTATTAAGTCGCTTTTAGAATTATTAAGATCTATTCTATGGATGTTTATCATTAGAGACAGTGTGAGTTGGAGTTTGGCCTTACTGTTTTAATTGTCTTTTAGCATTATTTACTATTATATATATTAAAATTGCCTCTTATATTAAGATCTCAATCTGGTTAAATGCCTTAAGCCAATATTAATCTGTTGGCACCAGCCGATAGCCGATTGATCTAGGTTTAACGTATTTATGTTAGATTGATATCTTTTCATAAGATGTACTGGAGTACTAGCCAATTCACGTTAGAACTACAGCATCGGCTAGGTTATAAACACATATATTCTTTGTCTTGAGGTATATTTAAATTAAGTGATTTATACTGTCTCGGCATAGCCGATATATCCCAGTCACTTAGTTTAAATATGCTTCGGGATAGAAATTATATGTGAGTTGGTTCCCTGAGCAGATCCTATAGGATCTAACTTTAACCTTAATGCACATATCTGTTTATTTCTTATTGGTTAGCAGATCAAACCAATTGGCACGCCTAGTTCATCACAGGTAGCGAAGGATGGACCTACACTGGAGTTAAGCAGATCTCCCAGGCCAGCGCATGGGAAAGATTTCTTATCAACACGCTTCTTGGCACACCCAGTGGGACCAATTGACTCGGTCAGAGTGCTTCGATAAAGCCGACGTGATAGTTAACATCAAGAGCCCCGAGATCAGCGAGGAGAACGTGGTTCCAGTCACAATGGAACAACTATCGGCTGAACACCAGGCCGACTATAAGAAGATGGTAGAAGAACTACAGGCGAATTACATGCAATCATTCGCCCAGACCAGATCTGGGACCGTCCTCCAGAAGTATAAATTCGGCATGGACGACTTCAAAGCATCCTCCTCAAACGATACAAAAGGAAAGCACAAGATGGAGGAGCCAAAACAAGAACAGGACGATTCGGGTCTGCATACTTTGCAAGACCAGATCGATTCGGTTGTGAATCATGCACTCGTCAATCAAAGTGGCATCTTGGTCAACACTCTGAATAACATGATTGCCACTGTGGTCGATTCCAAGATTGTCGATCAGCTGCAGCGGGGGCCAACCTACTTCGTAGACGGCCAGTTCCCTAATTACAGGGTCTTGGCAACTCAGAACCGGCCGATCCCGCCTCCAATACAGCCAGGGCTACCAGGAGTAGTCCTCAATCAGCCGACTGCAACCGCATCGGCTTCAAGACCACCACCCGTTGTTCTGAACCGGCAACAACCTCCTTCCCAGGAGCAGCTAGCTGGTATGTTCAACTTCAATCGCAGCAAGAGCAGGTTGCCAATCTCATTCAAGGGGCACAATACGATGTTGGTGGCCGACAGATCTTCCCAGATCCGCTGACACCGCCGGCGAATCGGCCGCCTCCCGCTGGCAACCCACTTCAGTGTCAGTACCAGGGAGGCCATCAAGACTAGCATTATCGGCCTCAGACGCCGTCACCTCAGTATCGGCAAGCACCCATGCAGTATGATCAGTACGAGCGGATACAACAGGTTCAAGACAACAAGACTTGGGCCGATTTGATTGCCGACGTTATGCGCGGTCAGTTCGACCTTAAGCCAAAAGATTCTGGGAACATGTATCGGTATCCATACACAGAGCACTTTGAGAGGGTACCATTTCCCAACGGGTACAAGGTCCCAGACTTCTCCAAATTCTCGGGGCAGGACAATACTTCAACATACGAGCACGTCAGCTGATTCCTGACGCAGTGCGGAGAGGCATCGACTTCAGACGCCCTGAGGGTTCGTTTATTCCCACTCTCGCTATCGGGATCGACCTTCACTTGGTTATCTTCATTGCCCTATAACTCTATCTAGAACTGGGCAGATCTCGAGAAGCAATTTCATAGCTATTTCTACACTGACAATCACGAGATGAAATTGTCAGACCTGACAAGCATTAGGCAGAAACATGAAGAATTAGTTCAGGACTACATTCACAGGTTTAGAGAGATGAGGAACCGATGCTATAGCCTGGTGCTGTCCGATTCTCAGTTAGCCGATCTGGCTTTTCACGGGCTTCTTGCACCGATCCGTGAAAGGTTTTCGGCTCAGGACTTCGACAGTTTAGCGCATCTGGCGCAGAGGGTGATGACCCATGAACAAAGATTTCAAGAATCGAGGAAGGCCGTCAAGAAGATTTATCACGTCATCATCGAAACCGACTCCGACACCAGTGACGATGATGCAGAGGTTGCGGCAGCCGAATGAACCAAAAACAAGAAGGCCATCGTCTGCCAATGGCTGCTTAAAAGGGCTAAGGAGTAGAAGTACGACTTCGATATCACCAAGGCCGATAGGATCTTTGACTTGTTGCTGAAGGAGAAACAAATTCAACTTTGGACCGACCATACGATCCCATCGACTGAAGAACTTAAGAAGAAGAAGTACTGTAAGTGGCACAACTCCAGCTCCCATGACACTAACGATTGTAAAGTTTTCAGGTAGCAAATCCAATCGGCAATCAAGGCCGGGAAGCTCAAGTTTGTCGATTTACCTCGGCCGATGAAAGTGGATGGAAACCCCTTCCCGGTCAACATGGTTCAAGCCAGCCCTAGACGAGCTGATCGACAGAACAGAATGTCATATAGCTTAGCTGAAACTCTCAAGGGGGTCAAGGCAGAAAAGAGGCCGACTGGAGACCAAGCCGCACCAATCAACATGGTGCGTCCCAGGCCGATCGGCTGACCAACGACCGATCCGCATGGGCAGCCGACGCCGCTTCCAGCAGCGGTTTTGGCAGGAGGAAGAAGCCCGGCGCGACAGGCCTTATGTGAGGGAGCCCGCGGTTACATTCCTCCAATACATTAGGCATCACAGCGACTGCGATCCGCACTGGCGGTGCGAGTTTTTTCGATTCTTTTGGGAATCGGGGATGAAGCTGCCGATGATAGACAACTGCCCGACCTGCAGTGAATATCGTGAGGACAAGTATAGGGACACACCAATGCACAGCCCTACTCAATTCGTCCATAGGGCCGTGCAGCTAAACCAACGGCGATAGTCAGTGCATGATCGGCTCGAGCCGATTCACCAGGACTTCTTCAAAGATGACGAAGACAATGATGAAGAATACGACGAAGAAGCAGCCGATGACGAGCAATCGGCTAACCCCCAATGGTGCCTTTCTGACCTGTTCACCAAGATGCAAAAAAGAAGAATTCAAAGGCTGAAAAGCGAAGGGCAGGAAGAAGAGGTCTGACAGATGATTCAGCATCAGCGCCGTTGGCATGGCAGGAAACAGTGGAGGCCCAAGAGGAAAAACGCCTCGGTCGATGCAAACCCAGTCGATGAGAGCGCAACCGACCAAGATAGGAGGACGACAAAGGGAAAAGGAAAAGCTACTGCATCGGTTAACATAGTCTTTATACTTTCACCCGAATTCGGTGCCACAGAGGCCGATGCAGATAGCGTGGAAGACGACGTGGCAAAACTAGCATTCTTCCCAGAACAAGCCATTTTTGAAAAACCAGAGGGGAATGATAATTAGCACCTCAAACCACTATACATGAAAAGATTTATTAATGGAAAGCCGATGTCAAAGATGTTAGTCGATGGAGGGGCAGCAGTCAATCTCATACCCTATGCCACTTTTCTGAAGCTGGGCAATGGAGCCAAAGATCTGATCAAGACGAACATGATGCTCAAAGACTTCGGCGGCAATCCATCGGAAGCCAAGGGTGTGCTGAACGTCAAACTGACCGTTGGCAGTAAAACCGTGCCCACAACATTCTTTGTCATCGACGGGAAGGGATCTTACAGCTTGCTACTTGGGAGGGACTGGATCCATGCAAACTGCTGCGTCCCTTCCACAATGCATCAAAGTCTGATCCAATGGCAAGGCGACAAGATTAAAATCGTGCCAGCCGACAGGTCAGTGAGCGTCGCTAACACCGATTTGCCACTTTGGGAAATTGATGGTATTGATTGTCTGTCCGGCAAAATCTGGCAAGCCGATTTTCTAAAGGTGTCCGATTCTACCATACAGCCTATTGGAGACGAAGAGCCTCAATTATTACTTTGAGGGCGTCGTGGAGGGCTCGAACGTCTACGGCAAGGACACCGCAAACGACGATGATAACAAGCTTGGGCAAGGTTTTATGTCGGCCGACGAGCTCGAAGAAATTGATATAGGATCTGGAGATAGGCCTAGGCCGACATACATTAGTAAAAATTTGTCTTCTCATTGTAGATCTCAGCTCATTAATTTATTAAAGGAATATAAGGATTATTTTGCTTGGGAGTATTTCGAGATGTCTGGTCTTAGCCCGTCTATTGTTGTGCATCGGCTGCCTATCAAGCTGGGCTATCGGCCATACAAACAGCCTCCTAGGAGGTTTAAAGCCGATATGTATGATGCGATCAAGGCCGAAATCACTCGACTATACGATGCTAGATTCATTCGGCCTTGCCGATATGCAGGGTGGGTTTCAAACATTGTTCCAGTAATGAAAAAGAATGACAAACTTAGGGTGTGTATTGATTTCAGAGACCTCAACAAAGCTACCCCTAAGGACGAGTACCCAATGCCCATAGCCGATTTGCTTGTAGATGCTGCTTCTGGCCACAAGATCATAAGTTTTATGGATGGTAATGCAGGTTATAATCTGGTCTTTATGGCCGAAGAAGACATCCACAAGACTGCTTTCAGATGTCTAGGAGAAATCGGCTTGTATGAGTGGGTCATCATGATGTTTGGCTTGAAGAACGCTGGAGCAACTTATCAAAGGACCATGAATTACATTTTCCATGATATGATCGGCTCTCTGGTTGAAATTTACATTGATGATGTTGTTGTCAAATCCAGGGAAATGAAAAACCATATAGCCGATCTTAGACAGGTTTTTGAGCAGACAAGGAAATATGGCTTGAAGATGAATCCACTGAAATGCGCGTTCGGCGTGTCGGCCGGGCAATTTTTAGGGTTTCTTGTTGACGAGAGAGGGATTGAGGTTACATCAAAGAGCATTAATGCCATCAAAATAATAGAACCTCCAAAGGACAAGAGGCAATTACAATCTTTGATCGACAAAATCAACTTCATCAGGCGATTCATAGCCAATCTTTTAGAAAAAATGAAGCTGTTCACACCATTGCTTCAGCTGAAGGCTGATCAAGCGTTCACTTGGGGGGCAGAGAAGCAGAAGGCATTAGACAATATCAAAGATTACTTAAGCTCACCTCCAGTATTGATTTCTCCACAAAAAGGAGTACCATTCAAGTTGTATCTATCAGCCGACGACAAGTCCATCGGCTCGGTTCTGATTCAAGAGATTGAAGCGAAAGAGAAAGTCATATTTTATCTTAGCCGACGGCTACTGGACACAGAGACTAGATATTCACCAGTGGAGAAATTATGTCTGTGCCTGTATTTTTTATGTACAAAGTTAAGGCATTATTTATTATCCAATGAGTGCATAGTGGTATGTAAAGCCGATGTAGTCAAATATATGCTATCGACTCCAGTACTCAAGGGACGAGTTGGGAAGTGGATTTTTGCTTTAACGAAATTCGACTTAAGATATGAGGCACCCAGGGCAGTTAAAGGACAAGCCATAGCCGATTTCATCGTCGAACACAGAGATGGTTCAATCGGCTCGGTGGAGATCATGCCTTGGACTTTGATGTTCGATGGCTCGGTTTGGACGAATGGATGCGGTATCGGCTTGGTCATCGTATCACCAAGGGGGATAAGCTTCGAATTTGCATTCTCAATCGACCCCCATGCCACAAACAACCAAGCCAAGTATGAGGCAGTGCTAAAGGGGTTGCATCTTCTCAAGGAAGTTGAAGCCGATGCCATCGAAATAATGGGAGATTCACTGTTGGTCATCAGCCAGTTGTCAGGAGAGTACGAGTGCAAAAATGCTGCGCTGATGGTTTATTATCAACAATGCCGAGAATTGATGGACATGTTTTGGCTAGTAACATTAAAACACATCCCCGGAGAGAAGAATGCAGAAGCCAATGATTTAGCTCAAGGGGTATCGGGCTACAGGCCGATGACAAAAGATGTTGAGATAGAGATTGCCACCATGACAGCCAACGACTGGAGGTTTGAGGTCTACAACTATCTGCATAACCCCTCCCAGTCGGCTTCAAGGAAGTTGCGCTACAAGGCTTTGAGATATGTCTTGCTCGATGAAGATTTATACTATCGGATGATCGATGGCGTGCTGCTCAACTGTCTTAGTGCCGATCAAGCCAAAGTGGCCATCGAAGAAGTGCATGAAAGGATACGGCACCCATCAATCAGCTCACAAGATGAAGTGGCTACTTCGGAGAGCAGGGTTTTTTTGGCTGACGATGTTGGAAGATTGTTTCAAGTACTACAAGGGCTACCAGGACTGTCAAAAGTTTGGAGCTATACAAAGGGCACCAGCATCGGCTATGAACCCGATCATAAAGCCTTGGCCGTTCAGAGGTTGGGGAATTGATATGATCGACCAGATCAATCCACCCTCAAGTAAAGGGCATAAATTTATATTGGTGACAATAGATTATTTCACAAAGTGGGTGGAAGCAATTCCTTTAAAGAAAGTTGATTCAAAGGACGCGATCGAGTTTGTTAAGGAGCATATCATATACCGATTTGGCGTCCCTCAAACCATAACAACAGATCAGGGATGTATCTTCATATCGGACGAGTTTGTTTAGTTTGCCGACGGCATGGGAATCAAGTTACTCAATTCTTTGCAGATTATGCTCAGGCCAACGGGCAAGCAGAGGCTTTAAACAAGAGCTTGATTAAGCTGATAAAGAGGAAGATTTCTGAATATCCCAAGCAATGGCATAGCCGATTAGCCAAATCACTTTGGGCCTATCGGATGGCTTGCCACGGATCTATCCAAGTCCCTCCAAATAAACTGTCTATGGGCATGAAGCAGTCTTGCCATGGAAGAACATCATCGGCTCTAGAAGAATTCAGTTACAAGATCTACTTATAGCCGATGATTGCTGTGGAGATTATGGCGATCGGGTATCTACATGGCAAGCTTATCCGACTGGAGGTAGGGATAGATTGCGCCTGCCATATCTGTAAACCAAATATGACTTGGGTGTTACGTTGCCGATTGAGATAAGGCAACGGCCCATAGTCACAGTTTGGTAAGATTGAGAAAACCGACTTAGAGTAAGATAGGGTTTTCGATCTGTAAGCCCACCTCCCAAGACTATATAAGGGGGGTAAGGGGCGTCCCTTGAGGGATATGCGATATCGGCTTTAGATCATATGCTTCATGAGAAGATAGATCAGAGTTGATGAACAAGAGCTTTAGACTTTAGATACACGATATCACAAGATCAATAAAGACACTCGGCGGATCGAATCCCCGAAACAGGAGTAGGGTATTACCTCACGAGAGGGCCTGAACCTGTCTAAATCTTCTTTTCCTTCTAACCCATCGTGCTTGGCGATCTTGACTGCACCCCCAATTTTATATTGCCGAAACCAAGTTTCGACAGTTGGCGTGCCAGGTAGGGGACCACGCGTCGAGACTTCTTCAACAAATCTCGCCGACAAGCGTGATGGGATCTCCTTCAAGATTCGGCGACTTCGCCCCTTCGCCGACGATTCCTCCTTCGACTCGGATTCGGACCAGTCGGAAGGAGAAATCCACTCGACGCCGTTCGGGCTTCCGAACAGCGCCAGGATCTACAACGACGTCTTGAAGACCAAGATGCAATCTAGTTTCTCCGACGACGGACTTCACTCGGCACCATTCGGATTACCGAATACCGCCGAAATCTGCGCCAATCTTCTCACCTCCCCGACGGAGGCGATCTATTCGGACGAAGACCTCTCGGTGCCGTTCGGGTTACCAAACGCCGCCAAGATCTACAGCAAACTTCTCTCCCCCGAGTCGGCGGTGACCCACTCGGAGGAGCCCACATCCCCAAGCTCTGACTCGGACTGGAACGATCCAGACCCGGGCTACCCAGGATCAAGGGAGGTCGCCGTCATCCTCCCATCATTCGGCTCCTGCTCATCTTCGGAGCTCAATGGATACCTCAGCTCCGCTGGCTTCGACAACCTCTATGGCATCCCTTCCGAAGCCGACAACTCCGACCGCCGCATGGACTATGAGCCGAAGTGCTTTGATGTCCTCATGGCCGAGCCGGACGAGTCCGACTCAGCCATGGCCAGAAGGCTTGCTGAAGAAGAGCGAGCCAAGATGGAGCACGAGCGCAAGACGGCCGAAGTGGAAAAACAACGCAAGGACGAGGCTGACAAGAGGAAGCAGGACCTACGTGCAACCGGACGATCTGCCCAGGAGGCCATCCTCCAAACGCGGGTTCGCAACACCAACATTTTCTAAATGCCACAGCAAAACGCTGTTGCCGCGCTCACTCTCTTGGACACCGTCATGGAGACGGCACCCGCCAATGTGACTCCGATACTCGACAAGATCAAGACCATCGTCGCAGCCACAGCTAACGACCACCCCACCACCTCGGCACGAAGGCCGACTGAGTCCGTGGCTGAAACGCCCGACAAAAGTCGACTCCCGCCTCTAAGGTCAGGAGACTATAAGAGGCCCGAGCCAGATCGGTCGACAACAAGGCCAAGAGGCCCACCCCGCGAGTCCACGCAGAAGTACCAGGAGCAAACGGCTGACTCCCGCGACAAACGACACGGACGTCCACCCGTCCACCATCGCGTCAGCCGCAACAACAGCTCCAGCTATCCAACCAGCCAACCGAAGACCCCGCCGAGTGATCTACGGGAAGTCCTCGATCGCCGCTACCAGGAACGAGACCGACGCACTCGGGAAGATCGGAGGGGATCACCCGATAGCGGTGACGATGGAGTGCCAGCTTTCACTCGGGAGCTTCGCCGAGTGCACTGGCCGAATGGTTTTAAGCCAACAGGAATAGAGAAATATGACGGCAAGACCGACCCCGAGTCATGGCTTACCGTGTATACTCTCGCCATCCGCGCAGCAGGCGGCGACAACAAGGCTATGGCCAATTATTTGCCCGTGGCCCTCGCTAACTCAGCCAGAAACTGGCTCACGAGCCTACCAAGAGGCTCAATTGGCTCGTGGAGCGAGCTGAGGGACCACTTCATCGCCAACTTCCAAGGTACCTTCGAGAGGCCCGACACACACTTCGACCTATACAACGTCATCCAAAAGCCGGACGAGCCCCTGAAGGATTACATCCGTCGTTTCTCCGAGAAGCGCAACAAGATCCCGAACATCACCGATGACATCATCATCGCCGCCTTCCAAAAGGGAGTCCGTGATGAGCTGCTAATCGGGAAGTTCGGGCGCAAACCACCAAAGACGGTGAAACAAATGTTCGAGACGGCGAACTCATACGCAAAGTCCAACGACGCCATTAAGGCTGCCCGTCAAGATCGGCCCGATAGGAGGGAAGACAAGCACTCGGAAGGAAGCCGGCATCCGAGGAAGGATAACAGCAGTAGCAATCGGGCCCAGAAAGATCGCAAGCGCCGGCACGAAGACCTGGTTGCCACAACGTCCGATTCTCAACACCGTCGCCGAGTTGCGGCTTACGACGTGATCATGAACGATCGTGAACGCTCAGTGCACACATCATCCACAAACAATTCTCAGAGCAATATGCGGCACGGTTAAACATGAAGCCGACTAATGAAACCGGTCCATCGGGAACCAAGAAGAACAACCCGACTGGAAATTCAGAGCCTTTTTAAGACCACGTGGGCGAGCTGAATCACATCTTCGGGGGCCGCAGGCTTATGAGTCCAAGAGGAAGCAAAAGCTGATGGACCGCGAGGTCAACGCAGCACAACCCGAAGTCCCACAACATCTACGATGGTCGGAGGTGGCCATCACGTTTAATCGCTCGGATCATCCCGACCGAGTGGTTCACCTAGGCAGTATCCTTGGTACTTGACACGGTGGTTCGAACATCAAGCCGAAGCGCGTCCTCTTCGATGGGGCAGCGTCCTCAATCTCTGTTCGTCAAGACCTGGATGAGATACAAATCCTGAGAACTGAGTTGAAGGCAAGCTCAGCTCCCGTCTACGGAGTGATCCCGGGGCTGTCGCCCACACCACTCGGGCATATCGCCCTTCCAGTCACTTCCGAAATTCGCGAGAATTTCCGAACGGAGAATACCACCTTCGGGGTGGTCGATTTCAAAGACGGCCTACCACGCGATCATCGGAAGGCCTGCACTCGCCAAATTCATGGCGATACCACACTACACTTACCTCTGCATGAAGACGCCTGGCCCTAACGGCGTCATCGCCCTGCGCAGCGACGTCAAACAAGCCTTCACCTGCGACAAAGAAAGCTGCGATATGGCCCAATCTTGTGAGAGATCACGTGGCCAGAAAGAAATCCAACTGGCTGCATCAACATCTGAAGAGGGTGAAATTCGTACAGAGAAGATAGCCAAGTCAGGGACAAGGCGACGCCAAAATGAAGAAAATCTTCCTTGATCCAGTCGGTAAGATAACTTCAAGGACTTAAACGATACCATAGCCGCAATGTTCGGGCACGAGCTTTCATTGTCGGCGATTTGGTTCTACGCAAGATCTAGACCACCAAGGACCGTCACAAATTATCTCCACTATGGGAAGGACCATATATAATCGCTGAGATGACTCGGCCAAAAGCATTTCGACTAAAGCGCGAAGATGGATCTATGGTGGAGAACTCCTGGAATATTGGACATCTTCGGCAATACTATGCTTAAATTGCCGTAAGTTTCATGTTATTCTTGACTGCCAATCTCAAGCAAGATGACTTCTTGAGTTGACAGTCAGGGGCTGCATACGTGTCAATAAAGCATGGTTTTCTTCGACAACTTGTTTATATTTGGTTTATCATTGTTTAATGTTTCTTGATTTGAGTTTAATAGATAAGGACTCGAGAATTTTTGATGACCTAATCAAGCTTAGGCTTGGTGACGAGTCGGACGAAAATTACTTAAGAAATTTTCTATGAAGACTCGGGTCAAGGCATTAACATAAATAAGCTAGATACCTACAAGTTCACATCGGAGGCATAAAGAGACCAAGATGATTAGATGAAGTGGCGGGGACGACCTCGAGGCTTCGTAAAAAGACTTGAGGGTTTTTGCTAAGTCGTCTCGTGATTGGGCCGAGCCCATGAGAGACTTGCGGCCCGGCTAAGGTGTGGCTTGACACGTGTCCTTAGGGACTTAAGTGGATGGACTTAAGCAGATTTGCCCCTGCAATATGCACGTGTTACATAGCCCAATACCTTTAAAATCCTTTCATACCGCAGTTTGCGTAACTTCATGAGAAGTTGGCACGATGCAATTTGAAAGGTGACAAACGATTAAGCTTTTCATGGCTGTCCGATGACAGGGACTGTTTGGTTTCTAAGCATTTGATTAAATGATTATATCAATGCTATTTTTTCCACCTTGGTGAAGATCTTTTTAGATTAAGACCAATATTATGGCAGAAGTTATTTAATATTTTGGTCGTATTTTTTAGATGACTAAAAAATTTGTTTACCCATGAGGGTTGACTAAATTTTTTGTCCCGAGATGACTCGGACAAGTTAACTCGGATGAGCATGAGCTTGCCGAGTGTTTTTACCCATGAGGGTTGATTAAATTATTTGTCCCGAGATGACTCGGACAAGTTAACTCGGATGAGCATGAGCTTGCCGAGTGTTTTTTACCCATGATGGTTGATTAAATTATTTGTTCCGAGATGACTCGGACAAGTTAACTCGGACGAGCATGAGCTTGTCGAGTGTTTTTTACCCATGAGGGTTGATTAAATTATTTTTCTCGAGATGACTCGGGCAAATCAACTCAGATAAGCATGAGTTTGCCGAGTGAATTAATTTCTTACCCACGAGGGTTGATTAGATTATTTGTCCCGAGATGACTCGGACAAGTTAACTCGAATGAGCATGAGCTTCCCGAGTGAATTAATTTCCTACCCACGAGGGTTGATTAGATTATTTGTCCCGAGATGACTCGGACAAGTTAACTCGGATGAGCATGAGCTTGCCGAGTGTTTTTTACCCACGAGGGTTGATTAAATTGTTTGATCTGAGACGACTCGAGCGAACTACTCGGATAAGCATGAGCTTGCCGAGTGATGTGATTTTTTATGATTGCTTTAGCTTGAGCTAAGCATTTATAAGAGAATTATTTGTTCCGAGATGACTCGGGCAAATTCCCGGGATGACTCGGGAGGATCAGCTCGGATAAGCATGAGCTTACCGAGCGAATTGATTTCTTACCCATGAGGGATGATTGAAATATTTGTTCCGAGATGACTCGGGCAGATCCACTTGGATAAGCATGAGCTTACCGAGTGCTTTTCAACCACGAGGGTTGATTGAGTTATTTGTTCTGAGATGACTCGGGCAAATTCACTCGGACGAGCACGAGCTTGCCGAGTGATGAGGTTGCTTTAGCTTGAGCTAAGCATCTACATAAGAATGATTTTTTATAGTTCTTGACTATATGTTTAGTCTATTTTTGACTAACCACATAGTCGGGGGCTACACCTAATTAGGTGCATCAGGAGATGCACCTAGATATTTATTTTTGAGAATTTTTTGGATATTTTCCAGACCTTCACAGTCTTCGGAGCCACTCGGGAAGATTCAGGCAGAGATAATGGAATCACTCGGCGCCGAAGCACTCGGCCAAAGAGGTTTTTGGCCGCATCGTTTTGGTTTGAGGCTGAGTTGTCTCGTCGACGAAAAGGACTCGGGGCTACTTGTGGAGATTATGGCGATCGGGTATCTACATGGCAAGCTTATCCGACTGGAGGTAGGGATAGATTGCGCCTGCCATATCTGTAAACCAAATATGACTTGGGTGTTACATTGCCGATTGAGATAAGGCAATGGCCCATAGTCACAGTTTGGTAAGATTGAGGAAACCGACTTAGAGTAAGATAGGGTTTCCGATCTGTAAGCCCACCTCCCAAGACTATATAAGGGGGGTAAGGGGCGTCCCTTGAGGGATATGCGATATCGGCTTTAGATCATATGCTTCATGAGAAGATAGATCAGAGTTGATGAGCAAGAGCTTTAGACTTTAGATACACGAGATCACGAGATCAATAAAGACACTCGGCGGATCGAATCCCCGAAACAGGAGTAGGGTATTACCTCACGAGAGGGCCTGAACCTGTCTAAATCTTCTTTTCCTTCTAACCCATCATGCTTGGCGATCTTGACTGCACCCCCAATTTTATATTGCCGAAACCAAGTTTCGACAATTGCTACAACTTGATGATAGATGAATCGGAAGACCTAGTTTTTATCATGAATGAGGGCCTTGGAAAAAGTAACAAATGATAAGGAACGAGTAACCCATCGTTATAACAAGAAAGTTGTGCCTAAATCTTTTGAAGAGGGAAAGCTCGTTTGGAAGTTAATACCACCGATCGGATCAAGAGATAATAAATTCGGCAAGTGGTCACCTAATTGGGAAGGGCCTTTCAAGATTCACAAATGCGTCTCTAAAGGGGCCTACATGCTAGAAGGATTAGATGGAGAAGTATTTGGAAGGGCTCTAAACGACAAGTATTTGAAAAAGTTTTACCCAAGTGTTTGGATCAATTCATGATTCGGCTATGTTTGTGCCGATTCGTGCCAGCCGATGTCTTGTGTTGTGCAAGCATCACCTTTAGGACATTTTTACGTTAAGTTTTTCCCCTAGTTTTTTACAATCGGCTAAGCCTGGCCGACGACGACAGAAGTTGCTGACTTAGTAATTTTGTCGACACTGCGAACATCATCAACAAAATTAGGGGGGCATATACATACACATCAAGGAAACAAGAAGACACCGAGGAGAAGATTTTTTTCAAAGTCACGGATGTTTTCCAAGGACAGAGCTAAAGTGATAGGCCAGCAAGGATTTAAGGATTAAGTAAGTCGATTCCATGTAGGCGGATTACAAAATTTTGTCGTTCAAAGTTCAAATAGGCTGATTACAGAAGACGTTCAAAGTTCAGACTGCTACATCTATTACAGACTCAAGAACGCGTCTACGGCCGAAATTGCTGAAGCCTTGATCGCCTTCACTTCGTCAACCACCGCCAGGTCTTCGGCATCGGAGCCAGGAATTACCTTTGCTGATTTGTAAAGCTCTTTCAAGTATTTGATAGTGGCCATCAATTTGCACTTCTGATCTTCGGTAGCTTTTGGAAAATCAGCCAACACCTGCTCTTCAGCGGCGATCTCGGCTCGGCATTGTTCTAATTGTAGCAACAGGTCAGCCTCCTTGTTCCTCAGATTAGCAATTCGGGTTTGTGAAGTTGTCGAGCCGGCCATCAGTTCGTTCAGCTTTGTTTTTTCGGCCTCCATGTTCTTGACCATGTCTTCGATCTTAGCAGTCACATCGGCTTGGGCAAGCCTTTCAATCATCTGTTTCATTGCACGCCCTAGCCTTGGCCGATGTTGGTCGATGCAGACGGCCACAGATATTTTGGTGGCAAGATCTTCGGGAAGCTAGCCCTTAATCTCAAAGAACCGACTTTTAGCCGATCCGCACTCCTCAACCAGCCTGTCGACATCGATGTCCAGCCGACGGCGTATATCTCAAAGCTTTTCCTTGAGCTCATCGGCTAGGGCCTTATCTGGGCTAGTTGCCTCGCCTTACTCGTTGCCAAGGAATTCTTTTATATCGAAGGAAAGCAGATCGGCCAGGGGTTGCAAAAGGAATGAAAGGATTAGGCTATAGCTAAGATGGCCGATTGTTTAAGATGTTTAAAGGGGAAGAAGAGGAATGAAATTTACTCTTCTTGCGAGAAGGGCTTCTTCTTCGACAGCTGGGTCAGTTGGAGCGGGGTCCTTTTCGGCACGATTATCGGCCAAGGTGGCTACTTCGGCGCGTTCATCGGCCGGCTCTGCAACATCTTCAGCCTCATGGCCACCCACAGCCGATGCCGTGTGTTTGCTCGACACCTGGGGGGCAGCCGATGGAGATGGAAGAGGCTACAGAAAAGACAAGTGTTAGCTTAAAAACCGGCTGGTGCTAGCAAAACAAAAAGGGTGCAAATCAGGTTTCTTTACTGATGAGGCAGGACGCCAGGGACGGCTAGCTAGCTTCTTGACCTACAAAAGGCAGATTCGGCTAAGTATGAGCCGATCAAGTTTTCATGGGCTAAGTTCGACAAGACAAGGACTTACCGACCGTTTCTTGATGGGCAGGCTTGGAGCTGGTGGACTGTCGGCTGGAATGCTGACCGAATTATGGCTCGAATCGCTTGATTCGGCCGCCGCCTCAATAGCTTCCGACATTTCTTCATCGAACTTCTTCGTTGAGAAATTGGTCGACGCTTGGATCAACGATGGGAGGCCGTTAGTGGTGGGGTCGGCTATTTCTTTTACGCTTCTTAACAGTGTAGCCGATGGCTTCAGCGATTGGAGCGGCTCTCTTTTTCCAGGCTAGCGGCTCGCGTGTTTGCCCGTGTAAGAGCGTCTTTAGCTTCAGTGCATTCCAGCCGATGGCTGAAGGAGCCAGTCCACACCCGTTCGGCAAGACGCCCAAGCAATATTCAATAGGGATTCCCGAGTTGCTCACCGACGGCCTTTCGGTTTCGTCACCGCAAAGAAGAAAAAGTTGAAGTGTTAGCACCAGGTTGGCCGATGAGTTAAAAAGAGGAAAATAACGAGAATTTAGAACTCACCGAGGGATTTCGTCTGGTAGAAGAGAGGTGATGTAGTAAGAGGACCGTTGGTGAAAAAAGTGTTGTTTGATTTCAATCCACCATCGGTCATAGGCTGTGCTTTTCTTGTATACCAGCACCATGGTATCAATGCTGCCGAATGGAGGGCCTGCTAGGTTCATAAGCTTGCTCATGATCGGCGGCTGGTCTACTTTCCCTCTGGTTTCGATCTTGTCAGCATAATAGCAGCTGATGGGTAGTTGACCAAGACCAAACTGGCGAGCAGCCGATACCGGGTAGTAAAACTCGTAAGACTTGTCCACTGATCAGCCCTTATGGATGCCCGTCGACAGAATGCATGGGGTAAGAGCAGCTGTGAATATGTCTCGGCATTTGGGGTAGTCGTCTGAGTTTACTTCTTCAAGGTTGAATTCAACTGGCAACTCAAAGACTGGCCTATCCCTATAGAAATACCAGCAGCGGTTGTCCTTGGCGAAGCCATCGTATAGGGACATAAACCATTCGGCTAATAACTTAGCCGATTGTTTAGACCCAGCATGCATGGCCGCTGCTTCGCCATAGCTGAGGCATCTTGTGGTTGTTATTTCATTCCCGTCATCATCTTCGATCGGCTTTAGTCGTGGGAAACGTGCTTTAGTCAAGGGTGGCCGACCGGATATTTTCTGGGACATCAGCATGAGCCAGATCTGAAGAAACCACCATGGGCCCCCGGTGTTGACAGAAGTCTTGGCGGCTATCTTGGCCACGACCTGATGAAGAGTTTGGTATAGATAGCCGAGGAGGAATTTGCCCAAGGGAATCATTTTCCTATCCACTAGAGCTTCGGCTATGACTTGCCAGTTTGCTGTCAGCCCACAGTTGGATCCGCAGAACAGGAACTTCTCTAGCCACATCATTAGAAATGCGGCATGCTCCCTGAAGGGTTACGCGGAGGCTACGCTAGCCGAAAACAAAAACTTTTTACCGCGCAAACCAGGAACACTTGCAAGTAAGGGTCGACAGATCGTTACCGATTGGAGTATGCAGCGGAAATAGCCAATCAGGACTATCCGATCCGGAACAGTGTAGCCGATTCCCGCAAGCCGACAGCCGACTCCTGGAGACAGTCGATTCACCAATCAGCCTGTTCACCGATGTAGCCGATTTGTCGAGTCGTCTGATCGCGTTCTCGTGCCTCGCTCCGACGCGCTCGACCGCAGCCGATTCCACCACATATACCCCCTCGTGTTATGATAGAGAATGACACTCTGCTTAGGCAGACCCACCATTGACGAGCATAACGGTGACGGGTGCAACATTTGGAAGGACATCATTACTACTTAATTTTGCGAGGGATGCTATCCTATCAAACAAACATATCACATATATGAAAGCAGGTAGAATAGCATGAAATAGTATGACCCCCTTCACATGGTGATCTCCATCTCCATGCCGGTGTAGAGGATCTCCATCTTCATCACCGTTCTTCCGAGTGCCGAATGCTTGATTTCTTCAAACTAAGCTACTACTATAGAAGCTCTAATTGAAGATTACATCGACTCGCAGGTCGTGAAAGAATATTACAAGCATTGCACGTATGAAAGAATATTACAGGGATTGCACATATGAAAGAATATTACATGCATCACATGCATCTCATACATACAATAGGGCCATACCATCTCAAAGCATTCTCTGCAAAAACAAGTTAGGCGTAGAAACGTTTTCTACCTATCGCAGAGAAACGGCATCGAGACGACCTATAAGGGGTACGCACACGGCTGTCCCGCTAGCCGGTTAGCGGGCGAGGGGTCGAGGGGGAAGCCGCCCCCTCGCAGGCTTCCGGGCAGCGCCCGGAACACCACACGAAATTCATAGATCCAATCTATGAAATCGCTTACGGAAACCATGTCGGCATAATCATATTATGACGTCCCGATACACTATCAAGGGAGATGGTTTGCATAGGCGCGAGGCAATTAGCAAGATCGGACTACGAGATAGCTTCGGCATAATCACATTATACTGTTCCGATACACTATCAAGGAACGCTATCTCGAAGCCGACTCAAACCGAGTTCTATGGATATTGCTTCGACGTAATCACATTACGCCGTTCCGATACAATATCAAGGAACGCAATTACCATGAACTCTCCTTAACAGATCCCGTAAAACCGATTGATCTAATCAACCCGTGCACAAAACTTGTTCCAGATCCAATCTAAAATCCGAACTAAGCAAGATTAGCTCTGATACCACTGAAGGGTTACGCGGAGGCTACGCTAGCCGAAAACAAAAACTTTTTACCGCGCAAACCAGGAACACTTGCAAGTAAGGGCCGACAGATCGTTACCGATTGGAGTATGCAGCGAAAATAGCCAATCAGGCCTATCCGATCCGGAACAGTGTAGCCGATTCCCGCAAGCCGACAGCCGACTCCTGGAGACAGCCGATTCACCAATCAGCCTGTTCGCCGATGTAGCCGATTTGTCGAGTCGTCTGATCGCGTTCTCGTGCCTCGCTCCGACGCGCTCGACCGCAACCGATTCCACCACAGCCGATCCGTAGCCGATCAACAACATGCAACGTAGCAGCGCCTCTACTGGTATCCACACGTCCGGGGACAGAACACCGAACACCCGTGTGCTAGCACGCGATGCAAGGCTAGGGTTTGGCTCGAAAGTGGGGAGGGTTTCCGTGGAGATTGATCTTGGCGACTTTTGTTGCGGATTTGGTTCAACGCGATCCAGAAACTCTCCACCCCTCGCCCCTTTATATAGAGTTGGCCGACTGGGACTAGTGGCCGATCAGGACTATATTTTGAATCGGATCTCATCCGTATCTCATAGAGTTGGCCGCCCACACGTCGTAAGCCCATAGGACTCTATCCGATCGGATCCCTATCCGATCGAGCCGTATCCGAGTCCAACTCGAATATCTATTCTATCCCCTTAAGCATGCGACCCTGTAGGTTCAGGTATACTCGGTTTCGGCTATAGTCTAACTTAGCCGATCGTCGGCTCGAGTCCAACTCAGTCGACCCGTCAGCAGCGGCGCCTAGCAGCACATATTGACACCACAGTATACAAGAATAATATCGACTCTGAACCTGTAATGTGTACACAAATCCCTTTGCCTCACGATACTAGTTAAGCTATAGGCAAGATGTGTGCCATCCCTTCAATAGATTAACCATTTACTCGAACTGTATTGGATTATCTGTCTATTGGTTGACTCCTCAATCAACTTAGCATGGCCATGCATTTTCATAATCCAGTACCTCGAGGGGCCCAGAGATATCTCTCCAAAGGAGGGGCAAATTCCATCTTGATCACTCACATCCCACTCCATGTTTCATAGCAAACCCGAAAACTACCTTTATAACTACCCAGTTACGGAATAGCGTTTGGTTGTCCCAAAGTAGGCTACTACACATGTTGGAATCCATGGTGATCTCAGGTCTAAGGACTTTGTACCAACACTACCTGAGACCAACTAATGGCACATTGATTCCTGTAGTGTCTCATGGTGGGTCTATCCAACAATGTGTTCTCTAACACATATGTCCATGTTTATTGATTTGGTATCTCCATACCCATGATCTATGAGACATGATCATCAATCAATAAACATGCCGATCTTAGAATCATATTTGTTCCAATAATATGATATATGATCAGGGATCATTTAGAAATAGATTCATACATATCGAGTCTCATAAATAAGTCACGTACTTATTGATCAATACAAGATGTCTATTTCATGGAACTGAATAACACTTTATTCATTATTACATAAACATTGACGTGATATCCAACATCTCCATGTTGACTCTAGGGCATATCACTAACACTCCCTGGGACTGATTGGCCCATCTCTCATGTTCATGGCCACATAGCCACTCCATCCCCCTATGGCCTTAGTCTTGAATTGGAATTGGCCCTTTCCAGCCAGCCTATCATGATTAGCCGACGACAAGATATCTAGTCCAGTATTCATCACTACGTCGGCTAGGGTAATTGTCATTGGGCCTTGCTGGAAGACGAAGGCGTTCAAGGTATCATTCCAGAAGTAAGTGGCAACCAACATTAATGGTTCGTCCTTTTCCATGTCGGCTACTGACAAAGCCAAGCATTGGGCTATTCCCATTTCCTCCCAATGCGCTTGTTTGGCCGGCTTCATCCTCTTGTACCATTCTTGCTAAGATTTGTCTATTGAGGGCCAGGACTTAAAGGTGCCAATCCAATGGTTCAGAGATGGTTTTCTCATGTTATAGGGCATCCTATCGGTTTCGGCTATAATTAACTCAGATGGATCCTTATTGCCGATAGGCCCTAGAAAATATCTGTTGTTCTGGATGAGGCTGAGAATTACTATCTGGTGAGCAAGATGCTACAATCGGAAAGGAGAAATAGAATTCCAAATCAGAAACCCTAAAATACAGATCAATGGTCGAAAGGCAGTAAAGAAAGGGTTTTAGCCGATTAGGGCTTACCTCGGGGAACTCGGCGGGTGGAGCGGCCGACGGGGCAGCGGAAGACACCATCACGTGTTTGGAGATCGCCAGAAGTGGGGATTGCCGCTGTGGGCTTCGGGAGCTGGATGGGTCGCTGGAGAACTTGAGGGCATTTGTTGAAGTGGCTATTTGCTGACGGCGTGACTTGTTTGGCGGCCGGCGAGGCAGAGATTTAAAGAGTTTTTGTAACGGCTGAAATAGGGTCAAGCTAGGATTGTGCCTGGAATTCGAATTGCCTAAAATCCGCAACATTTCATATCGCAGACTTGGGGGGTGTAACACCCTGAAAATCGAAGAAATTAAAATCGAGAATTTAAAAAATCAGAACTTGCAAAAACTTTTGGTATTCTTGCATCTCGACGTGTTTATTGCTTCTTATTTGCCAATTTTGTTGCGTGTTATAAATAGAATAAAATTTATTTGAAAATTTGAATAAGCCGAATAGGTTAAAAAATCCTAAAGTGGAAGAAGATTTCAAATAAAGATTTGGAATAGAAACTATAAAGAATGTGTATAGAAAAGGGCTAAGGTGTAATAAAACTTGATCTTTGGACCAAAACCCTATTTTTGAAAATAATAATAATAATAAGTAAATAAATAAATAATATTAATAAAATAAATTATAAAAAAATATATTGGGTTGATAATTCATTTTGAGTCAAAAATCATATTTTGGAAAAAAGGGAAAATGAATTAAATAAAATATATATAATATAATATAATATAATAAAAATGGGCAAAAGGTAGGAAATGTAGGTTAAAGTTTAATTTTTGAATGGGTTAGGTCATATTGTAATTTTAAATGTGAAGGGAAAAAGAAATGGGAGAAAATAGAAATTAAATCGGGAAAATGCGAAATGTCACTGTTCATCCGTCACCATCCGTCACCAACTGTTCGACGCCGTACCCGGGGCCCGGACCCCCCTCGCCACCGTGCGCCGCACGTCACGCCCGCGTAGCGTCGCGCTGTACCGTCCCCTGCCCACTCGCGTGTACGCGTCGCGCCGCCCGCGCCGCCCGCGCCGAACCCCCACTCCTCGCCGCCACGCCTCGCCGCGCCGCGCCATATCGCCCTCGCGCGCGGACGTCGCGCGCCCACTCCGCCGTACGCACGCGTGTACCCGCGTGTCCCCGGTATCAACGTGGCCGTCACACCCGTGCTTGTGCACTGCGTCAGCCACGCGCGCCCGCGTCGAGCCGTCCCCTTGCCGCACTGTTCCACATCGCGCCATGCGTCGGCCACGCACGCGCCACGCCGCTGACGCGGCGACAGTGCACGCCCATACTGTCGGCCGGCTATAAAACGACCACCTCGAGCCAAGCTTCCAATGCAAAATTTCTTCCTCATCACTCCCTCTAGCTTTTCCCCAAACTTCCCCCAACTTTCCTCCACCGGATTGCTCGAATTTTGGAGAGAACCGAAGAGTGGCCGAAGAACCCTAACATCGAGCCGCCCGAAGCGATTCTGCCAAATTCGTTGCGCACGGTGGAAATCTCCCTAAATTGAAGGTACGTTCACCTTCTACACATCTAGAGGTCCCATTCCCCTAACTTTCCTGAGCCAGTTAGTCGTCAGAACTCGCCGGCGATGAGCGCCGCCGAGCTCCCCTGCCTCAGCCGTCGCCGTGCGCACGTTGCCAGGCCGTCTCAGCTCTTCTCCGACCAAACCAACGCCCCATTAGCTTCCCTAGGACCCGTAGATGCTCGGAGACTCCTTGCCTTGGCCGTAGCATCGCTGGAGTACGCCGCCGACGAGCGCCGCCGTCGCCAACCCTCCCCGTCGCCTCCCCGGCCCAGGCGAGCCCCAACATATGTTCCCCGTAGTTCGTAGATGGTGAAAAACCCCTTCGATCCCGAGCTCCGGCCCTCCCTCGCCGCCGGCGCTCTCTTCTTCCCCGTCGGCCGGCGCTAGCGAGAGAGCGAGAGAAGAAGCGAGAGGAAGGAAAGAAAAAAGGAAAAGAAAAAGGGAAAATAGGAAAAGTGAAGCAAAGAAAAAGGAAAATAGAGAAAGAGATAAATAGAAATAAAAGGAAAATTATTTAGGATAAATATGGATTAATAAAATTTGTTTTTCTGAAATAAATTATTTAGGAGATAATTACAAGATTAATTTGTGGCATAAATGCAATTTTTAGCTAAACTCTAAATTATTAGAAAAATTCACCAATATTAATTAGCTATAATAAAGATATTATTATAACTTGTTATTTAGCATCTATTTTATTGTTAAGCTACCAAAAATCTAGAACCACCAATATAATTCCAAACACTAGGGTAAATTATTTAGGGTCCAACCACCTTTAACCCGAGGGCTTATCGACCCAATAAAATTTGGATAAAAATTAGAAGTTAACCATTTCGTTTTTATTATTATATTTTGAGTCACCAACCGTTATATTTCTCAAATTAAAAAGTATTAACTCAAGACAATGCCACATCATAGTCGGTTCAAGCAAGACTTCAATTTATCATAACTCGCTCATTCTAACTCGGATTCTAGCCAAACTCGAACCTAAATTCATTTAACACCATAGATTCATCTTAGGAGCCGCTTTTGCAATTTACTTGGTTTTTATTGGATTTTATTGAATTCTAAACGAATTCAATCCTTCCTTTTCGCACGCATGATTAGCATATGAGGAAACAGGCGTCGACTACGCGGAAGACCCCCTCCAACAAGTGTGCGAGCAAGGCAATTCATCACACCTCTTTGAACATATTGATCCCAATTGTGAAATAATGTTGTTTTAAACTTCAAATATGCATGCTACATACACAAACTAGTACCTATGCTTGATATACCATGCCTTGACATTGCCTACCTTTAGGTATAATCTTTGTTAGTGATATGCCCTAGAGGCAACATGGAGATGTTGGATATCACGTCAATGTTTATGAATAAATGAATAAAGTGTTATTCAGTTCCATGAAATAGACATCTTGTATTGATCAATAAGTACGTGACTTATTTATGAGACTCTATATGTATGAATCTATTTCTAAACGATCCCTGATCATATGTCATATTGTTGGAACAAATATGATTCTAAGATCGGCATGTTTATTGATTGATGATCATATCTCATAGATCATGGGTATGGAGATACCAAATCAATAAACATGGACACATGTGTTGGAGAACACATTGTTGGATAGACCCATCATGAGACACTACAGGAATTAATGTGCCATTAGTTGGTCTCAGGTAGTGTTGGTACAAAGTCCTTAGACCTGAGATCACCATGGATTCCAACATGTGTAGTAGCCTACTTTGGGACTACCAAACGCTATTCCGTAACTGGGTAGTTATAAAGGTAGTTTTCGGGTTTGCTATGAAACATGGAGTGGGATGTGAGTGATCAAGATGGAATTTGCCCCTCCTTTGGAGAGATATCTCTGGGCCCCTCGAGGTAATGGATTATGAAAATGCATGGCCATGCTAAGTTGATTGAGGAGTCAATCAACAGACAGATAATCCAATACGGTTCGAGTGAATGGTTAAGCTATTGAAGGGATGGCACACATCTTGCCTATAGCTTAACTGGTATCGTGAGGCAAAGGGATTTGTGTACACATTACGAGTTCGAGCCGATATTATTCTTGTATACTATGGTGTCAATATGTGCCGCTAGACGCTGTTGACGGGTTGGCCGAGTTGGACTCAAGCCGACGATCGGCTAAGTTAGACTATAGCCGAAACCGAGTATACCCGAACCTACGTGGTCGCACGCTTAAGGGGATAAGAACAGGCATTCGAGTTGGACTTGGATACGGCTCGATCGGATAGGGATCCGATCGGATAGAGTCCTATGGGCTTACGACGTATGGGCAACCAACTCTGTGAGATTCGGATAGGATCCGATTCAAAATAGAGTCCTGATCGGCCACTAGTCCCGTCGGCCAACTCTATATAAAGGAGGGAGGGGTGGAGAGCTACCATACGTCAATTGCATCGCGTGCAACGAAGTCGCCGAGATCAATCTCCACGGAAACCCTCCCCACCTTCGAGCCAAACCCTAGCCTTGCATCGCGTGCTAGCACACGGGTGTACGCGTTCGTCCCCGGACGTGTGGATACAGAGAGGCGCCGCTACGTTGCGCGCCGTTGATTGGCTTCGGATCGGCCGCAATCGGAGCGATCGGGCCGTGGTGGAATCGGCTGCGGTCGGGCGCATCGGAGCGAGGCGTGAGAACGCGACCGGACAACTCAAATCGGGCGATTGGCGAATCGGATGTCTCCGGAATCGGCTACACTGCTTTCGGATCGGATTGCCCCGATTGGCTATTCATGCAGTCTACTCCAATCGGTAACGATCTATCGGCCCTTACTTGCAAGTGTTCTGGTTTGCGCGGTTAAAATTTTTGTTTTCGGCTAGCGTAGCCTCCGCGTAACCCTTCAGTGGTATCAGAGCCAGGTTGCTTAGTTCGGGTTTTAGATTGGATCTGGAACAAGTTTTGCGCACGGGTTGATTAGATCAATCGGTTTTACGGGATTTGTTGAGGAGAGTTCATGGTAATTGCGTTCCTTGATAGTGTATCGGAACGGCGTAATGTGATTACGTCGAAGCAGTTTCCATATAACTCGGTTTGAGTCGGCTTCGAGATAGCGTTCCTTGATAGTGTATCGGAACAGTATAATGTGATTATGCCGAAGCTATCTCGTAGTCCGATCTTGTTAGCTGCCTCGCGCCTACGCAAACCATCTCCCTTGATAGTGTATCGGGACGGCATAATATGATTACGCCGACATGGTTTCCGTAAGAGAATTCATAGATTGGATCTATGAATTTTGTGTGGTGTTCCGGGCGCTGCCTGGAAGCCTGCGAGGGGGCGTGTAACATCCTGAAAATCGGAGAACCGAAATCGGAACGTAAAAATCGGAACTTTCAAAAACCTTGGCTTATTGGTTCTTCTCGGGTTTGTTGCTTCTTATTTGCCAGCTCAGTTGCATAAGAGTTCTCTTGAACTTTGTTTGATGTCAAATTGGGATCAAAAACCTAAAAATAAAATCCCAAATTGGGAAGAAAATTCCAGGATCTATATTTCAAAAAGAATAAAAATACAAACTGTAGAATTACAAAAGTAACCTGAAAAATATAAAGGTTGGCATAAACCCTAGAAGGATAAGGAAAGGATAATCAAAATTTTGAATTTGAATCATAGGAGATAATCGAGAATAGAAAATAAAATGGGAAATCCTTTTTAAAAGCAAAGGGATCAAATTTTTGGAAATATAAGAAGGGAATAAATCAAATAAAAAAATATAATAAAAATAGGGAAAATGTTTGAAAATATGAATCCAAAATTATTTTGGGGATGTTAGAATTTATTCTGAATTTTTAGGGTGAAAAGAAATAGAAATGGGGAAATTAGGAAATTAAATCGGGAAAAAGAAAAAGTGCACTATTCACTTGTCACCTGGTGTTCGACGAGTGCTCTCACGCTCGCACGCGTGCGCCACGCGTCGCTCGCCATGCCAGCGCTCGTGCACGCACGTTCCAGCCCGGCGTCGGCCTCGCCCGTGCACGAGAAGCCGTACATCGCATGACGCCGAAGTCGCCGCTCGCAATGTCGCCCGCGTCACCGCGTCCCGCACGCGCCGCCACGTCGCCCGCCATGCCGTCGTACCTCGCCCGCGTCATGCCCTAGCCTCACACATCCACGCCGTACGCCGCGCGTACGCCCGCACGTCGCGCACGACCTCCACGCACGCGCGCCATACCGCGAAGTCGCCACGCCATGGTCGCCGGCCGTCGTTCTTCCCTCCATCGGCTACAAGAAGCCTCTTCGAGCCGAGCTCCAAACACGAAACTTGACCGCTTCTTGTCCCTCTGCAAAACCCCTCAAATATCCCCGCCGCCATAGCCCGTGCGCGAAGAATTTCACAAAAGAACGAAGACCAGGTCGGAGGAACCCTAATTCACCGCCCGGAGCAAAGAATCGAAATTCATCGTCCTCGGTTGAGTTCTTCCCAAATTGAAGGTACGATCATGCTCCCCACACTCAGCTCTACCTTTTCCCCCACTTGCCCGAGTCAATGCACGCCGGAAATCGCCGCGACGAGCGCCACCGAACTCCCCGCCCGGCCGTCACCATGCGCACGTTGCTAGGTCGCTCCGTTGCTTTTCTTGCCGAACCATCGTCGCCATTAGCACCGCTGAGTCCCTAGGTTGCTCCCAGTGCCCTCTCCGTGGCCGTTCCGTCGCTCGGTTAGCCGCCGCAACATGCGCCGCCGTCGCCATGGTCGCCGCCGTCGTCGGCCCATCCCACCGCCTCGCCGGCCCGGCCGTGCCTCAAAATAGCGTCCCCGTGGTTCGAGGATGGTGCTTGGCCCTTTAGTTCCCGAGCCCCGGCCTCCCTCGCCGTCGTTCGGTGGTGCCATGGCCGTCGGCTTCGCGGAGAAGAAGAAGGGAGTGAAGAAGGGAAGAAAAAGAGTGAAAGGAGAGAAGGAAACAAGAAAAACTGGTTGGCGCAGTGGGGAGAAACGAGAGAGAGAAGAGGAAAGTCGCGGGTTCGAATCCCTCCTGCGCCATTTTATTTTGCTTTTCCCTTCTGCTTTTCTTTTGCCAGGGAAGAGAGGGAACAAGCAGAAAATAAAAGAAAGGGAGAGAAAACGAGAAAGGCTTGATAGCCCAGTGGAGAGGGTCAATTAGGCTGAGATTGAGGTCCTAGGTTCGATCCTTGGCTTTGGAAAATTTTTTTGAAAATTTTTCTTTCATTTTTCTATGAGGATCTAAAAGCAAGGATAAGCCTAGTAAAATCATAACAAAATTATATTTATCCTTTTTAATTTCTAAATCCTATTTACAATGAATTTTACATCTTTACCCAGAGATTATTATTTATTCTTTTCCAAAATTTCTTTTGCAAATAATTATAAACTTATAGTCAAACTACTTAACATATTCCCTCTCCAAAGAAAATTTCTATCTTTTGTGAAATCCATTATTCATCTAAATATTATTATTATATATATATATATATAGATGCGTGGAGTTTCTAAACTCAAAAATCCACGTTAGTTATTTGGCATCTAAGCTTCAAGGTTCATCAAATATTCCGAGATCCGGTTATTATTAACCCTAGGACTTCTCGACCCGAGAAATAATTTGATGAAATTAAAAAGATAACCACTTCCTTTTTATTAATTGAATCATCAACTCTAGTATTTCTCAAATTTTAAGCATATTAAGATAAATATCGCACCCTTCTTAACAAAATCGAATTCATTACAAAACTTCGAATCCTTATAACCCTTTCGCTCTAACCCGGATTTCGTCGAAACTCGAGCCTAGGTTCGCATAGAGTCATAGCCTAGTGTTAGGAGCCGCTATTGCGATTTACTTGGTTTTCTTTTGGATCTTACTGGATTCTATTTGAATTCTAATCGAATTCAAATTTGATTTCTCGCACGTATGATTAGCGTCCGAGGAAGGCGTTGAGTACACGAAGACCCCAACCAACAAGTGTGCGAGCAAGGCAAGTCAACATATCCCTTTGAACATATTGATCCTACTTTGTGAAATGATGTTGTTTTCAATTACAAATTGCATACTATACACAAATGAGTACCTATTCTTGATATATCCTGCCTTGATATTGAATACCCTTATAAATATTCTTTGTAACCTTCGATGTGATACAACCGGAGGTTATCTTTGAAAATGCTTAGCCACGCTTATACTAGATTCTTGCATACTCATGATTTTACAAATAAGCCTCGTGCTTGGGCAACTATCTTGGGAAGATGGTTGAGACACGGCAAGTGGAGACATGAGCGCCACGTTGCCTTGATCATGTTGGAAATGGCTTTGATGAAAAATGAAAATACAAACCAATATTTTTAGACTGGGCGGATGGATGGATTTGGGTGGATTCCGGAAAAGGCTAGTACCGTCCCCGGTCGGTTAAGGACCGAGCCATGAGACTACAACTTAGAACGAGCCGTACAACCGTACTTCTCGAATGGGTATAGACCTAGCCGATTAAATATCCGAGCGGAGGCGTATCCTTGCATAGTAGGTTCGGTGTTGGCGTTGAGGTAAGGGCTTGCCGGTGGGGGTGCACCACCGGTGGGTGCCTCGGACGATAGTTAAGGGCCTTCCGCGGGGTGTACCGCTGGTTGGTACCTGGGCAGAGATCGGGCATGCGATCAACATAAAGAAATGAAGACATGAAGAAAAGGACATGAAGATGGAAAGTTCAAGGATAGAGCAATTCTTTCTCTTACCCCGGGAACGCCAGAACTCCTCTCACCGCTAGGAAATGACGGCTAGAGTGCATGAGGGCTCAAGTTCATGGAGCGGGTGCGCCAAAGTGAGGTTATCGAAAGGCTTTGCCGTGACCGTCCCATATAGGGGGATGTAAGCTCATTCAATGAGTAGTTGCGGAGTACGGGTAAAGTGTACATCCACTGCAGGTGAGTTAATCAATCTATTCGAATAGCCGTGCTCGCGGTTAATGAGCGACGTGACAGTGTTTCCCGTGGCTAGACTCATAAATTTTAAAATGCTGGGTGGGATTGCATAATGACTTTATGTGCTGGGAAAACCAACTTCCCTATCTGAGAGAAAGGAGAAGGACACCCCCAGAAAACCATGACGAATCGGAGGCGGGAAGCTATCCATGGGATCACAATGGATGGTGGACAGAACCGTTGCCGACTTAATATAATCTGAAACTAAAATTTGACTTGGCTAGATGTTAGGATTGTGAAATGATTTGTGAAAATTGGCTTTACGCAAAAGAACCTCACCATCCTTTGAATGACCCTATCATGTGCATCATTCCGTGTTGACTTGCCGAGTACGTTGGGTACTCACCCTTGCTATACGCACAAACCTCCAGATGAAGAAAATGAGGAAGACCCGTACACATACTACTAGGAGGAATGAAGGCAATGGAGCGCAACAGGTCTTAGTCCCCAGTCGTTGCCTGTGGCAATCGGCATGCTGCTGCCTTCCGTCTGCTATCTTATCTAATTTCTGTTTTCGGATGTATCTAGACTGGTAGGTCCTATATGTATTGGATATTGCCTTCGGGCTTATTATTGTCATAATTTCGTTGTAAGACTATTCGTGCACTTTGCACTGGTAATTGAACCGTATTCGTGGGTACCAAACTACTCGATCCGGGGATAAGGTACTATGAACACGAATGATTCCCGTCCTCAAAAACGGGGTCTACGAGTGTATCGAGCAAGGCGACCGTAGGATAAGACCAACCGGCGCCCCACCCTTTATAATCGGTCAAAGGGAAATATCCCTACATAGGATTATTTTGGAAATACAAACTACTTTCACAAGGCAAACATATTTTCTCTCTCACCCCAATTTCTCTACAAACATTTGATTTTACCTTCCTCTAAACCCTAAACTATCTTCAAAAATAGATATAGGGCGGTGACCCTGTTAAAGCTTGAGAGATTGTTTATTCCACCCGCTAACGCAATAAGAGTGCACAGGAACAAGGTCCCAACCGAGCTTAAGCGTGCCTTTCGGTTTCTTTCTCTCTCGACAATAGATGGGAAAGAACAAGGGCAGGAAATCAAGATCTCAAGCAATTTCATGGATCAACCCGGAGCGACCCTAGGGACATTCCACCCTCTTTCCCTATGAATCCGACCTTAGCCCAGATAATGGCTAGCCAGACACAATTGATGATCATGATGGTGCAGCAAATGCAACGACACCTTCAAGTTTTGGGTTCGTGTCCAGAGCAACGTCGGCACGTTTCGACTCAAGCCTTGATGACTCCTGCGAATATTGTCAAGCCCACAGAGAGTAGAAACGCCAAATCCACCATTAGGAGGGAAGGAAACACTTGGCCCCCGCTACGGCTTCATGGAACGAGGATATGGAATAAGGAACAGTGGGGGAAAACACACCGAACCCCGATCGAGGAGAGATACGTGCGGAAGGAAGGACAAGGAATTCAATCCAACGACCGGCCAAGGGCTCGGTTCACCATCCAACTCCGGAAGAGGAAGTCACCAAAATGGACCACAGGTGGTATGCGGCGATGATCATCACGAGCACAGTGTGTACCCCTGAAGATGCTGAGGAGATTCCCCGACGTCTAAAAAGGAATGTGCACTGCTTCAACTGTGGAGAGTTAGGACACTATGCCAATGACTACCCTAGGACAACTACCGCACCGTTTCGCACTCCAACACCTATCCTGGCTGCCCCAAGGACAAGGAATGTGACTTGCTTCAACTGTGAAGAATTTGGACACTATGCCAACCAATGCCCCAAGTCACACATCATCCCTCCTCTTACCGGTGCCAATACAACAGCCATAGGAGGCAACCCCAGATCGGACGGCAGCCCAAACAACTAGACAAGAAGTCTGCATCAACTCTGGTCTTGCTTGGGATGGAATTAAGACAGCAACGACCATGCCCCTACCCTTATGTATGAAGACCCTAGATCGATATTAGTGTTGTTGTGTTGGGTTGTATGGACTACACATGTCCAATGTATCCCCCTGATGTAACATCTACGATCTAACATGAAGCTCCATGTTATGTCTTAAATGAGTTTATTCCACCATGCTTGTTGTGTGCAAAAGATCAATTGAAACAACTTAACGTAAACAAAAAGAAAGAAACGGGATCGATTAGAATCGTGACCTTGGTAGGCTAATCCCTTACCCCATCTATACTTTTCAGATGGCGCACCGTCGTAGAGCCTCAGCCGCTACTGAGAACCCGTCGGAACCTAACCCTACCACCCTAGCAGAGGTCATGGCTTCACAAACCCAATTGCTTCAAGCCATTGCCAACAACCAAGGACAACACGGAGGATCAAGCTTAGGTGAGTTTATGAGAGCCAAGCCACCCACCTTCGCTATGGCAGAAGAACCTATGGATGCTGAAGATTGGCTGAGAGTAATAGAGAAGAAGTTGACCCTCGTCCGAGTACAAGAAGCCGACAGGGTCGTTTTCGCCACTAATCAGTGGAAGGTCCCGCAAGTGACGGTGGGACACCTACAAAGAGACTCGGGCTGAAGATACGGAGAACCGACATGGGAAGAATTCACGGTGCTTTCCATGAAAATTTTGTACCAGCCGCGGTTATGAGGATGAAGAAAAATGAGTTCCGTAGGCTGCGCCAAGGAAACACCACGGTACAAGAGTATCTTAACAAGTTCACGCAGCTTGCCCGTTACGCCACAAGCGATCCGCGGATGAAGAGGAAAAGATGGACAAGTTTATTGAAGGACTGAACGATGAGTTAAGAGGACCGATGATCGGTCGGGACCACGCTAGCTTTCGAGCCTCATCAACAAGGTCGTAAGGCTCGAGCATGATCAAAAGACGGTTGAAAACAACCGAAGAGAAGACTTGCTCTAGCCCGCCCGATTCAAGGAACGCCCAGCGACCCAAAGGAGCAACACCAACAAGTTGGAAGCCGGCCGTCACAATGACCAATCGCCCGTTGCACCGGCAACGTCGCGAGCCACCGCCACCCCTTTCCGCTCCCCGGCACCTACCTTGGCGACCCCAAGACTTAAAGACGTGAACTGCTTCAACTGTGGGGAATATGGACATTTCGCCAATCAACGCCTAAGCCACGTAACACCCCGTCCGTCTTGGAGCCAACGCCATTGCCGTAAGAGGACCCCTGCCCGTGTACACGGACGCAGCTATTCGGGACACCCCAACCGAAGGAGGCCACCACTAGAATCTGCCATGGCCAAGTGAACCATGTGCATGTTGAAGAGGCCCAGGAGGACCAGATCGTGCTAATAGGTACGTTCTCCATCCATTCTGCACTAAGTTAAAGTTTTGCTTGGTTTCAAAACTTCGCATTCTTTCATGACGTTAGAAACAAGCACAGCACATAACCTATGGCAGGTAAACCCTAGAAAACCCATAATAGTGCAATCAACGGGAAGAGATATAGCTGTACCCCATACCGGCACCAATATAGGCCTTATCCTAAAAAGCCAAGCTTGAACTTATTGTTAGGGGGGTAGAGTGACATAACTCCGGACTCTTAGATTGGACACTATGTTAGAGCTTGGTAGAACTGAACTTCCCTAGATAACCTCTTGTCGCCCACCAAAATAACACGACTGCAATCCTACCAGGATCACCACCCGTCTGCAGCTAAAGGTTCCAACAGTTTAGAACAACAAGTCTATTATACAACTTAAGGAAAATTAGAGACCTACTGAATCCTGCATGCTTGAAGGATTCCCAAGGATTAAGAGCTGACAACATCATGTTATCCGAAACAAAGAATCGAAGTGGACCACCCTTAGAAACTCGGTGATAGATTCCTGCGTCACCCGGAGCAGCCAATCTATTCGTCGTCCTGTTAAGAAGGAGTCCCGTGGATCCATCCCATATGTTTATGCCGACCGACTCCCGATCGCGACCCGACCCAAATCTCGGGGACGAGATTTATTGTTAGGGGTAGGTTTGTAACATCCCGAAAATCGGAGAACCGAAATCGGAACGTAAAATCGGAACTTTCAAAAACCTTGGCTTATTGCTTCTTCTCGGGTTTGTTGCTTCTTATTTGCCGCTCGGTTGCATAAGAGTTCTCTTGAACTTTGTTTGATGTCAAATTGGGATCAAAAACCTAAAAATAAAATCCCAAATTGGGAAGAAAAATTCCAGGATCTATATTTCAAAAAGAATAAAAATACAAAGCGTAGAATTACAAAAGTAACCCGAAAAATATAAAGGTTGGCATAAACCCTAGAAGGATAAGGAAAGGATAATCAAAATTTTGAATTTGAATCATAGGAGATAATCTGAGAATAGAAAATAAAATGGGAAATCCTTTTTAAAAGCAAAGGGATCAAATTTTTTGGAAATATAAGAAGGGAATAAATCAAATAAAAAATATAATAAAAATAGGGAAAATGTTTGAAAATATGAATCCAAAATTATTTTGGGGATGTTAGAATTTATTCTAAATTTTTAGGGTGAAAAGAAATAGAAATGGGGAAATTAGGAAATTAAATCGGGAAAAGAAAAAGTGCACTATTCACTTGTCACGGTGTTCGACGAGTGCTCTCACGCTCGCACGCGTGCGCCACGCGTCGCTCGCCATGCCAGCGCTCGTGCACGCACGTTCCGGCCGGCGTCGGCCTCACCCGTGCACGAGAAGCCGTACATCGCATGACGCCGGTCGCCGCCGCAATGTCGCCGCGTCACCGCGCCCCACACACCGCCGCCACGCCGCGCCGCCATGCCGTCGTACCTCGCCGCGTCATGCCCTAGCCTCACACGAGTCCACGCCGTACGCCCGCGTACGCCCGCACGTCGCGCACGACCTCCACGCACGCGCGCCATACCGCCAAGTCGCCGCGCCATGGTCGCCATCGCGTCGTTCTTTCCTCCATCGGCTACAAGAAGCCTCTTCGAGCCGAGCTCCAAACACGAAACTTGACCGCTTCTTGTCCCTCTGCAAAACCCCTCAAATATCCCCGCCGCCATAGCCCGTGCGCGAAGAATTTCACAAAAGAACGAAGACCAGGTGGAGGAACCCTAATTCACCGCCGGAGCAAAGAATCAAAATTCATCGTCCTCGGTTGAGTTCTTCCCAAATTGAAGGTACGATCATGCTCCCCACACTCAGCTCTACCTTTTCCCCCACTTGCCCGAGTCAATGCACCGCGAAATCGCCGGCGACGAGCGCCACCGAACTCCCCGCCTGTCACCATGCGCACGTTGCTAGGTCGCTCCGTTGCTTTTCTTGCCGAACCATCGTCGCCATTAGCACCGCTGAGTCCCTAGGTTGCTCCCAGTGCCCTCTCCGTGGCCGTTCCATCGCCGGTTAGCCGCCGCAACATGCGCCGCCGTCGCCATGGCCGCCTCGCCGTCGTCGGCCCATCCCACCGCCTCGCCGCCCGGCCGTGCCTCAAAATAGCGTCCCCGTGGTTCGAGGATGGTGCTTGGCCCTTTAGTTCCCGAGCCCGGCCTCCCTCGCCGTCGTTCGGTGGTGCCATGGCCGTCGGCTTCGCGGAGAAGAAGAAGGGAGTGAAGAAGGGAAGAAAAAGAGTGAAAGGAGAGAAGGAAACAAGAAAAACTGGTTGGCGCAGTGGGGAGAAACGAGAGAGAGAAGAGGAAGGTCGCGGGTTCAAATCCCTCCTGTGCCATTTTATTTTGCTTTTCCCTTCTGCTTTTCTTTTGCCAGGGAAGAGAGGGAACAAGCAGAAAATAAAAGAAAGGGGAGAGAAAACGAGAAAGGGTTGATAGCCCAGTGGAGAGGGTCAATTAGGCTGAGATTGAGGTCCTAGGTTCGATCCTTGGCTTGGGAAAATTTTTTTTGAAAATTTTTCTTTCATTTTTCTATGAGGATCTAAAAGCAAGGATAAGCCTAGTAAAATCATAACAAAATTATATTTATCCTTTTTAATTTCTAAATCCTATTTACAATGAATTTTACATCTTTACCCAGAGATTATAATTTATTCTTTTCCAAAATTTCTTTTGCAAATAATTATAAACTTATAGTCAAACTACTTAACATATTCCCTCTCCAAAGAAAATTTCTATCTTTTGTGAAATCCATTATTCATCTAAATATTATTATATATATATATATAGATGCGTGGAGTTTCTAAACTCAAAAATCCACGTTAGTTATTTGGCATCTAAGCTTCAAGGTTCATCAAATATTCCGAGATCCGGTTATTATTAACCCTAGGACTTCTCGAGAAATAATTTGATGAAATTAAAAAGATAACCACTTCCTTTTTATTAATTGAATCATCAACTCTAGTATTTCTCAAACTTTAAGCATATTAAGATAAATATCGCACCCTTCTTAACAAAATCGAATTCATTACAAAACTTCGAATCCTTATAACCCTTTCGCTCTAACCCGGATTTCGTCGAAACTCGAGCCTAGGTTCGCATAGAGTCATAGCCTAGTGTTAGGAGCCGCTATTGCGATTTACTTGGTTTTCTTTTGGATCTTATGGATTCTATTTGAATTCTAATCGAATTCAAATTTGATTTCTCGCACGTATGATTAGCGTCCGAGGAAGGCGTTGAGTACAGAAGACCCCAACCAACAAGTGTGCGAGCAAGGCAAGTCAACACATCCCTTTGAACATATTGATCCTACTTTGTGAAATGATGTTGTTTTCAATTACAAATTGCATACTATACACAAATGAGTACCTATTCTTGATATATCCTGCCTTGATATTGAATACCCTTATAAATATTCTTTGTAACCTTCGATGTGATACAACCGGAGGTTATCTTTGTAAAATGCTTAGCCACGCTTATACTAGATTCTTGCATACTCATGATTTTACAAATAAGCCTCGTGCTTGGGCAACTATCTTGGGAAGATGGTTGAGACACGGCAAGTGGAGACATGAGCGCCACGTTGCCTTGATCATGTTGGAAATGGCTTTGATGAAAAATGAAAATACAAACCAATATTTTTAGCTGGGCGGATGGATGGATTTGGGTGGATTCCGGAAAAGGCTAGTACCGTCCCGCCGGTTAAGGACCGAGCCATGAGACTACAACTTAGAACGAGCCGCACAACCGTACTTCTCGAATGGGTATAGACCTAGCGATTAAATATCCGAGCGGAGGCGTATCCTTGCATAGTAGGTTCGGTGTTGGCGTTGAGGTAAGGGCTTGCCGGTGGGGTGCACCACCGGTGGGTGCCTCGGACGATAGTTAAGGGCCTTCCGGCGGGGTGTACGCCTGGTTGGTACTGACAGAGATCGGGCATGCGATCAACATAAAGAAATGAAGACATGAAGAAAAGGACATGAAGATGGAAAGTTCAAGGATAGAGCAATTCTTTCTCTTACCCCGGGAACGCCGAACTCCTCTCACTGCTAGGAAATGACGGCTAGAGTGCATGAGGGCTCAAGTTCATGGAGCTGCACGCCAAAGTGAGGTTATCGAAAGGCTTTGCCGTGACCGTCCCATATAGGGGGATGTAAGCTCATTCAATGAGTAGTTGCGAGTACGGGTAAAGTGTACATCCACCGCAAGTGAGAGTTAATCAATCTATTCGAATAGCCGTGCTCGCGGTTAATGAGCGACGTGACAGTGTTTCCCGTGGCTAGACTCATAAATTTTAAAATGCTGGGTGGGATTGCATAATGACTTTATGTGCTGGGAAAACCAACTTCCCTATCTCGAGAGAAAGGAGAAGGACACCCCGAAAACCATGACGAATCGGAGGCGGGAAGCTATCCATGGGATCACAATGGATGGTGGACAGAACCGTGCCGACTTAATATAATCGAAACTAAAATTTGACTTGGCTAGATGTTAGGATTGTGAAATGATTTGTGAAAATTGGCTTTACGCAAAAGAACCTCAGCCATCCTTTGAATGACCCTATCATGTGCATCATTCCGTGTTGACTTGCTGAGTACGTTGGGTACTCACCCTTGCTATACGCACAAACCTCCAGATGAAGAAAATGAGGAAGACCCGTACACATACTACTAGGAGGAATGAAGGCAATGGAGCGCAACAGGTCTTAGTCCCCAGTCGTTGCCTGTGGCAATCGGCATGCTGCTGCCTTCCGTCTGCTATCTTATCTAATTTCTGTTTTCGGATGTATCTAGACTGGTAGGTCCTATATGTATTGGATATTGCCTTCGGGCTTATTATTGTAATAATTTCGTTGTAAGACTATTCGTGCACTTTGCACCTGGTAATTCAGAACTGTATTCGTGGGTACCAAACTACTCGATCCAGGGATAAGGTACTATGAACACGAATGATTCCCGTCCTCAAAAACGGGGGTCTACAGAGCTGGTATCAGAGCAGTGCGACTGTAGGATAAGACCAACTGGCGCCCCACCCCTTTATAGCTGGTCAAAGGGAAATATCCCTACATAGGATTATTTTGGAAATACAAACTACTTTCACAAGGCAAACATATTTTCTCTCTCACCCCGTTTCTCTACAAACATTTGATTTTACCTTCCTCTAAACCCTAAACTATCTTCAAAAATAGATATAGGGCGGTGACCCTGTTAAAGCTTGAGAGATTGTTTATTCCACCCGCTAACGCAATAAGAGTGCACAGGAACAAGGTCCCAACCAGAGCTTAACTGTCCTTCTGGTTTCTTTCTCTCTCTGACAATAGATGGGAAAGAACAAGGGCAGGAAATCAAGATCTCAGCAATTTCATGGATCAACCCAGAGCGACCCTAGGGACATTCCACCCTCTTTCCCTATGAATCCGACCTTAGCCCAGATAATGGCTAGCCAGACACAATTGATGATCATGATGGTGCAGCAAATGCAACGACACCTTCAAGTTTTGGGTTCGTGTCCAGAGCAACGTCGGCACGTTTCGACTCAAGCCTTGATGACTCCTGCGAATATACTGTCAAGCCCACAGAGAGTAGAAACGCCAAATCCACCATTAGGAGGGAAGGAAACACTTGGCCCCCGCTACAGCTTCATGGAACGAGGATATGGAATAAGGAACAGTGCAGGGGAAAAACACACCGGAACCCCGATCGAGGGAGAGATACAGTGCGGAAGGAAGGACAAGGAATTCAATCCAACGACCGGCCAAGGGCTCAGTTCACCATCCAACTCCAGGAAGAGGAAGTCACCAAAATGGACCACAGGTGGTACTGGCAGGATGATCATCACGAGCACAGTGTGTACCCCTGAAGATGCTGAGGAGATTCCCCGACGTCTAAAAAGGAATGTGCACTGCTTCAACTGTGGAGAGTTAGGACACTATGCCAATGACTGCCCTAGGACAACTACCGCACCGTTTCGCACTCCAACACCTATCCTGGCTGCCCCAAGGAAAAGGAATGTGACTTGCTTCAACTGTGAAGAATTTGGACACTATGCCAACCAATGCCCCAAGTCACACATCATCCCTCCTCTTACCGGTGCCAATACAACAGCCATAGGAGGCAACCCAGATCGGACGGCGGCCCAAACAACTAGACAAGAAGTCGCATCAACTCGGTCTTGCTTGGGATGGAATTAAGACAAAGCAACGACCATGCCCCTACCCTTATGTATGAAGACCCTAGATCGATATTAGTGTTGTTGTGTTGGGTTGTATGGACTACACATGTCCAATGTATCCCCCTGATGTAACATCTACGATCTAACATGAAGCTCCATGTTATGTCTTAAATGAGTTTATTCCACCATGCTTGTTGTGTGCAAAAGATCAATTGAAACAACTTAACGTAAACAAAAAGAAAGAAACGGGATCGATTAGAATCGTGACCTTGGTAGGCTAATCCCTTACCCCATCTATACTTTTCGGATGGCGCACCGTCGTAGAGCCTCGCCGCTACGAGAACCCGTCGGAACCTAACCCTACCACCCTAGCAGAGGTCATGGCTTCACAAACCCAATTGCTTCAAGCCATTGCCAACAACCAAGGACAACACGGAGGATCAAGCTTAGGTGAGTTTATGAGAGCCAAGCCACCCACCTTCGCTATGGCGAAGAACCTATGGATGCGAAGATTGGCCGAGAGTAATAGAGAAGAAGTTGACCCTCGTCCGAGTACAAGAAGCCGACAGGTCGTTTCGCCACTAATCATGGAAGGTCCCGCAAGTGACGGTGGGACACCTACAAAGAGACTCGGGCTGAAGATGCCGGAGAACCGACATGGGAAGAATTCACGGCTGCTTTCCGTGAAAATTTTGTACCAGCCGCGGTTATGAGGATGAAGAAAAATGAGTTCCGTAGGCTGCGCCAAGGAAACACCACGGTACAAGAGTATCTTAACAAGTTCACGCAGCTTGCCCGTTACGCCACAAGCGATCGGCGGATGAAGAGGAAAAGATGGACAAGTTTATTGAAGGACCGAACGATGAGTTAAGAGGACCGATGATCGGTCAGGACCACGCTAGCTTTCAGAGCCTCATCAACAAGGTCGTAAGGCTCGAGCATGATCAAAAGACGGTTGAAAACAACCGAAAGAGAAGACTTGCTCTAGCCCGCCCGATTCAAGGAACGCCCCAGCGACCCAAAGGAGCAACACCAACAAGTTGGAAGCCAGCCGTCACAATGACCAATCGCCCCGTTGCACCCGGCAACGTCAGCAGGCCACCTGCCACCCCTTTCCGCTCCCCGGCACCTACCTTGGCGACCCCAAGACTTAAAGACGTGAACTGCTTCAACGTGGGGAATATGGACATTTCGCCAATCACTGCCCTAAGCCACGTAACACCCCCGTCCGTACTAGAGCCAACGCCATTGCTGTAAGAGGGACCCCTGCCCCGGTACCTGGACGCAGACTGTTCGGGACACCCCAACCGAAGGAGGCCACCACTAGAATCTGCCATGGCCAAGTGAACCATGTGCATGTTGAAGAGGCCCAGGAGGACCAGATCGTGCTAATAGGTACGTTCTCCATCCATTCTGCACTAAGTTAAAGTTTTGCTTGGTTTCAAAACTTCGCATTCTTTCATGACGTTAGAAACAAGCACAGCACATAACCTATGGCGGGTAAACCCTAGAAAACCCATAATAGTGCAATCAACGGGAAGAGATATAGCTGTACCCCATACCGGCACCAATATAGGCCTTATCCTAAAAGCCAAGCTTGAACTTATTGTTAGGGGTAGAGTGACATAACTCCGGACTCTTAGATTGGACACTATGTTAGAGCTTGGTAGAACCGAACTTCCCTAGATAACCTCTTGTCGCCCACCAAAATAACACGACGCAATCCTACCGGATCACCACCCGTCTGCCTAAAGGTTCCAACAGTTTAGAACAACAAGTCTATTATACAACTTAAGGAAAATTAGAGACCTACCGAATCCCGCATGCTTGAAGGATTCCCAAGGATTAAGAGCGACAACATCATGTTATCCGAAACAAAGAATCGAAGTGGACCACCCTTAGAAACTCGGTGATAGATTCTGCGTCACCGGAGCAGCCAATCTATTCGTCGTCCCGTTAAGAAGGAGTCCCGTGGATCCATCCCATATGTTTATGCCGACCGACTCCCGATCGCGACCGACCCAAATCTCGGGGACGAGATTTATTGTTAGGGGGTAGGTTTGTAACATCCGAAAATCGGAGAACCGAAATCGGAACGTAAAAATCGGAACTTTCAAAAACCTTGGCTTATTGCTTCTTCTCGGGTTTGTTGCTTCTTATTTGCCGCTCGGTTGCATAAGAGTTCTCTTGAACTTTGTTTGATGTCAAATTGGGATCAAAAACCTAAAAATAAAATCCCAAATTGGGAAGAAAAATTCCAGGATCTATATTTCAAAAAGAATAAAAATACAAACGTAGAATTACAAAAGTAACTGAAAAATATAAAGGTTGGCATAAACCCTAGAAGGATAAGGAAAGGATAATCAAAATTTTGAATTTGAATCATAGGAGATAATCGAGAATAGAAAATAAAATGGGAAATCCTTTTTAAAAGCAAAGGGATCAAATTTTTGGAAATATAAGAAGGAATAAATCAAATAAAAAAATATAATAAAAATAGGGAAAATGTTTGAAAATATGAATCCAAAATTATTTTGGGGATGTTAGAATTTATTCTGAATTTTTAGGGTGAAAAGAAATAGAAATGGGGAAATTAGGAAATTAAATCGGGAAAAAGAAAAAGTGCACTATTCACTTGTCACGGGTGTTCGACGAGTGCTCTCACGCTCGCACGCGTGCGCCACGCGTCGCTCGCCATGCCAGCGCTCGTGCACGCACGCCGCCGCGCGTCGCCTCGCCGTGCACGGAGAAGCCGTACATCGCATGACGCCGGTCGCCGCTCGCAATGTCGCCCGTCACCGCGTCCACACACAGGCGCCGCCACGTCGCCCGCCATGCCGTCGTACCTCGCCGCGTCATGCCCTAGCCTCACACAGTCCACGCCGTACGCCCGCGCGTACGCCCGCACGTCGCGCACGACCTCCACGCACGCGCGCCATACCGCCAAGTCGCCGCGCCATGGTCGCCATCGCGTCGTTCTTTCCCTCCATCGGCTACAAGAAGCCTCTTCGAGCCGAGCTCCAAACACGAAACTTGACCGCTTCTTGTCCCTCGCAAAACCCCTCAAATATCCCCAGCCGCCATAGCCCGTGCGCGAAGAATTTCACAAAAGAACGAAGACCGGTCGGAGGAACCCTAATTCAGCCGCCCGGAGCAAAGAATCGAAATTCATCGTCCTCGGTTGAGTTCTTCCCAAATTGAAGGTACGATCATGCTCCCCACACTCAGCTCTACCTTTTCCCCACTTGCCCGAGTCAATGCACTGCGGAAATCGCCGCGACGAGCGCCACCGAACTCCCGCCCGCTGTCACCATGCGCACGTTGCTAGGTCGCTCCGTTGCTTTTCTTGCCGAACCATCGTCGCCATTAGCACCGCTGAGTCCCTAGGTTGCTCCCAGTGCCCTCTCCGTGGCCGTTCCGTCATCGGTTAGCCGCCGCAACATGCGCCGCCGTCGCCATGGCCGCCTGCCGTCGTCGGCCCATCCCACCGCCTCGCCGGCCCGGCCGTGCCTCAAAATAGCGTCCCCGTGGTTCGAGGATGGTGCTTGGCCCTTTAGTTCCCGAGCCCGGCCTCCCTCGCCGTCGTTCGGTGGTGCCATGGCCGTCGGCTTCGCGAGAAGAAGAAGGGAGTGAAGAAGGGAAGAAAAAGAGTGAAAGGAGAGAAGGAAACAAGAAAAACTGGTTGGCGCAGTGGGGAGAAACGAGAGAGAGAAGTGGAATGTCGCGGGTTCAAATCCCTCCTGTGCCATTTTATTTTGCTTTTCCCTTTCGCTTTTCTTTTGCCGGGGAAGAGAGGGAACAAGCAGAAAATAAAAGAAAGGGAGAGAAAACGAGAAAGGCTTGATAGCCCAGTGGAGAGGGTCAATTAGGCTGAGATTGAGGTCCTAGGTTCGATCCTTGGCTTGGGAAAATTTTTTTGAAAATTTTTCTTTCATTTTTCTATGAGGAACTAAAAGCAAGGATAAGCCTAGTAAAATCATTACAAAATTATATTTACCCTTTTTAATTTCTAAATCCTATTTACAATGAATTTTACATCTTTACCGGAGATTATTATTTATTCTTTTCCAAAATTTCTTTTGCAAATAATTATAAACTTATAGTCAAACTACTTAACATATTCCCTCTCCAAAGAAAATTTCTATCTTTTGTGAAATCCATTATTCATCTAAATATATATATATATATATATATATATAGATGCGTGGAGTTTCTAAACTCAAAAATCCACGTTAGTTATTTGGCATCTAAGCTTCAAGGTTCATCAAATATTCCGAGATCCGGTTATTATTAACCCTAGGACTTCTCGACCCGAGAAATAATTTGATGAAATTAAAAAGATAACCACTTCCTTTTTATTAATTGAATCATCAACTCTAGTATTTCTCAAACTTTAAGCATATTAAGATAAATATCGCACCCTTCTTAACAAAATCGAATTCATTACAAAACTTCGAATCCTTATAACCCTTTCGCTCTAACCCGGATTTCGTCGAAACTCGAGCCTAGGTTCGCATAGAGTCATAGCCTAGTGTTAGGAGCCGCTATTGCGATTTACTTGGTTTTCTTTTGGATCTTATGGATTCTATTTGAATTCTAATCGAATTCAAATTTGATTTCTCGCACGTATGATTAGCGTCCGAGGAAGGCGTTGAGTACAGAAGACCCCAACCAACAAGTGTGCGAGCAAGGCAAGTCAACACATCCCTTTGAACATATTGATCCTACTTTGTGAAATGATGTTGTTTTCAATTACAAATTGCATACTATACACAAATGAGTACCTATTCTTGATATATCCCGCCTTGATATTGAATACCCTTATAAATATTCTTTGTAACCTTCGATGTGATACAACCGGAGGTTATCTTCTAAAATGCTTAGCCACGCTTATACTAGATTCTTGCATACTCATGATTTTACAAATAAGCCTCGTGCTTGGGCAACTATCTTGGGAAGATGGTTGAGACACGGCAAGTGGAGACATGAGCGCCACGTTGCCTTGATCATGTTGGAAATGGCTTTGATGAAAAATGAAAATACAAACCAATATTTTTAGACGGGCGGATGGATGGATTTGGGTGGATTCCGGAAAAGGCTAGTACCGTCCCCGGTCGGTTAAGGACCGAGCCATGAGACTACAACTTAGAACGAGCCAGACAACCGTACTTCTCGAATGGGTATAGACCTAGCCGATTAAATATCCGAGCGGAGGCAGTATCCTTGCATAGTAGGTTCGGTGTTGGCGTTGAGGTAAGGGCTTGCCGGTGGGGGTGCACCACCGGTGGGTGCCTGGACGATAGTTAAGGGCCTTCCGGCAGGGTGTATCGCTGGTTGGTACTGGCGAGATCGGGCATGCGATCAACATAAAGAAATGAAGACATGAAGAAAAGGACATGAAGATGGAAAGTTCAAGGATAGAGCAATTCTTTCTCTTACCCCGGAACGCTTAACTCCTCTCACCGCTAGGAAATGACGGCTAGAGTGCATGAGGGCTCAAGTTCATGGAGCGGGTACTGCCAAAGTGAGGTTATCGAAAGGCTTTGCCGTGACCGTCCCATATAGGGGGATGTAAGCTCATTCAATGAGTAGTTGCGGAGTACGGGTAAAGTGTACATCCACTGCAGTGAGAGTTAATCAATCTATTCGAATAGCCGTGCTCGCGGTTAATGAGCGACGTGACAGGTGTTTCCCGTGGCTAGACTCATAAATTTTAAAATGCTGGGTGGGATTGCATAATGACTTTACGTGCTGGGGAAACCAACTTCCCTATCTGAGAGAAAGGAGAAGGACACCCCCAGAAAACCATGACGAATTGGAGGCGGGAAGCTATCCATGGGATCACAATGGATGGTGGACAGAACCGTCGCCGACTTAATATAATCTGAAACTAAAATTTGACTTGGCTAGATGTTAGGATTGTGAAATGATTTGTGAAAATTGGCTTTACGCAAAAGAACCTCAGCCATCCTTTGAATGACCCTATCATGTGCATCATTCCGTGTTGACTTGCTGAGTACGTTGGGTACTCACCCTTGCTATACGCACAAACCTCCAGATGAAGGAAATGAGGAAGACCCGTACACATACTACTAGGAGGAATGAAGGCAATGGAGCGCAACAGGTCTTAGTCCCCAGTCGTTGCCTGTGGCAATCGGCATGCTGCTGCCTTCCGTCTGCTATCTTATCTAATTTCTGTTTTCGGATGTATCTGGACTGGTAGGTCCTATATGTATTGGATATTGCCTTCGGGCTTATTAGTGTAATAATTTTGTTGTAAGACTATTCGTGCACTTTGCACCGGTAATTCAACGTATTCGTGGGTACCAAACTACTCGATCCAGGATAAGGTACTATGAACACGAATGATTCCCGTCCTCAAAAACGGGGGTCTACAGGGCGGCTTCCCCCTCGACCCCTTGCCCGCTAACTGGCTAGCGGGACAGCCGTGTTTGTACCCCTTATAGGTCGTCTCGATGCCGTTTCTCTGTGATAGGTAGAAAACGTTTCTACGCCTAACTTGCTTTTGCAGAGAATGCTTTGAGATGGTATGGCCCTATTGTATGTATGAGATGCATGTAGTATTCTTTCATATGTGCAATCCCTGTAATATTCTTTCATACGTGCAATGCTTGTAATATTCTTTCACGACCTGCGAGTCGATGTAATCTTCAATTAGAGCTTCTATAGTGGTAGCTTAGTTCGAAGATATCAAGCATTCGGCACTCGGAAGAACGGTGATGAAGATGGAGATCCTCTACACCGGCATGGAGATAGAGATCACCATGTGAAGGGGGCCATACTATTTCATGCTATTCTACTTGCTTTCATATGTGATATGTTTGTTTGATAGGATAGCATCCCTCGCAAAATTAAGTAGTAATGATGCCCTTCCAAATGTTGCACCCGTCACCGTTATGCTCGTCAATGGTGGGTCGCAAAGCAGAGTGCCATTCTCTATCATAACACGAGGGGTATATGTCGGACATATACAGCAGAAGCATTTGGTTTACTTAACAAGGCTATCAAAACAGTTTTGGGCCTTGGGGCATAGGTTGGTGCCGGGGCATGGAGATGCCACACCAACAACAAGAGTCACATAGAGATGTGATTAGCAAGGAGTTGCTTACCGATGCTTATTAATTTTCTAGCAGTGATGCCAAAGCTCACTAGAAAATTAATTAACATGTGGATCTTGACCCAATACGTAACCTAGAGGGAAGGTGAAAAATACGTAATGAGAGTCTAATGTTAAATTGTTTAACAATAGACATAGCATAAACATTGTGCTAAACTTTGCTTTTTCGTTGTAGAATAAATGGCGGCTAATACTACACCCAGTACTTTTAATTTGTGATCTATTCTCGAAAAGGAAAAATTAAATGGAACAAACTTTATGGATTGGTATCGCAACTTGAGAATTGTTCTCAAGCAAGAGCGTAAGGAGTACGTTCTTGAAGTACCTTATCCGGAGGATTTGCCTAATAACGCCACCGCAATTGCACGGAGGGCTTATGAGAAGCACACTAATGATGCCCTAGATATAAGCTGTCTCATGCTTGCTACAATGTCCCCTAAGCTTCGAAGCAATATGAGAGCGATGCTCACACTATTATTGGGGACTGCGTGGCATGTTTGAGAACCAAGCTCGGGCCGAGAGGTTCAACACCTCAAAGTCCTTGTTTGCGTGCAGCTTGTTGAGGGAATCCCGTCGATCCGCATGTGATAAAAATGATTGGCTACATCGAGAGTCCGGAAAAACTAGGTTTTCCCCTTAGCCAAGAGTTGGCTCGATGTGATTCTCCGGTCGCTCCTCCGAGCTTTGAGCCATTCATATTGAATTATCACATGAACAATATGGATAGAACCTTGGCTGAATTGCATGGGATGCTAAAGACAGTGAGGAGAGTATCTAGAAAAACGGTCATCATGTGATGATGATGCGAAGGCAAAGCGCAAACCACTGTCAAGAAACTTTGCACCAAGAGGAAGTTAACTCCCGATGAGATCGCGAGTGCCTCTAATGCAAAGAAGGGCAAGAAGGGGTCGGCGGCATCGATGCCGTTTGCTTCTATTGCAAGGAGACAGACCATTGGAAGAGGAACTGCAAGAAGTACATGGAGGATCTCAAAAAGAAGCAAAGTACGACTTCGCTTCGGTATTAATGTTATAGACATTAATCTTGCTACTTCACCTACCGACTCTTGGGTATTTGATACCGGATCGTAGCTCATATTTGCAAATCGTTGCGGGAATGAGAAGAAGTAGAGGATTGAGAAGGGCGAGGTGAAACCTGCGCGTCGGCAATGGAGCAAGCGTTGCTACGATTCTTGTCGGCACGATACCACTTCATCTACCTTCGGATTAGTTTTGAATTGAATAATTGTTATTGTGTTCCAACACTATGTCAAAACGTTATTTCCGCTTCATGTTTGCAAGCGGAAGGATATGATTTTAGATCAATGAACAATGGTTGTTCAATATATCTCGAGATATGTTCTATTTTCATGCTCCATTGGTGAATGGATTATACGTTTTGAATCTTGAAGCGTCTCCCATCTATAACATTAATACGTAAAGACAACTCTCTAATGATATAAACCCCACGTTTATCCGGCATTGTCGCTTAGGCCATATAAATAAGAAACGCATGGAGAAGCTCCATAAGGATGGATTGCTTCACACTTTTGATTTTGAATCATTTGAGACATGTGAGTCTTGTTTACTTGGCAAGATGACAAAGGCACCTTTCACGGGACATAGTGAGAGAGCAAGTGACTTATTGGCACTCGTACATACCGATGTATGTGGACCAATGAGCTCAACGGCCGAGGTGGTTATCGTACTTCATTACCTTTACCGATGAATTTAGTAGATATGGTTATATCTACTTAATGAGGCATAAGTCCGAATCCTTTGAAAAGTTCAAAGAATCCGAATGAAGTACAGTAATCATTTAGGGAAAACAATCAAGTTTCTACGATCGGATCGTGGAGGAGAATACTTGAGCCAAGAGTTTGGTAATCATCTCGCAAGATTGTGGAATTGTTCCACGTTGACTCCGCCAGAACTCCACAATGGAACGGAGTGTCCGAACGGAGAAATCGCACCTTGTTGGACATGGTGCGGTCGATGATGAGCCAAAGTGATCTTCCGTTATCCTTTTGGGGATATGCTCTTGAAACATTGCGCTCACACTAAATAGAGTTTCATCTAAGTCGTTGAAAAGACACCATATGAGATATGGACGGGCAACCCCCTAGTTTGTCTTTTCTCAAAATTTGGGGATGCGAAGCTTATGTAAAACGTTTACAATCGACAAGCTCACACCCAAATCGACAAGTGCTTCTTTGTGGGATATCCTAAGGAAACTAAGGGATATTACTTTTATAATCGGGAACAAGGCAAAGTGTTTGTCGCGACACGGTGTCTTCTTGGAGAAAGAGTTTCTTTCAAGAAGGGTTAGTGGGAGCAGGGTGCATCTTGAAGAAGTTCAAGAAACACCGAAAACGTTTCGCGACCACGAACCACAACGGGAGGAGCAAAATGTTGCGCCACCGGTTGTAGATACACCAGCCCACGAGGTCGAAAGATCACGTGTGCGCCCGACAGTACACAGTGCGGAACAACGTGATATATTGTTGTTAGACAACGATGAGCCTAAGACCTATGAGGAAGCGATGGTGGGACCCGATTCCAACAAGTGGCTTGGAGCCATGAAATCCGAAATAGAATCCATGTACGACAATCAAGTTTGGAACTTGGTTGATCCACTGATGGTGTCAAAACCATTGAGTGTAAATGGTTTTTTAAGAAAAAGGCCGATATGGATGGAAATGTTCACATCTATAAGGCGCGATTGGTGGCGAAAGGTTTTAAACAGATTCAAGGAGTTGATTATGATGAAACCTTCTCGCCCGTCGCAATGCTTAAATCTATTCGGATTATCCTAGCGATTGCTGCATATTTCGATTATGAGATATGGCGAGATGGATGTCAAAACGGCTTTCCTAAATGGAAACCTAAGCGATGATGTATACATGATACAACCTCGGGGTTTTGTCGATCCGAATCGCTGGAAAGATATGCAAGCTACGAAATCCATTTATGGATTGAAGCAAGCATCTCGGAGTTGGAATATTCGTTTTGATGAAGTAATCAAAGGGTTTGGTTTCATCAAAAACGAAGAAGAGGCCTGTGTTTACAAAAGGTCGGTGGGAGCGCAATTGTATTTCTAATCTTATATGTGGATGACATATTCGATTGGAAATGATATCCCTATGCTAGAATCCGTCAAGTCTTCATTGAAAAATAGTTTTTCCATGAAAGACTTAGGGGAGGCAGCATACATATTGGCATTCGGATCTATAGAGATAGATCCAAGAGGCTAATTGGATTAAGCCAAAGTACATACATTGACAAGGTGTTGAAAAGGTTCAACATGCATGATTCCAAGAAAGGTTTCTTGCCCATGTCACATGGCATTAATCTTAGCAAGAATCGGTGTCCTCGGACACATGATGAGCGGAATAAGATGGGTATGGTTCCATATGCTTCGGCGATTGGATCCATCATGTATGCCATGCTTTGTACACGCCCGGATGTCTCGTACGGTTTGAGTGCTACGAGCGAGATACCGTCGGATCCAGGTGAAGGTCACTGGGTAGCCAGAAGAATATCCTTAAGTACTTGAGAAGAACTAAGGATATGTTCCTAGTCTATGGAGGTGAAGAAGAGCTCGTTGTAAGTGGTTACACCGATGCTAGCTTCCAAACGGACAAGGATGATTATAGATCACAATGCGGGTTCGTGTTCTGCCCGAACGGAGGCGTAGTCGGTGGAAGAGTTCCAAGCGGGATACGTTGCTGATTCTACAACGGAGGCCGAGTACATTGCTGCTTCGGAAGCGCAAAGGAGGCTGTTTGGATCAAGAAATTCATTTCGAGCTTGGTGTGATGACTAGTACGATCGGTCCAATGTCTCTCTATTGTGACAATAGTGGAGCCATTGCGCAAGCCAAGGAGCCGGGGTCACATCGAAGTCCAAACACATACTTCGGCGATATCATCTCATCCGCGAGATAGTGGACAGAGGTGATGTCAAGATATGCAAAGTGCACACGGATCTCAACATAGCCGATCCGGCCGACAAAACCTCTCCCTCAACCGAAGCATGAGGCGCACACAAGAGCAATGGGTATTAGATACTTACTTGATTGACTCTAGTGCAAGTGGGAGATTGTTAGTGATATGCCCTAGAGGCAACATGGAGATGTTGGATATCACGTCAATGTTTATGTATAAATGAATAAAGTGTTATTCGGTTCCATGAAATAGACATCTTGTATTGATCAATAAGTACGTGACTTATTTATGAGACTCTATATGTATGAATCTATTTCTAAACGATCCTCGATCATATGTCATATTGTTGGAACAAATATGATTCTAAGATCGGCATGTTTATTGATTGATGATCATGTCTCATAGATCATGGGTATGGAGATACCAAATCAATAAACATGGACACATGTGTTGGAGAACACATTGTTGGATAGACCCATCATGAGACACTACAGAATTAATGTGCCATTAGTTGGTCTCGGGTAGTGTTGGTACAAAGTCCTTAGACCGAGATCACCATGGATTCCAACATGTGTAGTAGCCTACTTTGGGACTACCAAACGCTATTCCGTAATCGGGTAGTTATAAAGGTAGTTTTCGGGTTTGCTATGAAACATGGAGTGGGATGTGAGTGATCAAGATGGAATTTGCCCCTCCTTTGGAGAGATATCTCGGCCCTCGAGGTAATGGATTATGAAAATGCATGGCCATGCTAAGTTGATTGAGGAGTCAATCAATAGACGGATAATCCAATACGGTTCGAGTGAATGGTTAAGCTATTGAAGGGATGGCACACATCTTGCCTATAGCTTAAGCGGTATCGTGAGGCAAAGGGATTTGTGTACACATTACAGGTTCGAGCCGATATTATTCTTGTATACTATGGTGTCAATATGTGCTGCTAGACGCTGCTGTTGACGGGTTGGCTGAGTTGGACTCAAGCCGACGATCGGCTAAGTTAGACTATAGCCGAAACCGAGTATACCTGAACCTACAGGGTCGCACGCTTAAGGGGATAAGAACAGGCATTCGAGTTGGACTTGGATACGGCTCGATCGGATAGGGATCCGATCGGATAGAGTCCTATGGGCTTACGACGTATGGGCAGCCAACTCTGTGAGATTCGGATAGGATCCGATTCAAAATAGAGTCCGATCGGCCACTAGTCCCGTCGGCCAACTCTATATAAAGGAGGGAGGGGTGGAGAGCTACCATACGTCAATTGCATCGCGTGCAACAGAAGTCGCCGAGATCAATCTCCACGGAAACCCTCCCCACCTTCGAGCCAAACCCTAGCCTTGCATCGCGTGCTAGCACACGGGTGTACGGCGTTCTGTCCCCGGACGTGTGGATACCGGTAGAGGCGCTGCTACGTTGCGCGCTGTTGATCGGCTTCGGATCGGCTGCAATCGGAGTGATCGGCTGTGGTGGAATCGGCTGCGGTCGCGCATCGGAGCGAGGCGTGAGAACGCGGCCGGACGACTCGAATCGGCCGATTGGCGAATCGGTGTCTCCGGAATCGGCTACACTGTTCGGATCGGATTGCCCTGATTGGCTATTCCGCTGCACTCTACTCCAATCGGTAACGATCTATCGGCCCTTACTTGCAAGTGTTCCTGGTTTGCGCGGTTAAAATTTTTGTTTTCGGCTAGCGTCGCCTCCGCGTAACCCTTCAATCTTTGTAACCCTCGATATGATATAACCGAAGGATATATCTTCGGTAAAATGCTTAGCTATGCTTATATTAGATTCATGCATACTCATGACTTTGCAAAGAAGCTTTAAGCTTGAGCAACTACCTTAGGGAAGGTAGTTGAGATACGACGTGTGGAGACATGAGCGCCACATTGCCTTGATCATGATGAAAATAGTTTTGATGGAAAAATGAAAGTACAAAACCAATGTTTTTAGACTGGGGCGGATGGATGGATTTGGATGGATTCCGGCAAAGGCAAGTATCGTCCCTGGTCGATTAAGGACCGAGCCATGAGACTTATAACCTGGAAAGAGCCAGTACAACCGTACTTCTTGAATGGGTATAGACCTAGCAGAGTAGATAGCCGAGCGGAGGCAGTATCCCTGCATAGTGGTTCTTATGATGAGAAGTGGTTTGTGATGTTGAGATGAGGCTGCGGCCCACATACTGAAGTGATGAATAAAATCAAAATTAATTATAACTTAAAGACTCAGAGAGTTTCCCTTACCCCGGGAGCGCCAGAACTCCTCTCACTGCTAGGAAAGGACAGCTAGAGTGCATGAGGATTTAAGTTCATGGAGCGGGTACTGCCAAAGTAAGGTTATTGAAAAGCTTTGCCGTGACCGTCCCATATGGAGGGATGAAGGCTCATTCAATGAGCAGTTGCGGAGTGCGGGTAAAGTGTACATCCACTGCAGTATGAGTAAACCAATCTATTCAAATAGCCGTGCTCGCGGATAATGAGCGGCGTGACAAGTTTCTCTTGTGGCTAGACTCTTAAACTTTAAAATGATGGGTTGGTATGCATAATAATTTTTTTCTTGTGCTGGTGGACTCAACTTCTTAACCTGCGAGAAGGGGTAGACTCCCCAGAAAACCATGACGACTCGGAGGCAGAAAGCCATCCTTGGTATCACGATGGATGGTAGATAGAATCGTCGCCGACTTAATATACTCTGGAACTAAAACTTGACTTGGCTAGATGTTAGTCTTGTGAAATGATTTATGAAAATTGGCTTTACGCAAATAAACCTAAGCCATCCTTTGAATTACCCTATCATGTGCATCACTTCCATGTTGGCTTGATGAGTATGTTGGGTACTCACCCTTGCTATACGCATAAACCTTTAGATGGTGGGAACGAAGAACTGGAGGACCCCTATGCTTACTGCCAGGAGGGCGAGGAAGAAGAAGGTGCCTACTAGGTCTTAGTCCCCGGTCGTTGCTGTGGCAATCGACATGCCGCTGCCTTCCGTCTGCTATCTTATCTAATTTTTGCTTTTGGTGGACCAGTAGGTCCTGCATGTATTGAATAATGCCTTCGGGCCTAATATTGTAATATCTTTGGTGTAAGACTATTCGTGCACTTTGCACCTGATAATTCAGTACTATATTCGTGGGTACCAAACTACTCGATCTAGGGAAATGGTACTATGAACACGAATGATTCCCGTTCCAAAAATGGGGGTCCACAAGGGGCATGTGTTAACGACCAAATTTGGTAACCAAATCCAAGGTTTCTAGCTGAGATTGAAGCGAAATCGAAGAAGATGCGTAATCTGTGAAGAAGCGGAAACGGAATCGGCTGAGGAGTCAGTCGGCTGAGTTTGAATCAGACCGGGATAGCTGATAGCTGATTCCGAGTTAAGATAGAAGTGGGGCCGATCCGATGGAAAGCGTGAAGATAAGAAGTTGGATTCGGTTTCCAAATTGCACGTTAAAGATATTGCCATTTATGGATTGGATCTTGTAACGGTAATTGTATCTATAAACTAGGGATTTGTTTAGGTATTCCTTTTGTAATACGGCATGGGACCATGTCCCGGGATATTGTCGTACCTTGTACAATAGACAAGTTAGAAACCATGATCTACACGGACTTTGTTGTACTTGGGTATAAATAGGACCCGAGACCCCTTGTAAAAACAACAACATACATCAATACAAACTCGGCGCATCGCCAACCTTTTCTTTTAGACGAGTTTTTTCTCCTGCTTCGAGCTGCATCGATCTCGACCCCCGAATAAGGTAAATGCTTGTCGTTAGCAGTTTGTATCGTCAAATCTAGTGCTTACATTGCCATGATACTCTAGATTTAATGTCATAGACTGCACAATTTATCATATACGGCATATAATCTAGGGTAATATCTAGATCTATCTTTCCATCGGCTCGTTTCTCTCAGGGGACAGTAGCCGATAAAGCTAGATCTAGATGTTAAATTAGTTTATATGCTGTATCCACCGTCTCGAGGGGTTTACATTGGTTTATATAGATCTAATACTTCTTTTTGTACTTAATGCTGCATCATCATGAACTATTAAGTCGCTTTTAGAATTATTAAGATCTATTCGGCTGGATGTTTATCAGTAGAGACAGTGCCGGAGTTTCAGCCGGCCTTACCTGTTTTAATTGTCTTTTAGCATTATTTACTATTAGATATATTAAAATGCCTCTTATATTAAGATCTCAATCTGGTTAAATGCCTTAAGCCAGTATTAATCTGTTGGCACCAGCCGATAGCCGATTGATCTAGGTTTAACGCATTTAGGTTAGATTGATATTTTTTCATAAGATGTACCGGAGTAGTAGCCGATTCACGTTAGAACTACAACATCGACTAGGTTATAAACACATATTTTTTTGTCTTGAGGTATATTTAAATTAAATGATTTATACTGTCTTGGCACAGCCGATCTATCCCAGTCACTTAGTTTAAATACGCTTCGGGATAGCAATTATATGTGAGTTGGTTCCCTGAGCCGATCCGGTAGGATCTAACTTTAACCTTAATGCACATATATGTTTATTTCTTATTGGTTAGCAGATCAAACCAGTTGGCACGCCTAGTTCATCACAGGTACCTGCATTGGAGTTAAGTAGATCTCCCAGGCCAGCGCGTGGAAAAGATTTCTCATCAACACAGAGGTTTAGATTAGGCTGGGTGAAGATATACTTCAAGCTTTTATGATCCGTATATACTTCACAACTGTTGCCAATGAGGTAATGTCACCAAATCTTCAAGGCATGGACCACTGCTGCTAACTCCATATCGTGAGTTGGGTAGTTGTTCTTGTGTGGACACAACTAACGGGAAGCATACACGACCACTTTGCCTTCCTGCATCAACACACACCCTAGACCTTGGCGGGATGCATCACAATACACCTGGAAGACTTTCGTCTGACCCGTCAGAATTAGGACTGGCGCAATCACCAACTTCTTCTTAAGTTTTTCAAAACTCTTATGGCATTCTGCGAATCACTTGAATTTCTCATCCTTCTTGAACAACTGAGTCATAGGCTTAACAATTCAGAAGAAATTCTCAATGAACCGGAGGTAGTAACCCACGAGTCCAAGAAAACTTTGGATCTGGGTAACAGTCTTCGATGGGGTCCATTTGGTAACTGATTCCACATTCGATGGGTCCACCGCTACTCCTTGAGCATTTACGATGTGACCAAGAAACTACACTTAGTTTAGCCAGAAGGCACACTTGCTAAATTTGGCATATAGTTGATGCTCCTTCAACTTCTCGAGTGCTAACCGAAGATGCTGCTCGTGTTCCTCCTTAGACTTGGAGTAGATAAGTATGTCGTCAACGAATACCATGACAAACTTTTCCAGGAATTCCATAAACACCTTGTTCATCAGATTCATGAAGAGGGATGGTGCGTTGGTAAGTCCAAAAGGACATAACCATACACTCATACAATCCATACCGAGTGACGAATGTTGTCTTCGGAATGTCCTTTTTCCCGGATCCTCAACTGGTGATAGCCTGATCGCAGGTCTATCTTGGAGAACATTGTTGCTCCCTTCAACTGATCGAACAAGTCGTAAATCCTTGGTTGTGAATACTTGTTCTTGATAGTGACCTCATTGAGTGTGCGATAGTCGACACACATTCTCTTAGTCTTATTTGTCTTCTCCACTAAGATCACCGGAGAACCCCCAAGGTGACGTGCTTGGGCGAATGTAGCCTTTCTGCAACTATTTGTCAAATTGCTTCTTGACTTTTATCAACTCGTTGGCTCCTATTCTATATGGCCTCTTGTGGATTAGGGCAGTTCTCGGTACTAGGTCAATCCGAAACTCGATTTCTCTTTTTGGTGGCATCGTTGTTAGGTCTTTCGGAAAGACTTCAGGATATTCTTTGGACTATGGGAATATCCTCCAGTTTTGTGGAGATTATGACAATCAGATACCCACATGGTAAGCTTATCCGACTGGTAATAGAGATAGGTTACGCTTGCTATGGCTATGACTTGGGTGTTACGTTGCCGATCGGATAAGGCAACGACTCATAGTCATAACTTGCTAAGATTGAGGAAACCGACTTAGAGTAAGATAGGATTTTCGACTTGTAAGCCCGCCTCCCAAGACTATATAAGGAGGGTAAGGGGCGTCCCTTGAGGGATATTGACTTTAGGAGCAACAGATCTTGAGATCAATAAACACTCGGCGGATCAAATCCCTGAAACAGGAGTAGGGTATTACCTCACGAGAGGGCCTGAACCTGTCTAAACCTTGTTTTCCACTTAACCCATCGAGCTTGGCGATCTTGACTGCACCCCCAAATTTCTATTGCCGAAACCAAGTTTCGACAGTTGGCATGCCAGGTAGGGGACCGCGCGTCAAGACTTCTTCTTCTTCAATCTCGCCGACAAGCACGATGGGATCTTCATCAGGCATCGACGACTTCGCCGCCAAAGGAATCAACAAGCTCTTCTTCCCGACTCGATTCGGATCGGTCGGGAGGGGAACTCGCTCGCGCCGTTCGGGCTACCGAACAACGCCGAGATCTACGACAAAGTCCCGACTTCCGAGTTGGGTTCCGCCCACTTGGAAGGAGGAATCCACTCGGCGCCGTTCGGGTTGCCGAACAATGCTCAGATCTACGACAGATTTCTAACTTCCAAGTTAGAATCCATCCACTCGGAAGGAGGAATCCACTCGGCGCCGTTCGGACTACCAAACTCCGCCGAGATCTGCAGCCACCTTCTCACCTCCCCGTCGGAATCGATCCACTCGGGAGGAGAAACCCTCTCGGCACCGTTTGGGTTGCCAAACGCCGCTGAGACCTATTGCAAACTCCTCTCCTCCGAGTCGAAATCAACTCACTCGGAGGAACCCCCATCACCAAGCTACAACCCGGACTGGAACGATCCAGACTCAAGCAACCTAGGCTCAAGGGAAGTCGCCGTCATCCTCCAACCGTTCGGATCATACTCATCCACGGAGCTTGACGAGTACCTCAGCTCCTCTGATTTCGATGACCTCTACGGCATCTCCACGGACGAGGCCAACGACTCTGACTTCGACAAGGGATACGAACCAAGGTGCTTCAACGTCCTCATGGCTGAGCTGGCCGAGACCAACTCAGCCATGGCCCGCAGAATCGCTGAAGAGGAGCAAACCAGGCTTGAGCAGGAGCCCAAGCTGGAAGAAGAAGAGAAGAGACGCAAGGAGGAAACCAACAGGAGAAAGCGAGACCTGAGGGCGACCGGACGATCTGCTCGGGAGGCCATACTTCAGACGTGAGTCGACAATACCAACATTTTTCAGACACCCCAGCAAAACGCCGTTGCCGCCCACACTCTCCTCGACACCGTTATTGAAGCGGCTCCCGCTACGGTAACACCACTTCTGGACAAGATCAAGACCATAGTCGCGGCCACAGCCAACTGCTCTCCGTCCACCTCAGCACGAAGGCCGACTGAGTCCGTGGCAGAAACGCCCGACAGAAGATGACTTCCGCCGCTGCGGTCAAAGGATTACAGGAGGCCCGAACAAGATCGGACGGCCACTAGGTCAAGAGACCTTCACCACGAGACCACACGGAAGCATCAAGAACAATCGGCCGATTCCCGCGAAAAACGGCATGGACGACCACCCGTCCACGACCGGGCTCGCCGCAGCAACAACTCCGACTACCGAACCAGCCTACCAAGGACCCCTCCGAGTGATCTACGGGAAGTCCTTGACCGGCACTATCAAGAACGAGAGCGGCGCTCCCACGAAGATCGAAGGGGATCGCCCAACAGCAATGACGACGGAGTGCCCGCGTTCACTCGGGACCTGTGCCGAGTGCACTGGCCGAGTGGTTTTAAGCCCACAGGAATCGAGAAGTACGACGAAAAGACCGACCCCGAGTCATGGCTGACCGTGTACACCCTCGCCATCCGTGCAGCAGGAGGAGACAACAAGACCATGGCCAATTACTTGCCTGTCGCCCTCGCCAACTCGGCCAGGAACTGGCTCACGAGCTTGCCAAGAGGCTCAATTAGCTCGTGGAGCGAACTGAGGGACCACTTCATCGCCAATTTCCAGGGCACTTTTGAGAGGCCTGGGACCCACTTTGACCTCTACAATGTCGTCCAGAAGCCAGACGAGCCGCTGAAGGACTACATCCGACGCTTCTCGGAAAAGCGCAACAAGATCCCCAACATCACCGACGACATCATCATCGCCGCCTTCCAGAAGGAAGTCCATGATGAGTTGTTGATCGAAAATTTTGTGCGTAAGCTACCGAAGACGGTAAAGCAGATGTTCGAGACGGCGAACTCCTACGCCAAATCCAACAACGCAATCAAGGCGGCGCGACAAGATTGGCCTGACAAAAGGGACGACAAGCACTCGGGAGGAAGCCGACATCCTAAGAAGGATAACAGCAGAACCAATCAGGGCCAGAAAGACCGCAAGCGTCGGCCCGAGGACTTGGTTGCCACGACGTCCAACTCCCAACGTCGTCCCCGAGTCGGGGCTTACGACGCGATCATGAACGCTCGGTGCAAGCATCATCCAAACCACAAGCACGCGACCAAGGATTGCTTTATCTACAAGCAATTCGCCGAACAATATACGGCACAGCTAAGCAAGAAGCCGACTGACGAAGCCGGCCCATCGGGAACCAAGAAGAACAACTCGACTGGAAATTCAGAACCTTTCCAAGATCCTGTGGGCGAGCTGAATCATATCTTCGGAGGACCGCAAGCTTATGAGTCTAAGAGAAAGCAAAAGCTGACCGACCGCGAGGTCAATGCGGCACAACCTAAAGTCCCACAGTATTTACGATGGTCGGAGGTGGCCATCACGTTTAACTGCTCGGATCACCCTGACCGAGTGGTTCACCTGGGGCGGTATCCCCTGGTACTAGACCCGGTGGTTCGAAACATCAAGCTGAAGCACGTCCTCATTGATGGGGGCAGCGCCCTCAATATCCTATTCGCCAAGACCCTGGACGAGATACAGATTCCAAGGTTTGAGTTAAAGGCAAACTCAGCCCCCTTCCACGGAGTTATCCTGGGGCTGTCATCTACGCCACTCGGGCACATTGCCCTTCCAGTCACCTTCGGAGTTCGGGAGAACTTCCGGACGGAGAACATCACCTTCGAGGTGGCGGACTTCGAGACGGCCTACCACGCAATCATTGGAAGGCCTGCGCTCGCCAAGTTCATGGCAATACCACACTACACCTACCTTTGCATGAAGATGCCTGGCCCCAACGACGTCATCACCCTGCGCAGCGACGTCAAACAAGCATTCACCTGTGACAAAGAAAGCTGCGATATGACCCAATCTCGTGAAAGATCACGTGGCCAGGAAGAAATCCGACTGGCTGCATCAACTTCTGGAGAGGGTGAAATCCCCACGAAGAAGATAGCCAAGTCGGGACAAGGCGACGCCAAAACGAAGAAAATCTCCCTCGATCCATCGGATCCTTCCAAAACCGCTGTAATCGGCACTGAGCTAAATCCTAAATAGGAAAGCACGCTCGTCACCTTTCTCCAAAATAATAAAGATGTTTTTGCTTGGAAACCATCCGATATGCCTGGAATTCCTAGGGAGGTGATCGAGCACTCTTTACACGTCAAAGATGACGTGAAATCTATCAAACAACGATTGCGCTATTTTGCTCAGGATCGAAAAGATGCCATTAAGGAAGAACTCACAAAACTCTTAGCCGCTGGTTTTATCAAAGAAGTTCTCCACCCCGACCGGGCTAACCCAGTCGATCCGGAAGAAGACGGGGCAATGGTGCATGTGTGTTTACTACACCGACCTCAACAAAGTCTGCCCCGAAGATCCATTCGGATTGCCTAGAATCGACCAAGTCGTGGACTCAACAGCCAGCTGCCAGCTCTTGAGTTTCCTGGACTGTTACTCGGGCTACCACCAAATCAGCTTGAAGGAATCCGACTGCCTGAAAACATCGTTCATCACGCTGTTTGGAGCTTACTGCTACATCACGATGCCCTTCGGTCTGAAGAACGCCGGGGCCACATACCAACGCATGATTCAGAGATACTTTTAGACGCAGATCGGGAAGAACGTGGAAGGTTACGTCGACGATGTCGTCATCAAGACCAAGCAGAAGGAAGACCTGATTGCCGACTTAGAAGAAACCTTTGCGAACATTCGGGCCTTCAGAATGAAGTTGAACCCGGAGAAGTGCACATTCGGCGTGCCATCAGGCAAACTCCTCGGCTTCATGGTGTCCCATTGTGGCATTGAAGCTAACCCAGAGAAAATCAACGCTATTTTAAATATGAAGCCCCTGAGTAACCAGAAAGATGTCCAGAAGCTCACTGGCTGCATGGCGGCGCTAAGCCGATTCATCTCCCGACTCGGCGAACGAGGCATGCCTTTCTTCAGGCTACTGAAGAAAACCGACGACTTCTAGTGGACTACGGAAGCCCACAAGGCCTTTGAAGATTTTAAAAAATTTCTCACGACGCCGCCCGTCCTAGCCTCACCTCAGCCTCAGGAGCCCCTGCTACTGTATGTCTCAGCAACTCACCAAGTGGTCAGCACGGTTCTTGTTGTTGAGCGCGAGGAAGAAGGACGAGTCCAGAAGATTCAAAGGCCAATCTACTTCGTTAGCGAAGTGTTGGTAGAAGCCAAAATTCGCTACCCTCAGGTACAAAAATTGCTATATGGTGTTCTGATAACAGCGAGGAAATTGGCGCACTACTTTCAGGGTCACTCAGTCATCGTTGTCACTTCCTTTCCACTCGGCGATGTCATCCACAACCGGGAGGCGACTGGGCGCATCGCAAAGTGGGCCCTGGAACTGATGCCGCTGGACTTAACTTTCAAAGCGAGGACGTCTGTAAAGTCACAAGCCCTGGCGGATTTCCTGGCCAAGTGGACCGAACAACAAGAAGATGTACCTCGAGAAGACCTACAATACTGGACCATGCACTTTGACAGATCCAAGAGGATCACTGGCTTGGGAGCAGGAGTCGTGCTGATCTCCCCGACTGGGGAAAGGCTAAGATATGTTCTACACCTTCACTTCTCCGCCTCACACAACGTCACCGAGTACGAAGCCCTGCTGCATGGCCTGCGACTTGCTGTTTCACTCGGGATACGACGGTTGGTCGTGAAAGGAGATTCTCAGCTGGTTGTCAACCAAGTGATGAAAGACTGGTCCTGTTTGAACGACACCATGGAAGTCTATCGGCAAGAAGTTCGCAAACTAGAAGACAGGTTTGATGGGCTAGAGCTATCCCATGTCTTAAGACATAACAACGAGGCAACTGACGAGTTGGCGCAGTTCGGGTCCAAGCGAGAAGTTGCTCCAACAGACGTTTTCGTAGAGCATCTCTATGAGCCGACTATTGCAGTGAAACCAACTCCCAACGAGCAAGCCACAAACCAAGTTGCCATGCTTGACGCCGACTGGAGGACACCGCTCATCAAATTTTTAACTCAGCAAGAGCTGCCAGAAGACCGGGATGAGTCGGAACGAGTCCGACGCCGTTGTCAAGCTTATGTCATGGTCGACTTAATTTATACAAGAGGAGCCCTTCTGGAGTCCTAATGAGATGTATCACGCCTGAGGAAGGACGACAACTACTCCAAGATATCCACTCGGGTATATGCGGAAGTCACGCGGCAGCACGCACCTTGGTAGGCAAAGCCTACAGGCAAGGCTTCTTCTGGCTCACGGCGGTCTCTGACGCCGACAAAGTGGTTCGCACATGTGAGGGCTGTCAGTTCTTCGCTCGGCAAAGCCATGTCCCAGCCCAAGAGCTACAAACAATCCCATTATCTTGGCCATTTGCGGTATGGGGCTTGGATATGGTCGGTCCTTTCAAGAAGGCTCTAGGAGGATTCACGCATCTGTTCGTCGCAAATGAAAAATTTTCCAAGTGGATCGAGGCTAAGCCGGTTGCTACAATCACCGCTGACAAGGCACGAGACTTCATCCTCAACATCGTGCACCGGTTTGGTGTCCCAAACAAAATTATAACCGACAATGGAACTCAATTCACTGGAGGCATTTTCAAGGATTTCTGTGAAGACTTCGGCATCAAAATCTGCTATGCATCAGTCGCGCACCCCAAAAGCAATGGACAGGTTGAGCGTGCCAACGACATGGTTCTTCAAGGTATCAAGGCCCGAGTGTTTGACCAGCTAAATACTTATGCCGGCAAATGGGTTCAAGAGCTGCCCTCGGTTCTATGGTCATTACGGACTACGCCCAGTCGGGCCACTGGCCAAACTCCTTTCTTCCTGGTTTACGGGGCAGAAGCCATGTTGCCTACTGAAATGGAGTACGAATCTCTTCGAGTCCGCAGCTTCAACGATGAGCTTTACGATCAAGACCGAGTGGATGACCTCACCTGACTGGAAGAGGCCCATGAGGCAGCCCTGATCCAGTTGGCAAGATATCTTCAAGGTCTTAGACGATACCATAGCCGCAATGTTCGGGCGCGCGCTTTCATTTTCGGCAATTTGGTTCTACACAAGATTCAAACCACCAAGGACCATCGCAAATTATCTCCACTATGGGAAGGACCACATATAATCGCTGAGGTGACTCAGCCAGGAGCATATCGACTAAAGCGTGAAGACAGATCCATGGTGAAAAACTCTTGGAACATCGAACATCTTCGACGATACTATGCTTAAATTGCCTTAAGTTTCATGGTGTTCTCGACTGCCAACTTCAAGCAAGATGACTTCTCGAGTTGACAGTCGGGGGTTGCATACGTGTCAATAAAGCATGGTCTTCTTCGACAACTTGTGTATATTTGGTTTATCATTGTTTAATGTTCCTTGATTCGAGTTCAATGGATAAGGACTGAGAATTTTTTGATGACCTAATCAAGCTTAGGCTTGGTGGACAGTCGGACGAAAATTACTTAAGAAATTTGACATAAAGACCCAGATCAAGGCATTAACATAAATAAGCTGAATATTTACAAGTCCACATTAGAAAGTTACATACAAATGTTTGCAAAATAATTAGGACCAAAAATTGTTCACTACATCAGTGGCTATTTTCTTGGCTGACTCCTGCGCTTCACTGATCAACTCCAAGGCCTGCTCGTCTGAAGTGCCATCGGCGAAGCCCTCCCCGACTGAGTCAACCTCTATCCAGGGATAGAGTGACTTGGTCTGCGCAAGAGCAAAGCCCGCTCCCATGGTGGCCGCCTTGGAGATGTTGGCCAGGTATTGATCAGGGGCCCTCCTGAGCTTGTCGAAGACCTCGACAGTGTCCAACGAGCTGGTCCCGAGCCCATGATGGAACAACGATAAGAGAATTGGTGTTGCCGCATTAGCAACATCGTCCCTTAAGCTTTTGGCCCTTTGGACCCTTTCAACAAAGACATCATATTGTGCTCGGATTTTGACCTTATAAGCTGCCAAAGACATATGATTACACGAGACACCCGAAGATGAAGCAAAATGAAGAAAGCTATCTTAAGACTCCAGCTCCGCTTTGTTGGTGTTTGCTTCTTCCAGCTGGGTCTGGAGCATGTGGACTTCTGACGAGTTTTCTGAAACAAGAAATGTTACTGACGCCAAGATCAAAACAGACTACGAATAAAGACATAAAGAGATCGATAGGATTAAAACTTACTCCTGACTGAACCCCGGAGGTCAAGGTTTTCCTCCCAGAGCGCAGCTATTTCCCTCCGCAGAACAGCTTCTCTCGATGCAGCTTCTTCTCGAGTGGACTTCAACTCTTGCTGGATATTCTCCAGGGAGTTCAGGTGCGGGACCAACTTCTTGAGCGCATCAGATTTAGCCATCGACCGGCAATATACTCTCTGCACGCACATTTGGAGTTAGCCGACTAGAAGCAGTCATAAGGCTATGACAGAAAAGAGTAAAGCTTACGTTGAGCAGCCGTGTAGCTTCGTTCAGACTGTCGACGAGCATGTCCCTTTCTTCATTTTCCTTCTGCTTGTTCAGGATGATGCCCTGCTTCAAGCCCTCGGAGTCGCGCCACTCAATTTTGATTGGAGGGACCCAGGTCTCAGAGGACTGCAGCCTGGGGATCTCCTCCACTTTGGCTGATCGATTCAGAGAGGATGAATGAAGACAAAGAAAAAACAGATTGAAGATTAAAAATGGAAGATTGCTTCAAGGCTTACCAGCTTCGGTGGCCGAGTCCTTGACTAGTATTTCCTGGCTGCTTTCCTTTTCTTGGTTCTTACCCGACTAGTTATCGGTCGGGGTCCCTTGAGTGGCAAGGGATCTCTTCTTTGGCGACGGTTTCCGTCGGGGCTTCTGGCGGCGGTTGAGGGCTCCTCCGTTGGGACAGCCCCACTGGGAGGTGGGGTCTATTCGCTCGGGGCGCCCTCACTCGGGAGAGGACCTCGGGTTTCTTGTTATGCCGGCTTTGCCGCTTCAGCCGTGACAGATGACTTAGGGCCCTCACTCTGCCCAGTGGGGTCTATGTTCTGAGGTCTCCTGCAAAGAGAAAGACAGGAGCAATCGGGATCAAGGCAGAAAGGTTTTCAACAAAGACATGATTTCAGTTATGAGACATACCTGGTCGATCGGCGAATCTTGGGTACAAATTTGGGGGATGGACTCGGAGGGGTCACTTCAGCCGGAGGGGCTGGGACATCGTCATCCTAGTCATCAATCACCAGCCTCCTCTTACTCGCCCGCTTGCTGATATCTTCGCCGGCAGCGGCCCTTTTGCCGATTGGATCACTCTGGATCTTGACGCCGCCGGCTGGTTTCTTGGCAGGCCGAGCTGGGGCATCGTCATGATGCACTTTGTACGGCTTTGAGATAATGAAGGTATTTTCCTGCAAGAGAGATTTCTTGTACACCGAGAGGTGCGACATTAAGATTGAAAGACAGTAAAGAAGCTAAATCAGATTACCGGAGGAGGAGGACGATACAGGCTGTACGGGAGAACCGGCAGCATGAGGTTGCGCTCAATTGCGATCCCAGAGGAGAAGATCTTGTACATGCGAGTCTTCAGAGTTTCGTAGCTCAGAGAGTCACGGTCTTCCCGATTGGGATCCCTCTCGCCCTCATATTCAAATGCAGGCTTGGATCTTTCCTTGATAGGCGCCAATCGGTTCTTGATGAAGTGCCGAGTGATCTGTTCACCCCGAAGGCCCTTTTTCTTCATCTCTAGGATGCTGGCCAGGAGCTTGTTGGCCTCATCCCAATCTTGGGCTACTGGCACAGTGCTCCAGTTAGGCCTTGGGACCGGAGGAAGGCCGACGAAGTTGGGCAGACTGGGTTCAAGATTTGCGATATAGAACCAGTTTGCATGCCAACCCTTGTTGGAGGATTTCAAAGGAAGAGAAAAGTAGTCTCTGCGGAGAGATCCGCGGAGTGAAAGCCGGCCCCACCGACAACGCGGGGCTCATCCTTGTTCGGATGTGGCTTGAGATAGAACATGTGGCGGAAGAGCTGGAAGTGGGGAAAGATGACAAGAAAGATTCGCAAACATGGATGAAGAGAGCAATGTGAAGCATAGAGTTGGGGTTCAGATGGTAAAGCTGAAGACCGTAATAATCGAGAAGGCCCCTAAAGAACTCGGAAGTGGGAAGGCTGAAGCCACAGTAGAAAAAGAAAGTAAAGATGACGACCTCACCGGTGTTCGAAGTGGGGAATTCCTTGCCGGCCGTCGGGCACCAGCCGACGATCTCCTTAGGAGGGAGAACTCCGTTCTTCACCATCTCCCAGAGAGTTGACTCCTTCACATATGAAGTTGCCCATTGCTCGAAGGGGATTTCCTTCTCTCTCGCCATGGATGCGGTTTGGGGGAAGTAGATCTAGCTCGAGGAATGGGGGTTTGAGAAGGGGATCTTGGGAGCTGGATGCGGAGGCTAGCTCGTGGCGAAGTGTGAGCTCCTAGATCGATGGATTTGGGTGCGCGCGAGCCTAGGGTTTTCTGCTGTGAGCTGGTGAACAGTGCTGCAAAAGGGGAAATTTTTTGGGAAGACGAAGTGGCGGGGATGACCTCGAGGCTTCGTATAAAGATTTGAGGGTTTTGCAAGGTCATCTCACGATTGGGCCGAGCCCATGAGAGACTTGCGGCCCAGCTAAGGTGTGGCCTGACGCGTGTCCTTAGGGAATTAAGTAGATGGACTTAAGCAGATTTGCCTTGGCAATATGCACGTGTCTAATTGCCTAGTACCTTTAAAATCCTTTCATACCGCGGTTTGCGCAACTCCATGAGAAGTTGGCACGGTGCAATTTGAGAGGTGACAAACAATTAAGTTTTTCATGACTGTCCTGATAACAGGGACTGTTTGGTTTTTAAGCATTTGATTAAGTGATTATATTAATGCTATTTTTTCACTTTGGTGAAGATCTTTTTAGATTAAGACCAATATTATGGCAAGAGCTATTTAATATTTTGGTCGTATCTTTCAGATGACTGAAAGATTTGTTTGCCCACGACGGTTGATTAAATTATTTGTTCCGAGATGACTCGGGCAGATCCACTCGGATAAACATGAGCTTACCGAGTGCTTTTCACCCACGAGGGTTGATTGAGTTATTTGTTCTGAGATGACTCGGGCAAATTCACTTGGATGAGCATGAGCTTGCCGAGTGATGAGATTTTTTATATTTGCTTTAGCTTAAAGCTAAACATTTATATAAATATGATTTTTATAGTTCTTGACTATATGCTTAGTCTGTTTTTGACTAACCACATAGTCGAGGGCTACACCTAATTAGGTGCATCAGGAGATGCACCTAGATATTTATTTTTGAGAATTTTTAGAGATATTTTTCCAGTCCTTCATAGTCTTTGGAGCCACTCAAGAGATTCAGGCAGGGATGACGGAACCACTCGGCACCAGAAGCACTCGGCCAAAGAGTTGTTCGGCTGTGTGTTGCTTTGGTTCGAGGAAAAATTGTCTCATCGACTGCAAAGGACTCGGGGGCTACTGTGGAGATTATGGCAATCGGATACCCACATGGCAAGCTTATCTGACTGGTAACAGGGATAGGTTACGCTTGCTAATTATGTAAACCGGCTATGACTTGGGTGTTACGTTGCTGATCGGATAAGGCAACGGCTCATAGTCATAACTTGATAAGATTGAGGAAACCGACTTAGAGTAAGATAGAGTTTTCGACTTGTAAGCCCGCCTCCCAAGACTATATAAGGGGGTAAGGGGTGTCACTTGAGGGATATCGACTTTAGGAGCAACAGATCTTGAGATCAATAAACATTCGGTGGATCAAATCCCTGAAACAGGAGTAGGGTATTACCTCACGAGAGGACCTGAACCTGTCTAAACCTTGTTTTCCACTTAACCCATCGAGCTTGGTGATCTTGACTGCACCTCCAAATTTCTATTGCCGAAACCAAGTTTTGACAAGTTTCTTAGGGGTCTTCGCTTCTACCACTAACCGTTCCTCAGTAGTAGCCTAATTCAAACCCACTACAGACTTCTGTGGCACTGGAGAACGGAAAGTAATCTTTTCTTCCTTGCCATTGGTTAAGGTGATAGTGCGACTCGTGCAATCAATCATTCCCTTGTTCTTGTCAACCAATCCATCCCAAGAATCACGTCTAGGTCCTTTGATTCGAGAAGGATAAGGTTGGCTAGAAATTGGGATCTTTGAGTTTCTATTGCCACCGAGGGACAGTAATGAGCTATGTCCAAGTGATTTCCACGGGTTTCAACCCGCATAGGTATCTTAAGTTTCACTACTGATAACCCATGTGACCCAACAAAATGCTTGGAAATGAATGAATGTGTTGTACCAAAATCAAATAATACTGCGGCAGGGATTGAGTTCACAGGAAACATACCTAGTACGACATCTCGTGCAACCTGCGCCTCTTCTGTGGACGCATGGTTGACACGTGCCTGGACGAAATTAGGTCCAGCGCACTTCGGCTTCGGGCACTTATCCACAAAGTGTCTGGGTTCACCGCAATTGAAAAAAGCCCCTGACTTTCCTCCGAAACCTCTCTTGGGTGGAGCTGGCCTGGCTTGTTGAGTTGGTTCCATTGGAGGGCGTGGAGCAGGATTGTGGTTGTGCTGCCCACCGCTGCTGTTATGATTGTCACTGCTATAGGCATGGAAGTTCCGTGGATGATAAGGCCAGTGCTGGCGGACAATCATGGTCGTAGGTCCACCTTGATGCCCGGGCATGAAGCGAGGCCTCTGGTTTTTCCTTTGTTGTGGCTTGAACTGTGCTGCCTTCCTCTTGTGGTTCATCTTGTTGCATTGGTCCTCCTGACGGATGGCCTTGTCAACAAGTTTCTCGAAGTCGGCATATTCATCCAAGATCAGCTTATCGGTCAGCTCATCGTCCAAGCCTGACAGGAACTTGTCCTGCCTCTTTGCATCGGTATGCACATCCTTCGGGGCGTAACGTGCGAGGCAGTTGAACTCATGCAGGTATTCAGTTGCAGACTTGCTGCCCTGCTCAAGTGCTCGGAATTCCCGCTTCTTCTGCATGACTATCCCATCAGGGATATGTGCCTTTCTGAAGCTGCGGCAGAATTCTTCCCAAGCGACCGTTGTTCCTGCTTGGCGGATGACCAGATAGTTGTCCCACCAAGCAGACGCGGGACCTTGGAGCTGATGGGTGGCGAAATAAACTTTCTCTTGGTCAGTGCACTGTAGGAGATCCAGCTTTTTCTCAATGGTGTGAAGCCAGTCATTGGCTTCCATGGGGTTAGTGGTGCTTGAGAAAGTTGGCGGCCGAACATGAAGGAATTCTGGCAGCTTAGACTGGGGTGGAGGTGGGGGAGTGAACTTGCTGTTTTGCTGTTGTTGTTGTTGTTGCTGCATCTATTGCAACATCTGTTGCTGCATCTGTTGTTGTTGTTGCTGCATTTGCTGCATCATTGTAGCCATCATCTGAGTTTGGGTGGCTAGCACCTAAGCAATGGTGAGATTCTTATGTGGTGGTGGCGAAACATTGCCAGTTGCACTGTTAGCGTTTGCTCCTGACTGATCTCCATTTCCATTGGCTCCTCTGTTCCTGGTGTTCACCATCTGAAGAGGTAGACCGAACAAGGATAGGAAAGGAGAAAAACAAACTGCTTAGGAACTAGACTTTATTATATTAATTAACCGCATTGTTCTTAATTAAAACAACTGAAACTCAAGCAACATCCTTATTTGGAAGCCATACCAACACTTGATATAGACTGCTGACTACCCAACAAACAATAAACGTAACACACAGAAACTAACAGGAAGACAAACTAGGAAAAGCTATAAAGACTAAGGGTGATGACTCTAGTGCTCCGAGCGGCTCCTACGGTCGGTGGACTCGTAGCTGCTCTCCTGGGTGTCTCTCTCCTCCTCAGAACGGCTCCGAAAATCCACCATGTCCACATCTCCACTGGGGGTCTGAGAGCTAGAACTGCTGCTGCTGCCCTTGCTGCCACTAGGTGTAGCAGTTAACCATCCGCCACAGCCACTACCGCCCTGGTAAGCTGAAGCTAGGGCGGAAGCAAGGACTGGCGTTGAAGCAGAGGCTAGAGCCTGTGCTGGTGCAGGTGCCGGGACTGGCGACGGTGGAGGAGCTGGAGCTGCTGGTGTCGGAGGTGGGTGCCTATGCGCCAGCTAGATGCGCACTGGAGCGGTGGTGGTCTTCCGAGGCGTAGTGCGGATCCTGAGTCCACCAGGTGCTGGAGACTCTTCAAGGCCGCAACCTCCCTCTTGAGGCGAACCACCTCGTCCATCAGACACATAATCTGCACCATCTTCTTGTCATTCAGGGCCTTGGCTGCCTTGTGCAGATCCGAGTGCATCTTGTCCAGGCCCTTGATCACTGTGCTCATGTGACCAAAGGTGATGTCATTCTCCTCTGCCATAGACTTGAAGGTGCTGACGTCGGAGGAGTTGCCACGGCAAGGGTGATAGCGATAAGAGGAGCTGCAGAGGTCGAGGTCATGTAGCTCCCTCATCCTGGCCATCATCAGATAAGCTGCCTTGTGACAGGCGTGCTCATCCGTGCCTCTCGAAGTTGTGACCACCATGTTTGGGATACTGGTGCCCACAAAGCTATGGACCTCCAAACAGACTCTGTGCGCCAGCTTGCCACTGAGAGGCAACATAGCAGTGTACTCCGGTGCCTCAGTGTACCCCACTGCCAGGGCCATGCTGGCTAGCTCTGCCACGAAGCCTTCCATGTTCTTACCATGGTGCGTAGGGGGATAGCATGCCATCTAGATAAGACAAAGGGGTGGGAATCAATGCATGCTCAGATCCAAATTAAATAAAACAGTAAATGACTCAAGTAAAATAAATGAGTAAAAAAAATTTTATGCATAGAACATTTTCATGAAGCCAAATAAAATACTACTGACACCATCTAAGAATTAAAGTAATGCTTAAAATAAATTCATAATTATAATATTCATAAAAAGTTTGACCCATCCCCCTAGACTTAATTCGGATCCATTTACCCCCAAAATCCTAATACCCTAGATCGACTTAATTTTTAAAACATCCCTTTTTCGAGAAACGATCAAGATTTTTCCCCAAAACCCAAGGAAACAAAACCCCAAATTTTCCCAAAACAACTCCAACTGCAAGAACATATGCATATGAATGAGTTTCAGAGGGCTCTTAGGGTTTTTCTGGTTGGCTTGTCCTACGGTCAAAGGTCGGCTCTGATACCAACTTGTCACGCCCAGAAATTCCTACCCAAAATTTTTGCAGCTAAATGTGTATTAAAATCCCTATCCAGGACCAGCCAGGGTACACAGACACCAAATTGTATATATAGAATCCTCATGTTAAAAACATAATAAAAGATTACACAAATGCAGCGAAAAAGAAAGATAAAACGAGCTAAACTAATAGATCTTGACGCTCGTAGCGTGGCAACACCACTCCACGGGTATCCTTGATGGCAGATGAAGCCTACTCCTTCGAATAGCCTCCATCTGACTCGTAGATCAACTCTAGAGGGGAGACAGAGCAAGGCTGAGTACTACCCACTGTGCTCAGCAAGTCATATCGGAAAAGAGGGTATGATGCATGGATAATTCAAAGGAAATCTAGGGGTTTATTTGCATGAAGTAAGCATTTCACAACAGGAGTTGAAAGCAATAAAATAGTTGAAGCAATTTATCGGTCTTAAACCAATCTCTACCCAACGCTACACCACGTTGCGAAAGGCCCAACCCATCCACATGATCTAGCCCAGTTCCATTTAATCCAATTTATTTAAGTTGGTAGACTAATCATGGTGAATCTGGTTGATCGTCATAACCGCGGGCACAACTATTCGAATAGTTCTACTCTGATCAGAGGTGTACGTCTGTACCCATAAGACACGGCCCCACAACACGTTCCTGTGTGCCGGTATACCACCACGGTACATCAGAAAGGGACTGTGACAGGACCCTTCGCATAACCCCCTCTAACCAATCGTACCACACCTCGGGTTTCGTCCCACTCCTCTACAGGCACTGGGCAGCCCCCCTTGTGTCTCGGTGAATCTGACAGCCGATCAACCAGCCACCCTGACCGACCTAGCACCATCATGCCCACCCTAACGTGGGTACGTCGCTAAAGGAAAGCTATACTACTAGCCCAACCGTTGCCCACGCTGGCTTGTGGTACGCACGATAATTATTTCAGGGTTTCCCGTGAACCAGTCCTTAACTGCCATGGACACGTCTACCAAAACCATTGCACCCATCGCCCACTATTGTCATATTTCAATTAAATATTAATACCATAGTGGCTCATGATTGAAATCATCATTATAGAGTCTAGACTAAAATAATTAAGTGAACTGACCCCTTTAATGATCTAGTTGATCTAACCAGGGCTAAGCATATACGAGACCAATAACTAATCAAATTAAACCCAAGCTATCAAATGTACGAGGTAAACAAATCATAAGGCTGTGTACAATAGGTAAAATAAGCCCATAAAATGACATTATAAAATAATGCAGCATTTAAGGAAAAATAAGACATTTATGAAAAATAGGCACAATATGATCAATGTGGAGCATGACTTGCCTTGCTCTGGTGCTTGAGAGACCTCTGCAACAACTTCAAAGCAGACGGGAGCGTTAGAACTGCCGGAATCTACTTGACAAACAGGGCACACAAGAAAAATAGACTATAAGTCTACTGAAACAGGAAACAAAACCATTTTAAATTATTTTCTACATTTTTTGGGATTTAATTAGATTTTAATGGGTTTAAACGGAGCTCGGATGAATTATTTATGAATTAGATTAACTGTGTTTTACTAAAACAGAAAAGTCCTTAATGATTTATTGCGTAGTAAATCCCATGAATGACGTCAGCGGGCCGAGGGCTGACGTCAGCAGTTCGGGAGCCGCCGATCCATGGTGGATCGGGTCCACGGGACTAAGGGGCAGGCGGCGCACCACATGGCACATGTGGCGCCGACGCGGTGCCGATATGGCGGCCTTGTCGCTACCACGCGGGCGGCCGAGATGGACGGACCCAATCGCCGAGGCGAATCGAGGCGAAGCGGTGATGGCGTGGCGCAGGCACGGCGTGGCACGTGTGGCCTGGCCATGGCGCGCGCGGCGGCCGGCGACCCGCTAGTGGCGCGCGGCGCGGAGCGACACGGAGCGCGCGACATGCGTGGGCGCCAACTCGCGCATGGGTGGACTGAAGAGCGAGAGAGAGAGGGGGAGGGGCTCAGCAGAGCACGGCCGGCGCAGAGGACGTCTACGGCGGTCGACGACATCGGGCGAGGGATGGTGAGGCGGATGAGCGGACGACAGAGAGCGCGGCCGCACAAAACCGAGGCGGCAGTGTCGTGGCTCGACGCAGAGGAGACCAGTGGGGAACGGCGGCCTGAGAGGATGCACGATGTCAACGAGAGAGTGGGATGGCACAGAGTGGGTTCGGGGCACGAATCGAGCGGCGGAAAAGGGGAAATGAGAAAGGGATTGCGGGTGAGATTTATAGGGGCACGACAAGCTCAGAAAAAGCCGGGAGGGGCGCAAATCGCTCGCCGGAGTTAAGAGTGGAGGAAGAAAGAGGGAGTGATGGCCGGGATTAAATCCAGCCATTTACGGGGTGCGGCGCGTGCAGGACGGGGCGGGGAACATGGACGACATGATGACAGTATTAAAGCGCGTGCGAGAGGGACTGGGCCGGCGGATTGGGCCATCAGCCCAAAAAGAGAGAAAAAGGAGGGGAAAAAAGGGATTTACGAGGATTTATTTATTTCGAGAATTAATTTTAATTGGTTAAAAATTATTTCTAGTGCTATGAAAATTCCACTAAAAATCCTGTTAATTTATTTTGACATGAAGAACTCAAGAGAAATTCCACCATGCCATCTCCACTTATTATTTGTATTTTATTAATTAATGATTAGCTCTAGGTTAATTCAAATAATTTCTTTAGAAGATTTATTAAATGATTTTTAAACAGAGGAAAAGCTCAAGGTGTGACACTTGTCTTGAAGAATTACTATGGATGTAGGGATTATACATTAAAGTAAAGGAAAAACGAGCCGACATGCACAGAAACACACCTTCGGTGAATCACGAGCAAATAGATTGAAGGGTCCACATGTCAGCTCAAATCGACTCAAAGTGGGGGCAAACCATCGTGCACTAACCAAGGGGCCCACATGGCAGCCCTTGGTGAAGGTCGGTGGAGAGAGGTGGGGCCCAGGTGTTGGCCCCTGGTTTGGCCGAGCTGCTTCTGGCTCCTCTCATCTCCACCCTACACATATCAACTCCCCATTGTCTCCTTATGACGGTTATGGATGGTTATCGACCTACAACCGTCATTAAGAGCTATAAAAAGAGAAGAGTTTCTTACTTCATAACACACACTCAAAGAGCAATTCTATCTTACATTATATTCTCTATAGTATTAGTGGAGGTAGGCTTAGAGTAGTCTTCGGTTCTCTAGTCTTCTTGGAGATTCTGGTTTGTTTTTAGTACTTTACTTTTTTTGTAAGACTATAAGTGCAATAATAGAATTACCTTCTTTATTTAGTTGTGCTCATAGTTCAGATATTATTTTACTACTTATGTGTTCTATGAATAGTTTATACTTCATTCATATGCTTCACTTGATTAGGATAGTCAATCTATGCTATGGCATTGGTGTAATGATCTTAATGGGTTGCACTAGTTCTAATTTGTCCATCCAAAGGGTGAGAGTCCCCAAGAAATTAGTGTAATTATTTATTAACATAAACATGGTGTTTGGGTTAATTAAATACCGTTGGATATGGGTATACCCCACGAAAGTGAGGTAGATGATAAGTGGTGACAACCTTGTCTGGCCTTTGTATTCCTTCACATCCGGGTATGACGTAAGAGTTCGTAAAATGTCATAACCATGCTGGCAGACCAGCAGGGAGTGGTCTCTCTGTAGTGTCTAAAACTAAGTCCTAGCATTGTAAGCATATATTTGTTATGTGTAAACTAAACATTATAAATATAAAGCACATATGAACCTTAGCTCTCTTTTGTCCTTCTCCACTATCTATTGTATTATTAGTAGAGATGAATTTCATGTGTGTCACACTACCAAATTATCATCATTATCATTTACCCCTGTTTAGACTATGGTATATTAATTATAGTGTCAGTATTAATATATGAATCCACTCTCTACATCGCCACCTTCCCTATGAAAACAAGTAACGATATCCTTGGAATACTCCTGGGTGAAATGCTACAACGGTATTCATGCGCTTGCGGATCACATTTATATATGACCGTAACAAATACCAACACACTATGGAAAACCCAGATTTTGGACCTATAGCCCTAGGCTATGTGGCATACTGAGGCTCCTCTGTGAGAGGGTCTTGCACTGTGAGTGCCCTTATGTGGTACATACGTGCAAGCCAAGTATGTGTTTGGTTGGAAGGATGGGATGGGTTGGGTTGGGGCAAACCCATTTTTCAGGGAGTTTTGTTTGGGACATGTGGGATGGGATGATCCCTTTTCATTTACTCTAGATCCGGGTCAGCTCTATCCCTCAAAAACTTGTGGATCAATCCAAACCATTTCCTGGCATGTGGGCCACACCCTCCCAACCAAAAAAATAGAAACATTCTGACCCTTATGCCAAACACATAGATGTGATCATCCCATCCAAAAAAACCTAGGATGGACCTAACCCACCTCATTTCATCCCCAAATCAAACACATGCTAAGTAACTAGGCATGCTCTGCCTATCAGGTCCTCGCACACAGTATCGATCCATAAGGCCCATAACACTAGAGTGGAAAAAGAGACCGGTTGGTTCCTCCTTTTTTTCTCGTTCCCTATTCTCTCCCAGTTCCTTGATGCTATGCCGATGGAGCAAGAGCGGCTCTGTCGTTGCCCGTCGATCCAATGTGTCGATGTTGGCCACAGTCATCATTCTTGTCCTCATTCCATCTCTGTCTCTGGCGCCTGCCTTTCCTAACCATCTTCTTCTCCGACCATGCCGGTGTGCCCCTTCCCTTCCTCTAGCTCTACCTCCTTAACCCTAGCTGCTGGGACATGCGACTGATTGGCGGTGGCCAGGCAAAGGCGTTCCTGATTGATTTGCGTATTTGGATGGAAGTTTTGGATTATGGGTTTGGAAGTTTTGTGATTTGAGAGATAAGTTTCAGATTTGAATTGAAAGTTTTTGTGATTTTGAGAAGAATATTTTAGAACTTTTAATTGAAAGTTTTGTGATCTTAAGATGAAAGTTTTATACTTCAATTGAAAGTTTTTGTGATATGTGAGATAAGTTTCAGATTTTGAATTGAAATATTTTTTAATTGAAAGTTTTTGGCCTTTTAGATAAAAGTTTGAGACACAGCTTGAAAGTTTTCAATCAGTGGATTATTGTGGAGATTATGGCAATCAGATATCCACATGGCAAGTTTATCCGACTGGAGGTAGGGATAGATTGCGCCTTCCATATCTGTAAACCAAACATGACTTGGGTGTTACGTTGCCAATTGAGATAAGGCAACGGCCTATAGTCACGGTTTGGTAAGATTGAGGAAACCGACTTAGAGTAAGGTAGGGTTTCCGATCTGTAAAGCCCGCCTCCCAAGACTATATAAGGGGGGTAAGGGGCGTCCCTTGAGGGATATGATATGCTTTTACAAGCCTTTAGCTTTCAGCCTTAGATCTTGAGATCAATAAAGACACTCAGCGGATCGAATCCTCCGAAACAGGAGTAGGGTATTACCTCACGAGAGGGCCTGAACCTGTCTAAACTTCGTTCTCCAATCTAACCCATTGTTCTTGGCGATCTTGACTGCACCCCAAAATTTCTATTGCCGAAACCGAGTTTCGACAGTTGGCGCGCCAGGTAGGGGCCCGCGCGTCAAGACTTCTTCGACAAATCTCGCCGACAAGCATGATGGGATCTTCTTCAGGATTCGGCGACTTCGCCACCGACAACTTCGACAAGTACTCCTCCTTCGACTCGGATTCGAACCAGTCGGAAGGAGAGACCCACTCAGCACCGTTCGGGCTCCCGAATAGTGCCAAGATCTTCGACAACATCTTGGAGTCCAAGATGCGGTCCACCCTCTCCGATGAAGGAATTCACTCGGCACCGTTCGGACTACCGAACGCCGCCGGAATCTACACCGATCTCCTCGTCTCCCCAACAAAGACGATCCACTCTGAAGAAGACCTCTCGGCGCCGTTTGGATTACCAAACGCCGCTGAGATCTACGGCAAACTCCTCTCCACCGAGTCGAGGTCGACCCACTCGGAGAAGCCCGCTTCCCCAAGCTCTGACTCAGACTGGAACGATCCAGACCCGAGCTACCCAGGGTCAAGGGAGGTCGCCGTCATCCTCCAGCCGTTTGGCTCATGCTCATTTTCGGAGCTCAATGAATACCTCAGCTCCGCCGGCTTTGACGACCTCTATGGCATCCCTCGATGAAGCCGACGACTCCGACCGCCACAAGGACTACGAGCCGAAGTGCTTCGATGTCCTCATGGCCGAGCCGGCCGAGTCCGACTCAGCCATGGCCGCTGAGCTTGCGTAAGAAGAGCGAGCCAAGATCGAGCAAGAGCGCAAGCTGGCTGAAGAAGAGAAGAAACACAGGGAAGAGGCTGACAAGAGAAAGCAAGATCTACGGGCAGCCGGACGGTCCGCTCAGGAGGCTATCCTTCAAATGCGGGTCCGCAACACCAATATCTTCCAGACGCCACAGCAGAACGCTGTTGCCGCACTCACACTCTTGGACACCGTCATGGAGACGACACCCCCCGACGTGACTCCAATACTCGACAAAATAAAGACCATCGTCGCAGCCACAGCCAACGGTCATCCCTCCACCTCGGCACGAAGGCCGACTGAATCCGTGGCCGAAACGACCGACAAAAGCTGACTCCCGCCTCTAAGGTCAGGAGACTATAAGAGGCCCGAGCCAGACCGATCGACGACTAGGCCAAGAGGCCCACGCCACGGCTCCATGCAAAAGCATCAGGAGCAAACGGCCGACTCCCACGACAAACGACATGGACGTCCACCCATCCACCACCGCATCCGCCGTAAAAACAGCTCCAGCTACCCAACCAGCCAACCGAGGACCCCGCCGAGTGATCTGCGGGAAGTCCTCGATCGCCGCTACCAGGAGCGAGACCAACGTGAAGGGTTACGCAGAGGCTACGCTAGCTGAAAACAAAAACTTTTACCGCGCAAACCAAGAACACTTGCAAGTAAGGGCCGATAGATCGTTACCGATTGGAGTGGAGTGCAGCGGAATAGCCAATCAGGGCAATCCGATCTGGAACTGTGTAGCCGATTCCCGCAAGCCGATAGCCGATACCCGGGGACAGCCGATTCGCCAATCAGCCGATCGCTCCGATTGCAGCCGATCCGAAGCCGATCAACAGCGTGCAACGTAGCAGCGCCTCTACCGGTATCCACACGTCCGGGGACAAAACACCGTACACCCGTGTGCTAGCACGCGATGCAAGGCTAGGGTTTGGCTCGAAAGTGGGGAGGGTTTCCGTGGAGATTGATCTCGGCGACTTCTGTTGTACGCGATGCAATTGACATGTCGCAGCTCTCCACCCCTCCCTCCTTTATATAGAGTTGGCCGACTGGGACTAGTGGCCGATCCGGACTCTATTTTGAATCGGATTCTATCCGAATCTCACAGAGTTGGCCGCCCATACGTCGTAAGCCCATAGGACTCTATCCGATCGGATCCCTATCCGATCGAGCCGTATTCGAGTCCAACTCGAATGCCTGTTCTTATCCCCTTAAGCGTGCGACCCTATAGGTTCAGGTATACTCGGTTTCGGCTATAGTCTAACTTAGCCGATCGTCGGCTCGAGTCCAACTCAGCCGACCCGTCAACAGCGGCACCTAGCAGCACATATTGACACCATAGTATACAAGAATAATATCGGCTCTGAACCTGTAATGTGTACACAAATCCCTTTGCCTCACGATACCAGTTAAGCTATAGGCAAGATGTGTGCCATCCCTTCAATAGCTTAACCATTCACTCGAACTGTATTGGATTATCTGTCTGTTGATTGACTCCTCAATCAACTTAGCATGGCCATGCATTTCCATAATCCAGTACCTCGAGGGGCCCAGAGATATCTCTCCAAAGGAGGGGCAAATTTCATCTTGATCACTCACATCCCACTCCATGTTTCATAGCAAACCCGAAAACTACCTTTATAACTACCCAGTTACGGAAAAGCGTTTGGTAGTCCCAAAGTAGGCTACTACACATGTTGGAATCCATGGTGATCTCAGGTCTAAGGACTTTGTACCAACACTACTTGAGACCAACTAATGGCACATTAATTCCTGTAGTGTCTCATGGTGGGTCTATCCAACAATGTGTTCTCCAACACATATGTCCATGTTTATTGATTTGGTATCTCCTTACCCATGATCTATGAGACATGATCATCAATCAATAAACATGCCGATCTTAGAATCATATTAGTTCCAATAATATGATATATGATCAGGGATCATTTAGAAATAGATTCATACGTAAAGAGTCTCATAAATAAGTCACGTACTTATTGATCAATACAAGATGTCTATTTCATGGAACTGAATAACACTTTATTCATTTATACATAAACATTGACGTGATATCCAACATCTCCATGTTGCCTCTAGGGCATATCACTAACACAACGCACTCGGGAAGATCAGAGGGGATCACCCGATAGCAACGACGACAGAGTGCCAGCTTTCACTCGGGAGCTTCGCCGAGTGCACTGGCCGAATGGATTCAAGCCCACGGGAATAGAGAAGTACGACAGCAAGACCGACCCCGAGTCGTGGCTTACCATGTACACTCTCGCCATCCGAGTAGCAGGCGGCGACAACAAGGCTATGGCCAATTACCTGCCCGTGGCCCTCGCCAACTCAGCCAGGAACTGGCTCACGAGCCTGCCAAGAGGCTCAATCGGCTCGTGGAGCGAGTTGAGGGACCATTTCATCGCCAACTTTCAGGGCACCTTCGAGAGGCCCGGCACCCACTTCGTATACAACGTCATCCAGAAGCCGGACGAGCCTCTGAAAGATTACATCCGGCGCTTCTCCGAAAAGCGCAACAAGATCCCCAACATCACCAATGACATCATCATTGCCGTCTTCCAGAAGGGAGTCCGTGATGAGCTGTTAATCGGGAAGTTCGGGCGCAAGCCACCGAAGACGGTGAAGCAGATGTTCGAAACGGCGAACTCCTACGCCAAATCCAATGATGCCATCAAGGCAGTGCGCCAAGACCGGCCCGACAGGAGGGAAGATAAGCAGGCGGGAGGAAGCCGGAATCCTAAGAAGGACAACGGCAACAACAACAACCAGGGCCAAAAGGACCGCAAGCGCCGATCCGAAGATCTAGTGGCCGCAACCTCCAACTCTCAACGCCGCCCCCGAGTCGCCGCCTACGACGCCATCATGAACGCTCAATGCACTCATCATCCCAATCACAAGCATGCGACTAAGGACTGCTTCATTTACAAACAGTTCGTAGAACAATACGCGGCGCAACTCAACAAGAAGCCGACTGCTGAGGCTGGTCCATCGTGCGCCAAGAAAAACAACACGGCTGAGAATGCCGAACCTTTCCAAGACCCCGTGGGAGAGCTCAATCACATCTTCGGGGGGCCGCTAGCGTATGAATCCAAGAGGAAACATAAGCTAACCGACCGAGAGGTCAACGCGGCTCAACCCGAAGTCCCTCAGTACCTGCGATGGTCGGAAGTGGCCATCATTTTTGACTGCTCGGATCACCCTGACCGAGTGGTTCACCCGGGGCACTATCCACTCGTCCTAGACCCCGTGGTCCGCAACATCAGGCTTAATCGCGTCCTCATCGATGGGGGCAGCGCCCTCAATATTCTGTTCGCCAAGACCATGGGCGAGATGCAGATTCCGAGGGCCGAATTGAAGGCAAGCTCAGCCCCCTTCCATGGAGTCATCAGGGGCTATCATCTACACCACTCGGGCACATCGCCGTCCCGGTCACCTTCGGGGCTCGAGAGAACTTTCGAACGGAGAACGTCACTTTCGAGGTGGCCGACTTCGAAACGGCCTACCACGCCATCATCGGAAGGCCTGCGCTTGCCAAATTCATGGCGATCCCACATTACACCTACCTCTGCATGAAGATGTCGGGTCCCAACGGCGTTATCACTCTGCGCAGCGATGTGAAGCAAGCCTTCACCTGCGACAAGGAGAGCTGCGACATGGCCCAATCTCGCGAGAGATTGCGTGGCCAGCAAGAAATCCGATTGGCTGCATCGACTTCGGCAGAGGGCGAAGTCCCCGCGAAGAAGATAGCCAAATCAGGATCCGGCGATGCCAAGACCAAGAAAATCTCCCTTGATCCATCGGATCCCTCGAAAACTGCTTAATCAGCGCTGAACTAGATCCCAAATAGGAAAGCGCGCTCGTCACCTTCCTCCAAAATAATAAAGATGTTTTTGCTTGGAAACCATCTCATATGCCTGGAATTCCTAGGAAGGTGATCAAGCACTCTTTGCACGTCAAAGATGACGCTAAACCGATAAAACAGCGATTACGCAGATTCGCGCAGGATCAAAAAGATGCCATCAAGGAAGAGCTCACAAAGCTCTTGGCTGCCGCTTTATCAAAGAAGTCCTACATCCCGACCGGTTAGCCAACCCGGCCCGGTCCGCAAGAAGACGGGGCAATGGCGCATGTGCGTTGACTATACCGACCTCAACAAAGCCTGTCCCAAAGATCCATTCGGTGCCTCGCATCGACCAAGTCGTAGATTCAACACCGGCCGGCAACTCCCGAGTTTTCGGATTGTTACTCGGGCTACCACCAGATCAGTTTGAAAGAATCCGACTGCTTGAAGGCATCGTTTATCATGCCGTTTGGAGCCTACTACTAAATCACCATGCCTTTCGGCCTGAAGAACGCCGGCGCCACATACCAACGCATGATCCAGAGATGTTTCCAGATGCAGATCGGCAAGAACGTAGAAGCTTATGTCGACGATGTCGTCATCAAGACCAAGCAGAGAGGAGACCTGATCGCTGACTTAGAAGAAACCTTCGCAAACATCCGGGCCTTCAGAATGAAGTTGAACCCGGAGAAGTGCACTTTCGGCGTCCCATCAGGCAAACTGCTCGGGTTCATGGTGTCACATCGCGGCATTGAAGCCAATCCAGAGAAGATCAACGCTATCTTGAGCATGAAGCCCCCGAGTAACCAGAAGGACGTCCAGAAGCTTACTGGCTGCATGGCGGTGCTAAGCCGCTTCATCTCTCGACTCGGCGAACGAGGCATGCCCTTCTTCAGATTACTAAAGAAAACGGACGACTTCCAGTGGACCGCGGAAGCCCACAAGGCTTTCAAAGATTTTAAGGAATTCCTTACAACGCTGCCCGTCCTGGTCTCGCCTCAGCCCCAGGAGCCCCTGCTGCTGTACGTTTCAGCCACTCACCAAGTGGTTAGTACGGTACTCGTGGTCGAGCGCGAAGAAGAAGGACGGGCCCAGAAGATCCAGAGGCCGATCTACTTTGTTAGCGAAGTATTGGTAGGAGCCAAAATTCGCTACCCTCAGGTACAAAAATTGCTTTATGGTGTCCTGATAACCGCGAGGAAGTTGGCGCACTATTTTCAGGGTCACTCGGTCACCGTCGTCACCTCCTTCCCACTCGGCGACGTCATCCACAACCGGGAGGCAACTGGGCGCATTGCTAAGTGGGCTCTGGAGCTGATGCCACGGGATTTGATTTTCAAGGCGAGGACCTCCATAAAGTCACAAGCCCTGGCGGATTTCCTGGCCGAGTGGACTGAGCAACAAGAAAGCATACCCCGGGAAGACCTCCAACACTAGACCATGCACTTCGATGGATCCAAGAGGATCACCGGCTTGGGAGCGGGAGTTGTGCTGATCTCCCCGACTGGGGAAAGGCTACGATACGTCCTCCACCTCCACTTCTCCGCCTCGCACAACGTCGCCGAGTACGAAGCCCTGCTACATGGACTGCGGCTCGCAGTTTCACTCGGAATACGTCGGCTCATCGTGAAAGGGGACTCCCAGCTGGTCGTCAACCAAGTAATGAAGGACTGGTCCTGTCTAAACGACACCATGGAGGTCTACCGATAAGAAGTCCGCAAACTTGAAGACAAGTTTGACAGACTCGAACTGTCACATGTCTTGAGACACAACAACGAAGCAGCTGACGAGCTGGCGCAGTTCGGGTCCAAGCGTGAAGCCGCCCCAACGGACGTTTTTGTCGAACACCTCTATGAGCCAACCATCACGGCAAAGACAATTTCTAATGAACAAGCCGTAAACGAAATCGCCATAACCGACGCCGACTGGAGGACACCCCTCATCAAATTTTTAACACAGCAAGATCTGCCGGAAGACCGGGATGAGGCAGAACGTGTCCGACGTCGTTGCCAAGCTTATGTCATGGTTAATTTCGATTTATACAAGAGAAGCCCCTCCGGAATCCTAATGAGATGCATTACACCCGAGGAAGGGAGACAGCTGCTCCAAGACATCCACTCAGGCATATGCGGAAGCCACGCGGCAGCACGCACCTTGGTAGGCAAAGCCTAAAGACAGGGCTTTTTCTGGCTTACCGCGGTCTCCGACGTGGACAAAGTGGTACGAACCTATGAAGGCTGCCAATTTTTCGCCCGACAGAGCCACGTCCCAGCCCAGGAGCTACAAACAATCCCACTATCCTGGCCGTTCGCAGTATGGGGCTTAGACATGTTCAGCCCTTTCAAGAAGGCTCCAGGAGGATTTACACACCTATTCGTCACAATCGACAAGTTCTCCAAGTGGATTGAAGCCAAGCCGGTTGCCACAATTACTGCTGACAAGGCACGGGATTTCTTCCTCAACATCGTGCATCGCTTCGGCGTCCCAAACAGGATCATAACCGATAATGAGACTCAATTCACGGGAGGCATCTTCAAGGAATTCTGCGAAGACTTTGGAATCAAGATCTGTTATGCGTCAGTCGCACATCCCAAAAGCAACGAACAAGTCGAACGGGCCAACGGCATGGTCCTTCAAGGCATCAAGGCCCGCGTGTTCGATCTTCTAAGCCCGTACAGTGCAAGTGGGTTCAAGAGCTTCCCTCGGTTCTATGGTCTCTGTGGACCACACCCACTGGGCTACCGGCCAAACTCCTTTCTTTCGGTCTACTGGCGCGAAGCCATGTTGCCAAATGAGATGGAGTATGAATCCCTCCGAGTCCGCAGCTTCAACGATGAACGCTATGACCCCGACCGAGTGGACGACCTCACCCGACTGGAAGAGGCCCGAGTGGCAGCCCTCATCCAGTCGGTGAAATATCTTCAAGGGCTCAGACGATACCACAGTCGCAATGTTCGAGCACGAGCTTTCATCATTGGCGACTTGGTTCTGCGCAAGATTCAAACCACCAAAGACCGTCACAAGTTATCCCCCTTATGGGAAGGACCATACATAATCGCTGAGGTGACTCGGCCCAGTGCATACCGACTAAAACGTGAAGACGGATCTATGGTGGAGAACTCCTGGAACATCGAGCATCTTCGATGATTTTATGCTTAAATTGACTAAAGTTTCATGTTTTTCTTGACTGCCAACCTCAAGTAAGATGACTTCTTGAGTTAGCAGTCGGGGGCTGTACATATGTCAATAAAGCATAGTTTTCCTCATCAACTTTTGTGCATAATTTGGTTTATCATTGTTTAATGTTCCTCGATTCGAGTTCAGTGTTTAAAGACTGAGAGTTTTCTGATGGCCTAATCGAGCCTAGGCTCGGTGACACTCGGACGAAAATTACTTAAGAAATTTCATATAAAAACTCGGATCAGGGCATTAACATAAATAGACTGAATATTCACAAGCCTACATCAGAGTGCCATAATCATACAATGTTTACAAGACAATGTTCATGAGACAGATCAAGGCCGAAAATGGTTTACCACCTTTTTGGCCGACTCCTGTGCCTCGCTAATCAAATCAAGAGCCTGCTCGTCTGAAGTTCCCTCAGCGAAGCCCTCCCCGACTGAGTCTACGTCCACCCGAGGGTAGAGTGACTTCGTTTGTGCAAGGGCGAACCCTGCTCCTATCACAGCCGCCTCGGAAATGTTGGCTAGATACTGGTCAGGGGTCGCCTGAGCTTGTCGAAGACTTCAACTGGGTCCAGTGAGCTGGTCCCGACTCCATTGTGGAACAAAGATAGCAAGATTGGCGTCGCTGCATTGGCAACTTCTTCCCGGACCTCTCCGGCTCGTTTGACCCTCTCAAGAAGCACGTCATATTGAGCTCGGGTCCTGACTTTGTAAGCTGCCAAAAGAATCTGATCACGCAAAGTACTCGGAAATAAAGCAACACAAAGAATGTTACTTCGAAGAAGCTCACCTTCGAACTCGGCCTCCAACTCGGTCTTGCCAAGGCTGACTGCCTCCAGCTGGACCTGGAGCGAGTGGACCTCCGATGAATTTTCTACAAACACAGAAGGCTATTAGCGACCGAGATCAGCACGGAACCCATAAAGAAACTGGGAAGATTGGACTTACTCCCGACTGAACCGTGGAGGTTGAGGTTCTCCTCCCGGAGTTCGGCTATCTCCTTCCTCAGGGCCACCTCCCTCGACGCGGCCTCCTCCCGGGTGGTATTTAACTTCCGCTGGACGTCCTCCAGGGAGTTCAGATGAGGAACCAACTTCTCCAGCACCTCGGATTTGGCCATAGATCGACAATACTCCTTCTGCACGCAAGATCCGAAGCTGACCGACTGGTAAGAAATGATGATACAAGACAGAGAAAAGATCTAGGCTTACGTTGAGTAGCCGAGTCGTCTCATTCAGGCTGTTGACAAGGGCATCCCTTTCTTTGCTTTTCGCTTGCTTGTCCAAGATGATGCCCTGCCTTTGGCCTTTCGAGTCTCGCCATTCGATTTTAATCGGAGGAACCCAGGTTTCAGAAGACTGTAACCTGAGGATTTCCTCTACTGTGGCTAGCAGATCATGAAGGGCAGATGAAGGCGCGAAAGATGGGAATTAAAGATTAAAGACAGGATTTCGACTCGAGACTTACCGGCTTCAGCGGCTGAGCTCTGGCCCAGAGTAGCCCGACTGGTCTTCTCCCTCTGGCTTTTCCCCGACTGGTCTTCAGTCGGGGCTCCCTGAGCCACAGCTTGGGGCTCCTCCGCAACCGACTGGTTCCCAGCCGGGGCGTCTTGGCTGGCAGTCGAGGGCTCCTTCCTCGGGACATCCTTCTTTGGAGGCGAGGGCTTTTTGCGGAGCGCTCTCGCTTGGGAGAGGGCTCCGGGGTCTTGATTCCGCAGGCTTGGATGCCTCGGGAGCAGCAGCTGGAGTAGGCCCTTCACTCCTCCCGGCAGGATCTATATCCTGGGGCCTCCTGCCAAACCAACGATGCACTTAGTCGGAATGAAGACAAAGAAATTTTCAACAATGAAGATCATGCTTCAGTCATAGGGCGTACCTAGACGACCGGCGGATCTTCGGCGCCGCCTTCGGCGATCGCCTTGGAGGAGGCGTCTCAACTGGAGGAGCCGGGACGTCATCGTCCGAGTCGTCGATGACGAGCCTCCTTTTGCTTGCCTGTTTGTTAGTGTCCTCACTCAGGGCCGCCCGTTTCCCGACTGGATCACTTTGGATTTTTACTCCGCCAGTCGGCCTCTTGGCAGGGCGAAGCGGCGCATCATCATGAGGAACCTTGTAAGGTTTCGAAATAACAGAGGCATTTTCCTGCAAGAGAAATCCTCACAATACTAAGAGGCATGACATCAGGATTGCAAGACAGTACAAAGAGGTCAGTCGGCTTACCGGAGGAGGCCGATAGATGCTGAAGGAAAGAACCGGCAGTATGAGGGCGCGCTCGACTACGACTCCAGTCGAGAAGATCTTGTACATCTGGATCTTCAGGATCTCGTAACTGAGGGGGTCTTGATCTTCCCGATTGGGGTCCTTCCCGCCTTCATACTCGAAGGCTGGCTTCGACCGCTCTTTGATTGGAGCCAGTCGGCACCTGATGAAGTGCCGAGTGATCTGCTCGCCACGAAGACCTTTCTGCTTCATCGCCAGGATCTTCGCTAGCAATTTTTTGGCCTCATCCCTATCGTGAGCCACTGGAACAGTGCTCCAAGTATGCTTGGGTACAGGGGGAAGGCCGACAAAGGCTGGCAGGCTCGGTTCGAGATTGTTGATATAGAACCAGCCCGCGTGTCATCCCTTATTGGAAGATTTCAAAGGGAGAGAGAAATACTCCTTGCGGAGGGATCCGCGGAGTTGGAAGCCTGCCCCGCCAACAACGCAGGGCTGGTCCTTGTTGGGATGCGGCTTGAGATAGAACATGCGACGAAAGAGTTGGAAGTGGGGGAGGATGCCAAGGAAAGCTTCACATACGTTGATGAAAATAGCAATGTGAAGCATGGAGTTGGGGTTGAGATGGTAGAGTTGAAGCCCATAATAATCCAAAAGCCCCCTAAAGAACTCGGAAGTGGGGAGGCTGAACCCGCAGTAAAAGAAAGAGGTGAACACAACAAGCTCACCGGTGTTCGGGGTTGGGAAATCTTCACCCGCCGCCGGGCGCCAACCCACGATCTCCTTGGGGGGAAGCACGCCGTGCTTCACCATCTCCTTGAGGGTGGATTCCCTCACATCCGATGTGGCCCATTGGTCAAAGGGGATTTTCTTTTCATCCCCCATGAGTGTGGTTTGGGTGGAAAGTGGATCTGGTCGGAAAGGATGGGGATTTGAGCAAGGGATCTTGGGAGCTGTATGCGGAGGCTAGTTTGTGGCAAAGAGCGAGCTCCTGGGTTGATGGATTCGGGCGCGCGCGAGTCTAGGGTTTTTCGCAGGGAGCTGGTGAACAGCGCTGTGAAAAGAGGAATTTTTCGGGAAGACGAAGTGGTGGGGATGACCTCGAGGCTTTATAGAAAGATTTGAGGGTTACGCTAGGTTTTCTCGTGATTGGGCCGAGCCCATGAGAGACCTGCGGCCCAGCTAAGGTGTGGCCCGACGCGTGTCCTTAGGGACTTAAGCGGATGAGCTTAAGCAGATTTGCCTTGGCAATATGCACGTGTCCGAATGCCCTATACTTTTGGAAATCCTTTCATGTCGTAGTTTGCTTGACTTCATGAGAAGCTAGCACGATGCAATTTGAAAGGTGACAAACACTAAGTTTTTTATAGCTGCCTTGATGACGGGGCGTTTGATTTTTAGCATTTGATTAAGTGATTATATCAATGCTATTTTCCACCTTGGTGAAGATCTTTATAGATTGAGACCAATATTATGGCAAGAGCTATTTAATAACTTGGTCATATTTTTCATACGATTGAAAAACTTGTTTGCCCATGAGGGACGATTAAAATATTTTGTTCCGAAATAACTCGGGCAGATCCACTCGGATAAGCATGAGCTTACCGAGTGCTTTCCACCTATGAGGGTTGATTGAGTTATTTGTTCTGAGATGACTCGGGCAAATTCATTCGGATGAGCACGAGCTTGCCGAGTGATGAGATTTTTTATGATTGCCTTAGCATGAGCTAAGTATTTATATGAGAATAATTTTTTTAGCTCTTGACTATATGATTAGTCTAATTTTTACTAACCATATAGTCGGGGGCTGCACCTAATTAGGTGCATCAGGAGATGCACCTAGATATTTATTTTTGAGAATTTTTTAGATATTTTCCAGCCCTTCACAGTCTTTGGAGTCACTCGGGAGATTCAGGCAGAGATGATGGAATCATTCGTGCCAGAAGCACTCGGCCGTTTTTGGCTGTATGCTGTCTTGGTTTGAAGCTGAGTTGTCTCGTCGACTGAAAAGGACTCGGGGGCTACTGTGGAGATTATGGCAATCGGATATCCACATGGCAAGTTTATCCGACTGGAGGTAGGGATAGATTGCGCCTGCCATATCTGTAAACCAAACATGTCTTGGGTGTTATGTTGCCGATTGAGATAAGGCAACGGCCTATAGTCACGGTTTGGTAAGATTGAGGAAACCGACTTAGAGTAAGGTAGGGTTTCCGATCTGTAAAGCCCGCCTCCCAAGACTATATAAGGGGGTAAGGGGCGTCCCTTGAGGGATATGATATGCTTTTACAAGCCTTTAGCTTTCAGCCTTAGATCTTGAGATCAATAAAGACACTCGGCGGATCGAATCCTTCGAAACAGGAGTAGGGTATTACCTCACGAGAGGGCCTGAACCTGTCTAAACTTCGTTCTCCAATCTAACCCATTGTGCTTGGCGATCTTGACTGCACCCCCAAATTTCTATTGTCGAAACCGAGTTTCGACAATTATACTAGTATTTTGGAACCGGAGTCCGACTGCGGCTTAGAGGCTTGGTCTCTTGGAGCAAGCAGGGAGCAGGGGAGGCTAGCGGCTTCCTGAGGCCGATTCAGTGAGGGGCATGCGCGGCATACGTTCCTCGCACATGCGCGCTAAGTAGAAGCCCCCGTATGATACCATCTCGATGAATTTAGCTTGAGAAGGGTTGTTGAGGGACAAATCATACTTCAGATAGGAATTGTGAAAAAATTTAAAAATATGAATATTATGATACATGTAGTACTACATCCTAGCTTGATTTCCTTTAAAAAAGTCCAGCTTGATTTGATTATTTTGAACGAATGAACGGATGATTAACTTTTATTTTATTTTTATAATATTTGAATGTACAAATGAATTAACTTTATAAAGTTAAAAGGTTGTTTTAAAGAACTTTGCCAAAATCACACTAGCATAGGATATGCACGTGACAATCCATAATCTATATATGGAAAATAGCTAGGCCTAAGTAGGGGAATCTTTTAAAAGGTTAAATTTATGAGCAGTTTAGAATCTCTACCAATTATTTTTTAAAAAAGTAGAGACTTCATGAAAGCCTATGATTATTTATCATCAAGCCTCATTTGGTCATTTGAAAGGGAAACAACTTCTCTGGTCACTCCTCGCTCTCTATGTCCATCAATTTTACTTGAATTTTTTATTTTTAATTGAAATATGCAGACCACATAATTCTTTTTTTACCTAAAAAATATATTCAAATTTTTGGACGGCCTAGGTTGTTTTAAGATTGGGAAAATTGGTTCAACACCATCGAAAAGTTTCTGAGTTTTGCTTTATACCATGGAAAGTTTGTGGTTCACTTTAATATCATCCAAAGTTTACTCCGTTACTTATTTTACCATTACCGTCCACTTTAGTGGATCTGCCATTAAATATGACATTGCTTGCCCTTGTCTTTGGTCCTCAACGCATCCGGATCAAAAGCAACATCCTCTTTGCCACGCATCACTGCCAGCTCCGTCGCATCCTCCTTCCACTGCACTTGTCGGAGCCGGCCACAGCCGTCCACTATGCGAGGAAGGGCAAGACATCGACCGATGCTGCGATTTCTAGAGGGGATGACGATGGCGAGATTATGTTGATGGATGGGATGAATGGTGCTTGAGAGCTGAAATAGTGGGAACGAGCTCGTCAGTAGGGAAGAGATCAATGGCACGGACATGCTAGATTGGTGGATGGCTGGGAGAGATATGGCGGAGGAAGAGAAGACAAGGCCATAGCCCGTCCTTGCCAACCGTGATGTTCCCACGCACACTCGTAGCCTACTCGCCGTGCACGTGTAGTCCTCCAGTCAGCATGCTCCTCTGGCCCGTGCTGCCTGCTTGTGTTGCTTCCTAGTCCCCATCGATGGAGCGATGTGCCCATATCATCCTGAGAAGAAAGAACGAGAGAAATTGGGCCTGATTTAGATTAGAAAGGGCAATACAGGTATATCATGTTTCTCTTTCAGCCAAAAAAGAAAAAAAACTAACGAAAATAAATAGTTGTGGTATAGAAAGGTAACGGAGCAAACTTTAGATGGTATTAAAGTGCACCATAAACTTTCGTTGGTATAAAGTAAAACTCAAAAACTTTCGATGGCATGAAACCAATTTTCCCTTTAAGATTTATGCAATTCCCTAACCATAACTCATCGCTTTTTCCTCACTCCTCTCTCCCATCACAGCTACCATCTCCCTTACCCTCCTGATCCCCCCTCCACTTCCGTTGCCACTGCCCCAGTGTGCAGTCGCTCGGCCTTGCTGATGCTGAAAGCTTCCTAGGGCACCAGCCTCCTCTCCCTCCCCTCCCTTTCCCGTCTCCAGTGACTCAAACCACCGGAGACACCACCCCCACCCTGTCTCCTAACCACTCCGACTTTCAAGCCCCTTGTGGAGATTGTGGCAATCGGGTATCTACATGGCAAGCTTATCCGACTGGAGGTAGGGATAGATTGCGCCTGCCATATCTGTAAGCCGAACTTGACTTAGGTGTTACGGTTGCCGATAGAGATAAGGCAATCAGCCTATAGTCACGGTTTGGTAAGATTGAGGAATCCGTCTTAGAGTAAGATAGGGTTTCCGACTTGTAAACCTTTCCTCCCAAGACTATATAAGGGGGGTAAGGGACGTCCCTTGAGGGATATTCTTAGACTTGATCAGATTCTAGATCTGAGATTCGACTTCATAAGCGAGAGCTTTAGATCACGAGATCAATAAAGACACTCGGCGGATCGAATCCACCGAAACAGGAGTAGGGTATTACCTCACTAGAGGGCCTAAACCTGTCTAAATATTCTTCTCCTTCCAACCCATCGTGCTTGGCGATCTCGACTGCGACCCCAAGTTTTCTATTGCCGAAACCAAGTTTCGACAGTTGGCGCGCCAGGTAGGGGGACACGCGCCGAGATTTCTTCAACAATTTCGCCGACAAGCGTGATGGGATCCCCTTCAACTTTCGACGACTTCGCCGCCTACTTCACCAACGCTTCCTCTTTCGACTCGGATTCAGACCAGTCGGAAAGAGAAGCCCACTCCACGCCGTTCGGGCTTCCGAACAGCGCCCAGATCTACAACGACATCTTGGAGACCAAGATGCAATCCACCTTCCACGACGACGGTCTTCACTCGGCACCATTCGGATTACCGAATACTGCTGAACTTTGCGCCAACCTACTCGCCGCCCCGTGGAGATGATCCACTCGGACGAAGACCTCTCGGCACCGTTTGGGTTACCAAACGCCGCCGAGATCTACACCAAGCTTCTCTCCCCGAGTCGGTTACAACCCACTCGGAGGGGACCGCGCCTTCAAGCTTTGACTCGACGGGACGACCCAGATCCGAGCTACCCAGCTCAAGGGAGGTCGCCGTTATCCTCCCATCATTCGGTTCCTGCCCATCTTCGGAACTTAATGAATACCTCGCTCTACCGGGTTTGACAACCTCTACGGCATCCCTTCGACGAAGCGACAACTCCGATTGCCGCACGGACTACGAACCGAAGTGTTTTGATGTCCTCATGGCGGAGCCGAATGAGACCGACTCGGCCATGGCCGGAGGCTTGCGAAGAAGAGCAAGCCGGGATTGAGCATGAGCGCAAAACGGCCGAAGAAGAAAGGCGCAAGGATGAAGCCGACAAGAGGAAGCAAGACCTACGCGGCTGCCGGGACGATCCGCCCAAGAAGCCATTCTTCGACACGGGTTCGCAACGCCAACATCTTCCGGACGCCACAGCAGTAACGTTGCCGCGCTTACGCTCTTGGACACCGTCATAGAAACGGCGCCGCCAACGTGACTCTTGCTGGATAAGATCAAAACTATCGTCGCGGCCACGGCCAATGGCCATCCGACCACTTCGGCGCGAAGACCGACCGAATCGTGGCCGAAACACGCAGGAGCCGGCTTCCACTCTCGAGGTCAAGAGACTATAAGAGGCCCGAGCCGGATCAATCCACCACAAGGCCAAGAGGCCCCCACCGCGAGTCAACTCAAAGGTACCGGGACCAAATCACCGACTCCCGCAAGCAAAGACACGGACGTCCACCCGTCCACCATCGCATCCGCCACAACGCCGGCTCCGGCTTTCCAACCGCCGGCGGAAGACCCCGCCGAGTGATCGCGGGAAGTCCTATCGCCGCTACCAGGAGCGAGATCGTCGCTCCCGGGAAGATCGGAGGGGATCACCCGACAGTGGTGATGACGGAGTACCAGCCTTCACTCGGGAGCTCCGCCGAGTGCAATGGCCGGGTGGTTTTAAACCTACAGGAATAGAGAGATATGATGGCAAGACCGACCCCGAGTCATGGCTTACTGTATATACTCTCGCTATTCGCGCGGCAGGTGGCGACAGCAAGGCCATGGCCAACTATCTCCCAGTGGCCCTCGCAAACTCAGCCAGAAACTGGCTCACGAGCCTGCCAAGAGGCTCAACCGCTCGTGGAGTGAGCTGAGGGACCACTTCATTGCCAACTTCCAAGGAACCTTCGAGAGGCCCGGCACACACTTCGATCTGTACAACGTCATCCAGAAGCCGGACGAACCTCTGAAGGATTACATCCGTCGTTTCTCCGAGAAACGCAACAAGATTCCGAACATTACCGATGACATTATCATCGCCGCCTTCCAAAAGGGAGTCCGTGATGAGCTGTTAATCGGCAAGTTCGGACGCAAGCCGCCAAAAACGGTGAAGCAGATGTTTGACACAGCGAACTCCTACGCCAAGTCAAACGACGCCATCAAGGCCGCTCGCCAAGATCGTCCCGACAGGAGGGAAGACAAACAGGCGGGAGGAAGCCGAAATCCTAAGAAGGATAACGGCAACCAAGGCCAGAGGGACCGCAAGGGCCGGTCAGAAGATTTGGTAGCCGCAACCTCCAACGCTCCACGCCGTCCCCGAGCGCCGCTTTCGACACTATCATGAACGCCCAGTGCACCCATCATCCAAATCATAAGCACGCGGCGAAGGACTGTTTCATTTACAAACAGTTTGCCGAACAATACGCGGCGCAGCTCAACAAGAAGACAACTGACGAAGCTGGTCCGTCGGGTACCAAGAAAGATAACACGGCTGGGAACGTCGAACCTTTCCAAGACCCAGTGGAAGAGCTCAATCACATCTTCGGAGGGCCGCAAGCTTATGAATCCAAGAGGAAGCAAAAGCTAACTGATCGAGAGGTCAACGCGGCCCAGCCTGAGGTCCCTCAATATCTGCGATGGTCGGAAGTGGCCATCACTTTTGACCGCTCGGATCACCCTGACCGAGTGATCCACCCGGGGAGATATCCACTCGTCCTGGATCCCGTGGTTCGCAACATCAGGCTTAAGCGCGTCCTCGTCGATGGGGGCAGCGCCCTCAACATCCTGTTTGCCAAAACCATGGATGAGATGCAGATCCCAAGGGCCGAGTTAAAGGCAAGTTCAGCCCCCTTTCACGGAGTCATCCCGGGGCTATCTTCCACACCACTCGGGCACATCTCCCTCCCTGTCACCTTCGGGACTCGAGAGAACTTCCGGACGGAGAACGTCACTTTTGAAGTGGCCGACTTCGAGACAGCATACCACGCCATCATCGGAAGACCAGCGCTTGCCAAGTTCATGGCGATCCCGCACTACACTTACCTCTGCTTGAAGATGCCGGGTCCCAATGGCGTCATCACTCTTCGCAGCGACGTGAAGCAAGCCTTCACCTGCGACAAGGAGAGCTGCGACATGGCCCAATCTCGTGAGAGATTACGTGGCCAACAAGAAATCCGATTGGCTGCGTCAACTTCGGCAGAGGGCGAAGTCCCCGCGAAGAAGATAGCCAAATCGGGGTCCGGCGATGCCAAGACCAAGAAGATCTCCCTTAATCCGTCGGATCCCTCAAAAGCCGTAATCGGCGCTAACCTAGATCCTAAATAGGAAAGCGCGCTCGTCACCTTCCTTCAAATTAATAAAGATGTTTTTGCTTGGAAACCATCTGATATGCCTGGAATTCCTAGGGAGGTGATCGAGCACTCTTTGCACGTCAAAGATGACGCTAAACCAATCAAACAACGATTACGCAGATTTGCTCAGGATCGAAAAGACGCTATCAAGGAGGAGCTCACAAAGCTCTTAGCCGCCGGCTTCATTAAAGAAGTCCTCCATCCTGACTGGTTAGCCAACCCAGTCCTAGTCCGTAAGAAAACGGGACAATGGCGCATGTGTGTAGATTATACCGATCTCAACAAAGCCTGTCCCAAAGATCCTTTCGGGCTACCTCGCATCGACCAAGTTGTGGATTCAACGTCCGGCTGCCAGCTCTTGAGTTTCTTGGACTGTTACTCAGGCTATCATCAGATCAGCTTGAAAGAATCCGATTGCCTCAAGACGTCGTTCATCACACCGTTTGGGGCCTACTGCTACGTCACAATGCCTTTCGGCCTGAAGAACGCCGGAGCAACATACCAGCGCATGATCCAGAGGTGCTTCCAGACGCAGATCGGCAAGAACGTAGAAGCCTACGTCGACGATGTTGTCATCAAGACCAAGCAGGAAGAAGACCTGATCGCCGACCTTAAAGAAACTTTTGCAAACATCCGAGCCTTCAGAATGAGGCTAAACCCGAAGAAATGCACCTTCGGCGTTCCATCAGGCAAACTGCTCGGCTTTATGGTGTCACATCGCGGCATTGAAGCCAATCCAGAAAAGATCAACGCCATCTTGAGCATGAAGCCCCGAGTAACCGAAGGACGTCCGTAAGCTCACTGGCTGCATGGCGGCACTAAGCCGCTTCATATCCCGACTCGCGAACGTGGCATGCCTTTCTTCAGTTCAAAAGACGGATGACTTCCAGTGGACCGCGGAAGCCGACAAGGCCTTTGAAGATTTCAAAGAGTTCCTTACAACACCACCCGTCCTGGCCTCGCCTCAACCCCAGGAACCTTTACTCTTGTACGTTTCAGCCACTCACCAAGTGGTCAGTACGGTCCTCGTGGTCGAACGAGAAGAAGAAGGACGGGCTCAGAAGATTCAAAGACCAATCTACTTTGTTAGCGAAGTGTTGGCGGAGCCAAAATCCGCTACCCTCGGTACAAAAATTGCTTTATGGTGTTCTAATAACCGCGAGAAAATTGGCACACTATTTTCGTGGTCACTCGGTCACCGTCGTCACTGCCTTCCCACTCGGCGATGTCATCCACAACCGCGAAGCAACCGGGCGCATCGCCAAGTGGGCTCTAGAGCTGATGCCTTTGGACTTGACTTTCAAGCCAAGGACATCCATAAAATCACAAGCCTTGGCGGATTTCCTGGCCGAGTGGACTGAGCAGCAAGACAACACGCCTCGGGAAGACCTCCAACATTGGACGATGCACTTCGACGGATCCAAGAGGATCACCGGCCTGGGAGCAGGAGTTGTGCTGATCTCCCCGACTGGGGAAAGGCTAAGATATGCCCTTCACCTCCACTTCTCCGCATCACACAACGTCGCCGAATACGAAGCTCTTTTACATGGACTGCGCCTCGCGGTCTCACTCGGGATTCGTCGGCTTATTGTGAAAGGCGACTCCCAGCTAGTCGTCAATCAAGTGATGAAAGACTGGTCCTGCTTAAACGACACTATGGAGGCCTACCGACAAGAGGTTCGCAAGCTTGAGGACAAGTTTGATGGGCTAGAACTCTCACATGTCCCGAGACATAACAACGAAGCTGCCGATGAGCTAGCGAGCGGATCTAAGCGCGAAGCTGCTCCAACAGATGTCTTTGTCGAACATCTTTACGAGCCAACCGTCATGGCAAAGACAGCTCCCAACGAGCAGACCACGAACGAAGTCACCATGATCGATACCGACTGGAGGACGCCGCTCATCAAATTCTTAACTCAGCAAGAGCTGCCGGATGACCGGGATGAAGCGAACGCGCGTCCGGTCGTTGCCAAACATACGTCATGGTCGACTCCGATCTATACAAGAGAAGCCCCTCGGAATTCTAATGAGGTGCATCACACCCGAAGAAGGGAAACAATTACTCCAAGATATCCACTCGGGCATATGCGGAAACCATGCGGCGCACGCACTCTAGTCGGCAAAGCTTACGGGCAAGGATTCTTCGGCTTACCGCGGTCTCCGACGCGGAAAAAGTCATAAGAACCTGCGAAGGCTGCCGTTTTCGCCCGACAAAGCCATGTCCCGGCCCAGAGCTTCAAACAATCCCGCTTTCCCGGCCGTTCACGGTATGATTGGACATGGTTGGCCCTTTCAAGAAAGCTCCGGAGGTTTCACACACCTCTTCGTCGCAATCGACAAGTTCTCCAAGTGGATTGAGGCCAAACCGTCGCCACAATCACTGCGACAAAGCACGAGACTTTTCCTCAACATCGTGCACCGCTTCGGCGTCCCAAACAGTAATCATAACCGATAACGGGACTCAATTCACGGGAGGCATCTTCAAGGAATTCTGCGAAGACTTCGGAATCAAAATCGCTACGCATCGTAGCTCACCCCAAAAGCAATGGGCAAGTCGAGCGAGCAAACGGCATGGTCCTTCAAGGCATCAAGGCTCGCGTCTTCGACCGGCTAAGCCCTTACGCCGGCAAGTGGGTCCAAGAACTTCCCTCGGTTCTATGGTCGCCGCGAACCACACCCGGTCGGGCCACCGGCCAAACTCCTTTCTTTTTGGTCTATGGCGCAGAAGCCATGTTACCAAACGAGATGGAGTATGAGTCCCTCCGGGTCCGCAGCTTCAACGATGAACGATACGACCCCGACCGAGTGGATGACCTCACCCGATTGGAAGAGGCCCGTGAGGCGGCTCTCATCCGCGGCCAAATACCTTCAAGGGCTCGAAGATACCACGCCGCAACGTGAGAGCACGAGCTTTCATTGTTGGCGACCTGGTCCTACGCAAGATCCAGACCACCAAAGACCGACACAAGTTATCTCCCTTATGGGAAGGACCGTATATAATCGCCGAGTAACTCGGCCGGTGCTTACCGGCTAAAGCGCGAAGACGGGTCCATGGTGGAGAACTCCTGGAACATCGAGCATCTTCGATGGTTTTACGCCTAATTTGGCTAAGGCCCCATGTTTTCCTTGACTGCCAACCCCAAGCAAGATGACTTCTTGAGTTAGCAGTCGGGGGCTGATACACATATCAATAAAGCTCAAATTTTCCTCATCAAATTTTTGTGCACAATTTGGTTTATCATTGTTTAATGTCCTTCGACTCGAGCTCGGTGTCTAAGGACCGAGAGTTTTCCGATGACCTAATCGAGCCTAGGCTTGATGACAGCGACGAAAACTACTTAAGAAATTTCACGCAAAGGCTCGAATCAAGGCATTGACATAAATAAACCAAAAATAGTCACAAAGATTCCACGTCAGAGTTTTACAATTACATGATATCTACAAAGCAAAGTCAAAATACAGCTCGAGCTTAAAATTGTTTACTACATCCAAAGAGATCTTCTTCGCCGCCTCTTGCGCCTCGCCGAGCATATCTAAGGCCTCGCTCGTCTGTTGTCCCCTCAGCAAAGCCCTCCCCGATTGAATGAATATCCACTGGGGTAGAGGGACTTGGTCTCGTGCAAGAGCCGACCAGCCCCATGTTGGCCGCTTCGGTGATGTTCTTCAGATACTGCTCGGGAGCCAGCCGGAGCTTGTCGAAGATCTCGATTGGCTCCCGCGAGCTGGCCCCAACTCCTTGATCAAACAAGGATGTTAAGATCGGCGTGGCGGCGTTAGCGACCTCTTCCCGTATCTCGTCGCTGGACTTGATCCGCCCGAGCAAGACGTCGTATTGGGCTCGGGTCTTCATCTTATAAGCCGCAAGGAGTCCCGGATCATTCAAGGCACTCGGAAATAAAGCAAGACACGGGATTTGACTTCAAAGAAGGTTACCTTCAAATTCGGCCTCCATTTCGGCCTTATCGAGGCTGACCGCTTCCAGCTGGACTTGAAGCGAGTGGACCTCCGAAGAATTTCCTACAACAAAAGAGGGTTAACAATAGCCAAGATCAACATAAGAATCATAATGAAGCTGGGAGAGGCGTGCTTACTTCCGATTGATCCGCGGAGGTCGAGGTTCGCTTCCCGAAGCTCCGAGATCTCCCTCCTTAAAGCGGCCTCCCTTGATGCGGCCTTCTCCCGAGTGGCTTTCAGCTGTCGCTGAACGTCCTCCAAGGAGTTTAAGTGGGGGACTAGCTTCTCCAGCACTTCAGATTTTGCCATTGAGCGACGTATTCTTTCGCATACGAAAGCGAAGAATGATCGATCAAGGATAACGAAGACATAATCGAAAAGAAAGACGAAGGCTTACGTTGAGCGTCGGGTCGCCTCATTTAGGCTCTCGACAAGGGCATCCCTTTCATCTCTTTCGGCTTGCCGGTCTAGGATGATGCCCCTGTTTCTCGCTCTTCCGAGTCCCGCCACTCGATTCTGACGGAGGAACCCGGGTCTCGGAGGATCTGTAACCCGGGATCTCTTCTATCGTGGCGGCAAACAAGAAAGACCAATGAAGACACGAAGGATTCAAAATTGAAAGAACAAAAGAAAGTTTCGAAGCAAGTCTCACCGGTTTCGGTGGCTGCCTGCCTAGGTGGGGCCGCCGAGTTCTTCTTCTTCTTCGGGCTCGCGCCGAATGACCCTCGGTCGGGGCCGCTTGGGCGCAGCCGTGGGTTCCCGGCAGCCGCCTGGTTTCCATCGGGATATCCCGACCGGCGATGGGGCTCCTTCCTAGGGCGCTTTCCTTCGAGGTGAAGGAAGTTTCTCGGAATGCTCGCACTCGTTTGCGGGCTCCGGGGTTTTGCTCTCGCTGGCCTTGACACTTCGGGAGCAGCGGCCGGAGTCGGCCCTTCACCCTCCGACGGATCTATGTCCCGGGGCCTCTGCGAAAGTGAATACAGCGAAGATAAAGAAAAGTTTTCCGCAAAAGAGTTCAGGACTTCGGTTTCAGAGCATACCTGGATGATCTGCGGATCTTTGGTGCCGTCCGCGGCGATCGCCTTAGAGGCGGGGTCTCGACCGGAGGAGCCGGGACATCGTCATCCGAATCCTCGATGATCAGCCTCCTTTTGCTTGCGCGCTTGTTCGAGTCCTCACTCGGCGCCGCCCGCTTCCCGACTGGATCAGCTTGGATTTTGAACCCGCCAGTCGGTTTCTTGGCAGGGCGACGCGGCGCGTCGTCATGAGCCGCCTTATATGGTTTGGAGGTGATAGAGGCGTTTTCCTGCAGAAGAGAGAAGATGCAGCATTAAGAGACAAGACGTCAAGATTGAAAGATATTATGAAGCAACCAGTCGGCTTACCGGAGGAGGAGGCCGGTGGATGCTGAAGGGAAGGACTGGCAGAATGAGGGCCCGCTCGACTGCAATCCCGGATGAGAAGAGCTTGTACATCCGAATCTTCAAGATCTCATAGGTGAGCGGATCTGGGTCCTCCCGATTGGGGTCTGTTCCGCCTTCATACTCGAAGGCCGGCTTCGATCGCTCCTTGATCGGCGCCAGTCGGCACCTGATGAAGTGCCGAGTGATTTGTTCCCCGCGAAGATTCCTCTTCTTCGTCGCCAGGATCTTCGCGAGCAGATCATTGGCTTCGTCCCAATCTTGGGCTACCGGGACGGTGCTCCAAGTTGGCCTGGGGACAGGGGGAAGACCGACGAAGGCGGGCAGGCTGGGTTCGAGATTGCTAATGTAGAACCAGCCCGCGTGCCAGCCTTTGTTGGAAGATTTCAAGGGGAGAGAAAAGTAATCTTTGCGGAGAGATCCGCGAAGTTGGAAGCCTGCCCCGCCAACGACGCAAGGTTGATCCTTGTTCGGATGGGGTTTCAGGTAGAACATGCGACGGAACAGATTGAAATGGGGAAGAATGCCAAGGAAGGCTTCACACACATGAATAAAGAGTGCAATGTGAAGCATCGAGTTGGGGTTTAGATGGTAGATGTGAAGACCATAGTAGTCAAGAAGCCCCCGGAAGAAATCGGAGGTGGGAAGGCTGAACCCGCAATAGAAAAAGGAAGTAAAGACAACGAGCTCACCGGTGTTTGGGGTCGGGAAATCCTCCCCCGCCGCCGGGCGCCATCCCACAAGTTCCTTCGGCGGAAGCACGCCGTGCTTCACCATCTCCTTGAGGGTGTATTCCCTCACATCTGAGGTGGCCCATTGGTCGAACGGAATCCTTTTTTCGTCCGCCATAAGGATGGGTTGATGGGAAGTGGATCTGGCTGAGAAAGGTTAGATCTTGGGCGATGGATGTGGGAGTTTTGGCTGCGGAAGCTAGTTGTCGCGGCAAGCGAGCTTCTTGGCGGATGGATTGAGAAGCGCGCAAGCCTAGGGTTCTCCGCAATGAACTGATGAGCAGTATTGCAAGAAGGGGAATTTTTGGAAGATGAAGAGGCGGGGACGACCTCGCGTCTTTATAAGAAAGATTTGAGGGTTGCGCTAGGTTTTCTGGTGAATGGGCCGAGCCCATAAGAAAATCTACGGCCCAGCTAAGGTGTGGTCCGATACGTGTCCTTAGGGACTTAAGCGGATGAGCTTAAGCAGATTTGCCCTGGCAATATGCGCGTGTCCGAGTGCCCTATACCTTTAAAGATCCTTCCATACCGCGGTTTGCCTGACTTCATGAGAAGCTGGCACGATGCAATTTGGGAGGTGACCAACAGCTGAGTTTTTATAGCCGCCTTGGTGAACAAGGGCTGTTTGGTTTTTTGGCATTTGGTCGGGTGATCTTACCGATGCTGTTTATTTTCCACCTTGGTGAAGATCTTTATAAGATTGAGACCAGTATTATGGCAAAAGCTATTTAATAACTTGGTCATATTTTTCATATGATTGAAAGAACTTGTTTTCCTATGAGGGATGATTAAAATATTTGTTCCGGATGACTCGGCGAGATCTATTCGGATAAGCGTGAGCTTGCCGAGTGCTTTTACCCGCTAGGGTTGATTGAGTTATTTTTCCGAAATTATTCGGGTAAATCCACTCGGATAAGCAAGAGCTTGCCGAGTGCCTTTTCCCATGAGGGTTGGTTGAATTATTTGTTCGAGATAACTCGGCAAATTCACTCGGTTGAGTATGAACTTGCCGAGTAATGAGATTTCTATGATTGCTTTAGCATGAGCTAAGCATCTACATGAGAATAATTTTTATAGTTCTTGACTATATGCTTAGTCTATTTTTGACTAACCACATAGTCGGGGCTACACCTATAATTAGGTGCATCAGAGATGCACCTAGATATTTATTTTTGAGAAATTTTTATATTTTTCAGCCCTTCACGTCTTTGGAGCCACTCGGGAAGATTCAGCAGAGATGATGGAATTACTCGGCGCCAAAAGCACTCGGTCAAAGAGATATTTTGGTTGAGTGCTGCTTTGGTCGGCCGAGTTGTCTCGTCGACCGAAAAGGACTCGGGGGCTACTGTGGAGATTGTGGCAATCGGGTATCTACATGGCAAGCTTATCCGACTGGAGGTAGGGATAGATTGCGCCGCCATATCTGTAAGCCGAACTTGACTTAGGTGTTACGGTTGCCGATAGAGATAAGACAATCGGCCTATAGTCACGGTTTGGTAAGATTGAGGAATCCGTCTTAGAGTAAGATAGGGTTTCCGACTTGTAAACCTTTCCTCCCAAGACTATATAAGGGGGGTAAGGGACGTCCCTTGAGGGATATTCTTAGACTTGATCAGATTCTAGATCTGAGATTCGACTTCATAAGCGAGAGCTTTAGATCACGAGATCAATAAAGACACTCGGCGGATCGAATCCACCGAAACAGGAGTAGGGTATTACCTCACTAGAGGGCCTAAACCTGTCTAAATATTCTTCTCCTTCCAACCCATCGTGCTTGGCGATCTCGACTGCGACCCCAAGTTTTCTATTGCCGAAACCAAGTTTCGACACCCCTGTTGCTGACCCCACCTACCACCTTCCTTCAAACCACATGAGCTCATGCTCATGTCTGCCAGAGCTTATGTCTGCCACCCACTGCCGATCCTATAGCAAGTAAATTTGTTCGAATTTTCTTAAGATTTCAGGTGAACGAAATCTAGCAATTGTTTTGTTAAAGAAGTGTTTTGTCCATTTTCTATAAAACAAAACAAAGTGTTTTTTAAAGATTTTGGAAAAAGGTGTTTCGTCCGTTATCTAGAAAACACCTGGTACTGTCATCATGTAGAGTTCCGTTCCAACTTTTTGTTGTACCAATTGTAATATAGCTTCATTTTTTAATATACGACACATTTGATTTTATAATCTGTTTGACTATTCATCTTTTCTAAAAATATCCATGCGAATGTATGTTTATGATGTGGGTTTGATAATAATTGTCTAAGACTAAGCCCAAAACATCCATGTAAAGATATTGATGAGATGGTTAGGGAAATCACTAAGATTTGGAATAGAAAAAACTAAAATATGAATCCATGTCAAATATCATCCATCACGCGAATATTATTAACCTACTTTTGAAAATGTACCCTCTCTGTTTTTAAATACCATTCATTTATAAACTTTGACCACTTGCACTGTTGGGATAGTCATTTTACTTCCGGTTGATAACCTATTTTAGTCCCGGTTATGCAACCGGACACACAATCCGAAACTAAAAATGGATATTTTTAGTCCCGGTTTATATATTGTTAGTATCGGTTGGTAACATCAATCGATATTTTTTTTGCTTTTTTAATGCTTTTTATTGCTTCTATTTATATATATATATGCACATATATATATATGTATAAATACATACATATATAATATATATACACATATGCATGTATATATAAATATAATATACATGTATATATAAATTCAAATACATACATACACATATATATATAAGTATATGTATATGTATGTATATGTCTTTATATATATATAAATATAAGTAAATACAAACACATATAATTAATATATATATGTATATAGCATCACGTATATATATATATGTATGTATATATATAGACATACATATATATATGTATATATATATACGCATATATATGTATGTATGTATATATACATACTACATATATATGTGTATACATATATATGCATATATATACATATATATGTATAAATACATATATATATATATGCATATATATATACACACATATACATATATATTAAGTAGGAATATTGTTATATATATATATATATTTGTGTGTACATATTTTGATAAAATATGCATATATTTACTTAAATGCATATATACGTGTGTAAAATATGTATTTATATATATATGCATATTGCATATATATATGAATAAATATATATATATGTAATATATATAATGCATATATAAACAAGCAAAGAAGCAAAGAACAAAATTTAAAAACATCTATAGTCTAAATATATATTATGCATATATATATATATATATTTATTATAAATATATATGCATAATGTATAAACAATCTTTTGCACCAAATTGGTATAGAGATATTAAATCTAAAAAAGATATAGAAAGAATTGTTCAAAGATTAGAAGACATTCAAATAATAGGAGAAATCCCAATGAAATATTGGGAGAAAAATTCAATCATTTGTAAAATCAATATAATAAATCCAGACTATATAATCAAAACATGCCCAATAGAGGCAACCCCAAAAGATATAGAAGAATTTAAAATGCATATAGAAGAACTATTAAAGTTAGAAGCAATAAGGGAAAGTAGAAGCCCCCATAGATCAGCTGCCTTTATAGTAAGAAACCATGCCGAAGAAGTTAGAGGCAAATCTAGGATGGTCATAAATTATAAAAGGTTAAATGATAACACAATTGAAGACGCTTATAACATCCCTAATAAACAGGAATGGATCAATAGGATACAAGGAAGCAGATATTTCTTTAAATTTGACCTAAAAGCAGGATTTTTTTCTGATTATGATCAAATGTTAATAAACATCCATCCTCTGTAGGTTATGTCTATCCTACTACACATATTATCACATGGTGGGATCAAATAAATGGTTATGTGATATCATGGTTTGTAATTAGTATTTATCCAACATTCATTCACGTTACAATTTATTCATGAGTTAATATCTTCAATAATGGGTCACAAATTTATTGTGCACCTAGAATTGTATGTGTGAGTTCTAGAATATACTATTATTGCATCATTTACTGACCATGGGCTATTTACTACAACCAATACCATATATATATATATATACATACATACATACATATATCACATATATATATATATATATATATATATATATAGACACACACACACACACGTATTGGTTTGGCAGTTGGTTTCTCTCAGGGCTATGACATGTATACTTTGGGTAGGACATACATATAATATATTAATTATGTTGGCTCGCCACTAATTGTAAGGAGCAATTAGTTATATGTGATAATATTAATCGTGCCATGTTATTGATTTGTCGCCCATTATAGCTACCTTCTACTGAGCCTAGTCGATAGGAATCTGGCAGCCCAACGGCAGGATATATATATATATATATATATGTATATATATATATGTATATACATACATATATATATACGTGAACAGTAAAAGTGAACAGTAGTGGACAGTAGAGTTGAATAGTGAATAGTGAATCGTGAATAGTGAATAGTAGCAAACAGTAACAGTGAATAGTGAGCAGACGTGAATAGTAAAGTGAACAATTTTCGAAATAGGGATAAAAATAAGTGGTATCAGAGCCAGTCATCATAGAAAAACTAAATTCAGAAGTTAATATTGGAAGAGTTATTACTACCAAAGAAAATATTAATATAAGGTGTAGACTAAATCATATCGAAGACCATAGTTGGCACTCTAATAATAGTCAATTAAATTTAATTGTTGACCTAATCTATAATTTTTATACAAATTGGGATAAAAGGCAAGAAGAATTAGAGCAAAAATTTGAAGAATTATATAAAGAACGAAAAAGATTGAAGAACAATATTTTCTTGTTAGTAACAAATTAAATTCTGCATTAAAATTACTAGAAGAATATAAGACCGAGGAGAATAAGATTTCGCAAAATAGCGACTATATCGAGAATTGTTAGAAAAAATAAAATCTAGTGAAGGAAAGGAGATAGTCTTGGCTTCATCGTATAATTGCATCTTCACAAGCCATTAATTCGAAAAATGGACTTATCTAAAAGTCTCTTGGAAGAATAGCAAGTAGAGAAGATAGAACTTTAAGTTATACTGATAAGCAAAAAGGTAAATGTGAAGACATAGATGAACTGGAAGATATTGCGAGTAGACAAACAGCTCGAAAGATATCAAAGAGATACTTTGAGGGCAATAAGACCTCAACAAGTATACCGTATGGGTTTCTTTGAGAATAAAAATGGGTTGTACGAATATCTAGAGAAATAGAATTAAGTGTTCTAACCAAGCCGTAGATTTAAAAATAGTGGCTAAAGAGTTTGAAAATGGGTTAAAATATTCAGGATATAAGTATATTCACCAAGGTATGTATATAATAGGAATCAAGGGAATGACAAGGAAGAAATTAGGTGCTAAAGTTTTAATAACCTTACTAGATAAGAGATGGGACACAATAGATAAAGCCTCACTAGGTTATTTGGAAGGAGATATGAATGAGAATATGTTGATAACTTATATAGCTCCCGATTTAATGATGCCTCGTAAAAGAATTCATAGATAAAATGAGTCTTGGGTTTCAAACAAAGGGATATGAAGAATTTAAAGGGACAAATCTGATAGTAAGCATATAATTTATAGGAAGATTAACTAATAGAAGTGCTTCTAAATACAAAATAAATGTAAATGATGTGATTGAAAAAATGCATTCGAAAGGAATTGTATTTATGAGCCCCATGACAATAGATTCGAAGAAAGAGCAGGAGAACAATGGCAAATTAGTGAATTTATAAAAAACAAAACTTTGAGTCACGAAAACTACATAAGTTACCAAGATAAAAGAGGAAATGTTAGTATTAGATTTACAAACTATAAATCCAGAACCACAGAGGACTTAGATGCGAGAATCATCCAATAGAAATATAATAAATAGTAATACCGGACATAGTGTCTCGTAGTTTATGGAAAAATTAGATCAAGATAGCGAAATAAAATATTATGAAGATAAATTAAAGGAAATAAATGAAGAATATAATAATTCAATGAAGAGTGAGTGGCCTAAGATAAGAGATAAAGAACTTTATTTCTATAGAGAATTATCTAGGATAAAGAAACTAAAAAAGAACAAAAATATGGCATTAGAAATTCTCAAGACCCAAGAAACCAAAGTAGAACAAATAAAGCGAAAGAAGCGGCGAAAATGACAAAGGAAAGCGAAGCTTGATAAAGGTCTAAGTGAAGAAGAACAATGGGAAGAAAATGAAAGATTATTTCTTGAAAGTTATGAAGAAGAAATAAACCTAGTAAATGAAATGGAAAATATAGAAAATGAAATAGATAATGCGTAACAATACAATGATTTTATAAACTCATTAGACGATATAGGTTTGCATAACCTTGACAATGCAATGGAAGCTATGGAAGTAGAATTAGGAACATGAAAGAGGAAAAGATATGGGGAAGGTAGTGTAAAGAATGAAGGGAAAGAGAAAGGCCATCTAGGGGCGGAAAGTGGCCCCTAGATAGAGAAGATTTTTCATATAATTATATCCCAGGACAATATAGGCATATGGGCACTAAAAGGAGAGACTTTGAGAAGCCTGTAAAATTTCAAAATCAAAGGAGTGATGGTGCTATATTAAATTTAGCCGCACATGACCCCATAGACGGCCCAATATTATTAGCATTTGGAAAGGATTAATAGTTAAAAAATATATACAAAATCAACACAATATAGGAAATAAAGTTGAAGATATGATAACTTATTTAGAAACATTTCTAGGTGAATCTGCTAAGGTCTTATGGGAAGAATGGGTTGAAAAGAATCCTAACAATTATGAAGAATTAAAAAGAGCGGGTAGTAATCCGCATAACTTTGCAAATGTAATATCTAACATTATTATAGCGAGAAGATCCAGAATTAGGTTATACAACGCTACAAAATGAAAGGCTAAAAGAAATAGAGAAATTAACATTAACAAGTTGGAAAGGCATAAAGGAATTTTCTCAACATTATTTATATAATGCTACAAGCTGAAACAAGGATATAACAAGGGAATAGTTGAACGTTATTTCAATAAATTACCCGACCCATTAGGAAGCATGATATTTGAAGAATATAAAAGGAAACTGAAGGAGCTGAAATTAATATTTCTCAAGCCATAACATTTGTGTTTAAACAACTAAGAAAAATATGCACTAGCATACAAGCCCAAAGGTCTATGAAGCATTCAGATTATAATTTTTGTAACAAGATAGTACAAATACCTTTGTCATATGGAGAGGATAGGACTAGAAGTAAAAGAAATTATAAGCATCAAAATAAAAATAACTATAATACTAGAATTAAGAAAAGATATTTCTTAAGAAGATCAGATAATAGAGCACCTTTCTTACATAAAAGAAATATAAGAAGGTATAATCCAAAGAAAACTTATGATAGAACATGTAGATGTTTTATATGTAATTCGCCTGACCATTTAAGCAAGACATGCCCAAATAAAGATCAAAAAAGATACTCTAGTAAATATGAAGAACAAGAAAGAGTCCTAATTATAGATAGTGTAAACGAAAATATACTAGTATGTGATGATGAAATAAAAGATGACGAATCAATATATTCTATCATAGAAACAGACGAAATTGAAAATGTTAATGAAGAGTATGAGTCTACCGATGAGGAATTAGATTTAGTAGATGAATTAGCAGGATTAAGAATCGAAATGATGGATCAATTAAATTGTGAACATGATTGGATTAGAGGAAAAGGCGATTACAATATTAAATGTGCTTTTTGCATATATTATCCAAGCCAAGATAATAGGGTAACATGCGGTATGTGCCTAAAACAAGCTGTTTTGAATGTATAAAAGCAAATAAGCAGAAATGGAGAAAAGAGTTAGAATTAGAGTCAGATGAAAAGATATTATCTAGTAGAGTGAGAGTTTTAGAAAATAGACTAAATAAACTAGAGGTAGAGTTAGAAAAATTAAAAACCAATGTTGAAATTAAAGCATTACCAGAAAAAGAGGATATACAAAACACGGAATTTAAAGAGCAATTGATAACACTAAAAGACAATAATACTTCTAAACTAATTCAACTAAAAGATGCCATAACCAATTTTGGAAGTAAATATATAGTAAAGTTACCATTCAAAGAAATTTTAGGAATAATGATTCCTGTTAAAGTAAAGTTGTCGCCTAAAATATCTTATAAGATATTAGCACTAGTAGACACCGGGTGTACAAAAAATATTATACACGACAAATATTTCATAAAATGTCCAGAAATAGTTCATACAATTGCTTGATAGTAGGGCGAAGTTTCTACGACATGTCCGGAATAAAGAAAATCCACAACCGTTAGCATATAACATTGAAGTATACATCAATGGAACTAAATACATAATAGATGAGATTACAATAAGAGATCTATCAATGATAAATGATGACATGATAATAGGCTTAAGATTTCTTCAACAATCGCATGGACCACGGTAATACATGAAAAAGGAATTACATTTATACCATATCAAGACAATGTTTCTTATATTTCGAAGTTCGAAAGCGTGGTGGAACCTCCAACCTTGATAACCTTGAAATACCTAAATTTGAACCAGAAAAATATGTATAGATAATGAGCTTAGTGAAAGTATAGACGAATATTACATTGCAAGTTCTAATATAGAATGTATAGGATTACAATCTTTTGCACCAAATTGGTATAGAGATATTAAATCTAAAAAAGATATAGAAAGAATTGTTCAAAGATTAGAAGACATTCAAATAATAGGAGAAATCCCAATGAAATATTGGGAGAAAAATTCAATCATTTGTAAAATCAATATAATAAATCCAGACTATATAATCAAAACATGCCCAATAGAGGCAACCCCAAAAGATATAGAAGAATTTAAAATGCATATAGAAGAACTATTAAAGTTAGGAGCAATAAGGGAAAGTAGAAGCCCCCATAGATCAGCTGCCTTTATAGTAAGAAACCATGCCGAAGAAGTTAGAGGCAAATCTAGGATGGTCATAAATTATAAAAGGTTAAATGATAACACAATTGAAGACGCTTATAACATCCCTAATAAACAGGAATGGATCAATAGGATACAAGGAAGCAGATATTTCTCTAAATTTGACCTAAAAGCAGGATTTTGGCAAGTAAGGATGGCAGAAGAGTCTATAGAATGGACCGCATTTACATGTCCTCAAGGACATTATGAATGGCTTGTAATGCCATTAGGTCTAAAAATGCACCTGCCATATTCCAAAGAAAATGCAAAATATCTTTAATAAAAACCAAGAATTTATATTAGTCTACATAGATGATTTGCTAGTCTTCTCGAAAACATATAAAGAACATATCGCGCATTTAGAGATATTTTTAGAAAGGTAGAACAAAATGGATTAATTTTATCCAAAAAGAAAATGGAAATATGCAAAGAAAAGATCAACTTCCTTGGTCATGAAATAGGAGAAGGCAGAATACATCTACAAGAACATATTGCTAAGAAAATTTTACAATTCCACGATGCTATGAATGATAAAAACAACTACAACAATTCTTGGGAATTGTAAATTATGCTAGGAATTATATTAATAATTTAGCAAAATTAGCGAGTCCCCTATATGCTAAATTGAGAAAAAATGGTCAAAAATATTTTAATTCTCGAAGACATTAAATTAGTAAGGCTAATAAAAGAACGGGTGAAAGAGCTAAAGCCTCTAGAATTGCCTTTAGAAGATAATTATTTCATTATTGAAACAGATGCATCTCAACAAGGTTGGGGTGCTGTATTAAAGCAAAGACCTACTAAATATTCACCTAAAACAGAAGAAAAAATATGTAGGTATGCCTCCGGAAGCTATAAGTTAAAAACAAGTAAACAATACGACGAGAAATCTTAGCGGTGATCAATGCTATAAATGCCTTTAGGTTATATCTAGGATTCAAAGAATTTACGGTTAGAACGGATTATGAAGCAATATGTAGATATTATAATCAACTTAATAGCAAGAAAAGTTCTACTAGAAGATGGATTTTATTTGAAGATATCATTGCTTGGAAATGGATACAAAGTTATATTCGAACATATTAAGGAAAAAATAATCGGTTGCCGACATGCTCTCCCGTATACCTTTGTTGCAGGAATGAAGAAGTCCATGAGCTACAATGGAGTTGAATTCTTTACATTTGGTGAAGATAATAAACTTAAAGTATTTCCACCAAATACTTATAAGTTTAAACCAAAGACTCATATAATATTAGATGAAGTCCAAGAATGCATTCTAGACAATTTCTGGTACCAATATAATAACAAGAGAGAGGAAAAAGGGTACATGCTATCAATATTAAATAGTCTTGCTGAATATTTTCACCTGATAAATGAGCAAATGCCAACCGAGAAAATAATGAAATAATACAACAAAAACCTATATATGTAGTGTTTGATGGGAAACTCCCAGAGTTTACATATCATTTGAAGAAATAGTAGCCCAAAAAATAGATGCAAAACTAATGGGGGCTTATCTTGAAAAAATATATAGATATAGACGAAGCATTAAGCCAAGCTAGAAAAATATTAGGAATAAATTACTATTTGGAGCCAGCCGCAAAAGAATATATAAAAAAATGCAAAAGGGCCAAAAATAAGAAAGCTCCAGAAACCCCATATCATACAAATATTAAGAGTGAAGGGTCTTCCAAAAAACCTACATATAAAGAATGCTTAATTAAGGGAGTTGTTCCCTTAGATGGAGAATATATTGATTGGAAAATAATTGAAAAATTTGAAGAAGCATCACCTCAACTAAAAAAGGAATTAAAAGAAGAAATACTTAAGGAATTAAGACAAGAAATGAATACCAAATTTGAAGAAATGAAAAAAGCATATGATGAAAAATTTGATGTTTCCTTCTCTGATGTTGATACCATGGATATGGGTGGTCATGGGCAACCAGACCAATGAAGCAATATAACTAAAATGCTAAGTTTAACCAATGAAGCAATATAACCAATGAAGCAATATGTCTGGTTGCCCGTGACCACCCATATCCATGGTATCAACATCAGAGAAGGAAACATCAAATTTTTCATCATATGCTTTTTTCATTTCTTCAAATTTGGTATTCATTTCTTGTCTTAATTCCTTAAGTATTTCTTCTTTTAATTCCTTTTTTAGTTGAGGTGATGCTTCTTCAAATTTTTCAATTATTTTCCAATCAATATATTCTCCATCTAAGGATCAACTCCTTAATTAAGCATTCTTTATATGTAGGTTTTTTGGAAGACCCTTCACTCTTAATATTTGTATGATATGGGGTTTCTGGAGCTTTCTTATTTTTGGCCCTTTTGCATTTTTGTATATATTCTTTTGCGGCGGCTCCAAATAGTAATTTATTCCTAATATTTTCTAGCTTGGCTTAATGCTTCGTCTATATCTATATATTTTTTCCAAGATAAGCCCCCATTAGTTTTGCATCTATTTTTTGGGCTACTATTTCTTCAAATGATATGTAAACTCCTGGAGTTTCCCATCAAACACTACATATATAGGTTTTTGTTGTATTATTTCATTATTTTCGCGGTTGGCATTTGCTCATTTATCGTGAAAATATTCAAGCAAGACTATTTAATATTGATAGCATGTACCCTTTTTCCTCTCTCTTGTTATTATATTGGTACCGAAATTGTCTAGAATGCATTCTTGGACTTCATCTAATATTATATGAGTCTTTGGTTTAAACTTATAAGTATTTGGTGGAAATACTTTAAGTTTATTATCTTCACCAAATGTAAAGAATTCAACTCCATTGTAGCTCATGGACTTCTTCATTCCTCCAACAAAGGTATACGGAGAGCATGTCGTGCAACCGATTATTTTTTCCCTTAATATGTTCGAATATAACTTTGTATCCATTTCAAGCAATGATATCTTCAAATAAAATCCATCTTCTAGTAGAACTTTTCTTGCTATTAAGTTGATTATAATATCTACATATTGCTTCACAATCCGTTCTAACCGTAAATTCTTTGAATCCTAGATATAACCTAAAGGCATTTATAGCATTGATCACGCTAAGATTTCCTGTCGTATTGTTTACTGTTTTTAACTTATAGCTTCCAGAGGCATACCTACATATTTTTCTTCTGTTTTAGGTGAATATTTAGTAGGTCTTTGCTTTAATACAAGCACCCCAACCTTGTTGAGATGCATCTGTTTCAATAATGAAATAATTATCTTCTAAAGGCAATTCTAGAGGCTTTAGCTCTTTCACCCGTTCTTTTATTAGCCTTACTAATTTAATGTCTTCGAATTAAAATATTTTTGACCATTTTTCTCAATTTAGCATATAGGGACTGCTAATTTTGCTAAATTATTAATATAATTCCTAGCATAATTTACAATTCCCAAGAATTGTTGTAGTTGTTTTTTATCATTCATAGCATCGTGGAATTGTAAAATTTTCTTAGGAATATGTTCTTGTAGATGTATTCGCCTTCTCCTATTTCATGACCAAGGAAGTTGATCTTTTCTTTGCATATTTCTATTTTCTTTTGGATAAAATTAATCCATTTTGTTCTACCTTTCTAAAAATATCTCTAAATGCGCGATATGTTCTTTATATGTTTTCGAGAAGACTAGCAAATCATCTATGTAGACTAATATAAATTCTTGGTTTTCATTAAAGATATTTTGCATTTTTCTTTGGAATATGGCAGGTGCATTTTTAGACCTAATGGCATTACAAGCCATTCATAATGTCCTTGAGGACATGTAAATGCGGTCCATTCTATAGACTCTTCCGCCATCCTTACTTGCCAAAATCTGCTTTTAGGTCAAATTTAGAGAAATATCTGCTTCCTTGTATCCTATTGATCCATTCTGTTTATTAGGGATGTTATAAGCGTCTTCAATTGTGTTATCATTTAACCTTTTATAATTTATGACCATCCTAGATTTGCCTCTAACTTCTTCGGCATGGTTTCTTACTATAAAGGCAGCGATCTATGGGGGCTTCTACTTTCCTTATTGCTCCTAACTTTAATAGTTCTTCTATATGCATTTTAAATTCTTCTATATCTTTTGGGGTTGCCTCTATTGGGCATGTTTTGATTATATAGTCCGGATTTATTATATTGATTTTACAAATGATTGAATTTTTCTCCCAATATTTCATTGGGATTTCTCCTATTATTTGAATGTCTTTTAATCTTTGAACAATTCTTTCTATATCTTTTTTAGATTTAATATCTCTATACCAATTTGGTGCAAAAGATTGTAATCCTATACATTCTATATTAGAACTTGCAATGTAATATTCGTCTATACTTTCACTAAGCTCATTATCTATACATATTAGTGGAAGGCTCCTTCTTGCGGTGTGTCCTCCTCAACTGGGCAGGCTTCTCCTTTTATAGGGGATGGAGAAGGATGCTCTGAGGTGCTTCGAGCTTATCTTCTTGTCACTGTGGATTCACAAGCTGGCTCTGTGGACTGAGGTGGAGACACCTTTGTACCTTTGCCATTCCTTTCATGCCAGATGTTATATTCTCTACAGTGAAATGTCACTTCACCGAAAGCATTTTTGGATTGATTCAGAATTATTTATATTATGGTTGGGCTTTCCCGAAAGGGAAAACCGTATGTAAGCTTGCCTGTTTAATATGAAGTAATTTTCATTATGTATCCCTGTCCGTTTGTTCTAGTTAAGCGTTTATGCTAGGGACCCTATAGGAGAAACCTCTTCGGTAGTTCTCGTTGTTAGCCTGCATCTTGCATAGGCGTCTGGAGAACCTTGAGTCCGTAGAGAAGTGTTCCCTTTGGGTGGAACTGCCTGGGGAGACGATAAATTCTTAGCTAGATCATTCGTGACTAGGGATATATAGTTCTAAGTTGCTTCTAAGAAGACAGGTAGGTGAGGCATACGGCGAGTACCGAGTAGGATTTTAAAACTTCTGAATCAAGCGCCGGCTGTCTAGGACTCGCCACCCTACAAAGATCCAAAAAATTTTGCGAATTTTTCAGCAACGTGAACAGTAAAAGTGAACATTAGTGAACAGTAGAGTTGAATAGTGAATAGTGAATCGTGAATAGTGAATAGTAGCAAACAGTAACAGTGAATAGTGAGCAGACGTGAATAGTAAAGTGAACAATTTTCGAAATAGGGATAAAAATAAGTGGTATACTGTGGTCTGTACTGATTGTTGAAGAAATCTTAAGCCTATTATCATGTCATCATTTATCATTGATAGATCTCTTATTGTAATCTCATCTATTATGTATTTAGTTCCATTGATGTATACTTCAATGTTATATGCTAACGGTTGTGGATTTTCTTTATTCCGACATGTCTCGTAGAAACTTCGCCCTACTATCAGCAATTGTATGAACTATTTTCGGACATTTTATGAAATATTTGTCGTGTATAATATTTTTGTACACCCTGTCTACTAGTGCTAATATCTTATAAGATATTTTAGGCGACAACTTTACTTTAACAGAATCCTTATTCCTAAAATTTCTTTGAATGGTAACTTTACTATATATTTACTTCCAAAATTGGTTATGGCATCTTTTAGTTGAATTAGTTTAGAAGTATTATTGTCTTTTAGTGTTATCAATTGCTCTTTAAATTCCGTGTTTTGTATATCCTCTTTTCGGTAATGCTTTAATTTCAACATTGGTTTTTAATTTTTCTAACTCTACCTCTAGTTTATTTAGTCTATTTTCTAAAACTCTCACTCTACTAGATAATATCTTTTCATCCGACTCTAATTCTAACTCTTTTCTCCATTTCGCTTATTTGCTTTTATACATTCACAAGAAGCTTGTTTTAGGCACATACCGCATGTTACCCTATTATCTTGGCTTGGATAATATATGCAAAAAGCACATTTAATATTGTAATCGCCTTTTCCTCTAATCCAATCATGTTCACAATTTAATTGATCCATCATTTTGATTCTTAATCCTGCTAATTCATCTACTAAATCTAATTCCTCATCGGTAGACTCATACTCTTCATTAACATTTTTAATTTCGTCTGTTTCTATGATAGAATATATTGATTCGTCATCTTTTATTTCATCATCACATACTAGTATATTTTCGTTTACACTATCTATAATTAGGACTCTTTCTTGTTCTTCATATTTACTAGAGTATCTTTTTTGATCTTTATTTACATGTCATAGCCCTGAGAGAAACCAACTGCCAAACCAATACGTGTGTGTGTGTGTGTCTATATATATATATATATATATATATATATGATATATGTATAGTTTGAAAAATATGATAACGAAAAACTAGGAGTGACTAATTGAGAAAAACACCGCCTAAATTGCACTCTGCATATATAGTGATCAGCATGTATGTGTAGCCCATTTATGTATGTACGCAGACGTGTTTATATATATATATATACATATATATATATACATACATATATATATATATACATATATACATACATACATATATATACATACATATATACATACATACATATATATATATATGTATATATACATACATGTATATATATATGTATATATATATGTATATATATATATATGTATATATATAATGTATAGCCGCACAGCCTCATCCTGTGTGGCGTAACCGAATATCTAATTTAAAAACTTAAATTAAAAATCCGAAAATTGTTGTATATCAAATTTTATATTTTTTAAATTTTTTTCAAAAATATAATAAAATAGATACCCGAAATCGTTGCATTATTACATTTTTGACTTACTGTTAAAATAGTAAAAAAATTAAAAAAATATAAAATTTGGTATACAAAGCGATATTACGGTTCGGATTTTCAATTTGATTTTTCAAATTAGAAATTCAGCCACGCCATACGAAATGGGACTGTACGGCACGCCACAACACAAGAGCTCCGATATATATATATATATATATATATATATATATATATATATATATATATATATATATATATATATATATACATGCCGACAAAAAAAAGAGATGAAAAAATGCTTTCGGTGAAGTGACATTTCACTGTAGAGAATATAACATCTGGCATGAAAGGAATGGCAAAGGTACAAAGGTGTCTCCACCTCAGTCCACAGAGCCAGCTTGTGAATCCACAGTGACAAGAAGATAAGCTCGAAGCACCTCAGAGCATCCTTCTCCATATGACAAAGGTATTTGTACTATACAAAAATTATAATCTGAATGCTTCATAGACCTTTGGGCTTGTATGCTAGTGCATATTTTTCTTAGTTGTTTAAACACAAATGTTATGGCTTGAGAAATATTAATTTCAGCTCCTTCAGTTTCCTTTTTATATTCTTCAAATATCATGCTTCCTAATGGGTCAGGTAATTTATTGAAATAACGTTCAACTATTCCCTTGTTATATCCTTGTTTCGCAGTTGTAGCATTATATAAATAATGTTGAGAAAATTCCTTTATGCCTTTCCAACTTGTTAATGTTAATTTCTCTATTTCTTTTAGCCTTTCATTTTGTAGCGTTGTATAACCTAATTCTGGATCTTCTGCTATAATAATGTTAGATATTACATTTGCAAAGTTATGCGGATTACTACCCGCTCTTTTTAATTCTTCATAATTGTTAGGATTCTTTTCAACCCATTCTTCCCATAAGACCTTAGCAGATTCACCTAGAAATGTTTCTAAATAAGTTATCATATCTTCAACTTTATTTCCTATATTGTGTTGATTTTGTATATATTTTTGAACTATTAATCCTTTCCAAATGCTAATAATATTGGGCCAGTCTATGGGGTCATGTGCGGCTAAATTTAATATAGCACCATCACTCCTTTGATTTTGAAATTTTACAGGCTTCTCAAAGTCTCTCCTTTTAGTGCCCATATGCCTATATTGTCCTGGGATATAATTATATGAAAAATCTTCTCTATCTAGGGGCCACTTTCCGTGCCCTAGATGGCCTTCTCTTTCCCTTCATTCTTTACACTACCTTCCCCATATCTTTTCCTCTTTCCTGTTCCTAATTCTACTTCCATAGCTTCCATTGCATTGTCAAGGTTATGCAAACCTATATCGTCTAATGAGTTTATAAAATCATTGTATTGTTCGCATTATCTATTTCATTTTCTATATTTTCCATTTCATTTACTAGGTTTATTTCTTCTTCATAACTTTCAAGAAATAATCTTTCATTTTCTTCCCATTGTTCTTCTTCACTTAGACCTTTATCAAGCTTTCGCTTTCCTTTGTCATTTTCAGCTGCTCTTTTCGCTTTATTTGTTCTACTTTGGTTTCTTGGGTCTTGGAATTTCTAATGCCATATTTTTGTTCTTTTTAGTTTCTTTATCCTAGATAATTCTCTATAGAAATAAAGTTCTTTATCTCTTATCTTAGGCCACTCACTCTTCATTGAATTATTATATTCTTCATTTATTTCCTTTAATTTATCTTCATAATATTTTATTTCGCTATCTTGATCTAATTTTTCCATAAACTCGAGACACTATGTCGGTATTACTATTTATTATATTTCTATTGGATGATTCGCATCTAAGTCCTCGTGGTTCGGATTTATAGTTTGTAAATCTAATACTAACATTCCCTCTTTTATCTTGGTAACTTATGTAGTTTTTGGTGACTCAAAGTTTTGTTTTTTATAAATTCACTAATTTGCCATTGTTCTCCGCTCTTTCTTAGAATCTATTGTCATGGGGCTCATAAATACAATTCCTTTCGAATGCATTTTTTCAATCACATCATTTACATTTATTTTGTATTTAGAAGCACTTCTATTAGTTAATCTTCCTATAAATTATATGCTTACTATCAGATTTGTCCCTTTAAATTCTTCATATCCCTTTGTTTGAAACCCAAGACTCATTTTATCTATGAATTCTTTTACAGCATCATTAAATCGGGAGCTATATAAGTTATCAACATATTCTCATTCATATCTCCTTCCAAATAACCTAGTGAGGCTTTATCTATTGTGTCCCATCTCTTATCTAGTAAGGTTATTAAAACTTTAGCACCTAATTTCTTCCTTGTCATTCCCTTGATTCCTACTATATACATACCTTGGTGAATATACTTATATCCTGAATATTTTAACCCATTTTCAAACTCTTTAGCCACTATTTTTAAATCTACCGGCTTGGTTAGAACACTTAATTCTATTTCTCTAGATATTTCGTACAACCCATTTTTATTCTCAAAGAAACCCATACGGTATACTTGTTGAGGTCTTATTGCCCTCAAAGTATCTCTTTGATATCTTTCGAGCTGTTTGTCTACTTCTGCAATATCTTCCAGTTCATCTATGTCTTCACATTTACCTTTTTGCTTATCAGTATAACTTAAAGTTCTATCTTCTCTACTTGCTATTCTTCTGAAGAGACTTTTAGATAAGTCCATTTTTCTGAATTAATGGCTTGTGAAGATGCAATTATACCGATGAAGCCAAGACTATCTCCTTTCCTTCACTAGATTTTATTTTTTCTAACAATTCTCCGATATAGTCGCTATTTTGCGAAATCTTATTCGCGGTCTTATATTCTTCTAGTAATTTTAATGCAGAATTTAATTTGTTACTAACAAGAAAATATTGTTCTTCAACTGTTTTCGTTCTTTATATAATTCTTCAAATTTTTGCTCTAATTCTTCTTGCCTTTTATCCCAATTTGTATAAAAATTATAGATTAGGTCAACAATTAAATTTAATTGACTATTATTAGAGTGCCAACTATGGTCTTCGATATGATTTAGTCTACACCTTATATTAATATTTTCTTTGGTAGTAATAACTCTTCCAATATTAACTTCGAATTTAGTTTTTCTATGATGATCGCTCGATACCACTTATTTTTATCCCTATTTCGAAAATTGTTCACTTTACTATTCACGTCGCTCACTATTCACTCATTCTTGTTTGCTACTATTCACTATTCACGATTCACTATTCACTATTCAACTCTCTCATTCGTCACTACTGTTCACTTTTAATGTTCACGTTGCTAAAAATTCGCAAAATTTTTGGATCTTTGTAGGGTGGCGAGTCCTAGACAATGGCGCTTGATTCAAGTTTTAAAATCCTACTCGGTACTCGCCGTATGCCTCACCTACTGTCTTCTTAGAAGCAACTTAGAACTATATATCCCTAGTCACGAATGATCTAGCTAAGAATTTATCGTCTCCCCAGGCAGTTCCACCCAAAGGGAACACTTCTCTACGGACTCAAGGTTCTCCAGACGCCTATGCAAGATGCAGGCTAACAACGAGAACTACCGAAGAGGTTTCTCCTACGGGTCCCTAGCATAAACGCTTAACTAGAACAAACGGACGGGATACATAATGAAAATTACTTCATATTAAACAGCAAGCTTACATACGGTTTCCCTTTCGGGAACCCCGAAGAGAATACAACAAGTCTTTTCTTACCTTACACCGATTAAATATTACACTCCTTGCTCAACTATGCTTGGCAAGGTGGATTCTAGCTAATATTGCTACGAGACTCGGTGGGTTTCTTGAAGGCCGTAAGTGGAAGGCTCCTTCTTGCGGTGTGTCCTCCTCAACCGGGCTTCTCCTTTTATAGGGGATGGAGAAGGATGCTCTGAGGTGCTTCGAGCTTATCTTCTTGTCACTGTGGATTCACAAGCTGGCTCTGTGGACTGAGGTGGAGACACCTTTGTACCTTTGCCATTCCTTTCATGCCAGATGTTATATTCTCTACAGTGAAATGTCACTTCACCGAAAGCATTTTTGGATTGATTCAGAATTATTTATATTATGGTCGGGCTTACCCCACCAGAAGATTGATAATTATTATCAAATTTAAACTTAGCATTTTAGTTATATTGCTTCATTGGTCTGGTTGCCAATGTTGAAATTAAAGCATTACCAGAAAAAGAGGATATACAAAACACGGAATTTAAAGAGCAATTGATAACACTAAAAGACAATAATACTTCTAAACTAATTCAACTAAAAGATGCCATAACCAATTTTGGAAGTAAATATATAGTAAAGTTACCATTCAAAGAAATTTTAGGAATAAGGATTCTGTTAAAGTAAAGTTGTCGCCTAAAATATCTTATAAGATATTAGCACTAGTAGACACCGGTGTACAAAAATATTATACACGACAAATATTTCATAAAATGTCCAGTAAATAGTTCATACAATTGCCGATAGTAGGGCGAAGTTTCTACGAGACATGTCCGGAATAAAGAAAATCCACAACCGTTAGCATATAACATTGAAGTATACATCAATGGAACTAAATACATAATAGATGAGATTACAATAAGAGATCTATCAATGATAAATGATGACATGATAATAGGCTTAAGATTTCTTCAACAATCAGTACAGACCACAGTAATACATGAAAAAGGAATTACATTTATACCATATCAAGACAATGTTTCTTATATTTCAGAAGTTCGAAAGCGTGGTGGAACCTCCAACCTTGATAACCTTGAAATACCTAAATTTGAACCAGAAAAAATATGTATAGATAATGAGCTTAGTGAAAGTATAGACGAATATTACATTGCAAGTTCTAATATAGAATGTATAGGATTACAATCTTTTGCACCAAATTGGTATAGAGATATTAAATCTAAAAAAGATATAGAAAGAATTGTTCAAAGATTAGAAGACATTCAAATAATAGGAGAAATCCCAATGAAATATTGGGAGAAAAATTCAATCATTTGTAAAATCAATATAATAAATCCAGACTATATAATCAAAACATGCCCAATAGAGGCAACCCCAAAAGATATAGAAGAATTTAAAATGCATATAGAAGAACTATTAAAGTTAGGAGCAATAAGGGAAAGTAGAAGCCCCCATAGATCAGCTGCCTTTATAGTAAGAAACCATGCCGAAGAAGTTAGAGGCAAATCTAGGATGGTCATAAATTATAAAAGGTTAAATGATAACACAATTGAAGACGCTTATAACATACCTAATAAACAGGAATGGATCAATAGGATACAAGGAAGCAGATATTTCTCTAAATTTGACCTAAAAGCAGGATTTTGGCAAGTAAGGATGGCAGAAGAGTCTATAGAATGGACCGCATTTACATGTCCTCAAGGACATTATGAATGGCTTGTAATGCCATTAGGTCTAAAAAATGCACCTGCCATATTCCAAAGAAAAATGCAAAATATCTTTAATGAAAACCAAGAATTTATATTAGTCTACATAGATGATTTGCTAGTCTTCTCGAAAACATATAAAGAATGCTTAATTAAGGGAGTTGATCCCTTAGATGGAGAATATATTGATTGGAAAATAATTGAAAAATTTGAAGAAGCATCACCTCAACTAAAAAAGGAATTAAAAGAAGAAATACTTAAGGAATTAAAACAAGAAATGAATACCAAATTTGAAGAAATGAAAAAGCATATGATGAAAAATTTGATGTTTCCTTCTCTCGATGTTGATACCATGGATATGGGTGGTCATGGGCAACTGACCAATGAAGCAATATAACTAAAATGCTAAGTTTAAATTTGATAATAATTATCAATCTTCGGTGGGGTAAGCCCGACCATAATATAAATAATTCGAATCAATCCAAAAATGCTTTCGGTGAAGTGACATTTCACCAGTAGAGAATATAACATCCGGCATGAAAGGAATGGCAAAGGTACAAAGGTGTCTCCACCTCATCCACGAGCCACTTGTGAATCCACAGTGACAAGAAGATAAGCTCGAAGCACCTCGAGCATCCTTCTCCATCCCCTATAAAAGGAGAAGCCCGCCAGTTGAGGAGGACACACCGCAAGAAGGAGCCTTCCACTTACAGCCTTCAAGAAACCCACCAGTCTCGTAGCAATATTAGCTAGAATCCACCTTGCCAAGCATAGTTGAGCAAGGAGTGTAATATTTAATCGTGTAAGGTAAGAAAAGACTTGTTGTATTCTCTTCGGGTTCCCGAAAGGGAAACCGTATGTAAGCTTGCCGTTTAATATGAAGTAATTTTCATTATGTATCCCTGTCCGTTTGTTCTAGTTAAGCGTTTATGCTAGGGACCCTATAGGAGAAACCTCTTCGGTAGTTCTCGTTGTTAGCCTGCATCTTGCATAGGCGTCTGGAGAACCTTGAGTCCGTAGAGAAGTGTTCCCTTTGGGTGGAACCGCCTGGGAGACGATAAATTCTTAGCTAGATCATTCGTGACTAGGGATATATAGTTCTAAGTTGCTTCTAAGAAGACAGGTAGGTGAGGCATACGGCGAGTACCGAGTAGGATTTTAAAACTTCTGAATCAAGCGCCGGCTGTCTAGGACTCGCCACCCTACAAAGATCCAAAAAATTTTGCGAATTTTTCAGCAACGTGAACAGTAAAAGTGAACAGTAGTGAACAGTAGAGTTGAATAGTGAATAGTGAATCGTGAATAGTGAATAGTAGCAAACAGTAACAGTGAATAGTGAGCAGACGTGAATAGTAAAGTGAACAATTTTCGAAATAGGGATAAAAATAAGTGGTATCAGAGCCAGTCATCATAGAAAAACTAAATTCAGAAGTTAATATTGGAAGAGTTATTACTACCAAAGAAAATATTAATATAAGGTGTAGACTAAATCATATCGAAGACCATAGTTGGCACTCTAATAATAGTCAATTAAATTTAATTGTTGACCTAATCTATAATTTTTATACAAATTGGGATAAAAGGCAAGAAGAATTAGAGCAAAAATTTGAAGAATTATATAAAGAACGAAAACAGATTGAAGAACAATATTTTCTTGTTAGTAACAAATTAAATTCTGCATTAAAATTACTAGAAGAATATAAGACCAGGCAGAATAAGATTTCGCAAAATAGCGACTATATCGAGAGAATTGTTAGAAAAATAAAATCTAGTGAAGGAAAGGAGATAGTCTTGGCTTCATCAGTATAATTGCATCTTCACAAGCCATTAATTCAGAAAAATGGACTTATCTAAAAGTCTCTTCGAAGAATAGCAAGTAGAGAAGATAGAACTTTAAGTTATACCGATAAGCAAAAAGGTAAATGTGAAGACATAGATGAACTGGAAGATATTGCGTAGTAGGCAAACAATCGAAAGATATCAAAGAGATACTTTGAGGGCAATAAGACCTCAACAAGTATACTGTATGGGTTTCTTTGAGAATAAAAATGGGTTGTACAGAATATCTAGAGAAATAGAATTAAGTGTTCTAACCAAGCCAGTAGATTTAAAAATAGTGGCTAAAGAGTTTGAAAATGGGTTAAAATATTCAGGATATAAGTATATTCACCAAGGTATGTATATAGTAGGAATCAAGGGAATGACAAGGAAGAAATTAGGTGCTAAAGTTTTAATAACCTTACTAGATAAGAGATGGGACACAATAGATAAAGCCTCACTAGGTTATTTGGAAGGAGATATGAATGAGAATATGTTGATAACTTATATAGCTCCCGATTTAATGATGCCCGTAAAAGAATTCATAGATAAAATGAGTCTTGGGTTTCAAACAAAGGGATATGAAGAATTTAAAGGGACAAATCTGATAGTAAGCATAGAATTTATAGGAAGATTAACTAATAGAAGTGCTTCTAAATACAAAATAAATGTAAATGATGTGATTGAAAAAATGCATTCGAAAGGAATTGTATTTATGAGCCCCATGACAATAGATTGAAGAAAGAGCAGGAGAACAATGGCAAATTAGTGAATTTATAAAAACAAAACTTTGAGTCACCGAAAACTACATAAGTTACCAAGATAAAAGAGGGAATGTTAGTATTAGATTTACAAACTATAAATCCAGAACCACAGAGGACTTAGATGCGAATCATCCAATAGAAATATAATAAATAGTAATACGACATAGTGTCTCGAGTTTATGGAAAAATTAGATCAAGATAGCGAAATAAAATATTATGAAGATAAATTAAAGGAAATAAATGAAGAATATAATAATTCAATGAAGAGTGAGTGGCCTAAGATAAGAGATAAAGAACTTTATTTCTATAGAGAATTATCTAGGATAAAGAAACTAAAAAAGAACAAAAATATGGCATTAGAAATTCCCAAAGACCCAAGAAACCAAAGTAGAACAAATAAAGCGAAAGAGCGTGAAAATGACAAAGGAAAGCGAAGCTTGATAAAGGTCTAAGTGAAGAAGAACAATGGGAAGAAAATGAAAGATTATTTCTTGAAAGTTATGAAGAAGAAATAAACCTAGTAAATGAAATGGAAAATATAGAAAATGAAATAGATAATGCAGAACAATACAATGATTTTATAAACTCATTAGACGATATAGGTTTGCATAACCTTGACAATGCAATGGAAGCTATGGAAGTAGAATTAGGAACATGAAAGAGGAAAAGATATGGGGAAGGTAGTGTAAAGAATGAAGGGGAAAGAGAAAGGCCATCTAGGGCAGCAGGAAAGTGGCCCCTAGATAGAGAAGATTTTTCATATAATTATATCCCAGGACAATATAGGCATATGGGCACTAAAAGGAGAGACTTTGAGAAGCCTGTAAAATTTCAAAATCAAAGGAGTGATGGTGCTATATTAAATTTAGCCGCACATGACCCCATAGACTGGCCCAATATTATTAGCATTTGGAAAGGATTAATAGTTAAAAAATATATACAAAATCAACACAATATAGGAAATAAAGTTGAAGATATGATAACTTATTTAGAAACATTTCTAGGTGAATCTGCTAAGGTCTTATGGGAAGAATGGGTTGCAAAGAATCCTAACAATTATGAAGAATTAAAAAGAGCGGGTAGTAATCCGCATAACTTTGCAAATGTAATATCTAACATTATTATAGCAGAAGATCCAGAATTAGGTTATACAACGCTACAAAATGAAAGGCTAAAAGAAATAGAGAAATTAACATTAACAAGTTGGAAAGGCATAAAGGAATTTTCTCAACATTATTTATATAATGCTACAACTGCGAAACAAGGATATAACAAGGGAATAGTTGAACGTTATTTCAATAAATTACCGACCCATTAGGAAGCATGATATTTGAAGAATATAAAAAGGAAACTGAAGGAGCTGAAATTAATATTTCTCAAGCCATAACATTTGTGTTTAAACAACTAAGAAAAATATGCACTAGCATACAAGCCCAAAGGTCTATGAAGCATTCGGATTATAATTTTTGTAACAAGATAGTACAAATACCTTTGTCATATGGAGAGGATAGGACTAGAAGTAAAAGAAATTATAAGCATCAAAATAAAAATAACTATAATACTAGAATTAAGAAAAGATATTTCTTAAGAAGATCGAGATAATAGAGCACCTTTCTTACATAAAAGAAATGTAAGAAGGTATAATCCAAAGAAAACTTATGGTAGAACATGTAGATGTTTTATATGTAATTCGCCTGACCATTTAAGCAAGACCTGCCCAAATAAAGATCAAAAAAGATACTCTAGTAAATATGAAGAACAAGAAAGAGTCCTAATTATAGATAGTGTAAACAAAAATATACTAGTATGTGATGATGAAATAAAAGATGACGAATCAATATATTCTATCATAGAAACAGACGAAATTGAAAATGTTAATGAAGAGTATGAGTCTACCGATGAGGAATTAGATTTAGTAGATGAATTAGCAGGATTAAGAATCGAAATGATGGATCAATTAAATTGTGAACATGATTGGATTAGAGGAAAAGGCTATTACAATATTAAATTTGCATATATTATCTAAAAATTTCGAATCTTATAATGATAAAATTATATGGGTTTATATATAATGATAAAATTATATGGGTTTATAGAAATTAATGGTGAAAGATTAAAATGTTTGACTTATAACAAATCTAAAATGACAAATTAATTTGAAATGGAGGGAATATATAGTTTAGAAATATTAGCTAGATTTTCACAATTAGTGACACTAATTAATTATTTTTAAAGTACTATCGTATAATTATTTTAAAGCACTGTTATAAAAAACAAAGATATACTTTTGATAATCCAATCGACTCAACCTGATATTACCATTCTTACTAGCTCTTTACTATTATAAATTTTTAAGCAAAGTCTATGTTTTTAAGTAACTGATAGCAATTTAGTTGCTATGTGAAGCTAAACATATTTACTCATGTATCTTTATTAAGTTAGTGATGAAAACAACATTATATATATATATATATATTTATATATATATATGCACATATATATATATGTATAAATACATACATATATAATATATATACACATATGCATGTATATATAAATATAATATACATGTATATATAAATTCAAATACATACATACACATATATATATAAGTATATGTATATGTATGTATATGTCTTTATATATATATAAATATAAGTAAATACAAACACATATAATTAATATATATATGTATATAGCATCACGTATATATAATTGCTGGTATATATTACTTATGTACAATGGAATTAAATATATTTTTGATATATGTACAATCATTGTTAATTTTTAATGTTCTATCATATATTACAAAAGCTAAGAGGTGAACTATTCGTGACAAGGAATAGGTTGTCCGTTGTACGAGGAATAGGTTCACTTACAGAACCCGACAATTGAGAGAGAGACGTCAAGGGCGTCTTGCTGGTATACGTTGTAGACATCCTTGAAGTTGATCTACATATCATACATCCCACGGAAGAAATATTTATCTGTAATCCTTGCTGCGAAAATAATCCTAACATGAGCTGATTGATTCATGTACCATTGATGGAATCGGTACTTCTGTGTAGTTAGGTTCTTGATCAGCTCTGGCTTGACAAGTGGTGCACCGATTGTGTATGGGTGTTTTAGATCTTCTTCTGTGGCATCCTTGATAGGGGTTATCCCTACCAGTTTCTCCTTGCTAAGATGTGTATATGCCATAAATTCTTGTAAAGTAATACCAAGGTTCGATGACATGGGGTCAACCGCTTGTTTTTCTTGCATTCCAAGCTGGGGGACAACCTTTGTCTTTCTTGTGCTCTTCCCATAAGACTTGCAAATTGAGCGGTCATAGTCTGATACTAAAGTCTTTCTCGTGGGTTCGCTCATCTTCTGAAAAAGACCTTAGTTGTCGGGTCTATTGGAATCTTCTTCTATGGTATCCGCTACTTGAAGTGCTCCTTTACTTGGCTTTTCACTTCCTGGTCAGCCTCCTCGTCAGTCATATCATACGATCTTTTCTTGAGAGCAAATTTCTTTGGCTCGTCAAGTCTTGGCTCTTCGTTTGTATGGACTTTGACGGCGCGGGACGAGGTGGGCAAGACCGTTGTTTCCTGCTACTTGCAACTGGTTGTGGTGGTGAAGACGGAAGAGACGGTGCAGACCAAGGTTGCAACTGAGACGGATGTGATGGTGGAGACCGAGGTTGCAGAGGAGACAGTGGGACGGTGGAGACCGAGGATTGTCAAGCTACGGCGGTGAAGATGTTGGAATGGATGTCGTTGCTTGCCTGAGAAGCACGATGTAGCGCTTGCACCATAGTATGATGATGTGGGCTGTCTCTCCTAGTTTCGTCTCCCCATCTCCTTCGGGGATGTCCAGCTCGAGATCATCAAATCCTAGGTCAAACCCGCTCCACCTCGACTTTTGAGTATCGAGGTGGAATCGGCCTACAGTGGTACATTGTGTCTTGCTACCTTAGCATCTTGACTTGTATGGCCATGCCCTCTACCACCTTAGCATATGCACCAATTTTTGCAAGCTACAAAGCAGGTTGTGCAAACTACGAGCATACCTTGATTGATAGATTCTTGAAGGGAATATGTCCGTTGCGTGATTTCATCCACGGGGCATGGTGGCTCATCGACAGCTGGCCCTACTGCAGCTTTGTTGGTTTGATCTCCTGTTTGCCTTGTAGAAGCGCAGCTGCTTCGATTGTCTGAGGGGCTAACCATGATAGGAGGAACATATGGCTAGGTCTGCTGGCTCCGCTCACTTAATCGTATATCCACCTATCTTACCACCTCCTCTTGCAATCTTTGGTCGTAGTTCGCCACCTTCAATTCACAATTAGTCAACTTCTCATCCTGATCTCTCTTGCTTCTCATGCGACTCCGGTACATGTGGATGTCCTCTTGAAATCCATACTTCCATGCAACCACGCCTTTCCTTGCATTCGTCCTAGGTGCTTGGGATTCTGCACTGCCAGTCTAAGCTCGTCCTTCTCTCTGTCGGGTCAAAATTTTCCTGAGCAGAGGCATCTAGGGCATCCTTGAGATGGAGAGCTGCTTGGCGTATGTCATTGCTAAAGACCAGGGAGCCATCAGCAGCATTGAGTGTTCCCCATGAGTGTAGTACCAATGTTTTGATCGTTCAGGCCAATCAAATGTGGTCGGAATAATACCTCTTGCGGCTAAAGCGTCTTCCATTTTCTGCCACTTGGACACTGCCTTCTTATAGCCGCCCGACCCTAGCCGGTGAAAGTACTTTTCTTAGAGGCATTGGCTTTGTTCTTCGCTATCTTGGCTTGCCCTTCCTCTCCTTTCTTGTAGGCCACAAATGCATCCAATGATCCCTTAGTTTGGGGAATTTTTTAAAATGCGGCATTAGATCCTTTAGGATATATTTGTTGTACAAATCTTTCTTGAAGCACTGAAATTGTTGGGCCATTTTTTTGAGAGTCCAATCCTTCACCTTGGTCTGTTCTGCCTGAGGGATCGTAAAGGTCTCTAGCATGGTGGTCCACAACATGTTATTCTCTGTATTTGGAAGATAGAACCTCAACCTGTGCTCGAGAGATAGCTCTCCATACACTGATTATGGTTGTATGGATTCTCGAGAAGAGGAGCCATAGTGTGTATCTTCCACGACACCGTGTGTCCTTGTTTTGTGCGACTTCTATATGCAGATGGGCACGTGATCCCTCACGACCCAACCGTTGTGTGACAAACTTCCTTGCTGCATCTTCGGGGGCAACTGGTTCATCGTCTACTTTCACTATAGGTATAATGTGTCTCCCCTCCACCTTCTCTCCGAGACCTCGTTGTCCACGTGCCCTCTTCGAACCAATGTTCGATTGGCTGTCCTATTGCTCATCCTCGTGTCCCTCCTCATCTACTTCTTCGTTCCCCTCCTCATTCCTCTCCTCTTGCTCCTCATTCAGGTATTGGCTTGGGTCCTCGTTTCCCTCCTCGTCTTCCCAGTATTGGCTGTTGATCTCATTGATCGTGTCCAAGAGGAACTATTCATCATCATGATCTACCATCTGTTCCTAACGTTAAATAATATAGAAAATGTAAATTACTACAAAAGGTGCATGGTATATTGTTATATCTACATTATTGACAAATATGCATACACCCTCGGGCTTATAATACTTGTTGTCTGCTTTGGACAAGACCTAAGTCAAATTTTTGTCTGCTTGACTATGAAGAACTTCTAATTTCACTTACTTAAGAAATAAGCAACCTATATGTATATAGTAATCATAATTAATACATACACAATAATTAATTTACTAATTTATTATTTACTTATGTATGCACGAACAAATATGCATTATATAAGCAATAGTTAATTGAACTAGGTATGTAAAAAAGAATTGTATATAATTAGAATTAACACGTCATATCTAATTGTATAGTTCGTAAAACTTGTCTTAGTGTTACTTGGTGACCTTCGGAGCATGTAATTCCGCTTGAGAGTCGCTCGTGTCCAGTCCTGACAAGGAAACAATCATTAGTTAATTAAAACATGTACATTGAATTGAACAACTAAAACATAGCGCAAATTGTAAATATATTTTTCATGTATTATCCATGTTTTTAATTAGTTTTAGAAGTTTTTAAAATTCTAAACATATTTTAATGTGTTATTCTTATTTTTAATGTATTATTTAAATTTTAAAATTTTAATATATTAGTTTTATTTTATAATGTATTACTTTTAGTTATAATTTTTAAGTTTGTAATCTATTTGTTAATTTATTATTTATTATTTTTATTTTTTAAAAATCAGGGAGGGACTGATAGGTAGGCCCGGCCTGTCAGCCCTCCACACGTGCTGCCAACACATGGTGTACCGATACCACTGTGAAACGGCTTGTTCTTCGGTCGCGGGCGGCGGCAGGGGCGGCGGAGGCAGCATTGGGCCGTTTGTTCTAGATGGCGGCAACATCGGCGGTGACGGTGGAGGAGGAGGGCTCCAGCGGTGGTGAGGGCGTACCTAGGCGCGTGGCGACGGCATCGGAGGAGAAGGGCTCCGCAGCGGCAGTGACGGAGGAGAGTTTCGGTGGCAACGGCGGAGGAGGGTTCTGGCGGCGGTGGCGACGACGACGAGGTGCTCTCGGAGACGATGGCACGACGACGTGATGAGAAACTGCTAAGTGTGCAATTGGTGCACTCGAGAAGACAAATCGCACATATGTATATGTATATGTATATGTATGTATATGTATATGTGTGTGTATATATATATATCCACATCTTTAGTTCCGGTTGGTAATTGAAGTCGGGACTAAAGATGAGTTTCCTCTATTTTTGAAATTTTTTCTATTGTGGATAAGAACCAGGACTAAAAATAATTAGAATACATTTAAAAATAGGTTAAAAATTATAATAAAGAGTTAAAAACAATATATAATTAACCAAGGCCGCATTAAAAATAATAAAAAAATCATAAAAGGTACTGGGAATACATTTAAAACATTCAACCAAAATACTTCTTTCATTGTCAAAAATAGCAAGTCAAATTAATTTACATCGTCTATACACCACAGTAGTATATATAATTTAATTATATCGCCCATACACCAAGATAGTATCAATCTCATAACGTGATGGTTGATGTAACATACTTTCTCCTTATGAATGTTCCTTCGCTATGATCATTGTGTAAGTAAGGGGTGTCCTTATTTGATAGGAGGATGCTCGGGTCAACCGTCACCAAGAATGGAGGTTGCCCATCAAACTGATCGTAATCTTCGTTAGTCCTATCATTGACTCCGACGATTTTCCTTTTTCCTGGAAGAACCACGTGACGCTTTGGCTCGTCGGGCCCTTTCCCCTTCTTTGGTTTGATAGACATGTCCTTCACATAGAAAGCTTATGTTACATCATTGGATAGGATGAATGGTTCGTCTGAGCATCCAAGCTTATTAAGGTCATCTACTGTCATCCCACAATCATCAATCATTACGTCTCCACTGTTAGTGATATGTCCTAGGCGCAACATGGAGATGTTGGATATCATGGTCAATGTTTATGTATCAATGAATAAAGTGTTATTCCATTTCGTGAAATAGAAGTCTTGTATTGATCGATAAGTACGTGACTTATTTATGAGACTATTTATGTATGAATCTATTTCTAAATGATTCATGATCATATATCATATCTATGGAACAAATATGATTATAAGATCAACATGTTTACTGATTGATGATCATGTCTCATAGATCATGATATAAAGATACTAAATCAATAAACGTGAACATGTGTTAGAGAACACATTTTTGGATAGACCCACATTGAGAAACTACAGAAAATTAATGGGCTATTAGTTGGTCTCAAGTAGTGTTGATGCAAAGTCCTTAGACCAGAGATCATCATGGATTTCAACATGTGTAGTAACTTACTTAGGGACTACCAAACGCTATTCCGTAACTGGGTAGTCATAAAAGTAGTCTTCGGATTTGCTATGATACATGTAGTGAGATGTAAATGATCAAGATGGAATTTGCCCCTCCTGGGAGAGATATCTCTGGGCCCCTCCATGTAATAGATTATGGAAGTGCATGGCCATGTCGAGTTAATTGAGGAGTCAATCAACAGATAAATAATCCAATATGAGATCGAGTGAAGATTAAGCTATTGATAGGATGGCACGAGTCTTGCCTATAGCTTAATTGATATCGTGAGGCAAAGAGATTTATGCACACATTACAGGTTCAGCCGATAAGATCTTTGTGTATATTTTGGTGTCAATATGTTCTCTAGGGGCCGCTGTTGATAAGCCGACCGAAAGGGTGGTTTCGGGCCAGGGCCAATTGTACACGAACCTATTGGGTTGCACACTTAACGGGATAGAATAGGCATTCGAGTTTGACTCGTATACGGCTCAATCGGATAGGGATCTGACTGGACATAGAGTCTCGATGGGCCTTTAGGCCTAGTCGACAACTCTATATAAGAGAGACGAGGGGTGGACGGTTGGATGCGCAACACATAGCCAGATCAATCTTCTCCACGAAAACCCTCCTACGTCCAAGCCAAAACCCTAGCCATGCATCGTGTGCTAGCACACAAGTGTTCGGAGTTCTATCCCTGGATATGTGGATACTGGTAGAGACATCGCTACGTTGCGGTGTAAGTCGACGGCTTCAAATCTCCTTGAGATCCAACTAGCCGAATCTAATTCAGCGATTGGGTCGGGTGGTCAGGTGGTCGGAGGGCCGAGCGAACCAGTATGGCCTCATCGGCATCGATAAACCGGCACGAAGTCGTCGGCATCGACGAATCCTAGCGCTGTCAGGCGGTTGAGCGGCGCATGTGGAGGTCGGTGGGGTCAGGCGAGACAAACCGGGGTCGGCGGGGTCGAGCAATTCGGACCCAGGGTCGACGAGGTCGGCTGGAGCTGTTCCGAGGTTGGCAAGGCCTGTCCAAGGTCGGATAGCAATAGATTGGCTATTTGTGCTGCACTGCGCATCAATTGGTAACGACCCTTACTTGCAAGCTTTCCTGGATTGTGCGGTAGAAAATTTTGTTTTATCCTATCATGGCCTCCGCATATTCCTTCAGTGGTATCAGAGCTTGACTTGCGTAGTTTGGGTTTTAGATTGGATCTGGAACAAGTTTTAGCACATGGGTCGATTAGATCAATCGGTATACGGGGTCGGTAGAGGAGAGTAGATGGAAATTGTGTTCCTTGAGATTGTCTCGGATCGACATAATGTGATTATGTCGAAGCGATATTCATAGTACGCGGGATGAGTATGGGTCGGATTCGGGATGGTGTTCCTTGAGAGTGTCTCAGAACAGTATAATGTGATTATGTCGAAGCTATTTAGAACTCCAACTATGATTGCTGCCTTGCGCCTATGCAAACCATGTTCCTTGAGAGTGTCTTGGAGCGGTATAATGTGATTATGCCGATGTGATTTTCATAAGCGATTTCATAGATTGGATCTGTGATTTTCGTGTGGTGTTCCGGACGCTGCCCAAAAGCCCGCGAGGGGGCAGCTTTCCCCTCGACCCCCCACCCGCTAACCGGGACCACCATGTGCGTACCCTTGTTTTTATGTCTTCTCGGTATCGTATCTCTGTGACAGGTAGAAAATGTTCTACATCTAACTTGTTTTTGCAGAGAATCCTTTGAGATGCTATGGCCCTATTATATGTATGAGATGCATGTAATGCCTGTAATATTCTTTCATACGTGAAATGCCTGTAATATTCTTTCACGACCTGCATGTCGATGTAATCTTCGATTTATAGCTTCTATAGTAGAAGCTTAGTTTGAATAAATCAAGCATTCATCACTCGGGGGAACGGTGATGAAGATGGAGATCCCCTACACCGGCATGGAGATGGAGATCACCATGCGAAAGGGCCATACTATTTCATTATTAATTGATATTCTTCTTGCTTTCATATATGAGATATGTTTGTTCGATAGGATAGTATCCCTCACAAAATTAAGTAGTAATGATGTCCTTCCAAATGTTGCACCTATCACCGTTGTGATCGTCAATTGGTGGGTCTGCCAAAGCAGAGTGTCATTGTCTATCATTACACGATGGGGTATATGTCAGACATATACATGCAAGAGCATTTGGTCTATTTAACAAAACTATCAAAACAGTTTTAGGCCTTGGGGCATAGGTTGGTGCTGGGGCATGGTGATGCCACCCAACGAACAAGAGTCACAAAGGGATGTGATTAGCAAGGAGTTGCTTACCCATGTCATTAATCTTCTAGCAATGGTGCCAAAGCTCACTAGAAATTAATAAACATGTGGATCTTGACCCAATAGGTAGCCTTGAGGGAAGGTTTAAAACACGTAGTGGGAGTCTTTTGTTAAATTATTTAATAAAATACAACGCATAAACATTGTGCTAAACTTTGCATGTATTTTCTGTTGTAGATCATTGTGCTAAACTTTGCATGTATTTTCTGTTGTAGATCATGGCAGCTAATACTGCGCCCAGTTCTTTTAATTTACAATCTATACTTGAGAAAGAAAAGTTGAATGGAACAAACTTTATGGATTGGTATCGAAACTTGAGAATTGTTATCAAGCAAGAGCGAAAGGAGTACGTTATTGAAGTTTCTTATCCTAATGATTTGTCTGATAATGCTAATTCTGCTACACGGAGGGCTTATGAGAAGCACACTAATGATTCCCTAGATATAAGCTGTCTCATGCTTGCCACAATGTCCTCTGAGCTTCAAAAGAAATACGAGAGCAGTGATGCTCACAATATTATTGAGGGTCTATGTGGCAAGTTTGAGAACCAAGCTAGGGCCGAGAGGTTCAATACTTCAAAGTCCTTGTTTGCGTGTAGGCTTGTAGAGGGGAATCCCGTCAATCCACACATGATAAAGATGATTGGCTATATCAAGAGTCTGGAAAAGCTTGGTTTTCCTCTTAGCCAAGATGGCTACAGATGTGATTCTCTAGTCGCTCTCTCCGAGGTTTGAGCCATTCATACTAAATTATCACATGAACAACATTGATAAAACCTTGGCCGAATTGCATGGGCTGTTAAAGATTGTTGAGGAGAGTATCCAGAAAAACGGTCATCATGTGAAGATGATGCAGAAAGCTAAACGCAAGCCTCCTGTCAAGAAACTTTGCACAAAAAGGAAGTTAACTCATGATGAGATCACGAGTGCCTCCAAAGCAAATAAAGGCAACAAGGGGTCGGCGGCATCAGATGTCGTTTGCTTCTATTGCATGGAGACAGGTCACTGGAAAAGGAACTGCAAGAAGTACATGGAGGATCTAAAAAAGAAGCAAAGTGCGACTTCTGCTTCAGGTATTAATGTTATAGAAATCAATCTTGCTAACTCTTGGGTATTTGATACCGGATCAGTATCTCATATATGCAAATCGTTGCAGGGAATGAGAAGAAGTAGAAGCTTGAGAAGGGACGAGGTGAACCTGTGTGTCAGCAATGGAGCAAGGTTTCTACAGCTGCTGTCGGCACTATGCCATTCATTTACCTTCAGGATTAGTTTTGGAATTAAATAATTATTATTGTGTCCCAACTCTATGTCAAAACATAATTTCCGTTGCATGTTTGCAAGCGAAAGGATATGATTTTAGATCAGTGGACAATGGTTGTTCAATTTATGTTAGAGATATGTTCTATTTTCATACTCCATTGGTGAATGGATTATATGTTTTGGATCTTGAGGCGTCTCCCATTTATAACATTAATACAGAGAGGCAATTCCCAAATGACATAAACCTCACATTTATTTGGCATTGTCGTCTAGGCCATATAATTGAGAAACGCATGGAGAAGCTCCATAAAGATGGTGTGGAGATTATGGCAATCGGATACCCACATGGCAAGCTTATCCGACTGGTAATAGGGATAGGTTACGCTTGCTAATTTTGTAAACCAGCTATGACTTGGGTGTTACGTTGCCGATCAGATAAGGCAACGGCTCATAGTCATAGTTTGGTAAGATTGAGGAAACCGACTTAGGGTAAGATAGGGTTTCCGACTTGTATAAGGAGGGTAGAGGCATCCCTTGAGGGATATCGATTTTACGAGCAGTAGATGAGTTTCATGAGCAACAGATCTTGAGATCAATAAACACTCGGCGGATCGAATCCCCGAAACAGGAGTAGGGTATTACCTCACGAGAGGGCCTAAACCTGTCTAAACCTTGTTTTCCACTTAACCCATCGAGCTTGGCGATCTTGACTGCACCCCCAAATTTCTATTGCCGAAACCAAGTTTCGACAGTTGGCGCACCAGGTAGGGGCCAACGCATCAAGATTTCTTCTTCAATCTCGCCGGCAAGCACGATGGGATCTTCATCGGGCGTCGATGACTTCGCCGTCAAAGGATTCAACAAGCTCTCCTTCCCCGACTCGGATTCAGACCAGTCGAGAGGGGAAACCCGCTCGGCACTGTTCGGGTTACCGAACAACGCCGAGATCTACGATAAAGTTCTGACTTCCAAGATGGAGTCCACCCACTCGGAAGGAGGAATCCACTCGGCGCCGTTCGGACTACCAAACGTCGCTGAGATCTGCAGCCACCTTCTCACCTCCCCGTCGGAATCGATCCACTCGGGAAGAGAAACCCTGTCGGCACCGTTTGGGTTACCAAACGCCGTTGAGATCTATTGCAAAGTCCTCTCCTCCGAGTCAAAATCAACTCACTCGGAGTAACCCCCGTCATCAAGCTACAACCCGGACTGGAGCGATCCAGATTCGAGCGATCCAGGCTCAAGGGAAGTCGCCGTCATCCTCCAACCATTCGGATCATGCTCATCCACTGAGCTTGATGAGTACCTCAGCTCCTCTGATTTTGACGACCTCTACGGCATCTCCACGGACGAGGCCAACGACTCCGACTTCGACAAGGATTACGATCCAAGGTGCTTAAACGTCCTCATGGCTGAGGTGGCCGAGACCGACTCTGCCATGGCCCGCAGAATCGCTGAAGAGGAGCAAACCAGGCTTGAGCAAGAGCGCAAGCTAGCAGAAGAAAAGAAAAGATGCAAGGAGGATACCGACAGGAGAAAGCGAGACCTGAGAGCAACTGGACGATCCGCTCGGAAGGCCATACTTCAGACGCGAGTCGACAACACCAACATCTTTCATACGCCTCAACAGAACGCCGTCGCCGCCCTCACCCTCCTCGACACCGTTATTGAAACGGCTCCCGCTACGGTAACACCCCTTCTGGACAAGATCAAGACCATCGTCGCGGCCACAGCCAACTGCTCTCCCTCCACCTCAGCACGGAGGCCGACTGAGTCCGTGGCAGAAACGCCCGACAGAAGCCGACTTCCGCCGCTGCGGTCGAAGGATTACAGGAGGCCTGAACAAGATCGAACGGCCACTAGGTCAAGAGACCTTCGGCACGAGACCACACGGAAGCATCAAGAACAATCGGCCGATTCCCGCGAAAAAGGGCATGGGCGACCACCCGTCCGCGACCGGGTCCGCCGCAGCAATAACTCCGACTACCGAAGCAGCCTACAAAAGACCCCGCCGAGTGATCTACGAGAAGTCCTTGACCAGCGCTACCAAGAACGAGAGCGACGCTCCCACGAAGATCGAAGGAGATCGCCCGACAGCAACGACGACGGAGTACCCGCGTTCACTCGGGACCTACGCCGAGTACATTGGCCGAGTGGTTTTAAGCCCACAGGGATCGAGAAGTACGACAGAAAGACCGACCCCAAGTCGTGGCTGACCGTGTACACCCTCGCCATCCGCGCAGCAGGAGGAGACAACAAGGCCATAGCCAATTACTTGCCTGTTGCCCTCGCCAACTCAGCCAGGAACTAGCTCACGAGCTTGCCGAGAGGCTCAATTAGCTCGTGGAGCGAACTTCGAGACCACTTCATCGCCAACTTCCAAGGCACTTTTGAGAGGCCTAGGACCCACTTTGACCTCTACAATGTCATCCAGAAGCCAGACGAGCCACTTAAGGACTACATCCGGCGCTTCTCGGAAAAGCGCAACAAGATCCCCAACATCACCGACGACATCATCATCGCCGCCTTCTAGAAGGGAGTCCGTGATGAGTTGCTGATCGGAAAGTTTGGGCGTAAGCCACCGAGGACGGTGAAGCAAATGTTTGAGACAGCGAACTCCTACGCCAAATCCAACGACGCAATCAAGGCGGTGCGGCAAGATCGGCCTGATAGAAGGGACGACAAGCAGTGGGGAGGAAGCCGGCTGTTAGTGATATGCCCTAGAGGCAACATGGAGATGTTGGATATCACGTCAATGTTTATGTATTTATGAATAAAGTGTTATTCAGTTCCATGAAATAGACATCTTGTATTGATTAATAAGTACGTGACTTATTTATGAGACTCGATATGTATGAATCTATTTCTAAATGATCCCTGATCATATATCATATTATTGGAACAAATATGATTCTAAGATCGGCATGTTTATTGATTGATGATCATGTCTCATAGATCATGGGTATGGAGATACCAAATCAATAAACATGGACATATGTGTTAGAGAACACATTGTTGGATAGACCCACCATGAGACACTACAGGAATTAATGTGCCATTAGTTGGTCTCAGGTAGTGTTGGTACAAAGTCCTTAGACCTGAGATCACCATGGATTCCAACATGTGTAGTAGCCTACTTTGGGACTACCAAACGCTATTCCGAATCGGGTAGTTATAAAGGTAGTTTTCGGGTTTGCTATGAAACATGGAGTGGGATGTGAGTGATCAAGATGGAATTTGCCCCTCCTTTGGAGAGATATCTCTGGGCCCCTCGAGGTAATGGATTATGGAAATGCATGGCCATGCTAAGTTGATTGAGGAGTCAATCAATAGACAGATAATCCAATACAATTCGAGTGAATGGTTAAGCTATTGAAGGGATGACACACATCTTGCCTATAGCTTAACTGGTATCGTGAGGCAAAGGGATTTGTGTACACATTATAGGTTCAGAGCCAATATTATATTGTTGTATACTATGGTGTCAATATGTGTTGCTAGACGCTGCTGTTGACAGGTCGGCTGAGTTGGACTCGAGCCGATGATCGGCTAAGTTAGACTATAGCCGAAACCGAGTATACCTTAACCTACAGGGTCGCACGCTTAAGGGGATAGAATAGATATTCGAGTTGGACTCGGATGCGGCTCGATCGGAGGGATCCGATCGGATACAGTCCTATGGTCTTACGACGTATGGGCGGCCGACTCTATGAGATTCGGATAGGATCCGATTTGAAATAGAGTCCTGATCGGCCACTAGTCCCAGTCGGCCAACTCTATATAAAGGGGCGAGGGGTGGAGAGCTACGACACATCAGTTGGATCGCATTGAACTGAATCCATAACAGAAGTCGCCGAGATCAATCTCCGCGGAAACCCTCCCCACTTTCGAGCCAAACCCTAGCCTTGCATCGTGTGCTAGCACACGGGTGTTCGGCGTTCTGTCCCCGAACGTGTGGATACAAGTAGAGGCGCTGCTACGTTGCGCGCTGTTGATCGGCTGTGGAGGAATCGGCTGCGGTCGAGCGCATCGGAGCGAGGCACGAGAACACAGTCGGACGATCGTATCGGCTGTGGCATCTGCGAATCGGCTGATTGGGGAATCGGCTGTCATCGGCCAGCACAGTTCCAGATCGGATAGCCCTGATTGGCTGTTTCCGCTGCACACTCCAATCGGTAACGATCTATCGACCCTAACTTGCAAGTGTTCCTGGTTTGCGTGGTTAAAAGTTTTTGTTTTTTGGCTAGCGTAGCCTTCGCGTAACCCTTTACCGGCATCCTAAGAAGGATAATGGCAACAACAATCAGGGCCAGAAAGATCACAAGCGCCGGCGTGAGGACCTGGTTGCCACGTCGTCCAGCTCCCAACGCCGTCCCCGAGTCGCAGCCTACGACGCAATCATGAATGCTCAGTGCACGCATCATCCAAACCACAAGCATGCAGCCAAGGACTGCTTTATCTACAAGCAGTTCGCCGAACAATATGCGGCACAGCTGAACAAGAAGTCGACTGACAAAGCTGGCCCATCGGGAACTAAGAAGAACAACCCGACTGGAAATTCAGAGCCTTTCCAAGACCCCGTGGGCGAGCTGAATCACATCTTCGGGGGGCCGCAAGCTTATGAGTCCAAGAGGAAGCAAAAGCTAACCGACCACGAGGTCAACGCGGCACAACCCAAAGTCCCACAATACCTATGATGGTCGGAGGTGACCATCACGTTTAACCGCTCGGATCACCCTGACCGAATGGTTCACCCAAGGCGGTATCCCCTGGTACTAAACCCGGTGGTCCGCAACATCAAGCTGAAGCGCATCCTCATTGATGGGGGCAGCACCCTCAATATCTTGTTCGCCAAGACCCTGGACGAGATGCAGATCCCAAGATCCGAGTTGAAAGCAAGCTCAGCCCCCTTCCACGGAGTAATCCCAGGGCTGTCATCCACGCCACTCGGGCACATCGCCCTCCCAGTCACCTTCGGAGTTCGGGAGAACTTCCGAATGGAGAACATCACTTTCGAGGTGGCCGACTTCGAGACGGCCTACCACGCAATCATTGGAAGGCCTATACTCGCCAAGTTCATGGCGATACCTCACTATACCTACCTCTGCATGAAGATGCCCGGCCCCAACGATGTCATCACCCTGCGCAGCGACGTCAAACAAGCCTTCACCTGTGACAAAGAAAGCTGCGATATGGCCCAATCTCGTGAAAGATCATGTGGCCAGGAAGAAATCCGACTGGCTGCATCAACTTCTGGAGAGGGTGAAATCCCCACGAAGAAGATAGCCAAGTCGGGACAAGGCGACGCCAAAACGAAGAAAATCTCCATTGATCCATCGGATCCTTCCAAAACCGCTGTAATCGGCGCTGACCTAGACCCTAAATAGGAAAGCGTGCTCATCACCTTCCTCCAAAATAATAAAGATGTTTTTGCTTGGAAACCATCTGATATGCCTGGAATTCCTAGGGAGGTGATCGAGCACTCTTTACACGTCAAAGATGATGCGAAACCTATCAAACAACGATTACACTATTTTGCTCAGGATCGAAAAGATGCCATCAAGGAAGAACTCACAAAACTCTTAGCCGTCGGTTTCATTAAAGAAGTTCTCCATCCCGACTGGTTGGCTAACCCGGTCCTGGTCCGAAAGAAGACGGGGCAATGGCGCATGTGCGTTGACTACACCGACCTCAACAAAGCCTGCCCCAAAGATCCATTCGGGTTGCCTCGCATCGACCAAGTCATGGACTCAACAGCCGGCTGCCAGCTCTTGAGTTTCCTGGACTGTAACTCGGGCTACCACCAGATCAGCTTGAAGGAATCTGACTGCCTAAAAACATCGTTCATCACGCCGTTTGGAGCTTACTGCTACATCACGATGCCCTTCGGTCTGAAGAACGCCGGAGCCAAATACCAACGCATGATTCAAAGATGCTTTCAAACGCAGATCGGGAAAAACATGGAAGCTTATGTCGACGATGTTGTCATCAAGACCAAGCAGAAGGAAGACCTGATTACAGACTTAGAAGAAACCTTTGCAAACATTCGGGCCTTCAGAATGAAGCTGAACCCGAAGAAGTGCACGCTCGGCGTACCATTAGGCAAACTGCTCGGCTTCATGGTGTCCCATCGCGGCATTGAAGCTAACCTAGAGAAAATCAATGCTATTTTAAATATGAAGCCCCCGAGTAACCAGAAAGATGTCCAGAAGCTCACTAGCTGCATGGCGGCGCTAAGCCGATTCATCTCCCGACTCGGCGAACGAGGCATGCCTTTCTTCAGGCTACTGAAGAAAACCGATGACTTCTAGTGGACTACGGAAGCCCACAAGGCCTTTGAAGATTTTAAAGAATTTCTCACGACGCTGTCCGTCCTAGCCTCACCCCAGCCTCAGGAACCTCTGCTACTGTATGTCTCAGCAACTCACCAAGTGGTCAGCACGGTTCTCGTCGTTGAGCGCGAGGAAGAAGGACGACTCCAGAAGATTCAGAGGCCAATCTACTTTGTTAGCGAAGCGCTGGCAGGAGCCAAAATTCGCTATCCCCAGGTACAAAAATTACTATATGGCATTCTGATAACCGCAAGGAAATTAGGACACTATTTTCAGGGTCACTCGGTCACCATCGTCACTTCCTTTCCACTCGGCGACGTCATCCACAACCGGGAGGTGACTGGGCGCATCGCAAAGTGGGCCCTAGAACTGATGCCACTGGACTTAACCTTCAAGGCAAGGACGTCTATAAAGTCACAAGCCCTGGCGGATTTCCTGGCCGAGTGGACCGAGCAACAAGAGGACGTACCTAGGGAGGATTTACAACACTGGACCATGCACTTTGACGGATCCAAGAGGATCACCGGCTTGGGAGCGGGAGTCGTACTGATCTCCCCGACTTGAGAAAGGCTGCGATATGTTCTTCACATTCATTTCTCCGCCTCACACAACGTCGCCGAGTACGAAGCCCTGTTGCATGGCCTGTGACTTGCTATTTCACTCGGGATACGACGGTTGGTCGTGAAAGGAGACTCCCAGCTCATCGTCAACCAAGTGATGAAGGATTGGTCCTGTTTAAACGACACCATGGAAGCCTACCGGCAAGAAGTTCGCAAAATTGAAGACAGGTTTGACGGACTAGAGCTATCCGATGTCTTGAGACACAACAACGGAGCAGCTGACGAGTTGGCGCAGTTCGGGTCCAAGCGAGAAGCTGCTCCAACAGACATTTTCGTAGAGCATCTCTATGAGCCAACTGTTGTAGCGAAGCCAACTCTCAATGAGCAAGCTGCAAATCAAGTCGCCATGCTCGACACCGACTGGAGGACACCGCTCATCAAAATTTTAACTCAGCAAGAGCTGCCCGATGACCGGGATGAGGCGGAACGAGTCCGACGTTGTTGCCAGGGCTACGTCATGGTTGACTCCGAGTTATACAAGAGAAACCCTTCTGGAGCCCTAATGAGATGTATCACGCCTGAGGAAGGACGGCAACTACTCCAAGATATCCACTCGGGTATATGCGGCAGTCACGCGGCGGCACGCACCTTGGTAGGCAAAGCCTACAGACAAGGCTTCTTCTGGCTCACGGCGATCTCTGACGCCGACAAAGTGGTCCGCACGTGTGAGGGCTGTCAGTTCTTCGCTCGGCAAAGCCATGTTCCAGCCCAAGAGCTACAAACAATTCCAGGTATGGGGCTTGGATATGGTCGGCCCCTTCAAGAAGGCTCCAGGAGGCTTCACGCATCTGTTCGTCGCAATCGACAAATTTTCCAAGTGGATCGAAGCTAAGCCGGTTGCTACGATCACCGCTGACAAGGCACGGGACTTCATCCTCAACATCATGCACCGGTTTGGTATCCCAAACAGAATTATAATCGACAATGGGACTCAATTCACTGGAGGCATTTTCAAAGATTTCTGCGAAGATTTCGGCATCAAAATCTGCTACGCATCGGTCACGCACCCCAAAAGCAATGGACAGGTTGAGCGCGCCAATGGCATGGTTCTTCAAGGCATCAAGGCCCGAGTGTTTGACCGGCTAAATCCTTATGCCGGCAAATGGGTTCAAGAGCTGCCCTCGGTTCTATGGTCACTACGGACTACGCCAGTCGGGCCACCGGCCAAACTCCTTTCTTCCTGGTTTACAGGGCAGAAGCCATGTTGCCTAATGAAATGGAGTATGAATCTCTTTGAGTCCGCAGCTTCAACGACGAGCGCTACGATCAAGACCGAGTGGATGACTTGACCCGACTGGAAGAGGCCCGGGAGGCAGCCCTGATCCAGTCGGCAAGGTATATTCAAGGACTTAGATGATATCATAGTCGCAATGTTTGGGCGCGAGCTTTCATTGTCGGTTATTTGGTTATACACAAAATCCAGACCACCAAGGACCGTCACAAATTATCCCCACTATGGGAAGGGCCATATATAATTGCTGAGGTGACTCGGCCAGGAGCATATCGACTAAAGCATGAAGACCGATCCATGGTGGAGAACTCTTGGAACATCGAACATCTTCGACGATACTATGCTTAAATTGCCTTAAGTTTCATATTATTCTCGACTGCCAACCTCAAGCAAGACGACTTCTTGAGTTGACAGTCAGGGGCTGCACATGTGTCTATAAAGCATGGTTTTCTACGGCAACTTGTTTGGTTTATCATTGTTTAATGTTTTGATTCGAGTTCAATCGATAAGGACTAAGAATTTTTTGATGACCTAATCAAGCTTAGGCTTGGTAACAGTTGGACGAAAATTACTTAAGAAATTTGACATAAAGACTCGGATCAAGGCATTAACATAAATAAGCAGAATATGTACGAATCCACATCAGAAAGTTACATACAAATGTCTACAAAATGATCAGGAGCGAAAGTTATTGGCTACGTCAGCAGCAACTTTCTTGGCCGACTCCCGTGCTTCATCAATCAACTCCAGGGCCTGCTCTTCTGAAGTACCATCAGCAAAGCCCTCCCCGACTGAGTCAATGTCTATCCGAGGATAGAGTGACTTGGCCTGTGCAAGGGCAAAGTTTGCTCCCATGGTGGCCGCTTCTGAGATGTTGGCAATGTATTGATCTGGAGCCCTCCTGAGCTTGTCGAAGACCTCGACGGTGTCCAACGAACTGGTCCCGAGCCCATGATGGAACAGCGACAAGAGAATCGGTGTCGCCGCGTTAGCGACATCGTCCCTTACGCTTTTGGCCCTTCGGACCCTTTCAGCAAAGACATCATATTGTGCTCGGGTTTTGACCTTATAAGCTGCCAAAGACATTTGATCACACAAACATTCGAAGGTGAAGCAAAATGAAGAATGCTATCTTGAAAGAGCTTACCTTTGAACTCAGACTCCAGCTCGGCTTTGCTGGCGTTAACTTCTTCCAGCTGGGTCTGAAGCGTGTGGACTTCCGACGAGTTCTCTGCAAAAAGAAAAGTTGTTGACGCCAAGATCAAAACAGACTACAAATAAAGGCATAAAAAGACCGAGAGGGTTGAACTTACTCCCGACTGAACCCCGAAGGTTGAGGTTCTCCTCCCGGAGCACGGCTATCTCTCTCCTCAGAGCGGCTTCTCCCGATGCAGCCTCTTCTCGAGTGGTCTTCAGCTCCTGCTGGATGTTCTTCAGGGAGTTAAAGTGTGGGACCAGCTTCTCGAGCGCATCGGACTTGGCCATTGATCGGCAGTATACCCTCTGCACGCGAGTTCAGAGTTGGTCAACTAAAAAGCAATCATAAGGCTATGACAGAAAAGAGTAAAGCTTACGTTTAGCAGCCGAGTAGCTTCGTTCAGGCTGTCGACGAGCATGTCCCTTTCTTCATTTTCCTTCTGCTTGTTCAGGATGATGCCCTGCTTCAAGCCCTCGGAGTCGCGCCACTCAATTTTGATTGGAGGGACCCAGGTCTCAGAAGACTGCAGCCTGGGGATCTCCTCCACTTTGGCTGATTGATTTAAAGAAGACAAATGAAGACAAAGAAAGAACAGATGGAAGAATAAAGTCAGATGACTGCCCAAAAACTTACCAGCATCAGTGGCCGAATCCTCGACTGGTGTTTCCCGGCTGCCTTTCCCTTCTTGGTTCACACTCAGCTGGCTTCCAGTCGGGGCCCCTTGAGCGGCAGTCGGGGAGTTTTCTTCAGCTGATTAGTGTCCAGCACGGATTTCTTGGCTGGCAGTCGGGGGCTCCTCCGCTGGGACAGCTTCACTGGGAGGTGGGGTCTTTTCACTCGGGGAGCCTTCACTCGGGAAAGGGCCCCGGGTTTCTTGTTCCGCGGGCCTTTCCGCTCCAGCTGCGGCAGATGACTTAGGGCCCTCACTTTGACCAGTAGGGTCTATGTTTTGAGGCCTCCTGCAAGGACAAATGTGGGAACAATCGAGATCAAGGTAGAAAGGTTTTCAACAAAGGCATGATTTTAGTTATGAGACATACCTGGTTGATCGGCGAATCTTGGGTACAGATTTGGGGGATGGACTCGGAGAGGTCACTTCAGCTTGAGGAGCTGGAACATCGTCATCCGAGTCATCAATCACCAGCCTTCTCTTACTTGCCCGCTTGCTGATGTCCTCGCTGGCAGCGGCCCTTTTGCCGATTGGATCACTCTAGATCTTGACGTCGCCGACTGGTTTCTTGGCAGGCCGAGCTGGCACATCGTCGTGATGCACTTTGTATGGCTTCGAGATAATGAATGCATTTTCCTACAAGAAAGATTTTATCTACACTGAGAAGTGCGACATTAAGATTGAAAGACAGTAAAGAAGCCGAGTCAGCTTACCGGAGGAGGAGGACGATACAAGCTGTACGGGAGAACCGGCAGCATGAGGCTGCGCTCGACTGGCGATCCCAGAGGAGAAGATCTTGTACATGCGAGTCTTCAGAGTTTCGTAGCTCAGAGATTCGCGGTCCTCCCGATTGGGATCCCTCTCGCCCTCATATTCAAATGCAGGCTTGGATCTTTCCTTAATAGGAGCCAATCGGTTCTTGATGAAGTGCCGAGTGATCTGTTCACCCCGAAGGCCCTTCTTTTTCATCTCCAAGATGTTTGCCAATAGTTTGTTGGCTTCATCCCAATCTTGGGCTACTGGCACAGTGCTCCAGTTAGGCCTTGGGACCGGAGGAAGGCCGACGAAGTTGGGCAGACTGGGCTCAAGATTTGCGATATAGAACCAATTTGCATGCCAACCCTTGTTAGAGGATTTCAAAGGAAGAGAAAAGTAGTCTCTACGGAGAGATCCGCGGAGCTGAAAGCCGGCCCCACCAACAACGCAGGGCTCATCCTTGTTCGGATGTGGCTTGAGATAGAACATGCGGCGAAAGAGCTGGAAGTGGGGAAGGATGCCGAGAAAAGCTTCGCAAACATGGATGAAGAGAGCGATGTATAGCATAGAGTTGGGGTTCAGATGGTAAAGCTGAAGACCGTAATAATTGAGAAGGCCCCTAAAGAACTAGGAAGTGGGAAGGCCAAAGCTATAGTAGAAAAAGGAAGTAAAGACGACAACCTCACCGGTGTTCGGAGTGGGGAACTCCTCGTCGGCCGCCGGGCGCTAGCCGACGATCTCCTTGGAAGGGAGAACTCCGTTTTTCACCATCTTCCTAAGAGTCGACTCCTTCACATCTGAGGTTGCCCATTGCTCGAAGGGGATTTTCTTCTCTCCCGCCATGGATGCAGTTTGGGGGAAGTGGATCTAGCTCGGGGAATGGGGGTTTGAGAAGGGGATCTTGGGAGCTGGATGCGGAGGCTAGCTCGTGGCGAAGTGCGAGCTCCTGGATCGATGGATTTGGGTGCGCGTGATCCTAGGGTTTTCCGCTGTGAGCTAGTGAACAGTGCTGCGAAAGGGGAAATTTTTTGGGAAGACGAAATGGCAGGGATGACCTCGAGGCTTCGTATAAAGATTTGAGGGTTTAGCTAGGTCATCTCGCGATTGGGCCGAGCCCATTGGAGACTTGTGACCCAGCTAAGGTGTAGCCTGACGCGTGTCCTTAGGGACTTAAGTGGATGGACTTAAGCAGATTTGCCTTGGCAATATGCACGTGTCTAATTGCCCAGTACCTTTAAAATCCTTTCATACAGCGGTTTGCGCAACTTCATGAGAGATTGGCACGATACAATTTGAAAGGTGACAAACAGTTAAGCTTTTCATAGTTGCCTTGATGACAGGGACTGTTTGGTTTTTAAGCATTTGATTAAAGATTGAATCAATGCTATTTTTCCACCTTGGCGAAGATCTTTTTAGATTGAGACTAATATTATGGCAGGAGCTATTTAATATTTTGGTCATATTTTTTAGATGACTGAAAAATTTATTTACCCATGAGGGTTGATTAAATTATTTGTTCCGAGATGACTCGGGCAAATCCACTCGGATAAGCATAAGCTTGCCGAATGAGTGTTTTTACCCATGAGGGTTGATTGAACTATCTGTTCTGAGATGACTCGGGCAAATTCACTCGATAAGCATGAGCTTGCCAAGTGATAAGATTTTTTATGATTGCTTTAGCTTGAGCTAAGCATTTATATGAAAATGATTTTCATAGTTCTTGACTATATGCTTAGTCGGTTTTTGACTAACCACATAGTCGGGGGCTACACCTAATTAGGTGCATCAGGAGATGCACCCAGATATTTATTTTTTGAGAATTTTTTGGGATGTTTTTCAACCCTTCACAGTCTTTGGATCTACTCGGGAGTTTCAGGCAGGGATGACGGAACCACTCGGCACCAGAAGCACTCGGCCAAAGAGTTGTTTGGCTGTGAGTTATCTTGGTTCGAGGCAAAGTTATCTCGTCGACTGTGAAGGACTCGGGGGGCTACTGTGGAGATTATGGCAATCGGATACCCACATGGCAAGCTTATCCGACTGGTAATAGGGATAGGTTACACTTGCTAATTTTGTAAACCGGCTATGACTTGGGTGTTACGTTGCCGATCAGATAAGGCAACGGCTCATAGTCATAGTTTGGTAAGATTGAGGAAACCGACTTAGGGTAAGATAGGATTTCCGACTTGTAAGCCCACCCTTCAAGACTATATAAGGAGGGTAGAGGCGTCCCTTGAGGGATATCGATTTTACGAGCAGTAGCTGAGTTTCATGAGCAACAGATCTTGAGATCAATAAACACTCGGCGAATCGAATCCCCAAAACAGGAGTAGGGTGTTACCTCACGAGAAGGCCTGAACCTGTCTAAACCTTGTTTTCCACTTAACCCATCGAGCTTGGCGATCTTGACTGCACCCCCAAATTTCTATTGCCGAAACCAAGTTTCGACAGATGGTGTGCTACACTCTTTTGATTTTGAATCATTTGAGGCATGCGAATCTTGTTTACTTGGTAAGATGACAAGAGCACCTTTCACGGGTCACAGTGAGAGGGCATCCGACTTATTGGCACTCATACATACGGATATATGTGGACCAATGAGTTCAACAACCAGAGATGAGTTTCAGTACTTCATAACTTTTACTGACGACTTTAGTAGATATGGCTATATCTACTTAATGAGGCACAAGTCCGAATCCTTTGAAAAGTTCAAAAAATTCCAGAAAAAAGTACAGAATAATTAGGGAAAATAATTAAGTTTCTACGATCAGATTGTGGTGGTGAATACTTAAGCCAAGAATTTTGTAATCATTTAAAAGATTGTGAAATTGTTCACAGTTGACTCCATCAGGAACTCCTCAATGGAACGGGGTGTCAGAACGGAGAAATCACACCTCGTTGGACATGGTGTGGTCTATGATGAGCCAATGTGATCTTCCACTATCCTTCTGGGGATATGCTCTTCAAACAGCTACGTTCACACTAAATAGAATTCCATCTAAATTGGTGGAAAGGACGCCATATGAGATATGGACATAGAAACCCCTAAATTGTCTTTTTTTTAAATTTGAGGATGTGAAGCTTATGTAAAGCGTTTACAATCCGACAAGCTTACACCCAAATCTGACAAATGATTCTTTGTGGGGTATTCTAAGGAAACAAAAGAATAATATTTTTATAATCAGGAACAAGACAAAGTGTTTGTCGTCTGGCATGGTGTTTTCTTGGAGAAAGAGTTTCTTACAAGAAAGGTTAGTGGGAGCAGGGCATCTTGAAGAAGTTCAAGAAACACCAGAAAATGTTTCAGCTACCACAGGACCACAACAGGAGGAACAATATGTTGCGTCATCTGTTGTAGATACACCAGCCCCAGGTAGGTCCAAGATCACGTTGTGCGCTTGAGAGGTACACAGGTGCGGAATAATGTGGTATATTGTTGTTAGACAACAATGAACCTAAGAACTATGAGGAAGCGATGGTGGGACCAGATTCCAACAAATGGCTTGGAGCCATGAAATCCGAAATAGAATCCATGTATGATAATCAAGTTTGGAACTTGATCATCATGTTGATCCACCTGATGGTGTCGAAACCATTGAGTGCAAATGGGTTTCTAAGAAAAAGGCAAACATGGATGGAAATGTTCACATCTATAAGACGGATTGGTGGCGAAAGGTTTTAAACAAATTCAAGGTGTTGATTATGATGAAACCTTCTTGTCCGTTGCAATGCTAAAGTCTATTCAGATTATTCTAGCGATTGCTGCATATTTCGATTATGAGATATGACAGATGGAGGTCAAAATGGCTTTTATTAATGGAAACCTAAGCAAGGAAGTGTATATGATATAACCTAAAGGTTTTGTCGATCTAAAATCGTCTAGAAAGATATGCAAGCTACAGAAATCCATTTATGGATTGAAGCAAGCATCTCGGTGTTGGAATATTTGTTTTGATGAGGTAATCAAAGGGTTTGGTTTCATCAAAAATTAAGATGAGGCCTGTGTTTATAAGAATGTCAGTGGGAGCGCAATTGTGTTTCTAATCTTATATGTGGATGACATATTGTTGATTGGAAATGATATCCCTATGCTAGAATCCATCAAGTCTTCATTGAAAAATAGTTTCTCCATGAAAGACTTAGGGGAGGAAGCATACATACTGCGCATTAGGATCTATAGAGATAGATCTAAGAGGCTAATTAGATTAAGCCAAAGTACATACATTGACAAGGTGTTGAAGAGGTTCAACATGCATGATTCCTAGAAAGGTTTCTTGTCAATGTCGCATGGCATTAATCTTAGCAAGAATCAGTGTCCTAGGACACATGATGAGCGAAATAAGATGAGTATGGTTCCATATGCTTCAGCAATTTGATCCATCATGTATGATATGCTTTGTACATGTCCAAATGTATCATACACTTTGAGTGGTACGAGTAGATACCAATCGGATCGAGGTGAAGGTCACTGGATAGCCGTAAAGAATATTCTTAAGTACTTGAGAAGAACTAAGGATATGTTCCTCGTCTATGGAAGTGAAGAAGAGCTCGTTGTAAATGATTACACTGATGCTAGCTTCCAAACAGACAAAGATGATTATAGATCATAATCTGGGTTCGTGTTCTGTCTAAAAAAAAGCGCAGTCAGCTGGAAGAGTTCCAAGCAGGACACTGTTGCTGATTCTACAATGGAGGCCGAGTACATCGCTGCTTCTGAAGCTGCAAAGGAGGTCGTTTGGATCAAGAAATTTGTTTCTAAGCCGGGTGTGATGACTAGTGCTACTGGTCCAATGTCCCTCTATTGTGATAATAGTTGTGCCATTGCGCAGGCTAAGGAGTCTAGGTCACATCAAAAATCCAAACACATTCTTCGGCGATACCATCTCATCCGTGAGATAGTGGACAGAGGTGATGTAAAGATATGCAAAGTGCACACAGATCTAAATATTGTCGATCCGTTGACAAAACCGCTCCCTCAGCCAAAACATGAGGCACATACTAGAGCAATGGACATTAGATACTTACATGATTGACTCTAATACAAGTAGGAGACTGTTAGTGATATGCCCTACACGCAACATGGAGATGTTGGATATTATGGTCAATGTTTATATATCAATGAATAGTGTTATTCCGTTCTGGGAATAGAAGTCTTGTATTGATCGATAAGTACGTGACTTATTTATGAGACTCTTTATGTATGAATCTATTTCTAAATAATTTCTCATCATATATCATATCTATGGAACAAATATGATTCTAAGATCAACATATTTATTGATTGATGATCATGTCTCATAGATCATGGTATGAAGATACCAAATCAATAAACGTGAACATGTGTTAGAGAACACATTGTTGGATAGATCCACATTGAGACACTACAGGAAATTAATGTGCCATTAGTTGGTATCAAGTAGTGTTGGTGCAAAGTCCTTAGACCTGAGATCATCATGGATTTCAACATGTGTAGTAGCTTACTTAGGGACTACCAAACGCTATTTCATAACTGGGTAGTCATAAAAGTAGTCTTTGGGTTTGCTATGATACATGTAGTGGGATATGAATGATCAAGACAGAATTTGCCCCACCTATGGGAGAGATATATCTGGGCCCCTCGATGTAATGGATTATGAAAGTGCATGGCCATGCCGAGTTGATTGAGGAGTCAATCAACAGATAAATAATCCAATACGAGATCGAGTGAATGATTAAGCTATTGATAGGATGACACGAGTCTTGCCTATAGTTTAATTGATATCGTGAGGCAAAGGGATTTGTGCACACATTACAGGTTCAGCCGATATGATCTTTGTGTATATTTTGGTGTCAATATGTTCTGCTAGCTAGGGGGCGCTGTTGACAAGCCGACCGAAAGGGTGGTTTCGGGCCGGGGCCAATTGTACACGAACCTATTGGGTCGCACACTTAACGGGATAGAACAGACATTCGATTTTGACTCGGATATGGCTCAATCGGATAGGGATATGACTGGACATAGAGTCTCGATGGGCCTTTAGGCCTATTCAGCAACTCTATATAAAGGAGACGAGGGGTGGACGGTTGGATGCGCAACACATAGCTGGATCAATCTTCTCCACGAAAACCCTCCCACGTTCGAGCCGAAACCCTAGCCGTGCATCGCGTGCTAGCACACGGGTGTTCGGAGTTCTCTCCCTGGATGTGTGGATACTGGTAGAGACATCGCTACGTTGCGGTGTAAGTCGATGGCTTCAAATCTCCTCGAGATCCAACTAGCCGAATCTAATTCAGCGATTGGGTCAGGCGGTTGGGTGGTCGGAGAGCCAGGCGAACCGGCACGACGTCGTCGGCATCAGCAAACCGGCACGGAGTCGTCGGCATCGGTGAATCCTACCGCCATCGGGCAGTTGAGCGGCGCGTGTGTAGGTCGGCGGGGTCGGTCAATGCGGACCCAGGGTCGGCGAGGTCGGCTAGGGCTGTTCCGAGGTCGGCTAGCAACAGATTGGCTATTTGCGCTGCACTGCGCGTCAATTGGTAACAACCCTTACTTGCAAGCTTTCCTGGATTCCGCGATAGAAAATTTTGTTTTATGCTATCGTAGCCTCCGCGTATTCCTTCATCCACCAGTCAGCTTAACCCATTGGCACTGAAACAGAGGGACCTTCAAAGGTCCATACTCGAGTTTCCATATCTCGTTGATGCCACCATAATACATGCTAGTTGTCCCATCGTATCTCTTGGCATCGATACGAACAACATTGTTTTGGTTCGTGCTCTTTTTGTCTTTGACACTTATGTAAAATGTATACCCATTGATCTCATATCCTTGGAATGTTGAGATTGAGCAAGATGGTCCCCTTGCCAACAAGGCTAGTTATTGGTCAATCGTCTCGTTACCCATGAGATGTTGTCGCAACCAAGCAGAGAAAGTATAAATGTGATGACGTGTAATATAAGCATTGGACTTACTGATGTTTTTAGAGTGAACAATCACCATGTGCTCCTCAAGTAAGGAGCCACCAATAAAGATTGTTGCAAAACCATGAAATGTGCTTTATGGAATAAACAGTTGTATATAGTCATTATTGGTTTCCTTACAAGAGTCCCCTTTCCCTGTAGTCTCTCCTCATGGCTTGATTCAAGGACCCCGATTGGACGAAGATCTTTAATAAATTCTACACAAAACTCAATGACCTCCTCTGTTCCATACCCCTTGGCGATGCTTGCTTCTGGACAAGAATGGTTATGAACGTACTTCTTTAGAATGCCCATGTACCTCTTGAAAGGAAACATGTTGTGTTGGTACACAAGATCGAGAATACCGATCTCTTTGAAAAGGTGACATAGAAGATGTGCCATTATATTGAAGAAGGATGATGAAAATGTAAAATCAAAATGTGTTTGATTCTTCTATGGTGATGAACAATTGGCATCTATGATTATTGGTTTTGATATTTGGAGATTATTGGCGAAGTGGTTTTGGAGATAATTGGAATTTTCAGATGGTGAACAGTTTTCCGGTCAGACCGGGCTTGTAGTGTCGGTCAGACCGGTCAGCCTGAGGTCTGACCGGCCGACTTTGTGTCGGTTTCGGTTTTGGGTTGTTTCATTGGATATCCATGATTAATTCGTGTTTATGGCTTCTAGATGGATACTATGCGTATGTAATACTGTTGTGTGCTAACAATGAGTCAAGTTGGAGATAGCTTGTGCTCGGATATAATTTCTTTGTTTGATTCATGTGAAGGTAATCTTTATGCCTCGGGTGAGTATTGTCAGTGATGGATTGGGAGTCAACTTGGAGATAAGGTGACGTCCGAACGGTCAGATATCATGCGGGATACTTAGGCTAAAGATTGATGCACGTGGTTGGTGAAGATTCAATATGGCATACGATGGAGATATTGTGTGCGTATGGGATGCGGAGTTATACTTTGGATGGAGTCCAAAATTGTTACAATTGGAGTTTGTAAAGTTCGTTTCTTATAGAGGAAGGTTTCCTAGTGGATTAGGACTTCTTCTATGAGTTGTATTCGTAGCTTTAGGCTGCCTACCTCATGTATAAATAGAGAGGGAGGGTGTGGCCTCCCGGTATGCGTTTTAGAGAGAGTTGAGTTGCAAGAAAGTTAGGGTTTCAAGTTTTGTCGAAATTTTGTGAGGAGTGTTGTTGTTGCACTGTGTAAACACAGAGAGGAGTAATATATTTTTGATCTACTTTGAGAGTTCTTCGATTTGTGTTTTCACGAGCGCGGCGGTCCAACCGGAGGAACACCAGCGGTTAGGCCGCGCGACATCTCACCGGTCAGACCGACAGGAGTGCGGCGGTCAGACTGGAGGTATTCAGGCGGTTAGACCAGCGTAACAACTTTGGTCAAACCGATCTACATCGAAATTCAAGGATAACTTTTATTTCCGCTAAAAGTTTGGTTTTTGGGTATACCAACCATTCACCCCCTCTGGTTGGCTTAGTTTTGGGTATTCAATCCTACAAGTGGTATCAGAGCCACGTTTTCTTCTTTGGATTTTTCCGATCTAGAGTTTTAAGCCATGGCTAACAAGCTTTCAATTAAGCCACATGTTTTCGATGGTTCAGATTTTTCTTATTGGTGTAGTAGGATGCAATCTTATATTATGGCTCAAGATTATGATGTTTGGCAAAAGGTCGCTCTTCCTTATGAGATTCCTGAAATTATTAATACTGATGCTTTGAAAACTGAGTTTAATAACTATTCCAAAGCTCGTAATATTTTGTTGAATGGGATTTCTTGTTCGGATTTTGATCGTGTGTCACATCTTCATACCGCCAACGAGATTTGGAATGCTTTGAGAAACTTTCATCAAGGAACTAATAACATTAAAGAACTTCATCGAGATCTTTTCAAAAAGGAGTACATAAAATTTGAGATGAAACCTGGAGAAGCTTTGGATGATTATCTTGATAGATTTAACAAAATTTTAAGTGATCTTAGATCTGTTGATTCTGCTTATGATACAAATTACCCACAATATGAGGTTTCTCGCCACTTTTTGAATGGTCTTGATATGTCTATTTGGGAGATGAAAGTTACTTCTATTCAAGAGTATGTTGATATGTTTACTTTGACTTTGGATTCACTTTATACAAAACTCAAAATTCATCAGATGAATATTCTTTCTCGAAAAGTTGATTCTAAGTCTAGTGTTTTGGTTTCCTCTTCAACTTCTTCGGATGTTGGTGCTTCTTCGTCAACTCCTACCACTCTTGCTTTGATTAATGCCATGTCCGATGAGCAACTCGAACAGTTCGAGGAGAACTTGGCTTTGGCTGCTAACAAGATTTCTCGAGCTATGAATAATGTTAGGTACAGGAAAAGAGGTGGACCAACTCGTTGTTTTGAATGTGGTGCTCTAGATCACATTCGTTCACATTGTCCTAAGCTTGGGAGAGGCAAGAAGGAAAACAAAGGTAGAGTAAAGACCAAGGAAGACAAGCCCAAAGGGAAGAAATCCAAGAAGGTGGTGAGGAAGGTGCTGAGCAAAGTTTATGCCGCTTTTGAGCCATTAAGCAACATAGATTCTGATAGCGATGAAGATAAGGAGAAGGACAAGAACATCTTCGGCATTTGTCTCATGGCACGTGATGAATCGGATTTTGAGTAAGAGGACAATGAGGTGAGTTCTCTTGAGGAAGCTATTCTTGTTTTAAGTACAAAAAATAAGAAGTGTGACAAGATGTATAAAAAAACAAGAATTTATCATTGAATCTCTAAATGATGAAATTGCTAGATTAAAATATTTTATTCCTAATAATGATGATTGCAAAAATTGTGAGGTTTGGATACATGAAATTTCAAAAAATAGAGATATCAATGTTTTACATGATTTGAAATTAAAATCTTCTCTTGCTCTTGGATTTGCTATGCACACACGCACTTTGGATGAGTTGTTTTTAACTAAAAAGTTGTTGAAAAAATATCAAGTTGCTTTCTATGCTAGTTTGATGTTCAACATGATTAGTGCTAAAAGGTTAAAACAACATGATGTCTTCAAATGCTCAACATGCACACTAAACAAGAAGAGTTTGAAATATGCTTTGCGTCGTGTTGAGTACATGGAGGATATTGTAAAATCTGATGAAGTGCTTTCTTGCCTCAAATGTCGCAAAAACAAAGGTGTCATGTTAGATTGTGAAAATTGTACAAATTTGGAAAAGGAGATAGCTTATTTGAAAAGCTCTTTGCAAAGATTTTCTGATGGCAAAAAACAACTTAACATGATTTTGGATCAATCTAAAGTTACTAGCTACAATAGGGGTGTAGGTTTTGATGCTCATGATTATTTCACCAAAAAGCAACCCAATGTTTTGAATATGACTGAACATGGTGAAATTTTGACAAAACCTAGTGTTGTGAAAATAATTTTTAAATCTGCTAAAATTATGCCCTCTCTTTCTGCTACACTAAAAGAAACTAAAACTAATATTTCAAAACATCAACTTCTAGGGAAAAATATACTTGTTCCTTTTGTGGTAAAGATGGTCATTTTGTTGGTTTTTGTTTTAGGTTAGCATGTAAACGAAAAAATAAAGAGAAATTGCTTTTGCAAAATCAAAGTGGCAAAAATCTGGTTTTTCCTCGGGAAGATCGGTCGGACCGCAGTGGGTACCATGGTCAGACCGGCGCTCGGTCAGACCAGCTACACAGTCCTGGTCAGACCGCCCAGCGGTCAGACCGATGGTACAGCTGAGGTCAGACCAGCCTCGAAGGAATTTTTCTAAAAATTCTAAAACTGTTTTTGCACGTGGATATATGCCTATTGGATCTACTGGTCGTGTGTCTCAGTACTGGATTCCTAAATTTCTTCGATCTAACCCCAGTACTGAGGATTCAACAACGTATTGTGTGTAGGCTTTGGTGGCGAGGAAGGAGAACGTATGGATCGTGGATTCTGGTTGTTCGCGGCACATAACCGGTGATAAAAATTGGTTCTTCTCCCTCAAGATGGCATCCAAGACTGAATTGATTCTCTTTGGTGATGCCTCTACTAGTGCCGTTCTTGCTACAGGATCTGTCAAGGTAAGTGACAAGTTTGAATTGAAAGAAGTAGCTTTGGTTGAGGATTTAAAGTATAATTTGCTTTCGGTTTCACAAATTGTTGATGGGAATTTTGAGGTTCACTTTAAGAAACTGGAAGTAAAGTATTTGATTCTTGTGGTGATTCGGTGTTGAATATTTCTCGCTATGGAAGAGTGTTTAAAGCTGATTTTGGAAATCCTATTTCACCTGTTGTAACATGTCTAGTTGTGAAATTCAACAAAAATTTGATGTTTTGGCATCGTTGACTTGGACATGTTGGTTTTGATTATCTCACTAGGATAAGTGGTTTGGATCTTGTTCGTGGTTTGCCTAAACTTAAGAAAGATCTTGATTTGGTTTGTACACCGTGTCGTCATGCAAAGATGGTTGCTTCTTCACATGCTCCTATTATTTCTGTGATGACAAATGCACCGGGAGAGCTCTTACATATGGACACTATTGGTCTAGCTAGAGTGCAATCCGTTGGAGGAAAGTGGTATGTGTTGGTTGTTGTTGACGATTTTTCTCGATATTCTTGGGTTTTCTTCATGGCAACTAAGGATGAGGTTTTTGGACACTTTCGGAATTGTATCTAAGATTGAATTGTGAACTTCCCGATTCTTTGAAAAGAATTAGAAGTGATAATGAAGGTGAATTTAAGAATGCTTCTTTTCAACAATTTTGCATTGAAAAAGGTCTTGAACATCAATTTTCTTCTCCTCGTGTTCCACAACAAAACGGTGTTGTTGAAAGGAAAAATCGTTCTTTGGTTGAAATGGCTAGAACAATGCTTGATGAATATCACACTCCTAGGAAATTTTGGGCCGAAGCTATTAACACTACATGTTATGTTTTCAATCGTGTTTTCTTGAGATCAAAAATTGGAAAAACTTCATATCAGCTTCAATTTGGACATCAACCCAAAGTTTCATATTTGCGTGTTTTTGCTTGCAAGTGCTTTGTCTTGAAATTAGGAAATTTGGATAAGTTTGAGACATGTTCTACTAATGGAATGTTTCTTGGTTACCCCGCATACTCTCGTAGCTATCGTGTACTTGTTTTGGAAACTAACAAAATTGTTGAGACTTATGAAGTCACTTTTGATGAGTCTAGTCCAGGTACTAGACCAGAACCTGCAAGTACACTGTCACAGGTTCAGGGGGAGGATGGTCATATTTTTGAGGATGAAAGTGACGACGACAATGATGAGGTCGACCTAGCTAGTCAGACCACCCAACAACCGTCGGTCAGACCGGCTTATGATGCACGGTCAGACTGGCAGGAGGCACAGTCAGACCGGCAGGGGCCATCCACCTCGGGTTCTGTCAATGCTGATCAAGGTGGTTCTTTAGAAGCTACAACCAATGAGGGTACAGAACGTGAATAACCTTCAGAAGTTGCTGCTCCTTTGCACATTCAACGACGACATTCGTCGGAACAAATAATTGGTAATATAGGTGAGCGGACTACAAGGTCAAAGATAACTACTCGTGATGTATGTGCAAATTCTGCATTAATTGCTTCTTTTGAGCCCAAAGATGTTACTCATGCACTAGCTGATGAATCGTGGATTAACGTCATGCATGAAGAACTTCAAAATTTTGAGAGAAACAAAGTTTGGACTTTAGTTGAACCACCTTCTGGACATAACATTTGTGGAACCAAGTGGGTTTTCAAAAATAAACAAAATAAGGATGGTTTAATTGTTAGAAATAAAGCTAGACTTGTTGCTCAAGGTTTTACTCAGGTGGAGGGTTTGGATTTTGATGAAACTTTTGCTCCTGTTGCTATGATTGAGGCAATTAGACTTTTGTTAGCTTTTTCTGCTTCAAAAGGTTTTAAATTGTATCAAATGGATGTTAAAAGTGCTTTTCTAAATGGCTATATACAGGAGAAAGTTTATGTTAAACAACCATCGGGTTTTGAAAATCCTGATTTTTCCAACCATGTTTTTAAATTGTCCAAAGATTTGTATGGTTTGAAACAAGCACCTAGAGCATGGTACGATAGGCTTAAGAACTTTTTGCTTGCAAAAGGTTTTCATATGGGAAAGATTGACAAAACGCTTTTTGTTCTTAAGCATGGTGAAAATCAACTTTATGTTCAGATTTATGTGGATGATATCATCTTTGGTTGTTCAACTCACACTTTGGTTGTAGAGTTTGCTGAGACTATGCGCAGAGAATTTGAGATGAGCATGATGGGTGAGTTGTCGTACTTTTTGGGATTGCAAATTAAGCAAACACCTCAAGGTATATTTGTGCATCAAACGAAATATACCAATGATCTTTTGAGACGTTTCAAGATGGAGAATTGCAAGCCAATCTCTACGCCAATTGGTTCTACTGCTGTGTTGGATCCTGATGAAGATGGTGAAGCTGTGGATCAAAAGGAATATAAAAGTATGATTGGATCATTGTTGTATTTAACTGCTTCTAGGCCAGACATACAATTTGTTATGTGTTTGTGTGCATGCTTTCAAGCTTTTCCTCGTGCTTCACATCGTCAAGCGGTCAAGCGAATAATGAGGTATTTGAATCATATACTTGAGTTTGGAATTTTATATTCTACTTCATCTTCTATATGCTTAAGTGGTTATTCCGATGTTGATTTTGCGGGTTGTAGAATTGATTGGAAAAGTACTAGTGGAACATGTCATTTTCTTGGTATATCATTAATTGCATGATCTTCTAGGAAACAATCTAGTGTAGCTCAATCGACTGCTGAATCAGAATATGTTGCTGCTGCTAGTTGTTGTTCTTAGATTTTTTGGCTTATTTCGACTTTGAAAGATTATGGACTTGCTTTTGAGAAGGTTCCTCTTTATTGTGACAATACAAGTGCTATTAACACTGCTAAGAATCCTGTACAACACTCACGTACAAAGCACATTGATATTCGATTTCATTTTTTGAGAGATCATGTTGAGATGGAAGATGTTGACTTGAAATTTTTGGATACTAAATTGCAACTTGCGGATATTTCACTAAGCCATTGGATTCGTCTCGCTTTGCTTTTCTTCGTGGAGAGTTGAGAATTATTCATCCTTTTGGCATGGTTTGAGGGGGAGTTTTGTGCCCTTGGTTTTATCAAGCAATATTTGAATGAAGTAAATTGCAAAAGAGAGCTTTGTTGATACCTATAGTATTTTCTTGTGCATGCTAGCAATACTATGAAGGTTTATTTGTCTCTAACATAGCTTGTATGTATTCTAGTCTTTTCATGAGGCTTAGTTTTTATATGTATGTGATATGGTGCATGACACTTTAATTTCATACTTGAATTAATGAAATATGCAATGTTGATACTAGTGCATAGTTTGGAGTGTAAATGCTTATATATGTGCTGTGTTGAATTGTTATTCCTCAAATTGCTTTAAATTGCTCATTGTGCAAGAGAATAAAAAATTATCTATGAGAGAAAAAAGAATACCGAATCCTTGGAAATAGTTTAACGACAAGGACGTATTCGATGTGAGCAAAAATAATGGGTGTCGAATCCTTGAAAACAGTCTTGAAGACAAGGACATACCTGGAATAATTGAGAGAAAAAATATATGAGCAAAACTAGGCTCAAATAAATATAATGAAAATTCATAGCTGTGCTCGGATATGGTTTCTTTGTTTGATTCATGTGTAGATAATTTTTACACCTTGTGAGTATTGCCGGTGATGGATTGAGAGTCAACTTGAAGATAAGGTGACGTCCGGACGGTCAGATATCATGCGGGATACTTCGGCTAAAGATTGATGCACGTTTTTGGTGAAGATTCCATATGGCATACGATGGAGATATTGTGTGCGTATGGGATGCGGAGTTATATTTTGGATGGAGTCCAAAATTGTTACAATTGGAGTTTGTAAAGTTCGTTTCTTGTACGGAAAGGTTTCCTAGTGGATTAGGACTTCTTGTATGAGTTGGATTCGTAGCTTTAGGCTGCCTACCTCATGTATAAATAGAGAGGGAGGGTGTGGCCTCCCGGTATGCGTTTTAGAGAGAGTTGGGTTGCAAGAAAGTTAGGGTTTCAAGTTTTGTCAAAATTTTGAGAGGAGTGTTGTTGTTGCACTTTGTAAACACAGAGAGGAGTAATATATTTTTGATCTACTTTGAGAGTTCTTTGATTTGTGTTTTCTCGGACACGGCGGTCCAACCGGAGGAACACCGGCGGTTAGGCCGGCGACATCTCACCGGTCAGATCGACAGGAGTGCGACGGTCAAGCTGGAGGTATTCAGGCGGTCAGACCGACGTAACAACTTTGGTTAGACCGATCTATATCGAAATTCGAGGGTAACTTTTATTTCCGCTAAAAGTTTGGTTTTGGGGTGTACCAACCATTCACCCCTCCTCTGGTTGGCTTAGTTTTGGGTATTCGATCCTACAGAAAAGATTATCTCAAAGCTGACAAGACATTGCACCACGTCATTTTTTAGGCTGTTAATTTGTCTAGATCGATGACCTTCTGCGAAATTGCGTTCAGGAAAGCACAGAGCTTTGTTATTGTTGTTCGGACATTATCAGCAAGGGTACCCCGAATTATAATTGAAAGCGGCTGTGTCATCAACACGTGGCAGTCACGAGACTTTAGGTTTGTGAACTTCTTCTCTTTCATGTTTATTATTCCCTTTGTATTCAACGAGTATCTAGACAGTACCTTCATGCTATCTAAACATTCAAACACACTTTCCTTCTCTGCCTTGCTTAGAGTGTAGCTGGCTGGACTTAATTAATGGCTTCCTTTCTCCTTTGGTTTTGAATGAAGGTCGTCACGTTGTTTCATATGTTTCAGATCATGGCGTGCTTCAAGTGTATCTTTCGACTTCTCATATACACCTAGGAAGCCCAGCAGGTTAACACAAAGGTTCTTAGTGAGATGCATCATGTCAATTACGTGACGGACCTCTAAGACTTCACAATAAGGTAACTCCATAAAAATAGACTTCTTCTTTTCACATCGTCACATGACCATCTTCACTTGCTATAGGTTGGTTGCCATGTCCCTTTCCAAATACTACTTTTAGATCATTCACCATAGCAAACACAGTTTTTTCGTTATGATGTTTATGCTTAGTACGATGGTCTGCATTCTATTCAAAATATTTGCCTTTCTTTCATATAGGGTGGCTTGAAACAAGAAATCGACGATGACCCATGTACACAACCTTCCTATAATGTTTCAAATATGTATTGTCAGTTTCATCCATACAATGAGTGTAGGCCCTATACCCTTTGTTTGATTGTCCCGATAGTTTGCTAAGTGCAAGCCAATCGATAATGGTTACGAATAGCAACGCTCATAGGTAAAAATTGCTCTTCTGTTTGTCCTCATCCCACACAAGGACACCTTCTTTCTTTCACAGTAGTTGTCGATCTTCAACCAATGATTTTAGGTACACATCAATGCCATTACCAGGTTGCTTTGAGCCTTGAATAATAATCGGCATTATGATGTACTTACGCTTTATGCAGAACCAAGGGGGAAGGTTGTAGATACATAGGGTCACATGCCAAGTGTTATGACCGCTACTCATCTCTCCAAATGGATTCATGCCATCCGTACTACAACCAAACCTTATGTTCCTTGCATCATTTTTGAAGTCATCAAATGTTCTGTCGATGTTTCACCACTACGATCCGTCGACGGGGTGTCTCAATATCCCGTCTTGTTTTCGTTCTTCTACGTGCCAGCACATCATTCTAGCATACAATTTGTTCCTGAACAAACGCCTCAGACGTGGTATTATAGAAAAATACCACATCACCTTAGCATGAACTTTCTTTTTCGAAGGTTGTCCGTCTACACCACCGGGGTTATCTCATCTAATCTTGTATCGTGATGCCTTAAAAAACCGGGCATGCTTGTTGGTTCTCGTATTCCTCACCACGATAGAGGATACAATCGTTCAGACATGCGTGTATCTTCTGGACTTTCAGTCCTAGAAGGCAGACTAGCTTTTTAGCTTCGTACGTTGTTTCGAGCAATTCGTTTTCCTCCGGAAGAATATTTTTTATGAGTTTCAATAACTCACCAAATGTCTTGTCAGTCATACCATTTTTTGCATTCTATTGCAAGAATTCCAGCATGGTACCAACTTTTTATGCTCCTGTTCATAACCTGGGTACAATGACGTTTTGTGGTCCGCTAAAATATGCTCCAATTTCTGGACCTCCTTTTCACTTTCACGGTTTTTCTTTGTGTCACACAACATCTGACCAAAATCATCCCCGCCATCGTTTTCTTCAATAGCTCCATACGCATCGCCTGTTATACTATAAGCAAATACACTATATTGAGCCCAGTCTGGAATGACGTTGTTTTTTCCATCTTCTTCCATTTCAATCACTAACTCTTTGTGCGAGGTCCAATAATTATAGCTAGACATGAATCCCGACTGCAACAAGTGGACATGAAGAGTTCTTGATGTAGAATACTTCTACTTTTTGCATGGACAACATATGAACCCCTTAGGATTATGGGCATTGGCTACACTTAAAAAATAATGCACGTCATCAATAAACTCCTTAGACCATCGGTCCACGATGTACATCCATTGCCGATTCATCTATATCAAATAAACAAATATAAAGGAAGTCCATAAAAGTGAAAATAATTAAATAATCATGTAATAATTTAAAACATCATAATTAAACTCAAAACTAACAGTACACATAGAAAGCCCATACGCGTTCATACACATAGAAATCATATATGAGGAGATTATTGTTGAGCTCACAAATCTCTATGATCATTTCTTTAAAAATTATAACTATACTTTTTCATGTATTATATTTATTTTAAATATGTTTGTAAGTTTCTTAAAAATTCTATAAAGAATTCTTCTTATTTCTAACGATTTTAACGATTTTTAAATGGACTTAATTGAAGCCATGGCTAATTATATATAAACTATAGAAGTTTTAAAATTATAAATATATTTTTCATGTATTATTCTTATTTTAATTATTTTTAAAAGTTTTTAAGTTCTAAACATATTTCTAATATATTCTTCTTATTTCTAACTATTTTAATGATTTTTAGATGAACTTAATTTTCTATTCTTATTTTTTAAAATATGTACTCTTATTTTATCTAAAAATTTATTCTCTCTCCTCTTTTTCCATAGAACTTTTTGAGAGGGAATGGCGTATAAAAATATAGTTAAAAAATCAATTCTTCGGTAGTGTTGGTAAAAAATTTGCAAATATTTAAGAAGATGGTATTATTAAATGTGCTGAACATGACCATAAAATTTTCATCCATCATTAAGCCATCATAGACTAACCTTAATGATTATTAATGATTATTAGTGGTAGAAGTTGAAACAATAATAGTCAACTCAGACAGATATTTAAAACTGATAGATATATTTTAAAACGGAAGGAGTATAAAGTTTGAGGAAAAATAAATTCAAGAACATCGTAAAACGGAGAGTTAGCAGCATTACTTATTACTTTAGCTGTAGCAGGCTGGCTTGACAGTGTAGGCCAAACAAAACTGGCCTTGATACAGGTTAGAATGGCCGACAGGCCGAGAGCCCAGATCAGTATTCGCCTCGCCATCCTTCGGACTGTCCCCGAGTTGATTTCTTGCCAGTTTCCACCTTAACGAAAAGGAGCAGAATAAAATCAAGAACAAATGAAAGACTTAATACATGGAACGTTGCAGCGTTTCACCGCGCATTTCGCCAGAGCATTTTCATGGCGCAGCAACTGAAGCCAAAGAAAGAAAGAAAGAAAGAAAGAAAAACATGATAGGTTTAAGCTAGCAAGAACTGTATGTATATGGACGAATAAGGGGCAACTGAAATTCTGCGATGACACGACGCACTACTACAGAAACTGTTTTTTATGGGCGAAGCCCCCGGTAGGTTTCAAGTGGTCGCGCCTATGAAAACCTGTCCTCAGGGACCAGTTGCATTATCCCGTATGGTTCACTTAAGCGATCGCACGCAATAATATTCGGTGCGGTTCACTTAAACGACCGCATAGGATAGTCTATTTTCTCGTGTGATCCACTTAAGCTGCCTGCATGGGATAATTCATTTTCCCGTGCGGTCTACTTAAGCCGTCCGCATGCGATGATCACCACCGCCTATATAGGTGTGCGCAGGGGCTCTAAAATTTTCTAACTCTCAACGAAATTTTCTAGATCCCGTCATGGCTTCCTCATCGACCCGCCACCTCCACCGCCGAGGGCCTCCACCGCCGCCGGCCTCCATCGCCGTCGGCCTCCACTGCTGCCTCCACCGTCGTCGGCCTCCACGCTGCCTCCATCAACCACGGCCGCCTCATCCACGCCGACCTTCACCGTCGCCTCCACCGACCACGGCCGCCTCCTCCACCGTCGGCCTCCACCGCCGCCTTCTCCGACCGCAGCCGCCTTGTCCTTTGTGGCCGCCTCCTCCTTGTCGACCTCCGCCGGCTCCTCACCAACCGCCCGTCGCCGCCTTCCTCATCGACCCGACCGCCTCCACAGCTGCCGGCCCCATCAACCGCCACCTCCACCGCCGTCGCCGCCGCCGTCACTTTGTTATAAAATTTGTTGTAAAATTATACATATGAAATTTGTTATAAAATTATGATGATGTGAAATTATTTTTGCGTAATTGTGATGTTTGTCGATTTAATTATATCATTCAATAATTATATATATAATATAGAACAGATCTATCTTCCCGTGTGGTCATATTAAGTGGCCCGCACATGATAATAAATCTTTCTGTGCCGGTCTCTTAAGCCGTCCGCACGGGATAATAGATTTTTTCATGTGGTTAGGTCGTCCGCACGAAAAAATTGATTTTCTCATACCTTCACCGCGTGCGGGCTGGCCTTCCGCATGAAAAGATGCATTTCGGTCCATATGGAAAAATCGATTTTGCAGTAGTGGGGGTCGGGTCCTGGGGTCCTGGCCTCAGTGAAGCTGAGGACCCGACCTGTGGCGAGCCGGTAAGCACAAGTCCACCGCTCCCTCTAGAGCCTATACCCTTTTACGGTTCATGGTAGTAGGGTAATATAATTAAAATCCAATCGTTGATTTTGTAGGTATTTGAGATGTTTTACCGATTCTTAAGGTCTGTTTCGTAGGACTCCTGATTTTATGATTATCTGATTCTAGATTTTGACTTTTCTGAATCAGATTCTAAAGAGAATTAGAATCGGTACAATAAAATAATAATTATAACAATACTTTAGATAATTATTGGAAGAAACGGATTTTAGATGATTTTAGAAAGAAACTAAAACTGCTAAATCACTTAAAGTGATGTTTTAAATCAGTTACAATAACTTATTTGAAAGAGATTCTGCTGAATGAGAAGAATTCAACCAAACGAGACCTTATAAAGGACAATTTTAACCACATAATTGTATCTCTTCACACCGTCACTACTCTCCGTGATGTACGCCCCAAGGCGGCGGCGCCTGGTATGATGGTATCGTACGTGGCGTTGCGTATCCACATGCCTCCACCGTCATTCATCTTTGCAGTACATACCAGGGTTTACGTTTTCGCGAAGCGGTCGGCTTTCGCGGCTTTCGCCCGTGCCGGCAAGGAACGAAACGGAAAACGCAGCATAGTTTGAAATTTTTCGGGAGATTTGAAAAATTTTGGAGAATTTTGTTGAAAAAATACATAAAATAGATCTAGATTTTACAAGAATTATGGTATTTTTTACATGAAAATACACATATCTTTGGCCCTCAAAAAATCGTTTTCTGCAATGGGAAAAAGAAAAGGAAAAATTTCACTGTGTGATGTGTATTTTCTACATGAAAATACACGTATCTTTGGCCCTCAAAAAATCATTTTTTGCAATGGGAAAAAGAAAAGGAAAAATTTCACTGTGTGATGTGCACTGTTCATTCGGCCCACTCAAGCCCAAATCGATCCCCATCCATCTAAACCCCAGTTCCCAGGGTTTCTACGCCGCGCAATAGGTTTTCTCCTCACTCCTCAGCGCTGTAGAGCGGCGGCGGCGCCAGATCTGGGTTGTTCGCCGCCGGAGAGGCTCTTTTCGTGCGGCGAGCAACGGATTTCGCGGCGGCGAAGGCGAAAGGCGCGGTATAAGGTACGTACTATTCTTTCGTTGGATGCGCACGGCTTTCGTCGGCATTCGAAGGATTTCGACGGCTTCATACGAATTTCGTATCTATGTGGAACCATTTCGCGCGGTGTAGGCGGCACGGATTTCGCAGGCGGCATAGTCGGCTTTCGAAGGGAAATGGCGAAATCCGCAGCTGTCGAGCATGCATACTGCACGAAAGTGATAAAATTCCACCGTGTATATTATCGTTTATATGATTTTGTGTATTATGCATGTGTGAAATTAAGCAATCCTACGGATTTTACGAACAACAATATGTTAGCTCATAGATTATATTAAATTGTAGGCAATATATTACACATGTTAGCGCTAATGTAAGTTTGATAGTTGATGAATCACTGATGATATGTTTGTTTGTAGGAAATATATTACACATGATAGTTTGATATATGTTACCTCTAATTTTTAATGAATCACTGATGATATGTTATGCGACAAATGTTATGCTTACAAATGTTTGATAGTAAATTCTTAAGATGTTTTACATGTTAATTTGTCAATTGTAGGTTTAAAATGGCAGACCAAGGCATCGTGTGGGAACATGGAACAAGACAAGGTGGTGGTTTCCATTGCAAATATTGTGGTGCTAAGAGGAATGGGGGTGGAGCTACAAGATTTAAGTTCCATTTGGCTCATCATGGAGAAGGAGTGAAATATTGCACCGCCGTTCCACCCGATGTTAGGGATTTCTTTAGGCGGCACCTGGATAGAAAGGAGCAGGCTGCTGATCAACGAAAACTTGAAAAAGCAAGAAAGGAGGATGCAGCTGCGAGAAGATATACTCATTTAACTGGAGATGCTGACGAGGAAGAGCAGATGGAGGCGGCGTTGGCAGCATCGCACCACGAGGCGGAATTCAGAAGGGGTGTAGAAGAAAGAGGTGGTGTGTACGAACATAGAGGTGGAAGTGGAAGTGCAAGTGGGCGATCCGCAACTTCCCCATCAAAAAAACAGTCTTCTAGGGGTGGAAGTGACCCCATCACTGATTTTATGAGGCGATCAACTTCAAGTAGAGAAGTGCCTTCGCAGCGTGTGGGAGATTTTAACATCGCTTCGCCGAGATCAACAGTGCAGCCTAGGATTGACACAAGTTGGTGGTCAAAGAAGGGAAAGTTAGCTAAGGACGCAATTGGAACGGCGTGGGCGAAGTTTTATTACACTGTCGGCATTGCTCCATGGCAAGCGGATAATCCGTACTTTGTCAGTGCCGTTAAGGAAACACAGAAATGGGGTGAGTAAATGTGTCCTACCATTCATTTTTACATTCATTTACTTATTGCACGTGCGATGAAGTAACAAATCATCTATGCAATGCAGGAGAAGGGATCACGTCCCCAACTGGACGTGATATCGATGGTAAGTACCTTGATGCAACTGTGGCAGACGTTCACAAGCAATTTGAAAAGTTCAAGGAGGATTGGCCTACATATGGTGTGACCCTTATGTGCGACTCGTGGACTGGACCTCTTGGAATGGCGGTGATAAATTTTTTGATCTATTGTAATGGCACGATGTTTTTCATAAGTCCGTGGATGCTACGTCATTCAGCCAGGACGCCGTCAACTTACAAACCGTAAGTACTCCATTACATGTACTAATGCTATGTCACAACAATTGACGAGTGCTTACTTTACTATATTTATTGATGTAGGAGATAAGGAAAGTAGTCCGCGACGTTGGGTCGGAGCATATTGTTCAAATTATTACAGACAACGGAGCAAACTACAAGAAGGCCTGCAAATTGGTAAAACAAAAATATCCTCATATTGTTTGGCAACCTTGTGTGGCACACACATTAAATCTTGCATTAAAAGATATTGGAATAATTCATGAGCATAAGGCGGTGCTTGAAAGTGCAAGGAAGATTTGTCGTTGGTTGTATAACCACACTAAACTACATGCTATGATGAAAGAGGCCATTGGTGGAGAGCTTGTACGGTGGAACATCACCCGATTCGGAACGAATTACATGTTCCTCGACAGTTTTCGAAAGAAAAAAAAACCAGTTCATGCAGTGGGTTGCCTCAGCAAGTTTTTTGAATAGTAAATTCGTGTCGACTGAGGAAGGCCGATATGCCCATGGGTGCCTCTCTAGCATGCAGTGGTGGGAAGGTTTGGAGTATGTGGTTGGAGTTGTGCAACCACTATATTCATTGCTTCGATTCGCTGATCAAGATGAAATACCCAACATGAGTGAGTTTTTAATGCGATTTGAAATTTTGAAAGGTGAATGGGAAAGCTTATTTGGAAACGACAAGGCGAAGTACACTTTGTATAGCTCTATTGTCAAGCGACGTCTGCAAGACGTCGCTGAGGACACCCTTATGTGGGCAGGTACGTGATTACAAACATTTTTATTTTTTCGGTTTGAATACAAACTCATATACACTTCCATGTCGATTGCAATATTGCAGCTTCCGCCTTGAGTCCAAGGACACATTATGGATTCGTGACGATGAATCAATGCTTTATTGGCCTACGCAAGGCCTTCGAGTGGATGACTGATACGAATACAGCGGCGTCGGCCTTGTATGAGGTGGAATATTATCGTCGAAAATTGGGTGAATTTAGTAAACCCCTGGCAGAGACGATGGCTTTAGACGGAAGGACATCACCTTGTAAGTACAACGCATCATTACAAACTTTATATGTGTAATGTGTCTTTACTTTGGGTTAACGTGTAACTAACGATACTTTCATTGAGTTGCAGCACAATGGTGGCTAATGTTCGGATCGGATACGCCAAACTTACGGCAGCTTACGCTACGGATTGTTTCCCACTGCTGCTCATCTAGTGGATGCGAATGTAACTGGAGTACGTTCGCACTCATCCATACCAAGGTCCGTAATAGGCTAACTCACAAAAAGTTAAACAAGCTTGTGTACGTGAACTACAACCTCCGGCTGAGGATTAAGCAGGCTGGAGGATACTTAAGACCTGACGACGACGACCCGCTTCAGAAACTTGCGGATCTTTCTTTCTATGAGACTAACAACAACATCAAGGCTGGATGGACGGTGGTAGATCAAATGCGACCCGTGCTTGATGAGGACTCCGACGGAGGTGAGACCCCACTTCCATCTCGGCTTGTGACGGACCAAATATACAAGGATGAATTGAAGAAGGCCACAGGGGATTCTTCCATTCGCAAATGGGCGGATAGGAATGTGGGGGCCACACACCTTGGGAAAAGAAAGACAATGAAGGGTCCTTCAACGAGAAAAGGAAAAAAAATCTAAAACAGTCCTCAGCGACGACTCAACAAAAAGCAGCTCATCGTCAAAGGATGATTCAGACGATGATGAAGGAGATGATGGGGACGATGGAGGCAACGCTGGTGGGCAAGCTGACACTACCGCACCTAGAACAGAACAATCATCTCCACAGGGCGCTGAAACTCCTATGGCTCCGATCCACTTCACAGGTACTAAACAAAATTCAGAATTGTTAATAAATTTATAAGAACACATCATTTCTTTCTAATCGTTCGTGTGTACGACTCAACAGGTGAGACTTACTTCACCCACGCAACTCAAGACACTGATCATGGCCCTTATGAACCTCCGACAGCTCCACGGCACAGTACAATGAGTCATGGGGGCAATATCCGACATACGGTATATGGCCGGATTATCCGTCGCAATCGGGCTACAGGACTACGCTCATCTAGTGTCGACGGTGCTTATCCTACTTACGGCTACCCTAGACCGAGTGCGGCTGACAGTCCTCCTGTCACTTGGGTGTACGAGTGGCAAGAGCCACAGTGGTACGCTCAACTCTACAGCCAGTGGCAAACCACCGCTGCTTGGACTGGACAGACTTGGAATGAGTACAAGGCGGAGTTGCTTCGAACTAATGGCCTCATGGTAATGTCCACCGAAGAATATTCGTCGGCGTGCAGACAATGGAATCAATAGAATGCACATCTACAGAACCTCAGGTATACTCTCTTTTGTTTCTAAACTATAAGTTAATTGCATTGTGAGTATGTGATATCTTCCTATACTATGTTTGTAAATAATGAGGTTATCGCTTTATGAAATGTTGTCTGGGGAATGTATAGTCGTTGTACATCTGTCATATAACCAAATATTAGCAAAGGTCATGCCAAATTTTTCAAAAAAATTCATACTTAGCCAATTTCATTCCGTACTTCTAATTTGTGCCAAAAAATGATATTGCTACTGACATATCTCTATTTATGTGTCGGACTCGGGCGAAATATGTGCGTGCTTAGCCGCTCACTTCTTTGGGCATGAAGACTACAATATCTGATGGCGAAATATGTGGATGCTTACTATCATTTTTATTTCTATGTTATGGGACCTAGTTGCAACTTTGTAACATATGCTAAGACAAATATTTCGTACTCGTTTCGTAATCTAATTATTTCGTGAAGTTGGCCCATCCAAGTTCATTATATCTTCCATTTTCACAAAATGTTTTTATCATTCAAAATATATCTTTATTTTTCTATTTTTACTACACTTTAAACATCACATTAGTTATTCCCCCGTAATTCATACAACCATATCATATCAATATTGTACAGATATACTATAAATATTTTCACACACATATATTAGTGCATATATCAAATTTATGTATTCAATAATTTTAGTATTTATTCCTAATTTTTTTGACAATATTTATACATTTTTCGCGACGGTTTACCAATTTTTCGCACCTTTATTCACGGTTTTCGCGCGAAATTAACGAAATCCGCGGCACAAACGAAATTCTCCAAATTCAAATTTTCGCACTGTTCACTGCCGCCGGCTTTCGCCGGCTTTCGCGAAAGCCGACCAAAATTCGTGGTGCCACAAGGGGGCGGCACGGCATGGCTTGACGAAATCGTAAACCCTGGTACATACTCTACTCCCTGCCATGCCGTCAGGATCGACATCCTCCGCGCTTACCTAGAAACGATTCTTCTCTCTTCTCACATTGTCGGACTGCAGTCGCTCGATCATCTTTTTCCTTGACTACAGCCACTAGGTTAATTTAGTTTTTAATCTGCTAGCGTCCTGGTAATTAATTTTGCAATAATGTATGTTAACTAATTACAGTGGGCTGCTCGAACCGTTAGTAGAGACGTATCCACGAGGTATGTCGGATGGGTCTCGGCATTATGAGTTCACGCGTAAGAGGGCATAATATATATATTTATGTATTTAAAAATTAAAAATATATTAAAAAACTAAAAATGTGTTAAAATACGTAGACTAGTTGGGTCTTACCTAACAAAGTTCGCAAATAATAATTTGCTTAAACTTGAATTGCAGCTGCATAATTATATTGATGACATGATACATGTTGATGTTGATAGTTTTAAAGGTTTAGAAAATATTATTGATCTCTCAATTAAATGTGTGGAAACTTGTTATTAAAAAAAGACACAAAATGTATAATATAGTCTATGAGCTTAATTTGGTATGCTTTTATTTGTGGCAACGATTATTAAAAATAAAATTACGAAATAAGATGGAAGATAGTCTTTTGGATGATTGTCTATTCACTTTCATTGAGATGGATATTTTCTTTTAAGTTGATGAATATGATATAATTAAAACATTTATGTCCCTTCAAAAATATCAAATAAATTAGTGAGAAAAATATTACATTAATTTAGTGCATTAGTTTTATTTAATCTATAAAGTTATCGTGTTACTTAATATATATATATATATATATATATATAATCACGTTGTTAATTTTATAAAATCGAATTTTTTGGCGGTATACCTAAGCTAAAATTGTTGATTCGCCACTTACAAATAGTTTCTGGTTATGGTTACGGTTGTGTTTGAAGTCGAACCAATGATGAATTAGGTTAAGAACCGCATGGAAGCGAAACTGAAATGTGCAGACGGCTAATCTCATCAGAAACAACACACCAAACCTCTCAAGTCTCCAGCGTGCACAAAACGAGATCAAATGGCGATGTTTGGCGAACAGGACGGCGAGGCCTTGATCAGGCACCAATACATGGGCAGGTTGGATCGCCTCGTTTTGCCAGCAGCGGCCGCAGCGTCCATTGAATCCGATCCAATATTCTCTTTCCTTCATTTTATCTGTTTGAGAATGGTCATCTAATATGCGGAAATTACTCTTCTGCCATAATTTCTTTTAAATTTTGCCCTTCCACACGTATATTGCCATGGTTAGTAGAATAGATCGGACCCGACGGACGACCCATATTCATCCAAAGATACATTAAACTATTATTATCATTGGGATGGGGGAGATTTTGAGAATTCGTAGTGGATCTTGATTTTTCTTTTTCTTTTTTTAAGTTCTATACACAAAACAACTGCAGGACTTCAGACCTAGGAGGACTTCAGACCTAGGAGGATCACTTGTGGCAAGATGAAAGGGCCTGAATGTGCGATGACTAATATCTCATCTTGGAAGTTGGGGAGCTCTTCTAATATGCCAAGTTAATCAGGTGAGTTGCAGAGCTGCAGTGCCACTGATGGTACACGAGCATTTGTTTGTTAACCAAATACTATTGCCCTATGTTTTAGTTCCTTACTTTCTTTTGTTGAAACGAATTGTGGTTGCGCAACTTAGTTGCGCTAAAGTCAATTTGGTATAAGATGCTAATTTTTGTAGGATTATGATTCACATTATTTGAGCCTTGGTACTGAAATAGTGAAATCGGGGGTTGGGCAAATTTTGGTCGCTGCTAAACATTCTAATGTTCCCAGTTAGGCAAGAAATCACATGTTATCTGTACTAGTGCAAGATGTGTTTGACAATGCTGATGACAGGCGGTTCTTGTTATTGTGTTTGTCTGTAACAGTGTTCTAAAGTGATGAAATGCGGATGAAATGAAATGGATGATCTACTTAACATGATAAATTAATATTTTGAGAAATAAGCTTTAAAAATAGCTTAGGATAAATGGTCTAACCAATGCAGTGGAAGAAAGTCCTTTAAGAAATCGTATTTTCATAAGTGTGGAGTAACTAATACGGGGGATTATTGCCGATCAGCACTACCTAACACTGCCTAGAACAGATAGCATCTAGTGGTCATCCTGAACAATATAATAAAATGTATGAAGAAAGGGATCTTTGCCCGACCGGGGAACATCTTAGAGGAAATCTTTGGGACCTTTCTTTTGGCAAGATCTCAGTGTTACTGTTTGCTTGCTCACGTGGATATATACGTCAGTTAACTCATGGATTGTATAGCCAGTTTAAAACGGTTACATATATAATTAGCTAAGCTTCCTAAGAAGCAGAAATTTGGCTTATATGCTGATGAAAGACAGCTGCCTCCTTAGCTTCCATTGCGTCTGGTGCACCTTCCCTTTGTCTTCTCCACTAATTGTCTCATCAATAAGATCCTTAAAGATGGATTTTTCAATGGCCAAAACGATTCCTTGCCGTTCACTATCGGAACTGTTCCACTCTTTCATGCCTTGCATTGCATCGTCTGCTAGCCTGCTATCTTCTTCTTCAGAGTACCTTATCATCGAGGACACAGACTGGATCCTATCAATCTCTGCACACAAGTCCTTGAAAAGTTGCCACCCACTTAACTTCTTTGACTGAAAGAACTGCACTGATGAATTCACAGTGTGGTTGGCATCCATTTGCTGGGCGAGGAGCTCATTTGCAAGATCAAATATGAGCCTACGGTGAAGCTTTTCTTTTTCTGGTTTTGCTTGTTCAAGGATGAGGAAAAGCTCTGGATTAATCGGGTAGCTTGATGATCGTAGCTGATGAGGCATCATTTGAAAATTTAGTTTGTTGTGTAGGAGCCCTGATGCTGAAAGTATCTCATAGAGGTACCGGTGATCTTTATTGGCAGCAACCGATGAAAAAGTGTCGTCGGTTTTCAGAGCTTCCTCACTCAACATTTGCAGGAGCTCGAGCTTTTGGATGAGGGCTTTCATGTTTTCGGCCTTTATCTGGTTGCCCTCGTTGCTTGTCTTTGAAGGTGGTGTATCAGGGAGGCTTGTTGGGTTCCAACTCTCATCTGAAGTATGCGTCTCGCCGTCTGAACAAGTGAAAAAAAAGAGGAAAAGATAAGTTGATAATTCTTGTCTATCTGACTCATCTATAAAAATCAAAATAATTGGTGAGCTCATCCTACATAACTATGTCTGCACATTAACAAACATACTATCATGTTCATTCGTGGCAAGTGCAACATGTGGGGTTCCTTGTAGATGTTAGGTGCAGACATGAACAACAGCAGGCAGCTAAGGAATTGTACTCTCTAACTGTTTGGCACAAGCAAACACTTGCATGTGTATCTGCAACTGTCAATTTACTGTGATCCTTCCGATCTGAAAGGACCACAAGCTATACTTGGTGCATTGGTTACTGGTTGCCTGTCACTATGATTGGTGGATGTGCTTACAGCTAAGTATGCTTGTCCTGTGCCTAACAGTTTGGGCTTCCTGAGCTGATTGAAACAAAGTTACAGACAGTATAAAAACTAACTCATAGTAGTAAAAAGTATGCAGAAGAATAGCTTGCCAGACCAAGTCCTCACCTTTGAAGGAATCTGAGATTCTCTTCAGAGAAGGCGACGACCCTTCATGACAGAATGTTGCATCAAGAACTGACACAGGACTTGGGATGTTCTCCTGTGGATGGATCTTCTTCTTGTCTGCAGGTACAATTGTAGGCATTTCCTGGGGAAAAAAGTTTTGTCAATCAGTTGTTAGTGCCAAATAATGTTTACATAACAGTAAGCTCTTTATAGGTGGTACTATAGTTAATTTTCTGTACCTCACGATTTGGTGTTGAAGCTATTTTGTTTTGATGGATATATGGTGAGTTGGAATTCAGAGGATTCGGATGATCAATGACACCCACATCGATCTGCTTTGCCAAACTGATTTTAATTTCAGGAATGTGCAACACATTATCGTCGTCAGAGATACTCTTTGCTTGCGAGTGCCTTGATCTTAGCCTGCCTCTTGGGGACACTGTTTCTTTAGATTTCTTGCCTGGTGATGTTGGCAAAACCGGTGGACGAGACCTCCTTTCAGAGTCTGCCTTCTTCTGTGCCAGCCTGGGGCTCAATGAGCTGGAAAGCCTTGGTGATCTTGCAGAATTTACAGGTTCCTCGCCACTGCAATGAGCGTTTTCATTTGGAGTATGATTTCTCTTGCTATCGCTGCTGTCATTCTTCCTGGTGAAAGATGCCTCTTCATGCCGTAGCCTTCTTATGCCTTTTGGCCTTGAAAGGGGAGCAACCAAAGTACGTGAAGCATCAGGTTTCGTGATGCATCTTGCTGGTTTCATGATCACAATTGGAGACTGGAATTTTTCAGAATCAATGATTTGTTCAGAGGTTTCCTTCTGAATAGCTGTTAATTCAGGATTGGTGCCGCTCTGGCTTGGGCTATCCTTTTTGTGCAGCGTGCTTAGTATCCTGAGAGCCCTCAGTTCCTTGTTGCATTCTGACAGCTCTAGACCCCTGAGTCTTGTCTGTATGTCAGCATAGATGGATGCGCTTCTTGGCTTCACTTCAGCCGCATGTCCTGTTACTGCTCTCTCATTCTGCCTCCAGGGAGCTGCTTCTGGGAGAATTCTTGGAGAAGGATTGGTTTTCAGTACTGGAGAGTTGTTCTTCTGCACCGGGACTCTATGATCTTGGCTCTTGCTCCTGTGGCAATGTGACGGCCGATCATTTTGCGTGCCATAGACTGGTCCAGGTGACCTTGCCGGCTCATGGATGCCAGGAGTTCCTTCCAACCCCATGAGCTTGGCAACGACACTGCTGGCCCGCTGATGGCTTGGCGATTCTTGGTGCTTCAGGACATCCAGGAGGTTGTCATCACTTCTACTGTAGCCAGAGTTCTTCACACGTGAACGTGGATTCATGGACTCCTTTCTGCTGTCCAAGGACAGCCTGGGAAGCTCCTTGAGCTTTGCTGAAGGCTTCTTGCTGTCTTGCGCTTCGACCGACCTCAGGAGTTGCCGATCGTCGCACGAGAAGCGTGGTGGCCTGCTGGATTCATCAACATATCCGGCAACTCCGGTGCTCCTGTCGATCCCAATCACGTAAGTTCCATCGGTTGATTTGGAGATCAGCAACGGCCTTGGTGAGTCCTTGTGTAATCCTTTCCTGGACTCCTTCGTCGATGTCTTGATGGCCAGACCATGGGTTTCCCGGTTGATGGACTCCTTGACAATGTCTCTGAAGCCAGTGTGTGGGTCTTTGGCTTTGGCCTCCGCCTTGGAACATTTCACACTCTTTGTCTGTGAGCTTCTCGGTGGCTTCCCCACAAAGCGCTCTTCGTTGATGTAGGAGAGCTCTTGTTGTACTGGTCTGTTGATGTCTGTGGACGAGAACGAAGAGCACGACGAGGAAGAAGAAGATGCCCGCGATGATTCCATGGAGAGGCTACTGTTCTCGGTCATACTTTTGCTGAAGGTTTTGTCCTACACAAGTATTATGTTTTTGAGTCAAAACCAGTCTGCTTGAGGCAGGTGAACCGCAGTACTTGGGGATGTATTTATCATGCACAGTACAGCAGGAAATTACCAGAGTGATGTTTGAAGCAACTGGGTTTTGAATCGAGGCATTGCTGTCGCTGTTTGGCAAAACATGGCCTGAAGAAAGTATTCAGGAAACCATTATTAATATGAACTGTGGTTGGGTATAAACCAAAAGAAAAATTACCTCAGTTAATTTTGTATATCTAATTTGATCGAGGAAAGGAAAAGAGAAATTGCATCAAGATACCTGAAATTTTAAAGTTGGATTTGCTTGCTCAAGAAAATATCACCGAAATCCATTGATTTGTTTCAGAGAAAGAATACTAAATATCTGAATAGTGAAAGCTCTTCACTTACTACTATGTCATTTTTACTTGACTGATTATTCACTGTGTAATTGCCCATTACTACAACTCATATGTGCTACAGCTACATTCCTGCAACTTCTGAACTTGTGTCAGTTTCTTGTCCATGTACCTCCCTAGAAAATTTCCCTGTTCTTACTTGGCGGTACTACTTTCTAAATGAAACAATTTTTTAATCCTGTTCTAGTTTAGCATCTACTGTCAGTAACACTGTTCATATCTCCACAGGACAGTTAGTATTCAGTTTTGTCCTGTGACAAACTTGGCAGGGACTTCTTGCGGCAAAAGAGAAAAAAAAGAAGAGCCACAAGAAGAGCACGCTGCAGAAGAGTACAGAGAAGAAGAATTGGTATGGTACCTGGTGGAGGCGTGCCTCGGGCTCCGTGGCCGCCGCCGCTGCCGCCGCGTTGACGCGCGGTGAGGAGGCGGCGGCGGTCGAAGATCTGGAACATGCCGGCCATGCAGCCCATCTGCCGGTCGAAGTCTGACGCCTCCTGCGCGAACGCCTGCATCATCCGGGACGGCATTTCCTTGCCCCAGCTAAGCTCTCGGCTCTTGCTGAAGACAACCCCCAAGAACGGAGACGAACGAGGCCTCACTCCATGGCAGCACAGCACAGCACAGCACTAAGCAGAATGAACCAACCAGGCTAGCTCTAGCAGCAAGAAGACCCCAACAACCAAAGAGAGAAAGCAAGCACGTAGATCCAGGATTTACACAGAGCTTTCCTTTTTATCTTTCTTTCTCCTGTTATATCATCTCACGCTATCATCTACTTCTCTCTGTTTGAGTTTGACAGGTTCAGTTCATAGGAATGTTGCTCTCATGGGCTCATGGCTATGTCAAGAGGAGGAGGGAGAGGCAGCTTCTTGATTTAAGAAAGAGAGAAGATGTGTGCAATGGCGTTGCAGCAACGACGACTGGTATGGCTGGTCCTACGGCGAAGGAGGCCACAGCCACAGCCACAGACACAGACACAGACACAGCAATGAGCAAATACAATACTGTGCAAGGCACATGTGGGCTGATCATTGTGGGCATGGGCATGTGATGCCTGTCAGGCTTTTGCACCGTCGTCGTCGTCATCGCCCGTCAGATCAGATTCAGCCTAGATCGATCAGAGCCTGCCACTGCCAGTGTTAAGGAAGGAATGCAGACCTGTCCCCGGGCCCCCCCATCCCGACCCCGGCATGACCATAGGTGAGAATGATTAAACCTTAGTTATCCTATTCCTTAGCATTGATGGAGTAGGAAAAAAAATGATCGTAACTTTGTTTGGTTTCATAAATTAGATCATGAATTCATGATCGAAATAAGTTGTCAGAGTTACATTCTGAAGATTGTATTGACGTCCGAAACGGCGTGGAAAGTATTACTAATCTGTAACCCGAATAAATATAGATTGGTTCTAATATCTAAGCATTGTCATGTGCAGAACAACTACGAGCCGGGCCGCGTGCTAGAGCGGTTGGTCAATCTGGTGGTTAGCCATTCAATCTTGCTTGAAGAAAAGGGGAAGATTGGAGAGGAAGATTCAGATACATATCCCTGGTTCCAGAGCGGCGCGCGTGGCAGAGAGCATGTGCTGGTTCTATATATGATACTTGCTTCTGGACGTGGATCACGTTGGCAGCAATCCACCCTTCCACTGGGAACTGTTTCTTTTAGCTGCGGTCAGAACGGCCGGGCCGTGCCAAATGTTGAGACTTCAACGGCCTCCACACCAAACGCTGATTGGTACTCCCGTTTTGGCCGCTCTATGTGTTATTGACATGTGGAGTGGATTTTTTAATGTTACAGGTATCAGTGGGTAACAGTAACCGATCTAAAAGCAGGCTTTGCCTTGGACTAACTAATACAAAATTAAAATTAAAATAATTTGTCCTGAGCTAACTAGAGCTAACTAATACATGACTAAAATAATTTGTTATATGTAGAATAATAAAACTATATAAAAAAGACTTAAGCGATAAAAATTGCTAAATTATATTCTTTTTAGAAAGATTATTGGGTCACAAACATATTCAAGAGACCTTGTTTCGGATTGTATCACAGTTAGTTTGAGACGTAGATCCGTTCCTGAGCGGTGGCGATGGCTCATTTTGATCGAGATGATGGCGAAAAAAAATTGGGTAGATTTGCTTGAACGATGGTGAAAGTATGTGCGTCTGGGCCCTCGCATGTTTGCGGATGCAGGAGCTGCAAACAGAAGGTGGCACTGTTTTTCGGATGAGTTGTAAGCGCTGCACTTGAGCAATTTGATGGGTGAGCTGTGTTAGCAACTTGATCAACGTGCAGTTCAGGCATCTGTTGCAAGAGCAATTTGATCAGTGTAGGCCACGAGGTTAATTCATTCTGCACTTAATATCTCTCTCTCTCTGTGGACTGTAATGTAACCACTGTTCAGTCATCCGTTTACTGTAGATCCCGTACAACTCACTCATTGTGTTAAGCCTATAAATTCCACCGCGTTTGCCACCTCAATTTGAGGCGCCATGTGTAATGTAGCTAGCCTAATTATACAGCTGGGTCCTTGACTCAATTTGTAAATGGCTGCCAAACAATCCGATCTCAGCTGGTCTATCAGATGAGGTCCATCAGATTCCTCTTGTAGCCTAGGTGGACCAAAGAGCTACAGTTTACTCCTCTTTTCACATTCATCCACACATGCATCATGCTCTGACACTGCTGCATGACCCTAACTCCTGGAACTCTGCAAAGTGTATCAAAACTGACATCAGATCAGATCAACCTATCTCAACATGTGACCTTGCTGTTGACAGCCAGCCTCTTCTTTTCTTTCTCTTTTGCACAGTACAATTTTCACACAAGATATCTAGCATATGCAAATTCGGAAGTCCACCCTCCTTCTACAAACTTATTGCCGTGAAGCAGTAAGCACATCCCAAAACGGTGGCGAAAATTCCTCACATTTCGATAAAAATGATGCCGTTTCCGATTCTAGCCGTATATATCATTTGATTTTTCTAATTTTATGTTAGCATTGTATTAATGTCGTCACTAAATAGTTAAATCGATAAATATGAAAAAAAATTCAAGATCGATCAAGAAACCGTTTTCACGGATATGATATCGTTTTTGACATTTCATCCTTACATCTCACAAAATATATATACATCCTTCAAAGTAGTAAAACACGTCTCAGAGACCATAGTCAGTAGATTGGAATTACTCGTAATAGATCAGTAACATCATAATTTCATGGGTTTATGTAATTGTAGTGTAGTAGCAGTGAAAAGACTGGCAGCAGCGAGAGCATGATAGTTGAAACTTGGAGGGAAGCAGGGGATGCAGGATAAACTGGGAAGTGATGAAGGCAGCTACTGGATCAGAGCATTCCTGCTGGTTCCTTCTCAAGAAGCTGCAAAAAGGGGACCAAGCAAAAGACACAGCGATAAATGGATAGCAATTTGTGTGTTTTGGGGGTAGCTAGTTGTACTCCAGGGACCAGTGTAAGCAGATATGGAGGCATGGATGTTGTTAGGTGGGTTATACTACTACACACTGATGGATTTCTGGATGGATTGCTGCTGGTGCTAGCTGTATTTTCTTGGACCCCTTTGCTCTGGTGGTGGTCATAAGTTGGATTTGCATTGATTAATTAGTGGACGCCTTTTATGTTTCGATAGCCTGTTTGTGCTTTGTCCGCCTCAATTGATTAGGATTCCTGGATCTGACACTCCAAACAATACCATAGTAGCTCTATGCTATATCAATTTATAACTCTTCCGTTCAAGATAAATTTATTTTTAATTCCTCCTATTTATTTTAAATAAAGTAAGTGTCGATGGGTATGTCGGCAGTCGTCCGAGGGGTGCCAGGGAGGTAAGTGAGTGGTCGGAAATACGCCTCCTCTAACCTGGTGATTGACTCGAGTCATTAAGATGAGCCAAAGAACAAGAGTCATTAATATGCCCTACGTCCAGTGTTATTTGTTGGGATGAATGATGAACAAGGTTTATAAGTGTGAGTTTTTGGGACTTAGAGCAAGCTGGCCAAGAACAAGCAAAGAGCTGGGAATGAGATGAACTCGGATGCTTCGGACCCCCAACCCATCCTGCCCTCCCTTTTATAGCGCTCAAGGAGGGCAGTTACAAGGGACTTGAGGACCAAGAAAACTAAGCCTAAAGATCTAAAAAAGATGTGTACAAACAACATCTGAAAAAGGTACATGGAGATGCCCTTTGGGCCCTACGCGCCGTGGGTGTCTTGTGCCTTATCCTGCCTTGGGATCCTTTTTCTGCAGATACCACTTGTACTGTGCTGTCAGGTAACATCATTCCTTATCGGGTTGTCCCCTCCTCGCCTCCTTGAAAGCCAAGTCTTGTCCCGAGGAGGCCGAAAGTCGGGTCGAGGAGTCAAGGTCGAGAAAGGAGTGCCGAGATTGGACTGGGGGAGGTCGGGGATGACCGACCCTGAGGAGAGGTCGGGCTCCCGACCATATCCCAAAGACTTTGCAGTCGACTTCAGCTTGAGTTCAACTCTGGTCCGAGGGCTACCCCGGGGTGACACCCCCATAGGAGCCCCCGAGCCTAAGGAGGAATGAGACATCCATGCTTAGGATCTAAGGTCCTCTTCATCATCTTTAGTGGGTTCCCAAAGCATTGCAGTAGGGCTTCAGCAGGTTCCAGAATCTTGCAGCTTGAGCTTCAGCACGTGCACCGCCTAGACGTACCTGTCAGGTGTAGCCCCTGAGCCTAGGGTCGAATGGTACATCCAAGCCTAGGATCCAGTTTGTGGGATTACTTTTTATTTTTCTTCTTCGATCTGACCATACCTCGGGGTCCTGTAATGATTATTGTGTTCAATGGGTCTGCTGCCCGGAAGCTCATTGTAATTCCAACTCCGATCGAGGGATGGCCCGAAAGTCATCGCCCAAGTCGAAAAAGCCACGGCTCGGAGGCCAGTGGTAGTCGGCGAGTTGGTTAGAACTACTGCCCGGAGGCTTATGGTAGTTTTGACCCTCGACCGGGGGTGGCCTGGAAGCCATCGCCCGAGTCGGCAAAGCCACAACCCAGAGGCCAGTGGTGGTCGGCGAGGTGATCGGGACTACCGCCCGAAGGCCTATGGTAATCCCGACCCCGACGGGGGGTGGCCCGGAAGCCATCGCCCAAGTCGGTAAAGCCACGGCCCGGAGGCCAGTGGTAGTCGGCGGGGTGATCGGGACTACCGTCCGGAGGCCTATGGTAATCCCAACCCCGATCGACGGGTGGCCTAGAGGCTAGGTATCGAGTCGTTTGGGTTGTAACCCAAACAACTAATGATAGTCGATGAAATCGAAAGGCGGCCCTTTGACAATCTCAGGCAGAGTGCCAATCACATCACATTAAGGGCGTGAGAACCGACACTGCGCAGTGGCTAGTCAAATTCCTGGTTTTCCACTCTTTCCCAGGCGACAGGCAGGGTTGGTGGTTTAAGATGGAAGCGGTTTCCGAAACATGCGGCGGATGCCGTGAGCTATTCCACATAACCGATGGCTCTGATTTACTCCAAAGGTGACGTGGCACGCCGGGGAGATGGATGGCGAGGGCGCTTCGGATTCCCCGCGTCCGTCATTGATAGCGTTGTGCGCGTTTTCCAAGAATGATGCCACCAAGCCCATCATTGTCCCCTTTTAAGCCCAGTCATTCTCACTTCCTTCCATCTTACACCGCACTTTCGCCAAGGGAGGAAACTTCAAGGCTCGCGCCCTCCTTGCTCTTCTGCTGTCTCAAAACTTTCTAAAACTTATGGAGTCCTCTCTAAGTTCCTCAGAGAGCGGGAGCTGGAGCGACAACCCCGATCGTCGTCAATCGGTAAAGTCCTGAATCTCAGCCTTGGTCAAATGCTTTCTCTCTTTTCTTGTCTTTTCTGTTTTTTTGCTGAAGCCTCACCTGCCAGGTGTTGATGCCATGGCAGGGAGTTGGAACCCGCATCGTGCTGTGCAACTGGACGTTGCGGAGATCTGCCTCTTCGTTGTGATGACCGATCCGAGGGGGAAACAGACAGATTCCCTTGAGGTGGGGCCAAGTTCATGCGGGGTGCTGGGGACGCGGGAATTGGAACTAGCCAGGAAGATACAACGTCGGGGTGCTGTGAGGTTCATAGCCTCCACCAGGTGGGTTCCAGCATTTTGTTGCATTTTTCACTTTATTGATGCTGATCAAAACTGTCTGGAGTCTTTGATAGGGAGCTGTTAACGCCATAATTTGGTAAGCCCCTGAGCCCGAATCGGCTAAGGTGTCCATCGGCTGATACCGAATCGGACAAGGCAAGCCGATGTAGCCGATTCTGGTACGACAACATTGGAGACACCGTCGGATCAAGATGATGTGCTTCATGAGGATTTCCATATAAGGATAGAGTCCTAAAAAGGCAATTGTATCTATTAATTAGAAAGAGTTTGTTAGTTTCCTATTTTATCTTTAGGAAAGTGTATTACTGTCCAATAAGGGCTTGGTTTGTTTCCTTTTTATCTTTAGGAAAGTTCGGATTATAATCTGTTATGATCTTTGTTAGCCTGTGGGTATAAATATGTAAGCCCGGGGTTCATGTATGATATCTCTCGATCAATACAATTCGACGCATCGCCACCCTTTACCTTTTCTATTTTATTCATCACCCGGCGTGATTTGGCACCTGACGCAGGGCTGCATCGGCCTCAATCTCCGGCGAAGGGGTATGTCCAATGTTCTGCCGACCCAGATAATTGTATTGGTTACGTCAGCGTTGTCCAAGGCTGCATCAGTACATTCGACCTCTTGGATTATTCCGGTTTGGTTAACATGTTTGCCTGCCTATTTATCATATGCATCTATTAATCTAGTCCTGGTATTTCAATTTAGTTCTATTGGTTGTCTCTCACTTTAGGGTTTCTACTGATACCGGCTAAATTGTTTACTATATTAGATTAGTTTAGGCATCTACCACCCTGAAAATCAGTCAAAGGCTTGATTATCTAGATATTATATTTCTTTTCATACTTAGTGTTGCATCAATTCAGATTGACCTACTAAGTCATGATTAGAACCATAATCTCTAGCATGTCTGTTGGTAGCCACTAAGGGTTTCATCGGGGATTCAGCCGATGAGTTATTTGGATATCGCATCAACTTGCAAGGAATGTACACAAGTTGGATCTAGCCTATTGCAGCAGAGGCTTCATTGGATATTTAATTATTTGGATTCAATGACATCAGAATTCCAGCCGATGTGTGTTTTAATCTTTAAATCAGTATCTATTTTATCATGTGATTGCGTTGTGCCATATTACATTGTTATATCATCATGTTATCATTAGCCGATCACCTTTACATAGATGTTTGCTCAGCGTACAACCAATGGATTGAAACCCTAGCTACATCGGCTGGCGTTAGTATCGGCTGGGATTGCGTCATCGGCTGATTGGCCGACAACTATATTGGTTATTGACCTATTGGCTGATATGCTTTACTTCTGGCTGCTTTGTATATCTTGTCAGTAGTAGGATCAAACTGACTGGCATGCCCATGGTTCATCGATTCTAGGACCTGCACTAGAGCTAAGTAGATCTCCCAGGCCGACGTGTTAATTTTTCTCGTCAACAGGAGCCGTCAGACATTGACCCTCGCATTGAAGGGTCGTCCTCAAAGCCATTGTTGAGGAGCTTGCGGCTCATCGTCGGCACTCCGAGGATCTCCTCCAGGACCTAGTTGCCGTGCTCGACGACGCTGAGTCGAGGGCGAGGGCGTCCGAGGCGGCTAAAGCCAATGCGGAGAGGAAGCTGGAGGCCGCCGAGGCGGCGAGGGATGAAGCATTGGCCGGGATGGCCATAGACAAGTCCACGCGGGCAGAAGCCGTTTGTGAGTTCCATTCTTTATTTCCTTCCACTTTTGGTTATGGCCTATGTTCTTGACCGACCCCTTCTTTTTTTTGAATAGGCCAACTTGCGACCCTCCACCGTCATATGGGCGGACTGCAGGCTCGCGTTCAGACGGCCGAGGGGCGCTGGGCAATCTACGCGGACGGAGTCTGGGCGCTCCTCATCAAGATGGACCCAGAGTCATCATCGACCGTGCCGACCAACAACGTGCTCCTGGCGCATCTCCAGAGCGACGGGGAGCTTCTCCAGGCCTACGTCCGGGGCATGGCGAAGACAACGGCAGCATATGTCCTTGGGGTGGTGCAGAAACTGTACCCCCGAGCAGAGGTCGAGGTGGTCGCCGAAGGGTGGCCTGCTGACGTCGCCGAGTCCGATGTTGAGGGCATCTACGCCTCCGTGGAGCCAACAACGGAGAATATCGTCGCCAACAATGACATGTAAATTAGGGGGACCTCGGGCCCTATGTATGATCATCACCCTGTTTGCATGGGAAAAAACTTTACCAGTTCTTTTGAATGCCATGCTCAATTCACGAAATGTCCGATATGTGTGTTGTTGTTTTTTTGGACACCTAACTTTCTGCTATATGACAGACCATGCTGAGCGACCTTGTCCTTCAACAGTTCGAATCTGGAGGGCTCTTTGTCAAGCTTGGGCAAAGTTACCACTTCGGGTAGTTTGCACCGAGCGACCCCGGTCGTCAATAGATCGAAAATCGGAAGGCTTCCGGTCAAGCACGAGCATGTCTGACACTCAGAGTAAACCACACTGAATGATCTTGGCCATCAACAGACCAAGTCCGGAGGGCTACCGATCAAGCTCAAGCGGGTTTGCCTCCTCCATAGCGGGTCGGTACGCGAAGAGACAGCCTTCTATTCACCTCATGACCAGCCTCCGATGCCGAGTGGCTTAGGGCCTCAACAGACAGATCTGGAGTACACCCCAGCCTAACCCGGACCGACTCAGCCGTGTACAGGGTGAATAGGTGGACGGGGGAAGATCGGCGATCACTTGCTACCTGTATAACTCTCATGGCCAACTGGCTAAAGCCTACGGGACGGGTCCCGGGGGCATTCAGTCGAGCAAGGTCACTTAGTTGTGTACGCCGCGAGTGAGCGCGAGGTCGATGACCAACTAATCTCTGTGTGTCTGACCCTCGAAGTAGAGCAGCTTGAGCCATCGACAGACCTTTGTCCGAGTGACTGCAAGTCAAGCTCCTAGATTCTTAGTCCTATACACAGGACATAGTTGTTAAGAGCCCCGAGCTCATTTGCCTGGCACTTGAACGAAACACGACTAGTCCTGACCCTAGCTTGCCTTGGGTAGGGGACAGGCGCCTATCCCAAGGGACGTCAGGTTGAGCCGTCATGTTCAATCGAAGTGGGCAAAGAATGAGTCCCCGAGCAGCTCGAGCTCAGCTAGCGGACTCCTCTTCTCATGTACCGTCAGCTTACAAGCTGGGGCCGCATTGCTCAGGGCTCAGGGCTCACCGGGGGTCAGAAGGTGAGCGTCCTACAAAAAGATCAAGCGATAATAGAAATTACACTATTTAAAGGGATTAAGGACCGGGTACTTAGCTGTTCAAGCGTAGAATCAGCACAGGTGCTTGATGTTCCATGAGTTCGGCACTTCCTGTCCATCTTCGCGAATCAGCCTGTAGGAGCCCGGATGTGTGATGGCAAAAACGATGAAGGGGCCTTCCCAAGGGGCCGATAGCTTGTTCATGCCGGCCGAGGACTGCGGAGCACGTGATTGCCGACCTTGAAGGACCTTCCACAGACGTTCCTATCATGGTATCGGCGAAGGGCCTGCTAGTATTGGTCCATCTGGATTGTCGCAGCCATCCGTGCTTCCTCGAGGCTGTCAATGTCCTCGGCCCACGTCTGTTCGGCCATGCCTTCATCGTAGAGGCGAATCCTCGGGGATTCATGGAGCATGTCGACCGACAGGATTGCCTTCGAACCATAAACAAGGAAGAATGGGGTCCATCCCATGGCTCGGCTCGGCTGATTGTGGAGTCCCCAGAGCACGGCGGGGATCTCGCGCAACCAATGACCCCTGTACTTCTGGAGTGGCTCAAAGATTCGAGCCTTTAGACCCTGCATAATCATGCGTTGTCACGTTTGCATTGCCCATTCGCCCGAGGGTGCGCCACCGAAGCATACTTGACCTCGATGCACTTGTCCTCACAGAACTCCCAAAAGTCGTTCCCGGTAAACTACCTGCCGAAATCGGTGATAATCTCCCTCGGGACGCCGGAATGGTATGTAATTCCCTCAATGAATTCAACTGCTTTCTTTGCGGTGTAGGTCTTCAAGGGCATTACCTCCATCCATTTCGTGAACTTGTCGATTGCGACAAAAAGACGATCATAGCCCTGCTGTGCCTTCGGGAATGGGCCGACCATTTCTAGCCCCCAGCACGCAAACAGCCATGATGGCGGGATCGTTTGGAGAGCCTGAGCTAAAAGATGATGCTGTTTGGTGAAGAATTGGCATCTCGGGCAGCGTCACACTAACTCTTTGGCATCCTCATTGGAAGTCGGCCAATAAAAACCCAAACGAAAAACCTTGCCGACCAGCGTCCTAGCGCCCGCGTGGTTGCCGCAAATACCTGAATGAATTTCATCGAGGACTGAACCCCCACGGTCCCGGAGGACACACAATAGGAGTACTCGGGTCGAGGCCATGTGTTTGTACAACTCGGAGCCAACCACAACGTACTGCTTACTGCGTCGGGTGATGCGCTCGGCCATGGCCTTGTCGGGTGGTAGCGCCTTGGTGGTGATGTAGTCAATGAGCTCTCAACGCCAGTCATCCGTGGTGCCGGAGATGGCCAGCACTGAGTTGGCCGGCGGAAGAGGAGTCGGCTCGCTCGACTCTGAGTCCTTGATCGACGGCTTGTGCAGCTCATGAATGAAAACCCCCTACGGAACAATTGCGCGAGACGACCCGAACTTGGCCAATTGGTCGGCTGCCATATTGGCATCACGGAGGATGTGATGGAACTCGAGACCGCTAAACTCGCCCTCGAGCTTCCGAACCTCGGCATAATACACGTCCATTTTCTCGCTCGAACAGGCCCAGTCCTTGTTGACCTGGCTAATCACTAACTTCGAATCACCATACACCATGAGGCACTCGACGCTGATGGATTTGGCGATTCAGAGACCATGGAGTAAAGCTTCATATTCTGTAGCGTTATTTGACGCTGTAAAGAGCAACGGGAGAACGTACTTGATATGCTCATCCTTTGGGGAGATCAAAAGTATGCCTGCTCCAGCGTCGTCGATGCTGAGGGAGCCGTCGAAATACATGGTCTAGGTCGGCCGAATCTCGAAGGTTGGCGGGAGCTGGATTTCCATCCATTCAGCCACAAAGTCGGGGAGGACTTGGGATTTGATGCCGTTGCGCGGCTTGTAGTCGATGGAGAACTCGCCCATCTCCAAGGCCCACTTGACTATCCGACCGGTGGCCTCGCGGTTCTGAATGACCTCCCAGAGGGGGAACCCAATCACTACCACCACCTTGTGGGCTTGGAAGTAATGCCTTAGTTTTCAGGTGGTGATAAGGACGGCATACAACCGCTTCTGTACCTAGGGGTACCGCATCTTAGAGGGTCCAAGGACCTCGAACACGTAGTAGACTGGCCTTTGGACGGATAGGCATGGCCTTCCTTCGGGCGCTCGATAACCAGCACCGTGCTGATGACCGATGTGGTTGCGGCGACATACAGAAGCAGTTGTTTCTCGGGGTTTGGCGCGGTGAGTACTGGTGGCGTGGTCAAGAGGCATTTGAGGTCGGCGAAGGCCTTGTCGGCATCGTCCGTCCACTGAAAGTCCTTGTCTTTCCTGACCATCTTGAACAATGGTGCTCCGCGCTCGCCAAGACGGGAGATGAACCTTCCGAGCGATGTCATGCTACTTGTGAGCTTCTGCACGTCCTTGACGCAGGACGGCTTGCCCATGCTCAAGATCGCTGAGATATTCTCGGGGTTGGCCTCGATCCCTCGGCTAGAGACGATGAAGCCGAGGAGCTTCCTGGATGATACGCCGAAGACGCACTTCTCAGCATTAAGCTTCCATTGGTAGGTGCACAGATTTGCGAACGTCTCGGCTATGTCAGCCAAGAGATCATCAGGGTTCCACGTTTTAATCACTATGTCGTCTACGTAGGCTTCCACGTTACGGCCGATTTGGCTTGCTAGGCAATGCTGAACGGCTCGTTGGTAGGTTGACCCAGTGTTCTTTAGGCCAAAGGCCATCATGGTGTAACAGAAGGCCCCAAACGGCGTGATAAAAAACGTCTTCTCCTCGTCGGACACTTTGAGGCCTATCTGGTGATAACCCGAGTAGCAGTATAGAAAACAGAGGATGGAACAACCTGTGGTGGAGTCAACGACTTGGTCGATGGGAGGAAGAGTAAATGGGTCCTTAGGACAATGTTTGTTCAGATCGGTATAATCAATGCACATTCTCCATTTTCCATTTTTCTTCTTTACAAGAACCGGGTTGGCTAACCATTTTGGATGATACACTTTTTTGATGAAGCCTGCATCTAGAAGCCTAGTTAGCTCTTTCCGCATCTCGTCCCTTCACTCCTGGGAGAACCGCCACGGCCTCTGTCTGACCGGCTTGGCGTTGGGGGGGACATGGAGCTCATGCTCGACCAACTACCTAGGTACTCCCGACATGTCTGTCGGTTTCCAAGCGAACATGTCAATGTTCGCGTGCAGGAAGTTGACGAGCGCACTTTCCTATTTCTCCTCAAGGCTCGTGCCTATCAGCATCGTCTTGGAGGGGGTCGATGTTGGAGAGGGCGACAACCTTATACTTGACGTGGTCGGCGACGGGTCTTGATGTCGGTGGCACCGAGCTCGAAGCTTCCTCAACCATTGGCGCCTTCCCCTTGGAGTCGGCGCGCAATGGGACGAATCCCCCCATGCGGGCTGAGGGGTCGGCAACCTCGCCCAAGGTGAGGCTCTCGGCTTCACAGGCGTAGGAGGTGGTGACGTCGCCTCACACAGAGAACTCCCCTGCGGGCCCTGGGACCTTGAGGACCAGGTATGTGTAGTGGGGGACCGCCATCAATTTGGCAAGGGCGGGCGGCCGAGTACCACATGGTAGGCGGTCTCGAAGTCCGCCACATAGAATCTCGACGAACTCGATGCGGTAGTTCTCCCGCATCCCGAACATCACAGGGAGTGAGATCACGTCGAGTGGCAAGCTCGCTCTGCCAGGGACAATGCCATAGAACGGTGAGTCCGTGGGCTCGAGAGTAGAGAGGGAGACCCCAAGCTCGTGCAGGGTTTCTCAGAAGAGGACGTTGATGCCGCTCCTCCCATCGATGAGGACGCGCTTGAGGCGGACCTTGAGCACCACTGGGTCCACCACCAGTGAAAATCAGCCCGGCTTCGGGACGTCGGCCCATTGGTCGGCCCAAGAGAAAGAGATCGGGACCTCCGACCACCGAAGGCGCTCGGTCAGCTCGGTGGAGATGGCGTTCACCCGACGAGAGAGAAGCTCTGCTGGCGTCGGCTCTCTGACATTGCTTAGCCACCGAGGATCATGTTGACGGTGTGGGTCGGCTCTGGAAGTCGTCATCCCTCCGATGATCCTTGTAACACCCTGAAAATCAAAGAAATTAAAATCAGAATTTAAAAATCGGAACTCACAAAAACCTTTTGGGGGCATTGCTTCTTATCGTGTTTTTCGATCTTATTTGTCAGTTCAGTTGTGTAAGGGTTTCTTCTGGAATTACCTTGATGTAAAGTTGGATAAAACCCTAAGCTTTGATATCCCAGCTGGTGGAAAAAGATTTCAATATATATATATATATATAGTTAAAAAGGGCATATATATAAAATTTGGTGGATTACAAAAGGGTATTTTGACAAGGATATATTTTGGTTGAAAACCTAATTGGTGGAGGAAAGATAATAAATATTTGGGATTGGAGGATAAGGATATGTTTGAAAAAGAAATATGAAATATGAAATATATTTTAATCAAAAACCCTATTTTCTTGAATTTAAAAGGAGAAATAAAATAAATAGGAACAATATATTTGGGATGATAAAAAGTGGGGAAAAAGTTGAAAAGATAATTTTAAAAATTATCTCGGGAATATTAGTAGTTATTTTGGATTTTTAGAGTGAAAAGAAATAGAAATGGGAAAATAGGATTTTAATTCGGGAGAAATAGGAAATTGCACTATTCATTGATCGAAGGTGTTAGATCGTGTCCGGCCCTCGCGACGCGCACGCGCACGACACGCGTCGCGCGTCGCAGCCACTCGCCACGTCGCCCGCGTCACCCCGTCCCTCGCACACCGCTCGCCACGACGCCCGCGTCACCCGTCCCGCGCACGCGCCCGCCACGTCGCCCGCCATGCCGCCGTACACGCGCTCCCGCGGTCGCCGCACGCACGCTCGCCGCGGTCGTCACCGTGCCATGCCGCCGTACAGCCACGCATGCCTCGTCGTACCTCGCCCGCGTCACCATGCCCCCGCACAGCAGCCGTCACCCCCGAGCTTGTGCACCGTGTCAGCCATGCGCGCCCGTGCCATGCCGTCGCCGCGCCGCTGACGCCGCGCCAGTGCGCGCCCCGACCGTTGGTCGCCTATAAAACGATCACCCCGAACTGAGTTTCCCATATAACATTTCTTCCTCATCACTCCCGCTAGCGTTCCCCCAAATTAGCCCCAATTTTCCTCCACCGCATTGCTCGAATTTTGGAGAGAATCGGAGCTCGGCCGGAAGGACCCTAACTCGGCCGCCCGGAGCAAAGCCCAAAAATTCGTCGCCCCCGGTTGATATCCTCCCGAATTAAAGGTACCACCATTATCTACGTGCTCTAAGCATTGTTTCCCCTAGGTCCCCTGAGCCAGATGGCCGCTGGAAATCGTCGGCGACGAGCCCCGCCGAATTCCCCTGCCTTGGCCGTCGCCATATACACGTCGCTAGGTCACCCCCATGCCTCTCCGGCCGAACCATCACCACCATTAGCACCGCTGAGCCCCTAGGATGCTTCCAAGCCCCTCGCCGTGGCCGTGCTGTCGCCAGAATGCGCCGCCGATGTGCGCCGTCGCCGCCTTAGCCGCCTCGCCGTCGCCAGCTCTCCCCGCCGCCCTTTGTCCCGGCTAAGCCCTGGGATGGGTTCCCCGTGGTCCCTAGATGGTGAAAGAACCCCTATGCTAGCTATTCCAGCCCTCCCTCGCTGCCGGCGCCCTCCTCTTCCCCGTCGGCCACCGGCGCCAGCAGAGCAGGGGGGTAAGAAAAGAAAAAAGGAAGAGAAAGAGAAAAAAAAGAGAGAAAGAAAAAGAAAAAAGGAAGAAGGGAAAGAAAAATAGAAAGAAATTAGGGAAAAATTTTGGGAAAAATTTTGGAGATATTTTGGGAATATTTACGCCAAAATTCTATAGTTTTCACAGGTATTTTCTTTAAAATGAAATGAGCTCCTATATACGATTTTCGGAGAACTTTGCGTTTACGAAAACTCTTCCCGAAGATTTATTTTTATTTTCTTCAAACTATACTTAACCATTTGAACTCAATAAAATGTATCAACGAATCTCTTAAATAACATTCCTAAGATTCTCGCTTCATCACTTTATCGGTTCTTTTTACGAAAAACCCTAGATAACCATAACTCGACAATACGATCGATTTTGCCCTAAAGTCCTCCGCAACTCATGCAAAGTCATAGGGAGATATTTTGGTGTACTCTCTTTGGTTTTCTTGATTCCTTATTCATTCTTATCGAATTTTAATTGGATTCAATCTTTTATTTCGCACGTATGGATAGCATCCGAAGAAGCAGCTACTGACTACGTCGAGGACCCCACTCAACAAGCGTGCGAACAAGGCAAGTCATCACACTCTTTAAACATATTGATCCCAATTACGAAATGATGTTATTTTAAACTTTAAACATGCATGCTATACACAAAGAATTACCTACACTTGTTATGCCATGCCTTGTTATTGATTACCTTTAGAATTATTCCTTGCAACCCTCGATGTGATACATACAACCAGAGAATAACTTCGGCAAAATGCTTAGCCATGCTATTAGTAGATTCATGCATACTCATGATTTTATAAATAGCTTTATGCTTGGGCAACTACCTTAGGGAAGGTAGTTGAGATACGGCATGTGGAGACATGAGCGCCACATTGCCATGAGAATAATAAAATGAGTTTTGATGAAAATTGAAAGTACTAAACAAATGTTTTAGACTGGGGCGGCTGGATGATTTGGGTGGATTCCGGAAAAGGCAAGTGCCGACCCTGGTCAATTAAGGACCGAGCCATGAGATAGCCGGGAAACGAGCCAGTACAACGTACTTCTCAAATGGGTATAGACCTAGCGGAGTAAATAGCCGAGCGGAGGAGGTACCCCTGCATAGTGGTTCTTTTGTATGAGATGAGATTGGGAATGGATGATTGAAAAACGAAACTAATCATAACTTGATAAAGGAAATCTTCCCTTACCCCGGGAGCGCCAGAACTCCTCACACTCCTAGAAAAGGACGGCTAGAGTGCAAGAGGGTTTAAGTTCATGGAGCGGGTACTGCCAAAGTGAGGTTATTGAAAGGCTTTGCCGTGACCGTCTCATGTGTTGGGACGTAGGCTCATTTGTTGGGCAATCGCGGAGTACGGGTAAAGTGTACATCCACTGAAGTGTGAATGAATCAATCTATTCGAATAGCCGTGCTCACGGATATTGAGCATCGTGGCAAGACTTTCGCTTGGCTGGACTCTAAACTTTAAAATGTTGGGATGGGTTTGCATGATGATTCTTATTCACTGGTGGATCAACTTCTCGAGATGTGAGAAGGGGTGGACTCCCCAGAAAACCATGACGAACTGGAGGCGGGAAGTCATCCTTGGAATCACGATGGATGGTAGACAGAACCGTCGCCGACTTAATGAACTGTGGAACTAAAACTTGACTTGGCTAGTTGTCAGGCTTGTGAAAAGAGTTGTGAAAATTGGCTTTATGCAAAAGAACCCCAGCCATTCTTGAATGACCCTATCATATGCATCACTTCCGTGTTGGCTTGCTGAGTACGGTTGGTACTCACCCTTGCTATACGCACAAACCTTCAGATGGTGGAAATGAAGACTTGGACGATCCATATGCCTAATACCAGGAGGGCGAAGAAGACGATGGCGCCTGCTAGGTCTTAGTCTCCGGTCATTGCCATTGGCAATCGACAAACCGCTGCCTTCATTCCGCTGCCTTACCTAAATTCTACTTTTGATTGTATCTGGACTACGAGGTCCTATATGTTGGATACTGCCTTTGGGCCTATATTGTAATACTTTTGCTGTAAGACTATTCGTGCATGTGCACCTAATTATCCAGTACTGTATTCGTGGGTACCAAACTACTCGATCCAGGGATAAGGTACTATGAACACGAATGATTCCCGTCCTCAAAAACGGGGGTCCACAGAGCTGGTATCAGAGCAATGCGACTGTAGGATAAGACCAACTGGCGGCCTACCCCTGACTAGCTGGCTAAAGGGAAATATCCCTACGTAGGATCATTTCGCAAACTATTATTTTTGAAAGACAAACATACTTTTTTCTATACCTTTATCCCCATTTCTTTTACTCAAATTGTTTTGATATTATCTCTCTCTCTGACCCTAAGTTGCTTTCAAAAGCAGATGTCGGACCATATCGGAGTTTGGGAGATCACCGTTCCATGGGATGAAGGATTCATGGCGCAACTTCAGTTATTGCTATGGTGCCTAAGGTACCCAGAGGCACCCACCTACCAGATTAGAAGGCATGGCACCGAAGGATACCCGGTATGGGAAGCAGCAGTTTCAGTTAAAGCTCGCATGGGGAGCGAGACACCCTATTGCTTCCACACTCGTTACCCCCGAGATCTGGTTGAAGCAGCTCTTTAGGACGCAGCCCGTGAAGCATTTCTCCGCCTCAACGCCATTCACTGTGCTGAGCTCACCGTGACTGAGTTTGTACACCACCCTTACCGTGAGGAAGGCAACCCAATCTGCACCGTGGAAGCCACTCCCTGCTATAATCCTATGGTCACTCGTCTGTCCCGCTGGGCAGAAACAGCGGATGACTGCTATGAAGAAGCTTTGCTCGAAATCGACGACCAGCAGCGATGCCTCAATGATCTGGTCGAGGAACACCAAAACTGCGGGGATCAGATCAACTTGCTACAGACCCAGCTGCAGGCTAACGGTGCCCAGTACGAGCAGCTCTCTGACCGTTACATGGCCCGTGGAGAAGCCTTGGTGGAGCTGGAAGAACAGCTCAGGAAGAGCAAACAACAGGTCAACCAGCTGGAAGAGCAACTTCGCTCTCATCCTGTCCCTGCTGCTGGTACTTCCACTGAAGCTGCACCAACACCCCCTGTGCCCGACCACTACTACCTCATGACTCCAGCATGCCTGAACACTTTTCAAGCCATGATGGAGCAGGCCTTTATGTTGAGCACAGAGTCGGCACCATACCTGATAGACCCCACTGCTGCCACCTCAATGGGACCCACCTCGAACTCCATGGCTGTACCATCTGAGCCTGGTTCGGGAGAGGAGAACCCGATCCAGATCTGCACCGACTCTGAGTCCGAGACAGAGCCTATGGAGATCAAGTGGGAGTCCAGCGATACTGATCCAGCAGAGGAGGAAGCTCCTACTCGTCGCCTGACCCACACCGAAGGTCCCATCACCCTCAGGACTGCCCGGAAGAGTACCCGACCACCAAGCAGGAAGATCAAGCATGACTCCGAGGCCACTACCTCTGAGCCATGGGGACTTCGATTTGCTTCGGCTAAGGATCACCCCCTTGCTGCACCTGGTTCCTGCGGTTGGTTGGATGACTAAGCGAAAGGACCGCCCAACTTTGATCTTGCTTTGGATGGTTTTTGGTAGCAAGGATCACACCCTTCCCCTTAGTAGCTGATGGCAGTAGTACGATGTAGCCTTTGCATTATGTTGGGTGGGACTGCGTATGTGCAGTATGCTGTATCCCCATGGATGTATTAACTGTGGACCTATGTAATATTTTATGGTATGTTATGAATGAGTCTATTCTACCATGCTTGCTCTATTCAAAGATCACTTAAAAAAAATTTAAAGAGAAAATCACTTAGAAACCATGACCTTAGTAGGTTCAATTTCTTAACTCATCTACCTTCTTCAGATGGCGCACCGTCGCAGAGCTTCGACATCCAACGAGAACCCACCAGAGCCCAATCCCTCCACCTTAGCGGAAGTCATGGCTATGCAAACCCAGTTGCTTCAAGCCATCGCCAACAACCAAAGGAATCGCGGAGGATCAAGCTTAGGAGAGTTCATGCGAGCCAAGCCGCCTACATTTTCCATGGCCGATGAGCCAATGGATGCCGAAGATTGGTTGAGAGTAATAGAGAAGAAGTTGACCCTTGTCCGGGTACAAGAAGCCAACAGAGTCGTCCTTGCCACCAATCAGCTGGAAGGTCCCACAAGTGACTGGTGGGACACCTACAAAGAGACACGGGCAGAAGACGCCAGAGAACCAACCTGGGAAGAGTTCACGGCCGCCTTCCGTGAAAATTTTGTACCCGCCGCGGTTATGAGAATGAAGAAGAATGAATTTTGAAGGTTGCGCCAAGGCAACACCATGGTACAAGAATACCTGAACAAGTTCACACAGCTTGCTCGATATGCCACCAGTAACCTGACAGACGAAGAAGAGAAAATAGATAAATTTATCGAAGGATTGAACGTTGAGCTAAGAGGGCCAATGATCGGTCAAGACCACGCCAGCTTCCAAAGCCTTATCAACAAGCTTGTACGATTGGAACATGACCGGAAGATGGTGAAAAACAACCGCAAGAGGAGGCTTGCTATGGCCCGCCCACTTCGTGGAGCGTCTCGGTGCCCCAAGGGAGCCACCCCGTCGGGTGGAAACCAACCGTCGTGGCAACCGGTCGTCCACCGCACCCGACAATGTCGCAGCAGCCGACCGCGCCCGGCTCCGTACCCGACACCGACTCTCGCCGCTCCTAGAAGAAGGAATGTGAACTGCTTCAACTGTGGAGAGCTTGGGCACTACTCCAACAGCTGCCCCAAGCCACGCAGCACTCCCATGCGTACCAGTGCCAACACAACGACTGTACGAGGAACTACTGCTCCTGCTACTGGACGCGGTCTGTTTAGAACGCCGCAACCCAATGAGACTGCTACCGGATTCCGGCGCGGACAAGTGAATCATGTGCGTGCCGAAGAAACGCAGGAGGATCAGAGCGTGCTGATGGGTATGTTCTCTATCAACTCTACCCCAGTTAAAGTCTTATTTGATTTCGGAGCATCACATTCATTCATATCATCACAAATAAGCAAACAACACCATCTACACCAGGTAGATGTTAAGAGACCCATGTTGGTACACTCGCCTGGGGGAAATATAACCGTACCCCATGCTTGCATCAATGTGCCCATACGGATTAGAGACGTGGTATTTCTTTCAAACCTTATGGTACTACCACCACAAACTCTTGATATCATACTTGGAATGGATTGGTTGACTAAGAACAATGGAGTCATAGACTGTGGCCGAAGGGAAGTCACAGTATCCACCCTATGGGGGTCATCAATGAACATAACCATGGACCAAAACCCGATGCTATGTGAGCAAGCTGCGGGAGTATTTACCATGCTACCTTTGAGCGGGATGCCAGTAGTTCAGGATTACCCGGACGTATTCCCTGAGGAATTGCCCGGAATGCCCCCTGATCGTGACATAGAGTTCATCATCGACCTAATGCCTGGTACTGCCCCCATATCTAAGAGACCCTATCGAATGTCGGCTAACGAACTGGAAGAACTCAAGAAGCAAATCAGAGAACTACAGGAAAAAGGATTTGTACGCCCTAGTTCTTCTCCCTGGGGAGCCCCAGTGCTCTTCGTCAAAAAGAAGGATGGAAGTATGAGGATGTGTGTAGATTACCGATCGTTGAATGAAGTGACCATCAAAAACAAGTACCCACTACCTCGAATTGATGACTTATTTGATCAACTCAAGGGTGCCCAAGTATTCTCGAAGATTGATCTTCGGTCAGGATACCATCAGTTGAAGATTAGAGCCGAAGATATTCCCAAAACAGCATTCTCTACGTGTTATGGCTTATATGAGTTCACAGTAATGTCCTTTGGATTGACCAATGCCCCGTCATATTTCATGAATCTGATGAACAAGGTATTCATGGAATATCTGGATAAATTCGTGGTGGTGTTTATCGACGATATTCTTATCTATTCCAGAGACGATGAGGAACATGCAGAACACCTACGACTAGTACTAGAGAAGCTACGAGAGCACCAGTTGTATGCGAAGTTTAGTAAATGTGAGTTCTGACTTAAGGAAGTTGCTTTTCTTGGCCATGTAGTCTCAGCTGGAGGAGTAGCGGTAGACCCTGCCAAGGCTGAAGCTGTTACAGAATGGAAGGCACCCAAGTCAGTAACAGAGGTTAGGAGTTTCTTGGGATTGGCCGGATATTATCGGCGATTCATCGAAGGGTTTTCCACGATAGCCCGACCCATGACTCAACTTTTGAAGAAGGAGAAGAAATTCGCATGGAACGAGAAGTGTCAGGAGGCCTTTGACCAACTAAAAGAAAAGTTAACCACCGCCCCAATCTTAACCCTACCTGACAACCGTAAGGATTTTGTGATATACTGTGATGCGTCTCGACAAGGATTGGGAGGCGTATTGATGCAGGATGGAAAGGTCATGGCATATGCCTCGAGACAGCTGCGACCCCACGAGGAAAACTACCCCACACATGACTTGGAATTAGCAGCAGTTGTTCATGCATTAAAAATCTGGAGACACTATCTGATCGGGAATCACTGTGATGTATACACTAATCATAAGAGTCTGAAATACTTCTTTACTCAGTCCGATCTCAATTTACGTCAGAGACGGTGGTTGGAATTGATCAAAGACTACGATCTAGGAATCCATTACCACCCCGACAAGGCGAATGTAGTGGCTGATGCGTTAATCCACAAAGCCCAATGCAACCATATGAGACTGGAAGGCATGGCCAGTGAGCTCCAAGAAGATATGGCCCGACTTAACTTACACTTGATTCCTCACGGAGAAGTGAACTCACCATAAATCCAACCCTTTATGAGGACTCAAATAGAAGAAGCTCAAAAGGATAATGAAGAAACACAATCGATCAAAGAGCGCATGGCCGCTGGGCACGTGAAGGAATTCTCGATAAATGACAAGGGAACCCTGTGGTATAATAAAAGAATCTACGTGCATGAACAAGGTGGTTTGAGAGGATTGATCCTAAAAGAAGCACATGAATCAGCCTATTCGTTACATCCGGGAAGCACGAAGATGTACCAGGATTTGAAGGAGGAATACTGGTGGCCCAATATAAAAAGGAACGTAGCCGAATATGTGGCCGTATGCGATGTATGCCAACGGGTAAAAGCCGAGCATCAACGACCAGCAGGGTTGTTGCAGCCACTCAAGATTCCCGAGTGGAAATGGGATGAGATAGGCATGGATTTCATTGTTGGACTACCCAAAACTGCAGCGGGATATGATTCCATTTGGGTAATAGTAGATCGGCTCACCAAGACCGCCAGATTTATCCCCGTTAAGACTAACTACAATAGTGCCAAGTTGGCAAAGCTAAACATGAGTAGGATCGTGTGTCTTTACGGTGTGCCAAAAAGAATTATATCAGATCACGGTACTCAATTCACGTCCCATTTCTGGAGCAAAGTTCATGAGGCACTCGAAAGTCACCTTGCCTTCAGTACCGCTTACCACCCACAGACCGACGGGCAGACCGAAAGGACAAATCAAGTTCTTGAGGATATGTTGAGAGCTTGTGCGTTGAATTTTACCAAGGATTGGGAAAAATGTTTACCATACGCTGAATTCTCCTACAACAACAGCTACCAAGCAAGTCTGAAGATGTTGCCAAATGAAGCCCTATTTGGTAGGCGATGCCGAACCCCATTGATGTGGTCAGAAACTGGAGAACGAGCCGTGTTTGGGCTTGACATAATCAAAGAGGCCGAGGAAAAGGTCCGCCTGATCCGGGACCGATTAAAAGCGGCCCAATCTCGACAGAAGAGCTACGTGGATACTCGTCGAAGGGACTTAGAGTTTAATGTAGGCGACTATGTGTACCTAAAGGTCTCACCACTACAAGGGACTCAGAGGTTCAAGGTCAAAGGGAAACTTGCACCAAGATACGTGGGCCCATTCCTAATAAGCGCTAGAAGAGGCGAAGTGGCCTACCAGCTAGAGTTACCCGAGAACATCTCCGATGTCCACCCAGTGTTCCATGTGTCGCAGTTGAAGAAGTGCCTGCGAGTGCCAGAAGAGCAAGCTCCTTTGGAAACCATCCATATCAACAGTGATCTCACATACCCGGAACATCCCATAAAGATATTGGGCGAGGCAGAAAAGAGGACACGAACCAAGTCATGGCGCATGTACAAAGTGCAATGGAGCAATCACACCGAAGAAGAGGCCACCTCGGAGAACGAAGATTTTCTAAAGACTGAATACCCACACCTACTCAACAACCGGTAAGAAATCTCGAGGACGAGATTTATTGTTAGGGGGGTAGGTTTGTAACACCCTGAAAATCGAAAAAATTAAAATCAGAATTTAAAAATCGAAACTCACAAAAACCTTTTGGGGGCATTGCTTCTTATCGTATTTTTCGATCTTATTTGCCAGTTCAGTTGTGTAAGGGTTTCTTCTGGAATTACCTTGATGTAAAGTTGGATAAAACCCTAAGCTTTGAAATCCCAGCTGGTGGAAAAAGATTTCAAATATATATATATATAGTTAAAAAGGGCATATATATAAAATTTGGTGGACTACAAAAGGGTATTTTGACAAGGATATATTTTGGTTGAAAACCTAATTGGTGGAGGAAAGATAATAAATATTTGGGATTGGATGATAAGGATATGTTTGAAAAGAAATATGAAATTAGAAATTTATTTTAATCAAAAACCCTATTTTCTTGAATTTAAAAGGAGAAATAAAATAAATAGGAACAATATATTTGGGATGATAAAAAGTGGGGAAAAAGTTGAAAATATAATTTTAAAAATTATTCTGGGAATATTAGAAGTTATTTTAGATTTTTAGAGTGAAAAGAAATAGAAATGGGAAAATAGGATTTTAATTCGGGAGAAATAGGAAATTGCACTATTCATTGATCGCAGGTGTTCGATCGTGTCCGGCCACTCGCGTGCGCGCGACACGCGTCGTGCGTCGCAGCCGCTCGCCACGTCGCCCGCGTCACCCCGTCCCGCGCACACCGCTCGCCACGACGCCCGCGTCACCCCGTCCCGCGCACAGCGCCCGCCACGTCGCCCGCCATGCCGCCCGTACACGCGCTCCCGCGGTCGCCGCACGCATGCTCGCCACAGTCGTCACTGTGCCATGCCGCCGTACGCCCGCGCACGCCTCATCGTACCTCGCCCGCGTCACCACGCCCCCGCACAGCAGCCGTAAACCCCGCGCTTGTGCACCGCGTCAGCCACGCGCACCCACGCCATGTCGTCGCCGCGCCGCTGACGCCGCGCCAGTGTGCGCCCCGACCGTTGGCCGCCTATAAAACGAGCACCCCGAACTGAGTTGCCCATATAAAATTTCTTCCTCATCACTCCCTCTAGCGTTCCCCCAAATTAGCCCCAATTTTCCTCCACCGCATTGCTCGAATTTTGGAGAGAATCGGAGCTCGGCCGGAAGAACCCTAACTCGGCCGCCTGGAGCAAAACCCAGAAATTCGTCGCCCCCGGTTGATATCCTCCCGAATTAAAGGTACCACCATTATCTACGTGCTCTAAGCATTGTTTCCCCTAGGTCCCCCGAGCCAGATGGCCGCCGGAAATCGCCGGCGACGAGCCCCGCCGAATTCCCCTGCCTCGGCCGTCGCCATATACACGTCGCTAGGTCACCCCCATGCCTCTCCGGCCGAACCATCGCCACCATTAGCACCGCTGAGCCCCTAAGGATGCTTCCAAGCCCCTCGCCGTGGCCGTGCTGTCGCCGAAACGCGCCGCCGACGTGTGCCATCGCCGCCATAGCCGCCTCGCCGTCGCCAGCTCTCCCCGCCGCCCTTTGTCCCTGCTAAGCCCTGGGATGGGTTCCCCGTGGTCCCTAGATGGTGAAAGAACCCCTATGCTAGCTATTCTGGCCCTCCCTCGCCGCCGGCGCCCTCCTCTTCCCCGTCGGCCGCCGGCGCTAGCGAGAGCGGGGGTAAGAAAAGAAAAAGGACGGAAGAGAAAGAGAAAAAAAGAGAGAAAGAAAAAGAAAAAAAGAAGAAGAAGGGAAAGAAAAATAGAAAGAAATTAGGGAAAAATTTTGGGAAAAATTTTGGAGATATTTTGGGAATATTTACGCCAAAATTCTATAGTTTTCACAGGTATTTTCTTTAAAATGAAATGAGCTCCTATATACGATTTTCGGAGAACTTTGCGTTTACAAAAACTCTTCCCGAAGATTTATTTTTATTTTCTTCAAACTATACTTAACCTTTTAAACTCAATAAAATGTATCAACGAATCTCTTAAACAACATTCGTAAGATTCTCGCTTCATCACTTTATCGGTTCATTTTACGAAAAACCCTAGATAACCATAACTCAACAATACAATCGATTTTGCCCTAAAGTCCTCCGCAACTCGTGCAAAGTCATAGGGAGATATTTTGGTGTACTCTTTTTGGTTTTGTTGATTCCTTATTTGTTCTTATCGAATTTTAATTGGATTCAATCTTTTATTTCGCACGTATGGATAGCATCCGAAGAAGCAACTACTGACTACATCGAGGACCCCACTCAACAAGCGTGCGAACAAGGCAAGTCATCACACTCTTTAAACATATTGATCCTAATTGCGAAATGATGTTATTTTAAACTTTAAACATGCATGCTATACACAAAGAATTACCTACACTTGTTATGCCATGCCTTGTTATTGATTACCTTTAGAATTATTCCTTGCAACCCTCGATGTGATACATACAACCGGAGAATAACTTCGGCAAAATGCTTAGCCATGCTATTAGTAGATTCATGCATACTCATGATCTTATAAAGAGCTTTATGCTTGGGCAACTACCTTAGGGAAGGTAGTTGAGATACGACATGTGGAGACGTGAGCGCCACATTGCCATGAGAATAATAAAATGAGTTTTGATAAAAATTGAAAGTACTAAACAAATGTTTTAGACTGGGGCGGCTGGATGATTTGGGTGGATTCCGGAAAAGGCAAGTGCCGACCCTGGTCAATTAAGGACCGAGCCATGAGATAGCCGGGAAACGAGCCAGTACAACCGTACTTCTCAAATGGGTATAGACCTAGCGGAGTAAATAGCCGAGCGGAGGCGGTACCCCTGCATAGTGGTTCTTTTGTATGAGATGAGATTGGGAATGGATGATTGAAAATCGAAACTAATCATAACTTGATAAAGGAAATCTTCCCTTACCCCGGGAGTGCCAGAACTCCTCACACTGCTAGAAAAGGACGGCTAGAGTGCAAGAGGGTTTAAGTTCATGGAGCGGGTACTGCCAAAGTGAGGTTATTGAAAGGCTTTGCCGTGACCGTCTCATGTGTTGGGACGTAGGCTCATTTGTTGGGCAGTCACGGAGTACGGGTAAAGTGTACATCCACTGCAGTGTGAATGAATCAATCTATTCGAATAGCCGTGCTCGCGGATATTGAGCATCGTGACAAGACTTTCGCTTGGCTAGACTCTAAACTTTAAAATGTTGGGATGGGTTTGCATGATGATTCTTATTCACTGGTGGATCAACTTCTTGAGATGCGAGAAGGGGTGGACTCTCCAGAAAACCATGACGAACCGGAGGCGGGAAGCCAGCCTTGGAATCACGATGGATGATAGACAGAACCGTCGTCGACTTAAGAAACTGTGGAACTAAAACTTGACTTGGCTAGTTGTCAGGCTTGTGAAAAGAGTTGTGAAAATTGGCTTTATGCAAAAGAACCCCAGCCATTCTTGAATGACCCTATCATATGCATCACTTCCGTATTGGCTTGCTGAGTACGGTTGGTACTCACCCTTTCTATACGCACAAACCTTCTGATAGTGGAAATGAAGACTTGGACGATCCATATGCCTACTACCAGGAGGGCGAAGAAGACGATGGCGCCTGCTAGGTCTTAGTCTCCGGTCATTGCCTGTGGCAATCGACAAGTCGCTGCCTTCATTCCGCTGACTTATCTAAATTCTACTTTTGATTGTATCTGGACTACGAGGTCTTATATGTTGGATACTGCCTTCGGGCCTATATTGTAATACTTTTGCTGTAAGACTATTCATGCATGTGCACCTGATTATCCAGTAGTGTATTCGTGGGTACCAAACTACTCGATCTAGGGATAAGGTACTATGAACACGAATGATTCTCGTCCTCAAAAATGGGGGTCCACAATCCTCCTTGTGGCGCTTTGCGTCTCCGTCCCGCCTCTGCCATGGCCTTGGGGGTCGTGGATGCTGCTCCTCCTAGGCCAATTGGTCCTGGAGGGTGTATCATTGGCGGATGGTTTGATTACCTTCTCGGTGGAGGAAGCACGGCTTGTCCAGTGCCTCCCGAACTAATTCGCCCGAGGTCTCTCCCCTCGAATTGGAACAGCTCGAAGGGCTTTCGGTGGTCCTCGGAGAAGATGCACATGACGTCTTCTTCGGTGATGCTCGCAACAGTGTCGCAATGTTCCGAGAAGCATCGGATGTAGTCTCGAATGGACTCACTAGCCCCCTGCCAAACTTGGCGGAGGTCATAGCGTGAGGTGGGGTGCTACCAAGTGCCCTGGTAGTTGGCAATGAAGGCGTCGTAGAGAGCATCCCAAGAATCAATAGAGCCCTCGGGGAGCCCTGCCAGCCAGTTAATGGTGGTCGGAGCTAACATGACCGGGCAGCCGTGCAGTATAACTGAAGCCACAAGGTGGTGTTAGTCTTGCCGTTGTAGGGATCAATCCTAGTCGGGCGGAACCCCTTGGGCCACGTTACCTGCCGGAGGCTAGCGGTGAAGGTCGCGAAGCCATTGTGTCACGGTACGACCTCGGCATCAGCGGCGCCATCGGGAGGGCCGTGAGCCCGGTTCCAGTTGTCCCGGCGCCGCAACTCCTGGCGCCTTCAGTTCGCGACACGACGCTCGATGGTGTTGCGGGCATCGGTCTTCTGCGTGATGATCTCACGCATTCCCTAGTGTAGGAGCTGCCCTGGTGCTCCATCGCTCGTGCATTCCTGGGACAGCCACCCGAACCACCGGGAACGACCCATCCATCATGGCTCGGCCCTTGGAAGGGCATGGAGAGGCGGAGTGGCCTGCGCTCTGCTGCGGCCGGGACCTCGAGCATCGCGCGCTCCCCGTGGGGCGCTTGGACAGGCCCGGGACGTTGAGCTGAGCGGCGGCCGCCTGTGTCATGGCCTTTGCCTTCTGCACCTCCGGGGAGTCAGGAAGGCCGTTGAGCGCTCACTCGATGGCCACCAGGTTGGTCGTCGGCGTTCGGAAGACCTGTTGTCCCTCAAACTTCATGGTGAAGTCGGACTCCAGGCTCCGGGGTTGGATGTGAGGGCGCTGGGCCTACTCGCGCCGCGCAACCCATCCCGCATTGCGGTGACGGCAGGCGTTTCGATGCGCATCGGACTCCTGGGAGCCCATAACCTCATCCTTGGAAACTGTGCCTGTCATCATGACGAAATTCGCTGGCCAGCGGTTGCTTGGGACGAAGACTGGCCCACTTAGCCGTTTCGCTAGCGTCGAGCTTGGAGGAGAAGCACGGCGGGTGATCTTCGGGGTGCTCTCCGTCCCGGGGTGCTTGGGAGTCTGTCGGGCGACGGACGAAGAGGATGATGGGCTCCCGTGTGGCGGGGAGGCCGGATGCGGGGAGCGGTGTCTCGCAGGATGCTCGACCTGGATCCAAGCTGAGCGCACCTTTGAGGCGATCGGGCGGGCGATGCGGGCTTGGGCCGCCAAGCTGTGCGGTCGGGCGATCCACGGGGTCGAGGCCGCCGGGAACAGAACCACGCGCCTCGGCCTCCCCGCCTCGCACTGTCACACGGCCGCACGCTAGAGCTCACACGAAGCCACCTGGGAGAGGGTGAGGCGGCGGAAGTCGTCGGCGTGGAAGACCAGGCTCCCAAAGATGATTGTCGCCCCAGCGGGTGCTGTGAAGTCGATGGAGAAAACGACAACCATCAGGTCACCAAGAACGAAGAAGAAACACGCACCCCTACCTGGCGCACAAACTGTCGACGGGTAGGTCGGTAGTCCACCAAGGGGGATGCCTAAGGAGGTGAGTGAGTGGTCGGGAATGTGCCTCCTCTCAAGACCTGGTGGTCGACTCGAGTCACTAAGACGAGCCAAAGAACAAGAGACACAAGATTTATATTGGTTCAGCCCTCCCGAAGAATAATAAGCCTACGTCCAGTATTCTTTGTTAGGGTGGATGATTAACAAGGTTTATAAGAGAGAGTTTTTGGGGCTTAGAGCAAGCTGGCACAGAACAAGCAAAGAACTTAGAATGATTGGATCTTGGGTCCTCCCCCTCAGCTCGTCCTGCCCTCCCTTTTATAGCTCAAGGCGAGCAGTTACAAGGGACTTGGGGGCCAAGAAAGCTAATAGTAAAGGTCTAAAAAAGATGAGTAGAAACAACATATGAAAAAGGTACATGGAGATGCCCTTTGGGCCCTGCGCGCTGTGGGTGTCTTATGCCTTATCCTGCCTTGGGATCCCTCCTCTGCAGATACCATATGTACTGTGCTGTTGGGTGACCACATTCCTTGCCTAGTTGTCCCCTCCTCGCCTTCTTGCAAGCCAAGTCTTGTCCCGAGGAGGGCGAAAGTCGGGTCAAGGAGTCAAGGTCGAGAAAGGAGTGTCGAGGTTGAACCGGGGGAAGGTCGGCCTCCCGACCATATCCCAAATACTTCGCAGTCGACTCCGGCTTGACTTCAACTCGGTCCTAGGGCTACCCCAGGGTGACACCTCCCACAATAAGTTTATTTCAAGTAATCATTGCATGAAGTTTGTAAAAATAAAAATAAAAATATTAGAAGTAGATAAAATGAATAATAGTTATATTAGGATTTGATAAACGATGAAAACGCTTTTGCTCGGGTGCCGATGAAAGACAGTAATATCGATCGCTCCTCACTGTCCTCAATTCACAACCACTTATTTCTTATCTGCAACCAACCCCTCTCCCTCTCCCTCTCTTCTATCGCTCCCTCGTCTTTCCTCTTCCATAGCCGGATGGTGAGCGCATGTAGGCGCGGGAGGCGAGGACCCTCTCCCTCTTCCTCTCTTCTCCCACTCCCTCCTCTTCCCCTCCTTCGTGACTAGACGGTGAGCGCAGGTAGGTGTGGGAGGTGACCTCACAGTGGTGGGACGAGGCGGAGGTCATGGTGATCTTATGACATGGGACGGCTAGATTCATCTCTGTGTCCCACGAGTGAAGGAGGTAGTTGGGGGAGCGGGAGGTCTAGCGCTGAGGGCATTACGCGCCGACGGCGTGGTCACCGGTGTTGGAAAAGATGATGTTGAGGGGGTCGCCATGTGATGTTTTTTGTCTTGAGCTTCCACATCTAGGCGGCGGCGGCCCTTGCTCTCCTCTCATGTTCCAGAAAGTTGGCGTTCTCAAGGACGACGCCATCGCTTCACTACCGAGAGCGCACAAGGGAGGAGCAACAGAAGACTGGATGGGTGCGTTGTGAATTTTCAATGTTTCAGTCTATGCATCTGGATGTTTCATTAGTTCAAAAAAATTGTTGTAGTGGGTTTTGGATTGTGTTTCATTTTCTGTTTTCGCTTTTACACAGGTCTATAGATGTTTCAATAGCTTAAAATCATTTGTTTTATCTGATGATTCGATTGTGTTTTACTATTTTCAAGAGTTGAAACATTGTTTCATTGACTACTGAAACATTTTTGTATAAGGGGTAAAACAACGCTTCATTTTTTTGAAAAAAAATTGGCACCCGATTTGTAGTTGTTTCGATAAACCAGAGGTATTCTGGTCTTTTTTTGTTTTGTATTGGTATTTAAGGGGTGAGTGAAAATTTTAACTTATTTTAGAACAGAGGGAGTATTTTTTCCTTTGCATTATTGGACTTTTCTCTTTTTATCGTTTGGTAAATGTGCCCTTTTGGGTTTCAAACTGGCGGGAGCAGCTCGATGGCATGCCGCGTGCCATGTAACCGAGGAAACGCTTGGTCCCCATTATGGATTGCAATTAATAAGATTCACTAGTATGGTAGTATATGCAATGTAAATTAGTTTTTTTACTTTGGATCATGCAAAAGGCATATCACTACTACTATAGAAACATTATTCGATGCTGTCTGGGAACCTTCCATAGGTGTTGGATTCCCTAGCCGACACCTAATAGGGGTCACTGATGAGGGGGCTCATCGGTGCCGGTGTGAGAACCGGCACCAATGAGGTGCATGGTTTGAAAAAAAAGCCGGATAGGCTCGAATCGAGCCGATGCATCTTAGCCCAAAAATTTCCCAAATTGTTCTCAATCAATCACAAATTGTTTTTCGACATCAAAATCATAGAGTGAATCACAAATTTTGTCACAAATGATCATCAACTACTCAAGTACTAGCTATCCATTGCAGCATCAGGAAAAACCAATATCAACAAAGGAGATCTGAGGAAAACCAACAAACCAAAAAGAAATCCATCAAAAATCCTCTTGCCAAAGGATGTTTAGGGAGCCCCGCTAGTGGTGGTTGCCTTCATCATCATGGCCCCGAGCTAGCACGTGGATTTGGCCGCCGGTGCCTCAGCTGTCATTGTCGTGGTCCCCCGGTAGCTTCTGGCGGCCATCAGCCCATGGCAAGGTGGAGGCCGAGGGAGCGATGGAGGTGCAGTGACTGGCGGGGACGTTGAGGAGGGAAGTGGAGGGGGCCACCCTCGAGCTCATGGTGGTAGATCTGGCCGTCCCTGAGCTCGTGGAGGTCAGATCGGGCCGCTCTAGAGCTCGTGGCGACCGATCCGCCGACCTAGAGGTAGAGGCGTTGCATCCTATGACGGCGAAGAGGAGGGGCGCGTGTGGTGACGGTGGAGAGGAGGAAGGAGTACAGTGTGCCAGCGGCAGAGAGGAGGAGGAGTGTGCATGGTGTGGAGGAGTTCGAGAAAGGAAGAGCACACACGGTTGTGGCAGAGAGGAGTTCGAGAGAGGAGAGAGAGAGTAGGGGCGAAGGCGGAGAGATTGAGTCCAATTCATGGGCTCGATTTGTCTATGAGGAATAAAATAATCCGATTCGGGCTCGGTTCATTGGTCACCTCTCTCTGAGGTGTCGGTTTCGAAGGACTATGTCTAACATATGGGTTATTTTAAAAACCGGTGCATATATTATTGGTATTGGTTGTTTTAATAAATCAGCACATACGAGGTTATGAGTGCCGATTTTTATTTGTATACCGATGAAAAGACGAGGAAAGCATGTATCGGTTTTATATGTACTGACACCTATGATAACGTCCCTCTATTAGGGTTTTTTAAGTATTGTATGTATATACATCAGACATCACGCATGTATACATCAAAGAAATGGGGTGATAAAGTTGAATATATATGGTTTCACCAAATAAGGTTCAACTAATCTTAGGACCCACAATTACTTATATGCGGATGTATGTATTTTCACTGGGAATTTGGTGAGGTTCACACGGATTTATCGCTGGCCTTTCTTACTTGAACGTTAAAAGGTGCTTTCAAACTTTTACCTATCAGGGAAATTTAGCGATAGTTTGATGCTAAGTGTTTGTTGATCCATTTCGCTCTTTTCCATGAGTGCAGAACAGAGTTTAGTTCTTTTGATAATATTAAGCTCTCTTTTTACGATAAAAATCAATTCAACATATATTTTGTTTATTCCTATTTTTCTTGTGGTTTAAAGAAATTGTATTGATTACTTCGGGCTAAGTGGGCTCTGTGCCGATGGCAGAGGCCTAAGATGTATACTATTCCATTATAAAAAAGGGAATTTCTTCCAGGGTAAGGTTACACACACATGGCGTTGTGCCATCCAATGTTCTCACACCCCACATTCTTGATAGGATAACTCCTAGGGTTAAATTCATGTTCTCTCGGGCATATGCTGACGAAACTGCTAATGCGCGAGCGATCGCCATCCACTACTGGAGAAACGGACGAGGCCTCAAATAGGTTTCAGGCGGCCCATAAGAGGTAGTGCCTGGAAAAACCGGTCCCGGAGGGCCGGCTATTGGCCCGCACGGAATAATCATATTATCCCGTGCGGGCCACTTAACCGACCGCACGGAATAATAGCGCATTGTCCCGTGCGGTCCACTTAAGGACCCGCACGGGATAATGCTTTTTTCCATGCAGGCCTTTAAGTAGACCGCATGCGATGATGCCAACTATTGCTATATTTCTTTGATTTATTTTATTTTTATGAATTTTTTTGCCAAGTCTCACATTTGAACATTAAAAAATAGAATAAAATTAGTGAACAAATTATATTCATGTTGTTTAGACATGCTTGAATCATTATAAAATATGATTAGGAACCTATTGACCAAATGATTTTAAAATTGTATAAATAGCAAACAAAGTCAAAAAATCATGAAAATTATCTGGATGTTATGATATTATATGTAGAGGCTGTGGTAAAAAATTGAGAGGGTTTCGAATATTTTATCAGATACGTTATCGCGTGCGGTCGGCTTAAGGGCCCTCGCACTCGGCAAAATTTTGAAAAAAAATTCTTCTCCACCCTTCAAACTTCCTCTACTATGTAAATACAACATGTAACTCCTAATTATAAAATTTGGTAATTTTTTGATTTGTTTTGCTATATTTCTTTGATTTATTTTATTTTCATGATTTTTTTTGCCAAGTCTCACATTTGAACTACAAGTGATTAAAAAATAGAATAAAATTAATGGAAAAATTATATTCATGTTGTTTAGACATGCTTGAGTTATTATCCTATAAATGAGAATAAATTTTTAATTTTTATTCATGAAACATGATTAGGAACCTATTGACCAAATGATTTTAAAATTATATAAATAGCAAACGAAGTCAAAAAATCATGAAAATTGTCTGGATGTCATGATATTATACGTAGAGGGTATGGTAAAAAATTGAGAAGGTTTCAAATATTTTATCGGATACGTTATCGCGTGCGGTGGGCTTAAGGGCCCTCACACGCAAAATTTTGAAAAAATTTCTTCTCCACCCTCCAAACTTTCTCTACTATGTAAATACAACATGTAACTCCTAATTATAAAATTTGGTAATTTTTTGATTGGTTTTTCTATATTTCTTTGATTTATTTTATTTTCATGAATTTTTTTTTCTAAGTCTCACATTTGAACTACAAGTGATTAAAAAAATAGAATAAAATTAGTGGAAAAATTATATTCATGTTGTTTAGACATGCTTGAGTCATTATCCTATAAATGAGAATAAATTTTGAATTTTTATTCGTGAAACATGATTAGGAACCTATTGACCAAATGATTTTAAAATTGTATAAATAGCAAACGAAGTCAAAAAATCATGAAAATTGTTTGGATGTCATGATATTATACATAGAGGCTGTGGTAAAAAATTTAGAAGGTTTCGAATATTTTATCGATACGATGCTCACAAAACCGAAGATTCTCCAGAGAAGATTAGAAGTGTTGAGAAGGATAGGTTAGATTTGAAGAGAAAGTGATGGTCAAATTGTCTTTTGATTTCAAAAATTTTTCCATAGGCAATCTTTAGCATATATTGATGTATGGAAAAATTTGGTAATTTTTTGAATCAGTTTGATAATTTTTTCATTAATATCCAATTTGATAAAAAAAGAGAGGGGTCGTTTATCGCGTGCGGGCCGCTTAAAACGCCCGCACGGGAATATATCTTTCCATGCGGTCCGTTTAAGCGGCCCGCATGGGAAAATGATTTTCTCATGTGGGCCGCTTAAACCGCCCGTGTGGGAAAATCATTTTTCCATGCGGGCCTCTTAAACCGCCCGAACGGGAAGATCATTTTCCCGTGCGGGCTGTTAAGCCGCCCGCACGGAAAGATGGTGGCCTATATATACTCGCGCGCGGGCTCCCAAATTTTTCTAAGTCTCCAGGCGAAATCCAAACAACCTTTGCGCCGTCAGGCTGCCAAATCTAGCGTCACCATCGAATCCCCGCCCTGTTCACCATCCTGCGCCGCCAGATCCAGCGCCGCCGCTGCCGCCGCTCATCCCTAACCCTCGCCTCACCGCCCCATCCTCTCTCTCTCCGTCGGCGCTGTCGGCCTCAAGACTGCCGCACCGCCGTCCGTGCCCCTTCACCGACCTCACCGGCCATCGTCCGCCCCTTCACCGCCCCCCTCTCTCTCTCCATCGCCGTCGGCGGCCTCAAGACCGCCGGCCCCACCACCGCCGGCCCGCCCGCACGGCCACCTTCACCGAGACCGCCGTCCCTCCACCACTCCACCGCCTCCTGCCTGCCCCACCACCGGCCTCAACCGGCGCCCCTTCACCGCCGTCCTCAAGATCTTCACCCTTCACCGGCTCACCGTCGCCGCCGCCTTCAAGACCGCCGCCCTTCACCGCCGGCCCATCCCGCGCGACCGCCGCCAGCCCCATCCCCGCGCGACCTCTGCCGGCCACCGGTTAGTACTCCCCCCTGGGAATGTGGATGTTTATGCTATGTTCTTGCGAGAAGATGATTATGCTAAGTTGATTATATGGACATGGATGAATGGATTATGGATGTGATTGTACTGTGATGGATGTTTTTGGGATAGTAGTAGAGTATAGAAAAATATGATGTGTTGATGAATGGATTTATAGAAAATGAATGTGGATGAATGGATTATGTATGAATTTTAGATAAATTTTGGATGAATGTTAGATAAATTTTTGATGAGTTTTTGATATAACTATAAAATGAACTTTTCTTTATTTGATGGAACTCTAGTTAATTTTGATGGAAATGTAAAATGGACTGTTTATTTTTTGATGGATTTGTCGATGAATTTTTTGTGTGAAATGCTGTGTAGGACTTCAATTTTTTGATGGAAATGTAAAATGGACTGCTATTTTTTTGATGAATTTTTTTCATGTGAAATAGTTGCTATGAAATTTTTAATGTGAATTAGTTGATGTGAACGAACGGACGCACGGACAAGCGAGCGAACGAGTGTTTGTTCGTTCGTGGACGAACGGACGAACAGACGTGGACGAACGGATGGACAAACGAACAAACTGACGTGGACGAACGGACGACCGAACGAACGACCGAACGAACAACCGAACGAATGGCCGAACGAACGACCGACCGAACGACCGAACGAACGAACGAACGGACGGATGAACAAACGAACGAACCGAGGCACGCAACGTCGAATCAACGGAGAAGTCTTCGAGCGAAGGCACATGGCATGAACCAAGCGATCCGTTCATCGAAGTTATGCAAGCACCAGCACCACCGGTTGAAAAAGACCCCGACTACATCCCTATCGAGCAAGCGTAAGTCCAGCCATATTGTTATGATCCCTATCGTAGGATCTCGTTTAACGTTATCCGTTATACGTACAGATGGAAGCAACGCGCCGCTCAAAAAGAAAGGCCGCCAAGTCCGTCGTCCGGCTCGTGCCGAAGTCGAGACGGACACGCAACGTCCGGTCCGGTAGAAACCGACACGTCCACGAGCGCCGAAGGACGTCAAAAAGAAGACGTGGTTAGAGAAGTAAGAACCAACCCCGCAAGGAGACATATTATATCACCTCTCGAACCAGGATGGAAAGCCATTAGAGCCCAAGGTAGCAATGACAAAGTTCAGCGCGCTTGCGGTATCGCCGAACCCACGACCCTTTAAATGTAGATTCCTGGGAGCAGTGGATGAGAACTTGAAGAACTTCATATCGAACGAGCTACTGAAGTGGCTTGTATATCCGCCTGGTTCAGAGGCTCTGGGAAAAGAGTTTGCATTAAAAACGATTGGGGGGAGGTGGAGGCAGTGGAAATCGGACTTGAACACTAACTACGTGCAAAAGAACAAGTCCCCATTCGAAGACTACGGTGGGATTACACCCGCCGAATGGGATAGGTTCGTGGCGAAGATGACAAGCCCTGAAGCCTTAGCACGGAGGAAGAAGATGTCCGACCTCGCGAAAAGGAACAAGTACCCGCACCGGTTGGGCTCTAGCGGCTACGATGGCCACGTAGAGAAGTGGCGAGCAACCGAAGAACAGTTTGCCGCCCAAGGAAAGCCCCTGCTTGTGGATGCACTAAAAGAAAGAAGCAAAAACTGGGTGTGGGCACGCAGCACGGGACAGGTCATCGACGAGGGAGAGATCCTGTTCGAGGATCCGGATATAGAGCGTGTGACCACAAGTCTAAAATACATTGCCGAAAAGGAGAAGACTGGGGAATTTATTGCTAAAAGGGAACACGATCAGTTGACAGCTGCATTGGGCAACCCCGAGCATTCTGGACGAGTAAGGGGTGTATCGTCAAAGACAAGTTGGAAAGAAGAGTTTCCTGGGGAAGCCGCAAGTTACAAGAAAAGGGACAGGTACAAACTTAAACTTGAAGAAAAGATAGCAAAACCAGTTGAAGAGCATTTATACTCTCTTGTTGCACAGAATCGCCAAGCCTTCCCTAACTTCTTTCAGCAATCCGAAGAACCCACAGTACACATGCCCAGTAGCGTCGGGTCAGTTGACACTGCACCCTATCCCATGGATACCATAACTGGCCCGACGCCGTACAGCCTCCTCGTGCCGATAGGAAGGGCCGGGAAGAGAAAGGAGGTGGGTACAGGACTTGCTATACCAGGGCGATAATTTCACAACACTCCAATCCCTGAGGAATATGCAAGGGTGCAGGTGACCAAGGTGCATACAGAGCATAAAAGCTTAGAGTTAGACATTCCAACACCTAAAGGGATAGAATTGCTTGGGGATGTGGGGAATCAATTCATTCTATGGCATCGACGAGATATCTTACTGGTCAGTACATCGTCAGCATCCCCAGTACAGTCGGTTCCTCAGATTGCTGCGCGCCTGCACCGCCTTCTCCACCAGGGCCTTCTTCCCCACCTCGCTCCTCACCTCGGCCTGCTTCCCCACCTCGCTCCCCTCCTAAGGATAAAGGTCCTGATTCGCCAATGCTGTCAGCCCTGAAGTCATTGCTCAACATATTCACCAATCTCCTCCGACACCGCAGTCGGCATTAGCGGTACCCCAAAGGCCCCTTCTACAAACAACAAGCCTTCCAAGTCCGAGCAAGCTCTCTCGTCAGATTATCCCAAAGATGATTCGATCAAGCTATGACAAGGAATTAATGGCCAAAGACGAGAGAGACTTAGGGTTCTTTGCTTTTAGGGAGAGGGGGCCGACTGACAAGCCACAGGATCAATCATCCAAGTTGTCGGACTCACAACAATCAGCGAAAAACAAAGCGAAGGACCTGCAAAACTAGACTTCGAACGAAGTGCCAACAAAGTACGAGTACGGCAAGCCGTTCCTAACATGGCACGTCATGGAAGACATGCCCTGCAAAATCAGGCTAATGCATGACTGGTACCTAAAGGCATCCAGATTGGGGCTCAGCATGCTTACCGTGAAGGTCCCGGATGATGCGTTCACCAGTGGCCCAAATGGGATGCTGGTCATCGATTTCAACGACCTTCACGCATTATTCAGGATGGAAAAATGGATATAAATCTCGTTGCTACGTTTTGCCTGTAAGTATCAGCCTAACTTAATGTCATTAATAAATTGATTTACAAACTAACTTGTGAATAATTAATTACTCGCTGCATTACTTAGGATGTAATATGCAAACGCGAAAAAGACCAACTATCCAGCTGCGTTCGTTAACCCAACAAGGATATGCTGGACGGAACACGAGTTACATATTCGTGAAGACTCCGCTGAGCTCAAAGGCAAAACGAAAAAACAAAAGGACGCGATCATCAAACAATTGCACAGGGACAAGATGATCGCGGTAGCCTTCTACTTGGGCCATGCTATGTTCGAGCACAGAGACAAAAATGTCCTAATGGTCCCTTATGCGTTGCAGTAAGTAATATTCATCCATAAAACCAATATTTTACTAATATCACCTACAATTAACATATCTCTTCGATCTTTCGCAGCGATCACTACATACTATTTCTAGTATATCCGCGGGACCACTTGACCGTAGTGCTTGATCCGGCACACTACAGCCAAGAAAAATTTAAAGAGTTCCTCGTCATTTTAAATTTGTAAGTACTATCATGCACCATTTAATAAGTTTTGTCTATTTTTTTACTATCGAATAATTAAACAATTGATCAGTGAAACATGCAATTATTTTGTCTACATAGCACACCATAATTATGTAAGGCAAGGTGGACCGGTGAAGGATCCACAAAAGAAAAAGCTTCTTGTGAAGACAAATTGGCCGGTAATTATATGCTTGATATATGCCAACATTTTATACTGTGTTTAACTTCAAATTACTGACGCATGCACATAATAAATTTTATTCAACACAGTGTTATAAGCAACCACCAGGCACTAACCTTTGCGGCTACGCGGCTACTACGTGTGTGAGATGCTCAGAATCTACGGTAGATATGCTACTAATTTCGAAGAAGTAAGTTCATCAAAGAAATATATCTTTCTACATGTTATCGATCTTGTATAATTTTTCTAATCGTATATATATGTACTATTTTTTCTTAAACAGATCATGGAAGTTCCAGTTATAACGAACCGGTTCGAGAATAGAACCATGTTTAACTTGGTTGCAGATCTTTGCCGCTTCATCCGTTGCGATGTCTGCAACCATTTGGGCGATTTCTAAGATCTGGAGAGTGAGCTGGCGACGGACGATAAATTCAAACCACTTAGGGAGTGGGAAAAAGAGCACCGCCATTAAATAATTTGTAAATTTGTTGCTAGCTAGACTTATGTTAATTTGCGAGACGAAACTAGCTTGATATGTATATAAATATTACGCATGATCGATCTGTGTTATATATATATATCTTTTATGAGGAAATAATATTAAATGTCTTTTTTCCCGTGCACGAAAAATATATATATATTGATCCATACTGAGAGAGGAGAGGAGAGGGAGAGGAGAGAAGAGAGAGAGGACAATAGCTAGCTAACAGAACGTATACATAAAATAATGGGCATGACCATCTTCTCGTACGGTCGGCTAAGAGGCCCGCATGAGATAATCGATCTTTCCGTGCAGGTCGCTTAAGCCGACCGCACAGGATAATCGATCTTTCCGTACGGTTAAGCCGCCCGCACGCGAAAATGATCTTTTCTCAGATCATTTTAGTATGCGACAGACCTTTCGTATGAGAAAATGCTTTTTAGTCCACGTAGAAAAATCGTTCCACGCGCGCGGCCGCACGATCATGACGCGAATACCGTCGGAGCAGCGAAATTTCCATTTCGAGACGTCGATCCGTTTCCTTTTTTGTCGTGCGATGGGTCGACGTGCTTGGAGGTCCGTTATATGGGCTCGGCCAGCCCACGTGGACAGAGAGGAGTTGGAGGCTTGGAGCTATACCATATTTTGGTTGTTAATTATTACCAAAGTAACACTATAGCTAGCAAAGTGCTCTTATAACTTTGCGTCACTGTTGCTAGTATATTTTTTTTATTTTGTTCGATATACATATGTATGTATCTTTTAATTTTATAGTCTATTTAACAGTACAATTCTAACATAATTTTATCTGTTTTAAAATGTAATTAGATATAAAGTCTTTTTTATCTTAAGTAGAAAGTTTATATATATAAAGTTTACATTTATAAAGTTTACGTGTATAAAGTTTATTATTTTTTATAAAGTTTAAAATTTAAATTACTTATTTTAAAAATGTTTTATTTAGAAAATCAACTCAACTCAATTACAGCCAGGGAGCACCTACCTAATATACTTAAGTGAACACTAACTACGTGTTAATTATTATTTTTGACTAATCGCATAAAAGCAATATTGATATGAAGCAAAAGCATGAAGCTGAATACCGTATAGTACCGATACTAACGCACTTGAAATACGTTGGTTTAGAAAAACACGTGGTCAGAACTCCTACGCGTAGGACGAACGAATCGCGTATTGGACACACCCATAATCATAATATGTTGAGACACACCCATATGTTGATGGTGATGGTGATGATTCGGTTACCTCATATTTATTAAGTTACTGGAATCTTCTTTGATATACTGATCCAGTTTTGGTGTAGGAACTTTCTTATTCTATATATGTGAACTAGGACCAAAGAAGCCACAAAAGCAAATTAGCAGTGTTCTCGGACTATTGTTTCAACTGGCGTGCCCAATTATTCCAATCCATAAGTCATCTATCCTATGTAAGTTCATATTGATAGACCTTGGTTTGGTCCGTCAACAAAATGTTTTGACACGAGATGGTGGGAAGACAGAAGAAATAAGCTTGGGAAGTTGTGTAAAAAATATCATCTCCACGTACATGTCCTCCTCGCTTACAAGTCGACATTTTTTTTTGCTTTTACATAAACTATACAAATTGTTACACTGTAATAATATTCTTACCCTTATTTATAAAAGTTTGTGTAATGCCAACCCCTTTAGAGTACGAGTTTAATATATAGTAGAGCCAACTATAAGGTATAAACTCATGTTAAAGTTAATATATATAATAGATTAATTATAAGGTTGTCTTTAATTCTCTTATTCTCTCCCTTTCTCTCACATACGCATTTAATATATTTATTTTGAAGCAGGTAAAAATCTAGCTCTTTGATAAGATTCTCTCATCTTTATATAAGTTTATAGTTGGCTTATAGCCTACTAAACTTGCTATTAATAATAGAGATCACTATCAACTATATAAGCCTATATTAAAGCTAACATATATAATAGAATAGCTACAAGATTACAAGATTATCTTCATCTTTTCTTCTCCTCTCTTTATCTCTCACTTATGCATTTAATGTATTATTTTGGAGCATGTATAGAGCTAGCTCTTGCGTGAGACCAATCCCAATGAGGGTTTCACTGGAGTTCCATTCTCAATAAATGAGATGTCATGTAAGCAAATATAGTGACATGACAATATAATTATGAATAAAGGGAGAGAAAAAAGTTTTATCTAGATGAAACTAGGTGTACAATATTTCCAAGACTATAAAACTGGTTAAAACTAGCATTAGTAGTAGAGTGTTTTATTTCACCAACTATATCCAATCTCATACATCGCTATTAAATGTTATGAGAAATTATGAAATGAAAATGTGTATTGGAGGTCTTATTTCATTTATCGACTCAAATCTTTTTAGATGACATGGCAGTATTGGTAACCGTGAAATGAAACTCTTTACTGGAATGGCCTAAGAGCCAACACCCTTCATTTTTTGTTGTCTCTCTCTTTCACATAAGTTTATAGCTAGTTTATAGGTCATTACTATCCTTGCTCTTACTTAGACATAATGCTCCAAATTTCCATTTCAATGAATATGATTCTGTTCACATTTCCCATAACAAAAAAATATACAATAATTTTAGACGCTGCCAAAACGATGGACAAGGTTGGGCTTCGAGCCATGCCCAAGAAGCCTGAGCCTCATGCTAAGACAAAAGGAGACACTACACCACAAAGACCAAAATACCGACTGACTTCGGTCGGTAAATATACGACATCATCGTCAAACAGTCAGTTGGTAAAACATCATGACTTATCATCAGTCGGTAAATCTGTTTTTGCTAAACGTGCGTCAGTCGGTAAAAATACCCTCCGAATATCAGTTGGTGAACACAAAATTTATGTATGAAGATCAGTCGATATATGGACTGCTCTATGGCGGGATCGACCAAAAAAACCCGCGCGCGGCCACCCCAAAAAGTAGCATATACCACACAAAAAAAATTCACCGCCAGTCCACCCTTCGCCTCCACCGCCGCACCCGGCCGCCCGCCGCCATCCCCGCCTCCAACGCCGCAACCGCCCGCCCCTCCCATCTGGCACGTCGTGCGCCCTCCCTGCTGGTGGAACCGCCGAATCCCCTCTCCCGCCGCCGCACTCCCTCCTCCGCCGGTGGACCACCGCACCCGTCCGCCCCTCCCATCTGGCGTGCCGTGCACCCTCCCTGTCAGTGGAACCACCGAATCCCCTCTCCCGTCGCTGCACCCCCTCCTCCGCCGGACAGGAGACGATCGTTGGAGTCCCCCGAAGTCCGTCGCCAGCCTCCCTCGAACCCCATCTGATCTCCTCTGTCCAGCCCTGCCGTCTATGCGTCGCCGTCCCTTTCCTCCTCCCTCCACCTCCAGTGCACCATAGGAGACGGCCCCCGACATCTCCTCGTAGTGTGCCGCCCCTGTCTGCTGGCGTTTCCCCCACATCCGGCATGCTAGGAGGCCGTGTGAATCCTCCGCCCCGCTATCGCCCGTGCTCGGCCCCGACCCCGTCCGCCCCTCCATCCCGTCCGCCGCAGAGCAGGTAGATGTTCCGCCTACCTTTATTTTTCTTGCATAGTTTGCCATTTTCATCTTTACATCATGAGATAAACATTTATTTAAATTTACATGAGGCTTTTTAATCAGGACATTTAGAATTGATAATCATCTTGTTTGTGTGTAGAGCATTTCCACTCTTCGTGAGAGTTTGTCTGTAGATTGTTAGCCTTTTCAGATGCAGCGAGTACTGCTAATTATTTTGCAAATTCCAACTGCATTATCTATATATATGTTTGGTCCTTGAGTTGGCTGGTTAATGATTCGATGCAGTGGTAGATGATGAATGCAGATAGACTCATTATCAATTTGCTTTAGTGGTAAGGTCTTTGCTGTTTTGACCCATATTAATTTCACTGCTCAACTCTTTTTCCCTCACATTGACATGTGCATGGTCAATGCCACCCACTAAGATCACAGGTCGGTTTGGATTAAGGTGACCTGTTAGTTAAGGTTTGTGTGGAAAAGCAATTAATTAGTATGTTACCTAAGCTTATCTTAAGGGATATTGGGCCACTAGCTAGTATAGAGTCTCTCTTTTCGACATAATGCGCACAATGGATTGACTATATAATTATATACTGAAGAAAATGAATCTAGTTATATTACTATACATACGAGCAGTGATAGTAAATAGGACATATATATGGTGCATTTTTGTCAAACTTCTGGTGCACTACTAGATTTGATGTTGCACATACTTCTTTGCCCATGGTCTGTAATGCTTGTTGGTTCATATCTCTTCTAGGCACGTAGAAAACTCAAATCAACTGACCATCATAAGTTGGAGTTTACTAAGTCAAGGAGCTCACGTGTAACGGTAAGGCTCTATCTCTAGTACATGCTCTTGGTTGCGATATTGCCTTATTTTAAGCTTATGATTTGTTATGTCACTCTTTTCTCTGATATGGAATTTTTTTGTCAAAAGATATAAACTGATAGCTGCTTATTCTCCCCATAAAGGCACATGGATAAAACATGGATCAATAGTGAGGCTAGGCACACAAAGGCATATTTACAAGGGGTGAACAGTTTTCTAGCTTATGCTTTTAGAAATTCAGCAATAGGAAACAAGATATTATGCCCTTGCACAAAGTGTGTTAACTCGTTTTGGAGAGAGGCAAGTGATATACGTGAGTTTTCTGTACATAATGAATTAGAAGTACACTGAAGGTTGCTACTAACAACACTTGCTTATTTGTTTTCTATAGGATGAACTTAAAGCGATTGTTGAAGCCCGTCCAGAATTGAAGGAGAGAACAATTCAACAAGGTGATGCCTTTGCTGTTGTTTGTGGATTGAAGGAGCCAAGAGGATGCGTCCGTGTTTTGGGTCTAGGACCAACTCCTCAAGAAATTGGAGCACTTGGGTTGAAGTCATACATGCCAATAAAGCTGCAAATGGAAGTTCTAGCTCGTAAAAAGGCAGAAAGTGAGAAAACAGCTCTAGAACAACGCATCGCCCAAATGGAGCAAATGCTAGAGGAAAGGGCATCGCCCATGTCACAGCTTGGTTCTAATTCACGACACCAAGTGGTAAAATACTTCAATGTTACTTTGCATTCTGTATGATTGCTTTGCTGTAACTCATGTTCTCTGATTTTTTTGTTCAACTGTTAGAGCCCAAGGTGTGAAGATTTTGTTGATGAGGCACATCAAAATGAACAGGGTGTAGAAAATGATCATGAACTCAATGAAGAACATGATCACTCTGATGAGGACAATGTTATGGCTGATGAGAAGGAGAATCTGCTTGACCAAAGGCAAGCTGCAGCCGCATCAAACAATGCAAGGAATGATGATCCCCGTCGCTATGCACATGATACACTTGTAATTATCTTATACTCCTCTAAAGTTTCTATTTGGGGTTTGAAGTTGATCCCTCGGTACTCAAATGCTTCATTATTTGCAGGTTGGAAAGGATGTGATATTGTTTGCCATGTTGAGATCTAATCTTCCTGTAGCCAAGGGAACAATCATTTCAACTAATCCAAGCACCCTAGTAGGAGGTCTGTCTCTTGGAAATCAATTTTGTGAAGTTATTGTGAATGATGTGATGAATAGGGATGCAATACTACCTCGCCCTTATGACAATATGGAATCTATGGCTAATGCTTATATGATGTCGATTGCATGGCCATACAAGAGAGTAATAAACTATACTTCTCTTTTTTGCTAATGATTTGTATGATGAGTGATCTATCTCTCTAATCAGTACTTTTCGTGTTGTAGCTGAAGTTTTCCAACAAGGCAGCACCAAGATCTTACTAGAGAGCTCTAGGTATTATTCTTGTCCTCTGCATCATCAAGAATTGCATTTAATCTAGGACACAGTATAGCTGATGTAAATAAATATCTTGGATTTAATCTAGGACACAATATAGCTGATGTACAGCAGCAGCTTGACATCCCAAGGGCTCTTTCCAAATAATTTGGTTTCCAAACAATATGGATGCCCCTATGTTTAGTCAGCTGATCAATATCCCCATTTATAGCCAGTATATGTACCAAGACAAACGTAATGATCACATCAGAAACCTTTAGTTGCAAATTGAAAATTCATGGCCCTAGTGAACCAGCTAGACATTTACAGTCTGTAATGTATTTTACAAAAGCTACAAAATTTAACACCTACTGCTCTCGCATGACATACATGACATACATTGAAAATTTAACACCCAAGAGCTCTGTAAACATGAGATGTCAAAACAGTTGAGTAGAAGAAGATAAGTCTTTATATAAAATACATGGAAAAGACCGTTAGTAGGAATGCATCAACAGTTAGTACTAATTTCAGGCATCAGTTTAGTTTGACATGATAATGTATAATTTTTGAATCAACTTACTTCAGCACTCTTGTTTTTAATGTCCAAACTGATGAGACCATAACTGGCCCGACGCCGTGCAGCCTTCTCGTGCCGATAGAAAGGGCGGGGAAGAGAAAGGAGGTGGGTACATGACTTGCTATACCAGGGCGACAATTTCACAACACTCCAATCCCTGAGGATTATGCAAGGGTGCAGGTGGCCAAGGTGCTTGCAGAGCATAACAGCTTAGAGCTAGACATTCCAGCACCTGAAGGGATAGAATTGCTTGGAGATGCGGTGAATCAGTTCATTCTATGGCATCGACGAGATATCCTGCTGGTCGGTACATCGTCAACATCCCCAGTACAGCCGGTTCCTCAGATTGCTGCTGCCCTGCACCGCCTTCTCCATCAGGGCCTTCTTCCCCACCTCGCTCCCCACCTCGGCCTGCTTCCCCACCTCGCTCCCCACCTCGGCCTGCTTTCTCACCTCGTTCCCCACCTCGGCCTGCTTCCCCATCTCGCTCCCCACCTCAGCCTGCTTCCCCACCTCACTCCCCTCCTAAGGATAAAGGTCCTGATTCGCCAATGCTGTCAGCCCCTGAAGTCGTCGCAGAACATATTCACCAATCTCCTTTTACACCACAGTCATTATTGGCGGTACCTCAAAGGCCCCTACTGAAAACAACAAGCCTTCCAAGTCCGAGCAAGCTTCAATCTCGTCAGATTATCCCAAAGATGACTTGATCAAGCTATGACAAGGAATTAATGACCAAAGACGAGAGAAACTTAGTGTTCTTGGCTTTCACGGGGAGGGGCCGACTGACAAGCCGCAGGATCAACCATCAAAGTTGTCGGAGTCAGAACAATTGGTGAAGAACCAAGTGGAGGACCTGCAAAATTAGACTTCAGATGAAGTGCCAACAAAGTACGAGTACGACAAGCCGTTCCTGCCCTGGCACGTCATGGAAGACATGCCCTGGGAAATCAGGCTAATGCATGACTGGTACCTAAAGACGTCCAGATTGGGGCTCAGCATGGTTACCGTGAAGGTCCCGGATAATGCTTTCACCAGTGACCCAAAGGGATACTGGTCATCGATTTCAACGACCTTCACGCATTATTCAAGATGGAAAAAATGGATATAAATCTCGTTGCTGCGTTTTGCCTGTAAATATCAGCCTAACTTAATGTCATTAATAAAGTCATTTGCAATCTAACTTGTGAATAATTAATTACTCGCTGCATTACTTAGGATGCAATACGCAGACACGAAAAAGAACAATTATCTAGCTGCATACATTAACCCCACAAGGATATGCTGGACGAAACACGAGGTTCATGTTCGTGAAGATTCCGATGAGCTCAAAGGCAAAACAAAGAAACAAAAAAGCCACGATCATCAAACAAATGAACAAGGACAAGATGATCGTGGTATCATTCTACTTGGGCAAGGCTATGTTGGAGCACAGAGACAAAAATGTCCTCATGGTCCCTTATGCGTTGCGGTACGTAATATTCGTCCGTAAACCCGATATTTTACAACGATATCACCTACAATTAACATATCTCTTCTTTCGCAGCGATCACTACATACTATTTCTGGTATATCCGCGGGACCACGTGGTCGTAGTGCTTGATCCAGCACACTATAGCCAGGAAACATTCAAAGAGTTCCTCGTCATTTTAAATTTGTAAGTACTATCATGCACCATTTAATATGTTTTGTCTGTTTTTACTATCGAATAAACAATTGATCGGTGAAACATACAATTATTTTGTCTATAGAGCACACCATCATTATGTAAGAAACGGCGGACCGGTGAATGATCCACAAAAGAAGAAGCTTCTTATGTGGACAAATTTTTCGGTAATTATATGCTCGCTATATTTCGACATTTTATACTGTGTTTAATTTTAAATTACTGACGCACATAATAAATTTTATACAGTGTTATAAGCAGCCACCAGACACTAACCTTTGCGGCTACTACGTGTGCGAGATGCTTAGAATCTACGAGAGATACTCTACTAAGTTAGAACAAGTAAGTTCAGAGAAAATATATATTTCTACATGTTATCGATCTTGTATAATTTTCCTAATCGTATGTATGTGTACTATTCTTCCTTAAGCAGATCACGAAAGTTCCAGTTGTAGCGAACCGGTTCGACAATCGAACCATGCTTAACTTGGTTGCAGATCTTTGCCGCTTCATCCGTCGTGACGTCTGCAACCATTTGGGCGATTTCTACGATCCGGAGAGCGAGCTGGCGACGGACGATAAATTCAAATGACTTCGGGAGTGGGAAAAAGAGCACCGTCATTAATGAATGATTTGTAAATTGTTGCTGGACTTCTGTAATTTACGCGAGACGGAACTTGATATGTATATAAAGATGCAATGCATGCATGATCTGTGTACGTACATTTATATCTTTTATGAGGAAATAATATAATTAAATGTTTTTTTCTCGTACGAAAAAAATATATATATACATGCATCTTATCGATCGATCCATGCATTTAATATTACCGAGAGAGAGAGAGAGAGAGAGAGAGAGGGAGAGAGAGGAGAGGAGAGGATCGGAGGGAGAGGAGAGGAGAGGAGAGAGAGGGGGACCATCTTCCGTGCGGTCGACTTAAGGACCGCACGGGAAGATCCATTATCCCGTGCGGTCTAGTAAAATGGCCCGCATGGGATAATCGATCTTCTCGTGCGGGTCGCTTAAGTCGACCGCACGGGATAATTGATCTTCCCGTGCGGTTGGGCCGCCCGCACGCGAAAATGGTCTTTTCCCAGCCCTTTTCACGCATGCGGGCAGACCTTCCGCACGGGAAGATGCCTTTCGGTCTGCATGAAAAAATGGTTTGTACAGTAGTGACTGCCAGTTATCATGTCAATTCACATGCATGCTACAAAAATCTTAATTATATATAATGTAAAAAAATTAATAAAAATTTAGTGTGGCAGCTGCCACACTAATCTGTAAAAAATTTAGAAATTATCACATTAATAAAAATATATAAATTTTTCACATTAACTAACAAAATAAAATCATATGCATGCATATGTCATACCAGGGTAAAGGTATATGGCACGATCTTCCACCATAGAAATAGGTTCATTTACCAAATTCGAAATTAATAAATTTGCAGTCATGATGTAATAACTTAAAAGTTTAGAATTTAATTTTATTAATTTTTATATGAATAACATATGGGTCTCACACTGATATATATGTATCATCGTGGTATACCACGTCAGCGCACGAAATGGGTTGAAGCTTGTTTGTCCCTGGATAACACGTAAGACAAGTTCAGGGACAAAAATATATTTTGAAATTTAGAGACCTAGATGACTCATAAGTTTAGATACTGCCTGTGTACTATTTCTTTGTTTGCTTTCACATTTCACCGGTTCAACTGTATAGCTTATATACTTGTTGATGAGATATTTTGTTGGTATGATTAATTTGTCAAACTATCACCGATGTATGCGAGAAGGGTTTGAAATTGTGGATATGAACATAGTTGAATCCTATGCATAAAAATATTCATTTTTGAATTATATTTTTAAAAATACAAATATAGGCTAAAATAGGATAAAAAAATAGGGGCTAAAAAATAAGCGTTGTTGCCGGATTTGGAAGCACTCTTAGGTATTAGAAAATTAGTGCAACCTCATTTAGCCTTGCGGCCCTAATTAAATAACGGCTACTAAATATGCTTTACACCAATAAAGCTAAGCCTAAATAATGAGTCTAAATAAAAATAATACTATCGGTTTCTCTGCTTTTGCAGAAGGTGAAAATCATGGGGAAGATTTTATAACAATATCGTCAACAATAAAAGAGCTAAAATAATTGGATGAAATATTGTGCTTGTTTTAGATATTCTCTGCAAATAAAACAAAGAAAATAAATCAATCGGTCCATTCCTTATCTCCTCAGTTTGTCGACACGTGTGTGTGTACCGACTAAAAACCGCTCCTAGTCCATTGCACCGCATGCAAATGTAACTTGGAGAAACTATGGCTGCCGGGCATTGCCGGCATCAGCCGGTACACGGTAGTTGACGACAAGGCTTCCATTCATCCACAAATTCCGACGAGAAGATAATAGCGATAGAGCATGCATGGACGCTAGCTTCATGTTCCGATACACATGCGAATTAAACATGTGTGTCTTTTTCTTCTCTTTCAGCTAGAGGACACATGCATGTTGGATAGAGCTAGCACTCCAGTTACACACTACTACAGAAACCGACTAAGGTGCCGGTTGGAAACCCACTTAGGTGTCGGTTTTTTCAACCAGCACCTATTGGTCGGCACCTATCAAAAAATTAATAGGTATCGGTTTAAGAACCGACACCTTTAAGATTCAACAAATAAAAAAAAATTCGGTTCATCGGCTTGCATCGGTTTGAACCGGCTTCACAGATCCAATCCACATCCACATCCACAGATCCAATCCACAAGAACACAAATTTCACATATTCATTCACAAGAAACACAAATTCATCCACTGGTATCAATCAATCACAAAAAAAGAGGGAGAGAGGGGCGAGAGAGAGGGGGTAATGCCGCAGATCCGAGGGAGAGAGGGCGAGAGAGAGAGGGAGGCGGCGCCGCTCCCGCACGGCCGGGCCGCCTCCCGCACGGCCGGGCCGCCTCCCCACGGTCGTGCCGCCTCCCGCACGCCCGCAACCGCCGCCGGCCGCGCCGCCTCCGTGGCCCCGCCGCCTCGGCCGCCCGGCCTCCCGCCGCCGTCCCTTGATGAATGAGATGGAGAGTGAGAGGGATAAGAGAAAGAGAGATAAGGATGGGTGGTGGAGAAGGGATAAGGCTGGCCTGATATTAAAGAGGAGGGGCGCGCGGTCGGTGGTTTGTAGGTGTCGGTTTTTAAAAACCGACACCCATAGCATAGACGGTTTTTTAAAAACCGACACCTATAATATATTATAAGTATTTGTTTTTTAAAAACCAATATCTATAGTATAGGTGCGGTTTGTTTTTAAAACCGTTACCTATTGTTCTAATGAACTGATACCTATTAGACCGATACCTATGGTAGTAGTGACAGTATATATCAATCGCTGCCATATGAGCAGTGCTCAAGCATTATATTGACCGTTTAATTAAGCTATATATATCTAGCTAGCTAGGGGCTCCAGGACGGTTGCCGGGCGAACAACCGGCAGGCACGCGTGATCGGTTGATCGATTGACGCGTGCGACGACGATGACGGCCAACAAGCCAATCTAACGTTCTCCATCGCGTCAGATAGCGATCGACAGCCTTGTTCGTCGTTATACACCCATCGTTCTCTCAAACCTACAGTACAAGACTGGTCGTACTATGTACTCTTTCAGTTCCTATATATAGGATGTACATGCATATACGTACGACACTTAGTACGTACCGGTCTCGTTGCAGTACGGGAGTGTCGGCCTTCTACCGTATAATAGTAGTAGCTTAATTAGCCTGTCAATCATCCCCACTGGAATCCTGGCGTTTATCTCTCGACAAAAAGTTTGTCGAGTGTAACACTCAACAAAGAGCTCTTGACAAAGAGAAGGTCGGCAAAAGGCTATTTGCCAAGTGCTAGGCTAGGAGCATTTGGTAAAGACTTTGCCTAGTGCCTGGCACTCAACAAAGTGGTAAGGTTTGTCTAGTGTCAGGCACTAGGCAAACAAAAATATTTGCCTAGTGTCAGCCATTAGGCAAACCATACTACTTTGTCGAGTGCTAGGTACTAAATAACGCTATAAATGTTTGCTTAGTGTCAGGTACTCGACAAACAAAAGTTATTTGGCTAGTGCCAGGCACTAGGCAAAATATGACAGCACTAGATGAAAAAAATAATTAAAAATTTTAAATTGATGAAAAAATCTCAAAATTTGGCATGGTGTCATGTATGTTATATATTACGTCCACAAAAAGTTTTGGAGCCAAATTATAAATTCAACCATCATTATGGCTCTAAATTTGTGATATGCGTATAAACTCTAATATTCGTATTCGGAGATAGTTCAGTTTATTAGCGTCATATGTGATAAAATGTTCGAAACCTTTTCAATTTTTTACCACAGCCTCGATGTTTGATTTCATGATACTCTGACAAATCTCGTAATTTTCGGACTTTATTTGTTTTTTTAATAATTTAAAAATAGACCGGACTTTATATGACTCACGGTCTTCCTGAATAAGATCTTTGAAATTACTTTCCATTTTCTAGATATGATCTCAAAATGGACTCAATAATATGAATATTATTTTTTAACATATTTTATTCAATTATTCGAATTACTTATAGTTCAAATATGGCACTAGTAAATAAATTCCTATAAATACAAAAAATATTTAAATATAGCGAACAACTAAAAAATACACCAAATTTTAACATGTAGTAATTCATGTTGTATATAGGAGGAAAAAAAATTTGGAGGGTGATATGAAACAAAAATCTTAAAATTTTACCGAGTGTCTCGGTAAAGCACTAGACAAACTCTAACCTTTGCCGAGTGCCTTGGGGAGGCACTTGGCAAACTTCAATTTTTGTCGAGTGCCTAGATTTGCCTAGGAAAGCACTAGGCAAAAATGAAAGTTTGCCTAGTGCACCACTTTTGCCGACTGTCACACTAGGCAAACAAGGAAGTTTGCCTAATGCCAAGCTTTGCCGAGTGGCACTTGCCTAGTACTTGAGGTTATGTACTCGGCAAACTCCTTGGCACTAGGCAAACAACAAGTTTCTGGTAGTGCATTGACATATATGTTCATCATGCCTGAATGTAGAGTGTACCGTGTAGTATGGTTGACTTACATCAAGACAAACATATCTTCGCAAAAGTTTTTCTTTTAGGTATTTATCTTGTTTTATTCTAAAGTTATCTTACATAAAACCCCAATCATGATGCCCTCATAAGGGATGCCGGTTAGCTAAAAGCTAGCACTCACTAGTAAAGATCTTCTTCTCTGTGACAGCTATTACATGACTGAGATTTGCGGACCATCACAACTAAGTCATCTCAAACGGGGCTAAAAAGAGACCAACAATGATATACTCACACATACATGTCGAAAGTACATAAATCTATAGCCTGTCATGGATGATACCCATCAATGACGGCCTCAATTAAAGGCCCGACAAAGATAACCAATGTTATCTTTGTTGGGCCCTAATAGAAGCCCGTCACCGATGTTTATCATCGGTGACGGCTCAATCTTATGGCCCGATTGAGATAACAATTAGGCCTGTCACCGATGAATGCCATTGGTGTCGGGCTTGTACTTAGGCCTGACAAAGATAATTGCAATACCCATCATAACTGCTAGTTCGTTGGCCGTTACAAATAGTTATTGCATCGTATAAATACCTCAACCACCTAGCGGAGTGGTTATCCCACTATTCACTATTTTAGTAGGAGAAAGAGGGTGAATTTTTATCTTTTTTCCAAGAAAATCAGAAAGTGTAAAAGTAATTGAAAAATAGTAGTCATTTCTCATAAATCTAGTAAATACTTGTCTACACAATGTTTATCTAATATTTTTTCACTTTTTTGCAGCTCAACGATGGATCGAAGTTGGATGTATGGGAAATATGTGTGACGTTATAGCGAAGAGTATCGAAATAGTGTGTTAAAATTTATAAATGCCGCGGAGGACGATAGGAAAAGAAGAAAGAGCGATTAGATGTGTTCTCCATGTGCATATTGCAAAAATGATGTTTGGTAGCAGAGTGGACATACACACTCATCTGATACAATGAGGATTCATAGAGGGCTACACATGTTGGATGAAACATGGAGAGCAAGAATCAGGCAGTGGTGCAGCTGCAGACAGAAGTGGTGCACAAAATCAGGAAGATGAAGATAAACATGACATGTTTGTATCTTCTCCATTGGGCGTTGAAATGGTTGATTTGGATCACGATCCACTGCAAGACATGTTACATGACGTTGAGGACCCAGCCTACAACGAGAGAGATTCCATGAAGTTCAGCAGGTTGGTTAGTGACTTGGAGAAGCTTCTATACGCCGGATGCAAGGCAAAACACACCAAATTGTCAACTACCTTGGAACTAATGAAGCTGAAGACAAGTAGTGGATGGACAGACAAGAGTTTCACACAGCTTTTGGGAATTTTGAAGACCATGCTTCTTGATAAGAACACATTGCCCGAGACGACATATGAAGCAAAGCAGGTTTTGTGTCCCCTAGTGTTAGAGTTCCGTAGAATTCACGCTTGTCCAAACGACTGCATACTGTACCACAAGCAATATGCGGACTTAGATGCTTGTCCTATCTGCAAGAGGCTCCTCGATACAAGAGAACAAAAGGTGTTGACGAAGGAAAGAAGTCAAAGCGGTGTGGTCCAATGAAGGTTATGTGATACCTACCTATAATTGATTGTTTGAAGAGAATCTTTGCCAACCCCAAGGAAGCAGAGTTAGTACACTGGCATGCCATAGAGAGAATGAATGATGGTATGCTAAGACACCCCGCAGATTTGATTCCATGGAGGAATATCGACCGAAGATACCCAGAATTTGCAGCCGACCCTAGAAAAATGAGAGTATGTTTGTGTACGGGTAGCATGAATCCTTTCAGAAACATGATCAGTTCTCATAGCACTTGGTCAGTTTTGATTGCAAACTATAACCTACCGTCATGGGTGTGCTTTAAAAGAAAATATATTATGTTGTGCATGTTAATCCAAGGACCGAAACAACCCGACAATAACATTGATGTGTTCTTGGAGCCTCTTATCGATGACCTTGAGACTCTTTTGGAAGGAAGGTGTGAAAACTTGGGATGCGTACGGCCAAAAGAACTTCAACCTATGTGTTCTATTGTTTTTCACCATTAAATACTATCCCGCACTTGATAATCTTTCTGGACAAACCGTGAAAGGAAAGAAGGCATGCTCCGACTGTATGGAACATACACACAGTAGGTGGCTGAAGAAATCCAGAAAGATGGTTTACATGGGTCATCAGACATGGCTCCCTCTTGAACACACATTTAGAAGAAAAAGTAAACTTTTCAATGGTAAGAGAAAACTTCAGACTGCACCCCAAAGATCTGTCCGGAGATGAGGTCCACAACATGGTCAAAGACCTAACTATTGGGTTTGGGAAGAAAAGAAAATGAAGTAAGACAAACGGACAAAGGTGTGTGGAAGAAAAAATCCATATTTTGGCGACTTCCTTACTGGAAAGATATCGAGATCCGTCATTGCAATTATCTGATGCACGTAGAAAAGAATGTGTGTGAGAATTTGGTATTGCTACTACTGAATATTTTCGGGAAGACAAAGGACGGGTAGAACACACGCCTTGATCTACAGGAGATGAATATTCGTAGTGAACTCCTGCCTGTAACAGATGTAGAGACAGACAGAGTGCACCTCCCTCCATCTTGCCAAACATTGTTGAAGGATGAGAAGATCACAATGTTATCATGCCTCAGAGATATCAAAGTTCCATTAGACTATTCAGTAAGGACAAGTAAGTACGTAAAATTGGACAACCTAAAACTGGTCGGAATGAAGTCTCACATTGTCATGTGCTTATCACACAGATCTTGCCAATTGCTATCAGAGGCATTCTACCACCCAAAGTCCACCACACAATCCAACGTCTTTGTGACTTCTTCAATGCAATCAGTCAAAAGGTTATAGATCATGAAAACCTAGATGGATTGCAGACCGATATTGTCAATACCCTTTGTCACATGGAGATGTTCCTTCCTATGTCTTTCTTTGATATCATGACTCATCTCCCTGTTCATCTCGTGAAGCAAACAAAACTATGTAGACTAGCATTTCTAGGAGAAATGTATCCATTCGAGAGGTACATGGGAGTTCTAAAGTCTTACATGAGAAACAGAGCAAAACCAGAGGGGAGCATCATTGAAGGTTACATGACCGAGGAGATTATTGAGTTTTGTGTTGATTATATGACCGAGGCCGATCCTATCGGAGTACCAGCGTCTCGTCACGAAGGAAGGTTGTCAAGCACTGGCACAATAGGGAGGAAAAGAGTTGTGCCTGATCGAGCCTCCTATTCGTAGGCTCATTTCGCTGTGCTCCAACATATGGCAGAAGATGCCCCATACTTTGAGGAGCATTTAGCGAAAATCTGACAGGAGAACTTGGAGCGATCGGACATGTGGATTAACGAAGAACATAACTCCTGGTTCAACAAATGGTTCAAGAAGCGTATTACAATGTCGCCGGATGATTCAAATGAGACAGTACAGTTGTTGACGATGGAACCGTGTTGGGAGATAGACACATAGCAAGGATATGATATTAACGGTTACATGTTTTACACCGTACAACAAGATGACAAAATCACAGTACAAAATAGTGGAGTCCGTATAGATGCATTCCAGGATCAAGTTGGGTCCAACACATACTACGACCGCATTGAACAGATATGGGAGCTGAACTATGTGAGATTCAAAGTCCCTTTGTTTTGATGCCGTTGGGTGAATATACGCACTGGTTTCAAAGTCGACAAGGAAGGTTTCACTTTAATAGATCTATCCAAAGTTGGATATGGCGATGAACCATTTGTGCTTGCGAAACAGGTCGAGTAGATATTCTACATAAAAGACCCTACAAACAAGAAGATGCACATCGTCAGGGATGGCAAGCGCCGAATTGTCGGGGTTGACAACGTCGTCGACGAAGAACAATACAATTAGAATCTTCATGTAAGATCTCACATCGACCTTGACGATGATCCCCAAGAGAATGTGGCATATGCTCGTTCAGATCATACGAAAGACATAACCTTGTGACTAATGCCTTTGTACTTATTTATTTTGCTATTTCTTGTAATGAATGAACTATTTTGTATTAGGAACTCTTTTGTGTAAATTTGGTTAATACTAGTTTATATATATTGAATTTAGTTAATTTGAAGAATTAAATAAATTATTGAACTTTATTGATTTATTTAGTGAAATAAATAAATTAAGTTATATATATAATTAATTTATAAAAATTAAATGGAAAAATTATAACGGTGACGGGCCTTAAGTCAAGCCCGTAACGAATGTCGTACCAATCGGGCTTGATCTTTAAGCCCGTCACGGATGACCTCATTGGTGACGGGCCTTAGTTACATCCCTATAGAGATGATGTCAATACTAATCGGGCTTGATCTTTAAGCCCGTCATGGATGACCTTACCGGTGACGGGCCTTAATTACATCCCGATAGAGATGATGTCAATACTAATCGGGCTTGATCTTTAAGCCCGTCACCGATGACCTCATCAGTGATGGGCCTTAATTATGCCAGTCACAGATAGAGTTTTCCTTAGGACGCCGATTCAGGCATCATCTGTAACGGGCGTTAGTTTAAGCCCAATTGAGATGATTGCGTCTATATTGGGCTTTAAACTTAAGCCCGTCACGGATGTGCTTCAAAATCTTATAGAGCGTGCCGATTCAAAATTTTTCTAAGTTCTCACTCGAAGTCTCTTGAGCAGAACCCTAGCATCCGTCCCTCGCACTGGTGTTGTCCCTCGCGACCGTCGTCGTCACTTGCGCCCGAGCCCATCGCCGTCCCTCGCGCCCAAGCCCGTCGCCGTCCCTTGCGCCCGAGCTAGAGCGTCGTTGTCCCTGAGCCGTGTGCCGTAGTCCCCGAGCCCGAGCACCGTAGTCCCCGAGCCCGAGCACCGCTGTTCCCGAGCCCGAGCATCGCCGCTGTCTGAGGCGTCACCACCGTTACTGTCCCTTCCGCCCGAGCCCAAGCGTCGTCATCCCCGAGCCCGAGCACCGCCGCCGTCTGAGGCGTCACCACTGTTGCCGTCCTCCCTCGCCGCCATGCCCAGGTAAGTCCACCGAGTGCCACACTACTATGTAGGTTTTGGCTTAGAGCTAGGGTTTTAAACATGATGATATTGGTGTATAGATGCAATGCAGAGATGAAGTTATATTAGTTTGTGTAGATTCATTGTTTGTATTGATTCTGGGTAAGGATGCACATGATGAGATGAAGTTGTAACGAGATAGCATTGAAGAAATAACACAAAGACACGATGGTCTCATAGACATCTTTGGGCAAGATATTCCTGATGGCAACTAGTAGAAGTTGTGTCTTAAGAATGTGGCGATCATGTGATTGCATACCTTTCAATTTCAAATCCTCCATCGACACCCAAGTACGAACACAAGATGAGTAATTAGAAGGGGTTTTAACTCCACGTAAACTTTGGCATAGTTCATTTTTCTCCTGTTTCGACAATCTGTAGGCTGCTGGAGGAAGGAAAGTTCTTCCAGTATCTGTCTTAGTTGGGCAAAGTTAAGTCCGAATTTGCATTTGCATGTCCTTGAGATCTTGCCTACAATTTAACCCATCCTTTATTTTCCCTGGAATATTTAGTAACATTCCCATAATATTGTTGCACACATTTTTCTCAACATGCATGACATCAATACAATGTCAAACATCAAGATGTTCCCAACATGGTAACTCCCATAATATTGATTTTTTCTTCCACGTGCACTTATTTTTCTTACCAACTCAAAATTTTCTTACCAAATACACTATTGATGCCCTTTACCATGTCATGCACCTGCCTTCCAGTGAAATGCTAGGCTTGATGCCTATTTCTCTTTGACCGTTAAATGTCTTCATCATATTCCTATAATGATGGTACTGAGGAAGAAAACGATGATGACCCATATATACCATCTTGCATGAACTTTTCAACCATAAACTATGAGTGTCTTCCAAGCACTTCGAGCATGCATCTGGTCCTTTGTTACTTTGACCTGAAAGGTTACCATGTGCTAGTCAGTCATTCATAGTGCAAAAAAGAAGAGTATGTAGTTTAAAGTTCTCCCGCTTGTAAGCATCCCAGGTATGCATCCCCTCATTCCATAATGACAAAAAATCATCCATTAGAGGTCATATGTACACATCAATATCATTTCCAGGTTGTTCTGGATCAGATATCAACATTACTAGCATGATGTATTTTTTCTTCATGCATAACCAAGGGGGAGGTTAAAGTTATAGAGAATTACTAGCCAGGTGCTATGCTTACTGCTCATATCACCGAACGGGTCCTTAGCCCAAATCTAATGCTTCTTGAATCCTTTGCAAATTCAGGAAATATCCAATCGATATTTCTCCATTGTACAACATCTATAGGGTGTTTTAGCATACCATCATCAATGTGGTCCTCCATGTGCCACCTGACAAGCTTAGCTTCTCTTGGATTAGCAAACAACCGCTTCAAACGAGCTTTTATAGGCAGATAATATGCAATCTTTGCTGAACCACCTTTCTCTGACTTTTGGTCTTTTGTGCTATTATTATTTCTCTTGTATCGAGAAGCTTTGCATGAAGGACATGCTTCTAAGCCGACATTTTCCTTGTGAATTCTTTGTACCTCCAACCCCAGCGGACATAATACCTTCTTTGCTTCATAAGTTATCTTTGCTAGCGTGTTCCCCTCTGGAAGCATGTCACTTAGCAAGTCAATTAGCTCAGTAAAACTTTGATCTGTCCATCCATTACTTGCCTTAAGCTTCATAAGTTCCAACACAGTTAATAATCTTGTCTACTTTGGTTTACAACCATTGTACAGAGAAGTCTCTTAATCTATAACCAACTGGGTAAAGTTCTCATAATATTTTCCTTTGTAACTAGAATCTTTTGCATCACGTAACATTTCTTCTAGGCAATTATCAACATCAAAACTTTCAACTCATGTAGGAGAAAAGTGTTGAATCAAATGAGTTTGATTTATATTTTATGTGATGAAACATTGGATTTGTGCTTTGAGATTCTATGTGTGATATTTTGTCTGGCGGTTAGACCGGCTAGACACGCCGGTCAGACAGGTGTATGTGCACGGCCTAACCGGAGGTGTGTGCGTGGTCGACGGTCAAGTCCGACTCACGGTCGGTCGATCGACTTCGGTTCACGGTCGGACTCGAATCACGGTCGGCATCGGCCAAGGCACAGTCGGCAAACTCGGTTTTTGTTTGATTTCTCGGTTTTGAATTGTTTCTTTTTGGATTTGATTTCTAGATGGTTCCTATGCATATGGTTACTATTGACAAGATAATGTGAGTCAAGTTTGGACAAACTTGTGCTCGGAACATGGTTTCTCTGTCGTATATGTGCAGGTATCGCTTGAGGCCTCGGATAGTATTGCCAGTGATGGATCGAAGTCGACTTGGGAGAAGTGGATGTCTAGGGATCAAGACATCACGCGGCATACTAAAAGGCTTGAGGGTAATGCACATGGAAGATGGAGAATCTATATGGCATACGAGAGGGATCATATGTGGAGTCGATTTTGGAAAGGAGTCCAAATTCGAGAAGTTTGATTGAGATAAGGAAAGAGATGAGTTTGTAGCTGGCAAGAGAGGATTTCCTATATGGATTAGGAGTCCTACTTGGTGAAGAATTTGTGGACCTACTGCATGTATAAATAGGGAGATAGGGTGTGCCTCCTAGATATCGATTTTCAAGAGAGAAATTTGAGAGAATAGCTAGGGTTTTGAGTTAGGTCGATATTTTGGTGAGGAGTGTTGTTGTTGCACTTTGTAAACACTTTTAGATGCAATGAAGTTGAATTAGTTTGAACTACTTCTTCAGAGTTCATCTACCGGTGTTTTCTGGATCCCAACGGTCTGACCGTAGGTGTGCGCACGGTCTGACCGGCCAGAAGGGGCGGTCTGATCGGTCGGTATACTGCGGTGTGACCGGCAGCGGCTTCAACAGGTTCGGTTCATTTTTGTTTTGTAGATCGGTTTCATCTGTGTCTTTAATTTTGCAAAATATTTGGGTTTTTGGTTTTCCCTACCATTCGCCCCCACTCTGGTAGGTTTGTTTGGTCTTGTTCGGTCCTTCGGTCCTACAAGTGGTGTTAGAGACTCGTTCTTGATTTGCTTTTCTGATCTTTTGCCATGGCTGAAAAGTTTTCAAACAAACCTCATTTTTTCAATGGAACCGATTTTGACTATTGGAAGAAAAAGATGGAATCTTACATAACATCTCAAGGTTATGACATTTGGCTAAAAATTTCACAATCTTATGACATCCCTGATCGCATTGATACTCCTACTCTCAAATTGGACTTTGAAAATAATTGCAAAGCTTGGAATATGATTCTTAATGCAATTTCTCACTCCGACTTTGATCATGTTTCGCATCTTGCTACTACTAATGAGATTTGGAAAACTTTGAATGATTTTCATACTGGATCTTCAAACATTAAGGAGTTGCGAAAAGATGTTTTAAAAAAGGAGTACATCAAATTTGAGATTGCACACGGGGAGTCCTTAGATGACTATCTAGGCTGTTTTAACAAATTTTGAGTAATCTTAGTTCTGTTGATTCTTCTTATAATGATAATTATTCTCAGTCTGAGGTTGCTCGTCATTTTATGAATGACCTTGATATGAAGGTTTGGGAAGTTAAGGTTACCTCAATTCAGGAATCTGTTGATGTGAACACCTTGACTTTGGATGTTCTTTATACTAAATTGAAAGCCTATGAGATGAACATTCTTTCTAAAAAGACTGATTCAAAATCTTCTGCTTTGGTGTCTTCTTCTGCATCTTCTGATTCTACTTCAGAGTCAATGTTTACTTCTTTCTCTGCCATGTTAGATGATCAACTGGAAGAAATCAATGAGGAGGACTTGGTATCGCTCGCTAATCGAATTTCTTGAGTGTGAATAATGTCAGTCCAGGAGAAGAGGAGGACCAATCCGGTGTTTTGGCTGTGGACAACCAGGACACATCCGCTCCCAATGTCCCAAGGCTGGAAAAGGTACACAGGAGGAAAAAGCTCAAGATGGATCTAAGGACGCTAAGCAGAACAAGAAGCAGGCCAAGAACATGAAGATGAGGAAGTACTACCAGAAGGCCTTGGATGAAGCTTTTGCAGCCGTGCATGGATCCATCGATGTTGAGTACTTAGATGATGATGAGGAAGACAAAGGGAAGAGCATCGCTGGAGTTTGTCTCATGGCAAAGAGTACTGAAGATTCTGATGAAGAAAATGAGGTAATAAATACTTCTAGTGTTGAATATCTTCAAGATGTTATTGCTAGACTTGGCTACAAGATTTCTAAATTTGAAAAGAAGATTAATCAACATGAAGTAGTTATTGATTCTCTTAAAACTGAAAATAATAGAGTAAAATCTCCTGCTTTTGATGATGATTGCAAATCATGTGAAGTTTTATTTGCTGAGTTAATTATGTTAGAGAAGTTAATTTAACTACTTGCAAAAACCTTGTTGCTGAATCTAAGAAATCTAGAAAGCTTGAATATTGTCTTGCTCTTAGCTTTGCCATGAATATTAGATTGACTGATGAATTGTTTTTAACAAAAGGAGCTTTAAAGAAATGTCAAGTTGTCTTGTTTGCTAGCTCTATATTTAATGCAATTAGCGCTAAGAGGTTGAAATAATCTAGTGCAAAACCTTGCTCATCATGGCTTGCAAATGAATTGAAATTAAAAGATGCCTTAGGTCGTGTTAGGCATATGGGAGAAATAGTTAAGCAAGATGAAGTGCTTTCTTGTCAAACTTGTAGAAAATAGAAAGGTCTTTTGGATGCTTGCAAAATTGTGCTACTTTCACTCAAGAGATTTCTTACTTAAAAAGTTCTTTGCAACGTTTTTCTTATGGTAAAAAGAATCTTAACATGATTTTGGATCAATCAAAGGTTAGAACATACAACTGTGGGTTAGGTTTTGATCCCTATATTCACTTTTCTAGGCATCCCCCTGCTGTTTTGAGTATAACTTGAAGAGGTAAAATTTTGACTAAACCAGATCCTAAACCCATTATTTTCAAATTTGCTGGCATTATGACTTCTTTGAATGCATCATGTTCTACCAAGCCTGTTGTTGGTACTAAACCTGTGTTTGTTGCTAAATCTGCTGTTAGTACTAAAAACACTCTTAATGCTAAGCCTACTGTCTCAACTTCTTCTTCAACTCATCGTGGAAAATATGTTTGTTCATTTTGTGATAAACATGGACATATTGTTGGTTTCTGTTTTAGACTTGCTAGAAACAGAAAAAGGAACTCGAGGTAGCTTTTGCAAAACTAAGGTGGCAAAAATTGGCTTTTCCCTCGAGGCAGGCGGTCAGACCGCAGATGGACTGTCGGTCAGACCGGTGCCATACCCGGTCAGACCGGAGCTATACCCGGTCAGACCGACACTATACCTCTGGTCAGACCGGTGTGAAGCCTTCGGTCAGACCACAGGTACAGCGGCAGTCAGACCGGCCTCGGGCTAACCTTTCTAATGGGAAACGGTGTTGAATTTTCTACTGGTTATATTCCTGTTGGTTCTGGTCGTGTGTCTCAGTACTGGATTCCCAAATTTTTATTATCTAACCCTAGTACTGAGGCTTTGATATCTGCTTGTGTGTATGCTCTTTTGGCGAGGAGGGAGAACGTGTGGATCATTGATTCCGGTTGTTCGCGACACATGACCGATGATAAAAGTTGGTTCTCCTCCCTCGTAAAGGCATCAAGGAAGGATTCAATCATCTTCGGCGATGCTTCTACTAGCATGATCACTGCAACTGGATCTGTCAAGGTAAGTGACAAGTTTACATTGAATAATGTCGCTTTGGTTGAAAATTTGAAGTACAACTTGCTCTCTGTTTCTCAAATTGTTGATGAAGACTTTGATGTGCTTTTTAAGAAAAGTGGAAGTAAAGTTTTTGATTCGTCTGGTGATGTTGTGCTTAATGTTTCTCGATACGAAAGAGTTTTTAAAGCGGATTTTGAAAATAGCATTTCCTCTGAAGTTACATGTCTTGTTGCAAAATTTTCAAAAGATGGTGATGTTTTGGCATCGTAGACTTGGACATGTTGGCTTTGATCATCTCACAAGGATTAGTGGTTTGGATTTTGTTCGAGGTTTGCCTAAATTAAAAAAGATCTTGATTTGGTTTGTTCGCCATGTCGTCATGCTAAGATGGTTGCTTCTTCGCATACTCTGATATTTTCTGTGATGACGGATGCACCAGGACAGCTGTTACACATGGACACTGTTGGTCCAGCTAGAGTGCAATCCGTTGGAGGAAAGTGGTATCTTTTGGTTGTTGTTGACGATTTTTCTCGATATTCTTGGGTTTATTTTATGGCAACTAAGGATGAAGCTTTCGAACACTTTAAAAGTTTGTATCTTCGTTATGCTCTTGAGTTTCCAAAATCTTTGAGAACTATTCGAAGTGATAATGGTGGTGAGTTTAAAAATGCTTCTTTTGAAAGGTTTTGTGATGAAAAAGGTCTTGAACATCAATTTTCGTCTCCTCGGGTTCCTCAACAAAACAGTGTTGTTGAAAGAAAAAAATCATTCTTTGGTTGAAATGGCTAGGACTATGCTTGATGAATATTCTACTACTAGAAAATTTTGGGCTGAAGCTATCAACACTGCTTGTTATATTTCCAATCGTGTTTTCTTGAGATCTAAACTTGGAAAAACTGCTTATGAGCTTTGCTTTGGACACTCACCAAAGATTTCTCACTTACGTGTTTTTGGATGTAAATATTTTGTGCTGAAATCTGAAAATTTGGACAAATTTGAATCTCGTTCTCTTGATGGACTCATGTTGGGATATTTTGCGTATTCACGAGGTTACCGTGTACTTATTTTCGAGACTAATAAAATTGTTGAGACTTGCGAAGTCACTTTTGATGAGGCTACTCCAGGTACTAGACCCGAAATTTCAGGTACTCTATCACAGGTTCAGGGGGAGGATATTTTTATGGAAAGTGATGACGAGGACTACGAGGACGCGTCGATCGGTCAGACCGGGCATGGCATCGGTCAGACCGGTGGCACATCGGCTATCAGACCGCAGGCAGAGGAGCGGTCAGACCGGCCGAGTGGTTCTTCGGGAGCTTCGGGTAATGATGCTAATAGACCTCCAGAAGCTTCAACTTCATCAGAACAAGCTACAGAAGATGAACAAACTTCAGATGTAATTGCTCCACTTCATATTCAACGACGACATCCTCCGGAACAAATAGTAGGTAATCTGGGTGAACGTACTACAAGGTCTAAGGTAACAAATCGTGATTTTCATGCAAATTCTGCTTTTATTTCTAATTTTGAACCCAAAGATATTACTCATGCACTAACTGATGAATCGTGGATTAACGCCATGCATGAAGAACTTGAGAATTTTGGAACAAACAAAGTCTGGTTTTTAGTTGAACCTCTTGTTGGTCATAATATTATTGGAACTAAATAGGTTTTCAAGAATAAACATAATGAGGATGGGAAGGGTTGGATTATGATGAAACTTTTGCTCCTGTTGCTAGGATTGAGGCAATTAGACTTTTGTTGGCTTTTGCTGCTTCAAAATGTTTTAAGTTGTTTCAAATGATATTAAAAGTGTTTTTCTTAATGGTTACATACAAGAGGAAGTTTATGTAAAACAACCACCAGGTTTTGAAAATCCTGATTTTCCCAACCATGTTTTTCGTTTGTCAAAAGCTTTGTATGGTTTGAAACAAGCACCTAGAGCATGGTATGATAGACTTAAAAAAATTTTACTTGCAAAAGGCTTTACAATGGGAAAAATTGATAAACTCTCTTTGTTCTTAAGTATGGTGATGATCTACTGTTTGTTCAGATTTATGTGGATGATATCATCTTTGGTTGTTCATCTCACGCTTTGGTTGTGGAGTTTGCTGAGAAAATGCGTAGGGAATTTGAGATGAGCATGATGGGTGAATTGACTTACTTTTTGGGATTGCAAATTAAGCAAACACCTCAAGGTACGTTTGTTCATCAAACAAATTACACCAAGGATCTTCTACGATGCTTCAAAATGGACGACTGCAAGCCGTTGACTACGCCGATAGGGACTACTACTATTTTGGATCCCGATGAAGATGGTGAAGCTGTGAACCAAAAGGAATACAGGAGCATGATTGGTTCGTTACTCTACCTCACTGCTTCGAGGCCAGACATACAATTTGTTGTGTGTTTGTGTGCTCGATTTTAAGCTTCTCCAAGGGCCTCGCATCGTCAAGCTGTGAAACGCATCATGAGGTATTTGAAACATACTCTTGAATTTGGAATTTGGTATTCTACCTCTTCTTCTATATGCTTGAGTGGTTATTCGGATGCGGATTTTGGAGGTTGTAGAATTGATAGAAAGAGTATTAGTGGTACATGTCTTTTTCTTGGTACTTCTTTGATTTCATGGTCTTCTCAAAAACAATCAAATGTTGCTCAATCAACTGTTGAGTCTGAATATGTAGTTGCTGCTAGTTGTTGTTCTCAGATTCTTTGGCTTATTTCAACCTTGAGAGATTATAGTCTTACTTTTGATAAAGTTCCTCTCTTTTGTGATAATACTAGTGCTATAAATATTGCTAAGAATCCTGTACAACACTCACGCACCAAGCACATTGACATTCGCTTTCACTTTTTGAGAGATCATGTTGAAAAGGGGGATATTGAATTAAAATTTGTGGATACAAAGTTGCAACTCGTAGATATTTTCACCAAACCGTTGGATTCTTCTCGCTTTTCTTTTCTTAGGAGAGAATTAGGTGTTATTCATCCTTTTGGCATCAATTGAGGGGGAGAGTTGTTGGCTCTTTGTTGTATGCATATTTTCTTTTTTTTACATTCATGTTTTTAATTCATGCATGGTGTAATAAAAAACAAAAAAAGAAGGAAAAATGAAAAGAAAATAAAAGGTGAAAGAGCTGTGTTTTATATCTTTAGCTTATTCTAGTGCTTTGCTAGCAATGCTTGTTAGATAATTTGATTACTATATTAGCTTGTGTGCATTTTAGTAATTATATGAGCTTTTGATATTGCTTTTTAAGTGATATGATACATGACACATAATTCTTTTACTTGAACTAATGAAACATGCAATATTAAAGCAAGTGTTTAGTTTGAATGATTAATATTTTTATATATGTTTTATGAGTTGTTATTCCTCATATTAATCCTTTTGTTCCAATCACTGCAAGAGTACATAAATGCTTATTTATATGAGAGAAAAATGAATACCGAATCCTTGGAAACAGTCTTGATGACAAGTACGTATTCGCGGTGAGATAAAAAAAGGGTGCCGAATCCTTGGAAACAGTCTTGACGACGTACCCGTAATAATTGAGAGAAAAGTATAAAAAGAAGGTTCAAAAAGGAAGAGCTAAAAGTTCTCTTGGTTATTTTTGGGGAAGAAATTAATTTGAGAAAGAGTATTAATGTCATAAATATATATACTTGGGTTTTTCTTTCAGTCTTTGCACTTATGAATATGTTGCATTTTAAATCATTGAAATCATGAATCATTAATGTTGAATTTGAAGGGTTACGCGGAGGCTACGCTAGCCGAAAACAAAAATTTTAACCGCGCAAACCAGGAACACTTGCAAGTAAGGGCCGATAGATCGTTACCGATTGGAGTAGAGTGCAGCGGAATAGCCAATCAGGGCAATCCGATCCGGAACAGTGTAGCCGATTCCCGGAGATAGCCGATACGTCAATCATCCGATTCGAGTCGTCCGGCCGCGTTCTCATGCCTCGCTCCGATGCGCCCGACCGCAGCCGATCTCACCACAGCCGATCACTCCGATTGCAGCCGATCCGAAGTCGATCAACAGCGCGCAACGTAGCAGCGTCTCTACCGGTATCCACACGTCCGGGGACAAAACGCCGTACACCCGTGTGCTAGCACGCGATGCAAGGCTAGGGTTTGGCTCGAAAGTGGGGAGGGTTTCCGTGGAGATTGATCTCGGCGACTTTTGTTGCACGCGATGCAATTGACGTGTCGCAGCTCTCCACCCCTCCCTCCTTTATATAGAGTCGGCCGACTGGGACTAGTGGCCAATTAGGACTCTATTTTGAATCGGATCTCATCCGTATCTCATAGAGTTGGCCGCCCATACGTCATAAGCCCATAGGACTCTATCCAATCGGATCCCTATCCGATTGAGCCGTATCCGAGTCCAACTCGAATATCTATTCTATCCCTTAAGCGTGCGACCCTGTAGGTTCAGGTATACTCGGTTTCGGCTATAGTCTAACTTAGCCGATCGTCGGCTCGAGTCCAACTCAGCCGACTTGTCAATAGCGGCGCCTAGCAGCACATATTGACACCATAGTATACAAGAATATAATATCGGCTCGAACCTGTAATGTGTACACAAATCCCTTTGCCTCACGATACCGGTTAAGCTATAGGAAAGATGTGTGCCATCCCTTCAATAGCTTAACCATTCACTCGAACCGTATTGCATTATTTGTCCGTTGATTGACTCCTCAATCAACTTAGCATGGCCATGCATTTCCATAATCCATTACCTCGAGGGGCCCAGAGATATCTCTCCAAAGGAGGGGCAAATTCCATCTTGATCACTCACATCCCACTCCATGTTTCATAGCAAACCCGAAAACTACCTTTATAACTACCCGATTACGGAATAGCGTTTGGTAGTCCCAAAGTAGGCTACTACACATGTTGGAATCCATGGTGATCTCGGGTCTAAGGACTTTGTACCAACACTACCCGAGACCAACTAATGGCACATTAATTCTGTAGTGTCTCATGGTGGGTCTATCCAACAATGTGTTCTCTAACACATATATCCATATTTATTGATTTGGTATCTCCATACCCATGATCTATGAGACATGATCATCAATCAATAAACATGCCGATCTTAGAATCATATTTGTTCCAACAATATGACATATGATCGAGGATCGTTTAGAAATAGATTCATACATATCGAGTCTCATAAATAAGTCACGTACTTATTGATCAATACAAGATGTCTATTTCATGGAACTGAATAACACTTTATTCATTTATACATAAACATTGACGTGATATCCAACATCTCCATGTTGCCTCTAGGGCATATCACTAACAATCTCCCACTTGCACTAGAGTCAATCATGTAAGTATCTAATACCCATTGTCTTGTGTGCGCCTCATGCTTCGGCTGAGGGAGAGGTTTTGTCAGCGGATCGGCTATGTTGAGATCCGTGTGCACTTTACATATCTTGACATCACCTCTGTCCACTATCTCGCGGATGAGATGATATCGCCGAAGTATGTGTTTGGACTTCTGATGTGACCTCGGCTCCTTGGCTTGCGCAATGGCTCCACTATTGTCACAATAGAGAGACATTGGACCAGTCGTACTAGTCATCACACCAAGCTCGAAACAAATTTCTTGATCCAAACAGCCTCCTTTGTAGCTTCCGAAGCGCAATGTACTCGGCCTCCATTGTAGAATCAGCAAGTATCCCGCTTGGAACTCTTCCGTGATCGCGCCTCCGTTCAGGCGAACACGAACCCGATTGCGATCTATAATCATCCTTGTCTCGTTTGGAAGCCGTTTTGACATCCATCTGCCATATCTCATAGTCAAAATATGCAGCAATCGCTAGGATAATCCGAATAGATTTAAGCATTGCGACGGGCGAGAAGGTTTCATCATAATCAACTCTTTGAATCTGTTTAAAACCTTTCGCCACCAATCGCGCCTTATAGATGTGAACATTTCCATCCATATCGGCCTTTTTCTTAAAAACCCATTTACACTCAATGGTTTTGACACCATCAGTGGATCAACCAAGTTCCAATCTTGATTATCGTACATGGATTCTATTTCGGATTTCATGGCTCCAAGCCACTTGTTGGAATCGGGTCCCACCATCGCTTCCTCATAGGTCTTAGGTTCATCGTTGTCCAACAACAATATATCACGTTGTTCCGCACCTGTGTACCTGTCAGGCGCACGACGTGATCTTTCAGACCTCCGTGGGGCTGGTGTATCTACAACTGGTGGCGCAACACTTTGTTCCTCCTGTTGTGGTTCTGTGGTCGCTGAAACGTTTTCTGGTGTTTCTTGAACTTCTTCAAGATGCACCCTGCTCCCACTAACCCTTCTTGAAAGAAACTCTTTCTCCAAGAAGACACCATGTCGGGCGACAAACACTTTGCCTTGTTCCCGATTATAAAAGTAATATCCCTTAGTTTCCTTAGGATATCCCACAAAGAAGCACTTGTCAGATTTGGGTGTGAGCTTGTCAAACTGTAAACGTTTTACATAAGCTTCGCATCCCCAAATTTTGAGAAAAGACAAACTAGGGGGTTGCCCTGTCCATATCTCATATGGTGTCTTTTCAACTGACTTAGATGGAACTCTATTTAGTGTGAGCGCAGCTGTTTCAAGAGCATATCCCCAGAAGGATAACGGAAGATCACTTTGGCTCATCATCGACCGCACCATGTCCAACAAGGTGCGATTTCTCCGTTCGGATACTCCGTTCCATTGTGGAGTTCTGGTGGAGTCAACGTGGAACAATTCCACAATCTTTCGATGATTACCAAACTCTTGGCTCAAGTATTCCCCTCCATGATCGATCATAGAAACTTGATTGTTTTCCCTAAATGATTTTGTACTTCATTCTGGAATTCTTTGAACTTTTCAAAGGATTCGGACTTATGCCTCATTAAGTAGATATAGCCATATCTACTAAAGTCATCGGTAAAGGTAATGAAGTACGATAACCACCTCGACCGTTGAGCTCATTGGTCCACATACATCGGTATGTACGAGTGCCAACAAGCACTTGTTCTCTCACTGTGCCCCGTGAAAGGTGCCTTTGTCATATTACCAAGTAAACAAGACTCACATGTCTCAAATGATTCAAAATCAAAAGAGTGAAGCAATCCATCCTTATGGAGCTTCTCCATGCGTTTCTTATTTATATGGCCTAAGCGACAATGCCGGATAAACGTGGGGTTTATATCATTAGAGAGTTGCCTTTCGTATTAATGTTATAGATGGGAGACGCTTCAAGATTCAAAACGTATAATCCATTCACCAATGGAGCATGAAAATAGAACATATCTACGAGATATATTGAACAACCATTGTCCATTGATCTAAAATCATATCCTTCCACTTGCAAACATGAAGCGGAAATAACGTTTTGACATAGTGTTGGAACACAATAACAATTATTCAATTCCAAAACTAATCCCGAAGGTAGATGAAGTGGTATCGTGCCGACAAGAACGTAGCAACGCTTGCTCCATTGCCGACGCGCAGTTCACTCGCGCCCTTCTCAATCCTCTACTTCTTCTCATTCCCCGCAACGATTTGCAAATATGAGCTACCGATCCGGTATCAAATACCCAAGAGTCGTAGGTGAAGTAGCAAGATTAATGTCTATAACATTAATACCGAAGTAGAAGTCGTACTTTGCTTCTTCTTGAGATCCTCCATGTACTTCTTGCGGTTCCTTTTCCGGTGGCTGTCTCCTTGCGGTAGAAGCAAACGGCATCGATGCCACCGACCCTTCTTGCCCTTCTTTGCATTAGAGGCACTCGCGATCTCATCGGGAGTTAACTTCCTCTTGGTGCAAAGTTTCTTGACAGTGGTTTGCGCTTAGCCTTCGCATCATCATCACATGATGACCGTTTTTGGATACTCTCCTCACTGTCTTTAGCATCCCATGCAATTCAGCCAAGGTCCTATCCATATTGTTCATGTGATAATTTAATATGAATGGCTCGAAGCTCGGAGGGAGCGACGGAGAATCACATCGTAGCCAACTCTTGGCTAAGGGGAAAACCTAGTTTTTCCGGACTCTCGATATAGCCAATCATCTTTATCACATGCGGACGACGGGATTCCCTCAACAAGCTGCACGCAAACAAGGACTTTGAGGTGTTGAACCTCTCGGCCCGAGCTTGGTTCTCAAACATGCCACGCAGTCCCCGAATAATAGTGTGAGCATCGTTGCTCTCATATTGCTTCGAAGCTCGGGGACATTGTAGCAAGCATGAGACGCTTATATCTAGGGCATCATTAGTGTGCTTCTCATAAGCCCTCCGTGCGGTTGCGGTGGCATTATTTGGCAAATCCTCGGGATAGGGTACTTCAAGAACGTACTCCTTACGTTCTTGCTTGAGAACAATTCTCAAGTTGCGATACCAATCCATAAAGTTTGTTCCATTTAATTTTTCCTTTTCGAGAATAGATCGCAAATTAAAGGTACTGGGTGTAGTATTAGCCGCCATTTATTCTACAATGAAAAAGCAAAGTTTAGCACAATGTTTATGCTATGTGTATTGTTAAACAATTTAACATTAGACTCCCATTACGTATTTTCCACCTTCCCTCTAGGTTACGTATTGGGTCAAGATCCACATGTTAATTAATTTTCTAGTGAGCTTTGGCATCACTGCTAGAAAATTAGTAACATCGGTAAGCAACACCTTGCTAATCACATCTCTATGTGACTCTTGTTGTTGGTGTGGCATCTCCATGCCCCGGCGCCAACCTATGCCCCAAGGTCCAAAACTGTTTTGATAGCCTTGTTAAGTAAACCAAATGCTCCCGTATGTATATGTCGACATATACCCCTCGTGTTATGATAGAGAATGGCACTCGCTTTGGCGGACCCACCATTGACGAGCATAACGGTGACGGAGTGCAACATTTGGAAGGGCATCATTACTACTTAATTTTGCGAGGATGCTATCCTATCAAACAAACATATCACATATGAAAGCAAGAAGAATAGCATATAGTGAAATAGTATGGCCCCTTCACATGGTGATCTCCATCTCCATGCCGGTGTACAGGATCTCCATCTTCATCACCGTTCTTTCAAGTGCTGAATGCTTGATTTCTTCAAACTAAGCTACTACTATAGAAGCTCTAATTGAAGATTACATCGACTCGCAGGTCGTGAAAGAATATTACAAGCATTGCACGTATGAAAGAATATTACAGGGATTGCATATATGAAAGAATATTACATGCATCACATGCATCACATGCATCTCATACATACAATAGGGCCATACCATCTCAAAGCAATCTCTGCAAAAGCAAGTTAGTCGTAGAAACGTTTTCTACCTATCGCAGAGAAACGACATCGAGACGACCTATAAGGGGGTACGCACACGGCGGTCCCGGTAGCCGGTTAGCGGGCGGGGGGTCGAGGGGGAAGCCGCCCCCTCGCGGGCTTCCGGGCAGCGCCCGGAACACCACACAAAATTCATAGATCCAATCTATGAATTCGCTTAAGGAAACCATGTCGGCATAATCATATTATGCCGTCCCGATACACTATCAAGGGAGATGGTTTGCGTAGGCGCGAGGCAGCTAACAACATCGGACTACGAGATAGCTTCGGCATAATCACATTATACCGTTTCGATACACTATCAAGGAACGCTATCTCGAACCCAACTCAAACCGAGTTATATGGAAATTGCTTCGACGTAATCACATTACGCTGTTCCGATACACTATCAAGGAACGCAATTACCATTAACTCTCCTCAACAGATCCCGTAAAACCGATTGATCTAATCAACCCGTGCGCAAAACTTGTTCCAGATCCAATCTAAAACCCGAACTAAGCAAGATTAGCTCTGATACCACTGAAGGGTTGCGCGGAGGCTACGCTAGCCGAAAACAAAAATTTTAACCGCGCAAACCAGGAACACTTGCAAGTAAGGGCCGATAGATCGTTACCGATTGGAGTAGAGTGCAGCGGAATAGCCAATCAGGGCAATCCGATCCGGAACAGTGTAGCCGATTCCCGGAGACAGCCGATTCGCCAATCAGCCGATTCGAGTCGTCCGGCCGCGTTCTCACGCCTCGCTCCGATGCGCCCGACCGCAGCCGATCTCACCACGCCCGATCGCTCCGATTGCGGCCGATCCGAAGCCGATCAACAACGCGCAACGTAGCGGCGCCTCTACCGGTATCCACACGTCCGGGGACAAAACGCCGTACACCCGTGTGCTAGCACGCGATGCAAGGCTAGGGTTTGGCTCGAAAGTGGGGAGGGTTTCCGTGGAGATTGATCTCGGCGACTTCTGTTGCACGCGATGCAATTGACGTGTCGCAGCTCTCCACCCCTCCCTCCTTTATATAGAGTTGGCCGACTGGGACTAGTGGCCGATTAGGACTCTATTTTGAATCGGATCTCATCCGTATCTCATAGAGTTGGCCGCCCACACGTCGTAAGCCCATAGGACTCTATCCGATCGGATCCCTATCCGATCGAGGCCGTATCCGAGTCCAACTCGAATATCTATTCTATCCCCTTAAGCGTGCGACCACTCGTAGGTTCAGGTATACTCGGTTTCGGCTATAGTCTAACTTAGCCGATCGTCGGCTCGAGTCCAACTCAGCCGACTTGTCAACAGCGGCGCCTAGCAGCACATATTGACACCATAGTATACAAGAATATAATATCGGCTCTGAACCTGTAATGTGTACACAAATCCCTTTGCCTCACGATACCGTTAAGCTATAGGCAAGATGTGTGACATCCCTTCAATAGCTTAACCATTCACTCAAACCGTATTGGATTATTTGTCCGTTGATTGACTCCTCAATCAACTTAGCATGGCCATGCATTTCCATAATCCATTACCTCGAGGGCCCAGAGATATCTCTCCAAAGGAGGGGCAAATTCCATCTTGATCACTCACATCCCACTCCATGTTTCATAGCAAACCCGAAAACTACCTTTATAACTACCCATTACGGAATAGCGTTTGATAGTCCCAAAGTAGGCTACTACACATGTTGGAATCCATGGTGATCTCAGGTCTAAGGACTTTGTACCAACACTACCCGAGACCAACTAATGGCACATTAATTCTGTAGTGTCTCATGGTGGGTCTATCCAACAATGTGTTCTCTAACACATATGTCCATGTTTATTGATTTGGTATCTCCATACCCATGATCTATGAGACATGATCATCAATCAATAAACATGTCGATCTTAGAATCATATTTGTTCCAACAATATGACATATGATCGGGATCGTTTAGAAATAGATTCATATATATCGAGTCTCATAAATAAGTCACGTACTTATTGATCAATACAAGATGTCTATTTCATGGAACTGAATAACACTTTATTCATTTATACATAAACATTGACGTGATATCCAACATCTCCATGTTGCCTCTAGGGCATATCACTAACAATCTCCCACTTGCACTAGAGTCAATCATGTAAGTATCTAATACCCATTGCTCTTGTGTGCGCCTCATGCTTCGGCTAAGGGAGATGTTTTGTCAGCGGATCGACTATGTTGAGATCCGTGTGCACTTTGCATATCTTGACATCACCTCTGTCCACTATCTTGCGGATGAGATGATATCGCCGAAGTATGTGTTTGGACTTCTGATGTGACCTCGGCTCCTTGGCTTGCGCAATGGCTCCACTATTATCACAATAGAGAGACATTGGACCGTCGTACTAGTCATCACACCAAGCTCGAAACAAATTTCTTGATCCAAACAGCTTCCTTTGCAGCTTCCGAAGTAGCAATGTACTCGGCCTCCGTTGTAGAATCAGCAACGGTATCCCGCTTGGAACTCTTCCAGTGCTGCGCCTCCGTTCAGCGAGAACACGAACCCATTGCGATCTATAATCATCCTTGTCTGTTTGGAAGCTAGCATCGGTGTAACCACTTACAACGAGCTCTTCTTCACCTCCATAGACTAGGAACATATCCTTAGTTCTTCTCAAGTACTTAAGGATATTCTTTACGGCAGTCCAGTGACCTTCACCTGGATCTGACTGGTATCTGCTCGTAGCACTCAAAGCGTACGAGACATCTGGGCGTTTACAAAGCATGGCATACATGATGGATCCAATTGCTAAGATTAATGCCATGTGACATGGGCAAGAAACCTTTCTTGGAATCATGCATGTTGAACCTTTTCAACACCTTGTCAATGTATGTACTTTGGCTTAATCCAATTATCCTCTTGGATCTATCTCTATAGATCCGAATGCCCAATATGTATGCTACCTCCCCTAAGTCTTTCATGGAAAAACTATTTTTCAATGAAGACTTGACGGATTCTAGCATAGGGATATCATTTCCAATCAGTAATATGTCATCCACATATAAGATTAGAAATACAATTGCACTCCCACTGACCTTTTTGTAAACACACGCCTCTTCTTCGTTTTTGATGAAACCAAACCCTTTGATTACTTCATCAAAACGAATATTCCAACTCCGAGATGCTTGCTTCAATCCATAAATGGATTTCGTAGCTTGCATATCTTTCCAGGCGATTCTAGATCGAACCCTGAGGTTGTATCATGTATACATCCTCGCTTAGGTTTCCATTTAGGAAAGCCGTTTTGACATCCATCTGCCATATCTCATAGTCGAAATATGCAGCAATCGCTAGGATAATCCGAATAGATTTAAGCATTGCGACGGGCGAGAAGGTTTCATCATAATCAACTCCTTGAATCTGTTTAAAACCTTTCGCCACCAATCGCGCCTTATAGATGTGAACATTTCCATCCATATCGGCCTTTTTCTTAAAAACCCATTTACACTCAATGGTTTTGACACCATCGAGTGGATTAACCAAGTTCCAAACTTGATTGTCGTACATGGATTCTATTTCGGATTTCATTGCTCCAAGCCACTTGTTGGAATCGGGTCCCACCATCGCTTCCTCATAGGTCTTAGGTTCATCGTTGTCCAACAACAATATATCACGTTGTTCCACACCTGTGTACCTGTCAGGCGCACGACGTGATCTTTCAGACCTCCGTGGGGCTGGTGTATCTACAACTGGTGGCGCAACACTTTGTTCCTCCTATTGTGGTTCTGTGGTCGCTGAAACGTTTTCTGGTGTTTCTTGAACTTCTTCAAGATGCACCCTGCTCCCACTAACCCTTCTTGAAAGAAACTCTTTCTCCAAGAAGACACCATGTCGGGCGACAAACACTTTGCCTTGTTCCCGATTATAAAAGTAATATCCCTTAGTTTCCTTAGGATATCCCACAAAAAGGCACTTGCCAGATTTGGGTGTGAGCTTGTCAGACTGTAAACGTTTTACATAAGCCTCACATCCCCAAAGTATAAAAAGAAGGTTCAAAAAGGAAGAGCTAAAAGTTCTCTTGGTTATTTTTGGGGAAGAAATTAATTTGAGAAAGAGTATTAATGTCATAAATATATATACTTGGGTTTTTCTTTGAATCTTTGCACTTATGAATATGTTGCATTTTAAATCATTGAAATCATGAATCATTAATGTTGAATTGATCTTAGTTGTAATATTTTAGGTTCATGTTTTTACTCTAGTGCATGCTTGTTAATTAGCTAGTCACGTTTTCTACCTTGCTATTACAAAACATGTATCGATATAATGCAAAGCTCTTCCATGCTTTCGATACATTGATGAACTCATTGTCAAAAGGGGGAGAACAAGGAAACAAAATTGTGCATCATTTTCTTATTCCAAGAAGAATTTTCTTGCATTAGAAATGCTTTTTGGGTTGCTTCACAAAACATCACAAATTGATTTTGTTGGGTTTGCCAATGGTTTCATTAAGGGGGAGATTGTTGAGTCAAATGAGTTTGATTTATATTTTATGTGATGAAACATTGGATTTGTGCTTTGAGATTCTATGTGTGATATTTTGTGTGGCGGTTAGACCAGCTAGACACGCCGGTCAGACCGGTGTATGTGCACGGTCTGACCGAAGGTGTGTGCACAGTTAGACCGGTCGAGTTCGACTCACAGTCGGTCAGACCAACTTCGGTTCGCGGTCAGACTCCGAATCATAGTCAGTCAGACCAGCACGGTCTGACCGACAGACTCTAATTTTTGTTTGATTTCTCGGTTTCGAATTGTTTCTTTGTGGATTTGATTTCTAGATGGTTTCTATACGTATGGTTACTGTTGACAAGCTAATGTGAATCAAGTTTGGACAAACTTGTGCTCGGAACATGGTTTCTTTGTCGTATATGTGCATGTATTGCTTGAGGTCTCGGATAGTATTGCCGGTGATGGATCGAAGTCGACTTGAGAGAAGTGGACGTCTAGGGATCAAGAGATGATGTGGCATACTAAAAGGCTAGAGGATAATGCACATGGAAGATGGATAATCTATATGGCATACGAGAGGGATCATATGTGGAGTCAATTTTGGAAAGGAGTCCGAATTTGGGAAGTTTGATTGAGATAAGGAAAGAGATGAGTTTGTAGCTGGCAAGAGAGGGTTTCCTATATGGATTAGGAGTCCTACTTGGTGAAGAATTCGTGGACCTACTGCATGTATAAATAGAGAGGGAGGGTGTGCCTCCTAGATATCGATTTTCAAGAGAGAAATTTGAGAGAATAGCTAGGGTTTTGAGTTAGGTCGAGATCTTGGTGAGGAGTGCTATTGTTAAACTTTGTATTTTATGATGAAAATGTAAAAAAATAACCATAGAGTAGAGCAAAATTTTTCCTCCCCTCCCACTCTCCTAGCAACAAAATTTGGTAGGAGATTTTCATTCAGACATGCAAGTTGGCCTTTTATATTCACTAGTGGAAAGCTATAACAGCTCTCAATAAGAAGCTGTTACAGATGAGGTATCACATATCTAACGGCTCTTTATGACAAGCCGTTACATATAAGTGGTCATCTGTAACGGCTCGTAAAAAAGAGCCGTTAGAGATAACGGCTCACATTTGTAATGGCTCTCTATGACGAGCTGTTACAGATGAATGGTCATCTGTAATGGCTGAAGATTGGATGCCCATCTGTAACGGCCGTCTATGCCGCTCGTTACAGATGAGTGAATCTGTAACAATTCTTCATAGCCCGTTACAGATGATCCGTCACAGATGTGAGAATCTGTGCTAGTGCCTATGATTATCGATAGCGGTTTATATTATGAACCGGCACCAATGAATTATTATACGTGTCGGTTTTAATTTCATAATGTCAAAACACAAAAAACTTCTCATAGTTGCTGGTTTTAAACAAACCGACATCTATAAGACTAGTTCATATATGGTGTTCTGTATCAGTGCAGCTCCCGCACCGGTAAGGTACCTAATAACATATTGCAGCCTGCTAGCTAACTGCTCTACACTACGGGAAAGCCCTAGCTTGTTGAATGCCTAGAGCACTCGGCGAAGTCCTAAAAACACTCGGTAAAGATTTCGCAGAGTGTTGCACTCGGCATATCTCACATGGCGAACTATGCGTCGGCGAAGAATTCTTTGCCGAGTGATTTTTTTCGGGCACTCGGCGAAAACTTCGCCAAGTGTCCCTTCGACACTCGGCGAAAAAAAGGTACCCAGTTGGTGGGTCGACGGTGACGGACGCATTGCCGAGTGCCAAAAAAAACACTCGGTGAATTTTTTTTGATTTTGCCGACTGCCACTACAATACACTCGGCGGAATTAGAGTGCCAGCGAAAAAACACTTGGCAAATGGTGAGACTTCGCCTAGTGTTTTTGCAAATACACTCGGCGAAGAGGGGAACTTCGCTGAGTGCTTTTCGCAATGCACTCAGCAAAGCGTAGACACTCGGCAAAGATGGTTCCCAGAACCCCCCCTGTTTGTCCTCTTTGCCGAGTGTTTTGGCCATTGCACTCGGCAAAGAGCTTATTTGCCGAGTGTAACACTCGATGAAATGTCATTTTTTTATCTTTTTAGTTCGTTCGGTCGCATATTTCACAAAAAGCAAAACATACACAATTCACAATTCACATCCACATCCACATCCACAATCACAATTCCACAACGACATCAACAACCACAATTCCACAACGACATCCACATCCACAATTCACATCCACAATTCACATAACATAGATAGTCCACAATCCATAGTAGCTAAACATAGTCCACAATCCACATTTAGATATTCTAGTTTTGAACACAATCCACAATCATGTATAGCATGATGTTGCGCCACTCATGATGATTCAATGTCTTGTTGGTCGCTTCACTCGCACTTCCAAGTTGCCCTCGGAAAAGTCTGAGGTTCAATTCATCTTCGCCAGCATTGTAACGAGGAGGTGGATTATGCACGCTAGGAAGGTTATCACCATAGTATTTTGATGTGAAATTTGAAACCTCCTCCAGAATGTATGCCTCTGCAATGGAAGCTTCAATCTTGTATTTATTTTTACATTTTGCTCTAATAACCTTCAGACATCTCTCAATTACATAGCACCAACGGCACTGCACAGGCCACCCCATTCGACACTCGTGTGGGAGGTGCAGAATCAAATGCTGCATCGGATTGAAGAAGCTGGGAGGAAAGATCTTCTCTAACTTACATAGCAACACAGGCGCCATTCTTTCCATTTCGTCAATCACAGTCGAAGATAACTCCTTAGCACACAGCTGGCAGAAGAAATTGCTCAACTCTGCAAGGACTAGCCAGACATGCTCAGGGACATAGCCATGAACCATCACTGGGAGAAGCCGCTCAATCCATATGTGGTAGTCATGACTCTTGAGCCCGTTGATTCACATGGTAGATAAGTTCGCTCCCCTCTTCAAATTGGCTGCATACCCATCAGGAACATTAATGTTTGGAACCATTCGAGTACTTCCCTCCTTTGGGCCCTCGTCAAAACAAAATCGGCCTTAGGCTTTCTCCATGACTTGCCGCCTTTGGGAGGCAACATGTCTAGCTTTGGTCTATTGCATAACATAGTTTGATCCACTTGAGCCTTTACGTTGTATTTTGTCTTATCAGGAATGTCCATGATTGTACAAAAAAGTGCCTCGGCGACATTCTTTTCGGTATGCATCACATCAATGTTATGTGAAAGGAGATCTTGAAAATAGGGGAGCTTCCACAAGGCCGATTTCTGAGTCCAGGCATGTTGCTCACCATATCCCAGAAAACCACCGTCTTCTTCATTGATCTCAAGAGCTTCTAACTGAGCACGAACCTCGGCACCTGTCATCATCTGTGGTGCAGCCTCGGTAACTATTACATCTTTTGTAAAGTTCTTGATGTCCCGCCTGAATGGATGGTCAAGAGGGAGGAATTGTCGATGTTTGTCAAAAGAAGAATACTTACCACCCTTCACCAATCAGATGAACTTCAGAGCTGCCTTGCATACTAGACATGGAAAGAAATGGAAACTTCCCGTGAACACATCATCCATAGAATATCCCATACACCGGCAAGTCATGCAGGGAGTTATGGTACCAAATATGCATTTTGAAGTTTGTCTTTGTAGCTCGGTCATATGTCCATACCCCTTCCTCCCAAGTACGGACCAAATCATCAATCAAAGGCTCCTTGTAAACATTCATATTCTTCCCCGGATGTCCAGGAATTATCAACGACAAGAATATATTCTGTCGTTGGAAGATGACGCCGGGGAGAGATTGAGGGGGATAACGAACATGGGCCAACATGTGTATCGGGCAGCCGCCATTCCATAAGGATTGAACCTATCCGTTGCCAACGCAACCCGTACATTACGAGCCTCTAGAGCTTTCCCAGGATGAATTACATCAAACCTTCTCCAAGATTCACCATCGAATGGATGTACAAGCTTCTCAGGATTGTATCAACGTCCATGCTTGTGCCATGTCCTCTGTTTCATGGATTCCTCGGTCATGTAAAGCCGTTGGATCCTCGGTATGAACAAGGTCCCGTAAGATCTTCATGGGGATAGCGAGCTGCCTCTTATGACCATCACCAGAGTCTACCTCTACAAACCTAGAGGATCCACACTTTGCACAGTATTTTTCTTTTCGCATGCTCTTTTCTAAATAGGATACATTCGTTCGGACAAGCATGTATCTGCTCATATAGCATCTTAAGTGCATGAAGGAGTTTTTGTGCCTCATACATGCTCTTTGGCAGAAGGTGACCATTCGGAAGCAGGCTACCAACAACTGCCAGCATAATATCAAAGGCATCTCTACTCCAGCTAAACTGGGACTTTACGGCCATTAGCCGTGCAATGGCATCCAGTTGAGAAACCTTTGTATGCCCATGAAGGGGTTGCTGTGCCGTAGACAACATGTCGTAATACGCCTTTGTGGTCGGCTCCAGCTCCTCCTCCCTACATCCTTCATCGAAGTGTGCTTCATCATAGTCATTTAACATGTCTCCTACCCTGGCATCAAAATCAACTCCTCGATGCATTGTCGAACAACCTCGTCTCTCCCATGGTAGGCTTCACCATGGAACGTCCACCGGGTATAATCAGCTGTAAAACCATTCTTGCAAAGATGTTTGCCCATGATCTCTTTTGTTTGTCGCTTCATGTTACGACAATGCTACAGGGGCACCAAGTGGTACGCGCTCCTTTAACCTTGGCAAATGCAAGTTCCAAGAAAGCATAGGTCTTCTCGATCCATTCATCGGTCAAAAAACCATGACTTGAGCGGCTCGTATACATCCACTCACGGTCATCCATCCTCTATCATATCGAAGAATCATATAAATATTATTTGCATCTACCGAGTGCCTATACTGTCTAATAGGTAAAGATAGGTCCTAATCCCACCCGAGGATGTGTAGATGAGTTTAGTTCCCATGCTCTAGTACTCCGCTCCGAGACATAATTTCGGTAGCACCTCCCCGCTGTTCTCCAAATACACGTCCCGACAAGGAGATTGTGTATCCGGAGAACAACTAGGAGATATTGCCAAAATTCTGAGTCAGATTAGAATACTAGATCATTGAAACTAAAATCATCTACATATCCTCGGACTGTCCAAAAAACATGGACAATTCAAAACAGATACGGTTAAAGATATGCAAGAAGACACATATTTTCATCCGTATCTCTTTGGAACGGGAGACGCCTAAAGTTACGTTATACACAGACAAACGATGATGAAGGCAGCGGCACCTGCAAATAGGGAAGCACGGCTCGATGGACGGCATACAAGCGACAACATGGCTGCGTGATGCGACTCCATTCATCATCTCAAAAAAAGGCTTCGAACATACGTGCATACAATAAACATTAAAATATATACGTACATATAGCATAGATGATTTTTTAGTAGATGACTAGCAAAAATACGAATATTCACAACATTTCCTACTCAAATCAAAGAAGATAGACGTTTCCTACACAATATATTTTGCCATTGTTTTCTTACACAATATATTTTGCCATTTTCTACTCAAATCAATATTTCCTACACAATACATTTTGCCATTATTTTCCTACACAATAGATTTTGTTATTTTCTACTCAAATCAACATTTTCTACACATTTTGCCATTGTTTTGTATGTATGAAAAAAAAGAGAGACGTTTACCTTGTAACGATGCCGGAAAGGTGCAGAGAGGGAGGGAGTCCTCCGAGAGGGGGCGTCGGCCGGGAGTAGGGGGCCGGTGTGCCGGGGGAGGAGGAGGGGCTGGCATCGGTGGGGGAGAGGGCGTCGGCCGGGAGGAGTAGAGAGGGCATTGGTCGAGGAGGGGAGAGGGGAGGGCATCGGTGGGGAGAGGAGGAGGGAGGGCATCGGTCGGGAGGGCGCCGGGGAGGGAGTCGGCCGGGGGCATCGTCGGTGGGAGGGCGGCCGACCGTGCACGGCTGGGGCGGCGGCATGGAGGCGGGCGACCGACGGAGCGTCGGGCGGCGGGCGCCGGGAGCCGGGCGGCGGTAGTGCGGTGCGGTGGCGGCGTGGTTGCGGTGAGGTGGCGGCGCGTGGTTTGGGGAAAATTTTGTCTAGGTCCAAAAAGCTTGGGCGGGGAGGAGCGGCCCTATATAAGATGGTTCGCTGAGTGCCCTGTATGCCGAGTGTCCCGATCTGGGTACTCGGCAAAGACTTGCTTTGCCGAGTGCCAAATCTTGGGCACTCGGCAAAGAGCACCCTTTGCCGTGTGCCGACTCGGACACTCGGCAAAAACCCAATTTGCCGAGTGCCCTACACGGCACTCGGCAAAGTGTTCCTATGGTTTTTTAAAAATTTTTTTGCCGTGTGTATTTTCTTTGCTGAGTGTTTCGCTTGGCCAAAAAACATTACATTTTACGCTTTTAATAATTTAAAACTTATCAAACTGATTCAAAAAATTACCAAATTTTTTCATAAACTAATCTACGCTCATTATTGCCTATGAAAATTTTTTTGAAATCAAACGATAATTCGGCCGTCACTTTCTCTCCAAATCTAACCAATCCTTCTCAACACTTATAATCTTCTTCGGAGAATCTTCGGTTTTATGAGCGTCGTACCTGGTAAAATATTCAAAACCTTCTCAATTTTTTACCATAGCCTCAATGTATAATATCATGATATCCAGTCAATTTGCATGATTTTCCAACTTTGTTTGCTATTTTTATAATTTTAAAATCATTCGGTAAATAGGTTCCTATTCATGTTTTGTCGATGTCGGAGATCGACACACGGGAATCCGAGGGACCCCCTTTTTGGTTCGGCACAGGGGAGCGGTGAATCTGGGCCTAAACTCACTGTAAGGGTGGAGTGGAACTGGTAAACCGAAGAAAAAATCGCAACAGCAATGGACACAAGGGGTTTATACAGGTTCGGGCCACCTATGTGGTGTAATAGCGTACTCCTGTTCTTTGTATAATATGAGGGATGAATTACAGAGACCGGTGACGGTATTTTCCTTGGGGGTGTTGGAGATGGTGACTGAGGTGGCTAAGGAGTTGCTAAGAACTAGCTGTTGCTCAGGAACCTGACGAACGGAACGAACAGAACCCAGCAAACCAACCCAAAGGAACCGTTTTTATGATGGACTTGGGCCTCCTTTTGTAGTACAAGGGGGAACACCATAGTAGTCCTGATTTTCTTTGCTCCGCCCCACGTGATGGGGCGGTTTTTGCCTTGTCTTGTCGGAGAAACTAACTCCATCTTTGTCCCTGTTGCCGCGTCACGGAGTAGGCGGAAAAAAGCGGGCGTCGTGGCAGCCATGTTGCTGACGCGAGGATGGGCCGGCCTACCCACTCCAGTGGGGCCTATTGGTTAGTGGCCCAGCTCCTGGGTAGGTGATGACGCAACGCCTCCTGCACTCATGCACTCTCTCCCACGCGGCCGCCCAACGCATTTAACGCGACTAGACGGGGTGTGAAGGAGGCGTGCACGGAGTGGGCATGCTGCCATACTACGGTCGCAGTCAAAGACTTTATGCCCTCTTTGCCTCGTGACGGGTGAAAAGGGTGATGATGAGAGTGGCTGACAGGCACGCCTCACATCGCATTGAATGCGGCGGGGCAGGCACCTAGCCTCTCTCTCTTTGGGCATTAAATGAGGTAGTTGGCAGTTGGACTCGCCCCTCTCTCAGAGAGGTGCGGGGTGAGGGACGGGGGGTCCGGGTGATCCCGGACCCTATCGCCTGGGAGGTCCGGGTGATCCCGAACCCTATCGCCTGGGAGGTCCGGGTGATCCCGGACCCTGCTGCCTTGGAATACGGTGGCCTCCGTGCAGCCCCCGGGCCGAGCCCCTTCTTGGGGTGGCCACGTGGCCGCTCGTGGCCGGGACCCGCTTGAACCACCCAGGTCTTATCTTCGGCGCGTCCTAGTGGGCGAAGGCGCCTTCCTTTTCCAGATATTGTATCTCCAACATACCCCCGGGCCCATATCACCGACAGTAGCCCCCAGTGTTGACCGGGACCGAGTCGGATTCGGGCGCGGTTAACGCCATTTCCTTGGGTGTGTGGGCCCGGGCACTGGATGTGCCTTGCCATAGCAGGAGGCCGGTACGCGACAACTGAAGCCGTGCTAGGCCAAGCTTTCTCTAGACGGGGGGCGAGTTTATTCGGGCCATGCACGTGGGGGCCCATTAAACCGCCTAGCTCTCTCCGTCCGCGTGGTGCGCTTGGTGGGCGCGAAACCCTAGGCGGCGCGAAATCCAAGCGGCGCGGGAACCAAAGGGGATGCGAAAAAACGAAGGGGCGCGGAGCCGAGAAGGTGCGTCGTGTGGTAGTGGGGCGAAATTAATGCCGTGGTATTCGAGGGGGCCGTGGTTGCTTATAAAAACAGATCCGCGAGACGGGGGATTAGTTTCTACGCTTTTCACAGCCATCGCCTCTCACAGCCATTCACCTCTCATCTTCCCAGCGCCCTTGCTCCCTTCGCCTCCTTTCTCTCGCCATCGGCTTCCCCTTTCGCGCTCCAGCGCCCACCTTGAGATGGCCCGTGATTCGCCTCTGGGGCCAGGGAGCGTCCTCTCCAAATCCCTGGTCTGCACCGCGGAGGCCCGCAGCCTCTTCAACAAATACCTGCCGTGCGGCATGCGCAGCGGCGGCGATGTCCCAGAGGAGCGGGCCCCCACAAAGATGGTGTTCTTCGCCTCCTTCGCCATGGTCGAGCTGGTGCCGCCCTTCTCTAGCTTCTTCCTCGACTTGCTGGAGTTCTATGACCTCCAGATGCACCACCTCACCCCTAACGCCATCTTCTACCTCGTCGTCTTTGCCTATACCTGCGAGATGTTTGTAGGGGTGATGCCCTCACTGCATCTTTTTCAGGAGTTCTTCCGGGTGTGCCGGGCGGGCTCCCCCGGCGTGATCGGATACGTGGCGATCCAGCCGCGGAACGACAGGACCGTCGGCACCCCCTTCATCGACATTCACCCGCGCTCCAGGTGGGAGAACTGGAGGGCCTTCTGGTTCTACACTAGCCTTGGTGACCACCCCCGCCTCTCCCTTCCGACAGGGATCCCGGTGAACCAGAGGAACTGGGGGGCGTGTCCGCGAGCAGGGAGGGAGCTGGATGGGGTGCTGGAGCGGATTAGCTACCTCTGGAGAGGGGGCCTGTCCAGCCACGCCTTCTTCCGAGACTTCCAGATGAGGCGCATCGCGCCACTGCAGGAGAGGCCGCGTCCCGCCCACATGTACACGGGCTTCAACGACGACATGCGGACCCATGTGGGTGCCATCTACAATTAGGATGAGAAGGACCTCGCGATCCTGGTCCGCTGCATCCTCGGTGTCACGGCGATGGACCTGACGCAGCTCCCGCCCGGGTTGGTGCCGCTGTGCCAAGACTCAGTGCGCCCGGAGATCCTGCACGCGCTGCAGGTGGTGGGCGCTGAAGGGTTACGCGGAGGCTACGCTAGCTGAAAACAAAACTTTTAACCGCGCAAACCAGGAACACTTGCAAGTAAGGGCCGATAGATCGTTACCGATTGGAGTAGAGTGCAGCGGAATAGCCAATCGGGGCAATCCGATCGGAACAGTGTAGCCGATTCCGGAGACGCCGATTCGCCAATCAGCCGATTCGAGTCGTCCGGCCGCGTTCTCACGCCTCGCTCCGATGCGCCCGACCGCGGCCGATTCCACCACGCCGATCGCTCCGATTGTAGCCGATCCGAAGCCGATCAACGGCGCGCAACGTAGCGAGCGCCTCACCGGTATCCACACGTCCGGGGACGAACGCCGTACACCCGTGTGCTAGCACGCGATGCAAGGCTAGGGTTTGGCTCGAAAGTGGGGAGGGTTTCCGTGGAGATTGATCTCGACGACTTCATTGCACGCGATGCAATTGACATGCCGCAGCTCTCCACCCCTCCCTCCTTTATATAGAGTTGGCCGACTGGGACTAGTGGCTGATTAGGACTCTATTTTGAATCGGATCTCATCCGTATCTCATAGAGTTGGCCGCCCACACGTCGTAAGCCCATAGGACTCTACCCGATCGGATCCCTATCCGATCGAGCCGTATCCGAGTCCAACTCGAATGCCTGTTCTTATCCCCTTAAGCGTGCGACCACGTAGGTTGGGTATACTCGGTTTCGGCTATAGTCTAACTTACCCGATCGTCGGCTCGAGTCTAACTCAGCCGACACTGTCACGATGGCGCCTAGCAGCACATATTGACACCATAGTATACAAGAATAATATCGGCTCGAACTGTAATGTGTACACAAATCCCTTTGCCTCACGATACCGTTAAGCTATAGGCAAGATGTGTGCCATCCCTTCAATAGCTTAACCATTCACTCGAACCGTATTGGATTATCCGTCCGTTGATTGACTCCTCAATCAACTTAGCCGGCCATGCATTTCCATAATCCATTACCTCGAGGGGCCCAGAGATATCTCTCCAAAGGAGGGGCAAATTCCATCTTGATCACTCACATCCCACTCCATGTTTCATAGCAAACCCAAAAACTACCTTTATAACTACCCAGTTACGGAATAGCGTTTGGTAGTCCCAAAGTAGGCTACTACACATGTTGGAATCCATGGTGATCTCAGGTCTAAGGACTTTGTACCAACACTACCTGAGACCAACTAATGGCACATTAATTCCTGTAGTGTCTCATGGTGGGTATATCCAACAATGTGTTCTCCAACACATGTGTCCATGTTTATTGATTTGGTATCTCCATACCCATGATCTATGAGACATGATCATCAATCAATAAACATGCCGATCTTAGAATCATATTTGTTCCAACAATATGACATATGATCAAGGATCGTTTAGAAATAGATTCATACATATAGAGTCTCATAAATATGTCACGTACTTATTGATCAATACAAGATGTCTATTTCATGGAACTGAATAACACTTTATTCATTTATACATAAACATTAACGTGATATCCAACATCTCCATGTTGCCTCTAGGACATATCACTAACAGGCGACGGCGTGGGCTCGTCGTCGGCGCCGAGCGTTGCCCCGGGGGGCGGGGACGACGACTACGATGACGCCGACGATCAAGTGCCCATCGGGCGGCTGGGCCGCCGGGGTCCGGGCAGAAGCGAATCGGGGGCCCCGGACCCGAAGGGGAAGAGGAAGAGGCCAGATGAGGACCCCGCACCTCCCCCATCTCCCCCATGCAGCGGCGGCGCGGAGCGCGCCGCTCCTCCCCGCAAGCCTGTAGGCTCACAGGCGACGGGCTCGGCCCCAAGGGCCACTCCGCCGGGGGCCAGAATGGCCATAGCGATGGCGACAACGGCGACGGCGGGGGCCGGGCGCCCGCCCACGGCGGGCGTGCCATTGACGGGGGCCAGGCGCACGCCCACGACGGGCGTGCCGTTTGCGAGGGCTGGCCACGGCGCCCTAGCGGCGGTGGAGGTGGCGAGCAACAACCCTGCAAGCCCCCCAAGCGGTCCTGTGAGGAAGAAGCGGGCCATCTCCCGGGTTTCCTGGGACTTCGACGCTTCCCGCAGGTAACGCCTTGTAAATATGTACGTGCCCTGTGGGCTGGTGTTTTTGTCTTGTGTTTTGATTCATTGCTGTGTTCATTTTTGCTCCCAGCCACGAGCACGGCATTTTCGCCCGGGGTTGTACCCAAGGGCGGTTCTGCCTCTAGCTCGGCGGGGGAGGCGCAGGAGAGGTCCGGGGCGCTTGAGCCCTCCATGTCTGGGTCGCCCCTTACGGGTTCGGGTCCAGATCCGGATCCGGTGCGATCCGAGGAGGGGGCCCGTCCAGGCGCCGGGGCGCCAGTCGCCCACAAGGAGCGAGTTGGGGGCAGCCCCGACACAGAGGAGGTAGCGACGGGCGGCGGAGAGCAGCCCCAGGGGTCCCTTCCGTGGCAACCATCGCCGCCACCACGAAAGTCGTCGCCCGCGCCGCGCCGTACGGCGTCGTCACCCCACCGGCCAACATTAGTTCTGCCGGCGCCGGCCCACCGCGAGCCCCCGGCGTGGGGAGCGACTTCACCGGAGGGCAGGGCGGTGCCGACGGCGAAGCGGCGGCGGGTGGCTCGCCATGCAGCGCCTTTGGCTTCCCGCTCCACGCAGGTGGCTGACCCCGGCCCGAGCTCCGACTCTGAATCCGGGGCGCTTGGTCCGGGTTCGTGGCCGCCCTGGACACCGAGCCCCTCGTCTGGTCGCAAGAGCGGGCGAGGGAGATTGTGTCCAGGGCACTGGAGGACGCCAACGCGGTCTCCTTGGAGGGGCTCCAGGCACAGGTACAGGCCTTGGCCACTAGGGAGGTTGCGGTAGCACGGCGGGAGGCCGACGTTGATGGAGGCCGTCGGGAGCCGGCGGCCACGGCGAGGGTGGAGGGCCTCGTCCGCGGGCGGAGCCGGCGGAGATCGAGCGGCACCGGGAGGAGCTCAACTAGGTGTTCGAGGACACCGTCGTTGAGCGGCATGCCGCCGACTTCCACGAGCGGTTGCCGCCGCGCAGAGGAGAGGGTCCGCACCACCGCCGGGAGGTTCATCCGCGACCTCAACGAGCGCCCAGAGCTCGACCGGCGCGAGCGCACCTTGCACGATGCTGAGGCCGCCGCTGCCGACACCGACATCAAGCTCCAGGCCCGCGAGACTGGCCTGGCAGAGCGGGAGAGGGCCCTAGAGGCGGCATGGCGGGCGGTCGAGGACCGGGAGGCCGCCGTTGCCAGGGCCGAGGAGGACTCCGCCGCGCGGGAGGCGAACATGGTGGCCCAGGAGAAGGCCGTCGCGGAGCACGAGGCCGCTGTGGAGGGGTGCGAGGTGACGGTGCTGGAGGCCCAGGACGAGGCCTCCCGGTGCCTGAAGGCCGTCTGGGAGCGCGAGCAGCTGCTCGCCGCCGCCTCGGGCCGCCGGCAAAATGAGCTGGAAGGATGGGAGCAGGACCTGGCCGCCCGGGAGCAGGCGGTTAGCGACGCGGAGGTGCAGGTGCGGAATCCCCCGTCGGCCCCTCGCTCCAGCGACGTGGCGCCAGAATTGGAGGCACGCCACCGGATCACGGAGCTGGAGCACACCCTGGGCTTGGGGCTCCGGGTCGTGGCCTCGTCCGTCGGGCGCCTTCGGGAGGCGGCCCGCGAGGTAGGGGTTATCCGTCCCCTCACCAGCATCCCTACCCTAGGGGGGTTAGCCACGCACATAGATGAGCTTGCTGAGGGGATAAAGAGGGTGCCGGAGGAGGTCGACGAGGTGGCGAAGGAGTCGTCGTACGACTTGTCCCGCCAGGTCGCGACGCTCATCCTGGCGAGCTACCAAGCCCGCGACCCTGGCTTCGACCCCTACATCCCCACCGAGGACTTCCCCGAGGGCACCGAGGAGGCCACTCGTCTTCACGTCCAAGATGCCGTCGACTCCATTATGGTGGGCTTCGACGGCACTCCGGCGGCCTTCCAGCTCACCCTCCGCGAAGACTCGCCGGACGAAGATCACCCGGAGGACGCCCCCAGCGACCCGCCGGCCGCCTAGGACTCCCCTGCCCCTTTTTGCTTTTATCTGTATTTGTGAGCAAGACGTTGCAACATTGTTTATAATATTAGTACACTTGCCTTTATCATGTTGGACTCGTATTGTAGCAGCCCATCGTGGTTGCTTCTGTTGATTCATGTGTGTATGTACATATTGGGAGCCCCCGGCCAACTTAGCGCACACGCAGTGGCGGTTAGTTGGCCCGAGCCCCTGCCTGTTTTCTCCCCTGCAACGGTAGCTCCACTTTTAGTTAGCTTAGCCATTGCAAGAATGCGGTAGTGTGGTCTCCTGTCATGATTCGTCCCATGTAACTGGGAGCTGGTCTAGGTCCGGGCAGCGTGCATCAGCCGACGGCTGGTGCCTTCCTCGGGGTTTCGGGTAGGAGCGAAGGCATAAAAAGGCCAGCGGGGGGCAGCGGCAACGGGTGGTCGGGACAGGCGTGTTAGTACGCACCCGAGCCCCCACGCGTTGACCACCCCCAGGCGTGGTAGTATGCAGCATCGCTCCACCTTCGACACCCTTAGGGCTCTCAGGCTAAGGCAGGCAAGGCCAGAAGACCATTGGACCAGCATCCGCAGTACATGTTCCAGCACGTGGGGAAACACACTACAAGTAGGTATTTGCAATAAAATCATAGGGAATGTAACAGTGAACTCATTGTTCAAGGCGCTGGAAGCAGTGAATGAACTTCCATGTATGTTTCAGCACACCATGCGGCTTATGGGTAGAACTTACGTAGGTGGGAAATGTTCCACGGGTTTGACAGCGGAGTGTCGTCCTCTGTGGCTAGGCGAACTGCTCCCGGACGTGGGGTGTCGATAACCTTGTATGGCCCCTCCCACATCGGGGATAATTTGCTCAGCCCCGCACGTGTTTGCACGCGACGTAGGACGAGATCATTGATCTGCAGCGCTCGAGGGCTGACTTTGTGTTGATGGTAGCGGCGGAGGCTCTGCTGGTAGCGGGGCGTGTGAAGCTCTGCCCGGCGCCGTCTTTCTTCCAGGTAATCCAGGTCGTCGCGACGCAGCTACTCTTGCTCTGCTTCGGTGTATAACGTGGCTCGGGGCGATCCCAGGGTGAGCTCGGAAGGCAAGACCGCCTCGGCTCCATACACCTAGAAGAAAGTTGTTTCCTCGGTGGCGCGGCTCAGTGTTGTCCGATTGGCCCAAAGGACTGCAGGCAGCTCGTCAGTCCACGAGTCCCCATGCTTTTTGAGCACGTTGTAGGTCTTCGTCTTGAGGCCTTTTAGTATTTCTGCGTTTGCATGCTCGGCCTGACCGTTGCTCTGGGGGTGAGCGGACGAGGCGAAACAGAGCTTGATGCCATATCATCACAATACTCGCCAAACAGCTCACTCGTGAATTGGGTGCCATTGTCGGTGATGAGCCTGTTGGGGACCCCGAACCTTGCCGTGATGCCTCTCATGAACCGCACAGCTGAATGCTTGTCAATGACGCTTACTGGATAGGCCTTAGGCCACTTGGTAAACTTGTCGATGGCGACATATAGGAATTTGCAGCCGCCCTTGCCTGCTTGAATGGGCCCAGGATGTCCAGCCCCCAGACCGTGAACGGCCATGAGAGCGGGATGGTTTGAAGGGCCTGAGCCAGCAGGTGTGTCTACTTGGCGTGGAATTGGCACGCTCGGCACCGTCGCACGAGGTCTGTTGCATCCTCCAGCGCGGTGGGCCAGTAAAATCCTTGGTGGAATGCCTTTCCCACCAAGGTTCAGGAGGCTAGGTGCGCACCACATTCTCCCTCATGGATCTCGGCTAGGAGCTCGAGACCCTGTCCCCGAGCAATGCACTTCATGAGCACTCCGTTGGCACCGCGTCGGTAGAGTGTCCCTTCTACCAACACGTACCTCTTGGAGGTCCGGGCAATGCGTTCGCTTTCCTCGCGTTGCTCGGGCAATGACGCGTCTTGCAGATACGCCTGAATTTCCGAAATCCAAGCCACTTGGCGCGTGATGTCGGTTCCGGTAGGGCCAGGCTGTGGCTGGCCTGCTAGGTCCGGGGCGTCGGGACCAGCCGACTCCTGCCCTTGGGGCGGTTCGGGGTGCGTCGACGGCTCTGTGAGACTTTCTTCAAATGCGCCTGGCGGGGCTGGGGCTCGTGTGGATGCGGTCCTAGATAGCTCATCCGTCAGGGTATTGTCTCTTCTGGGAACGTGGCACAGCTCGAGGCCATCGAAATGGCGCTCCATACGTCGTACTTCCCTGACATAAGCTTCCATCTGGGGGTCGGTGCATTGGTACTCCTTGGAAACCTGGTTCACGACCAGTTGGGAGTCCCCGATGACTAGCAGACGGCGGATGCCCATGCCTGCCGCCGCTCGCAACCCTACCAGAAGTCCTTCGTACTCAGCCATGTTGTTGGTCGCCCGGAAGTTGAGCCGGACGATGTACCGGAGCACGTCGCCCGTCGGGGAGGTTAGTGCCACGCCTGCACCGGCCCCGTGCAAGGTGAGTGAACCGTCGAAGTTCATCACCCAATGCGCAGTCCCTTGGCCGCGATCTTCCACACTCTCGGGTTCACCCGGGGGTGGATCGTTATCGGTGGTTGGCGTCCATTCCGCCACGAAATCGGCCAAGGCCTGGCTCTTGATTACGTGACGGGCTTCAAAATGCAGATCAAATTCTGACAATTCGATGGCCCACTTGACTACTCGTCCCGTGCCCTCTCGGTTATGTAGGATTTGCCCGAGAGGGTAGGACGAGACTACCGTTACCCGATGCGCTTGGAAATAATGGCGCAGCTTCCTGGAGGCTATGAGCACGGCGTAGGGCATTTTCTGGGCTTGCGGGTAACGCGCCTTTGCATCCCGTAGCGCCTCGCTGACAAAGTAGATCGGCCGCTGCACCTTGGTGCGGGCCTTAGCTACTTTGCTAGGGGCGACAGGTTCGGGTGCACTGGGGCGGGTTATCTCGGTGTCCGAGGCTGCCGGGCAACCGTCTTCCCCGGGGCCCTCAGGGCCGCTCTGGATGGAAGGGGCCTCGGGAGCCCCCGGACTAGGGGGCCGGGTGGCTCCCTGAAGCTCGGGGGGCCAAAGGCCACCTCTGGCTTCGGGTGCTTCCTCAGCCAACACCGTTCCGAGGTTTCCTGCCTCCGGGTTTGGTGGGGCTGGGGGCGGCTGAGAGTCTAGCTCGTCGTCGCGCTCCACAACCAAAGCCATACTAATCACTTGGGGAGTTACCGCCAAATACAAAAGGAGGGGTTCTCCTTCTCGAGGTGCTACCAATATGGGCGGGTGAGGAGAGATAACGCTTGAGCTCGCCCAAGGCTTTCTCTGCTTCGTCCGTCCAAGTGAAGGGGCCAGTTCGTTTTAGTAGCTTAAATAGAGGGAGCACCCGCTCTCCTAGCCTTGATATAAAACGACTCAGGGCAGCTACACAATCAGTAATTTTCTGCACATCCTTGAGCTTCCTAGGGGGCGTATCTCCTCTATCGCTTTTATTTTTGCGAGGTTGGCCTCAATGCCTCGGGCAGAGACCAAAAACCCTAATAGTTTGCCTGCCGGTACCCCGAACACACATTTTTCTGGGTTCAGCTTCATGCGGGAGGACCGGAGGTTATCAAACGTCTCGGCCAAGTTTGGGAGTAGGGTTCTTTGGTCCCGGGACTTGACCACAAGATCATCGACATACGCCTCAACATTACGCCCTATTTGGTCTTTCAACATGATGCGGACACCACATTGGAAAGTGGACATGGCATTCTTCAAACCAAAGGGCATAGACATGTAGCAAAAGGTACCCACAGGGGTAATAAATGCAGTTTTCTCCTTATCCTCTATAGCCATGCGAAACTGATGATAACCAGAGTATGCATCTAGAAAACATAAAAGGTCGCACCCCGTAGTGTTGTCGACTATTTGGTCTATTCGAGGCAGAGGGTAAGGGTCTTTGGGACATGCCTTGTTGAGGTCGGTTTAGTCGATGCACATGCGCAGCTTGTGGTTGGCCTTCGGGACGACCACCGGGTTAGCCAACCACTCCAAATGCAGCGCCTCCCAGATGAAGCCGGCCTCCTGGAGCCGTGTCACCTCTTTGCGGATGAACGCTTGCCGCTCCGGGGCCTGCCGCCTCACCTTCTGTCGGACCGGTCGTGCATCCAGCCGTACTGCAAGTCGGTGCTCAATCACCTCCCTAGGGACTCCGGGCATATCCGACGGCTTCCAAGCAAACACGTCGGCGTTAGCCCGCAGGAAGGAGACGAGCGCGTCTTCCTATTTGGGGCCCAAGCTACCGCCAATCTTGGCGGTCTTGGATGGGTCATCGCCCAACTGGATAGACTTGATTACCACCTCATCGGCTGAGGTGATATGCTGTTTTGGGGCCCGGGAACCCGAGGCCTCCTGTCGAAACTTGGTTTCGGCAATATAATTTCTGAGGTCGCAGTCAAGATCGCCAAGCACAATGGGTTAGAAGAAAAAGAAGATTTAGACAGGTTCAGGCCCTCTCGTGAGGTAATACCCTACTCCTGTTTCGGTGGATTCGATCCGCCGAGTGTTTTTATTGATCTCGTGATCTAAGGCTCAAAGCTCAAGGCTGATCTAACATAGGATATCCCTCAAGGGACGCCCCTTACCCCCCTTATATAGTCTTGGGAGAAGGGCTCACAGATCGGAAACCCTATCTTACTCTAAGTTGGTTTCCTCAATCTTACCAAACCGTGACTATAGGCCGATTGCCTTATCTCTATCGGCAATCGTAACACCCAAGTCATGTTTGGTTTACAGATATGTCAAGTGCAACCTATCCCTACCTCCAGTCGGATAAGCTTGCCATGTAGATACCCGATTGCCATAATCTCCACAGTAGCCCCCGAGTCCTTTTCAATCGACGAGACAGCTCAGCTTCAGACCAAAACAGCACACAGCCAAAAAATCTCTTTGACCGAGTGCTTTTGGCGCCGAGTGATTCCATCATCTCTGCCTGAATCTTCCCGAGTGGCTCCAAAGACTGTGAAGGGCTGGAAAAATATTTAAAAAATTCTCAAAAATAAATATCTAGGTGCATCTCCTGATGCACCTAATTAGGTGTAGCCCCCGACTATGTGGTTAGTCAAAAATAGGCTAAGCATATAGTCAAGAACTGTAAAAGATCATTCTCATGTAGATGCCTAGCTCATGCTAAAGCAATCATAGAAATCTCATTACTCGGCAAGTTCATACTTATCCGAGTAAATTTGCCCGAGTCATCTCAGAACAAATAACTCAATCAACCCACATGGGTGAAAAGCACTCGGTAAGCTCATGCTTATCCGAGTGGATTTGCCCGAGTAATCCCGGAACAAATATTTCAATCATCCCTCATGGGAAAACAAGTTCTTTCAATCATATGAAAAATATGACCAAATTATTAAATAGCTTATGCCATAATCTGGTCTCAATCTATAAAGATCTTCACCAAGGTGGAAAAATAGCATCGATCTAATTAATTAGCCAAATGCTAAAAAACCAAACAACCCTTGTCATCAAGGCAGCTATAGAAACTTAGCCGTTGGTCACCTTCCAACTTAGCGGTATGGAAGGATTTTCAAAGGTATAGGGCACTCGGACACGCACATATTGCCAGGGCAAATCTGCTTAGGCTCATCCGCTTAAGTCCTTAAGGACACGCGTCAGACCACACCTTAGCTGGGCCGTAGATTTTCTTATGGGCTCGGCCCACTCACCAGAAAACCTAGCGCAGCCCTCAAATCTTTCTATAAAGGCATGAGGTCATCCCCGCCTCTTCATCTTCCAAAAATTCCCCTTTTCACAACTCTGTTCATCAGTCCATTGCGGAGAACCCTAGACTCGCGCGCTCCCAAATCCATCCATCAAGGAACTCGCTTTCTGCATCAACCAGCTTCCGCAGCCAAATCTCCCACGTTTCCTTGTCAAAAACCCGACCTTTTCCGGCCAGATCCACTTCCCATCAACACCACTCTCATGGCGGAGGAAAAGAGGATTCCGTTCGACCAATGGGCCGCTTCGGACGTGAAGGAATACACCCTCAAGGAAATGGTGAAGCACGGCGTGCTTCCGCCAAAGGAAATCGTGGGATGGCGCCCGGCGGCGGGGGAGGACTTCCCGACCCCGAACACCGGTGAGCTCGTCGTTTTCACTTCTTTTTTCTATTGCGGGTTCAGCCTTCCCACCTCCGAGTTCTTCCGGGGGCTTCTGGATTACTATGGGCTTCATCTCTACCATCTGAACCCCAACTCAATGCTTCACATCGCTCTCTTCATTCATGTATGTGAAGCCTTCCTTGGCATCCTCCCCCACTTCCAACTCTTCCGGCACATGTTCTATCTCAAACCACATCCGAACAAGGACCACCCTTGCGTCGTTGGGGGGGGCAGGTTTCCAACTCCGCGGATCTCTCCACAAGGAGTATTTTTCTCTTCCTTTGAAGTCTTCCAACAAGGGATGACATGCGGGCTGGTTCTACATTAGCAACCTAGAACCTAGCCTGCCATCTTTCGTCGGCCTTCCTCCTGTTCCTAGCCCATCATGGAGCACTGTTCCAGTAGCCCAAGATTGGGACGAGGCCAACGAGCTGCTCGCGAAGATCCTGTCGATGAAACAAAGAGGTCTTCACGGGGAACAGATCACTCGGCACTTCATCAGGTGCCGACTGGCGCCGATCAAGGAACGGTCGAAACCGGCCTTCGAGTATGAAGGCGGAACGGACCCCAATCGGGAAGATCCAGATCCACTCAAATATGAAATCCTGAAGATCCGGATGTACAAGATCTTCTCGACTGGAATCGCAGTTGAGCGGGACCTCATTCTGCCGGTTCTTCCCTTCAGCATCCACCGACCTCCTCCTCCGGTAAGCCAACTGATTGCTTCATAGTATCTTTCAATCTTGACATCTTGTCTCTTAGCATTGTACACTCTTTCTTCCGCAGGAAAACGCCTCTATCACCTCCAAGCCATACAAGGTGTCCCACGACGACGCGCCGCGTCGCCCCGCCAAGAAGCCGGCTGGCGGGATCAAGATCCAAGGCGACCCGATCGGGAAGCGAGCGGCGCCGAGTGAAGACTCGAACAAGCGTGCGAGCAAAAGGAGGTTGATTATCGAGGACTCGGATGACGACGTCCCGGCTCCTCCCACCGAGACCCCACCTTTAAGACGATCGCCGCGGACGGCGCCGAAGATCCGCCGGTCATCCAGGTATGCTCTGAAACCGAAGTCTGAACTCTTTCGTTGAAAACTTTCCTTTGTCTTTACCTCTGCTGTGTTTACTTTCGCAGGAGGCCCCAGGACATAGATCCTGCCGGGGGGAGTGAAGGACCAACCCCAGCCGCTGCTCCCGAGGTGCCAAGGCCGGCAGAGCCAAAGCCCCGGAGCCCACAACCAAGTGCGAGCGCTCCGGGGAAACAACCTTCGCCTCCGAAGAAGGATGCTCCGAGGAAGGAGCCCCCGACCGCCAGTCGGGATATCCCGACTGGAAACCAGTCAGCGGCCGGGAAACCTGAGGCCGCGGCTCAAGCGCCCCCGACCGGGGGCCACTCGGCGCGGAGCCAGAAGAAGGAGGCCAGCCGGGCCGCTCCGCCTAAGCAAGCGGTCGCCGAAACCGGTGAGATTTGCTTCGAAGTACTCTTTCGCTCTTTCAGTCTGAATCTTTCAAGTCCTCATTTGTCCTCCTCGTTTGCCAGCCACGGTAGAAGAGATCCCCAGGTTGCAGTCCTCTGGAACCTGGATTCCCCCAATTAGGATCGAGTGGTGGGACTTGGAGGGCGAGAGGCAGGGCATCGTTCTGGACCGGCAAGCCGAAAAAGATGAAAGGGATGCCCTTGTCGAGAGCCTGAACGAGGCGACCCGGCTGCTCAACGTAAGCCTTCGTCTTTCTCTTAAATTGTATCATCATTGTCTTTCAGTCGGTCACTCTTCTGCTTTCGCGCACAGGAGGAGTATTGCCGTTCAATGGCAAAATCTGAGGTGCTGGAGAAGTCGGTTCCCCACCTGAACTCTTTAGAGGACGTTCAGCGACAGCTGAAGGCCACTCGGGAGGAGGCCACGTCAAGGGAGGCGGCTCTAAGGAGGGAGATCACAGAGCTTCGGGAGGCGAATCTCGACCTCCGAGGATCAATCGGGAGTGAGCCCGTCTCTACATTTTCTTCATGATTCCTAAGTAGTTTTCATCTGACTGTCAATCTTCCTTTGTAGAAAATTCTTCGGAGGTCCATTCGCTTCAAGTTCAGCTGGAGGCGGTCAGCCTCGACAAGGCCGAGAAGGAGGCCGAGTTTGAAGGTAATCCTCTTTGGAGTAAAACTTCTTGTGCTGCTTTATTTCCGAGTGCTTTGAATGATCCGGGACTTTTGGCAGCTTACAAGGTAAAGACCCGAGCCCAATACGATGTCTTGCTTGGGCGGATCAAACGAAGCGACGAGATGCGGGAAGAGGTCGCCAATGCCGCCATGCCGATCTTGCTGTCCTTATTCGATCAAGGAGTTGGGGCCAGTTCGCTGGAGCCGATCGAAATATTCGACAAGCTACGGCTGGCTCCCGACCGATATCTGGCCAATATCACCGAAGCAGCCAGCATGGGGGCTGGTCTGGCTCTTGCACAGACCAAGTCCCTTTACCACTCGGTCGGGGAAGGCTTTGCTGACGGAACGACGGACAAGCAGGCCTTGGACATGCTAAGTGAGGCGCAGGAGGCGGCGAAGAAAATATCCCTTGATGTAGTAAACAATTTCAAGATTTGATTTGTCTTTCTGACTTTGTCTTGTAAATGTCGCATAACCATAACGCTCTGAAGCAGAATTTGTGATATATTTAGTTTATTTATGTTAATGCCTTGATCCGAGTTTTTGTGTGGAATTTCTTAAGTAGTTTTCGTCTGACTGTCACCAAGCCTAGGCTCGATTAGGTCATCGAAGAACTCTCAGTCCTTAGACAATGAACTCGAATCGAAGACCATTAAACAATGATAAACCAAATCATGCACAGAAGTTGATGAGGAAAACTTAAGCTTTATTGACATATGTACAGCCCCCGACTGCTAACTCAAGAAGTCATCTTGCTTGAGGTTGGCAGTCAAGGAAAACATGAAGCCTTAGCCAAATTAGGCATAAAAACGTCGAAGATGCTCGATGTTCCAGGAGTTCTCCACCATAGACCCGTCTTCGCGCTTTAGCCGGTATGCACCGGGCCGAGTCACTTCAGCGATTATGTATGGTCCTTCCCATAAGGGAGATAACTTGTGTCGATCTTTGGTGGTCTGGATCTTGCGCAGGACCAGGTCGCCAACAATGAAAGCTCGTGCTCGCACGTTGCGACTGTGGTATCTTCTGAGCCCTTGAAGGTATTTGGCCGACTGGATGAGGGCTGCCTCACGGGCCTCTTCCAATCGGGTGAGGTCATCCACTCGGTCAGGGTCGTAGCGTTCATCGTTGAAGCTGCGAACCCGGAGGGACTCATATTCCATCTCGTTTGGCAACATGGCTTCTGCGCCATAGACCAAAAAGAAAGGAGTTTGGCCGGTAGCCCGACTGGGTGTGGTTCGCAGCGACCATAAAACCGAGGGCAGTTCTTGGACCCACTTGCCAGCGTAAGGGTTTAGGCGATCGAAAACGCGGGCCTTGATGCCTTGGAGGACCATGCCGTTGGCTCGCTCGACTTGTCCGTTGCTTTTGGGGTGAGCTACCGATGCGTAGCAGATCTTGATTCCGAAGTCTTCGCAGAATTCCTTGAAGATGCCTCCCGTGAATTGAGTCCCGTTGTCAGTTATGATTCTGTTTGGGACGCCGCGGTGCACGATGTTGAGGAAAAAGTCTCGTGCCTTGTCAGCAGTAATTGTGGCGACCGGCTTGGCTTCAATCCACTTGGAGAACTTGTCGATTGCGACGAAGAGGTGTGTGAATCCTCCTGGAGCTTTTTTGAAAGGGCCAACCATGTCCAGCCCCCATACCGCAAACGGCCAGGAAAGTGGGATTGTTTGAAGCTCCTGGGCCGGGACATGGCTTTGTCGGGCGAAAAACTGGCAGCCTTCGCAGGTTCGTACGACTTTATCCGCGTCGGAGACCGCGGTAAGCCAGAAGAAACCTTGCCTGTAAGCTTTGCCAACTAGAGTGCGTGCTGCCGCGTGGCTTCCGCATATGCCCGAGTGGATGTCTTGGAGTAGCTGCTTCCCTTCTTCGGGTGTGATGCACCTCATTAGAATTCCGGAGGGGCTTCTCTTGTATAGATCGGAGTCAACCATGACGTATGCTTGGCAACGACGCCGGACGCGTTCTGCTTCATCCCGGTCATCCGGCAGCTCTTGCTGGGTTAAGAATTTGATGAGCGGCGTCCTCCAGTCGGTATCGGTCATGGCGACTTCGTTCGTGGTTTGCTCGGTGAGAGTTGTCTTTGCCGTGATGGTTGGTTCGTAGAGATGTTCGACAAAGACGTCTGTTGGGGCAGCTTCGCGCTTAGACCCGAACTGTGCCAGCTCATCGGCAGCTTCGTTGTTATATCTCAGGACATGAGAGAGTTCGAGCCCATCAAACTTGTCCTCAAGCTTGCGGACCTCTTGTCGGTAGGCCTCCATAGTGTCGTTTAGGCAAGACCAGTCTTTCATCACTTGATTGACGACCAGCTGGGAGTCGCCTTTCACAATAAGCCGTCGTATCCCGAGTGAGACTGCGAGGCGCAGTCCATGTAGAAGAGCTTCGTACTCGGCAACGTTGTGTGGGGCGGAGAAGTGGAGGTGAAGGACATATCTTAGCCTTTCCCCGGTCGGGGAAATCAGCACAACTCCTGCTCCCAAGCCGGTGATCCTCTTGGATCCGTCGAAGTGCATGGTCCAGTGTTGGAGGTCTTCCCGAGGCACGTTCTCTTGCTTTTCGATCCACTCGGCCGGAAGTCCGCCAAGGCTTGTGACTTTATGGACGTCCTTGCCTTAAAAGTTAAGTCGGCGGCATCGGCTCTAGGGCCCACTTGGTGATGCGTCCGGTTGCCTCGCGGTTGTGGATGACATCGTCGAGTGGGAAAGAGGTGACGACGGTGACCGAGTGACCCTGAAAATAGTGTGCCAATTTCCTCGTGGTTATTAGAACACCATAGAGCAGCTTTTGTACCTGAGGGTAGCGAATTTTGGCACCTGCCAATACTTCGCTAACAAAGTAGATTGGCCTTTGAGTCTTCTGAGTCCGTCCTTCTTCTTCGCGTTCGACCATAAGGACCGTGCTGACCACTTGGTGAGTGGCTGAAACGTCATGCCAGCGAGAGGTTCCCGGGCCGAGGCGAGGCCGGGACGAGTGGCGTGGTAAGGAACTCTTTGAAATCTTCAAAGGCTTTGTTGGCTTCCGCGGTCCACTGGAAGTCGTCCGTCTTCTTTAGCAGTCTGAAGAATGGCATGCCTCGTTCGCCGAGTAGGGATATGAAACGGCTTAGTGCCGCCATGCAGCCAGTGAGCTTCTGGACGTCCTTTTGGTTACTCGGGGGTTTCATGCTTAAGATGACGTTGATCTTCTCTGGATTTGCTTCAATGCCATGATGTGACACCATGAAGCCGAGCAGTTTGCCTGATGGAACGCCGAAAGTGCATTTCTCCGGGTTTAGCTTCATTCTGAAGGCCCGGATGTTCGCAAAGGTTTCTTCTAAGTCGGCGATCAGGTCTTCTTTCTGCTTGGTCTTGATGACAACGTCGTCGACATAAGCTTCGACGTTCTTGCCGATCTGCGTCTGGAAACATCTCTGGATCATGCGTTGGTATGTGGCTCCGGCGTTTTTCAGGCCGAAAGGCATGGTAATGTAGCAGTAGGCCCCAAACGGCGTGATGAACGATGTCTTCAGGCAGTCGGATTCTTTTAGGCTAATTTGGTGATAGCCCGAGTAACAGTCCAGGAAACTCAGGAGTTGGCAGCCGGCTGTTGAGTCGACGACTTGGTCGATGCGAGGCAGCCCGAACGGATCTTTGGGGCAGGCCTTGTTGAGGTCGGTATAGTCAACGCACATGCGCCATTGCCCCGTCTTCTTGCGGACCAGGACTGGGTTGGCTAACCAGTCGAGATGGAGGACTTCCTTAATGAAGCCGGCAGCCAAGAGTTTTGCGAGTTCTTCTTTGATTGCGTCTTTTCGATCCTGTGCGAATCTGCGTAATCGTTGTTTTATCGGTTTGGCGTCATCTTTGACGTTCAAAGAGTGCTCGATCACCTCCCTAGGAATTCCAGGCATATCGGATGGTTTCCAAGCAAAAACATCTTTATTATTTTGGAGGAAGGTGACGAGCGCGCTTTCCTATTTGGGATCTAGGTCGGCGTCGATTACGGCGGTTTTCGAGGATCCGACGGATCGAGGGAGATCTTCTTGGTCTTGGCGTCGCCGGATCCCGATTTGGCTATCTTCTTCGCGGGGACTTCGCCCTCTGCTGAAGTTGATGCAGCCAATCGAACTTCTTGTTGGCCACGTAATCTCTCGCGAGATTGGGCCATGTCGCAGCTCTCCTTATCGCAGGTGAAGGCTTGCTTCACGTCGCTGCGAAGGGTGATGACGCCATTGGGGCCCGGCATCTTCATGCAGAGATAAGTGTAGTGAGGGATCGCCATGAACTTGGCAAGCGCAGGCCTTCCGATGATGGCGTGGTATGCTGTTTTGAAGTCGGCCATCTCAAAAGTGACGTTCTCCGTTCGGAAGTTCTCTCGGGCTCCGAAGGTGACTGGGAGGGAGATATGCCCGAGTGGTGTAGAAGATAGCCCTGGGATAACTCCGTGGAAGGGGGCTGAGCTTGCTTTTAGTTCGGCCCTCGGGATCTGCATCTCATCCATGGTCTTGGCGAAAAGGATGTTGAGGGCGCTGCCCCCATCGATGAGGACGCGCTTAAGCCTGATGTTGCGGACCACGGGGTCCAGGACGAGTGGATAGCACCCCGGGTGAACCACTCGGTCAGGATGATCCGAGCGGTCAAAGGTGATGGCCACTTCCGACCATCGCAGATATTGAGGGACTTCGGGTTGAGCCGCGTTGACCTCCCGGTCAGTTAGCTTCTGTTTCCTCTTGGACTCATAGGCTAGCGGACCTCCGAAGATGTGGTTGAGCTCCCCCACTGGGTCTTGGAAAGGTTCGGCATTTTCAACCGCGTTGTTCTTTTTGGCACCAGACGGGCCAGCCTCGTCAGTCGGCTTCTTGTTGAGCTGCGCCGCGTACTGTTCGGCGAACTGCTTGTAGATAAAGCAGTCCTTCGCCGCGTGCTTATGATTCGGATGGTGGGTGCACTGGGCGTTCATGATGGCGTCGTAGGCGGCGACTCGGGGACGGCGTTGAGTGTTGGAGGTTGCGGCCACTAGGTCCTCAGATCGGCGCTTGCGATCTTTCTGGGCCTGGTTGCCGTTGTTGCCGCCATCCTTCTTAGGATTACGGCTTTCTCCCGTTTGCTTGTCCTCCCTTCTATCGGGTCGGTCTTGACGGGCGGCCTTAATGGCGTCATTGGATTTGGCATACGAGTTCGCCGTCTCGAACATTTGCTTCACCGTCTTCGGTGGTTTGCGCCCGAACTTCCCGATGAGCATCTCATCACGGACTCCCTTCGGAAGGCGGCGATGATGATGTCATCGGTGATATTCGGGATCTTGTTGCGTTTCTCGGAGAAACGACGGATATAATCCTTCGGGGCTCGTCCGGTTTCGGATGACGTTGTAAAGGTCGAAGTGTGTGCCGGGCCTCTCGAAGGTACCTTGGAAGTTGGCGATGAAGTGGTCCCTCGGCTCGCTCCACGAGCCGATTGAGCCTCTTGGCGAGGCTCGTGAGCCAATTTCGGCCGAGTTTGCGAGGGCCACGGGCGGTAATTGGCCATAGCCTTGTTGTCGCCGCGCAGCACGGATGGCGAGGGTGTATACAGTTAGCCAAGATTCAGGGTCGGTCTTACCGTCGTACCTTTCAATCCCTGTAGGCTTGAAGCCACTCGGCCAGTGCACTCGGCGAAGTTCTCGAGTGAAGGCTGGTACTCCGTCGTCGCCGCTATCGGGTGATCCCCTTCGATCTTCCCGAGTGCGTGGTCGCGCTCCCGGTAGCGGCGATCGAGGACTTCCCGCAGATCACTCGGCGGGGTCTTCGGTTGGCTGGTTGGATAGCTGGAACTGTTGCGGCGGGCTCGGTGGTGGACGGGTGGACGTCCGTGTCGTTTGTCGCGGGAGTCGGCCGTCTACTCCTGGTACTTCAGCGTGGACTCGCGAGGTGGGCCTCTTGGCCTGGTCGTCGACCGATCCGGCTCGGGCCTCTTATAGTCTCCTGACCTTAGAGGTGGAAGCTGACTCTTGTCTGGCGTTTTGGCCACAGATTCAGTCGGTCTTCGTGCCGAAGTGGTGGGATGGCCGTTAGCCGTGGCAGCGACGATGGTCTTGATCTTGTCGAGTATAGGAGTCACGTTGGCAGGAGCCGTCTCCATGACGGTGTCCAAGAGCGTGAGTGCGGCAACAGCGTTCTGTTGTGGCGTCTGGAAGATATTGGTGTTGCGAACCCGTGTTTGGTGTATGGCCTCCTGGGCAGATCGTCCGGCTGCACGTAGATCCTGCTTCCTCTTGTCAGCCTCGTCCTTGCGTTGTTTCTCCTCTTCGGCTGTCTTGCGCTCGAGCTCCACCCTGGCTCGCTCTTCTTCAGCAAGCCTTCTGGCCATGGCTGAGTCGGACTCGTCCGGCTCGGCCATGAGGACATCAAAGCACTTCGGCTCATAGTCCATGCAGCAGTCGGAGTTGTCAGCTTCGTCAGAAGGGATGCCGTAGAGGTTGTTGAAGCAGGCGGAGCTGAGGTATCCATTGAGCTCCGAAGACGAGCGGGAGCCGAATGATGGGAGGATGACAGCACCTCCCTTGATCTCGGGTAACCCGGATCGGATCGTTCCGGCCCGAGTCGAGCTTGGGGATGTGAGCTCCTCCGAGTGGGTCGCCGCCGACTCGGGGGAGAGGAGTTTGCTGTAGATCTCGGCGGCGTTTGGTAACCCAAACGGCACCGAGAGGTCTTTGTCTGAGTAGATCACCTCCGTCGGGGAGGTGAGAAGTTTGGCGCAAATTTCGGCGGTATTCGGTAACCCGAGTGGTGCCGAGTGATGTCCGTCGTCGAAAAAAGTGGATTGCATCTTGATCTTGAAGATGTCGTCGAAGATCTCGGCGCTATTGGGGAGCCCGAACGGCGCGAGTGGGTTTTTTCTTCTGACTGGTTTGAATCCGAGTCGAAGGAGGAGTCGTCGAAGAAGTTGGTGGCGAAGTCGCCGAATCCTGAAGAAGATCCCATCACGCTTGTCGGTGAGATTGTTGAAGAAGTCTCGACGCGCGGCCCCTACCTGGCGCGCCAACTGTCGAAACTTGGTTTCGGCAATATAATTTCTGGGGTCGCAGTCAAGATCGCCAAGCACAATGGGTTAGAAGAAAAAGAAGATTTAGACAGGTTCAGGCCCTCTCGCGAGGTAATACCCTACTCCTGTTTCGGTGGATTCGATCCGTCGAGTGTTTTTATTGATCTCGTGATCTAAGGCTCAAAGCTCAAGGCTGATCTAACATAGGATATCCCTCAAGGGACGCCCCTTACCCCCCTTATATAGTCTTGGGAGGAGGGCTCACAGATCGGAAACCCTATCTTACTCTAAGTTGGTTTCCTCAATCTTACCAAACCGTGACTATAGGCCGATTGCCTTATCTCTATCGGCAATCGTAACACTCAAGTCATGTTTGGTTTACAGATATGTCAAGCGCAACCTATCCCTACCTCCAGTCGGATAAGCTTGCCATGTAGATACCCGATTGCCATAATCTCCACACCTCCCCTTGAGGGCCTTCGGGTTCAACGCGGTTGGCCGTCGCAATGTCATCCACGCACGCTTCCGTGCAATCTAGCACGGTTTTACGTCGGCGTGGACGGTGATGGGGCCTCCGGGGCCCGACATCTTGAGTTGGCGGTAGGCATAATGGGTAGCCGCCGTGAACTTCACCAACGCCGGCCTCCCGAGCACGGTGTTGTAGGGCAGATTGAGGTCCACCACATCGAAGTCGATCCGCTCGGTGCGGAAATTGGCGGGGCTCCCGAAGGTGACCGGCAGCGCGATCTGCCCGAGGGGCCACACCTTCCCAGGCATCACCCCGATGATGGGATAAGACGGCCCGAGCACCATCCCCAGAGCCTTGATTGCATCAAAGGCCTTCGGGGATAGTATATTGAGGGCCGCACCTCCGTCAATTAAGACTCGGGCGACCTTGACGTTGCAAATGGTGGGGGAGGTCACGAGGGCCAAGTGGCCGCTACGCGCGATGCTCCCCGGGTGATCGGTCTGGTCGAAGGTGATAGGCACCTCCGCCCAACGCGACCTTCGGGCGCCTCGTGGGACGGCACACCGCGAGGAGCTCACGCCTCATAGACTTGAGGCTCCGGCGGGACACCAAGGCACCCGCCCCCCGTCGATGGTGGCGACGACGTGCTGGGATCTTGGTAGCCCGGATCGTCATCTTCATCTCCGACGGGGTCGCCCCTAGGCCTCCTCTCGTCGGCTGTCCGAACGATCCGCTGGGGCCTTGCCCTTGCGACGGGTTTCCTTCTCCTTCTCCCTCCGCTCCAGCTCGTACTTCTGTACCCGCTCGGCCAAGTTCTTGATCGAGCGGCACTCGGAGAGGTCGTGGTGGGATGTTTGGTGCACCATGCACCACTTGTCCCCGACCCGGCCACGGGGCGCAGGGTTCGGGGAGCGCCTGCAGTTGCCCGCGGGCTTGCCCTTCCGCGGGGGCTTCTCGGCACCGCCGGCGGCGAGGACGTGGCCCTCCTCGCCACCGCGCGATGGCTTGCGCTTCCATCGCCGCTCGCGTCGCTCCTCCCAGGACGCGGAGGGGGCAGCGCCGGTGGAGGCTGGGGTAGGATTCCTAGGATTCCAAACCCGAGCCTCTTCCTTGCGGGCCACCCGGTCAGCGAGCTCGAAGAGCTCCGTGGTGGTCCGGGGGGCCTTGGACTCGATCTTCTCCAACATAACGTCGTGGCATACACCACTCCGAAAGGCGAAGATCACTGCATGGTCAGCGATGGATGGTATGGTGTTGCGTACCTGGCAAAAATGCTGGATGTATTTGCGCAAGGACTCGTCCTCCCTTCGCCGGACATGTGGAGGTCTGCCTCCACCCCCAGGCGCGGGTACGTGCCCTGGAAGTTAGAGGTGAACTGCCGGCACAAGTCGTCCCACGAGGTGACCGATTGAGCCGGCAGATTCATTAGCTAGGAGCGGCCTGGCCCTTGAGCGCGCCATGGGAAAGAAGTTGGCCATGACGAGCTCATCACCTCCAGCAGCCTCGATGGCTGTGGTGTAAATCTGGAGGAACTCGGTGGGGTTCACCGAGCCGTCATACTTCTCCATAAGGGCCGGCCTAAACTTGTTAGGCCGCACATTGCGGAGGCTGGCGATGAAGGCCTGATAGCCGTTGCCGGCTAGAGGGGGCAACGAGGGACCGAGGGGCCCCTTTGGGCGCCGCAAAACCTCCCGCGAGCGGCCGGGTGCTCGCGGCCGGGCCACCATGGCCGCTCGTCGTCCCCTGAGGGGCTCCTCCTGCGGCAGGGCCGCTGCGGTCGCTCACCAAGCGGTTGCGCCTCCTGATGAGGAGGTGCAGTCGTGAGCCCGCCCCATGCGACGCTCGTCACGCGGCGCTCGATGCGGCGGGCGTCCCGTTCGCATATAGCAGATCTCGGGCGCCTGGTTGGGCCGCCGCCGAGAGGCTCTTCCGCCCTCGCGGCGCCCGCTGCCCTTCGAGCCCGTCGCCGAGAGGACGAGCTGACCGCGGTGTGTGAACCGCGCGGTTGGTGGCTGGAGGAAGCGAGGTCAGCGGCCAGCTGACGCTGGGCCGTGCCTACTAGTTTCGCCACATCGTCGAACCAACGCTTGGCGTTGGATCCTCGCCGGGAGTGATCGGGGGTGGCGCAAAGAGCTTCCGCCGCTGAAGGGCCCTCGGCGTGCCAAACTCCGGGCGACGATGGACGTCCCCCGGCAAGGTTCGCCGCACGTCCGCTCGGGTGTGGTTTGGATCCTGCAGAGCGTTGGCAATCCTACGGATGTCCGGCCCCTTCGCCACGCCCGCCGTTCGCTGGGGGCAGAGAAGGTGGCGCGGCCCGCCGCCACCGTTGCCATCGAGGCGGTGGCGGAAGTTGGGGCTGTGCCCGCCCGTGTCAACCTCCTCGGCCGCCTTGTTGGCCAAGTCACACTCGCGGGTAGCGAGCGAGCCTGATGCGGATCGCGGGACGTGGCCGTGAACCATGGCGAGGGCGGGGAGAGGGGATTTTTCGGCGGGAGATGGTAAGAACACGGAGTTTAAATCCAAATGCGGTGCGCTCCCCTACTCGGCACCCCATTGTCGATGTCGGAGATCGACACGCGGAATCCGAGGACCCCTTTTTGGTTCGGCACGGGAGCGGTGAATCGGGCCTAAACTCACTGTAAGGGTGGAGTGGGAACGGTAAACCGAAAAAAAATCGCAACAGCAATGGACACAAGGGGTTTATACAGGTTCGGGCCACCTATTGGTGTAATAGCCTACTCCTGTTCTTTGTATAATTTGAGGGATGAATTACAGAGACCGGTGACGGTATTTTCCTTGGGGGTGTTGGAGATGGTGACTGAGGTGGCTAAGGAGTTGCTAAGAACTAGCTGTTGCTCATGAACCTGACGAACGGAACGAACAGAACCCAGCAAACCAACCCAAAGAAACCGTTTTTTATGATGGACTTGGGCCTCCTTTTATAGTATAAGGGGAAACACCACAGTAGTCCTGATTTTCTTTGCTCCGCCCCACGTGATGGGGCAGTTTTTACCTTGTCTTGTCGGAGAAGCTACCCCCATCTTTGTCCCTGTTGCCGCGTCACGGAGTAGGCGGAAAAAAGCGGGCGTTGTGGCAGCCATGTTGCTGACGCGAGGATGGGCCGGCCTACCCACTCCAGTGGGGCCTACTGGTTAGTGGCCCAGCTCCTGGGTAGGTGCTGATGCCACGCCTCCTGCACTCATGCACTCTCTCCCACGCGGCCGCCCCAACGCATTTAATGCGACTAGACGGGACGTGAGGGAGGCGTGCGCGGAGTGGGTGCGCTGCCATACTACGGTCGCAGTCAAAAGACTTTATGCCCTCTTTGCCTCGTGACGGGCGAAAAGGGTGATGATGAGAGCGGCTGACAGGCGCGCCTCACATCGCATTGAATGGGGCGGGGCAGGTTCCTAGCCTCTCTCTCTTTGGGCATTAAATGAGGTAGTTGACGGTTGGACTCGCCTCTCTCGGAGAGGTGCGGGGTGAGGACGGGGGTCCGGTGATCCGGACCGCCGCCTGGGGGGTCTGGTTGATCCCGGACCTTGCCGCCTGGGAATACGGTGGCCTCCGGGCAGCCCCCGAGCCGAGCCCCTTCTTGGGGTGGCCACGTGGCCGGGACCCGCTTGAACCACCCAGGTCCTATCTTCGGCGCGCCCTAGTAGGCGAAGGCGCCTTCCTTTTCCAGATATTGTATCTCCAACATACCCCCGGGCCCATATCACCGACATGTTTCATGAAGAAAAATTTTAAATTTAATCTCATTTTGAGGATAATGACTCAAACGGGTCTAAATAACATCAAATATAATTTTTTCACTAATTTTATTTCATTTTTTAATCACTTGCAGTTCAAATTTAAGACTTGGCAAAAAATTTATGAAAATAAAATAAATCAGCAATACCAATTAAAAATTACCAAATTTTATAATTATGATTGACATGTTGTATTTACATATTAGAGAAAGTTTGGAGGGTGGGGGAGAAAAATTTCAAATTTTTGCCGAGTGTCGGGGAAGGCACTCGGCAAAATTTCCCTTTTGCCGAGTGCCTTTGTTAGACACTCGGCAAAGTTTTTATTTGTCGAGTGCCTAGCCCGCACTCGGCAAAGACCTTGAGGAACCGCCGTTTCGGTCGTTGGGTGACGGCCGTTACATTTTTGCCGAGTGTCCCAATGTGGCACTCGGCAAAATTAACCTTTTGCCGAGAGGGCACTCAGCAAAATATAATATATGCCGATTGTTTTTTCGCCGAGTGTAAACACTCGACAAACAGTGTATTTTGCTGAGTGTGCACTCGGCAAAATTGTTGTTCGTTGAGTGCCCGATGAAACGTTCTTGGCAAATAGAATGGTACTCGGCATACCTTTTCCTGTAGTGCTAAAATACAAAACGGACTTCAAAATCTCCCAAATTCAGTCATCTATGCACTTCTGAACAAATTTCCGTGACAAAAAAGATGAAGTGGTCGCAAGAAAAAGAACTTTGGGACGACCGATGACTCGATGACAGACGACGGTACTAATCCACGATGTTAAATCAAACAGGATGTCAGGTTCAGTATATTTAGGCCCTGTTTAGTTCAACTCTAGAAACTTTACACCCTGTCACATCAAAAGTTTGGATAAATAAATGAAGTATTAAATATAGACTAAAAAATAACTAATTACACAGATTGCATGTAATTTACGAGACGAATTTTTTAAGCCTAATTAGACTATGATTTGACAATAAAGTGCTACAGTAAACTTGTGCTAATGACAGATTAATTAGGCTTAATAAATTCGTCTCGTCGTTTGCTGATGGATTCTGCAATTTGTTTTGTATTAGTATCCAAATATCCATATAACATCCATATATATCATCCGATATGACATCAAAACTTTACACCCTCCAACTAAACCAGGCCTTAGATCGGATGAACCCAGGACGAACCGATCCACCATATGCAAGCCATCCCAACCTATCACTGCTATTGCCACCAAAGCCGCTCAATGCCAAGCTAGCAGTTGCCCCGACACCACCAGAAGGGGGAGGTGACTGGTCGCCTGCCTCCAACTGCAACACATCGCCCGGTCATGTCCTCATCGCAGCCGCGCATCACACCGTGAAGCATGGACACGCACCAGGTGTCGGTTGAAATTCTTGACATGTTTTTTAGTTGCTGTTTTCTTTAGAAAATGCCAGAAATAAAACCACAGAAGATGGTTATTTCAGATATCAAATTTTGTGATAAAAAAGGCAAGGGAAAAAGGGGAAATATATCTGTACAGTGTGCAAAAGGGGGAACTTTCATGGCGAGGGCATTATACTATTTGCGACCTTTCTGATTGTATTTTTTCAATTCACCTTCCTTGCGACGACAGCATTGTCCGGGTCAATCAACAAAATAACCAGCGATATCCTACGCATCATATATAGACAAATGCAACTGACACGCACGCACACAATAAGTGTTAACAACGATCATGTGCGCGTCCTTCTTCGATCGTTCAGCTCAAGATTCCTTAATCAAAGCATCAATATCTTTTTTTTTGTATGTATTAGCTTAACTAGCTAGTACTAGTAGCAAACCGGCCAGTGTGCAGCTGGTACGGTAGGGAAAAGCTCCAAAGTCTTTCTAATATCTTATACCCTTTTCAGGGTCAAGTTGCAGGATCTCGCATTGCATGCATGTGAGCATATATACCAGCGATCGTTTGCTGGAGCCACCGGGTAAAGTCTAGCGAGCTAGGTGCTAATTAGGGACACACAAAATCTTGTGGCAGTTGTCATTTATTCTTCAGTTAATTAACGACAAATCTGTCGGTCGATGTGGATAGATCGATATATATATGATCTCCACCGCATTATCCTAACTAATCCATCTCTTAATTCCTCATTCGTGTGGCCATCGATCGTGTGCATGGACGCATAAGAAAAGGAGTTAATTAATTATTAATTAATATGTGTGGATTCTTGCATCACATGACGGAATTAAGCGTGTGCATGAGATTAGCTGTCTAGCTCTCGATCGTGTCGTGCTTGTCTCATGGTGTGGAAAAACAAATGATTGGACAATACCATGTACTCCTTGCATCAGACATATATTTTCAATGTTTCATACTTCCTTCGCCCCCCAAAAAAAAACAAGTCGTTTCAAGCTTATGTTAATGCTCTCACAAAAGTGTCGTTGGAGTAGCAAATTTAATTGTAAAATGAGACCATTTGTCTATTCCATCAAATCATATAAAAATGAGCTTTGTAAGAATTTATTATTTAATTGCAAGTGATTCTTTGAAGTATTTCATAGTAACATGCTGTGAGGCCCAGTTTGAATCTAACGAAGATAAAGATTAAATGATGATATGTAAAATGAAAAAACTATTAACATGCGATTAATCAAGTTTTAATTATTATAAACTTAAAAATAGTTTTATCTGATATTTAAAACAAATTTTACATTATAAATTTTTATATGAAATACAATGTTTAGCAGTTTGAAAAGCGTGTTAACGAAAATTGAATTTTTTTATCTTAATTAATTTAGAACGAAGGTAGCCTCAAGTGCAGGTACTCAATACAATGACAATTGAACCAAATAATTAGAGACAATCTGGTCATTTTAATATGAAGCTAATTTGGTTTAGAAACCTTGAAGCATATAGATTTTTGGGACGGAGTAAGTATATACCATGGATGTTGTTTTTTTTCTAAAAGACAAAAGAAAACTTTATTGATCTGGACAATTACCATATCAAGACAAACAATTAATATAGTTAGTGGGGTGGGTGTATCTATAAATTGAGGATTTAATTTGTGGAGGAATTGATATAGGTCTAAGAAGAGAATAAATTATAACTTCTGGCAGATTTTTATTGCGAAAATGCTTTCTTTCATACCTCTGAGGAGAATATATAATATCTGACGGTACCCCCAACATCTACATTGAGCAGAAACGTTAGTAGTATTACTCAATAGAAGCATACGTCAGCAGTAGAAACATTTTTTTAAAAACTAGCAGTAGAAACTTTTAGTTATGCATGTGTAAGAGGGACCCACACACAACAGAGCAGTTTCATTTTTTTAGCCAGCAGCCAACAACCGTTTGAAACATTAAAAAAAATTTGTCCTAAATTACTTATCCGATCTGTACTCTAATTAAATTACTTATTCGATCTATAATCTAATTATATCATTGTATTCATGACAATTAAATATTCGTAATAAGGTCTTATACAATTATATTTCAATGAAAAAATACATATGTTTCAACCGTTAAAATTGAATGTTTCATGTATGAGAAACAAATATTTCAATTTTTAATTTGACTTTGTTACACATTTTAAGTTTTGTGTTACAACGGATTATTAAATGTTGCACATTCTATTATTTAGATGTTCCAATAAGTATTTTGAAATGTTTTACTAGTTTATCTGCATATTTTGTAATAGTTGTCTTTTGATGTTTCAGTAAATAGGTGTGATGTTTCAGCATTTATAATTTTATATATATATATATATATATTAACGTAATATAAATATTTAATTATAATAAATATAACGATATAATTAGATTATAGATTAAATAAATAGTTTAGGAGAAAAATCGTTTCAAAACTTGCTAGAGTGTACATGCATATATATAATATGAAGACTGCGACTATCATAATAGGAAAGAGAGGATGCATGACCAATGGTTTGTAGCTTTGCATGTAGCGTCTGATCTGCTTAGAACTGTAGCAGACAGGGCGTCCGATCTTTTTGAGTTTTATCGGACGACCTAGGCGTAGTCTCCTGCTTTTTATTGGCGATGGTTTTATGCTGAGGAATTGCTCATGCGATCCCTGCACATAGCTGGTGGTAGTCGAGCGGTCGATTCGGAGGATGGGAATTACTGGGCGTCTGAGAGATCGGCGAAGGCGCGTTGTGGGCTTGTGGCGGGGCCATGCACACATTCTCGAGGGCGAGGACCGCCAAAGCGCTAGATCGCCCTGCTGCCCCATGCGAGCATGAGCTTCGAATGGGCTTCAGTAAAGGCCCATGTACCGAAGAATGCTAGGCGTCTATGATACTGTTTGGCTTAATTCAACCTCTTGTAGTTTGTAAATACAAATCGATTTTGCTATAGATTTATCAACATATTTTCTTATAAAATTTTGTCAAATACAACTACAATATAACTGTAACATAATTACGTAATTATATTGTAACTTACATATAATAACTGTAACATAATATAACTGTAATATGTAAATTTTTACATAATTTTAAAACGTCATATTTGCTTTAAAATTCGTGCAAATTGTAGCACGCGTGAGAGAATTTAGCCCTGCAACCTCCTCTTCAGGAAAATAACGTGTTGCTGTGAGATTTTTAAAGTTATATACAAATTATTTCATATAAATAGCTATGATTATATTGTATTTACATCTGATAATTTTTAGGCGAAAATTTGTTAGGTTAGTCCCAGTAAAAATATAATCGATCTAATATACGTCCTTGAGCTCTGATCTGACGAGCCAAAATAATTCAGGCAACGTGGCTAAACCACATGGAAAATTAAATTAACGGTTCATACATATGCATGATTGATATGGATGCGTGCAAGGTTTGGAATGGGCTGAGCTGCTGCTTGGGCTAATTATACGTACTGAACGGTCCATAAGTCTTTCTTTTGCCCGGTTGATTGAAGAAAGTCTATCCAAATGTTATTAGGATAGTTGGTAAAAAGGTTAGAAAATTTTTTCATCTGCAGTCGGCTTTCAATGATAGATGTGCCTAAGTGCACAAGAAACCACACGAACCACACAAACAAAAGCTGCTGAGAGAGAAACAAAGCGCTGAACTGGCTGTCTCAATGTGTGGCTTATCACCGTCAGGCCTACAACCGCACCACGGAGCAAATTCTCTAAAAGCAACACCTCCATGAAGGTTACGATGCCAAAATGTCATAGTTGCCTGTCCAAAGAATTGGACATGATTTTTATCCAGATATCCTCATCGAGAGAGAGGGAAGAAGGGTACCTCGCTAGTGTCCCAAGGAGTTACCATCCTCAAAGGCGTAGCCACTGCCAGCCCAGTGAATCATTGGATTAGGCTTTTACCTAAAACCCTTTGCAACCCTATTATTATGGTCCGTCACCCTCTAAACATTGACAGCACGCAGCCTCCACCACACCGGACCGATGCCCCTCTATTGGTGATTTTTAGTCTTGCCATCAGCAAGACCGCCATTGCACCCCACCGTCAATGCCCGCTACCCCATCACCACTCCTCTGTGTGCTAGCTCAGACCTCCTCCGTGTTGCTGTTGACGGTCCTTAACTACCGAAATCTGAACATCAAACCCTACATAAACCGAACGAACGATGCACATCAACGTAGCGGTAGGGTTATTTATTAACTCTTTCTACGAGTGTTGGTGATTATTTGTATGCAAGTGAATAATATATTGAAATGAAGTAAAAGTACGCTTTAATGGTGAAGAAATACCACTCCATCCAATTGACGCTCGCCACATCAGCTTTCCACGGATCGGAGGGCCCACAAGTCAGGTGAAAATGACTTAAAGTGGGGCCAAACACCTGGAAACCGCCTTAGAGGCCCCCATGTTAGTGACCTGTGTAAGGCGGTGGAGAGGGAGGTTGACCAGGGTTCGGTTGAACCCTGGTTCGGCCGAACCATGGCGGTGGCCTCTCCCCTTCACCCAACACATGGCGCCTCCCTAGCCTCTCACAATGGCGGTTATGGGTGTTTGGTGGTTACAAACCAACCCCAAACCACCATATGAAGGCTATATAAAGAGGGCACTCACTTCATTTCAAGACACACTTCAAGAAGATCAAAGCTCCACTCAAAGGACGTAGTACAAGGTCTCTAGTGCTTAGAAAATAGGTTAGAGAGTGAGGGGAAGCTCCGAAAGAAGTGCCCCAAACGTCGGAGTTCTCTCTGTGGGGTAGTCTGGAGGAGTGCCAGGAATCTCGGCACCGACCTCCAACTTTGTACCTCGACGAATACTTTGTTCAATAAAGTAAGTGTTCGTGATTTACTATGGTTGCTATACTTTACATTGAGTAATTTACTTTACCGCATTTACTTACGGAATCATTGTCCATTCGTTGATGCTCTAGTCTAAGACCCCTGATGAAGATAGGTGCTCTTGGCCGAGACTAGAGTAGTATTTGATAGCGTAGACGTGGTGTCTAGGCTAGAGTTTACCTTTGTTTGCGTCCACGGGTTGTAGAGGTAGGCGGCGGGTGGTGAAAGCCTTGTCCATTGTAATTCTCCACATTCGGGTACGTCGTAGATCTATAGGCCGAAGTCACTCGGCAGACCGAGTTTAAGCCGGCGCCAGAAGTAAGTAAACAAACTAAAAGTAATTACCACCTCTCTAGAGCCTCAACCATAGAAATCCTCTCTATACCTCTCCGCCTACATATTCTTGGTGTCCTTGGATGAACATGACCCTTTGATAATTCACACCGTTCCTCGTGAATTCGATACCCTTGGAATTCTCCCCTGGTGAAGTGCTACAACGGTATTCCGTGCGCTTACGGATTTTGTCTGTTGTTGTAAGAAATACCAACAAGCATTTCTGGTATCGTTTCCAGGGATCGGTTGTTGTTTTATCCTAGAGCCTAGGTCATCCTCGTATCTTTCTATTTTCTCTTTTTAGATTATGGAGCAATCAATCCAAAGCCTATCCACTCCGAAGGGCGAGTTCTATGAGCCACCATCATCATCTGAGCCAATTCTTTCATCTAGTTATCAACTTCACCTTGGCTTTATAGCCATAGTTCGGGAGTAATCCTTCTCTAGGCACGATAACGAAAACACATACCACCATCTGCGAGAGTTTGAGCAATTGTGTTCACACTTGATGATTCCAGGCATGACACAAAGGACTTTTAAGTGGAAGTTGTTTCCCTTGTCTCTTACCGAAAGGGCGAAGCAATGGTACACTCTTACCGTAGAGAAAGCAAACGGTGAGTGGGAAGAACTCAGAGGCAGATTCTATCTTGCTTAATTCCCGCTAACCCGTATCACATCTCTGTGAATAGAAGTTCTCAGCTTTCAGCAGAATGAGAAGGATACTATAGGTGCAGCCTAGGCCAGGTTCTTAACTCTAATCCAATCCGGCCCTGACTTGTCTTTATCCAACCATGTGTTGTTACAACACTTTTTGTTAGGTCTAGACAATAAATCTGCCTTATACCTTGACATCGTAGCTAGCGGTTCATTTTCACATAAAACTCCGATAGAAGGAAGGGAAATCCTAAGTCATATCTTAGAGAACACCTCCTTCATCGAAGAATATCGTGAACCACCACCGGAAGAAGTTAAGGCAAGAGATGAGGATCACTCTCAAGCTGAATCCGATTCTTTACCATACACATCCCAAGATCTGGCTGTAGAATCCTCACCTGAACCAGAAACATTGAAGGAGGAAGAGATTCAACCTTCAGAGTTTCCTTTCATATTCGAGAATGATCTTTTCGAAGATTATGGAAACACCTCGAATTTCTTCTGCAAAAAAGACCACCAGTTCCTGTTTCTCCTCCTGTGCCTCTCGAGGATAAATTCCTTAGGGAGACTGTATAGGGGTTAACGTCCATTATAAGCCATGAATGGTTGAAAGAGTGTGGTTTGTCGTTTGAAGCAATTGGGATTAGTTCAGCTTCATCAACAATTCATTGCAACATAAGGGGAAATCTGGTTGAGGTTCTCTACAATCCCATCGTTGGGGCAAATATCATATCTGATTCCTTGCGTTCGCACTTCTGGGTGACAAACCTTTGACCCTGACCAATAAAACTTTCAGAACTCCTTCTGGAGGTATTTTAGAAAGTTATGGGATTCGCAAAACGTGATGTAAGTCACGAGAATCTTGAGGCAATCCTAGACTTTCATGTGTTCGAAGTTCTAGACTTTGATATAAAGATCAGGCATCCGTTTGAAAAGCTTTTCTTAGATGCACCGACACTAGGAGTCCTCAACATTAAACTCGGGAGAGAATCATTTTCTATTCCTATTTCTAGAGCTATGAATACCATAGCCGAACCCTCTCCTGAGTATGAGCCTATCGAGGAAGTTTTGGAGGTTTCTCCTTTTGAATCCCCTCCGTCCTTGAGAAAGAAGCTCACTTCTTTACTCACGAAACAGACGATTGTGGAGAGACAATCGAGCTCCCCAAGATTGAACCACCATCAAACCTCTGATAGAGCTAAAACCTCTACCTTCTGGCCTTCGATACACTTTTCTACATGAAGATACGGAGTCGCATGTCATTATCAGTGACAAGCTTTCCGAAGATGAAACTTCCAAACTTATCTCCATCTTAGAAAATCATCGATCTGTTCTAGGCTACTCACTCCAAGACCTCAAGGGAATCAGTCTCACTCTGTGCACGCATCGCATCCCTACTGATCCAACTCTCACTCCTTCGAGGGAACCTCAAAAGTGGTTAAATAATGTGATGAGAGAAGTGGTGAAAAATGAGTTCTTAAAACTCCTTCATGGGATAATCTATCATATTCCCTATAGTGAGTGGGTTAGCCCGGTTCAAGTAGTGCCAAAGAACGGGGGTATGATGGTCGTTGCTAATTCCCAAAATGAATTAATTCTGCAACGAACTATCACGAGATGGAGAATGTGCATAGACTACCGAAATCTCAACAAGGCAATAAGAAAGATCACTTTCTGCTTTCTTTCATCGATGAGATGTTAGAGCTGCCGACCAATCATTCTTTCTTTTGTTTCCTTGATGGGTATTCTGACTATCATCAAATTCCCATCCATCCCGACGACCAAAGTAAGACCACTTTCACATTCCCCTATGGAATGTATGCCTATCACAAGATGTCTTTCGGGTTGTGTAATGCACCTGCATCATTTCAAAGGTGCATGATGTCTATCTTCTCAGACATGATTGAGCAAATCATGAAAGTTTTCATGGACGATTTCTTCGTCTATGGAAAAACTTTTGATCATTGTCTCGAGAATTTAGATAAGGTCTTACAAAGGTGCAAGGAAAAGGACCTGGCACTTAATTGGGAGAAGTGCCATTTCATGGTCCATGAAGTAATAGTTCTTGGGCATCTTGTGTCCGAGAGAGGGATAGAGGTGGACAAAGCCAAATCGATGTTATCGAAAAACTACCACCTCCTACCAATGTCAAGGGAATCCATAGCTTCTTAGGTCATGCAGGCTTCTACAGACGATTCATTAAGGATTTCTCTCAAATTGCTAGACCCCTCACGAATCTCTTAGCTAAAGATGTCCCATTTGACTTCGATGATGAGTCTCATTTAATATTATCAAAGAAGCACTCATCTCTGCTCCTATACTTCAACCTCCCGATTGGTCGCTACCATTTGAAATAATGTGTGATGCTAGCGACTTTGCAGTAGGAGCAGTCCATGGTCAAACCAAGGATAAAAAGCACAATGCCATAGCCTATGCTAGCAAAACTTTAACATGAGCTCAACTTAATTATGCTACCACTGAAAAAGAGCTTCTTGCTGTTGTTTTTGCTATCGATAAGTTTAAATCTTACTTAATGGGAGCTAAGGTAATAATTTACACTGATCATGCTGCCTTAAAATACCTGCTCACCTACAAAGATGCTAAACCGAGGCTAATAAGATGGATTCTATTACTCCAAGAATTTTACGTTGAAATCAAGGATAAAAAGGGAGTAGAGACTTCGGTAGTAGATCATTTGTCTCGTATGCATTATACTAACATGCAGGAACTGTCAATCAATGATTTCCTATGAGATGATATGCTACTAAAAGTGACAGACTCTAGTCCTTGGTATGCAGACATAGTGAACTTCATAGTCACCGGATATGTCCCACCATGGGGAAACAAAAAGAAGCTCATATATGAGAGTCGTCGTAACCTTTGGGAGGAACCTTATCTATATAGGGTATTGATGGACTATTAAGGAGATGCATCCCGACAACCAAAGCCACCCAAATCATTGAGAAATGCCATGCAGCCCCGTACAGAGGGCACTATGGTGCATTCTGAACACATGTCAAGATATGGCAATGTGGTTTTTTTTTGGCCAACTATGTGTGAAGACACCAAAGAATTCATTCGGAGGTACTGGAGATGCCAGAAACATGGCGGGATAAGTGCTCGCGATGCAATGCCCCTTATATACAATCTTCAAGTAGAATTCTTTGATGTATGGGGTATTGATCTCATGGGACCTTTCCCAAGGTCCTATGATTACGAGTACATCCTCGTGGCAGTCGATTACGTATCCAAATGGGTAGAAGCTATGCCTTGCAGAGCTACTGACGCCAAGCATGCCCAAAAGATGTTTCATGAAATCATTTTTGCTTGGTATGGAACACCAAGGATGGTGATAAGTGACGAAAGGTCTCATTTCATCGATAAGACCTTCCGAAACTTCTTGAAGGAGCTTGGAGCCCAGCACAACATAGCAACTCCATATCACCCCCAAACTAGCGGTCAAGCTGAGACATCGAACAAACAGATCAAAAACATTCTGTAGAAGACCATTCAGGAAATGGGAAAGTCATGGAAGTTGAAGCTACCCGATGCACTCTAGGCATATCGGACTGCGTACAAGACACCACTTGGCATGTCACCCTATCAACTCATATACGAAAAAACGTGCCATTTACCAATCGAGTTGGTACATAGGGCATATTGGGCTATCCAAAAGTGGAACATGGATTTTAATCAAGCCAGAGCCCGACGAAAAATGCAACTCTTTGAGCTAGAGGAATGGAGAGATAAGGCTTATCACAGTGCCATGATCTACAAGGAAAGAACAAAAAGATGGTATGATAAGCGGATCAAGCGAAGGAATTCAAACCTACGGACAAGGTTTTGTTATTCAACTCGAGAGTCAAGCTATTCGGTTATGGAAAACTTTGGAGCAAATGGGAAGGACCATTTACCGTCATCAACACGTCATCGCACGAGCAATCACACTCCAAAGCGACAAAGGTAACATTTTTAAGGTAAAATGGTCATCATTTAAAAGTTTTTCTTGATCCTGTTGATAATCTAGAGAAAGAGGTAGATGCTATAGAATTATTCAATTTAGATGCTTTGCCTTAGTTCTCTTAGATTATCTTTAGCTAGACTAGGTTTTTCCTATTCCCCTAAGGTTATTCTTTCCCTCGGGGAAAGTTGGAGCAAAGTGGGGCCCACGGGGTTCGGCGAACCCCGTTTCGGCCGAACCACTCCAGGCAGCACTCCGCTCCAATTTTCTCTCATTTATCTATATTCCTTCCTTCGTAAGATAGGCCTGATCAGAGGTTATTCGGGATAATAGAAAAAGCTTTCTCTTAGGAATTCCCATCTAATCTCATCTTCTCCATTCGTCCTAGCTCCACCCACTTTCCATCTAGCCAAAAGCCCTAAGACAAGTCCTCCAATGGCCGAAAATGGGATTATACCATTCAACACATCCTCATAAACCTTCGACCTTGACGAAGAACCTACTCCGAAAAACTGCACAATCGATATCGGTCATTATCTGCTTGAAGATGTGCGGTCGGTCGAAATTGAGCCCCTAGCAATCTTGCCGCTAGACACTAGCGGTGGGAGGCATGTTTGAGAGCAGTGGGGAGAAATCCCCATCTGTGCCCTCATATGCGCAGTTGACCTCCACCATCAAGGATTTACTAACAGAAAATCGGAGGCTGCATGATTTAGTTGCTGAGGGTGGCCTTGAGATCACTGATCTTAAGGATGATTTTAACACTCTCCGCCGTAGCCTATGCTTCAAAGTCAAGTGACTTTATAGGGCTGTAGGGAAGGAAGACCTATATCGTGCTCCGTCTCCTTGAAAACCTTCCCTAGTTATCTTATTGTAGGATCAGGCGCCTTAGCTTAGTTCAATTTAAATTTTAATTTTAATTTGTATTTTAATTTCCCTTCTTTGTAAGCGCCTTGATTAATGAATAAAGTTCTCCAGTTATTTACACTGGTATAATTATTTGCTTGTCTCCACTTGTGTGTTGTGTTCAAATAAAGTCGCAGGTACAAAAAAGTGTGGGGGTGTCTCTCATTTTGATACGCAAAAACCCTTGAGCACCACCACATCGTTGCACATTTTAGCACAGGATGATGCAAGAAAACACAGCGAGACCTACTATGGTTCAAACCAAATGAGATCCCGCTCCTCAACATTCTCTCATGTTGTGCAGGTTTGCAACTCCTATTTTTAGTACCCTGCAGATTAATTTTTCTAGCACTATGAGCATGAGCTTAGAAGAAAATGATCTATCCTTGGAAGCATGACACATTTTGGTTGGCTTACATACACTTTATTCCCATGACATTCACTCATACTCTGTGAAATGAACCATTTAGGGAAAGCATGCTATCTGAGTTATTGATTTATGAGATATAGTCTAGTAATAAGGGAATTTGTTTCATGCTGCATAAAATGCTTGGGAATTTTATTTTTGAAAAATTCAAAAACCATAACTTTTCAACTCCTCGATGATGTTTTATTCCCACCAAAGCCATATGTCGATATTCATGATGTTGGCGATATGGGCCTGGGGGTATATCGAGAACGCGATGTCTGAAGAAGGAAGGCGCCTTCGCTTACCAGGGCACCCCAAAGAAATGTCCTGAACAGCATGCGGGTCCGGGCCACGGATGACCACGTGGCCATCCCCAAGGGGACCTGGCTCGGGGGCTGCCCGGAGGCCTCCGCTCTCCCAGACGGCAAGGTCCGGGATCACCCGGACCCCCCGTCCATCACCCCGCACCTCTCCGAGAGAGGAGCGAGTTCAACCGCCAACTGCCAACCACCACATTTAATGTCTAGGGAGAAGCTAGACGCCTACCCCGTCGCATTTATTGCGATGTGAGGCACGTCTGTCAGCCGCTCATCATCACCCTTTTTGCCCATCACGAGGAAGAGAGGGTATAAAGTCTTTGACGGCGACCGCAGTATGGCCGCACGGTCATTCCATGCACGCCTCCCTCCACGCCCCGTCCAGTCGCATTAAATGCGCCGGGCGGCCGCGTGGGAGAGAGAACACGAGTGCTGGGGGTGTCGCATCGACCCCTCTCCAGGAGGAGGGCCACTGACCGGTAGGCCCCACTGGAGTAGGTAGGTTGGCACATCCTCACGTCAGCAGCATGGCGGCCACAACACCCGTTTTTCTCCACCAACTCCCGCAACATGGCAACAGGAACAGGAATAGTGGTAGCTTCCCCGACAAGACAAGGCAAGAACCGCTCCATCACATGGGGCGGAGTAGAGAAAGCTAGGACTACTGTGGTGTCCGCTTGCACTATAAAAGGAGGCCCAAGTCCATGATAGAGGAGGTTCCAAAAAAAGACTGCTCTTAGGGCTGCCATCTTGGAGTTAGGTTCCTGGATTGGTCTTTTGGCTCAGCCTCTTCAACCTTGGGCTTGAGCATTTTCACCTCAGTCATCAGCTCCAACTTCCCCAGGGAAGAACAACCACACTCATCCTTGTAATTCATCCTCCACATAACACAAAAATAGGAGTAGGGTATTACGTTTCCCCGACGGCCCAAACCTGTATAATTCTTCCGTGTCTTTGTGATTGCGGCTTTTCTCCATCTTCCTACCTTCCCTCCATCTCACCGCGAGTTTGAACCTTGATTCACCGCTCCCCTGTGTCGAACCAAAAGGGGGTCCCCAGGGTCCCCGTGTGTTGAGCACACGCATCGTAGCTGGCGTGCCAGGTAGGGGAGCGCGCTGCATTTGGGTTTAAACTTCCATATTCCTTCCGTCTCCCGCCGGAACTGCCCGCCTCCATCCTTTCCATGGTCCACGGCCACGTCGTACAGTCCGCGTCCGGCTCACTCGCTACCCGCGAGTGTGACTTGGCCAACAAGGCGGTCGAGGAGGTCAATACAGGCGTGCACAGCCCCAACTTCCGACATCTCCACTCAGAGGAGGGGGGACCTTTGTCCCCTCACCCCCTCAGATGGCAACGGCGACGGCTGGAGCTGTACCACCTCCCCTGCTCCCGCTGAGACAGCGGCTGTGGGCAGAGGAGGCCAAGCGCCTCGCAGGGTCACCAACGTACCTGCCGAATTCGGGCTATGCCCGAGCGGACGTACCGGCGAGCCGCACCGGAACGACGTCCATCTCCGACTGGAGTTTGGCACGCCGAAGGCGTCCTCCGAGCGGCGGAGGCACTCTTGCGCCACCCCGGTAACACCGGGCAAGGGATCCAATGCCAAGCATTGGTTTGACGACGTGGCGAAGCTAGTCGGCACGGCCCGGCGTCGTTGGCCACCGACCTCGCTTCCTCGAGTCACCGACCGCGTGGTTCACACACCGTGGTCAGCTCGTCCTCTCGATGACGAGCCCGAAGGGCAGCAGCCGCTGCGAGGGCAGAAGAGAGCCTCCTGGCTGCAGCCCAACCAGAGGCGCCTCGGGATCTGCTATACGCAGAACGGGACGCCCGTCTTCGTATTGAGCAGCGCCGTGACGAGCGTCGCATGGGGCGGGCTCAGGACTGCGCTTCCTCGTCAGGAGGCGCAAGCGCTTGGCGAGAAGCCGCAGCGGCCCCGCCTCAAGGAGAACCATCCAGGGCACGACGAGCGGCTGTGGTGGCCCAGCCGTGGGCCCCCAGCCCTCGTCGCCCCCTCCATTCGGCAACGGCTGTCAGGCGTTTGTCTCCAGCCTCCGCAATGTGCGCTGGCCTAACAAGTTTAGGCCGGCCCTCATGGAGAAGTATGACGGCACGGTGAATCCCACCGAGTTCCTCCAGATTTATACCACGGCCATCGAGGCCGCTGGAGGTGACGAGCTCGTCATGGCCAACTTCTTTCCCATGGCGCTCAAGGGCCAGGCCCGTTCCTAGCTAATGATCCTGTCGGCCCAGTCGGTCACCTCGTGGGACGACTTGTGCCGACAGTTCACCTCTAACTTCCAGGGCACGTACCCGCGCCCGGGAGTGGAGGCTAACCTCCACATGGTTCGGCGAGGAGAGGACGAGTCCCTGCGCAAATACATCCAGTGTTTTTGCCAGGTACGCAACACCAAACCGTCCATCGCTGACCATGCAGTGATCTTCGCTTTCTGGTGCGGCGTATGCCACGACGTCATGCTGGAGAAGATCGAATCCAAGGCCCCCCGGATCACCACCGAGCTCTTCAAGCTTGCTGACCGAGTGGCCCGCAAGGAAGAGGCTCGGGTCTGGAACCCTAGGAATCCAGCTCCAGCCTCTACCAACGTCGCCCCCTCCGCGTCCCGAGAGGAACGGCGTGAGTAGCGGCGGAAGCGCAAGCCATCGCGCGGTGGAGAGGAAGGCCACGTCCTCGCCGCCGACGATGCCGAGAAGCCCTCGCGGAAGGGCAAACCCGCGGGCAACCGCTGGCGTTCCCCGGACCCTCGCCCCCAGGGCCAGGATGGGAACAAGTGGTGCATGGTGCACCAAACCACCCGCCACGACCTCTCTGAGTGCCACTCGGTCAAGAACTTGGCCGAGCGGGTACAAAAGTATGAGCAGGAGAGGTGGGCGAGGGACAAGGATGCCCGCCGCAAGGGTAAAGCCCCGGTGGAATGCTCGGACAACCGAAGAGAGGAGGCTAAGAGCGCGGTCCCCGTCGGGGACGAAGATGATGATCTGGGCTACCAGGACCCCAAGCATGTCGTCGCTACCATCGACGGAGGGGCAGGCGCCCAGGTGTCCCATCGAAGCCTCAAGACCATGAGGCGTGAGCTCCTAGCGGCTGTGCCGTCCCATGAGGCGGCCCGAAAATCGCGCTGGGCAGAGGTGCCAATCACCTTCGACCAGGCGGATCAAATTGGGAGCATCACTGCAGTTGCCATTTGGCCCTCGTGACCTCCCCCACCATTTGCAACGTCAAGGTCGCCCGAGTCTTGATTGACGGGGGTGTGGCCCTCAACATACTGTCCCCGAAGGCCTTTGATGCGATCAAGGCCCCAAGGATGGTGCTCGGGCCATCCTATCCCATCATTGGGGTAACGCCTGGGAAGGTGTGGCCCCTCAGGCAGATCGCGCTACCGGTCACATTTGGGAGTCCCGTCAATTTCCGCACCGAGCGGATTGACTTCGATGTGGCGAACCTTAACCTGCCATGCAACGCTGTGCTCGGGAGGCCAGCGTTGGTGAAGTTCATGGCGGCTACCCATTACGCCTACCGCCAGCTCAAGATGCCGGGCCCCGGAGGCCCCATCACCATCCATGCTGACGTTAAGACCGCGCTGGAATGCGCAGAGGCACGTGTGGATGATATTGCGGCGGCCGACCGCGTTGAACCCGAGGGCCCTCAAGGGGAGGCCTCGGGTTCCCGGCCCCAAACAGCACACATCACCTCTGCCGATGAGGTGGTGATCAAGCCCATTCAGCTGGACGACGACCCGTCCAAGACCGCCAGAATTGGCGGCAACTTGGACCCTAAATAGGAAGACGCGCTTGTCTCCTTCCTGCAGGCGAATGCCAACGTGTTTGCTTGGAAGTCGTCGGATATGCCCGGAGTCCCCAGGGAGGTGATCGAGCACCGACTTGCAGTGCGACCAGATGCACGATCGGTCCGGCAAAAGGTGAGGCGACAGGCCCCTGAGCGACAGGCGTTCATCCGCAAAGAGGTGGCACGACTCTAGGAGGCCAGCTTCATCCGGGAGGTGCTGCATTCGGAGTGGTTGGCTAACCCGGTGGCCGTCCTGAAGGCCAACCACAAGCTGCGCATGTGCATCGACTACACCGACCTCAACAAGGCATGTCCTAAAGACCCTTATCCTCTGCCTTGAATATACCAGATAGTCAACTCCACTGCAGGGTGCGACCTGTTATGTTTCCCAGATGCATACTCTGGTTATCATCAGTTCTGCATGGCTGTAGAGAATGAGGAAAAAACTGCATTTATCACCCCTATGGGCACCTTTTGCTACATGTCTATGCCTTTTGGTTTAAAGAATGCCATGTATACTTTTCAACGTGGCATCCGCATCACGTTAAAAGACCAAATAGGGCGCAATGTTGAGGCGTATGTCGATGATCTCGTGGTCAACTCCTGGGACCAAAGGACCTTGCTCCCGGACCTGGCCGAGACATTTGATAACCTCCGGTCCTCCTGCATGAAGCTGAACTCAGAAAAATGCGTGTTCGGGGTACCGGCAGTCAAGCTTTTGGGGTTTTTGGTCTCCGCCCATGGCATCGAGGCCAACCCTACGAAAATAAAGGCGATAGAGGAGATGCGTCCCCCTAGGAAGCTCAGGGACGTGCAGAAAATTACTGGTTGTGTAGCTGCCCTGTGCCGTTTCATATCAAGGCTAGGAGAGCGGGCGCTCCCTCTATTCAAATTGCTAAAGCGAACCGGCCCCTTCGCTTGGACAAACGAGGCAGAGAAAGCCTTGAGCGAGCTCAAGCGTTATCTCTCCTCGCCGCCCACATTGGTAGCACCTCAAGAAGGAGAACCCCTCCTTCTATATTTGGCGGCAGCTCCCCAAGTAATCAACGCAGCGTTGGTTGTGGAGCTCGATGACGAGCCAGTCTCTTAGACGCCCCCAGCCTCATCACACCAGGAGGCAGGAGACCTTGGAACAGTGTTGGCTAAGGATGCACCCGGACCCGGAGGCGGCCATTGGCCCCCTGAGCCCCAGGGAGCCGCCCAGCCCCCTAGTCCAGGGGCTCCCGAGGCCCCTTCCACCCAGTGCGGCCCTGAGGGCCCCGGGGAAGGCGATGGCCCGACAGCCCCGGACACTGAGGTAACCTGCCCCGGTGCACCCGAGCCTGTTGCCCCTGGTAAAGTAGCTAAGGCCCGCACCAAGGTGCAGCGGCCAGTCTACTTCATCAGTGAGGCGCTACGAGACGCAAAGACACGTTACCCGCAAGCCCAAAAAATGCTCTACGCCGTGCTCGTGGCTTCCAGGAAACTGCGCCACTACTTCCAGGCACATCAGGTAACGATGGCCACGTCTTATCCTCTCGGGTAGATCTTGCATAACCAAGAGGGCATGGGACGGGTAGTCAAGTGGGCTATCGAATTGTCAGAGTTCGACCTGCATTTCGAAGCCCGCCACGTGATCAAGAGCCAGGCCTTGGCCGGGCAGAATGGACACTAGTGGCCGACAACGATCCACCCCCGGGTGAACCCGAGAGTGTGGAGGATCGCGGCCAGTGGACCATGCATTGGGTGATGAACTTCGACGGTTCACTCACCTTACAGGGGGCCGGGGCAGGCGTCGCGCTAACTTCCCCGACGGGCGACGTACTCCGGTACATCGTTCGGCCTGACTTCCGAGCGACCAATAACATGGCCGAGTATGAAGGGCTCCTAGCAGGGTTGCGAGCGGCGGCAAGCATGGGCATCCGCCGTCTGCTAGTCCTCGGCGACTCTCAACTAGTCGTGAACCAAGTTTCCAAGGAGTACCAGTGCACCGACCCCCAGATGGAAGCGTATGTCAAGGAAGTACGGCGTATGGAGCGCCATTTCGATGGCCTTGAGCTGCGCCATATTCCCGAAGAGACAATACCCGGCGGACGAGTTGTCTAGGATCGTGTCCGCGCGAGCCCCGCCCGCCGGGCGCATTTGAAGAAAGACTCACGGAGCCGTCGGCGTGCCCGAACCGCCCAAAGGGTAGGAGTCGGCCGGTCCCGACGCCTGGACTGGCGGGCCAGCCACGGCTGGTCTGCCGGGACCGACATCACCCGTCAGGTAGCCTGGATTTCGGAAATCTAGGCGTATCTGCAAGATGCGTCATTGCCCGAGCAACGCGAAGAAAGCGAGCGCATTGCCTGCACCTCCAAAGGGTACGTGTTGGTGGAAGGGACACTCTACCGACACGTTGCCAATGGAGTGCTTATGAAATGCGTCGCTCGGGAACAGGGTCTCGAGCTCCTTGCCGAGATCCACGAGGGAGAATGTGGAGCGCACTCAGCCTCCCAAACCTTGGTAGGAAAGGCATTCCGCCAACGTTTTTACTGGCCCACCGCGCTGGAGGATGCGCGGACCTCGTGCGGCGGTGCCGGGCATGCCAATTTCACGCCAAGCAGACGCACCTGCCAGCCCAGGCCCTTCAAACCATCCCGCTCTCGTGGCCGTTTGCGGTCTGGGGGCTGGACATCCTGGGTTCGTTCAAGCAGGCACGTGGTGGCTGCAAATTTCTATGTGTCGTCATCGACAAATTCACCAAGTGGCTCGAGGCCTATCCAGTCAGCGTCATCGACAAGCATTCGGCTATGCGGTTCATGAGAGGCATCACAGCAAGATTCGAGGTCCCCAACAGGCTCATCATTGACAACGACACCCAGTTCACGAGTGAGCTGTTTGGCGAGTATTGCGATGATATGGGCATCAAACTCTGCTTCGCCTCGCCCGCCCACCCCCAAAGCAACGACCAAGCTTAGCGTGCAAACGCAGAAATATTGAAAGGCCTCAAGACGAAGACCTACAACGTCCTCAAGAAGCATGGGGACTCGTGGATTGACGAGCTGCCAGAAGTCCTTTGGGCCAACCGGACCACACCAAGCCATGCCACCGGGGAAACACCATTCTTCTTGGTGTATGGAGCTGAGGCGGTCTTGCCTTTTGAGCTCACTCTGGGATCGCCCCGAGCCACACTATACACCGAAGCAGATCAAGAACAGCTACGTCGCGACGACCTGGACTACCTAGAAGAAAGACGGCGCCATGCAGCTCTTCGCACGACCCGTTATCAGCAGAGCCTCCGCCGCTATCACCAACGCAAAGTCAGCCCCCGGGCGCTGCAAATCAATGATCTTGTTCTGCGGCGCGTGCAAACGCGTGCGGGGCTGAGCAAGTTATCTCCGATGTCGAAGGGCCATACAAAGTTATTGGCACCCCGCGTCCAGAACAGTCCGCCTAGCCACGGAGGACGGCACTCCTTGCGCCGAACCGTGGAACATTTCTTACCTACGCAGGTTCTTCCCATAAGCCGCATGGTGTGTTGAATCCCCAACATATATATGGAAGCATGTTCACTGCCTCTAGTTGGCATGAACAATGTGTTCGCCCATTTACACTCTTTATGCTTTTCCCTTACAAAATATCTGCTTGCAGTATGTTTCCCCCATGTGCCGGAACATGTATTGGGAATGCTGGCTTCCAGCGGTCTTATGGCCCTGCCTGCCCTAGGTTGAGAGGCCCTAAGGGTGTCGAGGGTAGAGCGACGCTGCATACAAGAGCCTCGGGGTAGTAAACGCCTAGGGGCTCGGGTGCGTATTGTCACGCCTGTCCCGAACCCCCCGTTGCTGCTGCCCCCGCTGGCCCTTTATGCCCTCGCTCCTACCCGGAGCCCCGAGAAAGGCACCAGCCGCTGGCCGATGCACGCTGCCTGAACCCGGACCAGCTCCCAATTACATGGGATGAATCATGGCAGGAAACCATACTATCCATATTCCTACAATGGCTAAACTAACTAAAGAACGGACTACCGTTGTAGGAAAACAAACAGGCAGGGGCTTGGGCCAACTAACCGCCACTGCGTGTGCGCCAAGTTGGCCGGGGGCTCCCAATATACATACATATATGTATGTGAGTCATTACGAATCATCGTCTGTAGAGTCAAAGACAAGTGCATTGATAAGATAAATAGTATTACAATGTTTTTACAAGTACAAATAGAAGCAAAAGGCGAGGGAGTCCTAGGCGGCCGGCGGGTCACGGGGGGCGTCCTCCGTGTCATCCTCGTCCGGCGGGTCCTCGCGGTAGGCAAGCTGAAATGCCGCCGGAGTTCCATCGAAGCCGATCATGATGGAGTCGACGACATCCTTGACGCGGCGCCGAGCAGCCTCCTCGGTGCCCTCGGGGAAGTCCTCGGTGGGGATGTACGGGTTGAATCCGGGGTCGCGGGCCTGGTAGCTTGCCAGGATCAGCGTCATGACCTGGCGGGACAAGTCGTACGATGACTCCTTCGCCACTTCGTCGACCTCCTTCGTCACCCTTTTGATCCCCTCGGCTAGCTCGTCTATCTGGGTGGCCAATCCCCCAAGGAAGAGACGGCGGCGCAGGGGCGCACAACCCCCACCTCACGGGCCACCTCCCGAAGGCGTGCAACGGACGAGGCCACGGTCCGGAGCCCTAAGCCAAGGGCGTGCTCCAGCTCCGTGATCCGCTGGCGCGCCTCCTCCAAGTTTGGCGCTGCGTCGCTGGAGCGAGGGGCCGGCTGGGACGGCAGAACCCGCTCCCGCTGCTCCGACTCCCGCGCCCGCGCCTGCACGTCGCCTATCGGCTGCTCTCGCGCAGCGAGGTCCCTCTCCCACCGTTGCAGCTCTTCCTGCCGGTGGCATGAGGCAGCCTCGAGCTGCTGCTCGTGCTCCCAGATGGCCTTCAGGCACCGGGAGACCTCCTCCTGAGCCTCTAGCACCGCCACCTCGTGCCCCTCCGCGGCGGCCTCACGCTCGGCGATGGCCTTCTCCTGGGCCACCACGTTCTCCTCCCGCGCGGCGGCGTCCTCCTCGGCCTTGGCCACGGCGGCCTCCCGATCCCTGACCGCCTGCCGTGCCGCCTCCAGAGCCTTCTCGCGCTCTGCCAGGCCATCCTCACGGGCCTGGAGCTCGATGTCGGTGCTGGCGGCGGCAGACTCGGCATCGCGCAAGACGCGCTCGTGTTGGTCGAGCTCCTGGGCGTGCTAGTTGAGGTCGCGGATGAACCCCCCGGTGGTGGTGCGGACCCTCTCCTCCGCGGCAGCGGCTACCTATTCGCGGAAGTCAGCGGTGTGCCGCTCAATGACGGTGTCCTCAAACACCTGGTTGAGTTCACCCCGGCGCCGCTCGATGTTCGCCAGCTCCCGCTTCTGAAAGAGGCCCTCCACCCTTGCCGTGGCTACCAACTCGCGGCGGCCTTCGTGGACCTCGGCCTCCCGCCGCGCCACCGCGACCTCCCTGGCGGCCAAGGCCTGAACCTGGGACCGAAGCCCCTCCAGGGAGACCATGTTGGCCTCCTCCAGCGCCCGGGACACGATCATCCTCGCCTACTCCTGCGATCGTACGAGGGGCTTGGTGTCCAAGGCAACCGTAAACCCTGACCGAGCGTCCCTGGGTTCGGAGTCTGAGCTAGAGTCAAGGTCCACCACCTGCGCCGGGCGGGAAGACGAAGGTGCCCCACGGCCGGAGCCGCTCGCCGCTGCTTCACCAGCTGGCGTTGTCTCGACCTCCAGTGAGGCTGCTCGCGGCGTTGGCGGATCACGATGGACCGGCGCCAATTGTGTTGGAGTCGGCCGGCAGGGCGACAGTGTTGAGCAGCGTGGCACGGGCGACGGTTGGCGCGGTGGCGGCGATTGTTGCCGCGGTGTGGACCCCTGGGGTTGCTCTCCGCTGCCCGCCACCGCCTCCACCTCCGCGCTGGGGCGCCCGCCCCGACCCGTCGCGGCGAAGGGCCCCGCTTGCTCCCCGGTAGGCGGTCGACGCCCGGCATCCGGGTGGGCCCTCCTCAGCCGCATCGGACCCAAGCCCGAACCCATAGGGGGTGACCCGGACCCGGTGGGCTCCACCACCCCGGGCCTCTCCTACTCTTCCCCCGCCAAGCTGGAAGCAGAACCGCCCTTGGGTATAACCCTGGGGTGAAAATGCTGATGCTCGCGGTTGGAATAGAAATAAACACAATAAAAGATCAAAATATCAATAGCCCGAAATAAGACAGAAGGCTCACAAGAAGTGTATGCATCGCAAGGCGTTACTGCGGGCGGTGTTGAAGCTCCCGGAGACCGGGAGATGGCGCGCTTTTCTTCGCGGGGCCACCGGAGGGGCTCACTGGCCGTGGCCGCGGACTCCGCCATCGTAGAAGGCGCCATGGCCGCCTCCGCCAACGGTGCACTCGCCGTGGGTGTGCCCCCGGCCACCGCCGTAGTCGTCGTCGTTGTGGCCGTTCTGGCCCTCGGCAGGGTAGCCCCTGGGGCAGGGCCCGCCACCTGCGGGCCTCTAGACCTGCCGGGGGGGTGCGGTGCACTCCGTGCTACCGCCGCGTTGTGGTGATGGGGGAGGCGCGGATTCATGCTCTGGCCTCTTCCTCTTCCCCATTGGGTGCAGGGCCCCGATCCGCTCTTGCCCGGCCCGGCGGCCCGGCCGCCGATCGGCACTGGTCGTCGGCGTCATCGTAGTCATCGTCGCCACTCCCGGGGTGGCGCGTGCGCTGGCGCGACGAACCCACGCCATCGCCCACCACCCACAGGGCATGCAGGATCTCCGGGCGCGCCGGATCTTTGCATAACGGGATTAGCCCCGGAGGGAATTGCGTGAGGTCCATCGCCGTGACGCCGAGGGTTCGGCGGACCAGGATCACGAGGTTGTTCTTGTTCCAGTCAAAGGCGGCGCCAACATGAGTGCGCATGTCGTCGTTGAAGTTCGTGTACATGTGGGCGGGGCGCGGCCTCTCCTGCAACGGCGAGATGCGCCGTGTCTGGAAGTCCCGGAAGACGGTGTGGCTGGACAGGCCCTCGCTCCGGAGATAGCTGATCCGCTCCAGCACTCCATCCAGCTCCCTCCTGGCTCGCGGCCACGCCCCCCAGTTCCTCTGGTTCACCGGGATCCCCGTCGGAAGGGAAAGGCGGGGTTGGTCACCCAAGCCGGTGTAGAACCGCAGGCCCTCCGTTCTCCCACCGGAGCGGGGGTGGATGTTGATGAAGGGGTGTTGACGGCCTGTCGTTGCGCACTGGATTGCGACATATCCGACTGCGCTGGGGGATCCCGCCCGGCACACGCGGAAGAACTGCTGGAAGAGATGCAGTGAGGGCATCACCCCCACAAACATCTAGCAGGTGTAGGCGAAGATGGCAAGGTAGAAGACCGCGTTGGGGGTGAGGTGATGCAGCTGAAGGTCGTAGAACTCCAGCACATTGAAGAAGAACCGAGAGAAGGGCGGCACCAACCCGACCATGGCAAAAGAGGCGAAGAACACCATCTTCGTGGGGGGCCGCTCCTCCGGGATGTCACCCCCGTTGCGCGTGCCGTGCGGCAGGTACTTGTTGAACAAGCTTCGAGCCTCTGCGGTGCGGACCAGGGACTTGGGAAGCATGCTCCCGGGCTCCAGGGGCGCGTCGCGAGTCATCTTCAAGGAAGGCGCCAGAATGCGAAGAGGAAAGTTGGTGGCAGAGAGGAAGGAGACGAAAGGGCAAAGGCGCTGGAAGGATGAGAGGCGATGGCTGTGGAAACGTAGAAACTGATCCCCCCTCTCGCGGATCCGTTTTTATAGGCAACAACAGCCCCCTCGAATTCTACGGCATTAATTTCGCCCCACTATCGCGCCACGCGCCTCTTCGGCTCTGCGCCCCTTCGTTTTTCATGTCTCTTTGGTTCCCACGCCACTGGGGTTTCGTGCCCGCCAAGCACACTACACGGGACGGAGAGAGCTAGGCGGTTTGATGGGCCCCCATGTGCGCGGCCCAAATAACGCGTCCCCATCTGGAAAGGCCTAATCAAGCGCGGCGTCAGTTGTCGCACGCCTATCTCTGGCTGCGGCGCAGCACATACAGAACCCGGGCCCATCCACTCAGGAATATGGCGTTAACCGCGCACGAACTCGACCTCGGTCCCGGTCAACATTGGGGCTACTGTCGGCGATATGGGCCCAGGGGTATATCGAGAACGCGATGTCTGAAGAACGAAGGCTCCTTCGCTTACCAGGGCGCCCCAAAGACATGTCCTGAACAGCTCATGCGGGTCCGGGCCACGGACGGCCACATGGCCATCCCCAAGGGGACCTGGCTCGGGGACTGCCCTGAGGCCTCCACTCTCCCAGACGGTAGGGTCCGGGATCACCCGGACCCCCCGTCCATCACCCCGCACCTCTCCGAGAGAGGAGCGAGTTCAACTGCCAACTGCCAACCACCACATTTAATGTCTAGGGAGAAGCCAGACGCCTAACCCATCGCATTTATTACGATGTGAGGCACGTCTGTCAGCCGCTCATCATCACCCTTTTTGCTCGTCACGAGGGAGAGAGGGTATAAAGTCTTTGACGGCGACCGCAGTATGGCCGCACGGTCATTCCATGCAGGCCTCCCTTCACGCCCCGTCCAGTGGCATTAAATGCGCTGGGCAGCCGCGTGGGAGAGAACACGAGTGCCGGGGGTGTCGCATCGAGCCCTCTCCAGGCGAAAGGCCACTGATCGGTAGGCCCCACTGGAGTAGGTAGGTTCGCCCATCCTCACGTCAGCAGCATGGCGGCCACAACGCCCGTTTTTCTCTACCAACTCCCGCAACATGGCAACAGGAACAGGAATACGGGTGGCTTCTCTGACAAGACAGGGCAAGAACCGCTCCATCACGTGGGGCGGAGTAGAGAAAGCTAGGACTACTGTGGTGTCCCCTTGCACTATAAAAGGAGGCCCAAGTCCATGATAGAGGAGGTTCCAAAAAAATTGCTCTTAGGGCTGCCATCTTGGAGTTAGGTTCCTGGATTGGTCTTTTGGCTCAACCTCTTCAACCTTGGGGTTGAGCATTTTCACCTCAGTCATTAGCTCCAGCTTCCCCAGGAAAGAACAACCACGCTAATCCTTGTAATTCATCCTCCACATAACACAAAAATAGGAGTAGGGTATTACGTTTCCCCGACAGCCCGAACCTGTATAATTCTTTCGTGTCTTTGTGATTGTGGCTTTTCAGCATCTTCCTACCTTCCCTCCATCTCACCGCAAGTTTGAACCCTGATTCACCGCTCCCCTGTGCCAAACCAAAAGGGGGTCCCCAGGGTCCCCGCGTGTCGAGCACACGCATCGACACATGATTAAACCTTACACATATGCTACTTGCAATCATTTTAAGTTGGGTCAAATAGTTAGACCCTCGGTATAATCTTTTCATGTTTTCACTGACCAAAGTCTTGTGCATACCCACCATATAAAATTTGCTCTCCCTCTACATCGGAGGTTTAGCAAAAAGTAATATACATATTCTCTGTTCCCGACCGTATGCAAATTTCTACTCCGGGAGTTTGCATCCACTTTATTCATCCACAAAATAAAGACTCCAATTATTATTGATCCTCCTACCCATGCCAAATGAGACATGAGCCACAAGAATATATACAAAATAAAAAGTTCATAATGCTCATAAAAAGAAGAAACAAATTTTCTCAAGCAGAATGATTTAAAAAGGGGAAATGGTATGTATTCATAGCCATGTTCTCTAAAATAAAGTAGGAGGAGGATCATACAAACAAAGGAGTCACCAGCCCAATTGTTTTTTTCCAATTTTCCACTCATATATTCCTTTCCACAGAAATATGCACAAGCTTGATCATGATTACATGACTAGTTTTCTTCTTGGATCTTCTATTTAACTTCACAAAATATTTGATGCCAGTATGCCTCATGATTTTCCCTACCTTGAGCTCCACATAAGCCTTATTAGAAGTAGAAGTAAATTAGGCAAGAATTGCCTCGGTGAGGAATCAAGCAAATTGAGTGACATGAGAGATTCATCAGAGGAGGAAAGCTATGTTTTTATTTTTGAAAACCTATCGAAAACCCCAAGTCACTTAAGCATACACATCCATTTTTTTCAATAACTTAGGATATCATGGTAGACACATCGAGATTCATAGATGTGAGTCGGTCTAGGAATAACTTGTATGTTAGCATTGTACCAAAATTTATCATGATCCACCTTAGTATCTTAACCTTTACTCGAGGACGAGCAAAGGGCTAAGTGTGGGGGAGCTTGTTGATGGTCCTTAACTGCCGGAATCTGACTGTCAAACCCCACATAAACCGACCGAATGATGCACATCAACGTAGCGGTAGGGTTATTTATTAACTCTTTCCATGAGTGTTGGGGATTATTTGTATGCAGGTGAATAGTATGTCGAAATGAAGTAAAAATACTCTTTTGTGGCGAAGAAATACCACTCCAACCAATCGATGCTCGCCACGTCAGCTTCCTGCGGATCGAAGGGCCCACAAGTCAGGTGAAACCGACTTAAACTGGGGCCAAACACCCGGGAACCGCCTTAGGGGCCCGCATGTTAGTGACCTGTGAAAGGCGGTGGAGAGGGAGGTTGACAAGGGTTTGGCCGAACCCTGGTTCGACCGAACCATGGCGGTGGCCTCTCCCATCCACCCAACATGTGGCGCCTCCCTAGCCTCTCACAATGGCGGTTATGGGTGTTTGGTCGTTACAAACCAACCCCAAACCACCATATGAAGGCTACATAAGGAGGGTACTCACTTCATTTCAAGACACACTTCAAGAAGATCAAAGCTCCACTCCAAAGGCGTAGTACTCACTACTAGTCTACTAGAGAGATGATCTTTGCTCCACTAGCCAAAATCCACAATAGTCCCGGTTGCAATAGGAACCGAGACTAGAAAACGTTTGTAGTCCCAGTTAAAAAGATAATGACTCTCTAGGATCTTTAGTCTGGTTAGATTCTTGTCGAATCGTAGGTTCTGCGGCCATTTTTACTCCCGTTTGTAACACCAATCGGGACTAAAAATCCTATCTTTTGTCCCGGTTGGTGTTTCAAACCGGGACTTAAGATCTAAATGATCTTTAGTCCTGGTTGATAACACCAACCGGGACTAAAATGAAGGTGCTTTTTTAACTGCGCTAGTTTAAAATATGGTATGTTATAAAGCAATGGACATAATTTTGTTGCATGATTTAAATGGCTTGAAATTAATTTGAGAGGATCTGTAATTAAAAATGGGTGGTGTTGTGTGGGGGTGGGTGATTAAAGATAGAAGGAATCTTTAATCATACAAATTACCATATAGTTATTAACTAACTATTCTCAATATACAAAATTTTTTATGAAATTGTTTTGGTGATAATATACAAATCAGAGGGATCTACAATATTGATAAGAACATCACTTCTTCAGATACACACAACAATCCTTCACTGGACATGCAAGGTCCAATCACTATTGCTTGTGTTCTTCGTTGAGCAGGCATGAATTAGCCTTCTTGGCGTGGTCAACCGGGTCTATGTATCGGTTGATAACCAGAGAATTTGTGGTGCTAAGATTGCAGGCACAGATCTTTTGATCTGAAGCCGGATCGGTGTGTCACTAGAACCTTCCGTACCAACGCCTTTGCATATTTCAGTTTCAGAGTCCGTCGTGTCGAGTTTGTGTTTGAGTCAAGGTCTTGTTACTGGTTATATTGTGTTAGAGTCCAGTTCGTGTGTTTCCCCGCTTTGTTTCCATCAAATCCTAGCCATCGTGTCTACTTTGTGCGTGTGTAAAAATTTTTTGCGTATTGTTCCCGTTTTGTCCTCTAATTCAAAGTCGGTTTTTAAAACAACCATAACTTTCGCATACGCACTCCGATTGAGATGTTCCATATATGAAAATCGATTAGAAAATTTTTTTGGATCCGTTCATCCGCAGTCTTCGCCCTTTTCAGTGATTTTATTTTCCCCAAAAATGGCTCAGAAGATTGCCTTTTTGAGCCCGGAAGCTTTTTTCAATTCTGAGCATGTCTTCTTAATTTTTCACCGGCCATGTCTTTCGCTTGTTTATGCCCAAATTTTCTGTGTTACCTTTCGTGTGCTCCTAAGTCAAGAAAAAATATTAAAAAATAAAAAGAAAAGGTCAAATTTTTCCAAAAAAAGGTCAACAACAGTTCAAAAGGAAAAATAGAGAGGGGCAAAAGAGGAACAATATCTAGAGGAGCACATAGAGAGGTGCAATGTCTAGGATTACCTCTATTTGATTAAATTTTAATGCATTACTTATTATTGTTTTAAATCTATATTTATTTAATGAATTATTTAATTTTTAGTCTCGGTTGTTAACCCTAGCCAGAACAAACAAAAATTTTGAAATAGCGGAAAATTATTTTTAGTCCCGGTTGGTGGCTATAACCGGGACTAAAGATGAATTAGAAATAGCGAAAAATTATCTTTAGTCTCGGTTGGTGCTACCAACCGGGACTAAAAATTGGATCTTTAGTCCCGGTTGGTGCCACCAACTAGCACTAAAGATCCAGGGGTATATATATCCCTAGCATGTACCGTCTTCTCCACCGATCCAACACTTAGATATTTTTTCAGATCTCTCTCCCTCTCCCCTCAGCTCTCTCTCCCTCTCCCCTTAGTTCTCGCGATGGTAGGGGGAGGAGATGGAGGCGGCGGGCGCCATTTCCTCACCGGCGGCGGCGGGCACCATCTCCTCACCGGCGGCGGCGAGCGGGAGCCGATGGAAGGAAGGAATTCAGCGGCAAGCGGAGCGGGAGCGACGGGCGGAGCCGGTGGTGTGCGAGGAGGAATTCAGCGATGGTGGTGAGGAGCCGCCACCGCGGCAGCAGACCATACAACCGCATCGAATCGGATTTGTGAATGAATTTGTGAATGATTTTTTTGTAGATTTTTTAGATATTTTTTGTGAATGTGGATGATTTTGTTGTTGCATTTTGTTGTATTCGATCTGTGGCGTTGAAAAAAATAATTTTGATGTTGTTGCCAATATATGTATAAATATATGTGTGTTATGTATTTATACATATATATGCATATTGCATATATATGTATAAATATATATATATATATATATGTTAAGAAGTAGCAAGCTAGCAACATGAGCAAAATTAAAAAAAATAAAAAAACTTTAGTCCCAGTTGGTAACACCAACCGGGACTAAAGATGGCGGAGCCAGCCACGTGACACCGCCATCTTTAGTCCTGGTTGGTGTTACATCTTTAGTCCCGGTTATTTCAACCAGGAGGCATCTTTAGTCCCGCTTTAGTTGTTCCGATTTGAAACCCGAGACTAAAGTAGGTCACAAACCGGGACTAAAGAGGGTTTCCCTAGTAGTGACTAGGTCTCTAGTGCTTAGAAAATATGTTAGAGAGTGAGGGGATGCTCTGAAAGGAGTGGCCCAAATGTCGGAGTTCTCTCTGAGGGGTACTCTAGAGGAGTGCGAGGAATCTCAGCATCGACCTCCGACTTTGTACCTCGACAAATTCTTTCTTTGATAAAGTAAGTGTTCTTGATTTAGTATGGTTGCTATACTTTACATTGAGTAATTTACTTTACCGCATTTACTTACGAGATCATCGTCCATTCGTGGATGCTCTAGTCTAAGACCCCTTATGAAGACGGGTGCTCTTGGCCGAGACTAGAGTAGTATTCAATAGCGTAGACATGGTGTCTAGGCTAGAGTTTACCTTTGTTTGCCGTGTACTCCATGGGTTGTAGAGGTAGATGGCAGGTGGTAACAGCCCTGTCCGTCCATGTCCACGTTTTGGTATGTCTTAGAGCTGTAGGTTGGAGTCACTCGGCAGACCGAGTGTAAGCCGACGCCCGAAGTATGTAAACAAAGTAAAAGTAATTACCACCTATCTAGAGCCTCAACCATAGAAATCATCTCTATACCTCTTCGCCTACATATTATTGGTGTTCTTGGATGAACCTGACCCTTTGATAATTCGCACCGTTCCTCGTGAATTCGATACCCTTGAAATACTCCTTGGGTGAATGTTATAACGGTATTCCGTGCACTTACGAATTTTATCTGTGGTCGTAAGAAATACCAACAGCCGCCATCCACTAGCATTCTCACCAGATCTGATCAAGTAGTGCCTAGTTGAGCGGCCCTCGACAACCCCATGCTAACTAGCCGTCGCCTCCGTCTTGCTACAGTGCTCCCCATTGAGAGGGGGAAGGAGCTCCACTAATAGGGAGGATACCTAGTCGACCATTAGGAAGACGATGCACCACCACCATGCCTCGCTGTTAGCGCCTACTACCACACCGCTGCTCTCCTATGCACTGTCCGAGGACCCCTCGCTCCGCTGCCCACCGGCCTACTCACTACATCCGGCCAAAGAGAGCCTAGATCTGGGCGGCGATGCCTTGATGGCCCAAGCCTATCCTTGCTGTCCCACCACTACCTCCACACTAGCTATGGAGCTCCAAAGGAGGGGTGGAGCTCCACAGAAAAGAGAGTGTCCGGCCAACATCAACAGAAATGACGCGCCATCATCCTCCATGCCTTCATCACTCCCGGCCACCATCGACTAGACCAGCTGGCGGCAAGGTAGCTCTACCTCCTTTGACAAGCCTATAGCAGCCGCCAGCCTCCACCACGCTAGCTTGCCACCATGGCTGCCCCACCACCTATGCTACTTGCCATGGTTGCCCACCCTTGACTAGCCATATCCAGGTGTGCCACCAATGGATCCGGCCAGATCCAACCACGCCAACCACAGATCCACCCTCCACCGCCGATGGTGGCTGCCAGTGCATCATCATCGCTATCATCTTTGACTGTGGCCCACCATGGGGGAAGTGGAGATGGCATGTTGCCTTCATCCTTATTGCCGCGTGGTTTCTGGTGGTCGGATCCAACGATGGCAATGAGGGAAGGGAGGGAAGTGCAGGGTGGAGTTGCAGCCACTAGTACAGAATGCCTCATAGCTGCCGGTTGGGAAACCCCCTTAGGTGTCGGTTTTCCCAACCGGCACCTATTGGTCGGCACCAATGACTTTGGTCATTGGTGTCGGTTCTTCGACTGACACCTATTCGGGCAAATAAGTGCCGGTTCGTGTAGAACCGACACCTATTTATCCGACACCTATACGGACCAAACACCGTTCAATGAGGTGCTCCCAATCTTTTCATATGGGCCCACTCCTTTAGCCGAACCCACCATATTTATCGGACCCACCATATTTTTCCACGCGGGCGCGGGCAAACGAGATAGAGCTACAGGCACAAGCGAGCGGTTCGGCGAGCGGTTCTACACGACAAGCGAGCGAGGCATGGACCTATTTAAGCTGGTGTTGCTCTGGTTCAGCGAGCGGTATGGTACTAATCGAGGGAATAGTGTTTTTCTGAGAATAGGTGGCGGTTCTTATTACGAACCACCAACTATAGTATAGGTGCCGGTTCTACTATTCATCCGACACCTATTCGCAAAGAATAGGTGTCGGTTCTTATTACGAACCGCCACCTATTCTTCACGAATAGGTGTCAGATGAATAGTAGAACCGACATCTATATTATAGGTGGCGGTTTTACTGTTCACCCGACACCTATTCACGAAGAATGGGTGGCGGTTCGTAATAAGAACCATCACTGTGGAGATTATGGCAATCGGGTATCCACATGGCAAGAATATTCGACTGGAGATAGGGATAGAATGCACCTACCAAATATGTAAAACAAATATAACTTGGGTGTTACGTTGCCGATTGAGATAAGGCAACGGCCTATAGTTACGGTTTGGTAAGATTGAGGAAACCGACTTAGAGTAAGATAGGGTTTCCGATCTGTAAGCCCGCCTCCCAAGACTATATAAGGGGGGTGAGGGGCGTCCCTTGAGGGATATCATATGCTTTACGAGCTATTAGCTTTCAACTTTAGATCTTGAGATCAATATACACTCAACGGATCGAATCCCTGAAACAGGAGTAGGGTATTACCTCACGAGAGGGCCTGAACCTGTCTAAATCCTTGTTTTCCATCTAACCCATAGTTCTTGACAATCTTGACTGCACCCCAAAATTCTATTGCCGAAACCGAGTTTCGACTGTTGGCGCGCCAGGTAGGGGCCCGTGCGTCAAGACTTCTTCGACAATCTTACCGACAAGCGCAATGGGATCTTCTTCAAGCTTCAGCGACTTCGCCGCCAACGACTTCGACAAGTTCTCCTCCTTCGACTCGGATTCGAACCAATCGGGAGGAGAAACCCACTCGGCGCCATTCGGGCTCCCGAACAACGCCAAGATCTACGACGAAATCTTGGATTCCAAGATGCAGTCCATCCACTCTGAGCAAAGAACTCACTCGGCGCCGTTCGGACTACCGAACGCCGCTGAGATCTGCAGCGATCTTCTCATCTCCCCGTCGGAGCCAATCTACTCGGAAGAAGACCTCTCGGCACCGTTTGGATTACCAAACACCGCTGAGATCTACTGCAAGCTCCTCCCCTCCTAATCAAGATTGATCCACTCGGAGAGATCCACGTCCACAAGCTCCGACTCGGACTAGGACGATCCAGATTCGAACTACCCGGGCTCAAAGGAGATCACCGTCATCCTCCAGCCCTTTGGCTCATGCTCATCCTCAGAGCTCAACGAGTATCTCAGCTCTTCAGGCTTTGACGACCTTTATGGCATCCCCTCGGACGAAGCCGACGACTCCAACTGCGACAAGGACTACGAGCCGAAGTGATTTGACGTCCTCATGGCTGAGGTGGCCGAGACCGACTCAGCCATGGCCCTTAGGCTTGCGGAAGAAGAACGAGCCAGAATTGAGCAAGAGCGCAAGCTGGCCGAAGAGGAGAAGAAATGCAAAGAGGAAGCCGACAGAAGGAAGCCGGATCTAAGGGCAGCCGGACGATCCGCTCAAGAGGCTATACTTCAAACACGGTCCGCAACACCAATATCTTCCGACGCCACGCGGAACGCCGTCGCTGCCCTCACTCTCCTGGACACCGTTATTGAGACGGCTCCCCGACGTAACCCCAATCCTAGACAAGATCAAGACCATCGTTGCGGCTACGGCCAACGGTCATCCCTCCATCTCAGCACGAAGGCCGACTGAGTCCGTGGCAGAAACGCCCGACAGAAGCCGACTCCCGCCGCTAAGGTCAAGGGATTACAAGAGGCCCGAGCCAGACCGGTCGACAACCAGGCCAAGAGGCCCACGCCACGAGTCCACGCACAAGCATCAGGAGCAAACGGCCGACTCCCGCGTGAAGCAACATGGACGTCCACCCGTCCACCACCGCGTCCGCCGCAACAACAGCTCCGGCTACCGAAGCAGCCTGCCGAGGACCCCGCCGAGTGATATGTGGGAAGTCCTCGATCGTCGCTACCAAGAACGAGATCAACGGACCTGTGAAGATTGAAGGGGATCACCCGACAGTAATGACGATGGAGTACCAGCTTTCACTCGGGAGCTTCGTCGAGTGCATTGGCCGAATGGGTTCAAGCCGACTGGAATTGAGAAGTACGATTGCAAGACCGACCCTGAGTCATGGCTGACTGTATACACCCTCGCCATCCGTGCGGTAGCAGGCGACAGCAAGGCCATGGCCAATTACCTGCCTGTGGCCCTCTCCAACTCAGCCAGAAACTGGCTCACGAGCTTGCCACGAGGCTCGATCGACTCGTGGAGCGAGCTAAGGGACCACTTCATCGCCAACTTCCAGGGCACCTTCGAGAGGCCTGGAACCCACTTCGATTTATACAACGTCATCCAGAAGACGAACGAACCTCTAAAGGACTACATCCGGTGCTTCTCCGAAAAGCACAACAAGATCCCCAACATCACCGACGACATCATCATCGCCGCCTTCCAAAAGGGAGTCCGTGATGAGCTGTTGATCGGGAAGATTGGGCACAAGCCATCGAAGACGGTGAAGCAGATGTTTGAGACAACAAATTCTTACGCCAAATCCAACGATGCCATCAAAGTGGCGCGCCAAGACCGGCCCGACAGGAGGGATGACAAGTAGGTGGGAGGAAGCCGGAATCCTAAGAAGGATAATGGCAACAACAACCAGGGCCAGAAGGACCGCAAGCGTCGATCCGAAGATCTAGTTGCCGCAACTTCCAACTCCCAACGCCGCCCCCGAGTCGCGGCCTACAACGCCATCATGAACGCTCAGTGCATGCATAATCCCAATCACAAGCACGCGGCTAAGGACTGTTTTATTTATAAACAGTTCGCCGAGCAATATGCGGCACAGCTCAACAAGAAGCCAACTGAGGAAGCCGGCCCATCGGGCGCCAAGAAGAACAACACGGCTGAGAATGCCGAGCCTTTTCAAGATCCCGTGGGTGAGCTGAATCACATCTTCGGGGGGCCGCTAGCCTATGAATCCAAGAGGAAACAGAAGCTAACTGACCGAGAGGTCAACGCGGTGCAACCCGAGGTCCCACAGTACCTACGATGGTCAGAGGTGGCCATCACTTTTGACCGCTCGGATCATCCCGACCGAGTGGTTCACCCGGGGCGCTATCCACTCGTCTTGGACCCGGTGGTCCGCAACATCAAGCTCAAGCGCGTTCTCATCGATGGGGGCAGCGCCCTCAACATTTTATTCGCCAATACCTTGGACAAGATGCAGATCCCAAGGGCTGAACTGAAGGCAAGCTCAGCCCCCTTCCATGGAGTTATTCCGGAGCTGTCATCTACACCACTCGGGCACATCGCCCTTCCGGTCACCTTCGGAGTTCGAGAGAATTTCCGGACGGAGAACGTTACTTTCGAGGTGGCCGACTTTGAAGCGGCCTACCACGCCATCATCGGAAGGCTTGCACTCGCCAAGTTCATGGCGATACCCCATTACACCTACCTCTGCATGAAGATGCCGGGTCCCAACGGTGTCATCACTCTTCGCAGTGACGTGAAGCAAGCCTTCACCTGCGACAAGGAGAGCTGCGACATGGCCCAATCTCGCGAGAGATCATGTGGCCAGCAAGAAATCCGATTGGCCGCGTCGACTTCGGCAGAGGGTGAAATCCCCGAGAAGAAGATAGCCAAATCAGGAACCGGCGACGCCAAGACCAAGAAGATCTCCCTTGATCCATCGGATCCCTCAAAAACTGCTGTAATCGGTGCTGAACTAGATCCCAAATAGGAAAGCGCGCTCGTCACCTTCCTCCAAAATAATAAAGATGTTTTTGCTTGGAAACCATCTGATATGCCTGGAATTCCTAGGGAGGTGATCGAGCACTCTTTACACGTCAAAGATGACGCAAAACCAATCAAACAGCGATTACGCAGGTTCGCGCAGGATCGAAAAGACGCCATCAAAGAAGAGCTCACAAAGCTTTTGGTCGCTGGTTTTATCAAGGAAGTTCTGCATCCCGACTGGTTAGTCAACCCGGTTCTGGTCCGTAAAAAGACGGGGCAATGGCGCATGTGTGTTGACTTCACCGACCTCAACAAAGCCTGCCCCAAAGATCCATTCGGGCTGCCTCGCATCGACCAAGTCATAGATTCAACAGCCGGCTGCCAACTCCTGAGCTTTTTGGACTGTCACTCGGGCTACCACCAGATCAGCTTGAAAGAATCCGACTGCCTGAAGACATCGTTCATCACGCCGTTTGGAGCCTACTGCTACATCACCATGCCCTTTGGCCTGAAGAACGCCGGGGCCACATACCAATGCATGATCCAAAGGTGTTTTCAGATGCAGATTGGGAAGAACGTAGAAGCTTATGTCAACGATGCCGTCATCAAGACCAAGCAGAAAGAAGACCTGATTGCCGACCTAGAAGAAACCTTCGCAAATATTCGGGCCTTCAGAATGAAGTTAAACCTGGAGAAGTGCACTTTCGGCGTTCCATCAGGCAAACTGCTCGGCTTCATGGTGTCACATCGCGGCATTGAAGCCAATCCAGAAAAGATCAACGCTATCTTGAACATGAAGCCTCCGAGTAACCAGAAGGATGTCCAGAAGCTCACTGGCTGCATGGCGGCGCTAAGCCGATTCATCTCTCGACTCGGCGAACGAGGCATGCCCTTCTTCATATTGCTAAAGAAAACGGACGACTTCCAATGGACCACAGAAGCCCACAAGGCCTTTGAAGATTTTAAAGAATTTCTCACGACGCCGCCCGTCCTAGCCTCACCTCAGCCCCAGGAGCCCTTGCTACTGTATGTTTCAGCCACTCACCAAGTGGTTAGTACAGTCCTCGTGGTCGAGCGCGAAGAAGAAGGGCGAGCCCAGAAGATTCAGAGGCCGATCTACTTTGTTAGCGAAGTATTGGCAGGAGCCAAAATTCGCTACCCTTAGGTACAAAAATTGCTATATGGTGTTCTGATAACCGCGAGGAAATTGGCGCACTATTTTCAGGGTCACTCGGTCATCGTCGTCACTTTCTTTCCACTCGGCGATGTCATCCACAACAGGGAGGCAACTGGGCGCATCGCGAAGTGGGCCTTGGAGCTGATGCCGCTGGACTTAACTTTTAAGGCAAGGACGTCTGTAAAGTCATAAGCCCTGGCGGACTTCTTGGCCGAGTGGACGGAACAGCAAGAAGATGTACCTCAGGAAGACCTTCAATATTATACCATGCACTTCGATGGATCCAAGAGGATCACTGGCTTGGGAGCAGGAGTTGTGCTGATCTCCCCGACTGGGGAAAGGCTAAGATATGTCCTCCACCTCCACTTCTCCGCCTCACATAACGTCGCCGAGTACGAAGCCCTGCTACATGGACTGCAACTCGCAGTTTCACTCGGGATACGTCGGCCCGTCGTGAAAGGGGATTCCCAGCTGGTCGTGAACCAAGTAATGAAAGACTGGTCCTGTCTAAATGACACCATGGAGGTCTACCGATAGGAGGTTCGCAAACTTGAAGACAAGTTTGACGGACTCGAGCTATCACACGTCCTAAGACACAACAGCGAAGCAGCTGACGAATTGGCGCAGTTCGGGTCCAAACGTGAAGCCGCCCCAACAGACGTTTTTGTCGAGCACCTCTATGAGCCAACAGTTGCGGCAAAACCAACTCCTAATGAACAAGCTGCAAACAAAGTCGCCATGATTGACGCCGACTGGAGGACACCTGTGGAGATTGTGGCAATCGGGTATCTACATGGCAAGCTTATCCGACTGGAGGTAGGGATAGATTGTGCCTGCTATATCTGTAAGCCGAACTTGACTTGGGTGTTACGGTTGCCGATAAAGATAAGGCAATCGGCCTATAGTCACGGTTTGGTAAGATTGAGGAAACCGACTTAGAATAAGATAGGGTTTCCGACTTGTAAACCCTTCCTCCCAAGACTATATAAGGGGGGTAAGGGGCGTCCCTTGAGGGATATCCAACACTAGATCTGAGATACAACTTCATAAGCAAGAGCTTTAGATCACGAGATCAATAAAGACACTCGGCGGATCGAATCCACCGAAACAGGAGTAGGGTATTACCTCACGAGAGGGCCTGAACCTGTCTAAATCTTCTTCTTCTTCTAACCCATTGTGCTTGGCGATCTCGACTGCGACCCCAGAAAAATATATTGCCGAAACCAAGTTTCGACAGTTGGCGCGCCAGGTAGGGGACGCGCGCCGAGACTTCTTCAACAATCTCGCCGACAAGCGTGATGGGATCCCCCTCAAGACTCGGCGACTTCGCCGCCAACTTCGCCGTCAACTCCTCCTTCGACTCGGATTCGAACCAGTCGGAGGGAAAGACCTACTCGGCGCCATTCGGGCTCCCCAATAGCGCCGAGATCTTCGACAACATCTTGAAGATCAAGATGCGATCCACCTTCTCCGACGACGGACTTCACTCGGCACCATTCGGATTACCGAATACTGCCGAAATCTGTGCCAATCTTCTTGCCTCCCCGACGGAAGCGACCTATTCTGACGAAGACCTCTCGGTGTTGTTTGGATTACCAAATGCCACCGAGATCTACAGCAAACTCCTCTCCCCCGAGTTGGCGGCAATCCACTCGGAGGAGCCTACTCCCTCAAGCTCTGACTCGGACTGGAACGATCCAGATCCGGGTTACCCAGGATCAAGGGAGGTCGCTGTCATCCTCCCGTCCTTCGGCTCCTGCTCATCTTCAGAGCTCAACGGATACCTCAGCTCCGCCGGCTTCGACAATCTCTACGGCATCCCTTCCGATGAAGCCGACAACTCCGACTGCCGTATGGACTGCGAGCCGAAGTGCTTCGACGTCCTCATGGCTGAGCCAGATGAATCCGACTCAGCCATGGCCAGAAGGCTTGCCGAAGAGGAGCGAGCGAGCGAGTGGAGCTTGAGCGCAAGACAGCGAGGAGGATAAACAACGCAAGGACGAGGCCGACAAAAGGAAGCGGGATCTACGTGCGGCGGACGATCCGCCGGAGGCCATCCTCCAAACACGGGTCCGCAACACCAACATCTTCCGAGACGCGCGCGGTAACGCGCCGCCGCGCTCACGCTCTTGGACACCGTCATGGAGACGGCTCCGCCAACGTGACTCCTATACTCGACAAGATAAAGACCATCGTCGCAGCCACGCCTAACGGCCACCCCACCACCTCGGCACGAAGGCCGACTGAATCCGTGGCCGAAACGCCAGACAAAAGCCGGCTCCCACCTCTAAAGTCAGGAGACTACAGGAGGCCCGAGCCGGCTCGGTCGACAACCAGGCCAAGAGGCCCACCTCGCGAGTCCACGCTGAGGCACCAAGAGCAGACGGCCGACTCCCGCGACAAACGACATGGACGTCCACCCGTCCACCACCGAGTCCGCCGCAACAGTTCCAGCTACCCAACCAGCCAACCGAAGACCCCGCCGAGTGATCTGCGGGAAGTCCTCGATCGCCGCTACAGGAGCGCGACCGACGCACTCGGGAAGATCGAAGGGGATCACCCGACAGCGGCGACGACGGAATACCGGCCTTCACTCGGGAGCTCCGCCGAGTGCATTGGCCGAGTGGCTTTAAGCCCACAGGGATTGAAAGGTACGATGGCAAGACCGACCCCGAATCTTGGTTAACTGTATATACTCTTGCCATCCGAGCTGCAGGTGGCGACAATAAAGCCATGGCCAACTACCTGCCCGTGGCCCTCGCAAACTCAGCCAGAAATTGGCTCACAAGCCTGCCAAGAGGCTCAATCGGCTCGTGGAGCGAGCTGAGGGACCACTTCATCGCCAACTTTCAAGGCACCTTCGAGAGGCCCGGCACACACTTTGACCTCTACAACGTCATCCAGAAGCCGGACGAGCCCCTGAAGGATTATATTCGACGTTTCTCCGAGAAGCGCAACAAGATCCCGAACATCACCGATGACATCATCATCGCCGCCTTCCAGAAGGGAGTCCGTGATGAGCTGCTTATCGGCAAGTTCGGGCGCAAACCACCGAAGACGGTGAAACAAATGTTTGAGACGGCGAACTCATACGCCAAATCCAACGACGCCATTAAGGCCGCCCGTCAAGACCGGCCCGACAGAAGGGAGGACAAGCAAGCAGGAGGAAGCCGAAATCCTAAGAAGGATGGCGGCAACAACGGCAACCAGGGCCAGAAAGATCGCAAGCGCCGATCTGAAGACCTAGTGGCCGCGACCTCCAATACTCAACGCCGTCCCCGAGTCGCCGCCTACGACGCCATCATGAACGCCCAGTGCACCCACCATCCGAATCACAAGCACGCGGCGAAGGACTGCTTTATCTACAAGCAGTTCGCTGAACAGTACGCGGCGCAGCTCAACAAGAAGCCGACTGACGAGGCTGGCCCGTCCGGCGCCAAGAAGAACAACGCGGCTGAAAATGCCGAACCTTTTCAAGACCCAGTGGGGGAACTCAACCACATCTTCGGGGGTCCGCTAGCCTATGAGTCCAAGAGGAAACAAAAGCTAACCGACCGGGAGGTCAATGCGGCTCAACCCGAAGTCCCTCAGTATCTGCGATGGTCGGAAGTGGCCATCACCTTTGACCGCTCGGATCATCCTGACCGAGTGGTTCATCCGGGGCGCTATCCACTCGTCCTGGACCCCGTGGTCCGCAACATCAGGCTTAAGCGCGTCCTCATCGATGGGGGCAGTGCCCTCAACATCCTGTTCGCCAAGACCATGGATGAAATGCAGATCCCGAGGGCCGAACTGAAAGCAAGCTCAGCCCCCTTCCACGGAGTTATCCCAGGGCTGTCTTCAACACCACGGGCACATCTCCCTCCCAGTCACCTTCGGAGCCCGAGAGAACTTCCGAATGGAGAACGTCACCTTCGAGGTGGCCGACTTCGAAACAGCATATCATGCCATCATCGGAAGGCCTGCGCTTGCCAAGTTCATGGCGATCCCTCACTACACCTACCTCTGCATGAAGATGCCGGGTCCCAACGGCATCATCACTCTTCGCAGCGACGTGAAGCAAGCCTTCACCTGCGACAAGGAGAGCTGCGACATGGCCCAATCTCGCGAGAGATTACGTGGCCAACAAGAAGTCCGATTGGCTGCATCGACTTCGGCAGAGGGCGAAGTCCCCGCGAAGAAGATAGCCAAATCAGGATCCGGCGACGCCAAGACCAAGAAGATCTCCCTTGATTCGCCGATCCCTCCAAACGCTGTAATCGGCGCCGACCTAGATCCCAAATAGGAAAGCGCGCTCGTCACCTTCCACCAAAATAATAAAGATGTTTTTGCTTGGAAACCATCTGATATGCCTGGAATTCCTAGGGAGGTGATCGAGCACTCTTTGAAAGTCAAAGATGACGCCAAACCAATAAAACAACGATTACGCAGGTTCGCACAGGATCGAAAAGACGCGATCAAAGAAGAACTTGCAAAGCTCTTGGCTGCCGCTTCATTAAAGAAGTCCTTCATCCCGACGGTTAGCCAACCCCCCGGTCCGCAAGAAAACGGGGCAATGGCGCATGTGCGTTGACTACACCGACCTCAACAAAGCCTGCCCCAAAGATCCGTTCGGGCTGCCTCGCATCGACCAAGTCGTCGACTCAACAGCCGGCTGCGAACTCCTGAGTTTCTTGGATTGTTACTCGGGCTATCACCAGATCAGCTTGAAAGAATCCGACTGCTTGAAAACATCGTTCATCACGCCGTTTGGGGCTTACTGCTACATCACCATGCCTTTTGGCCTGAAAAACGCCGGAGCCACATACCAACGCATGATCCAAAGATGTTTCCAGGACGCGATCGGCAAGAACGTTGAAGCCTACGTCGACGACGTTGTCATCAAGACCAAGCGAAAGAAGACTTGATCGCCGACTTAGAAGAAACCTTTGCAAACATCCGGGCCTTCGGGATGAAGTTAAACCCGGAGAAGTGCACCTTCGGCGTCCCATCTGGCAAGCTGCTTGGCTTTATGGTGTCACATCGCGGCATTGAGGCAAATCCAGAGAAGATCAACGCCATCTTAAACATGAAGCCCCCGAGTAATCAGAAAGACGTCCAAAAGCTCACTGGCTGCATGGCGGCACTAAGCCGTTTCATATCCCGACTCGGCGAACGAGGCATGCCCTTCTTCAGACTGCTAAAGAAGACAGACGACTTCCAGTGGACCACAGAAGCCGACAAGGCCTTTGAAGATTTCAAAGAATTCCTTACCACGCCACCCGTCCTGGCTTCGCCTCAGCCCCAGGAACCCCTGTTGCTGTACGTCTCAGCCACTCACCAAGTGGTTAGTACGGTCCTTGTGGTTGAACGCGAAGAAGAAGGACGGGCCCAGAAGATTCAAAGGCCAATCTACTTTGTTAGCGAAGTATTGGCAGGAGCCAAAATCCGCTACCCTCAGGTACAAAAATTGCTTTATGGTGTTCTAATAACCGCAAGGAAATTGGCACACTACTTTCAGGGTCACTCGGTCACCGTCGTCACCTCTTTCCCACTCGGCGACGTCATCCACAACCGCGAGGCAACCGGGCGTATCACCAAGTGGGCCCTAGAACCGATGCTGCTGGACTTAACTTTTAAGCCGGACGTCCATTAAGTCACAAGCCTTAGCAGACTTCCTGGCCGAGTGGATCGAACAGCAAGAACACGTGCCTCGAGAAGACCTCCAACACTGGACCATGCACTTTGACGGATCCAAGAGGATCACCGGCTTGGGAGCAGGAGTCGTGCTGATCTCCCCGACTGGGGAAAGGCTAAGATATGCCCTTCACCTCCACTTCTCCGCCTCACACAACGTCGCCGAGTACGAGGCTCTTCTACATGGACTGCGCCTCGCAGCCTCACTCGGATTCGTCGGCTTATTGTGAAAGGCGACTCCCACCGGTCGTCAATCAAGTGATGAAGGACTGGTCCCGCTTAAATGACACCATGGAGGCCTACCGACAAGAGGTCCGCAAGCTTGAGGACAAGTTTGATCGGCTAGAACTCTCACATGTCCTGAGACATAACAACGAAGCTGCCGATGAGCTAGCACAGTTCGGATCTAAGCGCGAAGCTGCCCCAAGACGTCTTTGTCGAACATCTCTACGAACCAACCGTCATGGCAAAACGGCTCCTAACGAACAAACCAACAACGAAGTCGCCATGACCGACACCGACCGGAGGACGCCGCTCATCAAATTCTTAACTCAGCAAGAGCGCTGGATGACCGGGATGAAGCGTAACGCGTCCGGCGTCGTTGCCAAGCATACGTCATGGTCGACTCCGATCTATACAAGAGAAGCCCCTCCGGAATTCTAATGAGGTGCATCACACCCGAAGAAGGGAAACAATTACTCCAAGACATCCACTCGGGCATATGCGGAAGCCACGCGGCAAGACGCGACTCTGGTCGGCAAAGCTTACGACAAGGATTCTTCGGCTCACCGCGGTCTCCGACGCGGATAAAGTCGTAAGAACCTGCGAAGGCCGCCGCTTTTTGCCCGACAAAGCCATGTCCCGCCCAGAGCTTCAAACAATCCCACTTTCCCGGCCGTTCGCGGTATGGGGGCTGGACATGGTTGGCCCTTTCAAGAAAGCTCCAGGAGGTTTCACACACCTCTTCGTCGCAATCGACAAGTTCTCCAAGTGGATTGAAGCCAAGCCGGTCGCCACAATCACGCGACAAAGCACGAGACTTTTTCTCAACATCGTGCACCGCTTCGGCGTCCCAAACGAATCATAACGATAATGGGACTCAATTCACGGGAGGCATCTTCAAGGAATTCTGCGAAGACTTTGGAATCAAAATCTGCTATGCATCGGTAGCTCACCCTAAAAGCAATGGGCAAGTCGAGCGAGCCAACGGCATGGTCCTTCAAGGCATCAAGGCTCGCGTTTTCGACCGGCTAAGCCCTTACGCCGGCAAGTGGGTACAAGAACTTCCCTCGGTTCTATGGTCGCTGCGAACCACACCCGGTCGGGCCACCGGCCAAACTCCTTTCTTTTCGGTTTATGGCGCGAAGCCATGTTGCCAAATGAGATGGAGTATGAGTCCCTCCGGGTCCGCAGCTTCAACGATGAACGCTACGACCCTGACCGAGTGGATGACCTCACCCGATTGGAAGAGGCCCGCGAGGCAGCCCTCATCCAGTCGGCCAAATACCTTCAAGGGCTCAGAAGATACCACAGTCGCAACGTGCGAGCACGAGCTTTCATTGTTGGCGACCTGGTCCTACGCAAGATCCAGACCACCAAAGACCGACACAAGTTATCTCCCTTATGGGAAGGACCGTATATAATCGCCGAAGTAACTCGGCCGGTGCTTACCTGGCTAAAGCGCGAAGACGGGTCAATGGTGGAGAACTCCGGAACATCGAGCATCTTCGACGATTTTATGCCTAATTTGGCTAAGGCCTCATGTTTTCCTTGATCGCCAACCTCAAGCAAGATGACTTCTTGAGCTAGCATGCGGCGTACACATGTCAATAAAGCTCAAGTTTTCCTCATCAACTTTTGTGCATAATTTGGTTTATCATTGTTTAATGTCCTTGACTCGAGCTCAGTGTCTAAGGACTGAGAGTTTTCCGATGACCTAATCGAGCCTAGGCTTGATGACGACGACGAAAACTACTTAAGAAATTTCACGCAAAAGCTCGAATCAAGGCATTGACATAAATAAACTAAAAATAGTCACAAAGTTCCACGTCGAATGTTACGGTTACATGACATTTACAAAACAAAGTCGAATACGATCGAGCTTGAAGTTGTTTACTACATCCAGAGATATCTTCTTCGCCGCCTCTTGCGCCTCACTCAGCATATCTAAGGCCTGCTCGTCCGTTGTTCCCTCGCGAAGCCCTCCCGACCGAATGGATATCCACTCGGGGTAGAGGGACTTGGTCGTGCAAGAGCCGAGACCAGCCCCATGCTGGCCGCTTCGGTGATATTCTTCGGTATCGTTCGGGAGCGCCCGAAGCTTGTCGAAGATCTCGATTGGCTCGCGAGCGGCCCCAACTCCTTGATCGAACAAGGACAGCAAGATCGGCGTGGCGGCGTTAGCGACCTCTTCCCGTATCTCGTCGCTGGATTTGATCCGCCCAAGCAAGACGTCGTATTGGGCTCGGGTCTTCATCTTATAAGCTGCAAAAGTCCCGAGATCATTCAAAGCACTCGGAAATAAAGCAAGACACGAAATTCGACTTCAAAGAAGGTTACCTTCAAATTCGGCCTCCATCTCGGCCTTGTCAAGGCGACCGCTTCCACTGGACTTGAAGCGAGTGGACCTCCGAAGAATTTTCTACAACGAAAGAAGATTATCAATAGCCAAGATCAACATAAGAATCATGATGAAGCTGGGAGAGGCGGGCTTACTCCCAATTGATCCGCGGAGGTCGAGGTTGGCTTCCCGAAGCTCCGCAATCTCCCTCCTTAAAGCCGCCTCTCTTGATGCGGCCTCCTCCCGAGTGGCCTTCAGCTGTCGCTGAACGTCCTCCAAGGAGTTTAAGTGGGGGACCAGCTTCTCTAGCACTTCAGATTTTCCCATTGAGCGGCAATATTCTTTCTGCACACGAAAGCAATGGAGTGATCGACTGAAAGATAACGATGATATAATCAAAGAGAAAGACAAAGGCTTACGTTGAGCAGTCGGGTCGCCTCATTCAGGCTCTCGACAAGGGCATCCCTTTCATCTTTTTCGGCTTGCCGGTCTAGGATGATGCCTTGTCTCTTGCCTTCCGAGTCCCGCCACTCGATTCTGATCGGGGGAACCCAGGTCTCAGAAGACTGCAACCTGGGGATCTCTTCTACCGTGGCTGGCAAGCAAGAAAGACAAATGAAGACATGAAAGATTCAAAATTGAAAGAACGAAGGAATGCTTCGAAGCAAGTCTTACCGGTTTCGGTGGCTGCCTGCCTAGGTGGAGCGGCCGGGCTTTTCTTCTTCTTCGGGCTCTGCGCCGAGTGACCCCCAGTCGGGGGTGCTTGAGCCGCAGCCTCGGGTTTCCCGGCTGATGACTGCTTTCCAGCCGGGATATCCCGACTGGCAGTCGGGGGCTCCTCCCTAGGGGCGTCCTCCTTCGGAGGCGAAGGTTGTTTCTCCGGAACGCTCGCACTCGGTTGCGGGCTCCGGGGTTTTGGCTCTACTGGCCTTGGCACTTCGGGAGCAGCGGCCGGAGTCGGCTCTTCACCCCCTCCGGCAGGATCTATGTCCTGGGGCCTCCTGCGAAAGTGAATACAACAAAGATAAAGAAAAGTTTTCCGCGAAAGAGTTCAGGACTTCGGTTTCAGAGCATACCTGGATGATCTGCGGATCTTCGGTGCCATCCGCGGTGATCGCCTTAGAGGCGGGGTCTCGACTGGAGGAGCCGGGACGTCGTCATCCGAATCCTCGATGATCAGCCTCCTTTTGCTCGCGCGCTTGTTCGAGTCTCCACTCGGCGCCGCCCGCTTTCCGACTGGGTCGCTCTGGATTTTGATCCCGCCAGCCGGCTTCCTGGCGGGGCGATGCGGCGCGTCGTCATGAGCCACCTTGTATGGCATGGAGGTGATAGAGGCATTTTCCTACAGAAGAAAGAAAGTGCAACATTAAGAGACAAGATGTCAAGATTGAAAGATATTAAGAAGCCACCAGTCGGCTTACCGGAGGAGGAGGCCGGTGGATGCTGAATGGAAGGACTGGCAGAATGAGGGCCCGCTCGACTGATATCCCAGATGAGAAGAGTTTGTACATCCGAATCTTCAGGATCTCATATGTGAGTGGATCTGGGTCTTCCCGATTGGGATCCGTCCCGCCTTCATACTCGAAGGCCGGCTTCGACCGCTCCTTGATCGGTGCCAGTCGGCACCTGACGAAGTGCCGAGTGATTTGTTCTCCGCGAAGACCCCTCTGCTTCATCGCCAAGATCTTTGCGAGCAGATCGTTGGCCTCATCCCAATCTTGGGCTACCGGCACGGTGCTCCAAGACGGCTTGGGGACAGGGGGAAGACCGACGAAGGAAGGCAGGCTGGGTTCGAGATTGTTGATGTAGAACCAGCCCGCGTGCCAGCCCTTGTTGGAAGACTTCAAAGGGAGAGAAAAGTAGTCTTTGCGGAGAGATCCGCGAAGCTGGAAACCTGCCCCACCAACGACGCAAGGTTGATCCTTGTTCGGATGGGGTTTCAGATAGAACATACGACGGAAGAGATGGAAGTGAGGAAGAATGCCAAGGAAGGCTTCACACACATGAATGAAGAGTGCTATGTGAAGCATTGAGTTGGGGTTCAGATGGTAGAGGTGAAGCCCATAGTAGTCCAGAAGCCCCCGAAAGAACTCGGAGGTGGGAAGGCTGAACCCGCAATAGAAAAAGGAAGTGAAGACAACGAGCTCACCGGTGTTTGGGGTCGGGAAGTCCTCCCCCGCCGCCGGGCGCCATCCCACAAGTTCCTTTGGCGGAAGCACGCCGTGCTTCACCATCTCCTTGAGGGTGGATTCCCTCACATCCGAGGCCCATTGGTCGAACGGAATCCTTTTTTCGTCCGCCATGAGAGTGGGTTGATGGGAAGTGGATCTGGCTGGGAAAAGTTGGATCTTTGGCAATGGAACGTGGGAGATTTGGCTGTGGAGGCTGGTTGTTGCAGAGAGCGAGCTCTTAGATGGATGGATTTGGGAGCGCGCGAGTCTAGGGTTCTCCGCGGTGAACTGTTGAACAGTGCCGCGAGAAGGGGAATCGTTTGGAAGATGAAGAGGCGGGGACGACCTCGCATCTTTATAGAAAGATTTGAGGGTTGTGCTAGGTTTTCTGGTGAGTGGGCCGAGCCCATAAGAAAATCTACGGCCCAGCTAAGGTGTGGTCCGATACGTGTCCTTAGGGACTTAAGCGGATGAGCTTAAGCAGATTTGCCCTGGCAATATGCGCGTGTCCGAGTGGCCTATACCTTTAAAAATCCTTTCATACCGCGGTTTGCTTGACTTCATGAGAAGCTGGCACGATGCAACTTGGAAGGTGACCGGCAGCTAAGTTTTTATAGCTGGCTTGGTGAACAAGGGCTGTTTGGTTTTTTGGCATTTGGTTGGGTAATCTTACCAATGTTGTTTGTTTTTCACCTTGGTGAAGATCTTTATAGATTGAGACCAGTATTATGGCAAAAGCTATTTAATAACTTGGTCATATTTTTCATATGATTGAAAGAACTTGTTTTCCCATGAGGGAAGAATGAAATACTTATTCCGGGATTACTCGGGCAAATCCACTCGGATAAGCAAGAGCTTACCGAGTGCTTTTTACCTATGAGGGTTGATTGAATTATTTGTTTTGAGATAACTCGAGACAAATTCACTCGGATGAGTATGAACTTGCCGGGTAATGAGATTTCTATGATTGCTTTAGCATGAGCTAAGCATCTACATGAGAATAATTTTTATAGTTCTTGACTATATGCTTAGCCTATTTTTGACTAACCACATAGTCGGGGGCTACACTAATTAGGTGCATCAGAGATGCACCTAGATATTTATTTTTGAGGAATTTTTTATATATTTTTTCCAGCCCTTCACAGTCTTTGGAGCCACTCGGGAAGATTCAGGCAGAGATGAAGGAATCACTCGGCGCCAAAAGCACTCGGTCAAAGAGATTTTTGGTTGAGTGCCGCTTTTGGAAGCGAGTTGTCTCGTCGACGAAAAGGACTCGGGGCTACTTGTGGAGATTGTGGCAATCGGGTATCTACATGGCAAGCTTATCCGACTGGAGGTAGGGATAGATTGTGCCTGCTATATCTGTAAGCCGAACTTGACTTGGGTGTTACGGTTGCCGATAAAGATAAGGCAATCGACCTATAGTCACGGTTTGGTAAGATTGAGGAAACCGACTTAGAATAAGATAGGGTTTCCGACTTGTAAACCCTTCCTCCCAAGACTATATAAGGGGGGTAAGGGGCGTCCCTTGAGGGATATCCAACACTAGATCTGAGATACAACTTCATAAGCAAGAGCTTTAGATCACGAGATCAATAAAGACACTCGGCGGATCGAATCCACCGAAACAGGAGTAGGGTATTACCTCACGAGAGGGCCTGAACCTGTCTAAATCTTCTTCTTCTTCTAACCCATTGTGCTTGGCGATCTCGACTGCGACCCCAGAAAAATATATTGCCGAAACCAAGTTTCGACAACACCACTCATCAAATTTTTAACACAGCAAGAGCTGCCGGAAGACCGAGATGAGGCAGAACGTGTCCGACGTCGTTGCCAAGCTTACGTATGGTTGACTCCGATTTATACAAGAGAAGTCCCTCCGGAGTCCTGATGAGATGCATCACACCCGAGGAAGGACGACAGCTACTCCAAGACATCCACTCGGGCATATGCGGAAGCCACGCGGCAGCACTCACCTTGGTGGGCAAAGCCTACAGACAAGGTTTTTTCTGGCTTACCGCGGTCTCCGACGCGAACAAAGTGGTACGAACCTGTGAAGGCTGCCAATTCTTTGCCCGACAGAGCCATGTCCCAGCCCAAGAGCTACAAACAATTCCATTATCCTGGCCGTTTGCGGTAGGGGGCTTAGACATGGTCGGCCCTTTCAAGAAGGCTCCAGGAGGATTCACGCACCTATTCGTCGCAATCGACAAGTTCTCCAAGTGGATCGAAGCTAAGCCGGTTGCCACAATTACTGCTGATAAGGCACGGGACTTCATCCTCAACATCGTGCACCGGTTCAGCATCCCAAACAGAATTATAACCGACAATGGGACCCAATTCACAGGAGGCATCTTCAAAGAATTCTGCGAAGACTTTGGGATCAAAATCTGCCATGCATCGGTCGCACATCCCAAAAGTAATGGACAAGTCGAGCGTGCCAACGGCATGGTCCTTCAAGGCATTAAGGCCCGCGTGTTTGATCGCCTGAATCCTTATGCCGGCAAGTGGGTTCAAGAGCTCCCCTCGGTTCTATGGTCCCTGCAAACCACGTCCAGTCAGGCTACCGGTCAAACTCCTTTCTTTTTGGTTTATGGCGCAGAAGCCATGTTGCCAAACGAGATGGAGTATGAATCCCTCCTAGTCCGCAGCTTCAACGATGAACGCTACGACCCAGACCGAGTGGATGACCTCATCCGACTGGAAGAGGCCCGTGAGGTAGTCCTCATCCAGTCGGCAAAATATCTTCAAGGGCTTAGACGATACCACAGTCGCAACGTTCGAGCATGAGCTTTTATCGTTGGCGATCTGGTTCTGCGCAAGATTCAAACCACCAAGGACCGTCACAAGTTATCCCCCTTATGGGAAGGACCGTATATAATTGCTGAGGTGACTCGGCCAGGCGCATACTGATTAAAGCGTGAAGACGGATCTATGGTGGAGAACTCTTGGAACATCGAGCATCTTCGACGATACTATGCTTAAATTCTCTTAAGTTTCATGCTCTTTTTGACTGCTAAACTCAAGCAAGATGACTTCTTGAGTTAGCAGTCGGGGGTTGTACATATGTCAATAAAGCATAGTTTTCTTCACCAACTTATGCATATTCGGCTTATCATTGTTTAATGTTCCTTGATTCGAGTTCAGTGCATAAGGACTGAGAATTTTTCGATGACTTAATCAGGCTTAGGCTTGGTGACAGTCAGACGGAAATTACTTAAGAAATTTTACATGAAAACTCGGATCAAGGTGTTAACATAAATAGACTGAATATTTACAGGATGCATCAGAACGTCACAATCATACAATGTTTACAAGACAATCAAGGCTGGAAGTGGTTCACTACATCGGCGGCCACCTTTTTGGCCGATTCCTGTGCCTCACCAATCAATTCTAGGGCATGCTCATCTGAGGTACCATCAGCGAAGCCCTCCCCGACTGAATCAATGTCCACTCGAGGGTAGAGTGACTTCGTTTGTGCAAGGGCAAAGCCCGCTCCCATGATAGCCGCCTCGGAAATGTTGGTCAAATACTTGTCAGGGGCTCGCCTAAGCTTGTCAAAGATTTCAACTGGGTCCAGTGAGCTGGTCCCGACTCCATGATGAAACAGAGACATCAGGATCGGCGTTGCCGTGTTTGCAACATCTTCTCGGACCTTTCCAGCTTGTTTGACCCTCTCAAGCAAAATGTCGTATTGAGCCCGGGTCTTGACTTTGTAAGCTGCCAAAGGAACATGATCACACAAAGTAGTCGAAGACAAAGCAGTTATACGAACATTGTTACGAAGAAGCTCACCTTCAAACTCGGTCTCCAGCTTAGCCTTGCTAAGGCTGACTGCCTCCAGCTGGACTTGAAGCGAGTAGACCTCCGATGAATTTTCTACAACAAGAGAGGTTATCAGCAACCGAAATTAACGCAGAAGCCATAAAGAGACTGAGAGGGTTAAGCTTACTCCCGACTGAACCCCGGAGGTTGAGGTTTTCTTCCCGGAGTTCGGCTATTTCCCTCCTCAGGGCTGCCTCCCTCGACGCGGCCTCTTCTCGAGTGGTCTTCAATTTTTGCTGGACGTCCTCTAGGGAGTTTAGATGTGGGACCAACTTCTCAAGCGCGTCGAACTTGGCCATTGATCGGCAATACTCCTTCTGCACGCAAGATCTGAAGTTGGCCGACTGAAAAGAAATGATGATGCAATAACAGAAAAGGATCAAGACTTACGTTGAGTAGCCGAGTCGCTTCATTCAAGCTGTTCACAAGCGCATCTCTTTCTTCGCTTCCGCTTGCTTATCCAAGATGATGCCTTGCCTCGGCCTTTCGAATCCCGCCACTCGATCTTGATCGGGGAACCCTGTGTTTCGAAGCGTAACTCGGGAATTTCTTCCACCGTGGTGGGTAGATCAGAGGAAGAGACGAAGATACGAGAGAGTTAAATTGAAGATTAAAGATGAAATGTTAATTCAAGACTTACCGGTTTCAGTGGCCGAATCCTTAACTGGTGTAGCCCGGCTGGTCTTTTCCTTCTGACTTTTGGCCGACTGGTTTTTAGTCGGAGCCCTTTAGGCTGCGGGGGGTTTCTCCGCGGCCGGGGTTTCCGATCGAGGTGTCTGGCTGGCGGTCGGGGCTCCCTCCTTGGGATATCTTCGCCGGGAGGCGAGGGCCTTCCACCCGGAGCGCTCTCGCTCGGGAGAGGGCTCTGGGGTTTTGGTTTCGAGGGCTTGGATGCCTCTGACGCGGCAGCTGGCGTTGGCCCTTCACTCTTCCCGGCAGGGTCTATATCTTGGGGCCTCCTGCCAAACGAATGACGAGCGCAGTTGGAATGAGGACAAACGAATTTTCACAAAGAGCTTAACTTCAGTCATAAGGCGTACCTGGATGACCGGCGGATCTTCGGCGCCGCCTTCGGTGACAGCCTTGGAGGAGTTGCTTCGGCTGGAGGGGCTGGGACATCATCGTTCGAGTCATCGATGACGAGCCTCCTCCTGCTCGCCCGTTTGCTGATATCTTCACTCGGAGCCGCCCTTTTCCCGGCTGGATCACTCTAGATCTTTACGTCGCCGGCTGACTTTTTGGCAGGTCGGGTCGGCACGTCATCATGAGGAATTTTGTATGGCTTCGAAATGATGGAGGAATTTTCTTGCAAGATAGATTCTTATAACACTGAGAAGTGCGACATCAAGGTTGCGAGGTAATGAAAGAGTCAAGTCGGCTTACCGGAGGAGGAGGTCGATACAGACTGAAGGGGAGGACTGGCAGCATAAGGTTGCGTTCGACTGCGATTCCAGTCGAGAAGACCTTGTACATACGGATCTTCAGGATCTCGAAGCTGAGGGAATCACGGTCTTCCCGATTGGGGTCCCTCTCGGCCTCGTACTCGAAGGCTGGCTTCGATCGCTCCTTAATCGGTGCCAGTCGGCTCCTGATGAAGTGTCGAGTGATTTGCTCGCCGCGAAGACCTTTTTGCTTCATCTCCAAGATCTTCGCTAGCAACTTGTTGGCTTCATCCCGATCTTGGGCTATCGAGTACGAGTGCTCCGGGTAGGCACAGGCACGGGGAAGGCCAACAAAGTTTGATAGGTGGGCTCAAGATTGGAAATATAGAACAAGCTTGCATGCCAACCCTTGTTAGAGGATTTCAAAGGAAGAGAGAAATACTCCTTGTGGAGGGATCCGCGGAGTTGGAAACCTGCCCCACCGACAACACAGGGCTAGTCCTTATTCGGATGCGGCTTAAGGTAAAACATGCGATGAAAGAGTTGGAAGTGGGGAAGAATGCCAAGGAAGGCTTCACACACGTGAATGAAAAGAGCGATGTGAAGCATGGAGTTGGGGTTCAAATGATAGAGCCGAAGGCCGTAATAATCAAGAAGTCCCCTAAAGAACTCGGAGGTGGGGAGGCTGAAGCCATAGTAAAAGAAAGAGGTGAAGACGACAAGCTCACTGGTGTTCGGGGTGGGAAACTCCTCACCCGCCGTCGGGCGCCAGCCCACGATCTCCTTGGGAGGAAGCACTCCGTGCTTCACCATCTCCTTGAGGGTGGACTCCCTCACATCCGAAGTGGCCCACTGCTCAAAAGGGATTTTCCTATCGTCCGCCATGAGTGTGGTTTGGATGGGGAGCAGATCTGGCTTGAAGGATGGGGATTTGAGATGGGGGTCTGAAAAGATGGATGCGAAGGCTAGCTATGAGCAAAGCGCAGGCTTCTGGATCGGTGGATTGTGTTAGTGATATGCCCTAGAGGCAACATGGAGATGTTGGATATCACGTCAATGTTTATGTATTTATGAATAAAGTGTTATTCAGTTCCATGAAATAGACATCTTGTATTGATCAATAAGTACGTGACTTATTTATGAGACTCTTTATGTATGAATCTATTTCTAAATGATCCACGATCATATGTCATATTGTTGGAACAAATATGATTCTAAGATCGGCATGTTTATTGATTGATGATCATGTCTCATAGATCATGGGTATGAAGATACCAAATCAATAAACATGGACATATGTGTTGGAGAACACATTGTTGGATAGACCCACCATGAGACACTACGGGAATTAATATGCCATTAGTTGGTCTCGGGTAGTGTTGGTACAAAGTCCTTAGACCGAGATCACCATGGATTCCAACATGTGTAGTAGCCTACTTTGGGACTACCAAACGCTATTCCGTGAATCGGGTAGTTATAAAGGTAGTTTTCGGGTTTGCTATGAAACATGGAGTGGGATGTGAGTGATCAAGATGAAATTTGCCCCTCCTTTGGAGAGACATCTCTGGGCCCCTCGAGGTAATGGATTATGGAAATGCATGGCCATGCTAAGTTGATTGAGGAGTCAATCAACGGGCAGGATAATCCAATACGGTTCGAGTGAATGGTTAAGCTATTGAAGGGATGGCACACATCTTGCCTATCGCTTAACCGGTATCGTGAGACAAAGGGATTTGTGTACACAATACAGGTTCGAGCCGATATTATATGCTTGTATACTATGGTGTCAATATGTGCTGCTAGGCGCCGCGTGTGCAGTCGGTGAGTTGGACTCGAGCCGACGGTCGGCTAAGTTAGACTATAGCCGAAACCGAGTATACCTAAACCTACTGGGGTCGCACGCTTAAGGGGATAAGAACAGGCATTCGAGTTGGACTCGGATACGGCTCGATCGGATAGGGATCCGATCGGATAGAGTCCTATGGGCTTACGACGTATGGGCAGCCAACTCGTGAGATTCGGATAGGATCCGATTCAAAATAGAGTCCTGATCGGCCACTAGTCCCGTCGGCCAACTCTATATAAAGGAGGGAGGGGTGGAGAGCTGCGGCATGTCAATTGCATCGCGTGCAACGAAGTCGCCGAGATCAATCTCCACGGAAACCCTCCCACTTTCGAGCCAAACCCTAGCCTTGCATCGCGTGCTAGCACACGGGTGTACGGCGTTTTGTCCCCGGACGTGTGGATACCGGTAGAGGCGCTGCTACGTTGCGCGCGTTGATCGGCCCGGATCGGCTACGGCATCTGCGAATCGACGATTGGCGAATTGGCTGTCCCGGGTATCGGTGTCGGCTTGCGAGAATCGGCTACACTGTTCGGATCGGATAGCCCCGATTGGCTTTCTTGCACACTCTAATCGGTAACGATCTATCGGCCCTTACTTGCAAGTGTTCCTGGTTTGCACGGTAGAAATTTTTGTTTTCGGCTAGCGTAGCTTCCGCGTAACCCTTCAGTGGTATCAGAGCTTATCTTGCTTAGTTCGGGTTTTAGATTGGATCTGGAACAAGTTTTGCGCACGGGTTGATTAGATCAATCGGTTTTACGGGATCTGTTGAGGAGAGTTAATGGTAATTTCGTTCCTTGATAGTGTATCGGAACGGCGTAATGTGATTACGTCGAAGCAATTTCCATATAACTCGGTTTGAGTCGAGTTCGAGATAGCGTTCCTTGATAGTGTATCGGAACGGTATAATGTGATTATGCCGAAGCTATCTCATAGTCCGATCTTGTTAGCTGCCTCGCGCCTACGCAAACCATCTCCCTTGATAGTGTATCGGGACGGCATAATATGATTATGCCGACATGGTTTCCGTAAGCAATTTCATAGATTGGATCTATGATTTCATAATATGATCCTGCCCGGAAGCCCGCGAGGGGGCGGCTTCCCCCTCGACCCCCCGCCCGCTAACCGGCTACCGGGACCGCCGTGTGCGTACTCCCTTATAGGTCGTCTCAATGTCGTTTCTCTGCGATAGGTAGAAAACGTTTCTACGACTAACTTGTTTTTGCAGAGATTGCTTTGAGATGGTATGGCCCTATTGTATGTATGAGATGCATGTCATGCATGTGATGCATGTAATATTCTTTCATATATGCAATCCCTGTAATATTGTTTCATACGTGCAATGCTTGTAATATTCTTTCACGACCTGCGAGTCGATGTAATCTTCAATTAGAGCTTCTATAGTAGTAGCTTAGTTTGAAGAAATCAAGCATTCGACACTCGAAAGAATGGTGATGAAGCTGGAGATCCTGTCCACCGGCATGGAGATGGAGATCACCATGTGAAGGGGGCCATACTATTTCCCTATATGCTATTCTTCTTGCTTTCATATATGATATGTTTGTTTGATAGGATAGCATCCCTCGCAAAATTAAGTAGTAATAATGCCCTTCCAAATGTTGCACCCGTCACCATTATGCTCGTCAATGGTGGGTCTGCCAAAGCAGAGTGCCATTCTCTATCATAACACGAGGGGTATATGTGAGACATATACATGCAGGAGCATTTGGTTTACTTAACAAGGCTATCAAAACAGTTTTGGGCCTTGGGGCATAGGTTGGCGCCGGGGCATGGAGATGCCACACCAACAACAAGAGTCACATAGAGATGTGATTAGCAAGGTGTTGCTTATCGATGTTACTAATTTTCTAGCGGTGATGCCAAAGCTCACTAGAAAATTAATTAACATGTGGATCTTGACCCAATACGTAACCTAGAGGGAAGGTGAAAAATACGTAATGGGAGTCTAATGTTAAATTGTTTAACAATAGACATAGCATAAACATTGTGCTAAACTTTGCTTTTTCGTTGTAGAATAAATGGCGGCTAATACTATACCCAGTACCTTTAATTTGCGATCTATTCTCGAAAAGGAAAAATTAAATGGAACAAACTTTATGGATTGGTATCGCAACTTGAGAATTGTTCTCAAGCAAGAGCGTAAGGAGTATGTTCTTGAAGTACCCTATCCCGAGGATTTGCCAAATAATGCCACCGCAACGCACGGAGAGCTTACAAGAAGCACACTAATGATGCCCTAGATATAAGCTGTCTCATGCTTGCTACAATGTCCCCGAGCTTGAAGCAATATGAGAGCGCGATGCTCACACTATTATTCAAGGGCTGCGTGGCATGTTTGAGAACCAAGCTCGGGCCGAGAGGTTCAACACCTCAAAGTCCTTGTTTGCGTGCGAGCTTGTTGAGGGAATCCCGTCATCCGCATGTGATAAAGATGATTGGCTATATCGAGAGTCTGGAAAAACTAGGTTTTCCCCTTAGCCAAGAGTTGGCTACTAATGTGATTCTCCAGTCGCTCCCTCCGAGCTTCGAGCCATTCATATTAAATTATCACATGAACAATATGGATAGGACCTTGGCTGAATTGCATGGGATGCTAAAGACAGCTGAGGAGAGTATCCAGAAAAATGGTCATCATGTGATGATGATGCGAAGGCTAAGCGCAAACCACTGTCAAGAAACTTTGCACCAAGAGGAAGTTAACTCCCGATGAGATCGCGAGTGCCTCCAATGCAAAGAAGGGCAAGAAGGGTCGGCGGCATCGGATGCCGTTTGCTTCTATTGCAAGGAGACAGGCCACTGGAAGAGGAACTGCAAGAAGTACATGGAGGATCTCAAAAAGAAGCAAAGTACGACTTCTGCTTCAGGTATTAATGTTATAGACATTAATCTTGCTACTTCACCTACTGACTCTTGGGTATTTGATACCGGATCGGTAGCTCATATTTGCAAATCGTTGCGGGAATGAGAAGAAGTAGAGGATTGAGAAGGGGCAAGGTGAACTGCGCGTCGGCAATGGAGCAAGCGTTGCTACGATTCTTGTCGGCACGTACCACTTCATCTACCTTCGGGATTAGTTTTGGAATTGAATAATTGTTATTGTGTTCCAACACTATGTCAAAACGTTATTTCCGCTTCATGTTTGCAAGCGGAAGGATATGATTTTAGATCAATGGACAATGGTTGTTCAATATATCTCGAGAGATATGTTCTATTTTCATGCTCCATTGGTGAATGGATTATACGTTTTGAATCTTGAAGTATCTCCCATCTATAACATTAATACGAGAAAGGTAACTCTCTAATGATATAAACCCCACGTTTATACGGAATTGTCGCTTAGGCCATATAAATAAGAAACGCATGGAGAAGCTCCATAAGGATGGACTGCTTCACTCTTTTGATTTTGAATCATTTGAGACATGTGAGTCTTATTTACTTGGTAAGATGACAAAGGCACCTTTCACGGGACATAGTGAGAGAGCAAGTGACTTATTGGCACTCGTACATACGATGTATGTGGACCAATGAGCTCAACGGCCAGAGGTGGTTATCGGTACTTCATTACCTTTACCGATGACTTTAGTAGATATGGCTATATCTACTTAATGAGGCATAAGTCCAAATCCTTTTAAAAGTTCAAAGAACTCCGAATGAAGTACGAGAATCATTTAGGGAAAACAATCAAGTTTCTACGATCGGATCGTGGAGGGAATACTTGAGCCAAGAGTTTGGTAATCATCGAAAGATTGTGGAATTGTTTCACAATTGACTCCGCCGGAACTCCACAATGCAACGGAGTGTCCGAACGGAGAAATCGCACCTTGTTGGACATGGTGCGGTCGATGATGAGCCAAAGTGATCTTCCGTTATCCTTACGGGGATATGCTCTTGAAACACTGCGCTCACACTAAATAGAGTTCCATCTAAGTCGGTTGAAAAGACACCATATGAGATATGGACAGGGCAACTCCCTAGTTTGTCTTTTCTCAAAATTTGGGGATGTGAGGCTTATGTAAAACGTTTACGGTCGACAAGCTCACACCCAAATCGACAAGTGCTTCTTTGTGGGATATCCTAAGGAAACTAAGGGATATTACTTTTATAATCGGGAACAAGGCAAAATGTTTGTCGCCCGACACGGTGTCTTCTTGGAGAAAGAGTTTCTTTCAAGAAGGGTTAGTGGGAGCGGGTGCATCTTGAAGAAGTTCAAGAAACATCGAAAACGTTTCGGTGACCACGGAACCACAACGGGAGGAACAAAGTGTTGCGCCACCGGTTGTAGATACACCAGCCCACGAGAGTCGAAAGATCACGTCGTGCGCCCGCAGTCACAAGTGCGGAACAACGTGATATATTGTTGTTGGACAACGATGAACCTAAGACCTATGAGGAAGCGATGGTGGGACCCGATTCCAACAAGTGGCTTGGAGCCATGAAATCCGAAATAGAATCCATGTACGACAATCAAGTTTGGAACTTGGTTGATCCACTGATGGTGTCAAAACCATTGAGTGTAAATGGGTTTTTAAGAAAAGGCCGATATGGATGGAAATGTTCACATCTATAAGGCGCGATTGGTGGCGAAAGGTTTTAAACAAATTCAAGGAGTTGATTATGATGAAACCTTCTCGCCCGTCGCAATGCTTAAATCTATTCGGATTATCCTAGCGATTACTGCATATTTCGATTATGAGATATGGCAGATGGATGTCAAAACGGCTTTCCTAAATGGATGAATCTATTTCTAAACGATCCCTGATCATATGTCATATTGTTGGAACAAATATGATTCTAAGATCGGCATGTTTATTGATTGATGATCATGTCTCATAGATCATGGGTATGAAGATACCAAATCAATAAACATGAACATATGTGTTGGAGAACACATTGTTGGATAGACCCACCATGAGACACTACAGGAATTAATGTGTCATTAGTTGGTCTCGGTAGTGTTGGTACAAAGTCCTTAGACTGAGATCACCATGGATTCCAACATGTGTAGTAGCCTACTTTGGGACTACCAAACGCTATTAAATGGCTGGGTAGTTATAAAGGTAGTTTTCGGGTTTGCTATGAAACATGGAGTGGGATGTGAGTGATCAAGATGGAATTTGCCCCTCCTTTGGAGAGACATCTCTGGGCCCCTCGAGATAATGGATTATGGAAATGCATGGCCATGCTAAATTGATTGAGGAGTCAATCAACAGACAGATAATCCAATACGGTTCGAGTGAATGGTTAAGCTATTGAAGGGATGGCACACATCTTGCCTATAGCTTAACTGGTATCGTGAGACAAAGGGATTTGTGTACACATTACGAGTTGAGCCGATATTATATGCTTGTATACTATGGTGTCAATATGTCTTGCTAGGCGCCTGTTGATGTGGTCGGGTGAGTTGGACTCGAGCCGACGGTCGGCTAAGTTAGACTATAGCCGAAACCGAGTATACCTGAACCTACGGGTCGCACGCTTAAGGGGATAAGAACAGGCATTCGAGTTGGACTCGGATACGGCTCGATCGGATAGGGATCCGATCGGATAGAGTCCTATGGGCTTACGACGTATGGGCGCCAACTCGTGAGATTCGGATAGGATCCGATTCAAAATAGAGTCTGATCGGCCACTAGTCCCGGTCGGCCAATTGCATCGGGTGCAACAGAAGTCGCCGAGATCAATCTCCACGGAAACCCTCCCCACTTTCGAGCCAAACCCTAGCCTTGCATCGCGTGCTAGCACACGGGTGTACGGCGTTTTGTCCCCGGACGTGTGGATACCGGTAGAGGCGCTGCTACGTTGCGCGCCGTTGATCGGCTTCGGATCGGCTACGGTATCTGCGAATCGGCTGATTGGCGAATCGGCTGTCCCCGGGTATCGGCTGTCGGCTTGCGAGAATCGGCTACACTATTCCGGATCGGATAGCCCTGAATGGCTGTTTCCGCTGCACACTCCAATCGGTAACGATCTATCGGCCCTTACTTGCAAGTGTTCCTGGTTTGCGTGGTAGAAAATTTTTGTTTTCGGCTAGCGTAGCTTTCGCGTAACCCTTCAGATTGGGCGCGCGCAAGGGCTTAGGGTTCTCCGCTGCGCGCTGATGAACAGTGTTGCGGTTGGGAAATTTCTCTGGGAAGACGAAGTGGCGGGGATGACCTCGAGGCTTTGTATAAAGATTTGAGGGTTGCGCTAGGTTTTCTCGCAATTGGGCCGAGCCCATAAGAGACCGGCGGCCCAGCTAAGGTGTGGCCCGACGCGTGTTCTTAGGGACTTAAGTGGATGAACTTAGCAGATTTGCCTTGGCAATATGCACGTGTCTGATGCATCCTGTACCTTTGAAAATCCTTTCATACCACGGTTTGCTTGACTTCATGAGAAGCTAGCACGATGCAATTTGAGAGGTGACAAACAGTGAAGCTTTTCATAGTTGCCTTGATGACAGGGACTGTTTGATTTTTAAGCATTTGATTGAATGATTATGTCAATGCTATCTTTCCACCTTGGTGAAGATCTTTTTTAGATTGAGACCAATATTATGGCAAAAGCTATTTAATAATTTGGTCATATTTTTTCAGACAACTGAAAAACTCATTTACCCATGAGAGATGATTAAAATATTGGATCCGAGATGACTCGGGTAGCTTCACTCGGATAAGCGTGAGTTTACCGAGTGCTTTTTTGGCCACGAGGGTTGATTGAGTTATTTGTTCTGAGATGACTCGGGCAAATTCGCTTGGACGAGCGTGAGCTTGCCGAGTGATGAGATTTTTTATGATTACTTTAGCATGAGCTAAGCATTTATGTGAATATGATTCTTTTTAGTTCTTTACTATGTGCTTAGTCATATAGTCGGGGGCTACATCTAATTGGGTACATCAGGAGATGCACCTAGATGTTTATTTTTGAGAATTTTTTGGATATTTTCCAGCCCTTTACAGTTTTTGGAGTCACTCGGGATATTCAGGCAGAGATGATGGAATCACTCGGCGCCAGAAGCACTCGGCCAAAGGATTTTTTGGCTGTATACTGTCTTGGTTTGATGCTAAGTTGTCTCGTCGACTGAAAAGGACTCGGGGTCTACTGTGGAGATTATGGCAATCGGGTATCCACATGGCAAGCTTATCCGACTGGAGATAGGGATAGATTGCACCTATCAAATATGTAAACCAAATATAACTTGGGTGTTACGTTGCCGATTGAGATAAGGCAACGGCCTATAGTTACGGTTTGGTAAGATTGAGAAAATCGACTTAGAGTAAGATAGGGTTTTCGATCTGTAAGCCCGCCTCCCAAGACTATATAAGGGGGTGAGGGGCGTCCCTTGAGGGATATCATATGCTTTACGAGCTATTAGCTTTCAACTTTAGATCTTGAGATCAATATACACTCAGCGGATCGAATCCCTGAAACAGGAGTAGGGTATTACCTCACGAGAGGACCTGAACCTGTCTAAATCCTTATTTTTCATCTAACCCATAGTGTTTGGCAATCTTGACTGCACCCCCAAAATTCTATTGTCGAAACCGAGTTTCGACAGTCACCTATACTATAGGTGGCGGTTTTTATGTTCACCCGGCACCTATTTGAGACTATAGGCGGCGATTCTTAACACGAACCGCCACCTATTCTTTTGTCGCCACCTATATACATTGTAGGTGTCGGATTTGGTTTGACCGGCATCTTTTGGGGCGACACCAATGAGCCTTTTTTAAGTAGTGAGCGGCATGGGTCGTCATCCATGTCACCCTTCACAAGCGCACGGGGGCCTCCGCCTTCATGCCCATTGTAAGTCTGAATTTAGGAGCACATTTGTAAGGCCTAGAAAGCACAAAACACACATTGCTCTCTCTTTCTCTCATACCTCTCGTCTGACTTGTTGATACAACTGTTGACGGTCACTGACATTAGTAGTAGCATATCTTATTGGGCATATCAAGTTTTGACTTGGTATGCATCAATTAGGAGGACATGGATATCTCCTCGATATCTCCTCGAGCTTAATTATTGATCGACGAATTGCTTCGACACATGGTCTAGCTAGTTGATCAAATGTAGTATTCCAACTTGGGTGCGTATATATGTAGATATAAATATCCAGCTAGCTCTAGCCTAAGCTCCTTTATTTTGTAAATCGTTTTAATTTTTTAATTAGGTTTATTTAAGTTTGATCAAGTTTATAAAAAGTATGATAGCATTTTCAATTCAAGATAAATATATTATCAAAATATATTCAATACTAGATTTAATAAACTAATTTGATATTTTAGGTATAGTTAAATTTTTTTATAAATCTAATCAAATTCAAAAAGTTTGATTGAAAAAAAACGATTTTTAATATAAAAAGGAGGAGGTACGTATTGTTACTATGTACGTACGCGTACCCAGTGCAAGACGACCTTGAGATATTTCATGCACGTGTGCATTATTGCTCCTGCCGCCCGGGCGCTGAGCATTAACTAGCGCTGTAAGTAGTCCTCGCTTCCTGGCTACATCGCTGGTCTATAGTATACTTGCCGTTCGCGTGCGGGCATCTGTGATTTGCTGCCAGAAATCGATGGAATTCCACGCACGCATACATGGCATGCATCTATCTACCACATTCTGAGTTTCTGTCTCTTTAGTCCACTCAGCATCCATATATACATACAACATCCACATCCACATACAACATACACATCAAATTCTCCAAGTCCAAAATTAAACATACACACACATATATATATAAGAGGTGTTTTACAGTGGTTGTCTCGATTTTGGTTCCTTCTAGTTCCTTCTTCCACGGATTTATTCTGACAGTTGAAAATTATGTAATTAATTTAAATTAAAATAAGGTGTTTAAGGGTATTTTAGTCATCTGTTTTTCAAAGACAAGACGGAGTCACGGAGCGGCGTCCTTCTTCTTCCTCTGTGCGCGGATTTGATACCTTTTCCCCTCGCTCCGCGCCGCGTCGGCCGCCTCCCTCAGCGCCGGCCCCCTCCTTCCTCCCCGCCTCGGCGCCGGCCCCCTCCCTCCCCGCCGCGGCGCCGCCCCCTCCCTCCTTCCCTCCTCGGCGTCGGCCCCTCCTCCTCCCCCGCATCGGCGCCGGCCCCCTCCTCCTCCCCGCCTCGCGCCGGCCCCCTCCCTCCCCCGCCTCGGCGCCGGCCCCCCCCTCCTCGCATCTCCTCCCTCCGCGCCGCCCGTCCCCGTCCCTCTCGCCGCCCGGCCGGCGGGCCGGCCTCCCTCTCTCCCGCGCCCCTGGCGGCGGCCTCGCCTCCCTCCCTCCACGACGCCTCGGCCCGGTTGGTGCATACATTTTTCCTTGCTTGCTCGCCTTGATTCGGTTCATGTTTCGTTAAATTAGGTGCTGCAAGTGTGAGTTGTAGTGGATTGGACAAATTTGTTGGTATTAGGGCATGCTTTTCGAGTGGATTTGTTAGTAATACGGTAGTGTAAGGTCTGAATGCGAACAGCTCTATGCGTTGAATTGAAACAATAGTTAAAAGGTTTTTATTTCTACCTCTATAAAATTTTAATCCATGAGGTGTTGTAGTATATGTTTTTATTCCCATCAGCAAAATAGAGCCATATATATATTTCTAAGTTCAATACTGCCATTACTTTTACTCTTTATTGGCACAAGAATTTTCAATACATGGTGTGTTATTTGGATACATTCGTTGATGGGAATATTGAGTTCCATGCACTTATTACTACAACCCTTGACCATAAAACCTGAAGAGTAAAGGCACTCTGAGGAGTAAAATTGTTTTGGTTGGGTTCTGTAACACCTTATGACCATAAAACCTGGGTTAAGTGACACTAACCAAGAAACCTAGTTTTCTTGGCAGCTACAGCCATAAAACAAGTGATTTGAAATTTACTGTAACAAATAATGGTGAACATATGTTTGCATAACATACTTTGTTGGGTAGATTGTGGTACCATAATACGCCATAAAACAAGTGGTTTGAAATTTACTGTAACAAATAATGGTCAATATATGTTTGCACAACATGCTTTGTGGGTAGATTGTGGTACCATAATATAATAGTTATGTTGTCATAATTTTCTGTGTTGATGCAACTTGCTCATCACACAGTGATGCAGATTGCTGCTGTAAATAAAAACGACTTTTGTTAAATATGGACCTGGGTTCATTTTACTTGGAGTTCTATTATGGTGTAAAATAAACAGAGGATGATTTAGCTGTGTTTTTTTATGTTGGGCATTCTTATGACTGGACGAAAAGTGTACCCGTCTAAAAAAGTGGACGGAAAGTGTACTCCCTCCGTCTAAAAAGTGGACGGAAAGTGTACCCGTGACTAGCTCAACCAAGTATTCTCGATATAGTAGGAACAAAAAGTGAAAAAACAAGTTTTCTCGATATACTAGGAACAATTTGAATCATATTATTGTGCTGCATCCATGCAAATATTTTTTATTGTGTCGAAGCATTATCCCCAAGTTAAAGCCATATTGTGATTGCTAGCAAATTGGAACGTAGTGCTCTCATGTTGTGAAGAAATTTAAATGCAGAAAAAAATCACTCTTATGAATATATGTATTTTTTTAATTTTTGACTACCTATTGTGCATTCATAGGGCTATTTGAAGCTGAGGAATTGACTGGAAAGGATAGATTTGGTTAATGAGTACTTTAGTGTCGAACATTTGTTTTTATAGTCCAACGTATATGATTTTATATTCCAGGTAGTCATGGACGATTTAAGTCAGTGTTTTTTATCAGAGTACTATGAAATTGTGAGCAAGATGTTTGTTAGCGAAGATGAAGGATTTCAGTTTTATAATCAATATGCTCTTGATAAAGGGTTTAGTGTGAGGAAAAGCTATGTTGAGTGGGACGGTGCCAACGAGATTAGTTTGAGGAAGTTTGTCTGTAGCCGGGAAGGTTTTCGTGAAGCAAAACATATGAAGAAAGAGAATAAGAAGAGAAATCCACGGAACATTACTCGTGTGGGGTGTAAAGCTAAAATGGTCATTGCACGAGACACGGGATCGAGTCGGTGGTTTGTGAAGGATTTCATTGATAGTCACAACCACCCTTTGGCCCCAAGAGATCTTGCTTGTCTGTTGCGTTCACATAGAAGAATCAGCGATGAGCAAAAAGCGGACATCATAGAGATGTCAATTTCTGGGATACGGAAGCACCAAATCATGGATATTTTGGGAATGCAGTATGGTGGATATGATAAAGTTGGATGTACTTCTCGAGACATATATAACTTCTGCTATCGTTACAAGCAGGAACAAATTTTGGCTGGTGATGCCCAAACGATGATCCTTCACCTGAAGGAACGTCAGGAGAGAGATTCTGAGTTTTTCTTTGAGTACTTGGTTGATGGGGAGGACCATCTCAAGGGGTTGTTCTGGTCTGATTGTCAATCCCGCATGGACTACAAAGTTTTTGGTGATGTTCTTGTCTTTGATAGCACTTACAGAACTAATCTATATAATTTACCCTTTGTGCCTTTTGTTGGGGTGAATCACCATCACAAAGACCGTCATTTTGGGTGTGGAATTATTTCCCATGAGACAAGCGAGGCATATGAGTGGATGTTGCGAACATTTTCTACCGCCATGTCCCAAGCATCCGATATCTGTGATCACCGATGGAGACCTTGCAATGCAGAGAGCAATTAGGGTGGTTTGGCCCAATTGTAACCATAGGTTGTGTGTATGGCATATTGAGCAGAATATAGTACGTAATGTGCATAATGATAAAGTCAGGGAAGAATTCAGAACATTTATATATGACTGTTGTTCTATAGAAGAGGCTGAAAGGAAATGGATAAAGTTTTTGGAAAGGAATAAAGTTGGTAACAAGGAATCTTGGTTGCATCAAATGTACCAGATGAGGAACCTTTGGGGTGCTACATATCAAGTGGGCCGTTGTTTTTTGGGGTTGAGGAGTAATCAGCGGAGCGAGAGTCTCAACTCGACGCTGCATACGCATCTTGATGGTAAAATGACATTATTTGACATGCTGCAGCACTATGAGCAGTGCCTGTCAGGTCTGCGAACAAAAGAGGCCAAATTGGACATTGTAGCATTGCAGTCTATTTCTTTCACAGAATTAAATTGTTCAAAATTAGAGGAAGATGCTGCTAAAGTGTTCACTCCTTCTGTCTTTAAGTTGGTTAAATTGAGCATAGATGATGCAATTGGTTGTATACTCATTGAGATACTAGATGGTGGTGATTTGACTTGCTATGTTGTGGCTAAGAAGGACAAGAGAGAGATAACGTTTCATGTGGATTGTGATTTGAGGGCATACTCTTTGTATGCAATCAGGTGTTCATGCCATAAGCTTGAATGCGTAGGCACACCATGTTCCCACATCTTCTATGTATTGGGATTACTGCGACTAGACCGACTTCCCATGTGTTGTGCTTTGAAAAGATGGACGATGAGTGCAAAGTGTGCTTATCCTCCGACCAGAAAAAGCAGTATGTTCGATTATTCGAAAATCCTCGAGAGGTACCGTGAGTTAAGAAATTTGAGTCATGCGGCATCCTTCAAGGCATGTCAATCTGTTGAATCCTATGAGCGTTTAAAGCGACTTTTGCATGTGGAAGCTGCAACCAATGATGCCTCTGGTGGTGAGGTGGAGTGCATCACTTATGGTCTAGTGCTGCCACAAAAAATTGAAGGTGAGTATGAAAATATGATAAAGGTTATGGATCCAATGCGTGTGCAGGGCCGAGGTGCACCAAAGAAAAGACTACAGGCAAAGAAGATGAAGAAAATATCGAAGGTTAAATGTAGTGTTCGTAAAAAGGAGGGTCACAATCGACGTTCGTGCCTAAAGTCAAAAGATGTACGTCATGCTCTGTAAATGGTAATAGATTTGTATGGTATGGTTGTGTTAATTTTCCTCACCACTAAATATTATGTGCATGTAATTTATGGTATTACTTTTTTAATTATGCAGGCATCTCAAACAGGAAGGTGTGACCCATATCATACATGTGCTTGGGCCAAACATGAACCCAATGCGACCGGATTGTTTGAAGAATAACTATGATTCTATCCTGGAGATATCTGATGACTTTGTTGTTCTGAACGACCTCTATCCCAAGGTGTGTCAGCCTAAATATACTTTCATGATTGTCATTTATGATATTTAGTGCTCCAATTGGCATCTTAGCACAACTCTTCATATTTGTAGGCGAAAAGGCATGTTTTGGTTGTATCTAGGAGGATAGCGCCGTGGCGTTCGAGGACGACAGTGGGCGTCGGTGGTGGATATGAGAGGGGAGGAGGAGAAGGCAGCTGGGAAGGGCGAGGGGAAGGCGATGAAGAAGGAGACTTATTGTCATCCGCATGTCCATGCTCCCATGCTTGCTAAGCTTATTAGTTTTGAACAATATCATTGCTTTGCTTAGTTGGCATGCTGAGAGGACCTTGCTCATTGAAAAGAATGATATATTTGCTTTGTTCTTGATATAACTTATGATATAACTTATGCTGTTCATCACTGATCTGCTAACCGACATGCTTACATAGTTACATTGAGCTGTTTAGGATATAGAAAGTATAGATCAACCATGGGTTGCTGATGACCTGATTTCTTGTTTTCATTTGGTAAGGACCTACTTTTTTTCTGGTATCTTTTTGGAACCATCTGATGTGCATACAAAAGGAAAGTCTGGCCTCCTAAGTAGAGGAAAACATTCCATTGGAAAAATCATTAACAAGACGGCTAGATTTGGTGGCTTCAAACAAAATGTGGAGCCTAAGATTGACCGAGAGGTGGTAGATCATGTTGAATCAGTTTCAACTATAGTGGAGCTTGAAGAATCAAAGGAAGATGCTTCCTTCATTAATTTGTCTGCCATGTCAGAACCATCTGTTCTTTTGTCAGAAGTGATGAGGTCCAATCTTTATGCATCCTTTCCCGTTCTTGCCAAAGGAATGAATTGGGTCTTGCTATACAGGTTTAAAACATGTCTGTTATTTAATATGGTAATGAGTTACATTTGCTAAGTCTAATGTTTGCATTCACAACTGTGCAGCACAGGGAGGCATGGGATATTTTTGTCTACACTATACAGAAGGAGCATTCTTTGCCCTGGTTACTCTCTCCTGGTATTCTTCTTACAGCTTGAAGCTGTTTGATTTGTTACAGTTTAACTGGTACTTTAAGGCTGGCAGCCAGTGTGCTAATATACATATTGTAGTTCCAAAGATTCTTATACAGGGATATCAAAGGAGCAAACCTGCTAGTTGATGTTAGTGGTGTAGTCAAATTAGCTGACTTTGGAATGGCCAAGCATGTGAGTATATCCTCAAACAGAGTACATAGCATTTGTACATATGGTACTTTGTTGTGTATATCCATTTAAAACAACATTTACATGACATTTTAGAATGACTGAGCATCAGCTTAAGTTATCATCTAATATTTTTCCAAATCTAACTAGCATTACTAAACAAGGGAGTTGTTGGATGCATTTGATATGTGTATATAACTTTTATCTGCTGTATGTTGAGCGCTTGAATCCCATTGAGTTTATGTTCATTGTCAGCACTATTTTACATATAATTGTATTTTGCGGTGCTATTAGTTCAGTCCTGTGCACGGAACTGTTTGATAACATGCTTTCCGGCAAGTGAGCTGTTGGAGCATCCTATATCCAGAATTCAAGTCATTACAACAAACATGGTTCCATACATTCATTTGCGGGGATTAAATCCAGTGTAAGTCTATGTCTCCCAGATAAGTTCTTTGCCACCCACATGAGTATATGATGTCACTTTATATGACAGGATAATGGAAATGGTTCAAGAGACAAAGCAGCCTCGAAGAGTGATTCCTGCTTGAAAGGAAAAAATACTGTATGTGAGTAGTTTCCTTTTATTTAGTGGTCTTACCTTAAAATGTTATTTTATTCGATTTTTCGTCTTCGTAGATCATAACATAGTTGACATATTGTTTTATTGCCAGTGAGCCAACCAATGGTAGGCCTTCCGAATCGTCAACTTTTCGATTGACTCCACTATCAATCCAGGAAGTTGCTCCTAACTTCTCCCCTACACCCTTAGGTCTAAACTCCAATCCTAGTCCATCAGCCAATTTAGTGAACACCGTATATTTTCCGATTGCAAACTCTCAGCGTAGTCCTTTGCCAAGACCTAATGAAAAGGAGGCTCTGTTCTAAAGATTATAAAGCATGCCATAGGGAGTGTGATTTCCATCTCGGACCATGTTCATGTGCACAACTTTGAATGTGAATTTGGTCCTAACTGTATTTATAGAATTAAAGCAGAGAAAGAATAGGAAGATATAAGAAGATAAATCTTGTGAATCTTGGATGTTGCGCTGTTATATTAGCTGCCCAATAATAAGATACATGGTGGAAGACATCCCAGAAGTGACCTTATTGTTTGTTTTTCAATATTGTTCAAGATCCAATTCAGAGACTTTTAACAACATGTGTTTATCTCATTCCCCGGACTTCGCAGTAACAGATGTCGAGGTATCCAATTCTGGGCTTCTGGCTGAAGGTTATCATGTATATCAGGGATGCAGATATGTAAGCTGTTTTCTTTGCAATGCAGGTGTGGGGTTTCGTCTATCCTTCCAAGTACGAAGAGACGCTCGCCCTCTGCCGTACTGAGAAACCAGGAATTTGCCGGTGGTGATTTGGTGGTTCCCAGAAGGTTTGCATTGTGCTGAATCTGCGAATGATTCGTATGTACAGTTTTTCGAAGCCTGAGAGAATTTTAGTGCACAGGATCGCGTAGGATTGTAGGAGTGAAGGAAACTTGCCTTTCTCATGCGAGTTTGCTCAGAGCTGTACATATTTGTAATTTTCTTGCTAATGTTAGCGAAACATGGACGCGCTGGTTATTTGTTTCAGTGTTGTCAGCTTGTAATTATACGGGAACAGTATTACTGGCGAAATAGTGCTTGTTCACTACCTACCTCTGCAGAATGTTTATCACATGCCCATGCCGTGCTAAGGAATTTGACAGCTAATTGTGATGTTGGGCATAATATTGATGGAAGGTCACAAGGATGTAAAGTGGCGTCCAATGAGGTTGCTATTGACATATGATACAATTTAGTATGTTTCTGTTAGCCTTCGCTATATATTGCTCTTAACTTTATAACTGTTGTTCTGTGACAATATACCTTTGGTTATAGGTTTTCATGAGTGAACACCAGGTTTAATAGTTATACAGCTGGTGTCTTTTGTTCAAACTACAGATAAATGTGAATTATATGCATGCACTCATCCCTGTACATAAACTTGATTTTAGAGATTAAATAGACAACCACAATATGTATAATGACTATCTTGTAATATGAAAGTACATAAGGAGTAGTTGGTAAGAAAATATAAAACAGAATCATTTTCTGGTGATGTTCGCTTGGTCAGTATACTGCCATGTGTTATGATTTTTCATCTTGTAGTGATGTATTAAAATGCCATTTTAGAGCATATAAACCTTTCATGAACAACAGCATATTTATCAAGATTTTTTGTGTAACTGGATGATCTCTGCTCGTGCAGGCGCCTGTAAGATGAGTATATTCGTTAGCTTTGGCAGCACCATGCCCGGCATATCTCGAGGAGCGAAAATTACCGGGGTTTAGTAGGTTTACTACGACGAGGTTCAGCACGAATGTCCTTGATGCGAATGATCAAACCATGGTGATTTTGTTTACGAACGCGCAATACTCGTGTTATGTGGGATTTTCAGCAGTACACATTCTGACGGCGAAAGTGGCTCATCTTTACTTCGTGATGGGGAAAGTTCCGAAACCACGCACTGTGCTTAAATCACTCAGTTTACGCTAAAAGAGTCATATACTGTTTTAAATGTACTAGTATGAGTTATGGCTCGCTTTGATATCATCAGCTACTGGTAGGTTTGCCTGACTGATGATGCTCAATTGCTCATCAATGGAAGGCCTTTTTTTGGTTGCTAAATAACTAATCAATCCACTGTGCTTCGAAGTCCAAACAGTTTTGGTTCGTATCATTTTGATTTGAACTTTTGATCTCTATATATGAATAACTTCATGAACTGAAAGGCGAGGTGGCGAGCCATCAAAGCATGTGACTCTATATACGTGTCTTCTGGTCCAAAATGGTACACAATACTAGGCCTTCAATGCATTCAGCCAAAATAAAATCAGAGAACCATGACGTCGAAAGCAACAATGTATGTCACTTCATAATGTCTCAAAGGAAGATAAAAAACTTGAAGACTGATTATTTCAGAGGCAGGACAAAGAATAATGATAACGTATCAGCTGAGACGTTGTTATGTGTTCCAACTCTTCTAATCGGAGGAGAATGAAAAAAAAATAAAATCGAAGCTATTATGTATTGCTCTTCTAATCAAAATTTGTTGGATCCATCTTAACCCTCTTCATAGAAACCCTGAATCTTCGTCATCCTCCACAGTTGCCCAAACATTCTATGGGAATGAATTGATTTCATCGATTAGATAATTTAACCAATACCATTTGAAAGTGTTAAAATAATTATATAGTACAACCTACCTGTTCACCTGAACTATCATCACTGGCACTTGGATTTTTATAATTCTTCAAAATGTATAGATGACATGTCTTTGTCCCTTCGTGGTCATGCAACAGTCGATCGACATGTTCAGAGCAATGCAGCAATACCAACCCTTTGGGTGGTGTGTAACCAGGCATAAGGTAGTACAATTCAGAATTCTCTTTGTAGCCATGATCACCCAAATTTTCCAGCATGGTGAACCAATCAACCTTACCAGGTTCAACTAATGTCATTACACTAGGCAACGATCCAGATAATCCTTTATGAACGATAAATTCCATCACAACACTCTGCTATGAAGTCACAATATTTAGCTTCAAAACAATAGATAAGCACAATTTAATTTATAAACAACATTGACATATCATTACCGGGCGTGCAGTTGGTATGGACTCTAGATGCATAGATGGTTGCGGTTGTACGTGTTCTGAATTTTTAACTTCCTCATATCCATCTGTACATGCGCTTCCATTGTTTTCTTGTCGAGTCGTACTCTCTCTAATTGTATGGCCTGATCTACAATCTGTCGTTCTAGCTTCACATTGATGCCCATGTTTTCACGCTCTTGCTTCAACATCGTCACCATAGCTGCACGCTCTCGCTTCAACATCTTGTCCGTGGCTGAGTGCTCTTCCCGCATCATAATGTCTATTTCCTTTCTCTTCAACTGAAGCTTTTGGTCCATGTCGTCGCGTCTTTGCTTAATCATACTGTCCATGTCGTCGCGTTGTTGCTGAATCATTCGGTCCATACCGTTGCGTTCTTGATGCAAATTTGTATCCATTCTTCCTACATCATTCAGTGCCAGCAACTAGGTCAGGACCATGAGGACATGATGTCATTACAAATATGGTTGGAAACAAGGCCAAGTAATCAAATTGTCCGAATGAAAACACATGGACATTGTTTGCAATCAACTTCCGATTTTAAATTAAGAGTTGAGTTACTTTTTAACATAGCAAGCTACACAGTAAGGCACACATTTATGTTGATTATTTTTCTTGTTTCATCTTATTTTCTAAACCAAAAGTAACCAGTAAGATGAGCACAGCGAGGTGATTTTGAATGTTTCATCAAGTTCATAAAATCTATGTTGTTCGATATATGCAATCATAATGCAGGATATGCTGTGCAAATGATATTTCCACAATTAGAAAAAGGGAAGATTTAAACAATATATCTACTCGCATTTATGGCGACAAGAATGAAGATTAATTTAGTTCTCCAAATTTAATTAATCAACAACCGTACTATAACAAAAGGTTGAGAACCAGTGCAACTAGTATATTCTTGCAACCCAGTGGTGAAATAGAGATGAATTTTTATACGAGCCTATCTGTTATTTACCAATTAATTTCACATCTATCAGACAAACATTGGCACCTTTACAATCTGGCAAATAAAACTAGCAAACGAGTTCATGTTGCATGAAGGGGAGAAAAATCAATCTATAAGTTAACCAGGAGGCGGGCGACGCAGTCCTGGAGTCAGGCACGGAGGCGCGGCGACGTCGACGATAGGTGCGGCCGCGGCGTGGAGGGGAGATGCGGCCGGCAGCATGGAGGAGACGCGGTCGCGGCGGTGAGGGGAGACGCGGCCGACGGCGTGGAGGAGACGCGGTCGCGGCGGTGAGGGAGACACGGTCGTGGTGTGGAGGGAAGACGCGGCCGGCGGCGTGGAGGGGATACGCGGTCGCGGCGGTGAGGGGAGACGCGGCCTCGGCGTGGAGGGGAGACGCGGCTGGCTGCGTGGAGAATAATACGCGTGACCCGATAATAGCGGCAACTGAATTTGTGGACCTGGTACTGAACTGCCGGTTTTGGTTTAAGGCTGGAGTTTGGAACACGCCATTGGTGTACGAGTCGATGGCTTTACTTAACATTACTATGTATAGTAATAAGATTTTGCATCCTTCGTTGACAGGAAAGTGGCTACAGGTTAGTGGTAAGAAATTCACGTTGTGGCCGTGGCGACCTGGGCTCGATTCCCAGCAGACATGTTTGGAACTGATTCATAATTATCTTTTTTCCAATTTAATTATGCAACTGGTTCATACTTATATGTATCCTTTTTGCAATTGAATTTTACAACCGTTCATACTTTGTTTTGCAATTGAGGGTGTGTTTCGATCCAGGAAATAATAAGCCTAATTAATCCGATTAATCCGTCATTAGTATAAGTTTACTGTAGCACTTTAATGTCAACTCATAGTCTAATTAGGCTTAAAAGATTCGTCTCGTAAATTACATGTAAACTGTGTAATTAGTTATTTTTTTCATATTAAATACTTCATTTATGTGTCCAAACTTTCGATGTGACAGGGTGAAAAAATTTGACGATGGATCTAAACAGGTCCTGATTCATACTCTGCTCGTAGACTGCTCGTAGAGTAAGCAGAGGCTTTTCTTTTCATTTCTTTTTTGCAACTCTTTGATGTTTAATGGATGTCTTTAATGTATGTCCTGATGTCGTAGACTGCTCGTACAGGATGCCTTTAATGGATGTCCTGATATCGTTACCCCTATCGTTACGGGAAAACAGATCTATATTCCCTTCTGCAACGTCCCACTTCAGACGACTCCGCGAAGTGCGACATGGCGGGGGCGACAAAGGGGGCGTCGGCGGCAGCGTAGGCGCTATGTGCAGCAAGCTTGAGCGAGCGGGGATAAGCGAAAATGGGGGGAGGAGAGGACGCAGTAACGAGGCCGCAATTTGATATGATTAAATTTATTCAAATTCAAACTATTTTCAATTTATTTAGTTACAATATCATGAGTGTTAAAAGTGATTAATTAAAAAACACGAAATGCCGATTTAAATCCAAATTAGCATATGGTATATCTATCTACTCCTAAATTTAAGGGTTTGTAACAATTATATCTATATTTCAGGATACTGAACCGCATCAAAATTTCACCCTTGTTGCCGTATCATTTGCCCTAGCTTGCCGGGGGCGGCGCCGTGATGGAGGAGATAACCCCCGCTGTCCAGCGCACCACCGCGGTCCAGCGCACCACCGTGAAGGCCTCCTCGAAAGGTATACGGGGATCGCAACCTCCTTCTCTCTCTCTGTCTCTCTCGATTAAGTTGGAATGGGCGTTTCATGCATAATTGTCGTGCCGTGCATGGATCGTAAAAGCAGATACGTGACAGTGATTACTTCATTTATCGCGAGCTTGGATGTAGTTGGTTCTCCGAATGCAGATCAATGCGTACGATCAGACAGTACGTTCTAATACTCTCGTTATGTACGTTTGCTCAGTCACATAGCTATTTATAGTAATAAGATTTTACATCCTTCATTAACACGAAAGTGGCTACAGGTTAGTGGTAAGAAATTCACGTTGTGGCCATGGAGACCTGGGCTCGATTCCCAGCAGACACACTAATTTTTTTGTTTGGAACTGATTCATAATTATCTTTTTTCCAATTTAATTATGCAACTGGTTCGTACTTATATATATATCCTTTTTGCAATTGAACAATACTGCATTTGGAATTCATATCTGCAGTGTGCAATAAACCACTCAGTATATTCACCAAGAACATTGTAAACCATTCACAACAGGGTTGTACCAAGTTACAGAATGCTCACCCGCAGCCCTCAGGGAACTTCAGCTTCTGGCAGTTGAAGCAGGAGTCACCAGTCTCGGCAATCACCACCTCACCACGTGCTTGAAGAGCACATTGACACGCAGCGGCTCATTCGGCTCGCTCTCCAGCTGCTGGCCCTCGGGCACGAAGATCCTCTTGTAGTTCTCGTAGGCAGTGGTGTTCTTGTTGAAGTGAATAATTCTAGTTAAAGGAACAAACATACAGTGAAGTGCACTTATACACTTCAATGTACTATGAGTAAACTACAATTTATTGTTCACTGCAGCATTCTCAAATTCAACCATTCACCAGCTTGTCAGTTGTCTAAATTTTTCAGCTCTGCAGACCAAAAGAACCCTTTTGTTGAAAGCAACATGTATAATTTCACTTGTCAAAATTTTCTGCAATAACCAACCCATGCTATTATGCAGCCAGTGGACCAGATTTTTCAAGTGTGGTGACTATATGTGTCATCGAAATGACTAAATGAGAAAATGTAATTAAACGTACGAGTAGGATGCAGTGGTTGAGATCCAGAGCAGAGATGAGTTTCTATACGAACCTCAAGTGAGTTCACATCTATCAGATAAACATGGCCACAAGAAAAAGACATGGATGTTGTATGCAATATTTCATACGATATTACTAACATACATTATTTCATATGAGAATCACTTGCATATTTTGCTCTCTTCTGCTACAAACAGGCTTTTTTATTAGTTATTATTTTAATTTCCCGTGCATTTTTTTTAGAAAAAGATCATGCAGGTAAAATGGCAAACTGTCAGTGTACAACATATTTGCAAAATCAAGTCTCTTCTCCTAAAAACTGGGATGATCCTAAGAAACTAGCTGCTCGCTCATCAAGTCTCTTCTCCTCTCCTGCATTATTCTAAACAACGTCACCGGACTGATTCATAACTCAAAAGCTATAAAAAATCTCTGCAAACACATCAATACTCGAAAATACTAAGTAATTGCTGTAATGGAATCTGTCAATCAACATATTTACATCACAATTGAGTCACAATACGATCGTTTCTGTTAGGTTTAATAGTCCAATCCCTAGAAAATGAAGCAGCAACAGATTGATAAGCAATAACACATCAATATTTTACACAGATCAACAGCGAATAATGTTACTCCCATCTTCCAAAAGAAAATGTCAAATATTATCGTCTTTACTATATAGCAAATTGAGAATCTAACCTGGAGGTGGGCGGCGCAGAACTGGAGACAGGCTCGGAGGCGTGGCGTCGACCGCAAGCTGCACAAGAATCAAATATCAATGTTCCTCCAAAGTGGCCAGATCAAGACAATAGGGTTAGTTCGGTCGGGGCCGAACCTGCTTGAGCGAGGAGGGGATTGGCGCGTGCGGCGATGGATGGAGGAGCCGCGACCGCCGCTGTGTCCGCCCGGCATGAAGACGACCACCAGCAGCCGTCGCCGCCGCCGGGATGGGGAAAAGCCACGAACACCGCCGCCGCCACCACTGGGATGAGGACGACCCGCCGAATCCGCCGCCCGCACGGCCGCGAACGCCGCCGCCCGCACGGCCGCAAACGCCGCCGCCGCCGACTCCGGGATGGGAAACAGCCGCCGCCGTGTCCGCCCTCACGGTCGCGAACGCCGCCGCCGCCGACTCCGGATGGGGAAAACGCCTCCGCCGCCGCCCGCACGTCCGCAAACGCAATAACGTGAACACTTCCACCGTCTCATCCGATCGGATGTATATGTTATTTTAATATACTGCCCACTTTCTTTTTAGTTCCTCTCGGTTTCTTCTAGTTCTTTGGTTTGAGTTCCTTCTAATTCTTTACCGTTAGATCTAAAACAATGAACGGTCCATATTTTTTCAACCACCGTAAAACTTATATATATATAAAACATAAATTCTAAACATTTGTATTAAACATATACACATCTCTCATAATTTCTAAATCTAAAAATTTGACATAAACAAATATATCTAGTTGGAACCTCAATTTCAACCATTAGCATTAAACATTTCTACCTCCCAATTCCCTAAAGTTCCAAAATTCAACGTACATGTATATATCTCTACAAAGCCTAAATTTTAGACACTTGCATTAAACATATACATATCCCAAATTCCTAAGTCTAAAAACTATTCACACACATATTTATAGTTGGAGCCTCAATTTGAGACATTTACATTAAACATTTCTATCTCTCCCAATTCATAGTGTCTCCCAATTCCCCAAGTCCCAAAATTTAACATGCATATAAATATATATGTATATATCACTTAAAAAGGTAAATATGATTGCATTTTACTTACAATACTGGGTGAGGGTAGGATATTTAAAGTTTAATCAGGTTTCCCGTCCTCAAGTCATCGTGCCTCTAATAGAGAACATAAAATAGAGTACATAATAATAATAATAATAATAGTAACTATTCAAATACATTACACATAAAGTAACCTTGCATAATGCTCTCATAATTCATGCATAAACACTAATTAAATACAATTTTTGCAAAGAAATCTATCTACCTGGTTTTTCTCTTATACGAAGGTAATTTCTTCTTCGAAATGCTAGGAGGCGTAAAGGATTGTACTTTTGGTGGGTGTTTGTTGAGGTTGTAATCGCTAGGTGGGTCTATAATATGATTACAAATGAACCCTTAGAGCTCATCGACGAGACCTTTGATAACATGTGGTAGCAATTCACTTGTCTCAAGATCCAATTTCTGCAACATAAGGGTGGAAGGCGTAAAAATTTACATAGTACTGTAATAGAATTCTTATATTTATGGCTTGGGTCTGTGTAAGATGTCATACTTCAACACTACAATGCAGGTTTCACTCCTCTACAAAATATAGCATGTACCACATGACATACAAGCCGTAGAGGTTGGTGACAGCTTTTTGTCTAAGGATCCATTCATGTTCGAAGACTCGGAATGTTGTTGCATCCATTACGCATCTTATGTACGATCTGCCGAATATGTGGTATCTCACATATGTGCTATTTAGTGAATTTATAAAAATTCGGCAATGGTATATGCAAATCCTACTGTCATCGATATTGATTACGATGAGGGCCCAGTGATAGCTGCACAAAGCACAATGTATCAATAAATTCATACACGTGGAGAGCAAACGAAACTAAAAATCAATGATAGTCACTTACTGAGAGAGGTAAGGCAGGAGTATGTGTCGATGGGGTTGCCGAACAATCCTCTAAGGGGGTTGCCTGAGGAGGTGAAAGAGTGGTCAGGATGTCTACCAATGGGCTTGATGGTCGACTCGAGACAAGATGAGCCAAGATTTTTTAGATAGGTTCGGCCCTCCCGGAGGATAACAAGCCTACTCTTGTGCTCTGTGTTCGGGTGATCCAAGTTAGGGTTTGAGTACAAGTGTAGAAGAGTGTCCTCAGATGCGATCCCTTTGCCCGTGCGATCTGCCCTCCCTTTTATAGTCCAAGGGGGCAATTACAAGGGGCTTGAGGCGCAAGAAACCTAGTAGTAAAGCAAAAAAAGCAAATACAGACTAAAGCTGAAAAACAAAACAGAATCGCCTTGGGATCCGCTCACCGTGGACGTCTTGTGCGCAGTCTTGCCTCGGGATCCGCTCGCTACAGGCATCTTGTGCATAGTCTTGCAGGGTGACATCATCCTCTATCGGCTTGTCTCTCTTTGTCTTATCTGCGGGCCTTGTCAAGGAAGCCTCCTTCCCGAGGGGGTAGGCCTACACTTTTCAAGTCGGAGCCGTGCGTAGAGGTCGAGCTAAGAGGCTGAGGTTAGGCCAGAGGGCAGAGGTCGGGCTAGCCATCCTTGCCCGAGGTCTGGCTTCCGATCCGAGGACTCCCAGTCCGACCTACCCGACCTCCTTTCCTTAGCGTGGGCTACCCCGGGGAGGCATCCCCCACAGTATGTGGTCACATGAATTTAGCTTGACCAGGGCATTGAAGAGAGTATCCTCGATTTCAGCTTTTGAGGCCAATTGTTTGTCGAAGTTCACAAGCGCTAGGTCTAGAAATGCATCCTTACAGTGCATGCTTCTACATTGATAAGAGCAATGCCTGCAAATGAGACCACAATTGAGAACTACTGAGATTGAAGTAATCGGTGCTGAATTAAAGACAAGATATCAAAGGTCTCACAATGACCACATTTGGAGGATGCTGATATCGAGTTTCATTCCTTGATACTAGTTGAAGAGGTCCTTATATTCTATTAAGCATATATTTGGGGGCCATGGTGAAAGTCATGCTCAGTGTAGTAGGCACCGATCATGCTTTCACCGTGTGCGGCCTCCTCCAAATAAAAGTTATGCAGCCATTGCGCTTGAGTTCCTAATTCTTCAATTTGTGAGTCAAGCACCATGGGTTGTCCATGTTGGAATTGCAATACCACTTTGGCATTTGGAAGATTATCTAGATCGTCTAGGCTTTCTAAATCGGCTGACTTACTGAATGCTTCTATATGAGATTTCCCTGCAATGAACAACTCCCTAGCCTGAGTGTGCAAATCCTTCTAGCCAACAATTCTCCAGAGTCCCATATAGGTTTCTTGGGTGGCTTCGGTTGTGCACACTTTATAAAATGATTGATCACTTTCTTTGGAATTGGAATATTCAATTCAATGGGCTTCTTAGGGCCAAAAAGCGAAGTGATGCTGTCACTCACTGTCTTGTTATGCAACGCCATTGTTGGCATTGACATTGTGTCAAAATTAGTTGGGTGGTGTTGCGATTTGTTCGATGAACTAGACCTTTGTGATGCCCTTGTTGTTGAAGTCTTTTTTTGGGGTGGGGGTGGACTCGGGGACTTCTCCGGAGGCTGTGGTTGACTTGGTGTGTTTTGACGAGGTGGGGGTGGGCTGGGGGTCCTTTTTTGAGGAGGAGAAGGAGCTAGATCTGGACCTCAACCGCTTGAATGGCTAGAACCGTCATCGCCTGGATCGCCTGCCCCATCGTTCGATGTGATAATGATGTGGCGTTGGAGCCATAGGATCATGTTGTGAAGAGCATCGCGCAGTTTCAACCGTTTTCTTGGGAGGAAAATCTAGCACATACCCTTTGAATTGGCTTGGCACGTCGTCAACTCTGACCCTTAAGTAGCCTGCATACAACGAAGCACCATGTATTGTTTGCCCCTGCAGATATAGGATATGCCACGTTGCTAGCAATCTCTTGAGTAATGTTGTTTTGGAGGGGGACATGGAACATGCATGGAGTAAGTATCGTAATATCGTCCACTGTGTAATGCATTGTATCTTGTTGTGGGGGGCAGCTTCCACAAACGCATAAGTGCTACGTCTCCCACCTGGGCTTACCAATTGGTTTCCGACTTGCTCCTGGCGTTGCTCGGCCGTCACATTAGGAAACATCTCTACAAGTTTCTCCTTTAGCTGTCAGTCCACCTCTGTCATGATACGATTGTCTTCCTCTTATTGCGTGGGTCTTCTCTGACGAGCCTGTTACCTATGTTCATCGTCCAAAAACCGATCCTTCCATGGAACAAGACATACGCCTCTCATGCGTCCAAGGTGCTTGATGTTCCCCAATGCTAGTGTGAGCTCATCTCTCCCTCTTTCTGGCACAAAATTACCCTATGACGATTGGGAATAAGCATCGGGGATCTTCTGTTTTAGCTCTTGCTATCGAGGTTCTTCTGTGACCAACTCCCTGAGGGCGACAGTTCAGTCTTCCTGTCATACCGTAGTGCTTTGTCTGGATGCTTCATCCCTCTGCCTCAGGTGTTACACTAGCTTGACGCAGTTGTTCCTCTTTCTCATCTCATTCGGGGATATTCTTAGCGTATTCACTCGGGCTGAGTCGATGAGGATACTGTATCAAATACCAACGGTACTCTCGTTTGTACGCATCCCACATCCTTACACCATCCGTCCATAGTATCCCAAGATCCTCTACTAGTGGCTTGAAGTACACATCGATATTGGTTCCAAGTTGTTTAGGCCCTTGAATTAGAAGTGACATCATGATGTACTTATGCTTTCAAACAGAGCCAAGAAGAGAGATTGTAGATAATAACAACCACTGGCCATGTTCTACGATGACTGCTCATGTCACCAAAAGGATTCATGCCATCTGTGCTAAGTGCAATCCTCACATTCCTCATGTCATATGCAATTGCTTTCTATACTTTCTTTCTACCTTTCTCCATTGAGATCCATCAGCTGGGTGCCTTATCATTCCATCTCTTTTACGCTCTTCATGGTGCCAACACATCAGCTGAGCATGTTTCTTGTTTGTGAACATATGTTCCGAACGAGGGATGATTGGAAAATACCATACCACCTTCACCGGCATTCTTTTCTTCTTCGTTTTACCATTAGTTCCACCTTCACCATCACCGTCTCCACACTTACATCGAGAAGCCTTGCACAATAGACGTTGATCCAAATCTGGATAATCACCCTAGTAAAGAATGCAATAATTTCAACGAGCATGAATTTTTTGTATTTCAAGGCCAAGAGGACAAATGATTTGCTTCGCTTGGTACATTATTTTCAGCAAGACATTACCTGCTGGAAGAATTTCTATCAATAGCTGTAGAAACTCAGTGAAGCTCTTATCTGACCATCCATTGCTTGCCTTCAGATGAGGTAGTGATAGGATCACCTGCAACTTGCAGTGCTCCGCCTTACATCCATTGTAAAGTGGAGTTTTTGAGTCATCCACCATGGTATTGAACTTGGAATATTCTCTATCATTGGTGTCAGCCCTCTCCCCATCACGCGACATCTGATCTAGATCAGCCTCACCATGATCAATGCACGTTTGGTCATCATGCTCACAACCAACATCCTCATTCGACGTGTCAATGTTTCCTACGCTTTCCTTGCCTTCCTCCTCTTGCCCCAAAAACTCATGGCATCCAAACTATCGACAAGTGGGTTGGCAGTCCTCCAAGGGGGTGCCCAAGGAGGTAAGTGAGTGTGGTCGGGAAGGCGCTTCCTCTCTGGATTTGATGGTCGACTCGAGTCACTAGGATGAGCCAAGAAAACAAGAGACATGAGATTTATACTGGTTCAGCCATCCCGAAGGATAATAGGACTGCGTCCAGTGTTCTTTGTTGGGGTGGATGATGAAGAGAGATTACAAGTGTGAGTCCTTGGGGCTTGGAGCAATCTGGCATAGAACTAGCTACGAACTGAGCAAATGTCTCTCTATGTGTGTGGGTATCCTCTCTCCCCTTTCCTGACCCATCCTGCCATCTCTTTTATAGTCCAAGGGGGGCAGTTACATGGGACTTGGGGGCAAAGAAAGCTAATACTAAAGATCTAAAAAGGTAAGTACAAACAACATCTGAAAAAGTACATGGGATGCTCTCCGGGTCTTGCGCGCCGTGGGTGTCTTGTGCCTTATCTTATCTTGGGATCCCTCCTGTGCAGGTACCACCCGTACTGTGCTGTCGGGTGATGTCATTCCTTTCCGGGTTGTTGTCACGCCCAGAAATTTAGACCCGAATTTCCGAAGCTATATGTGTATTAAAATCCCTGTCCAGGACCAACCAGGGTACACATATGACAATTGTTGATATTACAGTTCCACGTCTTAGAAACATTACAAAAAGATTACAAAAGAGCAGCGGAAAAAGGAAAAAGGTGCCTAAGCCTAAGCTGAGCAAGAAGCTGAAGAAGAAGACAACGTTGAGTAGGCTTTGTCCTGCACTCTGGAAGATGCCTGTAGAATTGTTGAAGCCACATGGCCAGTGTCAAGCTTAGGCTTAGGCCCCTTTTTCCTTTTTCCGCTGCTCTATTGTAATCTTTTTGTAATGTTTCTAAGACGTGGAACTGTAATATCAACAATTGTCGTATGTGTACCTCGGCTGGTCCCTGGACAGGATTTTAATACACATATAGCTTCGGAAATTCGGGTCTGAATTTCGGGCGTGACAAGTTGGTATCGAGCCAATTCCGCACCGTAGGAAAAGCCAAATGGAAAAACCTTAGGAGCCCTCTGAACCTTTTCATATGCATAAGTCCTGGCTTTTGGAGTCATTTCGGGAAAATGGGTCTTTGTTTCCTCGGGATTGGGAAGAATTTTGAGCCTCGTTCAAAACAGAGAATTTTGGAAAAAACATGTTAGTCTAAGTGATAGGACTTTGAAGCTAAAATTTGAAAAAAAATCATTTGCACTCTTATTCGATCGTCAATCGGGATTTTCTAAGGGAGCAAAGTCCTAAGTCAAGATAGGCGGGAATGGTCGCTAATTTTATACTTATTATAACTAAGCATCTATTTTTATGCATTACCACGTCATCTAGGGGAGGTAGTTAGAAGCTTTACTTAGCCTCATAAAAATGTTTCTCAAAAACCCTCCTTTTCTCGTTTACTTTACTTGAGTCCTTTATCGTTTATCTATCTTGGGTTTGAGCATGCATTGATCCCCGACCTTGTCTTCTCAAGATGGCAGGCCATCCCGTCACCCACAACGGTCAGGGCCTAAAGGGATTCGTCACAGAGCTGGCAAGGATGGCTTTGGCGGTAGGCTATCCTGATGCTCCCGAGTACACCGTCGTCTCACCTTTCGACAGCGAGTTGCCCCACCAAGTCCGTCTGGAGATGCACGGTTTCGTCGGCACCAACATCCCAAACATGGTTCACTGCTTCGGGAGGAACGGATGAGCATGCCTGCCAAGAGGCTGCGTACCTAATGCTGGCCCGGATGAGGGAGATGCATGATTATCATCTTCGCCACTCTGCCTACCGGTACCATCCCCGGCGCGGAAGTTCATCAGTGGTCAACTCCTTCCAATCTGCCGAAGGGGAGAACGACACCACCTTCTCTCACATGAGGACTGTGATTGAAGGGCTGGACAAGATGCACTCAGATCTTCATATGGTAGCAAAAAGGCCCTGAATGACCAGAAGATCCTAAGGATCAAGAGCCTGAAGGATGAAGTGGATCGCCTCAAGAGAGAAATCGCCATCCTGAAAGGACTTCCACCTCCCAACATCCTTCGGATCAGGATCACGCCTCGGAAGAACACCAAGGCCCCGGTGCGGATGCAGCTGGTGCCCAGGGTTCCCCTTCTTGCTCCGCCACCTTCCCCAGCTCCCGCCCCAATGCCAGATCCTACTTCTGCTCTGGTGCCCACCCCGAGCAGAGGAGGAGGATGGATCTCTGTGTCCAGCAGCAGCAAAGGCAGTAGCAGCGGTAGCTCCAAGAGCCCTGGTAGAAAAGAGGAGTTAGCAAGCTCTCGAAGCCGCTCGAAGGAAAAGGAAGACGGGAACTCCCAAGGGAGTGGTTTCGACTCCACTGACCGCGGAAGCCGCTCTGACCCCTAGAGTGTCGCCACCCTTAGTTTACCATTTTTCCTAGTTTTCCTGTTTGCTTAGTTGCTGTGTGTTAGGAGTGTTGTGTGTGGGGTAGTGGTCAACCTGTATCAAGTGTGGGTATGGGTTGTCCAGTTAAGGATGTTGAGTGTGTTTTCAGTGTTTTAATAAAGAACAGATCAAAACAAGTAATAAAGATCAGCTTCTCCGTCCAATCTGTTTTACTCCTTCTCCCGCCTTTTTTGTTCCGCTCCTTTAGATGGTGAACACCAGGAATGGCAATAACAACACCAACACTGAGTCAGCCGAGAACAACACCAGAACTAATGGCAACACCCCACCTCCTCCACCCGAGAACATCACCTTGGCTCAAGTCTTAGCCAACCAGACCCAAATGATGACTGCAATGATGCAACAAATGCAACACACCATCAACAGATGCAGTTGCAAATGATGCAACAGTTTCAACAGCAGAACCAGAATCATCACGACCAATTCGCACCACAACCTCCCCCACAAAACAAACTGTCAGAGTTTCTTCATGTCCGACCCCCAACTTTCTCCAGCACCGCCAACCCCATGGAGGCTAATGGTTGGATCACCGCCATAGAAAAGAGGATGGACCTTCTCCAGTGCACGGACCCAGAACGGGTGTCCTTCGCCACCCACCAACTCCAAGGCCCCGCCTCAACCTGGTGGGACAACTTCTTGGTTACCCGTCGGGCAGATGCACCTGCGGTCACTTGGGCAGAGTTCTGCCACCATTCCGAAAGGCACACATCCCCGGAGAGATATATAGTAGGCCAGAAAAAGAGGGAGTTCAGATCCCTGGAGCAAGGCACTCGGACTGTCACCAAGTATCTGCACGAGTTTAATCGCTTAGCGCGATATGCTCCAGAGGACGTACGCAGTGACGCCGAGCGTCAAGAAATGTTCTTGGCCGGGCTGGATGATGAGTTAACAGACAAACTCATCTCCGGAGAATATGTCAACTTCGAGAAGTTAGTTAACAAAGCCATCCGTCAAGAAGATCAACGCAATAAAATGCTCAGAAAACGGAAGGCACTCAGTTTAGGCCACAACCTCAGCAAGGGAATCCCGAACGGCCATGCTTCACTCCGGGTGGTCAAGGACCTACCACTATGATCGTCCGTCAACATCGTCCATGCCATCCCGGGAATTTTAAACCCAGTGGAAGCCGTCCCGGACAGCCGCAGCGAAACTCAGCCCCGCGTCCGCCAACGGCGCAGCCGCCACCTCAATCCAAGCTAGTATCGCCAAAGAAGGACTCGGGGTTCAAACCCGGCAACTTTTTCAACTATGGAGAACCTGGACATTTCGCAGACAAGTGTCCAGGCAAGAGTGAATCATGCTTCGGCAGAGGAAGCACAGGACACACCAGAAGTCATACTGGGTATGTTCCCTGTGAACTCCTTTGACGCATTAGTCCTGTTTGATTCGGGTGCAACCCATTCTTTCAGATCAAAAGCATTTGTGGGGACACATGGGTTGTCAGTACTAAAACTTAAGATACCCATGCGGGTACAAACTCCCGGGAAACATTTGAACACCGCCCACTTTTCCCCTTCAGTGGTAATAGAGATCCAGGGATTCTCCTTTCTAGCCAATCTTATCCTTCTGGAATCAAAAGGCCTAGATGTCATCCTTGGGATGGACTGGCTAACTTGTCATAAAGGCCTGATCGATTGCACAAGCCGCACGATCACCTTGACCAATGGCGAAGGGAAGAAAGTGATTTACCGCTCCCCTAAACCATCGGGGGTAGTGGCAAGTCTGAATCGGATCTCGGTTAAGGAGAAACCCGAAGAGAAAGGAAAGGACCGGGCGAAGTTAGAGGATATTCCCGTGGTTTGTGAGTACCCGAAAGTCTTCTCGGAAGACCTAACCACGATGCCACCTGAAAGAGAAATAGAGTTATGGATTGACCTAGTTCCTGGCACTGCTCCGATCCATAAGAGTCCTTATAGAATGGGAGCCAATGAGTTGGCAGAGGTCAAGAAGCAAGTGGATGAACAGCTACAAAAGGCTATATCCGCCCGAGCACATCGCCCTAGGGGTGCTCTAGTAATATTTGTGGAAAAAAAGATAAGACCAAGAGGATGTGCGTCGACTATCGCGCACTCAACGAGGTCACTATTAAGAATAAGTATCCCCTTCCTCGGACTGACGATTTGTTTGATCAATTAAAGGGAGCAAAGGTGTTCTCTAAGATAGACTTACGGTCAGGCTATCACCAGCTAAGGATTCGAGAGGAGGACATTCCCAAGACCGCTTTCATAACTTGATACGGTTTGTACGAGTGCACGGTGATGTCCTTCGGACTTACCAATGCCCCAGCCTTTTTCATGAACTTGATGAACAAGGTGTTTATGGAGTTTCTGGACAAGTTCGTCATAGTGTTCATTGACGACATCTTGATATATTCCTAGTCAGAAGAGGAACACGAGCACCATCTCCGGTTGGTACTCGAAAAGTTAAGAGACCACCAGCTCTATGCTAAGTTTAGCAAATGTGCTTTCTGGTTGAAGGAGGTGCAATTCCTCGGACATATCGTAAATGCCCAAGGAGTCGCAGTGGATCCTTCCAATGTGGAAGCAGTAACCAAGTGGACTCCACCCAAAACCGTCACCCAAATCAGGAGTTTCTCTAGGACTTGCGGGATACTTCCGTCGGTTCATCGAGAACTTCTCAAAGATTGCCAAGCCAATGATGTAGTTGTTAAAGAAGGATGAAAAGTTTATATGGACTGCTGAGTGCAACAAGAGTTTTGAAACTCTTAAGAGAAAACTGGTGTCCGCACCAGTATTGATCTTGCCAAATCAAACCAAGGATTTCCAAGTCTATTGCGACGCATCTCGCCAAGGGTTAGGTTGTGTGTTGATGCAAGAAGGAAAAGTGGTCGCTTATGCTTCCGGCCAGTTGAGACCTTATGAGTCTAACTACCCAACACATGACTTGGAACTAGCGGTAGTCGTCCACGCTTTGAAAATATGGCGACATTACCTCGTTGGTAATCGATGTGAAATATACACGGATCATAAGAGTCTGAAATACATTCTCACACAACCGGATTTGAACCTCCGTCAGTGAAAATGGTTGGAGTTGATCAAGGATTATGACCTAAGTACACACTATCACCGTGGCAAAGCTAACGTGGTAGCTGATGCTTTGAGCCGAAAGAGTTACTGCAACTCTATCCACATAAAAGGGAGATGTGAACAGTTACAACAAGACCTAGAGCACCTAAACCTGGGAATTGTCGAACCCGGATTTGTGGCCGCTCTTGAAGCTCAACTCACACTCTTAGACCAAATTCGCATAGCTCAAGCCTCGGATCCTGATATAACTGAGCTGAAGAAGAACATGAGGGTTGGAAAAGCTCGTGACTTCACGGAAGATGAGCACGAAACCATATTGATGGGCAACAGGTTATGTGTGCCAGAGGACAAGGAATTGAAGAAGTTAATCCTTACTGAAGCTCATCAGAGTCAGTATTCTATCCACCCGGGAAGTACCATGATGTACCAGGACCTTAAGGAGAAGTTTTGTTGGGTTAGCATGAAAAGAGAAATAGCAGAGTTTGTGGCACTATGCGATGTATGCCAGCGAGTGAAGGCAGAACACCAGAGGCCTGCTGGATTGCTACAGCCACTCCAAATCCCGGAATGGAAGTGGGAGGAAATCGGAATGGATTTCATCACCGGTTTACCTCGGACATCATCAGGACATGATTCTATCTGGGTTATCATCGACCGCCTCACTAAGGTGGCTCACTTCATCCCAGTACACACCTATATGGGAAGGAGGTTAGTGGAATTATACCTTGCAAGGATTATGTGTCTTCATGGGGTACCCAAGCAGATAGTATCTGATCGTGGTAGTCAGTTCACCTCCAAGTTTTGGCAGAAGCTACAAGAGGAACTTGCAACTCGGTTGAATTTTAGCACAGCCTATCACCTACAAACCGATGGTCAGAGTCTGCCCTATGCGGAGTTCTCCTATAACAACAGCTATCAAGCCAGTTTACAGATGGCACCTTTTGAAGCGCTTTATGGACGAAAGTGTCGTACCCCGCTTTTTTGGGATCAGACCGACGAACATCAGTTGTTTGGGACTGAAGTGTTAAGTGACGCCGAAGAGAAAGTTAGGCTCATAAGAGATAGGCTGAAAGTTGCACAGTCTCGTCAAAAGAGTTATGCAGACAACCGCCGCAGAGAGTTAGCTTTCGAAGTCGGAGACTATGTATATCTTTGTGTCACCCCACTTCGGGGAGTACACCGATTCCAAACCAAGGGCAAGTTGGCACCACGCTATGTGGGACCATATCGGATTCGAGAGCGATGAGGTGAAGTAGCCTACCGACTCGAATTGCCACCCACCATGGCGGGAATCCATGACATATTCCACGTCTCCCAGCTCAAGAAATGTCTGAGAGTATCGGAAGAACAAGCCAGTCTGGATCAGATCGAAATCCAGGAAGATCTGACTTATGTGGAGAAACCAACACGTATCCTCGAAACCAACGAGCGGAGAACCCAGAACAAGGTTATCAGGTTTCGTCGAGTTCAATGGACTCATCACTCCGAAGAAGAAGCCACTTGGGAAAGGGAAGATGAGCTAAATGCCGCTCATCCCTATCTGTTTGCCAGTACCTCCGAATCTTAGGGTCGAGATTCCGTTTAAGGGGGGTAGGTTTGTAACACCGTGAGGTGTTTTCCCCTTTTTAAAAATCCAAAAGAAAAATCATAAAATAAAATCTTTTGGAATTAGCTGGAGAGGAAAAATAATTTTAAAAGCAAAATTCGAAATGGAAATGGCATGGTAGGATTTTTCTTAAATTCTTCATGTCAAAATACACTAACATGATTTTTAGTGGAATTTTCAGAGCACTAGAAATAATTTTTTAACTAATTATAATCAAAATTAGAATTAATAAATCCAGGGAAAATCATTTCTCTCTCCTTAGTCCTTTTCCCTACCCAAAATCGGCCGTGGGCCGCGGAGTTAATCGCCGGCCATTATTTCCCGGTTCTCTCTCCCCATTCACTCCGGCGAGCAATTACTCTCTCCCCCGGCCAAAACCGACACCCCCTGTGACCTATTTAAGCACCCCTCGCCCTCCCCGAGCTCCCCACACTCTCCTCCGAGCTCGTCCCTCTCTCATTCACTCTCGCACCGTGCGCCCTTGACTCGGAGCTCGCCGCCAGACTTTGGCCGCGTTTTTCTCGTCGTCCCGAGCCACCCCGAACCCCGCCGACATCTCCTTCCTCGTCGCTGGTGCCCGCGCCGCTCCCCGAATGGCGCCGGCCGGCCTCCGGCCACCGGCCGCCATCACCGGTCGACCGTGCCCCGCGCCCTTTTTCTCGGCCGTTCGATCGGCTCCGGCCGATCGGCACCGTTCGATTCCCGCTCGCCCTCGTGGCACGCCACGTGGCCGCCACCTCGGCGCCACGTGTGCACCACGTGGTGCACCGCCCCGTCTGGCCCATGGACCCGGTCCACCGTGGACCGGCGCTCCCGCGTACCGCTGACATCAGCCCTTAGCTGCTGACGTCAGCCCTAGCCGCTGACGCCTCCCCGGGCTTTATTGCGTAAGAAATCAATTAAGGATTTTTCTGTTTTAGTAAAAAAACCCAGAAAACTTCTATAAATCATATCTTTTTAATCCGACCTCCGTTTTAGCGCATTCAAATTTCATTAAATTCATAAAAATGCCAAGAATCCATTAAAAATAGTTTTGTTCTCTGTTTCGTAGATTTTTAGCCTGTTTTGTTGAATTGCTTGTTTGCCGTGTAGATCCTGGTAGTTTCGCCGTCTCGGTTTACTTCGAAGTTGTTGCAGAAGTTCCCCAAGTCGAAGAGCAAGGCAAGTCATACTATATTATCGATCATATTGCTCCCATTTTGCTAAAACACCTATTTTGCTCTATTAAATTGCATGTATTTTATAATGTCATTTCATGGTAAATAATACACCGTATATTTAGTTTACGCCTTAGGTTTGACACTCCAAATCCTTTGATTAAACTTGGGAAAATAATATGATTAGATTCAGGACTAGGTTGTGCTTAGCCTGGCTTAGATTCACTAGCTCACTAAATGGGTTATTCTCACTTAATATGTCTCCCCTGGACATCTGTTCGGAAGGTTAATAATTGGAGAACTTGGTGAACTGGATTAATAACTAAAATATGACAAATGGTGGGCTGTGGGCGCTATGGTTTTGTTTAGTGGCGCCCATGGCAATTAAGGACCAATTCACGGGAACCCTCGGGAGAATGACCGTGCAAACCGCAAGCCAAAATGGGTAAGGTGGGTCTCGTAGTGTAGTCTCTCCTAGCTGACGAACCCATCGGCAAGGGTGAGCAGGATGGAGTTTCAGTCGGCCCCGGTATAAGGGTTGTTGAGCTACCGGATTTACCGAGGCACTCGGGGGGCTGCCCACGTCCCAGGGTCCGGGAGTGGGGGCGAAACCTTGGTGGGGTTCGCTTGGTTAGCGGGGGATTATACAAAAGGTCCTATCACAGTTTCCTTCCCGAGGTATCATGGTGGTATTCTGGCGCACGGGAGACCGTGTCGTGGGGCTGTGTCTTGTAGGTACAGTTGCATTCCTCTGATCAGAGTAAAACTATTCGAATAGTCGTGCCCGCGATAATGGGGCGATCAACCAAACTCACCGTGATTAGTCTCACACTATTAAACCCTGATTAATGGAACATGACTAGTATAGGTGGATGGATTGGGCCTGTCGCAACGTGGGGATAACGTTGGACAGTGATTGATTTCCAAATGTCTTAATTACTTAATTTACTATTGTTTTGATTTTGCTCAAATTCCTATTGTTTGGAAAACCCTCGCTGTTTGCGCAAAAGCAAACATTAGCCAAACCCTTGTCTTCCATCATTCATTCTCTCCCTCTTTCGGTGTGACTTGCTGAGTACGTGGAAGTACTCATCCTTGCCTCTTCACCAGAATCTGAGCAAGAAGCTGAAGAAGAAGACGACGTTGAGTAGGCTTTGTCCTGCACTCTGGAAGATGCCTATGGAATGGTTGAAGCCACATGGCCAGCGTCAAGCTTAGGCTTAGGCCCTTTTTTCCTTTTTCCTCTGCTCTTTTGTAATCTTTTTGTAATGTTTCTAAGACATGGAACTGTAATATCTGTGTACCCTGGCTGGTCCTGGACAGGGATTTGAATACACATATAGCTTCGGAAATTTGGGTCTGAATTTCTGGGCGTGACAGTTGTCCCCTCACTACTGGAGAGATGATCTTTGGTTCACTAGCCAAAATTCACAATAGTCACAGTTCCAATAGGAACCGAGACTAGAAATTATTTTTTGTCCTGGTTAAAAAAGACAATGGTTCTCTAGTATATTTAGTCCCGGTTGGTACTACCAACAAGGACTAAAGATCATCTTTAATGCCGGTTAGATTTTTGTCAGAATCTGTTAGGCCGACCACCATCTTTAGTCCCGGTTTGTAACACCAATCGGGACTAAAGATCATATCTTTTGTCCCGGTTGGTGTTACAAACCGGGACTGAAGATCTAAATGATCTTTAGTCCCGGTTGGTAACATCAACCGGGACTAAAGTGAAGGAAGGTGTTTTTTTAACTGCATGATTTTGTTGTAAAGGAATAAGATTAATTTTGTTGCATGATTCAAATGACGTGAAATTAATTTGAGAGGATCTGTAATTGAAAAGGTGGTGGTGTTGTATGGGGGTGGGTGATTGAAGATAGAAAGAAGCTTTGATCATTACATTGTAATTATAAATTACCATATTGTTATTAACTAGTGATTCTCAATATATTGTTTTGGTGATAATATATTGTTTTTGTGATAATATACAAATCAGAGGGATCTATAATATTGATAAGAACATCACCTCTTCGGATACCTTCCATTGTATTATCACTAGAACCTGCCGTGCTATGCCTTCGCATATTTCAGTTTTAGAGTCCGTCGTGTTGAGTTTGTGTCCTGGTCGAGGTCTTGTAGTTGGTTAGATCGTGTCAAAGTCTAGTTCGTGTGTTCCCCCCTTTGTTTCCATCAAACCCTAGCTGTCGCGTCTAGTTTATGCGCGTGTAACAAGTTTACGCACGCATTGTTCCCGTTTTGTTCTCTAACTCGGAGACGGTTTTTAAAACGGCCATAACTTTCGCATACGGACTCTGATCGAGACGATCCATATATGAAAATCGATCAGAAAAAAATTTGGATGTGTTCGTCTGCTGCTTTGCTGCGTTCAGCGATTTTATTTTCCTCAAAAATGGCTCAGAAGATTGCCTTTTCGAGCTCGAAAGCTTTTTTTCAATTCTGATCATGTCTTCTGAATTTTTCACCTGCCACGTCTTTCACTTGTTTAGGCTAAAATTTTTGGTGGTTACCTCTCGTTCGCTCCTAAATCATGAATAAATATTTAAAAAATAAAAAGAAAAAAATCAATTTTTCCTATCTTGGTCAATAGCAGATCAAAAGAAAAAATAGAGGGGCAAAAGAGGAACAATATTTATAGGAGCACATGGTGCAATATCTAGGATTAACACTATTTGATTAAATTTTAATGCATTACTTATTATTGCTTTAAACCTATATTTATTTAATGAATTATTTAATTTTTGGTTGTTAACCCTAGCCAGCACCAAAAAAATTTGGAAAGTAGCGGGAAATTATATTTAGTCCCGGTTGGTGGCTACAACCGGGACTAAAGATGAATTGAAAATAGCGAGAAATTATCTTTAGTCTTGAAAATAGCGAGAAATTATCTTTAGTCTCGGTTGGTGCCACCTACTGGGACTGAAGATGAATTGGAAATATGCCGAAGATCAGGTCAAGGGTTCAAGGTCTAGAAAGGAGTGCCGAGGTCGAACCCGAGGGGAGGTTGGGACAGCCGACCCCGAGGGGAGGTCGGGATCTCGACCACGTCCTGAGGACTCGCAGTCCGATTTCAGCTTGACTTCAACTCTGGTCCAAGTGCTACCCTAGGGTGACACGCCCCACAGCAGCCCCCGAGCCTAAGGAGGAATGAGACATCCATCCTTAGGATCTAAGGTCATCTTCGTCATCGTCTTCAGTTGGTCCTGAGGCATGGCGACAAGGCTTCAGTTAGTTTCCAAAATCTTGTAGCCCGAGCTTCAGCAGGTGCACCGCGTAGATGCACATACCTGGTGTAGCCCCCGAGCGTAGAGTCGGATGGTACATCTGAGCCTAGGGTCCAGTCTGTAGGATCGCTTTTTATTCCTCTTCCGATCTGACCGAGGCTCGAGGTCTTGCGGTGATTACTGGGTTCAATGGGTCCGCTGCCCGGAGGCATATGGTAGTCCTTAAGTTTCCTCTATTGTAGCCCGAAGGCTGCCGGCTGAGTTGAGGAGGCCATAGCTCGGGGGCTGATGGCAGTCGACAAATTGGTCAGGACTACCGCTTGGAAGCCTATGGTCGTTCCAATCTCGACCGAAGGACCGCCGAAAAGCCATCACCCGAGTCGGCAAAGCCACAGCCCGAAGGCCTGTGGTGGTCGGCGATCGGTCAGGCCTACTGCCAGGAGGCTTATGGTAGTCCCGACCCCAACCGGGGGATGGCCCGGAAGCCATCGCCCGAGTCGGCAAAGCCATGGCCTGGAGGCCTATGACGGTTGGCGAGTTGGTCGGGACTACCACCCGAAGGCTTATGGTAGTCCCGACCCCGACTGGGCGTGGCCCGGAAGCCATTGCCCGAGTCGGTGAAGCCATGGCCCGGAGGCCAGTGGCGGTAGACGAGTTGGTCGGGACTATTGCCCGGAGGCTTATGGTAGTTCCGACCCCGACCGGGGGTGGCCCGGATGTCATCGCCCGAGCTGATGAAGCCACAGCCCGGAAGCTAGTGCGGTAGACGAGTTGGTCAGGACTACTGCCCGAAGGCCTATGGTAGTCCCGACCGCAACTGGAGGGTGGCCCGGATGCCTTCACCCGAGCCGATAAAGCCACAGCTCGAAGGCTAGTGGCAGTAGACGAATTGGTTGGGACTACTACCCGGAGGCTTATGGTAGTCCCGACCGCGACCGGAGGGTGGCCCGGATGCCATTGCCCGAGCCGGTGAAGCCACAACCCAAAGGCTAGTGGAAATCTACAAAGTCAAAGGGAAGTCTTGTGGAACTAATCGCCAGGCCGGCCGCGGACCTCATGGCGTGTTTCCCGATTGAGGTCCCCTAACAATCTTAACTGACCGCTAATTACATTTCGTCGGGACTGCAAAATCTGATGATGCGCAACGGCTAGTCGAGCCTCTGAGTTTACACTTTTCCCCAAGCGATAGGCAGAGCTAACGGTTGAGATGGAAAAAGTGGCGCACTCAACGATGATTTCTCTAGAACGTGCAATGGCGACCTTGCGGACGCCATTAATTGATGCGGACGTTCGACGGTCTTGATTCGATCATCAGGATGACGTGGCAAGCCATGGAGATGGATGGGCTGGGGTGCCTCGGACGCTCCACGCACGTCATTAATGGCGCTGCGTGCTTTCCAAAGTCGGCACTGCCAGGCCCATGTTAGTGATATGCCCTAGAGGCAACATGGAGATGTTGGATATCACGTCAATGTTTATGTATTTATGAATAAAGTGTTATTCAGTTCCATGAAATAGACATCTTGTATTGATCAATAAGTACGTGACTTATTTATGAGACTCGATATGTATGAATATATTTCTAAACGATCCCTGATCATATGCCATATTGTTGGAACAAATATTATTCTAAGATTGGCATGTTTATTGATTGATGATCATGTCTCATAGATCAGGGTATGGAGATACCAAATCAATAAACATGGACATATGTGTTGGAGAACACATTGTTGGATAGACCCACCATGAGACACTACAGAATTAATGTGCCATTAGTTGGTCTCGGGTAGTGTTGGTACAAAGTCCTTAGACTGAGATCACCATGGATTCCAACATGTGTAGTAGCCTACTTTGGGACTACCAAACGCTATTCCGTAACCGGGTAGTTATAAAGGTAGTTTTCGGGTTTGCTATGAAACATGGAGTGGGATGTGAGTGATCAAGATGGAATTTGCCCCTCCTTTGGAGAGATATCTCTGGGCCCCTCGAGGTAATGGATTATGGAAATGCATGGCCATGCTAAGTTGATTGAGGAGTCAATCAACGCATGATAATCCAATACGGTTCGAGTGAATGGTTAAGCTATTGAAGGGATGGCACACATCTTGCCTATAGCTTAACGGTATCGTGAGGCAAAGGGATTTGTGTACACATTACAGGTTGAGCCGATATTATATTCTTGTATACTATGGTGTCAATATGTGCTTGCTAGGCGCCGCTATTGACAAGCTCGAGTTGGACTCGGAGCCGACGATCGGCTAAGTTAGACTATAGCCGAAGCCGAGTATACCTGAACCTACAGGGTCGCACGCTTAAGGGGATAGAATAGATATTCGAGTTGGACTCGGATACGGCTCGATCGGATAGGGATCCGATCGGATAGAGGCCTATGGGCTCTCGACGTGTGGGCGGCCAACTCTATGAGATACGGATGAGATCCGATTCAAAATAGAGTCCTAATCGGCCACTAGTCCCAGTCGGCCAACTCTATATAAAAGGAGGGAGGGGTGGAGAGCTGCGACATGTCAATTGCATCGCGTGCAACGAAGTCGCCGAGATCAATCTCCACGGAAACCGTCCCCACTTTCGAGCCAAACCCTAGCCTTGCATCGCGTGCTAGCACACGGGTGTTCAGCGTTCTGTCCCCGGACGTGTGGATACCGGTAGAGGCGCTGCTACGTTGCGCGCGTTGATCGGCTTTGGATCGGCTGCATCGGAGCGATCGGCGTGGTGGAATCGCGCGATCGGGCGCATCGGAGCGAGGCGTGAGAACGCGGCCGGACGACTTGAATCGGCGATTGGCGAATCGGCCGTCTCCGGAATCGGCTACACCGTTTCGGATCGGATTGCCCGATTGGCTATTCCGCCGCACTCTACTCCAATCGGTAACGATCTATCGGCCCTTACTTGCAAGTGTTCCTGGTTTGCGCGGTTAAAAGTTTTTGTTTTCGGCTAGCGTAGCCTCCGCGTAACCCTTCAGCCCATCATTGCCCCCTTCTTAAACCATGCCATCGTTTTGTTTTCTTTCCTCTTCATGCCTTTCCTTTACTAAGAAATTCCCAAGCGCTTCCAACTTCAAACACTCGCACTTCCTTCCCAGCATTACGCCGCTTCGACACGCATAGTCACCACCTCCATCACCGAAGCACAGCTCGTATTGGCAAGGGTCGTTGATCTTCCTGGTCGAGACTTATGGCGTCGAAGAAGATGTCGAAGAAGGCGGCGAAGGCTTCGTCAACTGGTGGAGATGAGGCCGAGCCTTCCTAGGCCTTTGTCCCCTCACATGCCGGGAAGGAGATGATTGAGTTGCAGCGGCTCGGCGTCCTCCTCGCTCAGGAACTCGTGATGTGGCGATCGACGCGGGGGGAGCAGTTCCCAACCCCGGACTTCAGTGAGTTGGTCATCTTTGTTGCCTTCCTCCTTCGCTGGTTTGGAGTACCGGCCCACCCTTTGTTCGGGCCTACTCCATTACTATGGCATCACCCTTTGCAACCTTAATCCTAACTCCATCCTCCATATTTCTATCTTTATCCACCTCTGCGAGCCCTATCTTGGGATAGACCCATATTTCAACCTTTTTCGCCATTACTTCTGCCTCCGGCGGACGAGCGGCAGTGCAGTTGGTGGGGCCAAAATCCAATTCCGGGAGAAGATGTCGCAAAGCTACATCCCTCTCAACCTGACGACCTCGAACAAAGGCTGGCATGCCGAATGGTTCTACATTGGGAATCATGCGCCGTCGCTCTCCTTTGACACCTAGCGGGAGCCCAGCCCTCTAGCCTCCTGGACGGCCACCTGCTCCTCCAACGACCAAGACCAAGTTTACAAAATTGTCACTTTGGTCGAGGAGCTGAAAAGGTAGTGCCTGACCGGCGGCCGAGTGGCATTGAACTTTGCCATATGTGGCCTCCAGCCTGCAAGGACAGGGTCCACCCGACGTACGAGAACTCAGGCGGTCGAGACCTAGCTCGAGAGGAGTTGGTCCCCATCGAGCGTGTGCACCAAAGGCTGTCAGGATTCTTTCAGATCTCGACAGACGTCAGCGAAGGGGGGCCGGTCAGTTTTAGCCTCCATAACCCACGACCCGCGGTATGCTCAACCTTCCCATTCCTCTTTTTGTTTTGCTTATGCCTTCTTTCTTTGCTCGGTATCTCACCTGCCAGGGGTCGGTGCTGACAGGAGAGGAAAGCATACGTGTCCCTCGCCCTGATCCCCGAGGCGGTCCCAACCGATCCGCTAAGGATCCGGATACCCCTACCGAGGTCGGAGGGGAATAAGAAGGGGATGAAGCCGGAGCTCCACCGGTGAAAGCCGGGGTCGAGCGAGGCGACACTGGGGAGTCTCAAAATCCCTGGCGTGAAGTAGAAACTAGTGGTCTCCTTTGAGGAGGAGGAGTCGGAACAGGAGTCGTCCGACTTGGGTAAGGTGCGGAGACGGGTGCCTCCCTCACCCCCGAAGAACATGGCCAAGCGTCTTGGGATACCATACAAGGTCTCCTCCAAGTAAGTGGAATCTGGGTAATCCATTCTGATTTCCTTTTTGTTTTTGCACGTTGACTCACCATCTCAAGCTCGGCCGCCAAGGACGCTATGCCCCACATAGTGGAACCCGCGATGGCGGCCGAGGACACCGTCCAAAGCGAGGCAGCGGAGTCTAACATGACTTCGACCGCCACGGTCAGAGAAGCTGTGCCCTCAGCAGCCGACCAAGTGGGAGAGCAAATGACGGGGGAGGCCGTCCAAGGGGTCGAGGTGGCTGCTGCTGGCGCGGTTGAGACGTCAGCCAGGGCGGCCACGATGGTCGGGCCTGTCCAAGCGACGGAGGTGGAGGAGGTCTCCGCTGGCATCAACTGGGACCTGCTCCCACGCATCGATGGGGGCGACGACGATGACGTTGAGACCGAGCCGAGCACGGCGAGAGCCGAAGACCTTCTCGCTTTGGGTGCTGTCACCCCGATGGTCGAGGACGCCGAGGACCAGCCTGAACCGAGGGTCGAGGCGTCTGCCCTCGTCGACGCGATAGGCCTACAGGCCCTCGGCAACACGCTGGAGGTCGGGAAGGGCTCCGGCACCGAACCGGCACGCTTGCCGGAGTTCGACCGTTACCAACACCAACTACGCGAGCTATTCCTAATAAGATTTATATCCTACCTCCCGGACCGGGTTCTTTTCTGATACTTCGATAATATAGGACGTCGCCCGCCCACCCCAGTCCACTGAGATTGTGCAGGAACTGGAGAGGAAACTAGCTGATGCGTCCCATCGTGAGTTCGCTATTTCTCTACCTCTTTCCTTCTTGGGGATCACCAGCTGACCCACCTTATCACGCAGGTGCTGATAAGGCCTGCGCACTGGCCGAGGTACATTGGTCAGAGCGGGATGAAGTTCGAGAGCTTCTAAGGCTCTCGGACACTGTCCGGGTGGTAGCCGAGCCAGCGAAAGTCGAGGCGGAGATGTGGTTGGCGAAGGCGGAGGCGACCCAGGCCGAGGTGGAGAAGAGGCAGGACGACTCTGAGGCGGCCAGGGTCACCATGCAGACGGAGCTTTTGGCCACCGAGGCGTCGATGTCCGACATGGCGAAGAGGCTGAAGGAGGTCGAGGCCGCCAGGGACTCTGCGGAAGGTAAGCGTTTATATCGATTGCTCCTTGTGCTCCTCCAGTCCTTTTTCCTGTGCTGACTAAACTCCCTTTCCTTAACTTGCATAGAGCGCTTGACGACCTCCCACCAGTAGATCGGGCACATCAAGGAGCGCTTGGAGGCGGCCAAGGCTTGGTCGGCTCGGATCCGAGAAGGGGCCTGTGCACTTCTAGACAAGGCCGACAACGAGCTCCCGCCGAGCGAGGAGTCCGACGTGGCATTCATGGAATGCCTGCAGGACGGGCCCCGGCGCCTCGAGATGCTCATGAGGGATGCGACGAAGCTCGCCGTATTGCATACTCTCGGCATCGTGAGTAGGCTCTACCCTCAGGTAGAGGTTGCGAAGGTTGCCGAGGGATGGCCTGCTAGCGTGAAGCCAGAAGACATGGATGGCATCTACGCCGAGGTCGCGTCGACCGCCGAGAAGATAGTTGGTGAAATAGCCCTTTGATGCACTCTTGTAAATAAACCTGTCATGGACAAAATTCGATTAGGAAGGGCTGAAGCCTGAAAACTTTCTTTTGTTGAAATATAATCCGAGCTCTTAGGCAGAAGAGAGAGAGAGAGTAGTTTAGAAAACCGCGAAAGAAGATTAAGTTCACCCGTTCGCACCGTTCCCGACTACCACACTTTGGACCGCGATCTTAGCCCGTAGCGTCCGGGAGGAATCTCTGACCGGTCACCGACAGGTCTCAAATCGAGCCTCGACATAGTAGTCATTTACTTAGCGACACAAGTGAACCAGAAGGTCTCAAAAGACCAAACCCCCCGAGTAATTCGACATTGTGTTTGACCATCATGTATCGAGTCCCAATCATAGCCAACCCCGGGAGGGGATTCCCAAGCTCTGACCGGAGGGCGAGAGGTCGGACCACTACATCGGGCTAGGACGCGCCGACTAGGTACTCAGGTGAGCTGCCGAACCGTCAAGTAACACAAATGCATCTGATAAACTTCCTGAAACCCGAACCATAAGTGGTTGGGGCAGCGAAGCTCAGAGCTCGTCCTGAGTACAGCATAGAAGTTATTGGGCCATTTGAATGTTACTCGACAGTTGGGAGAGTGCGCCGAGCCCCCGAGGCAGCTATTGTGTACTCAACGAACCACCTACCAGGGAACCCCGACCATAGCGGGTTGGGGCCGCATAGCTCAGGGCTGGACATAAGCGTAGCACAGGAGTTGTTGTGTACACGTAGGCTGCTCGGCAACAGGGCGAAAAGCAACAAATGACAAGTGGAAAGGTATCGAAGCTGCTTTATAAAAAGTGATGAGTGCAGAATACGTATTTGTTTGAAGATCGAATCCATGGGAGCTGATGCCACGTGCCTGCGTGCCTCAGAGCGCCCAAAGCCTGGCGAAGGAGAGCATCGTAGTTGAAGCCGTTGACACGGTGCATCAAGCTCCCGAAGACTAAAATCATCGCAGCATGCAACACAAGATCGATGAAGGAGGGATTCACCACCAAATTGCTAGTAACGAAGAAGAAACACCCCCTACCTAGCGCGCCAACTGTCGACGGATGGGTCGGCAATCCTCCAAAGGGGATGACCAAGGAGGTAAGTGAGTGTAGTCGGGAAGGCGCTTCCTCTTTGTATCTGATAGTCGACTCGAGTCACTAGGACGAGCCAAGAAAACAAGAGAGATGAGTGTTGATGCGAAAAACACACAGTGGCCTGAGAGATCTACTTCACTCTAGTGCAGGACCTAAATCTTGCTTTTGGGTTTAAGGGCGTGCTAGTTGGTTTGATCCTGCAACCAACAAGAAACTAAAGAAAGAAAACAAAGTTAAATCCGTAAACGATGGCCGATCGGCTAATGGCCGATGACGTATCGTTTAATATTGAGTCGAAGCAATATGCATGGGATCGGCAAAGGAAAAATTAGATTTACTCGATCGGCTTTAGATATCAATAATATATAATCTAAGTTTCAAAATATGTTTAAACCAAGTGACTGGGATAGATCGGTAGTGTGCTGAGACAGTATAAATCACTTATGTCTAAACGTACCTTAAGACATAGATTATATGTATTTATGCGTAGCCGATGTAATAAATCTAACATGTATCGACTAATGCTTCGATACCACTTTATACTAAGATATCAATATAGATTAAATATATTAAACAAGAATTAATCAAGTGTTAAGATGACCTAACAGATTAATAACAAGCTTAACATATTTTACCACAATGAGATCTTAATATAAAGAGTAGATTTAGCATATCAAGTAAACATGTAGGCAACAAGATGGCTAAACCAGGTAAGATCGGCTAAAACCCTGATACTATCTCTAGCAGCAATCATAGAACAAGATAGATATTTATATTCTAAATAATACTTAATAGGTCAGACTTAACCGATGCAGCATTAAGTATACCGAGAAGCATAAGGTGTAAGCAAGTCGATGACAGCCTTTCGAGATGGTGGATACACTATATAATCTAGGTCAACGTTGATATCTAACCCTATTGGCTGTTGTTTAGTAACAGATGCTAGCCAATTAGGGTTAGATAACAGTACTGATTTAGATTATATAGCATATATGATAACGATTTACGTGAACAGTATTAGAGTGTCATAAAGATGTAAGCACTAATCTCAAGAACGCAAGCCGCCATAACAAGTTTTACCTCTCATCGAAGATCGAACCCGATACAGCCCAACTCGAAAGCAAGAACTCGTCGAAACAAACAAAACTAGAAAGTGTGGCGATGCGTCAAAAGTGTTATTGAACTGATTGTTGTTTGATTACATGGTCTTGGGCTATATTTATACCCAAATATAAAATATGTCCTTGTCAGACACGACTCTTATCTTTATTATAGCTCAAAATACGAATAAGCCCCTTAGGCGGACTCTTACCGACATAATCTATAAGGAAACTACTTAAAACAACCTAATTAATAGATACAATTGCCTTTTTGGACTCTATCCATATATGGCAACCCTCATGAAACATATCAACCCGATCCGACAATGATCCGAATGTCATCTTACTGGAATCGGCTACATCAGATTACCTTGTCCGATTCAGTATCAGCCGATTGAACACCTGAGCCGATTCGGTATCAGCTGATGAACTCCTTAGCCGATTCGGCCTGTGACTAGTGTGTACTATGTTTCCGAAGATCACGGTCTCCTCCAAATTTGCTTCGGCCTTAATTCCAAATCTGATTCATGACTTGCCAAATTTGGTCGTTAACACATGCCCCCAAGTCCATTATATTTATAAATTGCAGATTTGCCGAATCTTATCTCCAAGAAAATCTAGTGCTTTCCATCCCGGCTGTTACCACTCCTCTGTAAATAATAACTAGCGCCTTGAAGTTTTTCACGCCGTTGATTCTGTTTTCACCGCTTTAGCCACAGCTATCTCCAACTTCACCGACGATTTCCTCCAAGCCCTCAGCGAACCCGTAGGTGATCTCCTTGCGGTGGTAATCCCATCTCCAGCAATGTCGACCTCTGCCAACCCCTCTGGTGCTTCATCGGCTGAGTTCCCTGAGGTAAGCCCTATCGGCTATCTATAAGTTGGTTTTCTTCTTTGTGATTCGCTTTTCTCTATTGTAGCATCTTTCCAACCAAATTGCAATTCCCAGTCTAGTTCATTCAAACCAGTTTTTCTTGGGACCAATCGGCAACACAGACCCCACTAAGCTTATTAATGCCGAAACCAATAGGGTTCCCTTCAGACTGACAAACCCTAGCTTAGCTCAGTGGGCTGGAACCTTTAAGTCTTGGCCATCCACTGACAAGACCTAGCCGGAGTGGTACAATAGGATATCGGCTAGCAAGCAGACCCATTGGGAAGAACTTGGAATAGCAGAGTGCTTATCTCTGACTATAGCCAATATGATTAAGGATGAACCGATGTTATTGGCTGCAACTTACTTTTGGTCCAATACCTTGAATGCCTTCTTGTTCAATCAAGGACCAATGACGCAGACCCTTCTAGACATAGTCATGATAACAGGTCTAGACATCACCTCATCGGCTAACCCAGTTAGCTTGAATACCAAGGGCAAATTTTGTTTCAAGACCCGAGCCATCGGTGGCTAGAATGGATTCATCACTCAAAACATGGGGACTGGTCTAGTAACCCCCAAAGAACACATAGCTTTTCTGTTGATGTGGTTAGAAAAATTCATGTTTTGTGGTCCAAGTTGTGGCCCTACACCAACTGGCAACATGTAGCCAAAGCCCTAGCCGACAAGAAGCAACTTCCTTTGGGCAAGTGTCTACTAGGATACCTTTACCAAACCCTGAATTCTGCATCGGCTCGGATTGCCTCGAATTCTTCCATCGGCACTGGTGGCCCTTGGTGGCTCCTGCAAACTTGGCTCAACCTGCATACCCTCAAGGCTGCTAAAAGATCAACACTAGTGGAAGCTGATTTCCCAACAACGCAGCCGACCATAGATGATGATGGCAATGAAGTCAAAACCCGCCGATGCATATCCTTTGGAGAGGCAGCATCTACATACAATGGATCAAAGCTATTGGCTGATCTCTTTAGGAATTGGTTTGGCAAGTTCTATGAAGGATTTCCAAGGGACTCAAGAATCTGGTTTGCTTATGAACACTCTGAAGACTTTGAGCTCCCAACCGATTTTAGATTCGACGAGATCAATTCTGAGAAGTTTGAAAAATCCAGGGAAGTGTTCACAACTGCCATATCCCCTTGTATACTTCATGTCGGCATCCATCAAGGCAGGAATGTCCAAGTCTCATATGAATTCTATCATCCGATGAGTGCTGCCAGGCAATTGGGGATGGGTCAACTTCCAATCAGCTTATACTTCACGGACAAGATCCAAACCAGAGGGGAAATCACCTCAGCCCTTATGATGGATAGACTGCTAAACATTCCAGGTCCTCCACTAGGCAGCATTGACAAGATTGAATTGGCTTTAATGAGGAGTGTAACTTTCAACCGATGGTGAATAGAGTGGAAGAAACATCTTTTTCATCAATCGGCTTCCATGTACTTGACTACTATCTACCCAGAATCGGTTCCACAAGTAAGTATTCTTCCTCTTGTCAAATTCTTCATTGTCAGCCAACACCTTTCAATATTTGACCACTTCTTTTTCCTCGTTTGCAGACCACAGACTCCTCACCTCCTCATGCCGGTCCAAGTGGAGCAACTATCTGTTATGCTGCAGGAGTTCTTCCCAATGGTGCTGGATTGGCCCTTCAACAATCGGCTATAATGCCCCCAAAATGGCTTCCCTACTCCATGGCCAGACTCGCCAGCCGATTCCTTCTGAAGCTGGCAAAAGAAAGAGAATCAAGCAATCGACTGCTGAACCATCAGCTACAAAGAAAAAGACTTCGAAGAAACAAAAACCACTGCAGCCGATGATATGCCAACTTTGGATCCAGATGTAAAAGAGTTTTTGGATCAAGAAGAAATGGAAGAGGCTGTCGATGACGCTGCTGCCGATGAAAGTGAAACAAGACAAATCATGCAAACACCGCCAGCCGATACACCGGCTCCTCAAAGGACTCCAACATGCCGAACTCGTCTCCCTTCGATATATATTCCTCCGGAGTTCACTTCCTTCAAATATTCATTTTCCAATTCGACTAAACTCTTTTACTTGTAGAAAAGAAGCTAGCCACCAAGGAGAAACCAACACCGCCTCCATCGGTAACTCTGAACTCAAAGCTTTTCTTAAATTTCAATCAACCAATGCTGAACTAAATATTTTTTTTCTTTTTGTTAAGCCCCCTTGCTCTCCAACACCTGCCCATCAATAGTCCAACAAGCACACTCCATCGGCTATGGGTAGCCACCATGTCGCAAAAGAACCAACTGCTATCATCCCTGTAAGTATCTCCTCTAAAACTCCATATCGGCTGTTTTGAATCTTTCAACACTTAACAATTCATCATTCCCTTTTTCAGGTTCTAGCTGATATGTTTTTTTTGACATAAGGCAGTTCATGGATGAAGAGGAAGAGACTACAAGCAAAGCCTTAGCTCCCATAGCAGATGATCTGAAGGCTAAACTGTTAGACATTGCACATCGGCTAAAGAGCTTTCTGGATACTCTAGTTGTCGATTGTGGGCCGATCAAAGCGAGGTTTGATGAAATCCAGGATCAAATCCTAGAAGACTTGGCTGACATCATCTCTCAATTGGTGTTCCTTGAACGATACCGATTCAAGCTAGAGAAGGCAAGGCAAAGGATTGTCGATCGGCGAGAAAGGAAAGATCTTGAAACCACCATCCAAGCTAATCGGCTATCAATCAATGTAGAGAAAGCCAGGGTTGTTGAGATGATTGCTGGGCCAAGCTCCACTCGAGCCAACATTGATCGGCTAGCAAAACGTAAGGTAGAGCTTCCAGCCGAATTGGAGAAGTGCAACACCGAACTTGCATCGGAGGAACAAAAACTTGATGATCTTCCTAGGGCCATCGAAGAGCAAAAATCCAAGTTGAAGACATCTGTCAAGCATTTGTCAGATCTAGCCAAGTCTATGAAGGTGATCCCAGGGACCGATGCAACCGATGCCCAAGCCATTGACGAAATAGAACAAATTAGTCAAAGGGCTATATCGGCTATCAACAAGCTTGTATCTGGATGAGCCGATTCTGTAATAGGAGCTTGACACTTGTGAACTTTTGTTTTTAAAGTCCACATATTTTGTATGCATGTATGCCCCCCTAATTTTACAATGTCAAACAATCATTGATAAAATTATGGCTTGACTAAGGGCGATATCACTTATATCAGCCATCACACATTGGCATAACACAACCGATTATGATAAGTTAAAAATACTAAGGGTGATATAACTTATATCGGCCATCACACATCAGCATAACACAACCGATTATGATAAGTTAAAAAGACTAAGGGCGATATAACTTATATCGGCCATCTAAAGGCGATGTTAACACATTGTCTACCATGTATCGGCATAACCCAGCCGAATCATGAATTGATCCAAACACTTGAATAATATTTCTTCAAATATTTTCCATTGAGAGCCCTTCCAAAAAACTTCTCCATCAAGCCCTTGCAACATATAAACTCCCTTAGAAACAGACTTGTAGATCCCAAAAGACCCTTCCCAACTCGATGACCACTTGCCAAATTTATTATCATGACTTCCAATCGGCAGAATCAATTTCCAAACCAACTCGCCTTTTGAAAAAGATTTTGTCACAACTTTCTTATTGTAATGACGAGCAATTCTCTCCTTATCTTTCATTACTTTCTCCAAAGCACGCATCCTAGATTGAACCAACTCCTTCCAATTCATCTACCATGAGATCATGATAGTCATCGGTTGTCAACTCCTCTTGCAAATCAATCCTCCTTGAGCCGATGACACTTACCATGGTAACACAGCCTCATGCCCATAAACTAACATGTAAGGAGGAACTTGGATCGATCCATGACAAGCCATCCGATCAGACCACAATGCTTTAGCCAATCGACTATGCCATTGCTTTGGAAATTCAGAAATCTTTCTCTTAATCAACTTAATCAAACTTTGGTAGATGCTTCTGCCTGTCCATTGGCTTGTGCATAATATGGTGAAGAATTCAACAACTTAATCCCCATGCTTTTTGTAAATTGGACAAACTCATCTAATACAAAGATAGATCCCTGATCGGTTGTGATAGTCTGAGGAACAGCAAATCGGTATATAATATTCTCTTTAACAAACTGAATTGCATCCCCAAAATCAACCTTCTTCAATGGTATTGCCTCCACCCACTTTGTGAAATAATCAGTTTCCACCAATATAAACTTATGTCCTTTGCTTGAGGGTGGATTGATCTGGCCGATCATATCAATTCCCCAGCCTCTGAACGGCCATCGCTTGATTATAGGATTCATAGCCAATGCTGGTGCTTTTTGAATTGCTCCAAACTTCTCGCAATCTTGACAACCTTTATAATATGTGAAACAATCCTCTAGCATTGTCGACCAAAAATACCCAGCTCGCCGAAGGAACCACTTCATCTTGTGGGCCGATTGATAAGTACCACATATACCTTCATGTACTTCTCCTATCACAACTTTTGCTTGATCGGCACTCAAACACTTTAGCAACACCCCATCAATCGTCCAATTATATTGCCCATCATCCAACAAGACATATCTCAAAGCTTTATATTGCAATTTTCTTGAAGCCGATTGAGAAGGATTCTTCAAATAATTAAATACATCATATCTCCAATCATCGGCTACGATTGTAGCGATTTCTACCTCAACATCCTTCACCATTGGCTTGTATCCCGATGCCCCCTGAGCCAAATCATTAGCTTCAATGTTTTGCTCTCGAGAAACATGCCTCAAAGTCACCAACCGAAAACTATCCATCAATTTTCGGCACTTCTCATTGTAGATCATCAATGTATCATTCTTGCACTCATATTCCCTAGCTAACTGGTTGATAACCAACAAAGAATCACCCATGATTTCAACAGCATCGGCTTCAACTTCTTTTAAAAGTTGTAATCCCTTGAGAACTGCTTCATACTCAGCTTGATTATTGGTGGCATAACGCTTAATAGTATAAGCAAATTCAAAACTTTCCCCCCTAGGTGGTATTATGACCAAGCCAATACCACAACCGTGAGTACAAACCGATCCATAAAAAAACAATGTCCAAGGCACTATGTCGACCGAGCTGATTGAGTCATCATGATGTTCTACAATAAAGTCTTGTCCCTTAACTGCTTTGGGCGATTCATATCTTAGATCAAATTCCGTTAAGGCATAAATCCACTTTCCAACTCTCCCTTTCAACACCGAAGCTGATAGCATGTACTTAACGACATCGGCCTTGCAAATTATGGTGCATTCATTGGATAACAAATAATGCCTCAACTTTGTGCAAGAGAAATATAAACACAAGCACAATTTCTCCACCGGAGAATACCGTGTCTCTGCATCCAGAAGCCTTCTGCTTAAATAAAAGATTGCTCTCTCCTTGCCCTCGAATTCCTGGATCAAGACCAAGCCGATTGACTTCCCATCGGTTGACAAGTACAACTTGAAAGGTATTTCTTTTTATGGAGGAATCAGAACTGGAGGGGAACTCAAATATTCCTTAATATTATCCAAGGCCTTTTGTTGCTCTACACCCTAAGTAAACTCCTGATCGGCTTTCAATCTGAGTAATGGTGTAAAGGGCTCCATCTTCCCAAATAAGTTAGAAATAAATCTCATGATAAAATTCACCTTGTCGACCAAAGACTGCAACTGCTTCTTGTCTTCTGGAGGTTGAATATTCTTGATTCCATTAATACTCCTCTATGTTACCTCAATCCCCCTCTCATGAACAAGAAAACTCAAAAGTTGTCCAGCCGATACACTGAAAGCATATTTATGGGATTCATCTTTAAACCATATTTCCTTGTTCTTTCAATAACTTTCCTCAAATCGGCTATATGATCATCAACCTCCTTTGACTTCACTACCACATCATCAATATAAATCTCAACCAACAAACCGATCAGATCATGAAATATATATTTCTTGGCCCTTTGATATGTAGCTCCAGCGTTCTTCAAGCCAAAAGTCATCACAACCCACTCATACAAGCCGATTGCACCAGGACATCTAAAAGCAGTCTTATGAATATCTTCTTCTACCATAAAAATCTGATTGTATCCAGTATTGCCATACATAAAACTTATAATCTTATGCCCTGAAGCAGCATCAACCAATTGATCGGCAATCGGCATCGGTACTCATCCTTAGGGGTAGCCTTGTTTAGATCTCGAAAATCAATGCAAACCCTAAGTTTACCGTTCTTCTTGATAACTGGAACTATATTAGGAACCCACTCAGCATATCGGCATGGCCGAATAAAACCAGCATCATATAATCGAGTAATTTCAGCTTTAATAGCATCATACATATCGACTTTACATCTTCTAGATGGTTGTTTATATGGCCGATATCCTGGTTTAATAGGAAGTTGATGTTCCACAATCGATCGGCTAAGCCCTGGCATCTCAAAATATTCCCAAGCAAAACAATCTCTATATTCTTTCAAAAGTTCTATTAACTTGGTTCTAAATTGAGAAGACAAATTTTTACTGATAAAAGTCGGCCTAGGCCTATCTCCTTGACCTATATCAACTTCTTCCAAATCATCAGCCGACATGAAGCCTTGTCCCAGTTTGCCATCGAGATCATCTACAGTGTCTTTGGTGTAGAAACTTGAACCCTCCATGACGCCCTCAAAGCAATAATCGGGGCTCTTCGTCTCCAATTGGTTGTATGTCACAATCGGACACTTTTAGATAATCTCCTTGCCAAATTTTTCCAGACAAGCAATCAATTCCATCCATCTCCCAAAGAGTTAAATTGGCATTGGCAATATTGACTGACCTGTCGGCTGGCACGATTTCCACCTTGTCACCTTGCCATTGGATTAAGCTCTGATGCATGGTCGAAGGAATACAACAATTTGCATGAATCCAATCTCTTCCAAGCAACAGGCTATATGAACCCTTCCCATTGATGACAAAGAACATGGTAGGGACAGTTTTGCTGCCGATTGTCAATTCCACATTTAAAAGTCCTTTGGTTTTCGACGGATTGTCACCAAAGTCCTTGAGAACCATGTTGGTCTTGGTGAGATCATCGGAATTCTTGCCCAATTTTCTGAATGTAGCATATGACATCAGATTCACGGCAGCCCTTCCGTCAACCAACATTTTGGACATCGGCTTACCATTGACAAACCCCTTGACATACAATGGCTTGAGGTGCCGATGTCCTATCCCCTCTGGTTTCTCAAATATAGCTTGTTCTGGGGACAAAACCAACTTGGCTAAGGATTCTTCCACAAGACCTGCATCGGCTTGGCTAGCTTCATATTCTGCTGGTAATACAAACACCATGTTAACCGATGCAGAAGCAACCACCTTTCCCTTAGCCGCCCTTTTTGCCTTGTCGGCCTTGACCTCATCGGCTGAAAGCACTTTGCTCTTAACACGCCACTCTTTCTTTGAGTGTTCTTATTTTTTCCTCTTCAGCCGATGATTGATTTCCGCTTGTATCTACTGGAAGCGTCCCTTGCTCCTCATCCTTTGAACCCTCCTCTTCTGATTCTTAGTGAAAGTACCAGAAGGGCACCATTGTGGGTTCATGGTCTCATCTTCATCCTCATCAGAATCCTCTTGTGAAAAATCTTGATGAATCGGACCTAAACTTTGATGGACAGGCAGTTTCCTCTATGTTAGCCGATTTCCCATAGGAAGAGATCAGCTTGAATTTGCAGCATATTCCTTGTCGTAGCCGCTGCACGCTGGGCAATCTTCCATTAATGGCAGTCTCATCCCTTCATTCCAATAGAATCTGAAGAACTCACAACTCCAATGGGGATCAAAACTGTCATCTTCCTTGTAGTAACTCTCTTCCTGTCGATCATATTTTCTCTGATAATTATTCATGATCCAGGCAAAATTGGGTTGTGTGGTCCGATGACTTCTTCTATCGGCTGCTCTCCCACCTGTGTGGACCATGTTGACAGGAAAAGGATTACCATCAACCTTCATTGGCTTTATTGAATCTTCAAATGTAATTTTGCCTTGCTCAATGGCCGATTGGATCTGCTGTCTGAAAATTTTACTGTCATTGGTGCTGTGAGATCCAGTATTGTGCCATTTGCAATATTTCCTCTTTCTTAACTCCTGAGTCGATCCAGTATTGTTTCTCCCAAAGTACCAGATCAAAGATTTTGTCAGCCTTGGTAATATCAAAGTCATATTTTTCCTCCTTTGCAGAATTTTTTACCCACTGACATGTAACAATCTTCTTGTTTCTTGCCCATTCGGCTGCTGCTACTTTGGAATCATCTTCATCTTCTTCAGATTCAAAGGTATATGCAACGTGACTAACCTTTTTAAAAGCTTTCTTGGCTTCTTGAAATCTTTGTTCATGTGTTGTCACCTTTTGAGCCAAGTGAGCCAAGCTTTCAAAATCTTGAGTCAAAAATCTTTCCCTGATTGGTGTCAATAAGCCTTGAAAAGCGAGATCGGCTAACTGAGAATCTGACAAGATCAAGCTATAGCATCTGTTTCTCATATCTCTCAATCTCTGAATGTAGTCTTGAACAGATTCATCATGCCTCTGCTTGACTGCTGTCAGATCAGACAGTTTCATCTCATGAATCGCACTATAAAAGTACTTATGAAACTGCTTGTCTAGATCGGCCTAACTTTGGACAAAATTATATGGCAAAGATAAAAACCATGTGAAAGCTGATCCGGATAAAGACAGGAAATAATCTAACCCTCAGAGCGTTAGTCGCCGATGCTTCACCACACTGAGCCAGAAATCGGCTAACATGTTCATAGGTTGACACGTTATCCTGCCTTGAGAATTTCGAAAAATCTGGCACCTTGTATCGGTTTGGCAATGGAACCATCTCAAAGTATTCCGGATATGGATGCCGATACAAATTACCAGTATCCTTAGGCTTCAAACCAAATTGTTCCCTCTTTACATCGGCAATCATATCAGCCCACGGCTTCTACTGAGGTGCTTCTTGCAACTACTGTTGTATCAGCTCAAACTGGTTGAATTGAGGCAAGTACTGGGGTTGAGGTGATGTCCCGCCGATACGCACTTGAGGTGAATGAGGCGATACGAAAATTGATATTGCCCCCAAGTGATGTTGAGGAGACCGATGTACCCCATGGGCTTGTTGATCATGGACGAACTGAGAACCGATAGGCCGATGTTGCTGAGGGATCGGTGACTGCTACTTCATCGGCATCTGCGAAATCGGCTCAATGATCGGTTGGTTCATTCTGAACATAGCCGCGACTTGGTCTTGGGAAACCTAAGGGATATTGTATCCAATGTGCTGAGGTTGCTGCTTGACCAAGAGCATAGGATTGAACCATGGCTGCTTCTATGCCGATGATGATCCAATCGGCTTTCTAGGAGCCGATGCTGATACCATCGGCTGTTCAAGGGCTACGCCTGAAACAGGCTGCAGTTTGTCGGTAGCTAGAGTCCTAGACGGTGGAAAATTGCCTTCATGAAGAAATACCGGCCCTTGGCTTGATGCTCGGCAATTCTGCCATCAACCACATCTTTGATCATGTTGTTTAAGGTGTTAACAAGGATCCCCGATTGGTTGATCAGCGCGTGATGCACGGCATAATCGATCCCGATCTTGTAGGTTGTTGAACTCTGTAGGGCCTTCTTCCTGCTTGACATCCTGAGGTTTGGTTTCCTTGCCAGAACTTGACTCAGGCTCATCAGTGCCTGGCAAAACTACCTTGTACCATTGAACAACCATGCCCGAGCAAGTTTGAACAAACGAGTGCAAAAACTGACTCTACAGTTTGTTCATCATCTCCTCAAACTCAGCCTTCTGTTCCGTTGTCAATTTGTCCATGGTGCCGGGGATGATGTTCTCTTGGTCGATCTCAGATGACTTGATGTCCACCATGATGTCTTGTCGGGTCCCACCGGGCGTGCCAAAAGCGTGTTGACGGTAAAAATGTCATGCACTGGCCTGAGAGATCTCCTTAACTCTAGTGCAGGTCCAAATCTTGCTTTTAAGGTTCTTAGGCGTGCCAGTTGGTTTGATCCTGCAACCAACAAGAAACAAAGAAAGAAAATGAAATTAAATCCATAAACGATAGTCGATCGACCAGGGGCCGATGACATATCGTTCAATATTGAGCCGATGCAATATGCACTGGATTGGCTATAGATATCAATAGTATATAATCTAGGTCTCAAAATACGTTTAAACCAAGTGACTAGGATTGATCGGCAGCGTGCCGAGACAGTATAAGTCTCTTATGTCTAAAAGCACTTTAACACAGAGATTATACATATCTATAGCATAGTCGATGTCATAAATCTAACATGTATCAGCTAATACTCCGATACCACTTTATGCTAAGATATCAATACAGATTAAATACATTAAATAGGAACCAATCAAGTATTAGGATGACCTAAGAGATCGATAACAAGCTTAATATATTTTATCATAGTGAGATCTTAATATAAAGGGTAGATTTAGCATATAAAGTAAACATATAAGAAACAAGATAGCTAAAACAGGTAAGATCGGCTCAACCCTCGATACTATCTCTAATAGCAATCATGAGACAGGATAGGTATTATAATTCTAGATAGAACTTAGTAGGTCAGACTCAACCGATGCAGCACTAAGTCCAAAAAGAAGCATAAGATCTAAACAAGTCGATGAAAACCTTTCGAGATGGTGGATACACTATATAATCTAAGTCGATGTTTATATCCAAGGTCTTGGGTCATATTTATACCCAGATACATTATATGTCCTTGTTGGACACGATTCCTATCTCTATTACAATTCAAATTATAGATAAGTCTCTTAATTGGACTCTTACCGGTACAATCTATAAGGAAATTACTTACAATAACCTAATTAATAGATACAATGTCCTTTTTGGACTCTATCCATGTATGGCAATCCTCATGAAGCACTTCAAACGAATTCGATGATGATTCCAATGTCCTTTTACCGAAATCGGCTAAATCATCCTACCTTGTCCGATTCGGTATTGGCCGATGAACACCTTAGCCGATTTGTTATCAGCCGACGAACTCCTTAGCCGATCGGTTAGCTGATTCAGTCTACAACTGGCGCGCACTCTATCTCTGAGAATCCCAATTTCCTCCAAATCGGCTTCGACCTTAACTCCAAATCTGATGGTTGGCTTACCAAATTTGGTCGTTACCAACTCCTTAGCCGATTCGGCCTGCGACTGGTGCGTACTTTGTTTCCGAAGATAACGGTCTCCTCCAAAATCTGCTTCAGCCTTAATTCCAAATCTGATTCATGACTTGCCAAATTTGGTCATCAACAATGAGATTTATACTGGTTCAGCCCTCCTGAAGGATAATAGGCCTACATCCAGTGTTCTTTGTTGGGGTAAATGGTGAACAGAGATTACAAGTGTGAGTCCTTGGGGCTTGGACCAAGCTGGCCAAGAACTAGCTATGAACTGAGCAAATGTCTGTCTATGTGTGTCTGTGTATCCTCTCTCCCCTTTCCCGGCCCGTCCTGCCCTCCCTTTTATAGTCCAAGGGGGACAGTTACATGGGACTAGGGGTCAAGAAAGCTAATACTAAAGATCTAACAAGATAAGTACAAACAACATCTGAAAAAGTACATGGGATGCTCTCCTGGTCTTGCGCGCTGTCGGTGTCTTGTGTCTTATCTTATCTTGGGATCCTTCTTGTGCAGGTACCACCTGTACTGTGCCGTCGGGTGACGTTATTCCTTGCTAGGTTGTCCTCTCCTTGCCTTCTTCGGCCTTCCTTGCAAACCAAGTCTTGTTCCGAGGAGGCCGGAGATCGAGTCGAGGGGTCAAGGTCGAGAACAGAGTGCCGAGGTCAAACCTGAGGGAAGGTTGGGACGGCTAACCCCGAGGGGAGGTCAAGCTCCCGACCACGTCCCGTGGACTCGTAGTTCGAATTTAGCTTGACTTCAACTCTGGTCGAAGTGCTACCTCAGGGTGACACCCCCCACACAAACTTTGGCATAAAGCTCCTTGTAATAAGATGTGTATGGGCCCATTGTGTCGGAAATTATCTATCTTTCTTGCAATCAAAGCATGGACACCATAGATAATCTAGCGCATTCATTGAATTTGTGCCGGTCGCCATGGCAACGAGAGATGGTACTCCCCTGATATACTCCAGAGAGTCATGATCCACCTCATACACTCATCGTAACTCCACTACAATTGATGAATACCCACAAAATGTTATTTAATTTCATTTACTCTCAATGATACAAAGTCAATTTACCCCTACAAATAACAAAATTGATAGATTTTTCATAATTTAATTACTATAACATGAAGTAATTAATTAACTGAACAGGATAATATAAAATAAATTTACCACCCATGAAAAAAATATAATAATTATCATTTATTAAAAATCGTGTAGAATAAATGCAATGGAGACTTTATAATTTACAAGCAAATTCCAATAACAAAAATGATATACCTTCAATACTTTAATTATTATAACATTGCTTAATCTCTAAATTATCATGTGGTCGTCGAGGATGGATCTATGGATCGGAGTAATTAAATGAACACAAAAATAATAAAACCCTAGATAATAAATACAATAATTGTTTTGGTAGTGCACTCTTTATATTTATATATATATGATGCCTTGTTGAGTTCTCATTGATGGGAAAAATTTTGAAAGTTTGATCAAGGAAAAAAACCAAACAATATATATTTATGACAAAAGAGAATATATATTGAAGACAAAATAGAGTGTAATATTGTCTATACTTCCAGCCTTAATTCATTTAATAAATCAATTGGAGAAATTTTTTAAATTAACCTAGAGCTAATCCTTAAAAATCCCATTTAATAAGTAGAAAAGGCTTGGTGAGATTTTTCTTGAGTTTCCCTTGCAAAAAATACATTAACTAGAGTTTTATTGGAATTTTCAGAGCAAATGAAATAGTTTTAATAAATCAAAATCGATTATCAGAATTAAATTAATTCAAAACCCTTTTATTTTTCCTCCCCAACCGTTGGACCGTTTCCGGCCCAACACCTCTTGCGTGCCCACGCCCTCTCCCTCCCCCTCCTTGCTGGGCCGATCAAAGGTTGTGGCCCAACCGAGCCGTCCCGCGCCCCCACATTTGTTAACGCCAGAATTTCATAAGCCCCGGTGTCTCCATTGGCTAAGTGTTCATATTGGCTCAAAGTTAGAATCGGCTTAAGAGTTCTGCATCAGTCGATGGAGGTTTTCTGTTATCAATATCTTCAGCCGTTGGATTCTTGTTAGATTCAGTTTGGGAAAGGTCTTATCTAGAAGAAACCGAGTCCAGGGAGGATGCAGCTTGTATATTTTAATTAGGAAGGGTTTGTTAACTTTCTTTTTTATCTTTAGGAAAGCGTGTTAGTGTCCAAAAAGGACTAAGTTTTTTTCCTTTTATCTTTAGAAAAGTTTGAACTATAATCTGTTAGGATCTTTGTCAACCTGCGGGTATAAATATGTAAGCCCGAGGTCCATGTAAATCATCTCTCGATAAATACAATTCGACGCATCACCACCTTTTGTCTTTTCGACTTTATTTATCATCCGGCAAAACTTGGCACCCGACGCGGGGCTGCATCGGCTTCGATCTCCGGTGAAGGGGTAAGTCCAAGGTCCCATCAGCCCCTGGTACATCATCTCTATCTTTAGTTCCATTACTGTTTACACATACATCGGCTTAATTAGAACTTTCTCGGTTAGGTCCGATATTCTGACCAAGTTGATATTTCTTTAAACATAATGTCGCTTTAGATAGATTTGTTATATCCATCACATTAGACATATCTAACGGCTCATTGAATATTAGATTATCATATACAATCCCGTGCTGCATTGGTTAGGTCGGACCTATTAGATTGTTGTTGATAATCCAAGTTTCGTTAAACCGATAGGTTCATGCTAAAGTTCCATCGGAGGGTTAGCCGGTCTTATATGACGTGTTAAATTTCTCCTTGATAGTTTTACTGTCTTGGTTAAATTTAACACATGACCAGTTTGATCGGTGTCATATCGGCTGATCTAAATCTATCAGGCAGTCACCAACCTTATGCTGCATCGGTTAGGTCCGATGTAACACCCCGAGGTGTTTTCCCCTTTTAAAAATACAAAAGAAAAATCACAAAAGAAAATCTTTTGGAATTAAGCTGGAGAGGAACAAATAATTTTAAAATCCAAATTCTAAATGAAAATGGCATGGTAGGATTTTTCTTAAATTCTACATGTCAAAATACACTAACATGATTTTTAGTGGGATTTTCGGAGCACTAGAAATAATTTTTAACCAATTAAAATTAAAATCAGAATTAATAAATCCCGAGAAAATCGTTTCTCTCTCCTTCGTCCTTTCCCGCCCAAAATCGGCCGTGGGCCTCGGCCCGAGCCGATGGCCCATCCCTCCGCGCGCGCAAGCCGACGGCCCGTTCGTTCCCGCCCGCGCGCCCATTTCTCTCTCCTCTCTCGCGGGCCAGCCGAAGGCCACGGCCCGCTTAAGCCTCGCGCCCACAAATAAGTCCAGTTTCCCCCCTTTTCCCCTGGACGCCGATAGGTGGGGCCCGCTGTCGGGGTCGTCCCCTACCTCCGTCCGCCCGGCGCCATTACGGCCGCCGTGCCGCGCGGATCTTGCGCGCCGCCTCTCCCGCGCCTCGGCACGTCGCCGCTTTAACTCCGCTTCTCCCACCGACCTTAAAACCCCCTGGCCGTCGCTCCCGCACACCCTAATGGTCGGAGTTAATCGCCGGCCATTATTTACCCGATTCTCTCTCCCCATTCACTCCGGCGAGCAATTACTCTCTCCCCGCGAAACCGACCCCCCGCGACCTATTTAAGCACCCCCGCCTCCCCGAGCTCCCCACACTCTCCTCCGAGCTCATTCCTCTCTCATTCACTCTCGCACCGTGCGCCCTTGCCTCGAGCTCGCCGCCGGACTCGGCGCGTTTTTCGCCGTCCGAGCCTCGTCGACGTCTCCTTCCTTGTCGCCGATGCCCGTGCTGCCTCGGCAACCCATCCCCGCGCCCGTTCTCTGCCGATTCGCCCCGCCGTCGTCGTCTTCTCCGTCTCCTGTGACCCCGCGGTAAGCCGCCCTTCCTCGGCGCCGTGCCACCACTCTCGGCCGTGCGCGGCTCCGCCGGCGCGTGAGCCGCGGCACTCCGCCGCCCCGCGCCGCCGCCCGAATGGCGCGCCGGGCCTCGGCCACGAGCCGCCATCACCACCGACCATGCCCCGCGCCATTTTTCTCGGCCGTTCGATCGGCTCCGCCGATCGGCACCGGCCCGATTCCCGCTCGCCGCGTGGCATGCCACATGGCCAACACCTCGGCGCCACGTGTGCGCCACATGGTGCACCGTCCCATCCGGCCCGTGGACCCGGTCCACCATGGACCGATGCTCCCGCGGACCGCTGACGTCAGCCCTCAGCTGCTGTCGTCAGCCCTAGCCGCTGACGCCTCCCCAGGCTTTATTGCGCAATAAATTAATTAAGGATTTTTCTGTTTTAGTAAAAAACCAGAAAACTTCTAAAAATCATATCTTTTCAATCCGACCTTCGTTTTAGCCCATTCAAATTTCATTAAATTCACAAAAATGCCAAGAATCCATTAAAAATAGTTTTGTTCTCTATTTCAGTAGCTTTTTAGCCTTTTTGAATTGCTTGTTTGTCATGTAGATCCCGGTAGTTCCGCTGTCTCGGTTTACTTCGAAGTTGTTACAGAAGTTCCCCAAGTCGAAGAGCAAGGCAAGTCATGCTATATTATCGATCATATTGCTCCCATTTTGCTAAAACACATGTTTTACTCTATTAAATTGCACGTATTTTATACCGTCATTTCATGGAAAATAATACACCGTATATTTAGTTTATGCCTTAGGTTTGACACTCCAAACCCTTCGATTAAAATTGGGAAAATAATATGATTAGATTCAGGACTAGGTTATGCTTAGCCTGGCTTAGATTCACTAGCTCACTAAATGGGTCATTCTCACTTAATATGTCTCTCCTGGACATCTGTTCGAAAGGTTAATAATTGGAGAACTTGGTGAACCGGATTAATAACTAAAATATGAGAAATGGTGGGTGTGAGCGCTATGGTTTTGTTTAGTGGCGCCCATGGCAATTAAGGACCGATTCAAAGGAACCCTCGGGAGAATGACCTGCAAACCACAAGTCAAAATGGGTAAGGTGGGTCCCGTGGTGTAGTCTCTCCTAACTAACGTACCCATCGGCAAGGGTGAGCGGGATGGAGTTTCAGTCGGCCCTAGTATAAGGGTTGTTGGGCTGCCGGATTCACCGAGGCACTCGGGGGCGGCTGCCCACGTCCCAGGGTATAGGAGTGGGGGCGAAACCTTGGTGGGGTTTGCTTGGTTAGCGGGGGATTATACGAAAGGTCCTATCACAGTTTCCTTTTTGGGGTACCATGGTGGTATTCTGGCGCACGGGAGACCATGTCATGGGGCTGTGTCTTGTGGGTACAGTTGCACCCCTCTGATCAGAGTAAAACTATTCGAATAGTCGTGCCCACAGTAATGGGACGATCAACCGAACTCACCGTGATTAGTCTCACACTATTAAACCCTGATTAATGGAACATGACTAGTATAGGTAGATGGATTGGGCCTGTGCAACATGGGGATAGTATAGGTAGATGGATTGGGCCTGTGCAACATGGGGATAACGTTGGACAGTGATTGGTTTCCAAATGTCTTAATTACTTAAACTACTATTGTTTTGATTATGCTCAAAATTCCTGTTGTTTGGAAAACCCGCGCTGTTTGCGCAAAAGCAAACCTTAGCCAAACCCTTGTCTTCCCTGCATTCATTCTCTCCCCCTCCGGTGTGAGTTGCTGAGTACATGGAAGTACTCATCCTTGCCTCTTCTCCAGAATCTGAGCAAGAAGCTGAAGAAGAAGACGACGTTGAGTAGGCTTTGTCCTGCACTCTGGAAGATGCCTGTGGAATGGTTGAAGCCACGTGACCAGCGTCAAGCTTAGGCTTTGGCCCCTTTTTCCTTTTTCCGCTGCTCTTTTGTAATCTTTTTGTAATGTTTCTAAGACGTGGAACTGTAATATCAACAATTGTCGTATGTGTACCCTGGCTGGTCCTGTACAGGGATTTTAATACACATATAGCTTCGGAAATTCGGGTCTGAATTTCTGGGCGTGACAAGTTGGTATCAGAGCCAATTCCAGATCGTAGGAAAAGCCAAATGGAAAAACCTTAGGAGCCCTCTGAACCTTTTCATATGCATAAGTCCTGGCTTTTGGAGTCATTTCGGGAAAATGGGTCTTTGTTTCCTCGGGATTGGGAAGAATTTTGAGCCTCTTTCAGAACAGAGAATTTTGGAAAAAAACATGTTAGTCTAAGTGATAGGACTTTGAAGCTAAAATTTGAACAAAAAATCATTTGCACTCTTATTCGACCGTCAGTCGGGATTTTCTAAGGGAGCAAAGTCCTAAGTCAAGATAGGCGGGAATGGTCGCTAACTTTATACTTATTATAACTAAGCATCTATTTTTAAGCATTACCACATCATCTAGGAGAGGTAGTTAGAAGCTTTACTTAGCCTCATAAAAATGTTTCTCAAAACCCTCCTTTTCTTGTTTACTTTACTTGAGTCCTTTACCATTTATCTAACTTCGGTTTGAGCATGCATTGATCCCCGACCTTGTCTTCTCTAGATGGAAGGGCCATCCCGTCACCCACAATGGTCAGGGCCTGAAGGGATTCGTCACAGAGCTGGCAAGGATGGCTTTGGCGGTAGGCTATCCTGATGCTCCCGAGTACACCGTCGTCTCACCATTCGGCAGCGAGTTGCCCCACCAAGTCCGTCTGGAGATGCACGGTTTCGTCGGCACCAACATCCCAAACATGGTTCACTGCTTCGGGAGGAACGGATGAGCATGCCTGCCAAGAGGCTGCGTACCTGATGCTAGCCCGGATGAGGGAGATGCATGATTATCATCTCCGCCACTCTGCCTACCGATACCATCCCCGGCGCGAAAGTTCATCAGTGGTCAACTCCTTCCAATCTGCTAAAGGGGAGAACGACACCACCTTCTCTCACATGAGGACTGTGATTGAAGGGCTGGACAAGATGCACTCAGATCTTCATATGGCAGCAAAGGCCCTGAATGACCAGAAGATCCTAAGGATCAAGAGCTGAAGGATGAAGTGGATCGCCTCAAAAGAGAAATCGCCATCCTGAAAGGACTTCCACCTCCCAACATCCTTTGGATCAGGATCACGCCTCGGAAGAACACCAAGGCCCCAGTGCGGATGCAGCTGGTGCCCAAGGTTCCCCTTCCTGCTCCGTCACCTTCCCCAACTCCCGCCCCAATGCCAGATCCTACTCCTGCTTTGGTCCCCGCCTCGAGCAGAGAAGGAGGATGGATCTCCGTGTCCAGCAGCAGCAAAGGCAGTAGTAGCGGCAGCTCCAAGAGCCTAGGCAGAAAAGAGGAGTTAGCAAGCTCTCAAAGCCGCTCGAAGGAAAAGGAAGACAGGAACTCCCAAGGGAGTGGTTTCGACTCCACCGACCGCGGAAGCCGCTCCGACCCCTAGAGTGTCGCCACCCTTAGTTTACCGTTTTTCCTAGTTTTTCTGTTTGCTTAGTTGTTGTGTGTTAGGAGTGTTGTGTGTGGGGTAGTGGTCAACCAGTATCAAGTGTGGGTATGGGTTGTCCAGTTAAGGATGGTTAGTGTGTTTTAAGTGTTTTAATAAAGAACAGATCAAAGCAAGTAATAAAGATCAGCTTTTTGGTCCAATCTGTTTTACTCCTTCTCCCGCCTTTTTTGTTTCGCTCCTTCAGATGGTGAACACCAGGAATGGTAGTACCAACACCAACACTGAGTCAGCCGAGAACAACACCAGAACTAATGACAACACCCCACCTTCTCCACCCGAGAACATCACCTTGGCTCAAGTCTTAGCCAACCAGACCCAAATGATGGCTGCAATGATGCAGCAAATGCAACAGCAGCATCAACAGATGCAGTTGCAAATGATGTAACAGTTTTAATAGCAGAACCAGAATCATCACGACCAATTCACACAACCACCTCCCCCACAAAACAAACTGTCAAAGTTTCTTCGTGTCTGACCCCCAACTTTCTCCAGCACCACCAACCCCATGGAGGCTAATGATTGGATCACCGCCATAGAAAAGAAGATGGACCTTCTCCAATGCACGGACCCAGAACGGGTGTCCTTCGCCACCCACCAACTCCAAGGCCCCGCCTCAACCTGGTGGGACAACTTCTTGGTTACCCGTCGGGCAGTTGCACCTACGGTCACTTGGGCAGAGTTCTGCCACCAATTTCGAAAGGCGCACATCCCCGGAGGGATAGTAGCTCAGAAAAAGAGGGAGTTCAGATCCCTAGAGCAAGGCACTCGGACTGTTACCGAGTATCTGCAAGAGTTTAATCGCTTAGCGCGATATGCTCCAGAGGACGTACGCACTGACGCCGAGCGTCAAGAAAAGTTCTTGGCCGGGCTGAACGATGAGTTAACAGACAAACTCATCTCCGAAGAATATGTCGACTTCGAGAAGTTAGTCGACAAAGCCATCCATCAAGAAGATCAACGCAATAAAATACTCAGAAACGGAAGGCTACTCAGTTTAGGCCACAACCTCAGCAAGGGAATCCCCAACGGCCGTGCTTCACTCCGGGTGGTCAAAGTGGACCTACCACTATGATCGTCCGCCAACATCGTCCATACCATCCCGGGAATTTCCAACCCAGTGGAAGCCGTCCTGGACAGCCGCAACAGAACTCGACCCCGCGTCCGCCAACAGCGCAGCCGCCACCTCAATCCAGGCCAGTACCGCCAAAGAAGGACTCGGGGTTCAAACCCGGCAACTGTTTCAACTTTGGAGAACCTGGACATTTCGCAGACAAGTGTCCAAGACCAAAACATGCGCCCCGGTTCATCCAGGCAAGAGTGAATCATGCTTCGGCAGAGGAAGCACAGGACGCACCAGAAGTCATACTGGATATGTTCCCTTTGAACTCCTTTAATGCATCAGTCCTGTTTGATTTGGGTGCAACCCATTCTTTCAGTCAAAAGCATTTGTGGGGACACATGGTTTGTCGGTACTAAAACTTAAGATACCCATGCAGGTACAAACTCCCAGGAAACATTTGAACACCGTCCACTTTTTCCCTTCAGTGGCAATAGAGATCCAAGGATTCTCCTTTCTAGCCAATCTTATCCTTCTGGAATCAAAAGGCCTGGATGTCATCCTTGGGATGGACTGGCTAACTCGTCATAAAGGCCTGATCGATTGCGCAAGCCGCATGATCACCTTGACCAATGGCGAAGGGAAGAGAGTGATTTACCTCTCCCCTAAACCGTCGGGGGTAGTGGCAAGTCTGAATCGGATCTCGGATAAGGAGAAACCCGAAGAGAAAGGAAAGGACCGGGCGAAGTTAGAGGATATTCCCGTGGTTTGTGAGTACCCGAAAGTCTTCCCGGAAGACCTAACCACGATGCCACCTGAAAGAGAAATAGAGTTCCGGATTGACCTAGTCCCTGGCACGGCTCCGATCCACAAGAGGCCTTATAAAATGGGAGCCAATGAGTTGGCAGAGGTCAAGAAGCAAGTGGATGAACAGTTACAAAAAGGCTATATCCGCCCAAGCACATCGCCCTGAGGTGCTCCAGTAATATTTGTGGAAAAAAATATAAGACCAAGAGGATGTACGTCGACTATCGCGCACTCAACGAGGTCACTATTAAGAATAAGTATCCCCTTCCTCAGATTGACAATCTGTTTGATCAATTAAAGGGAGCAAAGGTGTTCTCTAAGATAGACTTACGGTCAGGCTATCATCAGCTAAGGATTCGAGAGGAGGACATTCCCAAGACCGCTTTCATCACTCGATACGGTTTGTCGAGTGCACGGTCATGTCCTTCGGACTTACCAATGCCCCAGCCTTTTTCATGAACTTGATGAACAAGGTGTTTATCGAGTTTCTTGACAAGTTCGTCATAGTGTTCATCGACGACATCTTGATCTATTCCCAGTCGGAAGAGGAACACAAGCACCATCTCCGGTTGGTACTTGAAAAGTGAAGAGACCACCAGCTCTATGCTAAGTTTAGCAAATGTGCTTTCTGGTTGAAGGAGGTGCAATTCCTCGGACATATCGTAAATGCCCAAGGAGTCACAGTGGATCCTTCCAATGTGAAAGCAGTAACCAAGTGGACTCCACCCAAAACCGTCACCCAAATCAGGAGTTTTCAGGACTTGCGGGATACTACTGTCAGTTCATCGAGAACTTCTCAAAGATTGCCAAGCCAATGACACAGTTGTTAAAGAAGGATGAAAAGTTTATATGGACTGCCGAGTGCAACAAGAGTTTTGAAACTCTTAAGAGAAAACTGGTGTCCGCACCAATATTGATCTTGACAGAACAAACCAAGGATTTCCAAGTCTATTGCGACGCATCTCGCCAAGGGTTAGGTTGTGTGTTGATGCAAGAAGGAAAAGTGGTCGCTTATGCTTCCCACCAGTTGAGACCTCATGAGTCTAACTACCCAACACATGACTTGGAACTAGCGGCAGGTGTCCACGCTTTGAAAATATGGCGACATTACCTTGTCGGTAATCGATGTGAAATATACACGGGTCATAAGAGCTTGAAATACATTTTCACCCAATCGGATTTGAACCTCCGTCAGCAAATATGGTTGGAGTTGATCAAGGATTATGACCTAAGTATACACTATCACCCTGGCAAAGCTAACGTGGTAGTTGATGCTTTGAGCCGAAAGAGTTACTGCAACTCTATCCACATAAAAGTGAGATGTGAACAGTTACAACAAGACTTAGAGCGCCTAAACCTGGGAATTGTCGAATCCGGATTTGTGGCCGCTCTTGAAGCCCAACCCACACTCTTAGACCAAATTTGCATAGCTCAAGCTTGGATCCTAACATAACTGAGCTCAAGAAGAACATGAGGGTTGGAAAAGCTCGTGACTTCACGGAAGACGAGCACGGAACCATATGGAGGGCAACAGGTTATGTGTGCCAGAGGACAAGGAATTGAAGAAGTTAATCCTTACTGAAGCTCATCAGAGTCAGTATTCTATCCACCCGAGAAGTACCAAGATGTACCAGGACCTTAAGGAGAAGGTTTGGTGGGTTAGCATGAAAAGAGAAATAGCAGAGTTCGTGGCACCATGTGATGTATGCCAGCGAGTGAAGGCAGAACACCAGAGGCCTGCTGGATTACTACAGCCACTCCAAATCCCGGAATGGAAGTGGGAGGAAATCGGGATGGATTTCATCATTGGTTTACCTCGGACATCGTTGGGACACGATTCTATCTGGGTTATCATCGACTGCCTCACTAAGGTGGCTCACTTCATCCCAGTACACACCACCTATACGGGAAGGAGGTTAGCGAAATTGTACCTTGCAAGGATTATGTGTCTTCATGGGGTACCCAAGAAGATAGTATCTGATCGTGGTAGTCAGTTCACCTCCAAGTTTTGGCAGAAGCTACAAGAGGAACTTTGCACCCGGTTGAATTTTAGCACAGCCTATCACCCACAAACTGATTGTCAGACGGAGTGTGTAAACCAGGTTTTGGAAGATATGCTACGAGCTTGTGCTCTGGATTTCGGAGGAGCTTGGGATAAGAGCCGGCCCTATGCAGAGTTCTCCTATAACAACAGCTATCAAGCCAGTTTACAGATGGCACCTTTTGAAGCGTTCTATGGATGAAAGTGTCATACCCCGCTTTTCTGGGATCAGACCGCGAACGTCAGTTGTTTGGGACTGAAGTGTTAAGTGACGCCGAAGAGAAAGTTAGGATCATAAGAGAGAGGCTGAAAGTTGCATAGTCTCGTCAAAAGAGTTATGTAGACAACCGCCGCAGAGAGCTAGCTTTCGAAGTCGGAGACTATGTATATCTTCGTGTCACCCCACTTCGGGGAGTACACCGATTCCAAACCAAGGGCAAGTTGGCACCATGCTATGTGGGACCATATTGGATTCAAGAGCGATGAGGTGAAGTAGCCTACCGACTCGAATTGCCACCCACCATGGCGGGAATCCATGACATATTCCATGTCTCCCAGCTCAAGAAATGTCTGAGAGTAGCGGAAGAATAGGCCAGTCCGGATCAGATCGAAATCCAGGAAGATCTGACTTATGTGGAGAAACCAGCATGTATCCTCGAAACCAGCGAGCGGAGAACCCGGAACAAGGTTATCAGGTTCTGTCGAGTTAATTGGACTTATCACTCCGAAGAAGAAGCCACCTGAGAGAGGGAAGATGAGCTAAAGGCCACTCATTCCTACCTGTTCGCCAGTACCTCCGAATCTCGAGGTCGAGATTCGGTTTAAGGGGGGTAGGTCTGTAACACCCTGAGGTGTTTTCCCCTTTTTAAAAATACAAAAGAAAAATCGCAAAAGAAAAAGAGGAACAAATAATTTTAAAAGCCAAATTCTAAATGGAAATGGCATGGTAGGATTTTTCTTAAATTCTACATGTCAAAATACACTAACAGGATTTTTAGTGGGATTTTCAGAGCACTAGAAATAATATTTAGCCAATTAAAATCAAAATCAAAATCAATAAATCCCGAGAAAATCGTTTCTCTCTCCTTCGTCCTTTTCCCGCCCAAAATCGGCCATGGGCCGCTGCCCGAGCCGACGGCCCATCCTCCCGCGCGCGCCAAGCCGACGGCTCGTTCGTTCCCGCCGCGCCCATTTCTCTCTCTCTCGCGGGCGGCCGAAGGCCACGCCCGCTAAGCCTCGCGCCCACAAATAAGTCCAGTTTCCCTCCCCTTTTCCCAGGACGCCGATAGGTGGGGCCCACCTGTCGGGGTCGTCCCCTACCTCCATCCGCCCCGGTGCCATTACCGTCCGCCGCGCCCGCGCAGATCTCGTGCGCCCGCCTCCCTGTGCCTCAGCGCGTCGCCGCCTTAAATCCCCGCTTCTCCCACCGACCTTAAAACCCCCCGGCCGCCGCTCCCGCACACCCTAATGGCCGGACTTAATCACCGGCCATTATTTCCCCGAGTCTCTCTCCCTATTCACTCCGGCAAGCAATTACTCTCTCCCCCGGCCGTGACCTATTTAAGCACCCCTCGCCCTCCCCGAGCTCCCCGCACTTTCCTCCGAGCTCGTCCCTCTCTCATTCACTCTCGCACCGTGGCCCTTGCCTCGGAGCTCGCCGCCAAACTTCAGCCGCATTTTTTTCGCCGTCTCGAGCCACCCCGAGCCCCGCCGACGTCTCCTTCCTCGTCGCCGGAGCACGCACCGCCTCGGCCACCCCTCCCCGCGCCCATTCACCGCCAATTCCACCCCCGTCGTCATCGTCTTCTCCGTCTTCGGAGAAGCCCGCGGTAAGCCGCCCCTCCCCCGTCCTCTCGGCCGCCCGTGCCACCCCTCTTAGCTGTGCGCGGCTCCGCCCGCGCGTGAGCCTCGGCACTCCGCCGCCCCACGCTGTCGCCCGAATGGCGCCAGCCGGCCTCCGGCCACCGGCCGCGATCACCGGCCGACCATGCCCCCGCGCCCTTTTCTCGGCCGTCCGATCGGCTTCGGCCGATCGGCACCATCCGATTCTCGCTCGCCCGCGTGGCACGCCACATGGCCGCCACCTCGGCGCCACATGTGCACCACGTGGTGCACCGCCCCGTCTAGCCCGTCGACCCAGTCCACCAAGGACCGACGCTCCCGCGGACCGTTGGCGTCAGCCCTCGGCTGCTGACGTCAGCCCTAGCCGCTGACGCCTCCCTGGGTTTTATTGCGCAATAAATCAATTAAGAATTTTTTTTGTTTTAGTAAAAAACCAGAAAACTTCTATAAATCATATCTTTTCAATCCGACCTCCGTTTTAGCCCATTCAAATTTCATTAAAATCATAAAAATGCCAAGAATCCATTAAAAATAGTTTTGTTCTCTATTTCAGTAGCTTTTTAGCCTGTTTTGTTGAATTGCTTGTTTGTCGTGTAGATCCAGGTAGTTTCGCCGTCCCGGTTTACTTCGAAGTTGTTGCAGAAGTTCCCCAAGTCAAAGAGCAAGGCAAGTCATACTATATTATCGATCATATTGCTCCCATTTTGCTAAAACACCTATTTTACTCTATTAAGTTGCACGTATTTTATAATGTCATTTCATGGGAAATAATACACCATATATTTAGTTTATGCCTTAGGTTTGACACTCCAAACCCTTTGATTAAACTTGGGAAAATAATATGATTAGATTCAGGACTAGGTTATTCTTAGCCTAGCTTAGATTCACTAGCTCACTAAATGGGTCATTCTCACTTAATATGTCTCTCCTGGACATCTGTTCGAAAGGTTAATAATTGGAGAACTTGGTGAACCGGATTAATAACTAAAATATGAGAAATGGTGGGTGTGAGCGCTATGGTTTTGTTTAGTGGCGCCCATGGCAATTAAGGACCGGTTCACAGGAACCCTCGGGAGAATGACCGTGCAAACCACAAGCCAAAATGGGTAAGGTGGATCCTGTAGTGTAGTCTCTCCTAGCTGACGAACCCATCGGCAAGGGTGAGCGGGATGGAGTTTCAGTCGGCCCCGGTATAAGGGTTGCTAGGCTGCCGGATTCACCGAGGCACTCGGGGGGGGCTGCCCACATCCCAGGGTCCGAGAGTGGGGGCAAAACCTTGGTTGGGTTCGCTTGGTTAGCGGGGGATTATACGAAAGGTTCTATCACAGTTTCCTTTCCGGTACCATGGTGGTATTCTGGCACACGGGAGACCATGTCGTGGGGCTATGTCTTATGGGTATAGTTGCACCCCTCTGATCAGAGTAAAACTATTCAAATAGTCGTGCCCGCGGTAATGGGGCGATCAACCGAACTCACCATGATTAGTCTCACACTATTAAACCCTGATTAATAGAACATGACTAGTATAGGTGGATGGATTGGGCCTGTTGCAACGTGGGGATAACGTTGGACAGTGATTATTTTCCAAATATCTTAATTACTTAAATTACTATTGTTTTGATTGTGCTCAAAATTCCTATTGTTTGGAAAACCCTCGCTGTTTGCGCAAAAGCAAACCTTAGCCAAACCCTTGTCTTCCCTGCATTCATTCTCTCCCCCTTCCGATGTGACTTGTTGAGTACATGGAAGTACTCATCCTTGCCTCTTCACTAGAATCTGAGCAAGAAGCTGAAGAAGAAGACGATGTTGAGTCGGCTTTGTCCTGCACTCTGGAAGATGCCTGTGGAATGATTGAAGCCACGTGGCCAGAGTCAAGCTTAGGCTTTGGCCCCTTTTTCCTTTTTCCGCTGCTCTTTTGTAATCTTTTTGTAATGTTTCTAAGACGTGGAACTGTAATATCAACAATTGTCGTATGTGTACCCTGGCTGGTCCTAGACAGGGATTTTAATACACATATAACTTCGGAAATTCAGGTCCGAATTTCGGCGTGTCATCGACCTATGAGGTTGTGGTTATAAATTAGATTTATTTTAGTTAATAGGCATCAATCATCGTTTCATCGGAGTTTCAGCCGATGAGTTATCTGAACGTTGCATCGGCTTACAAGATTCATATATATGTTGGATTTAGCTGATTGCAGCAAAGGTTTCATTGACTACTTAATCATTTTGATATGGTGACATCGAATCTCTAGCCGATTGTCAGAATCTACATCAGACACATAGTAGATTATTCAAAACCCTATATGCATCGGCTAACATCGACATCGGCTGGAATCACGCTATCGGCTTATCAGCCGATCGGCTGTCAACAGATTGGTTGTTTCGATTATCGGGCTATCGACCGATATGATTTATGTTCTGTTGTCTTGCATATCTTGTCAGTGGCAGGATCAAACTGACTAGTATGTTCGTGCTTCAATGATTTTAGGACCTGCACTGGAGCTATACAGATCTCCTAGGCCAACGTGTGGTTTGACGTCAACACATCTTTCGGCACAATAGCGGTGGTACGGATTTGGCGTCAACAACATCTCAGGACATCGATAGGTGGGGCCAACCTATCGGGTGCATCCTCAACCTCTGGCTGACAGAGCCGGAGGGAGAACCGCCTCCACCCCGCGTCCAGCACCTCACTGCCCCACTCCTTGCTTCCCATCCGCACGTGCACCACCCCACTTCATAGCCCCACGCCCCGCAACCGCCGCCCATACCACACTCAGCACGCCCCACACACCCACATCGCCCGTCTTCTCCGCTGTCATGGCCGTCTGCCTCGAAGAGAGCCTCTTCCTCGAGCCCACCCTTATATAATCGATCCCCGAGCTCTTCTCTCTCTCTCTCTCTCTTTTCCGAACCACCACCACTCCTGTGCTTCCAATCTCCCCCATGATGCTAGCTTTACCACCGTTGCTTTTCCGTCACCTCCGGCTGCCACTTGTCATCGTTTGGGCAACTGCTGGGCAACACCATTGCCATCGTGCACCTCAATTCCCCTGTAAACCCTTCCCTCTCCTTCCTTAGGTGTCATCGGTGCCCATCCGCTCCTCCATCCATTGATTCACCCTCGTCATCGTTGTCCTCTCCCATGTCGGCCACCATCGATTAGGTGTGAAAACAGATCAGATATTATCGATTCGATCCGCTATGAATCCATGTGAAGTGAGGATATGGTAAGGCTTCATAGATATCCAGCAAATATGATTCAGATGCGGATAGTAGCACGCGGATATGGATTCGGATGTGGTATAGGTGATATGCAACAAATGCGGATTATTTGATATTTTAAGAGGATAATCCGGTGGAGGGTTTGGCGGATAATCCGACTTTCTTAGACAATGCAACCACTCTTGGCTCATTTCAGATCATGCAGCCCATCTATTAGTTAACCTATTAACCTATCTCTTTGTGGTGTCCTATTTTGGTTCAATGCTCGTTTTGGACAATGGATATGTTAATCAGTCATAACGTATTGTGTTGACGACCGTCTTATGTTGATTTGTCATGTGATATTTTTATTCAGTGCTTGGGATATTGTTATTGTATTGTTGCCCATTGAATTGGAACTTAATGTTGTATTGATCGAATATACACATTACATCCGATGATTTTAATACGTTTTCGAGCTGAGTCTGCACCGGCTCCACACTATTTCCAACATCCGAAGTAATCTGCTCCATATCCGCATCCGCACACTATCTGAACCTCTGAATCCATTTTAAAATATGGTTTAGGATATGGTATGACCACTATCTGTCCGAATCTGATCCGTTTTCACCCCTACCATAGATCGTCGGTTAGGCTCCCCTTCTCCCCTCCCTTCCCACGTGTGCCACCGCCTCTCGTGCACACCATTGTTTCCCGTGTTGCTCGGCGCCGCTCCCCGCGTTGCCGGTCATCATCACTGGTGGCCACGCTGCCACACGCTGTCCTCGGCCGGGTCGGCATCGAGCCATGCCCATGCCCTAGCCACGCCACCTTGCTGCTGTCCAAGCACCCTTGCACCGATCTAGACCATTGGTTCCCCTGGACCAACCATGGATTTCTCTGGTGGTCCTGGTCCACGATAGACCGGCCACCTTGTGTCACCTACGGGTGGGGCTCACTTGTTGGCGCCAATCCCCTTCCCTCGATGATGTCCGCCCTCGGGCTTTAATACGCAATAAATTGTTAAGTCTTTTTCTATTTGTAGTAAAAACACAAGGAACTTTTAAAATTCATGGAAAATTCACGCGACCTCTGTTTATGTCCATTCAAATTACAGTAAATTCATAATAATATCTAGAATCCATTAAAATGGTTTGTTCCATGTTTCTATAGACTTATAGAATGTTTGCTTTGTGTGATTTGTTTGTCGCGTAGATTCCAATGGTTCCAGCAGCACCGGAGCAAGGCAAGTCATGCATCCTCATTGAGGATATTGTACCTATTTGCAAATGTCTCGCTTTCAATTAAATATTGCATTTATTTTACATTATCATGCAGGATGGTTTCCTATGTACTCAGTCATATCTTGATCACCTCTTACCAATGATAACTTGGGAATTAAGATGATTAGATGTTAGTTTAGGAAATACTTAGCTATGCTTAGAGCAACTAGCTCACTATGGGAATCTCACTAATCCCTTACACCTAATTAATGATGATGACATGACACATGTACAACCATAGTATCAGCTCAACTAAAATGTGCTTAATGGTGAGCTATGGGTGCATGGTTTTGATAGACGTGTCCATGGCAATTAAGGATTGTTCGTGAAAAATCTTGAAAGAATTACGGTGTGTACCACAAGCCAGCATGGGCAACGGCTAGGCTTATAGTACAACTTTCTTCTCTCTGACACACCCAGGCGAGGGTGAGCGTGATGGAGCTCGGATGGACCGGGTGGCGGTCTATGCAGCTTGCGAATTCACCACGGCACAAGAAAAGGGTTGCGTACCTTGGTTTTAAGAATAGGGACGAAACCTGTAGTGTGGTGCGCTTGGTTAGGGGGAGTTATGCAAAGGGTCCTACCACAATTCCTTTCCAGTATATCATGATGGCATGCCAGCGCACGAAAATGTGTCATGGGGCTGTGTCTTGTGGGTACAGTTGTACACCTCTAGCTAGAGTAAAATTATTCGAATAGCCATACCTGCGGTTATGGGCAATCAAGCAGATTCACCGTGATTAGTTTCACATTAATAATTTGACTTAATGGAGCTGGCATAGTTCAGGTGGATGGTTGGACCTGCCACAACGTGGTGTAGCATTGGGCAATGATTGATAATATAGTTTAATGTAATTTAACAATTTTTACTGCTTTCAACTACTACTTTATAACTGCCTTGTTGCAAAAGAACCCTTAGCCTCCTTGGAAATCCTTGCATCATACCTCCTCTAAGTATGACTTGCTGAGTATAGTGGATAGTACTCTCTATCTTTCCTAACTTAGAGCTAGAGTACAACTCGAAGGAGTAGACTTCATCACTACCATCAAGGATGCCTGTGGAGTGGAGTCGTCATGCTGCGAGCATCAAGTTGTCTTAGTTTAGCTTGCTTTTACTTTTCGTTGCATTTGTAAGACTTTTTGTATGTTTTGTAAGACGTAGACCTATATGTCAACTTTGTCGTTTGTGTATCCTAGTTGGTCCTGGACAGGGGTTTAATGCACATTCTGCTTGGAATTCTTGTTCGTGAATTTCTTGACGTGACAATACTCTCTTTAAAAACTAGTGGTGGTGGTGATGAGTTTGCCACCACCACCATTGATGTATGGAGCCATCAGGCTATGAAACCAGTACGTACATAAGGTTATGCTCACTATATATGTGTTGGTTTGCTTCTTTTTTATTGATTCAAGGAAAAACTTATAGAAATTTTAGTCTTATTTGTAGTTCACTGCACAATTTATTATTAATATGTGTTTCATTGTCACGTGAAAATGCATTTAACGGTTTATGTCTCACTACAATCCCAAGCATGTCCCTTTTATTTTTGTTTCTTAAAGATGAAGCATTTTGTTTCAACCAAATAGAAGCAAACATTTTTTTCAGAAAATGGACTCAATTTTTAATTTCTATAATCCGTTGCAATGCATGGGTATTTGGCTAGTATGATAAAGGAATGATGGCTTGTTTCTTCATCTACTATAAAATATATAAGACATTCAGAAAAAACAAAACTTAAAAACTTGACCAATCAATGAACTAAAAGTATTAAAAGTATATGAGTATGTGATTAGTGTTATATCGATTTTTTATTTGATGTTTATATCATTATATGATAAGGAAATATTGTTAGATTCTGATTTTTATTTGCCTATTTGTTGTTTGACAGGGAAGTCCATTTTGTGGATGAGGCTTTTTTAGTAATTGTTATGTTGGCCTCCTTTCTCCACATATGTTTCCCACGCTTCGTTGATTGCTTCTTGGATCAGGGTCGAGTCATACGTCTTAGTGATTTTGGAGTTTATGTAATGACATGTACTCCATTTTGGCGTAATGACCAGAAGGATCCAATGGGCACTACGACATTAATATAGTGAAAGTAAAATTCTAAAGCACTACATGTCATGCAATTACATATATTTATGGTACACACTTACTATGGATTATAGGTGCACAGAAAGTACTCCTTGTGTTGGTGGGCCAACAAGGTCTCAAATATGTAATCGACCATGACCTTCATGTTGTGTTGAAGATTGGCGACTATGACCAATTGTGGATCCAGAAAGGCCACTTCCGGTGCATATGTCTGGCACCACTTCCAACTATACCTACACACAAGACAAACGCTCTTATAAGTGTGTTATAAAGATTGTTGTTACCAAAATTGAGAAACGCAAGAATACTTACAAGGAGTAGCACTTGAGTATACTTGTGTCCACTGCTTGTAGTCTGTAGAGGTCGAACAAATCCTTGAAGTCTATGGCAATGTAGTTTTCAAGCCCAGAAAATGGTTCTCCATTGTGATAGCCTATGATGTCATTCTCCTTGTTCGTCCTCTTGCTTGTCCTCTCCATGTAGTAGAGGTAGAGCTCCCTGCAAGCTTTGCCCATCGTTCGTAGGGCGTCGTCTCCAACCAAAGGCATGCCTAGTTGGAACAACGCCGGAGGAACATTCTTGGTCATGTCTAGCTTCTTCGGAGCTAGACACGAGGGCTGCGCCTTGCCTTGGGCTCTTCCTCTCACCCTTGCCGTAGGTTTTTTGTTAGTTATTTGCAGAGGAGAGGAACGCGTCTTCCTTGATTTCTTGAATTGTGGGGGATTAATGGCCGTGCTGTCGGCCTCCATGTCACCTTGTCGAATAGCGGGAGCTGGAGGGGCTAGAGGGGCTGAAGGAGCATATGCCGGTTGGGGCGGCGGCCGAGTGCTCGGTGGAGTGGTTGACCTCGGAGTCTTGATTTCAATGAGGTCCTTCTACCATTGGATAAAGGTTCCACATGCAGCTCCTAGGGTTAGGATCTCATCGTTTGGTGGATGCTGCAGTGGCAAATGGACCCATTCGTTCTTCATTGTGTCTACTTGCACTTTCGCCTGGTCAGCCCTCAGTTGCGCCCCATGCACTCTTGTATCTGGGCTCGGCTTAAAGGCAAGTCCCTCAGCCACCGGAACCATGAAGGTCGGCATCTCCTTAATTGTTAGCACACAGTTAGTCGGTTCCTACGATAGATTCATCCATAATTTTATAATACTATATTATAAGGATTTGTTAAGACTGTCACGCATTGTGGTCGAGAGTTTTAACGTTATTTGATCGAGGGCGGATAGGACTAGTTGTGGATGTTCTGTCACCTCAGTTGACGCGCAATTGCTCCGCTTTTGTGTCGGACTATCTCGGAGCGGAACAACGGCGTGCCCTGCGGCCTGCTGCTGTGCTCGCATCTCTTCCTTGATCTTGGTAGTCACCTCTTGCAGCTTCTCCTCTAATTCAGAGCTTAGCTCGATTCTGACCCACTCCCGGATCTTCTCGACCAGACTTGTATCTTTTGAGACTTAGAGAGGGCTCGCTTCTTGTACTAGCCCGCGTATTCTGAAAATCCATATTTCCAAGGGACCAAAGGGCCAATGCCCCTAATATGTCCATAGTGTTCGCTGTTGCCCATCGCTTGAGTGAGGATGTGTTAACAACCAAATTTGGTAAATCATGCATTGGATTTGGAGTTAAGGCCAAAACCGATTTGGAGGAAATCGTGATTCCTGGAAACAGAGTATGCATTAGTTGCAAGCTGAATCGGCTAAGGTGTTCATCGGGTGATACCGAGTCAGACAAGGTAAGTCGATGTAACCAATTCCGGTAAGATGACATTGGAACCATCGTCGGATCAGGTTGATGTGCTTCATGAGGATTGTCATATATGGATAGAGTCCGACAAAGGCAATTGTATCTATTAATTAGGTTATTTTAAGTGTTTTTCTTATAGATTGTGTCGGTAAGAGTCTGCCTAAGGGACTTGTTTGTATTTTGCGTTGTAATAGAGATAAGAGTTGTGTCCGACAAGGATATATTATGTATTTGGGTATAAATATTGTCCAAGACCGTGTAATCAAACAACAATCAGTTCAATAACACCTTCGGCGCATCGCCACCTTTTCTACTTTAGTTTGTTTCGACGAGTTCTTGCTTTCGAGTTGGGCTGCATCGGGTTCGATCTCCGACAAGAGGTGAAATTTGTTATGGCGGCTTGCGTTCCTGGGATTAGTGCTTACATCTTTATGACACTCTAATCTTGTTTACGTAAATTGCTGAGTTATCATATATGCTATATAATCTAAGTCAATATCGCTATCTAACCCCAATCGGCTAGCATCTGTTACTAGACAACAGCTGATAGGGTTAGATATCAACGTTGACCTAGGTTATATAGCGTATCCACCATCTCGAAAGGCTTTCATCGATTTGTTTAGACCTTATGCTTTTTTTATACTTAGTGTTGCATCGGTTAAGTCCGACCTATTAAGTAGTATATAGAATCATAATTTTTATCTTGTTCTATGATTGCTTCTAGAGATAGCATCGGGGTTTCAGCTGATCTTACCTGGTTTAGCTATCTTCTTTCCTACATGTTTACTTGATATGCTAAATCTGTCCTTTTTGTCAAGATCTCATTGTGATAAAATATATTAAGCTTGTTATTAATCTGTTAGGTCACCTTAACACTTGATTGATTCTTGTTTAATATATTTTATCTATATTGATATCCTAGTATAAAGTGGTATCGGAGTATTAGGCGATACATGTTAGATTTATTACATCGGCTATGCTATAAATACATATAATCTCTGTCTTAAAGTACTTTTAAACATAAGTGATTTATACTGTCTTGGTACACTATCCGATCTATCCCAATCACTTGGTTTAAACATATATCAAGATAAAGATTATATATTATTGATATCTTTAGCCGATCGAGTAGATCCAATCTTCTCGTTGCTTTGTTCTCTATTGCCGATCCCATGCATATCGCATCGGCTCAATTAAACGATACGTCATCGACCATTAGTCTATCAGCTATCGTTTATAGATTTGACTTTGTTTGCTTTCTTTGTTTTCTTGTTGGTTGTAGGATCAAACCAACTGGCATGCCTCCAAAAGCAAGATTTAGGTCTTGCACTAGAGTTAAGCAGACCTCTCAGGCTAGTGTGTGTTTTTCGCATCGACACGCTTTTGGCACACCCGGTGGGACATGATTAGAAGTCAGACATCATGGTGGACCTCAAGTCGACCGATGTTGACCCAGAGAACATCATTCCTATAACAATGGACAAATTAACATTATAACAGAAGGCGGAGTTTGAAGAGATGTTGAATAACCTGTAGAGCCAATTTTTGCATTCATTTGTTCAGACTCGCTCAGGCACAGTGATTCAGAGGTACAAAATAGCCTTGCCAAGCAATGATGAGCCCGAAACAAGTCCTGGCAAGGATTGTAAACCTCAGGATGTTAAGCAAGAGGAAGGCCCTACAGAATTCAACAATCTACAGGATCGGATTGATTATGCTGTGCATCTTGCTTTATTCAACTAGTCAGAAGTTCTTGTTAACACCTTAAACAATATGATGAATTCTGTGGTTGATGGTAGGATGGCTGAGCATCAAACCAAGGGGTCGGTGTTTCTTCCTGAGGGCAATTTTCCACAATATAGGACTCTGGTTACCGATAAACAGCAACCTGTTTCAGGTGTGGTCCCAAAACGGCTGATGGCATCGGCATTGGTTCCTGGAGAGCAGATTGCATCATCATCGGCACAGAAGCAACCAGGGTTCAATCCTCTCCTTTTGGTCAAACAGCAACCTCAACACATAGGACAAAACATCCCTCAGGTTACTCAAGAACAAGTTTCGGCTATGTTCAGAACAAACCAACCGGTGTTGAGCTGATTCCATAGATACCGATGAAGCAGCAGACACCAATTCCACAGCAGCATCAGCCTATTGGTACTCAATTTGTTCTTGATCAGCAAGCCGATATGGTGCATCAGTCTCCTCAACATCACATGGGAGGCAATAATAATTTCCACTATCAGCCTCATTCACCTCAAGTGCAGTATCTGCCAGGGGCATCACCTCAACCCCAGTATTTGCCTCAATTTAATCAGTTTGATCCGATACAGCAGCAATTGCAAGAAGCACTTCAACAAAAGCCTTGGGCTGATATGATAGCCGATGTGATGAGGGAACAGTTTGGTCTTAAGCCTAAGGATACTGGTAATTTGTATTGGCATCCATACCTGGAATACTTTGAGAGGGTATCATTACCAAACCGATACAAGGTCCCAGATTTTTCAAAATTCTCAGGGCAAGATAATGTGTCAACCTATGAACATGTCAGTCGATTTTTTACTTAGTGTGGTGAGGCATCGACTACCGATGCTCTAAGGGTTAGATTATTCCCTTTGTCTTTATCTGGATCGGCTTTTACATGGTTTTCATCTTTTTCATATAATTATGTTCAAAGCTGGGCCGATCTGGAAAAGAAGTTTCATAAGTATTTCTACAGTGAAATCCATGAGATGAAATTATATGATTTGACAGCAATCAAACAGAAACATGATGAATCTGTTCAATATTATATTCAAAGGTTTAGAGACATGAGAAACAAGTGTTACAGCTTGGCTTTGACAAATTCTCAGTTAGTCGATCTTGCTTTCCAAGGTTTGTTGACACTGATTAAGGAGAGATTTTCGGCTCAGGACTTTGAGAGCTTGGCTCATTTGGCTCAGAAGGTGACAACACATGAGCAGAGGTTTCAAGAAGCTAAGAAGGCATTTAAAAAGGTCAACTACATTAACACATATGCTTCTGAATCTGAAGAAGATGATGACTCCGAAGTGGCAGCGGCTGAGTGGGCAAGGAACAAGAAAATTGTTACATGTGAGTGGGTCAGAAATTCTGCAAAGGAAGAAAAATATGACTTTGAGATTAACAAGGCTGACAAGATCTTTGATTTACTACTTCGGGAGAAACATATTCAACTTCCTGCTAGTCATGTAATTCCATCGGTTGATGAGTTGGGAAAGAGGAAATATTGTAAGTGGCATAATACTGGATCTCATAGCACTAATGATTGTAAGGTTTTCAAGCAACAGATCCAATCGGCTATTGAGCAAGGAAAGATAAAATAAAATTTGATGACTCAAAAAGGCCGATGAAGGTTGATGGTAACCCTTTTCCTGTTAACATGGTTCATACGAGTGGGAGGATAGCCAATAAAAAAAATTATCGGTCCACGCAGCGTAACTCTATCAGAATCATCGATAAATACCAGAGGAAGTATGATAGGTAGGAAGAGAGATACTAGGAAGATGATGGTTTTGATCCCCATTGGAGTTGTGAATTCTTCAGGTTTTGCTGGAATGAAGGGATGAGACTGCCATCAATAGAAGATTGTCTAGGATGCAGTAACTATGATAAGGGCTATGCTTGAGATTCAAGCCAATCTTGTCCTAGGGAAAATCGGCTAAGACAGAGGAAATTGCTTGTTCATCAGAGATTGGGTCCAATTCATCAGGATTTTTCACAGGAGGATTATTTATGAGGATGAAGATGAGACCAGAAACCCACAATGGTGTCCTTCTGGTATTTTCACTAAGAACCAGAAGAGGAGGGCTGAAAGGATGAGGAACAGGGAGCATTTCCAAGAGGTTCAAAAAGAGATCAATCATCGGCTGAGGAGGAAAAAGCAGGAGTGGCGTGTCAAGAGTAAGGTGATTTCAGCCGATGAAGTTAAAGCCGATAAGGCAAAAAGACTAGCTAAGGGGAAGGCTGTTGCTTCTGTATCGGTTAATATGATTTTTGTACTACCAGCAGAGTATGAGGCTAACCAAACCGATGCAGATGTCATGGAAGAATCCTTAGCCAAGTTGGTTTTATCGTCAGAACAAGCTATTTTTGAGAAGCCGAAAGGAACAGGGTATCGGCATCTCAAGCCATTGTATGTCAAGGGATTTGTCAATGGCAACCCGATATCTAAAATGTTGGTTGATGGTGGAGCTACTGTGAATTTGATGTCGTAAGCTACATTCAGGAAGTTGGGCAAGAATTCAGATGATCTCATCAAGACCAACATGGTTCCTAAAGATTTTGGTGGCAATCCTTCAGAGACTAAAGGAGTGCTAAACGTGGAGTTGATAATCGACAGCAAAACTGTTCCTACCACGTTTTTTGTCATCGATGGGAAGGGTTCATATAGTCTGTTACTTGGAAGGGATTGGATTCATGCAAATTGTTGTATTCCTTCGACCATGTGTTAGAGTTTGATCCAATGGCAAGGTGACAAGATAGAAATCATGCCAGCCGACAGGTCAGTCAATGTTGCTAATGTCGATTTAACTATTTGGGAGATGGATTGAATTGATTGCTTGTCTGAAAAAGTTTGGGAAGGAGATTATCTAAAAATATCCAATTGTGATATACAGCCAGTTGGAAATGAAGAGCCCTAATTATTACTTTGAGGGCGTCGTGGAGGGCTCAAATTTCTACACCAATGATACTGTAGATGATCTCGATGGCAAATTGGGACAAGGTTTTATGTCGGCCAATGATTTGGAAGAAGTTGATATAGGTCCAAGGGATAAGCCTAGGCTGACTTTTATCATTAAAATTTTATCTTCTGATTTTAGAACCAAGTTGATAGAGTTTTTGAAAGAATACAGAGATTGCTTTGCTTGGGAATATTTTGAGATGCTAGGACTTAGCCGATCGATTGTAGAACATCGACTTCCTATCAAACCAGCATATCGGCCATAAAAACAACCACCTAGAAGATGTAATGTCGATATGTATGATGCTATTAAAGTTGAGATTACTCGATTATATGATGTTGGTTTTATTCGGCCATGCCGATATGCTGAGTGGGTTTCTAATATAGTTTCAGTTATCAAGAAGAACGGTAAACTTAGGGTTTGCATTGATTTTCGAGATTTAAATAAGCCTACCCCTAAGGATGAGTACCCAATGCCGATTGCCAATCAATTGGTTGATGTTGCTTCAGGGCATAAGATTATAAGTTTTATCGATGACAATGATGGATACAATCATATTTTTATGGCATAAGAAGACATTCATAAGACTGTTTTTAGATGTCCTGGTGCAATCTGCTTGTATGAGTGGGTTGTGATGACTTTTGGCTTCAAGAACGCTGGAGCTACATATCAAAGGGCCATGAATTACATATTTCATGATCTAATCGGTTTGCTGGTTGAGATCTATATTGATGATGTGGTAGTGAAGTCAAAGGAGATTGATGATCATATAGCCGATTTGAGGAAAGTTTTTGAAAGAACAAGGAAATATGGCTTGAAGATGAATCCCACAATGTATGCTTTTGGTGTATCGGCTGGATAATTTTTGGTTTTTCTTGTTCATGAGAGGGGGATTGAGGTAACATAGAGGAGTATTAATGCAATCAAGAATATTCAACTTCCAAAAGACAAGAAGCAGTTGCAATCGTTGGTCGGCAAGGTGAATTTTATCAGGAGATTTATTTCTAACTTATCTGGGAAGATGGAGCCCTTCACACCTTTACTCAGATTGAGAGCCGATCAAGAGTTTACTTGGGGGGCAGAGCAACAAAAGGCCTTGGTTAATATTAAAGAATATTTGAGTTCCCCTCTAGTTCTGATTCCTCCACAAAAAGGAGTACCTTTTTAAGTTGTACTTGTTAGCCGATGAGAAGTCAATCGGCTCGGTCTTGATCCAGGAATTTGAGAGCAAGGAGAGAGCAATCTTTTATTTAAGCAGAAGGCTTCTAGATGCAGAGATAAGGTATTCTCCGGTGGTGAAATTGTTCTTGTGTTTATATTTCTCTTGCACAAAGTTAAGGCATTATTTGTTATCCAATGAATGTACCATAATTTGTAAGGTCGATATCGTTAAGTACATGCTATTGGTTCCGGTGTTGAAAGGGAGAGTTGGAAAGTGGATCTATGCCTTAACAAAATTTGATCTCAGATATAAATCGCCCAAAGCAGTTAAGGGGCAAGCCATAGCCGATTTTATTGTCGAACATCGTGATGATTCGATCAACTCGGTTGACATAGTGCCTTGGACATTGACTTTTGATGGATCAGTTTGTACTCATGGTTGTGGTATCGGCTTGGTCATAATATCGCCTAGGGGCAAGTTTTGAATTGTTTATACTATTAAGCCTTATGTCACCAATAAGAAAGCTGAGTATGAGGCAGTTCTCACGGGATTACAACACTTAAAGGAAGTTGAAGCTGATGCTGTTAAAATCATGGGTGATTCTTTGTTGGTCATCAACCAGTTAGCTGGGAAATATGAGTGCAAGAATAATACATTGATGATTTACAATGAGAAGTGCCGAGAATTGATGGATGGTTTTTGATTGGTGACTTTGAGACATATTTCTCGAGAGCAGAATGTTGAAGCTAATGATTTGGCTCAGGTGGCATTGGGATACAAGCCGATGGTAAAGATGTTGAGGTAGAAATCGCTACAATCGCAGCCGATCATTGGAGATATGATGTATTTAATTATTTGAAGAATCCCTCTATGTCGGCTTCAAGAAAATTGCGATACAAAGCTTTGAGATACGTCATGTTGGATGATGAGCTATATTATCAGACGATTGATGGGGTATTGCTAAAGTGTTTGAGTGTCAATCAAGCAAAGATTGTGATGGGAGAAGTACATGAAGGTATATGTGGTACTCATCAATCGGCCCACAAGATGAAGTGGTTGCTTCGACGAGCTGGGTATTTTTGGCCAACAATGTTAGAAGATTGTTTCAGATATTATAAAGGTTGTCAAGATTGCCAGAAGTTTGGAGCAATTCAAAGATCACCAGCATCGGCTATTGTTAATGACCAAATTTGGTAAGCAAATTATCAGGTTTGGCGCTAAGGTCGAAGCCGATTTGAAGAGAATCAAGTTATTTCGGAAACAAGATACGTGCCAAGTGTAGACCAAATCGGCTGGGGAGTTCATCGGTTGGTAATCGAAACGGTTAAGGTGATCGTCGGCTGATACTGAATTGGACAGGGATAGCCGATGCAGCCGATTCCAATAATGATAGCTGGCATGGCCGATCCCAGGGAAAAGATGTTGGAATTCTCTTTGGATTCGGTTAAAGTGCTTCATGAGGATTGCTATACATGGATAGAGTCCATGAAAGGCAATTGTATCTGTTAATTAGGATATCTTAAATAGTTCCCTTATAGATAAGATTGGTAAGAGTTTGTTTTAGGCATATATATGTAATTCAAAATTGTAATAGAGATAGGAGTCATGTCTGTCAAGGACTTATCTTGTATCTAGGTATAAATACGACCCATGACTATGTAAATTAACAATAGTCAAGTTCAATACAATCTCGGTGCATCGCCACCCTTTTCTATTAATAGTTTCGACGAGTTCTTGCTTCTAGTTTGGCTGCATCAAATCCAATCTCCGACGAAAAGGTAAAAGCTTGTTATGGTGGCTTGCGTTCTCGGGATTTTTGCTTCCATCAGTATGATATTCTAATCCTGTTTGTATTAGATCGATAGTGCGATCTAACCCTAATTGGCTAGTCTATTATTGGATAATAGCCGATAGGGTTAGATATCATCGTCGATTTAGATTATATGGTATATCCACCATCTCGAAAGGTTTTATAGGTTTGTTTAGGTCTTATGCTTCTTCTTATGCTTAATGTTGTATCGGTTAAGTCCGACCTATTAAGTAGTATCTAGAATCAGAATCTCTATATTATCTCATGATTACTATTAGAGATAGTATCGGGTTTCAGCCGATCTTACCTGTTTTAGTCATCTTGTTTATTTTATGTTTACTTGATATGCTAAAGCTGCCCTTTATATTAATATCTCACTGCAAGTAAATATATTAAGCTTGTGATCGATCTGTTAGGTTATCTTAACACCAGATCGGTTCATGTTTAATATATTTAGTCTGCAATGATATCTTAGTATAAAGTGGTATCAGAGTACTAGCCGATACACATTAGATCTATGACATCGGCTATGCTATAAATATATATAATCTGCATATTAAGGTGTTTTTGGACTTAGGTGATTTATACTATCTCGGTACGCTACCGATCTATCCCCATCACTTAGTTTAAATGTATCTTGATATTTAGATTATGTGTAATGAATATCTACAGCCGATCGATTAGGTTTAATTTCCCTGGGCGATTCAGTGCATACCGCATCGGCTTAACACTGAACGATACGTCATCGGCCACCAGCCGATCGGCTATCATTTACAGACTAATACTTGCTTTCTTTCTTTGTTTCTTGTTGGTTGCAGGATCAAACCAACTGGCACGCCTACGAACATAAGAAGCAGCATTTTGGACCTGCACTAGAGTAAAGCAAACCTCTCAGGCCAGTGGCGCGGTTTTCCAAGTCAACGTACTTTCGGCATGATTTGGGATCAACACGCTTTTTGGCACGCCTGGTGGGACCGTGTTTTGACAACAGATTTTTTACATGGCTCATGGAACCCACAATTGCAACAAGATGTCTGATAAAGAAGTCAAGGCCGAGGAAGAACAATCTCTCAAGCCGATGGATGAAGACAGGGAACAATCTATTGAATCGATGGACGATAAGACACTTCAAGAGATAGTTGATAAAACCGTTCATCGTGCTATGATCAATCAATTTAGAGTTTTGACAAGTACATTACGTGGTTTGATCGAGAAGATAGTTCCCAAGGTAATTGTTGAGCGATATCAACATCATCGACAATAGTAATATTGGCTCGGGGGGCAAATTGATCAATATCAGCACGAATGGCCACAACAACAGTAACAGCCACCAGAAATTCAAAGGTATCAATCTGAAGAAGATTGGGCCGATATAATTGTGAAAGTAATGGAGGAGCAGTTTGGAATTAAGCCAAAAAAATTGAACTTCTGTGTATCGGCTGCCATATCCTGAGTGGTTTGATAGGGTTCCATTTCCAAGCCGATACAAGGTTCCTGATTTCTCCATGTTTTCAGGGCAGGATGGTGTATCTATGGTGGAACATATCAGCCGATTCTTAGCTCAATGTGGAGAGGCATCAGCTGAAGAAGCTCTGAAAGTTAAACTTTTTCCATTGTCATTGACTGGATCGGCCTTCACATGATTTTCATCACTGCCACCAAACTCTATCAGAGGTTGGGCCGATCTTGAGAAGCAATTTCACCTATACTTCTTTGCTGGGATTGATGAGTTGAAGCTTGCAGATTTATTATCAGTTAAGCAGCAAGAAGGGGAATAGGCTAAGGAATATATTCAAAGGTTTCATAATGTCCGCAGCCGATGTTATAATTTGAATTTAAGTGATGAGAAGCTGGCAGAGCTCGCATTCCAAGGGTTATTAATGCCAATCGTAGTTAAATCTTTCTTGCATGAGTTTGACAGTTTGGCTCATCTAATACAGAAGGTATCGGCTTATGAGAGCCGATGTCAAGAAGAAGAGAAGAATCAGTTTTGGGGCGATCAAGGCAAAGATAATTTTGAAGCATGACTTTTCATACTCCAAAACTGGGGGGCATGTGTTAACGCCAGAATTTGGTAAGCGCCGGTGTCCCCATTGGCTAAGTGTTCATATTAGCTCAAAGTTAGAATCGGCTTAGAGTTCTACATCAGCCGATGGGGGTTTTCTGTTATCAACATCTTCAGCAGTCAGATCCTTGTTAGATTCGGTTTGGGAAAGGTCTTATCCAAAAGAAACTGAGTCCATGAAGGATGCGGCTTGTATCTATTGATTAGGAGGAGTTTGTTAACTTTCTATTTTATCTTTAGGAAAGTGTGTTAGTGTCTAATAAGGACTCGATTTGTTTCATTTTATCTTTAGGAAAGTTTGGATTTGCAATCTGGTAGGATCTCTGTTAGCCTACGGGTATAAATATGTAAGCCCAAGGTTCATGTAAGATCAATCTCTCGATCAATACAATTTGGCGCATCGCCACCTTTTGTCTTTTTGACTTTATTTATCATCCAACAGAACTTGGCACCCGACGCGGGACTGCATCGGCTTCGATCTCCGGCGAAGGGGTAAGTCCAAGGTCCCGCCGGCCTTGGTACATCCTCTCTATCTTTAGTTCCATTACTTTTTGTAGATACATCGGCTTAATTAGGATTTTCTCGGTTAGGTCCGATATTCTGACCAAGTTGATATTTCTATAAACATAATGTCTCTTTAGATAGATTTGTTATATCCATCACATTAGACAGATTTATCGGCTCATTAAATATTAGATTATCATATACAATATCGTGTTGTATCAGTTAGATCCGACCTACTAGATTGTTGTTGATAATCTAAGTTTCGGTAAGCTGAGAGGTTCATGCTAATATTTCATCGGAGGGTTAGTCGGTCTTATCCGATGTGTCAAATTTCCCTTTGATGGTTTTACTATCTTGGTTAAATTTAACACATTACCACTTTGATCGGTGTCATATCGCCTTGTCTAAATCTATCAGGCAATCATCAACCTTATGCTGCTTCGGTTAGGTCCAACCTATGAGGTTGTGGTTGCAAGTTAGATTTATTCCAGTCAGTAGACATCAATCATTGTTTCATCGGGGTTTTAGCCGATGAGTTATCTGGACGTTGCACCGGCTTACAAGGATTATATATAAGTTGGATTTAGCCAATTGCAGCAAAGGTTTCATTGACTACTTAATCATTCGAATGTAATGACATCGGACCTCCAGCCAATGTGTAATTTGATATTCAGATCGATGTCTATTTCATCATGTGATTGATTTATGCTATATTACATTGCTATATTATCGTGTTATCGTCAATCGATCGCTTTATATAGGCGTTTGACCAACACATTGCCGATGGATTAAAACCCTACCTACATCGACTGACATCGGCATCGGCTGGAATCACGCTATCGGCTTATCAGCCGATCGGTTGTCAACAGATCGGATGTCTCTATTATCGGCCTATCAGTCGATATGCTTTATGTTCTGCTATTTTGCATATCCTGTCAGTGGTAGGATCAAACTAACTGGCACGCCGGCGCTTCAATGATTTTAGGACCTGTACTGGAGCTAAGCAGATCTCCCAGGCTAGCGTGTGCTCTGACGTCAACACATCTTTTGGCACGACAGCGACGGTACGGATTTGGCGTCAACAGCTATGAATCCTATAATCAAGCCATGGCCGTTCAGAGGTTGGAGAATTGATATGATCGGCCAAATCAATCCACCTTCAAGCAAAGGACATAAGTTTATATTGGTGGCAACCGATTATTTCACAAAGTGGGTGGAGGCAATAGCATTGAAGAAGGTTGATTCTGGGGATGCAATTTAGTTTGTTAAAGAGCATATTATATACCGATTTGGTATTCCTCAGACTATCACAACCGATCAGGGATGTATCTTCGTATCAGATGAGTTTGTCCAATTTGTAGAAAGCATGAGGATTAAGGTGTTGAATTCTTCACCATATTATGCACAAGCCAATGGGCAGATAGAAGCATCTAACAAGAGTTTGGTTAAGTTGATTAAGAGAAAGATTGTTGAATTTCCAAAGCAATCACAAAGTCGATTGGCTGAAGCATTGTGGTCTTATCGGATGGCTTGTCATGGATCGATCCAAGTTCCTCCTTACAAGCTAGTTTATGGGCATGAAGCTGTGTTACCATGGGAAAGTGTCATCGGCTCAAGGAGGATTAAATTACAAGATGAATTGACAGCCGATGATTATCATAATCTCATGGTAGATGAATCGGAAGAGTTGGTTCAATCTAGGATGCGTGCTTTGGACAAAGTAACAAGAGATAAGAAGAGATTGCTCGTCATTATAATAAGCAAGTTGTGTCAAAATCTTTTTCAGAGGGCGAGTTGGTTTGGAAATTGATTTTGCCGATTGGAACTTGTGGTAATACATTTAGCAAGTTGTCACCGAATTGGGAAGGGCCTTTTCGGATCTACAAATCTGTTTCTAAGGGAGCTTATATGTTGCAAGGGCTTGATGGAGAAGTTTTTGGAAGAGCTCTCAATGGGAAACATTTGAAGAAATATTATATCCAAGTATTTGGATCAATTCATGATTCGGTTGTGGTATGTCGATACATGGTAGCCACAGTGTTAACATCGCCTTTAGATGGCCGATATAAGTTATATCACCCTTAGTCTTTTTGACTTATCATAATCGGTTGTGTCATGCCGATGTGTGATGCCCGATATTTGTGATATCGCCCTTAGTCAAGCTATAATTTTATCAATGTTTGTTTGGCATTGTAAAATTAGGGGGGCATACATGCATACAGGAATATATGGACTTTAAAAAAAATTTTACAGAAGTTCACAAAAGTTTCAAGCCCCTATTACAAAATCGGTTCATCCAGATACAAGCCTATTGATAGCCGATATGGCCCTTTGCCTAATTTGTTCTACTTCATCAACGGCTTGGGCATTAGTTGCATCGGTTCCTAGGATCATCTTTAGAGACTTGGTTAGATCCGACAGATGTTTGACAGATGTCTTTAACTTGGATCTTTGCTCTTCGATGGTCCTCGGGAAATCGACAAGCTTTTGTTCTTTCGATGCTAATTCGGCATTACACTTCTCTAGTTCGGCTAGCAGCTCTGCCTTGCGATTTTTCAGTCGATCAATGTTGGCCTGAGTGGAGTTTGGCCCAGCAATCATCTCATCAAGCTTCGCTTTGTCTGCGTTGATTGATAGCCGATTAGCTTGAATAGTGGCTTCAAGATCTTTTCTTTCTTGCCGATCGGCAATTCTTTGCCTTGCCTTCTCCAGTTTGAATCGATATTGTTCAAGAAATACCGCTGGAGAGATGATATCGGTCAGGTCTTCTGGGATTTGGTCTTGGATTTCAAGGAACCTTGCTTTGATTGGCCCACAATCAACAACCAAGGCATCCAAAGAGCTCTCTAGCCAATGTGCAATATCTAACAGCCTAGCTTTCAGATCATCTGCAAGGGGAGCTAGGGCTTTGCTTATAGTTTCTTCTTCTTCATCCATGAACTGCCTTATGTCAAAAGATAACATATTGGCTAGTACCTGAAAAAGAGAATGTTGAGATCATTAAGTGTTGGAAAACTCAGAACAACTGATATGGAATTTTAGAAGTACTTACAGAGATGACAGGAGTTGGTTCTTCTTCTTCGACATGGTGGTTGCCCCCAGCCGATGGAGTGTGTTCGCTGGATTCACGACAGGCAAGTGTTGAAGAGCGAGGAGGCTTAATAAAAAAGAGAAGAGAAGAGAAAGACAGGTTTGGTTAAGCATTGGTTGGGTGAAAATTAAGAAGAACTTTGAGTTCAGAGTTACCGATGGAGGTGGTGCTGGTTTCTTCTTGGTAGCCAGTTTCTTTTTCTGCAAGTAAAAGAGTTTAGTCAGAATTGGAATATAAATATTTAAAGGAAGTAAACTCCAGAAAACTACATACCAGAGGAAGACGAGTTTGGCGTGTTGGAGTCTTTTGAGGGGTTGGTACATCGGCTGGCGATGTTTGCATGGTTTTTCTTGTAGGGCTTACATCGGCAGCAGCGTCATCAATGGCTTCTTCCATTTCTTCCTGATCTAAAAATTCTTCTACATTTGGATCTAGAGTTGGTAGATCATCGGCTGCAGTAGTCTTTTGTCTCTTTGAGGTCTTTTTCTTTGCAGCCGATGGTTCAGCAGCCGATTGTGTGACTCTTTTTCTTCTGCCAGCTTCAGAAGGGATTGGTTTGTGAGTTTGGCCATGAAGCAAGGAAGTTGTCTTGGGGGCATTATAGTCGATTATTGAACGAGCCAATCCACCACCATTTGGAAGAATGCCTGCACCATAACAGATAACTTCTCCACTTTGACTGGCATGAGGAGGTGAGGAGTCTGTGGTCTGCAAACAAGGAAAATAAGTGGTCAAATATTGAAAGATGTTAACTGGCAATAAAGAATCTGACAAAAGAAAGAATGCTTACTTGTGAAATCAATTCTGGGTAAATAGTAGTCAAATACATTGAAGCCGATTGATGAAAAAGATGCTTCTTCCATTCTGTCCACCATCGGTTAAAAGTTGCACTCCTCATTAGGGCTAACTCGATGTTGTCAATGTTTCCTAGTGGAGGTCCTGGAATACTCAGCAACCTATCCATCATGAGGGCCAAGGTGATTTCTCCTCTGGTTTGGATCTTGTCCACGAAATACAAGCCGATTGGTAGCTGACCCATTCTCAGTTGTCTAGCAGCACTTGTCGGATGATAAAACTCATATGAGACTTGCACATTTCTGATGGATGCCGACAAGGAGTATGCAAGGGGATATGGCAGTTATGAAAACTTCTCTGGATTTTTCAAATCTTTCAGAGTTGATTTTGTCAAATCTGAAATCGACTAGGAGTTCAAAGTCTTCAGAATGTTCATAAGCAAACCAAATTCTTGAATCCTTTATAAATCCATCATAGAAGTTGCCGAACCAATTTCGACATCGGCTGATAGCTTTGATCCAGTATATGAAGATGCTGCTTCTCCAAAGTACATGCATTGGCGAGTTGTAACCTCATTACCATCATCATCTGCGATCGGCTGTGTTGATGGAAAATCGGCTTCTGTTAATGCTGATCTCTTGGTAGCTTTGAGGGTGTGCAGGTTGAGCCAAGTCTGCAAGAGCCACCAAGGGCCACCAGTGCCGATGGTAGAGTTTTTGGCTATCCGAGCGGATGCAGAGTTCAAGGTTTGGTAGAGATATCCTAGCAGATACTTGCCCAAAGGAAATTCTTCTTATCTGCTAGGGCTTCAGTCACATGTTGCCAATTGGTGGTAGGGCCACAACTCGGACCGCAAAACAAGAATTTCTCCAACCACATCAACAGAAAAGCTACATGTTCTTTAGGGGTTATTGGACCAGTTCTTATATTCTGAGTGATAAATCCGTTCCAACCACTGATGGCCCGGGTTTTGAAAGAAAATTGGTTCTTGGTATTCAAGCTAACTGGGTTAGCCGATGAGGTGATGTCCAAGCCTATGATCATGACTATGTCTAGAAGAGTTGGTATCATTGGTCCTTGATTAAACAAGAAGGCGTTCAGGGTGTTGGACCAAAAGTAACTTGTAGCCGATAGCATGGGCTCATCCTTCGACATATCAACTATAGTCAGATCTAAGCTTTGTGCTATTCCAAGTTCTTTCCAATGAGTCTGCTTGCTAGCCGATATTCTATTATTCCAATTCGGCCAAGTTTTGTCAGTAGATGGCCAAGATTTGAAGGTTCTAGCCTAGTGAGCTAAGCTAGATTGGTCTCGGCATTGATAAACTCAGTGGGGTCTGTGTTGCCGATTGGTCCCAAGAGAAATTGGTTTGAATGAACTAGACTAGGAATTACAACTTGGTTGTAAAGATGCTACAGTAAAGAAAGTGAATTACGAAGAGGAAAACCAATCTATAGCAAGAAAAGAAGTTATAGCCGTTGGGGCTTACCTCAAGGAATTCAGCCGATGGGGCACCAGAAGGATTGGCAAAGGTCAACATCGTCAGAGATGGAATCACCGCCACAAGGAGATTGCCTGCAGATTCGCCAAGGGCTTTTGAGGAGATCGCCAGTGAAGTTGGGGACAGCTGTGGCTAAAGCGGTGAAAATGGAAGTAACGACGTGAAAAAACTTCAAAGCGGTGGTTATTATTTAAAGAGGTGCAGTAACGATCGAAATGGAAAGTCCTAGATTTTCTTGGAGATAAAATTGGGCAAATTCGCAACATTATAAATATAGCGGACTTAGGGGGCATGTGTTAATGACCAAAATTGGTAAATCATGCATTGGATTTGGAGTTAAGGCTGAAGCCAATTTGGAGGAAATCGTGATTCCCAGAAACATAGTATGCATCAGTTGCAAGCGGAATCGGCTAAGGTGTTCATCGGCTGATTTCGAGTCGGACAAGGTAAGCCGATGTAACCGATTCCGGTAAGATGACATAGGAACCATCATCGGATCAGGTTGATGTGCTTCATGAGGATTGCCATATATGGATGGAGTCCGACAAAGGCAATTGTATCTATTAATTAGGTTATTTTAAGTGTTTTTCTTATAGATTGTGCCGGTAAGAGCCCGCCTAAGGGACTTGTTCGTATTTTGAGTTGTAATAGAGATAAGAGTCATGTCCGACAAGGGCATATTATGTATTTGGGTATAAATATAGCCCAAGACCGTAATCAAACAAAAATCAGTTCAATAACACCTTGGGAGCATCGCCACCTTTTCTACTTTAGTTTGTTTCGACGAGTTCTTGCTTTCGAGTTGGGCTGCATCGGGTTCGATCTCCGACAAGAGGTGAAATTTGTTATGGCAGCTTGCGTTCTTGGGATTAGTGCTTACATCTTTATGACACTCTAATCTTGTTTACGTAAATCGCTGAGTTATCATATATGCTATATAATCTAAGTCAATGTCGCTATCTAACCCCAATCGGCTAGCATCTGTTACTAGACAACAGCGATAGGGTTAGATATCAACGTTGACCTAGGTTATATAGCGTATGAACCATCTTGAAAGGCTTTCATCGATTTGTTTAGACCTTATGCTTCTTTTTATACTTAGTGATGCATCGGTTAAGTCTGACCTATTAAGTATTATCTAGAATCATAATATTTATCTTGTTCTATGATTGCTTCTAGAGATAGCATCGGGGTTTCAGCTGATCTTACCTGGTTTAGCTATCTTGTTTCCTACATGTTTACTTGGTATGCTAAATCTGTCCTTTATGTTAAGATCTCATTGTGATAAAATATATTAAGCTTGTTATTAATTTGTTAGGTCACCTTAACGCTTGATTGATTCTTGTTTAATATATTTAATCTATATTGATATCCTAGTATAAAGTGGTATCGGAGTATTAGCCGATACATGTTAGATTTATTACATGGGCTATGCTATAAATACATATAATCTCTGTCTTAAAGTACTTTTAAATATAAGTGATTTATACTGTCTCGGCACACTGTTCGATCTATCCCAATTACTTGGTGTAAACATATATCGAAACAAAGATTATATATTATTGATATCTACAGCCGATCGAGTAGATCTAATCTTCTCGTTGCTTTGTTCTCTATTGCCGATCCCATGCATATCGCATCGGCTCAATATTAAACGTTACGTCATTGGCCATTAGCCGATCGGCTATCGTTTATAGATTTGACTTTCTTTGCTTTCTTTGTTTCTTGTTGGTTGAAGGATCAAACCAACTGGCACGCCTCCAAAAACAAGATTTAGGTCCTACACTAGAATTAAGCAGATCTCTCAGGCTAGTGTGTGTTTTTCGCATCGATAGGATGTCATCCTTGTGTCTAGAAGAGCAGGCCTCTTGGGAGGTCTATCTCACGGCAACCAACTCTTTTTGCAGGACAAGTGAGTTTGATATAAATCGAGAGAACGATAGATGTAAACAAAATAAACATATTAAGGTGAGACACTTACAATATTTTCATAAACTTGTTGATCTTGGGCATTTGGAAAGGATATTGTTCCATCACTGTTCTTCACAGCCCTTGCCCTTGGGTGCGGGATATCGGCAAATGGAGGTGGTGTGTTCGATGCCTCTGCTGTTTCATACTCTTTCTACCATTGCTCATGTTTCCTGGCATATCCCTCGGTGCCAAGCCGGTGTGGGTGCACGTTCCAAGCCTAGAGTGCCCTATAAGCCTCGCCTTTGGCTCGGGATTCGTCGGTTGATTTCTTCTCGAAGAACTCCTCCCACACTGCTTGTGTGATGAAGGGGTATTCCTCAAAAGGCTCCCCTTCGCTGGGGTTGGTGACGTACTCGTCGACAAGCTTGGACTTAAAGTTCTTCCAAGCAGATCCAAATGTCTTGAAGGCCATCCGCTTTACCCTGTCCTCGTCGGCTACAGGATAGTCGTAGCTCTCCTAGAACTTCAGCCATGTAGATTCCTTCTCGACGTACGGCACGTCCTTGATGTTATCAGCCAAGATGGTGAAGGTCTGCCTCCCTATTATCTCGCATATGGAGCTAAACTTCTTGCACAAGTTCTTGGGTGCGGACGGCTTTCCTAGGTCGTCCACCTTTGTTATTGTGTACCTCTCCCTTGGGATTTTATTACCGCTCCTAGGGGCACGTGTCCTTGTGGACCCACTAGTTGTCGCCGACGTTGTTCGTCGTGCTGCAACATCCTCTAAATAGCTTGGAAAATCATAAAATAAAAACATAATTAAATCAAGAAGAAGAGAGATTCGAAAGAAAGAAAGAAGAGGAGGAGAGGAAGAAATTTAATAATTTGTCATATCTCAAAATTTCTCATACTTTTTGAAAGTATTTTTGAAAGGGAGGAGAAAAGGAGGATTATAAATCTTTGAATTTATTTTTTAAAGGGAGGAGAATAAATCTTTGAATATAGTTTTGAAAGGGAGCAGATAATATTTTAAGATTTATTATTGATTGGCTAACGATGACATCATCAAAAATAGGTGATTGATTTCCACATTGTTGTTACTCCTCCATGCATGATACCGGTGCTAGTTTCTTGTGCTAGTTAGGAATAAGAGGAAAATTCATCCATGTTTTGTCTTTACGATTGGCTACTCCCTCACCATGTTACTAGTTCGATTAGACAGTTCGGCATTCAAAAAATAAAAAGAAAAATAAAAAATAGTCCCATTATACAGTATCTCAACATTATAAACAGTCCCATTATACAGAATAAAATAGTCCAATTAACATGCCCAATATACACACATTATACAACATTATAGCAGTCCCATTATAAACAAATTATACAATATTATACACACATTATTCATCTACATGGCATCTACAACCCGATTCATCTACATGGCACATCTCAGATTCAACACCAATCAACCCAATACATGACACATGAGGGAGATGCATGGAGACTAACCTAGAGCAGCGAGGGCGGAAGACGGCACCAGGCTCAGGGAGGATGGCGACGTGCTCGGGGACGACGATGTCGGGCTCGGGGACGACGGCGTCGGGCTTGGGAGGGCGCCAGGGATGGCTGCTAGGGTTCTGAGTGAGTGAGGACTTCGAAGTTTTTTGCGCTAATGTATACATCTGAAACAAGGCGAAAAGATTTAGAATCACATCTATGATGGGCTTTAGATTAAGTTCGATTAAGATGAATCATCTCAATCGGGCTTAATATAAAGCCTGTCACCGATGATGTCTAGTTCGGCGCGCAAAGGCCGATGAAAAAATTCTATTGGTAACGGGCTTGATATAACGCCCGTCACGGATGACATCATCGGTGATGGGCTTAAAGTTTAAGCCCGATTAGTAAATTAATCATCTCTATCGAAATGCAATTAAGGCCCGTCACCGATGACTCATCTGTGACGGGCACTACATGAATCATCTCTATCGGGCTCAAAGTTTAAGCCTGTTTGGTACAGACATCATCCCTATCGGTCTTTAATATAAAGCCCATCACCGATATATTTTCCACTTGTACAATTAACTAAATAATTTACACAAAAGGTTGTTAATACAAAATATTTCATTCATTACAAAAGGCTTGTTATTTTCCATTTATTTTTCACTACAAAATTTATCCATTTCACTGAATAAAATTTAATACAAAATATTTTATCCATTACAAAATTTATTTAATTCACGGAATAATTCACTAAATATTTCAATAAAGTTCAATAAATTATTTAATTCACTAAATAATACTCAATGTTAACTAAATTCAATATATAAACTACTATTTTCATGTAATTCACTAAGTAATTTACACAAAAGGGTTGCTAATACAAAATAGTTCATTCATTACAAGAAATAGCAAAACAAATAAGTACAAAGGCATCAGTCACAAGGTTATGCCTTCTGTATGATTTGACCGAGCATATGCCACGTCCTCTTGGGGATCATCGTCAAGGTCGACGTAAGGTCTTACATGAAGATTCTGATTGTATTCTTCTTCGTCAACGACGTTGTCAACCCCAACAATTTGGTGCTTGTCATCCATGATGATGTGCATCTTCTTGTTTGCAGGGTCTTTTATGTAAAATATCTGCTCGACCTATTTCTCAAGCACGAATGGTTCATCGGTGTATCCAACCTTGGATAGATCTGTTAAAGTCAAACCTTCCTTGTCGACTTTGACACCAGTGCGTATATTCACCCAATGACATCGAAACAAAGGGACTTTGAATCTCACGTAGTTCAACTCCCATATCTGTTCAATGCGGTTGTAGTATGTGTTGGACCCAACTTGATCCTGGAATGCATCTATACAGACTCTGTTGTTTTGCACTGTGTTTTTGTTATCTTGTTGTACGGTGTAAAACATGTAACCATTGATACCGTATCCTTGCCATGTGTCTATCTCCCAACATGGTCCCATTGCCAATAACCGTGTTGTCTCAGTTGAATCATCCGTCGACATTGTAATATACTTCTTGAACCATTCGTTGAACCTGGAGTTATGTTCTCTGTTAATCCATGTGTCCGATCGCCCCAAGTTCTCCTATCGGATTTCCGCTAAATGCTACTCAAAGTATGGGGCAACTTCTGCCATATGTTGGAGCACAGCGAAATGAGCATGCGAATAGGAGGCTCGATCAGGCACAACTCTTTTCCTACCTATTGTGCTAGCGCCTGACAACCTTCCTTCATGACGAGACACTAGTACTCCAATAGGATATGCCTCTGTCATATAATAAACACAAAATTCAATAACCTCCTCGGTCGTGTAACCTTCAATGATGCTCCCCACTGGTTTTGCTCTGTTTCTCACATAAGACTTTAGAACTCCCATATACCTCTCGAACGGATATATTTCTCTTATACTACTAGAGAGATGATCTTTGCTTCATTGGCCAAAATTCACAATAGTTCTGGTTGCAATAGAAACCAAGACTAGAAAACGTTTTAGTCCCTGTTAAAAAAGGCAATAGCTCTATAGGATCTCTAGTCCCAGTTAGTGTTACCAACCGGGACTAAAGATCATCTTTAATCTCGGTTAGATTCTTGTCAGAATCTGTCAGGCCAGGGTCATTTTTAGTCTCGGTTTGTAACAGCAACCGAGACTAAAGATCCTATCTTTTGTCCCGGTTGGTGTTACAAACCGGGACTAAAGATCTAAATGATCTTTAGTCCCGGTTGGTAACACCAACCGAGACTAAAATGAAGATGTTTTTTTTAACTACGCCAATTAAAAATATGGTATATTGTAAGGAAATGGACATAATTTTGCTGCATGATTCAAATGACCTGAAATTAATTTGAGAGGATCTGTAATTGAAAAGGGGGTGGTGTTGTGTGGGGGTGGGTGATTGAAGATAGAAAGAAGCTTTAATCATTACATTGTAATTACAAATTACCATATTGTTATTAACTAATGATTCTCAATATACAAAATTTTTTGTGAAATTATTTTGGTGATAATACACAAATCAGAGGGATCTACAATATTGATAAGAACATCACTTCTTTGGATACACACAACATTTCTTCATTGGACATGCAAGGTCCGATCACTATTCCTTGTGTTCTTCGTTGCGCAGGCAGGGATTAGCCTTCTTGGCGAGGTCAACTGGGTCTGTGTATCGGTTGACAACCACAGGAGTTGTGGTGCTAAAATTGCAGGCACGAATCTTTTGATCTAAAGCTGGATCGATATGTCACTAGAACATTCCATGCCAACGCCTTTGCATATTTCAGTTTAAGAGTCCGTCATGTCGAGTTTGTGTTTGGGTCGAGGTCTTGTTACTGGTTATATCATGTTAGAGTCCATTTCGTGTGTTTCCCTCCTTTGTTTCCATCAAACCGTAGCCGTGGCATCTAGTTTGTGCGCGTGTAACAAGTTTTTGCGTGCATTGTTTCTGTTTTGTCCTCTAACTCGGAGTCGGTTTTTAAAACAGCCACAACTTTCACATACTGACTCCGATTAAGACATTTCATATATGAAAATCGATCAGAAGATTGTCTTTTCGAGCCCGAAGCTTTTTTTCAATTCTGAGCGCATCTTTTGAATTTTCCACTGCCACGAATTTTCCACTGCCACGTTTTTCACTTGTTTAGGCTCAAATTTTCTATGGTTACCTCTCGTGTGCTCCTAAGTCAAGCAAAAATATAAAAGAGAGTAAAAAGAAAAAGTCAAATTTTTCCAAAAAGTCAGCACTAGATCAAAAGAAAAAATAAAATAGAGAGGGGTAAAAGAGGAACAATATCTAGAGAAGCACATAGAGAGGTGCAAAATGTCTAGAATTACCAAGTAAACTCAAGCTTCAAAAGGAATATGTTAATTACAATTTAAAATAATGTTATATCGGCATAAGTTAATTATATATGATTATTACAATTTAATAATAGTTTTAAACTATTTTAAATGTTTTCTCATTAATTTTATGATTTGATTAAATTTTAACGCATTATTTATTTTTGTTTAAAACCTATATGTAATGAAATTAATTTGGCCCGATTTAATGAATTATTTAGTTTTATATCGGTTGTTAACCCTAGCCGGGACAAAAATGGAAATAGCGGGAAATTTTTTTAGTCCGAGTTGGTGGCTACAACCGGGACTAAATATGAACTAAAAATAGCGGGAAATTATCTTTAGTCCTGGTTGGTGCCTCCAACCGGGACTAAAAATTGGATCTTTAGTCCTAGTTATTGGCACCAACCGGGACTACAGATCCAGGGGTATATATATCCTGGTATGCATCGTCTTCTCCACCGATGCAACACTTAGCTGTCTCTCCCTCTCTCAGCTCTCTCTCTCACTCCGGCGATGGCGGTGGGAGGGGAGGAGATGGCGGCGGCTCGGAGGTGGCGGTGACGTCCTCCTCTCCGCAAGATCTGGTGGAAGGGGATGTGGTAGCGGCTCGAAGATGGCGACGGTTCGGCGGCTCGGAGGTGGCTGCGGCGTGACGCCTCAGAGATGGCGGCGGCCCGGCTGCTCGAAGCTGGCGGCGGTGCCTTCTCCCTTTCCTCCTCCTCTTCCTCGTCCTCTCCAGGAGCGGTGGGCGACGGCGGGCTGCGGGCTGGGGCAGGGGCGGCAGCATCCCCTCGGCCGGATCTGGCCTCCCCTCCGTCGGATCCGACGTTGTGAATTTTTTTTAGAATTTAGTGATGTTGTATACTCGAATTTGATATGTGATATATGTGTATCTGTGACATATACGATATGTGATATATGTGAATTTTTTGATGTTCATTACTCGATATGGAGGAGATTTGAGGATGTTAATTTGATATGTGAATTTGATTTTGGCAGCAAAAAAACAACAAAAAACAAAAAACATTTAGGGATGAGCATAATATATAAACAAACAGCAGGAGCAAAATTAAAAAAAGGAAAAAATCTTTAGTCCTGATTGGTAACACCAACCGAGACTAAAGATAGCGAGCCAGCCACGTGGTGTCACCATCTTTAGTCCCGGTTGGTGCTACCAACTGGGATTAAAGATGGATCTTTAGTCCCGGTTATTCAACTAGGACTAAAGAAAGATATCTTTAGTCCTGGTTTGAAACCCGAGACTAAAGAGGGTTACAAACCGCGACTAAAGCCGCTTTCCCCATCAGTGTTAGAAATGTTGGACCACATAGTTTTGTTTGCTTCACGAGATGAACAGGAGATGAGTCATGATATCAAAGAAAGACAGAAGAAGAAACATCTCCATGTGATAGAGGGTATTGACAATATTGGTCTGTAATCCATCTAGGTCTTTGGGATCTATTAAAATCACATTTTGTAGGTAAGTATTAACTAGATTTACGAGAAATGACTACTATTTTTCAATTACCTTTGCACTTTCCTTGGGAAAAAATATAAAAATTCGCCCCCTTCCTCCTCCCACCAAAACAGTGAATAGTGGGATAACCACTCCACTAGGTGGTTGGGGTATTTATAGTGCAACAACTATCTGTAACGACCAACGAACTAGCAGCTATGTCGGGTATTGTAATTATCTTTGTCAGGCCTAACTACAAGCCTGTCACCAACGATACTCATCGGTGACGGACCTAATTGTTATCTCAATCGGGCCATGAGTTAGAGCCCATCACCGATGACAAACATCAGTGACGGGCTTATATTGGGAACCAACAAAGATAACATTGGTTATCTTTATTGGGCCATGGGTTGTGCCCTTCACAGATAAGTACCATTCATGACGGGCTCTAGATTTATGCACATCTAACATGTTTGTGCGAGTATATCTTTGTCGGCCTCTTTTTAGTCCTGTTTGAGATGACTTAGTTGTGACGACCCGCAAATCTCAGGCATGTGATGGCCCGTCACAGAGGAAAGGATCTGTACTAGTGGCTTGATATATATATCAGGTGCATGGCCGATTGGAAAAAGGAGGACAATCGAACAAACTTAATTTTCATCTATTCTGTTTCTCTTTCCCGTGTTTTTTCTCTACTGCCAAGTCTTAGGGTTTGGTGGATCATTGCCGTTTTGCGCTGGAAAACGTTCGGTTCTCTTCCACGAAAGCGAGGAATCTTTGTTTCTTTGCTCAGAAAGCATCTGATGATCGTCAGATAAGCACAATCAGTATCTTGTTGTTGCGTGGATCGATTTCCCGTGCCAACAATTTGTACAGGATGATGATTGATGCACTACATGTTTTATTACTACAGACAGAGAATTTCACCATGCATACCTCCGAACATAGCCTTACTGTATCGATCTGACTACGAGTGGAATTTGACAAAAACTCTAGATCCTTCTGTCAAAAGCTTCTAGAAGAGTCCACTTTTCCTTGCGTCAACCACGGTTCGCTAGGACACTGGATTTAGCAGCGACAGTGGCCGATGGTAGAAGAGGTAGGGAGGAATGGCCGGTAGGGACGGGAGCGATGGGGAGATGGGGTGAAGCTTCGTGAAGCCTTCTTCTTTGTTTGACTGGGAGACGAGTGATGGTGGTTGTGTTCTTTCCTCTACTTTTCCAACTCATCTCAATAATTTTTCACGCGCACGCTTCCCAAAATACTAAACGTTGTGTTTTTTACAAAAGTTTTCTATAGAAAAATTTCTTTAAAAATCATATTAATCCATCTTTTAAAAATATCTAATACTTAATTAATCATGTGTTAATAAGTCGTTTCGTTTTATGTGCATAATAAGTCCGAACTCTCAACAACGTCGTCGTCTTCTTCGTCTCAACTCTTCTCATCCAACCCCAATCCCAATTCCAATCCAATTCCAAACCCAGCTGTAACCAGCCATAGTGACGTCGTCGCCATGGCCCTCGCTGACTTCCTCAAGTCCAACACCTTTGCGCCTCCAGCCCCACTGCCTCGACATCCACTTTGTCCACCGTTATCTCCATGTGGATAGTGCGGTCGCACCTCCACAACCCCTCTTCCCCCGCTGCCACCCTTGCCACCTTGGAGGCCCTCCACCTTCACCGCGGTTGGCCATGACGGTGGAGTGCGAGAGCTCGCAAGTGAAGCGTTCAGCTTCTACGCCTCCATCGTGGGGAGAGAGAAGAGAGAAGGAGAGTAAAGATGGCAACGGGCAAAAAAAACCCGCGTACCCACGGGCACCTAATCTGGCAGGCACAGATACGGGCGTGAACCTGTGCCCGCGGGCACGGGCGCGGGCATAAGGTTGTGCCCAACGGGCATTTGTATATGGGTAAAAATTGAGTACGCCCGCACCCGCAAATCCATATACCCGCACTGACATGTGGGACCATGGAAGAAGTATATAAGCGCTCAATCTAGGGTTCCCATTCCCCACCCCCAACCCGCAGGCCGCAGCCGCCCTTGGCTCCCTGCCTGCGCGCCGCTCCTCCCCACTCTCTCCTCTTCTCCTTGCGCTCGAAGCCAATCCATCCAGCGATGAGGTCCTTCTTCTTGTCCAAGCTCTCCCGCGCGCCGGCCTCCCCGCCGCTGCACGCCGCCGCGGGCAGAGAGGTCCAGACGCCCTCGTCACACGGCCGCCACCACCGCTTCCCCAAGGAGAACGTCGACCCGTCCCCCTCTCCTCGTTGCCAAAAACCGCAGCCTCCCGCCGTGGCCCCTGCTCAAGCTTAAGCTCCTCGACGTCTTCGCGGCCCTCGCGCCCAAGGACACGCCTAGTGATGGCGATTCCGACGTCCAAGTATGCTAGGGTTTCGGATTGGTGGAGCGGAGAGGGACCCTACCTGGATCTGGTTTGATGCTTGTGGTTTTTTGTGACAGGTTGTGGTGAGGGTGTGTCCGCCGAGCCGTGCAGAGGAGGAGGATGAGGGGGGGAGGAGGTGTGCATGCGGAAGACCAGCCCTGCTCCGTCGAGATACACGGGCAGGGGTTCACCTTCGATTCGATCGCTGATGAGGCCTCCACGCAGGTAGGAGGGTATACGATTTTAGTTCCAATGCTAGTATGTTCAGATTTTTACACATTTAAAGTTGTGTGCTTACTACATTTGTGCTTATTTGATTGCTTATGAGGCGTACTGGGTTTATCTTTATTGTGCGGTAGAACATTCAATTTGGCGGGTATGCGGGCATGCCCGCGGATAGCGGGCGCATAGCGGATGTTGCTACCCATAGCGGATAGCGGGCGTGGGCACAAAAATAATCTCGTGGATACAAGTTTAAGATATAGGTATCCGTGCGGATTTTACCCGTTGTCATCTTTAAAGGAGAGTGAGGATGATATGCGGGAGCCATTTTTTATTTAGCCACATAAATGCCTAGTCCGCACGAGTGCACAGGGGCAACTTGTTATGTCAGCAAAACCATTTACCTATACCACCAAAGAATCTAATTTAACCTGGTTTTGTAAGTTAGAGGGCAGTTCAGGATGCGGTTCAAACTCGATGTAACATAAGAGACCTAAGGTAAACTTATTCGAAACAAAATCGATGTGTCTGGGCTGTGGCGAATGGGTGGCCCCTTGCCCTAGAGTCCGATGAGATTGTACGCGTTCTTGGACTGCAATAGCCTACAAATTCTTAACGTGAAAGCCCAGCCCAATACACGTCCGTTCCCCTTGGCAATGGCAACCCACCTCTCTCTTTCTCCCCGTCTTCGTTTTGCCGGGACCGATCCGACCCACTTCCCTCCCCCGTCTCCGATCCGATCCCAACACTACCGCCACCGCCACAGCCACCGGTGGTAGATCTGGATCGGAGCCCCTCCGCCGCGGCGATCCCCCGCGTCCTCACCACCCATCGGTAGTCCCTCCGCCGCAGCCGCGGCCTCAGCCGACGACATGGACGCTGCCCCCGCCGCCGCGGAGCCGCACGACGGGCAGAGGGAGCGGTTCGACCTCGGTGTGTTGGTCGGCGACCTCGCCCTCGACGAGGATGTCGCCAGGTATACGGATACCGCGCGCCCGATCTCGGCCGTGGATATGTACATGGCTGTTCGAGAAAGCGAGCCTTTTCTGCGCTGTTTTGTGTAACGTTGGTTTGGTTTTTCAATAGTGATGAGGACGAGTCGCTGGAGGGGTTGCGGCAGGAGCTCGACGACTGCAAGGACGACAAGGTGCTGCCTCTTGATCAGATCCTTCTTTTTTTTTCTTTTTCTTTCTAGACTAGTAGTAACGGGCTTGCTGAGGCCGTGGGCCAATGAGGTATTGAGTTCTCTCTCAGCTATGTACTTCTCAAGTCCCTGGGTGCTGCATTGTTGTCTTTCTGAGCTCGCTTATCAATTCCGAGCAAGAAACAGTATACCCTTCTGTTTTTCTTTCTTGTATGTGGATCGCTGATTTTACTTCTTTCTGTATGGATGTAGGAAGTGGCAAATATCCTGGCTAACGGCATCAAACTGCGGGATTACACAAAAGGCGTTGAGAACAACATTCGCCAAATTGAGCTGGATTCTATACAGGTATCTATATATGATGATATGGTCATTCACGTCAATCATCCAAGTTAATGTGGTTTTACCAATCTAGAGCTGCTCTTTTTTATATACATATGAACTGCAGTTTGAAGTTGACGTTGACTATGTTCATATGTATATACATATGAACTGCAGTTGAGATAATGAGTAGCAATACAGTTACAGCATGGTTTTATTTTATTTTGAAATTAGATTATTTAGCTTATTTTGCCATATGGCTGTAAGTATGAATCCATCCAATGGCTAACTTATTCTTACCTGCGAAAGTTTATGTTGATCAAATAGTTGCACAAATGTTGTGGAAAAAATATAAACTTATGATCTTCAGCTTGCGATGCTGCATAAATAGAAATTGGCAGTGGATAAAATGTAGTGTTCCCCCTTTGTAGGATTACATTGGAGAAAGTGAAAACCTGGTATCGCTGCATGATCAGATTCGTGACTGTGATAACATTTTGTCACAAATGGAAACCGTTCTGACTGGATTCCAGGTAAAAGCATATTCTCATATGTTCTGACAGCACTATTCTGTGGCATTCTTTTGTGTGCTGGCTAGCTGAATGAGTGTTATACAGAATATATTATCATCATGTTTGGAATGTGCATTTAGTATTACTATTTTAGCAATTAACAATTCACGTGGTTTCTGAACTTCTTCTGTATAAGAGGAGTCTGCCTACTGTCAGCTACCTGAATATTCACCAGGAGCATAGGTCCCTGCATTTTTAAGCTGTCCTTTTGTCAATTAAATAACACAAAGGCAACCATTATCCTTGGAAGAACTTTGTTTACCTGTACCACAATTTTATGCTCAATGTAATATTCTAGTTTTTATTATGTGATCCATGCGAGAAGTTCATTGACCATACTTGAATCAAATCATTTTTAAGCTTATTATTCACTCTTTCTTATCATTTAACTGGATGACCAATGTTCCCTCTCAAACCAAAAGTCTTTATACTTATTTTCTACTGTTTTCTCTTCTTACAATCTCAATCTTTCACCTATAGACAAAAGTAACTCACTCTTTTACCATCACTAAGTCATTGTGCAATTCTTTTGACTTCTGTGGTAGACAGAAATTGGTTCTATAAGTTCGGAGATAAGGGTCCTTCAGGAGAAATCTATGGACATGGGATTAAAGTTGAAAAATCGTAAGGTTTGGTTCACTTCATACTGTACATTTTATCCATATTGTTCAATTGTTCCTCCATTACAATCTTAAATTTGCTATTCGTTTCTGATATGAGTGCATGCTAGGTCCTTGATTTGAAATATCTAGTGGATCAGTAGGTTTAGCGTATACTGGTTGCATCTTGGCTATGTTATGACTGGTAAAATTTGCACCTTCCAATATCTCAAGACTAGATGCCAGTGTATACATAGTTTCTGTGTTATTATCATAGTTTTACATATTTACACATATGAATGATCACCCGATGATATAATGTTTCAGAAAATATTGCATATGCGAAATCTTACACATGAAAAATATTGCATAGTTTCTGTGACAAATAATCTTGCATCATAAATTGTTACCTAAGGAACAACCATGCGTTATATATTTTTTTAAGGAAATGTGTTATATCTAATTGGAAGAACCGATTTGTTATTTAGACTTTTTTAATCAAATAAAGACAAGACTGAAGTGCAAGACACCGCATAGAACTTAAGAAATGATCCCTTTTTGTAACATTATAAGGGCACACATTGTCATCTGAATCATCACAGTTTTTATAGCTTTTTGCATGTTATATTTCTTTCGTTCCGTGCTTAATTATCTTTGATGATCCTAATGTTGATTCTCGCTCATTTGGGAATACTGCAGGCTGCAGAGTCTAAATTGTCAAAATTTGTTGAGGATATAATAGTGCCTCCAAGAATGATTGACATAATTGTTGATGGCGAGGTGATCACTACATTCTTTCTTCATTCTAACTTAAGACAACCTTTGGGTGTTTATTTGTAGATAAAATCTCAATTCGCATGTGGAAACTTCTTTCTGGGTTTGCTTTTTTTTAGTTCATGTTCGTTTGCAAACCTTGCAACTTTCTGATGTTGTACCATGTGTAGTTATGCAGAGCATGTTTGGTTGTCTTGCCCACCCTTGTTTACCCTTTCTGCTACTTGATAGTGAGGATGCCTCGCTGGTTTCCTTGCATAACCTTGTCTTTACTAGCTATTGGGGATGAGGAGATCCTTGTCAATGAAATATAGCCAATTTTTACTAGTCAAGATGTGATACTCTGGCCTTAAGTGGTGGCCCAAGTGTAGTCATTCAGTGGGATTAATCGTACATGAGGCAAAGAAGAAAGTGTAAAGGGTTCTACGGATAAGTGGGTCTGCTCCCATCCCCCTGACACAAACACACACAAGCACACACACAAAGCTGGCGAAAAAGGGGATATTAGAAGCTATGGTATTACTATTACACAATACTTGGCAAGAGAACCAAACATGCCATTATGCCAGTGGTTTCTTCTCTTCTTGCTCAGCCTTGAGAATATTCAGTTTAACTGCCTTATATCCTTTCTTAGGTGATTTGTGTATTTTTATGATCATGTTTTTTTCTTTGGTGCATCTGTTTGTTTTTTGTCTTTGATTGCTATTTGTTTCCTATAGAAGACTTGAATTGTTAGTTTGATGTGTCACACGTCACAAGGATCTACTTTGTTATTCTAGTCAAATTGCTTCTCTTGCAGTTAAAACGGTGTTCAATTCTGATTAATTTTATTGATGACTGAAAATGACATATGCATCACCACTGCAGGTTAATGACGAATACATGAAAACACTTGAGACTCTAAGCAGAAAAATCAAGTTCATTGAAGCTGACGCGATGGTTAAATCGTCCAAGGCTTTAAAGGATGTTCAACCTGAGGTCGAGAGACTTAGGCAGAAAGCAGTCTCAAAGGTTTGAGGCACAATCGCTATTTTACTTCTAGTTTTTTATGTGTGTATGTTCCATCACATGTGAGCAGATCAAGGATTTATATCATGCTGAAGGCGTATATGCGTTTCATCTTACATACATGCTTATTTTGTCAAAATACTTCAAGGAAACCATTTCTTATTATATTTATATTCCCCTTGTGTTTCTGATTTTTAAAACACTCACTTATATGCTTATTTAGTTTGATTTTCTGTTGGTTAAACTCGTAAAAGTTTAACGAAATAGGTAAAATTTAGTTTTATCTGAAGAAGTACTGAGGTTCACTGGTGTTACTAAATTAATGAGATGTGCTGGTTTAAAGCATTGAGCCATCTATGGCTTTCATCTGTTTTATGTGGGTTCAGGGGATAATATGTCATGCCCTTGTGCTTGCTGAGTTCGTATGGTTGGTTAGTTCATACATGTTATGACATCTCAATTCATATTTAATAGGGATAATTGGCTCAATAATGTGATAGAAATGAGTAAATTGAAAGTGCCTGGTATATCCACCATTAACTAGAGCATATGCTAATAATTTATCTGGTACATTTTGATGGCAACCAATTTGGTGTGACTAAGAAAGATGCAGCTATGTTGGTTAGTTTCTTACTAGTAGAGTACATGCCACTTTGCGATCAAATGTACTTGCCATAAAGGTTCATTTATATTAGGAGTTGCCCTAATTTTTGTTACCTTTATTTATTGCTCAGTTCATGCTTGATAGCATACTCCAGTGCAAATATGAGTCATTGTGGATTTGGTCATTTGAAGTAAGAAGTTAGATCAATCTCCTTGGATTCGTCTGAAACTTTATCTGGCTTTTAGATATGTTTGGGAAAGTGAGATAAAAAAATTCATGTTTGTTCATGAGAGTATTAACTTGAACTTAAATAAAAACAGGTACTTTAGGAATGACCTATACTTAGAGGAAAGTTCATAAACCTAATATCATTTATATTTGTAACCCGGAGAAGAACTGAGCTTAGCTCAGTTGGTTGGAGGTGTTGGTGCACACCACACTGAAGCTTGGGGTGCTTATTTCTCTTAAGTCAAAGATACGAGTTCCTCAGTATCCTTCATTTTCTGGCAATCAGGAGGGTGTATGACAGTTACAATGGAAATGATGATCATCTACTTGTGGCCTATAAATGCACCTTATATGTCTCTTGCTGATTGAATCTTTATGAGCCTAGAGAGCTACTAAAGAGTTTTATGGCTGATGACTGATGCATTCATAATTGTTCTTGCAGATTTTTGAGTTTGTCATCCAAAAGTTCTATGCCTTGAGAAAACCGAAAACAAATATCCAGATTCTACAACAGAGTGTTCTTCTTAAATACAAGTATGCTAAACGGTCTTCTCTTATCCTCCTGCTTTATCCACTTTTAGTTCTTGCATGTGCAATGTTCTATGGATGGTCATTGGGGCCATGGGTCAATGCCATTTTCCATGTTCTCAGATTCAGTCTGAAGCCAAGACAAACTGTGGGTCATGAATCTAAGGGGAGAGAGAGGGACGAGAGGGGGTTAGCGGAATTCATTTTTAAGTTCTTGTTGTAGGTGCCTAATGTTTGTGATGCTCATACAATTTTTGTACCTTGCACTGAAGGTGATTTGCAGACCTAGTGCATCAAATGCACCTTGTGCCTATAAGGCTCTGTATGGCATTGCAGTGGATTGTTATCCTTTGGTGTGACTTCTTTTAGACATTTTGGCGTTTGGCAAACTGCTTTCCATTTAGTCTATAATAAGTTTCAAATGACGATATTATTACGTTCCGAAAATATGGAACAACTTGGAGAGACATGATAGTTGGACACTATATTTTGTCTAACCTTAATTTGAGTTGTAAAACAAGTATACTTGATTTTAACTTTTCATTTGGTAACATCACAATATGCACAACGCAACAAGTGCAAACTGAACCCAAGTGCTTTTACATGGCCATATGATTAAATCATCTCTCTCTCTCTCTCTCTGGTGTGCAATTTCTTGATTTTTGTTTGTACTCTCCATTGCAGGTACACGATAGTTTTTCTTAAGGAACATGCTAAGGAGATATATGCAGAAGTTCGTGCAGCTTATATTGATACCATGAATAAGGTGAATATTATAATAAATTTCATAACTATGGTGTGAATAGGTATTAAATTATCAATGTTATGCCATGGATCCTGGTCCAGCTGTGTCACAATTGTTGCCTGTAGAATTTAAGGTTTATTACTGCATTGCTGTACAAAGTATAGAGTAGTAGCAGGCATGCTTGAGGGTCCAAATTTAGCAACTATATGTTCATCCTAGGCAAAGTGAGTTCAAAGGCCCAAGCTAGCTGTTTCACGCTTGTGCTGCTTCCCCAGGGTGGTGTTTGGTCATTGGTGACTTTTGGGCGATGATTGTTACAGTTGCAGACTTGCTTGTCTTTCTTCATTCTGTTCTTTTTGTAATTCTCTGTATGTACTGCTGTACGTGCAGTGGTATCAACCTTACTCAAAAAAAGAACTCCATATGTACACACTTATTTAAACTTTCTGCATATAAGTTATGTAACACTGGTAGTCTCTATGTGTGATGACTTGTAACATATGCAGTGGACTAGTCCATAGCAGTAACAAGAGAACCTCTAAGCACTTGCATTATGTGTCTTCTTGGATATTTTGGGGCAAATGCTTTCCTGACATTTATGACATCACCAATTTGCAGGTGCTGAGTGCACATTTCCGTGCGTATATTCAAGCATTAGAGAAATTACAACTGGACATAGCAACCTCTACTGACTTACTTGGAGTTGAAACTAGAAGTACAGGATTCCTTTTCTCCATCGGAAAAGAACCTCTGAAGTCCCGTTCTTCTGTGTTTGCTTTGGGTGAAAGGATAAACATATTAAAGGTATTTTAGTTCCTGACACTCCCAACTCACATTTAGAATTTTTTTGATAATGTAGTTTGTCAGACAATTCACTATTAGCTGTATCAGTCAATCCTGTACTTCGGTTGTCTTCAACTGTATTCTACTTGTTAAGTTCATGAATGACTTAAGCATGACGCTGAGGCTGGGAGCTAAACTGGGTCATGTGATTCTATAAAGTTCCAACAAGAACTAATGAACTAACATAACAAGCTATTTAGTTCGCTAAAAACATCATCTTAGTGCATAATAATTGATTGGCACATGACCATAAATATAATGCTAGTTGTCTCTTAACATTGTATTCTACATGGCATATGGGCTTGCCTGCACCATTAATGGTGATTATACAAGTTCAGTAACATGATCATGCAATGCAATCCCCAATTTCAGGGGACAGAAATGACATGCCAACACAAATTTAAGGTCTGAGAATCCAGGGGAACCATACTCAAATTTGAGGATACAGTTATCTACTGTAATAGACCTAGTCAAATTCTATGAATGAAGTTTTCTTGCCAAAGTTGATTGGACAAGCAAATATTGATGTCCAAAAAAAATAATTTAAACATGTTTTGAATTCTTCTCACAAAAGCTATTGACCAAGTCAATCCTATGTATGTTCGTTACAGTTTTGGACATAATCATATTCTAACTTTATTAAGATTAATGATGATCTTGCCATTTTGAACTTTGAGTACCATATTATTGTTAAAGCAGTACAGTAGTGTCATTTCTGTCTATCATGTGGGCTTTTGTTGGAATGTCAGGAAATTGATCAGCCTGCCTTGATACCTCATATAGCTGAAGCCAAGTCTCAAAAATATCCATATGAAGTTCTTTTCAGAAGCTTGCAAAAACTTTTGATTGATACAGCTACTTCAGAGTAAGCTTTGGTTTCCTTTGTATTTTTATTCGTAATGAATGAGTGGCAGCCTGATAGATATCCACTAACTGCAGGTACCTTTTCTCTGATGATTTCTTTGGCGAAGAATCACTGTTTAATGATATATTTGCAGGTTTGTTTTTTCCTATTTTTGAGTGTGCATCTTATGTGGATGTTTTCCTGGGGAAGCAACTAGTGTAAATCCATCATTCAGTTCTAGCATGTGAATGAACACTCATATTTACCATTGGATGAGGTTTGGATGGATCAGATTTAGAGGGATGTGATGGGACCCTCATAAATGATGTCTCAAACCGCAAAGCAGTTATTATTTGTAAATAGTGGTCCATTTGGCTATTATATCCCTTTTGGATCTGGTCCAAAGATGTGTAGATACTCCACCAAACCGCTTTTACATCACCCTGTTTGTTGTGCCACAGTGACTTGAGTAACTGCCATAAATTTAATTTGTCAAGGCCAATCTTCAGATGTTTTGGGGTTACCCTCATTTAGTTTTGCTGAAAATTAAAAGTCCAGTCCTTGTTATAAACATTGCTGGCTGAGCAAGTGAACATAATTCTTCTCAGCCATTTAGAAAGTGTGCATGGTGAGATTTCAAGAGTTGATAAAAGTTGAGAATATGCTTTGCATTCCACTAGCAACCACAGTAATATTCTGTTTGTTCATTTGATTTAACTTAGGCAATAATTTATGTTTATTTTATCATGTCTTACATATATTGTTCATGTTATAGATAATCCAAACCAACTAATTAAATATATCAAATTAGGCCATTATATACTATTACCACCACCATCTACCTGAAAATAGTCAATGAATACTATGTGTTTAAAAAAGTTTCACATAAACATCAAACAAGTGATCTCTGTTACTTTTCCCTCAGGACCTATCCAAGTTGTTGACGAACATTTCAATGCTGTGCTCCTGAACTGTTATGATGCAATCGGCATAATGCTTATGATCCGAATAATTCATCAGCATCAGGTACGCTTTGATTTACCTATTGAAGGAGCTTGGAAATATCACCATTTATGCCCTTGTTGACAGTCCTTGCTCAGAAGGCGGCCATCTTTCTCTCTTCTTTTTCTTTTTCTTTTTCCATTTTTGGTAGAACCCTTTATTGTTACATATGAGAAATCTAAATGGAATTGATGTTTTATGCAGCTAATCATGTTTAAGCGCCGAATCCCATGTTTGGACTCTTACTTAGACAAGGTGTTTGCTTTGTCACATATTTGTTGAAATTTTATACTCGACTATTTTGGTTGCAATGAATCTTTCTTCTGTTTCAAATTCATCAAATCCACTTGTTCACAATGCACAGGTTAACTTGTCACTCTGGCCTCGCTTCAAGATGGTGTTTGACTTGCATTTGAACAGCTTACGAAATGCAAATGTTAAGACTCTCTGGGAGGATGATGTCCATCCTCACTATGTCATGAGGAGATATGCTGAATTTACAGCATCCCTGGTTCATCTCAATGTTGAATATGGAGATGGCCAGGTTAGTTTATCACATTCAACTCAACCCAATTGCTCAACTTTCATGCGATAAGCAACCCCTTTATGTGGCTTCGCTCATCTGTTGTGTGTTGCTCATCTTTCTTGATCCCGCTTCCATGCGATAAGCAACCCCTTTATGTGGCTTACTGAAATTGTTTAATGTTATTTATATCTGCAGCTTGATCTTAATCTCGAGCGGCTGCGGATGGCCGTTGAGGAATTGCTTGTTAAGTTGGCTAAGATGTTCCCGAAACCAAAGTTGCAAACTGTTTTCCTGATAAACAACTATGATTTAACGATTTCCATATTGAAGGTAGGTGTTGAAAGTTCAAGCTTCATTAAGTTGTACTGTGCTGCTATCTACTAGTATCATCTTATTAAATTTGTTCTGATCTGTCATACAGGAAGCTGGCACTGAGGGTGGAAAAGCACAAGTTCACTTTGAGGAGGTTCTTAAGAGCAATATTGCAGTATATGTGGTATGCAGTTTGCCCTCTGAGATGGAAATCGTTGAATAGAATTTCTGTGTGGGCACGTTTCAGTGGTGTTACTGTGTTAGGGTACCTGTTTGTATCTGTTTAGGGGCTATTTGGTTGCATCCTACAACTTGCCTGTGCACAACAATTTGGTGTGTTATAACCACTTGCTTTTTGTCCTGAGGCATGTTTATTTTATTACAACCTATGTATTTTCCATTTGATTCTAGAATTTTGACCTGTCCAGAGAAAATTATGAGAGTTTATTAGTCATATTACCAGTTTAGTAATTGTAGGTGTTGATTTCTTAGGATTAACAAGCGAATCTTCACAACAGGATAGAAAATGCCACGTCCCAGTCAGTAAACAGAGGCTAGTCCGGTTGATTTTTAATACTGGCAACTGATATTCATTTTTTTCTCCTTTCGTTTAGACTCCATTGACATTATTCGCAAAGATGGAGCTATGTGGATAGTTCCTAAGAAGTTCTCTAGGGGTAAACTGATATAGTGAACAAATATTTCTGCAGGAGGAACTTCTTCTGGAACATTTCAGTGATTTGATCAAATTTGTCAAAGCTCGCCCATGTAAGTTGATACCTGTTACAACATCAAGCTGGTTCCTTCATTTCTTTGCAATGGCATCTCACCTTTATGCGTATTTTACCAGCCGAAGACACATCCACAAGCTCAGATAAGGCCACTGTTAGTGATGTTGAACCATTAGTCAAGGATTTTGCCAGTCGGTGGAAAGCTGCAATTGAGCTTATGCACAAGGATGTCATTACATCTTTTAGCAACTTCCTCTGCGGAATGGAGATCCTGAAAGCGGCACTAACACAACTGCTACTGTACTACACAAGGCTCACCGAGTGTGTCAAGAGGATCAATGGTGGCTCTGCTCTCAACAAAGACCTGGTCTCCATATCCTCTATCCTGTATGAGATCAAGAAATACTCCAGGACCTTTTAGTTAGTACTTGTCCTGCCATGTACACTGGTGTATTATTCTCCTGTAACGAAAATCCGATATAATGTATGCAGGTTAGTTGGGTTTGACACGAAACGATCCGTTGCTCTTCCCATATGGCAGATGTTAAGAATTACATGGGGTGTATCTAAATTTAGTTTTTCAATTGAGATTAATGGCTGTTTGTGGTCAGATCTTGAGCTGATAGCTGCCTATCAGTCAATAGCCGGTCCGAGGTTCTTTCCTCCGATGTTCTTTCATAATCTGGTGGTGTTTGGGATGTAGAAACTTCGTGTTTGGGAACGGGAGGTTGAAATTTCGTCCTCTCCTGTGCACCTGGTTGGTACGCTAGTCTAAAGACCGACTTGCACGCGGGCAGAAGTGATTTATATGGTCCGTTCTTTCCTGATTCTGATTAACTTGTAGATTTTTCCTTAGTTTCTGTTAGCATACTTTTAAATGGTGTGTTTCGTTTTAAATGGTGTGTTTCATGTAAAAACTTTATATATAAAGTTGTTTTAAAATATCAAATAAATCTAATTTTTATGTTCAAAATAATTAAAATCTCCAATTTTTATGTTCAAAATAATTAAAATCAATTAGATTTTCCGTTTTGTATGCTCACTTAATTTCTCGTCTAATCATTGGGATCATCCTAACCGAGTGGTTGTAGAAACATCAAGCTCAAGAGTTAAAGTGGATGGGGGCAATGCTCTCACTATTTTGTTTGCAAAAACGGTGGATGAGATGAAGATTCCACGGTCAGAGTTGAGGCCAATCGCTGCTTCATTTCACATGGCAATCCTTCGCTGTCTTCAACGCCGCTCGGCCAGATTACTCTTCCAGTTACTTTCGGAAGCAGGGAAATCTTTAGGACAGAGAATGAGGCAGCGTATCATGCCATCTTGGAAAGATTGACACTTGCTAAAATCATGGTGGTTCCCCACTACACATATCTGATGATGAAGATGCCGGGGCCGTAAGGAGTAATCTCATTACGCAGCAATATTAAGCAAGCTTTTAGCTGCAACAAGGAGAGCTGCGAGCTGGCGAAATGACAGAAGAGTGCAGTCGACCATCAGAGATCAGACAGTCAGCTGCAATCCCTCAAGATGGAGAAGTCTTGGGTAAGAATATTCCCAAGTCGGGCGCAGAGATGCAAAGACTAAGAAAATTCCTCTAAATTACTAATATGATGCTTATTGGCGCCGGAGCAGATTGTAAATAGGAAAGCCGCACGCTTGTCACCTTTCTTCAGGATGATAAAGATAATTTTATATGGAAACCTTTTGGTATGCCTGATTAAAGAGGTGATCAAGCACTCTTTAAACGTGAATCTGATCACAAAACCGACTAAACAATGACTTCTACAGTTTGCTCAAGATAGATGTGACACTATTAAGGATGAGTTGACGAAGTTACTAACCACATGGTGTATCAAAGAAGTTTACTGTCATACCTGAAAATTCATAAGTAATTTTCGAACTAATTTATACATTAAATCCTTGTCGAAGAATCGACCTAGGTACATAAATTGACATTTGTATATACAGTACCAAATAAACTAATGCGATAGATACTTATAATAGATGTTCTTAGTTCTCACCACAAAGAAAACTGCAATGGAAAAAAAATCTAGCGAAGCTTCAACTCCACTCTCACAGATAACTCAACTGAGGTATAAGCCAAAGGTCTTCTCTTTTGAAATCTTTCTTCAACTGAGATTGATGATTATTGCAAGGTGAGTATATAGAATACTCCATAAGCCACATAACAAATATGTAAGTGGACAGGGCATAACAAAGAATGACAATATAGGGCTAATTTGCAAAGGCAGCATTTAAGAATATTAAAACTGTAGAGTAATTAATCATCAATATTAATCAACACTAAACAGCACACCAATGCTGCACAGGCCCCAAACATCTTTGAACAACCAAACCCGATTGCACAGACCCAATATCTCCACACAAAGAGTTAACCGGTTATCATCAATTACCAAATTATTATCATTAATAAGTAATGTGGGACTAATCACGAAAAACATTATTAGGTTCGCCCATAACCACGGGCACAACTATTCGAACAGTTTTACTCTGGCCAGAGGTATACCAATGTACCCACATGACACAACCTCAACATCATGTCAACCATGCGTCTGTTGATGAGAAAAATCTCTCACGCGTTGGCCTGGGAGATCTGCTTAGCTCTAGTGCAGGTCCCTTTCTTGACTGTCTGATATGAATAGGCGTGTCAGTTGGTTTAATCTGTCAACCAACAAGAAACAAACAGATATGCGTTGGTTAGGGTTAGATCCTACCGGATCGGCTAAGGAAACAAATTTACATATATTTGCTATTCCATAGCATATTTAAACAAATTGATTGGGATAGATCGGCTATACCGAGACAGTATAAATCACTTAATCTAAATATACACTAGGATAATAAATATATGCGTTCATGCCCTAGCCGATACGGTAGACCTAACTGTGGATCGGCTAGTACTCCGATACTTCTTATGAAAAGATATTAATCTAGCTTAAAAGAGTTAAACCTAGATCAATCGGCTGTCAGCTAATGCTGACAGATTGATCCCAACTTAAAGTATTTAACCAGATTAAGATCTTAATATAAGATGCAACTCTAATAAATCTAATAGCAAATAATACTAAAAGAAATATTAAAATAGGTAAGGCCGGCTGAAACCCCGACACTGTCTCTACAAATTTATATCTAGCCGAATAGATCATAATACTTCTAAAAGTGACTTAACAAATCATAGATGATGCAACATTAAGTACAAAAAAATAGCATTGGATCTATATAAACCGATGTAAACCCGTCAAGACAGTGGATACAACATATAATCCAGACTAACATCTAGATCTAGCTCTATCGGCTGTTGCTTCCTAAGAAGAACAAGCCGATGACAAGATAGATCTAGACATTGTTCTAGATTATATGCCATATGATAACTTACGTAGTCTAAAGCATCAAACCTAGAGTATCATGATGATGGAAGCACTAGATTCGACGAAATAAACCACTAAACGATAAGCATTTACCTTAATCGGGGGTCGAAACGATGCAGCCCGAAGCCGGATCAAGAACTCGTCTAAAAGAAAATAAGAGGCGATGCGCCAAGGTTGTATTGATTGTGATTATTATTAGTTACAGGGGTCTCGGGTCCTATTTATACCCAAGAATAACATTATCCGTATGACCCACGGTTTCTTTCTAATCTATTATTCAAAATACAACAACATCTCGGGATACAGTCCCATGTTGCATTACAAAAGGAAATATCTAAACAAACCCCCTGTACAGACACAATTGCCGTTATAGGACTCTATCCATAGATGACAATATCTTTAACGTGCAATTTGGAAACCGAATCCAACTCCTTATCCCACGCTTTCCATCGGGATCGGTCCCACTTCAACCCTGACCCAGAGTCAGCTATCGGCTACCCTAGTCCGATTCACTCTCAGCCGACTGGCTCCGTAGCTGATTCGGACTCAGCCGATTCTGTTTCCGTCTCTTCTCGGATCACATACCTTCTCTGATTCCACTTCAATTTCTGCTCCAAACCCGGGGATTAGGTTACCAAATTTGGTCGTTAACACATGCCCCCCAAGTCCACGATATGAAATGTTGCGGATTTTGGGCAATTCAAATCCCAGGCGCAATCCTAGCACGACTCTTCTTCGACCGTTACAAAAACTCTTTAAGTACCGCCCCCACAGCGCCAAACAAATCACGCCGTCAAACAGATAGCCACCTCAGCAGACACCTTCAAGTTCTCCGGCGACCCGTCCAGCCTTCAAGACCCATGGCAGTGATTTCCTCTTCCAGCGACCCCTGCTTTCGATATGGTTTCCTTCGCCACCACCACTGCCGCTTGGGCCGCCACACCTGTTGAGTTCCCCGAGGTACGCCCTAATCGGCTAAAAACCCTTTCTTTACCGCCTTGATGTATATATCTGCATTCTAGGGTTTCTGATTTATGAACTTGTTCTGCTTTCCGATTGTAGCACTTGTCCCATCAGATAGTCATCCCCAGTCTTGCTCAGAACAATAGATACTTTCTAGGGCCTATCGGCAACAAGGACCCCACTGAGATAATAATAGCCAAAACCGATAGGATACCCTATGACATGAAGAAACCCTCTCTGAATCACTGGGTTGGAACCTTCAAATCTTGGCCGTCCATAGACAAGTCCTGGCCTGAATGGAACAAAAGGATGCAATCGGCCAAGCAAACCCACTGGGAAGAAGTAGGGATAGCTCAATGTTTAACCTTGTCAATAGCCGATATGGAGAAAGATGAACCATTGATGTCGGCCGCGACCTACTTCTGGAATGATACTTTGAATGCTTTCATGTTTCAACAAGGTCCAATGACAATCACCCTAGCCGACGTAGTAATGACTACTGGATTAAACATCTTGTCATCGGCTAACCCTGAAGAACTGACTAGGAAAGGCCAACACCAGTTTAAGACCAAGGCCATAGGGGGATGGAGTGGTTACGTGGCCATGAACATGAGAGATGGACCAATCGACCCTAGGGAACACGCCGCATTCCTCATGATGTGGCTAGAAAAATTTATGTTCTGCGGCTCAAGCTGTGGGCCAACTGCCAATTGGCAAGTTATAGCCGAGGCCTTGGTAGACAAGAAAAAGACCCCTCTGGGAAAGTACCTCCTCGGTTACTTATACCAAACCCTCCATCAAGCAGTCGCCAAGATAGCTGCCGACGCCTCTGTCAACACTAGGGACCCGTGGTGGTTTCTTCAAATCTGGCTAGTATTGATGACCTAGAAAATAACCGGTCGGCCACCTCTGACTAAAGCGCGCTTCCCACGACTAGAGCCGATTGAAGATGATGATGGAAACGAGATAACCACCACGAGGTGTCTGAGCTATGGAGAAGCAGCGACCATGCATGCCGGATCAAAACAATCGGCCGAACTGCTAGACGAGTGGTTCGTGTCCTTGTATGATGGATTTGCAAAGGACAACCGCTGCTGGTACTTCTACAGGGATCGGTCACTCTTTGAGCTGCCTGTCGAATTCAATTTGGAGGAGATCAACTCGGATGACTACCCCAAATGTAGAGAATTGTTCACAACTGCCCTTACACCTTGTATTCTGCCGACTGGGATCCATCAGGGCCGATCAGTGGCCAAAAGTTATGAATTCTACTACCCTGTATCGGCTGTCAGGCAACTCGGACTTGGGCAACTGCCCATCGCTGCTATTACACCGATAAGATTGAAACAAGGGGAATTATGGACCAGACCCCAATTATGAGCAAACTGATGGCAGCATCGGCACCATGGTGCTTGCCTACAAGAAGAGCGCAGCCTATGACCGTTGGTGGATCGAAATCAAGCACCACATCTTTCACCAGCGGTCTTCTCACTACATCACCCTACTGCTGCCAGATAAAATCCCTTCGGTGAGTCCTGAACTCCAAGCTATTCTCCCTTCTTGGATCTCAGCTGATTTAATCTGCCAGCACTTGAACTCCTTCCTTCTTGCAGGAAACAGAAACAGAACGGTCGACAGTGAGTAATTCTGGCACTCCAACCGAGTACCGCCTAGGCGTTCTGCCGAATGGATGTGGGCTAGCTCCGTCGGCCATCGGTTGGGACGCGCCCAAGTTGAAGACATTGCTGCATGGATAGACATGCCAGCCGCTGGCTCGGCAAAAGAGAACTACCCCAAGCACGAATCTATCGGCTGCACCTGCAAAGAAGCAAAAGAAAAAGTAGCCGATCACGCCAGCTGATAGCCTCCCGTCGGTGGATCCCAGTGTCGACCAACTCCTCAATGAGGAGGTTGCAGATGAAGAAATGTCAGTAGCTATTGGAGCAGCGGCCGAATCAAGTGATTTGAGCCATAACTCAATCAGTCCTCCAGCTGACAGCTTGCCAGTTCCAAGTCCTCCCGCGAAGAAACAGCCGGTAAGTCCTCGTCTTGCTAGATTCGGCTTCAGCATAATACCACTTTGTACTTAACCGAATGTATTTTATTTAGGTTAAGAAGTTGGCTCGCTGTCCTCCGCGTCGCGCTCCACCAGTAACGCTTCTTTTGGCCTGTATTTTAGCTTACCAATTCCAGCCGATTTAACAACTGACACTTGTCTTTTCTTTTGCAGCCTCCTCCATCTCCGTCGGCTGCCCCCCAGGTGTCAAGCGAGCACACGACATCGGCTGTGGGCGGCCAAGAAGCTGAGGACGTCACAAAGCCGGCCAATGAGCAAGTTGGTGCAGCAACTCCGGCTGGCGATCCCATTGAAGAAGACACCACTCCTGTCGACTCGGCCGAAGTTGAAGAAGAGGCCGATCCGATGCCTGCAGCAAGAGTAAGTTCACCCCCATCTTTCTCCTCGCCATACCTTGAACAATCAGCCGTTCCAACCACAGCTTAACCCTGTTGTTTCCTTTGCAGCCTCTGGCCGACTTGCTCTCCTTTGACATGAAAGAGTTTCTCGGTGACAAAGAAGGGGAAGCAACTAGCCCAGACAAAGCCCCAGCCGACAAGCTAAAGGAAAAACTGCAAGACATACGTCGTCGGCTGGACATCGACACAGACAGGCTGGTGGAAGAATGTGGGTCGGCCAAGTGCCGGTTATTCGAAATCGAAAGCCAGCTCCATGAGGATCTTGTTGCCAAGGTATCGGCCACTGTTTGCATTGATAAGCATCGGCTAAGGCTTGGGCGCGCAATGCAACGTATGATCGAAAGACTTGCCCAAGCCGATGTGACCGCCAAGATCAAAGATGCGGTGAAGAGCGTGGAGGCCGAGAAGGCGAAGCTGAATGAGCTGAAGGCTGGCCCAACCACTTCTCAAGCCTGGATTGCCAGCCTAAGGGCCAAGGAAGCCGACTTGATGAAGCAGCTGGAAGAATGCCGTGCCAAAATTGCTGCCGAAGAAAAGGTGCTGGCCGATTTGCCCAAAGCCACATAGGATCAGACAGGCAAATTGACGGCCACCATTAAGCACTTGAAGGAACTTCACAAATTGGCCAAGGTGGATCCTGGCTCCGACGCCGAAGATCAAGCGGTGGTCGACGAAGTGAAGGCGATCCAAGCTGCAGCCATCTCGGCCATTGATGCATTCTTGGCCCTATAACTTAGTCTTGAACTCTGTACGCTTGATGTAATCGACTCTGAACTGGCTTTGTTATGTAATTGGCTTGTACATTGGCTTTATTATGTAATTGGCTTGTACATTGGCTTTACTTAATGTCCTTGATTGCCGACAATTCTGAAGGCTTTGAAATGCATTGAAAACCTGAAAATTTTCCTCTTGATATCTGCCTTCTTGATTGATGTATGTATTTTCCCCCCTAATTTTGTTGATGTTTGCGATGTCGACAAAATTAATAACTTGACACAATCCTGCTGCTTGTACCGTCGTCGTCGGCTGAACCTAGCCGATTGTAGAAAACTAGAGGAAAAACTTAGTGTAAAAATGGCCTAAGGCGATGCTTGCACAAGTCAAGACATCGGCTAACATGAATCGGCAGCAATCGGAGCCGAATCATGAACTGGTGTTTAGTATTTTTTAAAATATTTACCATTTAGAGCCCTTCCAAATACCTCTCCATCCAATCCTTCTAACATATAAGTCCCTTTGGAGACACATCTGTGGATCTTGAAAGACCCTTCCCAATTTGGAGACCACTTACCGAATTTATTATCTCTTGATCCAATCGGCAGTATCAACTTCCAAACGGGTTCACCCTCTTCAAAAGATTTAGGCACAACCTTCTTGTTACGGTGGCGGGCTACTCGTTCTTTGTCTCTTGTTACTTTTTCCAAGGCCCTCATCCTTGACAAAACTAGGTCTTCTGATTTATCTACCATTAAATTGTAATAGTCATCGGCTATGAGCTGGTCTTGTAATTGAATCCGTCTTGAGACGATGATGTTTTCCCATGGCAGGACAGCTTCGTGCCCATAGACCAATTTGTATGAAGGGACTTGGATAGATCCATGGCATGCCATCCGATAGGCCCACAGTGATTCGGGTAATCGGCTGTGCCATTGCTTGGGGTACTCAGAGATCTTCCTCTTTATCAGCTTGATTAGGCTTTTATTTGAAACTTCTGCTTGTCCGCTGGCCTGAGCATAGTACGATGAAGAATTAAGTAATTTGATCCCCATGCCGTCGGCAAACTGAACAAACTTGTCCGATATGAAGATAGATCCCTGGTCTATTGTTATTATTTGTGGGACGTCAAATCGATAGATGATATGCTCTTTAACAAACTTGATGCGTCCCTAGAATCAACCTTTTTCAAAGGAATTGGCTCCAGCCATTTTGTAAAATAGTCTGTTGCCACCAAAATGAATTGTGAGCCGATTGATGCATGCCGCATATCCCTTCATGCACTTCTCCGATAGCCACTTTGGCTTGATCGACACTAAGACACTTGAGTAGCACACCATCAATTGTCCGATAGTAGAGATCTTCATCGAGCAAAACATATCTTAAAGCCTTGTATCGCAATTTCCTTGAAGCCGATTGAGAAGGGTTCTGTAAATAGCTGTAGTCCTCAAACCTCCAATCGTCGGCTGTCATGGCAGCAACTTCTATCTCAACTTCGTTTATCATCGGCCTGTAGCCTGATGCCCCTTGAGCTAAATCATTGGCTTCTGTATTCTGCTCTCTAGGGATATGTTTCAGTGTAACTAGCCGAAAGCTGTCCATCAATTCTCGGCATTGTTGATAGTAGACCATTAGCGCATCATTCCTGCATTCACACTCTCCTGACAACTGGCTGATGACCAACGGTGAATCTCCCATTATTTTGATGGCGACGGCTTCGACTTCTTTGAGAAGATGCAATCCCTTGAGCACTGCTTCGTATTCAGCTTGATTGTTTGTAGCATGGGGATTGATTGAGAAGGCGAATTCAAAACTTGTCCCCCTTGGTGAAATGATCACTAAGCCGATACCGCATCCACTTGTGCATACCATCCATCAAACATTAATGTCCAAGGCATGATCTCAACTGAGCTGATTGAGTCGTCTCTGTGTTCCACGATAAAATTGGCTATGGCTTATCCTTTAACTGCCCTAGGTACCTAATACCTCAAATCGAACTCTCTCAAAGCAAAAAATCCACTTTCCAATACGTCCCTTTAGCGCTGGAGCCAACAACATGTATTTGACTACGTCGGCTTTGCATACTATCGTGCACTCATTAGATAGTAGATAATGCCTCAACTTTGTACATGAAAAATATAGGCACAAACACAACTTTTCCATGGGTGAATACCTTGTTTCTGCGTCCAATAGCCGTCGGCTGAGATAAAAGATAGCCTTTTCCTTGCCTTCAACCTCTTGGATTAGGATTGAGCCGATTGATTTATCATCGGCTGATAGGTACAGCTTGAACGGTATCCCTTTCTGTGGAGATATTAGAACTGGAGGTGAGCTTAAGTAATCCTTGATGTTGTCCAATGCCTTCTGTTGCTCTGCCCCCATGTGAATGCTTGGTCGGCCTTCAGCTGAAGCAGTGGTGTGAACGGCTTCATCTTTTCTGAGAGATTGGCTATAAACCTCCTGATGAAGTTGATTTTGCTGATCAACGATTGTAGTAGCTTCTTGTCCTTTGGAGGCTGTATTGTCTTGATAGCATTGATACTTCTTGGTGTAACCTCGATGCCTCTTTCATGAACAACAAACCCCAAAAATTGCCCGGCCGACACGTTTGTTTTGATCAAGTCTTCGGCTCCCTTGCCCAATTTTCGAAAGTTGCATAGGGCATCAAATTTACCGTAGCTCCTCCATCGACCAAGCATCTTGGACATCGGCTTGCCATTGACAATTCCCTTCACGTAAAGTGGTTTGACATGCTGATTTTTAGTTCCCTCTGGTTTGTCAAAGATGGCTTGATCTGGGGATAAGGCTAGCTTGGCTAGGGTATCCTCAACGCTATCTGCATCAGCCTCGGTGATGCCGAATTCGACTAGCAATATAAAAACCATATTGACCGATGCAGTAGCTTTTCCTTTACCTTTGGCTGCCCTCCTGGCTTGATCGGCTGGGCTTTCTTTGGCTTGGCTTTCGTCGGCTGGTGCGGTTTCCTTCTTGGGCCTCCACTGCTTCTTGCCCACCCGACAACGCTGATCCCGAATCATTTGCCGAACTTCTTCTTCCTGTCCATCGCGTTTCAACCTCTGGATTCTTCTCTTCTGAGTTTTAGTGAACAGGTCAGAAGGGCACCATTGGGGGTTAGCCGATTGATCATCATCGGCTACTTCTTCATCGTAGTATTCGTCATTCTCGTCTTCCTCGAAGAAGTCTTGGTGGATCGGCCCGAGCCGATCATGGACTGACTGCCGTGTCTGGTTCAGCTGCACGGCCCTAGGGACGAATTGAGTTGGGCTTCGAATCGGTGGGTCTCTGTACTCGTCCTCATGGTACTCACTGCAAGCCGGGCAATTTTTGATCGTCGACAGCCTCATCCCCGATTCCCAACAGAATCGGAAAAACTCGCATTGCCAGTGCGGATCACAGTCGCTGTGATGCCTAATGAAGCAGGGACCTGCAGCCTCGGGCTCCCTCACATAAGGCCTGTTGCGCCGAGCTTCTTCTTCCCGCCAAAATCACTGTTGAAAGTGACGTCGGCTGTCCATCCAGATCGATCGTTGATCAGCCGATCGGCTAGCGGGACGCACCATGTTGATTGGCGTGGCTTGGTCTCTAGTCGGCTTTTTCTCTACCTTGACCCCTTTGAGGGTTTCGGCTAAGTTGTTCGTCATTCTGTTATGCCGATCAGCTCGCCTGGGGCCGACTTGAACTATGTTGACCGGGAAAGGGTTTCCATCTACTTTCATCGGCCGAGGTGAACTGGCAAACTTAAGCTTCCTGGCCTCGATTGCCGACTGGATTTGCTACCTGAAAACTTTACAATCATTAGTGGCATGGGAGGTGGAGTTATGCCACTTCCAGTATTTCTTCTTCTTGAGTTCATTAGCTGATGAGATCACATGATTTTCGGAAAGCTAGATCTTCTTCTCCTTCAGCAATAAATTGAAGATCCTATCGGTCTTGGTGATGTCAAAATCGTATTTCTCTTCCTTGGCCGTTTTCAGCAGCCATTGGCAGATGGTGGCCTTTTTATTCTTGGCCTATTCGGCTGTCGCGACCTCTGTGTCATCATCACTTGTTTCTGAATCAGATTTGACGATGACGTGGGCAACCTTCTTGATGACCTTCCTTGATTCTTGAAATCGCTGATCGTGGGCCGTCACCTTCTACACGAGATACGCCAAACTGTCAAAGTCTTGAGCCGAAAAACATTCACGGATCAGAGCGATTATCCCGTGGAAGGCCAAATCGGCTAGCTAGGCATCAGACAACACCAGGCTGTAGCATCGGTTCCTCATCTCTCTGAATCTTTGAATATAGTCTTGAACCGATTCGTCATGTTTCTGCCTGATGCTGGTTAGGTCCGACAATTTCATCTCATGATTGTCGGTGTAAAAGTAGCTATGAAACTGTTTCTCGAGATCGGCCTAGCTATAAATAGAGTTGTAGGGCAACGAAGAAAACCATGTGAAGGCCGATCCCAAAAGTGAGAGAGGGAACAAAGGAACTCTCAAGGTGTCTGTAGCCGATGCCTCGCCGGACTGCACCAGAAATCGGCTGACGTGCTCATATGTCGAAACTTTGCCTTGCCCTGAGAATTTGGAGAAGTCCGGGACCTTGTACCGGTTGGGCAGTGGAACCCGTTCAAAGGATTCCGGATAGGGGCACCGATACATGTTCCCAGAGTCTTTCGGCTTGAGGCCAAATTGATCGCGCATGACATCGGCAATCAAATCGGCCCAAGTTTTGTTGTCTTGAACCTGTTGTATCGGCTCGTATTGATCATACTGCATGTGTGCTTGCTGATACTAAGGCGGCGGTGTTTGAGGGCGGTAATGCTGGTCGTGATGACCCCCTTGGTACTGGTACTGGGGTGGGTTGCCAGCAGGAGGCGGCCGATTCGCTGGCGGTGTCGTCTGCGGATCCAAAAAGCCGTCGGCCACCGCGTTGTACCGTCCTCCCGACCGATATATGCAATCGGCTCTTGTTGCCGATTGTTGTTGAACATGCCGGCTAGCTGATCTTGGGGAAGGGGTTGCTGCCAGTTGAGCATAGTGATCGGCTGTCTCGAGGCCGATCCAGAAGGATTGGGTTGACTGGGGACTCCTCCTGACGGCCCTGGCTGCACTGGTGGTGGGATCGGCCGATTCTGGGTGACCAAAGTCCTGTATCCGGGAAACTGGCCATCTGCAAAGTAGGTTGGCCCCCTCTGTAGCTGATCGGCAATCTTTTAATCAACCATGGCGGCGATCATGTTGTTCAAGGTGTTGACCAAAATGCCGCTCTGATTGACGAGTGCATGATGCACAGCCGAATCGATTCGATCCTGCAAAGTATGCAGTTCCGAATCGTCTTGCTCCTGTTTCGGCTCCTCCATCTTGTGTTTGCCTTTCATATCGCTTGAGGAGGATGCCTTGAAATCGTCAATGCTGAATTTGTATTTCTGGAGGATGGACCCAGACCGGGTCTGGGCGAATGATCGCAGGTAATTGGTCTGCAGTTCTTCTACCATTTTTTTGTAGTCTACTTGGTGTTCAGCCGACAGTTGCTCCATCGTGATTGGACTCATGTTCTCTTCGGTGATCTCTGAGTTCTTGATGTTAACCATCACGTCCGATTCTTGGTGATCTGCTGATGGTCCCACTGGGCGTGCCAAGAAGCGTGTTGATTAGAAAAATCTCTCACGCGCTGGCCTGGGAGATCTGCTTAGCTCCAGTGCTGGTCCCTTTCTTGACTGTCTGATGTGAACCGGCGTGCCAGTTGGTTTGATCTGTCAATCGACAAGAAACAAACATATATGCGTTAAGGTTAGGGTTAGATCCTACCGGATCGGCTAAGAAAACAAAATTACATATATTTGCTATTCTAGAGCATATTTAAACTAAGTTATTGGGATAGATCAGCTACACCGAGACAGTATAAATCACTTAATCTAAATATACACTAGGATAATAAATATATGCGTTCATAGCCTAGCCGATACGGTAGACCTAACTATGGATCGGCTAGTACTCTGATACTTCCTATGAAAAGATATTAATCTAGCTTAAAAGAGTTAAACCTAGATCAATCGGCTGTTGGCTAATGCTGACAGATGGATCCCAACTTAAAGTATTTAACCAGATTAAGCTCTTACTATAAGAGGCAACTCTAATAAATCTAATAGCAAATAATACTAAAAGAAATATTAAAACAGGTAAGGCCGGCTGAAACCCCGACACTGTCTCTACAAATTTACATCTAGCCAAATAGATCATAATACTTCTAAAAGCGACTTAACAGATCATAGATGATGCAGCATTAAGTACAAAAAGATTGCATTGGATCTATATAGACCAATGTAAACCCCTCAAGACGGTGGATACAACATATAATCCAGACCAACATCTAGATCTACCTCTATCGGCTGCTGCTTCCTGAGAAGAACAAGCCGATGGCAAGATAGATCTAGACATTGTTCTAGATTATATGTCGTATATGATAACTTGCGCAGTCTAAAGCATCAAACCTAGAGTATCATGATGATGGAAGCACTAGATTTGACGAAATAAACCACTAAACGACAAACATTTACCTTAATCGGGGGTCAAAACGATGCAGCCCGAAGCCGGATCAAGAACTTGTCTAAAAAAAATAAGAGGCGATGCGCCGAGGTTGTATTGATTGTGATTATTATTATTTACAGGGGTCTCGGGTCCTATTTATACCCAAGAATAACATTATCTGTACGACCCACGGTTTCTATCTAATCTATTATTCAAAATACGACAACATCTCGGGATACAGTCCCATGTCACATTACAAAAGGAAATATCTAAACAAAACCCTAATTTACAGACACAAACGCCGTTACAGGACTCTATCCATAGATGACAATATCTTTAACGTGCAATTTGGGAACCAAATCCAACTCCTTATCTCCACGCTTTCCATCGGGATCGGTCCCACTTCAACCCTGACCCAGAGTCGGCTATCGGCTACCCTAGTCCGATTCACTCTCAGCCGACTGGCTCCATAGCCGATTCGGACTCAGCCGATTCTGTTTCTGTCTCTTCTCGGATCGCACACCTTCTCTGGTTTTGCTTCAATTTCTACTTCAAACCCGGGGATTAGGTTACCAAATTTGGTCGTTAACAGCGTCGCTATACTAGAAAAGTACCCGAATAGAGATTGTGACAAGGCTCTTCGCATAATACGCCCAATAGAATGGTCACCCGTCAAGTCCCTAGTAGAGGTGGCCGAACTCTAGGCTAGAAAAACTCTTGGCTCCCAAAATAATATGGACTTGTTGACATTGTCAAAGTAATGAGGATTTATTGACACTACCACCTATCAACTACATACTATGGTGCCCCTTGCTAGGAAATGCTACACTACCGATCAAGCCATTACCCATGTTGGCTTGTGGTTAGTATGATTAATGCTTCACAACAGTAGCTCAGGAACTGACCCTTAATTGTCATGAGTAGGACCAACACAACCACGTGCTCACAATCCACCATTAGTCACATTTTAGTTAGAATATTATTAACCAACCACGACCAACCGTCACGATGTATCATTAATTAACCATCATTAGTCATGAGTGAATCATTAATTATCTCATATAAAATGATACTAATGTTTTTAAGCATCTCTAAGCAATTGTACTAAATATGTAGCTGAACTATTACATAGAGTCTAAGCTAGTCAAATTATAACCTATAGGATAATCTCATCTTAATCATAACATTGTGAAATAGGCTCAAACCACCCAATTACATTCGAAAATAAATACACATTTGAAATAAATAGAGAATTTAAATATAGAATCAACATGTTCGAAGGGATGTTTGAGATCCGTGTGACTTGCCTTGCGAGCAAACATCTTCAATTCATCCTCGAAAACTTCTACAACGAACAAGCGATCCTCCAAAATGACGAAACTACTCTTTAGCACGCAAAATGAGAAAAAGACTAATAAAAATCAAATAAACAATACAATTAAAGTTTATAAATAGGTAGAGCTTAAATTTAGATGAATTATGGGACTTGAATAACCTCATTCCGAGTTTGTATGAATTAGTTATAAATTAATGAAGTTTTAATCAATTAAAACCTATAAAAAACAACTAAATGATTTATTGCATCATATTTAATTATTTTTGAACCAAAAAGGATATTTATGACGTTAGACCTGGAGAAAGGATGTGCTGAGTCACTAACAAGCGGGACCCACATGTCGTAGAGAGAAAAGGCTCGTGTCTACCATGGGACAAGTCCATAGAGGAGGTTCATGGTGAACCACAGATCAACGGCTAGGATTGAATGACCAAAGTTTGATCTAAATTGGATGGCTCTGATTAAAACCAATCTAGAGTTTTGGATGAAGCCACATGGACGAGACACACAAGTGCCACACGAGCGAGAAGGGTGAGGTGGTGTCGACGAGGCAGCCACATAGATGGCCACGTCGGCTCGACGACCGATGAGCATGGGACGGCAGCGAATGATGGTGCGGCGACGGACATAGAGGGCACATGCATGAAAAGAAGGACGCGATGATCCTTACCGATGCGACGACGATGATGAGCAGCGATGGGAGTGATCGACAGGGAGCTTTTGGCAACGGAGTTCCTCTTGTTGACGATGGCGGCGACGTTCCAGCAATCTCCAAGCACAGAAGGCGTGTGGACGAGCTTTTTCTGGGCGGTGTGATGCCGACGATAGCGACGATGACATTTGGCAATGATCGAGACGACGCTGGGGCTCAGCTAGAAATGTGGCGATGGCCGAAGGCTTTAGGTTGACATTGGCGAGCTGCTTTTGGCAGGATTCGGCTTGGGAGAAGAGGGTGCCAGGATTCGCATGGCCGTTGCGGTGCTGAAAAAGGAGGCGGCACAGAACGACGACAACCAAGGTGACGGCGCGACACGGCTGGAGCAGTGGCCGACAGCGGAGAGAGAAGACGAGCTCAGGGAGATGGTTTCAGGCGGCGGCGAGCTAGGGCAAGGGTTGGAAACCATAGGGGAGGCCAAGGGGATGCTATTTGTAGCCAAAGGAGGAGGAGATCGAGCTCGACATGAGAGGATTTGGTGGTGGAAGAGCTAGGGTTCACCGGCAAAAAGGAGCTCAGAACCGCTTCGATTACACATGATATACTTCGGGATTCTCTCCGATTCTTGAGGAGAAAGATAGAGAAGATTGATTGCAACAAAGCCTCTCAACTGATTTAAAGGAGGCGGCGTGAGGCAACCGAATTTTGCACGAGAGGCGGCACGGTCGGGCGGCTTCGGGCGGTGGGTGGAGTCCGGCCGAAGGTCGGGGACAACCTTGACATGTGGGGTCCGGTCCCACATGCCAACGTATACATGGCCAGATGGGCTGGGTCGAGGCGTGCTGGCCCAGGCACGGCGACAATGTTCACCGGCCCGGCCCGGCACGGCACGGGAGGCGGTGGGCCGTGTCGACATGGTTCGGTCGGGTGTGCCGTGCTTTGGCCGACGCCCGAGCCCGTGGGCCGGCACAGCACGACATGACTCCTGTGCGTGCCGTCCCAGGCACGACACAGCTCACGAGCCGCCTCCACTCAACCCGCACGGCCACACCGCACAACACACCCCGGACCCCGCAGTCCCGCATGCGAAGGCGGAGTCACGGTCGCAGACCACCGTTGCCTCTCCTCGCCGCCGTTGGCCTCCTCCCTCTCCGCCGCCAAGTCCGCTGCCAGCCTCCTCCCTCTCCACCGCCAAGGCCGCCGTCGTCCTCCCCCTCTCTGCTGCCAAGGCCATCGCTGCCTCTCCGCGCCTAGCCGCTCACCTCCCTCTCTGCCGCCAAGGCCGTCGCCGTCCTCCTCGTCGTCGACTCGTTCTCGTCGTTGCCCATCTCGCCATCGCCAGCGACCGTATCCCATCCACCTGACGCCGCCCGTGAGCCCTGCCCGTGGCTTCGTCGGACCCACGTGGTCTCGTCTAGTGTTTTCGCCGCTGCCGTCGATTTTTGATTTTTTTTATTAGGGTTTCGGCGCCGTCGCGCTTGGAGCGTGGGCCGGAAAGGCACGTGGGCCTTTGGCATGCCGTGCTGGCACAGGCACGGCCTGGCCACCCGTGGGCCGTGCTTGGGCCAAGGACGAGGCACGTGGGCCGACACGGCACGACCCGCCACAGTAGCCATGCCTAACGGGCCGTGCCTCAGCCGTGCCCGGGCCGGGCCGTGCCGCCGGTTTGGCCACCTATATGCCAACGAGGAAGGGAGGCAGGCGGTCTTGCGGGCAGGACTAGGCTGTGGTGGCCCAAGAGGGACAGGAGGCATGCCGGCGGAAAGGGAGTGGGAGATGGGCTGGCGGAAGGGAAGAGGAGAAATGGGCCAAAATGGCCCCGGACTCTGGTAGAGGATTTTAATTTTGTTTTTAATTTTAATAAATACTTAAATGATGTTTCATTTATTAAAAATACCTTCAATGCTCAAATAATTTGAGGAAAAATCCATAAAATACTTGGACACTCAAACTATTTAATAAATTTTTTATCTAGCTTAATTTCATGTTCAAATTTTTATAGAGTTTTATTCAAACATTTGCTTTAATTATTAAATCAATTCGAGAAATTCCTTTTTCCAACATAATTTATAATTTAGCGATTCTTAGGATGTGATAAATCCACCCACTTTACAAGAATCTCGTCTCAAGATTTGGAATGGCTAGTAAGAAATTGGGTAGGGCAATCCTTCAAGGTTCCATCATTCTTGAAAACCGACTGGTCAACCCGATAAACCATTAGCTTACTTTCTCTTCTGTTCCTCTGCCTAGAAGAATTCATTTTCAAACTCGATCCACCTATAGGTGCATTCTGGTTTTGCCTTTTTGAAATCGATATCACCCAAACCTTGATAAGATGTTGTCTACGAGGTTTCCAAATACTATGGTATCCGATTGGAGGTTCACCCTAGCTCATCCATTGAGCACCCTTCATTCTATCAAATCCATAGAAGTCTCGCTTGACACCAGAGTCGAATTATTTCCCATGTTGTCACATCTTTGAGAAGAAATGATATCCAATATTCTGTCTAATCCAAGAGCAGAATTGAGGATAGCTAAAGCTTAGCTGAGGACTGATTATCAGAATTTAGCTAGCTACTTTCAATTTTACTTAATTTGATTTCTTAATTCATGAAAACAAGTCTTTCTATCCCTTAATTAGATTAACCAGATTCCAACACTTTATCAATCCAAGCTTCAAAACATGCTAAAGTTGCTTCCTGTAACGGTGACTCCTTAACATTCAGGCTCTCTAACTTCTTGTACAGCTTGACCATCAATCATCTAACATTGCTTCCAACATCGGTGTAAACTACTTTGCAACCGTATTGCCATTTCTTATGACTTTTGCAGATTCAAGACATCTTGAGGTAGAGAACTCCATACTTGACTTGATCCTTATCTATTGTTCTCCCAATTTATCGGTAGATATCAATCCATTCCAAAGGTTCTTTATCAATCACCTTTATGCCTATCCCTTTCCTTCCATATCATCTTTATACTTTAGATTAACGTAGTAGTCATGTCCATGTCATCTTTGTACTATGGGTGTACATGTAATTGATAGAAACAACCCATATGCTATCTCACAGAAACTTTGTAGTGATTTGTCAAGAGTCGTGCCAAAGACGTGTCAACGAGCAAACCACTCTTGACCTTGTGCCATGTCATGCCCCGATTTTGATTTTCGTTCAGGATTAAAAATCGTTTAGTAATGCATTTCTAGAAATCATATTAAAAGTTAAAATAAATTATCAAGTGAAATTAATGTGGGAAATAAATTTTCCTTTAAAAATCATGGCTTGAAATATTTTTGTAAAATTCTCCATACCCTAAAGTACTCTCTGAATTTTTTCGTGAATTTTCTGAGCTCAAGAAATAACTTTAATAATACAAACTTCATTTAATCAATTAATTAAATTGAAAACCAATTAAAAATCCCTTCCCTGCACTGGGTCATTTTCGGCCCAAGTCCGCTTCCTCTCCCCCATGACCCAGCCCGCTAGAGCTGGCCGCCCTCCTCTCTCCTTCCTTCTCGGTTCAGCTCGCCGCTCAGCCCGCTCGCTCCCTGTCTTGCCAAAGACCACTTTTACCTCCCTCCTGGTTTCATCTTTTCCTCTCTCCGATAGGTGGGACTGATGGCCCCACTTGTCATATTCTTCCTGAACCTTCGACCAGGAGAACCGGCCGCCACGTCGTACCCCATGTTGCCTCCTCTCCCGCGCATCTCCCACTCCCGTGCTCGTGTCCAACTGAGATGACGCAGCCATTGCCACCGCCTCCATCATTTCCCCACTTCCCGGCAAACCGGTGCCGAACCGCCGCCGCCTCCCCACGTCGATGTCCCTACTCCGCCCGCCGACTTTCGCCTCTCTCGGCCTCGATCCACACCTCCCGAGCCTATAAAAAGCTTCCCCAAGCTCCCCTCTCTTGTTTCCCCAACTTGCCCGAGCTCTCAGAGCTCCCAAATCCCGTCCCCATGCCGCTCTCTCCCTCCACCGCTCGTCGGCGCCCTTCGGCCACCACCCGTTGTCGCATGGGTCACCGGCAAGCTGTGCCGTGGCCACCTCCGCCTTCACCGCACCACGCCACCCCTCGGCCGTCCTTCCATCTCCCCAAAACACTGCCGGAGGGCCACCTCCTCTGCAAACCCGAGCTCTGCCGCCATTGCCGCACTTCGGCCATGCGCCGCCGCCGACCCAGCCATCGCCGCACCGTGATGTTTGCTTCGCCGGCTTTGCTACATTGAGCTTCACCCCGGTCACTACCTTACTGCCGCCTAGAGCCGCCGGAACGGCGACTTCACCGCCAACCCGAAGCCGTCGCCGCTAGCAATTGGAGCACCACCGAGCCACTCTGTCTCCTCTCGTGGCACTGCTGCGATGCGCCGTGCCTCAGCCGCCCCTTCATTGTTGCCAAAAGTCGTCGGAAACCCTTCCCTCCGCTCGAGGCGAGCTCCGCCACCTCTCGCCGGCCTCCGGCTGTGTTTCCTCGCCATCTCCGGCCACCTCATGCTCCCCTAGGAGAGATTTTAATTTTATTAACCGTAACATATAAGATCATTAATTCATCAAATCTTATTGGCCTAACATCCTCCCTAGGAAAGATAGTGAAAGCTAGCCATTTATGCATTAACCTCAAGGTAGAATTATGAATGTCATTGGTTCTTGGCTTACTACAAACAATTTCACATGAAATACTTTGCCAAAAACCTTGTTTATTAAAACTTAATGATGGTGACTCCAAGTTCACAGAACAACATTTGTCAAACCCAAGAAGGAGACTAAATTTTTTTCCATGTGTAGTAGTATTCCATTCCTAAAAATGGAAAAGTAATACCCTCCTCTACTTCTTGTAGGGCGCAAAGAAATTGGATGGTAAGAAAGCATGAACCTTCTTCCTACACATGTGTAAACTCATGCCACCCTATGGCTTGCCAAACATTAAAGAAGTCAACATCCATACCAGTCTTGGTGAGCTATTCCGGGTCGTATGCTCGGGTGTGAGCAAAGTCCCGGTCTGATGGTGGAGCGTTGGAGCTTGCTTCTCCCCTCGTCGCAGCGGCTTGTGGTTCCTCTCATGTCATTGGGCTAGGTGCATAGCCGGCAAGTGGACCCGAGCTTGAATGGCTCGAGCTCGACCGCATTGCTTTGCGCATAGCAGCGAACAACCGCTTGACACCTTTCTTCATACCTGTAGCTGAAAGGAGCAAGAACAACACAAGAACACTTGAGACGGGTTAAGTGTTAGTTCAAAGCCAGTTAGCCGTCCGAGAGTTAGCAGTTTTTGTAGAGCTTGGTTGCCACCACAAATCTTTCCTTGTGGGTGGTAACACTCCACAAAACCGTTCTTATGGGCGAGGTTGCACCACAAAATCGTTCTTGCGGGGTAGTAGTACCACCACAATATATTCTTGCAGCACAACACGCGAAGGAAACTCAAGATGCAGGAAGAAAAAACTTGGAAAATGTTTTTGATGAACTTAGAGCAAGAACACCGTGAGAACTCAAGGGAGAAGGAGAGAACTTGAGAGAAACTATGTGCAACTCAATTTGGGGCAAGGAGAGCAAGCTCCATGCCCTGTTTTATAGAGGGAGCTCACCTTGGTTTGACCGAAACAAGGGGTGCTCTTCTCCCCTCCAAACTTTGGATTCCTGAACACAATCATCAATGCTTGCTGCACACAAAAGCTGAACATTAATGGGCACAATCATGGTTCGGCCGAACCATGATGGAGGCCTTTGGTCCCCACCCAAGAATCCAATGTTTAATAGTAATTTTTGTTCAACAATGTGCAGGTTTGGTGTTGGAATCCAAAGGAAATGTTTTGTCATGTCCTGCTATTAACGTCAGAATTTGGTAAGCCCCGGAGGCCCTATCGGTTCAAGGATCATATCGGCTGATACCGAATCGGACAGGGTAAGCCGATATAGCCAATTTTGGTAAGATAACATTGGATTAATGTGCTTCATGAGATTGCCATACATGGATAGAGTCCGAAAAAGGTAATTGTATCTAATAATTAGGAAGGGTTTGTTAGCTTTCCATTTTATCTTTAGGAAAGTGTATTAGTGTCTAATAAGGACTTGGTTTGTTTCCTTTTATCTTTAGGAAAGTTTGAATTGTAATATGTTAGAATCTTTGTTAGCCTATGGGTATAAATATGTAAGCCAAAGGTTCATGTAATCATATCTCACGATCAATACAATTCGGCGCATCGCCACCTTTTACCTTTTCCACTTTGTTCATCATCCGGCGAGACTTGGCACTCGACGCGGGGCTGCAACGGCTTCGATCTCCAGCGAAGGGGTAAGTCCAAGGTCCCGTCGGCCCAGTTATATCGTATCTATCTTTAGTTTCATTACCGTTCATAGATACATCGGCTTAGTTAGGACTTTCTCTGTTAGGTCCGATATTCTGATCAAGTCAATATTTCTGTAAACGTGATGTTGCTTTAGGTAGATTTGTTATATCCATCACATTAGACAGATCTATCGGCTCCTCGAGTATTAGATTATCATATACAATCTCGTGCTGCATCGGTTAGGTTCGACCTACTAGATTGTTATCGATAATCTAAGTCTTGTTAAGCCGATAGGTTCATACTAATGTTTCATGGGAGGGTTAGCCGGTCTTATCATTTGTTTCTGTTGAATCTAGTCCTAGTACCTCGACTTAGCTATATCGGCTGTCTCTCGTTTTAGGGTTTTTGCCGATATTGGTTAAATCGTTATATTAGATTAGATTAGCTTAGGCATCTATTACCTTGAAAATTAGTCAAAGGCTTAATTGTCTAGATATTGTGTTTCTTTTCATACTTAGTGCTGCATCAATTCAGTTTGACCTACTAAGTCGTGATGAGAACCGTAGTCTCTAGCCTGCCTGATGGCTACCATTAAGGGTTTCGTCGGGGTTTCAGCCGACGAGTTATCTGGACATCGACATCGACTACAATTGGCTGTTAACAGATTGGCTGTTTTGATTATCGGCCTATCGGCCGATATGACTTATGCTTTGCTGCTTTGTATATCTTGTCAGTGGCAGGATCAAACTGACTGGAACGCTCGCATTTCAATAATTTTAGGACCAGCACTGGAGCTAAGCAGATCTCCAAGTCCAGCGTGTGATTCGACGTCAACACATCTTGCAGCGGTACGAATTTGGCGTCAACAACTGCACAATAATTCTCATCATTAAAAAACCAAGTTCAAATATTTTTTCTATGCATGATTCAAAAAATTCAAACATGCTATGCGAGTATGCATAATTGGAAGTCAAAATTATTTAGGAAATCAAATATGCATTTGGAAAAAAAATTAAATATGAAATAACTACCGATTTATCTGTCGGCAAGGACTCACCATTTTAAGTCCGATGAGCGGTTTCCTCCATACGATTATGTCGATGTTGCGACGCCCGGTCTCGTAGAAGTAGACGCGGATGGTTGTGCTTGTTTCACTAGCCACACCTTGGTTTTCTTTTGCTTGCTCGGTGCGATCAAGGCATTTCGGACTTTGGCGGTGGCGGTTTAACCAACACCTCCTGCCTCACTGTCGTTTTGATTCTTCCTTGATGGCGATGCAGCGATAACTCTTTTTCCATGAATTTCAGCTTGAACGTGATGAGGCTGTCCTTTTTCGAGGGTTTTACTTCAATCTCCTTAATTTCTTTGTGTTCGGCCCATACTTAATCTTGATCATTGAGCATTGTTCCACTCTAGGTTGGAACTCAAGCTTCTCTTCTTTTCCATTGATGTGGAGTCGGATTTCTCCATCTCCCACATCGATGCGGGCATCCGCGGTGCTCTGGAATGGTCGTCCAAGGATGAGCGGTGTTCTCTTATGGACATCCATGTCAAGCACCATGAAGTCGATGGGAATGAAGCAACCTTGGATTTTCACCGAAATGTCTTCAGCTATTCCCGTCGGGTAGCGGACCAAAGAATCGGCCAGCTGTAGCCACATCAGAGTTGGTGATAGAGCGGTGTAGTTCAATCGATCAAATACTTCCTTGGGCATAACGCTGACGCTTGCTCCAAGGCTACATAGGGTGTGGTCGAAGTGTTGTTCCCCAATTGAACAGGTGATTGTTGGGCACCCCGGATCTTTCTTCTTTTCAGAAAGTTTGTTGAGTATAGCTACGCTACACTCCTCCGTCAGTTTGACAACTTACGTGGTTGGCATCGTCCTTTTGTTGTTGAGGATGTCCTTGAGATAGCGAGCATAGGTTGGAACTCTCATCGCGTCAAGCAGAGGGACGTTGATGTTGATTTTGTGAATGACCTCAACAAAATGAGCGAATTGCTCGTCCACGATTGTTATATCTACATTTTCGACAAATATGCATACCCCCTCGAGTTTATAATACTTGTCGCCTTGGACAAGACTTAAGTCAAATTTTTGTCTCCTTGACAATGAATAACTTCTAAATTTCACTTACTTAATTAATATGCAACCTATAGGTATATAATAATCATAATTAAGAAATAATAATTAATTTACTAATTCATTATTTACTTATGTACACACAAACATATATGCACTATGTAAGCAATAGTTAATTAAACTAGGTATGTACGACAAGAGTTGCATACAATTAGAATTAACATGTCATATCTAATTGTATAGTTCATAAAACTTGCCTTACCGTTGCCTCGCGACCTTCGGAGCACGTGGAAACAATCGTTAGTTAATTAAAATATGTTCATTGAACAATTAAAACATATCACAAATTGTAAATATATTTTTCATGTATTATCTATATTTTAATTATTTGTAGAAGTTATTTAAATTCTAAACATAATAGTTGAAATAAAGGATCTAACCTATAAATTGTGAGAACACTACCTTGGACCATGTTAAATACCTTGACCCACAAACCATGATTTGAAAAGCTACACTTCACAAGTAATCAAATGCAGAATCAATTTTTGCCTCAAGAAAAAAAATGAAAGAACTAAATAGACAGCGCCTATATAACTCTAGTCTCAAGGGAACAAATGGGAGACCTATATCTGAGTTGTAAGTTAAATCAAGCTAAAACAAGATAATACTATGTTTTAATATCACCCAAGCATTAATTCAAAAATAGGCCTATACTACAGTTGTTCCATAGAAATCAAAACAAGGATAAAGTGGAGATGTTAAGCCACCTTTAACATCAATTTAATCTATCCATATAAGGTGCCATATTTAACACCCATTTCTTAAATCTTCCACAAGAGGAGTGGACCCACATTACCATAGAGCTGTATGGCCAAATTCGACTCATAATACAATTAATAAGATATACATGTATAATCAAATTCTAAGTGACTAGTATAGTCAAGTATATCAATAATACATGTAAGAAAATATGTAAAGATAATATATAAAATAGATCTTAAGTGAAGAAACCACCATGCCTAAGAAACACATCGTCGAATAGTTGAGATAACTTAACTAAGTCAAATAACAACTCAAACTCCATAGTCACCCACACAAAAAGAGTCCATATGAGAAGGCAACACTTAAGTCAACTCTTGAACCATCAACATATACATGCTCGTCTACAACTTGAACACTAAGGATATGACCTATATCATGAACACAAGACAAATAACAAAATCAACTCAAGAACACTTTACTAAATTGCTTTAATCTCCTACAACAAGTTTAGTTCTTAGCATTGCCTTAGCTTAGCCTTGTTGTAGCTTAGTTTAGCTCAGCCTTCTAGAAACCCACTGGTTAGGTTAGGAGTCAAGACCTCGTTCCCTCTGAGTTAACTAGCGAGCTCTGTAGATCTAGTTATAAGGATAGAGTTGGTCGATGTTTAGTTCTTCCTTAGGACTAGGTTTATAGCCCGTGTGTCTTGATTGTTGTATTTGGTTCTTCTTGTGTATTTAGACTGCATCGCTCGTGAGGATAGTGAAGGTATTACCTAAGGAGCTGAAGCTTGAGCAAGGTCTTAAAGCAAGTCAATCAGTTTTATCGCCCGGAGCAACGCAAGTCACCACATCCCCCTCCTTGAGCATATTGATCCTAGTTTGTGAAACAAATTTTGCAGGCTATGTTTAAATGTGATCCCAATTATTTAATAAGCCTTCCTCCTTAATAAGCCTTCCTCCTACTGAATAATCTATTCCTTGTAGCCATGATATCCCTAGTTATATTAATAACATTGCCTAGTCATGCTTAGTTGCACTTGGGTGATTAAATTGCCCTCATGCCTTAAACAGAAATGGGGCAATTAATTGGGCAATCACTTGGGTACAGTGATTGTGGGGATGGAGAATGTATTGCCATCCCACATGTATAATGAGGAACCATTTGCAAAAAGCAAAAACAAAGAAAAAACTTTTTCGACCGGGGCGGTAGAAAAGAAATTGGGTGGTTTCAGAAACGGTTAGCGCTGACCGTAGTCAATTAAGGATCGAGTCAAGAAGCTATGCTGGAAACGAACAGAGTGTGACCGCATTTCTCATATGGGCATATACCTAGTGGATTAGGTGATTCTGAAGGGTTACGCGGAGGCTACGCTAGCCAAAAACAAAAACTTTTACCGCGCAAACCAGGAACACTTGCAAGTAAGGGCCGATAGATCGTTACCGATTGGAGTAGAGTGCAGCGGAATAACCAATCAGGGCAATCCGATCCGGAACAGTGTAGCCGATTCCCGGAGACAGCCGATTCGCCAATCAGCCGATTCGAGTCGTCCGGCCGCGTTCTCACGCCTCGCTCCGATGCGCCCGACCGCAGCCGATTCCACCACAGCCGATCGCTCCGATTGCAGCCGATCCGAAGCCGATCAACAGCGCGCAACGTAGCAGCGCCTCTACCGGTATCCACACGTCCGGGGACAGAACGCCGTACACCCGTGTGCTAGCACGCGATGCAAGGCTAGGGTTTGGCTCGAAAGTGGGGAGGGTTTCCGTGGAGATTGATCTCGGCGACTTCGTTGCACGCGATGCAATTGATGTCTATTCAGCTCTCCACCCCTCCCTCCTTTATATAGAGTTGGCCGACGGGACTAGTGGCCGATTAGGACTCTATTTTGAATCGGATCTCATCCGTATCTCATAGAGTTGGCCGCCCATACGTCGTAAGCCCATAGGACTCTATCCGATCGGATCCCTATCCGATCGAGCCGTATCCGAGTCCAACTCGAATATCTATTCTATCCCCTTAAGCGTGCGACCCTGTAGGTTCAGGTATACTCGGTTTCGGCTATAGTCTAACTTAGCCGATCGTCGGCTCGAGTCTAACTCAGCCGACCTGTCAATAGCGGCGCCTAGCAGCACATATTGACACCATAGTATACAAGAATATAATATCGGCTCTGAACCTGTAATGTGCACACAAATCCCTTTGCCTCACGATACCAGTTAAGCTATAGGCAAGATGTGTGCCATCCCTTCAATAGCTTAACCATTCACTCGAACCGTATTGGATTATCTGTCTGTTGATTGACTCCTCAATCAACTTAGCATGGCCATGCATTTCCATAATCCATTACCTCGAGGGGCCCAGAGATATCTCTCCAAAGGAGGGGCAAATTCCATCTTGATCACTCACATCCCACTCCATGTTTCATAGCAAACCCGAAAACTACCTTTATAACTACCCAGTTACGGAATAGCGTTTGGTAGTCCCAAAGTAGGCTACTACACATGTTGGAATCCATGGTGATCTCAGGTCTAAGGACTTTGTACCAACACTACCCGAGACCAACTAATGGCACACTAATTCTGTAGTGTCTCATGGTGGGTCTATCCAACAATGTGTTCTCCAACACATATGTCCATGTTTATTGATTTGGTATCTCCATACCCATGATCTATGAGACATGATCATCAATCAATAAACATGCCGATCTTAGAATCATATTTGTTCCAACAATATGACATATGATCAGGGATCGTTTAGAAATAAATTCATACATAAAGAGTCTCATAAATAAGTCACGTACTTATTGATCAATACAAGATGTCTATTTCATGGAACTGAATAACACTTTATTCATTTATACATAAACATTGACGTGATATCCAACATCTCCATGTTGCCTCTAGGGCATATCACTAACAGATTCTAGTGGGGCGGCACCCCAGTCATGGTCGGTTCTAAATCACGTCGTGTGTGTTGTGTTGCGATTGGAGAAAGAGGATAGATAGTGCGTTAAATAAAACCTTTTTGATAAAAAGTAAAATGAACATTTCCCTGATATCTTGGGTTCCAAGAGTCCTCTCACCACTGGTGCAGCGAGATGAAGGTGGAGGGGGTGCATGATGGTTCATAGTCTTTGGAGCGGGTGCCGCAATGCTAGAAGATCTAACAAACTGGGTCATGATTCATCTCATGTGTTGGGACTAGGCTCATGTGTTGGGTATGCATGGACTGTAGGCAAAGTGTACATCCACTATAGTGTGAGTAAAATCAATCTATTCGAATAGATGTGCTCACGATTAATTGAGTGTTGTGACTTGTACTACTTGTTGGCAACTTTTTTGGCAAGAAGACGATCACGATCGGGACACCTAAACGCCTTGCGGTGATATGAAGTCGCCAACCACCCCGATCTAGCCAAAGGGCCAAATCAAGATGGGTTTTGTGGAAGACGGCTAAACCGGCTAGCGGAGCCGATTTACATATCAAAATTAGCTTCTAAGCCGATTTAGATCGATATGAGGACAACTACCCGTCTCGTGGGCAAACGGAAGGTTTTCAGGACAAACCTATAAAGAGATGTCGCACTCTCGCAGTGGCGGCGGACGGTTTATGGCGCAAACCGACAAAGATGGACTAAACTAGGTTAAAGTAAAAAACATGGCTGAAAAGTAAAAGTAAAAGAATGATTCGATTGTAGAGATTGGGGGGGTCCCTCCCAATTGAACCGGTCTTGTCCCTTAAATAGGGGTTAGTCTTGCCTCCCATAGGTCCTTCTCCACGTCCAACTCGGGGTAGAAACACCAATAGAAACACGAAACATACCTTCCCGAGCAAGGAAACCCGAGACCCGACAAAATTTGCTTCGGACTCAGACTCTGACGGTCTAACCGGCCACATACCTACGGTTAGACCGGCCCTACTAGCCGGTCAGACTGGCCATACACCTGCGGTCTGACCGGCCCTGTGAAGTAAACCCGATACTTTCCAAACTTTGGCAATTTTTCTCTATTTCATCCATAGGTGCCATATTTGCATGTAAACACATGCCCCCTACCTTTTTTGACGAACATCGTGAATCTAAAGCATAGAATATGTTGTCTTAGGGAGATAATCTAATTACCTGCCATAGAACTTCCCAAGCATCTTGCCAAACGCTCGGGAAGTATTTCTTCAAGTATCTTCTTGAAATGATCCTGCTTTCACCCTTTGTTGTAAGCCTTAGCCACCCTCTTCTTCTCTTTCTCTATTTCTTCCAAAGCCTTTAAACGCTTGTCGATCACCTCATCAAGATTGTCTCTCATCAAGGTCTTGTAGTCTTCAACCGACAAATCATCTTGCTTTATATATCAAAGAGAGCCAAGATTCACCTCTACCGGCAAAACGACTTCTTGTGCATAGACCAACTCAAAAGGAGTAACCTTGGCAGCACCATCTTTAGATATCCTGTGAATCCATAATGCTTCAGAAAATATCTCATACCACCACTTCGGATGTTTTTTGATCTTCTCCTTGACTAACTTCAACAATGTTTTATTGCTGAACTCGGCTTGTCCATTACCCCGAGAGTAGTAAGGAGAAGAACTCAACAATTTAATACCATAAGATTCAACAAAACTTCTCACCTCCTCCGTGTGTGTCATATTCTTGAGCGGCACGGCTTCGGCCCACTTAGTGAAGTACTCCACCGTAACTAGCACGAACCGATGCCCTTTCGATGATGAAGAATAAATTTGACCTATGAAATCTAAAGCCCAACCTTGGAACAGCCCCAAGACCAGGATCTTTTCAAGTACTCAATCAAAGGAATTCTCCAATCTTCTTCTATCTCCTGGGCACAAATGTCCGAATTTACAATTAATTCGGCCTCTGAATCAAGTGTATCATGCCCCCAGCTTCCTGTTCAAACCCGGTCTGACCGGCCATACAATGCCAGTCAGACCTCTCTACCTCTCACCGGTCAGACCGGCAACACAAGGCCGGTCAGACCGTCGACCACCTACGGTCAGACCGGCAGTGATGCGTCGGTCAGACCACCCGCAGTCTATGACTTCGCCAATTTTGCCCAAAGAATTAAAATCAAGCATCGGCTTTTCCATTATTAAAAATACTCCTTTTTTGATATTATAGCCAGATGCTTGGTATATCAAATTATTGGACCAAAATTCCTTCCTTCTAGACATATGAAAATTATAACATGCAGTTAATATGTCTAGATGAATACTAATTCAAGTGGCTTTTGAAACAACAATCATCAAGGAATCAAAAACACTTAGCCACTTGAAGTATGATCAATAATGAATCACCAAAGTCATATCTCACATGCATGAATTCCAATAAACTACAAGTGTAAGTAATCGACTTAAACATGTATGTAAAATATTATAACAATGCCAATGTTCCTAAAGAAAACAACTCTAGAACAAATAATCACATTGATCATTGACATTAGCCGGATTACTAAGAAGCAAAATTTCATGATGCAATAATTATGAAATCTATATTTTCTATGGTGATTCATCAAAACATGCATGATTTGGCTTTTAATAAATATTATAGACCAACGAGCCGAATCATAGTTTAAATAAATTATATGCCAACTTGCCAATTCCACCACTCAGAATTGGCATTTGCAACATGTATGCATAATATCAATTTGATAAGCAAACACACATGTGCTAGATAGCAAGCAATGTTCTAACTTGGCATAGACATACTATAATGATGAGCATGATAAACCCATACCTTGCCTTAGCATCCAACAAATGGCGGCTCATATATGTGATGTTGTATCCATCGCTGTTCACCTTTCTTGATTTCTTCATGAGCATATTAATGTCTTGCCCTCCGAGCAAAATCGGCTTTCTTGAACACACGATTTTGAAGGTAAGATAAACACCATAGTAGCATCCATAGCAACATGTGGAGGAGAGTTCTCTCTAATGATTGAAGATTCTTCTCTCTTCAAGTTGGATTTACTACTACTCTGGGAAATCATCGGTCTCTTAGCTTTTACTTTCTTGGGTCTCCACACTTCCTTATGTGTTATTTGAGGCTTCAAATCATCACATGTATTGTTCTCCACATCTTCGACCTTCTTTTCTTTTTGACCTATGACTCGAAGACGTTGTAGCCTCATCTTTTGAGAGCGAGATAAGCCCGAAGGTATCCACTTCGGCTGTGGTTGTTTTCTAGGAGCCAAGCAATGATTTTTGATATTTGTGGTCCAAGTGGAAACTCCTGTGTTGCCCTCAATTTTCTTCCCACTCATCACCAATACCCCCCGGTTAGACCGGCCTCTGGGCTTGGTCAGACCAGTTAGTTGGTAGACCGCTCAACTGTCCCGGTCAGACCACCATTGTTGGCAGTCACGATGTCGACTTCAGTCTCCTCTGCTTGTAGCCCCTTTGTCGCATCTCCAGTAGGTACTTGAACATCTTGAAACTCCTCCTTGATAGTAACGACCTCCAAAGCTTTGGCTTCTTTCTCACCCACTCCTTCTTCATCTTGTTCGCCTTTGATCTACCAGACTGATTCTTTTGTGAGAAATGGTCTTGTCTTGATTTAGATGAATGACTTGGTATTGACCTAGGTGATTCCTACCATTCTTGATGAAACAACATAGGTGGTTGAGGCATCCATGGCATATAATACATACAAGGATAACCAAACGGTGGCATTGGATATGTGTTAACGACAAAATTTGGTAGCCAAATCCCTAAGTCCAAGCCGAGATTAACGTGGAATCGGATCAGGAAAGTGGTCTGTGTAGCAACTGAGGCTATGTCGGCTACGATCAAATCGGCTAGAAGACCAATCGGCTGAGGCCGAATCGGACATGGACAGTCGATAGCCGATTCTGATTTGGAGAAGGAGATGGAACCGTTTCCAATAAGAAAGCTTGAAGATAGAAGGAAGATTCGGTTCCCAAATGTTCGTTAAGATATTGCCATCTATGGATAAAGTCCTGTAACGGCAATTGTATCTGTAAAATAGGATTTTGTTTAGATATTTCCTTTTGTAATGCGGCATGGGACTGTATCCTGGGCTATTGTCGTATTTTGAATAGTAGATTAGACAGAAACCGTGTTCTACATGGACTTTGTTGTACTTGGGTATAAATAGGACCTGAGACCTCTTGTAAACAACAATCATACATCAATACAACTTCGGCGCATCGCCTCCTATTTTCTTTTAGATGAGTTCTTGATCCGGCTTCGGGCTGCATCAATTCCAACCCCGAATAAGGTAAATTCTCATCATTAGTGGTTTATTTCATCGAATCTAGTGCTTACATCGTCATGACACTCTAGGTTTAATGTTATAAACTGCTCAAGTTATCATATACGACATATAATCTAGAACAATATCTAGATCTATCTCGCCGTCGGCTCGTTTCTCTCGGGATACAGTAGCCGATAGAGCTAGATCTAGATGTTGGATTAGGTTATATGTTGTATCCACCGTCTTGAAGGGTTTACATCAGTCTATATAGATCTAATACTATCTTTTTGTACTTAATGCTGCATCATCTATGATCTGTTAAGTCCCTTTTAGAAGTATTTATAACTATTTGATTAGATGCCTACTTGTAGAGACAGTGTTGGGGTTTTAGCCAGCCTTACCTGTTTTAATAATCTTTTAGCATTATTTACTGTTAGATGTATTAAAGCTGCCTCTTATATTAAGATCTCAATCTGGTTAAATGCCTTAAGCCAGTATCAGTCCATTGGCATCAGCCGATAGCCGATTGATCTAGGTTTAACGCATTTAGGTTAGGCTGATATCTTTTCATAAGATACATCGGAGTAATAGCTGATTCACGTTAGACCTGCAGCATCGACTAGGTCATAAACACATATATTTATTCTCTTGATGTATATTTAGGTTAAGTGATTCATACTGTCTCGGGACAGCCGATCTATCCCAATCACTTAGTTTAAATATGCTTCGAGAAGGCAATTATATGCAAGTTGGTTTCCTGAGCCGATCCGGTAGGATCTAACTTTAACCTCAACGCATGTATCTGTTTATTACATCTTATTGGTTAGCAGATCAAACCAATTGGCACGCCTAGATCATCACAGGTAGCCAAGGACAGACCTGCACTGGAGCTAAGCAGATCTCCTAGGCCAGCGCGTGAGAGAATTTTCTCATCAACACGCTTCTTGGCACGCCTAGTGGGACCATCAACTCGGTTAAAGCACACTGACAAAGCCGACGCGATGGTTAACGTCAACAGCCCTGAAATCAGCGAAGAAAACCCAATTCCTATCAAGATGGAACAACTGTCGGCCGAGCAATTGGCCGACTACAAGAAGATGGTGGAGGAACTGCAGGCCAATTATCTGCAATCTTTCGCCCAGACCAGGTCTGGGGCCGTCCACCAGAAGTACAAGTTCAGCATTGACGACCTCAAGGCATCCTCCTCAGATGATACGAAAGGAAAATGCAAGATGGAGGAGCCAAAACAAGAACAAGACGATTCGGATGTGCATACCTTGCAAGACCGGATCGATTCAGCTGTACATCATGCACTCGTCAATCAAAGTGGCATCTTGGTCAACACTCTGAATAACATGATTGTCACTGTGGTCGATTCCAAGATTGTCGATCAGCTACAACAGGGGCCAACCTACTTCACAGATGGCCAGTTCCCCAATTACAGGGTCTTGGCGACCCAGAACCAGCCGATCCCGCCTCCGATACAGCCATGGCCGCCAGGAGGAGTCCTCAATCAGCCGACTGCATCTGCATCGGCTTCAAGGCCATCGCCCATTATTCTGAACCGGCAACAACATCCTCCCCAGGAGCAGCTAGCCGGCATGTTCAATTTCAATCGGTAGCAAGAGTCGGTTGCCAATCTCATTCCAGGAGAACAATACAATGCCGGTGCCCGACAGCTCTTTCCAGAACCACAGACACCCCCAGCGAATCGGCCGCCTCCCGCTGGCAACCCACTTCAGTATCAGTACCAGGGAGCCCATCAAGATCGGCATTATCGGCCTCAGACGCCGCCTTAGTATCAGCAAGCACCCATGCAGTATGATCAATACGAGCCGATACAACAGGTTCAAGACAACAAGACTTGGGCCGATTTGATTGCCAACGTTATGCATGATCAATTTGGCCTTCAGCCAAAAGATTCTGGGAACATGTATCGGTATCCATATCCAGAGCACTTTGAGAGGGTACCGTTGCCCAACCGGTACAAGGTCCCAGATTTCTCCAAATTCTCAGGGCAGGACAACAATTCAACATACGAGCACGTCAGCCGATTCTTGACCAAGTGTGGTGAAGCATCGGCTACAGACGCCCTGAGAGTTCGTCTATTCCCATTCTCGCTGTCGGGATCGGCTTTCACTTGGTTTTCTTCATTGCCCTATAACTCTATCCAGAGCAGGGCTGATCTCGAGAAGCAATTTCAAAGCTATTTCTACACTGGTAATCACGAGATGAAATTGTCGGACCTGACAAGCATCAGGCAGAAGCACGAAGAATCGGTTCAGGACTACATCCAGAGGTTCAGGGAGATGAGGAACCGATGCTACAACTTAGTGTTATCCGATTCCCAGTTAGCTGACTTAGCTTTCCATGGATTGCTGCCGTTGATCCGTGAAAGATTTTCGGCTCAAGATTTTGACAGCCTAGCCCACTTGGCGCAGAAGGTGATGGCCCACGAGCTGCGATTTCAAGATTCAAGGAAGGCTGTCAAGAAGGTTGCCTACGTCATCGTCGAATCTGATTCAGAAACAAGTGACGATGACGCACAAGTTGCTGCAGCCAAATGGACCAAAAAACAAAAAGGCCATCATCTGCCAATGGCTGCTGAAAATAGCTAAGGAAAAGAAGTACGACTTTGACATCACCAAGGCTGATAGGATCTTTGATTTATTGCTGAAGGAGAAGCAGATTCAGCTTCCTCCCAACCACACGATCCCATCGGCTGAAGAACTTAAAAAGAAGAAGTACTGCAAATGGCATAATTCCACCTCTCGTAGCACTAATGATTGTAAAGTTTTCAGGCAGCAAATTCAGTCGGCAATCGAGGCCGGGAAGCTCAAGTTTGCCGATTCACCTCAGCCGATGAAAGTAGATGGAAACCCCTTCCCGGTCAACATGGTTCAAGCCGGCCCCAGACAAGCTGATCGACAGAACAGAGTGGCGTACAGCTTAGCCAAAACTCTCGAGGGGGTCAAGGCGGAGAAGAGGACGACTGGAGACCAAGTCGCGCCAATCAACATGGTGCGTCCCGCTAGCCGATCGGCTGATCAACGGCCGATCCGCATGGACAGCCGACGCCGCTTCCAATAGTGTTTTTGACGGGAAGAAGAGGCCCAGCGCAGAGGCCTTATGTGAGGGAGCCCGAGGTTACAGGCTTCCATTACATTAGGCATCACAGCGACTGCAATCCGCACTGGCGTGCGAGTTTTTCCGATTCTGTTGGGAGTTGGGGATGAAGATGCCGACGATAGATAATTGCCCGGCCTGTAGCAAATATCGTGAGGACGAATACAGGGACCCACCAATGCGCAGCACTACTCAATTCGTCCCAAGGGCCGTGCAGCTAAACCAATGGCGACAGTCGGTGCACAATCGGCTCGCGCCGATTGACCAGGACTTCTTCGAAGATGAAGAAGACAATAATGAAGAATGCGACGAAGAAGCAGCCGATGACAAGCAATCGGCTAACCCCCAATGGTGCCCTTCTGACCTGTTCACCAAGACGCAAAAAAGAAGAATTCAAAGGCTGAAGAGCAAAGGACAAGAGGAAGAGGTCCAGCAATTGATCGAGAATCAACGCCGTCGGCAGGGCAGGAAACAGTGGAGGCCCAAGAAGAAAAGTGCCTTAGCCAACGTAGACCCAGCTGACGAAAGCGCAGCCGATCAAGCTAGAAGGGCGGCTAAAGGAAAAGGAAAGGTTTCTGCATCGGTCAATATGGTTTTCATATTGCTAGCCAAATTCGGCGCTCCTGAAGCCGATGCAGATAATGTCGAAGACACCTTGGCAAAGCTGACCCTGTCCCCAGATCAAGCTATCTTCGAGAAACCAGAGGGACTGAGAATCGACACCTTAAACCACTCTACGTGAAGGGATTCGTTAAGGGAAAGCCGATGTCCAAAATGCTGGTCGATGGGGGGGCTACAGTCAATCTCATGCCCTATTCCACTTTTCGTAAGTTGGGCAATGGAGCCAAAGATCTAATCAAGACGAACATGGTGCTTAAATACTTCGACGGCAATCCATCCGAGGCCAAGGGTGTGCTTAATGTCGAGCTGACCGTCGGCAGCAAAACCGTGCCCACGACATTCTTTGTCATCGACGGTAAGGGATCTTACAGCCTGCTATTTGGGAGGGACTGGATCCGTGCAAACTGCTGTGTCCCTTCCACAATGCATCAAGCGACAAGATTGAAATCGTGCCAGCTGACAGGTCAGTGAGCATTGCTAATGCCGATTTGCCGCTTTGGGAAATCGACGGTATTGATTGTCTGTCCGGCAAAGTCTGGCAAGCCAATTTTCTAAAGGTGTCCGATTCTGCCATACAGTCTATTGGAGACGAAGAGCCCCAATTATTACTTTGAGGACATCGTGGAGGGCTCGAGCGTCTATGACAAGGACACCGCGGACGACGACGATGGCAAGCTTGGGCAAGGATTTATGTCGGCCGACGAGCTAGAAGAAATAGATATCGGCTCTGGAGATAGGCCTAGGCCGACATATATTAGTAAAAATTTGTCTTCTCATTGTATATCCCAGCTTATTGATTTATTAAAGGAATATAAAGATTGTTTTGCTTGGGAGTACTTCGAGATGCCTTGTCATAGCCCATCTATTATTGTGCATCGGCTGCCTATCAAGCCAGGTTATCGGCCATTCAAACAGTCTCCTAGGAGATTTAAGGCCGATATGTATGATGCAATCAAAGCCGAAATCACTCGGCTATATGACGTTGGATTCATTCGGCCCTGCCGATATGCCAAGTGGGTCTCGAACATTGTTCCAGTGATAAAAAAGAATGATAAACTTAGGGTGTGTATCGATTTTAGGGACTTAAACAAGGCTACCCCTAAGGACAAGTACCCAATGCCCATAGCCGATTTACTAGTCGATGCTGCTTCTGGCCACAAGATAATAAGTTTCATGGATGGTAATGCATGTTACAATCAAATTTTATTGGCCGAAGAAGACATTTACAAGACTGCTTTCAGATGCCCAGGAGCAATCGACTTGTATGAATGGGTTGTCATGACATTTGAGTTGAAAAACGCTAGAGCAACTTACCAAAGGGCCATGAATTGCATTTTCCATGATATGATCGGCTCCCTGGTAGAGATTTATATTGATGATATCGTTGTCAAGTCCAGGGAAGCAGAAAATCACATAGCCGATCTTAGACAGTTTTGGAGGGAACAAGGAAGTATGGCCTCAAGATGAATCCTTGAAGTGCGCGTTCGGCGTGTCGGCCGGGCAATTTTTAGGGTTTCTTGTTCATGAGAGGGGGATCGAAGTCACACCAAGGAGCATCAATGCTATTAAGACAATACAACCTCTCGAAGGACAAGAAGCAACTGCAATCTCTGATCGGCAAAATCAACTTCATCAGGCGATTCATAGCCAATCTTTCAGAAAAGATGGAGCCGTTCACACCTCTGCTTCGGCTTAAGGCCGATCAAGCATTCACTTGTGGGGCAGAGCAACAGAAAGCATTGGACAATATCAAGAATTATTTAAGCTCGCCTCCAGTTCTAATTTCTCCACAAAAGGGATACCATTCAAATTATATCTATGAGCCGACGGTAAGTCAATCGACTTAGTCTTGATCCAAGAGGTCGAAGGGAAGGAAAATGCCATCTTTTATCTTAGCCGACGGCTGTTGGATGCAGAAACAAGGTATTCGCCAGTGGAGAAATTGTGCCTTTGCCTGTATTTTTCATGTACCAAGTTAAGACATTATTTGTTGTCCAATGAGTGCACAATAATATGCAAAGCCGATGTAGTTAAATATATGCTATCGGCTCGAGTGTTAAAAGGACGAGTTGAAAAATGGATTTTTGCCTTAACAGAGTTTGATTTGAGATACCAAGCACCCAGGCTCAGTGGAAATTATGCCTTGGACCTTGACGTTTGATGGCTCGGTTTGCACGAGTGGATGCGGTGTCGGCTTGGTAATCATATCCCCAAAGGGGGCAAGTTTTGAATTTGCATTCTCAATCAACCCCCACGCTACAAACAACCAAGCCGAATACGAAGCAGTGCTCAAAGGATTGCATCTTCTCAAGGAAGTTGAAGCTGACGCCGTCGAGATCATGGGGGATTCACTGTTGGTCATCAGCCAATTGTCGGGAGAATATGAGTGCAAAAATGATGCGCTGATGGTCTACTATTAACGATGCCGAGAATTGATGGACAACTTTTGGCTAGTTACATTAAAGCATATCCCTAGGGAACAGAATGCAGAAGCCAATGATTTAGCTCAAGGGGCATCGGGTTACAAGCCGATGACAAAAGATATTGAGATAGAGATTGCCACCATAACAGCCGACAATTGGAGGTTTGAAGTCTACAGTTATTTACAAAACCCTTCCCAGTCAGCTTCAAGGAAATTGCGCTACAAGGCTTTAAGATATGTCTTGCTCAATGGAGACTTATACTATCGGATGATTGATGGCGTGCTTCTCAAGTGTCTCAGTGCCGATCAAGCCAAGGTGGCTATCGGAGAAGTGCATGAAGGGATCTGTGGCACGCACCAATCGGCTCATAAGATGAAGTGGCTACTACGGAGAGCAGGGTATTTTTTGGCCAACGGTGCTGGAGGATTGTTTCAAGTACTACAAGGGCTGCCAGGATTGTCAGAAATTCGGGGCTATACAAAGGGCACCAGCATCGGCTATGAACCCAATAATAAAGCCTTGGCCGTTCCGAGGTTAGGGAATAGATATGATCGGCCAAATCAATCCACCCTCAAGTAAGGGACATAAATTCATACTGGTGGCAACAGATTATTTCACGAAGTGGGTGGAAGCAATCCCTCTAAAGAAGGTCGATTCGAAGGACGCAATCGAGTTTGTTAAAGAACACATCGTGTACCGATTCGGCGTCCCTCAAACAATAACAACAGATCAGGGATCTATCTTCATATCGGATGAGTTTGTTTAGTTTGCCGACGGCATGGGAATCAAGCTACTCAATTCTTCGTCATATTATGCTCAGGCAAACGAGCAAGCAGAAGCTTCAAACAAGAGCTTGATTAAGCTAATAAAGAGGAAGATTTCTGAATATCCTAAGCAATGGCATAGCCGATTAGCCGAATCACTTTAGGCCTATCAGATGGCTTGCCACGGATCCATCCAAGTTCCTCCGTATAAACTAGTCTATGGGCATGAAGCAGTTTTACCATGGGAAAACATCATCGACTCTAGAAGAATTCAGTTACAAGATCAGCTTACAGCCGATGATTACTACAACCTCATGGTAGATGAATCAAAAGATTTGGTGTTGTCACAGATGAGGGCCTTGGAAAAAGTAAGAAAGGGTAAAGAATGAGTAGTCCGCCATTATAACAAGAAGGTTGTCCCTAAGTCGTTCGAAGAGGGCGAACTCGTTTGAAAATTGATATTGCCGATCGGATCAAGAGACAATAAGTTCGGCAAATGGTCCCCAAACTGGGAAGGGCCATTCAAGATCCACAAATGCGTCTCTAAAGGAGGTTATATGCTAGAAGGTTTAGATGGAGAAGTGTTTGGGAGGGCTCTGAACGGCAAATATTTAAAGAAATGTTACCCAAGTGTATGGATCAACTCGTGATTCGGCTATGGTCGTGCCGATTCATGTTAGCCGATGCGTTGTAACGTACGCATCGCCTTTAGGGCATTTTCACGCCAAGTTTTTTCCCTCATTTTCATACATCGGCTCAGCTTAGCTGACAGCAACAGGATATTTGCCTTGATAATTTTGTTAACGCTGGGAGTACCTTTAACAAAATTAGGGGGCATATACGACACAACACGGATATCAAGAAGGCAGACGACAAGAAGGCAAGAATTTTTCAAATTTTTGACTATGACAATGACAGGATTAATGAGATCGGCGATCGTGCATTACATAAGGACAATCAGTCGATTACAAAAGATTGATCGCGTTGGCAATTACAAAAATAGTTAGACTTATCATTTGTGCCCTAGCAGACTACTACAATCGGCTCATTGCTTAAGGAAATCTGCTATGGCCGACAACGCCTTGCGCCGGATTTCATCAACCTCTTCAATTGCCTTGGCGTCGACTGTGTCAGTCCTGGCCACCGGCTTCATCGCCTTTGTCAGGTCTGTGAGATAAGACACGGCCGCTTTGATGCTTGATCGCTTGTCTTCGATTTCCTTGGGCAGGCTGGCCATGTATTCCTCCTGTACGTGGATTTCAGTCGTGATTTGGATGAGGTTGGCTATCAATTCATCCGTGCGTGTGCGAAGTCACTCAAGTTTGGCAGCCGGCTCCGTCTTCAAGGCATTAAATTCGGCCTTCTTCGCCTTGATTTCCTCCTGACTAGACTTAGTGGCAGCCGTCAGCGATTGATTTGCTCGGCGATCGGCAATGCGCTGCTTGGCTCGCTCATCTTTCAGCCAATGCGCCTCAAAAAAATTTGCTGGCACAATTGCGTCGGCCAGGTCATCGGGGAGTTTAGTTTGAATGTCTTCAAACCGAGCTCGGATGGGACCGGCCGATTGCCGATATCGGCCAGTGTAGATCGCAGGTCTTCGTCCAACGGCACTAAAGCTTGGTCGGCTCCTTCGTTCGGCTCCACGAATTCCGACAAGTCAAAGCCTAGTAGGTCTGCTACGCTCTACAAGAAAAGAAACAGGTGGAAGGTTAGCATGGGTCATCAAGCCGGTTGTAAAGAGTAAACAAAACTTATCGGGATCGCTTGGAGCCGAAGTGACTTCATCATCGGCGTGACCGCCACCTGCACCGGACGGAGTATGTTCACTTGACACTTGGGGGCAGGCGTCGGAGCGCGAGAAGGCTAAAAAAAGGGAAGTTAGTTCAGGAATCGGCTAACTAGAGGAAAAAATGTGGAGTCAAAACTTATCGAACGAAGGGAGTTGTTTTCTTCCTTATGGCTAGTTTCTTCCTCGGCGATGTAAAAAGAAAAAGTACAGTGAGAAAATTTCAAATGAAGACATTAGAAGACTAAGTGTTGAAAGTTGCTTACGGCGTCGGACGAACGGGACGTCTTGGAGGGCTTGGATTTTTTGGACAGATGCCTCGTCGCCGATGGGGTCCGCGCGTATCTTTCGGAAGAGCTTGACTCGGCTGCAGCTTCGTCGACCGCATCTTCGACCTCCTCGTTCTCCACTTCTTCGTCGAGCACCGCGTCGATTGCTGGGTCGATTGGGGACAAGTCGTCGGCTGTGCTCGACTTTTGCTTCTTGGCAGGCTTTTTCTTCGGTGCAGCCGACGCGGTGGTAGCAGATGGCTTGCTTCGCTTCGTCTGACGGAGTGGCTCGCGAGTTTGGCCATGAAGAAGTGTGCCCACTTTCGGCGCATTAAAGCCGATGATCGATGGCGCTAGCCCACAGCCGTTTGGCAATATACCTGAGCTGTAGTTAACAGCTACTCCCGATCGGCTGACCTGGGGAGGAGAGGAGTTGTTTGTCTGCAAGGATAAAAGCATGAGTAACAAGATGTGCATATAATGAGCTGATAAAGAATGGAGGAGCTGTGAAGCAAAATCTTACCGGTGGAATCATCTCAGGATCGATGGTCATCAGGTACATGGAAGCTGATTGATGAAAGAGATGTGATTTCCATTCGGCCCACCATCGGCTAAAAGTGTAGGATTGAATACCCAAAGTAAAGCCAACCAGAGGGGGGTGAATGGTTGATGTATCCCAAAAAAAACTTATCCTCTGATCTAGAACAAGTCGGTCTGACCGAAAGTGTGCTGCCGGTCTGACCGCCCTGTAGTGCCGGTCTGACCGCCCGATATACGCCGGTCTGACCGCCCGTGTAGCCAATCGCCGTGCCTTAGCCGATTCCCCGAATGCAACCGATCGCCGATGAAGCCCGGTCTGACCGCAGTCGTGCGTGCGGTCTGACCGATGAGTTGAGTCGGTCTAACCGCCGTTTAGATCTCCGCACCGAGGAAGAAGATAACACAAAGAATTCTCCAAGAAGATTGATCTTTATTGAATCTCTGTGTTTACAAAGTGCAAACAAAGCACTCCTCACGAAATCTCAAGCTAAACTTGAAACCCTAACACGAAACTCTCTAAAACTTGATACCAAAGTGATACCAAGAGGCCACGCCTCCCTTAACTATTTATACACAAGACCCACAGCCAAAAGCCACGAATCCAACTCAAATAGAAAGTCCTAAACACCTAGGAAACTTTCCCATATAAGTACAAACTTGATATAAACCAACCGTCACAATCTCGGTCTTTCCAAAACCAAAATTTCGCTTTCCATACGCACACAATATCTTCATTGTATATCATATGGAAACTTCACCAATTATGTGCATCAATCATTACCCTTCAGCATCCCGCATGATCTCCATCTTGAATGTCACCTTATCTCCAAGTTGACTCCAACTCAATCACCGGCAACACTTTCTCGAGGCGTAAAGATTACCTGCACACAATTAAACAAAGAATACCATATCCGAGCACAAGCTATCTCCAACTTGACTCATTGTTAGCATAAATAAACATACACGTGCATAGGAACACAAAACTCGCATGTATATGCAAGGAAACAAACCGAAACTAAAACCGAATCGAAATTGGCAACCAGTCGGACTGACTCGATCGGTCTGACCGCAGTTGCCTGCCCGGTCTGACCGCACGAACACCTCCGGTCAGACCGGCAGACAAGCCCGTTAGACTGTGTGGCCGATCAACACTGTTCATTGTCCGAAAATTCAACTATCTCCAAAACCACTTTGTCAATAAATCAATAAATCTCCAAATAACGAAACACACAAAGCAATAATCCCAGATGCCAATTGTTCATCATCAAATGAAGAATCAAACACGATTTTACAATCTCCCCCTTGATGAACACATTGGCAAACAAAAATAAAAAGTGTTGTTTTGGTGTTTGGAAAATTAAAAACAAAAATGATAAAAAGCATTTGAGTGCTCAAAAATCAAAGAAAATTTCTCTCCCTTTTGAAAAGAAAGAAAATCCCTTGATCCCCAAAAAAATTTGCACTTTGTCTTTGTGACTTTTATTCTCCCATGAAAAAACCTTGTCTGTTCTCCCCCATGTGACATTTAATCAAAAATAACATTTGTCCTCCCTCTTATGACAATGAATTCATCAAGCATAGGAATTATGTTTCTAAATGTCATAGCACATACATAGAGCAAGTCATGTCATGTGTTGCAATAATAAGAAGATGAACTTATCAATTATATAGCAAATATGCACTCGAGTATAATCATGAATCAAATATTTTATAATTAAGATCAATAATGCAATAGTAAAGCATGAATTCAAACGAATTATAATGCAACATCTTTACAAGCACATTGGTTGTAAAATAAACCCAAATATATATACCTATTGCAATTTATATTCTTTCTCAAATTGACCTTTTTGCACACATAATTCAAGAGAAAATTTGTCACAGTAATTTGAGCCATATTTGTTGCTCATATTTTTCTCTCAATTATTCCGCGTACATCCTTGTCGTCAAGACTGTTTCCAAGGATTCGACACCCATTATTTTTGCTCATATTGAATACGTCCTTGTTGTCAAGACTGTTTCCAAGGATTCGGTATTCATTTTTTTCTCTCATAGATAATAATTTAGTCTCTTTTCACAATGAGCAAATTTAAAGTAATTTGAGGAATAAAAATTCAACATAATACATATAGAAGCATTTATAATCCAACACATGCACTAGTATCAACATTGCATATTTCTTTAATTCAAGTATGATTTTAAAGTGTCATGCATTATTTCACTTAAATATAAAATCTAGATCACATAAAAATACTAGAATATATACAAGCTATGCTAGTGACAAATAAACCTTCATAATATTGCTAGCATGCTCATGAACAACGATATGTATGGATAAAGCTCTCTTTTCAGTTTATTTTAATCATGTATAGCTTGATAAAATAAAGAGCATAAAAACTCCCCCTCAAAACATGCCAAAAGGATGAATGATTCCCAATTCCCCTCGAATAAAAGCAAAGCGAGAAGAATCCAATGGTTTTGTGAAAATATCAGCAAGTTGCAATTTTGTGTCCAAAAATTTCAATTCAACATCCTTCTTCTCAACATGATCCCGCAAGAAGTGAAAGCAAATATCAATGTGCTTAGTGCGTGAGTGTTGAACAAAATTCTTAGCAATGTTTATGGCACTTGTATCATCACAATAAAGAGGCACTTTTTCAAAAGCAAGACCATAATCTTTTAAGGTAGAAATAAGCCAAAGAATCTGTGAATAACAACTAGCAGCAGCAACATATTCAGATTCAGTAGTGGATTGAGCTACACTAGATTGTTTCCTAGAGGACCATGCAATCAATGAAGTTCCAAGAAAATGACATGTTCCACTAGTACTTTTCTATCAATTCTACAACCCGCAAAATCAGCATCGGAATATCCACTTAAGCAAATACAAGATGAAGTAGAATACCAAATTCCAAACTCAAGTGTATGATTCAAATACCTCATAATGCGCTTGACCACTTGACGATGTGAAGCACGAGGAGAAGCTTGAAAGCGTGCACACAAACACACACAAGAACCGTATGTCCGGTCTAGAAGCGTTAGATATAACAAAGATCCAATCATGCTTCTATACTCCTTTTGATCCACAGCTTCACCATCTTCATCGGGATCAAGAACAGTAGTAGAACCAATAGGTGTAGATATTGGCTTGTAGCTCTCCATCTTAAACCTGCGCAAAAGATCTTTGGTGTACTTTGTTTGATGGACAAACGTACCTTGAGGTGTTTGCTTAATTTGCAATCCTAAAAAGTATGACAGTTCACCCATCATGCTCATTTCAAATTACTTGCGCATAGTCACGGCAAATTCTACAACCAAAGAGTGAGTTGAACAACCAAAGATGATATCATCAACATAAATCTGAACAAAAAGTTGATTTTCACCATGCTTAACAAAAAAAGAATTTTGTCAATTTTTCCCATTTGAAAACCTTTTTCAAGCAAAAAGTTCTTAAGTCTATTATACCATGCTCTAGGTGCTTGTTTCAAACCATACAAGGCTTTTGACAATTTAAAAACATGGTTGGGAAAATCAGGATTTTCAAAACCCGGTGATTGTTTAACATAAACTTCCTCTTGTATAAAGCCATTAAGAAAGCACTTTTAACATCCATTTGATACAATTTAAAACCTTTGGAAGCAGCAAAAGCTAGCAAAAGTCTAATTGCCTCAATCCTAGCAACAGGAGCAAAAGTTTCATCAAAATATAAACCCTCCACCTAAGTAAAACCCTGAGCACCAAGTCTAGCCTTATTTCGAACAATCAAACCATCCTCATTTTGTTTATTTTTGAAAACCCACTTGGTTCCAATAACATTATGTCCAGAAGGAGGTTCAACTAAAGACCAAACTTTGTTTCTTTCAAAATTTTCAAGTTCTTCATGCATGGCGTTAATCCACGATTCTTCAGTTAATGCATGAGTAACATCTTTGGGTTCAAAAGAAGCAACAAAAGCAGAATTCGCAAAATCATGCGCAATTACCTTAGATCTCGTCGTTCGCTCATGTAAATTACTTATTATTTGTTCCGGCGGATGTTGTCGCTGAATGTGCAAAGGTGCAGTGATCTCAGAAGTTGATTCACGTTCTGGTTCAGCACTGGTCGTAGTCCTCGACGAATCTGAAGGGTTACGCGGAAACTACGCTAGCCGAAAACAAAAACTTTTCTACTGCGCAAACCAGGAACACTTGCAAGTAAGGGTCGATAGATCGTTACCGATTGGAGTATGCAGCGAAAATAGCCAATCAAGACTATCCGATCTGGAACTGTGCTGGCCGATGATAGCCGATTCCCACAAGCCGACAGCCGATTCTTGGGGACAGCCGATTTACCAATCAGCCGATTTGTCGATGTAGCCGATTCGCCGAGTAGTCTAACCGCGTTCTCGCACCTCGCTCCTATGCGCTCGACCACAGCCAATTCCACCACAGCCGATTCGTAGCCGATCAACAGCGCCGCAACGTAGCAGCGCCTCTACCAGTATCCACACGTCTGGGAACAGAACGCCGAACACCCGTGTGCTAGGGTTTTGGCTCGAAGGTGGGAGGGTTTCCGTAGAGATTGATCTCGCCGACTTCTAAAGCCGTGTGTGATCAGATTGATTTTGGCGCAATAGACTTCAATTGACGTGCATCAGCTCTCCACCCCTCACCCCTTTATATAGAGTTGGCCGACTGGGACTAGTGGCCGATCAGGACTCTATTTTGAATCGGATCTCATCCGAATCTCATAGAGTTGGCCGCCCATACGTCGTAAGACCATAGGACTCTATCCGATCGAGCCGTATCCGAGTCCAACTCGAATGCCTATTCTTATCCCCTTAAGCGTGCGACCCTGTAGGTTCAGGTATACTCGGTTTCGGCTATAGTCCAACTTAGCCGATCGTCGGCTCGAGTCCAACTCAGCCGACCTGTCAACAGCGGCGCCTAGCAGCACATATTGACACCATAGTATACAAGAATATAATATCGGCTCTGAACCTGTAATGTGTACACAAATCCCTTTGCCTCACGATACTATTAAGCTATAGGCAAGATGTGTGCCATCCCTTCAATAGCTTAACCATTCACTCGAACCGTATTGGATTATCTGCGTTGATTGACTCCTCAATCAACTTAGCATGGCTATGCATTTCCATAATCCATTACCTCGAGGGCCTAGAGATATCTCTCCAAAGGAGGGGCAAATTCCATCTTGATCACTCACATCCCACTCCATGTTTCATAGCAAACCCGAAAACTACCTTTATAACTACCCGTTACGGAATAGCGTTTGGTAGTCCCAAAGTAGGCTACTACACATGTTGAAATCCATGGTGATATCGGGTTAAGGACTTTGTACCAACACTACCGAGACCAACTAATGGCACATTAATTCTGTAGTGTCTCATGGTGGGTCTATCCAACAATGTGTTCTCTAACACATATGTCCACGTTTATTGATTTGGTACCTCCATACCCATGATCTATGAGACATGATCATCAATCAATAAACATGCCGATCTTAGAATCATATTAGTTCCAATAATATGACATATGATCGAGGATCATTTAGAAATAGATTCATACATATAGAGTCTCATAAATAAGTCACGTACTTATTGATCAATACAAGATGTCTATTTCATGGAACCGAATAACACTTTATTCATAAATACATAAACATTGACCATGATATCCAACATCTCCATGTTGCCTCTAGGGCATATCACTAACAATCTCCCACTTGCACTAGAGTCAATCATGTAAGTATCTAATACCCATTGCTCTTGTGTGCGCCTCATGTTTGGTGAGGGAGAGGTTTTGTCGCGGATCGGCTATGTTGAGATCCGTGTGCACTTTGCATATCTTGAAACCACCTCTGTCCACTATCTCGCGGATGAGATGATATCGCCGAAGTATGTGTTTGGACTTCGATGTGACCTCGGCTCCTTGGCTTGCGCAATGGCTCCACTATTATCACAATAGAGAGACATTGGACCCGCACGGTCATCACACCAAGCTCGAAACGAATTTCTTGATCCAAACAGTCTCCTTTGCGGCTTCCAAGGCAGCAATATACTCGGCCTCCGTTGTAGAATCAGCAACAGTATCCCGCTTGGAACTCTTCCAGTGACCGCACCTCCGTTTAGGCGAACACGAACCCGCATTGCGATCTATAATCATCCTTGTCCGTTTGGAAGCTAGCATCGGTGTAACCACTTACAACGAGCTCTTACGCACCTCCATAGACTAGGAACATATCCTTAGTTCTTCTCAAGTACTTAAGGATATTCTTTGAGATCCGGTGACATTCACCTGGATCGATCGTATCCGCTCGTAGCACTCAAAGCGTACGAGACATGCGGACGTGTACAAAGCATGGCATACATGATGGATCCAATTGCCTAGGCATATGGAACCATACCCATCTTACTCCGCTCATCATGTGTCCGAGGACACCGATTCTTACTAAGATTAATGCCATGTGACATGGGCAAGAAACCTTTCTTGGAATCATGCATGTTGAACCTTTTCAACACCTTGTCAATGTATGTACTTTGGCTTAATCCAATTAGCCTCTTGGATCTATCTCTATAGATCCGAATGCCTAATATGTATGTTGCCTCCCTAAGTCTTTCACGGAAAAACTATTTTTCAATGAAGACTTGACGGATTCTAGCATAGGGATATCATTTCCAATCAACAATATGTCATCCACATATAAGATTAGAAATACAATTGCGCTCCCACCGACCTTTTTAAACACAGGCCTCCTCTTCATTTTTGATGAAACCAAACCCTTTGATTACTTCATCAAAACGAATATTCCAACTCCGAGATGCTTGCTTCAATCCATAAATGGATTTCTGTAGCTTGCATATCTTTCCAGGCGATTGTGGATCGACAAAACCTTGAGGTTGTATCATGTATACATCCTCGCTTAGGTTTCCATTTAGGAAAGCCGTTTTGACATCCATCTGCCATATCTCATAATCGAAATATGCAGCAATCGCTAGGATAATCCGAATAGATTTAAGCATTGCGACGGGCGAGAAGGTTTCATCATAATCAACACCTTGAATCTGTTTAAAACCTTTCGCCACCAATCGCGCCTTATAGATGTGAACATTTCCATTCATATCGGCCTTTTCTTAAAAACCCATTTACACTCAATGGTTTTGACACCATCAGTGGATCAACCAAGTTCCAAACTTGATTGTCGTACATGGATTCTACTGGATTTCATGGCTCCAAGCCACTTGTTGGAATCGGGTCCGACCATCGCTTCCTCATAGGTCTTAGGCTCATCGTTGTCCAACAACAATATATCACGTTGTTCCCACTGTGTACTGCGGCGCACGACGTGATCTTTCGACCTCCGTGGGTGGTGTATCTACAACCGGTGGCGCAACACTTTGCTCCTCCTCTGTTGTGGTTCTATGGTCGCTGAACCACTTTTTCGGTGTTTCTTGAACTTCTTCAAGATGCACCCTGCTCCCACTAACCCTTCTTAAAAGAAACTCTTTCTCCAAGAAAACACCGTGTCGGTCGACAAACACTTTGCCTTGTTCCCGATTATAAAAGTAATATCCCTTAGTTTCCTTAGGATATCCCACAAAGAAACACTTGTCGATTTGGGTGTGAGCTTGTCGATCGTAAACGTTTTACATAAGCTTCGCATCCCCAAATTTTGAGAAAAGACAAACTAGGGGGTTGCCCTGTCCATATCTCATATGGTGTCTTTTCAACCGACTTAGATGGAACTCTATTTAGTGTGAGCGCGCAGTGTGTCAAGAGCATATCCCGGAAGAAGGTGCGATTTCTCCGTTCGGACACCCCATTCCATTGTGGACTTCCGGCGGAGTCAACCGTGGAACAATAACACAATCTTTCCGATGATTACCAAAATCTTGGCTCAAGTATTCCCTCACGATTTTATCGTAGAAACTTGATTGTTTTCCTAAATGATCTCAGTACTTCATTCTGGAATTCTTTGAACTTTTCAAAGGATTCGGACTTATGTCTCATTAAGTAGATATAACCATATCTACTAAAGTCAGCGTAAAGGTAATGAAGTACGATAACCACCTCTCGGCCGTTGAGCTCATTGGTCCACATACATCGTATGTACGAGTGCCAACAAGTCACTTGCTCTCTCACCGTGTCCCGTGAAAGGTGCCTTTGTCATCTTACCAAGTAAACAAGACTCACATGTCTCAAATGATTCAAAATCAAAAGAGTGAAGCAATCCATCCTTATGGAGCTTCTCCATGCGTTTCTTGTTTATATGGCCTAAGCGACAATGCCGGATGAACGTGGGGTTTGTATCATTAGAGAGTTGCCTTTCGTATTAATCTTATAGATGGGAGACGCTTCAAGATTCAAAACGTATAATCCATTCACCAATGGAGCATGAAAATAGAACATATCTTCGAGATATATTGAACAACCATTGTTCATTGATCTAAAATCATATCCTTCCGCTTGCAAACATGAAGCGGAAATAACATTTTGACATAGTGTTGGAACACAATAACAATTATTTAATTCCAAAACTAATCCGAAGGTAGATGAAGTGGTACTGTGCCAAAAGAATCGTAGCAACGCTTGCTCCATTGCCGACGCACGGTTCACCTCACCCCTTCTCAAGCCTCTACTTCTTCTCATTCCCTGCAACGATTTGTAAATATGAGCTACGATCCGATATCAAATACCCAAGAGTCGTAGGTGAAGTAGCAATATTAATGTCTATAACATTAATACCGGCGTAAGTCGCACTTTGCTTCTTTTTGAGATCCTCCATGTACTTCTTGCAGTTCCTTTTCCAAGGGCTTGTCTCCTTGCAATAGAAGCAAACGGCATCCGATGTCGCCGACCCCTTTTTGCCCTTCTTTGCATTAGAGGCACTCGCGATCTCATCGGGAGTTAACTTCCTCTTGGTGCAAAGTTTCTTGACGATGGTTTGCGCTTAGCCTTCGCATCATCATCACATGATGACCGTTTTATGGATACTCTCCTCACTGTCTTCAACATCCCATGCAATTCAGCCAAGGTTCTATCCATATTGTTCATGTGATAATTTAATATGAATGGCTCGAAGCTCGGAGGGAGCGACCGGAGAATCACATCGCAGCGAACTCTTGGCTAAGGGAAAACCTAGTTTTTCCGGACTCTCAATGTAGCCAATCATTTTTATCACATGCGGACGACGGGATTCCCCTCAACAAGCTCGCACGCAAACAAGGACTTTGAGGTGTTGAACCTCTCGCCCGAGCTTGGTTCTCAAACATACCACGCAGTCCCCGAATAATAGTGTGAGCATCGCTGCTCTCATATTGCTTCTGAAGCTCAGGGGACATTGTAGCAAGCATGAGACAGCTTATATCTAGGGCATCATTAGTGTGCTTCTCATAAGCTCTCCGTGCAGTTGCAGTGGCATTATTAGGCAAATCCTCAGGATAGGGTACTTCAAGAACGTACTCCTTACGCTCTTGCTTGAGAACAATTCTCAAGTTGCGATACCAATCCATAAAGTTTGTTCCATTTAATTTTTCCTTTTCGAGAATAGATCGCAAATTAAAGGTACTGGGTGTAGTATTAGCCGCCATTTATTCTACAACAGAAAAAGCAAAGTTTAGCACAATGTTTATGCTATGTCTATTGTTAAACAATTTAACATTAGACTCCCATTACGTATTTTCCACCTTCCCTCTAGGTTACGTATTGGGTCAAGATCCACATGTTAGTTAATTTTCTAGTGAGCTTTGGCATCACTGCTAGAAAATTAGTAACATCGGTAAGCAACTCCTTGCTAATCACATCTCTATGTGACTCTTGTTGTTGGTGTGGCATCTCCATGCCCGGCCCCAACCTATGCCCCAAGGCTCAAAACTGTTTTGATAGCCTTGTTAAGTAAACCAAAAGCTCCGCTGTATATGTCCGACATATACCCCTCGTGTTATGATAGAGAATGACACTCTGCTTTGCGTGCACCCACCATTGACGAGCATAACGGTGACGGATGCAACATTTGGAAGGGCATCATTACTACTTAATTTTGCGAGGGATGCTATCCTATCAAACAAACATATCACATATATGAAAGGGTAGAATAGCATATAATGAAATAGTATGGCCCCCTTCACATGGTGATCTCCATCTCCATGTCGGTGTAGAGGATCTCCATCTTCATCACCGTTCTTCCAAGTGCCTAATGCTTGATTTCTTCAAACTAAGCTACTACTATAGAAGCTCTAATTGAAGATTACATCGACTCACGGTCGTGAAAGAATATTACAAGTATTGCACGTATGAAAGAATATTACAGGATTGCACATATGAAAGAATATTACATGCATCACATGCATCTCATACATACAATAGGGCCATACCATCTCAAAGCATTCTCTGCAAAAAAAAGTTAGGCGTAGAAACATTTTCTACCTATCGCAGAGATACAGCATCGAGACAACCTATAAGGGGTACACACACGGCGGTCCCGCTATAATCGCTTACGGAAACCATGTCGGCATAATCATATTATGCCGTCCCGATACACTATCAAGGGAGATGGTTTGCGTAGGCGCGAGGCAGCTAACAAGATCGGACTACGAGATGGCTTCGGCATAATCACATTATACCGTTCCGATACACTATCAAGGAACGCTATCTCGAAGCCGACTCAAACTGAGTTCTATGGATATTGCTTCGACGTAATCACATTACGCCGTTCCAATACACTATCAAGGAACGCAATTACCATGAACTCTCCTCAACAAATCTCGTAAAACCGATTGATCTAATCAACCCGTGTGCAAAACTTGTTCCGATCCAATCTAAAACCCGAACTAAGCAAGATTAGCTCGATACCACCGAAGGGTTACGCGGAGACTACGCTAGCCGAAAACAAAAACTTTTCTACCGCGCAAACCAGGAACACTTGTAAGTAAGGGCCGATAGATCGTTATCGATTGGAGTATGCAGCGGAAATAGCCAATCGGGACTATCCGATCCGGAACCGTGCGGCCGATGATAGCCGATTCCCGCAAGCCGACACCGATTCTTGGGGACAGCCGATTCACCAATCAGCCCGATTCGCCGATGTAGCCGATTCGCCGAGTCGTCGACCGCGTTCTCGCTCCTCGCTCCGATGCGCTCGACCGCAGCCGATTCCACCACAGCTGATTCGTAGCCGATCAACAGCGCCGCAACGTAGTAGTGCCTCTACCGGTATCCACACGTCCGGGAACAGAACGCCGAACACCCGTGTGCTAGGGTTTTGGCTCGAAGGTGGGAGGGTTTCCGTAGAGATTGATCTCGCCGACTTCTAAAGCCGCGTGTGATCAGATTGATTTTGGCGCAATTGACTTCAATTGACGTGCATCAACTCTCCACCCCTCACCCCTTTATATAGAGTTGGCCGACTGGGACTAGTGGCCGATCAGGACTCTATTTTGAATCGGATCTCATCCGAATCTCATAGAGTTGGCCGCCCATACGTCGTAAGACCATAGGACTCTATCCGATCGGATCCGTATCCGATCGAGCCGTATCCGAGTCCAACTCGAATGCCCGTTCTTATCCCTTTAAGCGTGCGACCCGTAGGTTCAGGTATACTCGGTTAAGGCTATAGTCCAACTTAGCCGATCGTCGGCTCGAGTCCAACTCGCCGACTGTCCCAGCGGTGCCTAGCAGCACATATTGACACCATAGTATACAAGAATATAATATCGGCTCGAACCTGTAATGTGTACACAAATCCCTTTGCCTCACGATACCAATTAAGCTATAGGCAAGATGTGTGTCATCCCTTCAATAGCTTAACCATTCACTCGAACCGTATTAGATTATCTGTCTGTTGATTGACTCCTCAATCAACTTAGCATGGCCATGCATTTCCATAATCCATTACCTCGAGGGGCCTAGAGATATCTCTCCAAAGGAGGGGCAAATTCCATCTTGATCACTCACATCCCACTCCATGTTTCATAGCAAACCCGAAAATTACCTTTATAACTACCCGATTACGGAATAGCGTTTGGTAGTCCCAAAGTAGGCTACTACACATGTTGGAATCCATGGTGATCTCAGGTCTAAGGACTTTGTACCAACACTACATGAGACCAACTAATGGCACATTAATTCCTGTAGTGTCTCGAGGTGGGTCTATCCAACAATCTGTTCTCTAACACATATGTCCATGTTTATTGATTTGGTATCTCCATACCCATGATATATGAGACATGATCATCAATCAATAAACATGTCGATCTTAGAATCATATTAGTTCCAATAATATGACATATGATCAGGGATCATTTAGAAATAGATTCATACATATAGTCTCATAAATAAGTCACGTAATTATTGATCAATACAAGATGTCTATTTCATGGAACTGAATAACACTTTATTCATAAATACATAAACATTGACCATGATATCCAACATCTCCATGTTGCCTCTAGGGCATATCACTAACAGAATCCCCTCGATTGGAATCGACGGAATGAAGCGGTCGGCCCCTGCCAGTCGGCCAGGGCCTCGGCCGGTCGGCCGGGCGGCCTCCTCCTCCCGATCGGCGGCGGCACTCGGCCGGTCGGCCGGGCAGGTCGACCGTCGTCTTCGTCATCGCTTTCCTCTTCGAAGATGCGACCATCCTCCCCCTGAGCCTGTGGCAATGTACCTGAAAGTTCTGGTCTAGTACCAGGACTAGCATCATCAAAAGTGACTTCACAAGTCTCGACAATTTTGTTAGTCTCCAAAATAAGTACACGATAGCCACGAATGTATGTAGGGTATCCAAGAAATAAACCATCAGTTGAACGTGATTCAAACTTGTCCAAATTTTCAGATTTTGAAACAAAGCACTTGCAACCAAAAACACGCAAATGTGAAACTTTGGGCTGACGACCAAATCGAAGCTCATAAGGAGTTTTGCCAAGTTTAGATCACAAGAAAATATGATTAGAAATATAGGAAGCAATGTTAATAGCTTCGGCCCAAAATTTTCTAGGAGTGTGATATTCGTCTAGCATTGTCCTAGCCATCTCAACCAAAGAGCGATTTTTTCTTTCAACAATGCCATTTTGTTGAGGAATATGAGGAGAAGAAAATTGATGTTCAAAGCCTTTTTCATTGCAAAATTGTTCAAAAGAAGCATTTTTAAATTCACCACCATTATCGCTACTAATTATTTTCAAAGAATTGGGAAATTCACAATTTAAGCGAAAACCAAACTCCGAAAGTGTCCAAAGGCCTCATCCTTGGTTGCCATGAAGAAAACCCAAGAATATCAAAAAAAGTCGTCAACAACAACCAACACATACCATTTTCCTTCGACAGATTGCACTCTAGCTGGACCAACAGTGTCCATGTGTAAAAGCTGTCTCGGTGCATCCGTCATCACAGAAAGAATCGGTGTGTGTGAAGAAGCAACCATTTTACCATGACGACATGGTGCACAAACCAAATCACAATCCCTTTTGAGTTTAGGCAAACCACGAACAAGATCCAAACCACTTAATCAAGTTAAATGATCAAAACCAACATGCCCAAGTCTGCGATGCCAAAACATTACATCTTTGTTGAATTTTGCAACTAAGCATGTTACAACAGGAGAAACATGGTTTTTAAAATCAGCTTTAAAAACTCTCCCATAACGAGAAATATTCAAAACAGAATCACCACAAGAATCAAATATTTTACTTCCAGTTTTCTTGAAAAGAACTTCAAAGTTTTCATCAACAATTTGTGAAACTGAAAGTAAATTGTACTTTAAATCCTCGACCAAAGCTACCTCTTTTAATTCAAATTTGTCACTTACCTTGACGGATCCGGTAGCAAGAACGGCACTTGTTGAAGCATCCCCAAAGATTATCGATTCCGTCTTGGATGCCATCTTGAGGGAGGAGAACCAATTTTTATCTCCGGTCATGTGCCGCGAACAACCGGAGTCCACGATCCATACGTTCTCCTTCCTCGCCACGAAAGCCTACACAACAAAAGATGTCGAAGCCTCAGTACTGGGGTTAGTCAAAAGAAATTTAGGAATCCAGTACTGAGACACACGACCAACAGATCCAATAGGCACAAATCCACGAGCAAAAACAATTTTGGAATTTTAAGAAAAATTCCTTCAGGCCGCTCGACCGCTCGGTCGCTGGCCCGACCGAAAGTCATCGTTGGTCCGGCCGAGGCGTGTCGTCGGCCGACCGAGCGCCATGGCCGGCCGACCGGTGGACCATCGGTGGTCTGACCGGCCTTCCTGAGGGAAAGCCATATTTTTGCCACTTTGATTTTGCAAAATTATTCTCTCTTTCCTTTTTCTGTTTTTGTGCTAATCTGAAACAAAAACCAACAAGATGACCATCTTTACCACAAAAAGAGCAAGAAAACTTTTCTTTAGTGGTAGATGGTTTTGAAAAATTAGGTTTAGTTTCTTTTCGATAAATAGAAAGAGATGGCAAATTTTCACAGATTTAAAAACTGTTTTCATGGTATTATGTTTTGTCATGATTTCACCATTTTCAGTCATTCTTAAAACATCTGGAGGATAGTCATGAGCATCAAAACCTATTCCCTTATTGTCGCTACACACTTTAGATTTGTCCAAAATCATGTTAGTTGTTTCTTATCGTCAGAAAATTTTTGCAAAGAACTTTTCAAGTAAGAAACTTCTTTTTCAAGATTAACACAATTTTCACAACCAATCATGACATCTTTACCTTTGTGACATTTAGAGCAAGAAGCTACCTCATCTTGTTTAACTATATCTTCCATGTGCTTAACACGAGCTAAAGCATCTTTTAATTTCAATTCATTAGCATCACAAGTTAAACAAGGTTTAGTAGCCAAATCATGTGAATCTCTAATTTTTGAAATCTCAAGCATTAAAACCTCACAATTTTTGCAATCATAATAATTAGGAATAAGAGATTTCAATCTAGCAATTTCAGCATTCAAAGATTCAATCACAAATTCTTGTCTTTAAACATATTTTCATATTTTTTATTCTTTGCACTTAAAACAAGAATTGCTTCCTCAAGCGAGCTTACCTCATTGTCTTCCTCTTCAGAATCTTCATCTCCACGTGTCATGAGACAAACGTTGGAGATGTTCTTGCCCTTCTCTTCTTCGCTATCGGAGTCTATGTCGGTTAGTGGTTCAAAAGCGGCATAGACTTGGCTCAACACCTTCTTGATCATCTCCTTCGAGTGCCTCCCCTTGGGCTTGTCGTCCTTCGCCTTCTCCCCGCTCTTGTCCTCCTTTTTGCTTCTCCCAAGCTTGGGGCAGTTGGAGCGGATGTGGTCCAAAGCGCCATATTCAAAGCACCGAGCTGGTCCTCCTCTTTTCCTGAACCTGACTTTGTTCATAGCTCGAGAAAGTTTGTTAGCGGCAAGAGCCAAATCCTCCTCCTCGAATTGCTCGAGTTGTTCATTGGACATGGCATTAATCAAAGCAAGAGCACTTGGAGACGATGAAGATGCAACATCAGAAGAAGTTGAAGAAGAAGAAACCAAAGCATTTTACTTGAACTCAATTTTTCGAGAAAGAATGTTCATCTCATGAGTTTTGAGTTTAGTGTAAAGAGAATCCAAAGTCAAAGTAGCCATATTGACAGATTCTTGAATTGAAGTCACTTTCATCTCCCAAATAGACATGTCAAGACCATTCAAAAAGTGACGAGAAATCTCAGTGGATAATTAGTGTCATAAGAAGAATCAACAGATCTAAGATTGCTCAATATTTTATTAAACCTACCAAGATAGTCATCCAAAGCTTCAGCATGTTTCATCTCAAATTTTATGTATTCCTTTTTAAAAAGGTCTCGATGAAGTTCTTTTATATTAGTAGTTCCTTGATGAAAGTTTTTCAAAGCATTCCAAATCTCGTTGGCGGTTTGAAGATGTGAAACGCGATCAAAATCTGAACGAGAAATCCCGTTTAACAAAATATTATGAGCTTTGCAGTTGTTATTAAACTCAGTTTTCAAAGCATCAGAATTAATCACTTCGGGAATAGTGTAGAGAAGAGAAACCTTTTGCCACACATCATAGTCTTGAGCCATGATGTAAGATTGCATCTTACTACACCAATAAGCGAAGTCGGTTCCATCAAAAACATGTGGCTTAGTGGAAAATTTATCCGACATGGCAAAAAACTTTAGATCGATAAAAATCCAAAGCAGAAAAACAAGGCTCTAATACCACTTGTAGGATCGAATACCAAAAGTAAAGCCAACCAGAGGGGTGGGGGGTAAATGGTTGATGTATCCCAAAAAAAAACTTAACCTTTGATCTGGAACAAGTCGGTCTGACCGAAAGTGTGATGCCGGTCTGACCGCCCGATATACGCCGGTCGGACCGCCCGTGTAGCCGATCGTCGTGCCTTAGCCGATTCCCCGAATGCAGCCGATCGCCGATGAAGCCCGGTCTGACTGCAGTCGTGCGTGCGGTCTGACCGGTGAGTTGAGTCAGTCTAACCGCCATTTAGACCTTCGCACCGAGGAGGAAGATAACACAAAGAATTCTCCAAGAAGATTGATCTTTATTGAATCTCTTTGTGTTTACAAAGTGCAAACAAAGCACTCCTCACGAAATCTCAAGCTAAACTTGAAACCCTAACTCAAAACTCTCTAAAACTTGATACCAATGTGATACCAAGAGGCCACGCCTCCCCTAACTATTTATACACAAGACCCGCAGCCAAAAGCCACGAATCCAACTCATATAGAATGTCCTAAACACCTAGGAAACCTTCCCATATAAGTACAAACTTGATATAAACCAACCGTCACAATCTCGGGTTTTCCAAAACCGAAATTCCGCTTTCCATACGCACACAATATCTCCATTGTATGCCATATGGAAACTTCACCAATTATGTGCTTCAATCTCTACCCTTCAGCATCCCGCATGATCTCCATCTTGAACGTCACCTTATCTCCAAGTTGACTCCAACTCGATCACCGCAACAGTTTCCCGAGGCGTAAAGATTATCTGCACACAATTAAACAAAGAATTCCATATCCGAGCACAAGCTATCTCCAACTTGACTCATTGTTAGCATAAATAAACATACACGTGCATAGGAACACGAAACTCCCATGTCTATGCAAGTAAACAAACCGAAACCAAAACCGAATTGAAATCGGCAACCAGTCAGACTCACTCGTCCGGTCTGACCGCAGTTGCCTGCCCGGTCTGACCGCACGAACACCTCTGGTGAGACCGGCAGTACAAGCCCGGTCAGACCAGCTGTGCAGCCGACTGAACACTGTTCATTGTCCGAAAATTCAACTATCTCCAAAACCACTTTGTCAATAAATCAATAAATCTCCAAATAACAAAACACATAAAGCAATAATCCCCATATGCCAATTGTTCATCATCAAATGAAGAGTCAAAGACACTTTGATTTTATAAAAAGCACTCGTCCTGGTGATTGCTAGCTCAGTGACTCCAATTTGGCCAAGGAGGACCGGGAAGACTCATCAACCGATGCATCATTATTCTGCCGTCAATGATGCCTCTGGTTTGTATCTTGTCTGAAAAGAATAGCCCAATCGATAGTTGGCCCAATCCAAGTTGTCTTGCGGCGGCCGATGGATGGTAAAACTCGTAAGTCTTCTGAACGTTTTGGCCTTGGTGGATGCCAACCAATAGAATGCATGGGGATATAGCAGTTATGAAGATTTCCCTTGGCTTCTCAAATTTTGGATTGTTGATCTCATCGAGCCGAAGGTCGTTTGGCAGCTCAAAGTGGCTAAACTTGTCATAGGCAAACCAAATCCTGGAATCGGCTGAGAATCCATTGTAAAAGTTGCTAAACCAATCTTTGAAGTATTCGGCCGATAGCTTGGAGCCTGGGTAGGTGGAGGTAGCTTCCCCGTATGATGCGCATCGCCGAGTCGTTATTTCTTCATCATCAGGATAAATTGGCTCGGCTCATGGGAAATCGACATCAAGAAAACTCGGCTGATTGGCGACCTTGTGAGTGTATAGGTTGAGCCATATCTGCAGCAACCACCAGGGGCCTCCAGTGCCGATGGATTGTTTCAAAGCTAGCTTGGGCGGTACATTGCTAAGCATTTGATACAGATAGCCGAGCAAATATTTCCCTAAAGGGATTTGCTTTTTTCCACTAATGCCTCGGCTATGTGTTGCCAGTTGGTGGTCGACCCGTAGCTTGATTCGCAAAACAGAAATTTCTTTAGCCACATCATCAGAAAGGCTGCGTGTTCCCTGTTGGAGACTAGGCCGTCCCTCATGTTCATCGAAATATGACCGCTCCAGCCGCCTATACTCTTAGTATTGAAGATATGTTGGCATTTAATGTTCAGATCGGAAGGATTGGCAGCTGATATTATATCCAAACCAGTTAGCATTACTATATCCATCAGAGTCGGCATCATCGTCCCTTGCTTGAAGAGGAAAGCATTCATCATGTCCAAACAGAAATAGCTGGTAGCCGATAGAAGGGGTTCGTCCTTAGGCATATCGGCTAGGGTTAGTGCTATGCATTGGCCGATTCCTATATCATCCTAGAATGTTTGTTTGCTAGCAGCCATCCTAGCATACCAAGACGACCAGGATTTATTCGTGGATGGCCAGGATTTGAAGGCTCCCGTCCAATAAGCTAGATCTGGGGTTGAAAACCTAAACGGGATCTGATTGGTTTCGGCATTAATGAATTCAATGGGGTCTACGTTGCCAATTGGCCCTAACAGCAATTGGTCGGGGTGAAGAAGGCTGGGAATTGCGATTTGGTGGGTAAGGTGCTATAGATCGTAAAGAAGAAGTGATGAAATCAGAAAAAGGGAAAAAGGAATCAAATTGAGATAAAAAAAGCATGTTTGGGTCGATGGGAACTCACCTCGGGGTACTCGGCGGGAATCGTGTCGGACGGAGCGCTTGAAGAGGCCATCGATGCCGGGAGGATGCCGCTGTGGGGTGCGCGTCGACGGGATTTGGAGCAGTCCCGTCGCCGGAGAGTGAGGAAGAAGAAGGGTTTGCTAGCTAAGGTTTGAGTGCGGAAAAGTAACAGTGTGGTTTGTTTCAACGCTGGGCGGGCAGTATTTGAAGAGTTTTTGGAAGCCGAAATGGATTCGGGCGAAAAGTGCGCAGGAATTTGGAAAATCGGCAAATCCACGATATTATGTTATCACGGACATGGGGGGCATGTGTTAACAACCAAATTTGGTAGCCAAATCCCTAAGTCCAAGCCGAGATTAACGCGGAATCGGATCAGGAAAGTGGTTTGTGTAGGAGCTGAGGCTATGTCGGCTACGATCAAATCGACTGGAAGACCAAACGGTTGAGGCCAAATCGGACAGGGACAGCCAAAAGCCAATTCCGATTTGGAGAAGGAGATGGAACTGTTTCCGATAAGAAAGCTTGAAGATAGAAGGAAGATTCAGTTCCCAAATGCTCGTTAAGATATTGTCATCTATGGATAAAGTCCTATAACGGCAATTGTATCTATAAAATAGGGTTTTGTTTAGATATTTCCTTTTGTAATGCGGCATGGGACTGTATCCTTGGCTATTGTCGTATTTTGAATAGTAGATTAGATAGAAATCGTGTTCTACATGGACTTTGTTATACTTGGGTATAAATAGGACCCGAGACCTCTTGTAAACAACAATCATACATCAATACAACTTCGGTGCATCGCCTCCTATTTTCTTTTAGACAAGTTCTTGATCCGGCTTTGGGCTGCATCGATTCGAACCCCGAATAAGATAAATTCTCATCATTAGTGGTTTATTTTGTCGAATATAGTGCTTACATCGTCATGACACTCTAGGTTTTATGTTATAAACTGTGCAAGTTATCATATACGACATATAATCTAGAACAATATCTAGATCTATCTCGCCGTCGGCTTGTTTCTCTCGCGAGACAGCAGCCGATAGAGCTAGATCTTGATGTTGGATTAGGTTATATGCTGTATCCACCGTCTTGAAGGGTTTACATTAGTCTATATAGATCTAATACCATCTTTTTATACTTAATGTTGCATCATCTATGATCTGTTAAGTCGCTTTTAGAAGTATTTAGAACTATTTGATTAGATGCCTACTTGTAGAGACAGCGCTGGGGTTTTAGCTAGCCTTACCTGTTTTAATAATCTTTTAGCATTATTTACTATTAGATGTATTAAAGCTGCCTCTTATATTAAGATCTCAATCTGGTTAAATGCCTTAAGCCAGTATCAGTCCATTGGCATCAGCCGATAGCCGATTGATCTAGGTTTAACGCATTTAGGTTAGGCTAATATCTTTTCATAAGATAAATCGGAGTAATAGCCGATTCACGTTAGACCTGCAGCATCGGCTAGGTCATAAACGCATATATTTATTATCTTGATGTATATTTAGGTTAAGTGATTCATACTGTCTCGGCACAACCGATCTATCCCAGTCACTTAGTTTAAATATGCTTCGAGAAGGAAATTATATGCAAGTTGGTTTCCTGAGCCGATCCGGTAGGATCTAACTTTAACCTCAATGCATGTATCTGTTTATTACTTCTTATTGGTTAGCAGATCAAACCAATTGGCACGCCTAGATCATCACAGGTAGCCAAGGACGGACCTGCACTGGAGCTAAGCAGATCTCCCAGGCCAGTGCGTGAGAGAATTTTCCCATCAACAATATGGATACCATGGCGTCACAACCTGAGGTTTGTATGGAGTTGATATTGTTGATGGTTCCGATTGCTTTGGCGTTTGACCAAATCTCTTTCTAGAAAGCGATCTTGGTCTTTTTGTATCACTAGTACGATTATCAAATCGTTAATCCCTTCTTGTATTTAGCAATAAGCATCTCAAAAGTGAGCTTTGGCTTTTTAGTCTTTATAGAACTAGATGGCTCATCTTTTGTAACTTCATGATCTTCGGCCTTAGCATTATTGATCCTAATTATCTCGGTCTGAGCATCCCTAATAATAACAATTTTCTCTTTTGTAGATTCGGCTTGGCTAGACTGGATCAACACTTTCTTGTCGTCAAAATCAATAGGAACAATAGGAAGAGAATCACGAATAATTCCGGTCTTAGCAATAGGTGTAACCGAAATAGTATCACAATTGACCGATGAATTATCAATCGGTCTTTGCTCCATCAAGCTCGCATCTTTAAAATAATCATGAAACTTATTCTCCATTTGTGACCATGTAGAAATTGAATTGGGAGCAAGTAAACTAAACCATGTAAATGCAAAGTTTGACAAAGAAAGAGGAAACAACTTTAACTTAAGCAAATCATCATTACCAGCCTTACCACATTGATCAATGTTGCTTTAAACTCTATTTCATCACTACCCTGCAAGACATTGTCACTATCTTTTCCAACATTCACATGACTGATCTGTGACCCGGTCTTAGGTGACAATACTATCACCTGTGATACAATCCGAACCTGTCGGGCGCACTTGAAACCTCTTATTATATTTGAAGGATGAACAGAATTATCTCAATTCTTCCATCAAACATAATAACACATTCGACGCTCTGAGAGAAAGATAAATGATACCTTGTTGGGCCTTTAGCCTACCAGTCAACTTCACCCTGAGATGTGCCCGTCAAACTACTCGATGGCGGCGACCAAATGTGTTACACATCCAGGAGACTTGACACAAAATGGTTAAAGATCTACATTGTCTCAATTATCTTTAACTCATACTCATATTTAATATGTTCCTAGCAGAAGGAACGCACTAAACATTTTCATCCAAGCATATGATAGCTCTAACATAAGAAGTTCTAAGTTCTAAATTTCAGATAGTTCATATATCATCGTGCTTAGATACATATGGCCGACCGGCCAATTATTTAGGTTCATGGAAGCATCTTCTACCCAAAAGACCTTTCATGTAACCGACTAGGGTAGACCCTAGTAAGAACCACCCTGGAAGAACAAATCACCTCCTGCAGAATCATCCTCCTCAGGAGTAATCTCACTTGCAACCAAATCTAGGCATACACAAAACAATATATGCGAAGCAAGTGTCAGTATAATAGATTGTACTGGCAAGCACCAGACAAGCCTAACATGCTACATGCAGGGCATATCCAAGGTAAAGCTCTCGTTGGGTACTTTTAGCATAAAGCAAGTTTTGTTTTGCAAATCCATTTCCAAATTCAGATTTTTTCTTTCGGTAAATTTCAGCAAAGCATACACTTAGCAAATGGGCATCGAAATAAATGGTAATCATATATAACATAGCACCTTTTTGCCTTCCATGGCAACAAGGACATAATTCACAAGTTTCATCACATTTTGAAGTTTAAATTCAGCATTTGGAAGATTAAAACACAAGTCTATACTCATGACATATTCACACACAGCTCATAACCGCAAGCACGACTAATCGATTAGTTTTAACTCTGCAGAGTACATACACTTTACCCACACGATGCGATATAATAATCATGCAAAGCATGACACACGATACATAACTATCCGATTTATTAATCACACCAAAGCCCTTCCAAGATTCATGATTTAGCCTTACACCAGCATGATACGTGTTTCTCCCATTCTAGTCACACTGGAAATATGACATAGAACCGTTAAGTGGCGGGCCCATGACTTAAACTTAACGCCCGTGTGGCGGACACGACAGGAACACACCACATGGCACAATATCGTTGTATTGGATAGACTTAGTCACCTATACTACCATGTCAGGGCAAATAGGAAGTTCCTCTGAGTTATCCGAACTCATACACCTCGGCTTACCAAAATGTAAGGCTAAACCATAAATAATTTACTAATCTTGGGTCATCCCATACTAGCACATGTGGTTGTACTGTTTTCAAAATGAACTGACATTTGAGTGAAGTCCTTAGATCAGTCTGGGCACCCTCTCCCCCTATCGGCACACAACTAATCACCATATGTGTACCACAATTGGCCCAAACCTAAAAATCCATATTTTTCAACATTTTGTTTGACAAATACCACATATTTATATTTTCATTTCAGATCATAAATCAAATCATTTTACTTATGTAAATATGTACAATTGAGCCCAAATGGTAAGTAAGCATAACACTAAGCATGACTAAGCATTTCTCATGTACTTGTGACTTCAAGGACCATAGTTAATGTGGCAAATTAAATTGTTTCTAAGGTTACGAATGAAGGCTAAGGTCTTTTGTGGAGTTTGGGGGATAATGCAAGATAAGGAGTTGATCTAATAAGTTTTACAAAGTTTTAGTGTATCAGTGTACAATCAACATGCATATTTTGTAATTCTTTTCAAATAACCTCCAAATCATAGGTCCAACGTGATCAAAGAGGGGAGGTGAAACTTGCCTTGCTCTTCCTCTCCTTGTTCAGCTAAAAGTAGGTCTCCTCATGATTTGACTGCGAATCGTCTAAACATACATATGCAAATATTTAAATTACAAACATACTTAGAAATCCAATATGCACTAAAAAAATGAATGCTTGTCTTAGGTTAAGTGTGTTCTGTGTTATGTTGACTTTTTCTGTGAAAGGATTTGCATTTCAATAATTTTTGTTTAAAAGTTACAAATTTTTAAGGTGTCTACATGTTAAATATAGAACTATCTGCATTTCTGATTTTTGAGATATAAACCTCCATGTTTATGTCAAGTTAATCATTTTTATAATGAAGAGCATAAAAGTATGATCCCAACAAAATTTATTTTGCAAATTTTAGAGTTAGGATGAATTTTCTACAATTTTTTAGAAATTAGAGTGTACATATGGTGGTTATTTTAATATACAATTTATTAGTGTTGATTATGTTACAGAAAGTGTCAGATGTTACATTACAAATTTAAAGTTCATACCTCGCTGATTCTACAGAAATTTAATTCACTCCATTTGGATTAGAAATGATTTTTCTACAAATTTTACAAGTTATAGCATGTTTTATGTTAACTATTCTTTGTATAAAATCTTAGAAATAAATATCATACTATAAGTATAGGTTTTTATTCTACCACATTAAAGTTCACAACTTTATGAATCTACTGAAGTTATTTTCATCACTAAATGAGTTATATTTGATTTTACACAAATTTCACAAGTTTGACATAGTTTTTATTTGAAAAGATATTGCTTCATCGATTTTATTTTATATTTTCAAATTTAACAATACATGGGGTCCACTGTTAGTCTCTAGTTAATTTGCAAAAAGGCCCCTAGGTTTTCTCAGGAATCTACCTACGGTCCAGAACACGTGTTAAAACGAAGTTCTTTAAGAGTCCTCGATGTTTCTTCTATTTATAATCAAGTCCTGGGTCCACATGTCATACTAAGCATGTTTACAATTTAAACCTCACAAGTTTTAAATTGTTTTTAAGCAGAAACCTCAGCACCTAATGAAGTGGGGTCCACTTGTCAGTGAGGCGTGGCTTGGATGAGTAGAGCAATGGTGCCCCAACGAACTTCTCGCCAGCGCCGGCGGCAAACGAAGGTTGTTCTCGAGTTGCGACCAAAAGAGAAAAGCTAGAGGGACTCAAGGCGAAGCTATTGATGGATGTCTCACTTGATGAGGTCACCGGAATCATCATCGGCGATGCCGTGAGCGGTAGTGGGTCTTGGGTTGATGGTGCATGTTGGTTTGGAGGCCATCTCTATGCGTGCATGTGCATGGTAAAGGTTCTAAGGACCACTAGGGGACTTACCCAGTAGCTGGTTGGTGTTGGAGAGGAGTGGTCGTCGGTGACGGCTTTGCGGAGCTCCTCAGCAATGGCGCTTCTCCTTGGGTGAACGTCGACGAGGTACTTTCGGCCGTTCACTGTACAAAGGGGATGCATGCATCGGTTTAGATAGACACAAGGTAGCTTTGGATGAAAGGAATTACGCTGAAGCTCACCAAAAAGGGAGGAAGAAAAGGATGGCGTCGGTGGCTGGAGTTGGGGAAGAAGAAAGGGATCTTTCACCGTGGTTCACCATGCATCGATTCCTTCGGGTTTCTCAGTCATTGGATGCTGGCGAAGATGATGGCGAGGTGGCTCGATCAGTGGTGGACCGTGGAAGCTGCGCGACGAGCAGGGGTGAAGCGACGGCGGTCCAAAGCACGACGAATTACACAAGTTGGCGTGATCGCGTTCCCAGAGTTTGACTGCACCAAAGGAGGTGTTCTTGGTGACGTTAGAGAGGGCATTGAGAATAGATTAGCAAACGTACATTGAACAAAGACCGAGCTCACCGATTAGCAATGGCGATGGGGATCTTTTTCGCCAGATCCAAGCTTGACGCCTCTATTCCCGGCGATTCCGAGACGGGATGCCTCGACTGTTCCGCGAAACGAGACGAGGGCGAGAGGGAGAGAGAATGTGTCGGCTGGTCGGTTTAAAAGAGGTCTCCAGCAGAGGAAGAGAGGAGGAGCCACTGGCCGACACGTGCTCTGGTGCGTGGTGCATGCGTTCTGACCACGGGCCCGTGGAGAGAGTGTTGTGTGGCTGTCAAAGTGGTCCCACCATGCGCCCTGGCCCACATGGCAGTATAAAGTGAGTGAGAGATGAAGGAGAGGCTGGATTTTTCTAAGTCTGGAATCTGTGGTGAGATTACAACTTTGGGCTCGTTTTAAAATTAGTTCCAAGCCGAATTTGAGGTTGAGTTCAATGTAAAGAATGTAAAACAATGTTTTTCTACAGTCTGGTCCAATCTCACACCTATAAGTCCAAGGTCGAATTTTGGCATGGTGTAAAACTGGGCTCCAGAGATCTGTCAAAATTTTAGAGTTTAATGTGTTTAGAGTGTTGTTTGGTCCATCTAATGACTTGATAAATTATTCTAAAATTCACATTTGGCTTCTAAGTTTAGTAAGAGGTTTACACAAAATTTTCCCAGATTTTTGAGTTGTTACAAAAATTTTTTATTAAGTCCATTAGTTGCACTTAAGTATGAATATGCTTCTAAAATGTACATGCACAACATCTCAAAATGCACAAACAATTTACTCATTGCATTTTTAGACAAGAATTTAGTTCATTTTTCTTCATCCAACATTTCCATGTTTTCCATACATTCCAAATTTGTGGTATGTGACAGAACCGTCATTTAGTTCAGCTATATTTTCAATGATGCCATTATCTAAGCTAGCAACACAATCGGAACCAATACTTGGTTCAGCTATACATGCATCATTGTCCAAACTAGTAACACAATCCAAACCATCACTTGGTTCGGCCATGCATGTTATTCCATCATTGTTCAAAGTAGTAACACTCCGAACCAACGCTTGGTTCGGCTATATTGGTTATTGCATTATCATCCAAACTAGCATTTGAGCTATTATCATCCACTTGACTTTCCTGAGCCAGAGCTTCATGCAACACATGATCAACATCAAGAAATATCTAGCCATTCAATCTCTCCTTAATAGAATCAAGCAATCCATTATGTGCAATGTTGGCCAAATCTTTTGAGTTATGTTCAAACTAAAACATCGGTTTCTAGCATCTCTAAACCTTTTGATATAATCAATAACAGATTCATCGTGTTTTTGCCTAACTGATGTTAAATTAAACAACCTAAGCTCAGTTTCACCAGCATAAAAGCAATCATGAAATTGTTGTTCTTGTTGAGCCCAAGTATGAATAGAATTTGCCGGTAAAGAAGTAAACTATGTAAAAGCAGTACCAGACAAACATAAAAAACAAACACAATTTGAGAACATCATTGGTACTAGCTTCACCACATTGTGCAAGAAATTGGCCTATGTGTTCCCAAGTAGTCCTACCATCTTCACCACTAAACTTAGTGAATTCAGGTATTCTAAAACCATGAGGGTATGGTATGTTATCAAAATAATCAGGATACGGTTTTTGGTAAACCTTAGCATAATTTCTTGGCTCAATTACAAATACTTCCCTAATGATGTTTCTAATTTGCTCTTCCATATTCACAGGCCTTGGTTGTGGATTTGGTGGCCTAGGAATAGGTGGTTGTGGTAGCAAAATATGATTATACTGGCCATAATGCGTGTTTTGTGCCAATCCATTTACTTGATGATTTTGTACTGGCTCATAGCAATTGTTGGCACGAATAGCATGGGTATGTGGAACAACATGACTAACAGTATTAACAGGTAATGAATAATAATAAAAATCAATACTTCTAGTGGTGGTATGAAAACCTGGCGAAATTTCTAGGGAACCGGTCTGACCAGCTATAGGTAGTCCGGTTTGACCGGCCAAGCACCTGGTCTGACCGGCCCATGGTCTGATGTGACCGGTGGTCAGTGGTGCGGTCAGACCGGCCGTAGGAGGCCCGATCTGGCCAAGATAGGGCATGGTCTGACCGGCTATGGTGGGCATGGTCTGACCGACATAGTACACGGTCTGACCAGCTATGGTGGGCATGGTTTGACAGGTATAGTACATGGTCTGACCGCCCATGGTGGGCACGGTCTGACCGACATAGTGTGCGGTTAGACCAGTATCACGACCGGTCATACCGTCAGCTAGGTTGTGCATATAGCCGATTCCTGCGCAATCGGCTGGATAAACACCCATTGATCGCTCCATAGTATAAGCATATTGTATAGAAGCAAAACTAGAAGTAGTAGATGCATCTACACAACGATCATTAACTTTTTGAATAGCAAGGGATGGGTCGGGCGGATTAGAGGTTACCTTATCATGGACGAGTTCGAGAGGAGGACCAGGCTTGAGAACCACACCTTGATGGGTCCTGATGAGCGATCTTGCCAACATCTCCTCCAATGTGATCTCGTTGACCTCGTTCCCGCTTGCCATGGTTGATGAAGAAATTGATCGAAAATTGATCGAATAGATTAATATATGGTCTATATTTTTTGTGTATGCTACTATATGTATGTAGCAAAAAATTTGGAGAAATCGAAGCTTCACAGAGATAACCGATACAGTAGGAATCGGCTTTGTGTGTGTGTTTTTTATATGACCAGTAGTAGATCGGATTGGATTGGATTTCCAATTTTCTGACCATGTACAGCAAGATGTTGCCGACCCTTCTACTACTGCCTTGACGCACGCGAGTGTAAATCGGTTTTGCCTGTAATAGCCGAACGCCAAAACTTTGTAGCGAAGGAAAAGACGACACTTGGTGTAGATTGAGGCAGGAACGATAGTAGAAGCCGAAGTATAGATTGATTCCGGTCGTATGGCCAAAAATCAAAACTTTTGATTCGATAAAACAATATCTAAATATTTAAACGAAATTCGGTCGTAATATGGCCGACTAAATCGGTCCCCAGCGGAGTCGCGAAAAATCGTGTTGTAAACATTTTTGGAAAGAAGACAATCACGATCGGGACACCTAAATGCCTTGTGGTGATAAGGAGTCGCCAACCACCCCGATCTAGCCAAAGGGCCAAATCAAGATGGGTTTTTGGGAAGACGGCTAAACCAGCTAGCGAAGCCGATTTAGATATCAAAATTAGCTTCTAAGCCGATTTAGATCGATATGAGGACAACTACCTGTCTCGTGGGCAAACGGAGAGTTTTCAGGACAAACCTACAAAGAGATGTCACACTCTTGCAGCGACGGCGGACGATTTATGGCGCAAACCGACAAAGATGGACTAAACTAGGGTAAAGTAGAAAACATGGCTGAAAAGTAAAAGTAAAAAAAATGATTCGATTGTAGAGATTGGGGGGTCCCTCCCAATTGAACTGGCCTTGTCCCTTAAATAGGGGTTGGTCTTGCCTCCCACAGGTCCTCCTCCACGTCCAACTTGGGGCAGAAACTAATAGAAACACGAAAAATACCTTCCCGAGCAAGGAAACCCGAGACCCGACGAAATTTGCTTTGGACTCAGACTCTGACGGTCTGACCGGCCATATACCTACGGTCAGACCGGCCATACACCTGTGGTCTGATCGGCCCTATGAAGGAAACCCGATACTTTCCAAACTTTGGCAATTTTTCTCTATTTCGTCCATAGGTGCCATATTTGGGTGTAAACGCTACTCTTGACTAGACTCACATTTTCTAAAAATGATTAAGGGATGGTTGGGATTGTGAATGGGGATAATTTGGATAATTACGGCTATTGATCCTTGGAAGGAAAGGGGGCAATAAGTTGTAGATATTGCATGATCAGTGGTGGCAAGTCATTTCTGAGGTCTCGGGATGGTAGATATAACCTTTATTGAGTAAACATATCAATATCTAAATATTTTTTGTCTAGATAGCTAGGTCATAGGTGTTCATGAAATGGTTCTTAAAAAGCTTTACGCAAAACTAACCTCATCCACTCCTTGAATACCCTATGCATAATAAGCACATAGTGTGGTGGCTTGTTGAGCACCTTTGTACTCATGGTTGCTCAATTTATATCTTTAGCAGAGAAGTAGGTCAGAAGAGATGAACAGAGTGCCAGTTTAGACTAGGTTGAGGCCCCAGTCGACTGCTTGTGAGCATGTCATCTGGGCCCTACCATACTTTGGTTTTCGCTGCTGTTTCTCTGATAGGAAGTGGCCAAAGCGGCCTTCGTTAAGGTATCTATTCTATTAGCCTAACTTCATTTCATCATATGTTATGAACTGCTTCTGTTTTGTATGCACCAACCAATAATCCAGGGATTGGTAAAGGAAACACAACAGGTTTTCAGTTCCCAAAACCGGGGCCGACAAAGCATTTCCCTTTTTGATATCCTGGCCCAATTAGGATTAGGCATATATGGCCCATTAAAATTGTGTGCCATGTTTAGTATCACCTTGCTAGTTTAGCAAGGGTGGAACCAACTTATAAAAGCCTGTCCCTCCAACCATATCACTCTCGGGTTAACCCTTTTACATGAAGCGAGAAAGTGTAAGAGGGGTGGATGGGTAAGTGGGCCCGCCCGTCGAATGGGCTGCGCTATGTTCTTTTGGAGGGCGGCTGGTACAAATGGTATCAGAGCTGACCCTCACGGTTGCACGTATGGGTCAGTGTGTGGGCATATGGTGAAGGAGAACGCAGAGGCTACGATAGCATAAAACAAAAATTTCTACCGCACAATCCAGGAAAGCATATGAGTGTTAACGCCAAAATTTGGTAAGCCCCGAAGTCCTTATCGGCTAAGGGTTAGTATCGGCTCGAAGCAGAATCGGCAGAGACTTTTGTGTCAGCCGATGGAGGATCCATATCTCCAGCAGTCGAATTCTTGTTAGGTTCGGTTTGAGAAGATCTTATCCAGAAGAAACCGAGTCCAGGGATGATACGACTTGTATCTATTAATTAGGAAGAGATTGTTAGTTTCCTAGTTTATCTTTAGGAAAGTTTGTTTTGTAATCTGTTAGGATCTTTGTCATCCCACGGGTATAAATATATAAGCCCGGGGTTCATGTAAATAATCTCTCGATCAATACAACTCGGCGCATCGCCACCTTTCTTTTATCTGTTCTATTTTATCATCCGTCGGAACTTGGCACCTGACGCGGGGCTGCATTGCTTCGATCTCCAGTGAAGGGGTAAGTGCAAGGTCCCGCCGGCTCAGGCAATCGTATTGGCTACGTTGACGTTGTCCAAGGCTGCATCAATACATTCGACCTCTTGGATTGCTTCGATTCAGTTGATATCGTTGCCTGATTATTTATCATATGTCTCTGTTGAATCTAATTTTAGTATCTCGATTTGGCTCTATCGGCTGTCTCTCATTTTAGGGTTTCTGTCGATACCGGCTAAATCATTATACTAGATTAGATTGGTTTAGGCATCTACCACCCTGAAAATCAGCCAAGGGCTTGATTGTCTAGATATTTCTTTTCTTTTCATACTTAGTGCTGCATTAGTTTGATCTACTAAGTTGTGATTAGAACCTTAATCTCTAGCCTGCCTGTTGACTGCCACTAGGGGTTTCATCGGGGTTTCAGCCGGTGAGTTATCTGGATATTGCATCGGCCTGCAAGGATTGTACACAAGTTGGATCTAGCCGATTGCAGCAGAGGCTTCATTGAATATTTAATCATTTGGATTTTATGACATCGGATTTCCAGCCGATATGTGCTTTAATCTTTAAATGAGTATTTATTTCATCATGTGATTGGTTCATGCAATGTTATATATATCATGTTATTGTCAGCCGATCGCCTTTATATAAATATTTGTTCAACACATAGCCGATGGATTCGAGCACTAACACCATCGGCTGGTATCGGCATCGGCTGGGATTGCACCATCGGCTTATCAGCCGATCAGTTAGTTTTTGGGTATCGGTCTACCGACCGATATGATTTATGTTCTGCTTTTTTACATAACTTGTCAGTGGCAGGATCAAACTGACTGGCACGCCCGCGCTTCATCTATTCTAGGACCTGCACTGGAGCTAAGCAGATCTCCCAGGCCGACGTGTTGATTTTTCCCGTCAACACATTTTGGCACGCCTGGTGGGACCGTGTTTTTGACAACATCTTTTTTTACACGGCTCGGCGGACCCATAATTGCCACTATGTCTGATGAAGAAGTCAAGGCCGAGGAAGAACAATCTCTCAAGCTGACGAATGAAGACAGGGAACAGTCAACTGAGCCGATGGATGATGAGACACTTCAAGAGATGGTTAATAACGTCATTAATCGTGCTATGTTTGATCAATCTGGAGTCTTGATGAGTGCATTGTATGGTTTGATCGAGGAAGTAGTTCCCAGGGTAATTGCCTTAAGAAAGCATGGGGGGCAAATTGGTGAGCAATCCCAGCATCATCGGCAACAACAAAATTGGCTTGGGGGACAAGTTGATCGATATTGGTATGCAGAGCCACATCAGCAATATCGGCCAAAGGAAATTCAAAGATATCCATTCGAAGAGGATTGGGCTGATATAATTACAAAGGTAATGGAGGAGCAGTTTGGAGTTAAACACAAAAATCAAATTTGTGTGTATCAGCTGCCATATCCTGAGTGGTTTGATAGGGTTCCACTTCCAAGCCGATACAAGGTTCCAGATTTCTCCATGTTTTCAGGGCAAGATGGTATATCTACAATGGAACATATCAGCCAATTCTTAGTTCAATGTGGGGAAGCATCGGCTGAAGAAGCTCTAAAAGTTAGACTTTTTCCATTGTCTTTGACTGGATCGGCTTTTACATGGTTTTCGTCATTGCCACCGAATTCCATCAGAAGTTGGGCCGATCTTGAAAAGCAGTTTCATATGTACTTCTTTGCTGGGGTTATCGAGCTGAGGCTTGCAGATTTGATATCAGTTAAATAGCAAGAAGGGGAATCAGCTAAGGAATACATTCAAAGGTTTTGTAATATCCACAACCGATGTTATAGCTTGAGCCTAACTGATGAGCAGATAGCAGATCTTGCATTCAAAGGGTTGTCGACAGCTAACCGAAGCAGGTTTCTCATCCATGAGTTCGATAGCCTGGCTCAGCTATTACAGAGGGTATCAGCTTATGAGGGTCGGTGTCAAGAAGAAGAAAAGAATCAGTTTTGGGGTGATCAAGACAAGGACAATTTTGAAGCATGACTTCTCATACTCCAAAACTGGGGGGCATGTGTTAACGCCAAAATTTGGTAAGCCCCGAAGTCCTTATCGGCTAAAGGTTAGTATCGGCTCGAAGCAGAATCGGCTGAGAGTTTTGCGTCAGCCGATGGAGGATCCATATCTCCAGCAGTCGAATTCTTGTTAGGTTCGGTTTGAGAAGATCTTATCCAGAAGAAACCAAGTCCAGGGATGATACGGCTTGTATCTATTAATTAGGAAGAGATTGTTAGTTTCCTAGTTTATCTTTAGGAAAGTTTGTTTTGTAATCTGTTAGGATCTTTGTCATCCCACGGGTATAAATATATAAGCCCGGGGTTCATGTAAATAATCTCTCGATCAATACAACTCGGCGCATCGCCACCTTTCTTTTATCTGTTCTATTTTATCATCCGGCGGAACTTGGCACCTGACGCGGGGCTGCATCGGCTTCGATCTCTCGTGAAGGGGTAAGTCCAAGGTCCCGCCGGCTCAGGCAATCGTATTGGCTACGTTGACATTGTCCAAGGCTGCATCAATACATTCGACCTCTTGGATTGCTTCGATTCGGTTGATATCTTTTCCTGATTATTTATCATATGTCTCTGTTGAATCTAATTTTAGTATCTTGATTTGGCTCTATCGGCTGTCTCTCTTTTTAGGATTTCTGCCGATACCGGCTAAATCGTTATACTAGATTATATTGGTTTAGGCATGTACCACCCTGAAAATCAGCCAAGGGCTTGATTGTCTAGATATTTCTTTTCTTTTCATACTTAGTGCTGCATTAGTTTGATTTACTAAGTCGTGATTAGAACCTTAATCTCTAGCCTGCCTGTTGACTGCCACTAGGGGTTTCATCGGGGTTTCAGCCGGTGAGTTATCTGGATATTGCATCGGCCTGCAAGGATTGTACACAAGTTGGATCTAGCCGATTGCAGCAGAGGCTTCATTGAATATTTGATCATTTGGATTTTATGACATCGGATTTCCAGCCGATATGTGCTTTAATCTTTAAATCAGTATTTATTTCATCATGTGGTTGGTTCATGCAATGTTATATATATCATGTTATTGTCAGCCGGTCGCCTTTATATAAATATTTGTTCAATACATAGCCGATGGATTCGAGCCCTAACACCATCGGCTGGTATCGGCATCGGCTGGGATTGCACTATCGGCTTATCAACCGATCAGTTAGTTTTTGGGTATCAGTCTACCGGCCGACATGATTTATGTTCTACTGTTTTGCATAACTTGTCAGTGGCAGGATCAAACTGACTAGCACGTCCGCCCTTCATCTATTCTAGGATCTGCACTGGAGCTAAGCAGATCTCCTAGGCCGGCGTGTTGATTTTTCTCGTCAACAACGAGTAAGGGTCTATAGATCATTACCAATTGACGTGCAGTGCAGCGGAAATAGTCAATATGTTGCTAGCTGACCTCGGACAAGTCTTGCCGACCTCGGGATACTTCCAGCCGACCTCGTCGACCCCGGGTACGAATTTCCCGACCCCGCCAACCTCGGTTCGTCTCGCCCGACCCCGATGGCACTTCCAGTTCGTCACGCCTGACCTTCCGACTTCTCGACCCAACCGCCGAGTTGGATTCGGCTAGCTGGATCTTGATGAGATTCAATGCTGCTGAATAACACCAAAACACAGCGATGTCTCTACCGGTATCCACACATCCAGGGATGGAATCACCGAACACCTTGTGTGCTACCACTTGGCGCCCGGCTAGGGTTTCGCTCAGAAGTCGGCGACTTGGGTTTTTATGGAAGATCTTGACCCGACTACTTGCAGTTGTGCTTGTGATCTATCATTGTGTTCCAGTACCGATTTCCACACCAAGCACCTCTTTATATAGAGTTGGCCGACTGGGCCTAGTGGCCAATCGGGACTTTATATTCAATCGGATCTATATCCGAACTGAGTCGTATCTGAGTCCAACTCAAATACACGTTCCATCCCGTTAAGTGTGCGAGCCTGTTGGTTCACGAATACTTGGTTCTGACCCGAGTACAACTCAGCCGTCCCGTCAACAGCAGCCCGTAGCAGAACATATTGACACTAAAGTATACAAGAAGATAATATCCGTTGAACCTGTAATGTGTGCACAAATCCCTTTGCCTCACAATATCTTTTAAGCTATAGGCAAGACTCGTGCCATCCTATCAATAGCTTAATCACTCACTCGATCTCGTATTGCATTATCTATCTGTTGATTGACTCCTCAATCAACTCAGCATGACTATGCACTTCCACAATCCATTACACGAGGGGCCCAGAGATATCTCTCCCAAAGGAGGGGAAAATTCCATCTTGATCATTCACATCCCACTACATGTTTCATATCAAACCCAAAGATTACTTTTATGACTACCCAGTTTTGGTAGTCCCTAAGTAAGCTACTACACATGTTGAAATCCATGATGATCTCAGGTCTAAGGACTTTGCACCAACACTACCTGAGACCAACTAATGACACATTAATTCCCTGTAGTGTCTCAAGGTGGGTCTATCCAACAATGTGTTATCTAACACATGTTAACGTTTATTGATTTGGTATCTCCATACTATGATCTATGAGACATGATCATCAATCAATAAACATGTTGATCTTAGAATCATATTTGTTCCATAGATATGATATATGATCAGGGATCATTTAGAAATAGATTTATACATAAGGAGTCTCATAAATAAGTCACATACTTATTGATCAATATAAGTTGTCTATTCATGGAACCGAATAACACTTTATTCATTGATACATAAATATTGACTATGATATCCAACATCTCCATGTTGCCTCTAGGGCATATCACTAATAGTCTCTCACTTGCACTAGAGTCAATCATGTAAGTATCTAATACCCTTTGCTCTGGTGTGTGCCTCATGTTTCAGCTAAGGGAGAGGCTTTGTCAACAGATCGACAATATTTAGATCCGTGTGCACTTTGCATATGTGCATGTCTCCTCTGTCCACTATCTCACGGATGAGATGGTATCGCTGAAGTATGTGTTTTGATTTCTGATGCGACCTAGGATCCTTAGCATGCACAATGGCGCCACTATTTTCACAATAGAGGGACATTGGACCAGTAGAACTAGTCATCACACCCAGCTCAAAAACAAATTTCCTGATCCAAACAGCTTCCTTTGCAGCTTCAGAAGCAGCGATGTACTCGGCCTCCATTATAGAATCAGCAATAGTATCCTGCTTGGAACTCTTCCAGCTGACAGAATACGAACCCAGATTATGATCTATAGTCATCTTTGTCTGTTTGGAAGCTAGTATCGGTGTAACCACTTACAACGAGCTCTTCTCCACCTCCATAGACTAGGAACGTATCCTTAGTTCTTCTCAAGTACTTAAGGATATTCTTTACGACTATCACCTAGATCCGACTAGTACCTGCTCGTAGCACTCAAAGCGTACGAGACATCTGGACATGTACAAAGCATAACATACATGATGGATCCAATAGCTGAAGCATATGGAACCATATTTATCTTACTCTGCTCATCAGGTATCCTAGGACACTGATTCTTGCTAAGATTAATGCCATGCGACATTGGCAAGAAATTTTTCTTGGAATCATGCATGTTGAACCTCTTCAACACTTTGTCAATGTATGTACTTTGACACAATTCAATTAGCCTCTTAGATCAATCTCTATAGTTCCTTATGCCCAATATGTATGCTGCCTCCCCTAAGTCTTTCGTGGAGAAACTATTTTTCAATGAAGACTTGACAGATTCTAGCAAAGGGATATCATTTCCAATCAACAATATGTCATCCACATAAGATTATAAACACAATTGCACTCTCACTGACCTTCTTGTAAACACTGGTCTCCTCTTCATTTTTGATGAAACTAAACCCTTTGATTACCTCATCAAAATGAATATTCCAACTCCGAGATGCTTGCTTCAATCCATAAATGGATTTTTGTAGCTTGCATATCTTTCCAGGCGATTGTGGATCGACAAAACCTTCAGGCTATATCATATACATATCCTTGCTTAGGTTTCCATTTAGGAAAGCCATTTTGACATCCATCTGCCATATCTCATAATCAAAATATGCAGTAATCGCTAGGATAATCCGAATAGACTTTAGATTGAGCGAGAAGTTTTCATCATAATCAACAACTTGAATCTGTTTAAAACCTTTTGCCACCAATCGTGCCTTATAGATGTGAACATTTCCATTCATGTCTGCCTTTTTCTTAAAAACTCATTTACACTCAATGGTTTTGACAGATCAACCAAGTTCCAAACTTGATTATCATACATGGATTCTATTTCGGATTTTATGGCTCCAAACCATTTGTTGGAATCAGGTTCGACCATCACTTCCACATAGGTCTTAGGTTCATCGTTGTCTGACAACAATGTATCAAGTTGTTCTGCACCTGTGTACATTTCAGGCGCACGACGTGATCTTTCAGACCTCTGTGGGGCTGGTGTATCTACAAAAGGTGGCGCAACATCTTGTTCCTCTTGTTGTGGTCCTGTGGTAGCTGAAATGTTTTCTGGTGTTTCTTGAACTTCTTCAAGATGCACCTTACTCCCACTAACCTTTCTTGAAAGAAACTCTTTCTCCAAGAAAACACCATGTTGGGCGACAAACACTTTCTCTTGTTCCCGATTATAAAAATAGTAGTCTTTTGTTTCCTTAGGATACCCCACAAAGAAGTGTTTGTCAGATTTGGATGTAAGCTTATCCGATTGTAAACGCTTTACATAAGCTTCACATCCCCAACTTTTAAGAAAAGACAATTTAGGGGGTTGCCCTGTCCATATCTCATATGATGTCTTTTCCACTGACTTAGATGGAACTATATTTAGTGTGAACGCAGCTGTTTCAAGAGCATATCTCCAGAAGGATGGTGGAAGATCACATTGGCTCATCATGGACCGCACCATGTCCAACAAGGTACAATTTCTCCGTTCGGACCCCCGTTCCATTGAGGAGTTCCTGGTGGAGTCAACTGTGGAAAATTCCACAATCTTTTAGATGATTACCAAATTCTTGGCTTAAGTATTCACCACCACGATCTGATCACAGAAACTTAATTGTTTTTCCTAAATGATTCTGGACTTCATTATGGAATTCTTTGAACTTTTCAAAGGATTCAGACTTATGCCTCATTAAGTAGATATAGCCATACCTACTAAAGTCATCGATAAAGGTATTGAAGTACCGAAAATCACCTCTGGCCGTTGAGCTCATTGGTCCACATACATCAGTATGTACAAGTGCCAACAAGTCACTTGCTCTCTCACTGTGACCCGTGAAAGGTGCCTTTGTCATCTTTCCAAGTAAATAAGACTCACATATCTTAAATGATTCAAAATCAAAAGAGTGAAGCAGACCATCTTTATGGAGCTTCTCCACACATTTCTCATTTGTATGGCCTAGGCGACAACGCCAAATAAATGTGGGGTTTATATCATTTGGGAGTTGCCTCTCTGTAATGATGTTATAGATGGAAGACACTTCAAGATCCAAAACGTATAATCCATTCACCAACGGAGTATGAAAATACAACATATCTCTAAGATAAATTGAACACCCATTGTTCACTGATCTAAAATCATATCCTTCCGCTTGCAAACATGAAGCGGAAATTACGTTTTGACATAGAGTTGGAACACAATAACAATTATTTAATTCCAAAACTAATCCTGAAGGTAAATGAAGTGGCATATTGCCGATAGCAACTGTAGCAACCCTTACTCCATTGCCGACGCGCAGGTTCACCTCGCCCTTTCTCAAGCTTCTACTTCTTCTCATTCCCTGCAATGACTTGCAAATATGAGCTACTGATCCGGTATCAAATACCCAAGAGTCAGTAGATAAAGTAGCAAGATTGATTTCTATAACATTAATACCTGAAGCAGAAGTCACGCTTTGCTTCTTTTTGAGATCCTCCATGTACTTCTTGCAGTTCCTTTTTCCAGTGACTTGTCTCCTTGCAATAGAAGCAAACGATATCTGATGCCGCCGACCCCTTCTTGCCTTTCTTTGCTTTGGAGGCACTCGCGATCTCATCAGGAGTTAATTTCTGTTTTGTGCAAAGTTTCTTGACAGGAGGTTTGCACTTAGCTTTCTGCATCATCATCACATGATGACCGTTTTTCTAGATACTCTCCTCAGCAGTCTTTAGCATCCCATGCAATTCTGCCAAGGTTTTATCCATGTTGTTCATGTGATAATTTAGTATGAATGGCTCAAAGCTCGGAGGGAGCGACTGGAGAATCACGTCTGTAGTCAACTGTTGGCTAAGAGGAAAACCTAGTTTTTCAAGACTCTTAATGTAGCCAATCATCTTTATCATGTGCAGACTGACGGGATTCACCTCAACAAGCCTGCATGCAAACAAGGACTTTGAAGTATTGAACCTCTCGGCCCTAGCTTGGATCTCAAACATGCCGCGTAGATCCTCAATAATACTGTGAGCATCACTTTCTCGTATTGCTTCTGAAGCACCAAGGACATGTGGCAAGTATGAGACAACTTATGTTAAGGGAATCATTAGTGTGCTTCTCATAAGCTCTCTGTGTAGCCGCATTAGCATTATCAGGCAAATCATCAGGATAAGGAACTTCAATAACGTATTCCTTTCACTCTTGCTTGAGAACAATTCTCAAGTTTCGATACCAATCCATAAAGTTTATTCCATTCAACTTTTCTTTCTCAAGTATGGACCGCAAATTAAAAGAACTGGGTGCAGTATTAGCGGCCATAATCTACAACAAAAAATATATGCAAATTTTAGCACAATGTTTATGCTTTGTATTTTATTAAACAATTTAACAAAAGACTCCCATTACGTTTCTTAACCTTCCCTCTAGGTTACGTATTGGTCAAGATCCATATGTTAATTAATTTCTAGTGAGCTTTGGCATCACTGCTAGAAGATTAGTAACATGGGTAAGCAACACCTTGCTAATCACATTCCTATGTGACTCTCGTTTGTTGGGTGGCATCATCATGCCCCGCCCCAACCTATGCCCCAAGGCCCAAAACCATTTTGATAGCCTTGTCAAGTAAACCAAATGCTTCTGCATGTATATGTCTGACATATACCCCATCGTGTTATGATAGACAATGGCAGTCTGGTTTGGCAGACCTACCAATTGACGATCACAACCGTGATAGGTGCAACATTTGGAGGGCATCATTACTACTTAATTTCCTGAGGGATACTATCCTATCAAACAAACATATCACATATATGAAAGCAAGAAGAATAGCAATTAATAATAAAACAGTATGGCCCTTTCACATGGTAATCTCCATCTCCATGTTAGTGTAGAGGATCTCCATCTTCATCACCGTTCTCCTGAGTGCCGGATTCTTGATTTTTTCAAACTAAGCTACTACTATAGAAGCTATAAATCGAAGATTACATCGACACGCAGGTCGTGAAATTTACATGGATTGCACGTATGAAAGAATATTACACGCATCACATACATCTCATAAATACAATAGGGCCATACCATCTCATAACATTCTCTGCAAAAACAAGTTAGATGTAGAACGTTTTCTACCTATCGCAGAGATACGATAACGAGACGACATATAAGGGGGTACGCACACGGTGTCCCGCTAGCCGATTAGAGGGCGGGGGGTCGAGGGGGAAGCCGCCCCCTCGCGGGGTTCCGGGCGTCGTCCGTAACACCACACAAAAATCATAGATCCGATCTATGAAATCGCTTATGGAAACCATATCAGCATAATCACATTATGTCGTCCCGATACACTATCAAGGGACATGGTTTGCATAGGCGCAAGGCGGCAGTTATGGTTGGATTACTAGATAGCTTCGGCACAATCACATTGTACCGATCCAAGACACTCTCAAGGAACGCCATCCCGAGTTAAACTCATACTCATACCGAGTCCTATGGAAATTGCTTCGACACAATCACATCATGTCAATCCGAGACAATCTCAAGGAACACAGTTTCCATCAACTCTCCTCTATCGAACCCTAAAACCGGTTGATCTAATCAACCCGTGTGCTAAACTTGTTCCAGATCCAATCTAAAACTCAAACTATGCAAGTCTAGCTCTGATACCACTGAAGGAGAACGTGGAGCCTACGATAGCATAAAACAAAAATTTGTACCACACAATCTAGGAAAGCATGCGAGTAAGGGTCTATAGATCATTACAAATTGATGTGCAGTGCAGCGAAAATAGTCAATATGTTGCTAGCCGACCTCGGACTAGTCTTGCCGACCTCGGAATCCTTCCAGCCGACCTCGCCGACCCTGGGTACGAATTACCCAACCCCGCCGACGTCGGTTCGTCTTGCCCGACCTTCGGACCTCCTAACCCAACCGGCGAGTTGGATTCGGCTAGTTGGATCTTGATGAGATTCAATGCCGCCGAATAACACCGCAACGTAGCGATGTCTCTACCGGTATCCACACATCCAGGGATGGAATCACCAAACACCTTGTGCGCTAGCACTTGGCGCCCAGCTCGGGATTCGCTCAGAAGTCGACGACTTGGGTTTCCGTGGAAGATCTTGACCCGGCGACTTGAAGTTTCACTTGTGATCTGTCGTTGTGTTCCAGTACCAATTTCCACACCAAGCACCTCTTTATATAGAGTTGGCCGACTAGGCCTAGTGGCCCATCGGGACTCTATATTCAATCTGATCTCTATCCAAACTAAGCCGTATCCAAGTCCAACTCAAATACACGTTCCATCCCGTTAAGTGTGCAACCCTATAGGCTCAGGTATATTTGGTTTCGACTCGAGTACAACTCGGTCGTCCTGTCAACAGCGGCCCCTAGCAGAACGTATTGACACTAAAGTATACAAGATCATATCGGTTGAACCTGTAATGTGTGCACAAATCCCTTTGCCTCACGATATCAATTAAGCTATAGGCAAGACTCGTGCCATCCTATCAATAGCTTAATCATTCACTCGATCTCGTATTGAATTATTTATCTGTTGATTGACTCCTCAGTCAACTCGGCATGGCCATGCACTTCCACAATCCATTACATCGAGGGGCCTAGAGATATCTCTCCCATAGGAGGGGCAAATTCCATCTTGATCATTCACATCCCACTACATGTTTCATATCAAACCCAAAGACTACTTTTATGACTACTCAGTTATGAAATAGTGTTTGATAGTCCCTAAGTAAGCTACTATACATGTTGGAATCCATGATGATCTCAGGTCTAAGGACTTTGCACCAACACTACTTGAGACCAACTAATGGCACATTAATTCCCTGTAGTGTCTCAAGGTGGGTCTATCCAACAATGTGTTCTCTTGCACATGTTCACGTTTATTGATTTGTATCTCTATACCATGATCTATGAGACATGATCAATAATCAATAAGCATGCTGATCTTAGAATAATATTTGTTCCATAGATATTATATATGATCAGGGATCATTTAGAAATAGATTCATACATAAAGAGTCTCATAAATAAGTCACATACTTAGTGATCAATATAAGTTGTCTATTTCATGGAACCAAATAACACTTTATTCATTGATACATAAACATTGACTATGATATCCAACATCTCCATGTTGCCTCTAGGGCATATCACTAACATATGGCGCATGTGGGATATGTGTGAGGCACATGGCGGGGCATATGGCATCGCCACTGGACGTATGGATGTTTGCTAAGATGAAGTGTATTCATAGACATTTGCCTATATGCCTGTGTGGTTGTACGTGTAAGTTGGACTAACAGGGACGTCAGGTCCTTTGAGGGGGATGTGTGACTTCCTGGCCCAATTAGCGTTAGACCTGTGTGGCCCATTAAAGCTGTGTGCGCATGTTTAGTACCACCTTGCTAGTTTAGCAAGGGTGAAACCAACTTATAAGGGCTTGTCCCTCCAACCATATCACTCCCGGTTTAACCCTTTTACACAAAGTGAGGACGAAAGTGTAAGTGGGTGGTATGTGTATGTGGGCCCCCCGTCGGATGGGCTGGGCTATGTGGTTCTGGAGGGCGGGCTGTTACAGCATGCCACCAAAGAGAGATTGAGTTTAGGATATATCTCGTTCCCGCCACCACCCCTCTCTATAAGCGACCCTTTCGGATGGCAGCTAACAAGTTGGCAGAAGTCAAGAAACAAGTCGAAGAGTTCAAAGAGAAGGGGTACATCTGACCCAGTGCGTCACCTTGGGAGCCCCCGTATTCTTCGTGGAGAAGAAAGAAAGACCAAGAGAATGCGTGTAGATTACAGGGCCCTCAACGTAGTCACAATCAAGAACAAGTATCCCCTCCATCAGATCAATGACCTATTTGATCAATTGACAGGTGCTTTAGTCTTCTCCAAAATTAACCTTCGCTCGGGATACCATCAGTTGCCTGTTCGAGTGCATGATAATGTTGTTTGGGTTAACCAACGCTTCAGTTTCTTCATGAATTTGATGAACGAAGTGTTCATGGATTACTTGGATAAGTTTGTGGTGGTCTTCATCAATGACATTTTGGTGTACTCCAAATCGGAGGAAGAACATCAGCAACACCTCCGTTTAGTTCTTGAGAAGCTGTGGGAACATTAGCTCTATGCCAAGTTCAGCAAGTGCGAGTTATAGTTGTCAGAAGTCAAGTTTCTGGTTTATGTGATTTTGGCACAAGGTGTGGCCGTGGACCCCACCAACAGTCAAAGCAGTCACCAACTGGAAGCAGCCAAGGACGGTCACCTAGATCCGCAGTTTCTTGGGTTTGGTCGGATACTACCGATGCTTCATAAAGAACTTCTCCAGGATCACCTGACCTATGACTCAACTGCTAAAGAAACAGGAAAAGTTTGTGTGGAGTCGTAGTGCAAGAAAGCATTCCAGACCCTCAAGGAGAAACTAGTCTCTTCACCAGTACTATTATTGCCCGACACTCACAAGAACTTCCAGGTTTATTGTGATGCATCGCGACTTGGATTGGGTTGTGTATTGATCCAAGAAGGACATGTGGTAGCATACGCCTCGCGGCAGCTACGACTCCATGAGGTTAACTATCCCACTCATGATCTGGAATTGGCTGCTGTGGTTTATTCCTTGAAGATTTAGTAGCACTACCTCATTGGGAACTGTTGCAAGATATACACGGATCACAAGAGTCTAAGTATATCTTTACCCAACCAAACTTGAATCTATGCCTAAGATGATGGCTGGAATTGATCAAGGATTATGATATGGGAATTCACTACCATCCATGCAAAGCCAATATGATGGTCTATGCATTGAGCAGAAAAAACCATTGCAACACTCTTCAAGCTTACAAATTCCCGCAGGAGCTATGGCGAGAAACGGAAGCATTGAATCTTGGTATCAGCTGCTTTGGATTCCTAGCCACATTCGAAGCAAAACCCATGTTTCTCGATCAGATCCGAGAAGCACAGTAATCCAATCTAGATATCCGAGGAATCTTCAAGAGCAAGAAGCAAGGTAAAGCTGCAGGGTTCATCGAAGCTGAGCAAGGCACCATCTTGAATGGGAACAGGATATTTGTTCATGACCGCAAGGAACTCAAGCAACTTATCCTCCAGGAAGCCCATGAGAGCCCGTAATCTATCCACCCGGTTGTACCAAGATGTATCTGGACTTAAAAGAAAAGTATTGGTCGGTTAGTATCAAACGGGAAATTGCAGAATTTGTGGGACTCTGCGATGTATGTCAGCGGGTCAAGGTAGAATATCAGCGACCCATCGAACTACTTCAACCACTTTGGATCCCTGAATGGAAGTGCAAAGAAATTGGAATTGATTTCATCATAGGACTTCTGAGAACTCAAGGAGGTTATGACTCTATTTGGGTGGTCGTTGACCGATTTACCAAAGTGGCTCACTTCATCCCCGTAAAGACTACCAATGGGGGTAACAATTTGGCCAAACTTTACTTCACCAGAATTGTAAGCCTCCACAGTGTTCCAACGAGAATCATGTCTGATAGAGGCAGCCAATTTATGTCGCACTTCTAGAAGAAACACCAAGATGAGTTGGGTACAAGGTTGAACTTTAGTACCGTGTATCAACCGCAGACGAATCACCAGACCGAGCGCCTGAACCATATTTTGGAAGACATGCTTTATGCTTGTGTTTTGGATTTTGGGAAGATCTGGGACAAGAGTCTTCCATACGTTGAGTTCTCTTACAAAAACAACTACCAAACTAGTATTCAGATGGCACTGTATGAAGCATTGTATTCACGAAATAGGAATTATGTGCTATAAGAAGAGGATATACGTGTTCGAGCAAAGCAAATTCCGCCCGAGGTTAATTCTTAAGCCCATGATTCAGCATACTCACTACTCCCGGGAAGTACGAAAATGTACCAAGACCTTAAGGAAGCCTACTAGTGGCCTAACATGAAAATGGGACTATCGACGGGTGGGTCGGCAGTCCTCAAAGGGGGGGTCCCCGAGGAGGAGAAAGAGCGTGTGGTAGAGATGTTGTCCTTTAATGGATCGGATGGTCGACTCGAGTCCTAGGACGCGCCAAAGAGAAAAGACACAGCGAGTTATACTGGTTCGGCCCTCTCGAAGGATAATAGGCCTACGTCCAGTGTGTGGTGTTCTTTGATGGGGTGGAGTATGAACTGAGATTACAATGGAGTTGGATCTAGAGTTCTCTCAAGATCCCTCTTCCTTTTTAGTGTTCCTCTTCTCGAATGTTCCTCTCCCTTGGCCCCCTTGCCCTGCCCTCCCTTTTATAGATCAAGGGGGCAGGAACAAATGAGCTTGGGGGCCAAGAAAGCTCTGTCTAATGATCTAAAAGGTGGGTACAAAGAATATCTGAAAAGGTACATGTTGATCTGCTAGGTCCTATACACCGTGGGCATCTTGTGATCTCTCTAGCCTTGGGATCCTTCTTCTGTGCTGCCAGGTGGTGTTAGACTCTATCGGGTTGTCTCCTCCCTCTTCCTCCTTGCGTGCCAAGTCTTGTCCCAAGGAAGCTCGAGGTCGAGCGACGAGTCGGGGTCGAGAAAGCAGTCGAGGTCGGACTAGGGAGAAGGTCGGGACGACCGACCCCGCCAATGGGGGTGGGTCCTTGACCACATCCCGAGGATTCTCGACTTGACTTTGGTCGGGAATTGATTCTGGTCTTTGGGGTACCCCGGGGTGACACCCCTCATAGGGACATAGCCGAATATGTGCCCTATGTGATGTGTGTTAGAGGGTGAAAGCCGAGCATCATTGGCCACAGGCTTACTTCCCGAATATGTGCCCTATGTGATGTGTGTCAGAGGGTGAAAGCCGAGCATCATCGACCAGAGGCTTACTTCAATCTCTCAAGATTCCAGAATAGAAGAGGGACAAAATTGGAATGGATTTCATTGTCGGACTACCCAAGACCGCAGCTGGGTATGACTCTATTTGGGTGATAATGGATCACCTCACCAAACCTGCTTGGTTCATTCCCGTTAAGACAAACTATAGCGGTGCTAAACTGGCCGAGCTATATATGTCCAGGATTGTGTGCCTAGACAGAATACCCAAGAGGATTATATTCGACCAAGGTACGCAATTCACGTCACATTTCTGGAACCAACTGGACGAGGCACTGGGAAGCCACTGTTGACGGTCGTTAAGTACCGATTTCGACCGTCAACTACCTCAATAAATAAAGACAGAACTAACATTTTTACACATATATTAGTTATAAATAATGTAGTTCCACTTATCTTGGAGAATTACTATCTATGCAGGGAATATACAATAAATTGAAGGACAAATGAGCTGGCATGCAAAGAAACACACTTCCGATGAATCATGTGCGAGCACACGGATCAAAGGGCCCACAAGTCAGCCAAACCAACCTAAAGTGGGGCCAAACCATCTTCATCCATCATAGGGGCCCACATGTCATCCCCTATTGAAAGACGGTTGAGAGGGATAGGGCCCAGGGTTCGGCCGAACCGACCTCACCTCCTCTCATCTCCACCCTCCACGTGTCACACCCTCAGCCACTCTCAATGACGGTTGTGCATGGATCTCGGCCTCCAACTACCTAAGCACCATAAATGCACGCATCAATGTTGGGGACTGAGAAATCTGACTCCATATTAATGGCAAGGAAGAGAAGTTCGACTTCCAACCCCGGAAGGAACAATGTTCAATGATCAAGATCAAGTATGAGCTGAGCCGACAGAATACCCGTGAGGTCAAAGTGACACCCCTGAAAAAGGACAAGGTTGTGGCATTCATGGAGGAGGTGTTGAGGAGGGAACTCCCTCTTCAATACCGAAATGTCAATATGCCAAGGTGGCAAGGGGCAAAGCCAAAGCAACAACCCCTGAAATCAGCAGAATCATCCACACTAGTGAAACCAAAGAAGACCAAGAAGGTGTGGCAAGCCAAGCAAACGTAGTCATCAATCTCATCATCTCCGAAGCCGGATGTCATGACAAAATGAGAGCAACGGAGAAAAGTCCCGCTCGTTGGACTTAAAATAATGAGTCATCCACCAAAAGGTAAACTCGGTAGTTATCTCATATTTAATTTTTTTTCGATTGCATATTTGATTTTTCAACTTGCATTTGCATATTTGCTTTTTCAAATCATGTTTGAATTTCCAACACTTTGCATTTTTAAAATTCTTTTGCTAAAAAATCACATTTGAGATTTGACATGATTAGCAACCCGATTTTTCTTCAAATGATGTTGATGGGATGGTCGGCAATCCTTCGAGGGGGTACCCAAGGAGGAAAATGAGAATGGTTGGGGCGTCTCACCGATGGATCTGATGGTCGACTCAAGTATCAAACGAGCTAAAGACAGGAAGGTTTATACTAGTTCAACCCTCCCAAAGGATAATAGGCCTACGTCCAGTGTGTGGTGTTCTTTGATGGGGTGGAGTATGAACTAGGATTACAATGGGGAGAGTTCTTGAGGCTTTGCAAGAAGCTAGCCAATAATAGCCTAAGAGATTTTTAAAAACCTATCTTCTCTCGGCCCGCCTACCCTCCCTTTTATAGTCTAAGGGGGCAGTTACAAGAGGACTTGGGGGCCAAGAAAGCTAAGACTAAAGATCTAAAAAATAAGTACAAACAACATCTGAAAAGGTACATAGATATTTCTCTAGGTCCTGCATGCCGTGGGCGTCTTGTGCCTTATCCTGCCTTGGGATCCGTCCTCTGCAGGTACCGTTTGTGTAGCCTTGTCGGGTAACATCATCTCCTACTGGGTTGTCCCCTCTTTGCCTCCTCTGCGAGCCTTGCAAAGCAAGCATTCCTTCTCGAGGACTGATGAGGTCGGGCTGTCGAGATGATGTCGAGAAGGGATGCCAAAGTCGGACCTAGGGGGAGATTGGGGCGACCAATCACTCGACGAGGTCGGGCTGTCGGCTCCGTCTCGATGACTTCTGGTTCGACTTCAGTTACCCTTGAGTTCGCTTTGTGGGGTGACACCCCCCACAAATGAGGACCCACTAAATTCATATGAGGTGGTCCCCTAATCTTATCTGTGAAAATCAAAATGGGACCACTTGGGGATTTAAAGAGGTCTAAATTGGCATCTCTCTTGCATCCAATCAATCACTTTTATTTTAGTGGGAAGTGCTATTATTCTAGCCTTCAAAAGATGGGAGGCCATAGGGGGTCGGCTGAACGAGGGGTGGCTCTTCCCCTATAAAAGCCACCCCATGGTCATTGCTCTCCTTGCCCCAAATCAAGTTGCAAGTGTTTGCCCTTGGGTTCTCTCTTTTTTCTATGGTTTCTCCCATGTTCTTGTCACAAGTTTGAGAAAAATATTTGCTTCGTTCATCCTCTTGCATTTCAAGTTCACCTCAAGTGTTGAACTAGAAGATCATATTGTGATGGTACCACTACCACGCAAGAATTCTAGTATAGTATCCCACTTTTTGTGCCCATGTTAGCAATCTGGATACAAGGATGTTTTGCGATCCGCTAACATATGATCCAATTTCTTGACCTCCTTTTCACTTTCGTAGTCTTTCTTTCCGTCGCACAACATCTAACAAAGATCATTTGCATTGTCATTTTCTGCAACAACTCCGTCCGCCTCACCTATTGTACAATCTGCAAATCCACCATATTGAGTCCAGTCCGGAATGTTGTTGTTTTCTTCTTCATCTTCTTCCATTGCAACCCCTAACTCTTCGTGTGAGGTCCAACAATTATAGATAGGCATGAATCCCGACTGCAACAAGTGGACATGAAGAATTCTTGATGTAGAATACTTCTTCTGGTTTTTGCACTTTTTGCATGGACAACATATAAAACCCTTAGGCTTGTGGGCATTGGCCACACTCAAAAAATAATGCACGCCATCAATAAACTCCATCGACCGTTGGTCCGTGTTGTACATTCATTGCCGATTTATCTACATCAAATAAAGAAATATAAAGGAAGTCCATGAAAGGTAATTAAATAAGCATTTAATAATTTAAAACATCATAATTAAACTCAAACTGAGGTGACATATAAAAAGCCCATACACGCTCCTAATGAGGAGATTGTTGTTGAGCTAACAAATCTCTATGACCATTTCTTTATTACTATGGGGGAGTGCAAGGCTAAAGAGCCATGGTTGATTATATATAGATTCTAGAAGTTTTAAAAAATTGTAAATGTATTTTTCATGTGTTATCTTTATTTCAATTATTTTTAGAAGTGTTATCTTTAGTACCAGTTGGTGACTAAAGAGCCTGGGGGGCCTGCACGGTCTGACAAGTGTTAGACAAGGTTGAATCGGGACTAAAAAAATCTTAGTATCCGTTGGTGTTACCAATCGATACTAAAAATTATACAGTATACATCTTTAGTACTGTTTGGTAATAGAGCCGAGGTATTTGTGTTTTTGGTACCACAAAAAGAAGATCAGTTCTCCAGTGATGGTTGCATCTTGGCTATGCTATGGCACCCCCCACAGCAGCCCCCATAGCAGCCCTCGAGTCTAAGGGTGAATGAGACATCCATCCTTAGGGTCCAAGTTCTTCGTGGTCGCTATCTTCAGTAGGTTTCCAAAGCTCGATCGAGCTTGGGCAGTGCCAGGTGCAGCCCCTGAGCCTAAGAATGAATGAGACATCCATTCTTAGGGTCCAAGTTTCTTCCTGGTCGAAAACTCTGGCAAATACCTAAAGCCTGTTGCTCAGCAAGTCCACCGCCCGAAGGCTGTTGGTGGTTGCCAAGGTAGTCGGGACTACTGCCTGGAGACCAGTGGTAGTCCCGAAGCCAACTTAGTCATAGCCCGAACACTAATGATTGATTCAACGAAGCCGTAGTCCGGAGGCTGACGGCAGTCGGCGAGCTCGGCAAGTCCTCTGCCCGAAGGCTGTTGGTGGTTGCCGTGGTCTTCGGGACTACTGCCCGAAGGCCAGTGGTAGTCCCGAAGCCAACTTAGTCATAGCCTGAATGCTAATGACCGAGTCAGCGAAGCCGTAGCCCGGAGGCTGATGGTGGTCAGCGAGCTCGACAAGTCCACTGTCCGAAGGCTGTTGGTGGTTGCTGAGGTCATCGGGACTACTGCCTGGAGGCCCGTGTTAATCCCGAAGCCGACTTAGTCTTAGCCTGAAGGCTAATGACTGAGTCAGCAAAGCCATAGCCCGAAGGCTAGTGGTAGTCAGTGAGGTTGAAGGAAGATCTCAAAAGGGAAATCATCTAATGATTACCTGGCCCTAGGGTAGGCGTCACGCACATGGGCCCCTGTCAGTCTTGAATCATACAGCCAATCACGTCTCATTAAGGTCGTCAAACCGGTAGCACATGACGGCTGATCAAACCGCAGATTCCCCACTTTCCCTAACGGCTCGTGGATCCAACGATCGAGATTCGTCGCTCAAGTTGGGTGGTGGGCTCCACAGCGGTTTCCCTGGAACGTGCGACGGGGACCAAGCGGTTGTTGTTAATTGCTCCAGGCATCCGACGGCTCTGATTCACCAACAGGATGATGTGGCCGCTAAGGAGATGGACAGGCCATGGCGCCTCGGCCGCTCCGCACGCACTGATAACGGTGTCGCGCGCTTTCCTTAGATGGCGCTGCCAAGCCCATCATTGTTCCCTTTAAATTTTCGTCGTTTTGCCCTCATTCTTCTTCACACCTTCAGTCCGTCGAAAAAATCCCCAAAAAACATTCGCATCCAAACTCTCACGTCTCTTCCCTGGCTCCACGCCACTTCAGCTCTCTAGGCCACCACCCCCACTGCCGGTGTGTCATCTGCTACCGAGAGGGTCGGCGACTTTTCTGGTTGAAACACATGGCGCCCAAGAAGTCATCGAAGTAGGCGGCGAAGTCCTCGTCAGCGGGCAGAGATGAGACCGAGCGCAGCTCGGCCTTTGTTTCCTCTTGCACCGGGGAACTGATGATGGTGGACTTGCAGCAAGCCAACATCCTTGCCCCTTAGGAGCTCGCAATGTGGTGCCCAGCGCGGGGAGAGCAGTTCTCGACCCCCGACTCCGATGAGTTGGTCGTTTTTGCTGCTTTCCTCCTTCGCGGTTTCGGAGTGCCGGCTTACCCCTTTGTTCGCGGCCTACTCCATTATTATGACATTGCTCTCTGCAACCTCAATCCAAATTCTATTCTAAAATTTCTATCTTCATTCATCTCTACGAGGCCTATCTTTGGATAAACCCACACTTCAACATCTTTCGCCACTACTTCTATCTCCGACGCAGGCGGCAGCGCGGTCAGCGGGGCTGGGATTCAATTCCGAGAAAGGATGTCACAGTGCTACCTCCCCGTCGACCTGATGACCTCGAACAAGGGCTGACACATCAAGTAGTTCTACATCGGGAACCACAAACCAGCAATTTCCCCAAAGATCTACCAGGAGCCGAACCCGACGACCACCTGGACGACCACCTGCTACCTCGGCAACCAAGATCAAGTCGACGAGCTCGTCTCCATGGTGGACCAGCTAAGGGAGCAAGGCCTGACCAGCACCCAACTTCGCCCTCCGAGGCGTCCAACCGTGCAAGGAGAGGGTGAAGCCAGTGTATGAGTACTCAGGCGACCAGGATCCTACCCGAGAGGCGATGATCCTCATCGAACGCATGTGCCACAGGCTATCGAGCTTCTTTCAGAGCTCGGCGAACATCGACGACGAGGGGCCGCTCAGCTACAGGCTTCATTACCCTCAGCCCGAGGTAAGTTTGGCTTCCTTTCTTCATTTGTTTTGTTTGCTTCTTCTTATTTTGCTCGACATCTCACCTGCTAGGTGCTGGCATCGATAGGGGCGGGAAGCATACGTGTCACTCGCTTCGCTCTCCAAAGCGGCCAAAGGCGAGCTGCCGAGAATCCACATTCCTCAGCCGAGGTCGGAGGGGAAGGGGAAGAAGCCCTACCCCAGCAAAAGCATGAGGCGAAAAGGGTGGCGCCGGGAAGCCTCAAGATCCCTGGCACAAAGCGGAGGCTTGTGGTTACCTCTGACGACGAGGAGTCGGGGAAGGTTGCAGCACGTCCCGTGTCCTCATCATCAGGCTCGAGCAAGGCGCCACGGCCAAAGGCATCCGGGCACCCAAAGAAGGTGGTCAGGCGCGTCGGAGTATTGTTCCAGGCCTCTGATAAGTAAGTGATTGATCAGGAGATCTATCCTGATTTTCTTCCGCCTTTGTATGCTGACAAATTTCCTCGAGCAGGGTCACCAAGGACATGGAGCCTCGTGCCGAGGAGTCAGTGAGGGAGGCCGAACCAGCCACCCAGGTCGAGAGGGCGGGATCCAACCAGCCCTCGGTTACTACTGGTTCGAGAGCCGAAGGACCAGTGGCTGGACAAGTAGAGGAGCACCCGGCAACGGAAGCCGCGGTCAGGATCGACACAACAGCCGTCGGAATGACCGAGGTAGTGACCGAAGCGGTCCCGAAAGTCGGGCTCGAGCTGGCAGTTGAGGAGGAGAGGGCTCTCCCAGAGCTGCCTGAGATCAACTGGGACCTGCTCCGGTGGACCCCCGTTTTCGGAACAGGAATCTTTCGTGTTCATAGTACCATTTCCCTGGATCGAGTAGTTTGGTACCCACGAAATACAGTACTAAATTATCAGGTGCAAATGCACGAATAGTCTTGCACCAAAAGTATTACAATATAGGCCCGAAGGCAATATCCAACATATAGGACCTCATGGTCCAGATACAACCAAAAGCAGAAATTAGGTAAGGCAACAGAATGGAAGGCAGCGGCTTGTCGATTGCCACAGGCAACGACTGGAGACTAAGACCTAGCAGGCGCCATCGTCTTCTTCACCCTCCTGGCAGTAGGCATATGGATCCTCAAAGTCTTCCTTCCCACCATCTGAAGGTTTGTACGTATAGCAAGGGTGAGTACCAACTGACCCAGCAAGCCAACACGGAAAGATGCACATGATAGGGGATTCACAAGGAATGGCCGTGGTTTATTTGCACAAAGCCAACTTTGCAAATCTTTTCACAGACCTAACATCTAGCCAAGTCAAGTTTTAGTTTCATAGTTCATGAAGTCAGCGACGGTTCTATCTACCATCCATAGTGATTCCAAGGATGGCTTCCCGCCTCTGGATCATCATGGTTTTCTGGGGAGTCTACCCCTTCTCGCCTTTCGTGGAGTTGATCCATCAGTGCATAAAAATCATCATGCAAACCCATCCCATCATTTTTAAAATTTAGAGTCTAGCCAAGTGAAAGTCTTATCACAATGCTCTATATCCGCGATCACGGCTATTCGAATAGATTGATTCATTCACACTGCAGTGGATGTACACTTTACCCGTACTCTGTGACTGCCAACAAATGAGCCTACGTCCCAACACATGAGACGTGTCACGGCAAAGTCTTTCAATAACCTCACTTTGGCAGTACCCGCTCCATGAACTTAAATCCTCTTGCACTCTAGTCATCCTTTCCTAGCAGTGTGAGGAGTTCTGGCACTCCCGGGATAAGGGAAAACTTCATTCTTCAAGTTGTAGTTAATTTCGATTTTCAATCATCCATTCTCAGTCTCATCTCATACATAAGAACCACTATGTAGGGGTACCGCCTCCGCTCGGCTATTTACTCCGCTAGGTCTATACCAATTCGAGAAGTACAGTTGTACTGGCTCATTTCCCGGCTATCTCATGGCTCGGTCCTTAATTGACCAGGGTCAGCACTTGCCTTTTTCGGAATCCACCCAAGTCATCCAGCTGCCCCAGTCTAAAACATTTGTTTGGTATTTTTAGTTTTCATCATAATTCATTTGATCATTCTCATAGCAATGTGGCGCTCATGTCTCCACATGTCGTATCTCAACTACCTTTCCCAAAGGTAGTTGCCCAAGCATACAGCTCTTTGCAAAAGCATGAGTATTGCTTGAATATAATAATAGCATGGCTAAGCATTTTACCGAAGATTTCCATCGGTTACATCATATCGAGGGTTACAAAGAACATAACTAAAGGTAATCAACATCAAGGCATGGCATAACAAGAATAGGTATTCTTTTTGTATAGAGCATGCACATTTTTGTTCTAGAATCAACACAAGTTCGCAAATATGATCAATATGTTCAAAGGGAGTGATGACTTGCTTTGCTCATGACCTTGTTGGATTGAGTCTTCGGCGTTCTCAACGGTTCCCTCGGGCTCTATTATACGTGTGAGAAATCCAATTGAATTCGATTAGAATTCAAATAACAGTCACCAAAAGCCAAATAAATTGCAAAAGTGGCTTCTAACACTAGGCTACGATTTTAAGTAAATTTAGGTTCGAGTTTCGATAGAATCCGAGTTAGAACGAGCGAGTTATGATAATTTGAAGTTTTGCTTTGAACCGATTTAATTAACTATGATGTGGCATTATTTCAAGTTAATACATTTTAAATTTGAGAAACATTATGATCGACGACTCAAGAACATTGTACCCAAAAATAATTGTCTTAATTTATCGGGCCGACAAGCCCTAGGGTTAAAATAATCGAATCCAAAAATAACTAACCCTAAAGCTTAACATTATATTTTAATAACTTCAGATTTTAGATTTTTAGAATCCATATGATAACATTAGTGTTTAATTTACAAACTAAGTTATAATTAAATTCCTAATGTCATAATTAAATTTCTAAATTGAATTCATGAGGTAATTAAATTCTTAGCATTATATATTAAGATCTAGTCTATAGTTATTCTCAAAAATTTTTATTTCAGAGAATATATTTGTATTCAAAGTTTCCTAATTATTTCCCCAAAATATTTTTCTATTTTCTTTTCTTCTCTTTTTTTCTTTTTTTTTCTTTCCTCTCATCCTCTCTTCTCTCGGCCGGGCAGCACCCTAGGGCAGCGGCTACGGGATGGCGGGGGAGGGGCTTACCGGCGGCGAGAAGGGGGGAAGCGTCGGCGCGGCGGCTTCGGTGGTGGCGCACCCCCCCGCGGGGAGGGGAGAAGGAGGAAGGGAACTAGAGTGAGGGAGAGGACGTGGGGCGGTGGGGTGAGGGGCGAAGGGGGGTTGCGCCTCCCCTTTTATAAGCGCATCGAAGGGGGATTTAATGGCGATGGCGGCGGCGTGGCAGCGACGCGCGGCGCGAGGCGGCGACCCGAATCGACGCGATGGCTGGCGCGACGACATGACGGCCGGTGCACGGTGCAGGGTGCAGCAGCGGCGAGGGCGGCGCGGCGCGGCGTGGGCAGGGTGGCGCGGGCCGCGAGGCTGCGATGGGACGGCGCGTGGTGGCACGGGGCTCGGCGGCCGATGGGACGGGCGGCAACGCGATGGCGAGGGCGACGCGCGGCGTGACAATGGCGACGTCGGCACGGCGTGGCACGTGCAGAGGGGCGGCACAGGGCGCGAGGACGCCAGCGACGACAGAACGACGGCGCGGCCGGACCGGCCGAACACCTCGGGCAAATGAACAATGCATTTTTTTATTTTTCTGATTTTCTATTTTTTTATTTTTTTACACCGATTGTTAGTTATTTTACTTTTACATTTTACCCATAAATTTAGATAAAATTTTTGCTTAAAAGTAGTTTAATTAATTTGTAAGTTTTTGCCCAACTTTATTATATTAACTATTATTTATTATTATATTTTTTATATACTTCCCCGTTTTATTTTAAATTAGCAATTCTTTGTATTTTACCCAAGAATTCAATATCCCTTTGTTCAAAAGCAAATTTTTATTAAACTTAACTCTTCCCTTAATCTTTATTTTTATAATTTTATTTCTGATATTTGCAATTTCCTTTCTTTTAGGATTTTAAAACCCTATCGACTTTCCCTTTCAAAATAAATATTCATTTATTTAACTCGGCATCGAAGATTTGTAAATAAGAGGCAAATAAATTCGACAAGATGCATCAATTAAAAGATTTTTGTAAGTTCCAATTTTTATATTTTGATTTTTAAAACTTTGGATTTTAGGGTGTTACAGCTCCCCCCTCATCAACGTTGGCGATGGCAAAGCCCCCGGGACCAAGCCGGTCATAACAGAGGCCGAGGATCCACCTGCCTCGGGCACCGACGACCAGATGGCCGAGGGTGCCGAGGACCAGCTCAGGCCTAGGGGTGAGAAGGCCGTCATCACAGGCTAGCGGGCTTTGAGCAGTGCGCCCATGGTCGAGGAACCCTCTGACACAACGGCCGAGGAGATGTCAGAGCTCAAACGCGCTCTTCGCCCCGTCCGAGACCTGTTCCGGGTAAGGGTCAGACTCCTCTTTTCTCCCCTCGCTCCTTCTCTAATGCTTTGAAAATTTGCAGGACACCATCCGCTCATCGCGGTCCATCGGGAAGGTGCGAGAATTGGAGGAGAGGCTTTGTTAATGACCAAATTTGGTATTGCGTGCATCGGACGTGAAGATAAGGCCAAAGCCGGTTTTGAGGGAATTGGGATTTTCGGAAACAGAGTGCGCGCCAATTATAAGACCGAATTTGCTAGACAGTTCATCGGCTAATGACCGAATCGGCTAAGGTGATTCATCGGCAGATACCAAATCGGACAAGATAAGCCGGAGTAGCCAATTCCGGTAAGATAACATTGGAATCATCTTCGGATTCGTTTGACGTGCTTCATGAGGATTGCCATACATGGATAGAATCCAAAGAAGGCAATTGTATCTATTAATTAGGTTATTTTAAATAGTTTCCTTATAGATAATGTCGGTAAGAGTCCGCCTAAGGGACTTATTTGTAATTTGAATTGTAATAGAGATAGGAATTGTGTCTGACAAAGACATATCTTGTATCTGGGTATAAATACGACCCAATACCATGTAATTTAACAGCAATAAGTGCAATAAAACTTCGACACATCGCCTCCTTTTTCCTTTCAATTACTTAGACGAGTTCTTGCTTTTAGTTGGGCTGCATCGGGATCGATCTTCGACGGAAGGTAATGCTTGTTATGGCGGCTTGCGCTTTCGAGATTAGTGCTTCCATCATTATGATACTCTAATCTTGTTTACATAAATTGTTGAGTTATCATGTATGTTATATATTCTAGATCTATATTGCGATCTAACCCTAATCGGCTAGCTTCTGCTACTAGATAACAGCCGATAGGGTTAGATACCAACGTCGACTTAGGTTATATAGTATATCCACCATCTCAAAAGGTTCTCATAGATTTGTTTAGATCATGTGCTTCTTCTTATGCTTAGTGCTGCATCAGTTGAGTCTGACCTACTAAGTAATATTTAGAATCATAATATTTATCTTGTCTTATGGTTACTATTAGAGATAGTATCGGGGTTTTAGCCGATCTTACCAGTTTTAGCTATCTCGTTTATTATATTTTTACTTGATATGCTAAATCTGCCCTTTATATTGAGATCTCATGGTGACGAAATGTGTTAAGCTTGTTATCAATCTGTTAGGCTATCTTAACACTTGATCGGTTTCTGTTTAATGTATTTAGTCTATAGTGATATCCTAGTATAAAGTAGTATCAGAGTATTAGCCGATACATATTAGATCTATAACATCGGCTATGCTATGAATATATATAATCTTCGTCTTAAGGTACTTTTAGACATAAGTGATTTATACTGTCTCGGTATGCTACCGATCTATCCCAATCACTTGGTTTAAATGTATTTCGAGATTTAGATTATATATTATGAATATCTACAGCCGATCGATTAGATTTAATTTCCCTTGGCCGATTTAGTGCATACCGCATCGGCTTAACATCAAATGATACGTCATCGGCCACTAGCCGATCAGCTATCGTTTACGGACTAACTTTGTTTCTTTCTTTGTTTCTTGTTAGTTGTAGGATCAAACCAACTGGCACGCCTGTGATCCTTAGAAGCAAGATTTGGACCTGCACTAGAGTAAAGCAAATCTCTCAGGCCAGTGCATGACATTTTATAGTCAACACGCTTTTGGCACGCCTGGTGGGACACGACAAGACATCATGGTGGACATCAAGTCATCGAAAATTGACCATGAGAACATCATCCCCATCACCATGGATAAGCTGACGCCGGAACAGAAGGATGAATTCGAGGAGATGATGAACAAGTTGCAGAACCAGTTTTTACACTCGTTCGTTTAAACTCACTCGGGCACAGTCGTTCAGCGTTATAAGGTGGTTTTGCCAAACAACGATGAGCCCGAGTCAAGTTCTGCCAAGGAAGGAAAGATTCAAGACATCAAGCAGGAAGAAGGCCCGAAACTCAATAATCTACAAGATCGCATCGATTATGTCGTGCATCACGCGCTGATCAACCAGTCAGGGATCCTTGTTAACAGCTTGAACAACATGATTAGTTTCGTGGTCGACAGTAGGATTGCCGATCATCAAGCCAAGGGGCCGATATTCCTTCCCAAAGGCAATTTTTTGCCATACAGGACTCTGGCCACTGACAAACTGCAGCCTGTTACAGGCATAGCCCCAAGACAGCCGATGGCATCCGCATCGGCTTCTAGAAAGCCGATTGTTTTGTTAGTGATATGCCCTAGAGGCAACATGGAGATGTTGGATATCACGTCAATGTTTATGTATAAATGAATAAAGTGTTATTCAGTTCCATGAAATAGACATCTTGTATTGATCAATAAGTACGTGACTTATTTATGAGACTCTTTATGTATGAATCTATTTCTAAACGATCCCTGATCATATGTCATATTGTTGGAACAAATATGATTCTAAGATCGGCATGTTTGTTGATTGATGATCATGTCTCGTAGATCATGGGTATGGAGATACCAAATCAATAAACATGGACACATGTGTTGGAGAAAACATTGTTGGATAGACCCACCATGAGACACTACAGGAATTAATGTGCCATTAGTTGGTCTCAGGTAGTGTTGGTACAAAGTCCTTAGACCTGAGATCACCATGGATTCCAACATGTGTAGTAACTTACTTTGGGACTACCAAACGCTATTCCGTAACTGGGTAGTTATAAAGGTAGTTTTCGGGTTTGCTATGAAACATGGAGTGGGATGTGAGTGATCAAGATGGAATTTGCCCCTCCTTTGGAGAGATATCTCTGGGCCCCTCGAGGTAATGGATTATGGAAATACATGGCCATGCTAAGTTGATTGAGGAGTCAATCAACAGACAGATAATCTAATACGGTTCGAGTGAATGGTTAAGCTATTGAAGGGATGGCACACATCTTGCCTATAGCTTAACTAGTATCGTGAGGCAAAGGGATTTATGTACACATTACAGGTTCAGAGCCGATATTATTCCTGTATACTATGGTGTCAATATGTGCTGCTAAGCGCCGCTGTTGACGGGTCGGCTGAGTTGGACTCGAGCCGACGATCGGCTAAGTTAGACTATAGCCGAAACCGAGTATACCTAAACCTACGGGGTCGCACACTTAAGGGGATAGAATAGATATTCGAGTTGGACTCGGATACGGCTCAATCGGATAGGGATCCGATCGGATAGAGTCCTATGGGCTTACGACGTGTGGGTGGCCAACTCTATGAGATACGGATGAGATCCGATTCAAAATAGAGTCCTGATTGGCCACTAGTCCCAGTCGGCCAACTCTATATAAAGGGGCGTGGGGTGGAGAGTTTCGGTATCGCGTTGAACCGAATCCGCAACAAAAGTCACCGAGATCAATCTCCATGGAAACCCTCCCCACTTTCGAGCCAAACCCTAGCCTTGCATCGCATGCTAGCACACGGGTGTACGGCGTTTTGTCCCCGGACGTGTGGATACCGGTAGAGGCGTTGCTACGTTGCGCGTTGTTGATCGGCTTCGGATCGGCTGCGGTCGGGCGCATCGGTGTTAGTGATATGCCCTAGAGGCAACATGGAGATGTTGGATATCACGTCAATGTTTATGTATAAATGAATAAAGTGTTATTCAGTTCCATGAAATAGACATCTTGTATTGATCAATAAGTACGTGACTTATTTATGAGACTCGATATGTATGAATCTATTTCTAAACGATCCCTGATCATATGTCATATTGTTGGAACAAATATGATTCTAAGATCGGCATGTTTATTGATTGATGATCATGTCTCATAGATCATGGGTATGGAGATACCAAATCAATAAACATGGACATATGTGTTAGAGAACACATTGTTGGATAGACCCACCATGAGACACTACAGAATTAATGTGCCATTAGTTGGTCTCGTGTAGTGTTGGTACAAAGTCCTTAGACCCGAGATCACCATGGATTCCAACATGTGTAGTAGCCTACTTTGGGACTACCAAACGCTATTCCGTAATCGGGTAGTTATAAAGGTAGTTTTCGGGTTTGCTATGAAACATGGAGTGGGATGTGAGTGATCAAGATGGAATTTGCCCCTCCTTTGGAGAGATATCTCTGGGCCCTCGAGGTAATGGATTATGGAAATGCATGGCCATGCTAAGTTGATTGAGGAGTCAATCAAGACGATAATCCAATACGGTTCGAGTGAATGGTTAAACTATTGAAGGGATGGCACACATCTTGCCTATAGCTTAACCGGTATCGTGAGGCAAAGGGATTTGTGTACACATTACGGGTTCGAGCCGATATTATATTCTTGTATACTATGGTGTCAATATGTGCTGCTAGGCGCCGCTATTGACAGTCGGCCGAGTTGGACTCGAGCCGACGATCGGCTAAGTTAGACTATAGCCGAAACCGAGTATACCTGAACCTACTGTGGTCGCACGCTTAAGGGGATAGAATAGATATTCGAGTTGGACTCGGATACGGCTCGATCGGATAGGGATCCGATCGGATAGAGTCCTATGGGCTTACGACGTATGGGCGGCCAACTCTATGAGATACGGATGAGATCCGATTCAAAATAGAGTCCTAATCGGCCACTAGTCCCGTCGGCCAACTCTATATAAAGGAGGGAGGGGTGGAGAGCTGTGACACGTCAATTGCATCGCATGCAATGAAGTCGCCGAGATCAATCTCCACGGAAACCCTCCCCACTTTCGAGCCAAACCCTAGCCTTGCATCGCGTGCTAGCACACGGGTGTACGGCGTTCTGTCCCCGGACGTGTGGATACCGGTAGAGGCGCTGCTACGTTGCGCGCTCTTGATCGGCTGCGGTCGGGCGCATCGGAGCGAGGCGTGAGAACGCGGCCGGACGACTCGAATCGGCGATTGGCGAATCGGCCGTCTCCGGAATCGGCTACACTTGCTTTCGGATCGGATTGCCACGATTGGCTATTCCGCTGCACTCTACTCCAATCGGTAACGATCTATCGGCCCTTACTTGCAAGTGTTCCTGGTTTGCGCGGTAGAAATTTTTGTTTTCGGCTAGCGTAGCTTCCGCGTAACCCTTCAAGTGGTATCGAGCTAATCTTGCTTAGTTCGGGTTTTAGATTGGATCCGGAACAAGTTTTGCACACGGGTTGATTAGATCAATCGGTTTTACGGGATCGTTGAGGAGAGTTAATGGTAATTGCGTTCCTTGATAGTGTATCGGAACGGCATAATGTGATTACGTCAAAGCAATTTCCATATAACTCGGTTTGAGTTGGGTTCGAGATAGCGTTCCTTGATAGTGTATCGGAACGGTATAATGTGATTATGCCGAAGCTATCTCGTAGTCCGATCTTGTTAGATGCCTCGCGCCTACGCAAACCATCTTCCTTGATAGTGTATCGGGACGGCATAGTATGATTATGCCGACATGGTTTCCGTAAGCGATTTCATAGATTGGATCTATGAATTTCGTGTGGTGTTCGGCGCTGCCCGGAAGCCCGCGAGAGGCGGCTTCCCCTCGACCCCCGCCCGACTAGGCTAGCGGGACCGCCGTGTGCGTACCCCCTTATAGGTCGTCTCGATGCCGTATCTCTCGCGATAGGTAGAAAACGTTTCTACGCCTAACTTGTTTTTGCAGAGAATGCTTTGAGATGGTATGGCCCTATTGTATGTATGAGATGTATGAGATGCATGTGATGCATGTAATATTCTTTCATATGTGCAATCCCTGTAATATTCTTTCATACGTGCAATGCTTGTAATATTCTTTCACGACGCGAGTCGATGTAATCTTCAATTAGAGCTTCTATAGTAGTAGCTTAGCTTGAAGAAATCAAGCATTCGGCACTCGAAAGAACGGTGATGAAGATGGAGATCCTCTACACAGGCATGGAGATAGAGATCACCATGTGAAGGGGGCCATACTATTTCACTATATGCTATTCTTCTTGCTTTCATATGTGATATGTTTGTTTGATAGGATAGCATCCTCGCAAAATTAAGTAGTAATGATGCCCTTCCAAATGTTGCACCCGTCACCGTTATGCTCGTCAATGGTGGGTCCGCCAAAGCGAGTGCCATTCTCTATCATAACACGAGGGGTATATGTCGACATATACATGCGGAACATTTGGTTTACTTAACAAGGCTATCAAAACAGTTTTGGGCCTTGGGGCATAGGTTGAGGCCGGGGCATGGAGATGCCACACCAACAACAAGAGTCACATAGAGATGTGATTAGCAAGGAGTTGCTTACCGATGTTATTAATCTTCTAGCGTGATGCCAAAGCTCACTAGAAAATTAATTAACATGTGGATCTTGACCCAATACGTAACCTAGAGGGAAGGTGGAAAATACGTAATGGGAGTCTTATGTTAAATTGTTTAACAAAAGACATAGCATAAACATTGTGCTAAACTTTGCTTTTTCGTTGTAGAATAAATGGCGGCTAATACTACACCCTACTTTTAATTTGCGATCTATTCTCGAAAAGGAAAAATTAAATGGAACAAACTTTATGGATTGGTATCGCAACTTGAGAATTGTTCTCAAGCAAGAGCGTAAGGAGTACGTTCTTGAAGTACCTTATCCGGATGATTTGCCTAATAACGCCACCGCAACGCGCACGGAGGGCTTATGAGAAGCACACTAATGATGCCCTAGATATAAGCTGTCTCATGCTTGCTACAATGTCCCCTGAGCTTCAGAAGCAATATGAGAGCAGCGATGCTCACACTATTATTCAGGGACTGCGTGGCATGTTTGAGAACCAAGCTCGGGCCGAGAGGTTCAACACCTCAAAGTCCTTGTTTGCGTGCAGGCTTGTTGAGGGGAATCCCGTCAGTCCGCATGTGATAAAGATGATTGGCTACATTGAGAGTCTGGAAAAACTGGGTTTTCCCCTTAGCCAAGAGTTGGCTACTGATGTGATTCTCCAGTCGCTCCCTCCGAGCTTCGAGCCATTCATATTAAACTATCACATGAACAATATGGATAGAACCTTGGCTGAATTGCATGGGACGCTAAAGACAACGAGGAGAGTATCCAGAAAACGGTCATCATGTGATGATGATGCAGAAGGCAAAGCGCAAACCACCTGTCAAGAAACTTTGCACCAAGAGGAAGTTAACTCCCGATGAGATCGCGAGTGCCTCCAATGCAAAGAAGGGCAAGAAGGGGTCGGCGGCATCGGATGCCGTTTGCTCTTCTACCGCAAGGAGACAGCCACTGGAAAAGGAACCGCAAGAAGTACATGGAGGATCTCAAGAAGAAGCAAAGTACGACTTCGTTCAGGTATTAATGTTATAGACATTAATCTCGCTACTTCACCTACTCGACTCTTGGGTATTTGATACCGGATCGTAGCTCATATTTGCAAATCGTTGCAGGGAATGAGAAGAAGTAGAGGATTGAGAAGGGGCGAGGTGAACCCGCACGTCGGCAATGGAGCAAGCGTTGCTGCTGTTCTTGTCGAAGCACCACTTCATCTACCTTCAGGATTAGTTTTGGAATTAAATAATTGTTATTGTGTTCCAACACTATGTCAAAACGTTATTTCCGCTTCATGTTTGCAAGCGGAAGGATATGATTTTAGATCAATGAACAATGGTTGTTCAATATATCTCGAGATATGTTCTATTTTCATGCTCCATTGGTGAATGGATTATACGTTTTGAATCTTGAAGCGTCTCCCATCTATAACATTAATACGAAAGGCAACTCTCTAATGATATAAACCCCACGTTTATCCGGCATTGTCGCTTAGGCCATATAAATAAGAAACGCATGGAGAAGCTCCATAAGGATGGATTGCTTCACTCTTTTGATTTTGAATCCTTTGAGACATGTGAGTCTTGTTTACTTGGTAAGATGACAAAGGCACCTTTCACGGGACACAGTGAAAGAGCAAGTGACTTGTTGGCACTCGTACATACCGATGTATGTGGACCAATGAGCTCAACGGCCGAGAGGTGGTTATCGCACTTCATTACCTTTACCGATGACTTTAGTAGATATGGTTATATCTACTTAATGAGGCATAAGTCCGAATCCTTTGAAAAGTTCAAAGAATTCCAGAATGAAGTACAGAATCATTTAGGGAAAACAATCAAGTTTCTACGATCGATCGTGGAGGGGAATACTTGAGCCAAGAGTTTGGTAATCATCGAAAGATTGTGGAATTGTTCCAAAGTTGACTCCGCCAGAACTCCACAATGGAATGGGGTGTCCGAACGGAGAAATCGCACATTGTTGGACATGGTGCGGTCGATGATGAGCCAAAGTGATCTTCCGTTATCCTTTTGGGATATGCTCTTGAAACAACGCTCACACTAAATAGAGTTCCATCTAAGTCGTTGAAAAGACACCATATGAGATATGGACAGGGCAATCCCCTAGTTTGTCTTTTCTCAAAATTTGGGGATGCGAAGCTTATGTAAAACGTTTGACCGACAAGCTCACACCCAAATCGACAAGTGCTTCTTTGTGGGATATCCTAAGGAAACTAAGGGATATTACTTTTATAATCGGGAACAAGGAAAAGTTTCTTTCAAGAAGGGTTAGTGGGAGCAGGGTGCATCTTGAAGAAGTTCAAGAAACACCGAAAATGTTTCAGCGACCACGAACCACAACAGGAGGTGCAAAGTGTTGCGCCACCGGTTGTAGATACACCAGCCCCACGGAGGTCCGAAAGATCACGTCGTGCACCCGCATGTACAGTGCGAGAACAATGTGATATATTGTTGTTGGACAACGATGAACCTAAGACCTATGAGGAAGCGATGGTGGGACCCGATTCCAACAAGTGGCTTGGAGCCATGAAATCCGAAATAGAATCCATGTACGACAATCAAGTTTGGAACTTGGTTGATCCACCGATGGTGTCAAAACCATTGAGTGTAAATGGGTTTTTAAGAAAAAGGCCGATATGGATGGAAATGTTCACATCTATAAGGCGCGATTGGTGGCGAAAGGTTTTAAACAAATTCAAGGAGTTGATTATGATGAAACATTCTCGCCCGTCGCAATGCTTAAATCTATTCGGATTATCCTAGCGATTGCTGCATATTTCGATTATGAGATATGGCGAGATGGATGTCAAAACGGCTTTCCTGAATGGAAACCTAAGCGAGGATGTATACATGATACAACCTCGGGGTTTTGTCGATCCGAATCGCTTGGAAAGATATGCAAGCTACGAAATCCATTTATGGATTGAAGCAAGCATCTCGGAGTTGGAATATTCGTTTTGATGAAGTAATCAAAGGGTTTGGTTTCATCAAAAATGAAGAAGAGGCCTGTGTTTACAAAAAGGTCAGTGGGAGCGCAATTGTATTTCTAATCTTATATGTAGACGACATATTACGATTGGAAATGATATCCCTATGCTAGAATCCGTCAAGTCTTCATTGAAAAATAGTTTTTCCATGAAAGACTTAGGGAGGCAGCATATATATTGGGCATTCGGATCTATAGAGATAGATCCAAGAGGCTAATTGGATTAAGCCAAAGTACATACATTGACAAGGTGTTGAAAAGGTTCAACATGCATGATTCCAAGAAAAGTTTCTTGCCCATGTCACATGGCATTAATCTTAGCAGGAATCGGTGCCCTCGACACATGATGAGCGGAATAAGATGGGTATGGTTCCATATGCTTCGGCAATTGGATCCATCATGTATGCCATGCTTTGTACACGCCCGCATGTCTCGTACGCTTTGAGTGCTACGAGCAGATACCGGATCCGGTGAAGGTCACTGGATGCCGTAAAGAATATCCTTAAGTACTTGAGAAGAACTAAGGATATGTTCCTAGTCTATGGAGGTGAAGAAGAGCTCGTTGTAAGTGGTTACACCGATGCTAGCTTCCAAACAGCAAGGATGATTATAGATCGCAATTTGGGTTCGTGTTCGCCCGAACGGAGGCGCAGTCACTGGAAGAGTTCCAAGCGGGATACCGTTGCTGATTCTACAACGGAGGCCGAGTACATTGCTGCTTCGAAGCGCAAAGGAGGCTGTTTGGATCAAGAAATTCGTTTCGAGCTTGTGTGATGACTAGTGCGACGGTCCAATGTCTCTCTATTGTGACAATAGTGGAGCCATTGCGCAAGCCAAGGAGCCGAGGTCACATCGAAGTCCAAACACATACTTCGGCGATATCATCTCATCCGCGAGATAGTGGACAGAGGTGATGTCAAGATATGCAAAGTGCACACGGATCTCAACATAGCCGATCCGCCGACAAAACCTCTCCTCACCGAAGCATGAGGCGCACACAAGAGCAATGGGTATTAGATACTTACATGATTGACTCTAGTGCAAGTGGGAGATTGTTAGTGATATGCCCTAGAGGCAACATGGAGATGTTGGATATCACGTCAATGTTTATGTATAAATGAATAAAGTGTTATTCGGTTCCATGAAATAGACATCTTGTATTGATCAATAAGTACGTGACTTATTTATGAGACTCTTTATGTATGAATCTATTTCTAAACGATCCTCGATCATATGTCATATTGTTGGAACAAATATGATTCTAAGATCGGCATGTTTATTGATTGATGATCATGTCTCATAGATCATGGGTATGGAGATACCAAATCAATAAACATGGACACATGTGTTAGAGAACACATTGTTGGATAGACCCACCATGAGACACTACAGAATTAATGTGCCATTAGTTGGTCTCGTGTAGTGTTGGTACAAAGTCCTTAGACCCGAGATCACCATGGATTCCAACATGTGTAGTAGCCTACTTTGGGACTACCAAACGCTATTCCGTAGCTGGGTAGTTATAAAGGTAGTTTTCGGGTTTGCTATGAAACATGGAGTGGGATGTGAGTGATCAAGATGGAATTTGCCCCTCCTTTGGAGAGATATCTCTGGCCCTCGAGGTAATGGATTATGGAAATGCATGGCCATGCTAAGTTGATTGAGGAGTCAATCAATGACGATAATCCAATACGGTTCGAGTGAATGGTTAAGCTATTGAAGGGATGGCACACATCTTGCCTATAGCTTAACCGGTATCGTGAGGCAAAGGGATTTGTGTACACATTACAGGTTCGAGCCGATATTATTCTTGTATACTATGGTGTCAATATGTGCTGCTAGGCGCCGCTATTGATAGGTCGGCTGAGTTAGACTCGAGCCGACGATCGGCTAAGTTAGACTATAGCCGAAACCGAGTATACCCGAACCTACTGTGGTCGCACGCTTAAGGGGATAGAATAGATATTCGAGTTGGACTCGGATACGGCTCGATCGAATAGGGATCCGATCGGATAGAGTCCTATGGGCTTACGACGTGTGGGGCGGCCAACTCTATGAGATACGGATGAGATCCGATTCAAAATAGAGTCCTAATCGGCCACTAGTCCCGTCGGCCAACTCTATATAAAGGAGGGAGGGGTGGAGAGCTGTGACACGTCAATTGCATCGCATGCAACGAAGTCGCCGAGATCAATCTCCACGGAAACCCTCCCCACTTTCGAGCCAAACCCTAGCCTTGCATCGCGTGCTAGCACACGGGTGTACGGCGTTCGTCCCCGGACGTGTGGATACCGGTAGAGGCGCGCTACGTTGCGCTCTTGATCGGCTGCGGTCGGGCGCATCGGAGCGAGGCGTGAGAACGCGGCCGGACGACTCGAATCGGCGATTGGCGAATCGGCTGTCTCCGAGAATCGGCTACACGTTCCGGATCGGATTGCCCGATTGGCTATTCCGCCGCACTCTACTCCAATCGGTAACGATCTATCGGCCCTTACTTGCAAGTGTTCCTGGTTTGCGCGGTAGAAATTTTTGTTTTCGGCTAGCGTAGCTTCCGCGTAACCCTTCAATCGGAGCAAGGTGCAAGAACGTGACCAGACGACTCCGCGAATCGGCTGATTGGCGAATCGGCTGTCCCCGGGAATCGGCTGTCGGCTTGCGGGAATCGGCTACACAGTTCCAGATCGGATAGCCCTGATTGGCTATTTCCGCTGCATACTCCAATCGGTAACGATCTATCGGCCCTTACTTGCAAGTGTTCCTGGTTTGCGCGGTAGAAAAATTGTTGTTTTCGGCTAGCGTAGCTTCGTAACCCTTCATGTTTCATCATCGGCACAGAAGCAATCAAAATTTAATCCTTATCTCTTGGTCAAACAACAACCTTAACACATCGGATACAACATCCCTCAGGTTTCCCAAGACCATGTTGCCGCTATGTTCAGAACGAACCCGTCGGCTGCTGAGCCGATTCAATAGGTGCCGATAGGGCAGCAGATGCCGATCCTACAGCAGCGCCAGCCGATCAGCTCTCAGTTCGTTCCTGATTAGCAAGCCTATGGGGTGCATCAGTCTCCTCAACATCACATGGGGGGCAATGTTAATTTCCCATATCAGCCTCATTCACCTCAGATGCAGTATCGGCAGGGGACACCACCTCAACCCCAGTACTTGCCTCAAGTAAATCAGTTTGAGCCAATACAGCAACAAGGGGCACCTCAACAGAGGCCATGGGCTGATATGGTTGCCGATGTGATGAGGGAACAATTTGGCCTCAAGCCTAAGGATACTAGCAATATGTATCGGTATCCATATCCGAAATATTTTGAGAGGGTGCCATTGTCGAGCCGATACAAAGTGCTAGATTTTTCAAAATTCTTAGGGCAGGACAATGTGTCGACTTATGAGCATGTCCGCCGATTTTTTGCGCAGTGTGGAGAAGCATCGGCTACTGACGCCCTAAGGGTTAGGTTATTCCCTCTGTCTTTATCTGGATCGGCTTTCACATGGTTCTCATCTTTTCCCTATAATTTTGTTCAAAGTTGGGCCGATCTTGAGAAGCAGTTTCATAGGTACTTTTACAGCGGAATTCATGAAATGAAACTGTCCGATCTCACAGCTATCAGGCAGAGGCACGATGAATCTATTCAAGACTACATTCAAAGGTTCAGAGACATGAGGAATAGATGCTACAGCCTGGTTCTGTCCGATTCTCAACTAGCCGGTCTTGCTTTCCAAGGCTTGTTCACACCGATCAGGGAAAGATTTTTGGCTCAAGATTTTGAAAGCCTAGCTCACTTGGCTCAGAAGATTACAACACATGAACAAAGATTTCAAGAAGCCAAGAAAGCCTTTAAAAAGGTTAGCCATGTTGCATACGCTTCTGAATCAGAAGAAGATGAGGAGGACTCCGAAGTGGCAGCAGCCGAATGGGCAAGAAACAAGAAGGTTATTACATGCCAGTGGGTCAAAAATTCGGCCAGGGAGGAAAAATATGATTTTGATGTCACCAAGGCCGACAAGATTTTTGATCTACTACTCCGGGAGAAACAAATCCAACTTCCTGCTGGCCATGTCATCCCATCGGCTGAGGAGTTGAGAAAGAGGAAATACTGCAAGTGGCACAACACTGGATCTCACAGCACCAATGACTGCAAAGTTTTAGGCAGTAGATCCAATCGACTATTGAAGCAGGGAAAATTAAATTTGAAGATTCAAAGAAGCCGATGAAGTTGATGGCAACCCTTTCCATGACAACATGGTTCACACGAGTGGGAGAGCAGCCGATAGGAAGGATTATCGGTCCAAGAAGCTTAACTCTGTTAGAATCATCAACAACCACCAGAGCAGACATGATAGACATGAAGGAAGGTGCTATCAGGAGGATGACCATTTTGATCCCAATTGGAGCTGCGAATTTTTCAGATTTTGTTGGAATGAAGGGATGAGGCTGCCATCGATAGAAAATTGTCCAGCATGCAGCAATTGTGATAGCAACTATGCTGGAGAATCTAGCTGATCTCATCCTGAGGGAAATTGGCTCCAACAAAGGAAACTACATGTTCATCGAGATTGGGTCCAATTCATCAATATTTTCTGTAGAAAGATTCTGACGAAGATGAAGATGAGACCATGAACCCACAATGGTGCCTTGCTGGTACTTTCACTAAGAGTCAGAAGATGAGGGTTCAGAGGATGAAGAGCAGGGGACGTTTCCAGGAAGTCCAAGCCAAGATCGATCATCGGCTGAAGAAGAAGAAGCAAGCACACTCATAGAAAAAGTGGCGTGTTAAAAGCAAGGTGCTCTCAATTAATGAGGTCAAAGTCGACAAGGCAAAAAGGTTGGCTAAGGGAAAAGCTTTTGCTTCTGCATCGGTTAACATGGTATTCATATTACCAGCCGAATATGAGGCTAATCAAGCCGATGCAAATCTTGTGGAAGAGTCTCTGGCCAAGTTGGTTTTGTCCCCATAACAGACTATCTTTGAAAAACCAAAGGGGACAGGGCATCGACACCTTTAGCCACTATATGTCAAAGGATTTGTCAATGGCAAGCCGATGTCCAAGATGTTGGTTAATGGTGTGGCTGCCGTGAATTTGATGCCATATGCCATATTCAAGAAGTTGGGCAGGAGTTCTGATGACCTCATCAAAACCAACATGGTTCTCAAGGACTTTGGTGGCAATCCATCTGAAACCAAAGGGGTTTTGAACGTGGAGTTGGCAATCGACAGCAAGACTGTTCCCACAACATTTTTTGTCATCGATGGGAAGGGATCATATAGCCTGTTGCTTAGAAAGGATTGGATTCACACAAATTATTGTATTCTTTCGACCATGCATCAGAGCTTAATCCAGTGGCAAGGCGACAAGGTGGAGATTTGTTGATGAGAAAATTTCCCACGCATTGGCCTGAGAGATCTGCTTAACTCTAGTGCAGGTCCAAAGTATTGGTTCGAGGTTCGTAGGCGTGCTAGTTAGTTTGTCCTGCAACCAACAAGAAACTAACAAAAGAAAACCATGTTAGGTCAATAGTCGATCGGCTAGTGGCCGACGATGTATCCTTTTAGTATTGTGCCGATGCAATTGGCACTGAATTGGCAGCAACTAGATTCACCCGATCGGCTGTAGATGTTAACAGGATGTAATTCAAATCTCAAAGCACATTTAAATCAAGTGACTAGGATAGATTGGCAGTGTACCGAGACATTATAAATCACTTAGATCTAAAAATACTATAAGACAAGAATTAGACTTGTTTACAGCACAGCTAAAGAGATAAACTTAATGTGTATCGACTAGTACATGATACCGCTTTATACAAAGATATCATAACAGACTAAATACATTAAACAAGAAACAATCAAATATTAAGATACCTTAACAAATTTGTAACAAGTTTAACCCATTTAATATAATGGGATCTTCATATGAAGGGTAGATTTAACATATCAAGCAAAACTAAAACATGCAAGATAATTAAATCAGGTAAGATTGGCTGAAACTCTGATGCTATCTCTAATAACGACCGTGAAGCATATTAGATCTTTATGATTCTAAGAGTGACTTAACAGATCAAACTTAACCGATGCAGCATTAAGTACCAAAAGAAGCATAGGATCTAAACAGCTTAATGATTCCTTTCAAGATGGTAGATATCCTATATAATCCAGATTAACATTGACATCTAAACCTATCGGCTATCATCTTGCAATTGATGCTAGCCGATTAGGGTTTAGATCGCAATATTGATCTAAATTATATAGCATATATAATAACTATGCAGATTTCGTAGACATGATTAGAGTATCATGATGATGGAATCACTAATACCAAGAGCGCAAACTGCTTGTAATAAGAATTACCTCTTGTCGGAGTTCAGAATCTGATGCAGCCCAAACCGAAGCAAGAACTTGTTGAGATTAAACTAAAAGGAAAATGTGGTTATGCGCCAAAATTGTATTGATTGTGTGTTGATTGATTCAGATTACAGGGTCCTGGGTCATATTTATACCCAGATACACGATGAGTCCGTGATGGACACGATTCCTATCTCTATTACAAATTGAATTACAGATATGCCTAAACTGACATTATCTATAAGGAAACTATACAAAATATCCTAATTAATAGATACAATTATCTTTTTAGGACTTTATTCCTAGATGGCAATATCTCTGAAGTACTGGAAACTGAATCCAATAATGATCTTCATGCTTTCCTACCGGGATTGGTCACATTTAATTACCCTAATCGGAATCGGCTATGTCAGACATCCCTGTCCGACTCTGTCTTAGCCGACTGTCTCCTTAGCCAATTCAGACTCAGCCAATACGCGCTCTGATTTTGAGTATCACGTGATCCTTTAATCCCGCTTCAATTGTAACTTCAAACCTGGGGATTAGCTTGCCAATTTTGGTTGTCAACACATGCACCCCAAGTCCGCGGTATTGTTAATGTTGCGGATTTTGTGTGATCCTATCCTCCGAGAAAACCTAGAGCATTTCCATTTTGGCCGTTACCGCGCCTCTTTAAATAACGCCCAAGTGCATCGAAAAGACTCACGCCGTCAATTGCGCACTCAACACCTTCAGCCAGAAAATTCTTAAAACATCTCCGGCGATCTCCTTGGAGCCCTCAACAAGCTTGCGGCGATCTTCCTTTCCGACGAAGAGCTCATCTCCTTCAATGGCATCCTCATCTGCTCCCTCCGATTTCCCATCGGCTGAGTTCGCCGAGGTAAGTTTTATCAGCTGACCCTTCTTCCTTTTCTGTCTGTCACCATAGACTTGCGTTCTTGTCTTCTAAGATTTGCCTTTTCTTTCCCATTGTAGCACCTCACTCATCAAATTGCTACCCCTACTTTGCTCCATGACAAGCGGTACTTTCTAGGCCCAATCGGTAACACAGATCCTACTAAGGTTATTAATGCCGAAACCAACAGGATACCCTATAGGATCTCGAACCCTAGCATAGCACACTGGAATGGCACGTTCAAATCCTGGCCTTCAACCGACAAATCCTAGCCAGCCTGGTACAAAAGGATGGTAGCCAGCAAACAGACCCATTGGGACGAAATAGGGATAGCTCAGTGCTTAGCTCTCTCAATAGCCGATCATCCCAAGGACGAACCCCTTATGTCGGCTGCAACCTACTTTTTGAACAACACCTTCGATGCCTTCCTCTTCCAGCAAGGACTCATGACCCCCACCTTGATTGATGTGTTCATGTTGACTGGCTTAGACATAATGTCATCGGTCAATCCTAACCGATTTGATGCCAAATGCCAATACTTCTTTAAGACAAGGGCAACTGGGGGTTGGAACGGCTACATCACTTAGACTATGGGTATTGGATCTGTTAGTCCTAGAGAACATACTGCATTCTTGATGATGTGGCTAGAAAAGTATGTCTTCTGTGGATCTAGTTGCGGCCCCACAGCCAACTGGCAGCTCATAGCCGAAGCCCTAGTGTCAAAGTGAAAATCCCCTTAGGGAAATTTTTATTGGGCTATCTGTACCAAACCCTCAACCAAGCATGAGCTAAAATCGCAGTCGATTCAGTTATAGGAACTGGGGGTCCCTGGTGGTTCTTGCAAATGTGTCTAGCCCTGCTAATGCAAAAGATTACTGGCAGACCCAATCTGGCCGACGCTGAATTCCCACGAGTAGAGCCGATTGCAGACGATGACGGTGAAGAAATGACTACACGCAGATGTATGTCTTTTGGAGAGGTTGCCTCTATCCATTAGGGCTCCAAGCTATCAAGTCAGCTCCTAGCCGATTGGTTCACTGGTTTCTACGATGGTTTCTCAAAGAACAATTGGACTTGGTTCTTTTACTCAGGCTGCCCAGAGTTTGAACTCCCCACAGATTTCAATTTCGATGAACTCAACTCAGAGGAATTCCCACAGCCAAGGGAAATCTTTACTACAGCAATCACCCCTTGCATCTTACCAATTGGCATCCACTAAGGCAAAAATGTCTCCAAGTCCTATGAATTGTATTACCCATCATCGGCTACTAGACAAGTTGGGCTAGGACAACTGCCGATTGGTCTATATTTCACTGACAAAATCGAAACAAGGGGCAAGATCACTTCAAGGCTAATGATGGATCGGCTGATGGACATAGAGGGCCCCCTTCTCGGCAGTATAGGGACTTTGGAGCTAGCAATGAAAAGGAGCTTAGCATATGACAGATGGTGGATCGAACTAAAAAGACACATCTTCCATCAGCCATCCTCAATGTACCTCACCATACTCCTTTCAGACTTAGTCCCTGAAGTAAGTATTTTTTCCCTTGTTCAAAAATTTTTGCAAGTTATCGGCTAACGTCTGCTTAATACTTAACCATTGTCCTCATTTTTGCAGACAACCGATTCTTCTCCCCCTCACGAGAGCAACTCAAGGGTTGAGATCCACTATGCCGCAGGGCGTATTCCCAGTGGAGGACTCGCTCCATCAATCATTGGCTTCAATGCGCTGAAGGTAACAACACTTCTGCACGGCCAAACCCGAGAGGCACTGTCAAGAAAAAGGGCCAAGCCGTCGGCTACTGGTCCATCGGCTATGTAGAAGAAAAAGCCGAAGAAACAAAAGACAGCCCCAGCCGACAGCTTCCCATCCTTGGATCCGAGCATGGAAGAGGCCCTCAATCAAGAAGTCATGGAGGAAGAAATCAATCAAGCCATTGAGGAAGCGGCAGCCGAATCAAGTGATTCGAGCAAACACTTCAACAAACTTGACTTGTATCTAGTAGGCTTTAGCTGATATGTTCTCTTTTGATATAAGAGAGTTCATCGGTGAAGAAGAGGAGACCATCAGCGAGGCCCAAGCTCCTATGGCCGATGAGTTGAAAGAGAAACTCCTAGACTTAGCTCGTCGGCTGGATGCCTCTCTGGATTACCTATTCAGCAATTGCGAGCCGATCAGAGCCAGGTTCGAAGAGATCGAAGGCCAGCTTCCAGACGAAATAGCAGATACCATTTCCCCCCCTCTGCCATGCCTTGCCCTCTTCACCCTGGACCCACATGGCAGCCTCCACAGCTTGTTTTTCGTTTGTACACCAATCTCCACCGCTTGAGAAGGCGAGAAAGAGAACGAGATAAGAAAATATCGGTGCCGGCTGCGCATGACGCGTGGAGACAAAGTGCCAGTGCCGTTTCCACCTATTTCTTCACCAGCCGACGTCGCCTAACACTCGCACTCCATCCAAGCCAAGAAAATGAGAGAGAGGGAGAGCTCCTTGCCTCCATCGCCCACACCATCGTTGTTGCCATGAAGCTGTGAACCGCCGCCATACCAGTGCAGGAGAACATGCTGGACAGCGTGCTGGAGTTCCTCACAGCGGCGCGGGATCAGAAGGCGGCGTCGCTGGTGTGCCGCTCTTGGTACCGTGCCAAGGCCTAGACGGCGTGAGCTCTTCATCGGCGGCTGCTACGCGGTGTCGCCGATCATCACCAAGCCACCATCATCCTTCCGTGCTCCAGAGAGGCAGAAATGCCAAAGAGGCCACGGGGATTGTGGAGGAGGCGTCAACCTCCTCGGCGGCAAGCTTCTCCGCCACTGCTTCTTCGCCACACCCACCTCGGAGCTGCAAGAAGTGCAACAACAGCAGCACATCGCCTTTTCGACCGCGACGACAACGACATCATCTACCCACGGAGACACGCTGGTCTGGCCTCCACTAGCCAAGGTAATTAGAAAAATGGATTGACAAGAACATGCACTACATTTATCTTTTGACCTCGATCCCAGCGAGCCTCAAATCGTCGCCGGCGAGCTAGGCAAACCACGGCCTAGTTCCCAGCCAAAACCGATCTGTTAAGCCAAGGACTAGGTTTTGAAAATTTAAACAACTCTAAGGTCCACTGTGTAAATATACCACTCAATGACACGTGGGTTTAGCACTTACTTGTAATTATGTGAAAACATCGAGGACTCTTAATTAAAACCAAATAAAAAGACTGAAACGTTCTCAGATTTGCTGAGAAATAAGCACAACTTGTAAAATCCATATAAAATCCATTTTATCTCATTTTGGGGTGAAACAAATTTTTATGAACACACTAGATACTGAATTTTAATTTAGACTTATAAAACTTAGCACTTACAGTGCAAATTTAGTCTCAAAAATTTAAATAAAGAAAGTCACACATAGGGATTGCACAAACTTATAAAATATATAGAAAATTCAATTTAACATATTTTTGGACCAACTTAAATCCTATAGATTCCTCAACTCACACTCTATAATTAGATAACATAAAAATATATAATTACTTTGAGCCAAAAGCTTTTAAAACTAGTATTAAGAAAAATAATGAATTATAGGCAAGCTGAAATTTAGGGATTTATATAAAATTTATTTTAAATCCTTTTTTTAAACTAAAGTTCTGAAGATTCACCAACACACATATTTTCAAATTATAAAATAAAATTATATGCCTACTATATATCAATATCACTTAAATATTATATAAGGAATAAACCCTTTAAATGCACACTCTAACTTGTAAAATTGGTAGAGAATTCATTTTTAATCCACTTAGGATGAACCAATTCTATAAAACCAGCAAGTAATGAATTTCAATTAGGTAAAATAAAATATGGCAACTTATATACTAAATATGTAAAATAAGCTTTAAATAGACAACTAGGGTGCTAATCACTATAATAATAGTTAAGCACTATATATATATATATTATAAAAGTTATATATATATTATAAAAGTATATATGCACTTTAGCTTCAAGCAAATCTAATTAAAATTTGCTCAACCAGAGAGGGCATGATCCCATCCTTATACTCTATGATTTTGAGCACTTAGCTCACATAACCCATCCTAGGTTGAAATGTTAAATAGTTAACATGAGAGCACTCCCTAGTTTATAAAATATATAGTGGAGCAAATTAAACTCTAAAAATTTGAACAAAGATTAGATTTGTTACTTGAAATAGGAAATAGAACATGCTCTGAAAATAAAATCTCTAAAGCCATATATGTGAAGAGACTATGTACCATAACTTATTTAATACATAGAAAATTCATGTTAACTCTAAAAATTATGAAACCAAATAGGAAAACTTATGAAACCAAATAGGACTGTCAGTCCTAGAAAACATAATTCTTGACCTCTGTGAAGTAAAATTTATAAAAATCAAATTATAGGGACATTGCCCAAACAACACCTAGTCCTATACCGGTACGTCTCGATAAAATTTCTAAAAATCATAACTCCTAAATGGAATAAGATAAAATCAAAATTCTTTCACCAAAAATCATTTTAGATCAGTACCCACTCAATGTGCACAAATAATGCATTTTAGAGCATTTTAGACTTTTGCCTACTTTCGGTATTTAGTTGCATATCGTGCATTTTGTTTAGATAATTACATAAACGGTGATGGAGTGGATTAGGAGCTAACATTTCTTGAGATCAAGGCAAGTTCTTGTTTTGAGGGATGAAAATATTTGATTGCAAAGTTGCATGTGAATTTACACTATATTAGTATTTTAAAATTTGGTTATGGTAGTTATGTCCTCATTTCCACCATTGAATAATTGAAGCCTTGCTGATTGAATCCCAAGAAATGGTTAGAGTAGATTCCTTGGAATGGGATTATATCTGCTTTATGCAATACTTGCTTAGCCTTGCCTAGAAATTTTGCAAATGCTTATTGCATCATAAACTAAAATATGATTTGATGTGAAATCTCTTGATGAAATGGGTAAAAATGATAATTATTTGCGAACTTGTTAACGACCAAATTTGGTAACCAAATCCCTAAGTTCAAGGTCGAATTTGAAGCGAAATTGGATTGGCGGAATAATCTGCGGAGAAGCAGAGGCTGCATCGGCTATGCTCAAATCGGCTGAGTAACAATCGACTACGAGGTCAATCGGCTGAGATTGGATCGGACAAGGATAGCCGATAGCCCATGCTGAGTCAGACGAGAAGATAAAACCATTTTCGATGAAAGTGCTTGAAGATAAATAGAAGATTCGGTTCTCAGTTTGTGCGCTAAAAGATATTGGCATCTATGGATAGAGTCCTGTAACGACAATTGTATCTAATTAGGAATTTGTTTAAACTGTTTATTGTAATGCGGCATGGGTCCTTCCCGGGATATTGTCGTATTTTAAATAGTAGTTTAGATAGAGTCCAGGGTCTGTACAGATAATGTTATTCTTGGGTATAAATTGGACCCGAGATCCCTGTAATTAAATATTCTCATAATCAATACAACCTTCGGCGCATCGCCTCCTTTTTCTTCAGACGAACAACTGATCCGGCTTCGGGCTGCATCGTTTCGATCCCCAAGTTAAGGTAAATGTTTGTCATCAGTGGTGTATCTCGTCGAATTTAGTGCTTCGTGTTAACGACCAAATTTGGTAACCAAATCCCTAAGTTCAAGGTCGAATTTGAAGTGGAATTGGATTGGCGGAATAATCTACGGAGGAGCAGAGGCTGCATCGGCTATGCTCAAATTGGCTGAGTAACGATCGGCTACGAGGTCAATCAGTTGAGATTGGATCGGACAAGGATAGCCGATAGCCGATGCTGAGTCAGAGGAGAAGATAAAAGCGTTTCCGATGAAAGTGCTTGAAGATAAATAGAAGATTCTGTTCTGAGTTTGCGCGTTAAAAGATATTGCCATCTTTGGATAGAGTCCTGTAATGGCAATTGTATCTAAATTAGGAATTTGTTTAAACTGTTTATTGTAATGCGGCATGGGTCCTTCCCGAGATATTGTCGTATTTTAAATAGTAGTTTAGATAGAGTCCAGGGTCTGTACAGATAATGTTATTCTTGGGTATAAATAGGACCCGAGATCCCTGTAATTAAATATTAACACAATCAATACAACCTTCGGTGCATCACCTCCTTTTTCTTCAGACGAATAACTGATTTGGCTTCGGGCTGTATCGTTTCGATCCCCAAGTTAAGGTAAATATTTGTCATTAGTGGTGTATCTCATCGAATTTAGAGTGTCATTAGTGCTTCCATCGTTATGACACTCTAAATTTGATGATTTATGCTGTGCTAGTTATCATATATCGCATATAATCTAGAACAATGTTTAGATCTATCTCGACATCAGCTTGTTTCTGTCAAGAACCAGCAGCCGATAGAGCTAGATCTAAAGGTTGGCCTAAATTATATGCGATATCCACCGTCTCGAGGTATTTACATCAGTTACAGTCGATCAGATTGTTCTTTTTATACAACTGAATCAGTTTGTCAGCCACAGCCGACACCCGACTGATCTAGGTTTAGTGCATTTAGCTCAGATCAATATCTTTTCATTAGATAAATCAGAGTATTAGCCGATTCACAGTTGGACTTATGACATCGGCTAAGATTGTTAAAGCATATATTTATTATTCCGTTGTATATTTGGACTAAGTGGCTAATACTGTCTCGGTGTAGCCGATCTATTATAGCCACTTGGTTTAAATACACTTCGGAATAGCACATATATATAAATTAACTCCTACAGTCGATCCAGTAGGATCTAACTTAATACTTAACGCATATATCTCTATTTTTCTTGTTGGTTAACAGATCAAACCAACTGGCACGTCTTGTACAGCATAGGTAGCCGAGAAGGACCTGCACTGGAGTTAAACAGATCTCCCAGGCCAGCGCGTGAGAGAAATTTCTCATCAACAGAACTAAAATGTGTGAAAATGAGATTTTGACTTGGGCGGCAAGTGGCATGCAATTGATGTATTTATATGCCGATAGGGGGAGTGTTTGCCCGAGTCTGTAAGGACCGAACTTGTGTCACCAACTTAAAGTAAACCGTACAACCACATGTGCTAGTATGGGATAGCCTTAGCTGAATAATCTACTTAGCACCTAGCCTTGCATTATGGTAGGCGCGGTGAGTATGGGTTCGGATAACCCAGAGGAACTTCCTATTTACCACCATTACGGTAGTTTAGGCGACTAAGTCTGTCCAATACAACGATATTGTGCCACGTGGGTGGGTTCCTGTCGCGTCCGCCACCACGGCGCTAAGTTTAAGGCGTGGGCCCACCACTTAACGGTTCTAGGTCGCATTCCAATGTGACCTAGGATGGAGGAAACACGTATCATGCTGATGCAAGGCTAGGAACTAAGTAGTGTAAAGGCTTCGTTATGACCTCTAGGCCACATTCAACATGAAGAGTGTGGTAGTGCGTCGCGAGCACAAAATAAACTAGAGTGTTCATATCATGTGGGTAAAACCGTACAAACTCTGCATATTTATTAAAACTAATCGATTAGTCGAGCTCATGGTCAAGAGCGCTTTGGTGAAGTGTCATGAGTATAGTCTCTCATTTGTTTTAAAAATGTGATCATGTGTTTCTTTATAAAATGTGTTGAGTTGTCTGAGTGTGGTGATATGATGTAACTTGTTGTCATGGAGGATGACAATATAATGAGTATGAGGGATCATAATTAAATTAATGATGAAACTTAAAACTTGTCTTTGTTAATTGAATTGTCAACTCTTTTGTAAAGAATTGCGAACTAAATAGCTTTCGGCTGAAAATTGAGACTACAAATAGCCTACTTTTGACTTAGAGCTTTCATGTATGTAGGATTGATTGTGCGCTTGTCAGTGCATTATTTCTAATAATGTACTGACTCTTGCCACTGGAATATCCATTTTGCTTGCATGTCTTAGACTTAGTCTTTTGAGTGATGCGGGTAATAGACTGCTTCTTCTAGGATTGAACTTAATGGGTAAACACTTAGTCGGTGTGCTTGTGGGTGGGTAATCAAGCCTCCGTTGTTCTCTGATCTACTTATATTTATCTGGCCGGTCAGCCTATGTAATTATTTATATGTTGTAATCCTTTAAATTTCTTTCATCTTATATGTATTTGCTATGTATATCCATGCTTGAGATGAAAGTGTGAATCTAGTGTATATCCTGAGAACTAGATTCACATGAGTAAGAGTTAAGATTATTTGAGATGTTGTAGATCTTTAGCCATTTTGTCAAGTTTCCTGAATGTGTAACACATTTGGTCACCCCCTTCGAGTGGTTTGACGGGCACATCTCAGGCTGATGTTGACTGGTAGGCTAAAGGCTCAGCAATGTCTCACGTAACTTTCTCTCGGGACGTCGGATGTCTCTTTACGTCTGATAGTTGACTTGAAGTGATTCTCCTCAACTTGCAAACATAATGAGAGGTTCGGGTCGTCTCCGACAATAGGAGGCGTAAGAAGAAGGGAACCTGGAATGACCGGGTTTAAATAGGGAGCAATGATGGGCTCGGTGGCGTAAGTCTCGGAAAACGTGTGTGGCGCCGTTTATGACAGGCGCGGAGCATTCGAAGCGCCCCCCGCCCATCTATCTTCCCGGCGTGCCACGTTGCCCGTGAGGAATGCCTCGACCGTTGGATCCTCGGAACGGCAAATGGCTCCCGCTTGGCTTCCGTCTCCCATCCCACCCCGTCGCAAAATGTTACACAGGTTTACGCACCCTCAGCGGGGCGTGGCAAAACTCAACTCAGGGATGTTAGAAGACCTCCACTACCTCAGGCAGTGGCAATCACTGACTCGGGGACTAGCTTTTGGCCTGACCCCCGATCAGGTTCGGGACTACCAGAAGCCTCTGGGCAGTAGTCTCGACCACATTGCTAACTTCCGTTGCTTTAGGGCAATGGATTTCAAGGACTTTGTGTGGGCTTCCAAGCAAGCCCACCATTGGGGTCGGGACTATTATAGGCCTCCGGGCGGTAGTCCCGACCGCGCGGCCGACCTCTACTACCCTAGGGCAGTGGCATTCACCCACTTGGGGGCTGGCTTCCAGGCGAATCCCCGGTCAGAGCCGGGGCCACTTGCTACCCCCGAGGGTGGAACCGGCCATCACGCCGAATACCACTCGCCTTCGGGCTGTGGCATTCTTATACTTCGTTCGTGGCCTCCGGGCCACGATGAGGGCAACACAAGGACTACTTTGTGATCCTGGGAAGCGAGCCCGTCAGATCCAAAAGAGCCTTCGTTAGATCCCGGGTGATGCTCAGGTCAGAAGGTGAATGAAAGACACTTTTAACGACTTGACCCTAGGCTTGGATGTGTCATCCAACCCTAGGCTCGGGGGCCATACCTGCCAAGTGCACCTGGGTGGTGCACCTGTAAAACCGAGAGCTCCCAAAACCTTGACAACCTACAGGAACTAGCACCTTGGGAAGAAACTTGACCGTAAGGCCGAATGTTCCATTCGCCCTTAGGCTTGGGGGCTACACCTGGCAGGTGCACCAGGGCGGTGCACCTGCCAAAACCTTGGCTTGATGCTTTGAGGATCCTTTGAAGATGGTGGCGAAGAAGAAACTCTGATCCTAAGGATGGATGTTCCATTCCTCCTTAGGCTCGGGGGCTGCTGTGGGGGGGACACACCAGGGTACCCTATTGTAACATCCTGGCCTAGGGCTTAATAGGATTAATAGAATACTCACATAAACAAGTTGCAACCTCTTTTCTGGAAGCTCATCTCCAAATAACTTTGAGGTTAAGCGTGCTTGGCCTGGGGGAATTTGGGGATGGGTGACCGATCAGGAACTTCTTCCCGGGTGTGCATGAGCGAGGACAAAGTGCGTAGAAAAGACTGGTGTTGGTCTGTGAGGGCAGTCTAAGGTCCTAGAGATATTCCAGATGTAGGCGAGCCTATCCCGGGGAAGGGTGAGACGTTATAATGAGCTTCCGAAAAAAGAAGTTGCAACTTGTTTGTATGAATATTCTATTAATAATATTAAGCCCTGAGCCAGGATGTTACACCTATGGACTGGAATCTATGTCCAACTGAAGTAAAAACCGAGAGTCCTCGGGACGCGGTCGTTGGCCTGACCCCCTTCCACGAGGTCGGACGCCCTGACCTTTCCCCAAGTCCAACCTTGGTTTTCCTCTCTCGGCCTCGACAACCGCGGCCCAACCTCGACCATCCTTGAGACAAGACTTAGCACGCAAGATGGAAGGGATAGGGGACAGCCCGACAGAGACTGACGTCACCCGACAGCACAGTACAAACATCTCAGGCGGAAGAGGGATCCCAAGGCAAGAGACATAGAGCACAAGATGCCCAAGGTGTATAGGACCTAGCAGACCGTTTTGTACCTTTTCAGATGTTGTTTGTACTCACCTTTTAGCATGTTAGACATAGCTTCCTTGGCCCCCCTTGAGCTATAAAATGGAGGGCAAAGCAAGAGGGGAGGGGGAAGACACTCCGATCAAACTCTAGCTTTCTCATTCTCAGTTCTTGGTCAGCTTGTTCTAAGCCCCAAGAACTCCTTTTAACTCATGTTCACCACACACCCCAACAAAGAACACTGGACGTAGGCCTATTATCCTTCGGAAGGGCTGAATCAGTATAACTCCCTGTGTCTTTACTCTTTGGCTCGTCTCAGGACTCGACTCGACCATCGGATCCATCGGAGGACAGCTTCTCTACCAGTCTCTTTCACCTCTTTGGGCACCCCCCTTTGAGGACTACCAACCCACTGGTCGACAGAGTACATAGTTTAATTAATTATTCTAGTCATGCCTAAACCCAGTTCTATGCTCCCAGGACAGCGGGGGTACCGCCGTCTAGTGGCTTGGCCTGCCACCACGAAGCGATCTCTTACTGTTCGCCCTACACCAAATTCGCATGTGGAGGAATACAAATGACGGACAGGGCTGTCACCACCTGTCGCCTACCTCTCACTCGTGGGAAGTGGTCATAACCAATGTCTATGAAATAATCTAAGCATCATGCTTACATTACCATAAATATTTGTACCTCCTGAGGATAACATAGAAGCAAACCTACATCCTAATTGCTCATTGGACTGTCTCCGTGGCAATAGAGTTACTCGTCTAAACACAACAAGACTATGAATTAAACTAATAATGGAACTCTTATCTATTAAAGCATAAGAAGTACCACACTCATATGGACTAGAAGATATAATCTTTATTAAGCACAAAGTCGTACAAAGGAAGAAGAGTACTAAAGACATACCTGAATTTCAAAGGTGACTCGGGAACCAAAAAGAACTCTAAACTACTTCCTAACTCCACTAGCTTATATGACTAAGATAGAACTTGTAGGATCTTCTTCTTGTGGTGTGCCTTGAATGAAGTGAGCTCTTCCCCTTTTATAGCCTCTCTATGACGGTTTCCAATCGGTTTCCAACCGCCATAGGCTTGTAACCGTCATTGGGGAGGTCCTAGGAGCCGCCACGTGGAAGATCAAGTCAGTTGGGCACCGACTTGGTTTCGGCCGAACCAAGTGTTCGGCCAAACCCTGGTCTTGCCCAACCGACCTCAACTTTCTTCCATCACTTTCATGTGGGCCCTTAATGCGGTTCCCGGTGGTTTGGTCTCATTCTAAGTTGGTTTCACCCGACTTGTGGGCCCTTCGATCCACGGAATCCGATGTGGCGATCGCCGATAGGTTGGAGTTATGTTTCTTCGCCATGTGAGCTCAACTTTGCTTCAATTATGTAATAAATGTTCCTGCAAGTAACTGAAGTCCAAGGACATGTGGAACTTTATTAATTCTACTCCTAAATTCCGATAGCGGATGCTAATTCCCTTTTATTTCCAAGGTCTATGACGGTAGGAATCGTTACTTAACGACCGTCAACAGGCCTGCCTTGCAAGCCTCGCGAAGGAAGCAAGGAGGGGACAACCCGGCAGAAGATGACGTCGATAAGGCACAAGATGCCCACAGCGCATACGACCCGAAGTGATCTCTATGTACTTTTCAGATATTGTTTGTTCTTGCTTTTTAGTCTTTAGTCGTAGCTTTCTTGGCCCCCAAGTTCTCTTATAACTGCCCCCTTGAGCTATTAAAGGGAGGGCAGGGTGAACGGGCAGGGGGATTGGCTTTTGGGATCGGCTTTTAGGATCAGCTTTTGGATTGGCTTTTGGGAGGGGCTTTTGGGATCGCGCTCTGAGAACTCTTCTCCAAACCTGTTAACACTGAATTTTGGTAATTGAGTTCCTAAGTCCGCAGAGATGAAGCAGAATCGAATCGGCTGAAGACAGGGATCGCATCGGCCGAAGGGGTGATCGGCTGTGAGGCCAATCGGCTGAGGATGGATCGAACAGGGGCAGCCGATGGCCGATTCTAAGTCCGGAATAGATGAAACCATGTCTAATGCAGAAGCTTGAAGATAAATAGAAGATTCGATTGCTAATTGCGCGTTAGAAGATCGCTTATGGATAGAATCCTATAACGGCAATTGTATATGTAATCTAGAGATTTGTTAGACTAATTAGTTGTGACACGGCATGGGCCCTGTTAGGGATGATGTTGTGTTTTAAATAGTAGTTTAGACAGAGTCCAGGGTCTTTACAGATATTTGTATCTTGGATATAAATAGGGCCCGAGACCCCCTGTAAAATATACACACATCAATCAAACCTTCAGCACATCGCCAATCTTTTCTTTAGACGAACACTTTGTTTGGCTATGGGCTGCATCGTTTCGATCTCCAGGTCCAGGTAAATGTTTGTCATTAGTGGTATGATTTACTGTTTCTAGTGCTGCCATCGCAATGATACATTAGAACTAGGAGTTTATACTGCGCTATTTATCATATAGCGCATATAAATTATATCAATGTTTGGATCTATCCTGTCATTGGCTAGTTCTATCAAGAACTCGCTGCCAATAGGGCTAGATCTAAAGCTTGGCTGATTTATATGCGGTATCCACCGTCTTGAGATATGTATATCGGCTGCAACAGATCAGGTTGTTCTTTTTATACTTAATGTTGCATCATGTTTGAACTATTGAGTCGTTCTTAGAGCTGCTAGTGATCTGTTTGGATAGATTTACGTTGATTAGAGATAGTGTCGGGGTTTCAGCCGGCCTTATCCGCCCTGATATGTTTCTTTTAATATAATTATTATTATATTTGTATTAGGGCTGCCTCTTATGTTAAGATCGTGTTCCTGTTGGACGCCGCCAGCCGAAATCGGCTTATCATTGGCAGCCGATGGCCGATTTCAGGTTGTGTATTCAGTCCAGGAATATTATCTGTCTATAAGATTCATCGGAGTACTAGCCGATTCTTTGTTAGCTTTCCAGTATCGGCTAGGCTATCGATCCGTATATCTGTTATTCTTTACTGCATTTGGGTTAGATGGCTGATGCTGTCTCGGTGTAGCCGATCCATTCCAGTCACTTGACTTAAATATAGTTTAGAACAGCATATATACATTCATGGATTCCCTTAGTCGATCCCGTGGGGATCTAACCTAACACTTAACGCATACTCTGTTGTTTTTCTTCTTGATTGACAGATCAAATCAACTGACACGCCCTGCACATCGTAGGTAGCCGAGAAGGACCAGTACTGGAGTCAAGCAGATCTCCCAGGCCAGCGCGTGAGAGAGATTTCTCGTCAACACGCTTCTTGGCACGCCTAGTGGGACTGTCTTTGTCGGCTCGACTTGGACGAATAGAGTCAGCCGGCAAGATGGTCGACTCCAAGAGCCCTGGCATCACGCAGGACAACATCGTCCCTGTAAAGATGGAACAACTATCGGCTGAGCAGCAAGCCGAATATAAGAAGATGGTGGAAGAGCTCCAGGCTAACTATTTACAATCTTTCACCTAAACAAGATCTGGAGCTGTGCACCAGAAATACATGTTCAGCCTGAACAATACCAAGGCATCTTCCTCGGGGGACACGAAAGGTAAACAGAAGGTGGAGGAGCCGACCGAGGTGCAGGATGATTCGGCCGTATACTCTCTACAGGATCGGATTGACTCGGCCGTTCACCACGCACTGGTCAATCAAAGCAACATCTTGGTCAATACTCTCAATAACATAATCGCTACTGTGGTCAACGGCAAGGTAGCCGAACAGCTGTAACGGGGGCCCACGTATAGGACGTTGGTCACGCAGAATCGGCCCCTTCCGCTGATAGCACAACAAAGCCCGCCGGGAGGAGTCGGTCAGTCGAATCCAAGTGAGACGGCTATAAAACCAGCAATTACTATACTGAATCGACAGCAGTCGCTGCCCCAGGGTCAACTTGCTCACATGTTCAATGGCAATCGGCAACCAGAGCCGATTGACCCAGACAGACGGTACAACGCCGGTGGCCGACAGTTGTTTCCAGAACCACCAACGCCACAAGCAGCGCCTCGGCCACCACCCGCTGAGCATCACTACCAGTACCAAGGAGGCCGTCAAGATCACCATTATAGGCCTCAGACGCCACCACAGCTGTATCGGCAAGCACCCGTGCTGTATGACCCATACGAGCCGATACAGCAAGACAACCGAACATGGGCCGATCTAATCGCAGATGTCATGCGCGACCAGTTCGACCTCAAACCGAAAGATTCAGGGAATATGTATCGGTATCCCTATCCAGAACATTTCGAGCGGATCCCGCTGCCCAACCGATACAAGATCCCGGACTTCTCAAAATTCTCAGGGCAAGACAATGTTTCCACCTACGAGCATGTTAGCCGATTCTTGGCGCAATGCGGTGAAGCATCGGCTACGGACCCCTTGAGAGTTCGGTTGTTCCCCCTTTCTCTTTCAGGATTGGCCTTTACGTGGTTCTCCTCATTGCCCTACAACTCAATTCAGAGTTGGGCCAATCTTGAAAAACAATTCACAGCTATTTCTACTCCGGCAACCACGAGATGAAGTTGTCAGACCTCACCAGCGTCAGGCAGAAACACAGCGAGTCGGTCCAAGACAACATCCAACGCTTTAGGGAGATGAGGAACCGATGTTACAGCTAGGTGCTATCAGACGCTCAGCTGGCCGTTCTGGCCTTTCATGGTTTGATCGCGCCTATCAGAGAACGATTCTCTGCGTAGGACTTCGACAGCCTAGCCCACTTGGCGCAGAAGGTGACGGCCCACGAACAGCGATTCCAAGATACCAGAAGGCCGTCAAGAATATAACTCAGGTCATCGTCGATTCAGACTACGGGTCCGACGACGATGAAATAGAAGTTGCAGCAGCCGAATGGGCCAAGAACAACAAAGCCATCGTCTGCCAATGGCTGCTGAAGATGGCTAAGGAAGAAAGATATGACTTCGACATCACCAAGGCCGACAAGATTTTTGATTTGCTGCTCAAGGAGAAACAGATTCAATTACCCGAAAATCATGTGATCCCGTCGGCCGAAGAATTGAAGAAGAAGAAGTACTGCAAGTGGCACAACTCCACATCTCACGCCACCAATGACTGCAAAGTCTTCAGACAGCAAATCCAGTCGGTAATTGAGGCTGGGAAGCTGAAGTTCGCCGACTCAAATCGGTCGATGAAGGTAGACGGCAATCCCTTCCCGGTCAATACGGTCCAGGCCGACCCCAGGCAAGCTGATCGATAGAACAGAATGGCGCACGGCTTAGCCAATACATCGATCGGGGCCAAGGCAGAAGGCGACCAGATTGGATGCCACGCCGCGCGAATTAATATGGTGCACCCAGTCATCAGATCGGCTGACCGACGACCGATCCATGAACGCAGCCGATACCGTCATCAACTCCGGTCTCGGTAGGAAGAAGCTTACGATGAAACACCTCATCGGCGTGAATCAAACACCCGAAGACGACGATACGAGGTAAACCACGACAATGCTGATCCACATTGGCATTGTGACTTTTTCAGGTATTGCTGAGAGTCCGGCATGAGACTGCCGACGCTGGACGACTGCCTAGCATGCAACGATCATCGCGATGACGTGCACAGCAGATCACTGTCTACAAGTCCAGCCCGGCTCGTCCCCAGAGCCGTTCAGCTAAACCAAAGGCGGCGGTCTGTCCATGATCGGCTCGGCCCGATCCATCAGGACTTCTTCATCGACGAGAACCGCGATGAGAACAACCGCGACGATGAAGAGGCCGATGATGAGGAGTCGGCCAACCCCCAATGGTGCCCGTCCGATCTCTTCATAAAGACGCAGAAAAGAAGGGTTCAACGGCTCAAGCGCGAAGGGAGAGAAGACGAAGTGCAACAAATAATGCACGAGCAGCGTCGTCGGCTAGGCAAAATCAAAAGGCAGTGGGTACCCAAAAAGAAGAATGCCATAGTTGACGAAGAGCAAGCCGATGAAAGCCTAGCTGATCAAGCCAGGAGGGCAGCCAAAGGGAAAGACAAAGTCTCTGCATCAGTTAACATGGTCTTCGTATTGCCAGCCGAGTTCGGTGCTCCCAAGGCCGATGCAGACACCATCGAAGATGACCTGGCAAAGCTAGCGATCTCACCAGACCAGGCTGTCTTCGACAAACCAGAAGGAACCAAAAATCGGCACTTAAGGCCATTGTACGTTAAAGGATTTGTCAACGGCAAGCCGATTTCCAAAATGCTAGTCGATGGGGGAGCTACAGTCAACCTCATGCCCTACGCAACATTCAGAAAACTCGGCAAGGGGTCCGAAGACCTGATAAAGACCAACATGGTGCTCAAGGACTTCGGCGGCAACCCATCGGAAACCAAGGGCATCCTCAACGTTGAACTTACCATCGGCAACAAAACCATGCCCACAACGTTCTTTGTCATCGACGGGAAGGGGTCTTACAGCCTGCTGCTCAGAAGGGACTGGATACACGCTAATTGCTGCATCCCTTCTACAATGCATCAGAGCCTGATCCAATGGGACGGCGACAAGATCGAGATTGTACCAGCCGACAGGTCAGTTAGTGTCGTCAGTGCCAATTTGCCACTTTGGGAAATCGAAGGCATCGATTGTTTATCTGGGAAAATCTGGCAAGCCGATTTTCTAAATGTGTCCAATTCGATGATACAGCCCATCGGAAACGATGAGCCACAGCTGCTGCTTTGAACAAGACATGGTGGAGGGCTCGAGCGTCCTCGGCATGGACGCCGCGGACGAAGACGATGGCAAGCTAGGGCAAGGCTTCACATCGGCCAATGAACTAGAAGAAATCGACATCGGCTCTGGCGATAAGCCGAGGCCGACGTACATTAGCAAAAATCTATCTCCTCATTGTAGATCCCAGCTTGTTGAATTATTAAAATAATATAAAGATTGTTTTGCTTGGGAGTACTTCGAGATGCCCAGTCTCAGTCGATCAATAGTGGTCCATCAGCTGCCGATTAAGGCAGGCTATCGGCCGTTCAAACAGCCTCCCAGGAGGTTTAATGCCGATATGTACGATGCAATTAAAGCCGAAATCACTCGGCTATACGACGCGGGATTCATCCAGCCTTGTCGATACGCTGAGTGGGTCTCAAACATCGTCTCAGTATTGAAGAAAAATGGTAAACTTAGGGTGTGCATCGATTTCAGAGATCTAAACAAGGCAACTCCTAAGGATGAATACCCAATGCCAATAGCCGATCTACTTGTCGACGCTGCCTCGGGCCATAAGATTATCAGCTTCATGGATGGCAATGCAGGGTATAACCAGATATTCATGGCCGATGAGGACATCCACAAGACCGCTTTTCGGTGTCCCGGTGCAATCGGCCTTTACGAGTGGTAGTAATGACGTTCGTCTTGAAGAATGCTAGGGCAACATATCAACGGGCTATGAATTACATCTTTCACGATATGATCGGCTCACTAGTAGAGATATACATTGACGACGTGGTTGTCAAGTCAAGAGAGATAGAAGGCCACATTGTCAATCTAAGACAAGTGTTGGAACGGACGAGGAAATATGGTCTAAAGATGAATCCGCTTAAGTGCGCGTTCGGCGTGTCGGCCAGGCAATTCTTGGGATTTCTCGTCCATGAAAGAGGGATCGAAGTCACACCAAGGAGCATTAATGCCATCAAAACAATTCAACCTTCGAAAGATAAAAAGCAGCTTCAGTCTTTGATCGGAAAGATAAACTTCATCAGACGGTTCATAGCTAATCTCTCAGAAAAGACGGAACCGTTCACACCACTGCTTCGGATGAAAGCCGATCAGACCTTCACATGGGGGGCAGAGCAGCAGAAAGCGCTGGACAACATAAAGGATTATCTAAGCTCCCCTCCAGTTTTAATGCCTCCACAAAAGGGAATATCGTTTAAGCTGTACCTATCGGCCGATGACAAATCAATCGGCTCCGTCCTAATCCAGGAGGTCGACGGCAAAGAAAAAACCATTTTCTATCTTAGCCGACGGTTGCTAGACGCAGAGACAAGGTATTCACTGGTGGAGAAGTTATGCCTATGCCTCTATTTTTCATGTACGAAGTTAAGGCACTATTTGCTATCCAACGAGTGCATGGTAATTTGCAAAGCCTATGTAGTCAAGTATATGCTATCGGCTCCAGTGCTCAAAGGAAGAATCGAAAAATGGATCTTCGCACTAACAGGGTTCGATCTGAGGTATCAGGCACCACGAGCAGTCAAGGGGCAAGCCATAGCCGATTTCATTGTGAAACAGAGAAACGACTCGATCGGCTCAGTGGAAATTATGCCTTGGACTTTGACGTTCGATGGCTCGGTGTGCACCAATGGCTGCGGCATCGTATTGGTCCTTATTTCGCCCAGGGGGGCAAGCTTCGAGTTTGCTTTCGCCATTGACCCCCACGCTACAAACAACCAAGCCGAATACGAAGCCGTTCTCAAAGGGTTGACTCTACTCAAGGAAGTTGAAGCCGACACCATCGAAATAATGGGGGATTCATTGTTGGTCATCAGCCAATTATCAGGAGAATACGAATGCAAAAATGATGCGCTGATGGTCTATTATCGGCAATGCCGGGAATTAATGGGTGGTTTTCGGCTAGTCACCTTGAAGCATATCCCTAGAGAGCAGAACATAGAGGCCAATGACTTGGCTCAAGGGGCATCAGGCTATCGGCCGATGCTGAAAGGAGTAGACGTAGACGTGGCCGCCATCACGGCCGATGATTGGAGGTTTGAAGTTTACAACTATCTCAAAAACCCCTCTCAGTCGGCCACGAGGAAACTACGATACAAGGCATTACGATACGTGTTGCTCGATGAAGACCTATACTATCGGACGGTTGACGGCGTGCTACTCAAGTGTTTGGGAGCCGATCAGGCTACAGTGGACATCGGGGAAGTGCATGAAGGAATCTGTGGCACGCACCAATCGGCCCACAAAATAAAGTGGCTACTTCGCCGGGCGGAGTATTTCTAGCCAACGATGCTGGAGGATTGTTTCTGATATTACAGGGGGTGCCAGGATTGCCAGAAGTTTGGCACTATACAACGGGCGCTAGCATCGGCCATGAACCCAATTATCAAGCCGTGGTCGCTCAGAGGATGGGGCATTGATATGATCGGCCAGATCAATCCACCCTCAAGCAAAGGGCACAAGTTTATCCTGGTGGCCACGGATTATTTCACAAAATGGGTGGAGGCGATCCCCCTCAGAAAAGTGGATTCTAAGGACGCCATCGAGTTTGTCAAAGAACACATCATCTACCGATTTGGCGTTCCCCAAACAATAACAACAGACCAGGGATCTATCTTTGTGTCAGATGAGTTTGTTCAGTTTGTCGAAGGCATGGGGATCAAGCTACTTAATTCTTCACCGCACTACGCACAAGCCAACGGGCAAGCCGAGGCCTCAAACAAAAGTTTGATGAAGCTGATTAAAAGAAAGATCTCTGAGTATCCTAAACAATGGCAGAGCCGATTAGCCGAGTCACTGTGGGCGTATCGGAATGCATGCCACGGGTCAATCCAGGTTCCTCCATACAAACTGGTCTATGGACATGAAGCAGTGCTGCCTTGGGAAAGTGTCGTCGGCTCAAGGCGCATTCAGCTACAGGACCAACTCACAGCCGACAATTGCTATTACCTAATGGTGGATGAATCGGAAGACCTAGTTTTATCCAGGATGAAGGCCTTGGAAAAAGTCACAAAAGACAAAGAACGAGTAGCCAGACATTACAATAAAAAGGTGGTACCTAAATCTTTCGAGGAAGGCGAGCATGTTTGGAAACTTATACTGCCGATCGGATCTAGAGACAACAAATTTGGCAAGTGGTCACCAAATTGGGAAGGACCTTTCAAGATCCACAAGTGCGTCTCTAAAGGAGCTTGCATGCTAAAAGGACTGGACGGAGAGATATTCGGAAGGGCTCTTAATGAAAAATATTTAAAGAAGTATTACCCAAGCATGTGGATTAACTCATGATTCGGCTATGGTTACTCCAGCCGATTTACGACAGCCAATGTCTTGCGTTTACGAGGCATCGCCTTTAGGCATTTTATACAACACTTTTTATTGAGTACCCTACGATCGGCTCATGATTTACCGATAAGGACGGCCAGGATGCGCGAACGGCTCAAACTCACAATTTTGTCGACACCAAAGCTATCAACAAAACTTGGGGGGCATATATGTACACAAGCCGATCGAAAAATCGGGCCGATTGCAACGAAACGTCAGGCTACAACATTCACCGATTTTTATTCATAATCAACGTAAATCCGTCTTTGATTACATATTCCCTAGGTAATCCCTGATGGCCGCCAGAGCTCGCTCGGTGGTCTCCACAGTCTCCACCTCTAAAGCATCCAAGATCAGATACTCTAGCCGAGTGACCCTTACGTTGGTGGTTGTAGTCAACACTTCGCTGGCAAGTCGTGTTTGCCTTTCTTCCAGCCGGTCGAGGTGCGTGAGCGTTGAAGACGCCACGGGGGCAGCGGCCAGGATTCTACCCAGGTTGATGGGAGGCCTGGCCGCCAGGTGACGAGCCTCCAGCTCCCTGAAGTGCTTCAGGTTGGTCCTCACTTGCCGTTCTTGGCTGGGCATCAGTTCATACAGCGTGTCCATGATCGCCAAGATCACCCGAAGGGGATGGAGCGGCTACGAGAAAAGTTCACTCCTAAGTACTTGAGGAGAAGAAATGGCAAGAATGGATGAGTTGGGAAATCACCTAGTTCACCGACGAGCTTGAGGAAGCCATAAGAAACCCCGCCGAAAGCTGGGAGATCCGGATGTTGTACGCCTGGGGAGTGGGTTCTTCTTCGGCTGTGAGTTATTCAGGAAGGCCTGAAGGAGCCCATTTATAGAAAGGAAAGATGTGCTTTCAGATGTGAAGGATCGCTGCCAACGCGGGAGTCGAAGAGGCCATCATTAAAGGCGTTGGGAATCGTTGAATGGCCGGCGACTGCCAAAGACTGGATACCCATCGTTCAGAACTCACGGGTGCCTGAAGTACAGATTCGGATGAGTCGGACTGTGAAACTAAATTGGCAGTACACTCAGGTATTATCGGCCGACGGCCAATAAGGCCGATGTTCGAACGCTAACACGAACGGTCGTGGTGGTCTCGGGGTCGGCAGCGCGAAACGATACGAGCGGCTGGGGCCGATTTCAGCGTAAACAAGTCAACACGCCACGCACGGCCGAAAGCCGATCTTATCTACAAGTACAATCAATCGTCTACAAACACAGTGGCAGAGGATCGATAAGTTATGCTACACAATTCAAAGCCAAGTAGAAGCACGAGTAAAATGAGCGCCCAATACCACCATAAAAGCATGAAAAGTATGATACAGAAGTGTTAGCCGATCTCGAAAGATCGGAATATTACAATCTAATTTTTTCAGGAAATCGGCTATGGCCGACAACGCCTTTCGCCTAATTTGATCTATCTCTTCAATGACCCTAACATCGTCGGCATCTGACCCCGCCGCCGGTCGGACGCCCCCCACCAGGTTGCGCAGATGAACCAGGGCCGCCTTGATGCCCTGGCGTTCAGCTTCGATTTTGGCCGGCAAGCCAGCCATGTACTCCTTGTGGATATCAATCTCGGTCGTGACTTGGACGAGATCGGCTATCAGTTGATCTTGACGAGCGAGGAGCTACTCAAGCTTGGCTGCTAGCTCGGTCTTCAGGCGGTCGAAGGCGGCCTTCTGACTCTATAGCGCTCTTGGTGGACTGAATGGTGGCCGACCGCGCTTGACTCTCGCGGCGATCGATTATCAGCTGCCGTGCCCGCTCATACTTGAACTGATGGGCTTCCATGAAGGTCGTCGGCACGACAGCTTTGGCTAGGGCTTCCGGCAGCTGGTCTTGGATATCTTTGAATCGTGCGCGTATCGAGCCGCTATCGACCACCAGCGCATCCAGCGAGGCTTCCAGCCGGTTGCCGATGTCAGCTAAGGTGGTCAGGTCCTCATCTGGCATCGCCAACGCCTCCTCGCCGATGTCGCCAGGCTCCTCGAACTCCGACAGGTCAAAGTTGAGGAGGTCGGCTATGCTCTGCAGCAAAGAGTAAGATGATCAAGGTAATATTGAGCCGACAAAGCCGGTCACCAAGGTTAGTTGGCTTACTGTCGGCACCGGGGTCAGAGTTGCTGGTTCGGCTGGATCGTCGCCCGCGGCCATCGGGACCTCCTCGCCGGCATTGTCGCCACCACCCCCGACAGGTGCGGCATGCTCGCTGGACGCCTGGGGGGCAGCCGACGGAGACTGCGGGGGCTGCAGAAGAAAGAATTAGCGGGCAAGCCGATTGATTACTACAAGTAAGGTGGCAGAAGATGATTACCGATGGCACGGGGTGTGAGGTGCGACCGGCCAATTGCTTGACCTGAGAGGGAATAGTTCGATCAGATACAGGTAATCATCGTGAAGCCAAATCTGGTGGACTGAAGGCTTACCGGCTGACGTCTTGCTCGGGGACTTGGTACTGGCGGGACGTCGGCTGGGGCATTAACTGACTCCGGACTCGAAGTCCCGGGTTCGGCTGTCGCCCCAACAGCCGCCGGCGCTTCCTCGCTGGCGACGGTGTCGAGGAATTGCGCAACGGCCGGGTCCAAAGGAGGGAGGCTATTGGCCGGCGCTGCTGGCTTCGTTTTCTTCAGCCTCTTGGGGGCAGGCGCGGCCGATGACCGTGGTGGTGGGGTAGCCTTTCTTTTCTGCGTGATCGGCTGATGCACCTGACCTCGCAACAGTGACGCCAGCTTCGGCGCCTCCCAGCCGATGGCCGACGGACTATGGACCCCCGTTTTTGGAACGGGAATCTTTCGTGTTCTTAGTACCATTTCCCTGGATCGAGTAGTTGGTACCCACGAATACAGTACTGAATAATCAGGTGCACATGCACGAATAGTCTTACATCGACATTATTACAACAATAGGCCCGAGGGCGATGTTCAACACACAGGACCTCATGGTCCGAATACAACACAAAAGCAGAAATTAGATACGGCAGCGGAATAGAGGTAGCGGCATGTCAATTGCCACAGGCAACGACCGGAGCTAAGACCTAATAAGCGCCATCAGTTCCTTCACCCTCCTGGTAGTAAGCGTAAGGATCCTCCACTTCTTCATTCCCACCATCCGAAGGTTTGTGCGTATAGCAAGGGTGAGTACCAACCGTACTCAGCAAGTCAACACGGAAGTGATGCATATGATAGGGTTATCCAAGGAATGGCTGGAGCTCTTTTGCATAAAGCCAATTTTCACAATTCTTTTCACAAGCCTAACAACTAGCCAAGTCAAGTTTTAGTTCCATAGTTCATTAATTCGGCGATGGTTCTGTCTACCATCCATCGTGATTCTAAGGATGGCTTCCCGCCTCCGATACGTCATGGTTTTCTAGGGAATCCACCTCTTCTCGCATCTCGAGAAGTTGATCCACCAGCAAATGAAATCATCATGCAAACCCCATCCCGTCAGTTTTAAGTTTAAAGTCTAGCCAAGCGAAAGTCTTGTCACGATGCTCGATATCCGCGAGCACGGCTATTCGAATAGATTGATTCATTCACACTGCAGTGGATGTACACTTTAACCGTACTCCGCGACAGCCCAACGAATGAGCCTACGTCCCAACACATGAGACGGTCACGACAAAGCCTTTCGATAACCTTACTTTGGCAGTACCCGCTCCATGAACTTAAGCCCTCATGCACTCTAGCCGTCATTTTCTAGCAGTGAGAGGAGTTCTGGCGCACCCGGGGTAAGAGAAAACTTCCTCAGTCTTTAAGTTCAATTAATGTCGATTTAATTCCACCATTCACAACATAGGCCGCAGCCTCATCCTCATCCCACAAACCACATCATAAAGAACCATCTATGCAAGGATACTGCCTCCGCTCGGCTATCTAGTCAGCTAGGTCTATACCCATTCGAGAAGTACGGTTGTACTGGCTCGTTTCCCGGCATCTCATGGCTCGATCCTTAATTGACCAGGGTCGGCACTTGCCTTTTTCGGAATCCACCCAAATCATCCGGCCGCCCAGTCTAAAACATTTGTATAGCATTTTCAATTTTCATCAAACTTAGTTCATCATTCTCATGGCCATGTGGCGCTCATGTCTCCACAGGCCGCATTTCAACTACCTTCCCTAAGGTAGTTGCCCAAGCACAAAGCTTCTTTGCGAAATCATGAGTATGCAGGGATCTAGTATAAGCGGGGCTAAGCATTTTTACCGAAGTTAGCCTCCAGTCATATCACATCGAAGGTTACAAAGAGTAATTCTAATGGTGATCAACATCAAAGCAGGGTATATCAAGCATAGGTATTCATTTGTGTATAGCATGCAATTTCTAATTTGAAATCAACATCATTTCACAAAGTAGGATCAATATGTTCAAAGAGTGTGATGACTTGCCTTGCTCGCACGCTTGTGCGGTGGTGTCTTCAACAGGGTCGATGCCGGTCTCTTCAGGTGCTACTCGTACGTGCGAAAAATCAATCGATTCCGATTAGAATCCCATATGACACCAAAAGGTCGAAAAGATTCAAAAAAGTCTCAGAAACGATTCCAAGCACTAAGCCCAACTTCCTACTTAAGTTTGTACTACGATCGCCCCGGAAAACTCCAAGTTTCGTCATCGGGTCGACGACTTAGGATTTTCGCAAAACGACGATCGCGATTTGTTCAAGAAAACGGATTTGGAAATATCCACGGAGCGATTGGTGCTAGAGGTTTTGAAGGTCCGAGCTCAAAAGAGAAACATTTTTAAATGGCGAGAAAGATTTAAACGAAATTCGGATTAAAAAACGTCGCAAAACGGAATTTCGGAAAAGTCCGGGTTTGATTTTCAAATTTTCGCATCGGAAAACATACAAAAATATACTTTAATTTTGCCCAAAATTTTACTCAAATCTTCCCAAAATATTTTTCCAAATTTTCTAAAATTTTTCCCAAATTTTCCCTATTTTCCTTTTTCTCTTTTTTTTTCTTTTTCTCCCTGCGCACTGTTCATTGCCCGCCATCTGTTCGACCGGGTTCGGCCGAAACAGAGGCGGCGCGCGCGAGCGCATGGGGAAAAGAGGGCGGCGGCGGGGCTTACCGGCGACGGCACCTTGGGGAGGTGTGGTGGGGCAGGGGGCTTGGCGCACGGCGGCGACGGCGTTGGCGCTGGGAAACGGGAGAGAGGCGGCGGCGGTGCGGCAAAGGGACGAGGGCGCCGGCCTTTTATAGGCATGGCCGGGAGGGCGCGGCGCGGGCGTGGGGTGGAGAAGGGAGGGACCGGCGTGGCGCGCACGGTGGCAACACGCGGCGAGGCGCGGGGACGGGCCGGGCACGGGCGGGCGCGGCGCGGCGGCGAGCGCGCGGGGCGGGGTCCGCGCGGCGAGTGCGCGCGGCGTGGGGGTCCGGGCGTGGCGACCGCGTGGCGGCGAGGGCGGGCAGCGCGGCACGGCGCGTGGCGGCGAGAGAAGCGGGCGCGGGCGCGGGGTCGGCGGCGGCGTGCGCGTGGTGCGGCGAGCGGGCGCGGGCGGGGCGGGCACGCGGGTCGCGGTAGCCGGGGCCTGCGTGGGGCGCGGCGCGTGCGCGACGCGTGCGCGCAGCGCTGGTGTGTGGCAGGCGGGCGCGCGGCGGCGCGCGGCCGGGGCTGGTATGGCGTCGAGCACCTCATGCGCAATGAACAGTGCGATTTCATATTTTTCCCGATTTTTGATTTTTAATTCCCATTTCAATTTTCCTCTCTTCTAAAAATTCCAAAATAAATTCCTATATTTCAAAAATAATTTTTAATATAATATTTTCAACTTTTCACCACTTTTATTTTCCCACATTATTTTTCATATTTATTCATTTAAATCCCTTTTTCCTAATTTCATAATTCACCTTTTTATTTTCCAAAAATTTTCCGGATTTCGAGTACGACTCCCAAATATTTTATTATTTATTTTGTGCCCTAATTTATCCTCCCCCAACCACAATTACTATTCTATTTCTCCCAAATCATATTTTCATAAATCCGCACTTCTCCGATTTCTTTTTTAAAAATCCCTAATACGGACTTTCGCATTTTTCATTCCGACAAATTCCAAATCATCCAAAAACACCGAAAGGGAATTGATCACGACTAAATTTATGCAACGAGCGGCAAATAAGAAGCAACAAATCCAAGGAAGAAGGAACGAGCGAAGGTTTTTGAAAGTTCCGATTTTTATGTTCGATTTCAGTTCCTTCGATTTTCGGGATGTTACAAACCTACCCCCTAACATTAAATCTCGTCCCCGAGATTTCTTACCATTCTTGAGTAGGTGTGGGTATTCCGTCTTCAGAAATCCTCGCTCTCCCAGGTAGCCTCCTCTTCGTGTGGTTGCTCCATTGTACTTTGTGTACATGCGCCATGACTTGGTTCGTGTCTTCTTTTCTGCCTCGTCCAGTATCTTGATTGGATGCTCCGGGTAGGTAAGATCACTGTGGACATAGATGGTTTCCAAAGGAGCTTGCTCTTTTGGCACCCGCAGACATTTCTTCAACTGCGATACGTGGAATACTGGGTGGACATCGGAGAGGTTCTCGGGCAGCTCAGTGGTAGGCCACTTCACCTCTTCTAGCGTTTATCAAGAATGGGCCCACGTATCTTGGTGCGAGTTTCCCTTTGACCTTGAACCTCCGAGTTCCCGTAGTGGTGAGACCTTCGATACACATAGTCACCTTCTTTAAATTCTAATTCTCTTCAACGGGTATCCGCGTAGCTCTTTTGTCGTGATTGGGCAGCTTGTAATCGGTCCCGGATCAGGCGAACCTTTTCTTCGGCCTCTTTGATTATGTCAGGCCCAAATACGGTTCGTTCACCGGTTTCTGACCACATCAATGGGGTTCAGCATCGGCGACCAAATAGAGCTTCGTTTGGTGACATCTTCAGATTGGCTTGATAGCTATTGTTGTAGGAGAACTCGGCGTACGGTAAACATTTCTCCCAATCCTTGGTGAAATCCAACGCACAGGCTCTCAGCATATCTTCTAGTACTTGATTGGTCCTTTCAGTCTGCCCATCGGTTTGTGGGTGGTAAGCGGTACTGAAGGCAAGGTGACTTCCGAGTGCCTCGTGAACTTTGCTCCAAAAATGAGACGTGAATTGGGTACCACGATCCGATATAATCCTTTTTGGTACACCATGGAGACATACAATCCTACTCATGTATAGTTCCGCTAGCTTGGCACTGTTGTAGTTAGTGTTTACGGGAATAAATCTAGCGGTCTTGGTGAGCCGATCTACTATTACCCAAATGGAATCGTAACCAGTCGCGGTTTTGGGTAGTCCAACGATGAAATCCATGTCTATCTCGTCCCATTTCCATTCGGGAATCTTGAGCGGCTGCAGTAAGCCTGCCGGTCGTTGATGCTCAGCTTTCATCCTTTGGCATACATCGCATACAGCTACGTATTCGGCTACATCTCTCTTCATATTGGGCCACCAATATTCTCCCTTCAAATCCTGGTACATTTTCGTGCTTCCTGGATGTAACGAATATGCCGATTCGTGTGCTTCTTTTAAAATCAACCCTCTCAATCCACCTTGTTCAGGTACGCAGATTCTTTTCTTGTACCACAGGATTCCCCTATCGTCTACCGAAAATTCCTTAGCGCGTCCGGCCATGCGTTCTTTGATTTCCTGGGTTTCCTCATTTCCCTTTTGGGCTTCTTCTATTTGAGTCCTCAGAAGGGGTTGGATTTCTAGTGAGTTTACTTCTCCGTGAGGAATCAGGTGCAGATTAAGTCGAGCCATTTCTTCTTGGAGCTCACTGGCCATACCTTCCATTCCCATATGGTTGCACTGGGCTTTGCGACTTAGCGCATCGGCCACTACATTTGCCTTGCCGGGATGGTAATGGATTCCTAGATCGTAATCTTTGATCAACTCCAACCATCGTCTCTGTCGTAGGTTGAGATCGGGTTGAGTAAAGAAGTATTTCAAGCTCTTGTGATCAGTATACACATCACAGTGGTTCCCGATCAGGTAGTGTCTCCAGATCTTCAATGCGTGAACAACCGCGACTAATTCTAGGTCGTGTGTGGGATAGTTCTCCTCGTGGGGTCGTAACTATCGCGAGGCATATGCCACGACCTTCCCATCCTGCATTAACACGCCTCCTAGTCCTTGCCGAGACGCATCACAGTACATCACAAAATCCTTCCGGTTGTAAGGTAAAGTTAAGATTGGGGCGGTGGTTAACTTTTCTTTTAGTTTGTCAAAGGCTTCTTGACACTTCTCGTTCCATTCAAACTTCTTTTCCTTCTTCAGAAGTTGAGTCATAGGTCGGGCTACGGTGGAAAACCCTTCGATGAACCTTCGGTAATACCCGGCCAAGCCCAAGAAACTCTGAACTTCCGTCACTGACTTGGGTGCCTTCCATTCCGTGATAGCTTCGACCTTGGCGGGGTCTACTGCTACTCCTCCGGCTGAGACCACGTGGCCAAGAAAAGCGACTTCCTTGAGCCAGAACTCGCATTTTCTAAATTTTGCATACAGCTGGTGCTCTCGTAGTTTCTCCAGTACCAGCCGTAGATGTTCCGCATGCTCCTCATCATTCTTGGAGTAGATAAGTATATCGTCGATAAATACCCCTACGAATTTGTCTAGGTATTCCATGAATACCTTGTTCATCAGATTCATAAAATATGCCGGGGCATTGGTCAATCCAAAGGACATTACTGTCAACTCGTATAAGCCGTAACGTGTAGAGAACGCCGTTTTAGGAATATCTCCAGCTCTAATATTCAACTGATGATATCCCGACCGAAGATCAATCTTTGAGAACACTCGCGCACCCTTAAGTTGATCGAATAGGTCATCGATTCGAGGTAGTGGATACTTGTTTTTGATAGTCACTTCATTCAACGATCGGTAGTCCACACACATCCTCATACTCCCATCCTTCTTCTTGATGAAGAGTCTTGGAGCTCCCGGGGAGAAGAGCTGGGCGTACAAATCCTTTCTCTTGTAGTTCTCGGATTTGCTTCTTGAGTTCTTCTAACTCGTTGGCCGGCATTCGGTAAGGTCTCTTGGATATGGGGGCATTACCGGGCATTAGGTCGATGATAAACTCTATGTCGCGATCCGGGGGCATTCCGGGCAATTCCTCGGGGAATACGTCCGGGTATTCTTGTACTACTGGCATCCCGCTTAGAGGTAGCATGGTGAATACTCCCGCAGCTTGCTCGCATAGCTTCGGGTTTTGGTCCATAGTTATGCTCATTGGTGATCCCCATGGGGTGGATACCGTGACTTCCCTTCGATCGCAGTCTATGATCCCATTATTCTTGGTCAACCAATCCATCCCGAGTATGACATCAATGGTTTGGGGTGATAGCACCATAAGGTTTGAAAGAAACACCACGTCCCTAATCCGTATGGGCACATTGATGCAAGCATGGGGTACGGTTATGTCTCCCCCAGGTGAGTGTACCAACATAGGTCTCTTAAGTTCTACTTGGTGTAGGTGGTGTTGTTTGCTTACTTGGGAAGATATGAATGAATGCGAGGCTCAGAATCAAATAAGACTTTAAGCGGGGTAGAGTTGATAGAGAACATACCCATCAGTACGCTCTGGTCCTCCTGAGCTTCTTCAGCCCGCACATGATTCACCTGACCACGTCGAAACCCGGTGGCAGCCTCATTTGGTTGCGGGGTCCTAAACAGACCACGTCCCGCAGCAGGGGTGGGGGTTCCTCGGACGGCCGTTGCATTGGCGCCGGTGCGCACAGGAGTGTTGCGTGGTTTGGGGCAGCTGTTGGAGTAGTGCCCGAATTCTCCACAATTGAAGCAGTTCACATTCCTTCTTCCTGGAGCGGCTAGGGTTGGCTTCGGTGTACGAACCGAGGTGCGGTGGCTGCTGACATGGTCGGAGCGGGAAACGGCCAGTGCCGGAACGTTTGGCTTCCATCCGGATGGGGTGGCTCCCTTGGGACGTTGTGGCGCTCCCTGAAATGGGCGGGCCATAGCGAGCCTCCTTTTGCGGTTATTTTCTACCATCTTTTGGTCGTGTTCAAGCCATACGACCTTGTTGATGAGGCTTTGGAAGCTGGTGTGGTCTTGTCCGATCATCGGTCCTCTCAGCTCATCGTTTAGTCCCTCGATAAATTTATCCATCTTCTCTTCTTCGTCTGCCAGGTCGCTTGTGGCGTAGCGGGCAAGCTGGGTAAACTTGTTCAGGTACTCTTGTACTGAGGTGTTTCCTTGGCGCAGCCTGCGGAACTCGTTTTTCTTCATCCTCATAACTACAGCTGGTACGAAATTTTCACGGAACGCAGCCGTGACTTCTTCCCATGTCGGTTCTCCAAGCATCTTCAGCTCGCGTTTCCTTGTAGGTGTCCCACCGAGTCACTTGCGGGACCCTCTAGGCGGCTAGTGGCGAAGATAACTCTATCGCTTCTCGAACTCGGACGAGAGTTAGCTTTTCTCGATCACCCTCAACCAATCCTCGCATCCATGGGTTCTTCGGCCGTGGAGAAGGTTGGTGGCTTAGCTCGCATGAACTCCCTAAACTTGATCCTCCTCGACTTCCCGGTTGTTGGCAATTGCTTGGAGCACTGGATTTGTAAAGCCATAACCTCCGCCGAGTGGAAGGGTTGGGTTCCGGTGGGTTCTCGTTGGTGGCTGCGGCTCGCGGCGATGCGCCATCGAAGAAGATAGATGAATTAAGAGATCGGACTGTTAAGGTCATGGTCTCTAGGTGATTTTTCTTCAAGTTGTTTTTAAATGATCTTCAACCAACAAGCATGGTAAAATAATAAGCTCATTAATTAGGATACCACAAAGCGATACTTAGGTCCATCATATTACATCAAAGGGGTACACTGGTGTACATGCACAGTCCCTCATGCCGTGATACAACAACTACATCGTCCTACTGCATTAACTATTAAGGGGAATAGAGTGTGGTCCTTGCTGCCGAACCGTCCAGAGCGAGATCAAGCTGGGGTGGTCCTCCCGCCTAATCATTCAGCCATCCGCAGGAGCCAGGTGCAGGAAGGGGGTGATCCTCTGCTGAAGCAAATCGGAGTCCCCATGGCTCGGAGGTGGTGGCCTCGGAGTCATGCCGAATCTTCCTGCTCGGTGGCCGTGTACTCTTGCGAGCGGTCTTGCGGGTGAGGGGACCTCCGATGTGAGTCAGGCGACGAGTGGGAGCTTCCTCCTCCATTGGATCGGTGTCGCTGGACTCCCATTTGACCTCCATAGGTTCCGCCTCAGACTCCGAGTCGGTGTGGATCTGGATGGGGTTCTTCTCTCCTGATCCAGGCTCGGATGGCACTACTACTGAGTTCGAGGTGGGTCTCATGGACGTGGTAGCGGTGGGGTCTATCAGGTAAGGCGCCGACTCTGTGCTCAACATAAAAGCTTGCTCCATCATGGCTTGAAAGGTATCCAAGCATGCTGGAGTCATAAGGTAGTAGTGGTCGGGCACGGGAGCGGGAGGTGTTGGTACAACCCGGTGGAAGTACACTGCGGCATGGACGGGCGGGAGCGCGAGCGTTCTGCGGCTAGTTGACTTCTTTGCTTGCTCTTCTGAGCTGCTCCTCCAGCTCTACCAGAGCTTCCCCACGGGCCATGTAGCGGTCCGAGAGCTGCTCGTATTGGGCACCGTTGGCTTGCGCAGTGAGTCTGCAGCATGTTGATCGATCCCCACGCCTGGTGGCTCTCGACCGCATCATTGAGGCGTTGCTGCTGGTCGTTGATCTCAAGCAAGGCTTCTTCCACGCGAGTCATCCACCGTTTCCGCCCGGCGTGATAGACGTGTGACCATAGGGTTGTAGCAGGGGGTGGCTTCCACGGTGCAAGCGGGTTGCCTTCCTCGCGATAGGGATGGTGCACGAACTCGTCACTGTAAGTTCAGCACGGTGTATCGCATTAAGGCGAAGAAATGCTTCGCGGGCCGCATCTTGGATGGCTGCTTCCGCTAAATCTCGATGATAGCGGGTGTGAAAGCAGAAAGGTGTTTCACTTCCCATGCGGGCTTCCACGGAAATTGCCGCTTCCAAGGCTGGATATCCTTCGGAGCCATGCCTCTTGATTTGGTAGGTGGGTGGTTCCGGATATCTTAAACACCACAGCAAGGACTGAAGCTGTGCCACAAATCCCTCGTCTTGTGGGATGGTGATCTCCCAGGCTCCGTCATGGTTCGACATCTGCTTTTGAAGACAACTTAGGGTTAGAAGGAGAGAGCTATCATCAAAACCATTTGGTAAGGAAAAGGAAATACAGATATAGAAAAGGTATATTTGTATTTTCAGAAATAATAGTTTGGAAATGATCCTACGTAGGGATACTTCCCTTTAGCCAACTAGTCAGGGGTAGGGCACCATTTGGTCTTATCCTATGGTCGCATGGCTCTGATACCAGCTCTGTGGACCCCTGTTTTTGAAACGGGAATCTTTCGTGTTCTTAGTACCATTTCCCTGGATCGAGTAGTTGGTACCCACGAATACAGTACTGAATAATCAGGTGCACATGCACGAATAGTCTTACATCGACATTATTACAACAATAGGCCCGAGGGAAATGTTCAACACACAGGACCTCATGGTCCGAATACAACACAAAAGCAGAAATTAGATACGGCAGCGGCATGTCAATTGCCACAGGCAACGACCGGAGCTAAGACCTAATAAGCGCCATGAGTTCCTTCACCCTCCTGGTAGTAAGCGTAAGGATCCTCCACTTCTTCATTCCCACCATTTGAAGGTTTGTGCGTATAGCAAGGGTGAGTACCAACCGTACTCGGCAAGTCAACACGGAAGTGATGCATATGATAGGGTTATCCAAGGAATGGTGGAGCTCTTTTGCATAAAGCCAATTTTCACAATTCTTTTCACAAGCCTAACAACTAGCCAAGTCAAGTTTTAGTTCCATAGTTCATTAATTCCGCGACGGTTCGTCTACCATCCATCGTGATTCTAAGGATGGCTTCCGCCTCCGATACGTCATGGTTTTCGGGAATCCACCCCTTCTCGCATCTCGAGAAGTTGATCCACCAGCAAATAAAATCATCATGCAAACCCCATCCCGTCAGTTTTAAGTTTAAAGTCTAGCCAAGCGAAAGTCTTGTCACGATGCTCGATATCCGCGAGCACGGCTATTCGAATAGATTGATTCATTCACACCTTGCAGTGGATGTACACTTTACCCGTACTCCGCGACGCCCAACGAATGAGCCTACGTCCCAACACATGAGACGGTCACGGCAAAGCCTTTCGATAACCTTACTTTGGCAGTACCCGCTCCATGAACTTAAGCCCTCATGCACTCTAGCCGTCATTTTCTAGCGGTGAGAGGAGTTACAGCGCACCCGGGGTAAGAGAAAACTTCCTCGTCTTTAAGTTCAATTAATGTCGATTTAATTCCACCATTCACAACATAGGCCGCAGCCTCATCCTCATCCCACAAACAACATCATAAAGAACCATCTATGCAAGGATACTGCCTTCGCTCGGCTATCTAGTCAGCTAGGTCTATACCCATTCGAGAAGTACGGTTGTACTGGCTCATTTCCCGGCTATCTCATGGCTCGGTCCTTAATTGACCAGGGTCGGCACTTGCCTTTTCTGGAATTCACCCAAATCATCCGGCCGCCCCAGTCTAAAACATTTGTATAGCATTTTCAATTTTCATCAAACTTAGTTCATCATTCTCATGGCCATGTGGCGCTCATGTCTCCACAGGCCGCATTTCATCTACCTTCCCTAAGGTAGTTGCCCAAGCACAAAGCTTCTTTGCGAAATCATGAGTATGCAGGGATCTAGTATAAGCGGGGCTAAGCATTTTTACCGAAGTTAGCCTCCAGTCATATCACATCGAAGGTTACAAAGAGTAATTCTAATGGTGATCAACATCAAAGCAGGGTATATCAAGCATACGTACTCATTTGTGTATAGCATGCAATTTGTAATTTGAAATCAACATCATTTCACAAAGTAGGATCAATATGTTCAAAGAGTGTGATGACTTGCCTTGCTCGCACGCTTGTGGGGTGGTGTCTTCAACGGGGTCGATGCCGATCTCTTCAGGTGCTACTCGTACGTGCGAAAAATCAATCGATTTCGATTAGAATCCCATATGACACCAAAAGGTCGAAAAGATTCGAAAAAGTCTCAGAAACGATTCCAAGCGCTAAGCCCAACTTCCTACTTAAGTTTGTACTACGATCGCCCCGGAAAACTTCAAGTTTCGTCATCGGGTCGACGACTTAGGATTTTCGCAAAACGACGATCGCGATTTGTTCAAGAAAACGAATTTGGAAATATCCGCGGAGGGATTGGTGCTAGAGGTTTTGAAGGTCCGAGCACAAAAGAGAAACATTTTTAAATGGCGAGAAAGATTTAAACGAAATTCGGACTCAAAAACGTCGCAAACGGAATTTCGGAAAAGTCCGGTTTGATTTTCAAATTTTCGCACCGAGAAAACATACAAAAATATACTTTAATTTTGCCCAAAATTTTACTCAAATCTTCCCAAAATATTTTTCCAAATTTTCTAAAATTTTTCCCAATTTTTCCCTATTTTCCATTTTCTCTTTTTTTTTTTTTTTTCCTCGCGCACTTGTTCATTGCCCGCCATCTGTTCAACCGGGTTCGGCCGAAAGCAGGCGGCGGCGGCGCGCGAGCGCATGTGGGAAAAGAGGGCGGCGGCGGGGCTTACGGCGACGGCGGAGCTCGGGAGGTGTGGTGGGGCACGGGGGGGCTTGGCGCACGGCGGCGCGGCGTTGGCGCTCGGGAAACGGGGAGAGAGGGCGGCGGCGGTGCGACAAAGGGACGGGGCGCCGGCCTTTTATAGCGCGGTCGGGAGGCGCGGCGCGGGCGCGGGGTGGAGAAGGGAGGGACCGGCGTGGCGCGTGCGGTGGCGACACGCGGCGAGGCGCGGGGACGGGCCGGGCGAGGCGCGCGGTGCGGGCGGGGTCCGGCGCGCGAGTGCGCGCGCGGCGTGGGGTCCGGGTGCGGCGAGCGCATGGCGGCGAGGGCGTGCGGCGCGGGCGGAGCCGGGCACAGGCACGGCGCGTGGCGGCGAGAGAGCGGGCGCGGGCGCGGCGAGCGGGGCGCGGGCGGGGCGGGCGCACGGGGTCGCGGCGGCCGGGGCTGCACGGGCGCCGCGGCGCGTGGCGTGGCGTGCGCGGCGCTGCACGCGTGGCGCAGCCTGGCGCGGTCTGGCCGGCGCAGCGGCGGCGGCGGCGCGCGGCCGGGCCGTACGGCGTCGAGCACCTCATGCGCAATGAACAGTGCGATTTCATATTTTTCCCGATTTTTGATTTTTAAATCCCATTTCAATTTTCCTCTCTTCTAAAAATTCCAAAATAAATTTCTATATTTCAAAAATAATTTTTAATATAATATTTTCAACTTTTCACCACTTTTATTTTCCCACATTATTTTTCATATTTATTCATTTAAATCGCTTTTTCCTAATTTCATAATTCACCTTTTTATTTTCCAAAATTTTTCGGATTTGAGTACGACTCCCAAATATTTTATTATTTATTTTGTGTCCTAATTTATCCTCCCCAACCACAATTACTATTCTATTTCTCCCAAATCATATTTTCATAAATCCGCACTTCTCCGATTTCTTTTTAAAAATTCCCTAATACGGACTTTCGCATTTTTCATTCCGACAAATTCCAAATCATCCAAAAACATCGAAAGGGAATTGATCACGACTAAATTTATGCAACTGAGCTGGCAAATAAGAAGCAACAAATCCGAGGAAGAGGCAACGAGCGAAGGTTTTTGAAAGTTCCGATTTTTACGTTCCGATTTCAGTTCTTCGATTTTCAGGATGTTACACGGACCAAGGACGCCCTCATCTAGGACGCCTGAGTTGTATTCAATGGGGCGCCCGGAGTTGCTCACAGTCGGCCGCTCCGTCTCCGTCTCCTGCAAAATCAAAAGGCGAACGTTAGTCGGTTGTGTCAGCCGATGATGGGAAGGAGAGAATTATTTGGAACCTGAAGTAGAAGATTATCGAGGGGATCTCCTCAGGCAGAAGCAGGTCGACGTAGCAAGACGACTGTTGGTGGAAGATATGGCGCTTAATTTCGGCCACCATCGGTCGTAGGCGGCGCTTCTCCTTAGCGACAGTTATCACGCCAACGTCGCCGAGGAGAGGGCCGGCTATGTTGAGCAGCCGATTCATTATTAAGTCCTGGCCGACCACCCCCCTCGTTTCAATCTTATCAGCATAGAAAAAGCCGATGGGCAGCTGCCCGAGACCAAGCTGCCTCGCCGCCAACATTGGGTAGTAGAATTCGTAGCTCTTGGGCACCGATCGGCCTTGGTGAATCCCAGTCGGTAAGATGCAAGGGGACAAGGTGGCGATGAACAGTTCCCTACACCTTGGGTTGTCGGCCGAGTTGAGGTCGTCCCAATTGAAATCGACCGGCAACTCAAACATTCCCCGGTCATGGTAAAAGTACCAGGTGCAGTTATCGCGGGACAGCCCATCGTAAAAGGGCTATGAACCATTCGGCCAGCAGCTCGGCCGATTGCTTTGAGCCTTCGTGGGCGGCAGCTGCCTCTCCATATCTCATGCATCTCCTGGTGGTGATTTGGTTGCCTTCATCATCTTCAATCGGCTCCAGCCTTGGGAATCCGGCTTCTGTTAGACGGGGCCAACCAGCTATCTTCTGGGTCGCCAGCACCAGCCAGATTTGGAGGAACCACCAGGGGCCACCGGTGTTGATTGGAGTGTTGGCGGCTATCTTCACGGCGGCCTGATGCAACATCTGATACAAGCAGCCGAGGAGGTATTTCACAGCGCAAGTGTCCTCCCATCGGCCAGAACTTCGGCCACAATCTACCAATTGGTGGTCGGCCCGTAGCTTGATCCGCAGAACACAATTTTTTCGAGCCACATCATCAGGAATGCAGTGTGCTCCCTGTGGCTGACTGTCCCTTCCTTCATGTTTTGGGCAATGAAGCCACCCCACCCGCCGATGGCCTTGGTTTTGAATTGATGTTGGCCTTTTCGGTTCAGGATGCTGGGATCGGCTGATGATTCGATATCCAGTCCAGTTGTCATGAATATATCAGCCAAGGTGATAGTCATCGGCCCTTGCCGGAAGATGAAGGCATTGAAACTATCGTTCCAAAAGTAGGTTGCAGCCGATAAGAGCGGCTCGTCTTTCTCCATGCTAGCAATGGAAAGTTCCAGGCATTAGGCAAGCCTCTTTTCTTCCCATTGAGCATACTTAGCCGATCGTACCCTTTTGTACCACTCGACCCAGGCTGCATCGGTGGTCGCCCAGGACATGAATGTTCCGTTCTAGTGGGCGAGGGACGGCTTGGCAGCGTTGAAAGGGATACGGTTAGTTTCGGCTATGATGATATCAGCTGGATCCGTGTTGCCGATAGGGCCGAGGAAGTGCTTCCCCGCTTGTATCAAATTGGGGATAAGTATTTGATGTGACAGGTGCTACAGTTTAGAAAAAAGGAGAGAGGCGCTAATCAAGAACGGTTGCATATTATAGTTCAGGGAAAGGAAAAGTACTAATTGATAAGAATGTTAAGTAAAATGCTACTTGAAAGATGGCCGAACGTAATGTTAATGCAAAATGTTTGAAAAGGCAGATTTGAGAATGGAATTATAAATCGGAAGAGAGTACCTCAGGGAACTCGGTTGCGGTGGCAGCTGAGACAACGGCGGCGGATGGCGCAGCGGCTACGGCTGGTGTGGCAGCAGTGGCCGATGAGACAGAGGTGCTCGATGCAGCGACGGTGGAGGCCATCGAGATGCTCGGAGCTGAAGATGGGGCTGAGGAATGTGAGAGAGTTCGATGAGCAACGGTGAGATCGTCGGAGGAGAGAGAGAAAGCAAGAGGCTTGTTCGTGAAGGAGGCTGAGTGCGCTTTGAAGGCGTAGGCGGTTCAAAGAGCACTTGGGGAGAAGCCGAGGCGATCTAGGTCAAGAAAGAAGCGGGACTTCGAGCAGGAAAGCAAATCCGCAACACTTCGCATTACGGACTTGGGGGCATGTGTTAACACTGAAATTTGGTAATTGAGTTCCTAAGTCCGCAGAGGTGAAGCAGAATCGGATCGGCTGAAGACAGGGATCGCATCGGCCGAAGGAGTGATCGGCTGTGAGGCCAATCGGCTGAGGATGGATCGAACAGGGGCAGCCGATGGCCGATTCTAAGTCCGGAAGAGATGAAACCGTGTCTAATGCAGAAGCTTGAAGATAAATAGAAGATTCGGTTGCTAATTGCGCGTTAGAAGATATTGCCGCTTATGGATAGAATCCTGTAACGGCAATTGTATCTGTAATCTAGAGATTTGTTAGACTAATTAGTTGTGACACGGCATGGACCCTGTTAGGGATGATGTTGTGTTTTAAATAGTAGTTTAGATAGAGTCCAGGGTCTTTACAGATATTTGTATCTTGGGTATAATTAGGGCCCGAGACCCCCTGTAAAATATACACACATCAATCAAACCTTCGGCACATCGCCAATTTTTTCTTTAGACGAACACTTTGGCTACGGGCTGCATCGTTTTGATCTCCAGGTCCAGCTAAATGTTTGTCATTAGTGGTATGATTTACTGTTTCTAGTGCTTCTATCGCAATGATACATTAGAACCAGGAGTTTATACTGCGCTATTTATCATATAGCGCATATAAATTAGATCAATGTTTGGATCTATCCTGCCATTGGCTAGTTCTATCAAGAACTCGCTGCCAATAGGGCTAGATCTAAAGGTTGGCTGATTTATATGTGGTATCCATCATCTTGAGATATGTAAATCGACTGCAACAGATCAGGTTGTTCTTTTTATACTTAATGCTGCATCATGTTTGAACTATTGAGTCGTTCTTAGAGCTGCTAGTGATCTGTTTGGATAGATTTATGTTGATTAGAGACAGTGTCGGGGTTTCAGTCGGCCTTATCCGCCCTGATATGTTTCTTTTAATATAATTATTATTAGATTTGTATTAGGACTGCCTCTTATGTTAAGATCGTGTTCCTGTTGGACGCTGCCAGCCGAAATCGGCTTATCATTGGCAGCCGATGGCCGATTTCAGGTTGTGTATTCAGTCCAGGAATATTATCTTTCTATAAGATTCATCGGAGTACTAGCCAATTCTTTTTCAGCTTTCCAGTATCGGCTAGGCTATCGATCCGTATATCTATTATTCTTTACTGCATTTGGGTTAGATGGCTGATGCTGTCTCGGTGTAGCCGATCCATTACAGTCACTTGACTCAAATATAGCTTAGAATAGCATATATACGTTCATGGATTCCCTTAGTCGATCCCGTGGGGATCTAACCTAACACTTAACGCATACTCTCTTGTTTTTCTTGTTGATTGACAGATCAAATCAACTGGCACGCCCTACACATCGTAGGTAGCTGAGAAGGACCTGCACTGGAGTCAAGCAGATCTCCCAGGCCAGCGCGTGAGAGAAATTTCTCGTCAACAAAACCCTAGTCTTTGGAGCTAGATCCAATCTCTAGAACACCCAAGAACTCTCTCAATTGTAATTCTTGTTCACACACCACCCCAACAAAGATCACTGGACGTAGGCCTATTATCCTCCGAGAGGGCTGAACCAGTATAAACTCTCTTGTCTTTTGGCTCGTTTGATTCCCGAGTTGACCATCCAATCCATCAGCAAGACGCCCTAACCACTCTCTTTTACTTCCTTTGGTAGCCCCCTTGGATGACTACCGGCCATCCCGTCGACATCTCTCCAGGCGCTAATGACTAAGACAAGAGCATACCTACATCCTGCACATTGGACCATGACCGTGGCAATAGAGTTACTCATATAATCATGATATAATTATAATATAAACTATGGATGGAACACATAACTAACCAACTAACATATGAACCACACTCAACTATACGAGAAGATAAATATATTGAATGGAGCAAAGTTGTACAAGGTAAGTAAGATACTATAGCCATACCCGACTCACCAATGACGACTTAGGAACTGACTAGAAGCTCTAACCTAACTCCTAACTCCTAACTCCACTAGCCTACAGACTAAGAGTGAAAGATAGGAACTCTCTCTTGTGATGTGTGTGTGGTTCATCCACAACCGTCATTGGGGAAGCATCAGGGCCATCCACATGTAAGGTGGAGATGAGGTGGGCCAGGGGTGGTTCGGCCAAACCAGGGGTTCGGCCAACCCCTGGGCCACACTAATCTCCACTGACCTTCTCCAATGGCTTACAGGTGGGCCCTTATGACAGTTGAGGATGGATTGGTCCCACTTTAAGTCAATTTCAACTGTCATGTGGGCCCTTCAATCCTTGGGAGGATGATGTGGCGATCGTCGATTGGTCGAAGTTGTGTTTCTTCGCCACGTAAGCATGCTTTCACCTCATTTCTATGTAAAATACCTGCACTCAAATAATCTCCAAGGACATGTGGAACTTTATTATTTCTAAACCTATATGTGAGTAAGAAATGCTAACTCCCCTTTATTCCCGAGATATGTGACGATTGGAATCGGTACTTAACGACTGTTAACAAGGGGTCTATTCAGAAATCTGAACTCCCAAGAGAAGTGCTTGAAGGTGAACCGAGTAGTTCTCAAAGTATTCCCAAGATTCCAAATCCTCGTAACAATATTTTTCGAGATACAGTAAATGAGTGTGGGGGTGTCACCCCAGGGTAGCTCACCGAGTGGAGTTAAGGTCAACTAAAGTCGGACGAGGGATCCTTGGGATGGGGTCGACCGCCCCGACCTCCCCCTAGGTTCGACTTTGTCGTTCCTCCTCAACCTCAACTCATCGGCCTGACCTCAGATCTCCTTGGGAAGGAAGGCTTGCTTTGCAAGGTTCGCAGAGGAGGCAAGGAGGGGACAACCCAATAGAAGATGATGTCACCCGACAAGACTGCACAGGGGGTACCTACGAAGGAGGGATCCCAACGTAGGATAGAGCACGAGATGCCCACGGTGTGCAGGACCCGAAGGATCTCTATGTACTTTTCAGATGTTGTTTATACTTACCTTTTAGTCTTTAGTCTTAGCTTTCTTGGCCCCCAAGTCCTCTTGTAACTACCCCCCTTGAGCTATAAAAGGGAAGGCAAGATGAACGGACAGGGGGGAGAGCTCTTCTGAGAACTCTTCTCTGAACTCTAGTCTTGGGGAGCTAGATCCAATCCTTAGAGCCTCAAGAACTCTCTCCACTATAATCCTTGTTCATATTCCACCCTAACAAAGAACACTGGACATAGGCCTTTTATCCTCCGGGAGGGCTGAACGAGGATAAACTGTCTCATCTCTTGGCTCATTTGGTACTCGAGTCGACCATCGGATCCATCGGTGAGGCGCCCCGACCACTCTCTTTCACCTCTTTGGGTAACCCCCTTGGAGGACTGTCGGTGATCCCACCGATAGTTGGCGCGCCAGGTAGGGGTGTTTCTTTGTCGTTTCAAGCGATCCTCTGGTTGTTTTCTTCTCCATCGACTTCACCGTGCCCGCTGGATGTCGTTCATCTTCGGGAGTCTGGTCTGCCGCGTCGGCGAATTCAGCCGCCTCGCCCCCCTCCGGGAGACCTCCCGCGCGCTGGAGTGCATGATCGCGCAGAACAAGCTCAGGTCGATTCTACGCTCGAACAACTACGTATTCTGTACTCAGCTCTTTTTATAAAGCAGCTTTGATGTCTCTCCATTTATCGCTTTTTACTTTTCGCCCTGTTGCTGAGCAGCCTATGCATGCTCAATAAACTTCCACACTACACTTTTGGTCAGCCTTAAGCTACGCGGTCCCGACCCGCAATGGTCGGGGTTCTCCGGTAGGAAGTCTATTGAGTACGTCCTAGCTGCTCGGAGGCTTGATGGCTTCTCCTGACCTTCGAGTAACATTTGTACGCTCAATAACTTCCACGCTGCACTTATGATCTGCTCTGAGCTGCACGGCCCCGACCCGTTATGGTTAGGGCTCCCTAGAAGGAAGCCTATTGAGTGTGTCTCCGTTACTCGGGGGTTCGGTGGCTCTCCCGAGTACCTAGTTGGCGTATCCTAGCCTAATGCAGTGGCTTGGCCTATTGCCCACCGGTCAGAGAATGGGCATTTCCCCTCCCGGGGTCAGCTAGGGTCGGGTTCCGGTGCAAGACGGCTAGGTGCAATGCCAAATTACTCAGGGGGCTAGGTCTCTAGCGACCTCTTTGTCCACCTATTCGCAAAGTAAATGACTATAGCACTGAGGCTCGATCTGAAACCCTCAAGGTCTGGTTAGAGCTTTCTCCCTGCCGTTGCGGGCTAAGATCGCGGCCCGACATGCGGTAGTCGGATGCGGCGCGAATAGATGAACTCAAAACTTCTTTACCGTCTGACAAACGGTTCTCTAATCTGGAAATGAGTTCGGACTTTGTTACATTGGCAAAGAGTTCAGACTTTTTTACATTGAAAAAGTTTGCAGACTGTGAACCTCACTAACTCAAATTTTCTTTACACTAGGGTTTTTACAGGGGATTCCTAGAGGACCAAATCGCTGACTAACTGTCACGCCTAGAAATTCAAGCCAAAATTTCCGCAGCTAATTTGTGCATTAAATCCTCGCCCAGGCATCAGCCGAGGTAGACAAATCGACAATTATTGATATTACAGAATCCACGTCTTAGAAACAATATAAAAGAATTACATAAATACAGCAGAAAATAAAAAGACTGACTAAACTGAAACTAACACCGCGACGGAACTCCAAAACACCACAGGCAACCTTGACGATGAACGCAAGCCTAAACCTCGTTGAAACTTTCTTCTGGCTCTTGAGGGGTAAAATAAGCAAGACTGAGTACTTCCACCGTACTCAACAAGTCATACCGAAAGAGAAGGTATGATGCAGGATAAATATCAAGGGATAAAGGCTCATTTGCATAAATAGCATTTCAGAAATAATAATAGTTAAAAGCAGTAAAACAGTAGTAATAATTAAGCAATATTAAATAAACACTGTCCAACGTTAAAACCACGTTGCAACAGGCCCAACCATCCATCTATACTAGTCAAGTCCCAACAGTTCATTCATATACATAAGTGAGACTAATCAAGGTGAATCTGGTCGATCGCCCATAACCATGGGCACGACTATTCGAATAGTTTTACTCTAATCAGAGGTGTACAACTGTACCCACAAGACACAATCCCACGACATGTTACCATGTGCCGGTGTACCACCACGATACCCCGAAAAGGAACTGTGACATGACCCTTCACATAACCCTCTCTAATCAATCGTACAGCACCAAGGTTTCGCCCCCACTCCCATCGGGGTAATGGGCAGCTCCCTCTCGTGCCGCGGTGAATTCGAAAGCCGATCAACCCTTAAAACCAGGGTCGACCCAACTCCATCACGCCCACCCTCACTAGGGTACGTCGGCTAGAGATAGCTACGCTACAGACCCAACCATTACCCATGCTGGCTTGTGGTATGCACGGTAATTCTTCTAGGGTTTCCCGAGAACCGGTCCTTAATTGTCATGAGCATGCTAACCAATATCCAACCATGTGCTCACAACCCACCATTGTCATTATTCAGTATTATTAGAATAGAGTCACAAACTTGACATCATCTGAGAATTAGTCTCTAATATATACTTGATTAGTGTGATTCCCTTTAGTGAGCTAGTTGAGCTAAGCATGGCTAAGCATGATCTACCCAACATCTAGTCATATTGAAACCAAGTTATCAATGGTATAAGGTATACAATCCCTATGGTTGAGTACAATAGATATAATAATCCCATGAAATGACATTCTAAAACATATGCAATATTTGAGAGAAAAGGGATATTTAAATAACACAGGTACAATATGATCAATGTAAAGTATCACTTGCCTTGCTCTGGAGACTAGGGAACCTCGGCGACTACTTTGAGGTAGATGGGCTCGCAGAACTATCGGAATCTACACAACAAACAAAGAACTTCAACAAAACATGCTAAAAGTCTACCAAAACAGCACAATAAACTATTTTTAATGTATTCTTGACATTTTTATGGATTAAATGAAATTTTAATGGACTAAAACAGAGCTCGGATTAAAAAGATATGAATTTTAGAAGTTTAATTGTGATTTTTAAACTAAACAGAAAACTAAAACTTAATTATTGCGCAATTAAGTCCCGGGATGACATCAGCGAGCACGGGTGGCTAGGGCTGACATCATGCGACATCGGTGGCGGCGGCGCGGTCGAGCTTACGTTAGCACTTGGCGTCGGCGGGTGGCGTCGGCCAAGCGTGCGCGTCATCGCGGGCGGCGCAAGCGTCGGCCGGCTCGGTCCATGGTGGACCGAGTCCACGGCTGGGGGCGGCGGCGGCTTGCTGCCACACGGCGGCCATCGGAGGGATCGTGGCTGGATCGGACAGCAGGGCGTGCGCGCGGGATCGGGCGGCTCGGATGCGCCCAATCCGGGCGATCGGACGGCTGCGGACGCGCTAGTGTTAGGATTTTGGGGATGGCGACAGCGGCGACACATGGCTCCATCGTAACGGTGGTGCGGGGCGGCGAGATTGGAGGTCCCGATCAACCACGTGGTAGATTAGACGGTTGGGAGGCGGCTCGGGTTAGGGTTTGCGTGGGCGATGGCGGCCGAGCATTGGCCGTCGGCCATGGCCGTGCGGCGGCCGCCTGGGCTTTGGCGACACGGGAAATGGCAGCGGCGGGCAACGCGGAGCACGGGAAATGGTGCGGTGATGAGCGTCGCGGCTCGAGAGCGGCACGGGATGACGCAGGACGATGACGCACTTCGGGATCCCGAAAGAAAAGGGAGCGACGGAGCTCACCGGAGACGGGGAAGGAGGCGGCGGCGACGGCGGCGAGTGGCGGCGCAGCAGGGACTAGGGCTAAAATGGCAGCGGCGATAAAGGGGAGGCACGGCGGCGCACGAGCGGGCTTTATAGGGGGCTAGGGGAGGCCGAATCGAGTACGATTGGCCCGGGTTTCTCTCCGGCGCAAACGAACATGGAGAGAGAGAGCGAGCGGCGGTGGTTTGGATAAGGTGGCGGCCATTGCGGGCGTGGGAAGGGCGGCGTCGGGTGCGGCGAGCGCCCTCGGGCCCGTCGTGGGCCTGACGCGGCGCGAGACGACGCGAAGAGGATATGGGGCGGCGCGCATGGCAGCGGTGGCGGCTGGGCCGACCGGGCGCGGGAAAGGTGGCCCGACAGGTAGGGCCCACCTGTCTGTGGCAGCGGGCGCGAGGGAGACAGCATGGACTTTGGCGCGCAGGCGGCTGTCTCGTGGCTTCGGCTCACGGCCGAGGGAGGAAGCGGCACGTGGCTGCGGCTGGGCGAAAGGAGGCGGGCCGGTGGTAGTGGGCCAAAGGAGGACTGGCCGACGGGTGAGCTGGGCCGTCGGCCCGGTTAGGGAATGGGCGGGAAAAATGAGCAGGAACCATACGGGTGAATAGGAAATGATTTTTGGGACTTAATTGAATTGCAGATTTCTTATTTAATTGGTGAAAAATACTTAGAGTGCTCTAAAAATTCCCATAAAATCCTGTTAGTGTATTTTGATACGTAGAACTTAAGAAAAATCCTACCATGCCATTTCCATTTATTAATTGCATTTTAAAGTTACTTGTGGCTCCAGATTAAATCCAAAAATTTCGATTATTCCAGAGTAAATTATTTAAATGATTTAGGGGCAAAACTCGGGGTGCGACACTAACTTCTCGGCGGTCGGCTCGACCTCCGCATAGATGCTGTCCACGTCACCCTCCGCCATGCCAATGGGCCAGCCCTTGGCGACCTCCTCGACCTTGATGAGAGGGTAGAGTTTATGCGGGGACGTTGAGGGCATGTGTCACAGCAAGCTTTGTTGTGTCTCGTACAAGCACTTGGAGCCATCGTAGCCCATCCTGCAGCCGCGGGAAGAATGCTGCCTTAGTCTCCTCGGTTGGCGGGAGATCGTTGTTGGCGGCGTCCAAAAGCGCCCGAGCCCCCTCCTACTATTGGGTCGATCGAGCCTCGGCCGCCTCCAAGCGGGCCTTGAGGTCTCCAATTTGGCAGTGAAAGACCGTTAGACGGCCTACGCAGAAAGGGGGGGTTGGTTAGCACAAGTGAAAAGAAGAAAAGACAGAGAGAGATGTCGGTACTGACACTTACTCTCGGTGGCATCCCTCATTGACTCGGCTTCCCCCAGCTTTCGCTCCACCTCGACCCTCGTCGCCTCCGAGGCTACAAGCTTCTCCTCCGCGGCGGCCCTGGCCACTTCGGATTCCGCCAGCTTCCTTTCCGCGGCGGCCTAGGCCACCTTAGACCTCACCGGCTTCTCCTCCACCTTGGCCTTGGCCGCCTCAGCCTCCTTGCGGGCGGTCTCCGAGAGCTTGAGAAGCCCCTGGACGCCGTCCCATTGCAACCGGAGCTTCGAGGCCATCAAGTTGGCCTTCTTGATGACCTCCTTGAGCCTTTTGGCGTAGGTTTTGGCCTCGTCGGCCTCTGCACAACAAAATAGGTCAACCATCGACTATGGGAAGGAGTTGTGGCAGAAGGGTAGCGGACTTATGGCGAGAAGCTTCGGCTAGCCTCATCTCCAACTCCCGCACAACCTCGGCAAACCGTGACGAGCGGGCAGCATCCTATGACTTAAAGGCATTAGAGAGGGAACCAAGGGAGGAAAGAGGAGTTTTATCCTTACTAGGAACAGGTCACGGACGCGGCGAAGGTTTGGGTCGAGCTCTATCACGTGCTCGGCCTCGGTGTCGGAGGGATCCTCGACTACTGGCGCGCTGCTCGAAATCTGCTGATCTGCCATGGCGGCCTCCTCGACCCTCGAGACGAGCTGGTCCTCGGCACCCCCGACCATCTGAGCGTCGACGCCCAAGTATAAGGGGGAGCAGGTCCCAGTTGATTTTCGGCAGCTCCGGGAGAGCCCTCTCCTCCTCGGTCGCCTGTTCGGGTCTGCCTTCCGCGGCTGCCTTGGTCACCGTCTCGACCGCTCCGACGGCTACCGCGTCAACCCATTCCTCGACCTCCGTCACAGATTGCTTCTCCACTATCGGAGCCACGGATTCCGAATCAGCAGCAGCCGAGGGCGGGTCAGACCACACCCCCTTGACCTGGGTGGCTGGCTCGGTCACCCTCGCTGGTTCCTCGGCATGGGGCTCAGTGTCCTCAATGACCCTGCTCGAAGTGATTTGTCAACACACAAAAACAAAGGGAATCAAGACGGATAACCTAGTTCATCACTTACTTGGCGAAGACCCTGAAGGGGATCCTGATGCGCTTGGCCACCTTCTTCGGGCGCCCAGATGGCTCCGGCCTTGGCTTCCCGCTTGAGCCGGATGAGAGTGACGCGGGACACGCATCGACCTCTCCTGACCCCTCCTCGTGAGAGGTAACCATGAGCTTCCACTTCACGCCGGGGATTTTGAGGCTCCTCGGCACCGTTGTCTTTGCCTCTGGCTTTTGCCGAGGAAGATCAGGCTTCTTCCCCTTCCCCTCTGACTGCGGCAGAGGAATGTGGATACTCGACATCTTGCCTTTGGCTGTTTTGGGGAGCGATGAGAGCGACACATACGCTTCCCGCCACTATCAACGGCGACACCTGGCAGGTGAGACACCGAACAAAAGAAGAGGAAGCAAGTAGAACAAATGAAGGAAGGGGAGGTTGAATTTACCTCGGGCTGAGGGTGATGGAGGCTGTAGCCATGCGACACCTATCGCTAATGTCCGCCGAGCTCAAGAAGAAGTCCGACAGCCTTTGGCACACGCGTTCAAGGGGGACCGTCAGCTCCCAAGCAGGATCCTGACCGCCCGAGTACTCATACGCCATCCTCACCCTCTCCTTGCAAGGTCAAACGCCTCGGAGGGCGAAGTTGAGAACCACTCGGGCACCGGTCAGGCCTTGCTCCTTCAGTCGATCCATCATGGCGGCAAGCTCATCGACTTGGTCCTGGTCGACGAGGGAGAAGGTGGTCGTCCAAGTGGTCGCCGAGGTCGGCTCCTGGTAGATCTTGGGGGAGATCGTCGGTTCGTGGTTCACGATGTAGAACCACTCAGTGTGCCAGCCCTTGTTCGAGGTCATCAGGTCAACGGGGATGTAGTGCTGCGACATCCTCTCCCAGAATTGAATCCTGGCCCCACCGACCGTGCTGCCAACCGTTCACCAGAGACAAAAATAGTGGCGGAAGAGGTTGAAATGCGGGTCTATCCCAAGATAGGCCTCACAAACATGGATGAAGATATAAATTTGAAAGATAGAATTTGGATTGAGGTTACAGAGAGCACTGTCGTAGTAGTGGAGCAGGCCTCGAACAAAGGGGTGGGCCGGCACACCAAACCCACGGAGGAGGAAGGTGGCAAAAACAACCAACTCACTGGAGTGAGGGGTTGGAAACTGCTTCCCCCGTGCTGGGCACCACATCATGAGGTCTCGAGGGGGAAGGACGCCGGCTTACTGCAAGTCCACCATCATCTCTCCCCCAGTGCGTGAGGGAACGAAGGCTGAGCTACGCTCAGTTTCATCTCTGCTCGTCGATGAGGACTTCGCCGTCTTGTTCGACGATCTCTTGGGCGCCATGGGCTTCAACTAGAAAAGTCGGCGACCCTTGCGGCAGCAGACGACGCACCGACAGTGGGGGTGCGGCTTTTGAGTGCTGAAGCAGCATGGTGCTAGGGAGGAGGCACGAGAGCTTGGTTGTGAAAGTTTTTTGGGAATTTTTTGACGAATAGAAGGTGTGAAGAAGAAGGAAGGTGAAACGGTAGAGATTAAAAGGGGGCAATGATGGGCATGGCAGCACCATCTTTGGAAAGCGTGTTGCACCGTTAACGATGTGCACGGGGCATCTGAGGTGTCTCGGCCCATCCGTCCCCCTAGCGGCCACATCGTCCCGTTGATGAATCAGAGCCATCGGTTACCTGGAGCGGCTAGCGGCACCCACATGGTCCCCGTTACGCGCTTCGGAGAAACCACTGTCAAACCCACCATTTTGCTTGAGTGACGAATCTTGACCTTCGGATTCGTGAGGTGTTGGGGAAAAGTGGGGAGCCTGAGGTTTGATCAACTGTTGCGTAATCCTGGTCTTAACGGCCTTAATGAGACATGATTGGTTCTCTCTTCAAACTGTCAGGGGTCCATGTGCGTAACGCATGCCCTAGGGTCAGCCCCCGGGCCTCGCCGACTACCATTAGCCCCTAGGCTAGGGCCTTACCAACTCAGCCATTAGCCTTCAAGCAATGACTAAGTTGACTTCGGGACTACCATGAGCCTTCGGGCAGTAGTCCCGACGAACTCGGCAACCACCATTAGCCCTCGGGCAGTGGGCTTGCCGAGCTCGCTGATCGCCATCAGCCTCTGGACTATAGCCTTGCCAACTTCGTCATCAACCTCCGGGCTATGACTAAGTCGACTTCGGGACTACCATGAGCCTCTGGGTAGTAGTCCCGATGAACTCGGCAACCACCATCAACATTTCGGTCATGGGCTTTCTGAGCTCGCTAAGCGCCATCAGCCACTGGGCTATGGCCTTGCCGACTCCATCATCAGCTTCTGGGCTATGACTAAATTGTCTTCGGGACTACCATGAGCCCTCTGACAGTAGTCCCGACGAACTCGGCAACCACCATCAGCCCTTGGGTAGCGGACTTGCCGAGCTCGCTGACCACCATCAGCCTCCGAGCAATGACTAAGTCGACTTTGGAACTACCATGAGCCTCCGGCAGTGGACCTTACAAACTTGGCATCTACCATCAGCCTTCGGGCAGTGAGCTTGCCGAGCTCACCGACCGCCATCAGCCTCCGGGCTATGGCCTTACCGATGCAGTCGCCTGCCTCCGGGTTATGGTTGGTTGGCTTAGCCGACCACCATCAAACTCCGGGCGATGGTTTAATCCAAAGATGAATGAAAAGCAGTACTTCAGGCTTGACCCTACGCCCGGATGTACCATCCGATCCTAGTCTCGGGGGCTACACCTAGCAGGTGCACCTAGGCGGTGCACCTACTGAAGCATGGTCGAGAGGCTTCAGGAACCCGCTGGAGTCTATGACCTGGAAGAATTCAGACCCTAAGGTCGAATGTTCCACTCAACCTTAGGCTCGAGGGCTACACCTGGTAGGTGCACCTACTAAAGCCCGACCAAAACGTTTTGAGAACCTGCTAAACACAGTCACCAAGAAGAACTTAGACCCTAAGGACGGATGTCTCATTCATCCTTAGGCTCAGGGGCTGATATGGGGGGTGTCACCCCAGGGTAGCTCACCGAGCGGAGTTAAGATCAGCTGAAGTCGGACCAGGGATCCTCGGGACAGGGTCGGCAGCACGACATCCCCTTGGGGTCGGCTGCCCCGACCTCCCCCAGGTACGACTTTGGCGTTCCTCCTTGACCTCAACTCATCGGCCCGACCTAAGATCTCCTCAGGAAGGAAGGCTTGCTTTGCAAGGTTTGCAGAGGAGGCAAGGAGGGGACAACCCGGCAAAAGATGATGTCACCCGACAAGACTACAGGGGGTACCTCCGAAGGATGGATCCCAAGGCAGGATAGAGCATGAGATGCCCATGGCGCAGGACCCGGAGGATCTCTATGTACTTTTTAGATGTTGTTTGTACTTACCTTTTAGTCTTTAGTCTTAGCTTTCTTGGCTCCCAAGTCCTGTTGTAACTGCCCCCTTGAGCTATAAAAGGGAGGGCAGGATGAACGGACAGGGGGGAGAGCTTTTCTGAGAACTCTTCTCTGAACTCAAGTCTTGGGGAGCTAGATCCAATCCTTGGAGCCCCAAGAACTCTCTCCACTGTAATCCTTGTTTATACTCCACCGCAACAAAGAACACTAGACGTAGGCCTATTATCCTCCGGGAAGGTTGAACCATTATAAACTATCTCGTCTCTTGGCTCATTTGGTACTCGAGTTGACCATCAAATCCATTAGTGAAACACCCCAACCACTCTGTTTCACCTCCTTGGGTAACGCCCTTAGAGGACTGCCGGTGATCCTACCAACAATGAGGCAGTCCATCATGCTTTGATCGATCAATCTGGAGCTTTGGTGAATACATTACAGAATTTGATCAAGAAAACGGTTGATGAATTAATTGCTTAAGGAATTCAGGTCAAGGGGCAACCATATTACCATCAGTATGATGAACCATATCAATATCGGCCAGAAGAACCTCATCAATATAGGTATGATGAAGAGTACCAATATATGCAACCGCATCAATATAACATGGACAATGCGAGGAATAATGAGTTGGCTGATAGAGTTACTTAGGTGACAAGGGAGCAATTTGGGAGATAGAGCTACTGAGGTGATGAGGGAGCACTTTGGGATTAAACCTAAGAAGCAAACCTATATGTATCGGCGCTCATATCTTGAGTGGTTTGATAGGGTTCCATTGCCTAACCGATATAGAGTTCCAGATTTCTCCAAATTTTTAGGAAAAGATAACATATCTATAGTTGAACATATCAGTCGATTCTTGGCTCAATGTGGTGAAGCATCGGCTGAAGAATCTCTGAAAGTTTGGCTTTTTCCATTATCATTATCTGGATTGGCTTTTACATGGCTTACATTATTGCCATCAAATTCTATCAAAGTTGGGATGATCTAGAAAAACAGTTTCATAAGTATTCTTCACCAAAATACATGAGACATCGGTTAAGCAATGAGCAGATGAATCGGTTCTCGAATATGTTCAAAGATTTCATGATGTCCGTTGCCGATGAGTTTGAGCTTAAATGATGGCCAATTAGCAGAATTGGAATTTCAATAATTGTTAGCCCCTATCAAAGAAAGATTTTTCTTCCAGGAATTCAAAAGTTTAGCTCATGAGATACAGAAGGTATCGGCTCATGAAAGCTGATTGCAAAAGGCAAAAGAGGAAGAAATTTTGGAGTCATAAAATCAAGGAAGCAGATAATTTTGAACCATGAGTTCTCATATTCAAAAATTGGGAGGCATGTGTTAACACCAAAATTTGATACGATTCCCAAGTCGATTTGGTTAAGGAAAGAGCCGATCAATAGATGGAAGTTTATCTAGATCAAGCTAAACTCAAAAGGGAATCATGAATACCATGGCATGGAATTTTAATGCTATTATTAATTAGGCGGATTTATTAACTTACTTTTATGTTTAGAAAATTTTGTCTTGTGTCTAATCAGGACTTGTATCTTTCCTTTTGTCTTTAGGAAACCTGTGTTGTGTCCGAATAGGACTTGTATCAACCCTAGGGTATAAATGTACACCTGGGGTCTTTGTAAACTATCTTCACGGATCAATATAATCAATTTTGGCGCATCACCATCCTCAATTCGATGAGGTCTTGCTTCTCACGAGGGGTTGCATCGGTTAAGTTCGAACTCCAGTGGGATGGTAAGTCTCATCAATCCGACAGTTGTATTTGGCTAGGACTTTCTCGGTTCAGTATGATATTCTAGTCGATCAGCTATCGGCCTACCTGATATAGTTTGTTTTGTCTAAGGCTGGATCGGTTAGGTTCGACCTCTTAGTCTGATCAAGATATATCCATCACATTTGTATAAATCTATCGGTTTGTCTAGTTTATTTTATCAAACACAATCTCATACTGTCTCGATTAGGTCTAATCTTCTAGATTGGCATTGATAATTTAAGTCTTGCTAAGCCGATACATTTTATGCTATGTTTTATCGGAGTGCTGGCCGATAAGTTATCTTTATATTACATTCGGTTGACCTACAACGACAATACGATTAATCTATTTTCTATTGGTCTAGTTTTGTTAACTTCAACCTTATACTATCTCGGTTCATTCCGATCTATCAAGATTGGTTTTAACAGAATGAAAGCTGGATAGAGACAATAGATAATAGGTTTTGTCCCTTTAGAAAGCTGGATAGAGCCGATATCATTATTTATTTTACCTGCATCTATCATACTAGCATCGGTTTTCTAGCCGATGCAGAAATGCTTTGATAGATAACGGGTACATCAAATCTATATTGGATTTCCAACCAATACATGTTGTAACCATTAAACTTGTGCAACTACTACATTGTATCAGTATCGTCCGATTGGTTTATTGACCAAATCTTTTCTATCATCTTTATAAGAGGATTTACCTGATTGTTTGATGCTACGTTAGATTCATAGCTGACTATTCAAGACCCTATCAACATCGGTTGATCTCACTACATCGCATCCGATTATTGGTTGACCAACTCCTGGATACTATAAGATTTATCTATCTTGTTAGTTTTAGGATCAAACTACGTGCACACTGGAGCTAAGCAGATCTCCCATGCCTTTGTGTGTGAACAACGAATTTCATGTCAAAAAAGAGTGAAAGAAAAATCATTTCAAGTTGGAGATTTACTATGGAAGACGATCTTGCCGTTAGTTACTATATCTAGAGAGTTCGGTAAGTGTTCACCTTCAAATATATGGGATCGTTCCAAGGGAATATGTCACGTCGCAATTTTTCGCTTTTCGTTCTTTTTGCCTGTTTGCGAAAATTCACCTTTGGTTTGTTCGTCTAAAATATCTTAATGAAAATTTACTTAAATCAAAAGGTCTTAATTTGATTAATTAATTAATTACGCTGTTACTTTTGTGGTTCTTAATTGGAGTTAATTGGATTTAATTTGTAGTTTGGAAGTGGACCTCAAATTACTAATTAAAATTTCCACCCAAATCCAATATTCCAATTCGATCCCTAAAATCCTAAATCTACTAAAATTGCAAATATTTTAAATTTTGAATTTTCCAGAAAAGACCATGCCCTTTTTCTCTTCTTCCTTTCCTTTAGTTTTCCTTTTTGCAGTTTAGCCCTTCTTATTTCTTCCTTTTCCTTTTCCCCTTCTTCTTCTACCTGTGGACATGGAGCCAGAGCTCCTCTCCCTTTCTCCCAAGTAGCAGGTCCAAGGTGACTAAGCCCCTGAGCTCGCGTCGTCACCTCGGCCCAGCCGCTTCCCTCTCCTCCTCGTGCCGTCCCCGGCCCATGCCGCTGACCCGACCTGACCTAGCCCATGCAGTCACGCCACAAGCAGCGCCATGCCACCGTCAGACTCCCACAAGAACCAGCGTTGCCCTTAAAAAAATCAAAGCCATGCGCCATCCTAACCCTAGTCCTCTCCCTCCTCTATAAATAGATGTCGACGCCGCCCTTCTTTTCCCTTTTTCCAAAGCAGCAGTTGTTGAGAAAATAGGCAAATGTCTAATTAAATTCTAAATTAAATAGATCAAAACTATTACAGAAACTAGCATGAACAGATCTAACATACTAGCACAAATAAAATTAATAGCCATGATCAGAACAACTAGAGATGTGTACCAAGCGTACGCAGACTTAGGTATTATAGGAACTCGCTGCAGACATAGACGATGAAGGCGTTCACGTCGAACCGATTCAGCAGGAAGACGCACTAGATCGAATTGAGCAGTCACGCAGAGCTTTTCCCAAAAACCTTATTCATCCTGTCCCGGTGCAGGATCACAAGGACGACAGTTTCGGAGACCTGCTCTCTCGGTCGTAGGTGCATGCCGACGACGGGTTTAGGGTAGACTATAGCGGTGGTGCAGCAGCAAGAAACGTGACAAAAACTTAGACTAGATTGATTTCAGATGACTACGCGCAGACAAATATTTAGCCCTGAATGACTTGCGCGTCAAGGCAACACCCGTAGCGGATTCGGTTAGGATTTTGTTGCGTAACCAGATAGGACTTTCCAATTGAACCCGATTCATATTCGATTAGGACTCTCCAAAAAATTTGTCTGAGAACAATTGTCAGTTCGTCCAAAAAATTAAAGCACGCGAATCGTGGCCATTGACACAACCACGACTGGCCCGGCCCGCGCGAGTGCGCATGTGTGGTTTTCCCTTCCGCTCCCTCATCCATGGCTTTGGGAGGAGGAGGGAAGTCCCACTATTTAAGTTGGACAACCCCACTCCAAACTAGCAAGGTGGTATTAAAATTTCCCATCTTGTCATGTCATACATGGGCCACATTGGGCTTGTGAGATTTATTTCAGGAATTAATTGAATTACACTTTGGCTAGGCCCATTAATTCCAACAATCCCCAACCAGATCTCAAATTTAGAGATTTGTCTGTTTCTCACTACTATTTGATATACTAGTGCTTTAGCAATGACTGTTAAATTGAACTCTTGCCTAGAGCTTCAAGCTACACTCATCCACAACTTGAACAATGGACTAAGCCTTGAATTGCAAGTTTTGTGCGAATGAGCTTTACTTAAAGTCATAACCAATACTATACCACCAGTAATCTACCCCGCGGGTGGAGCATATGCGTCGTACTCCTAGGTCTATCCATGAGTTTACTAGAGAATACCCACTTCTCATAGACTTCGACATTAGACAGTCGGACTCATATAGGTGTGTTCTTTCGAGAATATTCTGTAGGACAACATCTTTGCTTTTCCAAGCCAATAGAACACATTAAGGCATGTCGCCAACCTGCCTTACATATCTTCGAGAGCTTTACATCATAGAGAGGGATAGGAAACATAGCTCTCCTCAGTTAACCAATAGCTAGTTCTTCCCATGCCCTAATTCATGGGATCTCCGATTGGATAGGTTGGGTTACCACTATGTCAACTTATATGGGTCTCAACCTCATCTCCCTCGATGCACTATCTATCACATTCCGTGATAACCCATTCATAAAGGGATTTGCCAGGTTTTTTGTCTGTTTAAATATAAGTCACACTTATCAATCCGAAGTTTCTCAACATCCTGACAGATTTCAAACATCTCTTAACATGTCTTGATGACTCCGCATTATCCTTAGCACTGTTCACTTTGACTATCACAGTTTGATTGTCACGGTTCATTAGGATAGCCTGCACTGGTTTTTCAACCACGGGCAACTCCATCAAGAGCTCACGCAGCCATTCAGCCTCAGCTGTAGTTGTATCTAAAGCAGTCAATTATGCTTCTGAAGGGTTACGCGGAGGCTACGCTAGCCAAAAACAAAAACTTTTACCGCGCAAACCAGGAACACTTGCAAGTAAGGGCCGATAGATCGTTACCGATTGGAGTAGAGTGCAGCGGAATAACCAATCGGGCAATCCGATCCGAACAAGTGTAGCCGATTCCCGGAGACGCCGATTCGCCAATCGCCGATTCGAGTCGTCCGGCCGCGTTCTCACGCCTCGCTCCGATGCGCCCGACCGCGCCGATTCCACCACGCCGATCGCTCCGATTGCAGCCGATCCGGCCGATCAACGGGCGCAACGTAGCAGCGCTCACCGGTATCCACACGTCGGGGACGAACGCCGTACACCCGTGTGCTAGCACGCGATGCAAGGCTAGGGTTTGGCTCGAAAGTGGGGAGGGTTTCCGTGGAGATTGATCTCGGCGACTTCGTTGCACGCGATGCAATTGATGTCTATTCAGCTCTCCACCCCTCCCTCCTTTATATAGAGTTGGCCGACGGGACTAGTGGCCGATTAGGACTCTATTTTGAATCGGATCTCATCCGTATCTCATAGAGTTGGCCGCCCATACGTCGTAAGCCCATAGGACTCTATCCGATCGGATCCCTATCCGATCGAGCCGTATCCGAGTCCAACTCGAATATCTATTCTATCCCCTTAAGCGTACGACCCGTAGGTTCAGGTATACTCGGTTTCGGCTATAGTCTAACTTAGCCGATCGTCGGCTCGAGTCCAACTCAGCCGACTGTCAATAGCGGCGCCTAGCAGCACATATTGACACCATAGTATATAAGAATATAATATCGGCTCGAACCTGTAATGTGTACACAAATCCCTTTGCCTCACGATACCGGTTAAGCTATAGGCAAGATGTGTGCCATCCCTTCAATAGCTTAACCATTCACTCGAACCGTATTGGATTATCCGTCGTTGATTGACTCCTCAATCAACTTAGCATGGCCATGCATTTCCATAATCCATTACCTCGAGGGGCCCAGAGATATCTCTCCAAAGGAGGGGCAAATTCCATCTTGATCACTCACATCCCACTCCATGTTTCATAGCAAACCCGAAAACTACCTTTATAACTATCCGCTACGGAATAGCGTTTGGTAGTCCCAAAGTAGGCTACTACACATGTTGGAATGCATGGTGATCTCAGGTCTAAGGACTTTGTACCAACACTACCCGAGACCAACTAATGGCACATTAATTCTGTAGTGTCTCATGGTGGGTCTATCCAACAATGTGTTCTCTAACACATATGTCCATGTTTATTGATTTGGTATCTCCATACCCATGATCTATGAGACATGATCATCAATCAATAAACATGCCGATCTTAGAATCATATTTGTTCCAACAATATGACATATGATCGAGGGATCGTTTAGAAATAGATTCATACATATCGAGTCTCATAAATAAGTCACGTACTTATTGATCAATACAAGATGTCTATTTCATGGAACCGAATAACACTTTATTCATTTATACATAAACATTGACGTGATATCCAACATCTCCATGTTGCCTCTAGGACATATCACTAACAATCTCCCACTTGCACTAGAGTCAATCATGTAAGTATCTAATACCCATTGCTCTTGTGTGCGCCTCATGCTTCGGTGAGGGAGAGGTTTTGTCGGTGGATCGGCTATGTTGAGATCCGTGTGCACTTTGCATATCTTGACATCACCTCGTCCACAATCTCACGGATGAGATGATATCGCCGAAGTATGTGTTTGGACTTCGATGTGACCTCGGCTCCTTGGCTTGCGCAATGGCTCCACTATTGTCACAATAGAGAGACATTGGACCGTCGTACTAGTCATCACACCAAGCTCGAAACGAATTTCTTGATCCAAACAGCCTCCTTTGCAGCTTCTGAAGCAGTGATATACTCAGCCTCTGTTGTAGAATCAGCAATAGTATCCTGCTTGGAACTCTTCCAGCTGACTGCGCCTCCGTTCAGGCAGAACACGAACCCAGATTGCGATCTATAATCATCCTTGTCCGTTTGGAAGCTAGCATCGGTGTAACCACTTACAACGAGCTCTTCTTCACCTCCATAGACTAGGAACATATCCTTAGTTCTTCTCAAGTACTTAAGGATATTCTTTACGGCGATCCAGTGACCTTCACTGGATCTCGATGGTATCTGCTCGTAGCACTCAAAGCGTACGAGACATGTGGGCGTGTACAAAGCATGGCATACATGATGGATCCAATTGCCGAAGCATATGGAACCATACCCATCTTATTCCGCTCATCATGTGTCCGAGGACACCGATTCTTGCTAAGATTGATGCCATGTGACATAGGCAAGAAACCTTTCTTGGAATCATGCATGTTGAACCTTTTCAACACCTTGTCAATGTATGTACTTTGGCTTAATCCAATTAGCCTCTTGGATCTATCTCTATAGATCCGAATGCCTAATATATATTTGCCTCCCCTAAGTCTTTCATGGAAAAACTATTTTTCAATGAAGACTTGACGGATTCAAGCATAGGGATATCATTTCCAATCGTAATATGTCATCCACATATAAGATTAGAAATACAATTGCGCTCCCACTGACCTTTTTGTAAACACAGGCCTCTTCTTCATTTTTGATGAAACCAAACCCTTTGATTACTTCATCAAAACGAATATTCCAACTCCGAGATGCTTGCTTCAATCCATAAATGGATTTCGTAGTTTGCATATCTTTCCGGCGATTCTGGATCGACAAAACCCCGAGGTTGTATCATGTATACATCCTCGCTTACGTTTCCATTCGGGAAAGCCGTTTTGACATCCATCTCGCCATATCTCATAATCGAAATATGCAGCAATCGCTAGGATAATCCGAATAGATTTAAGCATTGCGACGGGCGAGAAGGTTTCATCATAATCAACTCCTTGAATCTGTTTAAAACCTTTCGCCACTAATCGCGCCTTATAGATGTGAACATTTCCATCCATATCGGCCTTTTCTTAAAAACCCATTTACACTCAATGGTTTTGACACCATCAGTGGATCAACCAAGTTCCAAACTTGATTGTCGTACATGGATTCTATTTCGGATTTCATGGCTCCAAGCCACTTGTTGGAATCGGGTCCCACCATCGCTTCCTCATAGGTCTTAGGTTCATCGTTGTCCAACAACAATATATCACATTGTTCCGCACTGTACTGTCGGGTGCACGACGTGATCTTTCGACCTCCGTGGGGCTGGTGTATCTACAACCGGTGGCGCAACACTTTGCACCTCTGTTGTGGTTCTCGTGGTCGCCGAAACATTTTCGGTGTTTCTTGAACTTCTTCAAGATGCACCCTGCTCCCACTAACCCTTCTTGAAAGAAACTCTTTCTCCAAGAAGACACCGTGTCGGGCGACAAACACTTTGCCTTGTTCCCGATTATAAAAGTAATATCCCTTAGTTTCCTTAGGATATCCCACAAAGAAGCACTTGTCGATTTGGGTGTGAGCTTGTCGGACCGTAAACGTTTTACATAAGCTTCGCATCCCCAAATTTTGAGAAAAGACAAACTAGGGGTTGCCCTGTCCATATCTCATATGGTGTCTTTTCAACCGACTTAGATGGAACTCTATTTAGTGTGAGCGCAATGTTTCAAGAGCATATCCCCGAAGGATAACGGAAGATCACTTTGGCTCATCATCGACCGCACCATGTCCAACAAGGTGCGATTTCTCCGTTCGGACACTCCGTTCCATTGCGGAGTTCTGGCGGAGTCAGCTGTGGAACAATTCCGCAATCTTTCGGATGATTACCAAACTCTTGGCTCAAGTATTCCCCTCCACGATCGATCGTAGAAACTTGATTGTTTTCCCTAAATGATTCTGTACTTCATTCTGGAATTCTTTGAATTTTTCAAAGGATTCGGACTTATGCCTCATTAAGTAGATATAACCATATCTACTAAAGTCATCGGTAAAGGTAATGAAGTATTGATAACCACCTCGGCCGTTGAGCTCATTGGTCCACATACATCGGTATGTACGAGTGCCAATAAGTCACTTGCTCTCTCACTATGTCCCGTGAAAGGTGCCTTTGTCATCTTACCAAGTAAACAAGACTCACATGTCTCAAATGATTCAAAATCAAAAGAGTGAAGCAATCCATCCTTATGGAGCTTCTCCATGCGTTTCTTATTTATATGGACTAAGCGACAATGCCGGATAAACGTGGGGTTTATATCATTAGAGAGTTGCCTTTCTCGTATTAATGTTATAGATGGGAGACGCTTCAAGATTCAAAACGTATAATCCATTCACCAATGGAGCATGAAAATAGGACATATCTCTAAGATATATTGAACAACCATTGTCCATTGATCTAAAATCATATCCTTCCGCTTGCAAACATGAAGCGGAAATAACGTTTTGACATAGTGTTGGAACACAATAACAATTATTCAATTCCAAAACTAATCCCGAAGTTAGATGAAGTGGTACTGTGCCGACAAGAACGTAGCAACGCTTGCTCCATTGCCGACGCGCAGGTTCACCTCGCCCCTTCTCAATCCTCTACTTCTTCTCATTCCCGCAACGATTTGCAAATATGAGCTACGATGCGGTATCAAATACCCAAGAGTCGTAGGTGAAGTAGCGAGATTAATGTCTATAACATTAATACCGAGCGAAGTCGTACTTTGCTTCTTCTTGAGATCCTCCATGTACTTCTTGAGTTCCTTTTCCAGTGGCTGTCTCCTTGCGGTAGAAGCAAATGGCATCGATGCCGCCGACCCTTCTTGCCCTTCTTTGCATTGGAGGCACTCGCGATCTCATCGGGAGTTAACTTCCTCTTGGTGCAAAGTTTCTTGGGTGTTTTGCGCTTTGCCTTCGCATCATCATCACATGATGACCGTTTTTCGGATACTCTCCTCACTGTCTTTAGCATCCCATGCAATTCAGCCAAGGTCCTATCCATATTGTTCATGTGATAATTTAATATGAATGGCTCGAAGCTCGGAGGGAGCGGCGGAGAATCACATCGTAGCCAACTCTTGGCTAAGGGAAAACCAGTTTTTCCGGACTCTCAATGTAGCCAATCATCTTTATCACATGCGGGCGACGGGATTCCCCTCAACAAGCTCGCACGCAAACAAGGACTTTGAGGTGTTGAACCTCTCGGCCCGAGCTTGGTTCTCAAACATGCCACGCGATCCTTGAATAATAGTGTGAGCATCGTTGCTCTCATATTGCTTCGAAGCTCGGGGGACATTGTAGCAAGCATGAGACGCTTATATCTAGGGCATCATTAGTGTGCTTCTCATAAGCCCTCCGTGCGTTGCGGTGGCATTAGTTGGCAAATCCTCGGGATAGGGTACTTCAAGAACGTACTCCTTACGTTCTTGCTTGAGAACAATTCTCAAGTTGCGATACCAATCCATAAAGTTTGTTCCATTTAATTTTTCCTTTTCGAGAATAGATCGCAAATTAAAGGTCTTGGGTGTAGTATTAGCCGCCATTTATTCTACAACGAGAAAAACAAAGTTTAGCACAATGTTTATGCTATGTCTATTGTTAAACAATTTAACATTAGACTCCCATTACGTATTTTCCACCTTCCCTCTAGGTTACGTATTGGGTCAAGATCCACATGTTAATTAATTTTCTAGTGAGCTTTGGCATCACTGCTAGAAAATTAGTAACATCGATAAGCAACACCTTGCTAATCACATCTCTATGTGACTCTTGTTGTTGGTGTGGCATCTCCATGCCCCGGCGCCAACCTATGCCCCAAGGCCCAAAAGCTGTTTTGATAGCCTTGTTAAGTAAACCAAATGCTCCTGCATGTATATGTCGACATATACCCCTCGTGTTATGATAGAGAATGGCACTCTGCTGGCACCCACCATTGACGAGCATAACGGTGATGGGTGCAACATTTGGAAGGGCATCATTACTACTTAATTTTGTGAGGGATGCTATCCTATCAAACAAACATATCACATATATGAAAGCGGTAGAATAGCATGAAATAGTATGGCCCCTTCACATGGTGATCTCCATCTCCATGCCGGTGTACGAGGATCTCCATCTTCATCACCGTTCTTTCGAGTGTCGAATGCTTGATTTCTTCAAACTAAGCTACTACTATAGAAGCTCTAATTGAAGATTACATCGACTCGCAGTCGTGAAAGAATATTACAAGCATTGCACGTATGAAAGAATATTACGGGGATTGCACATATGAAAGAATATTACATGCATCACATGCATCTCATACATCTCATACATACAATAGGGCCATACCATCTCAAAGCATTCTCTGCAAAAACAAGTTAGGCGTAGAAACGTTTTCTACTTATCGCAGAGATACGGCATCGAGACGACCTATAAGGGGGTACGCACACGGCGGTCCCGCTATGAATTCATAGATCCAATCTATGAATTCGCTTACGGAAACCATGTCGGCATAATCATATTATGCCGTCCCGATACACTATCAAGGGAGATGGTTTGCGTAGGCGCGAGGCACAACAAAGTCGGACTACGAGATAGCTTCGGTATAATCACATTATACCGTTCCGATACACTATCAAGGAAAGCTATCTCAAACCCAACTCAAACCGAGTTATTTGGAAATTGCTTCGACGTAATCACATTACGTCGTTTCGATACACTATCAAGGAACGCAATTACCATCTACTCTCCTCAACGAGATCCCGTAAAACCGATTGATCTAATCAACCCGTGCGCAAAACTTGTTCCAGATCCAATCTAAAACCCAAACTAAGCAAGATTAGCTCGATACCACTGAAGGGTTACGCGGAGGCTACGCTAGCCAAAAACAAAAACTTTTACCACGCAAACCGGGAACACTTGCAAGTAAGGGCCGATAGATCGTTACCGATTGGAGTAGAGTGCGGCGGAATAACCAATCGGGGCAATCCGATCCGGAACAGTAGCCGATTCCCGGAGACGGCCGATTCGCCAATCAGCCGATTCGAGTCGTCCGCGTTCTCACGCCTCGCTCCGATGCGCCCGACCGCAGCCGATTCCACCACGGCCGATCGCTCCGATTGCGGCCGATCCGAAGCCGATCAACAGCGCGCAACGTAGCAGCGCCTCTACCGGTATCCACACGTCCGGGGACGAACGCCGTACACCCGTGTGCTAGCACGCGATGCAAGGCTAGGGTTTGGCTCGAAAGTGGGGAGGGTTTCCGTGGAGATTGATCTCGGCGACTTACGTTGCACGCGATGCAATTGATGTCTATTCAGCTCTCCACCCCTCCCTCCTTTATATAGAGTTGGCCGACGGGACTAGTGGCCGATTAGGACTCTATTTTGAATCGGATCTCATCCGTATCTCATAGAGTTGGCCGCCCATACGTCGTAAGCCCATAGGACTCTATCCGATCGGATCCCTATCCGATCGAGCCGTATCCGAGTCCAACTCGAATATCTATTCTATCCCCTTAAGCGTGCGACCCGTAGGTTCAGGTATACTCGGTTTCGGCTATAGTCTAACTTAGCCGATCGTCGGCTCGAGTCCAACTCAGCCGACTGTCAATAGCGGCGCCTAGCAGCACATATTGACACCATAGTATACAAGAATATAATATCGGCTCGAACCTGTAATGTGTACACAAATCCCTTTGCCTCACGATACCGGTTAAGCTATAGGCAAGATGTGTGCCATCCCTTCAATAGCTTAACCATTCACTCGAACCGTATTGGATTATCCATGCGTTGATTGACTCCTCAATCAACTTAGCATGGCCATGCATTTCCATAATCCATTACCTCGAGGGGCCCGGAGATATCTCTCCAAAGGAGGGGCAAATTCCATCTTGATCACTCACATCCCACTCCATGTTTCATAGCAAACCCGAAAACTACCTTTATAACTACCCGATTACGGAATAGCGTTTGGTAGTCCCAAAGTAGGCTACTACACATGTTGGAATCCATGGTGATCTCGGTCTAAGGACTTTGTACCAACACTACCCGAGACCAACTAATGGCACATTAATTCTGTAGTGTCTCATGGTGGGTCTATCCAACAATGTGTTCTCTAACACATATGTCCATGTTTATTGATTTGGTATCTCCATACCCATGATCTATGAGACATGATCATCAATCAATAAACATGCCGATCTTAGAATCATATTTGTTCCAACAATATGACATATGATCAGGGATCGTTTAGAAATAGATTCATACATATCGAGTCTCATAAATAAGTCACGTACTTATTGATCAATACAAGATGTCTATTTCATGGAACTGAATAACACTTTATTCATTTATACATAAACATTGACGTGATATCCAACATCTCCATGTTGCCTCTAGGGCATATCACTAACAGCTTCCATGGTTGACCTCGTCAATATTGTCGAAACTTGGTTTCGGCAATAGAAATTTGGGGGTGCCGTCAAGATCGCCAAACTCAATGGGTTAAGTGGAAAACAAGGTTTAGACAGGTTCAGGCCCTCTCGTGAGGTAATGCCCCACTCCTGTTTCGGGGATTCGATCCGTCGAGTGTTTATTGATCTCAAGATCTGTTGCTCCTAAAGTCGATATCCCTCAAGGGACGCCCCTTACCCCCTTATATAGTCCTGGGAGGCGGGCTTACAAATCGGAAACCCTATCATACTCTAAGTCGGTTTCCTCAATCTTACTAAGTTATGACTATGAGTCGTTGCCTCATCTAATCGGCAACGTAACACCCAAGTCACAACCAGTTTACATAATTTAGCAGGTGTAACCTATCCCTATTACCAGTCGGATAAGCTTGCCATGCGGGTATCTGATTGCCATAATCTCCACAGTAGCCCCCGAGTCCTTCGCAGTCGACGAGATAACTTTATCTTGAACCAAGATAACTCACAGCCAAACAACTCTTTGGCCAAGTGCTTCTGGTGCTGAGTGGTTCCGTCATCCCTGCCTGAAACTCATGAGTAGCTCCAAAGACTGTGAAGGGCTGGAAAACATCCAAAAAAATCTCAAAAAATAAATATCTAGGTGTATCTCCTGATACACCTAACTAGGTGTATCCCCCGACTATGTGGTTAGTCAAAAACGAACTAAGCATATAGTCAAAAACTATAAAAAATCATTTTCATATAAATGCTTAGCTCAAGCTAAAGCAATCATAAAAATCACATCACTCGGCAAGCTCATGCTTACCCGAGTAATTTTGCCCGAGTCATCTCAGAACAGATTGCTCAATCATCCCTCGTGGGTAAAAAACTCCCGGTAAACTCATGTTCATCCGAGTTAACTAACCCGAGTCATCTCGGAACAAATAATTCAATCGACCCTCATGGATAAGAAATTAATTCACTTGGCAAACTCATTCTTATCCGAGTTATCTTGCCCGAGTCATCTCAGGATAATTTTTTCAGTCATCTGAAAAATACGACCAAAATATTAAATAGCTCCTGCCATAATATTGGTCTCAATCTAAAAAGATCTTCACCAAGGTGGAAAAATAGCATTGATATAATCATTTAATCAAATGATTAAAAACCAAACAGCTCCTGTCATCAGGACAACTATGAAAAACTTAACTGTTTGTCACCATTCAAATTGCATCGTGCCAACTTCTCATGAAGTTGTGCAAACTACGGTATGAAAGGGCTTTAAAGGTATTGGGCTATTAGACACGTGCATATTGCCAGGGCAAATCTGCTTAAGTACATCCACTTAAGTCCCTAAGGACACGCGTCAGGCCACACCTTAGCTGGGCTGTAAGTCTCTCATGGGCTCGGCCCACGTGCAAGATGACTTAGCAAAACCCTCAAATCTTTATACGAAGCCTTAAGGTCATCCCCGCCACTTCGTCTTCCCAAAAAATTTCCTCTTTCACAGCATTGTTCACTAGCTCACTGCCGATCGATGGCCAAATCGGATGCACTCGAGAAGCTGGTCCCGCACCTGAATTCCCTGGAGAACATCCAGCAAGAGTTGAAGACCACTCGGGAAAGAGGCTGCGTCAAGAGAAGCTGCTCTACGGAGAGAAATTGCCGCGCTCCGGGAGGAGAACCTTGACCTCCGGGGTTCAGTCGGGAGTAAGTTCAATCCTCTCGGTCTCTTTTTGCCTTTATTCACAATATATTTTGATCTTGGCATCAGCAAATTTTCTTGTTGCGGAAAACTCGTCGGAAGTCCACACGCTTCAGACCTAGCTGGAACAAGCAAACACCAACAAAGCGAAGCTGGAGTCTGAGTTCGAAGGTAAATTCTCTTAAGGTAACATTCTTCATTTTGCTTCATCTTCGAGTGTCTTGTGTAATCATATGTCTTTGGTAGCTTATAAGGTCAAAACCCGAGCACAATATGATGTCTTTGTTGAAAGGGTCTGAAGGGCCGAAAGCGTAAGGGACGATGTTGCTAACGCGGCGACACCGATTCTCTTGTCGCTACTCCATCATGGGCTCGAGACCAGTTCGATGGACACCGTCGAGGTCTTCGACAAGCTCACGAGGGCCCCAGATCAATACGTGGCCAACATCTCAGAGGCGGCCACCATGGGAGCGGGCTTTGCTCTTACGCAGACCATGGCACATCTGCGCAACCTGGTGAAGAGCGTCCGGCCAGTGGCGGGGTCTGAGGCCAACGACGTCAGGGCCATTGAAGAAATAGACCAAATTAGGCGGAAGGCGTTGTCGGCCATAGCCGATTTTTTGAAAAAATGAGTTTGTAATATTCCGATCTTCTGAAATCGGCTAACACTTCTGTATTATATTTGTCATGCTTTTGTGATGGGATTGGACGATCATTTTACTCGTGCTTGTACTTGGCTTCGAATCACGTGACATAATTTATCGATCTTCTACCACTGTGCTCGTAGATCAGATCGGCTGTACTTGTAGATAAGATTGGCTTTCGGCCACGCGCAGTGTCTCGAATTGCTTACGTTGAAATCGGCTCCAGCCGCCCGTATCGCTTTACATTGCCGATTCCGAGACCGTACCGCGATAGTTAGTGTGAGCGCCTGAATACTACTCTCATCGGCTATCGGCCGGTAATATTCACACGCACAGCCGATTTGGCTCTGCAGTCTGACTGACCCGAACACGTATTTCAAAGACCCATGAGTCCTGAACAACAGGTATCCGGTCTCGAGTAGTCACCAACCATTCAACGATTCCCAATGCTTTTAATGATGACCTCTTCGACTCACATATCGGCAGCGATCTTTCACATCCGAATCCGCATCTTTTCTTTCTATAAATAGACCTCTTTAGGCCATCCCGAGCACATCACAGCCGGAGAAGAAAATCCCTCTCTCCAGGTGTACACATTTCAGGTCTCCAAGCTTTCGGCAAGGCTTCTTATGGCTTCCTCAAGCTCGTCGGTGAACCAGGTGATTTTCCAGCCCATCCATCCTCACCATTTCTTTTCTCTAAATACTCGGGAGTTAATCTTCTCGCAGCCGCTCCATCCCCTACGAGTGATTCTAGCGATCATGGACACCCCGTATGAACTGACGGCTAGCCAAGATCGACAAGTGAAGGTCAACTTGCAGCGCTTCAGGGAACAAGATGCTCGTCATCTGGCGGCCAGGCCTCCGATCAACCTCGGTAGTGTTCTGGCCACCATTTCTTTGGCGTCTTCAACGCTCATGCGTCTCGACAGGCTGCAAGCGAGGCAAACACGACTTGCCAATAAACTGTTAATCACAACCACCGATGTAAGGGTCACTAGGCTAGAGTATTTGATCTTGGATGCTTTAGAGATAGAGTCTCCAGAGATCGTCAACCGAGCTCTGGCGGCCATCAGAGATTACCTAGGAGATATGTAATCAAAAAACGACTTTACGCCGATTATGAATAAAAATCAGCGACTATCGCACCGATTCAATCATCGACCCAAATACTGGGGTAATATTTTTTAGATATTTGCAATCGGCCCGATTTTGCGATCGGCTTGTGCATGTATATGCCCCCCAAGTTTTGTTGATAGCTTCGGTGTCGACAAAATTGCGAGTGCGAGCCGTTCGTGCATCCTGGCCGTCCCTATCGCCAATCATGAGCCGATCGTATAACTTAGCAAAAAATGTTACGTAAAAATGCCTAAAGGTGATGCCTCGTAAATGTAAGACATCGGCTGTTGTAAGTCGGCCGAAATAAGCATAGCCGAGTCACGAGTTGATCCATAAGCTTGGGTGATATTTCTTCAGGTATTTCCCATTAAGAGCCCTTCCAAATACTTCCTTTTAGCATGTAAGCTCCTTTAGAGATGCATTTGTGGATCTTGAAAGGCCCTTCCCAATTTGGTGACCACTTGCCGAACTTGTTGTCTCTGGATCCGATCGGCAGTATCAATTTCCAAACGAGCTCGCTTTCCTCAAAAGATTTAGGCACCACCTTTTTATTATAATGTCTGGCTACTCATTCTTTATCTTTTGTGACTTTTTCCAAGGCCCTCATCCTGGACAAAACTAGATCTTCCTATTCGTCCACCATCAGGTGATAATAATCGTCGGTTGTGAGTTGATCCTATAGCTGAATGTGCCTTGAGCCGACGACACTTTCCCATGGTAGCACTACTTCATGTCCATAGACTAGTTTGTACGGAGGGACTTGGATTGACCCGTGGCACGCTATCCGATACGCCCACAGTGACTCGGCTAATCGGCTGTGCCATTGCTTAGGATACTCAGAGATCTTTCTTTTAATCAACTTGATCAAACTTTTGTTTGAGGCCTCGGCTTGCCCGTTGGCTTGTGCATAGTACGGCGAGGAATTAAGTAGCTTGATCCCCATGCCTTCGGCAAACTGAACAAATTCGTCCGATACAAAGATAGATCCTTGGTCTGTTGTTATTGTTTGTGGAACGCCAAATCGGTAGATGATGTGTTCTTTGACAAACTCGATCGCGTCCTTAGAATCCACTTTTCTGAGGGGAATCGCCTCCACCCATTTTGTGAAATAATCCGTTGCCACCAGGATAAACTTATGCCCTTTGCTTGAGGGTGGATTGATCTGGCCAATCATATCAATGCCCCCATCCTCTGAACGGCCACGGCTTGATGATTGGGTTCATAGCCGATGCTGGTGCTCGTTGTATGGCGTCGAACTTCTGGTAGTCCTGGCAGCCCTTGTAGTACTTGAAACAATCCTCCAGCATCGTCGGCCAGAAATACCCTGCTCGGCGAAGCAACCACTTCATTTTGTGGGTCGATTGATGTGTGCCACAAATTCCTTCGTGTACTTCTCCGATGGCCACTGTAGCCTGATCGGCTCCCAAGCACTTGAGTAGCACGCCATCAATCGTCCGATAGTACAGATCTTCATCGAGCAACACGTATCACAATGCCTTGTATCGTAGCTTCCTTGTAGCTGATTGAGAAGGGTTTCTGAGATAGTTGTAGACTTCAAACCTCCAATCATTGGCTGTAATGGCGGCAATATCTATGTCGACATCTTTCAGCATCGGCCGATAGCCTGATGCCCCTTGAGCCAAGTTATTGGCCTCTGTGTTCTGCTCTCTGGGGATATGCTTCAAAGTTACTAGCCGAAAACCATCCATTAATTCCTGGCATTACCGATAATAGACCATCAGCGTGTCGTTTTTGCATTCGTATTCTCCTGATAATTGGCTAATGACCAATAACTAGTCTCCCATTATTTCAACGGCGGCGGCTTCAACATCCTTGAGTAGATGTAATCCTTTAAGGACGGCTTCATATTCGGCTTGGTTATTTGTAGCGTGGGGGTTGATGGCAAAAGAAAACTTGAAGCTTGCCCCTCTGGGTGAAATAATGACCAAGCCGATGCCACAGCCGTTGGTGCAAACCGAGCCATCGAACGTCAGAGTCCAGGGCATGATTTCCACTGAGCCGATTGAGTCGTTTCTATGCTCCACAATGAAGTCGGCTATGGCTTGCCCTTTGACTGCCCTTGATGCCTGATACCTCAGGTCGAACTCTATTAGTGCGAAGATCCACTTCCCGATTCTTCCTTTGAGCACTGGGCCCGATAGCATATACTTAACTACATCGGCTTTGCAAATTACCGTACACTCGTTGGACAGCAGATAATGCCTTAACTTTGTACATGAAAAATAGAGGCATAGGCATAACTTCTCCACAGGTGAATACCTTGTCTCTACGTCTAGCAACCGTCGACTGAGATAGAAGATGGCCTTTTCCTTGCCGTCGACCTCCTGGATTAAAACGGAACCGATTGATTTGTCATCGGCTGATAGGTACAGCTTGAACGGTATCCCCTGAACGGTATCCCCTTTTATGGAGGCATTAGAACTGGAGGGGAGCTTAGATAATCTTTTATGTTGTCTAACACTCTCTGCTGCTCTGCCCCCCATGTGAATGTCTGATTGGCTTTCAACCGAAGCAGTGGTGTGAACGGCTCCATCTTTTCTGAGAGATTGGCTATGAACTGTTTGATCAAGTTTATCTTGCCAATCAATGATTGGAGTTGTCTTTTGTCCTTCGGAGGTTGGATTGTCTTGATAGCATTTATTCTTCTTGGTGTAACTTCAATTCCTCTTTCATGGATGAGAAACCCCAAGAATTGGCCAGCTGATACGCCGAACCCGCATTTGAGCGGATTCATCTTCAGACCTTATTTCCTCGTCCGTTCTAACACTTGTCTCAGATCGGCAATGTGGACTTCTATTTCCCTTGACTTGACAACCACGTCGTCAATGTATATCTCTACCAATGAGCCGATCATATCGTGAAAGATGTAATTCATGGTCCGTTGATATGTTGCCCCAACATTCTTCAAGCCGAACGTCATTACTACCCATTCGTACAGGCCGATTGCGCCGGGACACCGAAAAGCGGTCTTGTGGATGTCCTCGTCGGCCATGAATATCTGGTTATACCCTGCATTGCCATCCATGAAACGATAATTTTATGGCACGGCGGCGTCGACAAGCGATCGGCTATCGGCATTGAGTATTCGTCTTTAGGGGTTGCCTTGTTTAGATCTTTGAAATCGATGCACACCCTAAGTTTACCGTTTTTCTTCAACACTGGGACGATGTTTGAGACCCACTCGGCATATCGGCAAGGCCGAATGAATCCCGCGTCGTATAGCCAAGTGATTTCGACTTTAATTGCATCGTACATATTGGCCTTAAACCTCCTGGGAGGCTGTTTGAACGGCCGATAGCCTGCCTTAATCGGCAACTGATGGACCACTATCGATCGGTTGAGACCGGGCATCTCGAAGTACTCCCAAGCAAAACAATCTTTATATTATTTTAATAATTAAATAAGTTGGGATCTACAATGAGGAGATAGATTTTTGCTAATGTACGTCGGCCTTGGCTTATCTCCAGAGCCGATGTCAATTTCTTCTAGTTCGTTGGCCGACGTGAAACCTTGCCCTAGCTTGCCATCGTCTTCGTCCGCGATGTCCATGCCGAGAACGCTTGAGCCCTCCACCATGTCTTGTTCAAAGCAGCAGCTGCGGCTTGTCATTTCCGATGGGTTGTATCGTTGAATTGGAAACATTCAGAAAATTGGCTTGCCAGATTTTCCCGGATAAACAATCGATGCCTTTGATTTCCCAAAGCGGCAAATCAGCGTTGACGATACTAACTGACCTGTCGGCTGGCATGATCTCGATCTTGTCGTTGTACCATTGGATCAGGCTCTGATGCATTGTAGAAGGGATGCAGCAGTTAGCGTGTATCCAGTCCCTTCCGAGCAGCAGGCTGTAAGACCCCTTCCCATCGATGAGAAAGAATGTTGTGGGCACGGTCTTGTTGCCGATGGTCAGTTCAACATTGAGGACGCCCTTGGTGTCCGATGGGTTGCCGCCGAAATCCTTGAGCACCATGTTGGTTTTTATCAGATCTTCGGCTCCCTTGCCTAATTTTTTTGAATGTCGCGTAAGGCATGAGGTTGACTGCAGCCCCCCATCGACTAGCATTTTAGAGATCGGCTTGTCGTTGATGAATCCTTTAACGTACAATGGCTTTAAGTGCCAATTTTTGGTTCCTTCGGGTTTGTCGAAGACAGCCTGATCTGATGAGATTGCTAGTTTTGCCAGGTCATCTTCAATGGCATCTGCATCGGCTTCAGGAGCGCCGAACTCGGCTGGCAACACGAAGACCATGTTAACCGATGCAGAAATTTTGCCTTTCCCTTTGGCTGCCCTCCTGGCTTGATCGGCTGGGCTTTCCTCGGCTTGCTCTTCGTCATTTATGGCAGTTTTCTTTTTGGGTACACACCGCCTTTTGATTTTGCCCAGCCGACGGCGTTGCTCGTGGATCATTTGCTGAACTTCGTCTTGTCTCCCTTCACGCTTAAGCTGTTGGACTCTTCTTTTCTGCGTCTTCGTGAAGAGATCGGACGGGCACCATTGGGGATTGGCCGACTCCTCGTCGTCGGCCTCTTCATCATCGCGGTTGTTCCCATCGCGATTTTAATCGACGAAGAAGTCCTGGTGGATCGGGCTGAGCCGATCATGGACAGACCGCCACCTCTGGTTTAACTGAACGGCTCTGGGGACGAACCGGGTTGGACTTGTAGACGGTGATCTTCTGTGCTCGTCGTTGCGACGATCGTTGCAGGCTAGGCAATCGTCCAATGTTGGCAGTCTCATGCCGGATTCCCAATAGTACCTGAAAAAATCACAATGCCAATGTGGGTCGGCATTGTCGTGGTTTACCTCGTATCGTCGGCTTTGGGTGTTCGGCTCACGCCGACGAGGTGCTTCATTGTAAGCTTCTTCCTGCCGAGACCGGTACTGATGACGGTATCGGCTACGTTCATGGATCGGCCGTCGGTTAGCCGATTTGATGACTGGGCGCACCATATTAATTTGTGCGGCGTGACATCCAATTTGGTCGCCTTCTGCCTTGGCCCCGATCGATGTATTGACTAAGCCATGCGCCATTCTGTTCTATCGATCAGCTTGCCTAGGGCCGGCTTGGACCGTGTTGACCGGGAAAGGATTGCTGTCTACTTTCATCGGCCAACTTGAATCGACGAACTTCAGCTTCCCGGCCTCGATTGCCGACTGGATTTGTTGTCTGAAGACCTTGCAGTCATTGGTGGCGTGGGATGTGGAGTTGTGCCACTTGCAATATTTCTTTTTCTTCAACTCTTCGGCCGACGGGATCATGTGATTTTCAGGCAACTGAATCTGCTTCTCCTTGAGCAGCAAATCAAAGATCTTGTCGGCCTTGGTGATGTCGAAATCGTATCTTTCTTCTTTAGTTGTCTTCAGCAGCCATTGGCAGAAGATGGCCTTTTTGTTCTTGGCCCATTCGGCTGCTGCCACTTCTGCGTCATCGTCGTCAGACCCGTAGTTTGCCTCGACGATGACCTGAGTTATATTTTTGACGGCCTTCCTGGTGTCTTGGAATTGCTGCTCGTGAGCCGTCACTTTCTGCGCTAAGTGGGCTAAGCTGTCGAAGTCCTGCACAGAGAATCGCTCTCGGATCAGCGTGATCAGACCATGAAAAGCCAAATCGACCAACTGGGCATCTAATAGCACCAGGCTGTAACATCGATTCCTCATCTCCCTAAAGCGTTGGATGTAGTCTTGGACCGATTCGTTGTGTTTCTGCCTAATGCTGGTGAGGTCCGACGACTTCATCTCGTGGTTGCCGGAGTAGAAATAGCTGTGGAATTGTTTTTCAAGATCGGCCCAACTCTGAATTAAGTTGTAGGGCAATGAGAAGAACCAAGTGAAGGCCGATCCTGAAAGAGAAAGAGGGAACAATCGAACTCTCAAGGGGTCCGTAGCCGATGCTTCACCGCATTGCGCCAAGAATCAGCTAACATGCTCGAATGTTGAAACATTGTCCTGCCCTGCGAACTTTGAAAAATCTGGGATCTTGTATCGGTTGGGCAATGGGATCCGCTCGAAGTGCTCTAGATAGGGATACCGATACATATTCCCTGAGTCTTTTGGCTTGAGGCCGAATTGATCGCGCATGACATCTGCGATCAGATCAGCTCATGTCCGGTTGTCTTGCTGTATCGGCTCGTATGGGTCATACGGTGCGGGTGCTTGCCGATACAGCGGTGGCGGCGTCTGAGGCCTATAATGATGATCTTGACGGCCTCCCTGGTACTGGTAGTGATGATCAGCGGGAGGTGGCCGAGGCGCCGGTTGTGGCGTTGGTGGTTCTGGAAACAATTCTCGGCCACCAGCGTTGTACCGTCTATCTAGATCAATCGGCTCAGAGTGCCGATTGTCATTGCACATGTTAGCGAGTTGACCCTGGGGCAGTGGTTGTTGTCGGTTCAGTATAGTAATTGCTGGTCTTATGGCCGTTTCACCTGGATTTGGCTGATCGACTCCTCCCGACGGCCCTTGTTGTGCTATCAGTGGGAGCAGCCGATTCTGCGTGACCAGCGTCCTGTAACCAGGAAATTTGCTGTCTGTGAAGTACGTTGGCCCCCGTTGCAGCTGGTCGGCTATCTTGGCGTCGACCACAGTAGCGATCATGTTATTAAGAGTGTTGACCAGGATGCTACTTTGGTTGACCAACGCGTGATGAACGGCCGAGTCAATCCGGTCTTGTAGAGAATATACAGCTACATCATCCTGCACCTGGGTCGGCTCCTCCACCTTCTGTTTGCCTTTTGTATCACCAGAGGAGGATGCCTTGGTATCGTTCAGGCTGAACTTATATTTTTGATGCACGGCCCCGGATCTTGTTTGGGTGAAAGACTGCAAATAGTTAGCCTAGAGTTCTTCCACCATCTTCTTATATTCGGCATGCTGTTCAGCCGATAATTGTTCCATCTTTACAGGCACGATGTTGTCCTGTGTAATGATGGGGCTGAATCTATGCGTCCGAGTCGAGCCGACAAAGAAAGTCCCACTGGGCGTGCCAAGAAGCGTGTTGATGAGAAATCTCTCTCACACGCTGGCCTGGGAGATCTGCTTGACTCCAGTGTAGGTCCTTCTCGACTGCCTACGTTGTGCAGGGCGTGCCAGTTGATTTGATCTGTCAATCAACAAGAAAAACAAGGAAATATGTGTTAAGTGTTAGGTTAAATGCCCACAGGATCGGCTGAGGGAATCCATGAACATATATATGCTATTCCAAACTATATTTAAGCCAGGCGACTGGAATGGATCGGCTATACCGAGACAGCATCAGCCGCTTAACCCAAATACAACAAAGAATAATAAATATATGGATCAATAACCTAGCTGATACTGGAAAGCTAACAAGGAATCGGCTAGTACTCCGATGAATCTTATAGGAAGATATCACTCTTGAAACGTGCACAGTACGGAAATCGGCTATCGGCTGTTGATAGTAGGCCGATTTCGGCTGGCAACATCAGACAAGAATGCGATCTTAACATAAGAGGCAGTTCTAATATAAATCTAATAATAAACATATTAAAAGAAACATATCAGGGGATAAGGCATTGAAACCCCGGCACTGTCTCTAAATAATATAAATCGAGCCGAACGAGATCATTGGCGAGATCTAAGAACGACTTAATAGTTCAAACATGATGCAGCATTAAGTATAAAAAGAACAACCCGATCTGTTATACCGCATATGAACCAGCCAACCTTTAGATCAAGCCCTATTGGCTGCAAGTTCTTGACAGAACTAGCCAATGGCGGGATAGATCTAAACATTGATCTAATTTATATGTGCTATATGATAAACATCACGGTATAAACTCCTGATTCTAATGTGTCATTACGATGGAAGCACTAGAAACAAAAGATTATACCACTAATGACAAGCATTTACCTAGATCTGGGGATCGAAACGATGTAGCCCGTAGCCAAACAAAGTGCTCGTCTGAAGAAAAGGTTGGCGATGCGCCAAAGGTTTGATTGAATGTGTATATGATTACATGGGGGTCTCGGGTCCTATTTATACCCAAGATACAATTATCTGTACAAACCCTGGACTCTATCTAAACTACCATTTAAAACACAACATTATCCCGAGCGAGACCCATGCCGTGTTACAACTAACAGCTTAAACAAACCCCTAGATTACAGATACAATTGCCGTAACAGGACTCTATCCATAAGTGGCAATATCATTTAACGTGCAATTGGCAACCGAATCTTCTATTTATCATCAAACTTCTGAATTAAAAATGGTCTCATCTCTTCCGGACCTGGAATCGGCTATCGGCTGCCCTTGTCCGATCCGACCATAGCCGATTGGCCTCGCAGCCGATCATTCCTTAACCGATGCGACCCCTGTCTCCAGCCGATCCGACTCTACTTTGTCTTTGCAGACTTAGGAACTCAATTACCAAATTTTAGTGTTAACACTTGGCGAACAGGATATTGAGGGCGCTGCCCCCATCAATGAGGACGCGCTTCAGCTTGATGTTCCGAACCACCGGGTCTAGTACCAGGGGATACCACCCCGGGTAAACCACTCGGTCAGGGTGATCCGAGCGGTTAACCATGATGGCCACCTCCGACCATCGTAGGTATTGTGGGATTTCGGGTTGTGCCACTTTGACCTCACGGTCGGTCAGCTTCTGCTTCCTCTTAGATTCGTAAGCCTGCGGCCCCCCGAAGATGTGGTTCAGCTCGCCTACGGGGTCTTGGAAAGGTTCTGAATTTCCAGTCGGGTTGTTCTTCTTGGTTCCCGATGGGCTGGCTTCGTCAGTCGGCTTCTTGTTTAGCTGTGCCGCATATTGCTCAGCGAATTGCTTGTAGATAAAGCAATCCTTGGCCACATGCTTGTGATTTGGATGATGCGTGCACTGGGCGTTCATAATCGTATCGTAGGCCACGACTCGGGGACGGCGTTGGGAGTTCGATGTCGTGGCAACCAGGTCCTCGGGCCGGCACTTGCGGTCTTTCTGGCCCCGATAGTTGTTGCCATTATCCTTCTTAGGATGCCGGCTTCCTCCCGACTGCTTGTCGTCCCTTTTGTCAGGCCGATCTTGCCGCGCCGCCTTGCTTACATCGTTGGATTTGGCATAGGAGTTCGCTGTCTCGAACATTTGCTTCACCGTCTTCAGTGGCTTACGTTCGAACTTCCCGATCAGCAACTCATCACGGACTCCCTTCTGGAAGGCGGCGATGATGATGTCGTCGATGATGTTGGGGATCTTGTTGCGCTTTTTCGAGAAGCGCCGGATGTAGTCCTTCAGCGGCTCGTCTGGCTTCTGGATGACATTGTAGAGATCGAAGTGGGTTCCACGCCTTTCGAAGGTGCCTTGGAAGTTGGCGATGAAGTGGTCTCGAAGTTCGCTCCACGAGCTAATTGAGCCTCTCGGTAAGCTCGTGAGCCAGTTCCTGGCTGAGTTGGCTAGCGCAACCGGCAAATAATTGGCCATCGCCTTGTTGTCTCCTCCTGCTGCACGGATGGCGAGGGTGTACACGGTCAGCCACGACTCGGGGTCGGTCTTTTCGTCGTACTTCTCGATCCCTGTGGGCTTAAAACCACTCGGCCAATGCACTCGGCGCAGGTCCCGAGTGAACGCGGGTACTCCGTCGTCGTTGCTGTCGGGTGATCTCCTTCGATCTTCGTGGGAGCGCCGCTCTCGTTCTTGGTAGCGCCGGTCAAGAACTTCCCACAGATCACTCGGTGGGGTCCTTTGTAGGCTGCTTTAGTAGTCGGAGTTGTTGCTGCGGTGGACCCGATCGTGAACAGGTGGTCGTCCATGCCGTTTTTCGTGGGAATCAGCCGATTGCTCTTGATGCTTCCGTGTGGTCTCGTGATGGGGGTCTCTTGACCTAGTGCCCGTCCGATCTTGTTCGGGCCTCCTGTAATCCTTCGACCGCAACGGCGAAAGTTGGCTTCTGTCAGGCATTTCTGCCACGGACTCAGTCGGCCTTTGTGCTGAGGTGGAGGGAGAGCAATTGGCTCTAGCCGCGACGATGGTCTTGATCTTGTCCAGGAGTGGTGTTACCGTAGCGGGAGCTGCTTCAATAACAGTGTCGAGGAGGGTGAGGGCGGCAACGCGCGTTACTGCGAGGCGTCGGAAGATGTTGGTGTTGTCGACTCGCGTCGTAGTATGGCCTCCCGAGCGGATCGTCCAGTCGCCCTCAGGTCTCGCTTTCTCCTGTCGGTTTCCTCCTTGCGTCCCTTCTCTTCTTCTGCCAGCTTGCGCTCCTGCTCAAGCCTGGTTTGCTCCTCTTCAGCGATTCTACGGGCCATGGCTGAGTCGGTCTCAGCCACCTCAGCATGAGAGCGTTGAAGCATCTTGGATCGTAATCCTTGTCGAAGTCGGAATCGTTGGCCTCGTCCGCGGAGGTGCCGTAGAGGTCGTCGAAGTCTGAAGAGCTGAGGTACTCGTCAAGCTTAGTGGATAAGCATCATCCGAACGATTGGAGGATGACGGCGACTTCCCTTGAGCCTGGATCGCTTGAATCTGGGTTGTTCCAGTCTGGGTCATAGCTTGATGATGGCAATTCCTCTGAGTGATTTGATTTCGACTCGGAACAGAGGAGTTTGGAGCAAATCTCAGCGGTGTTTAGTAACCCAAACGGTGTCGAGATTGTTTTTCCTCCCGAGTGGATGGATTCCGACGGGGAGGTAAGAAGATGGCTGTAGATCTTGGCGGCGTTCGATAGTCCGAACGACGCCCAGTGGATTCCTCCTTCCGAGTGGGTGGACTCCATCTTGGAAGTCAGAACTTTATCGTAGATCTCGACGTTGTTCGGTAACCCAAACAGTGTTGAGCAGGTTCCCTGTAACATCCTGAAAATCGAAGGAGTAGACTTCGGAACGTGAAAATTGGGACTCGCAAAAACTTTTTGGAATCATTGCTTCTTATCGTGTTTTTCAATTTTATTTGCCAATTCAGTTGCGTAAGAATTTCTTTTGGAATTGCTTTGAAGGGAAGTTGAATTAAACCCCTAAGCTTTGAGACCCTCTGGGAAATAATTCAAAATATATATATATATATATATATATATAAATTTGAAGAAGGGTAAACATATTAGTTTTGGAGATTTACAAAAGATTCTTGAAAAGAATATATTTTGGTTTAAACCCGATTGGTGGAAGAAAAATAATAAATATTTGGATTTGGGATAAAAATATTTTTTACAAGGAAATATGAATTCAAAAAAAAAATTAATCAAAGATCCCAAATTATTGATTTTAAAAGAAGAAATAAAAATAGGAAAAATATATTTTGAACAATAAAAAGTGGGGAAAAAGTTTGAAAATATAATCTCAAAATTATTTTGGAAATATTGAAATTTATTTTGAATTTTTAGAGTGGAAGGAAATGGAAATAGAAAATAGGATTTCAAAATTCGGGAAAATAGAGAAAGTACACTGTTCATGCGTATGCGAGTGTTCGACGACGTCCGCTCGCCGCTGTGCGCGCGTCGCACGCGCGCCGCGCCATGCCGTCGTCGTCGCTCGCCCGTACCACGGCGCGCGCCCGCATCAATGCCATCGCCGTGGCCGCGTCGCCACGCCGCGCCGTACCACCGTGCCACTCCGTCCGTCTGTAGCCATGCCCACCGTGCGTCGGCCTCACCCTCCCATACTCGCGCATGCGTCACCCTAGCGCTGCTGCCCGGCCGCCGAGCTCGAGCTCGCGTGGTCGGCTATAAATAACACTCCTCGGCCGAAACTCACAACACAAAATTTGTGCCATATCGTCTCATCTAGCTCCTCTCCAATTTTCCCCAAAATCCAATCACCATAGCGCTAGAATTTCGCAAGAGATCGGAGCCGGTCGGTAGAACCCTAACTCGGCCGCCGGTGCAAACCTCAAAATTCGTCGCCCTCGATTGATTTCTTCTTGAATTAAAGGTACGTCCACGATCTACGTGCTCGAGCTATATTTCCCCTAAAGTTTCCCGAGCCAAATAGCCGCAGAAATCGCCGTCGGCGCGCCGCCGAACCCTCTGTTTTGGCCGCCGTGCGCACGTCGCCATACCACCACCGCCCTTTCCGGCCAAGCCGATCCCCTAGCTAGCACCCTTGGGTCCCGTAGATTCTCTAGGACCCCTTGGTTCGGCCGCATTGTCACCGGAGCGCCGCCGCACCGTGCGCCTTCGCCGCCCGGCCGCCTCGTCGTCGCCGGACCGCTCCGCCGCCTCACTAGCCCAGCCGCGCCTCGAAACGGACTCCCGCGTCATGTAGATGGTGTAAGGCTAGCTTGATGCCGAGCTCCGATCCCCTCGCCGTCGTTCGGCCATGCCGCGCTTGTCGGCCTCGTCGAGAGAAGAAGGAAGGATGAAGAGAAAAGAAAGGAGGAAAGGGAGCGAGAACGGCTCGCTAGCTCAGTGGTTTGAGCCAAGCCGAGTGAGGGGAGGGTGCTGGTTCGATTCGGCTTAGGCAAAATTTTTGAAAATTTTTATTTAATTTTTCTAAGGAGATTAAAAATAAGAATAAGCTTAGTAAAAATCCTAGGAAAATATTTATACTCTTTTAAACTATTCTAAAACTCTATTTACAAAGATTTTGCACCTTTTGAAGGGGTTTATTTATTTACTTTTAAAATTTCTTTGCAAATAATTGTGAAGTTTATATTTACTTAGACTTTGAACTTTTAATCTAATAAATTTCCAAAATATTTATATATCTTTGTGAGGCCATTCATTCATTTAATTTATATTCACAAATCAAGAATCTTTTCAAAGAATTATAAACTATCTCATATAAACCCCGATCAACCCCTTTTGCGACATATACATTCGATATTTAATTTGCTTCATAAAATCCTCCTCGTCCTATTTTAATTAGACCACGACACCAAGTACACGAAGGATTAAGAATGCAACCAGAAATCAACATAAACACTATCGTTACCCTTTTGTCAAATAGACATTTTTGGATCATCGTTATAATGTCGATAAACTTACATTAACTAGGGATAAGGCCACCCCATATAAATGAAATCGCAAGAGAACACAAGAGTTCAAATCATTGCAACTCACTCGTTTCGACTCGGACTTTAGCAAAACCCGATCATTGATCCGTTTACGACCATAGATTCGCCGTAGGTACCGCTTTGGCGATTTATTTGATTTTGATGGTTTTTATTTGAATTCTAATCGAATTCAATTGGATCCTTCGCACGTATGTATAGAATCCGAGGAAGCCGTTGAGTACGCCGAAGACACAAGTCAAGAAGGTCGCGAGCAAGGCAAGTCATCCACACCCTTTGAACATATTGATCCCAATTGCGAAATGATGTTATTTTAAACTTTAAACATGCATGCTTTACCGAGTTACCTATACTTGTTATGCCATACCTTGCTATTGTTTACCTTTAAAATTACTCCTTGTAACTTGCGATATGATACGAATAACCGAAGCCTAACGGTAAACCGCTTAGCCATGCTATACTTAGATTTATGCATACTCATGACTTTATGAAAAAGCTTTGTGCTTGGGCAACTACCTTAGGGAAGGTAGTTGAGATTCGGCATGTGGAGACATGAGCGCCACATGACCATGATGAATTAAGTTTGATGAAAATTGAAAGTACTATACAAATGTTTTAGACTCGGGCGGCCGGATGATTTGGGTGGATTCCGGAAAAGGCAAGTGCCGACCCTGGTCAATTAAGGACCGAGCCATGAGATAGCCGGAAACGAGCGCACAACCGTACTTCTCGAATGGGTATAGACCTAGCCGACTAGATAGCCGAGCGGAGGCGGTATCCTTGCATAGATGGTTCTCTATGATGTGGTTATGGGATGAGGATGAGGCTGCGGCCTTTGTTATAAATGGTGGAATTAAACTACCGTTAATTAAACTTAAAGATTGGAAATGTCTTCCCTTACCCCGGTGCGCCGAACTCCTCTCACGCTAGAAAAGGACGGCTAGAGTGCATGAGGGCATAAGTTCATGGAGCGGGTGCGCCAAAGTGAGGTTATCGAAAGGCTTTGCCGTGACCGCCACATGTGTTGAGGCGTAGGCTCATTTGTTGGGCTGTCGCGGAGTACGGGTAAAGTGTACATCCACTGCAGTGTGAGTGAATCAATCTATTCGAATAGCCGTGCTCACGGATATTGAGCATCGTGACAAGACTTTCGCATGGCTAGACTTTGAACTTCAAATTACTGGGATGGGTTTGCATGATGATTTTATGCGCTGGTGGATCAACTTCTCAAGAATACGAGAAGGGGTGGACACCCCGAAAATCATAACGAACCGGAGGCGGGAAGCCATCCTTGGAATCACGATGGATGGTAGAGAACCGTCACAGGGTTAATGAACTATGAACTTAAACTTGACTTGGCTAGACAATAGGTTTGTGAAAAGAATGGTGAAAACTGGCTTTACGCAAAAGTAACCCTAGCCATGTTCTTTGAATAACCTTATCATATGCATCAATTCTGTGTTGGCTTGCCGAGTACGGTTGGTACTCACCCTTGCTATACGCACAAACCTCCGTGATGGAGTTGAAGAGCCGAAGATCCATACGCATATCACCGGGAGGACGAGGGAACCGACGACGCATATTAGACCTTAGCTCCGGTCGTTGCACTGTGGCAATGGACAAGCCGCGCCTCTTTCCGCCGCCTTATCTAAACTCGTTTTTATGTTGTATTCGGACCATAAGGTCCTGTGGGATGAACAATGCCTTCGGGCCTATTTATGTAATAATGGTATTGTAAGACTATTCGTGCATGCGCACTTGAATATCCAAGACGGTATTCGTGGGTACCAACTACTTGATCCAGGAAATGGTACTATGAACACGAAAGATTCCCGACTCAAAATCGGGGTCCACGAGTGGTATCGAGCCATGCGACCGTAGGCTAAGACCAAATGGCGCCCTACCCCTAACCCGATGGCCAAAGGGAAATATCCCTACGGTAGGATCAGTTTTAAACTATTATTTCCGAAAATGCAAATATATCTTTTCTACATCGTATTTCTTTTTACCAAATGATTATGATAGCTCCCTCCCGCTAACCCCGAGTTGCCTGTAAGCGAGATGTCAAACCACGACGGAACACAGGAAGTCACTATTCCGCGAGACGAGGGGTTCGTGGTCCAACTCCGAGTCCCTACTATGGTGCTTGAGGTACCGGAACCACCCACCTATCACACCAAAAGGCATGGCTCGAAGAGTATCCAGCTGGGAGGCATGTATCCATAGAAGCCCGTATGGGAAGCGAGACATCTTACGCTTCCATACCCGCTACCACCGGGACCTAGCGAAGCGGCTATTCGGGATGCGGCTCGCGAGGCTTTCCTTCGCCTTAATGCGGAACACCGTGCCGAACTCACAATGACGAGTTCGTGCATCATCCTTACCGCGAAGAGGGCAACCCGGTTTGCACCGTGGAGGCTACCCCCCGCTGTTACAACCCGATGGTCACGCGTCTATCGCGATGGGCGGAGACGCGACGACGGCATTACGAGGAGGCCCCGCTCGAGATCAACGATCAGCATCACGCCTCAATGATCGGTCATGCCACCAAGGCTGTGGAGACCGATAAACATGCTACGACTCAGTGCAGCCAATGGTGCTCAGTATGAGCAACTCTCGGACCGCTACATGGCCCGAGGGGAGGCTCGTGAGCTGGAAGAGCAGCTCGGGAAGAGCAAGCGGCGAGATCAACCGGCTAGAGGAACATGCTGCGCACTCGTCCCCGTCTACGCTGCAGTACTTCCACCGAGCCTGTACCATCCCCTCCCCCCGTACCCGACCACTATTACCATATGACTCCAGCAAGCTTAGATACTTTTCAAGCTATGATGGAGCAAGCTTTCATGTTGAGCACGAGCCGCACCGTACCTGGTTGACCCCACTCTTGCTACATCCATGGGACCCACCGAGCTCCGTACAGTACCATCCGAGCGGGATCGGAGAGGGTAACCCCATCCAGATCTACACCGATACGGAGTCCGAGGCGAGCCCATGGAGATCAAATGGGAGTCTAGCGACACCGACTCAATGGAGGAGGAAGTTCCCCCTCATCGCGACTCACACGGGAGGCCCCTCACCCGCCCGGCCGCTCGCAAGAGTACGCGGCCACCGAGTCGGAAGGTTCGGCGTGACTCCGAGGCCACCACCTCCGAGCCGTGGGGACTTCGGTTTGCTTCAGCGGCCACCCACTTCCGGCGCCTGGCTCTTGCGGATGGATGGAGGACTAGGCGGGAGGACCTTCCCAGCTCGGCAGCACTTCCTATTTACCCTTAATTAGTTGATGTAGTTGAACGAGATAGTTATTATTGCTATCCTAGCATGAAGGACTGTGTGTGTACAGTCCGAGTACCCCCTTATGTAATATGATGAACCTGAGCATCGCCTTGCGATGTCTTAATTCGTATGCTTATTATTATTTTACTTTGTCTGTTGATTGAAAATCATTCCAAAGAACTTGAAGAAAGATTCCCCTGAGAACTATAACCTAAACTAGTCCGATCTCTTGATTCATCTCCCTTCTTCGGATGGCACATCGCCGCGGGGCCGCAGCGACCAACGAGAACCCGCGAACCTAACCCCTCCACCGGCGGAGGTCATGGCTATGCGGACCCGGCTACTCCAAGCGATTGCTAATAATCAAGGAGGTCGAGGAGGATCGAGTCGGCGAATTCATGAGAGCTAAGCCACCCACTTTTTCCACGGCCGAAGAACCTATGGACGCCGAAGATTGGCTAAGAGTGATAGAGAAGAAGCTAACCCTCGTCGAGTCCGAGAAGCCGATAGAGTTGTCTTCGCTACTAACCGTGGAGGGTCCCGCGAGTGACGGTGGGACACCTACAAGGAGACACGAGCTGAAGACGCGGCGAACCAACATGGGAGGAATTCACGGCTGCGTTCCGTGAGAATTTCGTGCCACCGTAATGAATGAGGATGAAGAAAACGAGTTCCGCGAGCTGCGTCAAGGGAACACCTCGGTAGGGAATATCGAACAAGTTCACCCGGCTTGCCCGTTACGCCACCGGTGACTCAGACGAAGAAGAAAAGATAGACAAATTCATTGAGGGACTAAATGACGAACTGAGGGGACCAATGATCGGGCAGGATCACACCAGTTTCCAAAGCCTCATCAACAAGGTCGTCCGACTTGAGCATGACCAAAAGGTGGTAGACAATAACCGCAAGAGGAGGCTCGCTATGGCTCGCCCATTTCGGGGACGCCACAACGCCCCAAAGGAGCCACTCCGTCCGGATGGAAGCCAAACGTTCGGAACCGGACGTCCTTCCGCTTCCGACCATGTCAACAGTCAGCTACACCTCGGTTTCACGCCCACACCAACCCTAGCTGCTCCGGAAGAAGGAATGTGAGCTGTTTTAATTGCGGAGAATTCGGGCACTACTCCAATAGCTGCCCAAAACCACGCAACGCCCCTGTGCGCACTGGCGCCAATGCAACGCCCGTCCGAGGAACCCCCACCCCGCGGCGGGATGAGGTGCATTCGGGACCCCGCTACCCAACGAGGCTGCCACCGGGTTTCGACGTGGTCGGGTGAACCATGTGCGGGCGGAGGAAGCTCGGGAGGACCAGAGCGTATTGATGGGTATGTTCTCTATCAACTCGCACCGTTAAAGTTTTATTCGATTCGGAGCCTCGCATTCATTCATATCTTCCCAAGTAAGCAAACAACACCACCTACACCAAGTAGCACTTAAGAGGCCGATGTTGGTACACTCACCGGGAGACATAACCGTACCCCATGCCTGCATTAATGTGCCCATACGGATTAGAGACGTGGTGTTTCTCTCAAACCTTATGGTGCTATCACCCCAAACCATAGATGTCATACTCGGAATGGATTGGTTGACCAAAAATAATGGAATTATAGACTGCGAGTCGAAGGGAAGTCACGGTATCCACCCCATGGGGATCACCGATGAGCATAACTATGGATCAAAACCCAAAACTATGTGAGCAAGCTGCGGGAGTGTTCACCATGCTACCCTTAGGCGGAATGCCCGTAGTACAAGAATACCCGGATGTGTTTCCCGAGGAATTACCCGGAATGCCCCGGATCGCGACGTAGAGTTTATCATCGATCTAATGCACCGGTACGCCCCCATATCCAAGAGACCTTATCGAATGCCGGCCAACGAGTTAGAGGAACTCAAGAAGCGATAAGGGAACTACAAGAGAAGGGATTTGTACGCCCCAGCTCTTCTCCACGGGAGCCCCGTACTCTTCGTCAAAAAGAAGGATGGGAGTATGAGAATGTGTGTGGATTACCGATCGCCGAATGAAGTAACTATCAAGAACAAGTACCCGCTACCTCGAATCGATGACCTATTCGATCAACTTAAGGGTGCACAGGTGTTTTCAAAGATTGATCTACGGTCGGGATATCATCGTTGAAGATTAGAGCCGGAGATATTCCTAAGACGGCGTTCTCTACACGTTACGGCTTGTACGAGTTCACAGTGATGTCCTTTGGATTGACCAATGCCCCGGCATATTTTATGAACCGATGAACAAGGTATTCATGGAATACCTGGACAAATTCGTGGTGGTGTTCATCGACGATATACTTATCTACTCCAAGAACGATGAGGAACACGCGGAGCATCTACGACTAGTACTGGAAAAGCTACGAGAGCACCATGTATGCAAAGTTCAGCAAATGTGAGTTCGGCTCAAGGAAGTCGCTTTTCTTGGCCACGTGGTTTCAGCGGAGGAGTAGCAGAGACCCGCCAAGGTCGAAGCCGTTACGGGATGGAAGGCGCCCAAGTCAGTGACAGAAGTTCGGAGTTTCTTGGGCTTGGCCGGTTATTACCGACGGTTTATCGAAGGGTTTTCCACTGTAGCCCGACCTATGACTCAACTTCGAAGAAGGAAAAGAAGTTTGAATAGAATGAGAAGTGCCAAAAAGCCTTCGACCAGTTAAAAGAAAAGTTAACCACCGCCCCAATCTTGACCTTACCCGACAACCGGAAGGACTTCGTGATGTACTGTGATGCATCCCGGCAAGGATTGGGAGGAGTATTGATGCAGGATGGGAAGGTCGTAGCGTATGCCTCTCGGCAGTTACAACCCACGAAGAGAATTACCCCACACACGACCTGGAATTAGCCGCAGTTGTACACGCATTGAAGATTTGGAGGCACTATCGATCGGGAACCACCGTGATGTGTATACCGATCACAAGAGCCTAAAATATTTCTTTACTCGGCTGATCTCAATCTGCGACGAGGCGATGGCTGGAGTTGATCAAGGATTACGTCTAGGAATCCATTATCATCCCGGCAAGGAAAATGTAGTGGCCGATGCGCTGAGCCGCAAAGCCCAATGCAATCACATGGAATTAGGAGGTATGGCCAGCGAACTTCAAGAAGAAATGGCCAGACTCAATCTGCACCTGATTCCTCACGGAGAAGTGAACTCATTGGAAATCCAACCCCTACCGAGAACTCAAATAGAGGAAGCCCAAAAAGGGAATGAGGAGACCCAGGAAATCAAGGAACGCATGGCGCTGGACGCGCTCGGGAGTTTTCGGTGGATGACAAGGGAATCTGTGGTACAAGAAAAGAATCTGTGTGCCTGAACGAGGCGGTTTGAGGGGATTGATCTTAAAGGAAGCCCACGAATCGGCATATTCGTTACATCCCGGAAGCACGAAAATGTACCAAGACTTGAAAGGAGAATATTGGTGGCCCAATATGAAGAGAGACGTAGCCGAATACGTAGCCGTGTGCGATGTGTGCCAAAGGGTGAAAGCCGAGCATCAACGGCCGTGGCTTGCGCAGCCACTCAAGATTCCCGAATGGAAATGGGACGAGATAGGCATGGATTTCATAGTGGGATTACCCAAAACTACGACTGGCTACGATTCCATTTGGGTAATAGTAGATCGGCTCACCAAAACTGCCAGATTTATACCAGTGAAAACTAACTACAACAGCGTCAAGCTGGCGGAACTATATATGAGTAAGATTGTATGTCTTCACGGTGTACCAAAGAGGATCATATCGGATCGTGGTACCCAATTCACATCTCATTTTTGGAGCAAAGTCCACGAGGCACTCGGAAGTCATCTCGCTTTCGATCCGCCTACCATCCACGGACCGATGGGCGGCGAAAGGACGAACCAAGTCTTGGAAGATATGCCGAGAGCCCTGTGCATTGGATTTCACCAAGGATTGGGAGAAATGCTTACCATACGCCGAGTTCTCTTATAATAATAGCTATCAAGTCAGTTTGAAGATGTCGCCAAACGAAGCTCTATTTGGTCGTCGATGCCGAACCCCATTGATGTGGTCAGAAACCGGTGAACGAACCGTATTCGGGCCTGACATAATCAGGGAGGCTGAGGAAAAGGTTCGCCTAATTCGGGACCGACTACAAGCTGCTCAATCACGGCAAAAGAGCTACGCGGATACTCGACGAAGAGAATTGGAATTCAAAGAGGGTGACTACGTGTATCTAAAGGTCTCACCACTACGGGGAACACAGAGATTCAAAGTCAAAGGGAAACTCGCACCACGATACGTGGGCCCATTCCTGATAAGCGCTAGGAGGGGAGAAGTGGCCTACCAATTGGAACTGCCTAAGAATCTCTCTGATGTCCACCCAGTATTCCACGTATCGCAGCTGAAGAAATGTTTGCGGGTACCAGAAGAGCAAGCCCCGTTAGAAACCATCCATGTCCACAGTGATCTTACCTACCCAGAGCATCCAATCAAGATACTAGACGAAGCAGAAAAGAAGACACGAACCAAGTCGTGGCGCATGTACAAAGTACAATGGAACAATCACACAGAAGAAGAAGCTACCTGGGAGAGCGAAGAATTCCTGAGGACAGAATATCCACACCTATTCAGAACGGTAAGGAAATCTCGGGACGAGATTTATTGTTAGGGGGTAGGTTTTGTAACATCCCGAAAATCGAAGGAGTAGACTTCGGAACGTGAAAATTGGGACTCGCAAAAACTTTTTGGAATCATTGCTTCTTATCGTGTTTTTCAATTTTATTTGCCAATTCAGTTGCGTAAGAATTTCTTTTGGAATTGCTTTGAAGGGAAGTTGAATTAAACCCCTAAGCTTTGAGACCCCTGCTGGGGGAAATAATTCAAAATATATATATATATATAAATTTGAAGAAGGGTAAACATATTAGTTTTGGAGATTTACAAAAGATTCTTGAAAAGAATATATTTTGGTTTAAACCCGATGGTGGAAGAAAAATAATAAATATTTGGATTTGGGATAAAAATATTTTTTACAAGGAAATATGAATTCAAAAAAATTAATCAAAGATCCCAAATTATTGATTTTAAAAGAAGAAATAAAAATAGGAAAAATATATTTTGAACAATAAAAAGTGGGGGAAAAAGTTTGAAAATATAATCTCAAAATTATTTTGGAAATATTGAAATTTATTTTGAATTTTTAGAGTGGAAGGAAATGGAAATAGAAAATAGGATTTCAAAATTCGGGAAAATAGAGAAAGTACACTGTTCATGCGTATGCGGTGTTCGACGACGTCCTCGCGCTGTGCGCGCGCGCGCGCGCGCGCGCCGCCGCGCCCGCGCCGCCGCCGTACCACGGCGCGCGCCCGCATCAATGCCGCGCGCCGTGGCCGCGTCGCCACGCCGCGCCGTACCACCGTGCCACTCCGTCCGTGCGTAGCCATGCCCACCGTGCGTCGGCCTCACCCTCCCATACTCGCGCATGCGTCACCCTAGCGCCGCTGCCCCGCCGCCGAGCTCGAGCTCGCGTGGTCGGCTATAAATAACACTCCTCGGCCGAAACTCACAACACAAAATTTGTGCCATATCGTCTCATCTAGCTCCTCTCCAATTTTCCCCAAAATCCAATCACCATAGCGCTAGAATTTCGCAAGAGATCGGAGCCGTCGGTAGAACCCTAACTCGGCCGCCCGGTGCAAACCTCAAAATTCGTCGCCCTCGATTGATTTCTTCTTGAATTAAAGGTACGTCCACGATCTACGTGCTCGAGCTATATTTCCCTAAAGTTTCCCGAGCCAAATAGCCGCGAAATCGCCGTCGGCGAGCGCCGCCGAACCTCTGTTTGCCGCCGTGCGCACGTCGCCATACCACCACCGCCCTTTCCGGCCAAGCCGATCCCCTAGCTAGCACCCTTGGGTCCCGTAGATTCTCTAGGACCCCTTGGTTCGGCCGCATTGTCACCGGAGCGCCGCCGCACCGTGCCTTCGCGCCCCGCCGCCTCGTCGTCGCCAGACCGCTCCGCCGCCTCACTAGCCCAGCCGCGCCTCGAAACGGACTCCCCGCGTCATGTAGATGGTGTAAGGCTAGCTTGATGCCGAGCTCCGATCCCCTCGCCGTCGTTCGGCCATGCCGCACCGTCGGCCTCGTCGAGGAGAAGAAGGAAGGATGAAGAGAAAAGAAAGGAGGAAAGGGAGCGAGAACGGCTCGCTAGCTCGGTGGTTTGAGCCAAGCCGAGTGAGGGGAGGGTGCTGGTTCGATTCCGGCTTAGGCAAAATTTTTGAAATTTTTATTTAATTTTTCTAAGGAGATTAAAAATAAGAATAAGCTTAGTAAAAATCCTAGGAAAATATTTATACTCTTTTAAACTATTCTAAAACTCTATTTACAAAGATTTTGCACCTTTTGAAGGGGTTTATTTATTTACTTTTAAAATTTCTTTGCAAATAATTGTGAAGTTTATATTTACTTAGACTTTGAACTTTTAATCTAATAAATTTCCAAAATATTTATATATCTTTGTGAGGCCATTCATTCATTTAATTTATATTCACAAATCAAGAATCTTTTCAAAGAATTATAAACTATCTCATATAAACCCCGATCAACCCCTTTTGCGACATATACATTCGATATTTAATTTGCTTCATAAAATCCTCCTCGTCCTATTTTAATTAGACCACGACACCAAGTACACAGAAGGATTAAGAATGCAACCAGGAAATCAACATAAACACTATCGTTACCCTTTTGTCAAATAGACATTTTTGGATCATCTCTTATAATGTCGATAAACTTACATTAACTAGGGATAAGGCCACCCCATATAAATGAAATCGCAAGAGAACACAAGAGTTCAAATCATTGAAACTCACTCGTTTCGACTCGGACTTTAGCAAAACCCGATCATTGATCCGTTTACGACCATAGATTCGCCGTAGGTACCGCTTTGGCGATTTATTTGATTTTGATGGTTTTTATTTGAATTCTAATCGAATTCAATTGGATCCTTCGCACGTATGTATAGAATCCGAGGAAGCCGTTGAGTACGCGAAGACACAAGTCAAGAAGGTCGCGAGCAAGGCAAGTCATCACACCCTTTGAACATATTGATCCCAATTGCGAAATGATGTTATTTTAAACTTTAAACATGCATGCTTTACCGAGTTACCTATACTTGTTATGCCATACCTTGCTATTGTTTACCTTTAGAATTACTCCTTGTAACTCGCGATGTGATACGAATAACCGAAGCCTAACTTCGGTAAACTGCTTAGCTATGCTATACTTAGATTTATGCATACTCATGACTTTATGAAAAGGCTTGTGCTTGGGCAACTACCTTAGGGAAGGTAGTTGAGATTCGGCATGTGGAGACATGAGCGCCACATGACCATGATGAATTAAGTTTGATGAAAATTGAAAGTACTATACAAATGTTTTAGACTGGAGCGGCCTGATGATTTGGGTGGATTCCGGAAAAGGCAAGTGCCGACCCTGGTCAATTAAGGACCGAGCCATGAGATAGCCGGGAAACGAGCCAGTACAACCGTACTTCTCGAATGGGTATAGACCTAGCTGACTAGATAGCCGAGCGGAGGCAGTATCCTTGCATAGATGGTTCTCTATGATGTGGTTATGGGATGAGGATGAGGCTGCGGCCTTTGTTATAAATGGTGGAATTAAACTACCGTTAATTAAACTTAAAGATTGGAAATGTCTTCCCTTACCCCGGGTGCGCCAGAACTCCTCTCACTGCTAGAAAAGGACGGCTAGAGTGCATGAGGGCATAAGTTCATGGAGCGGGTACTGCCAAAGTGAGGTTATCGAAAGGCTTTGCCGTGACCGCCACATGTGTTGAGGCGTAGGCTCATTTGTTGGGCTGTCGCGGAGTACGGGTAAAGTGTACATCCACTGCAGTGTGAGTGAATCAATCTATTCGAATAGCCGTGCTCGCGGATATTGAGCATCGTGACAAGACTTTCGCATGGCTAGACTTTAAACTTAAAATTACTGGGATGGGTTTGCATGATGATTTTATGCGCTGGTGGATCAACTTCTCAAGAATACGCGAAGGGGTGGACTCCCCAGAAAATCATAACGAACCGGAGGCGGGAAGCCATCCTTGGAATCACGATGGATGATAGACAGAACCGTCACCGGGTTAATGAACTATGAACTTAAACTTGACTTGGCTAGACAATAGGTTTGTGAAAAGAATGGTGAAAACTGGCTTTACGCAAAAGTAACCCTAGCCATGTTCTTTGAATAACCTTATCATATGCATCAATTCTGTGTTGGCTTGCTGAGTACGGTTGGTACTCACCCTTGCTATACGCACAAACCTCCAGCTGATGGAGTTGAAGAGCCAGAAGATCCATACGCATATCACCAGGAGGACGAGGGAACCGACGGCGCATATTAGACCTTAGCTCCGGTCGTTGCCTGTGGCAATGGACAAGCCGCTGCCTCTTTCCGCTGCCTTATCTAAACTCTGTTTTTATGTTGTATTCGGACCATAAGGTCCTGTGGGATGAACAATGCCTTCGGGCCTATTTATGTAATAATGGTATTGTAAGACTATTCGTGCATGCGCACTTGAATATCCAGTACGGTATTCGTGGGTACCAACTACTTGATCCAGGGAAATGGTACTATGAACACGAAAGATTCCCGACTCAAAATCGGGGGTCCACATTCCCCCTCCCGACTGGTCTGAATCCGAGTCGGGGAAGGAGAGCTTGTTGAATCCTTTGGCGGCGAAGTCGTCGACGCCTGATGAAGATCCCATCGTGCTTGCCGGTGAGATTGAAGAAGAAATCTTGACGCGCGGCTCCCCTACTGGCGTGCCAACTGTCGAAACTTGGTTTCGACAATAGAAATTTGGGGGTGCAGTCAAGATCGCCAAGCTCAATGGGTTAAGTAGAAAACAAGGTTTAGACAGGTTCAGGCCCTCTCGTGAGGTAATGCCCTACTCCTGTTTCGGGGATTCGATCCACCGACTGTTTATTGATCTCAAGATCTGTTGCTCCTAAAGTCGATATCCCTCAAGGGACGCCCCTTACCCCCCTTATATAGTCCTGGGAGGCAGGCTTACAAATCGGAAACCCTATCATACTCTAAGTCAGTTTCCTCAATCTTACCAAGTTATGACTATGAGCTGTTGTCTTATCTAATCGGTAACGTAACACCCAAGTCACAGCCGGTTTACATAATTTAGCAGGCGTAACCTATCCCTATTACCAGTCGGATAAGCTTGCCATGCGGGTATCCGATTGCCATAATCTCCACAAATATAGTCTGTTTGCAAGACCTCCATGATATTGCACCACCTCCCAGAGTAAATACATACCCACTCATGGCATAAAGCTCATCAACATCTTATATCCAGTTTGAATCACTATATCCCTCAAGCATAGCAGGGTGCCCAGAATAGTGAATCACATAACTCATTGTACCTTTCAAGTAGTGCAACACCCTCTCAAGAGCATGTCAGTGATCACTACCTAGGTTGGACATGAACCTACTCAATTTGCTCACAGCAAAAGAGATGTCGGGTCTTGTTGCACTAGCTAGGTACATGAGTGAACCAATAATTTGTGAATATCTTAGTTGATCTTTAGAAATTTTTTTGTTCTTTTGAAGTATCATACAAGGATCGTAAGGAGTTGGAGAAGACTTGCTTTCCATATAACCAAAGCGACTCAAGACCTTCACCACATAATGAGACTATGAAAGAGTAATCCCATTCTCATCCGTAACCAGTTTGATGTTCAGGATCACATCGGCTTCTCCCAGATCCTTCATATCAAAACTCTTTGATAAGAAGTACTTGACATCATTGATCACATCAATGTTTGTGCCAAAGATTAGAATGTCATCCACATATAGGCACAAAATAACTCCTTCACCCCCACCATAGCGATAGTACACACACCTATCAGCTTCATTAATGACAAATCCGACATAAGTTAAAGTTCTATCGAACTTTTCATGCCATTGCTTAGGTGCTTGTTTCAGGCCATAAAGGGGCACACCTTGCTTTCTTGACCCTTCACTATAAACCCATCAGGCTGATCCATATAGATCTCCTCATCCAACTCTCCGTTAAGGAAAGTTGTCTTAACGTTCATCTGATGGATGACCAGACCATATGAGGCTGCCAAGGAAAGTAATGTTCGAATTGTGGTCATTCTAGCAATAGGTGAGTATGTATCAAAGAAGTCTTCTCCTTCCTTTTGTGTATACCCTTTAGCAACAAGCCGAGCCTTGTACTTCTCAATTGTACCATCAGGCCTAAGCTTCTTCTTGAACACCCATTTACAACCCACTGATTTACACCCAAAGGGTCGTTCTGTGAGCTCCCATGTTCCATTGGATAGAACCGAGTCCATTTCCACTATGGACAACTTCTTTCCAATCACCCGGATCATGAGATGTGTATGCCTCAGTGATAGTTGTGGGTGTATCATCCACAAGGTATACAGTGAAATCATCGCCAAAGGATTTTGCAATCCTGGGTCTCTTACTCCTTCTAGAAGCTGCTTTACTATCTCAAGCTCATCAGACGGTTCAGAAGACTCAACATGAGGTAGAGGTTCAGGATAATCTCAGATGACAATCTAGAAGTTCTAAGCATATCTTTCATTGGAAATATATTCTCAAAAAATGTAGCATCACGAGATTCCATAATAATATCAACATGCATATCAGGTACATCAAATTTAACTACTAGAAATCTATAAGCTATACTCCATTGAGCATATCCTAGAAAGACACAATCCACTGTTTTAGGTCTCAGCTTACGCTTTTTGGTAATTGGCAGTGATGTTTTTCTCCCAATCCACATTTCATATGGCGTTTGATCCTTATTCCTATTTGGAACTCTATTCGGGACACAACACACAGTCAACAAGGCCTCCCCCCACCATGCCTGAGATAAACCAGCAGTGTCTAACATGGCGTTAACCAAGTCAGTCATCGTGCGATTGTTCTTCTCGACAATCCCATTTGACTGGGGTGAATAGGGAGGCGTCCTCTCATGAATAATGCCATGTTCCCCACAGAATTCATCAAACAAATTAGAGAAAAACTCGCCACCATGATCTGACTAAAATGTTTAATCTTTCTTTCTAGTTGGTTTTCAACCTTAGCTTTATAGATTTTAAAATAGTCTAATGCATCATCCTTAGTTTGCAGTAAGAAAGCATAGCAAAAATGAGTAGCATCATCAATCAACGTCATAAAATATTTCTTTTCACCTTTTGTCAACACACCATTCATCAAGCAGAGATCAGAACGTATGAGTTCTAGAGGTGCCAAGTTCCTCTCCTCAACCATCTTGTGAGGTTTTTGTGGTTGTTTAGACTGCACACAACTATGGCACTTAGAACCTTTGGCAATGGTGAAATTCAAAATTAAACGCATGCTGGATAGCCGAGACATTAAGCAAAAGTTCACATGACATAAATGAGAATGCCAAACACTTGTATCATCACTAATATGACCACAAATATGATTTACTGACTTATTGCTAAAATCTGATAGGGAAAAGCGGAACAAGCCTTCACATTCATAGCCTTTACTTGTAAACTGTTCATGCTTAGACACTACTAATTTATTGGACTCTAAGACTAAATTAAAACCATCCTTCAAAAGTAGGGAGCCGCTAACTAAGTTCTTGTTGATGGAGGGGACATGTTGCACGTTCTTCAGCTGCACGATCTTTCTCGAAGTAAACTTCAGATCTACCGTACTAGCACCATGAACAGCCGCATGCAACCTGTTTCCCATCATCACTGAGCCTTGGGCGCCCGGATAAGAAGAAAACATTGATATGTCAGCACACACATAGACATTGGCTCCAGTATCAAACCATCAACTCGTAGATTGAAAAACTGAAAGTACAGTAGGTAAATTACCATACCTGTCATCCATGGTCACTGTGTTGACAGTCTTTGACCCACTATCAACTCTCTTCCTTTTGCGATCTGCATGGTCTGGGCAATCTTTGGAGAAGTGCCCCAGCTCTCCGCATGTGAAGAAGGTCAACTCAGATTTATTCTTCATTTTCTTAAAGGCGGTACTCTTCACACCCTTGTCAATTTTCTGGTTCTTCCCTTTGTTCTTGCCCTATAGGAATTCTGGACAACATTGGCGTTGGACTGACCCTCTCATTTCTCAGAAATATTTTTAGCCCGAGCCTTCTCTTCTACATCCAGAGACGCTATCAGATTTTCAACTGATATCTATTGTCTCTTGTGTTTCAGAGCAGTGGCGAAACCTCTCCAAAACGGAGGAAGCTTTGCAATTATGCACCCAGCCACAAACTTGTCAGGCAAACGACACTTCAGGAGTTCGAGTTCCTGGACAATGCATTGTATCTCATGCGCCTGTTCCACCACAGATCGGTTGTTCACCATCCTGTAGTCATGGAAGCTCTCCATGATGTACAGTTCACTGCCTACATCTGATGCATCATACTTAGCAACCAGTGCATCCCATAGCTCTTTGACATCTGTCATGTGTATGTGCACATCACACAGACGATCAGTGAGCATGCCAAGAATGCATCCTACGAAGAGATTGTTGGCATCCGAGAACTTCTTCTAATCATCAGCAGAAAGCTCTCGTTCAGGTTTGCCAAGTCTCGCTTCCCACATATTCATAGCAGTAAGCCAGATACGGACCTTTGCTCGCCATCTCTTGAAGTGCACACCAGAAAACTTTTCTGGCCTCAGTGCATTAGCAAAACCAGCCATAGTAAATTGAACAGATTGCCTATAATAAGGTTTTTGAATTGTTGAGAAAATAGGCAATTGTCTAATTAAATTCCAAATTAAATAGATCAAAACTATTAAAGAAACTAGCATGAACAGATCTAACATACTAGCACAAATAAAAGTAACAGCCATGATCAGAACAACTAGAGATGCGTACCAAGCGTATGCAGACTTAGGTATTACAGGAACTCACCGTAGACGACGAAGGCGTTCACGTCGAGCCGATGCAGCAGGAAGACGCGCCAGGTCGAATTGAGCAGTCGCGTCGAGCGCTTCCCAAAAACCTTATTCGTCGTCTCCCGGTGCAGGAACACAAGGACGACAGTTCCAAAGACCTTCTCTCCCGGTTGCAGGTGCACGCTAATGACGGGATTAGGGCAGAGTACAACAGCGGCGCAGTAGCGAGAAATGTGTCAAAACTCAGACTAGATTGATTTCAGACGACTGCGCGCAGGCAAATATATAGCCCCGGATGACTTGCACGTGAAGGCAACACGTGTAGCGGATTTGGTTAGGATTCTATTGCGTATCCGGATAGGACTTTTCAAATAACCCGATTCGTATCCGATCAGGACTCTCCAAAAAATTTGCTTGAGAACCATTGTCAGTTTGTCCAAAAAATTAAAGCATGTGAATCACGGCCACGGCCACGGCACGACACGGCGAGTGAGCGTGCGCATGTGGTTTTCCCTTCTCCTCCCTCGTCCATGTCTTTGGGAGGTGGAGGAAAGTCCCACTATTTAAGTTGGACAACCCCACTCTAAACTAGAAAGGTGGTACTAAAATTTCCCACCTTGTCATGCCATACATTGGCCTCATTGGGCTTTTGAGATTTATTTCAGGAATTAATTGAATTACACTTGGGCTAGGCCCATTAATTCCAATAGCAGCCGCCACCACTAGCATCGTCGCCGTTTTTCCACTGCGAGCAGAGCCACCGCCACCGCTCTCGATCATCATCGCCATCACCTCCTTCTCACGCCGTTGCCATCGATGAGTATTGAGGTCGATCTCTTCCATCCCTCGCGCCATTATTTCTCTCTCTTCCTCAACTCTGGCCAATGCCGACCGCCACCGATCGCCTTCAACGCCCCCATCCCGAAGCACCATGTCGCGCCACCGCGTTCGCCTCCACCTCCTCTTGCTGGTGTCGCCGCTTGTCGATGTCACCGGTGAACGCCGCCATTGACGCCATCGCGCCGGAGCACGCCCATGGCACCGAGCCATGGCTGGCTCTGCACCCTTTTCATCCCATGTGCCACTGATGTGTGGGACCCATAGTTCAAAAGCCTCATCTAATCTAAGCCATCCAATTTTCCAGATCACATCTCAACCATCGGATCTACCTGGCCCTAAACCTTGCCACGTCAGTCCTAGATCTATTCTTGTCAGCGCCACGTCATCACCACATCATCCTCTTCTACCCACGTGTCACCACGTGGCATCCACGTCAGTCGGTCCACAATACATCGAGTCCACTCAACCATATCCACTTGCTACTAGACCCCACATATTTTTATTATTAAAAAATAACTCAATTCCCAAATTAAAAATCTAGAGAATATTCCCGGAATACTTTTTTCTTTTTATTGTCGGATTTTGTTTGAATTTAAACTTATGGAGGTCATAACTTTTTCGTTCGAACTCCGATTTGACCCGTTCTTGTTCCTAAATTTTTATAAAATTGAGCTCTACCTCCTAGTTTAGTTTGTTATTTTAATTTTGTGTTATTTATATATCTTTTTCTTTTGTTTAACTTTTCTCGTCTGTGATCGTGTAGACGTTGGAGTAGAGTAGCAGTTCGCTTCAGAAGACGCAGTGCAAGGATAGTACTGGGAGCAACGCAAGTGCACCCTTTGAACATATTGGACCCATTTTATAAAATTTTTTGTTTTGAATACATGCATTATTTTATTTATCAAAAATTGATGGGTAGCTCGACCAATTTGTTATTATATCCTACTTTGATTATTAGGGATTACCTATGATACCTTATCACCCTATTCCTTGTGAGTTGAACATTAGGCTCAACTCAGGGTAGAGTAGCTATGCTTAGCCCCCGCTCAAGGTTGTTTTACAAGAAAAATATAATTTTGATTAATCTTATACTTACAATCACTTTTTTGTGAACTGTGACTGTGTGCTATCTTTTCAATATCATTTGTTGTGCCGTATAATAAACAACGGGCGAATAAAATATTTTGGACTGGGGTGATGGGTTGTTTTGTGTGGACCTGGTTAGATGGTAATGTATCTGTCTGATCGTTGCCAAGCATGGTCTCTGTGTGAGCCTATTGTCAAGTTGTGTGCTAATTAGTAGCTCAAAGGGCCAACTAAACGTCCTTAAGCTGCTACCTATGCTATGTGCTATTGTAGTTTTGGCAAGTTGTCCTGGTTAATTAAGGATTTCACTTCATAAGCCATTGATTTAAGCCTACCATACAATCACATGTTCTCATGGGAAGAACCTGGTCCAGTAGGATTCCAAGTCTTGGCACTGCTAGCCCAAGTGGTTATATGATAGACGTTGATGTTAGCTATGACTACTTTCTTGTCTATGTGAAGGAAAGTTGTCTCATGGGGGAAGGCAGTGTTGGGGCAGAGTTTCTAAAAAGTCTTGTTACAGACTTCTTGGCCGCACACAACCTAAAGTGTGACATTTGCGCATGGTCGTTAAAGGGAAGATGAAACTTGTGGGTCAAGCTATGCAACATCTACAAAGTGTTCAACTAATCTATTTGAATAGTTGCATCCGTGGTCATGGACATGCTCGGTGATTTCTCATGAGGGGTAGTTTGTGAAAACTGGGAACGAGCTATGTGCAGGTTAATGAATATAGCTACTTGGTTCTGTGTGGTTATATCCTATCTGGATGGATGGTTGGTAACACCCATTATTTATAATTGTTATTTAAACCTTTATTATAAATTATTTATAATGTAAATTGCTACGTCATGTAAAATAGCCATTGCCTTCTTTGTTAGCCATGCATATGCATAATTCCGTGTACTTGCTGAGTATTCCATGTACTTACTTTGCAATTCCCTAATTCCAGAAGAGAGGTTTTTGTTGTTTCCTGAGGAGTTTGCTGCTAAAAACGAGGAATGGGCCGTGTGTCCCAGTCGACTGCCTGTGGCAAGTTGAATGGAGCATTTGTGCGTTTATCTTTTCTCACTGCTACTTTATTACTTTCTTAGGCCTTTCGAGGCAGAATAAATGTAAACTTAGCCATAAGGCTTACCACAATCACTTTATTAGTAGTATTAGGTTCCATTCGTGATGTTGGCCGTGATATTATCTTTGTGTCTATGTGTGCTAGCTTGATTCTGGACTAGCACTTATACACACTTATACACATGAGGTCCTAGTTTGGGTCCCCACATAATGCATATTTTCTTGAGACTTTACAAGGAGAACTGTTTCAAAGAGCAATTAATGGAAAATACTTGAAAAAATACTTCTCGAGTGTCTAGCAAGATGCTTAGCAGATGATATGGCTGGTAATTAGAATATCACCCTAAGACCACATGTTTTATGCTTTTCGACTTTCAATATAGCAAAAAAGGCAGGAGAGCATATGTTAACACCCCAAATTTGACACCTAAAGCGAAAATAGGGCCGGTCAGACCAATGGTGTGGGGCTTGTTTGACCGACGGTATATGGCCGGTCAAACTAGCTAAGTCTGACTCCGAGTTCAATTTTATCAGGTCTCGGGTTTTCTTGCTTGGGTCGAGGTTTTTCGAGTTCTAATACATTTCTACCCCGAGTAAGACATGGAGAGGATCTTGTCGGAGGCATGATCAGCCCCTTTATATGAGCCATAGCCGGTTCAATTGAGGCACTAATCTACTTCTAATGCAATTAGCCAATCGAATCTTTTTTTAATATTGTGACTACTTTTTGCCTAGTTTTGTCCGTCATCGTCGGTTTGTGTTGTAAGCCATCAGTCCTTGTCACGAGAGTGCGAATTATCTTTGTAGGTTTGTCCTAAAAACCTTCCGTTCATCTCACAAGACGGGTGTTTATTCCTGTTCATTTAAATTAGCTCCACTAGCCGATTTTGACTTCATCTTGATCACTCCATATCATAACAAGGGTTTAGGTGGACTGCGGATCGTGTTCAACGGCATGACCCAAAAAAGCGTCAACACCTTGTTCCGAGCCGGTGTCATCATATGCCTACTAGTCTTAGCACAGTTGCAATCCGCCAAATACACCATAACCTGCAACCTTCTTTAGCCATGCTGCTCTACGATTACCATGTCTTGAGAAACCAATAGCCACATGTCCACAATCCGCAAGGTCTGTCTAAAGAAAAAATGAGATGTGAGCATGCATAAACGTTATTCGAAACCAAGACAGTGGTCTACAAGTTAGTAGACTACTAAAAAATATGCATAGCTCTCAGCCTAATATGTAGTTAGTGTGGAAGCACTTGATTACTGATGAAAACATCGTCACGAGGGGTAGCTGCAAGATGATGGGAATCAAGGCTAGATCTGGGTGTGATGCCCTCTAATTCATAAAAAGGACCTAGCAAAATAATAATAATAATAATAATAATAATAATATTCCAAAATATATCCTCCCTGTTTTAATCGAAAAAAAACTATAAAAAATATCAATCCAAATAAAAGATACCCTTCCAGTTTTAATAGGAAAAAGAACTAATAAAAAAAGATATCCTACCTAATATAAAAAAGAAATAGAAAGAGCTAGACAATTTATATATCTATAACTATCTATAAAGTAAATAGTGTTTCCATCCAAAATTTTGTTACGCCTGATTATTTTGCAGAAAACCCCTTGAGTGTTTATAAAATTAACCCACGTCCCAATGCTGAAAAGAAAGGAAGGGCTTGGATGAAAAAAAGACCTCATGCGCCCTCTCTCCCCGTGCCCCTCCCTCCCATCCCCATCCACGCCGCTGCGTCCCGCGCCGCGCCGCGCCTCCCTCCCGTCGTGCTCGGAGCTCCGCGCGCGCCCCAACTTCACCGTTGCAACGCACGGCACGAGCTTAGTATATATATACATATATATATATATATCATCGTTGATATAAAAAGGAAAGTTCTAGCCAATTAAAATAATATAAATCATCTCTGCTATAAAAAATAGGACAGAACTAGTCAATTAAAATATATTTGACAGTGCCCATGTGTCACACCCTGAGGTGTTTTCCCCTTTCAACATCCAATGAAAAATCACAAAAGAAAATAGTTGGAATTAACCACAGAGAGCAAATAAATTTTAATAGCAAAGTTCTAAATTGAAATGGCATGGTAGGATTTTTCTTAAATTCTACATGTCAAAATACACTAACTGGATTTTTAGTGGAATTTTTAGAGCACTAAAAATAATTTTAAGCAATTAAAATAAAAACGAAATTAATAAATCCCGGAAATTCCTTTCCCTCTCCTCCCGTACGCTTTCCCGCTTTTTTCGGCCGTGGCCGCACCCGAGCCGACGGCCCATTCCTCCGCGCGCGCGCCTCTCTCTCTCTCGTGGGTCGGCCAAAGGCCACGGACCGCTAGCCCTCTCGCGCCTACAAATAAGTCTAATTTGCCTCCCCATTTCCCAGGACCACGATAGGTGGGGCTCACTGTCGGCCCGTCGTCCACATCCAGCCGCCCCGCCCGGCGCTATTGTCGCCCGCCCGCCCGCGCGGACCTCGCGTCGTCGGCCACCCCACGCCCCGGGAACCCGCCGCCTTTAATCCCGCCCTCCCGCCTTAATCGCCCCTGGCCACCTCTCCTGTGCACCTTAATGGCCAGAATTGATCGCCGGCCATTATTTCCCCTTTTCTCTCTCTCTCTTAACTCCGACGAGTAAATCCTCTCTTATCAGGCCGCCACAGACCTCCCCGCGGCCTATTTAAGCGTCCCCTTAACCTCGCCGTATTCCCCACACTCTCGCTCAATCTCTCCTCGCTCTCTTTTCCTCTCACGACGTGCGCCCTTGCTCCGGAGCTCGCCGCCGGCATTCGGCTGTGATTTCCCACCGTTGCGAGCCGTTCCGGACCTCGCCGCCGCCTCCATCTCCGTCACCAGCATCCATTCTCCCTCGGCCGTCCTTCACCGCGCTCTTCTACCGCCGTTTTCGCTGTCGCCGTCGTCGTCTTCCCCATCTCCGGCAATCCGCGCGGTGAGCCACCCCTCCCCGTCCCCTCGGCCGTTCACGACGCTGCTTGCGAGTGCCCGCGGCTCCGCCCGCGCGTGAGCCGCGCCACTCCGCTGCCTCTGCCACCGTGCGCCGCCGTCCGGATGGCCCCGGCCGCCGTGCGCTGCCATGCGCCCGAGCCGCCATGCTCCTTCCCAGCCGTCCGATCTGCTTCGACCGATCGAAGACGTCCGATTTATTACGAAGTTGTTGCAGAGATCCCCCAAGCTGAAGAGCAAGGCAAGTCATGCTATACTATATATCATATTGCTCCCATTTTGTTAAAACACCTATTTTACTCTATGAAATTGCATGTATTTTATAATGCCATCCTATGGGATATATTACACCGTATATCTAGTTACACCTTAGGTTTGACACTCCAAACTCCATGATTAAACTTGAGAAAACAACATGACTAGATGAAGGACTAGGTTATGCTTAGTCTGGCTTAGATTCACTAGCTCACTAAATGGGTCATACTTAATATACATCTCCTGGACATCTCTTCGGAAGAAGAATAATTGGAGAACTTGGTGAACCAGATTATTAACTAAAATATGTCAAATGGTGGGCGGTGGGCGCTATGGTTTTGGTTAGTGGCGCCCATGGCAATTAAGGACCAGTTCACGGGAACCCTCAGGAGAATGACCGTGCAAACCACAAGCCAAAATGGGTAAGGTGGGCCCCGTAGTGTAGTCTTTCCTGGCTGACGAACCCATCGGCAAGGGTGAGCGGGAGGGAGTTTTAGTCGGCCCCGGTATAAGGGTTGCTGGGCTGCCAGATTCACCGAGGCACTCGGGGGGTTGCCCACGTCCCAGGGTCCGGGAGTGGGGGTGAAACCTTGTTGGGGTTCGCTGAGTTAGCGAAAGATTATATGAAAGGTCCTATCACAGTTCCCTTTCCAGGGTACCATGGTGGTATTTCGACGCACGAAAGACTGTGTCGTGGGGCTGTGTCTTGTGGGTACAGTTGTACACCTCTGATCAGAGTAAAACTATTCGAATAGTCGTGCCCGTGGTAATTGGGCGATCGACCGAACTCACCGTGATTAGTCCCACACTGTTAAAACCTGATTAATGGAACATGGCTAGTATGATTGGGTGGTTTGGGCCTGTCGCAACATGGGGATAACATTGGACAGAGTTGGCTTTCAATATGAATTAAATACTAGAACTACTACTGTTTTTTCGTGTTCAAAACTCCTTTGTTTGCAAAAATCCTAGTTGTTTGTGCTAAAGGCAAACCCGAGCCAAATCCTTGTCCTTCCCCTTGCATTCATACCATCTCTTTTCCGGTATGACTTGCTGAGTACGTGGAAGTACTCATCCTTGCCTCTTCACCAGAACCTGAGCAAGAAGCCGAAGAAGAAGATGAAGTCGAGTAGGCTTTGTCCTGCACTCTGGAAGATGCCTGTGGAATGGTTGAAGCCACATGGCCAGCGTCAAGCTTAGGCTTAGGCCCTTTTTCCTCTTTCCGCTGCTCTTTTGTAATCTTTTTGTAATGTTTCTAAGACGTGGAACTATAATATCAACAATTGTCGTATGTGTACCCTCGCTGGTCATGGATAGGGATTTTAATACACATATAGCTTCGGAAATTCTGGTCTGAATTTCTGGGCGTGACAAGTTGGTATCAGAGCCAATTGCAGACCGTAAGAAAATCCAAATGGAAAAACCCTAGGAGCCCTCTGAACTTTTTCATTTGCATAAGTCCTAGCGTTTGGTGTCGTTTCAGGAAAATGGGTCTCTGTTTCCTCAGGGTTGGGGAGAACTTTGAGCGTCTTTCAAAACAGAAAATTTTGACAACCAGGTTAGTCTAAGTGATAGGACTTTGAAGCTAAAATTGGAAAAAACCATTTGCAATCTTATTCAACCGTCAGTCGGGATTTTTCTAAGGGAGCAAAGTCCTAAGTCAAGATAGGAGGGAATGGTCACTGATTTTATACTTATTATAACTAAGCATCTATTTTAAACATTACCACATCATCTAGGGGATGTCGTTAGAAGCTTTACTTACCCTCATGAAAATATTTCTCAAAAACCCTTATTTTCTCGTTTACTTCACTTGAGTCCTTTACCGTTTATCTGACTTGAGTTTGAGCATGCATTGATCCCCTACCTTGTCTTCTCTAGATGGCAGGCCGTCCCGTCACCCACAACAGTCAGGATCTGAAGGGTTTCATCGCGGAACTGGCAAGGATGGCTTTGGCAGTAGGCTATCCTGGTGCTCCTGAGTACACCATTGTCTCACCTTTCAGCAGCGAGTTGCCCCATCAGGTCCGTTTGGAGATGCACAGTTTTGTTGGAACCAACATCTCGAACATGGTGGTCACTGCTTCGGGAGGAACGGATGAGCATGCCTGCCAAGAGGCTGCTTACCTGATGCTAGCCCGGATGAGGGAGATGCATGACTACCATCTCCGTCACTCTGCCTACCGTTTCCATCCCCGACGCGGAAGTTCGTCAGTGATCAGCTCCTTCCAATCCGCCGAAGGGGAGAATGCACCACCTTCTCTCACATGAGGACTGTGATTGAAGGGCTGGACAAGATGCATTCAGACCTGCACATGGCAACCAAAGCCCTGAATGACCATAAGATTCTAAGGATCAAGAGCCTGATGGATGAGGTGGATCGCCTCAAGAAAGAAATCGTCATCCTAAAAGGGCTTACACCCCCCAACATCCTTCGGATCAAGATCACGCCTCGGAAGAACACCAAGGCCCTACATGCATGCTGGCGCCCTGTGGTCCCCTTCCTCGCTCTCGCCACCTTCCCAGCTTCCCGCACCCGCACGCCTGTGGTCCCCTTCCCCGCTTCCGCCACCTTCCCGCCCCCCGTCCCCGCTCCGACCTTGGGAAAAGGAGGAGGATGGATCTCCGTATCCAGCAGCAGCAAAGGCAGTAGCAGTAGCAGCTCCTAGAGCCCAGGCAGAAAAGAGGAGTTAGCAAGCTCTCAAAGCCACTCGAAGGAAAAGGAAGATGGGAACTCCCAAGGGAGTGGTTTCGACTCCACCGACCGCAGAAGCCGCTCTGACACCTAGAGCGTCGCCACCCTTAGTTTACCGTTTTCCCTAGTTTCCTGCCTTGTTTAGTTGTTGTGTGTTAGGAGTGTTGTGTGTGGGGTAGCAGTCAACCTGTATCAAGTGTGGGTATGGGTTGTCCAGTTAAGGATGTTGAGTGTGTTTCAAGTGTTTTAATAAAGAACAGATCAAAACAAGTAATAAAGTTCAGCCTCTCAATCCAATCTGTTTTACTCCTTCTCTCGCCTTATTCGTTCCGCTCCTTCAGATGGTGAACACCAGGAATGGCAGCAGCAACACCAACACTGAGTTAGCAGAGAACAACACCAGAGCTAATGGCAATACCCTACCTCCTCCACCCGAGAACATCACCTTGGCTCAAGTCTTAGCCAACCAGACCCAAATGATGGCTGCAATGATGCAGCAGATGCAACAACAGCACTAACAAATAAAGTTGCAAATGATGCAACAGTTTCAACAGCAGAACCAGAACCAGAACGACCAGTTCACACCGCCACCTCCCCCACAAAACAAATTGTCAGAGTTTCTCCGTGTCCGACCCCCAACCTTCTCTAGCACCACAAATCCCATGGAAGCCAACGATTGGCTCAATGCCATAGAAAAGAAAATGGACCTACTACAGTGCACAGACCAAGAAAGGGTGTCCTTTGCAACCCACCAACTCCAAGGATCCCCCTTTCTAGCCAACCTTATCCTTCTGGAATCACTAGGCCTAGATGTCATCCTTGGGATGGACTAGCTAACCCGTCATAAAGGCCTGATCGATTGCGCGAGTCGCACGATCACCTTGACCAGTGGTGAAGGAAGGGAAGTGATTTACTGCTCCCCTAAACCGTCGGGGGTAGTGGCAAGCCTGAATCGAATCTCGGCCAAGGAGAAGCCTGAAGAGGAAGGAAAGGACCTGAAGAAGTTAGAAGATATTCCCGTAGTTTGCGAGTACCCAAATGTCTTCCCAGAAGACCTAACCACGATGCCACCTGAAAGAGAAATAGAGTTCCGGATTGACTTGATTCCCGGGACTGCTCCAATCCATAAGAGACCTTATAGAATGGGAGCCAATGAGTTGGCAGAGGTCAAGAAGCAAGTGGATGAACAGTTGCAGAAAGGATACATTCGCCCGAGCACATCGCCCTGGGGTGCTCGAGTAATATTTGTGTAAAAAAAAGGATAAGACCAAGAGGGTGTGCGTCGACTATCGCGCACTCAATGAGGTCACTATTAAGAACAAGTATTCCCTCCCTAGGATTGATGATATGTTCGATCAATTAAAGGGAGCAAAGGTGTTCTCAAAGATAGACCTGCGATCAGGCTATCATCAGCTAAGGATTCGAGAGGAGGACATTCCCAAGACCGCTTTCATCAATCAATACGGTTTGTACGAGTGTACGGTCATGTCTTTTTCATGAACTTGATGAACAAAGTGTTCATGGAATTCCTAGACAAGTTCATCGTAGTGTTCATCGGCGACATCTTGATCTATTCCCAGTCAGAAGAGGAACACGAGCACCATCTCCGGTTGGTACTCGAAAAGTTAAGAGACCACCAGCTCTATGCTAAGTTTAGCAAATGTGCTTTCTGGTTGAAGGAGGTGCAATTCCTCGGACATATCGTGAATGCCCAAGGTGTCGCAATGGATCCCTCCAATGTGGAATCAGTCACCAAATGGACTCCACCCAAAAGCGTCACCCAGATCAGGAGTTTTCTAGGACTTGCGGGATATTACCATCGGTTCATCAAAAACTTCTCAAAGATTGCCAAGCCAATGACGCAGTTGTTAAAGAAGGATGAAAAGTTTATACGGACTGCCGAGTGCAATAAGAGTTTTGAAACTCTTAAGGCCAAGCTGGTGTCTGCACCAGTATTGATTTTGCCGGATCAAACCAAGGACTTTCAAGTCTACTGTGACGCATCACGCCAAGGATTAGGATGTGTGCTGATGCAAGACGGAAAAGTGGTCACATATGCCTCACATCAATTGCGCCCACACAAGACAAACTATCCTACCCATGATCTGGAATTAGCGGCAATCGTCGATGCCTTGAAGGTATGGCAACACAACCTGATCAGTAACCGCTGTGAGGTGTATATGGATCATAAGAGTCTGAAATACATCTTCACCCAACCAGACTTGAATCTTCGTCAGTGAAGATGGTTAGAGTTGATTAAGGATTATGATCTAGGCATACACTACCATCCAGGCAGAGCTAACGTGGTAGCTGATGCCTTTCGGAAAAGTTACTGCAACTCCATCTACACCAAGGGAAAGTGCGAACAGTTGCGGCAAGATCTTGAACGTCTTAACCTAGAGATCGTTGAGCACGGGTTTGTGGCTACTCTTGAAGCCCAACCCACTCTCATGGACCAAATTCGAGCAGCTCAAGCCTTAGATTCAGATATAGCTGAGCTTAAGAAGAACATGAGAGTTGGAAAAGCTTGGGACTTCATGGAAGACGAGCACGGAACAATATGGATGGGCAACAGGGTATGTGTGCGAGAGGACAAGGAATTGAAGAAGTTAATCCTTACTGAAGCTCATCAGAGTCAGTATTCTATCCACCAGAGAAGTACCAAGATGTACCAGGACCTTAAGGAGAAGTTTTGGTGGGTTAGCATGAAAAGAGAGATCGCAGAGTTCGTCGCACTGTGCAATGTGTGCCAGCGTGTGAAGGCAGAACACCAGAGACCTGCTGGATTACTCCAACTACTTCAAATCCTAGAATGGAAGTGGGAGGAAATCGGGATGGATTTTATCATCGGTTTACCTCGGACATCGTCAGGGCATGATTCCATCTGGGTTATTATCGACCGCCTCACTAAAGTGGCTCACTTTATCCAGTGCATACCACCTACACGGGAAGGAGGTTAGCAGAATTGTACCTTGCAAGGATTATGTGTTTGCACGAGGTACCCAAGAAGATTGTATCAGATCGAGGAAGTTAGTTTACCTCCAAGTTTTGGCAGAATCTACAAGAGGAGCTCGGTACTCGGTTGGATTTTAGCACAGCTTATCACCCACAAACCAATGGTCAGACTGAGCGTGTGAACCAGGTTTTAGAAGATATGCTGCGAGCTTGTGCTCTGGATTTTGGAGGAGCTTTGGATAAGAGTCTTCCCTATGCGGAATTCTCTTATAACAATAGTTATCAAGCCAGTTTGCAGATGGCACCTTTCGAAGCGCTATATGGATGGAAGTGTCGTACCCCGCTTTTCTGGGACTAGAGCGGCGAACGTCAGTTGTTTGGGACTGAAGTGTTAAGTGATGCCGAAGATAAAGTTAGAATCATAAGAGAAAGGCTGAGAGTTGCACAGTCTCGTCAGAAGAGTTATGCAGACAACCGCCGCAGAGAACTAGCCTTCGAAGCCAGAGACTATGTGTATCTTCGTGTCACCCCACTTCGGGGAGTACACCGATTCCAAACCAAGGGCAAGTTGGCACCACGCTATGTGGGACCATATCGGATTCAAGAGCGACGAGGTGAAGTAGCCTACCGGCTCGAACTGCCACCCAGCATGGCGGGAAGCCATGACGTATTCCACGTCTCCCAGCTCAAGAAATGTCTGAGAGTACCGGAAGAATAGGCCAGTCCGGATTAGATCGAGATCCAAGAAGATTTGACCTACGTGGAGCGACCAATGCGTATCCTCGAGACCAGTGAGCGGAGAACTCAGAACAAGGTTACCCAGTTCTATCGAGTCCAGTGGACTCATCACTCATCCCTATCTTTTTGCCAGTACCTCCGAATCTTGGGGTCGAGATTCCATTTAAGGGGGGTAGGTTTGTCACCCTGAGGTGTTTTCCCCTTTAAAAATTCAAAGAAAAATCGCAAAAGAAAATAGTTGGAATTAACCAGAGAGAGCAAATAAATTTTAAAAGCAAAGTTCTAAATGGAAATGGCATGGTAGGATTTTTCTTGAATTCTACATGTCAAAATACACTAACAAGATTTTTAGTGGAATTTTCAAAGCACTAGAAATAATTTTTAAGCAATTAAAATCAAAATTGGAATAAATAAATCCTGGGAAATTCCTTTCTCTCTCCTCTCGTATGCTTTCCCGCTTTTTTTTCGGCCAAGGGCCACCGGCCCGAGCCGACGGACCATTCCTCCCGCGTGCGCGCCTCTCTCTCTCTCTCTCGTGGGCCGGCCGAAGGCCACAGCCCGCTAGCCCCTCGCGCCTGTAAATAAGTGTGATTTTCATCCCCCGTTTCCCCGGGACCCTAACAGGTGGGGCCTACCTGTTAGGCCTGTCGTCCACCTCCAGCTGCCCTGCCCGCCCGCGTGGATCTCGCGCCGCCGGCCACCCCGCGCCCCAGAATCCCGCCGCCTTTAATCCCCGCCCCTCCCACCGGCCTTAATGGCCCCCCGTCGCCTCTCCCGCGCCCCTTAATGGCCAGAATTGATCGCGGGCCATTATTTCCCCTTTTCTCTCTCTCTCTTAACTCTGGCGAGTAAATTCTCTCTTATCCGGCCGCCACCGACCTCCCTACGTCCTATTTAAGCGTTCCCTTGGCCTCGTCGTCCTCCCCACACTCTCGCTCAAGCTCTCCTCACTCTCTTTTGCTCTTGCGACATGCGTCCTTGCTCCGAAGCTCGCCGCCGGCCTTCGGCCATGATTTCCCACCGCCTCGAGCCATTCCGGACCTCGCCGCCGCTTCCATCTCCGTCGCCGGCATCCGTTCTCCCTCGGTCGCCCTTCCCCGCACTCCTCCGCCTCCATTTTCACTGTCGTTGTCGTCGTCTTCCCCATCTCCGGCGATCCCCACGGTGAGCCGCCCCTCCTCGTCCTCTCGGTCGTTCGCGACGCCACTTGCGAGTGCGCGCGGCTCCGCCCGTGCGTGAGCCACGCCACTCCGCCGCCTCCGCCACCGTGCGCTGCCGTCCGGATGGCCCCGGCCGCCGTGCGCTGCCGTGCACCCGAGCCGCCACGCTCCTTCCCGGCCGTCCGATCTGCTTCGACGGATCGAAGACGTTTGATTTATTACAAAGTTGTTGCAAAGGTCCCCCAAGCTGAAGAGCAAGGCAAGTTATGCTATACTATTGATCATATTCCTCCCATTTTGCTAAAACACATGTTTTACTCTATGAAATTGCATGTATTTTATAATGTCATCCTATGGGATATATTATACCGTATATCTAGTTTATGCCTTAGGTTTGACACTCAAAACTCCATGATTAAACTTGGGAAAACAACATGACTAGATGTAGGACTAGGTTATGTTTAGTCTGGCTTAGATTCACTAGCTCACTAAATGGGTCATTCTCATTTAATATACATCTCCTGGACATCTCTTCGGAAGAAGAGTAATTGGAGAACTTGGTGAACCGGATTATTAACTAAAATATGGCAAATGGTGGACGGTGGGCGCTATGGTTTTGGTTAGTGGCGCCCATGGCGATTAAGGACCGGTTCACGAGAACCCTCAAAAGAATGACGATGCAAACCACAAGCCAAAATGGGTAAGGTGGGCCTCGTAGTGTAGTCTTTCCTAGCTGACGAACCCATCAGCAAGGGTGAGCGGGAGGGAGTTTTAGTCGGCCCCGGTATAAGGGTTGCTGGGCCGCCGGATTCACCGAGGCACTCGAGGGGATGCCCATGTCCCAGGGTCCGGGAGTGGGGGCGAAACCTTGGTGGGGTTCGCTTAGTTAACGAAGTGTTATACGAAAGGTCCTATCACAGTTCCCTTTCCAGGGTACCATGGTGGTATTTCGACGCACGGGACACCATGTCGTGGGGCTGTGTCTTGTGGGTACAGTTGTACACCTCTGACCAGAGTAAAACTATTCGAATAGCCGTGCTCGCGGTAATTGGGCGATCGACCGAACTCACCGTGATTAATGGAACATGGCTAGTATGATTGGGTGGTTTGGGCCTGTCGCAACGTGGGGATAACGTTGGATAGAGTTGGCTTTCAATATGAATTAAATACTAGAACTACTACTGTTTTGTCGTGCTCAAAACTCCTTTGTTTGCAAAAACCCTAGCTGTTTGTGCTAAAGGCAAACCCAAGCCAAATCCTTGCATTCATACCATCTCTTTTCCAGTATGACTTGCTAAGTACGTGGAAGTACTCATCCTTGCCTCTTCACCAGAACCTGAGCAAGAAGCCGAAGAAGAAGATGAAGTCGAGTAGGCTTTGTCCTGCACTCTGAAAGATGCCTATGGAATGGTTGAAGCCACGTGGCTAGCGTCCAGCTTAGGCTTAGGCCCTTTTTCCTTTTTCCGTTGCTCTTTTGTAATCTTTTTGTAATATTTCTAAGACGTGGAACTGTAACATCAACAATTGTCGTATGTGTACCCTGGCTGGTCCTGGACAGGGATTTTAATACACATATATCTTTGGAAATTCTGGTCTGAATTTTTTCTGGGCGTGACACCATGCATTGCAACGGAATAGCCAGATTCATGAGCAGCACACTCGACAACCAAACCTGAGTACCAGGCCATTGCTCGGGCGCACGGTGACACACTCGATGACCATTGCTCGGAGCGCACGGTGGCACGGCGCTGCGGCGACTTTCGGAGGCGCCGAAGGGGAAAAGGGAAGCGCTTACCGAGCACGGGCGAAAACGGGTGGCACGGGCGAACGGCAACAAGTGGGGACGGCGGTCGGCGGCATGGAGCTGTGGCGGCTTCTGGAGGCGACGGAAGGGATGTCGAGGGGCGGAGAGGTGTGGCAGATCCGGATGGCATGACGGCGTGGCTCCGAGAGCGTTGCGGCAGCCGGAGGGCGGCGGTTGCGATGGCAGCTCGGGAAGCTTCGCGGTGGGATGATTCGGTGGCGATCCGAGAACAGGGAGTGGCGGCTGGTGTTTGATGGGATGCAATGAAGGTGGTGGTGGCTTTTGCACGCAGCGGCAGCACTTGCGGCGGCGGTGGTGCGCGGCCAGGAGACCGGCGGCAAGCGGCGGAGCTAGGAGAAGCGTGGGAAAGAGTGGGGAAAAGCACGGCGAGCTTGGGAGTTTGGGGGAAACGAGAGAGATGCCTCGGGAGGATATTTATAGCCTCGGGGCTCGGATTCGGCCGAGGATGACGCGGAATTTGCGGCGGAGGCGGTTAGGGCGGTGGCGAAAAGGCGGGCGGCGGATAGGGCGGTTTCACGGCATTGCGCGCCATGGCGCGAGCGGGACGGGGTGGAAAAACTGGCGGCGGTTGCGGCAACGCGCGTGGGAACATGTAGGAAGGACGCGGGCTGCGTGAGATTCGCGGCGAGCGCAGGATTCGTGGCGACAATGGTGGTCGGGCGCGGTTGGAGGTGGGAGACGAGCCCGACAGGCAGGGCCCACCTGTCGGAGGCTCGAGGAGAGGAGAAGGGTTGACGGTGGGGCCCTAGGTAGATTGGACTTCGCGCGGTGCGAGGGAAGCGAGCCGAGCGCGAGAAAGAAAGAAGGGAGGCAAAGCTGGACTTTTCAGAATAGACCGAAAACATCCCAGGAGCATGGAACCGAATTTAATTTGTTTTTTCATTTAAATTAATCACATAAATGATCTCTGAATTTTCATAAATACTTCTAGTGCTAAAATAATTCCCAGAAAAATCCTGAAAATATATGGACACATTTGAGTATTTAATAAAAATATCACTAGCTCATTTAATGATTAATTTATTTGTTTGAATAATTACTTTAATACTCCAAAATTTCACGGAAAATTTTAGAGATTACTTTATAGCATGAAGAATATTTCAAAAATATTTCCAGCCATAATTTTTAAAGGAAAAATTAATTTCCCTAATAATTTCACTTCATTAATTTTGTTTTATTTTATTTAATTTCTAGAAAATAATTTATTTAATGATTTTTAATCCCGAACGAAAATCGGGGTGTGATAGTGAGCCGGGTCGATGATGCCATCATCGTCTTGGGCAGCAGTATTGTGGCTGGTGGGAGCGAAATCGGGGCGCCGGACTCCCCGACGATGCTAAGAGCCGGATATGGGGTCCTCCTGGTGGCAGTGGCGGTGACCTATCTGTTGGGCTCCTAGGACAGCACGGGTGAGGGTGTGGGATAGACCTAACCATACCTCGCCATCTGCCACTGCTGAGTGTTGCAGAATGCGATTGAAATCAAGCAAAGAATATATATTCAGAAGTACACATGATCTATTTTAATAAATCAACACACCTTCTTACTTTCATATCTCCTCCACCTCCTACGGAGGAGGCTCAGAGCTGAGGGCGTCGAGGCTCGCAGTTGTCGAGCATGGGGAAAGGGGCGGTGCCGGTAATGCGCAGAGTTGAGAACGGGTGGTGGTTTGGAGCGAGGGGCGGTTCGCTGTCGATCGTGAGGGAAGGGGCAGCACCGGCGCTGGGGAGTGGAGGAGCTGAGGGGCGTTGGGAGGGTGGTGCACGCGGACACGGGGTGCCACTCAGCAACGGTTTGGAGCAAGGGGTAGCACGGGATTGACGACATGGGCAAGGATTTGGTGACATGGAAGTGAAGAGGCGTGGGAGTGCTAATCCAATGCTAATCCATGTGTTAATCCAACTCGCGACATGGATTATTGGATGAGAGGATCCAACGGCTAGAAAAACTTCTGAGTAAATTTTTATGGGTGTCTCTAGAAAAAATAAACTGTACTTTAATATTAATATAGATATAGATATATATCCTCCCTAATATCCAAATAAAGGATATCATCCTTGATATAAAAAAGAAAGAAAGCGAACTAGCCAATTAATATTCAAAGAAAATACATCAGGACTTGAACCCGATCTGTAGCTAAATCAAACCATCAAGTTAAGGCATCAGATTGGTTGGTTTCAATAGAAAATATTTTGTTTTCCTGTGCACTCTCTCCTCGGACTCCAAGTCGAACCGACGTAGACATACCTGTATTATACGTCTTTATATACACATGCGGTACAGTATTTCCGTCCCCCACAACCGCGCGTGCGCTCTCTCTCTTTCTCCTTCTCAAAACCCTAGCGCCGCCTTGTCCCCGCCGATTCGCGCTCTCCGCCTCGCCGCGCTCCGACTTTGTCCCCGCCGATTCGCGCTCGCGCCGCCTCGCCGCGCTCCAACGGTATGGCGCGCATGGCTCCGTTGCCGCTCATGTCTATCCGAGTGAATCTGCTCAAGTCATCTCGGAACAAATATTTCAATCATCCCTCATGGGTAAGAAATCAATTCGCTCGGTAAGCTCATGCTTATCCGAGCTGATCTTCCCGAGTCATCCCGGAAATTTGCCCGAGTCATCTCGGAACAAATAATTCTCATATAAATGCTTAGCTCAAGCTAAAGTAATCATAAAAAATCAAATCACTCGGCAAGCTCATGCTTATCCGAGTAGTTCGCCCGAGTCGTCTCAGAACAAACAATCTAATCAACCCTTATAGGTAAGAAATTAATTCACTCGGCAAACTCATGCTTATCCGAGTTGATTTGCCCGAGTCATCTTGGAACAAATAGCTCAATCGACCCTCGTGGGCAAAAAACACTCGGCAAGCTCATGCTTATCCGAGTTAACTTGCCCGAGTCATCTCGGGACAAATAATTTAGTCAACCCTCATGGGTAAAAAAAATACTCGGCAAACTCGTGCTTATCCGAGATAACTTGTCCGAGTCATCTCGGGACAAATAATCTAATCAACCCTCGCGGGTAAAAAACACTCGGCAAGCTCATGCTCATCCGAGTTAACTTGTCCGAGTCATCTCGGGACAAATAATTTAGTCAACCCTCATGGGTAAACAAATTTTTCAGTCATTTGAAAAATATGACCAAAATATTAAATAGCTCCTGCCATAATATTAGTCTTAATCTAAAATATCTTCACCAAGGTGGAAAAATAGCATTGATATAATCATTTAATCAAATGCTTTAAAACCAAATAGTTCCTGTCATCAGGACAGCCATGAAAAGCTTTAACTATTTGTCACCTTTCAAATTGCATCGTGCCAACTTCTCATGAAGTCATGCAAACCGCGGTATGAAAGGATTTTAAAGGTATTGGGCTATGTGACACGTGCATATTGCCAGGGCAAATCTGCTTAAGTCCATCCACTTAAGTCCCTAAGGAAACGTGTCAAGCCACACCTTAGCTGGGCCTCAAGTCTCTCATGGGCTCGGCCCAATCACGAGACGACTTAGCAAAAACCCTCAAATCTTTTTACGAAGCCTCGAGGTCGTCCCCGCCACTTCATCTTTCCCAAAAATTTCCTCTTCCGTATCACTGTTCACAAGCTCTCCACGGAGAACCCTGAACTTGTGTACGCGCAAATCTATCCATCTAGAAACTCTTGTTCCATCACAAGCCGTCCTCCGCATCCAGCCACCAAGATTCCCTTGTCGTCTGAGGTTCAGTCGGGAGTAAGTTTAATCATCTTGGTCTCTTTATGCCTCCGATGTGAACTTGTAGGTATCTAGCTTATTTATGTTAATGCCTTGACCCGAGTCTTCATATAAAATTTCTTAAGTAATTTTCGTCCGACTGTCACCAAGCCTAAGGTTGATTAGGTCATCAAAAAATTCTCAGTCCTTATCTATTAAACTCAAATCAAGAAACATTAAACAATGATAAACCAAATATAAACAAGTTGTCGAAGAAAACCATGCTTTATTGACATGTATGCAGCCCCCGACTGTCAACTCAAGAAGTCATCTTGCTTGAGATTGGCAGTCAAGAATAACATAAAACTTACGGCAATTTAAGCATAGTATCGTCGAAGATGTTCAATATTCCAGGAGTTCTTCACCATAGATCCATCTTCGCACTTTAGTTGAAATGCTCTTGGCCGAGTCACCTCAGCGATTATGTGTGGTCCTTCCCATAGTGGAGATAATTTGTGATGGTCCTTGATGGTCTGGATCTTGCGTAGAACCAAATCATCGACAATGAAAGCTCGCGCCTGAACATTGCGACTATGGTATCTTCTAAGTCCTTGAAGATATCTTGCCGACTGGATCAAGGAAGATTTTCTTCGTTTTGGCATCGCCCTGTCCTGACTTGGCTATCCTCTTTGTAGAAATTTCACCCTCTTCAGATGTTGATGTAGCCAGTCGGATTTCTTCCTGGCCACGTGATCTCTCACAAGATTGGGCCATATCGCAGCTTTCTTTGTTGCAGGTGAAGGTTTGTTTGACGTCGCTACGCAGGGCGATGACGCCATTAGGGCCAGGCGTCTTCATGCAGAGGTAAGTGTAGTGTGGTATCGCCATGAATTTGACGAGTGCAGGCCTTCCGATGATCGCGTGGTAGGCCGTCTTTGAAGTCGACCACCCCGAAGGTGGTATTCTCCGTTCGAAAATTCTCGCGAACTCCGAAGGTGACTGAAAGGGCGATGTGCCCGAGTGGTGTGGGCGACAGCCCCAGGATCACTCCGTGGAAGGGGGCTGAGCTTGCCTTCAACTCGGTTCTCGGGATTTGTATCTCATCCGGTCTTGACGAACGGGAGATTGAGGACGCGCCCCCATCGAAGAGGACGCGCTTCGGCTTGATGTTCGAACCACCGAGTCAAGTACCAAGGGATACTGCCCTAGGTGAACCACTCGGTCAGGATGATCCGAGTGATTAAACGTGATGGCCACCTCCGACCATCGTAGATGTTGTGGGACTTCGGGTTGTGCTGCGTTGACCTCGCGGTCCATCAGCTTTTGCTTCCTCTTGGACTCATAAGCCTACGGCCCCCGAAGATGTGATTCAGCTCGCTCACGTGGTCTTGAAAAGGCTCCGAATTTCCAGTCGGGTTGTTCTTCTTGGTTCTCGATGGACCGGTTTCATTAGTCGGCTTCTTGTTTAACCGTGTCGCATATTGCTCTGAGAATTGCTTGTAGATGATGCGTGCACAGAGCATTCACGATCGTTCATGATCGCGTCGTAAGCCGCAACTCGGCGACGGTGTTGAGAATCGGACGTTGTGGCAACCAGGTCTTGGTGCCGACGCTTGCGATCTTTCTGGGCCTGATTGCTGCTGCCGTTATCCTTCCTCGGATGCCGGCTTCCTTCCGAGTGTTTGTCATCCCTTTTTTCAGGCCGGTCTTGGCGTGCCGCCTTGATTGCATCGTTGGACTTGACGTAGGAGTTCACCGTCTCGAACATTTCTTTCACCGTCTTCGGTGGCTTGCGCCCGAACTTCCCGATCAACAGTTCATCACGGACTCCCTTCTGGAAGGCGGCGATGATGATGTCATCGGTGATGTTGGGGATCTTGTTGCGTTTTTCGGAGAAGCGCCGAATGTAATCCTTCAGAGGCTCGTCCGGCTTTTGGATGACATTGTATAGATCGAAGTGTGTGCCGGGCCTCTCGAAGGTACCCTGGAAGTTGGCAATAAAGTGGTCCCTCAGCTCGCTCCACGAGCCGATTGAGCCTCTTGGCAGGCTCGTGAGCCAGTTCCTGGCGGAGTTGGCAAGGGCACTGGAAGATAATTGGCCATAGCCTTGTTGTCACCACCTGTTGCGCGGATGGCGAGAGTGTAGACGGTAAGCCATGACTCGGGGTCGGTCTTGCCGTCGTACCTTTCAATTCCTATGGGCTTGAAACCACTCGGCCAGTGCACTCGGCGAAGCTCCCGAGTGAAAGCTGGCACTCCGTCGTCGCCGCTATCGGGTGATCCCCTCCGATCTTCCCGAGTGCGTCGGTCCTGCTCCTGGTAGCGGCGATCGAGGACTTCCCGCAGATCACTCGACGGGGTCTTTGGTTGGCTGGTTGGATAGCTGGAGCTGTTGTTGCGGCGGACGCGGTGGTGGACGGGTGGACGTCCGTGTCGTTTGTCGCGAGAGTCGGCCGTTTGCTCTGGTACTTCGCGTGGACTCGCGGGGTGGGCCTCTTGGCCTTGTCGTCGACCGATCGGCTCGGGCCTCTTATAGTCTCCTGACCTTAGAGGCGGGAGTCGGCTTTTGTCGGGCGTTTCAGCCACGGACTCAGTCGGCCTTCGTGCCGAGGTGGTGGGGTGGCCGTTGGCTGTGGCTGCGACGATGGTCTTGATCTTGTCAAGTATTGGAGTTACATTGGCGGGTGCCGTCTCCATGACGGTGTCCAAAAGCGTGAGCGCGGCAACGGCGTTCTGCTGTGGCGTCTGAAAGATGTTGGTGTTGCGAACCCGCGTTTGGAGGATGGCCTCCTGGGCGGATCGTCCGGCTGCGCGTAGATCTTGCTTCCTCTTGTCAGCCTCTTCCCTGCGTTGCTTCTCCTCTTCGGCCGTCTTGCGCTCTTGCTCGATCTTGGCTCATTCTTCCTCCGCGAGCCTCCTGGCCATGGCTGAGTCGGACTCGTTCGGCTCGGCCATGAGGACATCAAAGCACTTCGGCTCGTAGTCCTTGCGGCAGTCGGAGTCGTCGGCTTCGTCTGAGGGGATGCCATAGAAGTCGTCGAAGCCGGCGGAGCTGAGATATTCATTGAGCTCCGAAGATGAGCATGAGCCGAATGACTGAAGGATGACGGCGACCTCCCTCGACCCTGGGTAGCTCGGGTCTGGATCGTTCCAGCCCGAGTCAGAGCTTGGGGAAGCGGGCTCCTCCGAGTGGGTCAACCTCGACTCGGGGGAGAGGAGTTTGTCATAGATCTCAGCGGCGTTTGGTAATCCAAACGGCGCCGAGAGGTCTTCTTCCGAGTAGATCGTCTTCGTCGGGGAGACGAGAAGATCGGTGTAGATTCTGGCGGCGTTCGTAGTCCGAACGGTGCCGAGTGAATTTCTTCGTCGGTGAGGGTGGATCGCATCTTGAACTTGAAGATGTCGTCGTAGATCTCGGCGCTGTTCGAGAGCCCGAACGGCGCCGAGTGGGTCTCTCCTTCCGACTGGTTCGAATCCGAGTCGAAGGAGGAGAAGTTGTTGGCGGCGAAGTCGCCGAATCCTGAAGGAGATCCCATCACGCTTGTCAGCGAGATTGTTGAAGAGGTCTTGACGCGCGACCCCTACCTGGCGCGCCAACTGTCGAAACTTGGTTTCGGCAATAGAAAATTGGGGGTGCAGTCAAGATCGCCAAGCTCGATGGGTTAGACGGAAAACAAGGTTTAGACAGGTTCAGGCCCTCTCGTGAGATAATACCCTACTCCTGTTTCAGGGATTCGATCCGCCGAGTGTATTTATTGATCTCGTGTATCTAAAACTAAAAGCTGATCTAACTTCTCATGAAGCATATGATCTAAAGCCGATATCCCTCAAGGGACGCCCCTTACCCCCCTTATATATTCTTGGGAGGTGGGCTTACAAATCGAAAACCCTATCTTACTCTAAGTCGGTTTCTCCAATCTTACCAAACTATGACTATGAGCCGTTGCCTTATCTAATCGGCAACGTAATACCCAAGTCATGTTTAGTTTACAGATATGGCAGGCGTAATCTATCCCTACCTCCAGTCGGATAAGCTTGTCATGTAGATACTCTATTGCCATAATCTCCACACTTGGCTTGATTCTTTTTTTGGTTTCTCTGCCTCTTGATTCTTGATTTGTTTTATTCGGTTTAGTTTTTTACTTCTATGTCTCTCTTGATTCTTCTACTTAATTCGATTTTCCTTCTCTACTTAGATTCTTGATTTGTCTCCTTTTATTTAGTGATTTCTGTTTTTATCTGATTTCCTCTTCAACAAGAATTTTGATTTCTCTCTCTCCCACCTGATCCCAATGATTTACCTCTTCCTAACCTCCTTCTCCTGCCTTACTTCATCGATTGATTTCTTGGCTTGATTCTTCTTTTCTAATTTTTTCTGTATAATTTTTTTCGGTTTCTCTGCCTCTTGATTCTTGATTCTTTTTATTCGGTTTATTTTTTTACTTCTTTATGTCTCTCTTGATTCTTCTACTTAATTCTATTTTACTTCTCTACTTAGATTCTTGATTTGTCTCCTTTTATTTCAGTGATTTCTGTTTTTATCAAGAATTTTGATTTCTCTACCTAGTTTTGTTTTGCAGTTCGATGGATGGATGGTGTGTGATGGGGTGAGGGGAGGCGACGGCCGACGGGTCGCTGATGAGGTCGAGGGGAACACGCTGAGCTCTTCTGGTCGAGGTTGAGGTCGAGGCTGTGTTGATGGGCCGCTGATTGTGCGAGGGGAATACAAGCTGGATTGGTCGCCGTCGCCGATGCCTTGTCACATGTTGTGATCTATGTTGTGATCTATGAACTCTGTCAGAGCAGTCAGATGTTGTTTTCTTATTTTACGAACTTGCCTGTTCAGATCAGCAGTGTAGTTTTGATCTGACGATGCTTTGTCCTAGGGCGTTATAGAGCAGTCAGATGTTATTTTCTTAGTATATGAACTTGCCTGTTCAGATCAGCAGTTTTGATCCTTGGGCGTTACATGTCAGAGCAGTCAGATGTTGTTCTTAGTCAGATATGTTGTTCTTATTCAGATCGGTAGTGTAGATCTGACAGTGACAGCGTAGTTCTTTTAGTAGGGTTTTACCCCTCCCAGGATTAATCTCAACGATGGTATCCATGTAATCAAATCACTAGAAATACAAAATGATTTCTTTTCACAGCTTACAGTGAAGTTCACTATTGTTTATAAACATGGCTTCATCTGTCAGAAAATATTCACAATTGAATGTTCACAATCATTATATTAATCAAAAGTCATACATGCTCCTCTACAAGTCATACATATCATTATATTAATCAAAAGTCATACACGATCCATCTTGCATACTCCCTACAGTAAACTTGTTCTGATATTGCGATAACAATTCAGTCTTTTTGACAGCTACAGAACATCTCCAAATACACAACAAATACACCAAAAAGATGCACAATTACATCGACTATAGTAGTCTGGTAATTTTGCACGAAGCTCCTTCAATTCTGTTTCCTTCATTAATATTCTGCAAAGAATCACACTCCCATGACTTTTATACACATCACCAAACTCACGTCTACTTGTACCCTTGAAATTTCCTCGAGAAACTGCTTAATATCATCAACAAAATCATGCAATGCAATTTGCAACTAAGGTACCAAATTTGATATTTCACTGCATATGCATTATGTTTGTAGAGACCTGAATCAAGGACTGTTTCAAATTCACCAGTTATCAGTCTGCATAAGAATACTCCTATTTAATTCCAACTACAGGGATAACTGATAAGTAATATGATGCTATATTAATAAAATCGAGGAAATAGGACCCGTCAAACAAGTGAAAGTCCCCAATCCAAACAAACCTAAATCCCCAAAACAGGGTTTCGTGCAAAAAGTCCTGTCTTAAGTAGATCTGAATATCTTCTTAAAAAAAGGTTGATCTGAATATCACAATTTTGCAAAAAGCTTCATGGTTCAATGAAACATCACTAATTTAACATTACATAGCATGAGATAAAGGTCAACATTTTATTATTGAGAACTGTGACAAGGCATGCGCGCATCCAGCCACTCTAACAGAAAAAAGTGAGGTAAGAAATCAACTTCAGATATGCAACTATCATGTTCAGTTTAACTGTGCAGTTATACATTCAAGTTTCAACACGAACAGTTAAAGCTACATGTCCATTTTCAGTGTTTTCTCAATCACCATTGCTTCCTATTGAAGAAGCACTAACATTGCAGCTTATATGTGCTAAGAGCGTGAGACACAGTTCCCTAGTTCTGAGCCTTCTGCCATTTATAGCTATATATACGTACAAATATACAACACTACATGGTACACAGTGCTGTACTGAAGTATAAACTGCGCACTGTGGAGATTATGGCAATCGGATATCCACATGACAAGCTTATCCGACTGAAGATAGGGATAGGTTGCGCCTACCAAATATGTAAGCCGGCTATGACTTGGGTGTTATGTTGCCGATTAGATAAGGCAACGGCTCATAGTCACAGTTTGGTAAGATTGAGGAAACCGACTTAGAGTAAGATAGGGTTTCCGACTTGTAAGCCCGCCTCCCAAGAATATATAAGGGGGGTAAGGGGCGTCCCTTGAGGGATATCAGATGAATGCGAAGTACATACAAGCCTCTAGACACACGAGATCTTGAGATCAATAAACACTCGGAGGATCGAATCCCCGAAACAGAAGTAGGGTATTACCTCACGAGAGGGCCTGAACCTGTCTAAATCCTTGTTTTCCATCTAACCCATCGAGCTTGGTGATCTTGACTGCACCCCCAATTTTCTATTGCCGAAACCGAGTTTCGACAGTTGGCGCGCCAGGTAGGGGCCCGCGTGTTACGACTTCTTCGACAATCTCGCCGACAAGCGCGATGAGATCTTCTTCAGGCATCGGCGACTTCGTCGCCAACGACTTCAACAAGTTCTCCTCCTTCGACTCGGATTCGGACCAGTCGGTAGGGGAGACCTACTCGGTGCCATTCGGGCTGCCGAACAACGCCAAAATCTGCGACAAAATCTTGAGTTCCAAGATGCAGTCCATCCACTCCGACGAAATAATCCACTCGGTGTCGTTCGGGCTACCGAACGCCACCAAGATCTACAGCTATCTTCTCACCTCCCCGTCGGAACCAATCTACTCGGGAGAAAGCCTCTCAGCACCGTTTGGATTACCAAACGCCGCTGAGATCTACTGCAAGCTCCTCTCCCCCGAGTCGAGGTCGACCCACTCGGAGGAGTCCACGTCATCAAGCTATGACTCGGACGGGAACGATCCAGATCCGAGCAACCCAGGCTGGAGGGAAGTCGTGGTCATCCTCCGACCGTTCGGGTCATGCTCATCCTTAGAGCTCGATGAATACCTCGCCTCCTCGGCTTCGACGACCTCTACGACATCCCCTCGGACGAAGCCGATGACTCCGATCGCGACAAGGACTACGAGCCGAAGTGCTTCGACATCCTTATGGCTGAGGTGGCCGAGACCAACTCACCCATGGCCCGTAGGCTCGCAGAAGAAGAACGAGCCAGACTTGAGCAAGAGCGCAAGCTGGCGGAAGAAGAGAAGAAGCGCAAGGAGGAAGCCGACAGAAGAAAGCGGGATCTGAGGGCAGCCGGACGATCCGCTCAGGAGGCCATACTTCAAACGCGAATCCGCAACACCAATTTCTTTCAGACGCCACAGTAGAACGCCGTCGCTGCCCTCACGCTCCTGGATACCATGATCGAGACGGCTCCCCCCGACGTAACGCCCATCTTGGACAACATCAAGACCATCGTCGTGGCTACGGCCAATGGTCCTCCCTCCGCCTCAACCCGAAGACCAACTGAGTCTGTGGCAGAAACGCCCGACAGAAGCCGGCTCCCGCCGCTGAGGTCAAAGGATTATAGGAGGCCCGAGCCAGACCGAACGACGACTAAGTCAAGAGACCCACGCCACGAGACCACGCGCAAGCATCAGGAGCAAACGGCCGACACCAGCGAGAAGCGACATGGTCGTCCACCCGTCCACCACCGGGTCCGCCGCAACAACAGCTCCGATTACCGAAGCAGCTTGCCGAGGACCCCGCCAAGTGATCTGCGGGAGGTCCTCGATCGACGCTACCAAGAACGGGATCAGCACTCCCGGGAAGATCGAAGGGGATCACCCGACAGTAATGACGATAGAGTATCGGGAGCTTCGCCGAATGCATTGGCCGAACGGATTCAAGCCGACTGGAATCGAGAAGTACGACGGGAAGACTGACCCTGAGTCGTGGCTAACCATATACACCCTCGCCATCCGTGCGGCAGGAGGCGACAACAAGGCCATGGCCAATTACCTGCCTGTGGCCCTCGCTAACTTAGCCAGGAACTGGCTCACGAGCTTGTCAAGAGGCTCAATCGGCTCGTGGAGTGAGTTAAGGGACCACTTCATCGCCAACTTCCAGGGCACCTTCGAGAGACCTGGGACCCACTTCGACCTTTACAACATCATCCAAAAGCCGGATGAGCCTATGAAGGACTACATTCGGCGCTTCTCCGAAAAGTGCAACAAGATCCTCAACATCACCGACGACATCATCATCGCCACCTTCCAGAAGGGAGTCCGTGATGAACTGTTGATCGGAAAATTTGGGCGCAAGCCACCGAAGACGGTGAAGCAGATGTTCGAGACGGCAAATTCTTACGCCAAGTCCAGCGACGCAATCAAAGCGGCACGTCAAGACCGGCCTGACAGAAGGGACGACAAGCAATTGGGAGGAAGTCGGCATCCTAAGAAGGATAACGGCAACAATAACCAGGGCCAGAAGGACCACAAGCGCCGACCTGAAGACCTAGTCGCCGCGACGTCCAACTCCCAACGCCGCCCCCGAGTCGTGGCCTATGACGCCATCATGAACGCTCAGTGCACGCATCATCCCAGTCACAAGCACGCGGCCAAGGACTGCTTTATTTACAAACAGTTCGCCGAGCAATATGCGGCACAGCTCAACAAGAAGCCGACTGATGAAGCCAGTCCATCGGGCACTAAGAAGAACAACCCGGCAAGAAACGCGGAGCCTTTTCAAGACCCCGTGGGCGAGCTGAATCACATATTTGGGGGGCCGCAAGCCTATGAATCCAAGAGGAAACAGAAGCTAACTGACCGCGAGGTCAACGCGGCGCAAGCTGAGGTCCCACAGTACCTACGATGGTCGGAGGTTGCCATCACGTTCGACCGCTCGGATCACCCTGACCGAGTGGTTCTCCCGGGGCGCTATCCAATGGTGTTAGACCCGGTGGTCCGCAACATCAAGCTCAAGCGCGTCCTCATCGATGGGGGCAGCGCCCTCAATATTTTGTTCGCCAAGACCTTGGACGAGATGCAGATGCTGAGAGCTGAACTGAAGGCCATTCCATGGAGTGATCCCGGGGCTATCATCCACGCCACTCGGGCACTTCGCCCTTCCAGTCACTTTCGGAGTTCGCGAGAACTTCCGAACGGAGAATATCACTTTCGAGGTAGCCGACTTCGAGACGGCCTACCACGCGATCATCGGAAGGCCTGCACTCGCCAAATTCATGGCGATACCGCACTATACCTACCTCTGCATGAAAATGCCGGGTCCAAATGGCGTCATCACACATCACACCGACGTCAAGCAAGCCTTCACTTGTGACAAAGAAAGCTGCGACATGGCCCAATCTCGCGAGAGATCGCGTGGCCAGGAGGAAATCCGACTGGCTGCATCAACTTCTGCAGAGGGTGAAATCCCCGTGAAGAAGATAGCCAAGTCGGGACAAGGCGACGCCAAAACAAAGAAGATCTCCCTTGATCCATCGGATCCTTCGAAAACTGCTGTAATCGGCGCTGAACTAGATCCTAAATAGGAAAGCGTGCTCGTCACCTTCCTCCAAAACAATAAAGATGTTTTTGCTTGGAAACCATCTGATATTCCTGGAATTCCTAGGGAGGTGATCAAGCACTCTTTACACGTCAAAGATGACGCAAAACCGATCAAACAATGATTGCGCAGGTTCACTCAGGATCGAAAAGATGCCATCAAGGAAGAACTCACAAAGCTCTTAGCCGCCGGTTTTATCTGTTAGTGATATGCCCTAGAGGCAACATGGAGATGTTGGATATCACGTCAATGTTTATGTATAAATGAATAAAGTGTTATTCAGTTCCATGAAATAGACATCTTGTATTGATCAATAAGTACGTGACTTATTTATGAGACTCTTTATGTATGAATCTATTTCTAAACGATCCCGATCATATGTCATATTGTTGGAACAAATATGATTCTAAGATCGGCATGTTTATTGATTGATGATCATGTCTCATAGATCATGGGTATGGAGATACCAAATCAATAAACATGGACATATGTGTTGGAGAACACATTGTTGGATAGACCCACCATGAGACACTACGGGAATTAATGTGCCATTAGTTGGTCTCGGGTAGTGTTGGTACAAAGTCCTTAGACCGAGATCACCATGGATTCCAACATGTGTAGTAGCCTACTTTGGGACTACCAAACGCTATTCCGTATGCTGGGTAGTTATAAAGGTAGTTTTCGGGTTTGCTATGAAACATGGAGTGGGATGTGAGTGATCAAGATGGAATTTGCCCCTCCTTTGGAGAGATATCTCTGGGCCCTCGAGGTAATGGATTATGGAAATGCATGGCCATGCTAAGTTGATTGAGGAGTCAATCAACGGACGATAATCCAATACGGTTCGAGTGAATGGTTATGCTATTGAAGGGATGGCACACATCTTGCCTATAGCTTAACCGGTATCGTGAGGCAAAGGGATTTGTGTACACATTACGGGTTGAGCCGATATTATTCTTGTATACTATGGTGTCAATATGTGCTGCTAGGCGTCGCTATTGACAGTCGGCTGAGTTAGACTCGAGCCGACGATCGGCTAAGTTAGACTATAGCCGAAACCGAGTATACCTGAACCTACGGGTCGCATGCTTAAGGATAGAATAGATATTCGAGTTGGACTCGGATACGGCTCGATCGGATAGGGATCTGATCGGATAGAGTCCTATGGGCTTACGACGTGTGGGGCGGCCAACTCTATGAGATACGGATGAGATCCGATTCAAAATAGAGTCCTAATCGGCCACTAGTCCCGTCGGCCAACTCTATATAAAGGAGGGAGGGGTGGAGAGGCGTGACACGTCAATTGCATCGCGTGCAACGAAGTCGCCGAGATCAATCTTCACGGAAACCCTCCCCACTTTCGAGCCAAACCCTAGCCTTGCATCGCGTGCTAGCACACGGGTGTACGGCGTTACTGTCCTCGGACGTGTGGATACCGGTAGAGGCGCCGCTACGTTGCGCGCTCTTGATCGGAGTGCGGTCGGGCGCATCGGAGCGAGGCGTGAGAACGCGGCCGGACGGCTCGAATCGGCGATTGGCGAATCGGGTCTCGGGAATAGGCTACACTGTTCCGGATCGGATTGCCACGATTGGCTATTCCACGCACTCTACTCCAATCGGTAACGATCTATCGGCCCTTACTTGCAAGTGTTCCTGGTTTGCGCGGTAGAAATTTTTGTTTTCGGCTAGCGTAGCTTCCGCGTAACCCTTCAGTGGTATCAGAGCTAATCTTGCTTAGTTCGGGTTTTAGATTGGATCTGGAACAAGTTTTGCACACGGGTTGATTAGATCAATCGGTTTTACGGGATCTGTTGAGGAGAGTTAATGGTAATTGCGTTCCTTGATAGTGTATCGGAACGGCGTAATGTGATTACGTCGAAGCAATTTCCATATAACTCGGTTTGAGTTGGGTTCGAGATAGCGTTCCTTGATAGTGTATCGGAACGGTATAATGTGATTATGCCGAAGCTATCTCGTAGTCCGATCTTGTTAGCTGCCTCGCGCCTACGCAAACCATCTCCCTTGATAGTGTATCGGGACCGCCGTGTGCGTACCCCCTTATAGGTCGTCTCGGTGCCGTATCTCTGCGATAAGTAGAAAACGTTTCTACGCCTAACTTGTTTTTGCAGAGAATGCTTTGAGATGGTATGGCCCTATTGTATGTATGAGATGCATGTGATGCATGTAATATTCTTTCATATGTGCAATCCCTGTAATATTCTTTCATACGTGCAATGCTTGTAATATTCTTTCACGACCTGCGAGTCGATGTAATCTTCAATTAGAGCTTCTATAGTAGTAGCTTAGTTTGAAGAAATCAAGCATTCGGCACTCGAAAGAACGGTGATGAAGATGGAGATCTGTACACCGGCATGGAGATGGAGATCACCATGTGAAGGGGGCCATACTATTTCATGCTATTCTACTGCTTTCATATATGTGATATGTTTGTTTGATAGGATAGCATCCCTCACAAAATTAAGTAGTAATGATGCCCTTCCAAATGTTGCACCGTCACCGTTATGCTCGTCAATGGTGGGTCTGCCAAAGCAGAGTGCCATTCTCTATCATAACACGAGGGGGTATATGTCGGACATATACGCGGAGCATTTGGTTTACTTAACAAGGCTATCAAAACAGTTTTGGGCCTTGGGGCATAGGTTGGGGCCGGGGCATGGAGATGCCACACCAACAACAAGAGTCACATAGAGATGTGATTAGCAAGGAGTTGCTTACCGATGTTAGTAATTTTCTAGCGTGATGCCAAAGCTCACTAGAAAATTAACTAACATGTGGATCTTGACCCAATACGTAACCTAGAGGGAAGGTGGAAAATACGTAATGGGAGTCTTATGTTAAATTGTTTAACAAAAGACATAACATAAACATTGTGCTAAACTTTATTTTTCTCGTTGTAGAATAAATGGCGGCTAATACTACACCCAGTACCTTTAATTTGTGATCTATTCTCGAAAAGGAAAAATTAAATGGAACAAACTTTATGGATTGGTATCGCAACTTGAGAATTGTTCTCAAGCAAGAGCGTAAGGAGTACGTTCTTGAAGTACCCTATCCCGAGGATTTGCCAAATAATGCCACTTGCAACGCACGGAGGGCTTATGAGAAGCACACTAATGATGCCCTAGATATAAGCTGTCTCATGCTTGCTACAATGTCCCCCGAGCTTCGAAGCAATATGAGAGCACGATGCTCACACTATTATTCGGGGACTGCGTGGCATGTTTGAGAACCAAGCTCGGGCCGAGAGGTTCAACACCTCAAAGTCCTTGTTTGCGTGCAGCTTGTTGAGGGAATCCCGTCGTCCGCATGTGATAAAGATGATTGGCTATATCAAGAGTCCGGAAAAACTAGGTTTCCCCTTAGCCAAGAGTTGGCTGCGATGTGATTCTCCGGTCGCTCCCTCCGAGCTTCGAGCCATTCACATTAAACTATCACATGAACAATATGGATAGAACCTTGGCTGAATTGCATGGGATGCTAAAGACAGTGAGGAGAGTATCCAGAAAAACGGTCATCATGTGATGATGATGCGAAGGCAAAGCGCAAACCACTGTCAAGAAACTTTGCACCAAGAGGAAGTTAACTCCCGATGAGATCGCGAGTGCCTCCAATGCAAAGAAGGGCAAGAAGGGTCGGCGGCATCGATGTCGTTTGCTTTCTTTGCAAGGAGACAGCCACCTTGGAAAAGGAACTGCAAGAAGTACATGGAGGATCTCAAGAAGAAGCAAAGTACGACTTCGCCGGTATTAATGTTATAGACATTAATCTCGCTACTTCACCCTACGACTCTTGGGTATTTGATACCGGATCGTAGCTCATATTTGCAAATCGTTGCGGGAATGAGAAGAAGTAGAGGATTGAGAAGGGCGAGGTGTCGGCAATGGAGCAAGCGTTGCTACGATTTGCGTCGGCACAGCACCACTTCATCTACCTTCAGGATTAGTTTTGGAATTGAATAATTGTTATTGTGTTCCAACACTATGTCAAAACGTTATTTCCGCTTCATGTTTGCAAGCGGAAGGATATGATTTTAGATCAATGGACAATGGTTGTTCAATATATCTTAGAGATATGTTCTATTTTCATGCTCCATTGGTGAATGGATTATACGTTTTGAATCATGAAGCGTCTCCCATCTATAACATTAATACGAAAGGCAATTCTCTAATGATATAAACCCTACGTTTATCCGGCATTGTCGCTTAGGCCATATAAATAAGAAACGCATGGAGAAGCTCCATAAGGATGGATTGCTTCACTCTTTTGATTTTGAATCATTCGAGACATGTGAGTCTTGTTTACTTGGTAAGATGACAAAGGCACCTTTCACGGGACATAGTGAGAGAGCAAGTGACTTATTGGCACTCGTACATACCGATGTATGTGGACCAATGAGCTCAACGGCCGAGGTGGTTATCAATACTTCATTACCTTTACCGATGACTTTAGTAGATATGGTTATATCTACTTAATGAGGCATAAGTCCGAATCCTTTGAAAAGTTCAAAGAATTCCAGAATGAAGTACGAGAATCATTTAGGGAAAACAATCAAGTTTCTACGATCGGATCGTGGAGGGAATACTTGAGCCAAGAGTTTGGTAATCATCGAAAGATTGTGGAATTGTTCCACGGTTGACTTCGCCGGGAACTCGCAATGGAACGGAGTGTCCGAACGGAGAAATCGCACCTTGTTGGACATGGTGCGGTCGATGATGAGCCAAAGTGATCTTCCGTTATCCTTACGGGGATATGCTCTTGAAACATGCGCTCACACTAAATAGAGTTCCATCTAAGTCGGTTGAAAAGACACCATATGAGATATGGACAGGGCAACCCTCTAGTTTGTCTTTTCTCAAAATTTGGGGATGTGAAGCTTATGTAAAACGTTTACGATCGACAAGCTCACACCCAAATCGACAAGTGCTTCTTTGTGGGATATCCTAAGGAAACTAAGGGATATTACTTTTATAATCGGGAACAAGGCAAAGTGTTTGTCGCCCGACACGATGTTTTCTTGGAGAAAGAGTTTCTTTCAAGAAGGGTTAGTGGGAGCAGGGTGCATCTTAAAGAAGTTCAAGAAACACCGAAAACGTTTCGGCGACCACGAACCACAACGGGAGGAGCAAAGTGTTGCGCCACCAGTTGTAGATACACCACCCACGGAGGTCCGAAAGATCACGTCGTGCACCGACAGTACAAAAGTGCGGAACAATGTGATATATTTTTGTTGGACAACGATGAACCTAAGACCTATGAGGAAGCAATGGTGGGACCCGATTCCAACAAGTGGCTTGGAGCCATGAAATCCGAAATAGAATCCATGTACGACAATTAAGTTTGGAACTTGGTTGATCCACTGATGGTGTCAAAACCATTGAGTGTAAATGTGTTTTTAAGAAAAGGCCGATATGGATGGAAATGTTCACATCTATAAGGCGCGATTGGTGGCGAAAGGTTTTAAACAGATTCAAGGAGTTGATTATGATGAAACCTTCTCGCCCGTTGCAATGCTTAAATCTATTCGGATTATCCTAGCGATTGCTGCATATTTCGATTATGAGATATGGCAGATGGATGTCAAAACGGCTTTCCTAAATGGAAACCTAAGCGAGGATGTATACATGATACAACTTCAGGGTTTTGTCGATCAGAATCGCTGGAAAGATATGCAAGCTACGAAATCCATTTATGGATTGAAGCAAGCATCTCGGAGTTGGAATATTCGTTTTGATGAAGTAATCAAAGGGTTTGGTTTCAGCAAAAATGAAGAAGAGGCCTGTGTTTACAAAAGGTCAGTGGGAGCGCAATTGTATTTCTAATCTTATAAGTGGATGACATATTGCGATTGGAAATGATATCCCTATGCTAGAAACCGTCAAGTCTTCATTCAAAAATAGTTTTTCCATGAAAGACTTAGGGGAGGCACATACATATTGGGCATTCGGATCTATAGAGATAGATCCAAGAGGCTAATTGGATTAAGCCAAAGTACATACATTGACAAGGTGTTGAAAAGGTTCAACATGCATGATTCCAAGAAAGGTTTCTTGCCCATGTCACATGGCATTAATCTTAGCAAGAATCGGTGCCCTCGGACACATGATGAGCGGAATAAGATGGGTATGGTTCCATATGCTTCGGCAATTGGATCCATCATGTATGCCATGCTTTGTACACGCCTGATGTCTCGTACGCTTTGAGTGCTACGAGCAGATACCCGATCCGGTGAAGGTCACTGGATCGCCGTAAAGAATATCCTTAAGTATTTGAGAAGAACTAAGGATATGTTCCTAGTCTATGGAGGTGAAGAAGAGCTCGTTGTAAGTGGTTACACCGATGCTAGCTTCCAAACAGACAAGGATGATTATAGATCGCAATCGGGTTCGTGTTCGCCCGAACGGAGGCGCGATCAGTGGAAGAGTTCAAGCGGGATACCGTTGCTGATTCTACAACGGAGGCCGAGTACATTGCCTTCGAAAGCGCAAAGGAGGCTGTTTGGATCAAGAAATTCGTTTCGACCTTGGTGTGATGACTAGTACGACCGGTCCAATGTCTCTCTATTGTGATAATAGTGGAGCCATTGCGCAAGCCAAGGAGCCGAGGTCACATCGAAGTCCAAACACATACTTCGGCGATATCATCTCATCCGCGAGATAGTGGACAGAGGTGATGTCAAGATATGCAAAGTGCACACGGATCTCAACATAGCCGATCCGCCGACAAAACCTCTCCTCACCGAAGCATGAGGCGCACACAAGAGCAATGGGTATTAGATACTTATATGATTGACTCTAGTGCAAGTGGGAGATTGTTAGTGATATGTCCTAGAGGCAACATGGAGATGTTGGATATCACGTCAATGTTTATGTATAAATGAATAAAGTGTTATTCGTTCCATGAAATAGACATCTTGTATTGATCAATAAGTACGTGACTTATTTATGAGACTCTTTATGTATGAATCTATTTCTAAACGATCCACGATCATATGTCATATTGTTGGAACAAATATGATTCTAAGATCGGCATGTTTATTGATTGATGATCATGTCTCATAGATCATGGGTATGGAGATACCAAATCAATAAACATGGACATATGTGTTGGAGAACACATTGTTGGATAGACCCACCATGAGACACTACAGAATTAATGTGCCATTAGTTGGTCTCGGGTAGTGTTGGTACAAAGTCCTTAGACCTGAGATCACCATGGATTCCAACATGTGTAGTAGCCTACTTTGGGACTACCAAACGCTATTCCGTAATCGGGTAGTTATAAAGGTAGTTTTCGGGTTTGCTATGAAACATGGAGTGGGATGTGAGTGATCAAGATGGAATTTGCCCCTCCTTTGGAGAGATATCTCGGCCCTCGAGGTAATGGATTATGGAAATGCATGGCCATGCTAAGTTGATTGAGGAGTCAATCAGGCATGATAATCCAATACGGTTCGAGTGAATGGTTATGCTATTGAAGGGATGGCACACATCTTGCCTATAGCTTAACCGGTATCGTGAGGCAAAGGGATTTGTGTACACATTACAGGTTCGAGCCGATATTATTCTTGTATACTATGGTGTCAATATGTGCTGCTAGGCGCGCGCTATTGAGGTCGGCTGAGTTAGACTCGAGCCGACGATCGGCTAAGTTAGACTATAGCCGAAACCGAGTATACCTGAACCTACGTGGTCGCACGCTTAAGGGGATAGAATAGATATTCGAGTTGGACTCGGATACGGCTCGATCGGATAGGGATCCGATCGGATAGAGTCCTATGGGCTTACGACGTGTGGGGCGGCCAACTCTATGAGATACGGATGAGATCCGATTCAAAATAGAGTCCTAATCGGCCACTAGTCCCGTCGGCCAACTCTATATAAAGGAGGGAGGGGTGGAGAGGCGTGACACGTCAATTGCATCGCGTGCAACGAAGTCGCCGAGATCAATCTTCACGGAAACCCTCCCCACTTTCGAGCCAAACCCTAGCCTTGCATCGCGTGCTAGCACACGGGTGTACGGCGTTCGTCCTCGGACGTGTGGATACCGGTAGAGGCGCGCTACGTTGCACGCTCTTGATCGGCCTGCGGTCGGGCGCATCGGAGCGAGGCGTGAGAACGCGGCCGGACGACTCGAATCGGTGTCTCGGGAATCGGCTACACCGTTCCGGATCGGATTGCCCGATTGGCTATTCCGCGCACTCTACTCCAATCGGTAACGATCTATCGACCCTTACTTGCAAGTGTTCCTGGTTTGCGCGGTAGAAATTTTTGTTTTCGGCTAGCGTAGCTTTCGCGTAACCCTTCATTATCAAGGAAGTTTTGCATCCCGACTGGTTGGCTAACCCGGTCCTGGTCCGGAAGAAGACGGGGCAATGGCGCATGTGCGTTGACTACACCGACCTCAGCAAAGCCTGCCCAAAAGATCCGTTCGAACTGCCTCGCATCGACCAAGTCGTGGACTCGACTGCCGGCTGCCAGCTTTTAAGCTTTTTAGATTGCTACTCGGGCTACCATCAAATCAGCTTGAAGGAATCCGATTGCCTGAAGACTTCGTTCATCACGCCGTTTGGAGCTTACTGCTACATCACGATGCCCTTCGGCCTGAAGAACGCCGGGGCCACATACCAACACATGATCCAAAGATGTTTTCAGACACAGATCGGTAAAAACATGGAAGCTTACGTCGACGACATCGTCATCAAGACCAACTAGAAGGAAAACCTGATCGTCGACTTAGAAGAAACCTTTGCAAACATCCGGGCCTTCAGCATGAAGTTGAACCCGGAAAAGTGCACGTTCGGCATGCCATCGGGCAAACTGCTCGGCTTCATGGTGTCACATCGCGGCATTGAAGCCAATCTAGAAAAAATCAACGCTATCTTAAACATGAAGCCCACGAGTAACCAGAAGGACGTCCAGAAGCTTACTGGCTGCATGGCGGCGCTGAGCCGATTCATCTCTCGACTTGGCAAACGAGGCATGCCTTTCTTCAGGCTACTGAAGAAAACTGACGACTTCTAGTGGACTACGAAAGCCCACAAGGCCTTTGAAAATTTTAAGGATTTTCTCACAACGCCACCCGTCCTAGCCTCACCTCAACCACAGGAGCCCCTACTATTGTACGTCTCAGCCACTCACCAAGTGGTCAGCACGGTCCTCGTGGTCGAGCGCGAAGAAGGGCGAGTCAAGATTCAAAGGCCGATCTACTTTGTTTGCTGGCAGGAGCCAAAATTCGCTACCCTCAGGTACAAAATTGCTATACGGTGTTCTGATAACCACGAGGAAATTGGAGCACTATTTTCAGGGTCACTTGGTCACCGTCATCACTTCCTTTCCACTCGGCGATGTCATCCACAACCGGGAGGCGACTGGGCGCATCGCGAAGTGGGCCCTGGAACTGATGCCGCTGGACTTGACTTTCAAGGCGAGGACGTCTGTGAAATCACAAGCCCTGGCGGATTTCTTAGCCGAGTGGACCGAACAGCAAGAAGATGTACCTCGAGATGACCTTCAATACTGGACCATGCACTTCGACGGATACAAGAGGATCACCGGCTTCGGAGCAGGAGTCGTGCTGATCTCCCCGACTGGGAAAAGGCTAAGATATGTTCTCCACCTTCACTTCTCCGCTTCACACAACGTCGCCGAGTACGAAGCCCTGCTACATGGACTGCGGCTTACAGTTTCACTCGGGATACGTTGGCTCGTCGTGAAAGGAGATTCCTAGCTGGTTGTGAACCAAGTAATGAAGGACTGGTCATGTCTAAACGACACCATGGAGGCCTACCGACAAGAAATTCGCAAACTTGAAGACAGGTTTGATGGACTGGAGCTATCCCATGTCCTAAGACATAATAACGAGGCAGCTGACGAGTTGGCGCAATTCGGGTCCAAGCGAGAAGCCGCTCCAACAGATGTTTTCGTAGAACATCTCTATGAACCAACTGTTGCAGCCAAACCAACCCCCAACGAGCAAGCTACAAACAAAGTCACCATGATCGACACCGACTGGAGGACACCGCTCATCAAATTTTTAACTCAGCAAGAGCTGCCGGAAGACCGGGATGAGGCTGAACGGGTCCGACGTCGTGGTCAGAGCTATGTCATGGTTGACTCTGAGTTATACAAGAGAAGCCCTTCTGGAGTCCTAATGAGATGTATCACGCCCGAGGAAGGACGACAACTACTCCAGGATATCCACTCGGGCATATGTGAAAGTCACGCGGCAGCACGCACCTTGGTGGGCAAAGCCTACAGACAAGGTTTCTTCTGGCTAACGGCAGTCTCCGACGCCGACAAGGTGGTCCGCACCTGCGAAGGCTGCCAGTTCTTCGCTCGGCAAAGTCATGTCCCAGCCCAAGAACTACAAACAATTCCACTATCCTGGCCATTTGCAGTATGGGGCTTAGACATAGTTGGTCCTTTCAAAAAGGCTCCAGGAGGATTCACACACCTATTCGTCGCAATTGACAAGTTCTCCAAGTGGATTGAAGCTAAGCCGGTTGCTACGATCACCGCTGACAAGGCGCGAGACTTCATCCTCAACATCGTAGACCGGTTCGGCATCCCAAACAGAATAATAACCGACAATGGGACTCAATTCACTGGGGGCATCTTTAAGGAATTCTGCGAAGACTTCAGAATCAAAAACTGCTACGCATCTGTTGCACATCCCAAAAGCAATGGACAAGTTGAGCGTGCCAACGGCATGGTTCTTCAAGGCATCAAGGCCCGAGTGTTTGACCGGCTAAACCCTTATGCCGGCAAATGGGTCCAAGAGCTCCCCTCGGTTCTATGGTCTCTGCGGACTACACCCAGTCGGGCTACCGGCCAAACTCCTTTCTTTTTGGTCTACGGCGCAGAAGTCATGTTACCAAACGAGATGGAGTACGAATCTCTCTGAGTCCGCAACTTTAACGACGAACGCTCCGATCAAGACCGAGTGGATGACCTTACCCGACTGGAAGAAGCCCGTGAGGCAGCCCTGATCCAGTCGGCAAGGTATCTTCAAGGACTCAGACGATACCACAGTCGCAACGTTCGAGCACGAGCTTTTATTGTTAGCGATTTAGTTCTACGCAAAATTCAGACCACCAAGGACCGTCACAAGTTATCTCCATTATTGGAAGGACCGTATATAATTGCTGAGGTGACTCGGCCAGGAGCATATCAACTAAAACGTGAAGACGGATCCATGGTGGAAAACTCCTGAAACATCGAACATCTCCGATGATACTATGCTTAAATTGCCTTAAGTTTCATGTTCTTTTTGACTGCCAACCTCAAGCAAGATGACTTTTTGAGTTAACAGTCGGGGGCTGTACATATGACAATAAAGCATGGTTTTCTTCGGCAACTTGTACATATTTGGTTTATCATTGCTTAATGTTCCTCGATTCGAGTCCAACGTATAAAGACTGAGAATTTTTCGATGACCTAATCAAGCTTAGGCTTGGTGACAGTCGGACAAAAATTACTTAAAAATTTTTACATAAAAACTCGGATCAAGGCATTAACATAAATAAACTGAATATTCACAAGTTACATCAGAAAGTCACAAACATACAATGCTCACAGAGCAATCAAGATTGAAAGTTGTTTACTACATCAATGGCAACCTTCTTGGCCAACTCCTGCGCATCACTGATCAAGTCCAGGGCCTGCTCGTCTGAAGTGCCATTGGCGAAGCCTTCCCCAATTGAATTGATATCCACCCGGGGGTAGAGTGACTTGGTCTGTGCAAGGGCAAGGCCCGCTCCCATGGTAGCTGCCTCAGAGATATTGGCCAAGTACTGATCGGGGGCCCTTCGGAGCTTGTCGAAGACATCGACTGGGTCCAATGAGCTGGTCCCGACTCCGTGATGGAACAATGACAGCAGGATCGGTGTCACCGCGTTAGCAACATCTTCCCTGACTTTTCCGGCTTGTTTGACCCTCTCAATCAAAATATCGTATTGGGCTCGGGTCTTGATCTTATAGGCTTCCAAAGATATGTGATCATACAAAGCATTCAAAGATGAAGCAACACAAAGAACGCCGTTTTGAAAAAGCTCACCTTCAAACTCGGTCTCCAGCTCGCCCTTGCTGAAGTTGACTGCTTCTAGTTGGGCCTGGAGCGAGTGGACCTCCGACGAGTTTTCTACAATAAAAAGGGGTTATCAACGATTAATATCAGCACATATTACAATTAAAGGCATAAGGAGACCGAGAAGGTTAATCTTACTCCCGACTGAACCCCGGAGGTCGAGGTTCTCCTCCCGGAGTGCGGCTATCTCCCTCCTTAGGGCTGCTTTCCTCGATGCAGCTTCCTCTCGAGTGGTCTTCAGCTCTTGCTGGATGTTCTCCAGAGAGTTCAGATGGGGGACCAACTTCTCGAATGCATCGGACTTAGCCATTGATTGGCAATACACCCTCTGCATACAAGTTCTGAAGTTGGTCGACTGAAAAGAGATGATGAAGCAACAACAGAAAAAGACTTACGTCGTTTAATAGTCGAGTTGCTTCATTCAGGCTGTCTACAAGCGCATCCCTTTCTTCATTCTCCATTTGTTTGTTCAAGATGATGCCTTGTTTCTGGCCTTCGGAATCTCGCCACTCAATCTTGATCGGAGGAACCCAGGTTTCAGAAGACTGCAACCTGGAAATCTCCTCTACTTTGGCTGAATGGATCAGGAGGAGTAGATGAAGATACAGGAGAATTAAACTGGAGATTAAAACTGAAATATTGAGTCAAGACTTACCAGCTTTGGTGGCCGGGTCCTCAACCGGCACTTCCCGGCGGCTCTTCTCTTCTTGGTTTTTACCCGACTGGTCCTCAGCCGGGACCCTTTGAGTCGTAGCCGGGGACTCCTCTGCGGCCGACTGGTTTCCAGTCGGGGTATCCTGGCTGGTAGTCGGGAGCTCCTTCCTTGGGGTATCATCGCTGGGAGGTGAGGGCCTTCCACCCGGAGCGCTCTCGCTCGGGAGAGGGCTCCGGGGTTTTGGCTCCGCAGGCTTTGATGCCTCGGTTGTTGCAGCTGGCGTTGGTCCCTCACTCTGCCCGGCGGGGTCTATGTCTTGAGGCCTCCTGCCGAACGAAAGACAGGAGCAATCGGGATGAAGACGAAGAAATTTTCAACAAAGAGTTTGTTTCCAGTCGTAAGACGTACCTGGTCGATCGGCGGATCTTGGGCGCAATCTTCGGTGACGGCCTTGGAGGAGTCACTTCAGATCGAGGGGCTGGGACATCGTCGTTCGAATCATCAATGATCAGCCTCCTCTTACTCGCCCGCTTGTTAGTGTCTTCACTCGGGACGGTCCTCTTCCCGGCTGGATCACTCTGGATCTTCACGCCACCGGCTGGCTTCTTAGCAGGCCGAGCCGGCGCATCCTCATGATGTATTTTATATGGCTTCAAAATGATGGAGGCATTTTTCTACAAGAAAGATTCTTTCAACGCTGAGAAGTGTGACATCAAGATTGAAAGGCAATGAAGGAGTTAAGTCTGCTTACCGGAGGAGGAGGGCGATACAGGCTGTATGGGAGGACTGGCAGCATGAGGCTGCGCTCGACTGCAATTCCAGTCGAGAAGACCTTGTACATGCGAATCTTCAGGATCTTGAAGCTGAGTGAGTCGCGGTCTTCCCGATTGGGGTCCTTCTCACCCTCGTATTCAAAGGTAGGCTTGGACCGCTCCTTGATCGGAGCCAATCGGCTCCTGATGAAGTGTTGAGTGATCTGCTCGCCCTGAAGACCTTTTTCTTCATCTCCAAGATCTTCGCTAGCAGCTTGTTGGCTTCATCCTAGTCTTGGGCCACTGGCACGGTGCTCCAGTTGGGCCTAGGCACCGGGGGAAGGCCAACAAAGTTTGGCAGGCTGGGTTCGAGGTTGGCAATATAGAACCAGCTCGCGTGCCAGCCCTTGTTAGAAGATTTCAAGGGGAGAGAGAAGTACTCTTTGCGGAGGGATCCGCGGAGTTGGAAACCTGCCCCACCAACAACGCAAGGCTAATCTTTGTTCGGATGCAGCTTAAGATAGAACATGCGTCGGAAGAGTTAAAAATGGGGAAGGATGCCAAGGAAAGCTTCACACACATGGATGAAAAGAGCTATGTGGAGCATAGAGTTGGGATTCAGATGATAAAGCATAAGGCCGTAGTAGTCAAGAAGCCCCCTAAAGAACTCAGAGGTAGGGAGGCTGAAACCACAATAGAAAAAAGAAGTGAAGACGACGAGCTCACCGGTGTTCGGAGTGGGGAACTCCTCACTGGCTGCTGGGCGCCAGCCCACGATCTCCTTAGGAGGGAGAACTCCGTGCTTCACCATCTCCTTGAGAGTGGACTCCCTGACATCCGAGGTAGCCCATTGCTCGAAAGGGGTCTTTTTCTCTCCCGCCATGAGTGTGGTTTGTGGGGGAGTAGATCTGGTTTGGAGGATGGGGATTTGAGATGGGGATGTGAGAAGATGGATGCGGAGGCTAGCTGGCGACGAAGCGCGAGCTTCTGGATCGGTGGATTGGGTGCGCGCAAGAACTTAAGGTTCTCCGCTGCAAGCTGATGAACAGTGTTGCGAGTAGGGAATTTTTTCTGGGAAGACGAAGTGGCGGGGATGACCTCGAGGCTTTGTAAGAGATTTGAGGGTTGCGCTAGGTTTTCTCGCGATTGGGCCGAGCCCATGAGAGACTTGCGGCCCAGCTTAGGTGTGGCCTGACGCGTGTCCTTAGGGACTTAAGTGGATGAACTTAAGCAAATTTGCTTTGGCAATATACGCGTGTCTGAGTGCCCTATACGTTTGGAAATCCTTTCATACCGCGGTTTGTGCAACTTCATGAGAAGTTGACACGATGCAATTTGAAAGGTGACAAACAGTTAAGCTTTTTATGACTGCCTTGATGACAGGGACTGTTTGGTTTTAAGCATTTGATTAAATGATTATATCAATGCTATTTTTTCCACCTTGGTGAAGATCTTCTAGATTAAGACCAATATTATGGCAGGAGCTATTTAATATTTTGGTCATATTTTTTAGATGACTGAAAAATTTGTTTACCCATAAGGGATGATTAAAATATTTGATCCTAGATGACTCGGGCAGATCCACTCGGATAAGCGTAAGCTTACCGAGCGCTTTTCACCCACGAGGGTTGATTGAGTTATTTGTTCTGAGATTACTCGGGCAAATTCACTCGGATAAGCATGAGCTTACCGAGTGATAAGATTTTTTATGATTGCTTTAGTTTAAGACTAAGCATCTATGTAAAAATGATTTTTTATAGTTCTTGACTATATGCTTAGTTTGTTTTTTGACTAACCATATAGTCGGGGGCTACACCTAATTAGGTGCATCAGGAGATGCACCTAGATATTTATTTTTTGAGAATTTTTTTGGATATTTTCCAGCCCTTCACAGTCTTTGAAGCTACTCGGAAGATTCAAGCAGAGGTGATAGAATCACTCGGCGCCAGAAGCACTCAGCCAAAGGTTTATTTGGCTATGTGATATTTTGGTTCGAAGCCGAGCAATCTCGTCGACTGCAAAGGACTCGGGGGCTACTGTGGAGATTATGGCAATCGGATATCCACATGGCAAGCTTATCCGACTGGAGATAGGGATAGGTTGCGCCTACCAAATATGTAAGCCAGCTATGACTTGGGTGTTACGTTGCCGATTAGATAAGGCAACGGCTCATAGTCATGGTTTGGTAAGATTGAGGAAACCGACTTAGAGTAAGATAGGGTTTCCGACTTGTAAGCCCGCCTCCCAATACTATATAAGGGGGGTAAGGGGCGTCCCTTGAGGGATATCAGATGTATGCGAAGTACATACAAGCCTCTAGACACATGAGATCTTGAGATCAATAAACACTCGGCGGATCGAATCCCCGAAACAGGAGTAGGGTATTACCTCACGAGAGGGCCTGAACCTGTCTAAATCCTTGTTTTCCATCTAACCCATCGAACTTGGCAATCTTGACTGCACCCCCAATTTTCTATTGCCGAAACCGAGTTTCGACAAGCACAAATATAAAAGTAGCGCAGGTGAAACATAAATTTCATCACATGAAGTGTATACCTTTGTACGCTCCAGCTCCATAAGTTCAAAATTCCACCTAATGCTAATCGCTACCGGGTATGTTTGGCTTTGTAACACTAACGCTGATTATCTCAATCTGAGCATAGCATGTATGGTCTCTTTGAATAGATTATTTGATTGTTTCATCAATCTGGAATTGTGGCAGAACAGGTGGGCGTGGGCAAATGACACAGGTATAAGTCCTGTATTTTTTATAACTCGGTGTAACAGTCGGGGAAAGAGGACTCTCGCGTCGCCCTCCCCCAGGGGCGACTCGGGAGGCGACGGCCCAACCGCCCCCTCTTCCTCTCCTTCCTCCTCCGCCTCGCCGCCGCTCGAGTGGCCGCCGGCAAAGCCGCACGACTGCAAGGACGGCGGCGGCGGGGCTTCTCGTCGACATCGAGCTCAGGCAGCCAGGGGAGACACCAAGGGCGACGGCGGCAGCGGTGACCGCCAGATCCATGCTGCTTAAGCCAGATCTGGCGGTGTGGCGGCTGGTGGCGGGGACAGCGGTGGGAATGGCGACGGCGATGGCAGGGGCACGTCTCTACGATGGAAAGGACGACGATGGTAGCAGGGACAGCCTCACGTCGCTCAGCCGGGAAGAGGCCGTGGCAGGATGGGCGGTCGACAGCGACGAGGTAGGGGCACTACGTCGGGTGGCGGAGGCTGATGGCGGCGGGGATGGTAATGGTGCTATGGCGACGGTGGCTGAGACCGCGCGGATCCAGCGAACCCGTGCTTGGATCTGGCACCCCCGCGCTCAGTCAGGGAGAGCTCGCGGCAGTGTTGACGCTGGGTCTGGCCGAAGGTCAGCCTGTGTAGGCGTTGGGAGAGGTCGGCAGTGAGATGCTGCAGCAGGAGGAGGATTTCAGCAGGGCACGTGTGTTGAGGTGCGGCCGGCAGCGGAGGAGACCGCGCGAGGCGCGGTCGGTGCGGAGGTTGGTGTGACATCGCGAGGCGCGGCTGGCTCACGGTCGCAGCGCAAGAAGGCGCGTAGAGGCTCGATCGTCGGTGGTGGAGGCCGGAGGCCAGCGCGACACGAGAAAGTGCGACCGGCGAAGGCGGAGGCCGGTAAGGCATGAAGAGGCGTGGCCGGTGGCAGCACGCGGAGGCTGGTCGAAAGGGGGTGCTGGTATAGTGGTGCCTATGCGCCGGCAGAGGTTAAGATGGTAGTAGAGCAGTGGTGCGGCAATTGTGGATAGGCAAGCGGCAGACAGCGGGTGAAAACCTAGCCCGGCCTTGGCCAGGCCGACAACAGTGTCGTTCGAGCGTCACTTCCCCTCCCGAGGACATTGTCGTGCCGTCTCATCCCCTCTAGCGGGCAGCTGGGTGAAAGCCTAGTCCTGATTCTCTTGGAGACCTCAACGGATGGCGGCGGCAGTGCTCTGTCGCTTCTCTCCTTAGAAACATTGTCTAGGCAGCCCCTTGCCAAAACCTCCCAAACTACTGGTGCAAGCTCGCTCCAGATTCACGTCTTCTTGTGTCGGTGTCTTAGTTTTAGCAAGTTGGCCACATTGGATGTCACACCCAGAAATTCAAACATAAATTTTTGAAGCTATATGTGTATTAAAAACCCCTGTCCAGGACCAGCCAGGGTACACATACGACATTATTGATATTACAGAATCTACGTCTTAGAAACAATATAAAAGATTATGAAAATGCAGCGAAAAAAGAAACGACTAGCTAAGCTGAAACTTGACTCTTGCAACGAAGCACCAACACACCATAGGCAACCTTGACGCCAGACGCAAGCCTAATCCTCGTCAAAACCTTGCTCTGCCTTGATCTCTGACTCTGATGGAGAGATAGAGCAAGACTGAGTACTACCCACTGTACTCAACAAGTCATACCGGAAGAGAAGGTATGATGCAGAATAATTCACAAGGAAAGATAGGGTTTCATTTGCATCAAACAATATTTCACAAATAATGGTTGAAAGCGGTAGAACAGTAATATATAATTAAGATGTATTAAAATAATCATTGTCCAACGTTACCCCACGTTGCAACAGGCCCAACCATCAAACTATTCTAGTCAAGTACCATTAATCAAATTATTTGCTAGATAAGATTAATCACAGTGAATCTGGTTGATCGCCCATAACCGTGGGCATGGTTATTCGAATAGTTTTTAACTCTGATCAGAGGTGTACATCTATACCCACAAGACACAGCCTCACGACACATTTCCGTGTGCCGGTTACCACCATGATACCCCAGAAAAGGACTATGACAGGACCCTTCACAAAACTCCCTCTGACCAATCGTACCACAATAAGGTTTCACCCCCACTCCCATCAGGGCAATGGGCAGCCCCCTCGAGTGCCGCGGTGAATCCGGCAACTGATAAACCCTTTTAACCGGGGCCAACCCAACTCCATCACGCCCACCCTCGCCAGGGTACGTCAGCTAGAGAGAGCTACACTACAGACCTAGCCATTACCCATGTTGGCTTGTAGTATGCACAGTAATTCTTTCAGGGTTTCCCGCGGAGCGGTTCTTATATGCCATGGGCGCGACTATCCAAAACCATTGCACCCATAGCCCATCATTGTCATGTTTTAATATTATTATCATAGTATCTCATACTTGACACCATCTGTATAATAGTCTCCACTATAGTAATTAAATAATGTGATTCCCTTTAATGAGCTAATTGATCTAAGCTAGGCTAAGCACGTCCTAAACCAATATCTAGTCATGTTAAACCCAAGTTATCAATGGTATAAGATAAACAAGTCTTATGGCTAAGTAGAATAGGTAAAACAAATATATGCAATATTTGAGAGAAACAAGACATTTAGAAAAATATGCACAATATGATCAATGTAAAGTATGACTTGCCTTGCTCTGAAGATTGGGGAACTTCTGCGACTACTTCGAAATAAACGAGATCACTAGAACTGCCGAAATCTACACGACAAACGACGCACTCAACAAAACATTCTAAAAGTCTACTAAAACAACACACAAAACTATTTTTAATGGATTCTTGGTATTTTTCTGGATTTAATGAAATTTGAATAGACTAAAACGAAGCTTGGATTAAAAGATATGGATTTTATAAAATTATCTGTGTTTATTACTAAAACTTAAAAACCTTAATAGTTTATTGCGTAATTAAGTCCCGGGCTGACGCAATCGGGTAGGGCTGACAAGCGACTGACATTGGCATGATGCAAGCGAGGGTTGACGCGCATGGCGCAAGGGCGACGCGGGCGTGCGGGACACCGGTCCACGTGGACTCGGGTCCACGGGAGTGCGGCGGTGCGGGTGTACCACGTGGGCACACATGGCGCTGACGCGGCGCCACATGGCGCCAGCGTGGCGGCCGTGCGGGCATGTGGGATTGGACGGCCCCGATCTACCGCTCGGTAGATCGGACGGCTCGGGACAGCCTAGGGTTTGCGGTGGCGGCTAAGCTAGGCATGGCCGGCCATGGCTGCGTGGGAGCCGGCTGGCTAGCCGGCGACGCTAGCGGCGGCAGCGGACGGTGGCACGAGGTTGCGGGATGAGGCGCGGAGCGACTCTAGGGCTCGGGTTGGCGGCGCAAACTCGCGGGGAGGCCAGGGTTTTGCGCACAGGATAACAAAGAGAGAGCACGGGGCTCACAAGCGTTGGAAACAAAGGCGGCGACGCACGGCGGCGGGATTCGGCAATGGCGATTTTTGGATCGGATATAAGCGGTGACAACGGGAAAACAAACCGGACCATCTTGTGGGTTTTATAGGGGAAGATTGGAGTCTAGATAAGGCACGATTAGCCACGGATTTCTCGCCGTTCTTCTCAAAAGGCAGTGAAGATCATTAGGGTTTCGGCCGAGCGCGGATAAGGCAGCGCGACGCGGATAAGGGTGGAATGATGCCTGGGCTCGGATTCGACGCGGTTCCAGCGCAGGATGCGCGTGTGGTGGCGCGGCGCGAGCGATGGGAATGGCACGGCGGAGACGAAGCCTAACAGTGGCCCCACCTCAGCGGCCCGAGAGAGAGGAGGGCTTACGAACCGGCGGTGCGCGAACGGCTTGTGGGGCCGTGGCCCACGGCGAAAGAGGAGGGCGCACGCGCACGGCGGCTTGGGTCGGCGGGGTGGGCCGTCGTCCCGGCTAAAAAGAGCGGGAAAGGACAGGAAAAATAAAAAAGGAAAATGAATTTTCAAGGGACTTAATTAATTCCGAGATTTGATTTAGTTGGTTAAAATTTAATTCTAGTTCTCTGAAAATTCCACTAAAAATCCAGTTAATGTATTTTCACATGTAGAATTTTAAAAAATCCTAACATGCCATTTTCACTTATTAATTGCATTTTAAAATTAGCTATTTGCTCTAGGTTAAATCAAAAATTCAATTTATTTTTGGGAATTGCTTAAATGATTTTTCAAGGGCAAAACTTCAGGGTGTGACGTCGGAGGACCTAGGGGGAGAGCGGTTCCATTCTTCTCTCTCACCCTCTCTCCCTCAACCCCAAAGATGTAGATAGAGTAGGGTTTCATGTCGGTTGTAAGGGTTAGGTTTTGGGTGATCTCGACTGTAGTTCCTTTGTTGGCCTAGCGGCGGTCGGTCACGCTTAGCGACGGTCGGTCCGATGCTAGCCTTCTTCTGGGTCTGTGTGTTGGAGCTGTCGGTGTGTGGGTGGGTGTATTTTTTTCATTTTCCTGGTTACGACCTTCCAAGATTGTAATTTTGTAATTTTTTTCCTGCTCTATCAATATTAACTTCACACTGTAAGACAATGCCTCAAGTGTAAAAAAATATATGAACCAGAAAGTTCAATAACCTGATCAGACACGTGGATATAAAACTTGCTGCAAACTGTGGTCACTGCAGAACTGGTTTATCTCATGATGAATTATCATAGATCCATGTCTTGTCATAATGCACACCATAATTGAGTAGGGTTTCGTGCACAAACTCTTTGTTGAGGCGGTTGACAACCTGCAAGCCGACTAGTTAATTCAGCAGCTCAGGGAGACCAATTTTGTGAATCAGAATTGTAACAAACAATGTTCTAAAATGGTGACCGGTATTCATTATTCATTATACAGTCTACCGGCTCATACTGTGACCTAACAGATGATCACATGGTAATAGGTTGGGGCACCTGCTCCTACTGTGTGGGTTTACTATTCAAGTTTATTAGCATTGGTGAGTATTCTTATACCTCAATCTTATCAAAGCTGATCATGATTCCACCTTTTATTCCACAAGGAATATCTCTGACCTGGTTTAGAACAAGAGGCATGAGTATTTCAATCAAAAGCTAATCTGACATAATAATGACTTGTCTTTGAACTGGCCAGTTCAAGTTCCAAATAAGCAGCGATCTGAAGAAATAAATACAATACACATATGAACTAATCTATAATTTGAGTGGACACATATATATGCACAAAACAGAGGGGAAAAGCTAGATCCGCTTGCCTGGTCTATTTGAAGTGTAACCTGTATTGGCTCAAATTAGGTTATCCAAGGCAGCTTTCAGATGAAAACCTAGTAGCAGAGTTTCAAATTAATGAGGAGAGATTTGAACAAATAAGGGGAAAAAGAAAACCAGCAATTAAAAGGATACCTGGTGGAGTGATTGTTTCCAAAAGAGCACCTCCTCTCCAGTGTACCCCCAACATGTCCTTCGGGAAGTTGATGTAGAATGCTTGATGGTGCTAAACATGAAATCTGCATAAGTACTAATGGAAGAGTCGTAGAGCTTTTTTTTTCGTCAGTTCTGGCCTTCTGGAGTTGCTACATCAACCTTTAAATACTTACGACATAGTGAGCACTAGGACGTAGTAACACAGCTATTCTGCCAGCAGCCCTCTCTCCCCTCCTAACTCCCTGATTATATGTTTTGTTGATGCCTTTTGCTATGTGGACAATTTCTGTACTATGACTGCCTCCCCTCGTGCACTGCTGGGATTCTCTATTCACCCTCATCAGAGGCATGCTATATTTTATCTGGTGAATTGTGTTGTTATGCAAAGCCTGTTATGTCTGCTTAATCTCTATGGGTGTGATCGTTTCTCCGAGGACTGCCCGATGGGGTTATCGGATTGGCTGGGTTATCTGATTGGCTATGCTTCTCAGGTTTATCTTACTATGTTTTATCTAGTTCCCTATGATTACTCGGGACTGGATTATCATTTGCTGGAACATCAAAGGGATCAATGCCCCCGAGAAATGGGAGGCAATTAGGAACAAAATTGAGGAAAGTGCTTGCTCAGTTGTCTACATTTAGGAAACTAAAAGGGAAGTTTTTGATAGTGGGTATATCAAGAAACTTGCGCCAAAGAGTTTTAATTGTTTTGACTTCATCCCCTCGGTGGGGGCCTCGGGTGGAATTCTGATCCTGTGGAAGGGAAACTTGTTTTCGGGCCTTAGTTTTTGATAAGCAAAGTTTTGGTATCTCAATTGCCCTAACCTCCCTTCAAACTACTTTAACTTGGAAATTAACTGTGGTCTATGGCCCTTGCGATGAGCCACTCCGAACTGAATTCATAAACTGGTTCAGGAATCATGAAATAGAGGACATGGATGGCTGGCTTTTCTTGGGGGATTTTAACTTCTACCGGTCTCTGGCAAACAGAAACAAACCGGGAGGAAACATATTGGACACTTTCACCTTTAATGAGGCTATTGGTCATCTAGGTTTAATTGAAATTCCAATTAAGGGACGAGCTATCACGTGGAGTAATATGCAAATGGATCCCCTTCTTGAACAACTTGCTGGTTTTTCTCCTCCATTAACTGGACGGTCGATTTCCCTGATACCAAAGTTATCCCACTAGCAAGAACAGTTTCGAATCATGTCCCGTGCAAAGTGGTGATTGGTACAAAAATCCCCAAGGCAAGCATCTTCCGTTTTGAGAATTTCTGGGCAGAACAGCCGGATTTCAAGGACATAGTTTCGGATTGCTGGTCATACTCGACCATCCCTGAGCATGCAGCAAAGAACATAGCAAGGAAGTTCAAAACCCTAAGAGTAGGACTTTAATCTTGGAGCAAAAGCTTTTCCAACCTAAAAATGCTCATAGGAAACTGCAACACTGTAATTGCTTTTCTCGATTCACTAGAAGAAGGAAGATGTTTGTTCAACACTGAAAGCAATTTGAGGAAATTAGTCAAGAAAAACTGCAACACTGGCTCCATATGAGGAATATCTACTAGAGAAACAGATTCACTGTAAACAGAGTAAAGCTTAGGGATGAATGCACAAAGTTCTTTCACGGTATGGCCTCCATAGCCTACACAAAGAACACAATCTCACAGATCAAAAATGAACAGGGTGATTGGGTTCAAGATCACTCCGGAAAGGCTGCAATCCTCTGGTCCTCCTTCAAAGATAGAATGGGATCCTCATCCATACCAAAAATGATCTTCGATCTCCCAAGTCTTATCCAACCAAAAGAAGGGTTAGCTACCTTGGCCCACCAATTTCACATGAAGAATTGGATCTAGTGGTGAAAAGGATGGCAACAGACAAAGCCCCAGGACCGGACGGGTTTAATGGGAGATTCTTCAAAACTTGCTGGCCAATCATCAAACAAGACTTCTATAGACTCTGCGACTCTTTCCAGCAAGGCCAGACGAGTTTGCAGCCAATTAATAACTCCTACATCACTCTGATCCCAAAGAAAGGCAACCCTGAACGGTGAATGATTTTCGGCCGATATCCCTGCTCAACTCTTCCCTGAAAATCATAACCAAGGTCTTAGCCGACAGACTGTAAGGAGTGATAAAATCAGTAATTCATCAGAATCAGTATGGCTTTATCCGCTCAAGGACAATCCAAGATTGCCTAGCTTGGGCTTTTGAATACATTCATCAATGCCATCGATCCAAAAAAGAAATAATCATCCTCAAATTGGACTTTGAGAAGGCCTTCGACACCATTGAACACTTAGCTATTCTCTCTATGATGCAAAGTCTTGGGTTCCCAAACAGATGGCTGCAATGGGTTCAAGAGATCCTCTTCTCTGGGACTTCATTGGTCCTTCTCAATGGAGTCCCCGGCAAAACCTTTCGTTGCAAGAGAGGTGTCAAACAAGGAGATCCGCTCTCCCCCTTCTTTTCGTGCTGGCAGCTGAACTCATCCAGGTTTTAATCAACAAAGCCAGACAAGAAGGACTCCTCCACTTGCCGATCACACAGCCATCGGAGGACTTCCCAGTTGTCCAATATGCTGATGACACTATCATCATCCTGCAAGCAGACGCCAGGCAACTCTTCTTTCTCAAAAATCTGCTGAATACCATCCAAACAGCCACTGGCCTCAAAGTTAATTACAAAAAATCAAGTTTGTACCCCATCAACCTAAGTAATGAGAAGTTGAACCATCTGGCTAGCACTTTTGGCTGTGATGCGGGCTCCTTGCCTTTCACTTACTTGGGCTTACCCTTGGGAACAACCAAGCCAAAAATTGAGGATATGGTACCAATGCTGGACAAAGTGGAAAGGAAGCTATCCTCATGTGCATCTTGGCTCAGCTACTCAAGACGGCTAGAGATGATCAATTCAGCAATTAGCCCAATAACAACATATGCTATGTGCACCCTTAAAATCCCGAAAGGTATCATTGAAGCCATTGACAGAGCAAGAAAACAATGTCTCTTGAGGGGAAACAACATGGAAAAAAGGGGGTAATCTTGTCGCTTGGAACCTAGTCACGAGGCCAAAGGAGAAGGGTGGCCTAGGGGTTCTCAATCTTCGACTGCAAAACGACGCCCTACTAATCAAACAACTCGCAAAATTCTACAACCACGAAAACATCCCCTGGGTAAATCTAATCTGGTTTCGATACTATCAAGCAAAAGTCCCCAATCATTGTAGGGAAAAGGGTTCGTTCTGGTGGAAGTACATCCTTCACCTCAACGATCTCTTCAGATGGTGGCCTCTGTCGGATCGGGAAAGGGTGCGTGGTAAGCTTACGGACGAACAAGCTGGAATAACTGAACATTCCTACTAATTTCCCACACCTTGCATCTTTCACGAAGAAAGAAATGCTTCTGTGGCTGAAATTATGCAAGCTGAAGATCTTGACTCAATCCTTCATCTGCCGCTATCTGACCAAGCCTATCAGGAACTACATCTGCTCCAACCCCTTCTACAAGGCCTTAACTATGATGAGAACTCCCTAGACAGCTGGACGATTATTTGGGGAAAAACTTACACCTCAAAGGGGTTTTACAGCCATATCTTTAATTCTTTCGACAGCCATCAGAGTTTTCAGATTATCTGGAAATCAAAATGCCTACCAAGAATCAAATTCTTTGCATGGATCCTTTTGCTAGACAGGTTAAACACGAAGTCAATGCTCCAAAGAAGGCATATCAACATTCAAGATGATAACCTCTGCATTATGTGCGACATGAGAGAGGAAGAAACTGCTGACCACCTCTTCTTCTTGTGCCCGTTTGCAACTCAATGCTGGTCCAGCCTGCATCTGCAATGGGATACCTCTGTTTGCATCATGGACAAATTGGTCCAATCAATCTCCTCATCATCATTGCCATGCGCTGCAGAAATATCTCTTATGGCAACCTGGGAAATTTGGAAGATCAGGAACGATAAGGTCTTTCAAAGAGCATCCCCAAGCATTCAACTCTGGAAGATGAATTTCAAACTCCAATGTTCTCTTCAAGTGATCAGGCTTCGAATGCAAGATAAGACCTCCTTTTGTGCTTGGCTAGATGCCTACAGTTAGGCTTCTCTCTCTAGCTGCCTAGCTGCCTAGCTGCTTAGCTGCTTAGCCGCTTAGCTGTTTAGCTACTTAGTTGCTTAGCCGCTTAGCCGCTTAGCAGCTTTGGCCTGCGGTTGTTTCTGGGCATCTTCGCCCGTGTATTCCAAGGTTGTACTCTAAACTCTTTCTTCATTTTCTTTTCTATAAAATTTGCTCGTAACTGTGGGGACCTCCCCCCAGTTTTTTAACGATCAAAACTCTATGTAAAAAGAGATGAACCCAAAGCCTGATCAAACATGTCGATGTAAACTTGCTGCAAACTATGGGCGCTGTGGAACAGATTTGTCTCATGATGAATTTTGTAACATATCCATGTCTTGTCACACTGCACATCATAACTGAGGAAGGGTTTTGGGCACAAACTCTTCAAGGAGGTCGATGCATGATAACCATTTGATCGAGTGAACGGTTCTAGGATAAGCTGTACTGATCTTGACACGCGAGGAAAGTGAGGAGGATGACTGCCACCCGCTGGGACATGACAGCTCCAACGGAGCCACTCCCTGCTACCCGCCCACTACTCCGCTAGCCGTGGAGGCTATTCCCGCATGGCTCGGCCAGCACGCTCACCGCTGGCCACCAACTACCGCTAAAAAAGGCAGTCCACGAAAGAAGTGTAAGAGCATCCTCAATAGATCTCCTTATTGATACTCTATCATGATTTTTGGGTGTTTTTACTAGAAATCAGATTCCAACAAATCACTCTATTGACACCCTAAAATAGTCCCACCCCAAATCAGACTCTCCCATCACCCAAACTCAGGGTACCACATCCCATGGACTATCTGCTGGCGGGAGGTTTCACGGGCATTCTTTCATCGACGCTCGCGAGTGAAATCCCGTCGTGGCGTCTTCTTCCTCCCTGCCGCTGCATTCCCTATTGAGCCCCGCAAGTTCGCCGCCTCCCAGCCCCTACGACGCTCCTCCCTCGCGTTTGTCGTCCTCTTCCCTGCCGCGTCGCGCCTGTCCACCGCATCCCTAGTAATGCACTACGCCGTCCGTCCTCTTCCCTGTCGCGTCGCGCCTGTCCGTCGTGTCGTTCGTTCGCCGCGTCGTGCCCGTCCGTCGCATCCCTGCCCGTCCGCTAAATCCCCCGCCGTACTTTGCGCCATGCCCATCGGTCGCATCCCCGCCCGTCTGCCGCATCCCCGCCCGTCCGCCGCATCCCCGCCCGTCCGTCGCATCCCCGATTGTGTGCTGCATCCCTGGCCGTACGTCGCGTCGTGCCCGTCCGCCGCATCCCCGGTCGTCCACCGCAATGTTGTCCCTGCCGCGCCATCGTCCCCAACCCTGCCTCTACTCCGGCGGCAAGGGACGCTGATGGCACGCCCTAGAAGCTCTATCCCGCCTTCCCTCCATCGCGTCATACCACGGCAGGCATGGCACGACCGGCAACCATGAATGGTCGACAGGCAGGAGGCAGGCATTTCGTGCACCCACTATAGCGAACAGTGGCGGCCTACTCTGATTTTGATTTTGAGATATAGGATTAGGGTGAGCTGCTGTAGACAAAACAGGTAGAGATACTCTATTTAGATGGGTGTTCTCCTATAACCTTAATTTAGAGGACAAGATTAGAAAGATCTGTTGAGGATGCTCTAACATCCCTTTTTTTCTTAGCCGTTAAAAACTATCAATAAAATCCTATATTCAAACAAATTTGGTTCTTTGAGTGTATCTAGGTTTGTGTGCCAAAAATTTGGTTTGAGTTCCTATACAGTGCACTGTACCTCATGCACCTGTTCTATCACAGATCGGTTGTTCACCATCCTGTAGTCATGGAAACTCTCCATGGTGTACAGTTCACTGCCTGTATCTGATGCATCATACTTAGCAACTAGTGCATCCCACACTCTTTGACATCTATCATGTGTATATACACATCACACAGATGATTAGTGAGCACGCCAAGAATGCATCCCACGAAGAGATTATTAGCATCCGAGAACTTTTTCTGATCATCAGCAAAAGATCACCTTCAGGTTTGCCAAGTCTCGTTTCCCGCACATTCATAGAGTAAGCCAGATACGGACCTTTGCTTGCCATCTCTTGAAGTACACACCAGAGAACTTTTTAGGCCTCAGTGCATCAGCAAAACCATAGAAAATTGAAAATATTGCCTATCATAAGGTTCTTGGATTGATGAGTAATTAGACAATTGTTTAATTAAATTTTGAAGTAAATAGATCAAAACTGCTACCACAGAAACTATCATGTACATATCTAACATACTAGAGATATCAAACTAAAACTCATGATCACAGCAACCAGAGATGCGTGCCAAACTTTTGCAGGCGCAGGGATTACAGGAACTCGCCGTGGACGTAGGCGACGAAGACGTTCACATCGAGCTGATGGAGCAGGAAACGTGCCAGATTGAGTTGAGCAGTCGTGTAGAACGCTTCCCAAAAACCTTATTCACCCTCTCCCGGTGCAGGATCGCAAGGAAGACGGCTTCGAAGACCTGCTCTCCCAATCGCAGGTGCACGCCGATGGCGGGATAGGGCAGACGACAGCGGCGACGGATTAGATTGATTGCAAACAACTGCGCATAGGCGAATATATATAGCCTCGCACAGGCGAATATATATAGCCTCGGATTATCCGGTTAGGATGCTCCAACTGAATCCGACACTTATCCAATTAGTACTCTCAAAAAATTAGGCGAATATATATAGCCTTGCGCAGACGAATATATAGCCTCGGATTATCCGGTTAGGATTCTCTAACTGAATCCGACACATCGATTAGGACTCTCCAAAAAATTGCTTGTAAACAATTGTCAATTTGTCCACGGCCACGGCGCGACAAGCGAGCGCGTGTGATTTTCACTTTCTCTCCTCATCCATAGCTTTGGGAGGAAGAGAAAAGTCTCACTATATAAGTTGGCTAGTAAGATGGTACTAAAATTCTCCACCATGTCATGTCTTCATGGGCTTTTGAGATTTATTTTATGAATTTGAAAATAAGTTGGGCTAGGCCCAATCATTCCAACAATAATAGTACTCCTGGTATAGCATTTGTTCCTATCCATCAGTTCTGCAGATAGCACAAGATACATCCAGTGGTCTAACAGAGTAACACAACTTGTGCTAGAGCTCTACAAACAATTTCATTCCAGCTCCTACGCACGCACGCAAAACGAATATCTCACATTTTTTAAAACATTATATCAATTTTGAGTTTATTTTTTATCTTATAATAATTTATTGCTTAGCATTTATAAACGAATGAAATGATTATATTTAAATATAAAATAATGAGATTGATGACATCAAAAGATGCTACCAAGGTTTTTAAAGATAGTCATGTGGTTGTACAGGGTACGCATCCAAAATACGGGAAGCAAAAATCACTTCACTTCAAATATGATTTAAGGAAAAATAGCTACATGTTAAATGTATATCATCAAAACTAGAGGTCAGCCATGTTAACAATATAAGAAAACAGCATTGATGTCTAATCGGTTGGTCACGAGTTGATTATAAGCCATAATGGTTTATTAAAGAGAAAATAATTTATAAGTAAAATATTTATATATTTACTTAAATCCAATGCTGAAAAAGATGCAGCATGGGGTGCCATTTGTTTCAACTGTGAATAAAATCAGATGAGAACATAAAAATATGTTGTATTTTCATTATTTCATAATAGGCATCTCCAATAGCTTCCCTATCCCCTATTTTATTCAAATTTTAGGAGTTTTAGACTAAAATTCAGCTCCAAATAGATGTCCTATCACATTTTCTAAAAATTTTCATCCCCTATTCTCCCTCCCTATTCCCCACTTCTAAGAAACGGATCCCATCGCCTATCCGCTCTCCCGCGCGCATGGACTGGCGGCAAAAATCTCTCGCGGAAAAATCAGCGCGTTGTCAGTGTCGCCGCCGAGTTCTTCGGTTGGAGGCGAGGCGAGCTTCGGCGGGAGGGAGAAGAAGACGCACCGGCACAAAGGGGGCAATCTGTGGCACGCATGGTCGAGGGGGCCGGCGGCGGGGCGCGCGGAGGGGGAGAGGCCGGCGACGGAGGCCTTGGCGAGGAGCGCCGCGGAGGGGGATCCGGCGACGACGGCGCGAAGCGGCCACGGCGGAGGAAGGAGAGGAGGGACGTGCGCAGGTTGCGGTCAAGGAAGTGTGGCGCGGTCGCGGAGGACGTTGTCGAGCCGAGCGGCAAGCAAGGTGAGAGGGGAGGAGGCGCCCACGTGGGAGAACGTGGCGGCGGTTGTCTGGAAGAGCTCGCCGCCGATGTTGAGGGTGAGAGAGAGATTGTTGGTGAGGGCCGCCACGCATGCCGCCGGCCCCCTCCGCGCTCGCCGCCACCGCCGCCGCCCCCATCCCATCCGCTACCCCTCATCCTCGGCGGCCGGTGCTATGCGGTTCGGTTCCGATTCCGAAGAAGAGCCGAGTTGATGCAATGAAGCTCTACTTATCATCTTGTGGCATTTTGCTGTCTAGAATAGTTTCAGATTGCAATTTCCTGCAATGTTTCTAGATCATCTTTTGGCATTTTATTCCTAGAATGGATGGATGGAAGGATGGTTTATGTTCAGATTTCTGTTATGCATCATGACATTTGGATGGATTATATTGAGGTTCCTGAACTACTGAAATCTGCTGCTTCCTAGTTGTGGCATTTTGTTCCTACTGAAACCTGCTGCTGGTGCCGAAACCTATTGCTGCTACCAAAACAAAGACATATATGTTCTGGTTGTGTGCTCTAAACTTTTGTTCAGGTTGTGTGTTCAAGTTTTATGACGCTCGTATTTGTTCAGCTAGCTCACAGCAGCATAATGTGCATGATGTTGAAGCTTGTTGTGTGCCTTCTGCTTTGTTTTAGCTTTTGCTTTGTATGAAATATATAAGTGAAGTATTTTGATCAGTGAAGACCATACCACCATCGGCACCACTGATCATCGGACCAGGTACACGGATCGGGAAAAAAGCCCCAAAATAAAGCTTAAACGTGGCCCAGCCCATGAATTCAAATTAATTTAGAAACTGTTTTAGGGAACCTGTTGGATGAGAGAGTAGTTTGCAACGCCCTATTTTTAACTGCATCCCCAAAACTATATTATAGGGGATCAAATTTTAGGATAGCCCTGATGTTCTCACTCCGTCCCAAAAGACTTTGAACTATATTATAAGGGATCAAATTTAGGATAGTCCTGATGTTCTCACTCCGTCCCAAAAGACTTTAAATTCTCATAAAAATATTAATTTCTACCATCTTACATATTCCCATCCAGAAATCGAGAAGTTATCCATGAGCAATTTTCATCCTCATCGTCCACCAAAGCAACACCTGAACTTCGATAAGATTCTCCTAAAACAATATCACCAAAACAATATCAGTCCAAATAAAAGATACCCTACCAATTTTAACAGAAAAAACTAATAAAAATATATTCTACCTGATATAAAAAAATCAAAAAGAACTAGCACATTAATAAAAAAAGATATCGCCCTTGATATAAAAAGAAAGAACTAGCCAATTAAAATAATATAAATCATCTATGCTATAAAAGATAGGATAGAACAAGTCAATTGAAATATAATGTCCGTGCATTACAATTACAATGGAATAGCTAGATTCATGAGCAGCACGCTCGACGACCAAACCTGAGTACCAGGCCGAGCTAGGCCAAGCTTGTCCAGAAGGGCAATTACTCTATACAAGCAATTGTATAAGAAAAAAATTCCCTGCAGCTAATTGATCGCCTATCTAAACATGAACAGTCAAGTCCTTGGCCTTGAGCGATTCGGGAATGGCATATACATAGCAGATAGAAGTTTAATGAACTTAGCTTCAGTCTTAAAACTCTTGGTGCAATTACAAGCTCTAAACTTAAGTGGCGAACACCTCTTCTTTTAGGTCAACATTCTGAATCTAAACTGAAAATATAACACGGGAGTTTGTTCACACCAGTGAAATCTAAACTGAAAAAACCAAAACCATTGAGGATATGTTTTGTATAAGAAGTGAGCATTGATTCCTCAATTTTGGCTTCTCATACCTATAGAGATTACCAAAACTCCAAGAGCACCTTGACTGACAAATAGGCTTTTCACCACAGAAATAGCATCCATATGAACTAATATTACAATCTCAACAGAGTAAAATGTCCCAGACATGAATTGTGTACCTGCAGAGTAGTACTATATATAGTAGAGTCAGATGTTTCCCATCCAGCTACAAAGTGGATACTTGCTGAAAAAAGAGAGGGGAAATTGATCCAGAATTCAGCTCCTCAAGTCGCTAAGCTGCAAAAACATATGAACTGAAAAGAAAAAAAGTCATGAATATTCATGGTTCAAGCATTCAGGAAAGAACACAGAGAGTATGGTATGAGACTTTCATGACGTCCAAATGAATGGGGGCATGGCACATGGTGAGCAGTTACTGCAGCAACTGATATCCCAAAAACCCTAAACTAGTTAATAGAAGGGCATCAAACGTAGAGAGAGCATCAAACATACACTACTGGAGAAAGCCACACTAGTCCCGGTTCGTAACCTTCAGTAGTCCCGGTTGTCAAACCGGGACTACGAATCCGGAACTAGAGATGGACTATCTCTAGTCCCGGTTAAGTAACCGGGACTAGAGATGCATCTTTAGTCCCGGTTTAAGCCACGAACCGGGACTAAAGGTGGCAGAGCCACGTGGCCGGCTCCGCAATCTTTAGTCCCGGTTGGTGGCTTAAACTGGGACTAAAGATTAATTTTTTTAGTTTGCCATTTCTACAGCAGTACTGCTATATATATATATTACACATATATTATAATACACATAAATATATAATTTACATACATTTAAACGAACTTAAGAAAGGAAATATACATATATTACCAAAATATGTATAATATTCATACATGTTTCCTAGCTGGCTTATAAAAAATTGTCTCTAATCTACTTTGTTGTGGTTTAGCTACTAAAACTAATGAAGAACTCCCCCACGGGATCAACGACCTGCTCGTTAATAAATCCCATCAAATCTTCCTGAGCGGCTTGTATGAAAGTCTCGTGGGGGAGGTCGTCTCTTACTCGCATAAGCTATCATTAATTACAATAAATGAGAAATAAATATATGAAGTGAATAAGAAATCGAGACGTAATGTATGAATTGGTGTTATACGTACATCTAGATCATCGACAGTTTTAACTTCGGTCACAAAGCGGTGAATGTAGTCGCAGACGTAATATCCACATAGGTTGGTGCCCTGCGACTGTTTTGCACACTAAAAGAGAAACGACGACATATTTAATATGCATATCATATTTTCGAACATAATAATGATTCAACTCAAATTAGGAGCAGGCATGTTACTCACTGGAAACTTCATCCGCACAGAGAGCTTATCTTTCCAATTTCCGCGAACATTACCCCGGAATCGTTCCCATGCCCTACTGCAGTTGGAAGTTAGCAAGTAATTATCCAAGAACCGCATATATGCAATAGAAAGTAAGATGGCATTACCTGTTAAACAGTTCAAATATGTGGGAGTACATGGACTCTGGTTTATCCATTAAGTCAAAGACATGGATCTTTGACTGACCCATGTCAAGTACTAATAGAATCCAGTGAAATCTGTTAATTGGTTTAGATGACACATATGAAACTTTATGTATGCACGGGATTGAAATTGGTTCGGAAAGAAAGAAAAAACTTACGCAGTATTATAGGGCAGAAGGATGAAGGACCGAAAGGGTTGCTTCACAAGCGCGTTGTATATGTTGTCCACTGTGTCATTAGGAAACTGATCAACCAATGGGCCGTTGATTTTCCATGGATCCATGAATCCATGCTTGGTGCATTCGTGCTTGTTGCAGTATTGGATCACCATTCTACAATGGTTAAAAAGAATTTTAGTCAGCTAAATTCAAGGAGGTAAGAAACGAAATAACCGGGCGATACTTACAAAACCCACGCGGTTAGAAGTGAGACGTCAAGGGCATCACGTTGGTACAGGTCGAATATATCTTCGAATCGGATATAAAGGTAGTCATCTCCATCGAAGAAGTAGTCAGTTGAATATTTGCATGTTATCATGTCTTCACCCTTGCTGGATTGTTGCATGTACCACTGATGGAAGCGGTACATCTGAGTTGATAGCCTTTTCACGAGATCCGGCTTGACGAGAGGCTTTCCAAGGTTGAACTTGTATTTAAGCGGAGCCTTCGCCAGGGGTGCACGCCCGTGTAATTGATCCATATTAATTCTAGCTTCTTGAATGAATTGTCTTAAATCAGGTCTAATATTCGGGATCATGCTGAACTCCATAGGCTTCTGTGGCTGCAAGCCAAGCTGGGGTACATCTTTGCCCGCTTTCTTCCCCCTGCTTGAGGCCGACCGCTTTGGTGCGGGTGGCGGCGTCTTCTCAATTCTCTGAGTCTTTCTTGGACGACCACTTGATATTGACGGCGCGCTCTTGGATGATGACCGTTTAGGAGTCGGTGCTCGTTGTGGCGACGAAGGAGGGTTGGAAGGCGGTGGAGTTGGAGACGGCCGTTTAGGAGTCGGTGCTCGTGGAGGCGACGCAGGAGGCGGAGGAGGCGGAGGCGGCGAAGGAGGCGGAGGAGACGGCCCACGTGGAGGCGAGGGCGGTGGAACGATAGAAGACGTTGTTCGTCCGGGGAATTTTATGTAGATATTCCTCCAGAGAAATATTCCATGAGCCGTTTCTCATAGCGTCGTCTCCCCGTCTCCTCCGGGGATATCCAGCTCCAGATCTTCATAGTCGCGTTCCACCTGTTCAATTTCAACCTTCGAGTACGAAGGTGGAACGGGCCGGGAGTGGTAGGTGCCGTCTCGGGCTACTGGAATAGCCATGCCTGACGCGACCTGTTGAGAAGATTGCTTATTAGTTAATAATGAACGTTGATTGACAAGTTATTCAAGAAAATATATGTACAACATAAAAGTACGAACATACCTTTATTGTTATGTTTTTCAGTGGGATGTGCAGATCACACGGGGTCCGCTGTGTGATGTCATCCACGGGGCATGGCGGACCCGGTTGAGCTTGTGGGGCCAGCTCGCCTTCATTTCCAGTAGACGCGCAGCTGCTGCGCTGTTGTTGGAGTTGTGCGGTTGTTGCTGGATCCGGCTGTTGGCTAACCCACTGGTTCCGCTCCTCAGCCAACCTTACGGCCACCCTTTCATCGACAATCTGATCGATCTGCGAGAGCCTCATTTCCATCTCTGCGAATCTAGCATCATTCTCTCGCTTTGACCTCATTCAGCTCCCGTATGTGGCGATGTCGGCTTGGAACCCGTATTTCCGGGGACGACGCCTTTTCCTCGCGTACGCCCGGGTGCTCGGGTTTTGGAGGCCGAGCGTTAGCTCGTCCTTCTCTCTATCGGGCCTGAAGGAGCCCGAGCAACTGGCCTGCACCGCCTCCTCTAACCTCCGTCCGGCTTCTAGAATTTCATCACCAAAGATCACTGTGCCATCGACGGGATTTAGTGAGCCGCCGTGAGCATAGAACCAGTTCTTTGATCGTTCCGGCCAGTTTGCTGTGCCTGGAACGATATCCCGTGCTTCTAGGTCAGCTTCCATTTTTTCTCATTTCTCCATTGCTTTTTTATAGCCGCCTGACCCAAGCCTGTGATGATATTTCTTTTTTGCTGCGTTGGTCTTGTTCTTTTCTATGATTGATTGCGCTTCTTCACTGGTCTTGTGCTCAACAAAAGCATCCCAATGATCTCTGAGCTTTGGGAACTTGTCAAAGTCTGGTGTCTGGCCCTTCAGGATATATTTCTTGTGTAACTGTTTCTTGTAGTTCCTGAAGAGCTCTGCCATTTTCTTCAACGTCCATTCCTTGACCCTTGCCTGATCTGAGTCTGGGATGGTGAACGTCTGCAGCATTGTCGTCCACAGCATCTCTTTCTCTGAGTCTGGGAGATAGCTCTGCTCCTCTCCTCCTTTGGTAGAACGCCTCCAGTTGGCAACGCTTATGGGCACGTCATCCCTCACCACCCATCCGCTGTGCGCCACAAACTTCCTTGCGGCGACCTCTGGGGCAATTGGTAGACCGTCAGGTGCCACCTCCATTATGACATGTCGACCCTCTATTTTCTTGCTCGAGCCACGTGGCCTCTTCTCGTCCGGCGGAGGCGGAGGCGGAGCCCTCATTCCTCTCCTCGTTCTCGCTCGTCTCGCCCTCGTTCCTCTCCTCGTTCGTGTCGATCGGATCTTCGTGTCCCTCCTCGTTGTAAAACTCGTTCCTCGTGCGATCTCATCAAGGAGAAACTGTTCCTCGTCACGATCCGCCATTTGATTGATGTGGGTTGAGGATTTAATCAAAGAATTCTGAAAAAAATTATTGTCGGTTAATACATGTACCAATTATTTACGAATATCATGTATGTCTACGTAAAAAAACATAGTCAGAAAAGAAAAAGATGGAAAAAATAGATGAAATCCGATAGACACCAGATCCAATTGTGCACATCCACAATGGTGATATTTTTTTTAGAAGTCACTTCCTGGATTACATCTACACCGAACGACTGAACGAACAACCGAACAACCAAACGACCGACCGAACGACCGACCATTCGTTCAATCTATCGTTCACGTCTCCGTTCTGTCGTTCGTTCGTTCACCCTCAACCCTAAACCCTAAACCCTAAATGCAGTTCCCTAAACCCATCCCTAACCCTAACCTATCGTTCGTTCATGTCCATTCATTCACGTCTATGAGTACGATCATCTGGAGGAGAGGAGAGAAAGAGATGATCATGTATGTGTGGGAGATAAGGTCGAGAGGAGAGGAGAGGACAGAGAGGACATTGCATGCCTATGTACGTTGTAACGACCGACCGACCGGCCGACCGACAGAACGAACGAACGACCGAACGAACGACCGAACGCACGACCAACCGACCGACCGAACGAGTGTTCGTTCGTGCGTCCGTCCGTTCGTCCACGTCCGTACGGCTGTCCGTCCATTCGTCCGTCCACATCCGTTTGTTGATTTTATCGTTCTCGTTCGTTGAAAAATACAAACTTCACAAGTCACATACACATTCAAATTTAAATCTATTCATGCATTTAAATTTAAATACACATTCAAAATTCTAAATTCACAATATTCATGCATTAAAATTTAAATAAACAGTCCATTTACATATAAAGTCGATACAAATTTACACATACACATCGAAATCAGATTCACAAATTTACAAATACACATCGAAATCATATTCAAATCCTCCTCATTCATTCACATTCACAAAATTCATTCACATTCATATTCATTAAACATATAGCATGGCAGCGGCAGCGGCGACGGCGGCAGCGGCGGCGGCGGCGACGGCGGAGACGACAATGGTGGCGATGGCGATGGCATCGACGGTGGCGGCTAACCCTAGCGCGCATCACGAAGAAAAAAGGGGGCGGCGGCGACAGCGACGAAGACCTTGGCGCGGCGGTCCCTCGGCGACGACGACGGTGATGAAGACGGCAGAGACGGCGTGCTGCGGCGGCGTCCTTGTGCTCGGCGACGGCGAAGAAGACGATGGAGTTGTGCGAAAACGGCTAAGTGTTTGGATCCCAGTGAAGCCCTCGCTATATATAGGTACTGCTTCTATTGTCCCAGTTGAAGCCACAACCGGGACTAGAGATGATATAGTCCCGGTTGGTCGCTTCAACCGGGACAATAGAGCATACCTTTGTCCCGGTTGAAGCCACGGACCGGGACTAGAGATGGGGCAGCCACGTGTCCTGTAGGTGGGCATCTCTAGTCTCGTTTAAGCCACCAACCGGGACTAGAGATGTTTTCCCGCCCGCTGAAATTCACCTCTAGTCTCGGGTGGTTTCAAAAACCGGGACTAATTATTATCGTGCCCAATTATATTGTGTTATATTCATATATAATTATAATTAACATATGTTCATATATTCATATATAATTAACATATGTTCATATAATTAACATAAAATATTATAAATTAAAATAATAACATATAATTAACATATGTCATATTCCAAACTATTTAAAATTTAAATAATAATATATATTTAGCATATGGCCTATTTGAAAAAAAATTAAATTAAAATAAAACCGTTAGAAAACAAGGGAGGAGGAGGAGGCACTGAACAGTCCCTCGGACAGTGAACAAGGGGAACCACGTTGGAGGAGGCACCAACACCATCCACTGAATTCATAGTCAATTCCCCTAGATCATATTACAATTGCAGGGAGCTATGAATAAAAACGGTAAAAGGGTGAGACCGAGGTCGACGAAAAAGTCCTCAGGGAGAATTACAAGCGGAGGAGGAGGACAGTCGTCGACATGCTCCATACTCACAGAAGATCCTAACTTGTGGTCAGGACAATAATGCTCTAATGGCTAATGTTTATGTGGCAATTCACGAGAATAAGGCAGAAGACATTAGCAACGAGAACTTTAATATTGCCGCTGAAACACAGAGAAAGCACACCTCTAAATTAGGGAGACCGGCGGCAGCGGTGGCAGCTGGAGCCAAGACTGGGGTGGTGGCGGCGGTAGTACCCATCGATCACGGCAGGCGGATAGAGGTAGTCCGCCGTCGTGCGCGTCACCGGCGACTTCCATGGCGCCGGCGAGACATTGAGACGGGAACAGGGGAGGCAAGCCATCATTGCCATATATAGCCGCACTATCCAATCATTGCCATATCTCTCGCTATTCAAAGTTTGGTGGAGATACACGAGTACTGCTACATCGTACTCGAAGAAATAGCAAGACAGAAAGATTATGAAGCAAAGGGAGAAAAGCAAGAAAAAAGACCGTGATCCGGATCATTAAATATTGAAGAGACCAAGATTGGTGAAGAAGGCTACTACGATGGATCATGACATGTTGAAGAGACCAAGATCGGTGAAGAAGATAGAAAAAAAAACGTCGGGGCCTCTTCACGGATCATCAGGAGCAACTGGATACGGATGTGGACGAGACGACTAAGATAAGCTATTTCATTGATCCCGAGTCATTGGAGTGTGAGATTTGATTCATGTCTCTCGAAATAATGGAGCCCAGCCAAAAACATAGGTAAATACAGTTTTGCCTTGCATCATGCATATGGTTAACCATGCTCATCGCTGAGAAAATTTTATAGCAGTAGCTTCTTTTGGCTGTAAGACTGTCTTTGTTTATCTGTTTATCTGTTTTGATCTAACCTTTTTTCATGAACTAGCTGGTGGCCTTATTGCACTAGCCTTTGGACTGATAGTTACCTGCTTGAGGAGGAAGCTCTCTTTTCCAGTATCTCCTTCCCGAGCTTCCATCCCTAGCCATTCTGCTCTACTGTCATGCAAAGCAACGTTTTACAAGGTATGATTCTTTTCTTTCTACTCAGATCAACGCAAGAATGATGCTTTCTTTTTTCTAATCGAAAAGGAATGATGCTTTCTGGATTTGTGTTGCTTAGACACTTGTTTCTTTCCATGTAGACGAGCTTGGTGTCATCTTTGAAGATGATGTGCTGAAGTATTGGGATGAGATGAAGCAATCGGAGAACAAGGTAGAACAAAGTGAGAAGAGATTGCCACTGCTCTATTACAGTGATGAGAACGGAGCAGCCTCCAAGAGCATGAGAGACGATGTTAGATCAGAGGAGAAGGCATTGACGTTCCAGCTTGTGTCGCAGTCCTTCTACATGCCAATCACGCAGGCCGCACGAGGGTTTAGGGTTTAGGGTTTAAAATAGGGTTTAGGTTAAGGGTTAATGGTAAAAGGGTTTAGGTTTAAGGTTTAGGGTTTAGGGTTTAGGGTTTATGGTTTAAAATAGTTTTAAATACGACAAATATTAATTATATGTTTTATTTTAATTTAATTTTTTTCAAATAGGCCATATGTTAAATATATATTATTATTTAAATTTTAAATAGTTTGGAATATGACATATGTTAATTATATGTTATTATTTTAATTTATAATATCTTATGTTAATTATATAAACATATGTTAATTATATATGAATATATGAACATATGTTAATTATAATTATATATGAATATAACACAATATAATTGGGCACGGTAATAATTAGTCCCGTTTTTGAAACCACTCGGACTAGAGGTGAATTTCAGCGGCGGAAAAACATCTTCTCATGTTTGCAAAAATATATAGAGATGAAAATATATATAAAATAACCGCAAAATACGAAGTGCTAAGACTGTAGATAGCACATGACATGTAGATAGCAAAATGTATAAAAAAACAACCGCAAATCTATAAGAGTAAGAAGTTGCTAACCTTATAGATAGCAAATATTTGTGTATTATCACCAAAGAAGGTGCTAACCTCGCAAAGCACCGGACCTCTAGCGAGAAAAATTTTGAAGATGTACAAATGTGGTGGCTCGGGATGAAGGAGGAAGGAGTATATAAAGAAAATCTCTAGTCCCGGTTGGTAACACCAACCGAAACTAGAGATGCCATCTCTAGTCCCGAGGCAACGGTATAAAAAATTTCAACGGCTCTCTAGGACCTTTAGTTCCGGTTCGTTTCAAGAACCGGGACTAGAGATGACGGTTCAATTGTTGTCAGCGCGTGTCAGAGCGCTGGGGACCTTTAGTCCCGGTTGGTAACACGAACCGGGACTAGAGGTAGCATATCTAGTCCCGGTTGGTGTTACCAACCGGGACTAAAGGTCCCCAGCGCTCTGACGCGCGCTGACAACATTTGAACCGGGACTAGAGGTGATCTTTAGTCCCGGTTCGTGACACGAACCGGGACTAATGTTCCTAGAGGGCCGTTGAATTTTTTAACCGGGTGCAATCTCTAGTCCCGGGTGCAACTCAAACCGGGAATATTGTGCTTTTTGCCACTTCAACCAATGATGGTTTCTCCAGTAGTGATAGAGAGATCCTGAGGGAAGGCTAATTGACTATAAAGGAAAAGTTATCCCACTGACCGCTACTTCATCATCAATCTCCAGCCGGCACTAGACTTCGTGAGTCTCGTTACTGTCGGTTGTCACCCATAGTTGTCCGGCAGGAAAATCCACCATCCGCCACAACTCTGCCCTCTGCCAGTAGCCTATGCAACCATCTCCCTCGGAAGTAGTGGATTACACCTCGCAAATTTTTCCTAAATTTCTACGTATCAAATCATTGTCCAAAAATCAACTAGGATACACAAAATAACAAATTAATACACAGATCCAAACATAAAATAAAGCGTAGATAAAAAAATACTTACAAAAAAGACATGTAGTTCTCACACTCAAAAGAAACACAACAGCAAGAAAAAGGACAATCTTAGCGGCGCTTCAGCTCTAACACCATCTTCAACTCAGAAGCACTACACTTCTGAAAGAGGAAAAAATAACAAGGCTAAGTACAACCATCATACTCAATAAGCCACACCAAAAATGCATACGTGCAAGGAGAGACAAAGAGAGGCTTGGGCTATCTTGCATAAATACGATTGAAAAACCGTTATCGTTTAAAATCAGTAAAATAGTTGAGTATTTAAGTCAATATTGAATCTTCACTGAACAACGTTGTCCCACATTGAATAGGCCCAACCATTTTCACCTGAACTAAACCAGTTCCATTAAGTCTAATTATTAAAGGTGAGACTAATCACGACGAATCTGGTAGATCGCCCATAACAGCGGGCACGACTATTCGAATAGTTTTACTCTGATCAGAGGTGCACAACTCTACCCACAAGACACAATTCCACACATATTACCATGCCCTGAAGTATCGCCATGATACTGCAAAGGCAAAAATCGTGACAAGACCTTTCGCATAACCTTCCCCTAACCAATCGTACCACACCAAGCTTTCGCCCCCACTCCCCTAAGGGCAGTGGGCAGCCCTCCCAAGTGCGCGGTGAATCCAGCAGCCGATCAACCGAGTACCCTAGCCGAACCAACTCCATCACGCCCACCCTTGCCAGGGAACGTCGGCCAGAGAAAAGCTATACTACAAGTCCATCAGTTGTCCATTTTTGCTTGTGGTAAGCACTGTTAGTTTTTCAGGGTTTCTCATGAACCAGTCCTTAATTGTCATGGGTTTGTCATGAGTGTGACAAACAAAACCATGCACCCATAGCCAACCATTAAGTCATATTTTAGTTCAGATAATTATGACCAATAAGTTTGGCCAGATGTTTTGAGCTTGTAGCTAATCAGATACCATAGTAAATAGTATAATTATCCCATTTAGTGAGCTAGTGGCAATTAAGCATGGCTAAGCATATAAAAAATCCTAGCATAAGTGAATAAAACTAGTCAAATTAACATCCAAATTTGACAAAGGAATGGATAACAAGGAAATATGGCACAAGCAAATAGATAGGTAAATCCATCATTTCATGTAATTAGCAAACCATGCAATGTTATTTGCAAACGTAAAACATTTATAAAAATATGATCAATATGCTTCAAGGAAAGTGTGAATTGTCTTGCTTCTTCAAACAACCTTCTTGACTCTTTTTATACACGCTAGCACACAAAACTCCGGAAACGACGGAATCTATACGGTGGCACTCAAAACAAGGAAAAAACCGAATAAAAACCAAATACAAAGTACATGAGAAGTAAAACAAACATATACAGCTCATTTTTAGGTGAATTTTTCAATTTGAATAGCCCAATTTGAAGTTCGTATAGATGAGATATGAATTTTAGAAGTTTCGAACCATTTAAAAGAATTCTGAAAATTAAAATAATTTACTACGCAATCATTAATTATTTTACAAAGAAAAAAGGGCTCAGATGACATCAACAAGCCGAGGGCTGACGTCAGCGGGCAGCACTAACGTCAGGCTGATGTCAGTGGCGGCACGGCGCACGATCGGTCCACCGTGGACCTAGTCCATAGCGGTCCATGGTTGGTGCACCACGTGGCACACACGTGGCGTCAACGCGGCGCCGATGTGGCAGCCATGCGAACGATCGGGAAGGGATGACTCTAATCTGCCGAGAGGTAGATCGGACGGCTCGGGGGCGATTGGGGCGGTGACGAACGCCGGACGGCCGACCAGGCAGAGCGGCGGTGGCGCGCGCGCCTCGATGGTCGCCGACGGTGGCCATCGGCGCGTCGGCGAGCGCGGAGAGCAACGCAGAAGAAAAGGGAAGCGGCTTACCGAGCATGGGCGAAAAATGGGCGGCGCAGGCGAATGGCGATGAGCATGGATGGCAGCCGACACTCGGGCGCACGACGGCATGGCACTGCGGAGGCTTCCGGTGGCGGCGGAGGGGAAAAGGGGAAGCGGCTTACAGAGCACGGGCAGAAAACAGGCGACGAGGGCGAACGGCAACGAGATGGGGACGACGGCCGACGCTCAGGCGCTCGGCGGCACGACACTGTGGTGGCTTCTGGAGGCGGCAGAGGGGATGCCGAGGGGCGGAAAGGCATGGCGGATCCGAATGGCGTGATGGCGTGGCTCGGAGAGCGTTGCGGCAGCCGAAAAAGGCGGTCGGAGGGCGGCGGTTACGGTGACGGCTCGGGAAGCTTGGCGGTGGAATGATTCGGTGGCGATCCAAGAGTGGGGAGTGGCGGCCGGTGTTAGGTGGGATGCGATGAAGGCGGTGGTGGCTTTTGCGCACCACGACGGCACTTGGAGCGGCGGTGGTGCACGACCGAAGCTCGATGGCGAGCGGCGAGCTAGGAGAAGCGCATGAAAGAGATGGGAAAAGCACGGCGAGCTTGGGAGTTTGGGGAAACGAGAGAGATGCCTGGGAGGATATTTATAGCCTCGGGGCTTGGATTCGGCCGGGATGACGCGGAACTTGCGGCGAAGGCGGTTAGGCTGGTGGCGGAAAAGGCGGGTGGCGGATAAGGCGGTTTCGGCTGTTGCGCGGCCACGGCGCGAGCGGGACAGGGTGGAAAAACCGGCGGTGGTTGCGGTGACGCGGCACACGTGGGGAGGACGCGGGGCTGCACGAGATTCACGGCGGGCGCAGGATTCACGGCGACAACGACGGTCGAGCGCGATTGGAAGTGGCAGACAAGCCCGACAGGCGGGGCCCACCTATCGAAGGCTCGAGAAGAGGAGAAGGGCTGACAGGTGGGGCCCCCAGTCCCACCTGTCGGCGAAGGGAGACATCGATTGAGAGGGGAGGTAGATTGGACTTTCGTGCGCAGTGGGAGGAAGCGGCCGGGCCGAGAGAGAGAAAGGAGGAAGGCAAACTGGACTTTTCGCACTAGACCAAAAACAACCCATGAACAGAGAACTGAATTTAATTTGTTTTTATTTAAATTAATCACATAAATGATCTCTGAATTTTCATAAATACTTCTAGTTCTCAAATAATTCCCAGAAAATCCTAAAAATATATGGACACTCAAAGTATTTAATAAAAATATCACCAGCTCATTTAATGATTAATTTATTTGTTTGAATAATTACTTTAATACTCCAAAATTTCACGGAAAATTTCAGAGAGTACATTAGAGCATGGAGAATATTTCAAAAATATTTCCGACCATGATCTTTAAAGGAAAATTTAATTTCCTTAATAATTTTACTTGATTAATTTTGTTTTTATTTTATTTAATTTCTGAAAATGATTTATTTAATGGTTTTTAATCCCGAACGAAAATCGGGGCGTGATAGTGAGCCAGGTCGATGATGTCGTCATCGTCTTGGGTAGCAGTATTGTGGCTGGTGAGAGCGGAATCAGGGCGCCGGACTCCCCGACGACGCTAAGAGCCGGATATGGGGTCCTTCGGGTGGCACCGGCGGTGACCTATCCGTTGGGCTCTTAGGACAGCATGGGTGAGGATGTTGGATAGACCTAACCCTACCTCGCCATCTGCCACTGCTGAGTGTTGCAGATTGAAATCAAGCAAAGAATATATATTTAGAAGTACACATGATCTATTTTAATAAATCAACACACCTTCTTACTTTCATATCTCCTCCACCTCCTACGGAGGAGGCACAGAGCTGAGGGTGTCGGGGCTGGCAATTGTCGAGCGTGGGGAAGGGGCAGTGCCGGTGATGGGCAGAATTGAGGACGGGGTGGCGGTTTGGAGCGAGGGGGCGGTTCGTTGTCGATCATGAGGGGAAGGGCGGCACCGGCCAGGGAGTGGAGGAGGCGAGGGCGTCGGGAGGGTGGTGCACATAGACACGGGGTGCGACTCGGCAACGGTTTGGAGCAAGGGGTAGCACGGGATTGGCGACATGGGCGGGGATTTGGTGACAGGGAAGTGAAGAGGTGTGGGAGTGCTAATCCAATGCTAATCCATGTGTTAATCCAACTTACGACGTGGATTATTGGATGAGAGGATCCAACGGCTAGAAAACTTCTGAGCAAATTTTTATGGGTGTCGATGGGTGGGTCGGCAGTCCTCCAAGAAGGGTCCCCGAGGAGGTAGAAGAGAGTTTGGTAGAGAAGCTGCCCTTCGATGGATCCGATGGTCGACTCGAATCCTAAGATGAGCCAAGAAATAAGACGCAAGGAATTTTACTGGATTAGCCAGTATATTAGTATAGATAAACTGTACTTTTATATTAGTATAGATATAAGTATAGATATAGATATATATCCTCCCTAATATCCAAATAAAGGATATCATCCTTGATATAAAAAAGAAAGAAAGCAAACTAGCCAATTAATATTCGAAGAAAATATATCCTTCCCGACTTCAAAAGAAAAAAGTAGCCAATTATTTTCCTGATATTTTTTTTCAAAAAATCAATATCCAAATAAAATATATCATCATTGATATAAATGATATCTATAATCTATATCTATAACTTCTATAATTATCTATAAAGCAAGTAGTGTTTCCACCCAAATTTTGTTTTGCCTAGCTATTTTGCAAAAAACCTCTTGAGTTTTTTCAAAATTAACCCGCTGTCCGTTTGACTAATTTTTAAAAACCCAATTAAAGAAGAAAGAAGGATTATTTTGCAGAAAATCCTTTGACTATTTATAAAATTAACCTAATGTTGAAAAGAAAGAGAGGGCTTGGATGAAAAAAAGACATCCTGCGTCCCTCTCTTCTGCCCCCATCCGCGCCGCGCCTGCGTCCCTCCCTCCCGTCGCCGCTCGGAGCTCCCGCGCGCCCTGGACCTTCGTCCTCCGCTCGCTTCCCTTCTCGCATCGTCATCCCGTTGCAACGTACGGACATTTTGCTAGTATCTATAAAGTAAGTAGTGTTTTCACCCAAAATTTTGTTTTGCCTGGCTATTTTGCAGAAAATCCCTTGAGTTCTTCCGAAATTAACCCGCAGTCCCAATGCTGAAAAGAAAGGAGCGTTTGGATGAAAAAAGACCTCCTACGTCTCTCCCTCCTTGCGCCCTCCCTTCCGTCTCCATCCGCGCCGCGCCCGCGCTCCTCCCTACCATCGTTGCTCGGAGCTCCGCGTCGTGCCTGCGCCCCTCCTTCCCGTCCCCATCCGCGTCGCGTCTCGACTTCACTCATTGCAACGTACGGACATAGTTGCTAGTAAAAAATAAAGAAAATAAATTAGGCAATTAAAATTCAAAGAAAATATATCCTTCCTAACATCAAAAGAAAAAGAACTAGCCAATTATTAAAATATCAGGACTTGAACCCGGTCTGTAGCTAAATCAACCATCAAGTTAAGTCGTCAGATTGGTTGGTTTCAATAGAAAATATTTTTTCCTGTGCACTCTCTCCTCCGACTGAACCGACGTAGACATACCTGTATTATACGTCTTTATATAAACATACGGTACAGTATTTCCGTCCCCCACAACCGCGCGCGCGCTCTCTCTCTTTCTCCTTCTCGAAACCCTAGTCCCGCCTTGTCCCCGCCGATTCGCGCTCGCTGCCTCGCCGCGCTCCGACCTTTGTCCCAGCCGATTCGCGCTCGCGCCGCCTCGCCGCGCTCCGACGGTATGGCGTGCACGGCTCCGGTTCCGCCATCCGGAGGTTTCCTCCGCGGCCGCCGGTGGAGCGCCAGGCCGGGCCGGGCCTCGTCCAGCACGAGCTGGATCGAGGACAAGCTCCGCGCCAACGCTGCTCCCACCCATGTCGGCGGCGGCGAGAGGAGGATCACGGGGCGCGCATCCTCGAGCGAGTCCTGGGTCCAGGACAAGCTATCGTGGAGGCGCGCTCCGGAGAGCCCTAACTCCGTTGCCGGCGGCGGGAGAAAGAAATCTTTGGCCGGTGAGAGGAAGAGGTCTCCATCTTCACCCGACGACCGTTTGGACAAGAAGGCCAGGTTAGCCCATCACGAGGGCGACGGCAAGAAGCTGGAGGAGGAGAAGTTCGCCGGTTCATCTATTGTCCCTCCTGATCCCAGGGATGTACCTCTTCCTACCCTCTTTCTCCCACCTGATCCCAATGATTTACCTCTTCCTACCCTCCTTCTCCTGCCGCACTTCATCGATTGATTTCTTGGCTTGATTCTTTTTCGGTTTCTCTGCCTCTTGATTCTTGATTTGTTTTATTCGGTTTAGTTTTTTTACTTCTATGTCTCTCTTGATTCATCTACTTAATTCGATTTTACTTCTCTACTTAGATTCTTGATTTGTCTCCTTTTATTTCAGTGATTTCTGTTTTTATCTGATTTCCTCTTCAACAAGAATTTTGATTTCTCTCTCTCTCTCTCTCACCTGATCCCAATGATTTACCTCTTCCTACCCTTTTTCTTCCACCTGATCCACAATGATTTACCACTTCCTAACCTCCTTCTCCTGCCTTCATCGATTGATTTCTTGGTTTGATTCTTCTTTTCTAATTTTTTCTGTATAAATTTTTTCGGTTTCTCTGCCTCTTGATTCTTGATTCTTTTTATTCGGTTTAATTTTTTTTACTTCTCTCTCTCTTGATTCTTCTACTTAATTCTATTTTACTCTCTACTCAGATTCTTGATTTGTCTCCTTTTATTTCAGTGATTTCTGTTTTTATCAAGAATTTTGATTTCTCTGCTTAGTTTTCTTTTGCAGGTCGATGGATGGATGGTGTGTGATGGGATTAGGGGAGGCAACGGCCGACGGGTCGCTGATGAGCTCGAGGGGAACGCGCTGAGCTCTTCTGGTCGAGGTCGAGGCTGTGTTGATGAGCCGCTGATTGTGCGAGGGGAATACAAGCTGGATTGGTCGCCGATGCCTTGTCCTAGGGCGTTACATGTTGTGGCCTATGAACTCTGTCAGAGCAATCAGATGTTATTTTCTTAGTCTACGAACTTGCCTGTTCAGATCAGCAGTGTAGTTTTCATCAGACAGTGACAGTGTAGTTCTTTTAGTAAGGGTTTTACCCTTCCCAGGGTTGATCTCAATGGAGGTATCCATGTAATCAAATCAAATCACTATAAATACAAAAAGATTCCTTTTCACAGCTTACAGTGAAGTTTCACTGATGTTTATAAACAGGGTTCCATCTGTCATAAAACATTGACAATTAATGTTCACATCAATTGAAGGTTCACAATCATTACATTAATCAAAAGCCATAAGTCTCTACAGTGAACTCCTAGTTCTATATTGCTATAACAATTCAGTCTTTTTGGACAGATACAGAACATCACCAAATACACACAAATACACCAAAAAGATGCACAATTCCATCGACTATAGTAGTCTGGTCCTCTAATTTTGCACGAAGCTCCCTCAATTCTGTTTCCTTCATGTCATCTTCTGCAAAGAATCACACGCAATGTCACCCCATGATTTTTATACACAGCACCATCACATCTACCTGTACCCTTGAAATGTCCTCGAGAAGCTGCTTAATATCATCAACAAAATCATGCAATGCATATCCAAGTTCCTTTAACTAAATTTGCAACTAAGATAAGGTGTCAGATTTGAGATATTTCACTGCATATGCATTATGTTTGTAGAGACCTGAATCAAGAACTGTTTCAAATCACCACCAGTTATCAGTCTGCATAAGAATACTCCTATTTAACTCCAACTACAGAGATAACTTATAAGTAATATGATGCTATATTAATAAAATCGAGGAAATAGGGCCCGTCAGACAAGTGAAAAACCCCAATCCAAACAAACCTAAATCCCCCAAAACAGATAGCTGCATTTTGGTCAAATCTTAATAATATTTGGTCGGGCTCTTCCTCTGGCCAATCCGTCTAAAGAATAGCTGCATTTTGGACTCACCTTCTGTGTTTCTTCTTCCTTCTATGCAATCTTTTGCTCATCGATGGCAATCAGAACCTACAGTAAGAAGATAACATAAACTTACAGAACACATATCCTTAAGTCCAAGAATTGAGTACATATAACAGGAAATTATGTTAAGGCAACATCATGTCACTTCTGCTTCTCAACAAGTATGCAGTATGTATTTTTATCCCTGAAATGTGCACAAACTTCTCAGACTTGTTAACATTTGCGGTGTTGGTACCTGTCTTAAGTAGATCTGATTATCACAATTGGCCGCTTCATGAATCAATGAAACATCACTAATTTAACATGACATAACATGAGATAAATACGACAATTTTATTATTGACAACTTGACAAGGCATGCGCACATCCAGCCACTCAAACAGAAAAAGGTGAGTTCAGGAATCAGCTTCTGAACTCGGCAAACTTCATATATGCAACTATAAAGGATGAACTATCATGTTCAGTTTAACTGTGCAGTTATACACTCAACATGAATAGTTAAAACTACATGTTCATTTTCAGTGTTTTCTCAATCACCATTGCTTCCTATTGAAGAAGCAGTAACATTGCAGCTTATATGTGCCAAGAGCCTAATGGTACACAATGCAGTACCGGTATAAACTGCACAAATGTAAAAGTAACGCAGGTGAAACACAAATTTCATCACATGAAGAGTATACCTTTGTACGCTCCTGCTCCATAAGTTCAAAATTTCTCCTAATGCTAATCGCTACCGGGTATGTTTGGCTATGTAACATGAACACTGATTATCTCAATTTCAGGAGCATAGCGTGTATGGTCTCTTTGAATAGCTTCTTTAATTGCTTCACAAATCTGGAATTGTAGCAGAACAGGTGGCGTGGACAAATGACACAGGTATAAGGTCCTGTATTTTTTATAACTCTGTGTAAAAAAACTTGCTGATCAGACATGTCGATGTAAAACTTTCTGCAAACTGTGGTCACTACAGAACTGGTTTATCTCATGATGAATTTTGTCGTAGATCCATGTCTTGTCATAGTGCACACCATAATTGAGTATGGTTTCATGCACAAACTCTTCGTGGAGACGGTAGACAACAGCAAGCCGACCAGTTGATTCAGCAGCTCACATAGAGGGAGATCAATTTTGTGAATCAGAGTTGTAACAAACAATGTTCTAAAATTCTAAAATGGTCACTGTACAGTCTACCGGCTCATACTATGACCTAACAGAGGATTGCATGGTAATAGGCTGGGGCACCTGCTCCTACTGTGTGGGTTTACTATTCAAGTTTTTTAACATTTGGTGAAAAACAGAGTATTCTTATACCTCAATTTAATCAAAGATGATCATGACTCCACCTTTTGTTCCAGAAGGAATATCTCTGACCTGGTTTAGAACAAGAGGCATGAGTATTTCAATCAAAAGCAAATCTGACATAATAATGACTTATCTTTGAACTGGCCAGCTCAAGTTACAAATAAGCAGCGATCTGAAGAAATAGATACAATACACATATAAACTAATCTACAATTTGAGTGGACACATATATATGCACAAAACAGAGGGGGAAAGCTAGATTCACTTGCCTGGTCTGTTTGAAGTGTAACCTGTATTGGCTCAAATTGGGTTATCCAAGGCAGCTTCAGATGAAAACCTAGTAGCAGAGTTTCAAATTAATGAGGAGAGATTCGAACAAATAAGGGGAAAAAGAAAACCAGCAATTAAAAGGATACTTGGTGGAGTGATTGTCCTCCTCTCCAGTGTATCCCCAACATGTCCATCGGGAAGTTGATGTAAAATGCTTGATGGTGCTGAAAAGGAAATCTGCATAAGTACCAATGGTAGAGTCAAGAGCAATTAGAAAAAGGGATGAACACTACATGCTCATACTATAGATAATGTATACATCGTGCAGATAGAGCTTTTTTTCCCCTCAGTTCTGGCCTTCTGGGGTTGCTACATAAACCTTTAAATACTTAGGACATAGTGAGCACTAGGACATAGTAACACAGGTAAAAGGTCCTGTATTTTGGACAACTCTATGTAAAAAAGAGATGAACCCGAAGCCTGATCAAACATGTCGATGTAAACTTGCTGAAAACTGTGGGCGCTGCAGAACAGATTTATCTCATGATGAATTTTGTTACATATCCATGTCTTGTCACACTGCACACCATAACTGAGGAAGGGTTTTAGAAACAAACTCTTTCAACTCTTTAAGGAGGTGAATGCATGATAACCTGCAAGCCAACATTTGATCCAGCAGCTCAAAGAGAGGCAAATCAATTTTATCAACATTGTAACAGATGATGTTCTTGTGTATCCTCTGGAATGTCTGGAAATCATGGTTGTTAAGGCGCTAAGGCAAGGTAAGGTGACCCCAGCACTCCTTACGCCTTAGGCGGTAAGGGATAAGGCGAGGCGAGGCCTTACACACATCATAATCTAATATGACAGAAAAATATAGTCGAATATGAGTGCATTTTATCAACACATATGTGTATCTTTCTCCGGCAAATTGTTGAGCCCTTGTAGTAGCACCTATATTTCAGGTGCTAGATGGGTATAATAATCTAGAGAGCATTTTAATAACCAGGGCATCAACATTCATACCAGTACACCATGCACCACAGCACAAATGCAATCAATCATATAAATACAGTGGAAGCAGTAGCAGTGAGGGAGAGGGAGGAAGCCAAGAGCAGTGAGGGAGAGGACAGAGAACCAAAGACAACAATGAGGGAGAGGATCAGAGTAGGGGAGGGACTAGGGAGACAAGCAGTGAGGGGGAGGAGCAGAGCAGAGAGAAGAGCAGAGGAATTTGCAAGAACAGATCAAGAGGAGCATATCAGCAGATGAAGGAAGCAGAGAGAGGGCCAGAGGAAGGAGCAGACAGGAGAAGGATGGAGGGGGAGAGGAGATAATACTCGTCGAGAGGAGAGGCGCTGCTATCGAAGGAGATGAGTCCGTCACCGCCAGACGCAAAGGGGAAGGGAGCGAGTCACCAAATGCCAGATTCCTTTGCCAGATGCCTCTCTCTGTGTTTTTCTTTTGTTCCTGGGACTGTTTTCACCAAAACTTCTTTGCATGCTCCTAGGGCGTCGCCTCAAGCCGCCTTACCTTGCTGAGGTGCCTCAGAGACGCCTTAGTCAAGGCTGTAAGGCAGAGCAGACGCCTTGCATCCTAGCGGCGCCATACCGCCTTAGGGACACCTTAACAACCATGCTGGAAATGCCAGAACAACAAAGTCTTTAATGAAGTAGACGAGCACACCATCCTGACTGCTCAACGATGCGTGTAAGACATGGTGCTATGAGCAAATAGATGCTGTGCGGCCATACCCCGACAAGCAAAGGTTGCCATAGAGCATTATTTCCTAGTTTCTTGTTCGCCCTCTCCCTCCACACACAACCCCAAAAAAAAAACTTTCACAACCACTTGTAATATTGCAAAGGAAATCAATATAAGTTCAGACCAGCTAAGCCCGGTAAGCCCCCGTAGTTTCTGCCAAAAACAAATGATGTTCTAAAATTGTAGCCAGTATCCACGTAAGGAATGTCTCCGACCTGGTTTAGAAGCAGAGGCATGAGCATATTTCAACCATAAGCCGGTCTGGTATAATGAAGACTTAATCTTTGAATATGGGAGTTTCAAGTTCCAAAATAGCAGCAATCCAAACAAATGGAACTGAATCCAAAAAAATATCCCAGCAGGACCTACAAGAATCTGTTTAAAATGGAATCGGATCTATACCTCTGCAAGGGTAATATGGTGGCATTAACTAATTTAACCATTTGACATTTTTGTTGCCAGATGAGAGCAATCAGCAGTACCCAAAAGTACAGGTTCCCCGACTAATATACTAGCAAATCAACAGACACAGACAACAACTCATTTTAGCAAATGAATTGTGAAGTCAAATCGGCGCACGCCGCGCACTCAACCAATTTAATCATCCATCATTATGGGCAATGTAATCGCCTGATACGCCCACGAGACCACTAGGCCACAAACCAATTTAAGACAATGCATGATTTCATCAACTTACTCCACTCGATCGACCACAAGGCAGAGCAGGCAGGCAAGCCTAAGGTTAAGCACGCATCTACCCGTGATCGATGGGAGTAAAAGCGAGAGAGAAAGGTCACCACCACGAAGCAGATGGCGGTGGAGACGACGGGGTCGGCGCCGGCTGGGCCGGCGGCGGCTGCTGCTGGATCTAGGAGCGTGACGGGGACGGTGAGGGCGGCGGCGCGCAGTGGCCCGATGGCGGCTCGACGTTGCCGTCAGACATTCGATGGGGAACGAAGAGGGTGCTTGTTTGGGGGAGGGTCTGGTTCATAGTAACCAGGACAAACCAAAACAAATGGAAATTTTCCTTTTCCAACATTTAAGAGGCAAAACTACAGAAAATTAACATCTACCCAAATCTCATGTTTTCTTCGTTAGATTTCACGTTGTCAACAAACTATGTCAAACACACGCGAACACAGGGAACACAAAAGTAAAGGGGCTATCATCTTTATTTTTGTCTTCTTTACGTTAGAGCATCTCCAAGAACCAAGAAAATAGCTGTTTTTTGGAAATGAAAAGTTTTATTAATTTCAAAAATATTACATTAAGGTGATACCTCACAAAATCGGGACAAATAGCTAAATGGCTCTTCGAATTAAATTTTGACAAACTTGGACAAAAAATCGCTCCAACGACTTGCCAACTCGATGGCCAAGTCATCCGATTAGCTAAATTTCCATCTACACTGGCCAAAGTTGGCAGGACGGCTAGCCATCGGCGTGGGTCCTACCATTCCTCTCTCTCTCCCTTTACCCATCTCGTGTGTCGCTCCCTCCCTATCCTCATAGCGCCGCCCGCCTGGCGTCACCATCGTCGTTCTCCCAATGTCGCCCGCCCAACGTCGTCATCGTTGTCGTCCTCCTAGTGTCGCCCGCCTAGCACCGCCGCCGTCGCCTTCCCTATCCTCCACCGCTCGACTTGCAGGTGAAGAGGGGACAAGCGGCTGTCGACTTTCTACCGCCATCGGGCCCTCCTTGCGCACGATTCATCGCCGGCTTCTCCTCTCGCCGCCACCATCGCCGTTTCGTCGTCCTCGCCATCGCCGTCGACTCGTGTGCACGGATTTGTTGTCACAAGCATGAGCCCGCTCATGCACGCACGGATTTGCCGCCACCAGCTTCTCCCCTCTCACCGCCATAGTTGCCGTCACCTCACGTGCGCACGGTTTTGTCATCGTCATCGTTGTCGCCGAAGAGGAGCTCGATGATGGCTACGGGAGGAGGAAGAAGAGGAGGAAGAAGAAGTAGAGGTTGATATGTGGGTCCCAGTGTCATAGACTTAAAATAGAATGTGTAGATGGAGAGGCTGTTGAACTAGACTTAAAATAGAATGTGTGGATGGAGAGGCTGTTGAACTGAGTAACGAGTTTGGCTTTCTAAATCAGTTGGAGAGTTGGTTAAATGAGTATTTGGAGAGTCTAATTTGGCCAACTCCTCTACTATATTTATACCCTAATAGAATAGAGTCCTATTAGGATACATGTATATTTGGTATAAGTCCATGTTATCCCTAAGGAAACTGAAAAGAGAAGGAGAAGGATATCGTGATCAGTGCTGGTCAAACGGGCCCCGGCACGGCACCGCTCGGGCACGCCCACGGCATGACCCGTTAAGGTACGGCTCTGTAGCGGGTCGTGCGTGCCGGCCCACGTGTCGACCCCTCGGCCCAAGCACGGCCCACGGGATGGGCGAGCCGTGCCATGCCGGCACAGCCGTAAACGGCCCATGGGCCGAGGTCGCCCTAGTGGCACTGTTTCGCCCATGGGCCGAGGTCACCGCTACGACGTGCCGTGATAGCGTGCTATAGTAAACGGGTCGAGCCGTGTCGACCCACAGGCTGAAGCACTAGCCCAAGCACAACACGGGCAAACGGGCCATGGCGACACGGCCCACAGGCCGATATGTCGGGCCGAGATACAGTACACCCGTGCTTGCGCCGGCCTGGCTAGGCACGACCCATTTGTCCAGCACTAACCGTGACCCTCATGATCTCGGTGCTAACCTCACAGTCCCTACAAGTATGACTCCTTCGAGAATTCGGTTTCATAATATTTTTTCCTATGTGTTTGGTTGGATAAAGAGAGGATGATAATTGTGTAATTATGATTATTGGTTTTAAAATATTCCTGCCTTCCAAACACCTATTCATTTTAATTTTCTGTGTTTTAATTCACTGATTTACACATGCATTTTTTGTGTTATTTTCCTATATTTTGTTTTCGTTCGACGAAAAAAGCCTCAAATTCAAAATCAGCTAAGCGAGATATGCAACAAATATCCTACGATGTGTCACCTCTACTAGTCGTGCTATGAAGACACACATATATACATTTTTCTGTATATATACATTTTTTCTGTGTACATATACATGCATGTGATTTATTGATGCCACTGACTCTTAACAATATACTCGTTGTAGTAATTTGCAAAATCCATTAAGTTTATGATAGTGTGGTAGCATTTTTCAAAATAAATCTATCCATAACCTTTTCCTTTTAAAAACAAGCATTTGAGGAACTATTTTTACAGTCAAAATTTAAAAACTTTCACCAAATCTATCCTAAACGTCAACTTTTGTGAGTCCTACTTTCCAACACTGGAGATGGAGGAGAGGCACACACAAGAATGACAATGAGAGTTCCTTGCGAAGCTTATACGACGGTGGTAGAGGCATAACCAATAGCAAAGACTTGGTTCATGGACATGATCCCAAATCAACCATACTAAATATTTTGGTGGTGCTAAATTTTGAAGTTGCCAATGTTTTCTTTTTGCAATAATATGAATAAGGAAATTTAACTATTTGTCAATACTAGGTTTGTCAATTATTCAAATACCAGTTTTAGATTGTCTTTATTTTGATGCTACTTTCTTAACTATTTGTCACTTTTACCAACATGGAAACCAAGAAAAGAAAGTGATGTAAGACCTATTAGTCAACTTCTTCACCCTTTCAGTTCCTCTCTCTCCGGTCTGGCATGGGCGTCATGCACAGCCGCAAGCCGGTGCTGCTCCGGCCCCGCCACACCATGACGCTCATCCTCACCTCCGGTTCAAGCACGCCCACATCGACGCCCACAACAACGTGCCACCGTCGTTGCTATCTTTGCCTTCAAGCAGACTTGACAGCTTGTCCTCGCCGCACGCGTTTGTCCTAACATTGCTCCACTGCCTGCCAGGCAGTAGCCAATGTCGTCGGTAGTAGACGGGCTCCTCACGCGATGGCGTGTGGCGATGGTGTAGGGGAATAGGGTGGCTACAATAGCATAAATCAAATTTTTTATACCGTATAAAATAGAAACCATACAAGTAAGAAATCAGGGATCATTACCACTCGATATGCTATGTAGCGTAAGTAGGTGCTAAGAAGCCGAAGGAACGTTGGTGACGTACTGCACGTCGATGTAAAGGAAGTGGTCGATCGTAGTAGCCCAACCTTCTCCTCCTCATTATAGAAATACGCATAGGCTACAATAGCATAAATTCAAAATTTTCTACCATGTACTTCAGGATAGCATGTGAGCAAGGGACTATAGATTATTACCAATTGACCAACCGGGACTAAAGATTATCTCTAGTCCCGGGTAGATTCCTGTGAGAACTTATTAGAGCGTCAGGGATCTTTAGTCTCGGTTGGTAACACCAACCAGGACTAAAGATGCTACCTTTTGTCCCGGTTGGTGTTACCAACCGAAACTAAAGATCCAAATGATCTTTAGTATCGGATGGTAACACCAACCGAGACTAAAGTGAAGATGATTTTTATACTTCTTCTTTCTCCTTCAGCTTGAGCTAGTGTCTTCAAAGGTTTGCAGAAGAAGGGAGGTGCTGCCAAAATTTTTTGTGAAATTGTTTTGGTGATAATACACAAATCTAAGGGATCTACAAGGTTAACAACTTCATCCTCTTATGATCTATGCTTAGCATATTATTTTTTATGATATATTTCTATATATTTTTATCTCTAAATAGGTTAATGGAAAATGAAGAGAGAGAAAATTTGTTTGTGGAAAATTATTTATTTCTTAAAATCCACAACTCCATCCTCTAAGTATGCTTAGCATATTACATTTGTAGGTATATTTACATGTGCTTTTATCTCTAAAAATGTTTATGGAAAATGATGAGAGAGAATTGTGGACAAAAATATTATAAAATAGATGATAAAAGGAAAAAATATAGAAAATTTGATAGGACATTAGAAAACTAAGATAATTTAAAAATCGTTAAAATAGTTAGAAATATAAACACTACGTAGAACTTTAAAAGAACTTTTAAAAATAATTCTACAATCAATTATAAGTATAACACATTACGTATGTTCGGATTATTATATAATTATTGTCTTATTATATATATAATTATTGTCATATTATTTAAATGGTTTGACTTCCGTGGGTTTTTCTTATGATTTTTGTGCATTTCATGTAGATGGATTGGCAATGGATGTACACCACGGACCGACGGTCGACATAGTTTATTCAAGGCGTGTATTATTTTTTAAGTGTGGCCAATGCCAACAAGCATAAGGGTTTTATACGTTAAAAAGTGCAAAAAAAGAAGGAGTGCTCTACATCAAGAATTATTCATGTCCACTTGTTTCAGTCGGAATTCATGCCTCACTACAATTGATGGACATTGCACGGAGAGGTAGGGGTTGCAATGGAAGAAGATGAAGAAGAAGACAACAACATTCTAGACTGTGGTCAATACAGTGGGTTTGAAGAGAATACAGCAGGCGAAACGGACGGGGATGTTGAAGAAAATGACAGTGCCGATGACCTTGGTCAGATGTTGCGTGACGTACAGGAGGACTGCGAAGGTGAAAAGGAGGTGCAAAACTTGGAGCATATGTTGGCAGACCACAAAACGTCCTTGTACTTAGGTTGCGAACAGGAGCACAAAAAGTTGGGTACCATGCTGGAATTCTTGTAATGGAAGGCCAGAAATGGTGTCAGCGATAAGGCATTTGGTGAGTTACTAAAACTAGTGAAGAACATTCTTCTAGAGGGAAACAAATTGCCGGAATCAACATATGAGAACCTAGAAGCATATCCGGTTTGTAAAGCACTTCAATACAAGACCAAACGAGATGATCCAGGCAAAATTGAGGGACGGCCTTCGAAGAACGAGATGATCCAGGCAAAATTGACGGACGGCCTTCGAAGAAAAGAGTTCATGCTAAGGTGATGTGGTATTTTCCTATAATACCACTGCTCAAGCGTTTGTTCAGGAACAAAGGGCATGCAAGGATGATGCGCTGGCACGCAGAAGAACACCAACAAGACGGCATGCTGAGACACCCCGCCAATGGGTCACAGTGGCAAAACATCGACAGAACATTCAAAGACTTCGGCAAGGATGCAAGAAACATAAGGTTCGGATTAAGTATGGATGACATGAATCCTTTTGGAGAGATGAGCAGCGGCCACAACACTTAGCCTGTAATGATGTGTATCTACAACCTCCCGCCTTGGCTATGCATGAAGCAAAAGTACATTCAGATGCCAACTATTATTCAAGGCCCAAAGCAACCTGGTAACAAGATCGATGTGTACCTAAGACCGCTGATCGAAGATCTAAAACTGCTATGAAAGAAAGAAGTTGTCCCCATGTGGGATGAGGATAAACAGGAGCAGTTTAACCTACTAGCATTGCTGTCCGTTACCATCAACGATTGGCTGCACTTGACAACCTATCCAAACAGTCAAACAAGGGGGACAACGCTTGCACCCACTGTATGGATGAAACAAAAAGTACATACCTAAAACATTGTAAGAAGGTAGTGTACGTGGGCCATCGTCGCTTTCTTGTTGCAAGCCACCCTGTCCGGAGAAAAGGCAAACATTTTGAACAAAAGGCAGACTGTCGTACTAAGCCAAAGCATCACAATAGAAAGGTCGTGTTTGCCATGGTGAAAGACCTGAAAGTAGTATTTGGAAAGGGATCTAGCAGCCAACCTATAGCAAGTGAAGATGGTCACACGGCGATGTGAAAAAAGAAGTCCATTTTTTGGGAGTTACCCTATTGGGAAGTGTTGGACGTCCGCCATGCAATCGACGTGATGCATCTCATTAAGAACCTTTGCGTAACCCTGCTGGGCTTCCTAGGTGTATATGAATAATCAAAAGATATACTTGAGGCACGAAATGATCTGAAGCATATGGTACAACATGATGGCCTTCACCAGGAACCAAAGGAGAAAGGAAGCCACTACTTGCGTCCAACCAGCTACACTCTGAGCAAGGCGGAGAAGAAAAGCATGTTTGAATGCCTGGAGAGCATCAAGGTACCATCTGGATACTCCTCGAATATAAAGGGAAGAATAAGCACGAAAGATAAGAAGTTCACAAACCTAAAGTCTCATGACTGCCACATGCTGATGACACAACTGCTTTCCGTTATAATTCGGGGTATCCTTTCTAATAATGTCCGGGCAACAATAACAAAGCTATGTGCTTTTCTGAACGTAATTTCACAGAAGATCATCGATCCAGACAGACCAAAAGCCTTTTACAATGATGTGGTGCAATGTCTTGTCAGTTTTGAGATGATCTTTCCGCCTTCCTTCTTCAATATCATGACGCATCTCCTATGCCACCTTGTCAAAGAGATCCGTATCCTCGGTCCTGTATTCCTACACAACATGTTCCCTTTCGAGAGGTACATGGGTGTTCTAAAGAAGTACGTCCGTAACCGTTCTCGTCCAGAGGCCAGCATCGCCAAGGGATATGGAACATAGGAGGTCATTGAGTTCTGCGTCAACTTTATTGAAGACCTTCGTCCCATCAAGGTGCCCGAATCAATCCATGAAGGAAGACTACGGGGAAAGGGGACTCTTGGAAGGAAGACAATAATGACCGTAGACAATGACTTGATCAGGAAAGCACATTGGACTGTTTTGCAACAATCTTCCTTGGTGGTTCCTTACATCGAGGAGCACTTGGCAATTGTTCGCTTCAAAAACATGGTAAGACGAATGCTTGGATTACACACTATCACAATGATTCTTTCCTTGCGTGGCTGCGACAACATCTCATGGGCAACGGGATCATTAACCGAGAACCAGCCTTCTTGTCGAGGGGACCATCTTGCTCGATCACCACATTCCAGGCATATGAAATCAATGGATATACATTTTACACATTGACCTAAGATAGCAAGAGCACGGATCAGAACAGCGTTGTTCGCATCGATGCCATGGGATACGATGGTACGGCTAGCACATATTACGGCAACATCGATGACATATGGGAGCTGGACTATGGACCTCTGAAGGTCCCTCTGTTTCGGTGCTAGTGGGTTAGGCTTAGTGGTGGAGGCGTAACCATTGATGCAAGTGGGATGACAACGGTCGACCTGAGCAAGGTTAGATACTCAGACGAACCCTTCGTCCTTGCCAATGATGTACGACAAGTTTTCTATGTCAAGGACATGGCTAGCAAAGCAAAGAAGGGGAAAGGGTCCGATGAGCCAAAGCGCCACGTGGTTCTCCCAAGCAAAAGAAAAATTATGGGAGTAAAGGATAGAACTAACGAAGATTATGATCAGTATGACCGGCAACCTCCGTTCGCGGTGGCGGTTGACCCGAGCATCCTCCTATCAAATGAGGACACCCCTTACTCACGCAACGATCATAACAAAGGAACAATTGTGCGGAGAAAGTACGTGAGGACAACTATCACTTAGCTAAATTTATTGTATTTATTGTAAATTATTGTAATTATTGAATTTATTGAATTTATTATAACCATTTGAAGTGTGGAAGCTATAGAAGAAAAGAAGAACGATCCCACATGCCTTGTGTCACTATTATTAGAACTTAACATGTTTTTCAATAGGACAGGTGTTAATATATATGATTGTTATAATTTAAAATATTTTTAAATAGGGCATATGTTAATTATATGTGATTATTCAATTTAAAATATTTTCAATAGGACAGATATTAATTATATATGATTGTTACAATTTAAAATATTTTCTATAGGGCATATGTTAATTATATATGATTCTTAGAATTTAAAACATTTTTCAATAGGACATGTGTTAATTATATTTGATTGTTATAATTTAAAATATTTTTAATAGGTCATATGTTAATTATATGTCATTATTATAATTTAAACTATTTTTCAATAGGACATATATTAATTATATATGATTGTTTCAATTTAAATATTTTTCAAGTAGGGCATATGTTAATTATATATGATTATTAGAATTTAAAACATTTTTCAATAGAACATGTGTTAATTATATTTGATTGTTACAATTTAAAATATTTTTCAATAGGACATATGTTAATTATATGTGATTATTAGAATTTAAAATATTTTTCAAGTAGGACATATATTAATTATATATGATTGTTATAATTTAAAATATTTTTCAATAAGACATATGTTAATTACATATGATTCTTAGAATTTAAAACATTTTTCAATAGGACAGTGTTAATTATATCCGATTGTTATAATTTAAAATATTTTTCAATATGGCATATGTTAATTATATGTGATTATTAGAATTTAATATATTTTCAAATGGATAGATATTAATTATATATGATTGTTATAATTTAAAATATTTTTCAATAGGACATATGTTAATTATATATGATTCTTAGAATTTAAAGCATTCTTCAATAGGAGAGGTGTTAATTACATTTGATTGTTACAATTTAAAATATTTTTAATAGGACATATGTGATCATTAGAATTTAAAATACTTTTCAATAGGGCATATGGCATATGTTAATTTTATTTGATTATTAGAATTTAAATGTTTTCATATTAGAATTAATTTGGCCCTATTTAAATCTTTACTCTCGATCTTTAACACCAACAAGGATAAAAAGTATTTTGAAATAGCGGGAAAATATCTTTAGTCTCAGTTGTTAGGTTCAACCGGGACTAAAGATTCTCACCTACCACGGGTACGTGGATCTTTAGTCCCGATTTCACCCAACAACCGGGACTAAAGATGATATCTTTAGTCCCGATTTAAGCCACCAACCGGGACGAGGATATCTTTAGTCCCAGTTAGTGGCTTCAACCGGGACTAAAGATATATTTAATCCCGATTGTTGTCTCCAACCAGGACCAAAGATACCGGGATCTATACATAGCAAAGGGCGCGGTGGATCCAAACACTTAGCTGTTTTCATCGCCTTCTTCATCTTCGTCACGGCAAATCCTAAACCACCACCGATGATGTCTCCTCGCGCCGCCGCCATCGTCTCACGCCGTCGAGCCGCCGTCGTTACCCGTTGTCGTCGCTGCATTCCAAGGTAACCTCGCCGACACCGTTTCTATTTCATCTCTATGCATGATCTCGCCGAACCCTAAACCACGCACGCTGTTGCCATTGCCATCACCGTCATCACTGTCGTCGTCGCCGCCGCACTCCTGTGAATTAACTGTGAAAATATTATGGACTGCAACATGAATTTTGAATGGCCTGTGATTTTGAATTTTCAATGTGAATTTGATTTTGAAGTGTGAATGGACTGTGAAAATCGACTTTGAATTGACTGTTAATTTTGAATTTTGAATGTTAATTAATTTTGAATGTGAATTTGATTTAATAGAAGCATTATGTGAATTCAATTTAATAGAAACATTTTGAATTTTGACTATTAATTAATTTTGAATGTGAATTTGATTATGTACATTTTGAATATGAATTTAATATATGGACCATGAATGTGAAAGGTTTTTGAATGTTAATTTTGAATGTGAATTTGATATATGGACTTAGTGACGTTTAAAATGTGACGTTTGAAATGCAACTTACAAAATTTCACTTAAATTGCGACATTTAAGTCCTCTCTCTTTCCTCATCCTCTCTATTCCACCTCTCCTCTTATTCCAGGTTTCTGCGAACGACTTTCTTTCTCTCTCTCTCGGTGAAAGCTTAGAAAAGTCATCCTTCTCTCGGCGAAAGCCTAGAGAAAAATATAAAATATTAAATATAAGTTTTCTACAAGTTATAATATAGTCAATATAGAAAAACTAAGAGAAAAACCGAGCGGACGACTTAGCGACGTATTCCTATTCTAGGTTTTCGTGAACGACTTTTACAACTTAGTGAACGACTTAGCAAATGACTTTTACGACTTAGCGAATGACTTAGCGAACATATTTTATTACTTAGAGAACGACTTGGCGAACGGCATAGTGAATGACTTTTACGACTTAGCGAACGACATAGCGAACAACTTAGTGAACGACTTAGTGAAAATGACTTTTACGACTTAGTATATGCATTACCTGAATATCAGACTTATCATATTAATTGAATATTTTTTTCCTTTTCAGAATTACTTGATCCAGTCGTCCAAGCGAAACAATGGAAATGGCAGATCGCTCGAACGAACAGATCCTCATCGACGAGATTGCAGAAGGGAGCAGTCAATACTTTGTTGAGGAGGGGAACGAGGATCCCAACCAGTACCTCAATGAGGAGGGGAACAAGGAGGAAAATGAGCGCACCCTAGCTGTTGGAGAGAATGTCGGAGACTGATCGAACCTCCCATTATATTTGCTGGATGAAGTGAAACGCTTCAGCTCATCTAACAAACATAATAAAACGTCTGACGTCCTGAGAGAGGGATAAGTGAGACATTGCTGGGTCTTTAGCCTGCCAGTCAACTTTAGCCTGAAGCGTGCCCGTCAAACCACTCGAAGGTGGCGACCAGATGTGTTACACACTCAGGAGACTTGACAAAAATGGCTAAAGATCTACAACGTCTCAATTATTCCTAACTCATACTCATGTGAATCTAACTCCCAGAATGTGCGCTAGATTCACACTTTTTTCTCTAGCATGAGCATTGTCATAGCCCAAAAATCTTGTACTTGAAGGAAAGAGTAGAATGTATACTGTAAATTTTGAACCCAAAAATTTCCTTTTGAACAAAGAGCGAGTACTTGATTTTCATGTGTACTAGGATGCATATGCATGAGTGGCATAGGTTCTTCTTGGAATTTACTTAAAAGGGACCCAAGGAAAATCAAGAAAAATATCTAACAACTTTTAGATGACCTTAGCAAACAAACCACAAGGTTTACACACACAACATTGAGATGGATGGTAAGAATTAGTGAGAACTAGATTTGACCCCAGGAAATTTTCAAAGTACTAGGGCTGGCCGACACAGAACTCTGGGACCAACTTTGGACTGTTGTAGTGTAACGCCCTGAAAATCGGAGAATTTAAAACCGGGAATTAAAAATCAGAACTTACAAAAACCTTTTGATTGTTGCTTCTTGATCGAGTTTTTGCTTCTTATTTACCAGCTTGGTTGCATAAATTTATACGCGAGCGATTCATCTCGGTGTTTGTGAAAGACCAAACGATTTGAATTTCCGCTCGGAGAAAATTTTCGGAGTTTAGAATTGGGAATTTTAATATAAAATAGGAAAAGGGTTATGGATTTATAAAAAATATATAATTGGGAGCAAAACATTATTTAGGTGATTGAGTAATATTAATTAGTGAGCAAAATGAGTAATAAAATATTTTAGGGTATATATATGAAATCTAGAAATTAATTTGAATCAAAATCACATTTTCTGGAATTGAGGAAAAGAATTAAATTAATTATGTAAAATATATTTTTAAAATAACAAAAGTGGGTGAAAAGGTTGAAAATATATTTTACAACTTATTTTTGGGTGTGTTATATTTTATTTTGAATTTTAGAGGTGAAAGGAAATAAAATTGGGAAATTAGGAAATTTAATTCGGGAAAATGTGAAAGGTCACTATTCATTGCGCGCCAAGTGTTCGACGCCGTACCCGGACCCTGGACCGCCTCGCCACCGCGCGCCACGCGTCGCGCCCGCAGCACCGCGCCCCACGCCGCCGTACCATGCCCATGCCGCGCCAGTACCGCGCCGTCGTGTCGCTCCCACTGTCCGCGCCGCGCCGTGCGCCGCCACGCCACGCCCGCGCCCGCGCCGTCCGCGCCGTGCCCGCGCCCGGACCCTGCCCCGAGCGCGCCACGCGCCGCGCCGCGCCGCCCGCGCCTCGCGCCCATGCGTCTCGCGCGGTGCCCGGCCCCCTCCCCGCACGCGCGCCATGGCTACCGACCTCGCCCGAGCTAAAATCGGCTTGAAACTCCTATAAAAGGGCCATGGCAGATCAAACTTTGTGTACCAAAATCCTTCGTAAATCACTCCTCTCCATTTCCCCCAAACTTCCCCCACCTATCGCGACGAGCCCGCCGTGCCTCCCCTGTTTAGGCCGCCGCCATGCACACGTCGCCAGGCCGTCTCGGCTCTTTTCCGACCAAACCGACCCCGTAGTTAGCATCCCTGCGCCCCTTAGATGCTCTGGGAACACTTGGTTCGGCCGGAAAGCCGCCGGATCCCGTCGGCACCGTGCGACATTGCCGCCGCGAGCAGGTCGTCGTCACCAACCCATTCCGCCACCCCGTTGCTTCGGCTATCCCTTGGAACACAACCATCATAGCTCCTAGATGGTTAAAAGTAGCCTAGCACCCCTAGCCCGTGCACCCTCGCCGTCATTCGCTCGGGAGATTTGCCGGCGTCGCGAGGAAGAAGAAGAACCGTGCAAGGAGAAATAAAAATAAGGTAGGAGCGAGAGTGAACAACATCGGCTCGGCAGCGCAGCGGTTGAGCCGAGCCGCGTGAGTCACCAGGTCGCGGGTTCGAATCCCTCCCCTCGCCATTTTGTTTTCTTTTTCTCTTCTTTCCTTTTGCCAGGGAAGAGAGGAAAGAAGCAGAAAAGAAAAGAAGGGGGAAAGAAAAATGAGAACGGGCAGTGGAGAGAGCGTTGGGCAGAGAGTGTGAAGTCGCTAGTTCAATCCCGGCTTGGGCAAATTTTTTTGAAAATTTTTCTTTAATTTTTCTATGGGGATTTAAAAGCAAGGATAAGCCTAGTAAAATCATAAATAAATTTTATTTACTTTTCCTAAACCTTATTTACAATGAAATAAGTTTACATCTTTTCAAGAGATTATTATTTATTTTTTTCAAAATTTCTTTTGCAAATAATTATAAACTTATAGTCAAACTTCTTCTTCTTCCCCGTGCCAAGGAGCCGTGGTCAAGAAAATTCCTATCTTTTGTGAAACCCATTATTCACCTAAATATTATTTTATATATATATATATAGATACATGGAGTTTCTAAACTCAAAAATCCACGTTAGTTATTTGGCATCTAAGCTTCAAGGTTTATCAAATATTTCGAGATCCGGTTATTATTAACCCTAGGACTTCTCGACCCGAGAAATAACTTGATGAAATTGAAAGGTAATCACTTCTTTTTTTAATTGAATCATCAACTCTAGTATTTCTCAAACTTTAAGCATATTAAAATAAATATCGCATCCTTCTTAACAAAATCGGATTCAATACAAAACTTCGAATCCTAATAACCCTTTCGCTCTAACCCGGATTTCGTCGAAACTCGAGCCTAGGTTCGCATAGAGTCATAGCCTAGTGTTAGGAGCCGCTATTGCGATTTACTTGGTTTTCTTTTTGATCTTACTAGGTTCTATTTGAATTCTAATCGAATTCAAATTTGGTTTCTCGCACGTACGATTAGCGTCCGAGGAAGGCGTTGAGTACGCAGAAGACCCCAACCAACAAGTGTGCGAGCAAGGCAAGTCAACACATCCCTTTGAACATATTGATCCTACTTTGTGAAATGATGTTGTTTTCAATTACAAATTGCATGCTATACACAAATGAGTACCTATTCTTGATATATCCTGCCTTGATATTGAATACCCTTAGAAATATTCTTTGTAACCTTCGATGTGATATAACCAGAGGTTATCTTCGGTAAATGCTTAGCCACGCTTATACTAGATTCTTGCATACTCATGATTTTACAAATAAGCCTCGTGCTTGGGCAATTATCTTGGGAAGATGGTTGAGACACGGCAAGTGGAGACATGAGCGCCACGTTGCCTTGATCATGTTGGAAATGGCTTTGATGAAAAATGAAAATACAAACCAATGTTTTTAGGGGCGGATGGATGGATTTGGGTGGATTCGGGAAAGGCTAGTACCGTCCCTGGTCAATTAAGGACCGAGCCATGAGACTACAACTTAGAACGAGCTAGTACAACCGTACTTCTCGAATGGGTATAGACCTAGCTGATTAAATATCCGAGCGGAGGCAGTATCCTTGCATAGTAGGTTCAGGTGTTGGCGTTGAGGAAAGGGCTTGCCGGTGGGGGTGTACCACTGGTGGGTGCCTGGACGATAGTTAAGGCCTTCCGGCAGGGGGTGTACCGCTGGTTGGTACCTGGGCAGAGATCGGGCATGCGATCAACATGAAGAAATGAAGACATGAAGAAAAGGACATGAAGATGGAAAGTTCAAGGATAGAGCAATTCTTTCTCTTACCTCGGGAACGCCGAACTCCTCTCACCGCTAGGAAATGACGGCTAGAGTGCATGAGGGCTTAAGTTCATGGAGCAGGTACTGCCAAAGTGAGGTTATCGAAAGGCTTTGCCGTGACCGTCCCATATAGGGGATGTAAGCTCATTCAATGAGTAGTTGCGGAGTACGGTAAAGTGTACATCCACCGCAAGTGTGAGTCAATCAATCTATTCGGATAGCCGTGCTCGCGGTTAATGAGCGACATGACAAGTTTCTTCCGTGGCTAGACTCATAAATTTTAAAATGATGGGTGGGATTGCATAATGACTTTATGTGCTGGGGAAACCAACTTCTCTATCTGAGAGAAGGGGAAAGACACCCCGAGAAAACCATGACGAATCAGCGGCGGGAAGCTATCCTTGGGATCACAATGGTTGGTGGACAGAACCGTCGCCGACTTAATATACTATGGACCTAAAACTTGACCTGGCTAGATGTTAGGTTTGTGAAATAATTTGTGAAAATTGGCTTTGCGCAAATAAACCATAGCCATCCTTTGAATGACCCTATCATGTGCATCATTCCGTGTTGGCTTGCTGAGTACGTTGGGTACTCACCCTTGCTATACGCACAAACCTCCAGATGAAGGAGATGAGGAAGACCCGTACGCATACTACTAGGAGGAATGAAGACAATGGAGTGCAACAGGTCTTAGTCCCCAGTCGTTGCCTGTGGCAATCGGCATGCTGCTGCCTTCCGTCTGCTATCTTATCTAATTTCTGTTTTTGGTTGTATCCAGACCGGTAGGTCCTATATGTATTGGATATTGCCTTCGGGCCTATTATTGTAATAATTTCGGTGTAAGACTATTCGTGCACTTTGCACTTGGTAATTCAGAACTGTATTCGTGGGTACCAAACTACTCGATCCAGGGATAAGGTACTATGAACACGAATGATTCCCGTCCTCAAAAACGGGGGTCTACAAAGCTGGTATCAGAGCAGTGCGACTGTAGGGTAAGACCAACTGGCGCCCCACCCCCTTTATAGCTGGACCAAGGGAAATATCCCTACATAGGATTATTTTGGAAATACAAACTATTTTCACAAGACAAACATATTTTTCTCTCTTACCCCAATTCCTCTACAAACATTTGATTTTACCTTTCTCTAAACCCTAAACTATCTTCAAAAATAGATATAGGATTGTGACCCTGTTAAAGCTTGAGAGATTGTTTATTCCACCCGCTAAAGCAATAAGAGTACACAGGAACAAGGTCCCAACCAGAGCTTAACCTTTCTTCTGATTTCTTTCTCTCTTTGACAATAGATGGGAAAGAACAAGGGCAGGAAATCAAGATCTCAGCAATCTCATGGATCAACCCAGAGCGACCCTATGAACATTTCACCCTCTTTCCCTATGAAACCAACCTTAGCCCAGATAATGGCTAGCCAGACACAATTGATGATCATGATGGTGCAGCAAATGCAACGACACCTTCAAGTTTTGGGTTCGTGTCCAGAGCAACGTCGGTACATTCTGACTCAAGCCCTAATGACTCCTGCGAATATACTGTCAAGCCCACAGAGAGCAGTAACGCCAAACCACCGTTAGGAGGGAAGGAAACACTTGGCCCCCGCTACGGTTTCATGGAACAAGGATATGGAATAAGGAACAGTGCAGGGGAAAAACACACCGGAACCCTGATCGAGGGAGAGATACAGTGCGGAAGGAAGGACAAGGAATTCAATCCAATGACCGGCCAAGGGCTCAGTTCGCCATCCAACTTCAGGAAGAGGATGTCACCAAAATGGACCACATGTGGTACCGGCAGGATGATCATCACGAGCACATTGTGTACCCCTGAAGATGCTGAGGAGATTCCCCGACGTCTAAAGAGGAATGTGCACTGCTTCAACTGTGGAGAGTTAGGGCATTATGCCAATGACTCGCCCTAGGACAACCGCCGCACCGTTTCGCACTCCAACACCTATCCCGGTAGCCTCAAGGAAAAGGAATGTGACTTGCTTCAATCGTGAAGAATTTGGGTACTATGCCAACCAATGACCCAAGCCACACAAAGACCCCTCCTCTTACCGTGCCAATGCAAACCATAGGTGGCAACCCCGATCGGGCGACAGCTCAAACAACTAGACAAGGAGTCTGCATCAACTCTGGTCTTGCTTTGGATGGAGTCAAGACAACAATGATTGTACCCTTTCCCCTTTATATATGAAGATCCTAGACCGATGTTGTTGTCATTGTATTATGTTGTGTGGTAGTGTGCATGGCAGTCCGATGTACCCCTCCTATGATGTAACGTTTATGAACTAATATAAAGATCTATGTTATATCTTAAACGAGTTTATATCACCATGCTTGTTGTGTGCAAAAGATCACTTAAGAACAACTTGAAGATCACTAAAAAATCGATTAGAACCATGACATTAGTCGATCCAATCATTTACCTCATCTATATTCCTCAGATGGTGCACCGTCGCAGAGCCTCAGCAGCTACGGAGAACCCGCCGGAGCCTAACCCCTCCACCCTAGCGGAAGTCATGGCTTCACAAACCCAACTGCTTCAAGCCATTGCCAACAACCAAGGACACCGCGGAGGATCAAGCCTAGGCGAGTTTATGCGAGCCAAACCGCCAACGTTCTCCATGGCAGAGGAACCAATGGATGCTAAAGATTGGTTGAGGGTAATAGAGAAGAAGTTGACTCTCGTCCGAGTACGGGAAGCGTGAGTCATCTTCGCCACTAATCAGTGGAAGGTCCCGCAAGTAATCGGTGGGACACCTACAAAGAGACTCGGGCTAAAGATGCCGGAGAACCGACATGGGAAGAATTCACGGCTGCTTTCCGTGAAAATTTCGTACCAACCGCGGTTATGAGGATGAAGAAAAATGAGTTCCGCAGGCTGCGCCAAGGAAACACCACGGTACAAGAGTATCTTAACAAGTTCACGCAGCTTGCCCGTTACGCCACAAGCGATCTGGCAGATGAAGAGGAAAAGATGGACAAGTTTATTGAAGGACTGAACAATGAGTTAAGAGGACCGATGATCGGTCAGGACCACGCTAGCTTTCAGAGCCTCATCAACAAGGTCGTAAGGCTTGAGCATGACCAAAGGACGGTTGAAAACAACCGAAAGAGAAGACTTGCTCTAGCCCGCCCGATTCAAGGAACTCCCCAGCGACCCAAAGGAGCAACACCAACAGTTGGAAGCGCCCGTCACAATGACCAATCGCCCGTTGCACCCGGCAACGCCGCCAGCCACCGCCACCCCTTTCCGCTCCCGGCACCTACCTTGGCGACCCCAAAACTTAAGAACGTGAACTTCTTCAACTGTGGGGAATATGGACATTTCGCCAATCACTGCCCTAAGCCACGTAACACCCCCATCCATACTGGAGCCAACGCCATTGCTGTAAGAGGGACCCCTGCCCTGGTACCTGGACGCAGACTGTTCGGGACACCCCAGCCGAAGGAGGCCACCACAGGAATCCGCCATGGCCAAGTGAACCATGCGCGTGCTGAAGAGGCCCAGGAGGACCAGATCATGCTAATGGGTACGTTCTCCATCCATTCTGCACTAAGTTAAAGTTTTGTTCAGTTTCAAAACTTCGCATTCTTTCATAACCTCGGAAACAAGCACAGAACATAACCTATGTTAGGTAAACTCTAGGAAACCCATAATAGTATATTCAACGGAAAGAGATATAGCTATACCCCACACCGGCACCAATATAGGCCTTACTCTAAAAAGCCAAGCTTGAACTTATTGTTAGGGGGTAGAGTGACATAACCCCGGACTCTTAGATTGGACACTATGTTAAAGCTAGGTAGAACCGAACCTTCTCTAGATAACCTCTTGTCGCCCACCAAAATCACACGACTGCAATCCTACCAGGATCACCACCCGTCTGCAGCTAAAGGTTCCAACAAGTATAGAGCAAGCAAGTCTATTATACAACTTAAGGAAATTAGAGACCTACGGAATCCCGCATGCTTGAAGGATGCCCCAAGGATTAAGAGCTGATAACATCATGTTATCTGAAACAAAGAATCGAAGTGCACCACCCTTAGGAAATCATTGATAGATTCCTGCGACACTCGGAGCAGCCAACCGGTTCACCAACCTGCTGAGGAGGAGTCCTAATGGATCCATCCCATATGTTTATGCCGACCGACTCCCGATCGCGACCCGACCCAAATCTCGGGGACGAGATTTATTGTTAGGGGGGTAGGTTTGTAACGCCCTGAAAATTGGAGAATTTAAAACCGGGAATTAAAAATCAGAACTTACAAAAACCTTTTGATTGTTGCTTCTTGATCGAGTTTTTGCTTCTTATTTACCAGCTTTGTTGCATAAATTTATACGCGAGCGATTCATCTCGGTGTTTGTGAAAGACCAAACAATTTGAATTTCTGCTCGGAGAAAATTTTCGGATTTTAGAATTGGGAATTTTAATATAAAATAGGAAAAGGGTTATGGATTTATAAAAAATATATAATTGGGAGCAAAACATTATTTAGGTGATTGAGTAATATTAATTAGTGAGCAAAATGAGTAATAAAATATTTTAGGGTATATATATGAAATCTAGAAATTAATTTGAATCAAAATCACATTTTCTGAATTGAGGAAAAGAATTAAATTAAATATGTAAAATATATTTTTAAAATAACAAAAGTGGGTGAAAAGGTTGAAAATATATTTTACAACTTATTTTTGGGTGTGTTATATTTTATTTTGAATTTTAGAGGTGAAAGGAAATAAAATTGGGAAATTAGGAAATTTAATTCGGGAAAATGCGAAAGGTCACTTTTCATTGCGCCCCAATTGTTCGACGCCGTACCTCGGACCGTGGACCGCTCGCCACCGCGCCGCGCGCGCGCGCCGCCCGCAGCACCGCGCCCCACGCCGCCGTACCATGCCCATGCCGCGCCGCACCGCGCCGTCGTGTCGCTCTCACTGTTCCGCGCCGCGCCGTGCGCGGCCACGCGCCGCGCCCGCGCCGCCCGCGCCACGCCCGCGCCCGGACCCGCCCGAGCGTCGCCATGCGCCGCCGCCGCGCTCGGCCCTGCCGCCCTCGCGCCCACGTGTCTCGCGCGGTGCCCGCCCTCCCCGCACGCGCGCCATGGCTACCGACCTCGCCCGAGCTAAAATCGGCTTGAAACTCCTATAAAAGGGCCATGGCAGATCAAACTTTGTGTACCAAAATCCTTCGTAAATCACTCCTCTCCATTTCCCCCAAACTTCCCCCACCTATTGCGCATTGAGCCGTCCCAATTTGAGCAAGAACCGAAGAACCCTAGCCGTAGCCACCCGAGGCCGATCTTCCAAAATTCATCGTCTTCGGCCGATTTCCTCTCCAATTGAAGGTACGAATGCAATCCTCATGTCAAGAGCTTTATTTCCCCATGTTTCCCGAGCAGATTAGCCACCGGAGTTCGTCGGCGACGAGCCCTCCGTGCCTCCCCTATTTAGGCCGCCGCCATGCACACGTCGCCAAGCCGTCTCAGCTCTTTTCCGACCAAACCGACCCCGTAGTTAGCATCCCTGCGCCCCTTAGATGCTCTGGGAACACTTGGTTCGGCCGGAAAGCCGCCGGATCCCGTCGGCACCGTGCGACATTGCCGCCGCGACAAAATCGGATATCGCATCCTTCTTAACAAAATCGGATTCAATACAAAACTTCGAATCCTTATAACCCTTTCGCTCTAACCCGGATTTCGTCGAAACTCGAGCCTAGGTTCGCATAGAGTCATAGCCTAGTGTTAGGAGCCGCTATTGCGATTTACTTGGTTTTCTTTTTGATCTTACTAGGTTCTATTTGAATTCTAATCGAATTCAAATTTGGTTTCTCGCACGTACGATTAGCGTCCGAGGAAGGCGTTGAGTACGCAGAAGACCCCAACCAACAAGTGTGCGAGCAAGGCAAGTCAACACATCCCTTTGAACATATTGATCCTACTTTGTGAAATGATGTTGTTTTCAATTACAAATTGCATGCTATACACAAATGAGTACCTATTCTTGATATATCCTGCCTTGATATTGAATACCCTTAGAAATATTCTTTGTAACCTTCGATGTGATACAACCGGAGGTTATCTTCGGTAAAATGCTTAGCCACACTTATACTAGATTCTTGCATACTCATGATTTTACAAATAAGCCTCGTGCTTGGGCAACTATCTTGGGAAGATGGTTGAGACACGGCAAGTGGAGACATGAGCGCCACGTTGCCTTGATCATGTTGGAAATGGCTTTGATGAAAAATGAAAATACAAACCAATGTTTTTAGACTGGGGCGGATGGATGGATTTGGGTGGATTCTGGGAAAGGCTAGTACCGTCCCCGGTCAATTAAGGACCGAGCCATGAGACTACAACTTAGAACGAGCCGCACAACCGTACTTCTCGAATGGGTATAGACCTAGCCGATTAAATATCCGAGCGGAGGCAGTATCCTTGCATAGTAGGTTCAGGTGTTGGCGTTGAGGAAAGGGCTTGCCGGTGGGGGTGTACCACTGGTGGGTGCCTGGACGATAGTTAAGGGCTTTCCGGCAGGGGGTGTACCGCTGGTTGGTACCTGGGCAGAGATCGGGCATGCGATCAACATGAAGAAATGAAGACATGAAGAAAAGGACATGAAGATAGAAAGTTCAAGGATAGAGCAATTCTTTCTCTTACCCCGGGAACGCCAGAACTCCTCTCACTGCTAGGAAATGACGGCTAGAGTGCATGAGGGCTTAAGTTCATGGAGCAGGTACTGCCAAAGTGAGGTTATCGAAAGACTTTGCCGTGACCGTCCCATATAGGGGGATGTAAGCTCATTCAATGAGTAGTTGCGGAGTACGGGTAAAGTGTACATCCACTGCAGTGTGAGTCAATCAATCTATTCGGATAGCCGTGCTCGCGGTTAATGAGCGACGTGACAAGTTTCTTCCATGGCTAGACTCATAAATTTTAAAATGATGGGTGGGATTGCATAATGACTTTATGTGCTGGGGAAACCAACTTCTCTATCTGAGAGAAGGGGAAAGACACCCCGAGAAAACCATGACGAATCAGAGGCGGGAAGCTATCCTTGGGATCACAATGGTTGGTGGACAGAACCGTCGCCGACTTAATATACTATGGACCTAAAACTTGACCTGGCTAGATGTTAGGTTTGTGAAATAATTTGTGAAAATTGGCTTTGCGCAAATAAACCATAGCCATCCTTTGAATGACCCTATCATGTGCATCATTCCGTGTTGGCTTGCTGAGTACGTTGGGTACTCACCCTTGCTATACGCACAAACCTCCAGATGAAGGAGATGAGGAAGACCCGTACGCATACTACTAGGAGGAATGAAGACAATGGAGTGCAACAGGTCTTAGTCCCCAGTCGTTGCCTGTGGCAATCGGCATGCTGCTGCCTTCCGTCTGCTATCTTATCTAATTTCTGTTTTTGGTTGTATCCAGACCGGTAGGTCCTATATGTATTGGATATTGCCTTCGGGCCTATTATTGTAATAATTTCGGTGTAAGACTATTCGTGCACTTTGCACCTGGTAATTCAGAACTGTATTCGTGGGTACCAAACTACTCGATCCAGCGATAAGGTACTATGAACACGAATGATTCTCGATCCAAGGAAGTACCATTCTACCCGGATGGTTCATACTAGGGCACTCCCTGGTCGGTTGGAGAAAGATCCTCGGGAATGTTGTTTGCTTTCGTTTTCTATGACTATCTATATAACTATTTGGCCTGACAGCCATATGTATCCGTAAGAACTATTATGTTGTAATAGCTTATGACTCATAATGAGTCGTTAAATCAGTTATCGATACCATATGCTTGGATGAAAGTGGTTAGTCTGTTCCTTCTGTTAGGAACGTATTAACCATGAGTATGAGTTAAAGATAATTGAGACAACATGGATCTTTAGCCATTTGATGTCAAGTCTCCTGGTTGTGTAACACATCTAGTCGCCGCCATCGAGTGGTTTGACGAGCACAATCCAGGTTGAAGTTGACTGGCAGGCTAGAGGCCCAGTGATGTCTCAGTTATCTCTCTCTTGGAGCGTCGGATGTCTTGCTATATTTTGGAGAAGAATGGATGAGTTCCATTCGGCTCCTAATTATATCAAGAGGTCTGAAGGCATGGATCTTTAGCCATTTGATGTCAAGTCTCCTGGTTGTATAACACATCTGGTCGCCGCTATCGAGTGGTTTGATGAGCACAATCCAGGTTGAAGTTGACTGGCAGGCTAAAGGCCCAGCGATGTCTCAGTCATCTCTCTCTCGGAGCGTCGGATGTCTCTCTATATTTTGGAGAAGAATGCATGAGTTCCATTCGGCTCCTAATTATATCAAGAGGTCCGAAGGCGTCCCGACAGCAAGTGGTATCAGAGCCAAGACTGACTGTAGGAACCTTTTATGAACTGGGCGATAGAATGGCTTCAAAAGAAAAATAGTTTGGAGAATCACTCCCTTACAAAAGTATTTTTGAAAGATGAAATCTAGCCTTACATCTTATCTCTCTGTAGGAAAGTATCTTTCCTACTTACTCTATATTTTGGTTTGAAAAACCTCACCTATTTCCAAAGGCCGGGGGAAGACCCTAGAAATATAGTAGACATGTGCTAGGGATAAAGAAACCAAAAATTTGAAGTAACGGCAGCCATGGGGAGTTTCTAAAGACTTCTGTTAACAAAATGGGAATGCTCACTCTTCTGAAAACGAAATTCAAAACCCGAGTTTTCTACAGTAAGCCTAGAAACGGGGTAGAACAGGATAGAAACAAAACTTGTGTGTCAAAGCCTTAAATTCTTTGAAATATAGAAGCCACCAGATGTTGTGAATCTATTGCATTAAACCTATTTTGTATCTTGACCTGGGCACGGAAGGTTTGCATACATGCATCATGTTTTAGAATGCCGAAAACTTGAAACCCTGCAGATTTCAGAACTCGTAGCAGTCTGCCTTCATAATTTGTATAGACCAGGGTACTGCGCCAAAAATTCTGGAAATTTACCAGTAGCTACTCAACTTGATCCTGAAACCCCAGTAATTTTTCCAGAATTTTTACACGACCAGAGAATAGTGTAAAAATTCGATCAGTACCACCTGCACTACAATTCTAGAACTGCATCACTTAGATTCGGAAGCCATTTCGGAAAATTTTGGATATTCAAAATTTTGAAAAATAGGTTATAAACGTGAGACTATATTCAGGGAACCACAAGAAAAATCTCCCGTACGTCACAATAGTACTCGTTACCACCATAATGGTACCCAAAACAGATTTCGGCGGTCTCTTAAAAAAAATATTTCTAACCTTTACTGAGCCTTAACCAAGCCTCTGAACAGCAACAATATATATTATTCAATGTTGTAGGTGACTACCATATGGCAGCCACTAGGTTATTCCAGAGGTTATGAGGAAGGATCATTACAACACATCCTAAGGCTCATGTTGCAACATCTCGGTTTTATTCATCACCCGGACTACCATTTCTTCGTTATGGAATGAAGCTCATCGCTCCGAGCGTACATGGAAGAGTTACGCATACCCGGATGTTGGGCACATGATACCTCTCTCTATTTCCAGGCTTATGGCTGGGATGCACCCTCCGCAATGAACGAGGCTGCATTTCAGGCGATTGTGTACCTTCGACACCATAGGCCCGAGATAGATGGATTTTTCTAGTATTTTTCAGCACGCACTCTCCAAGCTTTCGCCAATTACTATCCAGGTCTAGAGAGGCAAGAGAGAGAGATTAACTCTCCAGAGCTCTTCTTAGCCGGCCTAGTCCGAGCTATGGACAGGTACCTTGCAAGCACTATGTCAGAATTGTATAGGTTGCAAGCAAGGGTAGTAATGCTGGATAGGCGTATAGAACCACTTGGGCATCAAGGGTATTTTGACAATGCCACCATTTATGGAAATCAAGATCTTCAGCCACTTACTGAAACTTTGCCATCTCCAATGGGCATTTATCAAAACATAAACACTTGAGCCCGAATGAGGGTTGGTTTTCATCGCAACCGTCGCACCATGCCAGACCCCGCACTTGTTGGAGATCTAGAGCTGCTAGGACCATTCTATGTGTTCGAGCAGAATGGAAGGCGATACCATTTGACTATGGCCACTCCAACTACCATGGTGCCATACCCTCCTATTGGATTCTCCCAGACTTCTTAAGAGATGAATATCAAGGAAAAGGAAATGTATTGGGTGTAACTTTCATGTCTTGTTTTTCCACAAGATGTATGAGATGACATTCTACTATGTAATCCTTGTATGGTCAAATTTCTGTAACACCTAGTTGTGTACTTGGTGCTTATGACCATTATTCCATCTCTATCCAAATTGTTGAACACTTGCCTCCTTTAAAACCTATGTATTGGAATGGAATGTATGTTTTTTATGAGTTTCTAGCTATCCAAAGAATTAGTTCTATATGGATATACAAAGGATAACTTGCATACTCAACTATTATACAACATTCCAATCTACTTTGCATACAAAGGGTATGTATATGTCATTTCTTTGCGCAAGAACTCATGTACTGTTGTACTCTGAGTGCAGGATGACTCATACACGCTCTGGCGCATATTTCACGGCTCGTGCTGGAAACAATCGCAGCGCTGCTTCATCTGAGCGACGTGATGATGATCCGACTCTCGCACAGATGTTGGCCCAACAAAATTGCCTATTAAAAAGAATGGTGCAAAACTCTGAGAATATGGGGGCAACGATGGCACATCATGCTAATCAAGCGCCCTCCAAATTGTCAAATGTCCAACGGACTCACCCGCCACATTTCTCTTCAGCAGCCAATCCTCTTGCTGCGGACGATTGGCTGTGGGATATTGAAAATAAATTGGATCTCTGCCGGTGTGACCCTATTGAGAAGGCCACATTCGCTGCCTACTATCTCCAAGGTGCTGCCGCCGCCTGGTGGGAGACCTACAAAACATTGATTCCTTCTGATGAACCCATCACATGGACTGTATTCCGGGAAGAATTCCGCTCTTCCCATGTTCCAGCATTCTCATGGAGATCAAGAAGAAGGAATTTCTCAACCTGAAACAAGGTAGTATGTCCTTGATGGAATTCATGGAGCGGTTCAACTATCTCGGCAGGTATGCCACTGCCGATATGAACACCGAGGCCAAAAAGGTTGAAGCGTGCAGGGACAAATTGTCACCTGAACTTAAGCATGCTTTAGCTGCTCATGAAATCAGTAGCATGAAGACCTTGGTGGATAAGGCCCTTCGGGTCGAGTCCAGCGAGAAGGAAGTGGTCGAGGACCGTGTTGATGAGAAATTCGATTCCCACGCACTGGCCTGAGAGATTTGCTTTACTTTAGTGCAGGTCCAAATTGGTCGCCTCTGGTAAATTGAGGGTGTGCCAGTTGGTTTGATCCTGTAACCAACAAGAAATAAGAAATAGACATTAAGTTGAAATTATATCCTACGAGATCGGCTGAAGGCATAAATTTACACATAATTACTATCCCAAAGCGCACTTAAACTAAGTGATTGGGATAGATCGGCTATGCTGAGATAGTATAAATCACTTAGGCTAAAAGTGCATTAGGGTAGTAATTATCTGTGTTAATAGCTTAGCCGATACTGCAGATCCAATGTGAATCGGCTAATACACCGATACATTTTATAAAAAGGTATTAATCTGATCTAAATATGCTAAAACTAGATCAATCGGCTGTCAGCATGACATGACGGATTGATATTGGCTTAGGACACTTAGATAGATTAAGATCTTAATATAAAAGGTGGTTTTAATATATCTAATAGCAATTAAAACTAAAGATAACTAAAACAGATAAGGCTGGCTGAAACTCCAGCGCTGTCTCTAATGGTAAACATTAAACTAAACAGATCTTAATAGTTCTAAGAGTGACTTAATAGGTCGATTAGATGTAGCATTAAATACAAAAAGAAATATCATATCTGTATGAGTCAATGTTAACCCCTCGAGACGGTAGACACGACATATAATCCAATTCAACCCCTAGATATATCCTTATCGGCTGCGATCTTCAGATAGAAATTAGCCGATCGTAAGACAGATCCAGAAATTGCTCTAGATTATAGGCCGTGTATGATAAATTGCGCAGTTTATACCATCAGGACTAGAGTATCATGACGATGAAAGCACTAGTCCCTTTGATACAAACCACTAATGACAAATCATTACCTTGTTTGGAGATCAGAAACGATGCAACCCGAACAAGAGCAGGAACTCATCTAAAATAAAAAAGGGTGGCGATGCGCTAAAATTGATTGATTGTCTGTTTGTTGATCTATTTACAAAGAGCCCTTGGGTCTTTTTTATACCCAGGCATAACAATATCCATGTAAGACACAGTTTCTACCTTATCTACTATTTACAGTACGACAATATCTCGAGATGCAGCCCCATGTCACATTACAAAAGGAATATCTATACAAATCCCTATTTTACAGATACAATTGCTGTTACAGGACTCTATCCATAGATGGCAATAACTTTAACGAACATTTGGCAACCGAATCTTACATTTATCTTCAAGCTTCCTTATCGGGATCGGTTCCATCTTCATCTTCGAATCAAAATCGGCTATCGGCTATCCTTATCCGATTCATCCTCAGCCGACTGGTTTCCCAACCAATTCAGTCTTAGCCGATGCGGCCTCTGCTTCTCCGCAGACCGCGCCCCCAATCCGATTCCGATCCAATCTTGGCTCTGAACCCGAGGATTTAGTTACCAAATTTGGTCATTAACAAACCACAAGCGCAAGTGGGCCGCGAAGAAATGCGGGAAGTAGTAGCTCCACTTGTCCTCGGCTGATTTCTCCTCCAGCAAGCAGGCCCATGTTCTCGCAACCGCCGAGGCCAATGTTACCACGACCGCCGGTTCCGGGATATCGTCAAAATCCTCGGCCGGTACAGGCAATTGGGGATGCCTCTTGCACCGCTATCATTTGTTACAACTGTGGCAAAAAGGGGCATTACTCATCAAGATGCCCATATCCAAAGACTATGAAGACCGGCTCACGACCACAAGCTACACCAGCTCCACCTCGGGCCCCAAATCCCGCTCAAGCTGGACCACGGGGAACTTCGGCAACCCAGAAGCCGGCACCGACATTCGGCAAAGGGCGGCTGAACCACGACACCATGGAGGAGGCAACCGACGTGCCCGGCGTCGTACTCGGTACTGTTTATCTATACTCCACTCCTATCACAGTATTATTTGACTCTGGTGCAACACATTCATTCATGTCAGCATCAAAAGCAAAACAACTAAAACTAAAACCGGAATTTCTTAGTAATGCTATGCACATACAATCACCCGGGTCTACCATGGCCACAAAATTATTATGCAAAGGGGTAGAATTCCATATGAATGGAGTGAAATTCTTAGCCGATCTTATATTATTAGACACCTTGGGATATTATACTCGGGATGGATTGGTTATCCAAACACAAAGGAACCATTGATTGTGCACGTGGGACGGTAACGCTCCATAGCATTAACGAGCAAGTGGTTAAGTTCACTTGTGAAAAGTCTTCCACTTCCAAGCAGCCATCCACTCAATCTCTCTCTGTACCGGAATTAAAAATGGTACCAATTGTAAATGAATATCCTGATGTGTTTTCGGAAGAACTACCAGGAATGTCACCTGATCGAGACATTGAATTTGTGATCGATCTGATTCCTGGAACGACACCCATTGCCAAGAGGCCTTACCGGATGACCACGAAAAATCTGAAAGAACTAAAGAAGCATATCAATGAACAACTGGCTAAAGGCTTTATTCGCCCAAGCTCATCTCCATGGGGCTGTCCTGTGCTATTTGCACTAAAGAAGGATGGAACCATGCGAATGTGAGTCGACTATCGACCCCTGAATGAGGTCACAACCAAAAATAAATATCCTCTCCCCAGAATCAACGATTTATTTGATCAATTAACCAGCGCCCATGTCTTTTCAAAGATTGATCTGAGATTGGGATATTTTCAACTCAAGATCGACACGAAGACATTCCGAAGACGGCTTTCACCACTCGCTACGACCGTTTGAATACATCGTAGTTTCTTTTGGCTTAACCAATGTGCCACCACCTTCATGAATATGATGAATAAAATCTTCATGGAGTATCTTGATAAATTCGTGGTGGTGTTCATTGATGACATTCTTACTTATTCCAAGAATGAGGAAGAACATGCGCATCATCTACGCATGGCACTTGATAAGCTGAGGGAACACCAACTTTACTCCAAATTCTCAAAATGTGAATTTTGGTTAAAAGAAGTTGGATTTCTCGGTCATGTCCTTTCGGAGGGTGGTATTGTGGTTAATCCGAGTAATGTACAAAATGTACTGAACTGGAAGCAACCACAGAATATCTCCGAAGTCAGAAGTTTCCTTGGTTTGGCCGGATATTATCGACGTTTCATCGAAAATTTTTCTAAAATATCCCGACCTTTGATCTAGCTCCTCAAAAAGGAAACTAAGTTCATTTGGTCCGAAGCTTGTGAAACAAGTTTCCTTGAACTGAAAAGATGGCTTACCACTGCCCCAGTGTTGGTGATGCCAGATGTCAACAAGCCATTCCATGTCTACTGTGACGCATCACGACAAGGACTGGGATGTTTGCTTATGCAGGAAGGAAAGGTTGTGGCCTACGCTGCACGCCAGCTACGACCGCATGAGCTTCACTATCCAACCCATGACCTAGAGCTAGCCGCAGTCGTGCATGCCCTAAAAATCTGGCGGCACTATTTGGTTGGAAACCGGTGTGAAATCTTCACTAACCACAAAAGTCTGAAGTATTTCTTCACCCAACCAGATCTGAATCTGAGGCAAAGAAGATGGCTAGAACTTATAAAGGATTATGATCTTGGAATTCATTATCACCCTGGTAAAGCAAACATTGTAGAAGACGCTTTAAGCCGAAAGCAATGCCGACCAGTTGATGATGAATCAATAGCTCAACCATCTCTATCAACCGAATTCCAAAAGTTAAATTTGGGGTTAGTGGAAGATGGCTACGTTGCTGCGTTAGCATTACACCTACTCTCTACTCCCAAATTAACAGACTCGATAAAGAGGCTGCTGAAATTTTGAAGGAAATCAATACAAAATCCCAGACCTTGTACACACTCAATCCGGATGGAGTCATCATGCATGGGAAGCAAATCTACGTTCCAGACAACCAGAACCTTAGAGACTATTCTTACAAAGGCTCATTGCACTCTTTTAACTATCCATCCGGGATGTACAAAATGTACCAGGACATTCGGACCCAATATTGGTGGCCTAGCCTGCGGCGAGACATAGCTGCCTATGTTGCTGTCTGTGACACCTGTCAACGGGTCAAAGCTGAGCATCAATGACCTACTAGTCTGCTCCAGCCTTTGCATGTCCCAGAATGGAAATTTGATGAAGTCGGAATGGATTTCATCACGGGTTTACCTAAGACCCCTAGCGGGCACGACTCCATTTGGGTTATTATGGATCGACTGATGAAAGTGGCTCACTTTATACCTGTACATGTGACCTATGGTGGAGCCAAGTTAGCCGAGTTATACCTAACCCACATTGTGAGGCTCCACGGTGTGCCAAAAGTCACTGTATCTGACCGTGGCACTCAATTTACATCCCGATTTTGGGAGAATCTACATGAACTCCTGGGAACTAAATTGTTCTTTAGCACTGCCTTCCACCCACAAACCGGAGGACAAGTGAAAAGGACAAATCAAATCCTTGAGGATATGCTTCGAGCCTGTGTCCTCGAGCATAACACAAATTGGGAGAAATATCTACCGTTTGCAGAATTCTCCTATACCAATAGCTTCCAAACTAGCCTTCAAATGTCACCATTTGAAGCACTCTATGGAAGAAAGTGTCGTACACCGTTATACTGGTCAGAAGTGGGAGAGAGGCAATTTTTCGGGCCTGCAGTTATAAATGAGGCCGAAAAGAATGTTACTCTAATCATAGACCGGTTGAAAGAAGCACAAACCCAACAAAAGAGTTACTCCGATCACAGACGACGAGAGTTAAGCTTTGATTTAGACGACTATGTCTATCTTAAAGTCTCTCTGCGGGGAACTCAACGCTTCCAATACATGGTAAACTCGCTCCATGCTACATTGGACCTTATCGTATCATTGCCAGACGTGGGAAAGTGGCCTACCAATTGGAATTTCCCCCACAACTCTCCAACATACATGATGTGCTTCACGTATCTCAACTCCGCAAGTGCCTTTGTACACCCATCGAGCACACCACTTTAGAGGATATAAATTTGAACCCGAATCTGTCGTACCAAGAGCACCCCATCCGAATCCTAGAAGATAAAGAGAGACGAACCCAAAGGAAAACCATCAAAATGCTCCGAGTACAATGGAGTAACCACACTGTAGACGAGGCTACGTGGGAACGCAAAGACCAACTTAGAAATGAGTTCCCTAGCTTCTTTTAGAAGGGACGAATCTCGGGGTCGTGATTCTTTTGTAAGGGGGGTAGAGCAGTTATATCCCAAAAATCTTGTACTTGAAGGAAAGTGTAGAATGTATACTGTAAATTTTGAACCCAAAAATTTCCTTTTGAACAAAGAGCGAGTACTCAATTTTCATGTGTACTAGGATGCATATGCATGAGTGGCATAGGTTCTTCTTGGAATTTACTTAAAAGGGACCCAAGGAAAATCAAGAAAAATATCTAACAACTTTTAAATGACCTTAGCAAACAAACCACAAGGTTTAGAGACACAACATTGAGATGGATGGTGAGAATTAGTGAGAACTAGATTTGACCCCAGGAAATTTTCAACCCCAGGAAATTTTCAAAGTACTAGGGCTGGCCGACACAGAACTCTGGGACCAACTTTGGACTGTTGTAGCGATCAAACCAGCAAGCCCCAGGCTGTGAAACTTTTCAGTATTGTAGTTTGAATCAAGCTTTACAACTTTGCCATGGGACACCACCCCCGAATCTGCCTGGAAATAAGTTTAAAGGAGACCCAAAGCTTGAAAGTCAGCACTGAGACCAGACTTAGATAAATCTAGCATTTCTCATCTCTCCTTCTATCCCTCACTGGCAAGTGGGCCATACCGACTCATGGGACCACGTTGCCAGCGTCACACGGTGTTCCAGCTCTCCTCACTCACACTGGTGCCCTCACCACGCACACGCGCACGCGTCGCGCGCGAGGAATGCGTCGTGCACGCATCATCCCGAGCCCAGCATCCCTCTGTGTCGTCGGCATGCAAATAAAATCTGACTGCCCGACCGACGTTGTGCCCCTCCTTAGTCCATTCACATTCCACGAGAGAACCAGAGCTGACTACCCTTGAAGCGCTGAGAAATCACCAGCGAACTCCCTCCGCCGCCGAACGAGATCCGATCGCATTCGCACTCCGGTAAGCGACTCCTTTAGCCAATGCCCGTTCCAAATTCTATGACCAATGTTCTCTCTAATCCCCAAGTCTCGCTCGAAATGGTGCAGCCGGTGATCGGGAACGCCGCCGAGCCGAAGCCGTGAACCGTGAGCTCTGCGCCACCTGCCGCTGAACCACCCGCTCGTCGCCGGCCATCTACGGTGAGTCGTTGCCCGAACCCTTTCGCCACCATGCATGTTCCTTGATGCCTGACATTGGTTCAAACTGAAGGAATCGCCTGGAAACGCACCAAGGAAGGAAAACCCTTTTTCATCCCTAACTCCGGCCGTCGCCGTCGATCTTCCCTCTTTTCCTCTCTGGTGAGTTCTGCACTGATTCCTCTCGACTCAAGCATCACCATTGATCCCCTGACACGGTCCCACACTCACTTTGCGCAGCTGACCCCCGAAACAAGATGATGTCGTTCACCCAAAGCTAAGAACGCCGCCGCCGAGAGACCCACACTACACCACCGCTACCCAGGCCTCGTCAGTGCCACCCAGTCGTTCGTTAAGCACCCTCAGCACCCCTAGATGCTATTTCCATTGCATGCATAGCCCGACGAGCTCTACAATCGCACATGCACATTAGACCCGAGCCATGGCGCCGTTGTTGCCGTTGCTGGTCACTATTCCGGCCACGGTAGCACGCGAAATGACCACCGCTAGCTTTGCCATGACATCCACTATGTTTTACCTTTTGGTCGCGACCACTCACCGACCGTCGTTCGTCGCCGGCGCCGGCAAGAACCCTGCACGGCGCCGTTGCTCTGTTTCCTTTCTCCTTGAGCCACTGACAGCCGGGGCCCACTTAACAGGCGTGCCATTATATTGTTTAAACCCTGCTGCCACTGACATGTAGGCCCCACGCAAAATAAAAGATTAATCCTAATACGGTATTTCCACACAGAAATACAGCCCGACTTTGAAAATCCATAGAAAATTGAAAACAGTATATTTTTTCTTGGGACAAATTTTGTCAGGACCACAAGATTATGTAATTTAGGGCTGTGAAATAAAAATGGCCACTCCCAGTAACAGATTTAGCTAGAAAAATTCATTTTTTAAACACTGCTAGATAGGCATGTTAAACTTGTAAAAATCATAGGGAAATCATCTTAGCTCTGAGAAATGTGAAACAAGACTCTGTAGAAACTACGAAAGTGTACATTAAGACAAAAATAGGAAACCATATACATTCTATGGCAGAAAAACTACCTATAGATTTATTTAGTAAAAGAGTTACTTTAGAACACCCTGACTTACAAAAATCATAGTGGACCCATTAAGATTCCTAAAAATGCAAACTAAATTTTGTTAGGACCATTCTTCTGTGTTCTATCAACCAAAAATAAAATACCTACCAGAAAGCCCATATTTTTATCTTGAAAAAATCTAGAAGAATACGACGCTGAACCCTTACACTATGAAAGGGTCTATAAATAAGCTTCCCACTTTGGGAAGAAAAGAACTTTATAGAGACCCCACTTAAAATGTATCAATCTGAAACTAAAACACCCGCATCTCATGTGCATTCATCTTAGTTCGTTAAGGTTCTCATAAATGCCTAAAATCTAAAACTTTATACATGTACATTAGACGAACCATCGGCACCGTTCGAAGAAACCAGGTACTTGTACGATCCGGAAGAAGGAGAACCAGGCAAGTCCTCGCCTCTCCCTTTGAACAAATTGATCGTAGTTTTATGGAGGTTATTTTAAAAGGGTTGGGAACTTGCATGATATTTGATGAATAATACGAAAAACTTGATATGAACATGTTTAGTACTACACCGATGTTGCATGCTCCTGAAAACACCACTTCCCACATTAACCAATTCCAAACCTTAGAAATGATCAGAAGCTAAAACATAGTGTACCAATCTGAAGTCTTATGACTTATTCATCCCCTTGCTTAGTTTGCTTGTAGTATACATTTTCCCATGACTATTGGGCTAAGTACCGATGTTTTACTTGCAAAGCTTCTATTTTTCCGAAAGTTATGTTATGAAAAGTATACTTTATGTTAAAACAAAACATGGTACAACTTGGTTTTCTAGTTTGGGCTGCAAATGGCATACATATGGTGTTTAGTTGTATACCGATAGGGGGAGTGTGTGCCCAGACTACCCTAAGGACTTCACTCCACGATTATTCATCTCGAATACAGTACAACCACATGTGCTAGTATGGGATAGCCCTAGCTTAGTATGCTATTTGTGATTTAGCCTCACATTTTGGTAGGCCGAAGTGTATGAGTTTGTATAACTCAGAGGAGCTTCCTAATGCCTCGACGAGGCAGTTAGGTGACTAAGCCTGTCCAACACAACGGTAATGTGCCACGTGGGTGGGTTCCTGTCTTGTCCGTCCCCACGGCGTTAAGTTTAAGGCGTGGGCCCACCCTTAACGTGTTAGTGATATGCCCTAGAGGCAACATGGAGATGTTGGATATCACGTCAATGTTTATGTATTTATGAATAAAGTGTTATTCAGTTCCATGAAATAGACATCTTGTATTGATCAATAAGTACGTGACTTATTTATGAGACTCTTTATGTATGAATCTATTTCTAAACGATCCCTGATCATATGTCATATTGTTGGAACAAATATGATTTTAAGATCGGCATGTTTATTGATTGATGATCATGTCTCATAGATCATGGGTATGAAGATACTAAATCAATAAACATGGACGTATGTGTTGGAGAACACATTGTTGGATAGACCCACCATGAGACACTACAGGAATTAATGTGCCATTAGTTGGTCTCAGGTAGTGTTGGTACAAAGTCCTTAGACCCGAGATCACCATGGATTCCAACATGTGTAGTAGCCTACTTTGGGACTACCAAACGCTATTCCGTAATCGGGTAGTTATAAAGGTAGTTTTCGGGTTTGCTATGAAACATGGAGTGGGATATGAGTGATCAAGATGGAATTTGCCCCTCCTTTGGAGAGATATCTCTGGGCCCCTCGAGGTAATGGATTATGAAAACGCATGGCCATGCTAAGTTGATTGAGGAGTCAATCAACAGACAGATAATCCAATACGGTTCGAGTGAATGGTTAAGCTATTGAAGGGATGGCACACATCTTGCCTATAGCTTAACCGGTATCGTGAGGCAAAGGGATTTGTGTACACATTACGGGTTCGAGCCGATATTATTCTTGTATACTATGGTGTCAATATGTGCTGCTAGGCGCCGCTGTGACGGTCGGCCGAGTTGGACTCGAGCCGACGATCGGCTAAGTTAGACTATAGTCGGAACCGAGTATACCTGAACCTACGTGGTCGCACGCTTAAGGGGATAGAATAGATATTCGAGTTGGACTCGGATACGGCTCGATCGGATAGGGATCCGATCGGATAGAGTCCTATGGGCTTACGACGTATGGGCGGCCAACTCTATGAGATACGGATGAGATCCGATTCAAAATAGAGTCCTAATCGGCCACTAGTCCCGTCGGCCAACTCTATATAAAGGAGGGAGGGGTGGAGAGCTACTACATGTCAATTACATCGCGTGCAACAGAAGTCGCCGAGATCAATCTCCACGGAAACCCTCCCTATTTTCGAGCCAAACCCTAGCCTTGCATCGCGTGCTAGCACACGGGTGTACGGCGTTCGTCCCCGGACGTGTGGATACCGGCAGAGGCGCCGCTACGTTGCGCGCCGTTGATCGCCGGATCGGCTACATCGGAGCGATCGGGCCGTGGTGGAATCGGCCGCGGTCGCGCATCGGAGCGAGGCGTGAGAACGCGCCGGACGACTCGAATCGGCTGATTGGCGAATCGGCTGTCTCCGGGAATCGGCTACACTGTTCCGGATCGGATTGCCCCGATTGGCTATTCCGCCGCACTCTACTCCAATCGGTAACGATCTATCGGCCCTTACTTGCAAGTGTTCCTGGTTTGCGCGGTAAAAAGTTTTTGTTTGAGGCTAGCGTATCCTCCGCGTAACCCTTCAGTGGTGAGGGTTAGCGGGACCGCCGTGTGCGTACCCCCTCGACCCCCCGCCCGCTAACCGGCTAGCGGGACCGCCGTGTGCGTACCCCCTTATAGGTCGTCTCGATGCTGTAGCTCTGCGATAAGTAGAAAACGTTTCTACGCCTAACTTGTTTTTGCAGAGAATGCTTTGAGATGGTATGGCCCTATTGTATGTATGAGATGCATGTGATGCATGTAATATTCTTTCATATGTGCAATCCCTGTAATATTCTTTCATACGTGCAATGCTTGTAATATTCTTTCACGACCTGCGAGTCGATGTAATCTTCAATTAGAGCTTCTATAGTAGTAGCTTAGTTTGAAGAAATCAAGCATTCGGCACTCAAAAGAACGGTGATGAAGATGGAGATCCTCTACACCGGCATGAAGATGGAGATCACCATGTGAAGGGGGCCATACTATTTCACTATATGCTATTCTTCTTGCTTTCATATGTGATATGTTTGTTTGATAGGATAGCATCCTCGCAAAATTAAGTAGTAATGATGCCCTTCCAAATGTTGCACCGTCACCGTTATGCTCGTCAATGGTGGGTCCGCAAAGCAGAGTGCCATTCTCTATCATAACACGAGGGGGTATATGTCAGACATATACATGCAGGAACATTTGGTTTACTTAACAAGGCTATCAAAACAGTTTTGGGCCTTGGGGCATAGGTTGGGGCCGAGCCATGGAGATGCCACACCAACAACAAGAGTCACATAGAGATGTGATTAGCAAGGAGTTGCTTACCGATGTTATTAATCTTCTAGCAGTGATGCCAAAGCTCACTAGAAAATTAATTAACATGTGGATCTTGACCCAATACGTAACCTAGAGGGAAGGTGGAAAATACGTAATGGGAGTCTAATGTTAAATTGTTTAACAATAGACACGGCATAAATATTGTGCTAAACTTTGCTTTTTTTGTTGTAGAATAAATGGCGGCTAATACTACACCCAGTACCTTTAATTTGCAATCTATTCTCGAAAAGGAAAAATTAAATGGAACAAACTTTATGGATTGGTATCGCAACTTGAGAATTGTTCTCAAGCAAGAGCGTAAGGAGTACGTTCTTGAAGTACCTTATCCGGAGGATTTGCCTAATAACGCCACTGCAACTGCACGGAGGGCTTATGAGAAGCACACTAATGATGCCCTAGATATAAGCTGTCTCATGCTTGCTACAATGTCCCCTGAGCTTCAGAAGCAATATGAGAGCAGCGATGCTCACACTATTATTCAGGGACTGCGTGGCATGTTTGAGAACCAAGCTCGGGCCGAGAGGTTCAACACCTCAAAGTCCTTGTTTGCGTGCAGGCTTGTTGAGGGGAATCCCGTCAGTCCGCATGTGATAAAAATGATTGGCCACATTGAGAGTCTGGAAAAACTAGGTTTTCCCCTTAGCCAAGAGTTGGCTACTGATGTGATTCTCCAGTCGCTCCCTCCGAGCTTCGAGCCATTCATATTAAACTATCACATGAACAATATGGATAGAACCTTGGCTGAATTGCATGGGATGCTAAAGACAGCTGAGGAGAGTATCCAGAAGAATGGTCATCATGTGATGATGATGCGAAGGCTAAACGCAAACCACTGTCAAGAAACTTTGCACCAAGAGGAAGTTAACTCCCGATGAGATCGCGAGTGCCTCTAATGCAAAGAAGGGCAAGAAGGGGTCGGCGGCATCAGATGCCGTTTGCTTCTATTGCAAGGAGATAGGCCATTGGAAGAGGAACTGCAAGAAGTACATGGAGGATCTCAAAAAGAAGCAAAGTACGACTTACGCTCGTGTATTAATGTTATAGACATTAATCTTGCTACTTCACCTACCGACTCTTGGGTATTTGATACCGGATCGTAGCTCATATTTGCAAATCGTTGCGTGGAATGAGAAGAAGTAGAGGATTGAGAAGGGGTGAGGTGAACTCGCGTCGGCAATGGAGCAAGCGTTGCTACAGTTGCTGTCGGCACGAACCACACTTCATCTACCTTCGGGATTAGTTTTGGAATTAAATAATTGTTATTGTGTTCCAACACTATGTCAAAACGTTATTTCCGCTTCATGTTTGCAAGCGGAAGGATATGATTTTAGATCAATGGACAATGGTTGTTCAATATATCTCGAGAGATATGTTCTATTTTCATGCTCCATTGGTGAATGGATTATACGTTTTGAATCTTGAAGCGTCTCCCATCTATAACATTAATACGTAAAGGCAACTCTCTAATGATATAAACCCCACGTTTATCCGGCATTGTCGCTTAGGCCATATAAATAAGAAACGCATGGAAAAGCTCCATAAGGATGGATTGCTTCACTCTTTTGATTTTGAATCATTTGAGACATGTGAGTCTTGTTTACTTGGTAAGATGACAAAGGCACCTTTCACGGACACGTGAAAGAGCAAGTGACTTGTTGGCACTCATACATACCGATGTATGTGGACCAATGAGCTCAACGGCCGAGGAGGTTATCGTACTTCATTACCTTTACCGATGACTTTAGTAGATATGGCTATATCTACTTAATGAGGCATAAGTCCGAATCCTTTGAAAAGTTCAAAGAATTCCAGAATGAAGTACAGAATCATTTAGGGAAAACAATCAAGTTTCTATGATCATATCGTGGAGGGGAATACTTGAGCCAAGAGTTTGGTAATCATCCGAAAGATTGTGGAATTGTTCCACGTTGACTCCGCCAGAACTCCACAATGGAACGGAGTGTCCGAACGGAGAAATCGCACCTTGTTGGACATGGTGCGGTCGATGATGAGCCAAAGTGATCTTCCGTTATCCTTTCGGGATATGCTCTTGAAACAAGCGCTCACACTAAATAGAGTTCCATCTAAGTCGGTTGAAAAGACACCATATGAGATATGGACGGGCAACCCCCTAGTTTGTCTTTTCTCAAAATTTGGGGATGTGAGGCTTATGTAAAACGTTTACAATCCGACAAGCTCACACCCAAATCGACAAGTGCTTCTTTGTGGGATATCCTAAGGAAACTAAGGGATATTACTTTTATAATCGGGAACAAGGCAAAGTGTTTGTCGCCCGACATGGTGTCTTCTTGGAGAAAGAGTTTCTTTCAAGAAGGGTTAGTGGGAGCAGGGTGCATCTTGAAGAAGTTCAAGAAACACCGTAAAACGTTTCGCGACCACGTAACCACAACAGAGGAGCAAAGTGTTGCGCCACCGTTGTAGATACACCAGCCCCACGGAGACCGAAAGATCACGTCGTGCACCCGATGTACACAAAGTGCGGAACAACGTGATATATTGTTGTTGGACAACGATGAACCTAAGACCTATGAGGAAGCGATGGTGGGACCCGATTCCAACAAGTGGCTTGGAGCCATGAAATCCAAAATAGAATCCATGTATGACAATCAAGTTTAGAACTTGGTTGATCCACCCGATGGTGTCAAAACCATTGAGTGTAAATGGGTTTTTAAGAAAAAGGCCGATATGGATGGAAATGTTCACATCTATAAGGCGCGATTGGTGGCGAAAGGTTTTAAACAGATTCAAGGAGTTGATTATGATGAAACCTTCTCGCCCGTCGCAATGCTTAAATCTATTCGGATTATCCTAGCGATTGCTGCATATTTCGATTATGAGATATGGCAGATGGATGTCAAAACAGCTTTTCTAAATGGAAACCTAAGCGAGGATGTATACATGATACAACCTCGGGGTTTTGTCGATCCGAGAATCGCTCGGAAAGATATGCAAGCTACGAAATCCATTTATGGATTGAAGCAAGCATCTCGGAGTTGGAATATTCGTTTTGATGAAGTAATCAAAGGGGAGGCCTGTGTTTACAAAAAGGTCGTGGGAGCGCAATTGTATTTCTAATCTTATATGTGGATGACATATTACCGATTGGAAATGATATCCCTATGCTTGAATCCGTCAAGTCTTCATTGAAAAATAGTTTTTCCATGAAAGACTTAGGGAGGAAAGCATACATATTGGGCATTCGGATCTATAGAGATAGATCCAAGAGGCTAATTGGATTAAGCCAAAGTACATACATTGACAAGGTGTTGAAAAGGTTCAACATGCATGATTCCAAGAAAGGTTTCTTGCCCATGTCACATGGCATTAATCTTAGCAAGAATCGTGTCCTCGACACATGATGAGCGAAATAAGATGGGTATGGTTCCATATGCTTCGGCAATTGGATCCATCATGTATGCCATGCTTTGTACACGCCGCATGTCTCGTACGCTTTGAGTGCTACGAGCAGATACTCACGATCCAGGTGAAGGTCACTGGATCGCCAGTAAAGAATATCCTTAAGTACTTGAGAAGAACTAAGGATATGTTCCTAGTCTATGGAGGTGAAGAAGAGCTCGTTGTAAGTGGTTACACCGATGCTAGCTTCCAAACAGACAAGGATGATTATAGATCGCAATGGGTTCGTGTTCCGCCCGAACGGAGGCGCAGCCACTGGAAGAGTTCCAAGCGGATATCGTTGCTGATTCTACAACGGAGGCCGAGTACATTGTCGCTTCGGAAGCTGCAAAGGAGGTTGTTTGGATCAAGAAATTCGTTTCGAGCTTGGTGTGATGACTAGTACGACTGGTCCAATGTCTCTCTATTGTGACAATAGTGGAGCCATTGCGCAAGCCAAGGAGCCGAGGTCACATCAGAAGTCCAAACACATACTTCGGCGATATCATCTCATCCGCGAGATTGTGGACAGAGGTGATGTCAAGATATGCAAAGTGCACACGGATCTCAACATAGCCGATCCGCTGACAAAACCTCTCCCTCAGCCGAAGCATGAGGCGCACACAAGAGCAATGGGTATTAGATACTTACATGATTGACTCTACTGCAAGTGGGAGATTGTTAGTGATATGCCCTAGAGGCAACATGGAGATGTTGGATATCACCTCAATGTTTATGTATTTATGAATAAAGTGTTATTCAGTTCCATGAAATAGACATCTTGTATTGATCAATAAGTACGTGACTTATTTATGAGACTCTTTATGTATGAATCTATTTCTAAACGATCCCTGATCATATGTCATATTGTTGGAACAAATATGATTTTAAGATCGGCATGTTTATTGATTGATGATCATGTCTCATAGATCATGGGTATGGAGATACCAAATCAATAAACATGGACATATGTGTTGGAGAACACATTGTTGGATAGACCCACCATGAGACACTACAGAATTAATGTGCCATTAGTTGGTCTCAGTAGTGTTGGTACAAAGTCCTTAGACCCGAGATCACCATGGATTCCAACATGTGTAGTAGCCTACTTTGGGACTACCAAACGCTATTCCGTAATCGGGTAGTTATAAAGGTAGTTTTCGGGTTTGCTATGAAACATGGAGTGGGATATGAGTGATCAAGATGGAATTTGCCCCTCCTTTGGAGAGATATCTCTGGGCCCTCGAGGTAATGGATTATGAAAACGCATGGCCATGCTAAGTTGATTGAGGAGTCAATCAATGCAGATAATCCAATACGGTTCGAGTGAATGGTTAAGCTATTGAAGGGATGGCACACATCTTGCCTATAGCTTAACCGGTATCGTGAGGCAAAGGGATTTGTGTACACATTACAGTTCGAGCCGATATTATTCTTGTATACTATGGTGTCAATATGTCGCTAGGCGCCGCGTTGACTGGTCGGCCGAGTTGGACTCGAGCCGACGATCGGCTAAGTTAGACTATAGCCGGAACCGAGTATACCCGAACCTACGTGGTCGCACGCTTAAGGGGATAGAATAGATATTCGAGTTGGACTCGGATACGGCTCGATCGGATAGGGATCCGATCGGATAGAGTCCTATGGGCTTACGACGTATGGGCGGCCAACTCTATGAGATACGGATGAGATCCGATTCAAAATAGAGTCCTAATCGGCCACTAGTCCCGTCGGTCAACTCTATATAAAGGAGGGAGGGGTGGAGAGCTACTACACGTCAATTGCATCGCGTGCAACAGAAGTCGCCGAGATCAATCTCCACGGAAACCCTCCCCACTTTCGAGCCAAACCCTAGCCTTGCATCGCGTGCTAGCACACGGGTGTCACGGCGTTCGTCCCCTGACGTGTGGATACCGTGAGAGGCGCCGCTACGTTGCGCGCCGTTGATCGCCGGATCGGCTACAATCGGAGCGATCGGCCGTGGTGGAATCGGCTGCGGTCGGCGCACGGAGCGAGGCGTGAGAACGCGGCCGGACGACTCGAATCGGCTGATTGGCGAATCGGCTGATTGGCGAATCGGCTGATTGGCGAATCGGCTGTCTCCGGGAATCGGCTACACTGTTCCGGATCGGATTGCCTTGATTGGCTATTCCGCTGCACTCTACTCCAATCGGTAACGATCTATCGGTCCTTACTTGCAAGTGTTCCTGGTTTGCGCGGTAAAAAGTTTTTGTTTTCGGCTAGCGTAGCCTCCGCGTAACCCTTCATAACGGTCCGATGCCGTACTTCCAATATGGAATAGGATGGAGGGAACACATATCGTGCTGGTGTAAGGCTAAATCATGGATAGTTGAAGGGCTTTGTTGTGTATAATAAATCGGATACTTATGTATAGCATGCCATGCTTTGCATGATTATTATGTTACATCATGTGGGTAAAGTGTACACACTCTGCAGAGTTTAAAACTAATTGGTTAGCCGTGCTCACGGTTACGAGCGTCGTGTGAATGTGTCGTGGGTATAGTTTTCATGTGTTTGTGAAATTTGTGAATATTTGTACAACTCTTTACCAAAAGTATTCAAAATTTCTTGCTCTCTAATTTACTTCTTTGCTGCCCCGACAATGCAAGGGATGGATGGTTTATGAACAATATACTGCTTTGCTGCCCCGTAATGCAAAGTGAGAAATATTTATGAGCAATACTATGTATAAAAGGCCCGATTTAGAGAACTACTTGCTCGCTGAAATTAATTGTTCGAACTTGGTATTTACAATTGGGCTTTGCTAAAATAAAGTTAGCTTTGTGCTAAAATGAAACCCCACATGAGCTTCTCCTTGATATGCCTTACATGTAGTCTTAGGCTTGATGGGTGCTTGCAAGTACAATTTATTGTACTGACTCTTGTTGTATGTATCTACACTTGGTTGTGCATAGATATTATTGTAGGGGAGACTCCTTCCGAGGAGGAAGAATTTGCCGAGGAGGTACCATTCTACCCGGACGTTTCATACTAGGGCACTCCCTAGTCGGTTGGAGAAAGATCCTCGGGAATGTTGTTTGCTTCCGTTTGCTATGACTATCTATATAACTATTTGGCCTGATGGCTATATGTATCCCTAAGAACTATTATGTTGTAATAGCTTATGACTCATAATGAGTCGTTAAACTAGTTAGGTTCCAATTTCTTACACACGTCGGAGAGTAAGGTAATATCATCGCATAAATCAACATCATATGTACTAGGGGGTGTTCTTGTGTTAGAAACTTTACATGTCAACCTAGAGATTATTATATGAGCTATGTGTACTAAGTTTTTCTAATTAGGAATGGAACTATGTTTTCCCTGCTCCAACAGGTTTTAAATTGGATTTAGTTGGAGCTAAAGTGCATATATATATTTTTATACATATATATGTATTTAGTGCTTAACTATTATTATAGTGATTAGCACCTAAGTTATCTATTTAAAGTTTAGAGCTATAACCTATATAGAAGGTGCCATATTTTTATCTTACTACGTTGACGTTCATCACTTGCTGGTTCTATAGAAACTTGGTTCACCTCAAATGGATTAAGGATGAATTTTCTACAAATTTTGCAAGTTAAGGTGTGCTCTAAATTGTTTATTCCTTATATAAATATTTAAGTGATATTAATATACGTAGGCTTATATTTTTATTTTATAGTTTGAAAATATGTATCTTGGTGAATCTACAGAACTTGAGTTTATTAAAAAAATCAAAAGGAGTTAAAATAAATTTTATATAAATCTCTAAATTTCAGCGTACCTATAATTCATCATTTTAATGCCAATAATTTTAAAGGTATTTGTACAAGGTAACCATATGTTTTTATTCTTCCTAAATAGAGAGTGTAAGTCGGTGCATCTATTGAATTTGAGTTTGTCCTAAAATAAGTTAAATTGAATTTTCTATGCATTTTACAAGTTTGAGAAAGCCCTTGGTGTGATTTTCCTTATTTGAATTTTAGAGAAAAATTTGCACTGTGAGTGCCAAGTTTTATAACTCTAAATTAAAGTTCATCATTTGATGAGTTCACAGAAATTTGTTTCACTAAAAAATGAGTTAAATTGGAATTTCATCAAACTTTCTATGGAATATTCTATTTTCCTTTAGTTTTTTTAATTATAGGTTTATAGGGTACGCAGGCCACTTTGCAAAAAGGCCCCCAGAGTCCTTAGTAATAGAACCCGAGGTCCAGGGCACTGTTTAAATGAAAGTTTATTAAGAGTGCCTCAGTTATTCTCTATTTACATTTAGGTCCTTGGGCCCAAAGGTCATACGGAGATGTATTACAAAAATAACCCTACAAGTTTTAAACTTCATCCTAATTGATTTTCTGGCGCTTAATTATGTGGGGCCCGCATGTCAGCGTGACAGGGAGGAAAGGGGGCAGAGCATGGCGACCCGATGGGGATCTCACCGGCATCGGCGGCGATTGGTGGCGGATCTCGGTGAGGTTCCTTGAGAGAAAATGTGGCTGGCACCCTTGCGAATCCAATGGAGGTTGTCTCGCAGCCAATGGTGACCGGAGCGGTACTGCCGGCAAGTACGAGCGGCGGCGCGGCCAGCATGCTAGTGCATAACGAGTTGTGGCTTGGCTTAGTGCAAATCGAATTGTGTACGCGAGTCTACAGGGGTTCTGGAGGCTTACCCGAAGTCTTGCCTAGGCCGTTGAGGGTTACCCTGGCGGCGGCGATCCGGAGGATGTCCCGGCGGCGGCAATGATTCGGCGTGCACGGTGGCGGCGAGATATAGCCGATGGGCTTGCAAGGGAATGCAGGCAAGGGGTTATTGGGGTCATCAGGAAGCTTCACATGCGAGGAATCGAGCCGGAACTCACCGAGGCAACGGGAAACGCCGTTGGAGCTCACCGGCCGGAGTTGGGAAAGAAGCTATCGATCTAGCGCCTTCGGGCTTCGTAGCTTCACGTGCTGGGGCTGCTAGGTCTTGGTAAGGTGGCGATGGTGTCTGCCAAGCGGCTTGGCTTGATTCGGTCTAGGTAGCGGGAACGCGACGCGTGGCGGCGCACCGGGGCCGACGGCGATGGTGATCGCGTCGCCACGGACTCGACCTGTGTGACAAGAACAAAGGGGGCATAGATGTGTTAGGCATTGTATGGAGATTATGTTTCCAGGGTTGGTTCGGGGCGAAGCTCACCAGAGAGGTCACGATATGGATCGAACACCTGCGGTCGAGGGGTAAATGGAGCTGGTTCCAGGTGATTCCGAGATGAACTCACTTGGTTTCTGCGTGGAACGCAATGTGGGTGTGATGGAGATCATAGTGGTGAAGGGGTTTTTCAAATGGTGCGAGTTGAGCTAGCGGTGGTGTGGCGAGGTGGAAGGAGATGGCGCCGACACGTTTTCCCCTTCTCTCCCTCTCCCTGGCTTTCCCTTGAGCGGTGGAGCACTCTGCGCAGTGGGTGGAGCAAGCCTTAGTGGCTGACAGTGGGGCCATTTCGTGGTAGCCTAGAGAGATATGGGTATAAAAGGGAGTATACATTGAGTTTAGGTAAATTTTCGAATTATTTTTCCCTCCTAACCTTGTAGCTTTATAGTTTAATATGTGGCCGTGGTAAATTCATGAAATTTTTACTCGAGGTAGTTGATCCTCCCTTTTCTTTGGTTTCATCTAAAAATCGTTTCTGGTTTGTTCCCAATAATTAAACAAAGATGGCCTATTTTGAAACTAGTTTGAATTTTTAGAAGGCCTAAACAGAGAAGAAAATTCTAGAAAAATTATATTTATTTATATCAATTAACCTAGTATTTGAATAAATTATTTGATGTATATACTTATGTGCAGTTAAATGATCTTTTAGGCAAGTTGTTGTTTTGACCGATTAAGGACATTAATTAGCCTAATATTGGACTGTCTTGATTATTTTTTGGGGGCACCATACCTAGTTTTTAAATTGCACAAAATTTATGCTAATTTGAGTATAACATCTGGCATCTACATGAATTTTTCCATGATTTTATCTTGCATGGTTTATTTTAGAATATTAGGGTATCCTTTTTATGTATGTGTGTTCCCTCGGTGTAAATGCACCTAATATTAGTTATAGGAGTTATATTATAATTTTTCTTGGGCTCAAGAGATGATCTTTGAATTTATTTTTCTTAATATCCACACAGTATTACCCTAAGTTAGTCGTAGGCTTGTTTTGTGCATTTTAAATCTTTTAGGTTATGCTCATGAGTCCTAAAACGAAAATGCGAGACCAAATTTCAATAGCACAAAACAAAGGACTCATTTTGTCAAAACATTTATATTTTTCACATGCATCTCTTCACATGTATGAATGTACGAATGCTCAAGATTAGAAATGGAAAAGTTTTAAATTGTTGTAAAGTCTAGTCTATCATGCAATGGTCTAGGTTGGTCTCATCTAATTTAGAAGGGAAAAATTTTAGTTCTCAAGTTTTAATTCATACAAATAGGTTGAGGTTTTTTGACCTAAGTTAGAAAATGAAAATTTTGGTTTACAAAATTGAAAAACCTTACTTTCATTTTGTTTGGACAAAATTTCTTTGACCCTAGGATTTGGGTATGTGACAGCTCTATCCCCCTTAAAGGAAATCTCATCCCCAAGATTTAGGTTGGGGTATGGTTAGATGTTTGTCGGTTGAAATAGGTTTGTCGTACCTAGGTTTCATCCTATCAAGTTGATGGATAGGATACTTGCTTAGGATAAGGCGGACTTTATTGACGATTAGGGCCTGTGGTTGCAGGATCCAGGAGGGAAAAGGAAGTCTCCTCATCGGCTCAAGGAGATGGATAGGTTCGTCGTTGGTCATGACGCTCGGATAATAGTGGTACCGGGGCTCCCGGGTCACGGAGGCTATATTCCGGCAAAAAGGATTGCCGCTTGGCGATGGGTGTGGACAAAAATGCAGTATGTAGTTCGGCCATTTGTAATTTACTGGCTTGGGTAGCATACCCACTAGTCTTTGTTCGAAGGCCATGGCGGGATATTCTAGATTTGGTATAAAAACGGTGCTACTGCAGCAGGCACGGGTTTTCGGATAACGTGGTTTTTATCAACTTCTTGTTGTTTGAAAACTTTTCAAACATACAAGATTTAATATGTTCAGGTAAGTTTTTCCTAAGTTGTATAATAGACTTGTTTTATCAAAGTGGTGGAAACTTGTTTTTGGAAAGGTGGGGGAAAATGTTCCTGTCGGGCATGATGGTTGTCCGGTATTCTAGTGTGCGATGAAGGATCGGTACAAAAGGTTCGGTGGCACGAGGTTTTCAGATAGGCACAATGGCGAAAAGCTGGGGGTCAAACCGTAGTTTGATTGTGCTTATGTTTACGAGTCTATTTTTTTTGGACAGCAAGTGAATTGATTTCTAAGTCAAAGCCAAATAGGTTCCGGATTATTATTACATGCATTCCTTTGAGTCCTTACATGAAAGGTGACATGGTAGCCGTATTACCTATACTTTACAACATAGTTCCTTCAGCTAAGGATGGAAAATGGCAGTAGAATTTCCCTCTTCTTGGGTAGTTCACAGCGAATGCGAGTAATGGTAACATAGGCAGTGTTTGGAATGCTAGAAGCTAACATGCTATGCTATCCCCCTTAAAGTTTGGAAAATTTATGGCTAGGAGGATTCGTGTAATAGGAGATAAACTGATCTGGTAGTCTCAGGTCTATCTATACCTTGTTCTGCTGAGAACAGGGCAGAATGTCCAATTAGGTAATAGGTCGTGGTGACATCTGGCTCAAGGACAATCTCTCCCCAAAGGTATTTTGCAGGCCTATTGATTCCTACCCAAAAAATTTTATGGGCATGGGAAAAAGGGTCGCGACTACTCAAGGGTGTATATCCATATACTTGGGTTATAGTAGGAAAATGATTGTTATATGACATGTGTGGCAATATCTTTTTTGTTTTATGCGAAAAGAGCATGCATGAATGCTATGATATCATGATGGATGAATGGTGCGATGATTGTATGAATTGATTCAATGCTCATGAAAATATTTTTGTATTGCCCTCATGCCACAGAACAAATATGTGTGTATGTATATATATGTATATATTGATTGAAAGGTTTGCCAAATCTACGAGTCAAGTCTCCAAACTATGTTTGTGAGTTGCTACGATTTACAATTTTTGCACCCATCTGAGGAGGAGCACAAAATTTTGTGAACCGAGCCATCTCAACTTTATTTGCATAGTTTGCTTATGACTTGCTCTTCGCATGGCGTTTTCATTTAGGCTTGTGGAGGCTTGAAAAGGTTAAGTATTTGTCTTTGGGTTTATAAGGCCATAATACACTATCCCCTTAAAATGAAAGGCCCTTGGTTAGGAGAATTTGGAAAATGGAAGTTAAAGTCGCCATGGTGGTCTCTAGTACATCTATATGTCGACATGGTAAGAACGGAGCTTAACGGTCAATCTAGAAAGGCTGTAAGATTAATTGGCACCCATTCCTAGTTTCCTAACTAAGCTCCCTTTGGTTGGGAAAATCTTTGGTGATGAGCAGGCGGTTGGGTCGCCCTGGAGAAAAAGGTTTGGTTAAGTGCCGCTGCTGGAAAATATGGATTTGCTGTCTTTATAGGTCTGTTTGGGCCAAATCCAAAAAGTACAAAATTTTGGTTAAAAATCATGATGATAGGTAAATAAGTTTGTGAACTATCTTAAGAAAATAAAGATTTTACCACCTATGATTTAGGCTACACAAATTCGCAAAACAGACGACATACGGATTCTAGAACAGGGCTGTGCAGCGCTATGTGAATTCTTATGTTATGATGTAGTGACTGAAAAATTCTATAAAAATTTGTGAAGTCTACTGGTTAGGTTTTAAGCCTACTGTAAAAATATGCACATTTTATCAGGTAAGGTTTGGGTTATATGAAAAGATAAAGGTAGCTGTTATGAATTTTTCAGAACATGAATTTATTAGTTAGCGAGATGGTTCCACCATGAGGCAGGGATCCAAAAATTCATCCAAAATTTGTGAAGCATACTGACATGTCTAGGAGCTACTGTTAAAAGATACATATTTTACCATGCATGGTTTGGCCTATACAAAAAGATGAAAGCGGCTGCCTACAGTTTTCAGAACACGGTCAGCCTAAACAAATCAAGCTATTTCACTGTATTGGAAGGGTTCAAAAATTTTGCCAAAATTCATGGGGTTTGCTCGGTTAGTTTACATTGTTCCTGTAAAATTTCTCAGGGTTACCACCTACGGTTTAGTTTATGCAAATTTTGCAAACAGACTGACTCAAAATTCCAGCATGCAAGTAATTAGCACGAAATGAAACAGTATTCAAATTCTAGTTTGTCTAAGCTCATCCTCTTTTTATTATCATTATGTTAGGATGTGTCCAAATGTTATATCACAAATTCTAGTCTATACCAACTACCCGTTTTAGGTTCAATTGGCGGGAAATTTTGAAAAGTCAAGAATAAGGAGCTCAAAACCAACCCAAATCATTTTTGGTGAAGAGGTAACATGAGGAGATGGAATATTTATAATGTCTATCAAATTTTAGATTTTATCAACCCATTTCAAAACTCCTTTGCTAGAGGCTATTTCTAACCCGATATTTTGTAAATCCGAACTAGTACATAGGAATAGTTTGTAAAGGGATTTCAAAACTTTCCTAAACACTTTGGTACTGATTAGTTGTTTTAATTTAGTGTTTTCAAACTCCTTTTCATAAAAATACCACCTTTCAAAAGGCTTCGGTCCTATAGCGCAAAATAAGAGTTTTTAAATTGAAATAGAGGCATAGAGAAGAATAATCTCTATAGAGAGGGATGAGATATAAGATTGATATGTTTTTCGCAAATAGTTTGTAGTGAGAGCAAAGCCCTCAAAATAATTCTTTTGAGAATACATTCTAAATGACCAACTTAAGGGGATCCTATAGTTGGTATTTGCTCTGATACCATGCCTTGTCGGAGACTGCCCGGACCTCCCATTATATTTGATGGATGAAGTGAAACGCTTCAGCTCATCTAACAAACATAACAAAACGTCCGACGTACCGAGAGAGGGATAAGTGAGACATTGCTGGGCCTTTAGCCTGCTAGTCAACTTCAGTCTGAAGTGTGCCCATCAAACCACTCGAAGGTGGCGAACAGATATGTTACACACTCAGGAGACTTGACAAAAATGACTAAAGATCTACAACGTCTCAATTATTCCTAACTCATACTCATGCGAATCTAACTCCCAAGATGTGCGCTAGATTCACACTTTCTTCTCTAGCATGAGCATACAAAGGAAATACATCTAAAACGAGAAGTAATTATGGATTACATCAATATTAATTATTATTACATAGGCCGACCGACCAAATACCTATACAAATCAGAGTACGATGAACAGCGGTGGCTTTAGTAACCACCCACAAGCACACCGACTAGGGGTTTACCCCATTAAGTTCGAAATCCTAAAAAGAAGCAAGCGAGTACCCGCATCTCTCAGAAACTAAATCTATGACCTGCATCAAAGTGAATATTCCAATCGCAAGTGTCAGTACATTATTCGAAATAATGTACTGGCAATAGCACAATCAACCCTAAGTACATGATGGCTCTACTTCAAAGGAAGGCTATTAGTAGTTTCAATTTATGGCATAAAGCAGATTTTAGTTTGCAATCCATTTGCAACACAATTTAAGCAAGGCACTTTTAGCAATGTATAAAATCTTCACTAAACATGGCATGGTTTCAACATAAGTAGATAGGTTCCAATTTCTTACACATGTCGGGGAGTAAGGTAATATCATCGTATAAATCAACATCATATGTACCACAAAATATTTCGCTTTCGAGAACATTTAGTAAAAACACAAAATCTAAAAATTTATACCCATAGCATATCATCATATCGCTCATGATCATGAGCACGGCTAATCGATTAGTTTTATTACAACTCTACAGAGTTTGTACAGCTTTACCCACATGATATGAACACTCTAGTTTGTTTTGACTTTGCAAGACTCCATCACACTCTTCAGGTTGAGTGCAATCTAGAGGTCATAACGTAGTCTTTACACTACTTAGTCCCTAGCCTTGCACCAGCACGATACGTGTTTCTTCCATCCTAGGTCATACTGGAATAAGACCTAGAACCGTTGAGTAGCGGGCCCATGCCTTAAACTTAACGCCGTGGTGGCGGACACGACAGGAACCCACCCATGTGGCACGATATCGTTGTATTGGACAGACTGAGTCGCCTAAACTACCACATCGAAGATAAATAGGAAGTTCCTCTGGGTTATCCGAAGCCATACACTTTGGCCTACCATAATGCAAGGCTAGGTGCTAAATAGATTACTCTGCTAAGGCTATCCCATACTAGCACATATGGAGGTACAGTATACACAATGAATGACATGTAGTTCAGTCCTTAATTGACTCGGGCAAACACTCCCCCTATCGGTATACGAATACATCAATCACATATTACTTGCTGCCCAAGTCTAAAATCACATTTTATTTCACAAATATTCAGAGGTTCATCTCTGGTTCAAAATGTCCAAAAAGATTTATAAAGAGTTTAGCAATAAATCCATGACCATGTTTCGTTTATCACTAAGAAAGGCTAAGCATTTCATCTTTATAAAGCATAACATAGTCATATGAGCACACTTAAAGTACTCTAATTAATCCTAGGGTTCAAAACAGCAAGGAGTTGATTTTCAAATGGAGTTCATGCATTTTTAGGACAAGCTACATATCATAGTTTAAAAGTATCGATAGAGTGAATTACACATGCAAATTTCACAAACAAATCATTTAGCCCAAAAATCATAGGAGCAAAGTGTTAAAAGGAGGGGTAAGAACATGCCTTGGTCTAGATAAAAGTTAGCACACCATCCACTCCTCCGTTTACGCAATTATCTAAACAAAATATAGAGTATGCAATTAAAATACCGAAAAATAGGCAAAAATCCAAAATGCTCTAAAATGCATGATTTTTGTCCATTGAGTAGCTACTGATCTAAAATAAATTTAGGTGAAAGAATTTTTAATTTATCTTATCCTATTTAGGAGTTACGTATTTTAGAAGTTTTATCGGGTCTTAGCGGTTTAGGGTTAGGTGCTATTTGGACAGTGCTCCTAAACTTTGATTTTTACTAATTTGACTTCACAGGGGTGTGGAGAAGTGTTTTCTAAGACTAATACCATTGGTTTCATAATTTTTAGAGTTATTATGAATTTCTTAGGCCTTTTACGATTTTAGGCCTATAGTATTCCCACTTATGTGGCTTCAGGCTTTAGTTGGAGCTAAAGTGCATATATATATATATATACATACATATATATATATATATGTAATTAGTGCTTAACTATTATTATAGTGATTAGCACCTAATTTATCTATTTAAAGTTTAGAGCTATAACCTGTATAGAAGGTGCCATATTTTATTTGACTATGTTGACGTTCATCACTTGCTGGTTCTATAGAAACTTGGTTCACCTCAAATGGATTAAGGATGAATTTTCTACAAATTTTGCAAGTTAAGGTGTGCTCTAAATTGTTTATTCCTTATATAAATATTTAAGTGATATTAATATACAGTAGGCTTATATTTTTATTTTATAATTTGAAAATATGTGTCTTGGTGAATCTAAAAAACTTGAGTTTATTCAAACAGGAGTTAAAATGAATTTTATATAAATCTCTAAATTTCAGCCTACCTATAATTCATCATTTTAATGCCAATAATTTTAAAGGTATTTGGTACAAGGTAACCATATGTTTTTATTTTTCCTAAATAGAGAGTGTAATTTGGTTCATGAGTGTAAGTTGGTTCATCTATTGAATTTGAATTTGTCCTAAAATAAGTTAAATTGAATTTTCTATGCATTTTACAAGTTTGAGCAAGCCCTAGGTGTGATTTTCCTTATTTGAATTTTAGAGAAAAAGTTGCACTGTGAGTGTCATGTTTTATAATTCTAAATTAAAGTTCATCGTTTGTTGAGTTCATAGAAATTTGTTTCACTCAAAAATGAGTTAAATTGGATTTTATATGAATTTTACAAGTTGATCAAACTTTTCGTGGAATAGGGATTTGATTTAGCTATTTTCCTTTAGTTTTTTTCGAATTATAGATTTGTGGGGTCCGCAGGTCAGTGACTGGCCACTTTGCAAAAAGGCCCCTGGAGTCCTTCGTAATAGAACCCGAGGTCCAGGGCACGTGTTTAAATGAAAGTTTATTAAGAGTGCCTGAGTTATTTTCTATTTACATTTAGGTCCTTGGGCCCACTGGTCATACAGAGATGTATTACAAAAATAACCCTACAAGTTTTAAACTTCTTCTTAATTGATTTTCTGGCGCTTAATGATGCGGGGCCCGCATGTCGGCAAGACAGGGAGGAAAGGGGGCAGAGCATGGCGACCCAATGGGGATCTCACCGGCATCGGCGGTGATTGGTGGCGGATCTCGGTGAGGTTCCTTTAGAGAAAATGTGGCTGGCACCCTTGCGAATCCAATGGAGGTTGTCTCACGGCCAATGGTGACCGGAGCGGTGCCGCCGCGAGTACGAGCGGCGCGGCCCGCATGCTAGTGCATAACGAGTTGTGGCTTGGATTAGTGCAAATCGAATTGAGCCGTTGCCTATTTTAACCGAGACTAAAAACATTTTCTAGCTAGTCTCGGTTCATATTGAAACTGGGACTATTGTGGATTTTGGCCAGTGGAGCAATCATTTCTCCAGTAGTGAAGGCTTCGATCGTCTCTTTGTCGCCATCGACAAGTATACAAAGTGGATCGAGGTGATGCCTCTAAAGACTTGCACCGCCAAGAAAGCAACCGACTTCATCGAGGGCATCTTCTATCACTTCGGCATCCCGAGAGAAATCATCACCGACCTCGGCACTCAATTCACTGGGAACGACTTCTGGGAGTTCTGCGAAGATCGATGCATTGAGGTCAAGTATGCCTCGGTGGCGCATCCCCAAGCCAATGGGCAATGCGAGCATGCCAACGACATGATTCTACAAGGGATGAAGGTTCGGATCTTTGACCCTCTCCAGAAGTACGGGAGTCGATGGCTTCATGAGCTCCCAGTCGTCCTCTAGGGACTTCACGACTAGCCGAGCCAAGCCAGGGGACAGACCCCGTTCTTCCTAGTCTATGGGTCAGAAGCTGTCTTGCCGGTCGATGTGTGCCATGAGTCCCTGAGGATTCGCCACTACGATGAAGGGATGGCCAAGCAGACACGCGCCGAGGACATCGACAGCCTTGAGGAAGCTTGGCTGGCCGTGGTGATCCAGTTGGACCACTACCAGCAAGCCCTTCGCTACTACCACGACAGGAACGTGCAAGGGAGATCTTTCAAGGTCGGTGACCTCGTGCTCCACCGAGTGTAGCCCTCAATAGGCATGCACAAGTTGTCGGCCCCTTGGGAAGGCCCCTTCATCGTCTTGGCTGTCACGCGCCCGGGCTCCTACAGGCTGGTTCGAGAGGATGGGCAGGAGGTGCCAAACTCGTGGAATATCGAGCACTTGCGCAGATTCTACGCTTGAACAGCTATGTATCTTGTACCCTACTCTTTCAATAAAGTACTTTGTTCTCTACAAATCTTTCTCCTTGGTCATTTTTCTCCGATTAGCTCTCTTCCTGACCCCCGTGTAGCCTGTGCACGTTCAATAACTCCTTCGCTACGCTCATGATCCGCCATGAGCTACACGGCCCCGGCCTGCAATGGTCGAGGTTCTTCGAAAAGGAGCCTATTGAGTATGCCTGAGCTGCTCGAGGGCTCGGCAGCCTCCCCGAGTACCTACCCGCAACGTATCTGACAAAACGCTAGGGCTTGGCCTAACACCCCTCGGACTAAGACAAGGCATGCTCCATACTGTAGCAGGCTAGGGTCGGGACCAACGCAAGATAGACAGAAACAACACAAAGCTACTTGGGGGCTCTATCAACTCTCCCTTAATTTATCCATGCACCTATTCGCAAAGTATACAACTAAGACATCAGAGCTCGGCCTAAAACCCCCCGGATCAAGACAGGGGTTGCTCCCTACCATCGAGGGCTAAGGTCGAGACCCGACGCGTGACGGTCACAAAGCGAATAGAAGACTTGAAATAAAAATTTCATCACAAGATAAAATTCATTCTCCAACATTGCAAACTTGAAACTTTATTACATTTGGTGAAGTTTTTATAGACTCTGACTCTGACTAACTCTACCTATCTACTCTAGGGACTTTATAATTCTTCCTACAGGGACATATCACATACTATCTTCTCGGTTGTCGGCTCGCCCTCGGCGTATATGCCCTCGACGTCGCCCTCCAGCACACCCTCCGGCCAACCTTCGCCGATCGCCTTGACCTCGATGCGCGGGCATAGCTTCCGCATGACACCGAAAGACATGCGTCGCCGCTAGCTTGGCCGCATCTCGCACGTAGGCGCGAAGACGCGTCGGCCCGCCGAGCAACCGCACCACTAGCGTGTCCTCAGTATCCTCGGGCGGCGACTGCTCAGCGTCAACCGTGGCAAGGAGCGCCCGAGCCCCTTCCTGGTACTGCGCCGATCAGGCCTTGGTCGACTCTGTGCGAGCCTTGAGGTCCCCGATCTGGGCGTAGAGGACTGAGAGGCGACCTGCATAAGTAGGGGTCGGTCAGCACAAGGAAAAAACTCAAAAGGAACACGAAAGCTACCGATACCGACACTTACTCTCGGCGTCGACCCTTGCCTTCTTCGTGGCTGCCAAGTCCTCCTTGGCCTTGCATAGCCGGTTCTCGGCATCTTGGCGTGCGGCAGCCAAGTCCTCCTTGTTAGTGATATGCCCTAGTGGCAACATGAAGATGTTGGATATCATTGTCAATGTTTATGTACAAATGAATAAAGTGTTATTTAGTTCTATGAAATAGACATCTTGTATTGATCAATAAGTACGTGACTTATTTATGAGACTCTATATGTATGAATCTATTTCTAAATGATCCCTGATCATATATCATATTATTGGAACTAATATGATTCTAAGATCGGCATTGTCGGTGATATGGGCCCGGGGGTATGTCGCGGGCGTGGCATTTAAGAAAAAGGAAGGCACCCCTGCCCATCAAGGAGCGCCAAAGTCATGCCCCGAAAGGCTAGGAGTCTCGGCCACGGCGGCCACGTGGCCACCCCCGAAGGGGCCGGCCCGAGGCTGCCCGAGGCCATCATACTTCCAAACGGCGGGGTCCGGATCTCCCGACTCCCTAGTCGGAGGGTCCGGATCGCCCTGACCCTCATCCTCCGTCCCGCACCTCTCGAGAGAGGGGCGAATCCAACCGCCAACCAACTCATTTAATGCTCAAATAGGGAAAGCCGAGCGCCGCCCGCCGCATTCAATGCGATGGAGAGCGCTGCCATCGTTGCTCCCATCATCACCCCTTTTTGCCTATTACGAGGCAAAAGGGGGGGCTAAAAGTTCTTGACTAAGACCGTGGTATGACCGCGCACCCACTCCGCGCACGCCCCTCTCACGCTCTATCCAGTCGCATTTAATGCACTGGGCGGCTGCGTGGGAGAGAGAGTGCGGGCACAGGAAGCACGGTGCCTACACCTCCCTATGGAATGGGCCGCCGACCGGTGGGACCCATCGGAGGGGGTAGGCAAAACCATCATCACGCCAGCGGCATGGCAGCCACGACGGCCGCTCTTTTTCCGCCCTCCATGACACGACAAACAGGGAGGAGTAGGAGTGGAATGGCTTCTCCGACAAGACAAGGCAAAAAACCACTCCCTCACGTGGAGTAAAGTATAGAAAGGGTAGGACTGCTGTGGTGTTCCCTTGTTCTATAAAAGGAGACCCAAGTCCTTCATAAAGGGGGTTCCGATCCAAGAAAAGAGGTTCACGTTCTGAAAAATAGGCTAAGTCCCTCCAATTAGCCTGTCGAAATCTCCCACCCATCACAAAGTCTAAGGGAGAGGAACCCTCTCATTGTTCTTGGCGACCTGCCCCATATACTACATTCACACAGGAGTAGGGTATTACACCACGCTGGTGGCCCGAACCTGTATAAATTCCCGCCTCATCCGCATTATTTCACCTTTTCTACGAGTTTAAGCCAGGATACATCGCTCCTCGTGCTGAACCAAAAAGGGGGTCTCCGGGATCCCTGCGTGTCGACCTACGACATCGATAGCTGGCGCGCCAGGTAGGGGGAGCGCGCTGTGTTTTGATTTAAACTCCTATATTCCTTCCATTTTCTGGCGGGGATCCTCTCTCCCCGTCTCAGCCATGGTCCACGGCCGCGCCCTACGCTCTGCGTCAGGCTCGCTCGCTACGCGCGAACGCGGCCAGGCCGACGAGGCGGCAGAAGAAGTCGATGCGGGCAGACACAGCCCCAACTTCCGCCACCTCCGCTCGAGGGGGGAGGGACCTTTGTCTCCCACACCACCATTGGTGGCGACGGTGGCAGCTGCGCCCACGTCATCTCCTCTGCCCCCCGCTGAAGCAGCGGTTGGAGGCGGAGGGGCCCGTGCATCTTACAGGACCGACAACGCTCCTTTGGGGCACAGACCACGCCCTAGCGGGCGTACCGGCGAGCCCCGCCGAGGAAACGTCCATCGCCGCCTGGAGTTTGGCACTCCTGAGGGTGCCCTGCAGGCGGCAGAAGCCCTTTTGCGCCACCCTCCAGCCACCCCTGGCGAAGGGTCCAACGCCAAAAGGTGGCTCGACGACGTGGCGAAGCTCGTAGGCACGGCCCAGCGCCAGCTGGCTGCTGACCTTGCTTCCTCCAGCCGCCAACCACGCGGCTCGCACGTCGCGGTAAGCTCTTCCTCTCGGCGACAGGCCCAAAGGGCGGCAGCAGCCACGAGGGTGGAGGAGAACCTCTCGGCGGCGGCCCTGCCTGAGCCGCCCCGAGACCTGCTTTACGTAGGGCGCAACGCCCGCCTCCGCATCGAGCAGCGCCGAGACGAGCGCCGCTTAGGGCGGGTGCCGGACTGCGCCTCCTCGTCGGGAGGCGCCACCTCGCGGCGAGCAGCCACAGCGGCCCCGCCACGGATGGAGCCCCACGGCGGACGGCGAGCAGCCGTAATGGCCCAGCCGCAAGCGGGGAGCTCCGCGATGCCCAAAGAGGCCCCGCAGCCACTGTCGCCCCCTTTGGCTGGCAATGGCTGCCAGGCCTTTGTTGCCGACCTCCGTAACGTGCGTTGGCCTAACAAGTTTAGGCCGGCCCTTCGAAAAGTACGATGGCTCGGTTAACCCCACCGAGTTCCTCCAGATCTACACCACGGCCATTGAGGCCGCCGGAGGAGACGAGCGCGTCATGGCCAACTTCTTCCCCATGGCGCTCAAGGGCTAGGCCGTTCTCGGGCAGTGAACTTGCCGCCCGGCCGGCCACCTCTTGGGACGACCGTGCCGCCGTTCACCTCCAACTTCCAGGGCACATACCCGCGCCGGAGTGGAGGCGGACCTCCACATGGTCCGACGAGGGAGGACGAGTCCGCCGCGCAAATACATTCAGCGTTTTTGCCAGTACGCAACACCATACCTTCCATCGCCGACCATGCAGTGATCTTCGCCTTCCGGAGTGGCGTCCGCCACGACGTCATGTTGGAGAAGATCGAATCCAAGGCCTCCGGACCACCACGGAGCTCTTCGAGCTCGCAGACCAGGTGGCCCGCAAGGAGGAGGCCCGGGTTTGGAATCCTAGGAATCCTACCCCGGCCCCCACCGGCGTTGCCCCCTCCGCGTCCCGCGAAGAGCGGCGCGAGCAGCGGTGGAAACGCCGGCCATCGCGTGGCGGAGAGGAGGGCCACGTCCTCGCCACCGACGGAGCCGAGAAGCCCTCGCGGAAGGGCAAGCCCGCGGTAACCGCAGCGGTCCCTGCACCCTCGCCCCTGTGGTCGGGCCGAGACAAATGGTGCATGGTGCACCAAACCTCCCACCATGACCTCTCGAGTGCCGTTCGGTCAAAAATCCGCCGAGCGAGTGCGAAGTATGAGCAGAACGGAGGAGAACGAGAAGGAGATCCGCCGCAAGGGCAAGGCACCAGCGGAGCGCCCGAGCAACCGACGAGAGGAGGTCGGGGATACGGCCCCCGCCGAGAGCGACGACGACGACCTGGGCTACCAAGATCCCCAGCACGTCATCGCCACCATTGACGGCGGCACGGGCGCCCAAATGTCCCGTCGGAGCTTCAAGTCCATGAGACGCGAGCTCCTCTCAGCCGTGCCGTCTCACGAGGCGGCCCGGAGGTCGCGCTGGGCGGAGGTGCCCACCACCTTTGACTAGACCGACCACCCAGGAAGTGTCGCGCGTAGCGGCCATTTGGCCCTCGTAACCTCCCCCATCATCTGCAACGTCAAGGTCGCCCGAGTCTTAATTGACGGAGGTGCGGCCCTCAACGTGCTATCCCCGAAGGCCTTTGAGGCAATCAAGTCCCGGGAATGGTGCTCGGGCCTTCTCACCCCATCATTGGGGTGACGCCTAGAAAGGTGTGGCCCCTCGGGCAGATCGCGTTGCCAGTCACCTTCGGGGCCCCCACTAATTTCCGCACCGAGCGGATCGACTTCGATGTGGCGGATCTTAATCTGCCCTACAACGCCATGCTTGGGAGGCCGGCGTTGGTGAAGTTCATGGCGGCTACGCATTACGCCTACCGCCAGCTCAAGATGCCGGGCCCCGGAGGCCTCATCACCGTCCATGCTGACGTCAAAACCGCGCTGGACTGCGCGGAAGCGCACGTGGACGACATTGCAGCGGCCGACCGCGTCAAACCCGAGGACCCCCAAGGGGAGTCGTCGGGTTCCCGGGCCCCGAAGCAACACATCACCTCTTCTGATGAGGTGGTGATTAAGTCCATCCGTTTGGACGACGACCCGTCCAAGACCGCCAACATTGGTGGCGGCTTGGACCCCAAATAGGAAGACGCGCTCGTCTCCTTCCTGCGGGCGAATACCGACATGTTTTCTTGGAAGCCGTCGGACATGCCCGGGGTCCCCAGGGAGGTGATCGAGCACCGACTCACAGTACGGCCGGACGCACGCCCGGTCCGGCAAAAGGTGAGGCAACAGGCCCCGGAGCGGCAGGCGTTCATCCGCGAAGAGGTGGCACGGCTCCAGGAGGCCGGCTTCATCCGGGAGGTGCTGCACCCGGAGTGGTTGGCAAACCCTGTGGTCGTCCCCAAGGCCAACCACAAGCTGCGCATGTGCATCGACTACACCGACCTCAACAAGGCATGTCCCAGAGACCCCTATCCTCTACCCCGAATAGACCAGATAGTCGACTCCACCGCGGGGTGCAACCTTTTATGCTTCCTAGATGCATACTCTGGCTATCATAAATTTCGCATGGCTGTGGAGGATGAGGAGAAAACTTCATTTATCACTCCTGTGGGTACTTTTTGCTACATGTCTATGCCCTTTGGTTTAAAAAACACCATGTCCACCTTTCAACGTGGTATCCGCATCACGTTAAAGGACCAAATAGGGCGCAATGTTGAGGCATATGTCGATGATCTCGTAGTCAAATCTCGGGACTGAAGAACTTTGCTCCTGGATTTGGCCGATACATTCAATAACCTCCGGTCCTCCCGCATGAAACTGAACCCAGAAAAATGCATGTTTGGGGTATCGGCAGGCAAGCTATTAGGATTCTTGGTCTCTGCCCGAAGCATCGGGGCCAACCCCACTAAAATAAAGGCAATAGAGGAGATGCGCCCCCCTAGGAAACTCAAGGACGTGCAGAGGCTCACGGGTTGTGTAGCTGCCTTGAGTCGCTTCTATCCAGGCTAGGAGAGCGGGCGCTTCCCTTATTCAAATTGTTAAAATGGACCGGCCCCTTCACTTGGACGGACAAGGCGGAGAAAGCCTTGGGCGAGCTCAAGCGCTACCTCTCCTCGCCGCCCGTACTGGTGGCTCCTCGGGAAGGGGAGCCCCTCCTTTTATATTTGGCAGCCACCCCCCAAGTGATTAGTGCGGCCTTGGTTGTGGAGCGCGACGACGAGCTAGTCCCTCAGTCGCCCCCAGCCCTGTCAAAACCGGAGGTAGGAGACCTCGGAATGGAGCCGCCGAGGAAGCGCCGAACCCGGAGGTGGCCCTTGGCCCCCGAGCCTCGGGAGCCGCCAGCCCCCTAGTCCGGCAAGACTCAAGCCCCCTCCACCTGAGTGGCCTTGGCGGCCCCGGTGGAGGCGATGGCTCGGGAGACCCGGACCTAGATGACCCGCCCCGAAGCACCTGTGGCAGGAAGCCCCAGAACGGAGTTGGCCAAGGAGGCGCCCGAACCCGGAGGTGGCCCTTGGCCCCCCGAGCCTCAGGGAGCCGCCCGGCCCCCTAGTCCGGGAGCGCCCGAAGCCCCCTCCACCCAGAGTGGCCCTGAGGGCCCCGGAGGAGGCGATGGCTCGAAGGCCCCGGACACCGAGGTAACCCGCCCAGGTGTACCCGAACCAGCCGCCCCTAGCAAGGTAGCCAAGGCCCGCACCAAGATGCAGCGGTCGGTCTACTTCGTCAGCGAGGCGCTGCGGGACGCGAAGACACGTTACCCGCAGGCCCAGAAAATACTATACGCCCTACTTATGGCCTCCAGGAAGTTGCGTCATTATTTCCAGGCGCACCGGGTAACGGTGGTCACGTCCTACCCTCTCGGACAAATCCTGCATAACCGAGAGGGCACGGGACGGGTAGTCAAATGGGCCATTGAGTTGTCGGAATTCGACCTACACTTCGAAGCCCGGCACGCGATCAAGAGCCAAGCTTTGGCTGATTTCGTGGCGCAATGGACACCAACAGCCGGAAGCGATCCACCCCCGGCGGAACCCGAGAGTGCGGAGGATCGCGGCCAAGGAACCGCGCACTGGGTGATGAACTTTGACGGTTCACTCACCTTGCACGGAGCCGGAGCAGGCGTGGTGCTAACTTCCCCAACGGGCGACGTGCTTCGGTACATCGTCCGGATCGATTTCCGAGCAACCAACAACATGGCCGAATATGAGGGGCTCCTGGTGGGGTTACGAGCAGCAGCAGGCGTGGGCGTCTGCTGTCTGCTGGTCCTTGGAGATTCCCAACTAGTGGTAAACCAGGTCTCCAAGGAATACCAATGCACCGACCCCCAAATGGAGGCCTATGTCAAGGAAGTACGGCGTATGGAGCGCCATTTCGATGGCCTCGAGCTACGCCACATTCCCAGAAGAGACAACTCCCTGGCGGACGAGCTATCAAGAATCGCGTCCGCGCGAGCCCCAGCCCCGCCAGGTGCCTTTGAGGAAAGTCTCACAGAGCCGTCGGCACGACCCGATCCGCTCCAGAGGCAGGAATCGGCCAGTCCCGACGTCCCGGACCCGGTGAGCCAGCCGCAGCCTGGCCCCGCTGGGACCGACATCACACACCAGGTGGCTTGGATTTCGAAAATCCGGGCATACCTAGAAGACGCGTCATTGCCCGAGCAACGTGAGGAAGGCGAATGCATCGCCCGGACCTCCAAGAGGTACGCGTTGGTAGATGGGACACTCTACCGACGCGGTGCCAACGGAGTGCTCATGAAATGCATTGCTCGGGAACAGGGTCTCGAGCTCCTTGCCGAGATTCATGAAGGTGAATGCGGCGCACATTCAGCCTCCTGAACCTTGGTAGGAAAAGCATTCCGCCTGAGATTCTATTGGCCCACCGCGCTGGAGGATGCAACAGACCTCGTGCGGCGATGCCGAGCATGTCAATTCCACGCCTGCGTACGCACCGCCGCCCAGCTCTTCAAACCATCCCGCTCTCATGGCCATTTGCGGTCCTGGGGCCGGACATCCGGGCCCGTTCAAGCGCGGGGCGGGTGCAAGTTCCTGTATGTCGCCATCGACAAGTTCACCAAGTGGCCAGAGGCCTATCCAGTCAGCGTCATCGACAAACAGTCGGCTGCGCAGTTCATGAGAGGCATCATGGCAAGGTTTGGGGTCCCCAACAGGCTCATCACCGACAACGGCACCCAGTTCACAAGTGAGCTGTTCGGCGAGTATTGCGACGACATGGGCATCAAGCTCTGTTTTGTCTCGCCGGCCCACCCCCAAAGCAACGGTCGGGCCGAGCGTGCAAACGCAGAAATATTAAAAGGCCTCAAGACCAAGACCTACAACGTGCTCAAAAAACATGGGGACTCGTAGACTGACGAGTTGCCCGCGGTCCTTTGGGCCAATCGGACAACCCCGAGCCGCACAACCGGGGAAACACCTTTCTTTTTGGTGTATGGAGCCGAGGCGGTCTTGCCCTCCGAGCTCACCCTGGGATCGCCCCGAGCCACATTATACGCCGAAGCGGATCAAGAGCAAAGGTGTCGAGACGACCTGGATTACCTGGAGGAGAGGTGGCGCTGGGCAGCGCTTCGCGCGGCCCGCTACCAACAGAGCCTCCGCCGCTACCATCAAAGCAAAGTCAGCCCCCGAGCGCTGCAAGTCAATGACCTGATCCTGCGTCGTGTCCAAACACGCGCAGGCCTAAGCAAGCTATCCCCGATGTGGGAGGGGCCATACAAAGTTATCGGCACCCCGCGTCCGGGAGTAGTCCGCCTAGCCACAGAGGACGGCACTCCATTGCCGAACCCGTGGAATATTTCCCACCTGCGCAGGTTCTACCCATAAGCCGCATGGTGTGCGGAGACATGCATAGAAGTTCATCCACCGCCCCGGTGGCATGAGCAATGCGTTTATTATTATATTTCATATGTTTCCCTTGCAAAATACCTGTTGCAGTGTGTTTTCCCCCATGTGCTCGAGCATGTGCTCTGGATGCGGTTTTCCAATAAGTTCCTCGGCCTTGCCCGCCTTAGCCTGAGAGCCCTAAGGGTGTCGAGGGTACAGCGATGCCGCATACTACCACGCCCGGGGCGTCAACGCTTGGGGTTCGGGTGCGAATGACACACGCCTGTCCCGCCCCCGTTGCCGCCGGCCTCGCCGGCCTTTTTATGCCTTCGCTCCTACCCGAACCCCGACAAAGCCACCACCAACGGCCAGTGCATGCTGCCCGAACTCTAACAGCCCCCCAATGCATGGGACAAATCACGGGGGAAAACAACACTATTGCATTATCGCAGTGACTAAGTCTTAAGCTACCAATTGCAGGGAAGCTAACATACAGGGGCTGGGGCCAACCAACCGCCACTACGTGCGCGCTAAGTTGGCCGGGGGCTCCCAACATACACATACATGAAACATCAAAAGCAGCCATGATGAGCTGTTGCAGCGCAAGTAAAGGCAAGTTCAATAACTTTATAAACAATGCATAAATATCTTTTTACATAAGTACGGATACAAGCCGAGGCAAGAGGGCCCTAGGTGGCCGGTGGGTCTGGGAGCTTCCACCGGGAGCCTGCGTCGGCGAGTCCTCGCGGAGGGCGAGCCGGAAGGCCGCCGGGTGCCGTCGAAACCCATCATGATGGAGTCGACGGCGTCTTGACGCGACGGCGGGCGGCCTCCTTGGTGCCTTCGGGGAAGTCCTCGGTGGGGATGTAGGGGTCAAAGTTGGGGTCGCGGGCTTGGTAGCTCGCCAGGATGAGGGACGCGACCTTGCGGGATAAGTCATACGATGACTCCTTCGCTACGTCGTCGACCTCCTCCGGCACCCTCTGTATCCCCGCGGCCAGATCGTCGATGTATGTGGCCAATCCCCCCAAGGTAGGGATGCTGGGGGGTACGGTTCACCCCCACCCCGCGAGCCGCCTCCCGAAGGCACCCGACGGACGAGGCCAGGCCCTGGATTCCTAGGCGCAGGACGCGCTCCAGATCCGCGACCCGGTGGCGCGCCTCCTCAGCTTCCGGCCGGCCTCAGCACTGCGCTGCGCGTCCATGACCACTCCGCTTCGGGTGGCGCCTCTGCTCCTGGCCCAGCTCGTCCTACCCGGCGGCGAGGCGGCGGCGAGCAGCTGCTCGCGGTCCCATACGCCCTTCAGGCACCGGGAGGCCTCCTCCTGGGCTTCCACCACCGCCGCCTCTCGACCCTCCACGGCGACCTCGCACTCGGCGACGGCCTTCTCCTGGGTCAGCACATTGGCCTACCGCGCGGCGGAGTCTTCTTTGGCCTTGGCGACGGTGGCCTCCCGGCTCTCAACCGCCCGCCACACCGCCTCAAGGGCCCTCTCCCGCTCCGCCAGCCGGCCTCGCGGCTCGGAGGTCGGGCTGGCCGGCGCCGGCAAGCGGCGGCCACGGCGTCGCACAAGGTGCGCTGTTCTCGCCGAGGCCCGGGCGCGCTTCCCCGAGGTCGCGGAGGAACTGCCCGGCGGTGGTGCGCACCCTCTCCTCGGCGGCGGCGGCAACCTACTCCCGGAGGTCGGCGGCATGTCGCTCAGTAATGGTGTCTTCAAACACCTGACTGAGCTCCTCCTGGCGCCGCTCAATCTCCGCCGCCCCGCCCGCGGATGAGGCCCTTCGCCCGCCGTGGCCGCCGCCTCCTAACGGCCCTCTCGACCTCGGCCTCCCGCCGCGCCACCTCGATCTCCCGGCGCAAGGCAAGGCAATGGGGCCCGAAGCCCTCCAGGGAGATGGCGTTGGCCGCCTCCGGCGCTCGGCGACGACCTCCCTCACCCGCTCCCGCGACCGGACGAGGGCTCAGATCCAAAGCGGCCACGAACCCGGACCGGGCGCCCCTGCACTCGGAGTCGGAGCCCGGCCCAGATCGGCCGCTGCGCCGGCCGAGCCACGGAGATCCCGGCGCGCCGCCGCTTCTTGCCTTGGGGGCTCGCGGGCGGCTGCATCGGCAGGATTAATGGCGGCTGGGAGATGGCGCCGCCGAGTGTGGCGCGGGCGAGGGCTGCTGTGGCGGCGACGATGGTTGCCGCGGAGGGGACCCCTGAGGTTGCTCTCCGCCGCCCTCCACCGCCCTTTCGCGCGGCGCGCCCACGGCCGCCCTTCATGGGCCGCCGCACCTGCCCGGGTGGGCCTCTCCCCGGATCTCGCCGGATCCGGACCGAGCCCGAAGGGGGCGACGGACCTTGGGGCTCTGGCGCCCGGACCTCTCCCGTGCGCCTCCCCGAGCCCGAGGCAGAACCGCCCTTGGGGACAACCCTTAGGCGAAAATTCCTGTGCTCGCGGCTGAAGACAAAACAAAATCGCAACAAGAAATCAAAAAACAGAGACAAAAGAGCAAGACCCTGATAGGCATTCACACATCAGCGAGGCGTACCTGCGGGCGGAGTTGAACTCCGTGAGATCCCCGAGATGGCCCGCTTCTTCTTCGCGGGCGGCCCGAGGACTCGCCGGCTCGCCCACCGCGTCCCCTAACGCAGGGGTCCCGTGGACGCACCCCACCGCCGGCAGTGCTCGCCGGGATGCGCCTCGGCCTCCGCCCGCCGCCGGCGCACTCACTAGGGACGCACCCCGGCCTCCCCGTCGCCGTTGTCGCCGCCGGCAGGCCGGCCCGGCCCTCGCGTAGTGGCCCCTGTGGATGGGCCCCCGCCCGCGGCCCCCGGCTCGCAGGGGACGCGCGCGCTCCGCTCCGCCGCCTCGTGGTGGAGAAGGGGGAGGAGAGGGGTCCTCCTCTGGCCTCTTCCTCTTCCCTTTGAGATCCGGGGCCCCCGGATCGCCTCGGCCCGGACCCCGGCGGCTCAGCCGCCCAATCGGGATATGGTCGTCGGGGTCGTCGTCGTCGCCTCCGCCTCCGCCCCTCGGAGCGGCCCCCGATGCAGCCTCCGGCGCAGCCGACGATGAGCCCACGCTGTCACCCACCACCTGCAGCAGGTGCAGGATCTCCGGGCGCGCGGAGTCCCGACACGCGGCACCAACCCGGCAGAGCCGCGCCAAGTCCATCTCCGTGATGCCGAGGCAATGCAGACTAGGTCCGGAGGTCCCTCTCGTCCCAAGAGAAGACGGCGCCCACGAAGGTCCGCATGTTGTCGTTGGGGCCCGTGTACATGTGGGCGGGGCGCGGCCTCTCCTGCAACGGCGCTATGCGCCTCATCAGGAAATCGCGAAAGACCGCATGGCCGGACAGCCCCCGCCGGAGGTAGCCGACCCGATCCAAGACTCCCGTCCAGCCTCCTCCCGCCGGGGCACGCCCCCAGCTTCCTTCCGGGTTCACCGGGATCCCCGTCGGCAAGGAGAGGCGGGGGTGGTCGCCCAGGCTGGTGTAGAACCAGAACGCCCTCCGTTCTCCCACCTGGAGCGAGGGTGGATGTCGATGAAGGGAGTCCCGACCGCCCTGTCGTTCCGCGGCTGAATCGCCACGTACCCCACCGTGCCGGGAGCCACCCGCATACCCGAAGAACCGCCGAAAGAGGTGGAGAGAAGGCCTCACCCCCACGAACATCTCGCAGTGTGGGCGAACACGGTGAGGTAGAAGACGGCGTTGGGGGTGAGGTGGTGCAGCCGGAGGTCGTAGAACTCCAGGACGTCGAGGAAGAAGCGGGAAAAGGGCGGCACCAGCCCGACCATGGCGAAGGAGGCGAAGAACACCATCCTGTGGGGAGGCCACTCCTCTGGGATGTCGCCGCCGCTGCGCGTGGCGTTCGACAAGAATTTGTTGAAGAGGCTGCGAGCCTCCGCAAAGTGCGCACCAAGGACTTGGGGAGCACACTCCCGCTCCGAGGTGAATCGCGGCCCATTGCGAGGGTGGATGCGGAAGCACAGAAGGGGAAAGCTGAAGGTGAAAGAAAGGAAGCGGAAGGAGCAAGAGGTGCTAGGTAGACGAAGGGCGAATGGCGATGAGAGGAGATGGCAGTGGAAAGCGTAGAAACTGGTCCCCTTCCATGCGGAGCTGGTTTTATAAGCTGCCGCCGCCCCCTCGGATTCTACGGCATTAAATTTGCCCCACTACCGCACGAAGCGCCCCCTCATCTCCACGCCCTTTCATCTCCGCGCCCTTTCGATTTTCGCATCCCCTTGAATTCACACGCCATTCGGATTTCGTGCCGCCTAGGGTTCCGCGCCTACTAGGCGCACTACGCGGAACAGAGAGTGCTAGGCAGTTTTGAGTGGGCCCCCATGCGCGTGGCCCAAACAAACTCGCCCCCCGTCCTAAGAAAAGGCTTGGCCAGGTGCGACATCAGTCGTCGCGTGTCGGCCGCCTGCCGTAGCGAAAACGCCCAAATACCAAGCCCACACGCTCAAGGAAATGTCGTCAACCGCGCCCGAGCCCGACTCGGCCCCGGTCAATGCTGGGGGCTACTGTCGGTGATATGGGCCCGAGGGTATGTCGCGGGCGTGGCATTTAAGAAAAAGGAAGGCACCCCTGCCCATCAAGGAGCGCCAAAGTCATGCCCTGAAAGGCTAGGCAAGTCTCGGCCACGGGCGGCCACGTGGCCACCCCTGAAGGGGCTGGCTCGGAGGCTGCCCGGAGGCCATCATACTTCCAAACGGCGGGGTCCGGGATCTCCCGGACTCCCTAGTCGGAAGGGTCCGGGATCGCCCGGACCCTCATCCTCCGTCCCGCACCTCTCAGAGAGAGGGGCGAATCCAACTGCCAACCAACTCATTTAATGCTCAAATAGGGGAAAGCTGAGCGCCTGCCCCGCCGCATTCAATGCGATGAGAGGCGCGGCTGTCAGTTGCTCCCATCATCATCCCTTTTTGCCTATTACGAGGCAAAAGGGGGGCTAAAAGTTCTTGACTAAGACCGTGGTATGACCGCGCACCCACTCCGCGCACGCCCCTCTCACGCTCTGTCCAGTCGCATTTAATGCACTGGGCGGCTGCGTGGGAGAGAGAGTGCGGGCACAGGAAGCACGGTGCCTACACCTCCCTATGGAATGGGCCGCCGACCGGTGGGACCCATCGGAGGGGGTAGGCAAAACCATCATCACGTCAGCGGCATGGCAGCCACGACGGCCGCTCTTTTTCCGCCCTCCATGACGCGGCAAACAGGGAGGAGTAGGAGTGGAATGGATTCTCCGACAAGACAAGGCAAAAAACCACTCCCTCATGTGGAGTAAAGTATAGAAAGGGTAGGACTGCTGTGGTGTTCCCTTGTTCTATAAAAGGAGACCCAAGTCCTTCATAAAGGGGGTTCCGATCCAAGAAAAGAGGTTCATGTTCTGAAAAATAGGCTAAGTCCCTCCAATTAGCCAGCCGAAATCTCCCACCCATCACAAAGTCTAAGGGAGAGGAACCCTCTCATTGTTCTTGGCGACCTGCCCCATATACTACATTCACACAGGAGTAGGGTATTACACCACGCTGGTGGCCCGAACCTGTATAAATTCCCGCCTCATCCGCATTATTTCACCTTTTCTACGAGTTTAAGCCAGGATACATCGCTCCCCGTGCCGAACCAAAAAGGGGGTCTCCGGGATCCCTGCGTGTCGACCTACGACATCGACAGGCATGTTTATTGATTGATGATCATGTCTCATAGATCATGGGTATGGAGATACCAAATCAATGAACATGGACATATGTGTTAGAGAACACATTGTTGGATAGACCCACCATAAGACACTACAGGAATTAATGTGCCATTAGTTGGTCTCAGGTAGTGCTGGTACAAAGTCCTTAGACTTGAGATCACCATGGATTCCAACATGTGTAGTAGCCTACTTTGGACTACCAAACGCTATTCCGTAACTGGGTAGTTATAAAGGTAGTTTTCGGGTTTGCTATGAAACATGTAGTAGGATGTGAGTGATCAAGATGGAATTTGCCCCTCCTTTGGAGAGATATCTCTGGGCCCCTCGAGGTAATGGATTATGGAAATGCATGGCCATGTTAAGTTGATTGAGGAGTCAATCAACAGACAGATAATCCAATATGGTTCGAGTGAATGGTTAAGCTATTGAAGGGATGGCACACATCTTGCCTATAGCTTAATTGGTATCATGAGGCAAAGGGATTTGTGTACACATTACAGGTTCAGAGCCGATATTATATTCTTGTATGTTATGGTGTCATTATGTGCTGCTAGACGCCGCTGTTGACAAATCGGCTGAGTTAGACTCAGCCGAAACCAAGTATACCTGAACCTACAGGGTCGCACGCTTAAGGGGATAAGAACATGCGTTCGAGTTGGACTCGAATATGGCTCGATTGGATAGGGATCCGATCGGATAGAGTCCTATGGTCTTACGACGTATGGGCGGCCAACTCTATGAGATTTGGATGGGATCCGATTCAAAAAAGAGTCATGATCGGCCACTAGTCCCGGTCGACCAACTCTATATAAAGGGGTGAGGGGTGGAGAGCTGCAGTACATCAATTGAATTACATTGCGCTGAAATCAATCTGATCACATGCGACTTTAGAAGTCGGCGAGATCAATCTCCACGGAAACCCTCCCCACTTTCGAGCCAAACCCTAGCCTTCCATTGTGTGCTAGCACACGGGTGTTCGGTGTTCGTCCCCGGACATGTGGATACCGTAGAGGCGCTTCTACATTGTGGCGCTATTGATCGGCTACGAATCGGCTGCAATCGGAGCGAGGCGACTACGGCAGATCGGCAACAAAAGCGCGGCTGAGGTAGAGCGCATTGGAGCGAGGCGCGAGAACGTGGTCCGACGACTCGGATCGGTTGTGGCATCGGTGAATCGGCTGATTGGTGAATCGGCTGTCCCCGGGAATCGGCTATCAGCTTGTGGGAATCGGCTGTCGTCGGCCAGCACTGTTCCAGATCGGATAGCCCTGATTGGCTATTTCCGTTGCATACTCCAATCGGTAACGATCTATCAGTCCTTACTTGCAAGTGTTCCTGGTTTGCGTGGTAGAAAAGTTTTTGTTTTCGGCTAGCGTAGCCTCCGCGTAACCCTTCAATGGTATCAGAGCTAATCTTGCTTAGTTCGGGTTTTAGATTGGATCTGGAACAAGTTTTGTGCACGGGTTGATTAGATCAATCGATTTTACGGGATCTGTTGGGGAGAGTTCATGGTAATTGTGTTCCTTGATAGTGTATCGGAACGACGTAATATGATTACGTCGAAGCAATATCCATAGAATTCGGTTTGAGTTGGGTTCGAGATAGCGTTCCTTAATAGTGTATCGGAACGGTATAATGTGATTATGCCGAAGTTGTCTCGTAGTCCAACCTTGTTTGCTGCCTCGCGCCTACGCAAACCATCTCCCTTGATAGTGTATCGGGACGGCATAATGTGATTATGCCGATATGGTTTCCGTAAGCGATTTCATAGATTGGATCTATGAATTTCGTGTGGTATTCCGAGCGCTGCCTGGAAGCCCGCGAGGGGGCGGCTTCCCCCTCGACCCCCCGCCCACTGACCGGCTAGCGGGACCGCCGTGTGCGCACCCCCCCTTATAGGTCGTCTCGATGTCGTATCTCTGCGATAGGTAGAAAACGTTCTACATCTAACTTGTTTTTGCAGAGAATGCTTTGAGATGGTATGGCCCTATTGTATGTATGAGATGCATGTGATGCATGTAATATTCTTTCATATGTGCAATCCCTGTAATATTCTTTCTTACGTGCAATGCTTGTAATATTCTTTCACGACCTACGAGTCGATGTAATCTTCAATTAGAGCTTCTATAGTAGTAGCTTAGTTTGAAGAAATCAAGCATTCGGCACTCAAAAGAACAGTGATGAAGATGGAGATCCTCTACACCGGCATGGAGATGGAGATCACCATGTGAAGGGGGCCATACTATTTCATTATACGCTATTCTACCTACTTTCATATATGTTATATGTTTGTTTGATAGGATAGCATCCCTCACAAAATTAAGTGGTAATGATGCCCTTCCAAATGTTGCACCCGTCACCGTTATGCTCGTCAATGGTGGGTCTGCCAAAGCAGAGTGTTATTCTCTATCATAACATGAGGGGGGTATATGTCGGACATATACAGCAGGAGCATTTGGTTTAGTTCACAAGACTATCAAAACAGTTTTGGGCCTTGGGGCATAGGTTGGCACCGGGGCATGGAGATGCCACACCAACAACAAGAGTCACATAGAGATGTGATTAGCAAGGAGTTGCTTACCGATGTTATTAATTTTCTAGCAGTGATGCCAAAGCTCACTAGAAATTAATTAACATGTGGATCTTGACCCAAGACGTAACCTAGAGGGAAGGTGCCAAATACGTAATGGGAGTCTTTTGTTAAATTGTTTAACAATAGACATAGCATAAACATTGTGCTAAACTTTACTTTTTCGTTGTAGAATAATGGCATCTAATACTACACCCAAGTGCTTTTAATTTGCGATCTATTCTCGAAAAGGAAAAATTGAACGGAACAAACTTTATGGATTGGTATCGCAACTTGAGAATTGTTCTCAAGCAAGAGCGTAAGGAGTACGTTCTTGAAGTACCTTATCCGGATGATTTGCCTAGCAATGCTACTGCAACTACACTGAGGGCTTACGAGAAGCACACTAATGATGCCCTAGATATAAGTTGTCTCATGCTTTCTACAATGTCCCCCGAGCTTGAAGCAATATGAGAGCAAGCGATGCTCACACTATTATTCGGGACGTGTGGCATGTTTGAGAACTAAGCTCGGGCCGAGAGGTTCAACACCTCGAAGTCCTTGTTTGCGTGCAGGCTTGTTGAGGGAATCCCGTCGATCCGCATGTGATAAAGATGATTGGCTATATCGAGAGTCTTGAGAAACTAGGTTTCCCTCTTAGCCAAGAGTTGGCTACAGACGTGATTCTCCAGTCGCTCCCTCCGAGCTTCGAGCCATCCATATTAAATTATCACATGAACAATGTGGATAGAACTTTGGCCGAATTGCATGGGATGCTAAAGACAGCTGAGGAGAGTATCCAGAAGAACGGTCATCATGTGATGATGATGCAAAAGGCTAAGCGCAAACCACCTGTCAAGAAACTTTGCACCAAGAGGAAGTTAACTCCCGATGAGATCACGAGAGCCTCTAATGCAAAGAAGGGCAAAAAGGGGTCGGCGGCATCAGATGTCATTTGCTTCTATTGCAAGGAGACAGACCACTAGAAAAGTTCTATTACAATGGAGCAAGCGTTGCTACAGTTGCTGTCGGCACAGTACCAGTTCATCTACCTTTAGGATTAGTTTGGGAATTAAATAATTGTTATTGTGTTCCAACACTATGTCAAAACGTTATTTCCGCTTCATGTTCGCAAGCGGAAGGATATGATTTTAGATCAATGGACAATGATTGTTCAATATATCTCGAGATATGTTCTATTTTCATGCTCCATTGGTGAATGGATTATATGTTTTGAATCTTGAAGCGTCTCCCATCTAAAACATTAATACGTAAAGGCAACTCTCTAATGATACAAACCCCACGTTTATCTGGCATTGTCGCTTAGGCCATATAAATAAGAAACGCATGGAGAAGCTCCATAAGGATGGATTGCTTCACTCTTTTGATTTTGAATCATTTGAGACATGTGAATCTTGTTTACTTGGTAAGATGACAAAGGCACCTTTCACGGGACAAAGTGAGAGAGCAAGTGTGACTTGTTGGCACTCGTACATACCGATGTATGTGGACCAATGAGCTCAACGGCCGAGGTGGTTATCGTACTTCATTACCTTTACCGATGACTTTAGTAAATATGGTTATATCTACTTAATGAGGCATAAGTCCGAATCCTTTGAAAAGTTCAAAGAATTCCGAATGAAGTACATAATCATTTAGGGAAAACAATCAAGTTTCTACGATCAGATCGTGGAGGGAAATACTTGAGCCAAGAGTTTGGTAATCATTTGAAAGATTGTGGAATTGTTCCACAGTTGACTCCGCCAGAACTTCACAATGGAACAGAGTGACCGAATGGAGAAATCGCACCTTGTTGGACATGGTGCGATCGATGATGAGCCAAAGTGATCTTCCGTTATCCTTTCGGGGATATGCTCTTGAAACAATCTGCGCTCACACTAAATAGAGTTCCATCTAAATCAGTTGAAAAGACACCATATGAGATATGGACAGGCAACCCCTTAGTTTGTCTTTTCTCAAAATTTGATGATGCGAAGCTTATGTAAAACGTTTTCGTCGACAAGCTCACACCCAAATCGACAAGTGCTTCTTTGTGGGGATATCCTAAGGAAACTAAGGAATATTACTTTTATAATCGGGAACAAGGCAAAGTGTTTGTCGCCCGACACGGTGTCTTCTTGGAGAAAGAGTTTCTTTCAAGAAGGGTTAGTGGGAGCAGGGTGCATCTTGAAGAAGTTCAAGAAACACCGGAAAATGTTTCAGCTACCACGGAACCACAACAGAGGAACAAGATGTTGCACCACCTGTTGTAGATACACCAGCCCACGGAGGTCCGAAAGATCATGTCGTGCGCCCGATGTATACAGTGCGAACAATGTGATATATTGTTGTTGGACAACGATGAGCCTAAGACCTATGAGGAAGCGATGGTGGGACCCGATTCCAACAAGTGGCTTGGAGCCATGAAATCCAAAATAGAATCCATGTACGACAATCAAGTTTGGAACTTGGTTGATTCACTGATGGTGTCAAAACCATTGAGTGTAAATGGGTTTTTAAGAAAAAGGCTGATATGGATGGAAATGTTCACATCTATAAGGCGCGATTGGTGGCGAAAGGTTTTAAACAGATTCAAGGAGTTGATTATGATGAAACCTTCTCGCCCATCGCAATGCTTAAATCTATTCGGATTATCCTAGCGATTGCTGCATATTTCGATTATGAGATATGGCGATGGATGTCAAAACGGCTTTCCTAAATGGAAACCTAAGCGAGGATGTATACATGATACAACCTCAAGGTTTTGTCGATCCACAATCGCCTGGAAAGATATGCAAGCTACAGAAATCCATTTATGGATTGAAGCAAGCATCTCGGAGTTGGAATATTCGTTTTGATGAAGTAATCAAAGGGTTTGGTTTCATCAAAAACGAAGAGGAGGCCTGTGTTTACAAAAAGGTCGGTGGGAGCGCAATTGTATTTCTAATCTTATATGTGGATGACATATTGTTGATTGGAAATGATATCTCTATGCTAGAATCCGTCAAGTCTTCATTGAAAAATAGTTTTTCCATGAAAGACTTAGGGGAGGCAAGATACATATTAGCATTCGGATCTATAGAGATAGATCCAAGAGGCTAATTGGATTAAGCCAAAGTACATATATTGACAAAGTGTTGAAAAGGTTCAACATGCATGTATCCAAGAAAGGTTTCTTGCCCATGTCACATGGCATTAATCTTAGCAAGAATCAGTATCCTCAGACACATGATGAGCGGAATAAGATGGGTATGATTTCATATGCTTCGGCAATTGGATCCATCATGTATGCTATGCTTTGTACACATCCAGATGTCTCGTACGCTTTGAGTGCTACGAGCAGATACCAGTCAGATCCAGGTGAAGGTCACTGGACTGCCGTAAAGAATATCCTTAAGTACTTGAGAAGAACTAAAAATATGTTCCTAGTCTATGGAGGTGAAGAAGAGCTCGTTGTAAGTGGTTACACCGATGCTAGCTTCCAAATAGACAAGGATGATTATAGATCGCAATCTAAGTTCGTGTTCTGCCTGAACGGAGGCGCAGTCAGCTGGAAGAGTTCCAAGGAGGATACTGTAGCTGACTCTACAACGGAGGCCGAGTAAATTGCTGCTTCAGAAGCTGCAAAGGAGGCTGTTTGGATCAAGAAATTTGTTTCTGAGCTTGGTGTGATGACTAGTGCGACTGGTCCAATGTCTCTCTATTGTGATAATAGTGAAGCCATTGCGCAAACCAAGGAGCCGAGGTCACATCAAAAGTCCAAACACATACTTCGGCGATATCATCTCATCCGCGAGATAGTGGACAGAGGTGATGTCAAGATATGCAAAGTGCACATGGATCTCAGCATAGCCGATCCGCTGACAAAACATCTCCCTCAGCCGAAACATGAGGCACACACAAGAGCAATGGGTATTAGATACTTACATGATTGTCTCTAGTGCAAGTGGGAGATTGTTAGTGATATGCCCTAGAGGCAACATGGAGATGTTGGATATCACGTCAATGTTTATGTACAAATGAATAAAGTGTTATTCAGTTCCATGAAATAGACATCTTGTATTGATCAATAAGTACGTGACTTATTTATGAGACTCTATATGTATGAATCTATTTCTAAATGATCCCTGATCATATATCCCTTACTTGCAAGTGTTCCTGGTTTACGCGGTAGAAAAGTTTTTGTTTTCGGCTAGCGTAGCCTCCGCGTAACCCTACACTCCTCAGACTTCCGTAGCTTAGCCTTGGCCTCCTGCTAAGCAGTGTCCGAGACCTTGAGAAGCTTCTAGGCATCGTCCAACTGCGCTTGGAGCTTCTCGGCTACAAGGGTGGCGTCCTTGATGCACACCCCGAGTCTCTCGGCGTACGCTATGGCCTCACCGACCTTGCCAACCGCCATCAGCCCCGGGCTATGGCTTCACCGACCTCACCGACCGCCATCAGCCTCCAGGCTATGGCTTCACCGACTTCGTCGACTGCCATCAGCCCCTGGGCTATGGCCTCCCCAACCTCGTCGACCGTCGTCAGCCTCCGGGCTATGGTTTCATCGACCTTGCCGACCGCCATCAGCCTCCGGGCTATGGCTTCTCCGATCTCACCGACCACCGACAGCCGCCGGGCTATGGTTTCTCCAATCTCGTCGATTGCCATTAGCCTACAGGCTACAGCTTCTCTGATCTCGCCTACCGCCATCGTTCTTTGGGCTATGGCTTCTCTAATCTCGCCAACCGTCATCGACCTCTGGGCTATGGCTTCTCCGATCTCGCTGACCGCCATTGGCCTCCTGGCTATGGCTTCTCCGATTTTGCCGACCGCCATCGGCCTCTGGGCTATGGCTTCTTTGATCTTCCCGACCACCATCGGCCTTCGGGCAATGGCTTCTCCGATCTCGCTGACAGCCACAGGCCTCTGAGTTCTGGCTCTTCTGATCTTGCCGACCGCCATCGGGCTATGGCTTCTCCGACCTTGCCAACCGCCATCGGCCTCGGGGCCATGGTTCCGCCGACTCCGCCGATCCTCGCCAGCCACTGGACTACACGTCTTTCGACTCATTGGATTGCGCCAAGTTGATCACGTGATTTGATGATTGCCGAGGAATGATGCATAAGGCTTGACCCCAGGCTTGAATGTACCATTAAACCCTAGGCTCAGGGTTGCACCTGGTCAGGTGTGCACCTGCTAAAACACGCTCAAGAAGCTATGATGACCAATCAAGGATCCCAATCAGGGAGAACTTAGAGCCTAGAGCCGAATGTCCCATTAACCCCTAGGCTCGGGGGCTGCTATGAGGAATATCACTCCGGGGTAGCCCACACCAAGGAAATAAGGTTAGACAGGTCGGACCAGAAGTAATCAGGCTAGAGTCAAAAGTCGGACCTCGGGCAAGGACAACCAGCCTGACCTCCGCACCTTGACTCAACCACGGCTTCCCCTGGCCCGACCTGCACGCATGGCCCCGACCAGAAGATGGGTGGGCCGTGCTCGGGAGAGAGGCTTCCTTGGTAAGGCTCGCTGATAAAACAAGAAGGGGACAAGATGACAGAAGATGATATCACCCGATAGGACTGCACACAAGATGCTTGCGGCGAGCGAATCCCGAGGCAATTATGTTGTACTTTTTTAGCCTTGGTTTATACTCACTTTTACTTTATGAACAAGCTTTCTTGCGTGCCAAGCCCATTGTAACTGCCCCCCTTGGACTATAAAAGGGAGGGCAGGGTGCGCGCGCAAAGGGAGGAGGAATCTTTGTCAACTTCCACCATTGTACTCAAACTCTAATCTCACACCACCCTAACAAAGAACACATGAGTAAGCTTGTTATCCTCTGGGAGGGCTGAACCTGTCTAAAAATTTTTGGCTCATCTAGTTCTCAAGTCGACCATCAGGCACATTGGTAGGACGTCCCAACCACTCTTTCACCTCCTCGGGTAGCCCCTTGGAAGACTGATCGACCACCCATCGATAGTTTAGGATGAGAACTAGACTTAGTGGATATAGTCGACTTCAATGTCTATCTTAAAGCCCAACCTAAGCTCTCTGGGCTGCACCCTGTCCAGCCTAGCACCCCACCTGAGCCAGAAGGAATTAGGGCCCAGAGGGGTTCAGCTAAACCCTAGTCGGTCGACCATTCTGGCACCGCCAACCTCCGACCTTCACATTGTTGGCTTGCTGGTGGCCCCCTTGCTATCCTCGGTGGATCCGCGGAGATTTGGAGAAGCAGACAATCGTGATCTCCAATTCAAAATTCATTCGTTCACCTTTCGCTTTCTTCTTCCTCCTCCTTCATCCTTCCTCTGAACCCTAGACAATTCCTCTCAATTCCAACCCAAATTCATGGCTGGGAACGACTTGATTGTCACGCCTAGAAATTGACGAGCCAGAATTCCAAGCAAAATGTGCATTAAACCCCTACCAGCACTGGCCAGCGTACACAAATGACAAAGTTGACATACAAATCCACATCTTACAAAACATATAAAAAGTCTGACAATGGAGCAGAAAGTAAAAGCGAGCTAGACAAAGATAACTTGATGCTCACAGCATGGCGACTCCACTCCATGGGCACCCTTGACGGTAGCGACGAAGCCTACTCCTTCAAGTAACCTCCATCCAAATAGTACTCCAGCTCTGGGGTAGGGGAGATAGAGCAAGACTGAATACTACCCACTGTACTATGCAAGTCATACCAAGAGGAGGTATGATGCAAGAATTTTTCAAGGAGGCTAGGGGTTATATTGCGTAAAGCAGTTATAAAGCAGTAGTTGAAAGCTGTGAAAACTATTGAATTTAATTAAGCAATATTAATCATCACTGTCCAACGCTATATCACGTTGCGACGGGCCTAACCATCCACCTAAACTATGCAAGTTTCATTAAGTCAAATTATTAATGATGAGACTAATCACGGTAAAGTTGGTTGATCACCCATCACTGCAGGCACAACTAGTCGAATAGTTTTATTCTGGCCAGATGTGTATAACTATACCCACAAGACACAACCCCATGACACGTCTCTGTGCGTCGACATGCTACCATGGCATATTGGAGAGGAACTATGACATGACCTTCCGCATAGCTCCCCCTAACCAGCATACCATTCTAAGATTTCGCCCCACCCTTAAGCCGGGTGGGCAGCCCCCCTCTCCTCGGTGCGTGGCAGTGAATCTGGTAGCCAATCAACCCTTAAAGCGAGGCTGAGTCAACTCCATCACACTCATCCTAGCCTGGGTGCATTGGAAAGGACAAAGCTATACTATAAGCCTAGATGTTGCCCATGTTGGCTTGTGCTACGCACAGTAATTATTCCAGGGATTTTTCGTGAACCAGTCCTTAATTGCCTTGGATGCGTCCATCAAAACCATGCGCCCAAAGCCCACCATTAAGCATATTTTAGTTGAATTAATACCATGGTGATTCAAGTTTGAAGTCATCATCATTAAACCAAGATATGGGATATTATTGAGATTCCCATGGTGAGCTAGTTGATCTAAGCATGGCTAAGCATTTCCTAAACCAACATCTAGTCATATTGATTCCCAAGTTATCAATCAGACAAGGTAATCAAGCTATGGCTGAGTATAATAGGAACCATCCACATGACATTATAAAATAATGCAAATTTAATAGCAAACAAAATGTTTGCACAATAGGTACAACATGTTCAATGAGGATGCATGACTTACATTGCTCCGGTGGTGCTGGGACTTTTGCAATCACTTCAAAGTAAACGAGAACTCTGGAACTACCAGAATCTATGCGACAAACAAAGCACACAAAGCAAAGCAGACTATAAGTCTGCTGAAACAGGGGACAAAACCATTTTTAATGGATTATAGACATTTTTATGAATTTACTGCAATTTGGATGGACTTAAACGGAGCTCGGATGAATTTTCTATAAATTTTAGAAGTTCTCTATATTTTTACTTTAACAGAAAAACCTTAACAAATAAGTGCACATTAAAGCCAGGGTTGACGTCATCTCCCATGAACAACAAAAAAACTCCATATCCGAGTACAAGTTCGCACCAACTTGACTCACATTAGCAAACAAGCAATATCGCATACGAATAGAAACCATTTAGAAATTATAAATATGAAGCAATCTAGAAAATCCATGAAACAACCCGAAACCGACTCATTCCTGAAGTCTACCCGGTCAGGCTGTCGGGCCACTCGGTCAGACCGCCCACATACCTCCGGTCTGACCAGTGCTTCTTGTCTAGTCTGACCGGCCACCCAGGGCTAACCTGCACTGTTCACCGTCTAAAACACTATGCATCATATTTTCAACAAACACTTGCCTTTGGCAATTGTCCATCACCAAGATTAATCATCACATGATCCTACAATCTTTCTCCTTGATGAACACATTGACAACATCTCCAAAATACAAATTGGTATTTTTGAAAATTCTATCCCTACCAGTTAGTATGGTCAAGAGCATACCATGTAGTCTATGGATGTTTTCCATAAACACTTGTACCACATCCTGTACTGAGTAGGGATGAAACATAGAATGAAATGTGCATACTTCGTTAGTCTATCTACCATGACTAGAATTACACCTTTACCTTTCGATTTTGGTAGCCCTTCGATGAAGGCCAGAGGATCCGATAACCCAGGAATATGGATGTGTTCTAATTTGCACACTTGGCAAGTAGGACATTTAGAGCATCTTCAACAGACTCTTTAAATTACGCTCTCCAAACATCCATATAGCTAGCTCCTTCTTTGTTTTAGCAAGTCCAACTCGTTGTTTCCTCCAACAATCTCTCCATCTATGCTCTCTCTTTTGTGTCTATGACAGGGAAGGCCCACGTATCAGTCTCCTATTACCCTTCTTCTTCTTCATGTTTCTCTCTTTTTTCTTCTCTCTTTCACAGGAGGAGCGGGGCGGCGCGGTCACGGGCGTGGCCGTGAGGTCGGTCGATGGGAGGGGCAGGCGGCGCCGGTGGGGCAACGTGGGGCGGCCACCGCCCGTGGGGTCGGCGGTGACGAGGGCTGTGTGCGCGGCGTGGCCATAAGCGCGGCCGTGGGGTCAACCTACAGGAGGGGTGCAGTAGGAGCATGTCGCGCCGGCGAACTATGGACTCGAAGCAGTTGATCTCGTTGAACTCCAGCATGAACCCGCGGCCTCCCTTCCGGCTTCCTCTTCGCCGGCCGCGAGCTCTGCTTCTCCTCCTCCTGCTTTGGCGCCTTCTCTGTCGTCGTTGTCTTTTGTTAAAGGGGCGAACAATAAATTAGTACGAAAATAGAATCAATCATATAGACTCCACGAAAACACGCGCATACAATTACTTTTTCCATCCCTCAATCATAGTAGTTTTTCACGGTGAAATGTTTGGATTCATAGCATAAAAAGAGATCCTCTTACTTAATTGCACTAAATCAATTGCATGTACAGTTAAGTTTAGAGGATCTGGTTTCTCTGAACATATGGCCAAGCACAATGTGCCTAAAAATAATATGGTGAGATGCTCTTCATCACACATCAAACATGCAGCTAAATAGGGCGAATCTTTTTTAATTAGTAGGGAGTGCGAGTGGTTACGGTATGCAATTCCTTTCATCAGCACAGTGAGCATCACGCGTCCCCGTCGGCGGCAGGCAGCACCAGCCCAGCCACAGGCTGGCCCAGAGAGGCTGCCTCAACTGTCGGCGCCTGCCCATCTGGGCCGTCCATCACGGCGATCGGACGGCCACCCGTCCCGCGGCTCGCCCCGCGTCGCCTATACAAGAGTTCCCCCTCTACGCTCCTCCCCATTTCGAACGGATCGGGCGCAGGAGCGAGTGCGAGAGGCCAATCCCCAATCCTCCCCCTCGCCGCCGCCGCCGCCGACCGCTCCCCTCCCTCCGGCGCCGCCCGCCCGCAGGCCTCCTCGTCGGTAAGGTCCCCCCGTCTGATCCTTCTCTCCCCTTCCCGCTGCCCCCGCTGATCCCCGCGCGGTGGAGCGGCCCGGATCTTCCTGCGAGATCCCGTCGTCCCCCACCTTCTTCTTTTTCTCGCGTGTTCGGCGCAGGCAATGCTGGATCGGTGGCGGATTTCGCTCGCCGTCGGTAGCGCGCGCCGTGATCCGTTCGTCTGTAGGGTCGTTTCGCCCACCGTGCCTGTGGGCGGTTGTTTGTGCTGTGTCTGTCTCTCCCTTTCAGGTTCCTGGTAGGAATTGCATGGAGAACATTAGCGAGGCGTGGAATGTTCGAGATTCGGCTGTGAAAGCTAACTTTGTGGGCGATTTCTAATGGGTCCTTTTATCGTCTGCGACTGTGTGATGTGTAGAATTGTGAATTTTGTTTTGGGCCTTTATCAGAGGATGCCATGATCTGTTTGGTTTAGTTTTCGGTCTGATTGGACTGGATTTCCTGGATTATTCTGTGCTGATCTCATCCCCCGTGATGAAATATGGCGATGTACGTCAGTATTTGCGTAAATGTGCTCGTTAAGATGAGCCTGATCTTGCTGTTAGATTTGAATATTTTGTAAGCCTCACATGAACGTCTTAATAAACGTCACATGAGCGTCACCTACTGTTTTCTAGCGGCATAGACCTAGTGGAGACTGATTAAGTGGAGAGGGAAGAACTTTCTTTTTCGGTTCTCTTGTTGTTTTGCGCAAATGACATGAAATCTATGTTGCGGTCTCTGTACTTGTAGACTATTAGAAAGTTGCTTTAAAATGTAACACCTCACAATGTTGAGCAGTAAACGTACCAGAGGGTAACAGTTCTTATGTTCTTTATACATTATGAATTGCAAACTTTCGTCTAGGCACCCCTACTTGCGAATCTCTTTCAACTCCCATCAATTCACGGGTGTTTATTGCCTGCTTTTATGCTTGATGTGTAAGTTGGAAATTGATGGTTCATACAACATTTTCCCTTCACACGAGAAAAAGTTATTTCTCTTAACAACAGAAAAGTTATTACACAAGGTAAGTTTAGCTCGTGCATGCTTGCTGTGTTGTATTAGTACAGACTAATCTCTTTTTTGCTTGCTACTACCGATTCACAGAACATTTTAACAAGTTAAGGAGCTTATACACTTGCATGCTTGAAATATCGTCTTTTTGTATTGATAATTTCTACTATGAATTAGGCATTTAGCATCTTCATAGATGTTTTCTTTAATTGTACTCACTAGGTAAAATCAAACTTAACCAGGGAAAATAGCTTGGTGATTTTTTTATTGGTTTGTTCTAATATTTTGGTTAATTGTACGTCAATTGTACTGTAGTTTTTGTTAGAGGTCTACGCTGTGCTATTTTGCATGATTAGAAATCCCACTGCACACTGTAGCTCCCATTGCTACTATATGTTGCTGGGCATTGGAAAATGGTTGAACATTAGAACAAGAAGAGTTAGAACGGAAAGCAACAGGAATTAGTCTGGTTGTCACCATCCTCTTGTTTTGGTCCAATAAAAAATTGACTGAAAATTCTTCATTTCTTCAGAAGCATAAGTTCATCAAAGTATAAAAAACTTATCATCATAATCGTGTTTCATAAGTTGAACCCTGGTCAACTTTATTTTTGTCTTTTCTTGCATTACTGAAAATTTGAATTAATTTTGCTGCCTTCAATCTCTGCTCAGTTTCTGTTCGTCAATAACCAAGATGAGTCGTGGCGGGAGTGCTGGTGGTGGCCAAAGTTCTCTGGGTTACCTTTTTGGAAGCAATGAGGCCCCTAAGCCAGCTGCTAAACCAGCACCTGTACCTGCACCAGCAGCAGCTGCGGCTGCGGCTGTGGTTGCTCCTGCTGAAAAACCATCACCTGCAAAGGCTGATGCAACCAAGCAGATTCCAGCTGGGATTCAGGGCAGCCGGAGCAATAACAACTACCACCGAGCTGATGGCCAGAACACTGGAAACTTTCTTACGGTACGGTTCCTTCCTTTTATCCACATGGGATTACATTTTATTTGTAATGGGTCAAGGCATTTAAGGATTCAGAACTTGTAAGTTCTGGCCAACAGTTAGTCCAACAATATGCAAGTTTAGTATCACAAATCTGGTACCATTAGATATTTATTTTGGAAGTAATTTCTTGTTGGGAAGATGTTTGAGAAAAGATTAATCATCAGAGTTCAATTGGTTTTGTTATTATCAATGAATACTTTCAGTAAGTTTTGTACTTTAATTGCTGGCATCTTTTCTGTAATACTATTGAATGAAATGGCTAGTTTCCAGAATGGATAATGGAGTAATTTCTTCTTCATTTTTGCCTTTAGTCCTGATTCCTGAACAGTGCTAATTTCACATGCTGCTCTTTATGCTGCGAACTAAAGTTATGCATGAGGTAATATTTTGGACGCTGAATGTCCTCGTAAACCATCTCTGCATATCTTCCTTTTAGGCATATGTTACTCATTTCTGCTGGTCAATTGTGAATGCTTGGTTGGTGTTTGGTTAAGACTCTGTCAGAGGTGTTATCACCAGCCGCAGTGCTGCACTCTCAAGAAAAGAAAGGATGATGTTACACCAAGATAGAAAACATTTATTTATCCACTATTTGCAGTATGGGATTGAAGAATTTGTGATTCATGGGACTGACTGATAGTTCTCTGACAATCTGATTGCCATTTTGCAGGATCGCCCTTCGACCAAGGTCCATGCTGCCCCTGGTGGTGGGTCTTCCCTGGGCTACCTCTTTGGTGGAAACTGAAGGAGTGATCCTGGTGCCATGTAGCACCGGATGAAGAAGAAAGTCTACCGTTATCCTTGTTTATCAGAACTGGGGACCCCCATTGTTTTATCATTCTCTATGCATGTCCCGTACCTGTGACTCCGTGGCAAACACCCTGCCTGGGAGCATGATCCTGTCGCTTAAATTTCGAGGCAAATCGTATGCCTGAATCTTCCAAAGTTATCGTGTGCATGTGCCCTGGTTGCCTTAGCGTTCATCTCCATGTTGGTTCGTTTGTTGCTCAGGATTATGTATGGTATTAATCGTCATCTGGATGTGCGCACAGTCATCTGCAATTCCTTGTGACATTTGTGCCGAAGCCTACCAGTGACAACACAGATTGTCAGTTGCATGATAGGACGACCGCGGCCTGGGAAGAAAACGGTGAATACGGATTCTTACTTGGAATTGTTGTAGAAGTCGTTTGGAGAAGGGAACGTTGTTGCTTTGAGGTAAGTGTTGGCTAGTCATGTGTAGTAGCGGCAGAATTTACTTCCTCTGGCCTATGGACCTATGCAACAAGTAGAAGTAGCGAGTAGCGAGCAACTGTTACATTTCCTTCATGCTGCATATGCAAGAGTGAACGGTCAGCGCCGCTCGGCTAGCTCCGGCCTCCGCTCGCATTCGCCGCCGCCGCCGCCGCCTCTTTCGCTCGCTTTTCCGGCGCTGGCAGCTTGTCTGCCCGTGGGACCCACCTAGCTTCCTTCTGCCGGGATCAACTATAGACTAGCCCTGTTATTTCTGTTATTTCGCTTATGTTTTTTAAAATAATTTACGTTTAGGGTCACATTCACTACTGGACGTTTAGGGTCACATTCATTAAGAAACCATCTTTGGTTCAAGCGACAGAAGCGACAAAAAACTATAATAGTTCCAGTTAAAGTTATATCCAAGACTAAAAAATATTTTTATTCCCGGTTTAAAAAGGCAATGGTTCTTTAGAAACTTTAGTACCGATTCATGTCATGAACCGGAACTAAAGATTTTTAGTCCCGGTTCAAATCCTGTTAGAATCTGTCAAGGCGCCTCGGGTCTGTAGTCTCGATTGGTAACTTTTGTCAAGGTTGGTGTTACCAACCGGGACTAAAGATTATTTTGATCTTTAGTGTTGGCTGGTAACACAAACCAGGACTAAAGATGGAGTTGCTTTTTATACTCCTTCCTCCTTCAGCCCGAGCTAGCTTCACTTGTCTTCAAACTTTTGCTCTAACTAAAGGGGAGGTGCTGCCAAAATTTTTTGTGATTTTGCTTTGGTGATAATACATAAATCTTTGCTATCTACAATGTTAGCAACTTCTGCCTCTTATGATCTATGCTTAGCACTTTGCTTTTTATGGTTATTTTTTTATACATTTTCATCTCTAGATTTTTATGCAAACATGAAAAGAGAGAGAAATTGTTTGGGACTAATTATTTTACTAAGTAATGTTGAGAAAAATATTTTAAAAAATAAAGATGAAAAAAAGTATGCTTAGCACATTATATTTGTAGGAATTTATTACGTATAATTTTATTTCAAAAAATATTTATGAAAAATGATAAGAGAGAAATTTTTGGCAAAAAAATTATAAAATAAATGACAAAGGAGAAAATATGATAGTATATTAGAAAAGTAAGGTAATTTTAAGATCGTTAAAATAGTTAGAAATATGTACAATGTGTACATTAAAAAGAACTTGTAAAAAAATTAACTAATTTTATGTTTACTGACCTTTTAAAAAAATAATTCTAATTTTTTTGGAACAACACATTACATATGTTGGATTAGTATATAATTATTGTCGATTACATATATATATAATTATTGTAATAATATTTAAATGGTTTGAATTTCGTGGATTTTTGTTATGATTTTTGTGCATTCCATATAGATGGATCGACAATGGATGTACAAACGCGGATCGATGGTTGACAGAGTTTATTCAAGGCGTGCATTATTTTTTGAGTGTGGCCGATGCCAACAAATAGAAGGGTTTCATACGTTGTCCATGCAAAAAGTGCAAAAACGAGAAGGAGTATTCTACATCAAGAATTATTCATGCCCGCTTGTTTTAGTTGGGATTCATGCCTCACTATAATTGCTGGACAACACACGAAGAGGTTGGGGTTGCAATGGAAGAAGATGAAGAAGACGATGACAACATTCCGGACTATGATCAATACGGTGGGTTTGAAGAGAATAAAGCAGGCGAGGCGGGCGGGGATGCTGAAGAAAACGATGGTTCCGATGACCTTGGTTAGATGTTGCGCGACGTACAGGGGGACTACGAAGGTGAAAAAGAGGTGCAGAAATTGGAGCGTATGTTGGCAGACCACAAAACGTCCTTGTACCCAGGCTATGAACAAGGGCACAAAAAGTTGGGCACCACGCTGGAATTCTTGCAATGGAAGGCTAAAAATGGTGTCAGTGACAAGGCATTTGGAGAGTTACTAAAACTCGTGAAGAACATTCTTCCAGAGAAAAACGAATTGCCGGAATCAACTACTTCGAAGAAAAGGGTTCCAGCTAAGGTGATGTGGTATTTTCCTATAATACCACGGCTGAAGCGTCTGTTTAGGATCAAGGAGCATGCAAGGATGACGCGCTGGCACGCGAAAGAACGCCTACAAGACGACATGCTGAGACATCCCGCCGATGGGTCACAGTGGCGAAACATCGACAAAACATTTAAAGACTTCGGCGAGGATGCAAGAAACCTAAGGTTCGGCTTAAGTATGGACGGCATGAATCGTTTTGGAGAGATGAGCAGTGGGCATAGCATTTGGCCTGTAACGATGTGTATCTACAACCTTCCACCTTGGCTATGCATGAAGAAGTAGTACATTCAGATGACGGTTATTATTCAAGGCCTGAATGTCGCACCCCGAGTTTTGCCCCTAAAACACTTAAATAATTTACCCTAAAATAATCAGAATTTCTGGAGTTAATTTGGAGTCAACAATTAATTTTTAAAATGCATTTAATAAATGGAAATGGCATGGTAGGATTTTTCTTAAATTCTACATGTCAAAATACACTAACAGGATATTTACGGGAATTTTTAGAGCACTCTAAGCATTTTTAATCAACTAAATAAGAAATCTGCAATTTAATTAAGTCCCAAATTCCTTTTTTCCTTTTCCTATTCATCCTGTACGGCCCGCTCCTTTTTCCTCACCCAAATTTCCTAATCGGGCCGATGGCCCAGTTCGCCCGCTGACCCGTTCTCCTTTCGGCCCCGCCGCAGCCGCACGCCGCCTCGCTTTCCCTTGGCCGTGGGCCGAAGCCCACGAGCCGGCCGCGCCCTCGCGAAGTCCGCCAAGCCTCCCCGAACCCGTAGGGCACCGACAGGTGGGCCCTACCTGTCGGTCTGCCTTCCCCGCACCCGGCCGGCCCAAGCCGCCGCCGTCACCATGTGCGTGCCGCCGCCCCTGCAACCTCCGCGCGTCCCCGCGCCACGTCGGACCCACGCTGGGCCCGAGCCCGAGCCGCCGCACCCGCTCCCGCATCTCGTGCACGCCGAGGCAGCCTTATCCGTAGGCAAACCGTCGCCGCCGTTTTCGCTCTCTCCCTTCGAGTCCGATTGCTTCGGCAAGGAATTCACGCTTGTCCCGTGCGCAATCATATCTCCTTGCGTCCCTATAAAATCCCCTTGCCGCCACCGCGTGTTTGCACTTTTGCTCCTGTGCTTTTAGCCTCAAAATCGTCCCCACCGTCGTCGTCTTCCCCATCTCCGGTGAGCGCGCCGCCTTCTCTGGTTCCGCGCCGCTCGCGTTGGCGCCTGACGTCGGCTTGACAGCGCCGCTTCATGCTGACGTCAGCATGACATCAGTCCTTGCAGCCCGCGCAACGCTTGCGTCATCCCGGGACTTAATTGCGCAATAATTAATTTAGCCTTTTCTATTTAGTTTAAAAATCACAATTAAACTTCTAAAATTCATATCTTTTTAATCCGAGCTCCGTTTTAGTCCATTCAATTTTCATTAAATCTAGAAAAATATCAAGAATCCATTAAAAATACTTTTCAGTGCTTTTTCAGTAGACTTTTAGGGTGTTTTGTTGAGTGTTTTATTTGTCGTGTAGATTTCGAGCTTTCCGACGAATCCGTCTACCTCGAAGTAGTCGCCGAGGTTCCCCAGTCTCCAGAGCAAGGCAAGTCATACTTTACATTGATCATATTGTACCCATTCTATTTAAATATCTTTTTTCTCTCAAATACTGCATATGTTTTAGAATGTCATTTCATGGAATTATTATACCTATTGTACTCAACCATAGGGATTGTATACCTTATACCATTGATAACTTGGGTTCAATATGACTAGATGTTAGTTTAGGGCTTGCTTAGCCATGCTTAGCTCAACTAGCTCACTTAAGGGGACCACATTAATCAATTATTATCTTAGAGACTAATTCTCAGATGATGTCAAGTTTGTGACTCTATTCTAATAATACTAAATATGACAATGGTGGGTTGTGAGCGCATGGTTGGATTTTGGTTAGCGTGCTCATGACAATTAAGGACCGGTTCTCGGGAAACGCTGGAAGAATTACCGTGCATACCACAAGCCAGCATGGGTAATGGCTGGGTTTGTAGCGTAGCTGTCTCTAGCCGACATACCCTAGTGAGGGTGGGCGTGATGGAGTTGGGTCGGCCAAGGGTTGATCGGCTTTCGGATTCACCGCGGCACGAGAGGGGGTTGCCCATTACCCCGATGGGAGTGAGGGCGAAACCTTGGTGTGGTACGATTGGTTAAAGGGGGTTATGTGAAGGGTCCTGTCACAGTTCCTTTTCGGGGTATCGTGATGGTACACCGGCACACGGTAACGTGTCGTGGAATTATGTCTTGTGGATACAGTTGTATACCTCTAATCAGAGAAAAACTATTCAAATAGCCGTGCCCATGGTTACGGGCGATCGACCAGATTCACCTTGATTAGTCTCACTTATTTACATGAATGAACTGTTGGGACTTAACTAGTACAGTTGGATGGATGGGCCTGTTGCAACGTGGTTTTAACGTTGGACAGTGTTTATTGAATATTGCTTAATTATTACTACTGTTTTATTGCTTTCAACTATTATTATTATTTCTGCAATGCTGTTTATGTAAATTGAGCCTTTATTCCCCTCCTTGATATTTATCCTGCATCATAACTCCTCTTCCGGTATGACTTGTTGAGTACGGTGGTTGTACTCAGTCTTGCTCTATTTTCCCCCTTCAGTGCCAGAGGTTGAGGTCGAGGAGGTCTCCGAAGAAGTGTAGGCTTGTTCGCCGTCAAGGGTTAGCTGTGGTGTTGGTGTTTCGCTTCGCTCGAGTCAAGTTTAGCTTAAGTCAGTTTTTTTCATTTTCGCTGCATTTGTGTAACTCTTTTATATTGTTTCTAAGACGTTGTTTCTGTATTATCGATAATGCCGATTTGTGTACCTCAGCTGATGCCTGGACGAGGGTTTAATGCACAAGTTAGCTGTGAAAATTCTGGTGTGAATTTCTGGGCGTGACAAGTTGGTATCAGAGCCGACCTTTGACTGTAGGACGAGCCAACTGGAAACCTTAAGAGCCCTCTAATCTTTTCATTTGCATGAGTTTAAAAAAAGAAAGGGTGTTTTAAAAAGTGAAGTCAGTCTAGGGTTTTAGAATTTGTGAAAATGGGTCTTTTTTTTGGTTTTTGAGAATGCTTTGATTCCCACTCCTTTGTTTCTATAGATGGCAGGTTCCCCAGCTACGCACTATGGTCAAGGTATGGTGGGCTTTGTCACAGAGCTGGCACGCATGGCCCTTGCAGTCAGGTATCCTGGAGCGCCGGAGTATACCACAGTCGCACCTCTCAGTGGTGAGTTGCCTTACCATGTCCGTTTGGAGGTTCACAGGTTTGTGGGGATGTGTCTTCCCAACATGGACGTCACAGCTTCAGAGGCACGTCGGACCACGCTTGTCAAGAAGCTGCTTACCTGATGATGGCCAGGATGAGGCAGCTGCATGATGCTGACCTTCGCACCTCCGCTTATCGCTACCATCCCCGTCGTGGCAGTTTCTCCGAAGTCAGTGCTTTTAAGTCTACTGCAGATGAGAATGACTCTACTTTCGGTCGCATGTGCACGGTGATCAGGGGTCTGGACAAGATGCACTCAGACTTGCACAAGGCAGCCAAGGAGCTGAACGACAGTAAGATGCTGAGGATCGTGAATCTGCAAGACGAAGTGGTTCATCTCAAGAAGGAAGTTGCTGAGTTGAAAGGACTTCCAGCACCAGGTGGTGTCAGGATTCGCACTACACCTCGGAAGACCACCACTGCACCTGTCCGTATCCAGCTGGCGCCTAGGATTCCTCCACCGTCTCCTCCTGTGCCTCCTCCAGCTCCTCCCGCTCCACCAGCTCTAGTTCCGGCACCTATCCTAGTTCTTCCTGCTGCAGGTTCTGCTCTCGCTTTCGCCCCGGCTTCGGCGTACCAAGGCGAAGGTGGCAACAACGATTGGATCTCCATCTCCAGCGACTCAAGCTCTGAGGATTCAACTGAAGACATGGATTCAGAAGAGACTTGGAGTTCTTCTGAGGAAAGAGGCAGGATTGGTTGGGCTACAGCCACCGATTCAGAAGAGTCAAAGTCCGAGATGAAGACAGAGGACTCCAGGAGCCGTTCTGAAGAATGGGGATCCTCTGAAGGAAGCAGTTTCGACTCCTCATCTCGCGGATCGTTCTAGTCGCCCTTCCTAGTTTTATCGTTTTGCTTAGTTTGTCTTCTTGGTAGTTACTGTGTGTTAGGTTGCTGTGTGTGGGTTTGCTGACAGTCGATATCGAGTGTGGTATGGCTGACCAATTAAGGATGTTTCGTGCTTTTTCTTGTTTTAATCAAGATCAGAACAATGCATTTGAATTCCAATAATAAAGTTTAGTTTCTAAGTTAGTCTGTTTTCCTTCTTTTCTCTCTTTGGTTCGGTCGTCTTTTCCAGATGGTGAACACGAGGACTAGCGGAGCAAACAGCAACAACGGGCAGTCAGGTGATAACAACAACGAGAATCACGATGTCAACGGCAATGCTCCCCCGCCGCCACCTGAGAATCCCGCTATTGTTCAAGTGCTTGGTTCGCAGACGCAGATGATGGCTGTGATGATGCAGCAAATGCAACAACAGCACCAGCAGATGCAACAACAGATGTTGCAACAGATGCAGCAGCAGCAACAGCAGAATAACCAGTTTGCTCCTCCACCACCCCAATCTAAGTTGCCAGAGTTTCTTCATGTCTGACGGTCGACCTTCTCTAGCACCACCAACCTATGGAGGCCAATGACTAGCTTCATGCTATAGAGAAGAAGTTAGACCTACTACAATGCACGAACCAGGAGAAAGTCTCTTTTGTTACACATCAGTTGCAAGGTCCCGCTTCTGCTTGGTGGGACAACTACTTGGTTACTTGCCCAGCTGGAGCAGTAGTCACATGGGAAGAGTTCTATCACAGTTTCAGGACAGCACATATTCCTGCGGGAATAGTTGCGCAGAAGAAGTGTGAGTTTCATTCTTTTAAGCAAGGCAACAGGTCAGTTACTGAGTACCTGCATGAGTTCAACCCTCTGGCACGTTACACCCCAGAGGACGTGCGCACTGATGCAGAAAGACAAGAAAAGTTCTTGGCTGGTTTGGATGATGAACTCACTGACAAGCTGATCTCAGGAGAGTATGCTAACTTTGAGAAGCTGGTTGACAAAGCCATTTGGTAGGAAGACCAGCGCAACAAGATGATCAAGAAAAGAAAGACGGTCCAGTTCAGACCTCCTCAACAACAGGAAAATCAGCAGAGGCCACGTTTCATGTCCGGAAGTCAGGGTGGACCTACCACCATGATTGTTCGTCAGCATCAGCCTTATCACCTAGGGAATTTTCAAGCCGGCAGTAGTGGCAGTGGCAGTGGACAGCAGCAACGCACTTTGGCCCCACGTCCTCCAACAGCGCCACCCCAGCCGCAGTCCAAGCCACCACCTCCAAGGAAGGACTCCGGAGGGAAGCCAGGAGTCTGTTTCAACTGTGGTGACCTTGGGCACTTTGTAGACAAGTGTCCGAAACCAAGGCGCGCTGGGCCCAGGTTCATCCAGGCCCGTGTCAATCATGCGTCCACAGAGGAAGTGCAGGCCGCTCTCGAAGTTATACTGGGTACGATTCCTGTGAATCTCACTCCTGCTACAGTATTATTTGATTCTGGTGCTACGCATTCTTTTATTTCAAAGCAGTTTGTTGGGGCACATGGGTTATCAGTAGTAGAACTTAAGATACCTATGCGGGTTCAAACCCCTGGAAACCATTTGGACACAGCTCAGTATTGTCCCTCAGTGGCAATAGAAATCCAAAGATCTAAATTTCTAGCCAACCTTATCCTTCTTCAATCCAAAGGCCTAGATGTCATTCTTGGGATGGATTGGTTGTCAAGACATAAGGGAGTGATTGACTGTGCTAGTCGCACAATTACTTTAATTAATGGGAAAGGAGAAGAGATTGTTTTTCGTTCTCCCATGCAAGCCAAGACTGTAGCAAGTTTGAATCATGTTTCTACCGAGGAATCGTCTGAAGTAGCAGCAAAGATCCCTATGAAATTAGAAGATATCCCCATAGTCAGAGAATACCCTAAAGTTTTTCCCGAAGATTTAACCCAGATGTCACCAGAAAGAGAAAACGAATTCCGGATTGATCTAGTACCCAGGACCGCCCCAATTCACAAGAGACCGTATAGAATGGGAGCCAACGAGTTGGCAGAAGTAAAGAAGCAAGTGGATGAACAGTTATAGAAAGGTTATATTCGCCCGAGCACGTCGCCTTGGGATGCTCCGGTGATATTTGTGGAGAAGAAAGACAAGACCAAGAGAATGTGTGTTGATTATCGCGCACTCAATGAGGTCACTATCAAGAACAAGTACCTCTACCATGGATTGATGATCTGTTTGATCAACTCAAGGGGGCAAAGGTATTTTCCAAGATAGACCTGCGATCAGGCTACCATAAGTTGAGAATTCGGGAAGAGGACATTCCCAAGACCGCTTTTATCACTCCGTACGGTCTGTATGAGTGTACAGTCATGTCTTTTGGATTGACCAACACACCGGCTTTCTTTATGAATCTGATGAACAAGGTGTTTATGGAATTCTTGGACAAATTTGTCGTAGTGTTCATTGACGACATTTTGATCTACTCCAAGACCGAGGAAGAACATGAGCATCATCTCCGGTTAGTGCTCGAGAAGTTGAGGGATCATCAACTCTACGCCAAGTTTAGCAAGTGTGCTTTCTGGTTAAAGGAAGTGCAATTCCTTGGTCACATTGTGAATACTCAAGGAGTAGCAGTGGATCCGTCAAATGTGGAATCAGTTACCAAGTGGACTCCGCCAAAAACAGTTACGCAGATCCGAAGTTCTCTTGGACTTGCGGGTTATTACCCCCGCTTCATTGAGGATTTCTCCAAAATTGCCAAGCCGATGACTCAATTGTTGAAGAAAGATGAGAAATTCAAATGGTCAGCAGAATGTAACAAGAGTTTTGAAGAGCTTAAGAGGAAGTTGGTGTCTGCACCAGTATTGATACTGCTAGATCCAGCAAAAGATTTTCAAGTTTATTATGATGCACCCTACCAAGGGCTGGGATGTGTGTTGATGCAAGAAGGCAAAGTGGTCGCATATGCTTCGCGTCAGTTACGTCCGCATGACAACAACTATCCAACTCATGATTTGGAGTTAGCCGTAGTGGTTCATGCCCTGAAGATCTGGCGACACTACCTAATTGGCAATCGTTGTGAAGTGTATACAGATCATAAAAGTCTCAAGTATATCTTCACCCAACCGGATCTGAACCTTCGTCAACGAAGATGGTTGGAATTGATCAAGGATTATAATTTGGGGATACATTACCATCCCGGTAAAGCTAATGTGGTAGCAGATGCTTTGAGCCGGAAGAGTTACTACAACAACATCAACATAGAAAGAATGTGTAATCAGTTGCAGCGAGAATTTGAGCGCCTGAGTCTACATGTTGTGGATTTTGGTTTTGTGGCCGCTCTGGAAACTCAACCCACTCTCATTGGTCAAATTCGGGTGCTCAGGCATCAAATCCCGAGATGGCTGAACTCAAGAAGAACATGAGAGTCGGAAAAGCTCGCGACTTTACAGAAGACGAGCATGGAACAATCTGGATGGGAAGGAGATTGTGTGTGCCAGAAGATAAAGATTTGAAGAAGCTGATCCTTATGAAAGCTCACCAAACCCAATATTCAATTCATCCGGGTAGTACAAAGATGTATCAAGATCTCAAAGAGAAGTTTTGGTGGGTCAGTATGAGGAGAGAAATAGCTGAGTTTGTCGCACTTTGTGATGTTCGTCAGCGGGTTAAGGCAGAACATCAACGGCCCGCAGGATTGTTGCAACCCCTCCAAATCCGGAATGGAAATGAGAAGAAATTGGAATGGATTTCATCACGGGTTTACCCTGCACATCGTCAGGCTATGATTCAATTTGGGTCATTGTGGATCGACTTACGAAAGTGGCTCACTTCATACCAGTGCATACTACCTACTCGGGAAAGAAGCTAGCAGAGCTATACCTTGCTAGAATCATGTGTTTATATGGAGTGCCTAAGAATATCGTGTCTGACTGAGGAAGTCAGTTTACTTTCAAGTTCTGGAAGAAGTTGCAAGAAGAGCTTGGTACCCGTCTGAATTTCAGTACAGCCTATCATCCGCAAACAGATGGTCAAACGGAGAGAGTGAATCAAATTCTGGAAGACATGTTGAGAGCATGTGCGCTTGAATTTGGTAAAGCGTGGGACAAGAGTTTGCCCTATGCAGAATTCTCCTATAACAACAATTATCAAGCGAGCATTCAAATGGCACCCTATGAGGCGTTGTATGGATGCAAGTGCCGCACACCCCTTTTCTGGGATCAAACTAGTGAACGTTAGTTATTTGGCACAAAAGTGATAAGTGAAGCAGAAGCAATAGTCTGAACAATTCGGGAAAGATTGAGAATTGCGTAGTCTCGACAGAAGAGCTATGCAGACAATCGTCGAAGAGATCTCGCTTTTGAAGCAGGGGATTTTGTGTATCTTTGTGTTACATCGATCCGGGGAGTACACCATTTTCAAACCAAAGGCAAGTTGGCACCATGTTTTGTGGGACCATACAAAATTCGGGAACGTCGAGGAGAAGTAGCTTATCAGCTTGAACTTCCATCTAACATGGCTGGTATTCACGATGTGTTTCACGTGTCTCAGTTAAAGAAGTGTTTGAGGGTATCAGAAGAGTAGGCGACTCCAGACCACATTGAAATTCAAGAGGACTTAACCTATGTCGAGAGACCAGCTCGTATCCTCGAGACCAGTGAGACAAGGACTCGGAACAAGGTTATCAGATTTTGCAAAGTTCAGTGGACTCATCACTCAGAAGAAGAAGCTACTTGGGAAAGAGAAGATGAGTTGAAGGCCACGCACCCGCATCTCTTCGCCAGTGCCTCCGAAACTCGGGTTCGAGATTCCGTTTAAGGGGGGTAGGTTTGTCGCACCCCGAGTTTTGCCCCTAAAGCACTTAAATAATTTACCCTGAAATAATCGAAATTTCTAGAATTAATCTAAAGTCAACAATTAATTTTTAAAATGCATTTAATAAATGGAAATGGCATGGTAGGATTTTTCTTAAATTCTACGTGTCAAAATACACTAACAGGATTTTCACGGGAATTTTTAGAGCACTCTAAGCATTTTTAACCAACTAAATAAGAAATCTGCAATTTAATTAAGTCCCAAATTCCTTTTTTCCTTTTCCAATTCATCCTGTACTTCCCCCGTTCCTTTTTCCCCACCCAAATTTCCTAATCGGGCCGATGGCCCAGCTCGCCCGCCGGCCCGTTCTCCTTTTGGCCTCGCCATAGCCGCACCCCGCCTTCCTTTCCCTTGGCTGTGGATCGAAGCGCATGAGCTGGCCACGCCCGCGTGAAGTCCGCCGAGCCTCCCCGAACCCGCAGGCCACCGACAGGTGGGCCCCACCTGTCGGTCTGCCTTCCCCGCACCCGGCCGGCCCAAGCCACCGTCGCTGCCATGTGCGCACCGTCGTCCCCACAACCTCTGCGCGTCCTCGCGCCACGTCGGACCCACGCTGGGCCCGAGCCCGAGCCGCCGCACCCGCCCCCGCATCTCGCACGCCGAGGCAGCCTTATCCGCACGCAAACCACCCGCCGCCGCGCTCTCTCCTCCGAGTCCGATTGCTTCGGCGAGGAATTCGCGCTTGTCCCGTGCGTAATCCAATCTCCTTGCGCCCCTATAAAATCCCCTCGGCTCCGCCGCGTGTTTCCCCTTTTGCTCCCATGCTTTTAGCCTCAAAATCGTTGCCGCCGTCATCGTCTTCCCCATCTCCGATGAGTGCACCGCCGCCCTTTCCTTTCGGTTCCAGCGGCGTGCCGTCGCCCCTCGCCGTCCCGAGCCGCGGAACACCCTCCGGCGCCATCTCCCGTGCCCCGCACCGCCCACCGCCGTCGTTTCCCGCATCACCAGAGTCCGGCCGGCCGCCGCGTGGCCATGACCAGCGAGCTCAAGCAGCCGAGCCGTGCAAACCCTAACCCTAGCGCCGCCTCTCCCGCGCCGTCCGATCGGCCGGATCGGGTGCATCCGAGCCGCCCGATCCCCTAGCTTCGCCCCGCCATCCGATCCGGCAGCTATCCCTCCGATGGCCGCCGCGTGGCGGCAAGCCACCTGGTCCCCGCCATGGACTCGGTCCACCATGAAACGAGCCGGCCGTCGCTCGCGTCAGCCGCGTTGACGTCAGCCCTAGGGCTGACGCCAGCATCTAACGTCAGCCTAACAGCGCCGCTTCATGCTGAGATCAGCATGACATCAGCATGACGCAAGCCCTTGCCGCCCGCGCAATGCTAGCGTCATCCCGAGACTTAATTACGTAATAATTAATTTAGTCTTTTCTGTTTAGTTTAAAAATCACAATTAAACTTCTAAATTCATATCTTTTTAATCCGAGCTCCGTTTTAGACCATAACATTTCATTAAATCCAAAAATGTCAAGAATCCATTAAAAATACTTTTTAGTGTTGTTTCAGAGACTTTGAGGGTGTTTTGTTGAGTGTTTTGTTTGTCGTGTAGATTCCGAGCTTTCCGACGAATCCGTCTACCTCGAAGTAGTCGCCGAGGTTCCCCAATCTCCAGAGCGAGGCAAGTCATACTTTACATTGATCATATTATACCTATTTTATTTAAATATCTCTTTTCTCTTAAATACTGCATATGTTTTAGAATGTCATTTCATGGGATTATTATACCTATTGTATTCAACCATAGGGATTGTATACCTTATACCATTGATAACTTGGGTTCATTATGACTAGATGTTAGTTTAGGGCTTGCTTAGCCATGCTTAGCTCAACTAGCTCACTTAAGGGGACCACATTAATCAATTATTATATTAGAGACTAATTCTCAGATGATGTCAAGTTTGTGACTCTATTCTAATAATACTGAATATGACAATGGTGGGTTGTGAGCGCATGGTTGGATTTTGGTTAGCGTGCTCACGACAATTAAGGACCGGTTCTCGGGAAACCCTGGAAGAATTACCGTGCATACCACAAGTCAGCATGGGTAATGGCTGGATCTGTAGCGTAGCTTTCTCTAGCCGACGTACCCTAGTGAGGGTGGGCGTGATGGAGTTGGGTCGACCCCGGTTTTAAGGGTTGATCAGCTTCCGGATTCACCACGGCATGAGAGGGGGCTGCCCATTACCCCGATGGGAGTGAGGGCGAAACCTTGGTGTGGTACGATTGGTTAGAGGGGGTTATGCGAAGGGTCCTGTCACAGTTTCTTTCCGGGGTATCGTGGTGGTACACCGGCACAAGGTAACGTGTCATGGAATTGTGTCTTGTGGGTATAGTTGTACACCTCTGATCAAAGAAAAACTATTCGAATAGCCTTATCCACGGTTACGGGCGATCGACCAGATTGACCTTGATTAGTCTCACTTATTTATATGAATGAACTGTTGGGACTTGACTAGTACAGATGGATGGATGGACCTGTTGCAACGTGGTTTTAACGTTGGATAGTGTTTATTGAATATTGCTTAATTACTACTACTGTTTTACTACTTTCAACTATTATTATTATTTCTGCAATGCTGTTTATGCAAATTGAGCCTTGATTCCCCTCCTTGATATTTATCCTGCATCATACCTCCTCTTTCGGTATGACTTGTTGAGTACGGTGGTTGTACTCAGTCTTGCTCTATTTTCCCCCTTCAGTGCCAGAGGTTGAGGTCGAGGAGGTCTCCGAAGAAGTGTAGGTTTCACCGTCAAGGGTTAGCTGTGGTGTTGGTGTTTCGCTTCGTTCGAGTCAAGTTTAGCTTAAGTCGCTTTTTTCCTTTTTGCCGCATTTGTGTAACTCTTTTATATTGTTTCTAAGACGTGGTTTCTGTTTTATCGATACTGTCGATTTGTGTACCTCGACTGATGCCTGGATGAGGGTTTAATGCAAAAGTTAGCTGTGGAAATTCTGGTGTGAATTTCTAGGCGTGACACCGAAGCAACCTGGTAACAACATCGATATGTACCTGAGACCACTGATCGAAGATCTAAAACTGAATTTTTGAATATTATTGCAACCATTTTTCATATATTGTAAATTATTGAATATTATTATAAAGTATCGGCCATATTATTGTAACCATCACTTAGCAAAATTTTTGTATGGACGATGTAATTACATATGATTGTTAGAATTTAAAATAGGCCATATGTTAATTATATATATTTATTTAAATTTAAAATAGTTTTGAATATGACATTTGTTAATTATATGTTATTATTTAAATTTAAAATATTTTTAAAATAAGCCATATGTTAATCATATTTAACATATTTAAAGCATTTAATTGTAGATGAATGTTAGAATTTAAAATACTTTTGAATAGGGTAAATGTTTTTTAATATTTTTTAAATAGGCCATATGTTAATTATATATTATTATTTAAATTTAAAATAGTTTTGAATATGACAGATGTTAAGTATATGTTATTATTTATATTTTCAAAATAGGTCATATGTTAATTACATTTAAAATATTTAATTATATATAATTGTTAGAATTACATTATATCTATGTTAATTATATATTATTTATTAAATTTAAAATATTATGTGATTATTATGATTTAAAATACATTATAATAGGGCACAGTTGAAATATTTAATCCCGGTTTTTATTGCAAATCAGGACAAAAATGAATTTGGAAAGATGGGAAAACATCTTTAGTCTTGGTTGGTGGCTTCAACCGGGACTAAAGATCCTCACCTACCAGAGCCACGTGGCTGCTCCGCCATCTTTAGTCCGGTTGGTTGCTTCAACCAGGACAAAAGATGAATCTTTAGTCCCAGTTGGAGCCACCAACCGGGACTAATGTATCTTTAGTCCCGGTTTGTGGATTAAACCGGGACAAAAGAGCCCGATAACTATATATAGCAGGGGATCCAACACTTAGTTGTTTTTGCGCACAACTTCATCATCTTTGTCACTGTCGCCGAACCCTAGAAGCCGAAGCCGCCACACCGCCGTCTTCATCGTAGTCGTCATCGCCGAAGACCCGCCGTCGCCAGGAAGGCGCCATCGCCAGCCGTCGCCGCCGCAGCTTAGCTGTCGCCGCTCGTTTTTCCCCTCTGTGTGTGATGCGTACGGCTAGGGTTTAGGGTTTTGGGGCGGCATCGCCGTCGCCGCCGCACCCTGCCTCCCTCCTCGTCGCCACTGCCGCGTGCCCTTCAAGCCACCGCTCTCTACCTCTCCCTGCTGCGCGTGGGCCATCGCTCCCTTGACACCGCCGCAGCCCCCACACGCCGCCGTCGCTGCCTCCCCTTGATGTCGCCGCCACCCATGCCTCCCCTCGACGCCGCCGCCGCCGACTGCCACCCCTCCTCAAATTTTATAAATAGATGAAATGTTAGAAATGTTAGAATGTGAAATGTTAGATGAAATGTTAAATTTGTAAATTTCGATGTGTATGGAATTTAAAATATTAGAATCGGTTTATGTGTATGGATGATTTGAATGTGTATTAAATGGAAATGGACTTATGGATTGTTTATTTAATTTTGAATGCATGGATGAATATATTTAAATTTGAATGTGAATGTGAACTTGTGAATGTGAATTTTGTTTTTTTGAACGAACGATAACAATAAAACGAACGGACATGAACGAACGAACGAACGAGTTTCGTTCATTCGGTCGTTCGGTCGGTCGTTCGTTCGTCGTTCGTACGTGAACGTACGATAGAACGAACGAACAAGTTTCGTTCAATCGGTCGGTCGGTCGTTCGTTCGCTCGTTCGTACGTGAACGCACGATAGAACGAACGAGAACAAACAAACGAACGAACGGACGTGAACGAACGAACGAATGAACGAGTTTCCCTCGTTCGGTCGGGCGTTTGTTCGTTCGTTCGGTTGTTCGTACGTGAACGAACGAACGAACTAATGAGTTTCGTTCATTCGGTCGGTCGGTCGTTCGTTCGGTCGGTCGTTCGTTCGGTCGTAACAACATACCTCGGCATGCATCATCCTCTCTTTCTCTCCTCTCCTCTCCACTTCCTCACGTCATCCTCCTCTCTTTCTCTCCTCTCCTCTTATCTTTCTCTCCTCCCACGAACGGACGTCAACATACGATAGAACAAACGATAGAACGTACGATTGAACGAACGAACATGAACGAACGACCGAACGATTGTTTAGGGTTTAGGGTTAGGGTTAGGTGGAGCGCTGTTTAGGGTTAGGGTTAGGGTGGAGCGCCAGGTTTAGGGTTTAGGGTTTAGGGTTTAGGGTTTAGGGTTAGGGTTAGGGTGGTTTCGTGTGTTCCGCTGCCGCCCATCATCCACGTTGCTGCCCCCATCCACGTCGCTGCCGCCCTCATTCGTGCCATCCCCCTATCCGCGTCGCCGCCGCCGCAGCCATGACCACCACCACCGCCTCCTCTTCCTCCTCCCCTTGCCCCTCCCCTTCTATTCCTCCTCTTCCTCCTCCCCTTGCCCCTCCCCCTCTTCTAACAAAGAGAAACAAATATATGAAGAAGGAAGATATGACCGATTTCATCTAGTGTCTGACGGATTTTATCTATTTTTTTAATCTTCTTCTTTTTGTCTATGTTTTTTTTCATGGTAGACATACATGATTTCCCTGAATAATTGATACATGTATTAACCGAATAATTTTTTCTTGTCAGATTTCTTTGATTAAGTCCTCGAATCCACAACAATCAAATGGCTGATCGTGACGACGAACAATTTCTCCTTGATGAGATCGCACACGGTAGCACCCAGTATTACACTGAGGAGGGGACCGAGGATCCAAATCTACCTCAACGAGGAGGGGAACGAGGAGGGAAACGAAGAGGGGAATGAAGGCTCCTCATCCGTTGGACAGAAGAGGGCACGCGGGCAACACGGTGTCAGCAAGCGCATTGAGGGTCGACATGTAATAATGGAAGTAGCACCGGATGATCGACCAAGTGCCCCAGCGAACACTGCAAGGAAGTTTGTGGCACACAGCGTTGTGAGGGATCACGTGCCTATCAGCGTTGTGAACTGGAGGCGATCAAGGACAGGAGGAGATGAGCAGAGCTATCTCCCGGACACAGAGAAAGAGATGCTCTAGACAATAATGCTGCAGACGTTCACCATCCCAGACTCCAAACAGGCAAAGGTCAAGGATTGGACGTTAAAGAAGATGGCTGAGCTCTTTTAGAACTATAAGAAGGAGTTACACAAGAAATACGTCCTGAAGGGCCAGAACCCAGACTTTGACAAGTTCCCAAAGCTCAGAGATCACTGGGAGACCTTTGTGAAACATAAGACCGGGGAAGAAGCATAAGCCCTCATTGAAAAGAACAAGGCCAACGCAGCCAAGAAGAAATACTATCACAAGCTTGGATCGGGCGGCTATCAAAAGGCAATGCAGAAATGGGAGAAAATGAAAGCCGACCTGGAAGCGCGAGGTATCGTTCCGGGCACAGCCAACTGGCCTGAACGATCAAAATATTGGTTCTATGCTCACGGCGGATCGCTTAATCCTAAAAATGGATTAGTTATCTTTGGCGCTGAAATCAAAGAAGCCAGACGAAGATTAGAGGAAGTGCTGGAGGCCTCTGCCTCGGGCTCGTTCAAGCCCGACAGAGAGAAGGACGAGCTAATGCTCGCACTCTAGAACCCAGAGCATCCAGGATGAATGCGAGGAAAAGGCGTCGTTCCCTGAAAATACGGGTTTCAAGCGGACGTCGACACACATAGGAGCCGCATAAGGTCGAAGCGAGAGACGGATACGAGGTTCGCAGAAATGGACATGCGGATCTCGCAGATTGATCAGATAGTTGACCAAAGGTTGACCAAAAGGTTGACAGAGGAGCGGAGCCACTGGGTTAGCTAACAACCAGATCCAGCAACAACAGCTCAACTACAGCAGCAGCGCAGCAGCTGCGCTTCAACAGGAAATGAAGGTGAGTTGGTCCCACAAACTCAAGCCTGTCCGCGCATGCCCTGTGAATGATATCACGCAGCAGACACCGTGTGAGCTGCACATTCCACTCAAGAACATAACAATAAAGGTATGTTCGTAGTTTTATGATGTATATTTCCTTGAATAACTTGACAATCAAGGTTTATTACTAACTAATAAGCGCCATTCTTGAACAGGTCACGTCGGGCATGATGATTCCAGTAGAATGAGATGGCACCTATCACTACAGGCCCGTTCCACCTACGTTCATATGTGTACAAAATATATATTTATACATATATATGCATGTTGCATATATATGTATAAATATATATATATGTGTGTAAAATATATATGCATAATATATAATTGAAAGGCAGCAAGCTAGCTGCTAGCAGGAAAAAATTAAAAAAAATTAAAAAATCTTTAGTCCCGGACTAAAGATGGCGGAGTCAGCCACGTGACGCTGCCATCTTTAGTCCTAGTTATTTCAACCGAGACTAAAGATGCCGATCTTTAGTCTCGCTTTCGTAGTCCCAATACGAGTACCGGGACTACATGGGGTTACGAACCGAGATAATAGTGGGTTTCTCTATTAAATTAATAATTTATGATCTATATTGACTAATTTATATTTAAATCAGTGGACCCATTATTTGAGTGTATTTTATAGTTAAAATATTTGACATTGATTTTCACTTGACCGATTGATAATAAACACTTTGATCTATCTTTCGTTAAAAAAATAAAGCCTTTGAAAACCTCTCTCTGATCTCTACGCGTGCGTCTTTACGTTCTGCACAAACAGCGATGCCACATACCCGAGGCAACTAATATAAGGTGATTTTCCAGGGTGATCATGATCGCCACGCTACCGCTTTGCCACGCATCAAATCATCAATAGATAATGATTGTTTTGTTAATAAAGTGAAAACAAATTAAAGGTGTGATGCAACATGCAGCTCCATGTAAGCTGAAATAGATGGTTGGTTACTTAATTGTAATTATAATATATTGTGGTAAGTTGCATTTAGAGTTTGTACTATTTATTCATACACGTGAAAGAAATTATTATGTTGTGATTATGAGCATAATATTAAAACTAATATCAATAGACCTCTTACCCAGACAGAGTGTTATAAGGGAGTTTGTCCTGTTTTTTCTTAATCTGATTTTTATTTGCGGGTTTCCAAGCTTCTAAATGACATGTTTCGTGAAAAAAATCTATATAAAAAATTTTCTTAGAGTACTCTTACATAACAACATTTCAACTTTATATACCCTCAAATAGCTATCATAAAAACAGATAATCTATTAATTTTACCTATCCTAAACCTTAATTAATACAAATATTTCTTTTTACTAGTCATGGTGATCAACAGTCATCAAAGTCATAACATGAATTTGTAAGACATACTTTAATTAGATAAAGAACAATTGTTAATAGGTGTCAGCATTGATTGTCGTTAGACACTCTTAACATATATGTAAAATGGGCAAAGCAATAACGAAAATTACAATGTGTCACACACGCATACATGCATACATGCATGCATACATACATACATATATATATATACATACATACCTATATACATACATATACATGCATACATATACATATATACATATATACATATACATATATACATATATACATATATATATATACATATACATATAAATATATACTTATACCTATTAATTATATAGTTAATGTTCTACCTTATGTGTTAATGAAGAACATGCGTCGGAAAAATTACTCTGGACGTGTAATCATGCACGAGATAGGAGCAATGTGGCAGTGCCCATAAATAGACAAAATATTGTCTATATGACTGTGGATGAGTGAAGGATGCTATCGAGCAATGAGTAGACACGGAATAAGGAATAATGACAAATAGCTTATAGTTATATACGAGTGATGGTATGATGTGTTATATTGCGCAGAGTGTTTTTCTTTGATTCTGAGTAGCTACAAAGGCACCGGTAAATAAAGAGAATACATGCATGCTAATTTAAATTGAAAAAGAACAAATCACTATAGAAAAACCCATGTTTGCCAAGTGTAAAATTGTTTGTCGAGAGCTTTATATCGGGCACTCGGCGAACAACATATTTGCCGAGCGGGCTCTCGACAAAAAAAACTCTCGGCAAAAAGTACACTTTGCCGAGTGTTTACGCTCGGCGAACAAAAACACTCGGCAAAAAACCCTTTTGCCGAGTGCTTCCACAGGGCCCTCGGCAAAAGTACAATTTTGCCTAGTGCCAATAAGGAACACTCGGCAAAATAGTAACCGTCATCAACGAAACATCCAACAGAGCCGTTTGTCAACATCTTTGCAGATTGCCAGGGCTAGGCACTCGCAAAATACCTTATTTGTCGAGTGCGAGGGCTAGGCTCTCGGCAAAATACCACCTTTGCCGAGTGCCTGGGCTAGGCGCTGGGCAAAATGCCCCCTTTGCCGAGTGTCTTGCCCTGGCACTCGGCAAACTTGTGAAAATTTTTCCTCATCTATCCTCCAAACTTTCTCTATTATGTAAATACAACATGTAATCCCTAATTATCAAATTTGGTAATTTTTCAATTGGTTTTTCTATATTTCTTTGATTTATTGTATTTTCGTGAATTTTTGGCAAGTCTCAAATTAGAACCGAGAGTGGTTAAAAAATAAAAAAATTAGTGAAAAAATTATATTCATGTTATTTAGACCCTTTTGAGTCATTATGTGGTAAATGAACAGAAATTTCAAAATTTTTCTTCATGCAACATGGTTAGGAACGTGTTGACCGAATAATTTCAAAATTGTAAAAATAGCAAACGAAGTCAGAAAATCATAAAATTTGTTAAGATGTCATGATATCATATGTCGAGGCTGGGGTAAAAAATCGAGAAGGTTTCGAATATTTTATCAGGTACGACACTCATAAAACCGAAGATTCTCTAAAGAATATTATAAGTGTTGAGAAGGATTGGTTAGATTTAGAGAGAAAGTGACGGCCGAATTATCGTTTCATTTCAAATCTTTTTCCCTAGGCAATAAATATCATATATTGGTTTATGCAAAAATTTGGTAACTTTTTGAATTCGTTTGATAATTTTTAAATTATTAGAAGCATAAAAACTAAAGTTTTTGTTGCCGAGTGTAGCACTCGACAAAGTACCACACACGGCAAAAATCATACAAAAAGGTAGTGCGCACAAACATTACTGAGTGCCTAGAGCATGGCACTCGACAAAATTAGTCTTTGCCGAGTGCCACCGATCTGGCTCTCGGCAAAGCTGGTTTTTGCCGAGTGCCCGATCGGGGCACTCGGCAAAGCTGCAGACACGATAAAGTTTTTTAATATGCCCGCCTCCTCCCCATGCCACGCTCGTTCGGACTTAGAAAAATTTGGGCACACGCGCCACCGCTCCTCGCGCGCCCTCGCGCCGCGCACGTCGCGGCGCTCGCCCGCGCTGCCGCCCCGCCGCCACCGCGCCCCGCCGACCGCCGCCTCCCGCTGGCCGCCGCCCCGTGCGGCCGCGCCTCTCGCCGGCCGACGAGCTCCTCCTCCCGTCGACGGGCCTCCCCGTGCCCGGCCGCTCCCCGCCGGCGGGGCCTCCTCCTCCAGCCGACGCCCCCACCTCCCCCACCCGGCCGACGCCGCCCTCGCTCCCCGGCCGACGCCCCTCTTCCCTTGCCGGCCGATGGCCCACCGGCCGACGCCGCCCCCTCCTCCGCCGACGCCCCCACCTCCTCCGCATTTTTTCGGTAAACATGTCTTTTCTTTGTTATTGCAACATTTAGTTCAAACAAAATTAGATTTGTTATTATATAAACATTTAGTTCAAACTATGACAATATTTAGGATATTATTGACACATCAAAATAATATCATGTATTTAGGTGTTTATTAAAACGAGTAATATTTAGGTATTTATTAGAAATAAATCTATGGTAAAAACAATGGTATTTATTAGATATATATCTATACTCCTTTGATTTGAGTAGAAAATATATGCTATATGCACGTATATATTTTGAAGTTTATTGTATGCATATATGTTCGAAGCCTTTTTTGAGATGATGAATGGAGTCGCATCTCGCAGCCATGTCGTCGCTTGTGTGCCAGCCATCGAGCCATGCTACCCTATTTTGCAGGTGCCACTGTCTTTACCGTCGTTTGTCTATGTATAACGTAACCTTAGGCGTCTCCCGTTCGAAAGAGATACGGATGAAAATATGTGTCTTCTTGCATATCTTTAACCGTATCTTTTTCGAATTGTCCACTTTTTTGGACAGCCCGAGGATGTGTAGATGAGTTTAGTTTCCATGGTCTAGTATTTTGGTCCGACTCAGAATTTCAGTAGTATCTCCCAGTTGTTCTCCGGATACACAATCTCCCTGTTGGGATGTGTATTTGGAGAAAAGCGGGGAGGTGCTGCCGAAATTTTGTCTCGGAGTGGAGTACTAGAGCATGGGAAGTAAACTCATCTACACATCCTCGGGTGGGATTAGGACCTATCTTTACCTATTAGACATTATAGGCACTCGGTAGATGGAAATAATATTTATATGATTGTTCGATATGATACAGGATGGATGACCGTGAGTGGATGTATACGGGCCGCTCAAGTCACGGTTCGTTGACCGATGAATGGATCGAGAAGACCGATGCTTTCTTGGAACTTGCATTTGCCAAGGTTAAAGGAGCGCGTACCACATGATGTCCCTGTAGCAAATGTGTAACATGAAGCGACAAACAAAAGAGATCATGGGCAAACACCTTTGCAAGAATGGTTTTACAGCTGATTATACCCGGTGGACGTTCCATGGTGAAGCCTACCGTGGGAGAGATGAGGTCGTCGGACAACGCATCGAGGAGTTTGATTCTGATACCGGGGTAGGAGACATGTTAAATGATTATGATGAAGCACACTTCGATGAAGGATGTAGGGAGGAGGAGCCGGAGCCTATCGCAAAGGCGTATTACGACATGTTGTCTGCGGCACAGCAACCCCTTCATGGACATACAAAGGTTTCTCAACTGGATGCCATTGCATGGCTAATGGCCGTAAAGTCCCAGTTTAGCTGGAGTAGAGAGGCCTTTGATATTATGTTGACAGTTGTTGGGAGCCTGCTTCCGAATGGTCACCTTCTACCAAAGAGCATGTATGAGGCACAAAAACTCATTCGTGCACTTAAGATGCCATATGAGCAGATACATGCTTGTCCGAACGGATGTATCCTATTTAGGAAAGAGCATGCGGAAGCAAAATAGTGTGCAAAGTGTGGATCCTCTAGGTTCATAGAGGTAGACTCTGGTGATGGGCATAAGAGACAGCTCGCTATCCCCATGAAGATCTTACGGTATCTTCCGTTCATACCGAGGATCCAACGGCTTTACATGACCGAGGAATCTGCGAAACAGATGACATGGCACAAGCTCGGATGTCGATACAATCCTGAGAAGCTTGTACATCCATCTGATGGTGAAGCTTGGAGAAGGTTTGATGTGATTCATTCTGGGAAAGCTCTAGAGGCTCGTAATGTACGGGTTGCGTTGACAACGGATGGGTTCAACCCTTATGGAATGGCGGCTACCCCATACACATGTTGGCCCATGTTCGTTATTCCCCTCAATCTCTCCCCGGCGTCATCTTCCAACGATCGAATATATTCTTGTCGTTGATAATTTCTGGACATTCGGGGAAGAATATGAGTGTTTACATGGAGCCTTTGATTGATGATTTGGTCCGTACTTGGGAGGAAGGGGTATGGACATATGACCAAGCTACAAAGACAAACTTCAAAATGCATATTTGGTACCATAACTCCCTGCATGACTTGCCGGCATATGGGATATTCTGCGGATGGTGTGTTCACGGGAAGTTTCCATGTCCGGTATGCAAGGCAGCTCTGAAGTTCATCTGGTTGGTGAAGGGTGGTAAATATTCTTCTTTTGACAAACATCGACAATTCCTCCCTCTTGACCATCCATTCAGGCGGGACATCAAGAACTTTATAAAAGATATATTAATTACCGAGGCTGCACCACAGATGATGACAGGTGCCGAGGTTCGTGCTCAGTTAGAAGCTCTTAAGATCAATGAAGAAGACGGTTGTTTTCTGGGATATGGTGAGCAACATGCCTGGACTCAAAAATATGCCTTGTGGAGGCTCCCATATTTTCAAGATCTCCTTCTTCCACATAACATTGATGTGATTTCACACCGAAAAGAATATCGTCGAGGCACTTTTTTTACAATCATGGACATTCCTGATAAGACAAAAGACAACATAAAAGCTCGAGTGGATCAAACTATGTTATGCAATAGACCAAAGCTAGACATGACGCCTCCCAAAGGCGGCAAGTCATGGAGAAAGCCTAAGGCCGATTTTGTTCTGACGAGGGCCCAAAGGAGGGAAGTACTCGAATGGTTCCAAACGTTGATGTTCTCTGATGGGTATGCAGCCAATTTGAAGAGATGAGTGAACTTATCTACCATGCGAATCAACGGGCTCAAGAGTCATGACTACCACATATGGATTGAGCGGCTTCTCCCGGTGATGGTTCGTGGCTATGTCCCTGAGCATGTCTGGCTAGTCCTTGCAGAGTTGAGCAATTTCTTTCGCCAGCTGTGTGCTAAGGAGTTATCTCCGACTATGATTAACGAAATGGAAAGAATGACGCCTGTGTTGCTATGTAAGTTAGAGAAGATCTTTCCTCCCAACTTCTTCAATCCGATGCAGCATTTGATTCTGCATCTCCCACACGAGCGCCGAATGGGGGGCCCTGTGTAATGCCGTTGGTGCTATGTAATTGAGAGATGTTTGAACGTTATTAGAATGAAATGTAAAAATAAATGCAAGATTGAAGCTTCCATTGCAGAGGCATACATTCTGGAGGAGGTTTCAAATTTCACATCAAAATACTATGCTGACAACCTTCCTAGCGTGCATAATCCACCCCCTCATTACAATGCTGGTGAAGATGAATTGAACCTCAGTCTTTTCCGAGGCCAACTTGGAAGTGCGAGTGAAGCGACCAACAAGAAATTGAATCATCATGAGTGGCGCAACATCACGCTATACGTGTTGACCAACCTCGATAAAGTGGAGCCATACATGCGGTAAGTTCTCAACAAATTTGTTACCAATTAGTCACTATTCTCATTGTTCAACCCCCTTGTTCTCGTTCGTACAGGGAATTCAACATCAATTCTGGCGTCAACTAAGGGAATCTACCCCGCAAGAAGTCAAAAACCTTCTAAGGCAGGGTGCGGGAAATGGAATGCCCGATTTTATTTCTTGGTTTAAAAATAAGGTACTATCGAAAACCTTCTAATGCTTCAACTTTTTGCTTGAAATTTAGAAGTTTGACTCTACAACATGCTTTAACTTGCAGGGCCAAAACGATGCGTCTATGAGTGCCGAGTTGAGACAAGTTTCTGGTGGTTGTTCGTATAGGGTTAAGTCATTTTTCGGCTATGATGTGAATGGATATCGCTTTCACACAACAAGCCATGAGCGAGTCGACCCAATCGAAGAACCACAAATCTGAGTTTTTACTCCAGGGCTGGATGGGGTTGATTACTATGGAAGAATAGAAGAAATATATGAACTCGAGTTTCATGGTTGTAGACATCTTAATCCTGTCATATTCAAATGTCATTGGTTTGATCCTACTCAAGTGAGACAGACTCCTAATTTTGGCCTAGTCGAAATTCGACAGTCAACCGTCCTAGCAGGAGACGATGTGTATATTGTTGCTCAACAGGAGACACAAGTTTATTACCTGTCATATCCATGCCAAACAGACGACCGTCTTCAGGGTTGGGATGCTGTGTACAAGGTATCGCCACACGGTAAACTACCTGTACCAAACAATGAAGACTACAACATGGACCCAAACACATATGACGAAGAGTTCTTTCAAGAAGATGCGCTACAAGGAGGTTTTGAGATAGACTTAACCCAAGCGATGGGGATGGATGTAGGCAATGAAATGGTTGTTGATGAGGACGCTAGAGATGAGGTCGTAATGTGAAGGACTTAGAATTGCTTCAGCGGTTACATTTAGGAAATGAGAGGGACGACAACATTCCTCCTGCCGAGGAGGAACCTAATGATTATATCGACATGGCTGATAGTGATGATGACAATTATGATCCAGCTAATCCCGACCATGATGACTATTTCTAATACATGTATGCACTGCGTTAACTATGTTCTATTTATTTTGCATCTATGTTCTATTTATTTTGCATCTCTCTCTTCTATTTTTGTATATCTGTGCTAATCGGTTTACTCTTTCTACGTGTAGGTGATTGAACAAAGATGGTGGGTGATTTGAGGAAGTGCGCGTCGGTGTTCAGAAGAGCCGTCGATGCCATTCGAGGGTCCGATGCAGCTAAGGGGTCTGGTAGAAGTCGCGGCAAGGGTCAAGGGAGGATACCCTCCCCTGTAGCGTCCTCTAGTGACGATGAGCAGGAGGAGCGGGTGGAGGAAGACCAGGCGGAGCAGGAGGCTGAGGGTTCTACTGTCTCAAGTGAGGAGCAAGAGGAGCAGGAGGCTAGGGGGTCTGCCTCGACTGGGGGTTCTGCTTCCGCAGGGGGGTCTGCCTCGACTGTTTGGTTGCGAGGTCCCTCGACCCTCCCACGGCGACCGATACCTTTCGAGAGACGCCCGCTGATTTAGCCTAAAGGGACTCGGTAAGTAACCTTGGATGTTGTCAATACTTTTTTATTTGATTTGTTAAAAATCACAATTAAAACTAATAATTAATTGCATTTTCACTTGGCAGGTGTTAGACTGTGATCAGAGGAGGTGATCACAAATGCCAAGTCAACGGCATCCTGGGTCTTCTGTGCAGAGTACACTTTCCTGGCCTTGTTCAGTACGCCGAAAGGTCGGAGCCTGCCTACACGTTTGACCACTACGTCGCCGTCCCCGATTTTCCTGATCGAGATGGAAGGATCTTCAACAACAGGGCGGAGCGGGTGAAGGCCGAGTTGTGGGTAAGTCTTCTGTCAAACCACGTCCCTCAATACATCACATTCATTGCACATTATTGAAACAATGACTCAATACATCATGTGTTTATGCAGGATTTTTTTAGATGCCAGACAAGATACGAGGCAAGAGCGGCTGCGGTGGCTGACAAATCCTGTCGCAAACTCGTGACTGACATGCATTATGAGGCGCACATCCAGGTCATCATTGCATACAACACTGCATACAACAACCTGAAGGTCACCAAAACCGAAGCAAGAACCATGACTCTGACAAAGGAACAATACATGTTGGTAAATATAACATCAGATTTTTGAACGATTAAGTACATTTGATTTGATCTAGGTATATCTCTTATACTTGATGACGTGTAGGTGCCTGTTTGGTGGTGCGGCCAGCTTCTCAATTGCTGGGAGCGCATGATGGATAGGTGGTGCGCTGCTGAGTGGCAGGAGACGCACTCCGCTTGCCGGGAGCGGCGTTTGATGATGCCAGGTGCACCACACCACCAAGGCAACCTTAGCCTCAACCAGTATGCAGCTAGATGGGTACGTGAATTCTATTTTTCATTTCAACGACCAATGCTTAATAGTTCTTAACCATACTAGTTTTATTCGCAATCGGCGTCGCATGATGGGCAACCTATCTCCCAATTCAAGGCATGGGCTTTGGCCCACAAGGGCAAGGCGACGTCCGACGTCGACTACAACCCAGAGGATGGGCCCTCGGCGTACACCAATGCGACCGTCCACAGCCGCCTCAGTCAGTACACCACGATGGCAAGGGAGCTCCATGGGGAGGATTTCGATCCTACTACCCAGGATATTGATGGAGAAGTCATCATGAGGGTAGGAGGAGGCAAGAAGCATGGGCGGTACTGGATTGGCAACAACCTCCTCGACACAGCCAGTACACCCACTCTGTCCCAGCTTCGAGCAAGGAGCACGAGCGAAAGCCCGGCCATACGCACACGACCGACCACTTCACAGACCGAAGTGCAGCAACTCCGGGTGAGAAATTTTAGGTTTTGTGCTCAATTCATTAATATTTACTGATTGTTTGCTTCGTTTTGTAACATTGGGATGGAATATTATAGGACGAGTTGGAAGATGAGAAGGAAACATCGGGTTAGAAAATTCTTTTTTTTCTCAATTCATTAATATTTACTGATTGTTTGCTTCACTTTGTACCATTGGAATGGAATATTGTAGGACGAGTTGGAAGATGAGAGAAGGAAATGGCGGGAGATTGAGATGAGGATGACTGAGATGTATAGCTACATGCAAACAATCAGCCAGAACATGGGTATTCCTGTCGTACTGCCACCACAGCCTGTGGTATTCACTCCTCCACATCCTATTGTAGGCACTCCGGTGAGTCACTTAACCTCGTATTTAATTTTCTTATTTGCGAATGTTACTATCTTGACAACCTATGCTATTCTATTTTCCTTTTGTGCAGCCTCAGTCGCGCGGCATCAAATAACCCTAGTAATGACCACGTAGGTTGGGCGCCGTGGCCACCTTGGTAATTTTCTTTGAACAATTGTAATTGTGGACTACCTACTGTGAACTACTATGTTTTCTTCGAATTTCGTTTGTGAATTGTGGACTACGTACTGTGAACTACTATGTTTATGTTTTGTGGATTGTGACTGTGACTACGATTGTGGATTATATTTATGTCTTGTGGATTATGAATTATGGCTAAGGTTGTTGTGATTATGGTTGTCGATGTGGTTATGCTGATTGGGGTTATGATTGGAGATGTGGAATGATGTTTATGGGGTTGTGGAATGATTGGAGTTGTGAATGTGATGTATATTTTGAAAATTTATGAAATATACGACTGAACAAATAAAACAGGGTTAAAATTATCACTTTGCCGAGTGTAACACTCGGCAAAGAGGGCCTTTGCCAATTTCAATGACCAAAACACTCGGCAAAGAGGGCAAACTGAGGATTCTGGGAACCCTCTTTGCCGAGTGTGCAAATTTCACCGAGAGTGTGACAAAAGCACTCGGCGAAATTCCCTTTCGCCGAGTGTTTTTGCAAAACACTCGGCGAACTTTTCAATTTCGCCACGAGCATTTGCAAAAACACTCGGCGAAGTGTTGGATTTCGTCGAGTGTTTTTGCTGGCTCTCGGCAAAATTGAAAAGTTCGCCGAGTGTTTTTTGTCGGCACTCGGTAAAATTTTCCGTCACCGTCCACCCAACCTAACGTGTACTTTTGTTGCCGAGTGTCGAAGGAACACTCGGCAAAGATTTCGCCGAATGCCCGATAGAAAACACTCGGCAAAGAGCTCTTTGCCGACCCATAATTCACCGTGTGAGATACGCCGAGTGTTTACGGCCTTCGCCGAGTGTCCTGCACTCGGCAAACAGGATTTTTCGTAGTGAATTAAGTGAACCAATTCTGTTTAAGTAGTCACTTTTTTACTAAGTTTTATTAATTGTGGTGATATAAACCATATTAACTTATTGATCAAGACAAAACTATATTATTCGATATAATCATATTACATGATAGAAACAAACTTTACTATAGAACACTTCAAAATTTATAAATACAATATATACTAATTAATTTATATAATTTTGGTCTTATTTCAAGCAAATATTGTTTCGAAGCAAACAATCAAACATTACAAAAAGAAAAAAAATTAGCTTCAAATAATTGCTAATATTTTGGACTAGCAAACACAGCAATTGTGTAGATGGTTTTTTTTTGTCCTAACATACCTTTAAATTTCTTTAAAACTGTGGAGAAAAATATGAAATTGTTAAACCTCTACAGAGAAAAAATCCAACATTTAATCTATCTTTAGGCTATTCAATCCAAAGAACTTTGATTTCCTTATTTTTGCAACTTTTGCTTATAGCGATATTACACTATGTACTATGTGTACAGATGATATGAATAATAATTAGCTAGCAGCGGTTTATTATTCACTCGATGCAAATGTCGATTCAAAAGTCATATCACCTCAGTCTGTCCTCTATTTAAAAGTCGGTGAATGGTTTTTAAGATACGTCTGAACTTGAGTTGCCCTTAATTAAGACATAATTTCTGAAAAAAATTTAATTTTACGTTTTGAATAATATAGATGTGCGGGCCACCTTTTTAGTTATATTTAAAAAGTCCAACAAAATTATATTTAAATCTAACACTAAATATTCATGTATGTACGATGCAATTATGCAAGAAAATTCGTTGAATAAAGCATGTAAACTACACAGTATATTGAAAGAAAATCGGTGTAAAAGAAAACGCAACACAATCACCAGGTTATCCTTTTAAGGCTAGAGTATGGATTTTTGATTGGCGGTATTGAGATTTCAAAAGAGAAGGGGAAATAACATTTCATCTTGCTGCCAAACAAAATGCAGTACTGAATCCCATAAAACAAAGTGAACACGTTTATTTTGACAAACTAATTTAATAATTTTCGTGCAAATTTAAATATCCCATGCACTACATGGAAAAAAAAAGCACAACCTACATTGAGCCGATATTAGCCGTTACAACTTTTCAAAGTTTAATCTCCACCATCCTTCATGTCTTCTGTTACCTGTCTTTCATTCATTGATGGTCATTACTCCTATGCACCCATAGATGACTTAATTTTTCTCATGCCTTTCTGTTCAAATGGTAATATTATGTAGCTCAATGTAATATTTTGCTTAATAGTTCATACTGATCTGTATTTTTGAAATTGTTCTACTATACCCGCAGCAACCTACAAGACATTATTAGTTGCTACTATTTGAGAAACCTTTTTACCTCCTCAAAGTCAAGTTAAAAGAAATGAAAAAGAAGTTTCTTCTTCTCAACGATAAATCTGTGTGCAAAAGCGTACAAATATTCTCAAGAACTCCCTCTCTATTTAAACCCTCCAAAATATCCCTCTCCCACGCCTGCACCCTCCTGCCTCCCCACCTCCCCTCCCCCAGCATTCTCCACGCTCTCGCCACGCCATGGACACCACTCTCAGCTCCACCACCCATGACTACCTCCTCCTCCTCCACCCGGCCTCCACCACCTTCCTCTCCCCTCTCCTCGCCGTCCTCCTCGTGGTCGCCTCGCTGCTCTGGCTCTTCACGGGCGACTCCGCGTGGAGGATCTCCCGCTGCCGCCGGCCCCCGCCCGGCGAGCCGGGTGCGTTCGCCGCGCTGGCCGGCCCCGCCGCGCACCGCGCCCTCGCGGTCCTGTCGAGGTCCGTGCCTGGCGGCGCCGCTCTGGCGTCCTTCTCCGTCGGCCTCACGCGGTTCGTGGTGGCCAGCCGGCCGGACACGGCGCGGGAGCTCCTATCCAGCGCCGCGTTCGCCGACCGTCCCGTGAAGGACGCGGCGCGGGGACTGCTCTTCCACCGCGCCATGGGGTTCGCGCCCTCCGGCGACTACTGGCGCGCTCTCCGCCGCGTCAGCGCCAACCACCCTCTTCACCCCGCGCCGCGTCGCCGCTTCGGCCCCGCGACGCCTCGCCATCGGCGAGCGCATGCTAGAGCGCCTGTCTGCCCTCGCCGCCGATGATGGCGGCGAGATTGGCATGAGGCGCGTGCTCCACGCGGCGTCCCTGGACCACGTCATGGACACCGTCTTCGGGACGCGCTACGACGCCGCCAGCCAGGAGGGCGCCGAGCTCGAGGCCATGGTGAAGGAAGGGTACGACCTCCTCGGGATGTTCAACTGGGGAGACCACCTGCCGCTGCTCAAATGGCTCGACCTGCAAGGAGTGAGGAGGAGGTGCAGGACACTGGTGCAACGAGTCGACGTGTTCGTCCGAAGCATTATCGACGAGCACAAGCAGAGGAAGCGCCGCACCGGCGGCAATGGCGGAGGCGAGGAGCTCCCCGGCGACTTCGTCGACGTGTTGCTCGGGTTGCAGGGGGAGGAGAAGATGACGGAGTCCGACATGGTCGCCGTTCTTTGGGTAAGCAAGGATTCATCTGACATGCATGCATCTGTTCTTGTGCTTGCGACTATTGGATTCTAGGATTGATCTTGCTCGCAGGAGATGATCTTTCGAGGGACGGACACGGTAGCGATCCTGCTGGAATGGATCATGGCGAGGATGGTGCTGCACCAGGACATCCAGGCGAAGGCGCAGGCGGAACTCGACGCCGTTGTCGGCCGCGGGAGCGCCATGTCAGACGCCGACGTCGCCGGCCTGCGCTACCTCCAGTGCGTTGTCAAGGAGACGCTCCGCGTGCACCCGCCGGGCCCGCTCCTCTCTTGGGCGCGCCTCGCCGTGCACGACGCGCACGTCGGCGGCCACATGGTCCCCGCAGGCACCACTGCCATGGTCAACATGTGGGCCATCGCGCACGACCCGGAGCTCTGGCCGGAGCCGGACGCGTTCCGGCCGGAGCGGTTCGTGGAGGAGGACGTCAGCGTGCTCGGCGGCGACCTCCGGCTTGCGCCGTTTGGGGCGGGCCGGCGCGTCTGCCCAGGCAGGACGCTCGCGCTCGCCACCGTCCACCTCTGGCTCGCGCAGCTGCTGCACCGCTTCGAGTGGGAACCGGTCGCCGGCGGCGGCATCGACTTGTCGGAGCGCCTGAACATGTCGCTGGAGATGGAGATGCCTCTCGTGTGCAGGGCTAAACCTAGGTGGTGATCAAGTAGTACATTTGGTCTCTGTCTAGGGCTGCATGGATTATATTATCACTTTTGCTTGATTTGGTTTCGGAGATCGAGAGATTTGTACATTTTGGTATGCATGGTCTACTACAATATGTTGTCCTCAGATGAGATCATAAGCTTGACCTGAGATTACCACCAAAAATATGAAAAAAATGTATGATTAATACTAAGAGCAAGTTTTATAGCAAAGGTGACGGTACTTTCTAATTTTATCCATGTTATTTACTCTTAATTAAAGGACAGTATATATACAAATATTTTTTTATTTGTTTTTACTCGTTTCATTGGTCTCTATCTCTAATAGGTTGCTCCAGATGTGGCTCCTTCTATCTCTCCTCTATTCTCTTTTCCATCTCATCGTGTGATTTCATATGATATTTTGAGGCAAAAGCTAAGATGTCTATAGCACTTGCTAGGGCACTTCAACAGGATTAATGCTTTCTGTTGGTTTTGAGTTTGATGTTTCTCACTGTTTGTTTTGAGATTGAATGTTGTTCTTAATGCAAATGACAGAATAAAAGAAATGGTGTTCCTCTGAAACCACTGTACTGGCAGTGGCATCTGTCGAGAAAAGTTATCATGAGAAGCAAATGTTCAGTAGCGGATTATACATGATCGAGTAAAATGATGTTCCTCTGAAAAACTGTACTGCCGTTATACATGAGTTAAAAAAATCTCCCCAGAAGCAACCGTGGACTTTATCTGATGTACAATTAATGGCTACCATCTACATTATTAACCAAACACAACTCAAAGTACGATACCCCTTCTGATTTCAAATATAAGGCTGCGTTTTCTCCTAGTAGATCAGGAGAAAGATATCTCGTTTTTCCCGTGCACGTATTTTAAATTAATACATTTTTAAAAAGTTATTTATAGAAAAGTTATTTAAAAAATTATATTAATTCATTTTTAAATGTAAAATAATTAATAGTTAATTAATCATGCGCTAATAACTTATCTCATTTTGTGTATTTTAATCTTCTCTTTTTCTCTTCTATCAAACACCTTAAGTTGTTCTCACAAGAATTAAGAGAATTGTTGGAATTGAAGAGAACATACATATGTATAAATGACACATAAAAGTAAAAGTAAGATTAAAGTTCATAAATCCCCAGCTATTTTGTTCCAAGTTACGCAAAACCATATGAATTTTAACACGTGACATATAATCCTAGGTACTATGGTTCTAATGTTTCTCAAAACAACATTGTTGATCATTTTGATTTTAATTTATCATATTTTAAAATCCTACAATCACATATTAAATTTATGAGTTATTTATCCATCATATAATTGTTACATTTTTCTTAAAAATGATATAGAAGTATGTCAAAATAGTTAACGGTGAGGTTTTGTAAAACTTTAGAAACATAATATTCGGGTTACGTGCCATAAAATCCTTGTGATTTTTTGTAACTTAAATAATAGATAAAGTTTTATGAAATTTACTTAAAAAAGTAACAACATAAAATTGGATATAACTCACTTTATTTTTTTCTCGCATTCTCTTTGCGAGTGATGGCTCCTTTCTATCTCTTATATATTCATGATAGCAAAAAAACTATGGCATTGCTATGGGAGGTCTCATTGACTTGCATTGCGCTAGCAGGGGTGAAGCCGGCCGACTAGCCGATAATATCATTAATTGGGGTCAGCTCCATTGCATGACACGGTATAGTGAACCATGAATAAAAAAATTATTTACTGGAGGGTTTTTGAATTTCTTCGGAGAGGCGCTGACCTCGATGACTAGTGAGAGCATCTCCAAGAGCTTTTTCAATTGATTCTCCAATTTAAATTTTGACTATTCTATAAAAAAACGTGCTCCAACAACATCTTCAACTCATTGGTCAAGCTATTTGGCTGACCAAACTCTCCTCCTCAGTGGCCAAATTTAGCCACTCTATTTGGCTAGTCAATGGTGAGCCCCACTCACACGCGGTCACGGGCTCACGGCCCACAGCGAGACATAGGCGCCGCGCCTCGCGTCGGGTTTTCCTCTCTCTTCCCTTACGCTCGCCGCCGTCCTTGGGCACAGGCTTGATTCCCTGGCGGCGTGGCGTGCGGCGATGTCAAGAAGCAGCAGGTGGGGAAGAGGAAGCGTGAGGTCGATGGTGGTGGTGGTGGTGGGGAGCAGGCGACGGCGTCATACCGGGGGGTGACGATGAGAGAGTGGGGGAAGTGGGTATCGGAGATCAGGGAGCCGAGGAAGATGGCGGCGGGCATGCGCCCCGGTGCTCATGTTCCCGACCTTCCTCGCTCCGCGCGACGTCCAGGACGTCGTTGCGCTCGTGCCGTCATCTCGTGCCCGGAGATGGCAGCATGCGTGCTCCCGTGCCCGGCCTTCCTCGCCCCGCGCCTCAGCGCTCCCGCGCCTGGCCTCCCTTGCCACGCGTGACATCCAGGCCGCCGTCGCGCTCATCGCCGTCATCCTGTGCCCGGAGATGGCGACACGCACGCTCCCGTGCTCGGCCTCCCTCGCCCTGCGCTCGCCGTCATGTTGTGCTCGCCGCTCATCGCAGGTCCCGGTGGCCGAGCTAGTGTTCGACGAGTTGGCGACGTTGTGGGTGGAGGACGTGATGGACGAATGAGTGAGAGACTGACATGTGGGTCTCATTGTCATAAACTTGGAATGGAGAGTTTGAATGGAGAGGTTGTTGGAATGAGTAACGAGTTTGACTTGCCAAATCAGTTGAAGAACTGACTATATAGGTATTTAGAAAGTTGAATTTAAGGTATTTGGAGAGTCGAATTTAACCATTCTGTTGGAGATACTCTGAGTTCCACCCCTGTTATGCAAGCCCTAAGGCATTTGTTACCCTAGTAATCTTCCAACATTTGCCATGTATTGTCCTGTTCCACTCTATCTAAATAAGTAGCCAGAAATATTTTTTTTTCAAAAAAAGAGTACTACTTGTACAAGAGATTCTCTTTTAAAATACCTATTGATAATTTTACTCATCTACTGATTGAATGCTCAGCTTTGCAACAGAAATTAAATAATAAAACTATATTATACATTTTAAAGTCTCAAAAATTAAAATAAAATTATTTTTATTATAAAATATTTAGGTCATATTATTTGTTATCTTGGTACTTTCTCTGTTTTATATTATAAGTCGTGTTCATTTGTTTCTTAGTTAATTTTATTTAATCAAATTTATAGAAAAATATAGCAACGTTCTAAACACAAAACAAGCATATTATCAAAATATATTCAATGCTATATTTCTAAACTAATTTGATATTATAAAATTTGCTATTTTTTATAAACTTGATCAAACGTAAAAAAAGACTAGAAAAATCAAAACAACTTATATTATAATATAAAACAAATGGAGTACCTACCTCCTAGTTAGAGAAACCTACATGATAATAATGATGGATGGTGACAGATTCACCACTCATCACCAGAAGTATACATAATTTGACAATAACGTAAACTACAATATTTGTAGAATTTCCCTCATACCTATATATATTTTGCTTTTGTACAAATGATTTAGATTTATTAACCACAAATAATTGTACCAGTACCACCCAACACTTGCACCACAAGTCCACAACCAATTTTTTATTGTTTAAACCATTTTAATTTTTAATTTTAAAAATAAACACTTCCTAAGCTTATTTCTAAAATTTGAACATTTTGACCAGCCTACTCACTTGACGTGGGAAAACAATACTGACACGTCACCTTACAGCCGGTGTGACAATTTTATCTCGTGGTCAAATAAACCTATCACGCCAGTCAAACCAGCATAACCAAATAACACGTTGTCATACCAAACAAACCAACGTACAGGTTCAGATTCTGGAATGGTTTATTTTTAAAATAAAAATTAAAAATGTTTCAAAATAAAAGAATTCTCAACGACCAGCGGGGCATAGTAGCCGTCATCTTTTTCTTAAAACTTTTTAGAACAAAGCCATTTATAATTAAAAAACAAAAAACATTTTTGGGCTGTTCGGCTATGCCCTGGAGGCTAGTATGTTTTATCACATCATCCAGGATGGTATGGCTAACTAAACCTTTTATCTTTTTTTAATCAGTTAAACCTTTTCAACCCTATGATTGTTTTTCCAGCATGCCGACGCCATTTAGGTTGTGTTTTTATATCAATTATATCTATATTCCCTACTTTATTTTCCTTTTTTTAAAAAATTATTATATAAAAGTTATTTTAAAAATCATATTAATTTATTTTATAATTTTTAACTAATATTTAGGACAGGTTTTTAACCCCTCTTCCCAACACATCCTCAACAGGGTTTTCATTTCCGGCGGCTTATGTCGTGCTGCCCCTCGGCGGCACGGCGAATTTCGTACGAAATTTATGAAAGCCGCGAAACTCGGCGGCAAGAAACAGTAAACAAATTTGAATTTGATGAATTTCATTCATATCGCGGATTTCGATGATTTCACGCGAAAATCGTGACGATTAGTGCGGAAAATTGCCAAACTGTCGCAAAAATGTGTAAATATTGTCCAAAAATTAGGAATAAATACTAAAATTAGTGAATACATACATATGATATTTACACTAATATATTTGTATGAAAAAATTTATACTAATATGTATAATATTGATATAAGTATGGTTGTATGAATTAGGGGGAATACTTAATGTGACGTTTAAAATGTAGTAAAAAACAAAAAATAGTGATAACTATGTATATTTTGATTAATAAAAATCTTTTGTGCAACGAGATATAATAAACTTAGTTTGGCCAACTTCACGAAATAATTAGATTACGAAATGAGAACGAAATATTCGTGTTAGCATATGTTACAAAGTTGCAAATAGGTCCCATAACAAGATTGAAAATAAACATAATAATAAGCACGCACATATTTCGCCATCATCAGTTGTTGCAGTCTTCATGACCAAAGAGGTGAGCGGCTGAGCGCGCGCATATTTCGCCCGAGTCAGGCACATAAATAGAGATATGTCAGCAACAATAACAATTTTTGGCACAAATTTAAAGTACTCAATGAATTTAGCTAAGTATGAAATTTGTTAAAAATTTCGGCATGACCTTTGCTAATATGTTTGCCTATAGGACAGATGTACAATGATTATACATTCCCTAGACAACATTTTGTAAAGCCACAACCTCATTATTCACCAACATATGACACATCTCGATTCACATAGGATACGAAGATATCACATAATCACAATGCAATTAACATATAATGAAGAAACAAAGGAAAGGATACCTTAATGGTTGTAGATGTGTAGTCTATTGATTCCATTGTCTGCACGCCAACGAATATTCTTCGGTAGACATTACCATTAGCCCATTAGTTCAGAGCAACTCCGCCTTGTACTCATTCCAAGTCTGTCCAGTCCAAGCAGCGGTGGTTTGCCACTGGCTGTAGAGTTGAGCGTACCATTGCGGCTCTTGCCACTCGTACACCCAAGTGACAGGAGGACTGTCAGCCGTACTCGGTTTAGGGTAGCTGTAAGTAGGATAAGCACTATCGACACTAGATGAGCTGTAGTCTGTGTAGCTCGATTGCGACGGATACTCTGGCCATATACCGTATGTCGGATATTGCCCCCCATGACTCATTCTAGTGTGCCATGGAGATGTCGGAGCTTCATAAGGGCCATGATCAGTGTCCTGAGTTGCGTGGGTGAAGTCAGTCTCACCTGTTGAGTGGTACACAGGAACGATTAGAAAGAAATGATGTGTTCAGATAAATTTATTAACAATTGCGAATTTCATGGAGTACCTGTGAAATGGATCGGAGCCATAGGAGTTTCACCGCCCTGTTGAGATGATTGTTGTGTCCTAGGTGCGGTAGTGTCAGCTTGCCCACCAGCGTTGCCTCCATCGTCCTCATCGTCTCCTTCATCATCGTCCGAATCATCTTTTGAGGAAGGGCTGCTTTTCGTTGAGTCGTTGTTGAGGACAGTTTTTGATTTTTGCCTTTTCTCGTTGAAGGACCCTTCATTGTCTTTCTTTTGCCAAGGTGTGTGGCCCCACATTCCTATCTGCCCATTTGCGAAGGGAAGAATCCCCTGTGGCCTTCTTCAAATCATCCTTGTCTATTTGGTCCACCACAAGCTGAGATGGAAGTGGGGTCTCACCTCCGTCGGAGTCCTTGTCAAGCACAGGGTCAGCATTTGATCTACCACTGTCCATCCATCCCTTGATGTTGTTGTTGGTCTCATAGAATGAAAGATCCGCAAGTTTCTGAAGTGGGTCGTTGTCGTCAGGTCTTAAGTAGCCTCCAGCCTGCTTAATCCTCAGGCGGAGGTTGTAGTTCACGTACACTAGCTTGTTCAACTTTTTGTGAGTTAGCCTATTGCGGACCTTGGTATGGATGAGTGCTCATGTACTCCAGTTACGTTCGCATCCACTAGATAAGCAGCAGTGGGAAACAATTCCGTAGCACAAGCTGCCGTAAGTTTGGCGTATCCGATCCAAACATTAGCCACCATTGTGCTGCACATTGACAAAAGTGTCATTAGTTACACGTTATATAAAAGAAAAGACACATTACACATTTACAGAATTCAATAGTGAGTTTGACTTACAAGGTGATGTCTTTCCGTCTAAAGCCATCGTCTCTGCTAGGGGTTTGCTAAATTCCCCAACTTTCGATGATAATATTCCACCTCATACAAGGCCGACACCGTTTATTCACATCGGTCATCCACTCGAAGGCCTTGCGTAGGCCAATAAAGCATTGATCCATCGTAACGAATCCATAGTGTGTCCTTGGACTCAAGGCGGAAGCTGCAAAAATCAATCGACATGTAAGTGTATCCGAGTTTGTATTCTGGAAAAATAAAAAGGTAGTAACCACGTACCTGCCCACATAAGAGTGTCCTCCACGACGTCTTGCAGACATCGCTTGACAATAGAGCTGTACAACGTGTACTTCGACTTGTCGTTTGCACATAAGCTTTCCCATTCATCTTTCAAAATTTCAAATCGCATTAAGAACTCACTCATGTTGGGTATTTCATCTTGATCAGCGAAGCAATGAATAGAGTGGTTGCATAGCTCCAACCACATACTCCAACCTTCCCACCACTCCATGCTAGAGAGGCACCCATGGGCATATCGACCTTTCGTAGTCGCAACGAATTTACTATTCAAAAAACTTGTAGAGGCAACCCATTGCATGAATTGGTTTTTTTCTTTTGGAAGCTGTCGATGAACATGTAATTCGTTCCGAATACGGTGATATTCCACCTGACAAGCTCTCCACCGATGGCCTCTTTCATCATAGTGTGTAGTTTAGTGTGGTTATACAACCATCGACATATCTTTCTAGCACTTTCAATTACCGACGTATGCTCAGGAATTTTTCCTATATCTTTTAATGTCAGATTTAATGTGTGTGCCACACAAGGCTGCCAAACTATATGAGGATATTCTTGCTTTACCAATTTGCAGGCCTTCTTGTAGTTTGCTCCGTTGTCCGTAATAATTTGAACAATATGCTCGGAGCCAATGTCGCGAACTACCTTCCTTATCTCCTACATCAATAAATATAATAAAGTAAGCACTCTTCAATTTTTGTGACATAACATTAGTAGATGTAATGTGGTGCTTACGGTTTGTAAGTTGACGGCGTCCTCGCTGAATGATGTAGCATCCACGGACTTATGAAAAAACATCGTGCCATTACAATAGATCAAAAAATTGATCACTGCCATTCCAGTAGGTCCAGTCCATGAATCGCACATGAGGGTCACACCATATGTTGTCCAGTCCTCCTTGAACTTTTCAAATTGCTTTTCCACGTCTGCCACAGTTGCATCAAGGTACTTGCCATCGATATCACGTCCAGTTGGCGATACGATCCCTTCTCCTGTATTGCATAGATGATTTAATACTTCATCGCACGTACAGTAAGTAAATGTATGTAAAAATGAAACGTAGGAAACATTTACTCACCCCACTTCTGTGTTTCCTTAACGGCACTGACAAAGTACGGATTATCCACTTGCCGTGGAGCAATGTCGGCAAAGTAATAGAACTTCGCCCACGCCGTTCCAATTGCATCCTTAGCTAACTTTCCCTTCTTTGACCACCAACTTGTGTCAATCCTAGGCTGCACCGTTGATCTCGCAGCAGCGATGTTATAATCTCCCACACGCTGCGAAGGTACTTCTCTAGTTGAAGCTGATCGCCTCATAAAATCAGTTATGGGGTCACTTCCGCCCCTAGATGACTGCCTTTTTGATTGGGAAGGTGTGGCTTGGCCACTTGCACTTGCACTTCCACCTCCATGTTCGTACGCACCACCTCTTTCTTCCACACCCCTTCTGTATTCCGCCTCGTTGCGCGATGCTGCCAACGCCGCCTCCATCTGCTCTTCCTCGTCAGCATCTGCAGTTAAATGAGTATATCTTCTTGCAGCTGCATCCTCCTTTCTTGCTTTCTCAAGTTTTTGTTCATCAGAAGCCTGGACCATTCTATCCAGGTGCCGCCTAAAGAAATCCCTAACATTGGGTGGAACGACGGTGCAATACTTCACTCCTTCGTCCCCTATGAGCCAAATGGTACTTAAATCTTGTGGCTCCACCCCCATTCCTCTTAACACCACAATATTTGCAATGGAAACCACCACCATGCCTTGCTCCATGTTCCCACACGATGTCTTGGTCTGCCATTTTGAACCTACAATGGACAAATAAACATGTAAAACATCTTAAATCACACTTAAGCATAACATATCATCAAAACAAATTTAATAATAGAGCTAATTACTAGAAAACTTAAATTAGAGCTAACATGTATATTATATTAGCTATAAATTAGAGCTAACATGTATAATAGAACTAGTTTTTTCATGAGAGTTAAACAATATCTACAACATGTATGTTCTCTGTGTATGTGTGTGCGAGATAACATCTCTGAACTCTCAACAGAACCAAAATAATGAATCAACAGCATGGAAACTCCTTCAAGAGACGGCATCACCACCCAAACAATCCCCATAACTCTATAAACGGAGGCCAGTCGATGAGTGGCCAGACCCTAAACGACTCCATGGATTTCATGTGAGCACCTCAAGTTGCACGCTAACTACAACTCATGTACTGTAAAGATATATGATGTATACCATATGCATATATGAATCATTCATAGGGTTGCTTAATTTTACACATGCATAATACACAACATCATATGTACGGCAGTTTTCTATCACTTTCATGCGGTAAGAATGCACAATATTCGCGGCTTTCGTCGCTTCCCTCCCGAAAGTCGTCCCTGCCATGCGCGAAAAGCTTGCTGCTAGCATCGCGCGAAAAGGAGACAGATCCAGACGAATTTTGACAAAAACCGTTGAAAGCCGTGGTCACGAAACGAAAACAAACTTCGTACCTTCTTCCACGGATTTCGCTTGTGCCGCCGCGAAAGCCGTCGATTCCCGCACGAAAAATACCTCGTCAGCCACGGTCCGCGCAGATCCGGCGTCGCCGCGATTTTCACCATGCTCAGATGCGCAAGTGTATCCAAAAGAAGTGTCGGCTGCGGCTTGAAAGCTGGGAAGGGGATGATATCTAGATGGGGAAAGTTTATGGGCTTCATTAGGCCTCTATGAACAGTACAAGTAAACAGTGACATTTATGTTTTTCTTTTTCCCGAAACAGAAAACGCTTTTTAAGGGGGAAAAACATGTGTATTTTCATGTAAAAAATACCGTAATTCTTGTAAAATCGAGATCTACTTGATGTATTTTTTTCAATAAAAGTCTCCAAAATTTTTAAATTCTCCCGAAATTTTTGAAATCATACCGCGCTGCTACCGTTTCGCTTCCTGACGAAACCGACAAATTTCGTGAATTTCGTGCCGGCTTTCACGGAATTGGAAACACTGATCCTCACATCCTCGAGTTGCTGGCGACAAATTGTTTTAATTAGAAAAAAGTAGTATAAGTTTTATTATATACGAGGAGGGCGACGACAACTCGAGTAATGGCAGGGGCTCGAGCTGCTACGGTGGCGAGAGTGACGGTCCTTTGTTTTCTTCGATACGCAGTCTCTCTGTTCTCATCTTGCATCAGCGGCGGATTAAAAAAATAGTAAAGGTATAAATAAATTAGACAAGTTGCAGTCTTTTTTATTTACATATTACAACTTTATAATAAAAGGTAGCTCGCTAGAATGCACAGACATACATCTTTAAGTTATGTTAGATAATATAGAAAAATATCTACTCTATTTCTATTATATTTCTATTATATCAGTGTTACAGTTAAAAAATATGATTATCAAAATATTCTTTGTTATTGCTTAAATATTTTTTCAAACTATTTGTTGTCTTTATATTATATAATAGTAATTTACCCCTATAAATTATTATATATAATGCTTAATATCATTTAAAATAAGAAGATAGACTTAGTTTGATTTCGAAAGAGGTTTTACCAATTAAGTGTAAATTAAAAGTAATTTATAATTGATTGTTCCAGGCTCTATATTTTTAGAAAATCTTAAAAACCAACATTGCTATAATGAAGCTATCGCTCATACTCACATGTAAGTATCTAAAGCACTCAAAAGTTATGCAATAGTTATAGTAATGGGTGTTCAAGCTAGTTTAAGTGAAAGCTAAGAAACCTATGTTTTTCTAAGAATTTTGTAAGTTTCTCTATAATTAGTTCACTTTGCTCCCTTTTGTATTTTCTATCTTATTTTATACTATTTTATTTTAAGTTTATATTTTGTGAGATGATAAAATAGTGGCAAAGTGTTACACCTTATATGTCAACCATTTTCTTAAAAAAAGAATCGTTTTTTATAAACATCTATGACTAAATTAGGTTATCATTATTAATTTTTTGATGGATTAGGGTGATTTGAGACTATGTTAAATACACATGTTTCTAGAGTTCAATTATATTATAAATGTAGGATAAACCCATATATGATCATTTTCTGTAAGTATGTGAAGCTCCACATAATCTACCCAGAACATAATTGGATGATCAAATATAATTGCAAAGGTATCATTATTTTTGCAATGTGATTTTTTATGATTGTTTACATGATTTAAATTCTGTATAAAATTTATAATTAAATATTACAAATTATGTACTCGAAACTAACCTCTTTAAAAATAATTATTTTGTATAGCTAGAGTGCAATTGGCGTGAATTAAGTACATGAGATACTTGTACTGTCTATTCACTTACTATAATTATCACTAATTATCACTAATTATCACTGTTTTCATGCTATATTAGAAACCATAGTTTATGATAATATTATAAAATAAATAGCTAATTTTTATTGGCTTATGTCATTGGATTATTTATAACTAATTTACCGTTCAAAGATTCATATTAACTATATTTTGACTTCTAAAAGAAGTATGTTATTTTGAATTATATTACGACTACTTTATATCATTTAAACAAATATTAAAAAATATGAAAAAACCAACGGTATAGATTTTACAAGCTGAAAATATTTTTATGAATTTTCTTTGCATAATCACATCTACGTATAATATAGGCTTATCACTGTTGAAATACCAACCAAATAATTTTGAAAAATTCCAAAACGATTTGAGAATCTTAATCTTACACAAATGAAGATTTGGATTAGATCAACTTGAGAAATTAACACAACTAACTATATTGTTTGTATTTTTATATATGTAGATTCAAATTAGGGTTGTATATTTGTTAAGTAGTATTTGAATCTATGATGTGATTTTTTTCAAAAAGTTGTTATGAAATTAATAATTACATATCAAATGTTGTGTGCCACATTGTATTTTGCACTAAAATATAGCCAACATAATTAATCAATATAAAATCATAACAAAATAAGCGACAATACATTCTTTCAGTAAAACAATTGAAACATATGATTAAAAGTGAATAGTGTAAAGAATAGAGGTAATATAAATATATTGTAGGTATCTCAAGTAAAAAATAAAAGAGGGTGAATGGAGAGGAAAAATAGGAGTAGGATACTTGCGTACGTACGTGCGAGGGAGAGGAGAGGGTGCGAGGGAGAGGAGAGAGATGGATTAAATTCTGATTTTAATCTAATCCAATCTAATGGTCTAAAATAATGGACCTATACCAATTAAAATAAAAAATAAGGGGCTAGATGTTTCTAATCTATTAAAACGTCACGTGATGGTTTAGAAGTGTTTATAAAAATGCCACATGATGATATGAGAGTGTTTGTATAAAGTTTAATGGACTTTTAAGATATATAATAAATTTTATTAAGGATTTTCATGATCTCCGCATTAGGACATGTACAACATATAGACAAGAGGTCGTCTTGCATGTAAAATGTATAGACAAGAGGTCATCTTTGAGAGCCACACAGACGAGTAAAACGACAGATGATACAACCACGAAAGGCTCTCTGTCTGTCCGTCTGTGGGTTGTTTAATGTCCGGGTCCACCACTCAACAACCCCACGGTCTTTCTCTCTCCATCCCTGTCGCCGCTTCTGCCTCCACCTCCATCTCCGCCACGTACTAGCCGCTCTCCAAGGCCGACACCGCCGCCAAGCTCTTCACGGTGCTCCTCCGCCACATCCGTCTCCAGCGCGCGGCTCCTAGGCACCGGCATGCACGTCCCCAAGGGCCACGTCCCAGTCTGCGTCGGTGAGATGGGCGGCCTTGTGGAGCGCTACGTCGTGCGCGCCGCGGCACTCTCTCCAGTGTCCACCATGGCTAGGATGAAGAAGAAGGGCACGCTTTCTCGTCGCCGGACGGAAACGCAGGTGGCCACCGCACTTCGCGCCTCTCTCGTGGCTAGGAGGAAGGGTGTTGTCGTCGGTCGCGCCGGGCTCTGCGGTGGCGGCGAGGACCGCATCAGTGACCTTCCGGACGACTTGCTGCACCTCGTGCACTCGTGCTACGCTGGCTCGACACCCGCACTGCGCTTGCCATGGGGGTGTTCTCCAGGCGCTAGGCCTCCCTCTATCTCCGATGTGTGGCTCCTGGGCAGCGGCGTGCGCGTCCCCTATGGGGATTTCGTCCTCCGCCTGCCGGCCATGGCTCCTTTCCTCTGCCCGCCGGCCATGGGAGCAGGGGTCCTACTGAGACGGCGGCTTGCTCTCGCCATGACGGCTGGGGAAAATGGCACGAGGCACGCGGACCAGATCGCGGAATCGACGAGCGCAATACAACGGTGCTCCCTCATGTCTGCTCTATCTCATGACATGAGCTGCACCGAGGGGGAGGCCGTCTCGAGCGCATGCAAAGAATTATTTTTGCAAAACAACATCACAAAGACGAAAGTATAGAGATCCGTTGTACATGTCCTTAGAGAGGCTTAGACCCTACCGCTCCATACCGCTGCCATGCTAGACCTCCTCCTCCTCTGCTTGCATGATAATTATAATCCCATGCGTATGTATTTACCATTTGTCGCTCAACTAATTAGCAATTAATCTAGCACGTGCCAGTGTTCAAAGCTCGAGACACATCTCTCTTTGTTTCTCTTCCTAATAAATCTACGTACACTGGACGCAAAGCACGGTACATCGTTCAGTTTTCAGTTTGACAGAGACCTTGATTTATGATGGCCAACACGACATGACCAAAGACTAAGCTTTGGAAACAGTCAACAGCCTAAGTTGGTATAGTCATTATCTCCTTTTTTTTACGTAATAGTCATTATCTCCGTCCTTTAACCCGGGGAGATAAGTTTCTATGGGGATTTCATGGGAGGATACATCAAAACATTATCCTAATTAAACCTCGCATCACTGAGTATCAAGGGGCCAACATGAAATAAATAACACTTATTCTATATATTTATCTTTTTTTCGATCTTAGAAATCAATTAATCCGGTCTCTATCAAGATGTACTGGCCTGAGTACATATCTATTATCTGACTTGCTTTAAGTTTTGAAACAAGAGATAAAAAAGATAGGAAAGGGAAAAATACAGGAGTATATTTCTTCAATCCTATAGGAATTAGAAATACATGAAACAAAAAAAGAAGCCCTTTAATTACACCACATGAAAAAATGAGTTTCTTGCTTAGTTTCCTACTAGCAAATTACCCGTGCGTTGCAACGGGACGACGACGCAGGGAGGAAAACAGGCGAAGGGCGAAGGTTCAGGCGGCGGCGCGGGAGCTCCGAGCGGTGACGGGAGGGAGGGGCGTAGGCGCGACACGGAGCGCGGCGTGGATGGGAACGGAAGACAGGGACACAGGAGGTCTTTTTTGTTATCTAAGCTCTTCCTTTCTTTTCAGCATTGGGATTGCGGGTTAATTTTATAAACACTCAAAGGGTTTTCTGTAGAATAACACATTTTTCTTCTTTAACTGGGTTTTTTTCAAAATAGCCAGATGGACTGCGGGTTAATTTCAAAACACTCAAGAGGTTTTCTGTAAAATAGCCAGGCAAAACAAAATTTGGGTGGAAACACTACTTGCTTTATAGATAGTTATAGATAAAATTGACAACAGAAATGTAATCCAATTAATGAAAAATTTTCTATCAAACAAATCAAACGGATCTATAGAAAAAAATCTCAAAGGAATTTGAATCCTCCAAAATTCCTTTACAAATCCTTCATTTCAAACAGGTCCTTAGAGCATTGCTCCAGCAGAGGAGGTGGGGCAATTTTCTTTTTGGAGAGAAAAGCCAAAAGCAACAATGGTTGTTAAGATTTTGGATTACTTTACTTTTTTAGGAAATAAATATTGTAAAGGCTAGATACCCTTTCTTTTAAGGAAAGTGCACAAACTTTACCTCCAGGTGCAAATATTTTGTGTAAGATTTGGATCGAAGAAAAAGAAAACTGCAGGAAGAAGAGGGCACCGGATTTATATTGTTTTGTTTATTAACAAGCATAAAATTAGAACACATATTTAACAAAAAACAAAGGATATATGCATTTGTAATTTTGGGCAGAAAATTAAATTATGATAGAATCTATATTATTCCAGTTTCTGTTTTATTGGTGACGGTTTGGTAAAAAGCATTCAAATGATTGAGAAATGGTTATCATGATAATGATTCTTGTAGGGTTGGAAACCATACTTCTGTAAAGTTAGTATTTTTTTAATGTCACACTCACTATTTTCTCCTGATAAAAGATGAAGATAGCATCCAAAGAAATATAAAAAATACAGAAAACTTGTCATGACCAAGTAAATCGTCTGTAAGATGCACTAATAAATTATAAATGCAAATCTCCAGCTAAATGTGGAGGATATAGATATAGGATACCCACACGGTCTACATATACTAAAGATAAAAGGTGAACCAGATCTATGTATTATGTAATAGAACAGGACTCAATTGCAGTGTTGCCTTATGTTCTATGACAGATCCTAAGTCCTGATTGAGTACTATCATCTAATAGTTTAGAAACCCACAATTAGATTGTCAAATCAATACAATACTCGACGAACTCCCTAAATAAAAATAGAATATTACCTCTTATCGAGATGGTCTGAATTTGTCTAAACCCTTGTCTTCCGTATCCATTCACTTTTAGGTCTCGTGCGCTAACATTTTTTTATTGTTGATCTACGACATCGATATCAAGATTTAGTTGATAGTGTTCAAGTTCTTTCACACTAGATTTTAGCTAGATAACACAAGATTTTAGTCACACTAAATGTACATATGCCAATGATTTTTTTCTGGACATTGTTTGTAACAATGAAGCTGGTGTTTGTTCTGTAACTTGCTAAAATGAACTAACTTTTCAGTGACAAATCTTTGTTGGTCACGCTGGTCCGAAAATAATTTTTGTCACATCACTGCATTGGCTTGCTAACAAGGCGTCAAATGATCTGAATGTTTCATGCTGAGTGTTATGAATCTGATGCTCTCAGCAACATTTGATGCATAACACGAGAATCCTTTTAGCGTTTTTATTTACTATATTTACTCCATCATAAGTAGAATATTTTTTGTTGCAATAATCTTAGGATACTTGTGTTGCTTACTGCTAAGCTTAGCAGCCGGTTCAACCTGTATGTAGTTTCATAACCTGACATACTGGAAATCCAAAATCTGCATGCATCAAAAATCAAAATTAGGAATAAGACTTGGCTCACATCTCATCACCATTGGCTCAATGATCATCTGTGGCTATAATCAAAAGCATATTAAGGCGAATATCTCACTGATCACGAATCTCTTGCAATATCCCCGACCAATTTTCAATGCTGATGTGCAGCAAGAGGCAGGGGAATCCCTGCTCTCTGTGGGTGGAACTAAAAGAATGGTGAATCCACCAGTCCAAGCTCTGCAATACTGCAGCCGTATATGATTCTCTGAAGCTCTTAACAATGGTGGCGATAGAGATGCGCAATTGCGCATGCGCGATCCACGAACGATGCGCTATTCGTGATCGAAAGCGTCATGCGATTGGGATGATGATGCACATTTTTCCATTTGTTGGAGGAAGAATCAGTAGCACTACAGGAAAGCTAAGATGGGATATTGATGACTGTGTAGCATACAACATTTGGTGGATGCATGTTGCACATGTAATGTAATAGTCTTTTGCGAACTGTGGATAAGCAAGAGGGGATGAAAAGGATTGAACCGTCTTTATTCGGTTAAATCGTGTGCTTCTCTGTTCCAATTGGCAACCGCACTGTTGTTGTTGTAATGGTCATCTACATCAGTAGTAGATGCATTGCAAGCCAATCATCTCTATCACTAAAGGGGCTACTCTTATCTGCTCAAGTGTGTTATTGTAATCAGATCTTGTTGGGCACAGGGACTGAGGATCATATCATAGTAGCAAGCATGCATTTCTTATAATCTTAGCTTTGGTTTGGTTGGTTAGGATACGGCCATGCTTTCCCATAAAGGTCTCCAAGCATTATACAGATGCAAAGCTCTTCTAAAGCAAAACCAAATTAACACCAAATCATCATCACATGCTTCAAGCAAGCATGCATGCACTGTTACCCCCATTGACAAGGCCCAAATAGGACTGTAATCCTGTAAAGAATCTTCTGAGGATAGCATCCATTGCTGTATGCAATCCTGCAGAAGATTTTGCATGCCATGTTTGTTTAATTTTCAGAAGCATGCATTAGGTAGCAGAAAGCTAGGCATGCATGCATCAAGCTGAAACTAACTAAACTAAACTACATGTTTTGTGACCTATGATATGAGGCACTATGAGGCTAATCATTGGCAGCTGAGGTTATGGTCATGTCAGGTCAGGTACACCATACACACACAAATGCAGTTGGTGCTGCAGATCTTTTGGCTTTAATTACCAGCTAATGGTGTGGAGGGGCATGACTGACTCATGATCAAGCTGGTCACTGGAAGATTCAGAGAGCTTAGTGGTGATCTGTCTAGGTCGTTATCTGATTCTGAATGATGGGTCAATCATGCAGCAGAAAATACAGCAAATATATGCTTGTTAAGGTGAGATACAGATAGCTGTCTCAATGATCCAGAAAAAGGTGAGGCACACAGCTTCTAAAGCCAAATACTAAATCACAACTGACCATTTCTATTTGCTGATTTAAGATTTGCACAATTTGGCTTTCAGATATGCTAAAAAGGCTAGTTGCCTATTTGTTAGGTCTTGATTAAGATTATACAAGGTGCACGGAAGAAGCTAAAAACCAGGGTCAAGTAGGCTAAGATAGATAAGAAAATTTTAACATAATAATTATATCTTGTAAAAAATCACATGTGTGTTTTCCTTAGATTGGCACTATGTCTAGTTCCTGTTAAAAGTGTATATCTATTTCGGTATATTTTAATTTCAAAATTAATTAGATAAATAAGCAATATTTCAACTATAGTGAGTAAAACAGAATATGTCACATGTTTATTTTTAACATAAATTTAAACATGAACAATATATAACAAATGTACCGTACAGAGGGACCAATATCAGGGTTTGCACTTGTACTGTCGAAGGCATTAGTTACGCTGACAGTGTGAACGTCGTTATCACTTGTGTTAGACATGCTGGATGTCTTGTTGATATAGTCGTACAAGTTCGTTGCAGTGAAAAATTGCTGTCTTGCAGTTCCTCGAACGGCCTTAGAGATGTAGACGTACAACGACCACCAGGACATAGTCAACATAGACGTACAACAGCGAACGGGCACCGGGACGTAGTCGTACAACAACGAATGGCCACTAGGATGTAGTTGTACAACAACAAACGACCACCGGGATGTAGTCGACGTAGATGTTCAGGGTGCGAGCAGTCGCGTTCAACACTTCCCAAAAACCTTATCGCCTACCTATCTCGAGCAGGATCTCGATGACAGACGAGGTTTCGAAGGCTCTGCTCTCGCTAGCAGTGTGCGTGCAGTGCTAGCGATGGGGTTGCAGGCAGGATGCAGCAGAAAACAAAAGGGGAGCTTTGAGGAGGAGGAGGGGAGCTCTATATAGTTGTGCAGGTGAGTAGGGGGATGAATTTGGACACCATGAAGAGCATCAATGGCTATTAACACAAGGTGTTATCACAGGGAAAATTCCGGTGATCATTCACCATTGATGTCTACCTTGAACACCAGAGATAATATGACCATTGATCATCCATTGATCTTCCAATGATGACTGTCTTCAACGGCAAAACTCATCGCACCGCACCACATCACTTTGCGTCCGTGCCGCGCCACGGCCACGGCCTGGCGAGGCGAGTGAGCGCGTATGCGCGCATGTGGCACGCCAATCTTCTCTATCAACTTCCACAACCGGTATGTACAGATTCCACCTTTTAAGTTGGTTGAGATCCTTCTCAAAATCCCATGTAGGACTCAACACTAAATTACCTAACAATAACTAATGGGCTTTTAATTCTTTTATTGTTTAAATAGATGGGCCCAAGCCCAGATATCCCAACAGTTCCTGCTCGACGTGCCATTTACTCATGGCTTTTGTATAGCTAGGTTTCAGTGGAACATGTTGTCAGGACCATGGATCAAAATCTCGCTGATATCTCACTATCTTGAACCCTTCCAAAAATTTCTTCAAATTTAGCTACACTTTATTCAAACAAGATGAAATTCAAGTAAAACTTGCGTACTTTGAATTTCTCTCTAGGAGATCTTGCTATCTCAGGATCACCCTACTCACTGTAAATTCTATGTGTTACAAATTACTACAACATAAATTTCGTAGATATTCAATAACAGTAGACATATATATATATATATCCAATGAATTGGCAATTAATCCTTCAGCCGAAAACACTACCGTGAATGCAATTACAAACCATATCCCTCGGGAAAAAGAGAGAGAGAGATCATATTGTAGCACGAAATAGGACAAAAAGAAATGAAAATTGTACTGGGTGTGTAATATTTTTTTGAAATACACAAAAGGATTGTGCACCTTTATATTAAGAGTAATAGAGTTTGTACAGAAGCAAAAAGGAAAAAACAAAAAGAAAAAAAGAGCTAAGTCCTATTCTCATGACAAGGACCGAACAACCTACGACCTAAGCCTGCTAAAGCGACAACACCAGCACTGCTGGCCTTGCCAGGCACCACAGGGTAGCCTCCTACACCATAGCAGCGGAAACCTCTACCCAAGTTTGGTGTTGTTGGTTGAAGACTCTGTTGTTTCTCTCCTTCTAGATGGATCATGCCCCAGGGATAGTGACGGTGTCGAAGCCGTGTCTCTTTGTTTTTGGGACTTTCTTTTGGCTCAAATAGACCCAAAGGAAGAAGGACGGTTTAGGGGAGGGGAAGCAATTGGTGCCTAGACCAAAGTGGACGAGCCACCATAGCTGGAGCGATTCAGGGTAAGCTATTAGAATGTGGTCGATAGTCTCTTGCTGTTGATCGCACAGAACACAGTGTTCAGAAGATCCAGGCCGCGCTTCTCAAGCTTGTCCACGGTCCAACAACGCCGGTGAGCCACGAGCCACATAAAGTAGCGGTATTTGGGCGAGGCAAGAGACTTCCAGATGGGCTTATGCTGGAACGAGGTGTGACCTTTGAAAAGTGCAAGATAGGCCGAGCGGGCAGAGTAAGATCCAAAGCTGTCCCATTTCCAAAGGAAGGAGGCATGTTGGTCCGAGATCAACACCGTTCCCTGGACAAGCAACCAAAGGGTGCCAGGATTACTTGCACCCCAGGGAGCCATGGAGATCACTGATCCAACGGTTGTTTTGCAGTGAGCTCGCCATGGTGAGCTGACGTCTTGTGCATGCGGGAATGCACTCGAAGATCGTTGGCACCCAAAACCAGACTCCCACGCCTTGCAACCAGTTATCCTCCTAGAAGAGGATGTCCTTGCCATTACCTAGGATGCAGGTCATGGAAGCCTCGGTGAAGTCACAGTTTGCCTGGGAGCTGCAAACCTTGCCATAGCTTTTCAGGCGCAGTTCGGCTGGCCCAAATCTAGCGCGACTGCAGCACAATCCCCATGAGTTCTAGGTTTTGAATACCCAGACTACCAAACTTCAAGGGGGCATGAACCTTGGGCCACGTGAGACGGTAGTGACCACCATTCGCTTTGGAGAGCTCGCACGAGAGAAAGCCACGCCAGATTTTGTCAATCCCTTTGAGGACCCATTTTGGCGGGTTGATGGCGATGAGAAGGAAGATTGGAATGGCACCCATTTTAGGTTGATGAGGGCCAGCCGTCCCACCGGTTGCATCAAGTTTGACATCCACAGGGACAGCCATCGTGCAACCTTGTCGACCAAGGACTACAGGTCTTCTCGCCGTGGCTTTCGGATAGACAACAAGGGCAGGTAGTGACCAGACAGGGTAGGAGGCCCTGGAGGACCTCCACTTCCATGTCAATGCGGCTGATCGGGAGCATGTCACACCCTAAAAATTGTCTAAATATAAATCGCTGTGAAAAAAGAATTTTTAGAAATTATTTAATAATTAAAGGAAGTGTTTGAATGAAATCTATGAAAATTTGAACGTCAAATTGAGCTAGACAAAATTCCCTAAATTGAACATGGGTGGATTTAATTTTTATTAAATTCTCCTTGTTTAATATACTCTGAATTTTTCTCGGATTTTTTAGAGCTCAATTATTAATTTTAGTAATGCAAAGAGTATTTCAGTAATTATTCAAATGAATAAATTAATCATTAAATGATCTAGTGATAATTTTGATAAATAATTGGAGTGTCCATCTCTTTTCAAGATTTTTTTGAAATTATTTGAGCATTGGAAGTATTTATGAAAAGTCAAAGATCATTTAAACGATTAATTTAAATGGGAAAGTAATTTAAATTCTCTTTCTAGAGTTGGGCCAAATTCGGAAGTCTGTTTTCCCTCCCTTTGTTCATCCATCCCATTCCTTTTTCTCTCCCCCTCGCTGTTTCCTTCTCTCTCGCAAGCGTTTGCAAGTCTGCCTTGCCTCTCTTTGCTCCTCTCGCTGACATGTGGGCCCTACCTGTCAGGGCTGTCTTCAACCTCCAGCCGGCTCGGCCTGTTCATCCCGTCGTGGCCGTTCTTTCCCTTTTCCAAATCCGGCTGAATCCCACATCCAATTCCAAAATTGGTTGAGGGATAATCTTTCCCGTTTTCTCCTCTTTCCTTTCCCCCAAATATCATCCACATCCGCAAGGAAATAGATCCCCATTTTCCTTTTGATCGGATTTCCTTTTCTCGAACCCTAGTTTTCGATTCCGGCGATTCCCATTGTGTTGAATCCGGTCTCTTCCTCCCGAGCCTATAAATAAGACCACCATGATCTCTTCTCTGGTTCCCTTATTTTCCCGAGATATTCTCGTGCCCTAGCCACCTCTCCCAGAGCTCGTTCTCTCTCCGTCGCTACCGCCAAGTTCCCGCCGTGTCGCGCAACCTCTCCGGTCCTTTCGCTCTGTGTCGTTGCCACCTTCGGCATCGTCGTGCCCATGTGAAGCTTGGCCTCCTTTTTCTCGAAGCCGAAGACCATCGGAAGGTCTCCGTTGTCATGAACCCGAGCGTCGTCGCCCGGTTGACTTCCGTCCGTGCCTCATCATCATTTCTGTTGTCGCCTTCCGTCGTCATCTTCGCTGCTAGTCCAACAATGCCAAGCCGAAACTCGTCCGTCCCTCCTTTTCCTTGGAAGACCGCCGAATACCGTCGCTGTCATTGTCCTAAATCTCCCCGCCGCTAGAAGCTCGTCACCGGCCATCTCCGCTCGTCGATCGTCGTCGTTTTCGCGTCGGTTTAGTTTTTCGTAGTTTCGGAGGATCGTTCGTTCGTCGGAGAAGTTCCAGGAGACAAATTGAAGACTAATTATTACAAGTTGAAGAAGGATTTCGAAGGATAAGACCTTTTGGCTTAGATCCTAGTTCAGCTGTGGGAGTGGAGGTGAAGCTTCGCTAGATTTTATTTCCTGCTGTAGTTTTGTTCATGGTGAGGACTAAGCGCCTCTTTTATAAGTATTTATTGTATTATTTTTTATGAATCTGTATATTAAATTATAGATTTGTGTACCTTAGTTGATTTTCGCACGAGGATTGTATGCACAAATTAGTTCAGAAATTACTAGTGAATTTCTGGGCATGACAGAGCACCGCACACTTGTTGTACTTTGTGTGAAGCCCGGAAGCCTCTCCAAAGATGCCAAGAATTTTCTTGGTTGTCGAGATTTCATCTTCCAAGGGGTGGAGGAAGATCATCACATCGTCGGTGCAAAAGAGACACCAGGTGAGGGATCCTCAACTGCCGCAGAAGCTCCGTCCACTCTGCCAAGTCGAATAGGGTGAAGAGGGCATCCATTGCTAGGATGAAAAGCATCGAGGAGATTGGATCACCTTGCTAGACGCCACGACGGTGGCTGATGGAATTCCCTGGCAACCCATTGACGAGCACTTTGGTGCTCAAGGTTCAGAAGAGGATGGCGATCTAGGCACGCAATTGTGGCCAAATGCCTTCTGCTCAAGGACCTCGAGGATGAATTGCCAGGAGATGGAGTCGAACACTTGTGCCACATCAAGCTTCAGAAGAAGGCAACGCTTGTGGTCGTGAAGAAGCTTGGCCAACTATTGCGGCAGGACGAAATTGTCATGGAGGCAACGATTTTTGATGAAGGCAAACAGCTTGGTGAAGCTATGTAGCAAGCTTTTCGGTCAAAAGTCTCGAAGGATGACCACATTGGCCTTCTTGGGGAGGAGCGTGAGTACACCTGGTTCACGTGAGCAAAGCTCGAGCCATCCATCCGAAACAACTGGTCTAGGGATGCCATGACATCGTCCTTGATGGTTGGCTAGCAGTGGGCATAGAAGTGGTAGGTGAAGTCGTGAGGCCCTCACGCTTTTTCTTTGGGCATGTCGTAGGTGGCTGCCCAGACTTCCTCCATAGATAATGGCTGCTTGAGCTTGGCAGACAGCGAAGGGGTGTGACCCAGGGCATCAAATTTTAGGGAGTGGGAACACATCACGGAGGATCCAAGCAGCCTCAAGTATAAGGAAAAGGCTAGATTTTCCTTCTCCTTATGGGAGGAGGCGATCACCCCGTCTTGCGAGAGCTACTGGACAAAGTTACGATGGTAGCGATGAGCTGCAAATTGGTGAAAAAATTTGGCATTGACATTGCCTTCCTTGATCCAAGTGATACAGGAACATTGTCTTGCCATCGTGTGCTCCAGCGAGGACAAGGCTAAGAATTTCTTCTTTAGCAGCATATGGAGCGTGCGCTCTTGTGGGGAGAGACACCTCTCCTCCTCAGCCAAGTCAAATCTCCTGATCAGTTCTTTTGCTAGATCCAGCTGAAGCTTGATGTTGCCCACAGGCCGGTCACTCTAGCTGTGCAGGTTGCGAGCCAAGCCGCGCAGCTTGGAGTCATGGTGACTGACCGGATCACGAATTGAACACAGAGATGACCAGGAAGACCAGACAACTTCCCAAAATCCTTCTAGCTTGAGCCAGAAGACTTTGAATTGAAACCTCTTTTTCCCTAACAAGGAGAAGGGGGCAGTGATTAGAGATCCCAAAGGGAAGTGCTTTTAGGAAGCAGTGTGGAAACAGGTCCGCCCAATCTGTCAAATGGAAAACCCTATCGAGACACTCAAGCATCAGGGGGTCCCACTCATTTGACCTGGTGAATGAGCGACCGTGGAGGTGCAGCTCTTGGAGAGCCAAATCACTAAGGACATGACGGAAGCGACCTATCATGTGCCGGTTCATATTAGCGTTGTTTTTTTCTTGGTCCTAGTATATTAGGTTGAAATCGCCGACTATGATCCTAGGGACATCACGACTAGCTCTAACGTCCCTGATTTCTTGGAGGAAGTGGATTTTTTCCAGGTTGTCTTGTGGTCCGTACATGATGGTGATTCAGTGGCACAACCAATCAAGAAAGGAGAGCCACGCCGTTAGAGAGAAATCACTGAGCAGGAGGCTATTACAGGAAACCACGCTAGGGTCCCAACCAAGAAGAACCCCCCTAGTGCCAATTGGCGGGAGATAGTGGAAGTCGCTTAGATTAGACCCTAAAATTTGGGAGGCCAATGTCCTGGAGATTACATCAAGCTTAGTATATTGCAAACAAATGACCACACATTAGCATCAACGACCATAGAACAAGCTCCATCACGTCAGGATCCAGTGTTGAGGCCACAGACGTTCTAGACTAGGAAATTGAAGTTGCAATTCATAAGAAACATTCAAGAGACAAGGCGACCATGGATAGCATCCTAGGAAGCAGCCAATGATGGGGCAACTGCCACCGACGGGGCTATGGAAGCCCTAGCCTACACCTAAGGAAGACCCACATTGAAGAGGTTTGCGATTGCTTGAAGGTGCTTCATGCTGAGCTCGTCATTGAAGAGCTCATTGTAGCGCCGTACTGCGTCGTCGAGGGGTGGCTCAGCCTATGACGCAGCACTGATGGTCAGACCTAGCTTCTTGGAGAGGACGACTTGCACACGAGGCAACGCAGGAGTCCCAAGGAGGGCCTGCTTTTCTAAGCGCTCGCTCCACCGTCTAGGGTTCGAAGTAGTAGCCGACTGTGACTGTTGCCCGTTTGGCAAGGGAAGAATGGGGGCAGGCAAGCCCTTTTATGCCTCTTTTGAGAAGGCCAAGAGGTAATTGAGAGGAATAGGTGAAGCAGGGAGGCCCGCACCATCGCTTGGTTTAGGGACAGGTCCACTTGGGGTGGCACCGAAGGATGGGCCAGCCAGGAACGGTTAGCACGACCTGGGGCGCCGGCTCAGCAACTGGTGGGGGTGTGGAGATCTCCATTTGGGTTGGCCCAAAGGGTGGAGAGGGCTTGTTGCAAGGTGCCCCCATGCACCAATCGGATGCTTTCTCTAGCATTGGATCATACGCGCAAAATAAGGTAGGGGTTAGACAACATGGCGCGACCGGAGAGGCTCTGAGGTTGAAAGAAGCCAACCTCGGAAGACGACGCCGAATGCTCCTGGGAGGGTGAGCCTCGGGAGGGGACAACGCTGCATTCCTTCTATCGGAACCGACATAAAGGGTTGGCATAGGCTACTTTGCAGGTGTTTGGCAGCCGGTGGCTTGCCCCTGCAGAGAGCAGTTGGCCATTGCAGAGGTTTAGTTACAAGTGGCTTGCTTTGGAGAAAGAGAGCTAGATTCCTCTGACAAGGCTTGTCCGTGAGCAGGCTGGCCCCAAAAGGACCAGGGTGACGACGCTGAAGATTGGCTACCAGCAGGCTGCCACCTAGAAAAGCAGGTAGGGATGCTATTCGTGTTGCTGTGGACAGTACGATGGACCCTCTTGGTCGGCGACCGGGCCAGCGCAAAATGACCAGAGTTTGGAAGGCCCGTATGGGAACACCCAGTGCTCGGCCCTAGGCGACTATGGCAAGTTGCCATGCCCCGATTTTCGTTCGAGATTAAAAATAATTAAATAATTCATTTTCTAGAAATTAAATAAAAAGACAAATTAAATAATCAAGTGAAATTAATAAGAAAGTTTATTTTTCCTTTAAAAATTATGGCTGGAAATATTTTTGAAATATTCTCCATGCCCCAAAGTATTCTTTGAAATTTTCCGTGAAATTTTGGAGCACCAAAAATAATTTTAATAATACAAAGTTTATTTATGCAATTAAATAAAAAGAAAAACAAATTAAAACTCTCTTTCTTGTTCCTGGGCCATTTGCGGCCCATTCCCTCATAAGTCTATTTTGCCTTCCTTGCGGCCCATCCAGGCCGTGGCCTCTTTTCTCTCTCTCCTTCCTCGGCGGCCTAGCCCACCCGAGCGCCAGCCCGTCTGTTTCCTCCCACGCGCAAAAGTCTGCTTTTCGTCCTCCTCCCTCCCGTGCCACTGACACCTATCAGCTTTGTCTTCCCTAGGAGACCCGACCGTCGCCGCTAATCCTGTCGCCCACCGCTCGCGCGCCCCACGCCACCTTGCCTACCGGCTCCGGCAATCGTCGCGCCATCCCCATGACCTTCCCGCACGCGCCATGCTCGCAAAAGGCGGGGGATTTGGATTTCGAATCCCAGGCACCCACCATTTTTGCCGCCACCATGCCACCTCCGTTTTCGCCACTCTCGGCCAACGTCCGCACCCCCTAAGCCCTTAAATTTCATTCTCGAGCATCGGCAATCATTTCCCCTGAATCAATCGCAAGTTCCCGAGCTCGCCATCAGTCCCGCACCAAAAAGTCCTAAGCCGCCGCCGCACTCCAACTATGGCTGCCAAATTTTCTAACTCCACCGCTCGCGGTTCCAATCCGTTGCCATCGCCACGTCGTGTCATATCTCAGCCACCGCTTCTTCCCCTCCAAGCGTCGCCAGAACCACCTTCCCGCCGCAATCCCGAGCCGTCGCTGCTATTGCCGCTATCCAGCCATTTCCTCTTGCCGCCTCACGCGTCGCCAGGCCGCGCCATGGCCTCCTTCAGCTTCGTCGCGCTGAGCCGCTCCTCGGCCGCCCCTCCGCCGTCCCGAGTGTTAGTGATATGCCCTAGAGGCAACATGGAGATATTGGATATCACGTCAATGTTTATGTATTTATGAATAAAGTGTTATTCAGTTCCATGAAATAGACATCTTATATTGATCTATAAGTACGTGACTTATTTATGGGACTCTTTATGTATGACACTATTTCTAAACGATCCCTGATCATATGTCATATTGTTGGAACAAATATGATTCTAAGATCGGCATGTTTATTGATTGATGATCATGTCTCATAGATCATGGGTATGGAGATACCAAATCAATAAACATGGACACATGTGTTGGAGAATACATTGTTGGATAGACCCACCATGAGACACTACAGGAATTAATGTGTCATTAGTTGGTCTCAGGTAGTGTTGATACAAAGTCCTTAGACCTCAGATCACCATGGATTCCAACATGTATCGGCCACTAGTCCTAGTCGGCCAACTCTATATAAAGGGGCGAGGGGTGGAGAGCTGCGACACATCAGTTGGATCGCATTGAACCGAATCCGCAACAGAAGTCGCCGAGATCAATCTCCATGGAAACCCTCCCCACTTTCGAGCCAAACCCTAGCCTTGCATCGCGTGCTAGCACACGGGTGTTGGGCGTTCTGTCCCCGGACGTGTGGATACCGGTAGAGGCGCTGCTACGTTGCACGCTGTTGATCGGCTGCGGTCGAGCGCATCGAAGCGAGGCGCGAGAACACAGTCGGACAACTCGGATCGGCTATGGCATCTGCAAATCGGCTGATTGGCGAATCGGCTGTCCCCGAGTATCGGCTGTCGGCTTGCGGGAATCGGCTACACTGTTCCGGATCGGATAGCCCTGATTAGCTGTTTCCGCTGCACACTCCAATCGGCAACGATCTATCGGCCCTTACTTGCAAGTGTTCCTGGTTTGCGCGGTAGAAAAGTTTTTGTTTTCGGCTAGCGTAGCCTCCGCGTAACCCATCAGTGGTATCAGAGCTAATCTTGCTTAGTTCGGGTTTTAGATTGGATTTGGAACAAGTTTTGCGCACGGGTTGATTAGATCAATCGGTTTTACGGGATTTGTTGAGGAGAGTTCATGGTAATTGCGTTCCTTGGTAGTGTATCGGAACGGTGTAATGTGATTACGTCGAAGCAATATCCATAGAACTCAGTTTGAGTCGGCTTCGAGATAGCGTTCCTTGATAGTGTATCTCGTAGTCCGATCTTGTTAGCTGCCTCACGCCTGCGCAAACCACCTCCCTTGATAGTGTATCGGGACGGCATAATATGATTATGCCGACATGGTTTCCGTAAGCGATTTCATAGATTGGATCTATGAATTTCGTGTGGTGTTCCGAGCGCTGCCTGGAAGCCGTGTGCGTACCCCTTATAGGTCGTCTCGATGCCGAATCTCTGCGATAGGTAGAAAACGTTTCTACGCCTAACTTGTTTTTGCAGAGAATGCTTTGAGATGGTATGGCCCTATTGTATGTATGAGATGCATGTGATGCATGTAATATTCTTTCATATGTGCAATCCCTGTAATATTCTTTCATACGTGCAATGCTTGTAATATTCTTTCACGACCTACGAGTCGATGTAATCTTCAATTAGAGCTTCGTAGTAGTAGCTTAGTTTGAAGAAATCAAGTATCATGCACATTGGAAGATGGTGCCAAAGATGGAGATCCTCAAGACCGACATGGAGATGGAGATCACCATGTGAAGGGGGCCATACTATTTTATTATATGCTATTCTATCTCGCTTTCATATATGTAATATGTTTGTTTGATAGGATAGCATCCTCGCAAAATTAAGTAGTAAAGATGCCCTTCCAAACGTTGCACCGTCACCGTTATGCTCGTCAATGGTGGATCCGCCAAAGCGAGTGCCATTCTCTATCATAACACGAGGGGTATATGTCGGACATATACAAGCAAGAGCGTTTGGTTGACTTAACAAGGCTATCAAAACAGTTTTGGGCCTTGGGGCATAGGTTGGTGCCGGGGCATGGAGATGCCACACCAACAACAAGAGTCACATAGAGATGTGATTAGCAAGGTGTTGCTTACCGATGTTATTAATTTTCTAGCAAGTGATGCCAAAGCTCACTAGAAATTAATTATCATGTGGATCTTGACCCAATACGTAACCTAGAGGGAAGGTGTAAAATACGTAATGAGAGTCTAATGTTAAATTGTTTAACAATAGACATAGCATAAACATTGTGCTAAACTTTGCTTTTTCGTTGTAGAATAAATGGTGGCTAATACTACACCCAGTACCTTTAATTTGCGATCTATTCTCAAAAAGGAAAAATTAAACGGAACAAACTTTATGGATTGGTATCGCAACTTGAGAATTGTTCTCAAGCAAGAGCGTAAGGAGTACATTCTTGAAGTACCTTATCCGGAGGATTTGCCAAATAATGCCACCGCAACGCACGGAGAGCTTACGAGAAGCACACTAATGATGCCCTAGATATAAGCGTCTCATGCTTGCTACAATGTCCCCCGAGCTTCGAAGCAATATGAGAGCAAGCGATGCTCATACTATTATTCAAGGACTGCGTGGTATGTTTGAGAACCAAGCTCGGGCCGAGAGGTTCAACACCTTAAAGTCCTTGTTTGCGTGCAGTGCTTGTTGAGGGAATGCCGTCGTCCGCATGTGATAAAGATGATTGGCTATATCGAGAGTCCGAAAAACTAGGTTTTCCCCTTAGCCAAGAGTTGGCTACGATGTGATTCTCCGTCGCTCCCTCCGAGCTTCGAGCCGTTCATATTGAATTATCACATGAACAATATGGATAGAACCTTGGCTGAATTGCATGGGATGCTAAAGACAGTGAGGAGAGTATCCGAAAAACGGTCATCATGTGATGATGATGCGAAGGCTAAGCGCAAACCACTGTCAAGAAACTTTGCACCAAGAGGAAGTTAACTCCCGATGAGATCGCGAGTGCCTCCAATGCAAAGAAGGGCAAGAAGGGGTCGGCGACATCGATGTTGTTTGCTTCTATTGCAAGGAGACAGCCACGAAAGAGGAAGCGCAAGAAGTACATGGAGGATCTCAAAAAGAAGCAAAGTACGACTTACGCTTCAGTATTAATGTTATAGACATTAATCTTGCTACTTCACCTCACGACTCTTGAGTATTTGATACCGGATCGTAGCTCATATTTGCAAATCGTTGCGGGGAATGAGAAGAAGTAGAGGATTGAGAAGGGGCGAGGTGAACTCGCGCGTCGGCAATGGAGCAAGCGTTGCTACGCTTGCCGTCCGCACGTACCACTTCATCTACCTTCAGGATTAGTTTTGGAATTGAATAATTGTTATTGTGTTCCAACACTATGTCAAAACGTTATTTCGCTTCATGTTTGCAAGCGAAAGGATATGATTTTAGATCAATGGACAATGATTGTTCAATATATCTTAGAGATATGTTCTATTTTCATGCTCCATTGGTGAATGGATTATACGTTTTGAATCTTGAAGCGTATCCCATCTATAACATTAATACGAAAGGCAACTCTCTAATGATATAAACCCCACGTTTATCCGGCATTATCGCTTAGGCCATATAAATAAGAAACGCATGGAGAAGCTCCATAAGGATGGATTGCTTCACTCTTTTGATTTTGAATCATTTGAGACATGTGAGTCTTGTTTACTTGGTAAGATGACAAAGGCACCTTTCACGGGACATAGTGAGAGAGCAAGTGACTTATTGGCACTCGTACATACCGATGTATGTGGACCAATGAGCTCAACGGCCAGAGGTAGTTATCGGTAATTCATTACCTTTAATGATGACTTTAGTAGATATGGTTATATCTACTTAATGAGGCATAAGTCCGAATCCTTTGAAAAGTTCAAAGAATTCCAGAATGAAGTACAAAATCATTTAGGGAAAACAATCAAGTTTCTACGATCGATCGTGGAAGAGAATACTTGAGCCAAGAGTTTGGTAATCATCCGAAAGATTGTGGAATTGTTCCACGTTGACTCCGCCAGAACTCCACAATGGAATGGGGTGTCCGAACGGAGAAATCACACCTTGTTGGACATGGTGCGGTCGATGATGAGCAAAAGTGATCTTCCGTTGTCCTTCGGGGATATGCTCTTGAAACATTGCGCTCACACTAAATAGAGTTCCATCTAAGTCGGTTGAAAAGACACCATATGAGATATGGACAGGGCAACCCCATAGTTTGTCTTTTCTCAAAATTTGGGGATGCGAAGCTTATGTAAAACGTTACTGATCCGACAAGCTCACACCCAAATCGACAAGTGCTTCTTTGTGGGATATCCTAAGGAAACCAAGGGATATTACTTTTATAATCGGGAACAAGGCAAAGTGTTTGTCGCCCGACACGGTGTCTTCTTAGAGAAAGAGTTTCTTTCAAGAAAGGTTAGTGGGAGCAGGGTGCATCTTGAAGAAGTTCAAGAAACACCGAAAATGTTTCGACCACGAACCACAACAGAGGAGCAAAGTGTTGCGCCACCGGTTGTAGATACACCGCCCACGAAGGTCGAAAGATCACGTCGTGCACCCGACAGTACACAGTGCGGAACAACGTGATATATTGTTGTTGGACAACGATGAACCTAAGACCTATGAGGAAGCGATGGTGGGACCCGATTCCAACAAGTGGCTTGGAGCCATGAAATCCGAAATAGAATCCATGTACGACAATCAAGTTTGGAACTTGGTTGATCCACTCGATGGTGTCAAAACCATTGAGTGTAAATGGGTTTTTAAGAAAAGGCCGATATGGATGGAAATGTTCACATCTATAAGGCGCGATTGGTGGTGAAAGGTTTTAAACAGATTCAAGGAGTTGATTATGATGAAACCTTCTCGCCCGTCGCAATGCTTAAATCTATTCGGATTATCCTAGCGATTGCCGCATATTTCGATTATGAGATATGGCAGATGGATGTCAAAACGGCTTTCCTAAATGGAAACCTAAGCGAGGATGTATACATGATACAACCTCGGGGTTTTGTCGATCCTCAATCGCCCGGAAAGATATGCAAGCTATAGAAATCCATTTGTGGATTGAAGCAAGTATCTCGGAGTTGGAATATTCGTTTTGATGAAGTAATCAAAGGGTTTGGTTTCATCAAAAACGAAGAGGAGGCCTGTGTTTACAAAAGGTCAGTGGGAGTGCAATTGTATTTCTAATCTTATATGTGAATGACATATTGTTGATCGGAAATGATATCCCTATGCTAGAATCCGTCAAGTCTTCATTGAAAAATAGTTTTTCCATGAATGACTTAGGGAGGCAAGCATACATATTAGGCATTTGGATCTATAGAGATAGATCCAAGAGGCTAATTGGATTAAGCCAAAGTACATACAACGACAAGGTGTTGAAAAGGTTCAACATGCATGATTCCAAGAAAGGTTTCTTGCCCATGTCACATGGTATTAATCTTAGCAAGAATCAGTGTCCTCGGACACATGATGAGCGGAATAAGATGGGTATGGTTTCATATGCTTCGGCAATTGGATCCATCATGTATGCCATGCTTTGTACACGCCGAGATGTCTTGTACGCTTTGAGTGCTACGAGCAAATACCGTCGAGATCCAGGTGAAGGTCACTGGATGTCAGTAAAGAATATCCTTAAGTACTTGAGAAGAACTAAGGATATGTTCCTAGTCTATGGAGGTGAAGAAGAGCTCGTTGTAAGTGGTTACACCGATGCTAGCTTCCAAACAGACAAGGATGATTATAGATCGCAACCGGGTTCATGTTTTGCCCGAACGGAGGCGCACACTGGAAGAGTTCCAAGCGGGATACCGTTGCGATTCTACAACGGAGGCCGAGTACATTGTTGCTTCGAAGCTGCAAAGGAGGCGTTTGGATCAAGAAATTCGTTTCGAGCTTGGTGTGATGACTAGTGCGACGGTCCAATGTCTCTCTATTGTGATAATAGTGGAACCATTGCGCAAGCCAAGGAGCCGAGGTCACATCGAAGTCCAAACACATACTTCGGCGATATCATCTCATCCGCGAGATAGTGGACAGAGGTGATGTCAAGATATGCAAAGTGCACACGGATATCAACATAGCCGATCCGCGACAAAACCACTCCCTCACGAAACATGAGGCTTACACAAGAGCAATGGGTATTAGATACTTACATGATTGACTCTAGTGCAAGTGGGAGATTGTTAGTGATATGCCCTAGAGGCAACATGGAGATGTTGAATATCACGTCAATGTTTATGTATTTATGAATAAAGTGTTATTCGGTTCCATGAAATAGACATCTTATATTGATCAATAAGTACGTGACTTATTTATGAGACTCTTTATGTATGACTCTATTTCTAAACGATCCTCGATCATATGTCATATTGATGGAACAAATATGATTCTAAGATCGACATATTTATTGATTGATGATCATGTCTCATAGATCATGGGTATGGAGATACCAAATCAATAAACATGGACACATGTGTTGGAGAACACATTGTTGGATAGACCCACCATGAGACACTACAGAATTAATGTGTCATTAGTTGGTCTCGTAGTGTTGGTACAAAGTCCTTAGACCCGAGATCACCATGGATTCCAACATGTGTAGTAGCCTACTTTGGGACTACCAAACGCTATTCCGTAATCGGGTAGTTATAAAGATAGTTTTCGGGTTTGCTATGAAACATGGAGTGGGATATGAGTGATCAAGATGGAATTTGCCCCTCCTTTGGAGAGATATCTCTGGGCCCCTCCAGTAATGGATTATGGAAATGCATGGCCATGCTAAGTTGATTGAGGAGTCAATCAACGACGGATAATTCAATACGGTTCGAGTGAATGGTTAAGCTATTGAAGGGATGGCACACATCTTGCCTATAGCTTAAGCGGTATCGTGAGGCAAAGGGATTTGTGTACACATTACAGGTTCGAGCCGATATTATTCTTGTATACTATGGTGTCAATATGTGCTGCTAGGCGCCGCGTTGACGGGTCGGCTGAGTTGGACTCGAGCCGACGTTCGGCTAAGTTAGACTATAGCCGAAACCGAGTATACCTGAACCTGTGGTCGCACGCTTAAGGGGATAGAATAGATATTCGAGTTGGACTCGGATACGGCTCGATCGGATAGGGATCCGATCGGATAGAGTCCTATGGGCTTACGACGTGTGGGCGGCCAACTCTATGAGATACGGATGAGATCCGATTCAAAATAGAGTCCTGATTGGCCACTAGTCCTAGTCGGCCAACTCTATATAAAGGGGCGAGGGGTGGAGAGCTGCGACACATCAGTTGGATCGCATTGAACCGAATCCGCAACAGAAGTCGCCGAGATCAATCTCCACGGAAACCCTCCCCACTTTCGAGCCAAACCCTAGCCTTGCATCGCGTGCTAGCACACGGGTGTTGGGCGTTCTGTCCCCGGACGTGTGGATACCGGTAGAGGCGCTGCTACGTTGCACGCTGTTGATCGGCTGCGGTCGAGCGCATCGAAGCGAGGCGCGAGAACACAGTCGGACAACTCGGATCGGCTATGGCATCTGCGAATCGGCTGATTGGCGAATCGGCTGTCCCCGAGTATCGGCTGTCGGCTTGCGGGAATCGGCTACACTGTTCCGGATCGGATAGCCCTGATTAGCTGTTTCCGCTGCACACTCCAATCGGCAACGATCTATCGGCCCTTACTTGCAAGTGTTCCTGGTTTGCGCGGTAGAAAAGTTTTTGTTTTCGGCTAGCGTAGCTTCCGCGTAACCCATCACCGAGCGCTTTCCGCCGCCATCCTCCTTCAAAACCACCGCGCGATGCTGCCGTGCGCCCAGTGAGCCACCCCTCCCTCTCTGTTTTCCCCGCTGCTCTTCGATGCACGCCGCCACACCGATAGCCGTCGCCGGCGACCATCGGTGCGGCCGTGCCGCCCGACCGTCGGCCACGGTCACCGCCCGCCCTATCCCCTCCACCATTCGATCGCCGCTCGATATATCGGGCCGTCCGTTCGTCGTCCACGTGGCCGCCGCCGTGGCCGCCTGGTTGCGCATGCCGCACGGCGCCACGTCGGCGGCCCCCCGTGGCAGCCACGTGGTGGGCGCGTGGACCCGTTCACCATGGACCACGCGCGCTTCCTTTGCTAACATTAGCCTAGCCTTTTCCTTTGTAAAAGTAATTAATAATTACATAATAAATTAATTTAATTTCCAGAATTCATTTAAATAGTTCAAAATTTCTAAAATTCATATCTAATTCATATGAACTCTAAATTGGGTCATTCAATTTGTAAAATTCATCTAAAATTGAGCTCTACATGTTTCTTTACTTTTCATATACTGTTTATTTGATTTTTACTAGGGTTTTGCCTCGTTTTGTGTGTTAGCATGTATACTCCGCCGTTTCGGAAGTTCACGCTCGCGAGGAAAAGAGTTTGGAAGATTGCTTGAAGAAGCAAGGCAAGTCAAAATCCTCCTTGAAGCATGTTAAACCTATTTTATAAATGTTTTACTATTTGCAAATAAAATTGCATGTTTTACTAATTACATGGGAATTGAGACTACCTATTGCTTGCTTGTGCCTTGTTTACTTGATGTCCATTCATTGTCAACCTGGATGATTAATTTGACTAGCTCGCGTCACTTAAGTTGACCTTTCTAGAATTATATACGCTTAGCCATGCTTAATTACCACTAACTCATTTAATGGGATAATTACACTATCTACATTTAGCTTCTGACGAGCTTTTCGCTCGAGACACCTGACCATATTTATTGGTCATAATTATCCAACTAAAATATGACTAAATGGTGGGCTATGGGTGTATGTTTTGGATTGTCACACCCATGTAATTAAAGACCGGTTCATGAGAAACCCTGGAAGACTAACAGTGCTTACCACAAGCAAGAATGAGCAACTACTGGACTTATAGTGTAGCTCTTTCCTAGCCAACGTTCCTAGGCGAGGGTGGGCGTGATGGAGTTAGGTCGGTCGAGGCAGCCGGTTGATTGGCTTCCGGATTCACCGTGGCATGAGGGGGGTTGCCCACTGCCTTTTGAGGGGTGGGGGCAAAACCCGATGTGTGGTGCGCTTGGTTAGGAGTTATGCGAAGGGTCTTGTCACGATTTTCCCCTTTGCAGTATCGTGGCAATACTTCGGGGCATGGCAACATGTGTATAATCGTGTCTTGTGGGTACAGTTGTGCACCTCTGGTCAAGTAAAACTATTCGAATAGTCATGCCCACGATCATGGGCGATCGACCAGATTCATCGTGATTAGTCTCACCCTTAATAATTTGACGTAATAAACTGGTTTAGTTCAGATGGAATGGTTGGGCCTGTTCAACGTGGTTGTAGCGCTGTTCAGTGGAGGATTAATATTGCCTTAATTAAACAACTGTCTTACTGTTTAAAAATATAAATGTTTGCAATCACATTTATGCAAATAGCCGCAAGCCTCCCTTTGTCTTTCGCTTGCAAGTCTGCAAAATTGGTGTGGCTTATTGAGTACGGTGGTTGTACTCAATCTTGCTATTTTTCCCCTTTCCAGAAGTCTAATACTTCTGAGTTGAAGACAGTGTTAGAGGACCATGGCTCAGACCCCAGTTGAGTTTGCGTGTGGAGTGGAGCTGAAGCCCCGCTAGGATCATCCTTCTTTTCGCTGCTGCTTCCTTTTGGCTGTGAGGACTAAGTGCCTCTACTGTAAGTATTTTACGCTTTATTTTACGTTTAGATCTGTTTATTGATTTGTCATTTTATGTATCCTGGTTGATTCTTAGACAGAGATTTATACATAAAAAAGTCTGAAAATTTGGGATAAATTTTCGGACATGACACAAGCGGCGACACCATCTGGGCATCCATTGTTGGTGACTAAGAAGCATCAACACAGGGCATCATCGTTGGGGCTAGGGCTGGGATCCGGCGAGCCGCCCAGACCCGCACTGTCGCCTAAGGAGGTGAAAGGAAGGTCTCGCTCCGACAGCTCATGGAAGTCTTCAATGGCGGTGAGGTGGATGAAGACATTGTACCAAAGGTGCCGCTGGGCCCGGAGGTGGATGTTCCTGTGCCTCTAGGTGGCGGCTCTCTACTGGGTCTGGAGGTGCACCTTCTTGTGCCTGGAGGTGGTGGCTCTACGGCGTGACAAGAAGCCGAAAAGGGGAAGGGGATGACTCCTTGGCCGGCGAGCCGCGAGGCAAGCACCGGCTACTAGAAGTAGAGCAGAAGGCTACTAGAAGTAGAGCAGAAAGTTGTCGAGAAAGAAGGGCCACACGGTGAAGCTGTCACGAGCAAGGGACAAGCCGCCGGCGATGGCTGCTTCAACCTGGGCGACCGAAGGTGGGATGGACGTGCCCACAACGCTAGCGACCAAGGCACACGCACGCACCAGGTGCTCCTCACGGTTGTGCATAGCCGCCGAGAACGGGACAGCGACGATATCCTTGTCGAGCCAGTCCTACAGTGTAATTCTAAAACACAAATGCAAGGCTAGAAAATCCAACTGACTTAATTGAAAGAAAAATTTCTATCATCATGAAAATATATTCTCTTTGTTTTGTTCTTACTCCTACTTCAATCCTTTGTATGCCAGTGAAAGAAAGAGGGACGGAGGGGGGCAAATTTTCTCTTTTGATAGAGTACATATCACAAAACTAAAACTATCTTGTTAAAATCATTAGTTTCTACAACTTTAGTTAGAACTTTTGCGAAACTATCAAAAGTAGCAAAACCATTTTATACAACTTTATCACCTATATGTGTTTGACACATGGGCCCAACCTAAAATATTTGTGTATTTTAGTGGACCCAGCCTATATGTTGAATATCTGCAGTTCTCAAAAAAATCATGAGTTGTTAGTGTAGTTTTTTTAGAAAAAAATTGTAACTATACATTTTTTTCACTGATTTTACGTGAATATACACGCTAGAGAGATTAGCAGCCGTATACCATTGTCGCAGAATGTAAGTGTGAATTCGCGCGTTACCGTGCGACTTCTCTCGACACTGCGTGACCTTGCACGGTGAGTGACAAGACTACAACTTCGCATCCATAAGTAGCCAACTCACACAATTAACAGATTAATTAGTATCATTAGCAATTAATTATTGTTATTTTTATTAGCATCATTAGTATTTAATTAACCACTAATCATCGTGACCATTCCAGCCATGTTGCTGATTGGCCAAGCGAGACCATGCGTCTCGTACCTTCATCATGCGAGACCGTGGCGGGTCCCGTGATCTCACAGCACCGCCTTGCGAGACCACGGCGCAGCCACCGGCGTCGTCACTGTCGTGGGTTAGCCTTGTGATTTAGTCACAATGTACCGTTGCTGAACCGCGACGGTCCATTCATATAAAAGTGTTCAAATCTCATATATTTCTGAGAAAAAACTTTAACAATATACTTTCAAATTGTATTTGCTTTTTAAAAAGTTGTTAGCAAAGTTATAGCTTTAGCATAATACTAGTTGCAATTTTCTGAAATTTACTCCCACAGAAAACATACTGGACTATACTTCATCCTAACTGGGTCGTTGGGCCAAGACAATTATTCCCTCCTGCTACACTGCAGCCTACTAAAAAGAACCATAACTAAAAATTTAGCCCAAAAATATGCGTCCAATAAGGCTTCTTCCTTCCAACCCAAAGCCCATCATCGGCCGCGGGGACGAGTTCCGGCGTACGTTTCGCCGCCTGCTCGGCTCACTGTCGTCGGCGAAGTTGCTGCCTGAGAGGCATATGCGCGTCCTTGGATATCCCTTTCCTTCTGTGTGTGACCTGGTTCACGGGTAAGTGCTGTAGCATGTGTTGGAGTTCAGGGAGCACGTAATTCTGGCTCGCTACTCGTCTCTCCTTAATGCTTGTCTCAGGACCACCCGACATGATTCTGAACATGAACTGGAGTGCAGCGCAAGAGCAAGAAATGCATGCGACCCTACGATCTGAGGAACTAATACGAAGTTTCACCCAAGTTGATGGGTCTCTAACGAGGGGAGGCTAGCTAGAAGGATTGGCTACATTTGAAATTCAGGTATGCTACGCCACAACCATTATCCTTATCTCAATTAAACGATAACCCTGTCGGGTATGACGCCCGTCACGACGCAAAGGTCACTGTTGTGAGTAGTCATCTTTATCAGTAAACGTCCGTCACCAATGCATTTATTTTTGTCGGGCCTAAACTAAAGCCCATCATCGGTAGGTTTAACCCAGAAGCCCAATCAAACAAAAGCACGTCACCGATGAAACAATCTCAAGCAGACCCTAATTAATGCCCGTCACGGATGACTAACAGCTCAATCAGGCTTTAACTTAAGCCCGTCACGGATGGTGTCATCTCCATCAGGCTAAAGCACGTCACCGATGAGTTTTTTCCAAAAAAAATATATTCTAATTTTTGGCTAGCCTCAGGCCTTTGCTAGCCACTCCTGCTGCAAAAATGAGAGAAACATAGATATATTTTCTTTTTCACCATCCCCTTTCACATACATCTGACATTCACATACATTCACATACATCTGACATTCACACTTCTATTCACATGCACATCCATTATTCACATATTTCATATTAACATCTTCTAGTGCTAAGCATCAAAACCTGCGAAACCAAGTTATAAATTGGAACAAAATTTTATTTATCATTGCAAGTATATACATAAACACATTTAATAAAATTGTAATTTAATAATATCATAAATGTTACATAATTACATGTTTTGACATTAATTTTGAAGTGTTAAAAATGTTCATCATGTAACTTTTACTCCGTATTCTAAACATTTCTTTGGGATGCACTATGTCGCGGACAATGAAGTCTGCTATCTCCTCTCTAATCCCCTCAAAGCTGGTAGGTGCAGACTTGGATATATTTTCCTACATGTATATACTTTAAAATTAGTTGATCTATATATATATATAATTCAAAGTAGTTAGTATATATCACAAGTGAGATCACAAACCTCAAATTCGATCAAAGTCTTCAACTTTTGTTATACAGAATTCACATGTTGTGGCACACACGGGTGTAAAACGTGTATTCGTTAATACCGTATCATTGCCATGTGTCTATCTCCCAACACGATCTCATCCTAACAACTGTACTGTCTCATTTGAAACATCCATTGACATTGTAATTCGATTCTTGAACCATTCGTTGAACCGAGAGTTATGTTCTCTGTTAATCCACATATCCGTTCGCCCTAAGTTCTCCTGTCGGATTTTCGCTAAATGTTCCTCAAAGTATGGGGAAACTTTTGCCATATGTTGGAGCACGGTAAAACGAACATGCGAATAGGAGGCTCGATCGGGCACAATTCTTTTCTTGCCTATTGTGCCAAGACCTGACAACCTTCCTTCGTGTCGAGACACTGGTACTCTAATAAGATCGGCCTCGAACATATAATCGAAGCAAAACTCAATAACCTCCTCGGTCATGTAACCTTCAATGATGCTCCCTTCCGGTTTTGCTCTGTTTCAACGTACGACTTCAGAACTCCCATGTATCTCTCGAATGGATACATTTCTCTTAGAAAAGTTGGGTCACATAGTTTTATTTGCTTCATAAGATGAACATGCAGATGAAGCATGATATCAAAGAAAGACAACGAAAAAAATATCTCCATGTGACAGAGGGTATTGATAATATCGGTTTACAATCCATCTAGATCTTCGGGATCTATAACCTTCTAACCGATTGCATTGAAGAAGGCACACAGACATTGGATCGTGCAGCGGATTTTGGGTGGTAGAATGCCTCTGATAGCAACTAGCAAGATCTGTGTGATGAGCATGTGGCAAGATCTGTGTGAATATTCATCTCCTATAGATCAAGGCAAGCGTTCAACCTGTCTTTTGTCTTCCCGGGAATATTCAGCAATGGCCCAACCAAACTCTGACACACATTCTTTTCTACGTGCATCAGACCAATGCAATGACAGACCTCAATATCTTTTCAGTAAGGTAGTCGCCAAAATATGGATTTTTTTCTTTCACATACCCTTGTCCATTGCTTTACTACGTTTTCTTTTCATCCCAAACTCATTAGTTATGTTCTTAACCATGTTATGGATCTCATCTCCGGATAAATCCTTGGGTGCAGGCTGAAGTTCCCTCTTACTGTTGAAAAGTTTATTTTTTTTCTTCTAAATGCGTGATGGAGCGGGAGCCATCTCCTATGACCCATGTAAACCATCTTTCTTGATTACTTCAGTCACCTATTACGTGTATGTTACATGCAGTCGGAGCATGCCTTCTTTCCTTTCATAGTTTGTCTAGAAAGATTGCCAAGTGCGGGATAGTCATAATGGTGTAGAACAATAGAACGTATAGTTTGAAGTTCTCCTGACCGTACGCATCCCAAGTTTCCACGCTTTCTTTCCAGAGAATCTCAAGATCATCGATAATAGGCTCCAAGAACACATCAATGTCATTGCCGAGTTGTTTGGGTCTTTGGATTAATAAGCAGAGCATAATGTATTTTTTTTGAAGCATAACCATGGCGGTAGGTTATAGTTTACAATCAAAACTGGCCAAGTGCTATGAGAACTGCTCATGTCTCCAAAAGGATTCATGTCATCTATACACAAACATATTCTCATGTTTCTAGGGTCGACTGCAAATTCTTCGATCGATATTCCTCCATTGAATCGAATCTACAGGGTGTCTTAGCATACCATCGTTCCTTCTCTCTGCGGCATGCCAACGTACTAACTCTACTTTCTTGGGGTTGACAAAGATTCTCTTGAAACAATCAATAATAGGTAGATATCACATAAGCTTCGTTGGACCACCCCTCTTTGACTTCTTTCCTTCGTCAGCACTTTTTGTTCTCTTGTATCGAGAAGCCTTGTAGACAGGACAAACATCTAAGTCCGCATATTGCTTGTGGTACAGTATGTAGTCGTTTGGACAAACGTGAATTCTACGGACCTTTAACCCTAGGGGACACAAAACCTGCTTTGTTTCATATGTCGTCTCGGGCAATGTGTTCTCATCAGGAAGCATGGCCTTCAAAATTCCCAAAAACTCTGTGAAACTCTTGTCTGTCCATCAACTACTTGCCTTCAACTTCATTATCTTCAAGGTTTAAACGTATTTTGAGACCTAGATTATATACTATTAATATCTTCAGCCGATCGAGTAAATCTAATTTTTCCCTTTGTCGATCCCATGCATATGGCATCGGCTCAATATTGGACGATACGTCATCGGTCACTACCCGATCGGCTATCGTTTACGGATTTAACTCTGTTTTCTTTCTTTTGTCTCTTGTTGGTTGTAGGATCAAACCAATTGGCACGCCCTTCAACCCAAAAGCAAGATTTAGGTCCTGCACTAGAGTTAAGCATATCTCTCAGGCCAATGTGTGTTTTTCATGTCAACAAAGGTAGCTGACAATTTGGTGGGCTTTGCCTTGCATTCGGCATAGAGAGGCTTCTCTGAGTCACTGACCAACCTGCTGAACTTCATGTAATCTCCCTCGTTGTAGGTTGGGTCCTCAACGTCACATAACATGTCTTGCAGCAGATCGTGATCCATATCAACCATTTTATCGCCCAATGGATAAGATACAAACATTTCATGTTCATTTTCATCTTCCTGATTTTGTGCACCACATCTGTCTGTAGCTGCACCACTACCTAATTCTTGCTCTCCATGTTTCAGCCAACATGTGTAACCCTCCATGAATCCTTGTTGTATCAGATGAGCGTGTATGTCCACTCTGCTACCAAACATAGTCTCATTTTTGCAATTTACACATGGACAACACATGTAATTGCTCTTTCTTCTTTTCCTATTCTCCTTCGTGAAGTTTATAAAATTTAACACGCCATTTTCGATACTGTTCGCTACAACGTAGCACAGTTTTCCCATTAATCCAACTTTGATCCATCCCTGAGCTAAAAAAAGTGGGAAAAATATTAGATAAACATTTTTGTAGGTAAGTATTTACTAAGTTTATGAGGATTGCCTACTATTTTTCAATTACTTTTCCACTTTCTGATTTTCTTGGAAAAAAAGACAAAAATCGTCCCCCTCCTCATCTCACCAAAATAGTGAACAGTGGAAGAACCAATACAATAGGTGATGGGGGTATTTATAGCCTACAATAAATATCTGTAACGGCCAATGAACTAAAAGTTTTTGGCACGCCCGGTGGGGCTCGATTAGAAGTCAAGACATCATGGTGGATCTCAAGTCAACCGATATTGACCCAGAGAACATTATTCCCGTGGCAATGGACAAATTGACGCCAGAACAAAAGGCGGAGTTTGAAGAGATGATGAATAAAGTGCAGAGCCAATTTTTGCATTCATTTGTTCAGACTCGCTCGGGTACGGTGGTTCAGAGGTATAAGGTAGCTTTGCCAAGCAATGATGAGTCCGAAATGAGTTCTGGCTAGGAGGGTAAAACTCATGATGTCAAGCAAGATGAAGGCCCTACAGAGTTCAACATTCTACAAGATTGGATTGATTATGATGTGCATCATGCTTTGATCAACCAGTCAGGAATTCTTGTTAATACTCTAAACAACATGATCAATTCTGTGGTTGATAGTAGGATTGCTGAGCATCAAGCCAATGGGCCAATGTTTCTTCCTGAGGGTAATTTTTCACAATATAGGACTCTGGTTACCGACAAATAGCAGCATGTTTCAGGTGTAGTCCCAGAACAGCCGATGGCATCAGCATCAACACCTGGAAAGCAGATGACATCATCATCGGCACAGAAGCAACCAGGGTTCAATCCTCTACTTTTGGTCAAACAGCAACCTCAACACATAGGATATAACATCCCTCAGGTTACTCAAGAACAAGTTGCAGCTATGTTCAGAACAAATTAGCTGGTTGTTGAGCCGATTCCGCAGATACTGATGAGGCAGCAGACACCGATTCCATAGCAACATCAGCCTATCGGTTCTCAGTTTGTTCATGATCGGCAAGCCCATATGCTGCATCAGTCTCCTCAACATCATATGGAGGGCAATGTTAATTTCCAGTATCAGGCTCATTCACGTCAAGTGCAGTATCAGTCAAGGGCATCACCTCAACCCCAGTATTTGCCTCAGTTTAATCAATTTGATTCGATACAACATCAAGTTCAAGGGGCACCTCAGTAAAGCCTTGGGCTGATATGATAGCCGATGTGATGAGGGAGCAGTTTGGTCTTAAGCCTAAGGATACTGGTAACTTGTATCGGCATCCATACCCGGAATACTTTGGGAGGGTGCCACTACCAAACCGATACAAAGTCCCAGATTTTTCAAAGTTCTCAGGGTAGGATAATGTATCAACCTATGAACATGTCAGCCGATTTCTGGCTCAATGTGGTGAGGCATCGGCTATTGATGCTCTAAGAATTAGATTATTTTCTTTGTCTTTATCTGGATCGGATTTTACATGGTTTTCATCTTTGTCATATAATTCTGTTCAAAGTTGGGTCGATCTAAAAAAACAGTTTCATAGGTACTTCTACAGTGGAATCCGCGAGATGAAGTTGTCTTATCTGATAGCAATTAAACAAAAACATGATGTATTTGTTCAAGACTATATATAGAGGTTCAGGGATATGAGAAACAGATGTTACAGCCTGGCCTTGTCAGATTCTTAGTTAGCCGATCTTGCTTTCCAATGATTGTTGACACCGATTAAGGAAAGATTTTCGGCTCAAGACTTTGAGAGCTTGGCTCATCTGGCTCAGAAGGTGACAGCACATGAGCAAAGGTTCCAGGAAGCTAAGAAAACATTTAAAAAGGTGAATCACATTATATATGCTTCTGAATTTGATGAAGAAGATGACTTCGAAGTAGCAGCAGTCGAGTGGGCAAGGAACAAGAAAATTGTTACATGTCAGTGGATCAGAGATTCTGCGAAGGAAGAAAAATATGACTTTGACATTACCAAGGCTGACAAGATCTTTGATTTGCTACTTCGGGAAAAACAAATTCAACTACCTGCTGGTCATGTAATTCCATCGGCCGATGAGTTGAGAAAGAGAAAATATTGCAAGTGACATAATACAAGATCTCGTAGCACTAATGACTGCAAGGTTTTCAGGCAACAGATCCAATCGGCTATTGAGCAAGGAAAGATAAAATTCGATGACTCAAAAAGGCCAATAAAGGTTGATGGTAACCCTTTTCTTGTTAACATGGTTCATACGAGTGGGATGGTAGCCGATAGAAAAGATTATTGGTCCGAGCAGCTTTGATGGTAGCCGATAGAAGAGAGGTACTATGAGGAGGATGATAGTTTTGATCCCCATTGGAGTTGTGAATTCTTCAGATTTTGCTGCAATGAAGGGATGAGACTGTCATCAATAGAAGATTGTCTAGCATGCAGCAACTATGATGAGAACTATGCTGGAGGACCAAGTCAATCTTATCCAAGGGAAAATCAACTAACACAGATGAAATTACCTGTTCATCAGAGATTGGGTCCAATTCATCAGGGTTTTTTATAGGAGGATTTTGATGAAGATGAAGATGAAACCAGAAACCCACAATGATGTTCTTCTAGTATTTTCACTAAGAACCAGAAGAGGAGGTTTCAAAGGATGAGGAACAAGGAGCATTTCCAAGAGGTTCAAGAGGAGATCAATCATCGGCTGAAGAGGAAAAAGCAGTGGCGCGTTAAGAGTAAAGTGCTTTCATTCAGGTTAAAGCCGATAAGGCAAAAAGGCTAGCTAAGGGGAAGGTTGTTGCTTCTGCATCGGTTAATATGATTTTTGTACTACCAGTAGAATATGAGGCTAACCAAACCGATGCAGATGTTATGGAAGAATCTTTAGCAAAATTGGTTTTATCACCAGAACAAGCTATTTTTGAGAAGCCAGGAGGAACAGGGCATCGCCACCTCAAGCCATTGTATGTCAAGGGATTTGTCAATGACAAGTCGATGTCTAAAATGTTGGTTGATGGTGAAGCTGCTGTGAACTTGATATCGTATGCTACATTCAAGAAGTTGGGCAGAAATTCAGATGATCTCATCAATACTAATATGGTTCTTAAAGATTTTGGTGGCAATCCTTCAGAGACCAAAGGAGTATTGAATATGGAGTTGACAATCGGCAGCAAGACTGTTCCTACCATATTTTTTTGTCATCGATGGGAAGGTTTCATGTAATCTATTGCTAGGAAGGGATTGGATTGATATAAATTGTTGATTCCTTCGACCATGCATCATAGTTTGATCCAATGGCAAGGTGACAAGATAGAAATCATGCCAGCCGACAGGTCAGTCAATGTTACTAATATCGATTTAACTATTTGGGAGATAGATGGAATTGATTTCTTGTCTGGAAAAGTTTGGGAAGGAGGTTATCTAAAAGTGTCCGGTTGTGATATACAACCAGTTGAAGATGAAGAGCCCCAATTATTACTTTGAGGACGTTGTGGAGGGTTCAAATTTCTGCACCAAGAATACTGTAGATGATCTCGATGGCAAATTGGGACAAGGTTTTATGTCGGCCGATGATTTGGAAGAAGTTGATATGGGTGCAGGGGATAGGCCTAGGCCGACTTCTAGCAGTAAAAATTTATCTTCTGATTTTAGAACCAAGTTGATAGAGCTTTTGAAAGAATATAGATATTGCTTTGCTTGGGAGTATATTGAGATGCCAGGACTTAGCCGATCGATTGTAGAACATCAGCTTCCTATTAAACCAGGATATTGGCCATATAAACAACCACCTAGAAGATGTAAAGCCGATATTTTTATGATGCTATTAAAGCTGAGATTACTCGATTATATGATGCTGGTTTTATTCAGCCATGCCGATATGCTAAGTGAGTTTCTAATATAGTTCCAGTTATGAAGAAAAAGGGTAAACTTAGGGTTTGCATTGATTTCGAGATTTAAACAAGGCTACCCCTAAGGATGAGTACCAATGACGATTGCCGATCAATAGGTTGATGCTGCTTCAGGGCATAAGATTATAAGTTTTATGGATGGCAATGCTGGATATAATCAGATTTTTATGGCAGAGGAAGACATTCATAAGACTGCTTTTAGATGTCCTGGTGCAATCAGCTTGTATGAGTGGGTTGTGATGACTTTTGGCTTGAAGAGCGCTGGAGCTACATATCAAAGGGCCATGAATTACATATTTCATGATCTGATCGGCTTGTTGGTTGAGATTTACATTGATGATGTGGTAGTAAAGTCAAAGGAGATTGGTGATCATATAGGCAATTTGAGAAAAGTCTTTGAAAGAACAAGGAAATATGGCTTGAAGATGAATCCCACAAAGTGTGCTTTTGGTGTATCGGCTGGACAATTTTTGGGTTTTCTTGTTCATGAGAGGAGGATTGAAGTAATACAGAGGAGTATTAATGCAATCAAGAATATTCAATCTCCAGAAGACAAGAAGCAGTTGCAGTCTTTGGTCGACAAGGTGAATTTCATCAGGAGATTTATTTCTAATTTATCTGGGAAGATGGAGCCCTTTACACTTTTACTCAGGTTAAGAGCCGATCAAGAGTTTACTTGGGGGGCAGAGCAATAGAAGACCTTGGATAATATTAATGAATATGTGAGTTCCCCTCCAGTTCTGATTCCTCCACAAAAAGGAGTACCTTTCAAGTTGTACTTGTCAGCCGATGAGAAGTCAATCGGCTCGGTCTTGATCCAAGAATTTGAGGGCAAGGAGATCTTTTATTTAAGCAGAAGGCTTCTGGATGCAGAGATAAGTTATTCTCCGGTGGAGAAATTATGCTTGTGCTTATATTTCTCTTGCACAAAGTTGAGGCATTATTTGTTATCTAATGAATGCACCATAATTTGTAAGGCCGATGTCGTTAAGTACATGCTATCGGCTCTGGTGTTGAAAGGGAGAGTTGGAAAGTGGATTTATGCCTTAACAGAATTTGATCTCAGATATGAATCGTCCAAAGCAGTTAAGGGGCAAGCCATAGCCGATTTTATTGTCGAACATCGTGATGACTTGATCAGCTCGGTTGACATAGTGCCTTGAACATTGTTTTTTGATGGATCGGTTTGTACTCATGGTTGTGGTATCGGCTTGGTCATAATATCACCTAGGGGGCAAGTTTTGAATTTGCCTATACTATTAAGCCTTATACCACCAATAATCAAGCTGAGTATGAGGCAGTTCTCAAGGGATTACAACTCTTAAAGGAAGTTGAAGCCGATGCTGTTGAAATCATGGGTGATTCTTTGTTGGTTATCAACCAGTTAGCTGGGGAATATGAGTGCAAGAATGATACATTGATGATCTACAATGAGAAGTGCCAAGAATTGATGGATAGTTTTCGGTTGGTGACTTTGAGACATATTTCTCGAGAGGAGAACGTTGGAGCTAATGATTTGGCTCAGGGAGCATCGAGATACAAGCCGATGATGAAGGATGTTGAGGTAGAAATCGCTACAATCGTAGCCGATGATTGGAGGTATGATGTATTTAATTATTTTGAGAATCTTTCTCAATCGGCTTCAAGAAAATTGTGATATAAAGCTTTGAGACATGTCTTGTTGGATAATGAGCTATATTATTGGACGATTGATGGGGTGTTGCTAAAGTGTTTGAGTACCGATCAAGCAAAAGTTATGATGGGAGAAGTACATGAAGGTATATGTGGTACTCATCAATCGACCTACAAGATGAAGTGGTTATTTCAGCGAGCTGGGTATTTTTTGCCAACAATGCTAGAGGATTGTTTCAGATATTATAAAGGTTGTCAAGATTGCCAGAAATTCGAAGCAGTTCAAAGAGCACCAGCATCGGCTATGAATCCTATAATCAAGCCATAGCCGTTCAGAGGTTGGGGAATTGATATGATCGGCCAGATTAATCCACCTTCAAGCAAAGGACATAAGTTTATATTGGTGGCAACCGATTATTTCACAAAGTGGGTGGAAGCAATACTATTGAAGAAGGTTGATTCTGGGGGTGCAATTCTGTTTATTAAAGAGCATATTATGTATCGATTTGGTGTTCCTCAGACTATCACAACCGATCAGGATCTGTCTTTGTATCAGATGTGTTGGGTCCTTTGAGGAGCTGGTGTATCGGCTGGCGGTGTTTGCATGATTTGTCTTGTTTCGCTTTCATCGGCAACAGCATCATCGACAATCTTCTACGTCTGGATCTAGAAGTGGCAGATCATCGGCTACAGTGGTTTTTGGTCTCTTTGAAGTCTTTTTCCTTGTAGCCGATGGTTCAGCAGTCGATTGTTATATTCTCTTTCTTTTGCCAGCTTCAGAAGGAATCGCCTGGCGAGTCTGGCCATGGAGTAGGGAAGCCGTCTTGGGGGCATTATAGCCGATTGTTGAAGGGGCCAATCCACCACCATTGGGAAGAACTCCTGCAGCATAGCAGATAGTTGCTCTACTTGGACCGGCATGAGGAGGTGAGGAGTCTATGGTCTACAAACAAGGAGAAAGAAGTGGTCAAATATTGAAAGGTGTTGGCTAACAATGAAGAATTTGATAAGAGAAAAAAATACTTACTTGTGGAACCGATTCTGAGTAGATAGTAGTCAAGTACATAGAAACCGATTGATGAAAAAGATGTTTCTTTCACTCTATCCACCATCGGTTGAAAGTTGCACTCCTCATTAAAGCCAACTCAATCTTGTCAATGCTGCCTAGTGGAGGACCTGAAATGCTTAGCAATCTGTCCATCATAAGTGCTGAGGTGATTTCCCCTATGGTTTGTATCTTGTCCGTGAAGTATTAGCCGATTGGAAGTTGACCCATCCCCAATTGTCTGGCAACACTCATCGGATGATAGAATTCATATGAGACTTGGACATTCCTGCCCTGGTGGATGCCGACAGGAAGTATACAAGGGGATATGGCAGTTGTGAACACTTCCCTGGATTTTTCAAACTTCTCAGAATTGATCTCGTCGAATATAAAATCGGCTGGGAGCTCAAAGTCTTCGGAGTGTTCATAAGCAAACCAGATTCTTGAGTCCCTTGGAAATCCTTCATAGAAATTGCCAAACCAATTCCTAAAGAGATCAGCCGATAGCTTTGATCCATTGTATGTAGATGCTGCCTCTCCAAAGGATATGCATCGACGAGTTTGGTAAAGGTATCCTAGTAAATACTTGCCCAAAGGAAGTTGCTTCTTATCGGCTAGGGCTTCAGCTACATGTTGCCAGTTAGTGGTAGGGCCACAACTTGGACCACAGAACAGAAACTTTTCTAACCACATCAATAGAAAAGTTATGTGTTCTTTGGGGGTTACTGGACTAGTCCCCATGTTTTGAGTAATAAATCCATTCCAGCCACCGATGGCTCGGGTCTTGAAAGAAAATTTGCCCTTGGTATTCAAGCTAACTGGGTTAGCTGATGAGGTGATGTCCAGGCTTGTTATCATGACTATGTCCAGAAGGGTCGGCGTCATTGGTCCTTGATTGAACAAGAAGGCATTCAGGGTGTTGGACCAGAAGTAAGTTGCAGCCGACAACATCGGTTCATCCTTAATCATATCGGCTATATTGAGAGATAAGCACTGAGCTATTCCAAGTTCTTCTCAATGGGTCTGCTTGCTAGCCGATATCCTATTTTACCACTCCGACCAAGTCTTATCAGTGGATGGGCAAGACTAAAAGGTTCCAGACCAATGAGCTAATCTAGGGTTTGTCAGTCTGAAGGGAACCCTATTGGTTTCGGCATTAATAAGCTCAGTGAGGTCTGTGTTGCTGATTGGTCCCAAGAAAAACTGGTTTGAATGAACTAGACTAGGAATTGCAATTTAGTTGGAAAGATGCTACAATAGAGAAAAGCGGATTACGAAGAAGAAAACCAATTTGTAGCAAGCAAAGAAGTTATAGTCGATAGGGCTTACCTCAGGGAACTTAGCCGATGAAGCACCAGAGGGGTTGGCAAAGGTCGACATCGCCGGAGATGGGATCGCCGTGGCAAGGAGATCGCTAACGGGTTCATCGAGGGTTTTGAGGAAATTGCCGGTGAGGTTGAAGACAGTTGTGGCTAAAGCGGTGAAAACAGAATCAACGGCGTGAAAAACTTCAAGGCGTTGGTTATTACTTAAATAGGTGTGGTAACGGACGGGATGGAAAGCCCTAGATTTTCTTGGAGATAAGATTCGGCAAATCCGCAATATTATAAATATAACGGACTGGGGGGCATGTGTTAACGACCAAATTTGGCAAGTCATGAATTAGATTTGGAATTAAGGCCGAAGCAGATTTGGAGGAGACCATGATTCTCGAAAACAGAGTACGCACCAGTCGCAAGCCGAATCGGCTAAGGAGTTCATCGGTTGATACCGAATCAGCTAAGGTATTCAATCGGCTGATACCGAATTGGACAAGGTAAGCCGATGTAGCCGATTCCGGTAAGATGACATTGGGATCACTGTCGGATCGGGTTAATATGCTTCATGAGGATTGCCACATATGGATAGGGTCCTAAAAAGACAATTATATCTATTAATTAGATTGTTTTTAGTTTCCTTACAGATTATGTCGTTAAGAGTCCGTCTAAGGGACTTGTTCGTATTTTGTCGTTAAGTGTCTACATAAATCGTCAAGTTATTATATATGCTATATAATCTAGATCAATATTGCTATCTAACCTCAATCGGCTAGCATATGTCACTAGACAACAACCAATAGGGCTAGATATCAACGTTGACCTAGGTTATATAGTGTATCCACCATCTTGAAAGGCTTTCATCGACTTGTTTAGATCTTATGTTTCTCTTTATACTCAATGCTGCGTCGGTTAAGTCCGATTTATTAAGTATTATTTAGAATCATAAGACCTATCTTGTTCTAGATTGATCTTAGATATAGTATCGGGGTTTCAGTCGATCTTACCTGGCTTAGCTATCTTATTTTCTACATGTTTACTTGATATGCTAAATCTGTCCTTTATATTAAGATCTCACTGTGGTAAAATATATTAAGCTCGTTATCGATCTGTTAGGTCATCTTAACACTTGATTGATTCTTGTTTAATCTATTTAATCTATATTGATATCTTAGTATAAAGTGGTATGCTATACGTGTTAGATTTATTATATCGGCTATGCTATAAATACATATAATCTATGTCCTAAAGTACTTTTAGACATTAGTGATTTATACTGTCTTGGCACACTGTCGATCTATCCCAGTCACTTGGTTTAAACGTATTTTGAGACCTAGATTATATACTATTGGTATCTACAGCCAATCGAGTAAATCTAGTTTTTCCTTTGTCGATCCCATGCATATGGCATCGGCTCAATATTGGACGATACGTCATCGGCCACTACCCGATTGGCTATCATTTACGGATTTAACTTTGTTTTCTTTCTTTAGTTTCTTGTTGGTTGCAGGATCAAACCAACTGGCACGCCCTTGAACCCAAAAGCAAGATTTAGGTCCTGCACTAGAGTTAAGCATATTTCTCAGGCCAGTGTGTGTTTTTCATGTCGACAAAAGGTACCTGACAATTTGGTGTGTTTTGCCATGCATCCGACGTATAGAGGCTTCTCCGAATCACTGATTAACCTGCTGAACGTCATGTAATCTCTCTCGTTGTAGGCTGGGTCCCCAACGTCACGTAACATGTCTTGCAGCAGATCGTGATCCACATCAACCATTTCACCGCCCAATGGAGAAGATACAAACATTTCATGTTCATCTTCATCTTCCTGATTTTGTGCACCACTTCTGTCTGTAGCTACATCACTACCTGATTCTTGCTCTCCATGTTTCACCCAACATGTGTAGCCCTTCATGAATCCTCGTTGTATCAGATGAGCGTGTATGTCCACTCTGCTACCAAACATAGTCTCATTTTTGCAATCTACATATGGACAATATATGTAATCGCTCTTTCTTCTATTCCTATCCTCCTTCGCGGCGTTTATAAAATTTAATACGTCATTCGATACTGTTTGTTATAACGTCGCACAGTTTTCCCATAAATCCAACTTTGATCCATCCCTGAGCTAAAAAAGTAGAAAAATATTAGATAAACATTTTTGTAGGTAAGTATTTACTAAATTTATGCGGATTGCCTACTATTTTTCAATTATTTTTTCACTTTCTTATTTTCTTGGAAAAAATACAAAAATCGTCCCCCTCCTCCTCGCACCAAAATAGTGAACAGTGAAATAACAAATACAATAGGTGATGGGGGTATTTATAGCCTGCAATAAATATCTGTAACGACCAATGAACTAGCAATTGTGACGGATATTTTAGTTATCTTTATCGGGCCTAAGTAAATGCCCGTCACCGATGATACTCATCAGTCACAGGCCTAATTGTTATCTCAATCGGGCCATCAGTTCAAGCTCATCACCGATGTTTATCTTAATCGAGCTCGTCATCGGGCTTATCTTTGTCGGGCCTTGAATTGCGCCCATCACAGATAGGTATATCCGTGAGGGGCTCGAGTTTTATACACATCTAACATGTCTGTGTGAGTATATCTTTGTCGGCCTCTTTTTAGGTTCATTTGAGATGACTTCATTGTGACGACCGGTAAATCTCAAACATATGATGGACCGTCACAGAGAAAATGATATGTACTAGTGCTAGGAATGAACCGATTATAGTAACGTTATCTTAAAATATAACAACTTATAGTGATGAATATAAATAAGAACTTGTTCAGATTTATAACTTATATAGTTTAGGACGAAAAGAGTATATAGTAGTAGTCATCAAGTTTATAAACACCTTAAAAAATTATACATGTTCTTTATCTATAGGTAAAGTACCATCTTCAAATTCAAAAAAGACAAATTTTATCGTATTATACTCATAAAACTGTTAGATTTTTTATTTTTTAAGGCTAAAATATAATAAATTTTACAATAAGATTTTACACATATTTATAATGATATGTAAATTTTTTAAATTGAATTTTAAGGATATTTATTGATTGATGTGTATGGTATGTACACGTGGGGCTTGTATGTATGTAGAGGATATGTTCGTATAGGTGAGTAAGAACTCTCTTTGTGAACAAAGAGGTTTTGTGTTCAAATTCCGTATGACCGCATACACGTGTAATTTCAACGAGAAATCATGGATTTGTGATCATGTCTAGAGGTCTAGTAAAATTTAAAATATTTTTAGGGCTTTTTTATGTTTAAACTTTAAAAATTATGACATACTTATCACCTGGCACATGAGTTTTTTCTTACTATCACGGAGCTAAGCTGAAATACATAAATTGTAGACAATTCTCTATTATTAATCAATGTACGCCAACGTCAAAAGTATATTAGTTCCATGGTCATTTTTTTCATGAGCCTATCCATTTCTCTGATCTAGTTAACAAGATGCTTTTGGCGTTTCAAGCAGGTCCGTGTGTGGGCAGTGCGAAACATACGACCGCACAGGACCTCCAAAATTTAGGGGCCTGTGTTTTAATTTAAATCAATATGTTCTGTTATATCTAGAATCTCTAGATTTTATTTTTTAAAATTTTACTTTTTCTGCTTCACTAGATCGGTTGAAACGAGTTGTTTTCTTTTTAACTCTGATAAGTGTTCAATGATAATCATAACTATATCAAACATTGTTCTAGGTCATAAGGATTTCATTTTTCTATCTACTAAAGAAAAAACTAAGTTGTTACAAACATTCTTTTTCTACTTAGCCGTAACACCATTACATAAAAAGGTTGTTGACATAGCTCTTATTGGTTGTGAATAATGCATGATTGTTTGATAGCAGGACATAGCCACATAAATGAGTACTAGGTTGATGTTACCTTTTCTAGCTGACATAGTAAAAGTGATCCATCCCAATATATTATAAATAATATATATCTCTAATTTATTATGTAATCAATATTTTTAAATCTTATTTTATATTTCGCTCATAACCTCTAAATTGTTAGAGACCACCCTGATTTTAAGGAGAAGAAATGTTAAAAAAAACACGTGTCTCCAAGCAACAATCAACGCGACGTTAAAAAGTGTTAAAATTCACTCGTTGTACCTTGCAAAAACAAGGATGTGTATCACCCCTCGTTTTACCAAGTTATTATCCTTTGTTGAAATTATTTTTCTATGTAGAGATCTGCATAGAGAGTACTGAAAAAGTCATAGCACGTTTAACTCTCAGATATTCTCTTCTAAATTATCATATTAAAGTTTATTATCTAATTAAGAGATACAATAATCAAGGGCGAACATAGGATTGGCCCAAAGACCAGGTCATGGTAGGTTGGCCTTGCACGTGGTTTACATGGTGACAAAATCCTATCACGATGGACCTCCAATCCTATACCTCGGGCCACGGCTTGAGGCTTAGGTCTGTCCCTACCAATAATTACTCATCTAAATAAATAAATAAACAAATATTAAGTGCTATTATACTCGTTAACTCTACGAACGACGTGTTAACCATACTTTCTTAATTTCTAAGATCTGAGTATATGTATTTTTAAGGTTACTAGTAAATACGTCCGTGTATTTCGATGGATGTCATTTTATTTTATCATAATTATTTTAAAGTTAAAGTCTTGTATAATTTAAATTTATATTTTTTTCTTTATATCTTCACATGGCCCTGGCGTCGCCTCAGGTCGACCGAGCGACGAGCCGATAGCGGGACGACGATGCGGGAGAAAATAGGCGAAGGGCGAAGGTCCAGCGACGACGCGGAGCTCCGGCGGCGATGGGAGGGAGGGCGTGTTACGGATGGGATGGGAGGGAGGGCGCGGCGCGGCGCGGTGCGCAACACGGGAGCTCCGAGTAGCAACGGGAGGGAGGGGCGCAGGCACGGCGTGAGGTGCGGCACGGATGGGGACGGGAGGAGGGGCGCAGGAGGGAGGGGCGTATAAGGTCTTTTTTTCATCCAAGTCCTTTTTTTCAGCATTGGGATTATGGGTTAATTTTTATAAGCACTTAAGGGGTTTTCTATAAAATAACCAGGCAGATAAAAATTTTAGGTAGAAACACTACTTGCTTTATATAGATACTAGCAATTATGCCCGTGCGTTGCAATGGGTGAAGTCGAGGCGCGACGCGGATGGGGATGGGAGAGAGGGGCACAGACGCCGCACGGGAGCTCCGAGCAGCAATGGGAGGGAGGAGCGCAGGCGTGACGCAGGGCGCGACACGGATGGGGACGGGAGGGAGGGGCGCAGAAGGTCTTTTTTTTCATCCAAACCCTCCCATTCTTTTCAGCATTGGGACTGCAGTTTAATTTCGAAAAAACTCAAGGGGTTTTCTATAAAATAGCCAAGCAGAACAAAATTTTGGGTGAAAACACTACTTGCTTTATAGATAGTTATAGATAAAGTTATAGACTAGCAAAATGTCCGTGCGTTGCAACGGGACGACGACGCAGGGAGGGAAGTAGGCGGAGGGCAAAGGTTCAGGCGGTGGCGTGGGAGCTCCGAGGGACGATGGGAGGGAGGGGCGCAGGCACGGCGCGGGGCGCGGTGCGGATGGGGACGGAAGAGAGGGACGTAGGAGGTCTTTTTTTCATCCAAGTCCTGCCTTTGTTTTCAGCATTGGGACTAATTTTATAAATACTCAAGAGGTTTTCTACAAAATAATCAGGCAGACGAAAATTTTGGATAGAAACACTACTTGCTTTATATAGTTATATATATACATATATATAACTTTGAAAGCAAGGGTGTCTTCAACTTTGTGTACCACTGGACCTTGATTAAGAAATAGTATCAAATAGACATTTAATCTAAGTTAATTTAATTTTACCAAATTAAGTAAAAAATATAATGAAAATAGATATTGACTTACTGATACTTTAAACCGATTAGAAATTCGATAAAAGTTTAAAATGTTTACGACTCGGATATTATTAGTTAGAAAAGTATATGATTAATAGGATAAGTTGCATGTTATCATCAATAAACATGCGAACCCTCGCACCTCCTTATAATTTACTTGCCCTAGTTGACTACAGTCAAACATCACAACCAATGAGGCCTGATGTAGCCTCTAAGACCTGTCTATGATTTACCACAAATATGGGACTAAAATATAAAATCGCTAAAAGCTACATGATGTCAGTCTTCCTCCTGTCCTCACGCGGAAGGTGACAGCGCTCGGCCATGCCTTCGGCCGCCGGCGATAGGAGGACATCAGGGAGGCATCCTGCCTCACAGGCGCTTCTCTCCTTTGTTCAACGGCGGCACGCTAGCTCACGCGTGCAGCGTGTGCTCGGCCACCGCTCAGGGCAATGCATGGTGAGGTAGGAGGCGCGTGAGTCGGGCTCGCCTGCTGAAGGTGAGGAAAGCGAGACAACAATGGAGCGAGAGGTTATATGTATCAGAAATTTTATAGATTTGAAAAAAAAATAACTTGATGATCGAAAAGTTATAGATTTTTTAAGTAGTTAAGATAAGCTCTATCGTACGTATAACTGAGTTTTTTTTAGAAAAAAGCCAGTGGACTGCGGGTTAATTTTGAAAAAACTTAAGGGGTTTTCTGTAAAATAGCCCGACGAATAAAATTTTGAATAAAAACACTACTGTTTTATAGATAGTTATAGATTATAGATATAGATTATAGATTTAACAAATGTTAAAAATAAATGGAAGATTTCTTTTCGATCACTCTATTTGTCAGATTTTAAATTTTGATTTGTTTGAATTCTCCTCCCAAGCACCTGGTTGGCTAAAAACTACTTAGATTTCTATGAATGTGAATCAGTGTTCTAGAATTGTTTATATTACGTAAAATTTCGGATACTAGAAACAGGGTAGTTACTGGTAACAATAATCTTCAAAACAGAAAAATAAAAATAAAAAGAGAACACTCGAGAACATTCGAAGCATCCACCATCAAAGGAAGCGAAGAGAGAGAGAGAGAGAGAGAGAGAGAGAGAGAGAGAGAGGAGGGAATCCTCAGCCATGAGAGCGAGGGGTCGCTAGCTCGTGATAAGGATCAGCAGCATCAGCTGCGCGCGGAGCGGGGCACTTCACTGCAGCTGGACCGCTCGGCCCCCGCCCGAATTCTTAGTTTAATCCCTCGCCCCCAGCGGACGCGAGACGAGACGAGACGCGAGAGTGAGAGTGTGTGTGTTAGGTATATAGCTAGACAGACGCCAGAGGCAGAGGAGGAGAAGCGGAAAAACGACGAGTCGAAATCCCATCAGAGGGCTTTGGGATTAAAATAGCAGTTATCACACACACACAAGGTTCGTTCCCTTCTCGATATGTTCATCTTCTTCTTCTCTCATCGTCATCCTGTGCACTTATACCTGCCCGGCCCGTGCGTGCGTCTGTATTTTACCTGCAGCTTTCTTGATTCGCTTGGCTTCTTTTATTATTCTCTAGCTTTGTTCGCTTGTGGCGAGTCTTCCAGAAGGGGGAGAGGTGGGAGAGGGCAGCGGCAACTGCTAACCGCAGGTGGTTTCTTCTGTTCTTGTGATTGTGATTTTGCGGTTCGTCTTGATCCGGGCTGCATGACCCAAGAACCAGAGGCGTACTTGTGTGTTGTTCTTCGCCTGTTTAATATTCGGCTCCTTTTACATGTTCTGACGGATCGTTACCGTCTTCAACATTGCTGCTTAGACTGTGTGGCTGTTTTGTATGAAAATTGATGGTAATAATGCCAGTGGATGAGTGTCCCATTACTTGATTAGATGCTGATTTACCGAACTAGTTTGGATTTTTTTTTCTTTTCTCACTGTTTTGTCAGCTTGATTCGTGCTGCTAGCTAAGCTCTTCTCGTTTCTTGAGCAATGGCTGTTGGAAGCAGTTCAATACTAGTTTCCTATGGTTGATTTGTACTGTTATTTTCCTCCCTTCTGAATTTGATCTGAGTAAAGTAGGAGTGGAGTGAGTAGAATAGTTCCTTTTTCTCTCTCTAGTTACGAGTTGCTTCCCTTTTGGATGCTTTTTGGTGTGATTCTGAAAACAAAAAAGCTTGGAATCTTTGATGTGCTCTCAAGCTCTTAGCCCAAATGATGGCTGCTAGAGCTTGCAGTGGCAACATAGCTTTTGCTTTGTTTGCTTCCCATCTTTTCCGTTCCAGTTCTGGTCAGCTTTTTCCCCTTCCTTGAGAGTTGAACATTTAAGCAAATTATTCTTCTTTCTCATGCTAGTATAATTTGCTGGTCAAAACATTGTTGGTTCTTTGATAATGTTTTTCAGACGTACACCTCTTAATTTTTTTTAAAAAATATTTCTTATTTACACCTTTTTTCTTGGGAGGTTATCGAGAGAACTAATGTTCATGTCTAACCATTAAGCAGCGCAATATTTGAGTTCTGCAATGGCTTCGTCTTAACCTGCCATTCTTCTTGATTATCATTTGTGCCGGGCTGGAATGGAACAGATGCTTGTATTTTGAGTGACACGAGTGTATTTACGGTTTTCTATCTGGCCATAGTTTGCTAATTCTTTTTTCACAAAACAGAAAAGAGGTGTGTTCGCAAGGTTAGCAAACTATACTATATCTCTGTCACATCATAGTCTTGAACAAATCCAATTGTCTACTAGTGGCATGTTTCAATCGTCATAGTTATTTAGCGATCTTATGCTGCTCAATTTCTTCTATTAAAATTTATAGTCTTTTGTTTGTGAATGCATATATAGTCGAGTAGAGACAACACTTTTTCTATTTAGCAAGCATTGTTAGAGAGAACACTCGCATTGTGAGGGATGACACTCAGAGTTGGGGCAATTTTCTTTATTGTATATTCACTTCAATACCATGTCAACTAAGGGGTTGGGGATACATATTTATAGGCTAGTGGGCAGCCAAGCATATGCTAATTAAAGATGCTAGATGCTAGTCTAAGATGCTAGTCCTAGTCCAAGATGCTAGTCTAGGATGCTAAAGTGTTAGATGCTAGTCTAAGATGCTAAAGCGAAAAGCAAAACTGAAAAATGGTTACACTTGAGCACTAGACTTACTTCACCATCATTCTCTCCCTAAGTCTTGTGCGTTGTCTTCTGGGAGATTTGAATCATCCTAATCCTGATGCGAAACTCTTGAAACTTGATCCTACCAAGGGGCTTGGTGAGAAGATCAGCAAGTTGATCCTTGGTGTTGATGTAGCTTACCTTGACGCTCCCTTCCTCCAAACAGCCTCGGATGAAGTGGTGCTTCACCCTGATGTGTTTGCTGCGCTCGTGGAAGACATGGTTCTTTGCCAAGGCCAGAGCAGACCTGCTGTCCACCCTGAGCTCCACTGCTTCATCGTCTCTGCCAAGGAGATCACTAAGTAGCCGAGCAAGCCAGAGCACCCGAGTTGAAGCGGTGGAAGCCACTATGTACTCAGCCTCGCAGCTGGACAAGGCCACCACCTGCTGCTTGACCGACTGCCAGCTAACGAGGCACTTGTCAAGGAAGAAGAGCACCCCGCTAGTGCTCTTGCTGGTGTCGATGTTGTCGGCGTGGTCGCTGTCGCTGTACCCGATGAAGTGTGCCGCTTCGGGACACCGCGGTAGTGAAGACCATGGTCGAGAGTCCCTGCAACATAGCGGATGATCCGTTTGACGGCCTGCTGGTGCTCCGTCGTCGGTCGCTGCATGAACCGACTGCAGTAGAGTGTTGAGACGGAGAACAAAGTCATCAACGTCCTCACCTGGCTTGAAAGTCAAGCTCTCCCACTCCCTGCGCAGTGCCTGCAGCGTGGACCTACGGGCGCGATCGCTACCGATACGCGCCGCAGCGATGGCGTCCCAGGCCTCCTTGGCAGTCCGCTTGCAAGCAAGCGAAGACTGCATCTCCGATGGGACTGCAGCAAGGAGGGCCTCCAGCGCCCGTCGATCCTCGTCGTAGTCGACGTCGCCATATCGGACCGCCTCCCACATGTGCCGCACCTGGAGCTTCACCCTCATCACCATGGACCACTCGGCGTAGTTGGTCTTGGTGAGAAGGGGCCATCCACCACTGGCGCCGGCGTCCCTGACGACGGTTTGGAAGCCACGGTGGCCATGGCGCCGGTCTGGGGAAGGAGAGCCACGCCGCCTGTGAAGGCTACGCTCGTCGTCGTCTCATCCGTCGTGTCGGCGGTCATGCTCCATTTGGGCCTCCAGCTATGCCGCCTGCTCCCGCAGTAGCTGGGCCTCCAGCGCGCGGTCAATGCGCGGGTTGCGCCAAGGGTCGCGTTCGCCGCGTCCGCCAGGAGCATGGTCATCGCGCGCACGCCCACCAGGAGCGTTGCCGGCGCGTCCATGCCCGTCTGGGCTGCCGCCGCCGCGCCTATGCTCCTCTGGGTCACCGCCATCGCACCACCTCCCGGCTCGGACACCACCGCCACCGAGCCCTAGGCCGCCGTCCCCACCATCTGGGCTGCCGCCGCGCCTGTGGCGTTGTGCCGCTGCCCACCGCGCCGTCCGCTCATCCGCCGCCCTCTTGGCCTCCACATCGACGCTGCCTGCATCGGAGGCAGCGCCGCCGCTACTACCGCCACACAGAGCTTCGACCTCCGTCGCCGCCGCACGTGCTGCAGCCGCAGCTGCCGCTGCTTCCTCTGCCGCTCTCGCTGCTGCCATCTCTGCCACCACCAACCTCGCCGCCCGAGCCGCTACTGCCGCGGCCTCTGCTGCCACCCGCTCGCGCTCCTGTGCCGCGGCGAGGTCGGCCTCCTGCTGACGTCGCACGCTCGAGGTGACCGAGCGGTGAGAGCCTCCTACGGACATGGCTGCACTGGGAGAAAGCCCTACCTCCGAGCTGCTGCTCGTCTGAGCAGAAGGGGAGGAGGGATCAGCGAGGGAGGGAGTCGAGCCGGAAGACCGACACCCTTGCTGGAGAGAACTACGGGTGGGATTGGAAAGATCACAGAACCATACGGCTCTGATACCAATTGTTAGAGAGAACACTCGCATTGTGAGGGATGACACTCAGAGTTGGGGTAATTTTCTTCATTACATGCCAACCTAGGGGTTGGGGATAAATATTTATAGGTTAGTGGGCAGCCAAGCATATGCTAATCAAAGATGCTAGATGCTAGTCTATGATGCTAGTCCTAGTCCAAGATGCTAGTCTAGGATGTTAAAGTGTTAGATGCTAGTCTAAGATGCTAAAGCGAAGAAGCTAAAGCAAAAAGCAAAACTGAAAAATGGTTACACTTGAACACTAGACTTATTCCACCATCAAGCATATTATCTTTATATAAAAAACATGCATATTGAAGCACCTCTCTGTTGCTGGACAAATGTTTTAAACTCTTTTACTAGAACTAGTGCAGATATCTTTTATTAAAAAAATGCCAAAGAGATATTAAACATTGTGTTTTCAGACTCAAGACACACTGTTTTTCTAGGGAGAAAGAAGCACCTTGCTGTGTAGCATTTTACTTATTCAGTCTATGTTTCGTCTTGTTGAAAATTTACAGATTTAACATTTTGTTAGATAGCAATAAGCTGTTGTCTTTATCAACATATAGCGGTGTACAGAAGTTGTTACATGTAGGGCTAATATAGATCAGTTGAGATTGACCGCATACATCATGCTTGGGTTTCAAATATCTGTACTGATGAAGAAAACTCTGAAAAAATTATTCTGAAGGATAATAATGGAGGATATTTGGTAGTCAAAGTAAAATGCAGATATTTGTTTTCTTTGCCATAACAAGAAAATACACTAAATATGTGACCATCCTTCTTACTTGTAAAGAATCAGAAGCTGAATCATGTTCGTTTATTGATGTTTCCGAATCAATTGAACATTGCCTTCTGGGGTGCCAAGTTTAAAGTTGATCTTCTCGTACTTCTTACATAGGGATGCTCAGTTGGAATAATAACTGGATTTAAAGTTCAAGAGCAAATAGAACAATGGAGAGGGAAATTGTGGCCTCATATGAACCCAAGAAAAATAGTAAAATCAGGATGTTTGAGAGTTCAGACGAGATGGCAACAGATCTGGCTGAGTATATTTCACAAGTTTCAGAAATTTCTGTTAAGGAAAGAGGTTACTTTGCTATTGCCCTGTCTGGAGGGCCTCTTATCAGTTTTATGCGGTAACTCTGCTTCCATTAGCTTCACTAACTAATATTTCAGTCGCGTTTTCACAGTATCTGTACCTTAAAGATTCTGTACCTAAATTGCTGTTTTTTTCTTCAAACAGGAAACTCTATGAAGCTCCATACAACAAAACCCTGGATTGGTCTAAATGGTACATCTTCTGGGCTGATGAACGTGCGGTGGCTAAGAACCATGTGGATAGTTACTATAAATCAACAAAAGAAGGATTTCTCTCCAAGGTATATCAACTTAAGAAGTATATGCTAAAGTAATCTAGGGTGCATGTATAGTCCATCCTTTTGTTGGTCGGTTTTCTTTGTTTCGCCAATCTAAGTTAATTGCTGTGTACTGATACACATGCCACTATAACAAGAAAAACAAAGGATTTTAGATAAGAATCTGTGGAAGTTTATATCTGTTAATCTAAATTATGCTTGTCCCCTAGTTCAAAATTCTGCTTCCGATAGTAATTTATTTGCCTTCTATATTTCACCCAGGCATTGCAGTTGCATCAAATACATTTTGTTAACCAATAATGAAACCAATACATGTGCTCTGATTTGGTAATCTGGTACTGCAATCTGGTCAGAAAAAATAGATGCAATATTATTTAATCCAAAAATAAATGCTTTGTTTAGACAATGGTTTTTGGAATGTTTTGGTAAACATTACGCAGCAGAAAAAAAGTATATTCTGGCTTCCGAGCGATATTTTTTGTTTGACTTGGGATGTGGTCTAGTCTGTGCAGATCATGCAAAATCATTTTCTCAATAATTAAGCTTCATTAAGGCTGCATACGGCCTACCAACGGTTGTAGCGGTTCCAACTACTCCGAGGGTGCCAGCTGCATGCCTTCCACATATTTGCTTATCTTCTCATTACTATATCCAGCAGATGTTATCCGATTGAAGAGCTTATCCAAATGAGTGTGCATTATTGGGACAGGAAAATATCTCGTCAGTTGAACCACACTGGTATATACCAGTTATATGGTTCCTGGTTTGGTAATATTGCACTCATAGTGAAGTTTAAAGAGCTTACAGCACAGTTTTAGATTTCATATCTATACTATATTTGCTTGCCATCCTGTCCTATTGTTAAAGTTCATCTACCTGAACTTTTAACAAAGGTCCATTTGCTCAATTGCACACCAAAGCCTTAGATAAGTTGGCGCATTTGTTGGTTTTGTCATAATTAATGTAAGAAAGAAGGATGTTGCAAGGTCTCTATGTTTTGATTCTACAAATAACTGGAGGCATTAACATTAGGTTTTATGTTAAGTATTTTACTTCACAAACTTACAGCTTTGTTGGAAGTGCGATGTAGCTGTGACTTGTTAATATAAGGCACTCCAAGGTTTCTTTTGAGTTAACCATGAATTTGTAACATCTGAATTGGGCTTTGTAGGTGCCTATTCTTAATGGTCATGTCTACTCCATCAATGACAATGTCACGGTGGAGGATGCAGCAACGGACTACGAATTCGTCATCCGTCAGCTGGTCAAGATTCGAACAGTCGGAGTTTCACAGAGCAATGACTGCCCCAAGTTCGACCTGATTCTCCTCAGCATCGGCTCCGATGGTCATGTAGCCTCATTGTTCCCCGACCATCCTGCACTTGAGCTCAAGGACGACTGGGTCACCTACATCACCGACTCTCCGGAGCCACCACCGGAGAGGATCACCTTCACCCTTCCCGTGATAAACTCGGCGTCGAACATCGCCGTAGTGGCCACTGGAGAAGACAAGGCAAAGGCTGTGTATTTTGCCATCTCTGACGGTGCTGAGGGTCCTGATGCTCCATCAATTCCTGCAAGAATGGTTCAGCCAACGGACGGTAAGTTGGTGTGGTTTCTGGACAAGGCGAGTGCCTCATTTCTTGAGGCCAAGAATGATGGTTATGAGCATACAAAGTATTAGCGAGTTGGCATCCCCTTTTAGCTGCCTATGAATAGTTGATCATGTAGTAGTTGATGGTTTTTTGATGGAAGATGTTCCCCTCCATTACCTTGGTAGTAAGTAGTTCATGTGCTAGTTTTGAAGGTACTTAGATCCGAGAAGATGAAATTTCTCCGTGTCTTTTTGGAGTTGACCATGGATAATAGAGACGTAATGTACTTTATTTCGAGGACTCAAAAGAAGTTACTGAGAGTAGCTAAGTTCCAATATTGGCCAAATCATGTTACTGATGCTTGTTGTGCTGCACTCCATCATATGTGAGTTTAAGTTGCAAACCTCTCCTTTGTGACGAGCCATCATATATTTGAGTTTACGGACCATCACAATAAAGTCATCTCAAACGGACCTATAAAGATGCCGACAAAGATATATACACACAGATAACGAATTACAATTATCGGTGACAGACCCAATAAAATGCCCGACAAAGATGACCAATGTTATCTTTGTCGGACACACATAAACGTCCGTCACCGATGTGTACCATAGGTGATGGGTCTAAAATTAGAGGTCGATTGAGATAACACTTACAGCCCGACATTATGACCTGTCACCGATGAGTACATCGGTGACGGGCTTAAACATTGGCCTGACAAAGATAACTTGGTGGGTTTTTCGGTCTATAAATACTCCCTTCACTCATTGTGCTGGTTATCCCACAGATGGGAGGTTGAGGGAGGTGAATTTTTGTCTTTTTTTCAAAAAAATTTGAAAAAATAGTAGTCAGTGTCCTTGTAGCCCAATGATCTTATCACCCTCAAGCTTTTGTCCATATTCTCGCCGTCATCTTCGTCGTCCTCGTGATAATCTTCTTCCATGTTATCCCAAATACTCAGGACATCTGCGTCGAAGATGGTGTAAAGCTCGTCTACATTAACAGATAAAAAATACGTAAACTTTCAAACCTTTCTACCACATATTTGCTTGAATACATGATATTCCATTGTTACTCGGTACAAAGACTTGTAGTCCCTTGCAAGAAGCTGCTTTGAATACTAGGATAGAAATGACGAGTGAAAAATGACTGATCTTCTCTTTTCTGGTAATAAAGATTCCATCGATCGTGACTCGCTCGAGTGTGGCATTTGCTTCCTGTTATTTGAAGCTCGAGTTTACATAGTAATCGTAGACATTATAATATGTCATTTTGAATAAGGCGAGACTAAGGTCGGCGAAGAAGGCGTCAGGGCCCCTTTACGGAGCAGCAGCGAGATGCGGTGCAGTTGTCGACGAGACGACCAAGATAACCTACTCCATTGACCGCGACTCGCTGGAGTGTAAAATTTTCTTCATGCCTTTTGAAGCTCGAGTTTACATAGTACTCCTAGACATGGATCATACTAACGCACGCGTCCACTACTCATCACCACCACCTCCATAACAAACGGTTGTATGCATGCATTGCAAAAAGATATGACTGAACTGACTTATAATTTTGGAACAAGAGGTGGTCCCCCTGACTTTGAGGGGAAATTCTTCAAAACTTGCAAACTCAAACCATGCCTCTGTGGCTCTAAACGTTGTCGAGGTTACATGGACTTTCAAATACTGTATTTGAAAGTCCATGTAACCTCGACAATGTTTAGAGCCACAGAGGTATGGTTTGAGTTTGCAAGCTTTGAAGAGTTTCCCCTCAAAGCAAGGGGTGAAAGTGCATCTAGCCCCCTAAGTGGGTTTTGGTGGTTAATAACAATTTGGTTAAGGGACTAATACGTTTAATTGAGATGTGTGCAGGAGAATTAGTCCCTAGATGTCTAGTTGTGCAAGTTTAGAGAAAGGAGAACCCTCAAATATAAATTGCAAAAAGGGAAAGAGATTCGACGACAGTTTATAGTACTATTTTTCTTGAATCTTGAGTTCTAGAAAAAACCGTACTATTAAGAGGGGTAAAACTCATGCCAAGAGATGATCTAAGTGCTCTTAGTCAAGATATACTTGAGTGAGAACTTTTGGAGTAATTTTGGAAATTACTTCTCCCCACGGCAGAGAAAGCCGCTCGGAAGTTCCGAGGTCCCAAGCCGGAACTTTCGGACATCATCACCTCGCAGCCAAGTCCTGAGTTCAAGTATGGACCAGAACTTTCGGTAGTCCTAGTCCGGAACTTCCGGTCAGTATTCCAGCAGGCTATGTGAGTAACGGCTAGATGACGCAAGCGTGTATCTATATATATCCCACCTTGTCCCCAACCCACTTTTGGCCATCCAAATTTCACATTTCAGTCCCCTAGCCTCTTCCATGGTGTTCTAGCTTATTCCAACTCAATTCGTGAGCCACAAAACCACATTTGTGAGAAGATTGAGTGATTGGTGTGATTGTGAGAGTGAGAAAGCTAGGTGACTTGAGCACTTGGTGATTCTTGCAGGGCGTTGGAGTGGTGCCTATTACTCTTGGAGAGCAATCTCCTAGACGGTTAGGTATCTCCCGCGAGCCTTCGGAGAAGTGTGGATTGGCACCGGAAAGTTTGTGAAGGATCACCTCTCCTCCGCAAAGGAACAAGGTATGAATAGTGAGAAACCATGCTAATCTCTTGGATGTTGTCTAGGTAGAGCAATTCACGTTTGTGGTTCTCGCTAGAGGATCGAATTTGGATCTTTGTGGTCAATTCGATTTCTAGGCAAAAACCTAGAAACGTTGGAATTGAAGGCCATAGACTTCACCCCCAGGGATTTGCTTGGTGAGGCAAGGGGTTAAGTGAGACCCAACTCTACAGAGTTCCTCAACGGAGAGTAGGATTGTTTGAATCCAAACTTCGGGTAAAAAATCCTTGTGTCTCGTGTGCTATTCTTTTACTTTCTGTTGATTGTCTCTATTGACTGTGTGATTCTAACCGTTGTTAGCAATCTGCTTGTGTAGAAAGTCTTTACATTCGTTTTCAGATCCTTTTAAGTCACAGAACACCGGAGGTTCCGGATTGGAACACCGGAAGTTCCAGACAGCTTGAGTTGACCGGAAGTTCCGGAGTTCGGTACCAGAAGTTCCGGTGTCTGTGTATTTTAACCGCTGCATTTCCAATAAAATTTCAGGATCGCCTATTCACCCCCTCTAGGCTACATCTACGGGCCTTCAATTGGTATCAGAGCCTACACTCTTGATAGGCTTCACTGCTTAGAGTCGATCCAAGATGTCGAGAGTGGATGATCAACCTAAAGACGATGCAAATAAAGGAAAATCTCCAATCAAGGAGACAGGGGGAGCTTCTATACCTTTTGATTACCGCAAGCTTAATGTTCCCTCTAACAACTTCATCTCCGGCCTTTCGGGCATGCACCTTAATTTGATGGTACACACTATGCCGCTTGGAAGCACAAGATGAAGTTGCATCTAATCTCTTTGCATCCTAGCATTTGGAGGGTTGTTTGCACATGTATTGATGTGCCCACGGAGGACATGGACCTAACTCCGGAGCAAGAGCTAAGCATTCACCGCAACGCTCAAGCCTCCAATGCCATTCTCTCCACCTTGAGCCCAGAGGAATTCAACAAGATTGATGGGCTTGAGGAGGCCAAGGAGATTTGGGACACATTGCAAGTGGCTCATGAAGGCACCCCCGGAGTGAGAGAGTCCAAGATTGAGCTTTTGGAAGGAAAGCTCAGAAGATTCATGATGGAAGACAATGAGACTCCTCAAGAGATGTATGACCGCATGATGATCCTAGTCAACAAGATCCGAGGCCTTGGAAGTGAAGACTTGACGGATCACATGGTGGTAAAGAGGCTTCTTCGAGCTTTTGAACCAAGGAACCCTACCTTGGTCACTCTCATCCGTGAGAGAAAGGACTTCAAGAGGCTCACACCAAATGACATCCTTGGAAGAATCGTTGCTCATGAGATGCTAGAAGAAGAAGTAAAGGAGGTCAAGCAAATGGCCAAGAATGTGGCAATGATCAAGAACAAGGAGGTTGCTTTGAAGGCGTCAAATGATCAAGCATCAAGTGAAGATGAAAGTGATGATGAAGAGATGGCTCTTATGGTGAGGAAGTTCAAGCAATACCTTCGCCGAGGAGGATTTGGCAAGAGCAAGAGAAGTGAAGACAAGGGAAGAGCTGGCCAATCCAAGAGAGCTTGCTTCCAATGTGGAGAATATGGCCACTTCATCGCCGAGTACCCAAAGAACAATGAATCCAAGCCAAAGATGGTCAAGAAGAAGGTTGGGAGAGCTCACATTGGAGAGGTGTGGTATTCCGGAGATGAGGCCAATCCCGAGGAGAAGGATGAAGGTGATGGAGGAGTTGCCACCGTCGCCATCAAGTCTTCATCATCCACCGAAGAGCGCCTCTTCCCCAACTTGAGTGACAATGACGAGGGCTACACCAACTTTTCTTGCTTCATGGCCCATGGGCGTCAGGTAATACCCTCATCCAAGCTCTCTATTGATGATGATCTTGAGAGTGATGAGGGAAGTGAGGATGATTTGGATGATGTGATGAAAAGCTTTAGCAAGCCGGCAATGCAACATGTGGCTAAGCTAATGAAGACATTGGACTACAAGGAGAAATCCCTCGAAAGCAAGCGGACTTGCTCATTCTTGAAAAGAAGAGAAACCTTGCCCTAGAGGAGGAGTTGGCTAAGGAGCGAGAGAGGATTGAGAAATTGATCGAAGAACTCTCTTTGGTCAATGGATCAATGGCTAGCCTAAAGGATATCAATGACACACTCCGAGAGAAGCTTGTGACTTTGCAACAATGTCACAAAGCGCTTGAAGTGCAGTTTGATACCCTTTGGAATAGCACCTCTTCCTCCAATGATGCCGCCAAGTCGTCCAATGCCTCCTCTAGCAATGGTTGCGCTGGATGCTATAGCTTTGATTTGGATTCCTATGCAACTAACCTTGAAGCTATAGCGGAACTCAAGAAGAAAAATGAGAGGTTGGGCACTTTGGTGAAAATATGGGTGTTTGAAGAATTATCACTCAAAGGATGCCCTATACAAGACTATTGCCACCCATGTCAACAAAGATGGGCATGGTCTTGGTTTCTCTCAAGATAGCAAACCATCTAGGAGGTTATTTGTGAATGGGAAGCCTTGCCTAAAGTTCATCAAAGGAGGGAACCCACAGGCAAGCAAGGAGGCTGTCCCTTGGCTGGTCAGAGCTCCGGAAGTTTCGGACCAACGTACCGGAAGTTCCGGGAAAGGAGATCTCTCGGACAGAGAGAAATTCCTAGAAGTTCCGGTCTGCCCAACCGAAAGTTCCGGACCTCTACCAGACCCAGGGAGCTGGCAGGAAGTTCCGGGCCTAGGGCCAGGAAGTTCCGTCCAGAAGGCATATACTATGAGTCATTTGTGATCCGCAAGAACCATAATGGTAAGGTGGTTGCACACTTCAATGGAGGTCACAATGATGAGTATTGTACTTGTGTGTGAGTGCCCAAGACGCTTGTGGCTAACATTCGAGGACCCAAACTTTGACAAGTTTGGGTACCTAAAACCCTAGCGTGACTTTCTTTTGTAGGCATACTCCTCCGGTGGATCAAGTTGGGTGGTGGACAACGGATGCACCAACCATATGACGGGGGTGAGGAGTATGTTTACAAGTCTTGATGAGGATGGAGGAAATCACAAATATCATATTTGGAGATGATGGCAAAGGAAAGGTAATTGGGTTAGGTAAAATTGCTATCTGAAATGATCAATCCATCTCCAATGTCCTCCTTGTCAAGTCACTGAGCTATAATCTTCTTTCCATTTCACGAAAATGTGACTGTTTTTAAGAGAGATGACTCATCCGTGGCCTTTAAGGGAAAGGTTAAGGGTAATCTCTATCTTGTTGATTTCGACATAGATAGAGTAAACCCCGAATCTTGCTTAATGGCTAAATCTTCCATGGGTTGGCTATGGCATCGAAGGCTAGCCCATGTAGGGATGAGGAATTTGTCAACTCTTTTAAAAGGGGAAGACATTCTCGGTCTTACTAATGTAACCTTTGAGAAAGATCGTGTGTGTAGCGCTTGTCAAGCTGGAAAGCAAGTTGGAAATCCACATCCCGTCAAGAACATCATGACCACTTCAAGACCACTCAAGTTTCTTCACATGGACCTATTTGGCCCCGTGGCTTATCTAAGTATAGGAGGTAATAAGTACGGATTTGTGATTGTTGATGATTATTCCCGTTTCACTTGGGTATTCTTTCTCCATGACAAAAGTGAAGCCAAGAAGTCTTCAAGCACTTCGCTCGACAAGCACAAAATCAATATGATCTCTCCATCAAGCGAGTGCGAAGTGCCAATGGAGGAGAATCCAAGAATACTCAAGTGGAGGAATTTCTTGATGAAGAAGGCATCAAACACGAGTTCTCCGCGCCATATGATCCACCTCAAAATGGCATCGTCGAGAGGAAGAACCGCACACTCATTGAAGCGGCTAGGACGATGCTTGATGAGTATAAGACCTCCGATGTCTTTTGGGCGGAAGCCGTGAACACCGCATGCCATGCCATCAACCGTCTTTACCTGCACAAGCTCTTGAAAAAGACTTCCTATGAACTCTTGAGTGGTAAAAAGCCTAATGTTTCCTACTTTCGTGTCTTTGGGAACAAATGTTTTGTTTTGAGTAGGAGACCTCGTTCCTCTAAGTTTGCACCTAAGGTGGATGAGGGCTTCTTACTCGGTTATGAATCAAATGCCCATGCCTATCGTGTTTTCAACAAGACCTCCGGTATTGTTGAGATCACTAGGGATGTGACATTTGATGAATCTAATGGCTCCCAAGGAGAGCAAATTGTGGTGCATGTTGTAGACAATGTGGATCCAAACAAGGCTATTGCGATGAAGGCCATTGGCGACATACGTCAAGAAGATGAGTGCCCAAGGCGCTTGTGGCTAACATTCGAGGACCCAAACTTCGACAAGTTTGGGTACCTAAAACCCTAGCGTGACTTTCTTTTGTAGGCATACTCCTCTGGTGGATCAAGTTGGGTGGTGGACAATGGATGCACCAACCATGTGACGAGGGAGAGGAGTATGTTTACAAGTCTTAATGAAGATGGAGGAAATCACGAAAATATCATATTTGGAGTTGATGGCAAAGGAAAGGTAATTGGGTTAGGTAAAATTGTTATCTCAAATGATCAATCCATCTCCAATGTCCTCCTTGTCAAGTCACTGAGCTATAACCTTCTTTCCGTTTCACAATTATGCAAAATGGGTTACAATTGCTTGTTCACCGACGAGGATGTGACCGTTTTTAAGAGAGATGACTCATCCATGGCCTTTAAGGGAAAGTTGAAGTGTGATCTCTATCTTGTCGATTTCGACATAGATAGAGTAAACCCCGAAGCTTGCTTAATGGCTAAATCCTCCATGGATTGGCTATGGCATCGAAGGCTAGCCCATGTAGGGATGAGGAATTTGTGATTGTTGATGAATCTAATGGCTCCCAAGGAGAGCAAATTGTGGTGCATGTTGTAGACGATGTGGATCCAAACAAGGCAATTGCGTCGAAGGCCATTGGCGACATACGACCAGTCAAAACGCAGGATGATCAAGAGAATGGTGATTAACCTCCGTAGTCGGCAGCCAATGGTTCTTCAACACGTCAAGAAGATGAGGTACCAGAACTTCCGGTGCACACAGCCCGAAACCTCCGGTCATATGTTCCGAGCCCTAGGCATCGGAACATCCGGGCGTCTGGTCGACTGGATGGTCCGGGCCCATCAAGCCGAAACCTCCGGGAGGCTGAACTTGAAGGCGTGCCTCTGGCACAAGTCGATGGGATTGATGCTGAGGGCACTCAAGAGCTACCTGATCAGGCTGTAGTCCCCTCGGTGCACCATCCATGGATACATCACACCATTCAGCGAGATCACCCCGTCGACAACATTCTTGGAGATATTCAAAAGGGGGTAACCACTCGATCTTGTGTTGCAAGTTTTTGTGAGAATTACTCTTTTGTCTCTTCTTTGGAACCAGTTAAAGTGGAGGATGCGCTTGGTGATCCGGATTGGGTGATGGCCATGCAAGAAGAGTTGAACAATTTCACTCGCAATCAAGTGTGGTCATTAGTGGAGAGGCCAAACCAAAATATGATCGCCACCAAGTGGATCTTCCGCAACAAGCAAGATGAGAATGGAGTAGTCACTCGCAACAAAGCCCAGTTAGTGTCACAAGGGTTCACTCAAGTCGAGGGCCTCGACTTTGGTGAAACCTTTGCACCGGTTGCTCGTCTTGAGTCCATTCTTACTCTTTTAGCCTATGCCGCTAACCATGATTTCATATTATATCAAATGGATGTCAAGAGTGCTTTCTTGAATGGACCAATCTTCGAATTGGTGTTTGTTGAGCAACCACCCGACTTTGAAGATCCCAAATATCCAAATCATGTGTTCAAGCTTCACAAGGCACTCTATGGGCTCAAGAAAGCCCCTAGAGCTTGGTATGAATGTCTTCGGGACTTTCTTCTCAAAAATGGCTTTGAGATAGGCAAAGTTGATACTACTCTCTTCACTAAAAAAATTCAAAAATGATTTGTTTGTTTGCCAAATTTATGCCGATGACATAATATTTGGCTCAACTAATGTCTCATTTAGTGAAGAGTTTAGTAGGATAATGATCAAGAGATTCGAGATGTCGATGATGGGTGAGCTCACATTCTTCCTCGGGCTTCAAGTCAAGCAACTCAACGAAGGGACCTTCATCTCCCAAACAAAGTATTTGAAGGACGTACTCAAGAAGTTTGGGATGGAGGATGCAAAGCCCATCAAGACGCCAATGCCTACCAACGGTCATTTGGATCTCGATGAAAATGACAAAAGCGTGGACCAAAAGGTATATCACTCCATGATTGGATCCTTGCTTTATCTTTGTGCATCTAGGCCTGATATCATGCTTAGTGTGTGCATGTGTGCTCGCTTTCAAGCGGTACCCAAAGAATGTCATTTGATTGCCGTTAAGAGAATCCTTCGGTATTTGGTGCACACTCCTAACCTTGGCTTGTGGTATCCTAAGGGTTGTGCCTTTGAGCTTGTTGGCTATTCTGATTCGGATTACGCCGGATGTAAGGTCGATTGCAAGAGCACTACTAGCACATGCCAATTCCTTGGACTATCACTTATTTCTTGGTCCTCCAAGAAGCAAAACTCCATTGCCTTATCCACCGCCAAAGTCGAATACATAGCCGCCGGGTCTTGTTGTGCTCAACTCCTTTGGATGAAACAAACCCTATAAGACTTTGGCTATAACTTTTCTAAGATTCCTCTCCTATGTGACAATGAGAGTGCCATCAAACTAGCCAACAACCCCGTCCAACACTCAAGAACTAAACACATAGATATTCGCCATCACTTCTTGAGAGACCATGAGGCTAAGGGTGACATAGTCCTATCCCATGTGAGAACCGAAAATCAATTAGCCGATATTTTCACCAAGCCCTTAGATGAGAAGAGGTTTTTTGAGCTTAGGAGTGAGCTAAATATCTTGGATTCTCGCAACATTTGTTGAGGATTGGTTGGTTAAACAATAGCCAAGCATGAATCAAATTGAGTGTAAATTGAAATTGAACCTTTATATATTGTGATCACTTCTTGGGTAGAAGTTGGTTTTGAAGACTAAGGTTAAAACATTTCCTTCTTGCCCAAAAATCATTTTCAAAATGTTTGAAAAACTTGTTGTGTGCTCGTTTTGATTGCGAGAACTTGGCTTTTGTTCTTTGTGTGATGCATTGTGCATTGTGACCATTGTTTTGTACTGATTGCTTGCGTGCTGGTCACGTACGTCTCATTTGTTTACATGTCCAATCCATCCTTAGACTCCTCCCTTCAGCTTCCTATCAGAAGATCCAGACCCCAGCTCGAAACTTTTGATATTTTTTCTCTGTCTCTTTTCGGGCGAGACCGGAACTTTTGGTCAGGTTCGACTGGAAGTTCTGGTAGTCGGGGTGTTAAGTCCCAGGTGAGGCCGGCGACCGAACCCTACTCCTTTATCTCAAACCGCCGCCGCCTCTCTCCTCTCTCTCCCCTCTCCCGGTGATCTGAGTTTCCCACTGTGTTCTCTCTTCGTTCTTGATTGTTTTCCAATTGTTTTTGGTCAAGGATCGTCTCCCCGCGCTTGTTTTCAACTTCCGTTTGCCCGAGGTACTTCTTCCGATTTCTCTCCCTAATTTCACCTTCTCTTGCCTCGATCTATCAATTCTTGGACTAGGGAGAAAACCTTTTGGTTAGAAACTTGATTAGGATCTTGTAGATGGCTGATCTATCCGTTTTGAGGCAATGCGGTTGATTTTCGACTGGGGGTTGTGCGGCTGCCAAGCACACTGGAAGTTCCGGTGTTCCTGGACCAGAACTTCCGGTCCCTGTGCAGTCAGCCCCCCTCCATCCTTCCTAATAATTATGAAGATGAAGACAAGACCATGAACCCGCAATGGTGCCCCTCCGATACTTTCACGAAGACTCAGAAAAGGAGGGTGCAACAGATGAAGAGCAGGGGTCGACTGCAGGAGGTACAAGCCAAAATTGATCATCGGCTGAAAAAAAAAGAAGAAGAAACAATGCCTGAGGAAAGAGTGGCGTGTGAAAAGCAAAGTTGTTTCAACCGATGAAGCTCAAGCCGACAAGGCAAAAAGATTGGCCAAGGGAAAAGTTGTGGCCTCTGCATTAGTCAACATGGTTTTTGTGCTGCCAGCTGAGTATGAAGCAGCCTAGACCGATGCAGACATGGTTGAGGAATCCCTAGCCAAATTGGTGTTGTCCCCAGAGCAAGCTATCTTCGAAAAACCAGAGGGGACAGAGCATCGGCACCTTAAGCCACTTTATGTCAAGGGATATGTCAATGGGAAGCCGATGTCCAAGATGTTGGTCGATGGAGGAGCTGCGGTAAACTTGATGCCCTATGCCACATTCAAAAAATTGGGCAAGAGCTCTAACGACCTCATCAATACCAACATGATATTGAAAGATTTTGGAGGCAATCCGTCGGAAACCAAAGGGGTTTTGAATGTGGAGCTGACAATTGGCAGCAAGACTGTGCCTACAACTTTCTTTGTCATCGATGGGAAGGGATCATATAGTCTGCTGCTAGGAAGGGACTGGATACATGCCAACTACTGCATCTCTTCTACCATGCACCAGAGCTTAATACAATGGCAAGGTGACAAAGTTAAAATCGTGCAAGCCGACAGGTCAGTAAACGTTGCCAATGCCGACTTAACCCTTTGGGAGATGGATGGCATTGATTGCTTGTCCGGCAAGGTTTGGGAAGCCGATTATGTAAAAGTGTCTGATTCTAAAATATAGCCAATTGGAGATGAAGAGCCCCAACTGCTGCTTTGAGGGTGTCGTGGAGGGATCAAGCGTCTACACAAAGGACCCTGTAGATGATCTCGATGGCAAGCTAGGACAAGGCTTTATGTCGGCCGATGACTTAGAAGAAGTCGATATAGGCTCAGGAGATAGGCCTAGACCGACATTCATTAGTTAAAATTTGTCTTCTCAATTTAGAACCAAGCTTATAGAACTTTTGAAGAAATATAAAGATTGTTTTGCTTGGGAATATTTTGAGATGCCAGGGCTTAGCCGATCGATTGTTGAACATCGGCTCCATATCAAACCTACATATCGGCCATCTAAGCAAGCACCTAGAAGGTTTAAGACCGATATGTACGATACTATCGAGGCCGAAATTACTCATTGGTATGACGATGGTTTCATTCGGCCTTATCGATACGCTGAGTGGGTCTCTAACATAGTTCCAGTGATCATGAAGAACGACAAACTTAGGGTGTGCATCGACTTTTGAGATCTCAATAAAGCCACCCTTAAGGATGAATACCCAATGTTGATTGTTGATTTGTTGGTTGATGCTGCTTCAGGGCACAAGATCATAAGTTTTATGTTTGGCAATGCGGGATACAATCAAATTTTTATGGCAGAAGAAGACATCCACAAGACTGCTTTCAGATGCCCTAGCGCAATCGGCTTGTACGAGTGAGTTCTAATGACCTTTGGTCTGAAAAACACTGGAGCTACATATCAGAGGGCCATGAATTACATTTTTCATGATTTAATCGGCTTATTGGTCGAGATCTACATTGATAATGTGGTTGTAAAATCCAAGAAAGTTGATGATCATATAGCCGATTTGAGAAAAGTTCTCGAGAGAACAAGGAAATATGGCCTGAAGATGAATCCTACAAAATGTGCTTTTGGCGTGTCGGCTAGACAGTTTTTGGGTTTTCTTGTCCATGAAAGGGGGATTGAAGTAACTCAGAGGAGCATTAATGCAATCAAAAATATTTAGCCGCCACAGGACAAGAAGCAATTGCAATCGCTGGTCGGCAAGGTAAATTTTATCAGAAGATTTATATCAAATCTATCGGGGAAGATGGAGCCATTCACACCTTTGCTTTGGCTGAAAGCCGACCAACAGTTTACTTGGGGGGCAGAGCAACAAAAGGCTTTAGATAACATCAAGGAATATTTGAGTGCCCCTCCAGTATTAATTCCTCCACAGAAAGGGGTGTCTTTCAAGTTATACTTGTCAGCCGATGAGAAGTCAATCGGCTCGGTATTGATCCAGGAGTTCGAGGGTAAAGAGAGAGTATTTTTTTATTTGAGCAGAAGGCTTCTGGATGCTGAGATAAGATATTCTCCGGTGGAGAAATTATGCCTATGCCTGTATTTTTCATGCACGAAGTTAAGGCACTATCTGCTATCAAATGAGTGCACGATAGTCTGCAAAGCCAACGTGGTCAAGTATATGCTGTCGCCTCCAGTGCTAAAAGGAAGAGTTGGTAAATGGATTTTTTGCTTGACAGAGTTCGATCTTAGGTATGAATCACCCAAGGCAATCAAGGGACAGACCATAGCCGATTTCATTGTTGAGCATCGGATGACTCAATCGGCTCAGTCGATATATTTTCTTGGACTTTATTTTTTGATGGATCGGTTTGTACTCATGGCTGTGGTATCAGCTTGGTTATCATATCACCTAGGGGGCATGTTTTGAGTTTGCTTACATAATCAAGCCCTATGCTACCAACAACCAAGCCAAACACGAAGTAGTTCTCAAAGGATTGCAACTTTTGAAAGAAGTTGAAGTCGATTTCGTGGAGATCATGAGTGATTCCTTGTTGGTCATCAATCAACTAGCTGGAGAGTACGAATGCAAAAATGATGCGTTGATGACCTACTACGAAAAATGCCGAGAGTTGATGGAAAATTTCGGCTAGTAACCTTGACGCGTATTCCTCAAGAGCAGAATGCTGAAGCTAATGATTTGGCTCAGGGGGCATCGGGATACAAGCCGATGGTCAAGGATATCGAAGTTGAAATTGCTGCAATTGCAGCCGACGATTGGAGGTATGACGTTCAAAATTATCTTAAGAATCCCTCTCAATCGGCTTCAAGGAAATTGCGTTACAAGGTAATAAGATATGTGCTACTCGACGATGATCTATACAATCGGACGATTGATGGAGTGCTACTAAGATGTTTTAGTACCGATCAAGCCAAGGTTGTGATGGGTGAAGTGCATGAAGGCATATGTGGTACTCATCAATCGGCTCACAAGATGAAATGTCTGCTTCGACGAGCTGGGTATTTTTGGCCAACGATGTTGGAGGATTGCTTCAAGTATTACAAGGGTTGTCAAGATTGTCAGAAATTCGGAGCAATTCAACGGGCACCAGCGTTGGCTATGAATCCCATAATCAAGCCTTGGTCGTTCAGAGGTTGGAGAATTGACATGATCGGCCAGATCAATCCACCCTCAAGTAAAGGACACAAGTTTATATTGGTAGCAACCGATTATTTTACAAAGTGGGTAGAAGCAATTCCCTTGAAGAAAGTTGATTCTGGGGACGCGATCTAGTTTGTTAAAGAACACATTATCTATCAATTCGGTGTTCCTCAGACAATAACAACTGATCAGGGATCCATCTTTGTATTCGATGAGTTTGTTAGGTTTGCAGAAAACATGAGGATCAAATTGTTTAATTCTTCACCATATTATGCGCAAGCTAAAGGACAAGCAGAGGCATCCAATAAAATTTTGATCAAGTTAATAAAGAGGAAGATCTCTGATTATCCAAAGCAATGGCATAGCCGATTTGCCGAAGCATTATGGTCCTATCGGATGGCTTGTCATGGATCCATTCAAGTGCCCCCGTACAAGCTAGTTTATGGGCATGAGGCCGTCTTGCCATGGGAAAGCATCATCGGCTCAAAAAGGATCGAACTACAAAATGAATTGACAGCCGATGACTATCACAATCTTTTGGTAGATGAATCGGAAGACTTGGTCCAGTCTAGGCTACGTGCTTTGAAAAAGGTGACTAGAGATAAAGAAAGAATCACTCATCATTACAACAAGAAGGTTGTGCCGAAATCATTTTCAGAAGGCGAGTTGGTCAGGAAGTTGATCTTGTTGATTGGTCTCGTCACAATAAATTCGGCAAGTAGTCACCAAATTAGGAGAGGCCCTTTAAAATTTATAAGTGTGTTTCCAAGGAGCTTGCATGTTGCAAGGACTTGATGGAGAAATTTTTGGAAGGGCTCTCAACGACAAGTACATGAAGAAATATTATCCAAGTGTGTGGATCAATTCATGATTCGGCTGTGTTGAGCCGATACATGGTAGCCGATGTGTTTACATCGCCTTTAGATGGCCGATGGCTCATATCGCCCTTAGTCTCTTCACATTTATCATAATCGGTTGTGCTCTATCGATGTGTGATGGCCGATATAAGTTATATCGCCCTTAGTCATTTTATTTCTGTCATAATCAGTTATGATTTTTTGCTCATACATGATGGCCGATTCCGCGTGTTGTCCTCGAGCTATAATTTTACCAATGATCGGTTGACATTCTAAAATTAGAGGGGCATATATACATATACAAGTGAAATCGAGTGGACTTCAAAAAATTTACAGAATAGAATCGGCAGAAATTATATTACAAGATGTGGAGCCGATTTTACAAAGTTGCCGACACAAAAGATTATAGTACAAGTGTTTGCAGAAGTTCACAAGATGTCTAAGTCCTAGGCTATTACAATCGGCTTAATGAGATAGGAAGTCATTTATGACCGATATTGCTTTGCGTCAGACTTGATCCACTTCTTCAATAGCCTGGGCATCGACTGCATCAGTTCCCAGGATTGGCTTCAAAGCTTTTGTGAGATCTGCTAGGTTTTTCATTGAGGCCTTTAGCTTCGACTTTTGATCTTCGATGGCTTTGGGGAGATTGGCAATGCGTTGTTCTTCCAACGATATGTCGGCATCAAGCATGGCAAGCTCGGCTGCCACTTCTTCTCTCCGCTGGCTCAGCCGATCGAGGTTGGTGTTGGGCTCGGTCGTCATATCATCCAACTTGGCCTTTTCAGCGATAATTGCTTGCCGATTGGCTTCGACAGTTGCCTCTAGGGCCTTCTTTTCTCACCGATCGGCTAATCTTTGCATGGCACCTTTCAAATTTGTTCCAATGAAGCTCAAGGTAAGTAGCCGGGGAGATAATGTCAGCCAATTGATCTGGGAGCTGGTCTTGGATCTCTTCAAATCTTCCTCTTATTGCTCCACAGTCGGTAACTAGGAAGGCAAGGGAGCATTGCAGGCGCTTGGCTATATCTGATAAAGTTGCCCTCAGGTCATCGGCTATAGGAGCTAAGGTCTTGTTGGTATCTTCCTCCTCATCCACGAACTCCTTGATATCAAATGGAAACAGATCTGCAAAACAAAAGTTAAGATGGTTAAGTGCTAGACAAATTTAAACAGCTGATTTAGAGTCAAGAAGAAAGAACTTACTGGGATGACGGGAGCCAATGCGACTTCTTCCTCAATGTTGTGGCTGCCCCTAGCTGATGGAGTCCTTTCTCTTGATGCTTGGGGGGCAGCTGTTGGAGCGCGAGGAGGCTGTATGCAAAGAAAAACAAGTTTGACTGAGCATCGATTAGTTTAATAATCTAAAGGAGTTTGAGGCCAAGGTTACCGATGGAGCCGGAGCTGGTTTTTTCCTCGAAGCCAACTTCTTTTTCTGCAAGATAGAATTTAATGAAGGATTGCATATGAATTTGAAGTGGGAGGATTCTTGATAAATATATACCAGCTAAGGTCGAGGTTGATGCTGGTGCCTTGAAGGACTTGGCGTTCCTTGGGGTTGGTCATCAGCTGGTGGTGTTTGAGCGGCTACTCTCGGTTCGTCTGCTTCAGCAGTGGCTTCATCAGTGGCTTCTTCCATTTCTTCTTGATTCAGGAAGGCCTTTAGGTCTGGATCTATGCCCGGTAGATCATCGGCTATGGTTTTCTTTTGTTTCTTCAAAGGTTTCTTCTACATAGCCAGTGGGATGGCAGCCGATGGTCTGTCCCTCTTCTTCCTTTGAAGTGCCTCGCTGGTTTGGCCATGCAGAGGGAGGTCACCTTCGGCGCGTTATAGCCGATTGCCGAAGGGACAAGACCACAACTTGGGATGAGTCCTGTAGCATATGTGATGGCAATCCCAGTGTTGCTGATATGCGGGAGAGATAAATCGGTGGTCTACAAACAAAAAGAGTTAGTCAAATCATAAAGAAGGACAGCTGATGATGAATAACAAGTGATGAGGGAGAAGTGTTTACCACTGGGATCAGCTCCGGATATATGGTGGTGAGGTACATGGAAGCCGATTGGTGAAACAGATGTTTTTCCATTCACTCCACCATCGGTTGAAGGCTGCAGTCCTTGTGATTACCAATTCAATGTTAGTCTATACTGCCAAGAGGGGGGCCTTCAATATTTAGCAGCCTATCCATCATGAGGTCTTAGCCGGTTTCGCCTCTGGTTTCAATTTTATTGGTGAAGTACAAACCGATCGGAAATGGTCCCATGCCTAGTTGTCTGGCGGCACTCATAGGATGATAAAACTCATATGTAACTTGTACATTCATGCCTTGATGTATGTCGACTAGGAGGATGCAAGGTGAGATAGCCGATATGAACATTTCCCTGGACTTCTCAAATTTCTCAGAGTTTATCTCGTAGAATCTAAAGTCACTAGGAAGTTCAAAGTCTTCAGAGTTCTCATAGGCAAACCAAATTCTTGAGGTTCTTGGGAATCCATCATAGAAATTGTCGAACCAATTCTTAAAAGGATCGACTGAGAGTTTGGATCCTGAATATGATGATGTTGCCTCTCCGAATGACATGCATCAGCGTGTTGTGATTTCATCGCCATCTTCGTCTGTGGTCGACTGTGCTAGTGGGAAGCTGCCGTCTTGCAACTCCGGCCTCTGAGCAACCTTGTATGTGTGCAAGTTCAGCCATATTTGTAGCAGCCACCAGGGACCTCCTGTGCCGATAACCGAGTTGGCGGCAATTCTAACCGATGCATTGTTCAACATCTGATATAGGTACCCTAGCAGATATTTTCCTGAGGGAATCTGCCTCTTCCCTACTAGGGCTTCGGCTATATGTTGCCAGTTGGTTGTGGGGCCGTAGCTTGAACCACAGAATACAAACTTTTCCAGCCACATAAGAAGGAAAGCTATGTGTTCCCTGGGCTCCACTGGGTCGGTTCCCATATTCAGGCTTATGAATCCATTCCAACCTCCAATGGCCTTGGTCTTAAAAGAGTATTGGCACTTGATGTTCAGGCTGATAGGGTTAGCCGATGATGTGATGTCAAGGCCTATGATCATAACTATGTCCAATAGAGTGGGGGTCATCGGTCCTTGGTTGAACAGAAAGGAATTCAGTGTATTGGACCAGAAGTAACATGCAGCTGATAGCAGGGGCTCATCTTTAGGCATATCGGCTATTGTTAGGGCTAAGCATTGTGCTATCCCTAGTTCTTCCAATGGCTCTGCTTGCTAGCTGACTGTTGATGAGAAATTTCTCTCACGCGCTGGCCTGGGAGATCTGCTTAACTCCAGTGCAGGTCCTTCTCGGCTACCTATGCTGTACAAGGCGTGCCAGTTGGTTTGATCTGTTAACCAACAAGAAAAATAAAGATATATGCGTTAAGTGTTAAGTTAGATCCTACTGGATCGGCTGCAAGAGTCAATTTACATATATATGCTATCCCGAAGTGCATTTAAACCAAGTGACTAGAATAGATCGGCAGTGCCGAGACAGTATTAATCACTTAATCCAAATATACAATGGGATAATAAATATATGCTTTAACAATCTAGCCGATGTCGTAAGTCCAACTGTGAATCGGCTAATACTCCGATCTATCTTATGAAAAGATATTGATATGAGCTAAATGCGCTAAACCTAGATCAGTCGGCTGTCGGCTGTAGCTGACCAACTGATTCTGGCTTAGGGCATTTAACTAGAGCAAGATCTTAATATAAGAGGCGGTTTTAATCAATCTGATAGCAAATATACCAAAGAATATTAAAACAGATAAGACCGGCTAAAACTCTGGCACTGTCTCTAAACATATACATCTAGCCGAATAGATCATAAAGGCTCTAAAAATGACTTAACAGATCAATACTGATGCAGTATTAAGTATAAAAAGAACAATCTGATCTACTGTAGCTGATGTAAATACCTCAAGACGGTGGATATCACATATAATTTAGGCCAACCCTTAGATCTAGCTCCATCGGCTATTGATTCTTGATAGAACGAGCCAATATCGAGACAGATCTAAACATTGTGCTAGATTATATGTGATATATGATAACTAGCGCAGCATAAATCATCGAATTTAGAGTGTCATAGCGATGGAAGCACTAAATTCGACGAGATACACCACTAATGATAAACATTTACCTTAACATGGGGATCAAAACGATGCAGCCCGAAGTCGGATCAGTTGTTCGTCTGAAGAAAAAGGAGGCGATGCGCCGAAGGTTGTATTGATTGTGTGTATATTTGATTACAAGGATCTCGGATCCTATTTATACCCAGGAATAACATTATCCGCACAGATCCTGATCTCTATCTAATCTACTATTTAAAATACGACAAAACCTCGGGATAAGGACCCATGCCGTATTACAATAAACAGTCTGAATAAATTACTAATTTACAGACACAATTGTCGTTACAGGATTCTATCCGTAGATGGCAATATCTTTTAACCCTCAATTTACGAACTGAATCCTCTATTTATCTTTAAGCACTTTCATCGGAAACGGTTTTATCCTCTCCCCTCACTCAGCATCGGCTATCAGCTATCCTTGTCCGATCCAACCTCAGCCAATTGACCTCATAGCCGATCGCACCGCAGCCGACTCGACCTCTGTTCTTCCAATCCGATCCCGTCTCTATCTCAGCAGTGATTTAGGGATTTGGTTACCAAATTTAGTCGTTAACACCGACACTCTACTATACCATGCTGGCCAAGTTTTATCGGTTGAAGGCCATGATTTGAAAGCGTCATTCCAATGTATCAGATTGGGGTTCGATAACCTAAAAGGGATCCGGTTGGTTTTGGCATTAATAAACTCTGAGGGATCTAGATTGCCGATTGGACCTAAGTGGTACTGATTGGAATGGTTGAGGTTGGGAATTGCAATTTGATGAGTAAGGTGCTACAATGAACAAGGAAAAAAGGGGCAAATTACAAAGGGCAAACACCAGATTGCGGAAAAGAAAGGAGTTAAAGCCGATGGAGTTTACCTCTGGGAATTCGGTCGACGGCATTGTAGAAGGAGCATCGACATCGCCAAGGATGGGTTCGCCGCCGGGATGCCTACGAGTTCGTCAAGAATGTCGGGGAGGTCGCCGGTGCGAATTGGAACTGTTTGGAGCTAAGGCGGCAGAGGCAAAAGTGACGGCGTGAAACACTCTAAGGCGATAGTTGTTATTCAAAGAAACATGGTGACGACCGAAACGGAAAAGCCCTGAAGTCTCTCGGAGATAAGATTTGGCAAATCCGCAATATTAACAATATAACGGACTTGGGGGGCATGTGTTAACGACTAAATTTGGTAAGCAAATTATTAGGTTTGGATCTAAGGCCGAAGCCGATTTGAAGAGAATTGAGTTCTTCTGGAGACAGTCTGCGCGCCAAGTGCAGATCAAATCGGTTAAGGGGTTCATTGGTTGGTGATAGAATCGGTTAAGGTGGCTATCGCCTGATACCGAATCGGACAAGGATTGCCGATGTAGCCGATTCCAATAGGGATAGCTGGTACGACCTATCCCGAGGAGAAGACGTTGGAGTTATTTTTAGATTCGATTAAAGTGCTTCATGAGGATTGCCATACATGGATAGAGTCCAGGAAAGGCAATAATATTTATTAATTAGGATATTTTTAATGGTTTCCTTATAGATAATGTCGGAGGCAGTTTGTTTTAGGCATATCTGTAATTCAAAATTGTAATAGAGATAGGAATCATGTCCGTCACAGACTTGTCTTGTATCTGGGTATAAATACGACCCAGGACCTTGTAAATTACAACAACCAAGTTCAATACAATCTTTGGCGCATGGCCACCCTTTTATTTTAGTTTATTCCGACGAGTTCTTACTTCTAGTTGGACTGCATCGTTTGATCTCCAGCAAAAAGGTAAATCTTGTCACAGCGGCTTGCGTTCTCGGGATTAGTGCTTCCATCATCATGATACTCTAATCTTGTTTATGTAAATCGTTAACTTATCATATATATTGTATAACCTAGATCGATAATATGATCTAACCCTAATCGGCTAGTCTCTGTTATTAGACAACAGCCAGTAGGGTTAGGTTTTGTCGTCGATTTAGATTATACAGTATATCCACCATCTCGAAAGATGTTCATAGATTAGTATAGGTCCTATGCTTCTTTTTATACTTAGTGCTGCATCGGTTAAGTCCGACCTATTAAGTCGTTTTTAGAATCATAACATATATATCTTGTGTTATGATCATTATTAGAGGTGGTATCGGAGTTTGAGTTGATCTTATATGTTTTAACTGTCTTGTATGTCTTATATTTACTTGATATGTTAAAGCTGCCCTTTATATTAAGATCTTACTATAATTAAATATGCTAAGCTTGTTATCGATCTATTAAGTCATCGTAATATTTGATTGGTTCTTGTTTAGGGTATTTAGTCTATAATGACATCTTAGTATAAAGCAGTATCAGAGTACTAGCCGATACACTTTAGATCTATGACATCGGCTATGCTATGAATATATATAATCTACATATTAAAGTACTTTTAGACTTAAGTGGTTTATACTGTCTCGGTACGCTACCGATCTATCCCAATCACTTAGTTTAAATGTATTTTGATTTAAATTATGTGTTATGAATATCTTTAGCCGATTGATTAGGTTTAATTATCTTAGCCGATTCAGTGCATACCGCATCGACTTAACACCAGACGATATGTCATCGGCCACCATCCGATCGGCTATCATTCGCAGACTAATACTTGTTTCTTTGTTCTTGTTGATTGCAGGATCAAGTCAACTGGCATGCCTAGGATCCTAAGAAGCAATACTTTGGACCTGCACTAGAGTAAAGCAAATCTCTCAGGCCAGTGAGCGGTTTTCCAAGTCAACTCTAATACGATTTGGAACGAACTAGCAGCTATGACGGGTATTGCAGTTATCTTTGTCAGGCCCAACTGCAAGCCCATCACCGATGACACTCATCGGTGATGGGCATAATTGTTATCTCAATCGGACCTCAAGTTGGATCCCATCACCAATGATACTCATCGGTAATGGGCTTATGTTGGGGCCCGACAAAGATAACATAGGTTATCTTTGTCAAGCCATGGATTGAGCCCGTCATAGATAGGTACCATATGTAACAGGCTATAGATTTATGCACATCTAACATGTTTTTGTGAGTAAATCTTTGTCGGTCTCTTTTTAGGCCCGTTTGAGATGACTTCGTTGTGACGACCCACAAATCTCAGGCATGTGATGGGCCATCATAGAGGAGAGAATCTATACTAGTGGGAATGTGGTACGAGACTTTAATGACCTCCAAATGAATGGTGGCATGGCACATGGTGAGCAGTGACCGCAGCAAATTATATCCCAAAAACCCTAAACTAATTATAGAAGGGCATCAAACATAGAGAGAGAGCATTAAACATAGAGAGATCCTGAGGAAAGGCTAATTGACTATGAAGGAAAAGTTATCCCACTGAACGCTACTTCTTCATCAATCTCCAGCCGGCACTGGCCTTCGTGAGTCTTGCTATTGTCGACTGTCACACATAGTTGTCTGGCAGAAAAATCCACCGTCGGCCATAGCTCTGCCATTTGCCAGTAGGCCATGCAACCATCTCCCTCAGAAGTAGTCGATTACACCTCGCCGCCGTGGCAATTTGCGGCCTGCAGGCTAGAGTTGGCACAACACGAGCCCCGGTTGATGTTGTCGTCATCTTCTAGGGCAGTAGTATTGTGGCTAGTGGGAGCAGAATCAGGGCGCCGGAGTCCCTAACGACACTAAGAACCAGATACGGGGGCCTCCAGGTGGCAGCGTCGGTGAGCTATGCGTTGGGCTCCCGGGGCAACATGGGCGAGGGTGTGGGATAGACCTCACACTACCTCGCCCTCTGCCACTGCAGAGTGATGCCGAATGCAGATTGAAAATCAAGCAAAGAATATATATTCAGAAGTACACATGATCTATTTTAATGAATCAACACACCTTCTTACTTCCATATCTCTTCCACCTCCTGCAGGGGAGGCGCGGAGCTAAGGGCATCGAGGTTGGTAGTTGTCGAGTGTGGGGGAAGGGGTGGTGACGGTGATGGGCAGAGTTGAGGGCAGGGTGGCGGTTTGGATCGAGGGGCGGCTTGCTGTCGATCATGAGGGAAGGGGCAGCACCGGCGCTGGGGAGTGGTGGAGCTGAGGGGCGTCGGGAGGGTGGTGCGCGTGGACATGGGGCGCCGCTCGGCGGCGGTTAGGAGCAAGGGGATGGGATTTGCAACATGGGCAGGGATTGCCGACGTGGGCGGGGATTTGGCGACAGGAAAGGGAAGAGGCGTGAGAGCGCTAATCCAATGCTTATCCACGTGTTAATCCAACTCGCGACGTGGATCATTGGATAAGAGGATCCAATAGGTAGAAAACTTCTATGTACACTTTTATGGATGTCTGTAGAAAAGGAACAACCGATACTTTTATATAGGTATAGATATATATCATCCCTAGTATCAAAATAACGGATATCATCCTTGATATAAAAAATAAAGAAAATGAATGAGACAATTAATATTCAAAGAAAATATATCCTCCCCAACTTCAAAAGAAAAAGAATTGGCCAATTATTTTCCTGATATTTAAAAAATACTAATATCCAAATAAAAGATATTGTCCTTGATATAAAAAAAGAAAGAAAATCAACTAGCCAATTAATATTCGAAGAAAATATATCCTTCCTGACATCAAAAGAAAAAATAACTAGCCAATTATTAAAATATAAGGACTTGAACCCGGGTAGAGCAAAGATAGAACCAACCATCTAGTTAAGGCGTCAGATTGGTTAGTTTCAATAGAAAATATTTTTGTTTCCTGTGCACTCTCTCCTCCGACTATAGCTGGCCAAATGGGTTGGGCTTTCCCGTGCCAGCCCGGGCATGCACGCACTGTAGCGCGGCCTGTCAGGCATGGCACGGGAAGGGGTGGGCTGTGCCAGCACGGCCCTGTCGAGCGTGCCATGCCGGGGCCACCGCCCGAGCCCGTTGTTGGTATTTCTTATGACCAGAGATAAAATCCGCAAGCGCACAGAATACCGTTATAGCACTTTACCCAGGGAGTATTCTAAGGGATATCGAATCCAAGGAACGGTAGGGATTATCAAAGAGTTAGGTTCATCCAAGGACATCCAAGATTAGGTAAGCTAAGGTATAGAGAGGATTTCTATGGTTGAGGCTCTAAGAAGCTGGTCAATTACTTTACTTTCTTTACTTGCTTCGGGCGCCGGCTTACACTCTGTATGCCGAGTGACTCTGGCCTACAACTCTACGTCATACCCGAACGTGGAGGAATACAATGGACGGACATGGCTGTCACCACGTGCCGCCTACCTCTCACCCATGGAGTACGAGGCAAACAAAGGTAAACTCTAGCCTAGACACCACGTCTACGCTATCGAATACTACTCTAGCCTCGCGCAAGAACACCCGTCTTCATCAGGGGACTTAGTACTAGAGCACCCATAATAAAAGTATAACAACCATAATAAATCACGAACACTTACTTTATTGAAGAAAGTATTCGTCGAGGTACAAGGCCGGAGGTCGGTACCGGGACTCCCGACACTCCTCCGAACTACCCCTCAGAGAGAACTCCAACATTTTGGGCACTCCTTTCGGAGCTTCCCCTCACTCTCTAACCTATTTCTAAGCACTAGAGACCTAGCACTAAGCCTTTGGAGTGAAGCTTTATTCTTCTTGGAGGTGTCTTGAAATGAAGTAAGTGCCCTCCTTATATAGCCCTCCATGGTGGTTTGGAGTCGGTTTGTAACCACCAAACTACCATAACCGCCATTCGGAGAGGCTAGGGAGTCGCCACGTGGAAGATGGGGCCGAACGGCCTCAGCCACGATTCGGCCGAACCAGGGTTCTGCTGAACCCTGGTTAGTGCCATTCTCCCCCTTTTTCTCCAGGTACTGACATGTGGGCCCCTAAGGTGTTTTCCAGGTGTTTGGCCCCACTTTAAGGTGGTTTCACCCGACTTGTGGGCCCTCCGATCTGCGAGAAGCTGACGTGGCGATCGTCGATTGGTTGGAGTTGTGTTTCTTCATCAGGAAAGCACACTTTTGCTTCATTTCGATATATTATTCACCTGCATACAAATAATCACCAACACTCATGGAAAGAGTTAGCAAATAACCCTACCGCTACGTTGATGTGCATAGTTTGTTCGATTTATGCAGGTGTTGACGGTCAAATTTTGGGAGTTAATGACTGTCAACAAGCTCCCCCACACTTAGCACTTTGCTCGTCCTCGAATAAAGGTTGAGATATTAAGGTGGATCATGATACATTTTCGATATAGTGCTAACATACAACTTATTCCTAGACCTACTCATAACTGTGAATCTATAAGTGTCTACCATGATATTCTAAGTTATTGAAAGATGGAACAGTTTAGGTGTAAGCCACTTTTATTTCTTCTACTTAAATGACTTGGGGTTTTTGAGAGGGTTTTCAAAAATGAAAAACATAACTTTTATCCTCTGATGAATCTCTTGAGTTGCTCAAAAGTGTTTGGTTCCTCACCAAGGTAATGCTCGCCTTATTTTCTCCTACTTCTGATAAGGTTTATGTGGACCTCAAGGTAGGGAGATCATGCGGGCATACTTGCATCAAATATTTTGTAAAGTCAAATAAAAGATCCAAGAAGAAAACTAATCATGCAATCAAGATCAAGCTTGTGCATATTTATGTGGATAGGAATATGTGGGTGGAAAAATGGAAAAGAAAGATAATTGTTTTGGCGGCTCCTTGGATTGTATGATCCTCCTCCTACTTTATTTTAGAGAACATGGCTATGAATTTTTTTTCTTTTTTTCTTTTATTATCATTCTGCTCAAGGATATTTTTCTTCTTTTTCATGAGCATCATGAATCTTTTTATTCTATATTTCTATAGGTCATGTCTTATTTGGCATGGGTAGGAGGATCACTAATTGGTTGGAGCCTTTATTTTGTGGATGACTAAAGTGGATGCAAATTCCCAAAGTAAAAAAATCTGCATATATATGGATGTGGACAATATGGAAATATTTTTGTCTAAACCTCTAATGTAGAGGGAGAGAAAACTTTTTATGTGGTGGACATGCATAAGACTTTGATCGATGAGAACATGAAAAGATTCTACCGAGGGTCTAGATATTTGACCAAACTCAAAATGATGGCAAGTAGCATATGTACAAGGTTTGATCATGTAATTTGACATATGGCCTTTGTAGGAGAAAAACATCATCGAGGAGTTAAAGTTATGGTTTTTGAATTTTTTTTCAAAATAAAATTCCCAACCATTTTTATGCAGCATGAAACAAAGTTGCTCATTACCGGACTATCTCTCATAGACCAATAACTCAAACATCATGATTTTCCTAAATAATTTATTTCACAGAGTATGAGTGAATGTCATAGGAATAAAGTGTATGTAAGCCCACCAATATGTGTCATGCTTCCAAGGCTATTTTATTTTCTAGGCTCATGGTGCTCGAAAAATTTATTAGTATGCAAGGTGCAAAAATAGGAATTGCAAACCTGCGGAACGGTAGAGCATGATGACATGCGAGACCGATGAGGTCTTGCTGTGTTTTCTTGCGTCATCGTCATGCTAAAATATGCAATGATGTGGAGGTGATCCGAGGGATTGTGCGTGTCGAAACGAGGGTCACCCCCACACTTATTTTTGTACCTGCAGCTTTATTGAACACGACACAAGTGGAGACAAAAAATAATTCTACCAGTGTAAATAACAGGAGAACTTTATTTTATTCAATTAAAATGAAACTTACCTGGAAACTTACCTTGAATCCGCATGGGGACTTTGTGCGTGAAGGCTGCATCATCCATGGGCTAAACAAACAAAAATAACAAGAGCAAAAGGAATTCTTACCTTTCTTACCTGTTTTTACTTTTTTTAATTATTATTGTTTTCTTTTGTTTTTTCGAAACTTTATTTTCACCAACTTTCTTATACTCAACCAATGCTAGATTAAAATTGACTCAACATAAACATGACAGGGTTTTGCGTCCACTCTATATGTTATGCATCTTTGTCATATATCCAATGCCTTGGGTTATCTCCAGTTTGAATCAACTTAAAGTCCATAATTATACAATCAAAATCTATACGAGCATTAACTCGAAGGTTCATTAAGCAAACTGGACACCATGTCTAGTTTGATTAAAAAGACTTTTTAACCTAAGCACCATGCTTAATTTAAAGAGCCTATGTATGTAGTATCAAAATTTATTCAAACCAGAGCATGCAAGAATAGATAAAGGAAGCATATGATCAAGTTATATTCATGTGAAGATAAGTATGAGTATATGAAGGGTGAACTTTGGGTACCTCCCGGCAGGGCTTTGTTTAATGTCAAAAGGAGGACAATTCAAACTTTTTTTCAAAATTTTTTTTGAGCAACGCAAGATAGAACTAACATCATCTCTAAACCAAGGTGAAATTTTGGCATGAATGGAATTTGTTATGAGATATGTACCAAACTCCCCCACACTTGGATTGTTGTGTTGTGGGACACCAAAAATCAAGTGTGTGGTGTCAAGCCTTCTTCAAAACTTGTTCCATCACCAGAAACACCAGGGTACTATAGTTGATGTAGCTCCCATGTTCTCAGGCATCGCATGACCATTGTTCTTTTTAATCTTAACCTAAAATGGTTAGAGACCAAAAATATCAAAGGCCAAACTTATCCTAAAAACTTGTTCTTGCTTTTTATTGATGAAAGGAAATGATACTCCGGGCTACCTCCCGACAGTGCTTTGTTTATGGTCAAAAGCTCGACCATGGGGACTTTTACAATGCAACCACCATTGGTGATGTAGCCCCCAGCTTCGCCACCAGTTGTTGATTCATTGTTGAAGTTGTAGCTGCAAGGTTAGTGCCAAAGGAACAACCATGAAATTTGCAATGTTTGTGGTAACCGAATGCATCTACAACCAACCTTCTAAACATTTTCCCAATGAGAACCTTAAGGTGGTTGTATGTGCTCATGGCACAAAATGTGACAGGTTCTAAAAGTACCTTAAGAGAGCAAGGTTACTCATACTTAAGAAAGAAACTTTCATTCTTGTCTTGTAGGCATTCATTGATGGGTAGGTCCTGAACATAATGCATACGAGACACGTGGTCTGCTAGTGAATTCTCTACTCCCTTTTTATCTTTAATTTCAATATCAAATTCTTGGAGTAAGAGAATCCATCTAATTAGCCTAGGTTTAGTATCTTTCTTAGTGAGAAGGTATTTTAAGGCAGCATGATCAGTGTAGATTATTACCTTGGCTCCAACTAAGCAAGACCTAAACTTATCTATAGCAAAAACAACAGCAAGAAGCTCTTTTTCAGTGATAGCATAATTAAGTTGAGCTCCTATTAAGGTTTTGCTAGCATAGACTATGGCACTATGTTTCTTGTCCTTAGTTTGACCAAGGACTGCTCCTACAGCAAAGTCACTTGTATCGCACATTATTTCAAATGGCAGCGACCAGTTGGGAGGTTGAATTATAGGAGCAGAGATGAATGCTTATTTAAGGATATTAAAAGAGCACAAACACTCATCATCGAAGTCAAAGGGGACATCCTTAGAAAAGAGGTTTATGAGGGGTCTAGCCATTTGAGAGAAATCCTTAATGAACCGCCGGTAGAACCCCGCATGACCTAGGAAGTTACGGATTCCCTTGACATTGATAGGAGGTGGAAGCTTTTCGATAACATTGATTTTGGATTTGTCCACCTCTATCCCTCTTTCGGACACAAGGTGCCCAAGGACTATGCCTTCACAGACCATGAAATGGCACTTCTCCCAATTAAGTACCAGGTCCTTCTCCCTACACCTTTGTAAGACCTTATCTAAATTCTTGAGACAATGATCAAAAGTTTTTCTATAGACGGAGAAATCGTCCATGATAACTTCCATGATTTGCTTGATCATGTCTGAGAAAATAGACATCATGCACCTTTGGAACGATGCGGGTGCATTACACAACCCGAAAGACATCCTGCGATAGGCATACGTTCCATAGGGGCCTATGAAAGTGGTGTTACTTTGGTCATCAGGATGGATGGGAATTTGATGATAGCCGGAATACCCATCAAGGAAACAGAAGAAAGATTGATTCGCTAACTGTTCCAACATCTCATCGATGAAGGGAAGCGGAAAATGATATTTCTTTGTTGCCTTGCTGAGATTCCAATAATCTATGCACATTCTCCATTCAGTGACAGTACGTTGCGGGATTAATTCATTTTGAGAATTGGCAACGACCAGCATACCTCCCTTCTTTGGCACTACCTGAACTGGGCTAACCCACTCACAATAGGGAACGAGATAAATTATCCCGGCATGAAGGAGCTTCAAGACCTCTTTTTCACCACTTCTCTCATCGCATTATTTAACCTTCTTTGAGTCTCCCTAGAGGGTGTAAGAGTTGGATCAGTAGGGATGCGATGGGTACAGAGAGTGGGACTTATTCCCTTGAGGTCTTGGAGTGAGTAGCCTAGAACGGACCAATGCTTTTCTAAGATGGAGATAAGTTTGGAAGTTTCATCTTCAGAAAGCTTGTCATTGATGATGACATGTGATCCCGTATCTCTGTATAGAAAAGCATATCGAAGGCCAGAAGGTAGAGGTTTGAGCTCTATCGGAGGTCGTAATGGTGGTTCTGTCGTGGGAAGCTCCATTGTCTCTCCAGAATCGTCTGTTTCTTGAGTAAAGAAGGGAGCTTCTTTCTCAAGGACGGACTCTGGGGATTCAAAAGGAGAAACCTCCAAAATTTCCTCGATAGGCTCATACTCGGGATAGGGTTCAACTATGGTGTTCATAGCTCTAGAGATAGGAATTGAGAATGAATCCCTCTCGAGTTTGATATCGAGGACTCCTAGTGCCGGTGCATCTAAGAAAATCTTTTCAAGCGGATGCCCAATCAGAATGTTGAAGTCTAAAACTTCGAACACATTAAAGTCTAGGATTGCCTCATGATTTTCGTGACTCATGGTCATGTTCTGCAAAATCCCATAACTTTCGAGAATATCTCCATCAGGAGTTTTGAAAGTTTTATGGGTCGGGGTCAAAGGTTCGTCACCCAGAAGTGCGAACGCTAAGGAATCAGAAATGATATTTGCCCCAACGATGGGATTGTAAAGGACCTGAACTGAAGTTCTCCTTATGTTGCAATAAATGGTTGATGAAGGTGAACTAATCCGAATTACTTCGGACAACAATTCACACTCTTTCAACCACTCATGGCTCATAATGGACATTAATCCCTTCACGATCTCTCTAAGAAATTTATCCTCGAGAGGCACAGGAGGAGTAACTGGAACTGGTGGTCTCTTTTTGCAGAAGAAATTCGAGGCATTTCCATAATCTTCAAAAAGATCGTCCTCGGATATTTAAGGAAACTCCGAAGGTTGAATTTCTTCCACCTTCGGTGTTTCTAGCTTGGGTGAGGATTCTACAGTTGGATCTTGGGATGTGGAAGGCAAAGAATTGGATTCGACTGGAGAATTATCCTCATCGCTTGCCTTGACTACCGCCAATAGTGATTCACGATAATCTTCGACGAAGGAGGTGTTCTCTAAGATATGACTTAGGATTTTCCTTCCTTCCGTCAGATTCTTATGTGAAAATGAACCACCGGACGTGATGTCAAGATACAGGAAGACTCTTTGCCAAGACCTGACCAGAAGTGTTGTAACAACACATGGTCGGGTAAAGACAAGTCGGGGACGGATTGGATCAGAGTTAAAAACCTAGCCCAAGCTGCAGCTATAGTTTCCTTCTCAGTCTGCTGAAAGCTGAGAACTTCTACGCGCAGAGATGTGATACGGGTTAGCGGGAAGAAAGCGAGACAGAATATATCTCTGAGTTCTTCACACTAACCGTTTGTTTTTCAACGGTAAGAGTGTACCATTGCTTCGCTCTTTCGGTAAGCAAAAAGAGAAACAACTTCCACTTCAAAGTTCTTTGTGTCATGCTTGGAATCATCAGACATGAACACAAATGCTCGAACTCTCACAGATGATAGTGTGGGTTTTCATGATCACGCCCAGAGAAGGATTGCTCCCGAACCATGGCTATAAAGCCAGCGCAGAGTTCAAAGCCAGATGAAAGAATTGACTCAGAAGAAGATGGTGACTCAAAGAACTCGCCCTTCGGAGCGGATAGGCTTTGGATAGATTGCTCCATAATCTAAGAAAAAGGAAAAAAATAAAAAGATACGAGGATGACCTAGGCTCTAGGATAAAACAACAACCATTCCCCGGCAACGATGCCAGAAATGCTTGTTGGTATTTCTTACGACCATAGATAAAATCTGTAAACGCATAGAATACCGTTGTAGCACTTCACCCAGGGAGTATTCCAAGGGATATCGAATCCAAAGAATGGTAGGGATTATCAAAGAGTTAGGTTCATCCAAGGACATCCAAGATTAGGTAGGCTAAGGTATAGAGAGGATTTATGGTTGCAGCTCTAAGAAGCTGGTAAATTACTTTACTTTCCTTACTTGCTTTGGGCGCCGACTTACACTCGGTATACCGAGTGACTCCGGCCTACAACTCTACGTCGTACCCAAACGTAGAGGAATACAATGGACGGATAGGGCTATCACCATCTACCACCTACCTCTCACCCGTGGAGTACGAGGCAAACAAAGGTAAACTCTAGCCTAGACACCACGTCTACTCTATTGAATACTACTCTATCCTCGCGCAAGAACACCCGTCTTCATCAGGGGTCTTAGTACTAGAGCACCCAAATAATGGACGATGAACCCGCAAGTAAATATGATAAAGTAAATTACTCAATGTAAAAGTATAACAACCATAATAAATCATGAACACTTACTTTATGAAGAAAGTATTCGACGAGGTAAAAGGCCAGAGATCGGTGCCGGGACTCCAGGCACTCCTCCAAACTACCCCTCAGAGATAACTCCGACATTTGAGGCACTCCTTTTGGAGCTTCCCCTTACTCTCTAACCTATTTTCTAAGCACTAGAGACCTACCCTAAGCCTTTGGAGTGAAGCTTTACTCTTCTTGGAGGTGTGTTGAAATGGAGTGAGTGCCCTCCTTATATAGCCCTCCATGGCGGTTTGGTGTCGGTTTGCAACCACCAAACTATCATAACCGCCAATGGGAGAGGCTAGGGAGTCGCCACGTGGAAGATGGGGGAGAACAGCCTCAGCCACAGTTCGGCTGAACCCTGGTCAGCACCGTTCTCCCCCTTTTTCTCCAGGCACTGACATGTGGGCCCCTAAGGTGATTCTCGGGTGTTTGGCCCACTTTAAGGTGTTTCATCCGACTTGTGGGCCCTCCGATCCGTGGGAAGCTGACGTGACGATCACCGATTGGTTGGAGTTGTGTTTCTTCATCATGAAGGCACACTTTTGCTTCATTTCGATATATTATTCACCTACATACAAATAATCACCAACACTTGTGGAAAGAGTTAGCAAATAACCATATCGCGACGTTGATGTGCATAGTTTGTTCGATTTATGCAGGAGTTGATGGTAGGATTTGGGGAGTTAATAACCGTCAACACCTGTGGGCCGGTACGGCACGGCACGACTCCTGTGCATGCCGGCACGAGCACGGCATGGCCCACAGGCCGGCACGGCAGGGGCAAGGCCGTAGTCCCACCATGTCGAGACCGGGGGCGATGGCGGAAGCGAAGGCGAAGGCAGGAAGCGGCGTGGTCGGGGGCGCGGTAGGGCGGCGCAGTCAGGGGCGCGGGAGGAGTGGTAGGGTGGCGCGGTTGAGGGCGGCGCGGTAGGGCAGCGTGAAGGCGGAAGCGGAAGTGGGCACGATTGGGCGACGCGGTGGTGAAAGCGGAGGCGGATGATACAACTGGTTTGGGGCTGTTTAATGTATTGCTTGAGTCTATGGATTCATTTGACCTAAATATTGATGATATAAGAGGCCAATGATATGATAATGGTTGTAACATGAAAGGCAAACACCAAGGGGTACAGAAGCGATTAATTGATATAAATCCTAAAGCATTGTATATGCCATGTGCTTGCCATAGTCTCAATCTTACTCTTTGTGATATGGCTAAATCTTGTGGGAAAGCTATTTCATTTTTTGGAATTGTTCAACGCCTATATGTGTTATTTACTGGTTCTACAAAAAGATGGAATGTTTTGCTTAAACATGTTCCTAGTTTAACCATGAAATCATTGCCCAATACTCATTGAGAGAGTCAAATCAAAAGTGTTACAACAATAATATATCAAGCTAGTGAGTTAAGGTCAGCTTTGTCTGAGTTATGTCATGCTTCTGATATTGAACCTAAGGATAAAAGTGATGCAACAAAAAATCTTTTTATGCTCTTGGTAGTTTTAAATTTCTACTTGGTATGGTTATTTGGCATGACATTTTGTTTGTTGTGAATAAAGTGAGCAAGAAGTTGCAGCCACCGGCCATGTGTGTAGACACTACTTTGCAGCAGATACAAGGTATGATGCAATACTTTGAGAAATATAGAAATGAGGGGTTTTCTTCTAGCCTGGTTATTGCAAAAGGTATTGCAACTGAAATGGGTGTAGAGGCATCATTTCCAATAAAATGTCGTGCCGTGAGGAAGAAACAACTTGATGAAATTAACTGTCAAGAGGAAATTCTAGAAGCTGAAAAGGCTTTTGAAGTTAAATATTTTCTTTTTATGGTTGACATGGCGATTATTTCTTTGAAGAACAGATTTGAAGAACTCATGGTGTTTAAATATATATTTGGATTTTTATTGAGTTCAAGCACCTTGAAGTCATTAAGTGATAATGAACTTAAATATTGTTGCACTAAATTTGTTCAAACTTTCTCTCATGATGGTTCATCTGATGTTGAGGTTCATGAATTTATTTCTGAATTAAAGATTATGAAGTTCACTTTGCCGGATAATGTATTGTCTCTTATGGAGATTTTGGACCATGTGAGAGAGATGGATTGTTATCCTAATGCCTCTATTGCTAATTGGATCTTATTTACTGTGCATGTAACTGTCGCATCGGCTGAAATAAGCTTTTCAAAGTTGAAATTATTGAAAAACTATTTAAGATCAACAATGACTCAAGAAAGGCTAAATGGTTTGGCGACTTTATATATCGATAAGAAGTTATTGGATCAGGTTGATCTTAATAGTATAATTGATGACTTCGTATCATAGAGTTTTAGAAGAAGTTAGTTAAGTATTTATGGTTTTATGTGTTTTTATTACTTTTAAGATATTCTATGAACTTTATATGAAATATTTATGTTTAATTGAGGTGGGTTCACAAAATTACATGTGTATTTATGTATCTATATATATTAATGAGATATATTTGTGTGTCTATATATATTAGTAGGACCTCGATTAAGATTCCACATAAGGGCCACCAACAACTACGGACCGACCCTGTCCAAATAAAAGATACCCTCCCAGTTTTAACAGAAAAAAGAGCTAATAAAAAAATATCCTACCTGATATAAAAAATAGAAAGAACTAGACAATTAATATATATATCCTCCCTAATATCCAAATAAAAGATATCATCCCTGATATGAAAAAAGGAGAAATAAAATGAACTGGCCAATTAATATTTAAAGAAAATATATCCTCCCTCACATAAAAAGAAAAAGAACTAGCTATTTTTTTAAAAGAAAGAAGAAAAGGAACTAGTAGAAAAAGATACCCTCCTCTGCTATTAAAAGAAAAAATATTACAGCTGATAAATGGCTTGAACCCGCGTCTCCAGGCAGAGCAAAGGAAGCAACAACCAACAAGGTAAGACATTTGGGCCCTTTTTGGATCAAGGGGCTAAATTTTAGCGCATCACCTTTTATCCCCAATTAGCCCTCAATGATCCAAACAGAGAGGTTAATTTGGGGCTAAAGTGAATTAGCCCTCCTAAAAAAATTAGCCCCTTCAAGGGGTGCTAATTTGGGCTAATTTGGTGTGGGTCCCACCAATTTCGTGTGTTGCCTCACACTCCACCAAAAAATTCGCGCCGCTCATCTCATCGCGCGGCCCCTTCCTCTCCCACCAGCGCCGCCGTGCGCCTCTCCCACCGCACCGGCGCCCATCCGTCGCCGTCCCTCCTCCTCCCCGCGCCGCCGTCCCCATCTCCCACGCGCGGCGCCCATCCGCCGCCGCCCTCCTCCTCCCCGTGCACCGCCCTTCATCTCCCACCGTGCCGGCCTATCCGCCACCGCCCCTCCTCCTTCCCCGTGCCGCCGTCCCTCATCTCCCACCGCGTCGGCGCCCATCCGCCAGCGCCCGTCCCCTCCTTCCCGCGTCGCCGCCCCTCCCCTCCACCGCCACTGCCACGACCGACGCAGCACGAGGCCGTCGCGGTGGGCCTCCGTGCCACGCTCGACCACCTCCTTCTCTATGTCGGTGTCACCGCCACGGCCGACGCAGCAACGACGCCGATGAGGCCGGCTCGGAGGAAGCTAGCGTCGGCTCGTCACTGGCCGAGATGGGTGCGCTCGTGCTGTCCATCGCCGAGCCCTCGCCAAGGCGGGGCTAACACACGTCACCCTCTCTCGGTGGGTCACCTGCCTCCTCTCTTACTTTACTCTCGTTTAGTTCGTTGAGGCATTTCATCGAACAGGTTCAGGGTCGGTTGTTGTTGCTGCTCTTGTCTCCTTTAGGTGACACAGAAGAAAATCACCACGCACAAGCAGGTAGATGAAAGCAATAATTGATTAGATTAGGGCATATGTATTGAAGACAAATTAACCCTCAAATTAGTCCATGGATCCAAACTACTCATGGTGCTAATTTTTAAAGGGCTAATTTAAAAGCTAATTTAAAAGCTAATTTTTAGTCTTCAAATTAGTCCATGACTAATTATCTAAACATGGCGTTAGATCCATTTGATTCAATAGTAGATATTTTTGTTTTCTGTGCGCTCTCTACTCCGACTCCAAGTCGAACCGACGTAGACATACGCCTTTATATACACATACGGTACAGTATTTCCATCCACATTCACGCGCGCGCGCTCTCTCTCCCTCTTTCTCCTTCTCGAAATCCTAGCCCCGCCGAATCGCCGCGCTCCGACCTTGTCCCCGCCGATTCGCGCTCGCCGCCTCGCCGCGCTCCGACGGTATGGCGTGCACGGCTCCGTTGCCGCCATCCGGAGGTTTCCTCCGCGGCCGCCGGTGGAGCGCCAGGCCGGGCCGGGCCTCGTCCAGCACGAACTGGATCGAGGACAAGCTCCGCGCCAACGCTGCTCCCACCCATGTCGGTGGCGGCGAGAGGAGGATCACGGGGCGCGCATCCTCGAGCGAGTCCTGGGTCCAGGACAAGCTATCTTGGAGGCGCGCTCCGGAGAGCCCTAACTCCGTTGCCGGCGGCGGGAGAAAGAAGTCTTTGGCCGACGGGGTCCCCTTTGGCAGCGGCGGTGAGAGGAAGAGGTCTCCATCTTCACCCGACGACCGTTTGGACAAGAAGGCCAGGTTAGCCCATCACGAGGGCGACGGCAAGAAGCTGGAGGAGGAGAAGTTCGCCGGTTCATCTATTGTCCCTCCTGATCCCAGGGATTTACCTCTTCCTACCCTCTTTCTCCCACCTGATCCCAATGATTTACCTCTTCCTACCCTCCTTCTCCTGCCGCACTTCATCGATTGATTTCTTGGCTTGATTCTTTTTCGGTTTCTCTGCCTCTTGATTCTTGATTTGTTTTATTCGGTTTAGTTTTTTTACTTCTATGTCTCTCTTGTTTCTTCTACCTCTTGATTCTTCTACTTAATTCTATTTTACTTCTCTACTTAGATTCTTGATTTGTCTCCTTTTATTTCAGTGATTTCTGTTTTTATCTGATTTCCACTTCAACAAGAATTTTGATTTCTCTCTCTCTCCAACCTGATCCCAATGATTTACCACTTCCTAACCTCCTTCTCCTGCCTTACTTCATCGATTGATTTCTTGGTTTGATTCTTCTTTTCTGTTTTTTCTGTATAATTTTTTTCGGTTTCTCTGCCTCTTCATTTTTGATTCTTTTTATTCGGTTTAATTTTTTTTACTTCTCTATGTCTCTCTTGATTCTTCTACTTAATTCTATTTTACTCTCTACTTAGATTCTTGATTTGTCTCCTTTTATTTCAGTGATTTCTGTTTTTATCAAGAATTTTGATTTCTCTGCTTAGTTTTCTTTTGCAGGTCGATGGATGGATGGTGTGTGATGGGATTAGGGGAGGCAACGGCCGACGGGTCGCTGATGAGCTCGAGGGGAACGCGCTGAGCTCTTCTGGTCGAGGTCGAGGCTGTGTTGATGAGCCGCTGATTGTGCGAGGGGAATACAAGCTGGATTGGTCGCCGATGCCTTGTCCTAGGGCGTTACATGTTGTGGCCTATGAACTCTGTCAGAGCAATCAGATGTTATTTTCTTAGTCTACGAACTTGCCTGTTCAGATCAGCAGTGTAGTTTTCATCAGACAGTGACAGTGTAGTTCTTTTAGTAAGGGTTTTACCCTTCCCAGGGTTGATCTCAATGGAGGTATCCATGTAATCAAATCAAATCACTATAAATACAAAAAGATTCCTTTTCACAGCTTACAGTGAAGTTTCACTGATGTTTATAAACAGGGTTCCATCTGTCATAAAACATTGACAATTAATGTTCACATCAATTGAAGGTTCACAATCATTACATTAATCAAAAGCCATAAGTCTCTACAGTGAACTCCAAGTTCTATATTGCTATAACAATTCAGTCTTTTTGGACAGATACAGAACATCACCAAATACACACAAATACACCAAAAAGATGCACAATTACATCGACTATAGTAGTCTGGTCCTCTAATTTTGCACGAAGCTCCCTCAATTCTGTTTCCTTCATGTCATCTTCTGCAAAGAATCACACGCAATGTCACCCCATGATTTTTATACACAGCACCATAACATCTACCTGTACCCTTGAAATGTCCTCGAGAAGCTGCTTAATATCATCAACAAAATCATGCAATGCATATCCAAGTTCCTTTTAACTAAATTTGCAACTAAGATAAGGTGTCAGATTTGAGATATTTCACTGCATATGCATTATGTTTGTAGAGACCTGAATCAAGAACTGTTTCAAATCACCACCAGTTATCAGTCTGCATAAGAATACTCCTATTTAACTCCAACTACAGTAATAACTTATAAGTAATATGATGCTATATTAATAAAATCGAGGAAATAGGGCCCGTCACACAAGTGAAAAACCCCAATCCAAACAAACCTAAATCCCCCAAAACAGATAGCTGCATTTTGGTCAAATCTTAATAATATTTGGTCGGGCTCTTCCTCTGGCCAATCCGTCTATAAGAATAGCTGCATTTTGGACTCACCTTCTGTGTTTCTTCTTCCTTCTATGCTACCTTTTGCTTATTGATGGCAATCAGAACCTACAGAAAGAAGATAACATAAACTTACAGAACACATATCCTTAAGTCCAAGAATTGAGTACATATAACAGGATATTATGTTAAGGCAACATCATGTCACTTCTGCTTCTCAACAAGTATGCAGTATGTATTTTTATCCCTGAAATGTGCACAAACTTCTCATACTCATTAACGTTTGCGGTGTTGTTACCTGTCTTAAGTAGATCTGATTATCACAATTGGCCGCTTCATGAATCAATGAAACATCACTAATTTAACATGACATAACATGAGATAAATACGAAAATTTTATTATTGACAACTTGACAAGGCATGCGCACATCCAGCCACTCAAACAGAAAAAGGTGAGTTCAGGAATCAGCTTCTGAACCCGGCAAACTTCATATATGTTCAGTTTAACTGTGCAGTTATACACTCAACATGAATAGTTTAAGCTATATGTTCATTTTCAGTGTTTTCTCAATCACCATTGCTTCCTATTGAAGAAGCAGTAACATTGCAGCTTATATGTGCCAAGAGCCTAATGGTACACAATGCAGTACCGGTATAAACTGCACAAATGTAAACAGTACCGGTATAAACTGCACAAATGTAAAAGTAGCGCAGGTGAAACACAAATTTCATCACATGAAGAGTATACCTTTGTACGCTCCTGCTCCATAAGTTCAAAATTACTCCTAATGCTAATCGCTACCGGGTATGTTTGGCTGTGTAACATGAACACTGATTATCTCAATTTCAGGAGCATAGCGTGTATGGTCTCTTTGAATAGCTTCTTTAATTGCTTCACAAATCTGGAATTGTAGCAGAACAGGTGGCGTGGACAAATGACACAGGTATAAGGTCCTGTATTTTTATAACTCTGTGTAAAAAACTTGCTGATCAGACATGTCGATGTAAAACTTTCTGCAAACTGTGGTCACTACAGAACTGGTTTATCTCATGATGAATTTTGTCGTAGATCCATGTCTTGTCATAGTGCACACCATAATTGAGTATGGTTTCATGCACAAGCTCTTTGTGGAGACGGTAGACAACAGCAAGCCGACCAGTTGATTCAGCAGCTCACATAGAGGGAGATCAATTTTGTGAATCAGAGTTGTAACAAACAATGTTCTAAAATGGTGACCGGTATTCATTAGTCAATGTACAGTCTACCGGCTCATACTATGACCTAAAGAGGATTGCATGGTAATAGGCTGGGGCACCTGCTCCTAGTGTGTGGGTTTACTATTCAAGTTTTTTAACATTTGGTGAAAAACAGATATTCTTATACCCCAATTTAATCAAAGCTGATCATGACTCAACCTTTTGTTCCACAAGGAATATCTCTGGCCTGGTTTAGAACAAGAGGCATGAGTATTTCAATCAAAAGCAAATCTGACATAATAATGACTTATCTTTGAACTGGCCAGTTCAAGTTACAAATAAGCAGCGATCTGAAGAAATAGATACAATACACATATGAACTAATCTACAATTTGAGTGGACACATATATATGCACAAAACAGAGGGGGAAAGCTAGATTCACTTGCCTGGTCTGTTTGAAGTGTAACCTGCATTGGCTCAAATTGGGTTATCCAAGGCAGCTTCAGATGAAAACCTAGTAGCAGAGTTTCAAATTAATGAGGAGAGATTCGAACAAATAAGGGGAAAAAGAAAACCAGCAATTAAAAGGATACTTGGTGGAGTGATTGTCCTCCTCTCCAGTGTATCCCCAACATGTCCATCGGGAAGTTGATGTAAAATGCTTGATGGTGCTGAAAAGGAAATCTGCATAAGTACCAATGGAAGAGTCAAGAGCAATTAAAAAAGGGATGAACACTACATGCTCATACTATAGATGATGTATACATCGTGCAGATAGAGCTTTTTTTCCCCCCAGTTGTTCTGGCCTTCTGGGGTTGCTACATAAACCTTTAAATACTTAGGACATAGTGAGCACTAGGAAATAAGGGGAAAAATAAAACCAGCAATTAAAAGGATACCTAGTGGAGTGATTGTCATCCTCTCCAGTGTACCCCCAACATGTCCATCGGGAATTGCCGGGGCGGCCAAAGGAAATGGCCGACCTATTTGTATTAAGACTGAAAGAAGTTTGAAAGCTTTACAACAACATGAAAATTGTCGCGCCAACCCGGAGCAGAAAACCGGGAACGGCTAAAAGCAAAAAGAAAACAGGGGAGGAAAGGCAAAGAACAGGGGAGCTCTACTGGTCCCTGCCTCAGTCTGTCTTAAACTCTATTGTCGGTGGAAAATTTCTGCCGCCCTCCAAACTCCAATTTTGTCGTTAATTTTGTTTGCCAGTTGTACCACAGTTTTGGCGTTTGATTGAAAATTCTAGCGTTTCTTTCTTTCCAAACCTGCCAAGTTATCAGCATGGAAAGTGAATCAAAGTTCTCCCTGTAGCTTATCCGACAACAGGTTCTTGACTCTAACCACCAATCATCCAGTTGCTTCCGGCTCTCACCCGGCAAGGTGAAATCTATGCCGCACCAGGATCTTATCAGTCTCCACACTGAAATAGTAAATGCACAGCTTGAGAAGAGGTGGTGGCATGTTTCATGCTCGCACTGGCAAAGCGGCGTGTGTGACCAATTCCGCTTCTCTAGGTTGTCCGCCGTGAGGCATCTTCCCTTAAGCGCCAGCCAGATGAAGAAATGGATCTTGGATGGCGCCCTTGAATTCCAAAGAAGTTGCCCATAAGCGCAATCTTCCATTGCCATGAAGAAAAGATCATAGGCCGACGCCGCTGAGTATTTTCAATCAGCTGTCAATTTCCATTTTACCCTGTCATGCATCGGTTGCAAAGAAATCTGTTGTAGCTCATCCCAGAGATTGAAGAATTGTACCAAAGCTTCATTGGATAAGCTCCCCTGTAACCGCCTGACCCATGTGTTGTTCTGTAGCGCTTTGGCTACCGTGAGCGGACGGGCGTCGGCGAAGGAGAACAGAGTCAGCCATCACCGCTCAAAACTGTCACCTCCAACCAATTATCTGTCCAGAATTGGGTGACCTCTCCATTGCCGATGAAAAATTGTGTTGCTGAACAGTATAACTGATCAACTTCGCTCCCTGGACGAATATCTCTGACCTGGTTTAGAACAAGAGGCATGAGTATTTCAATCAAAAGCAAATCTGACATAATAATGACTTATCTTTGAACTGGCCAGTTCAAGTTACAAATAAGCAGCGATCTGAAGAAATAGATACAATACACATATGAACTAATCTACAATTTGAGTGGACACATATATATGTACAAAACAGAGGGGGAAAGCTAGATTCACTTGCCAGGTCTGTTTGAATTGTAACCTGTATTGGCTCAAATTGGGTTATCCAAGGCAGCTTCAGATGAAAACCTAGTAGCAGAGTTTCAAATTAATGAGGAGAGATTCGAACAAATAAGGGGAAAAAGAAAACCAGCAATTAAAAGGATACTTGGTGGAGTGATTGTCCTCCTCTCCAGTGTATCCCCAACATGTCCATCGGGAAGTTGATGTAAAATGCTTGATGGTGCTGAAAAGGAAATCTGCATAAGTACCAATGGAAGAGTCAAGAGCAATTAAAAAAAGGGATGAACACTACATGCTCATACTATAGATAATGTATACATCGTGCAGATAGAGCTTTTTTTCCCCTCAGTTCTGGCCTTCTGGGGTTGCTACATAAACCTTTAAATACTTAGGACATAGTGAGAACTAGGACATAGTAACACAGGTAAAAGGTCCTGTATTTTGGACAACTCTATGTAAAAAAGAGATGAACCCGAAGCCTGATCAAACATGTCGATGTAAACTTACTGAAAACTGTGGGCGCTGCAGAACAGATTTATCTCATGATGAATTTTGTTACATATCCATGTCTTGTCACACTGCACACCATAACTAAGGAAGGGTTTTAGAAACAAACTCTTTTAACTCTTTAAGGAGGTGAATGCATGATAACCTGCAAGCCAACATTTGATCCAGCAGCTCAAAGAGAGGCAAATCAATTTTATCAACATTGTAACAGAAGATGTTCTTGTGTATCCTCTGGAATGTCTGGAAATCATGGTTGTTAAGGCGCTAAGGCAAGGTAAGGTGACCCAGCACTCCTTACGCCTTAGGCGGTAAGGCATAAGGCGAGGTGAGGCCTTACACACATCATAATCTAATATGACAGAAAAATATAGTCGAATATGAGTGCATTTTATCAACACATATGTGTATCTTTCTGCGGCAAATTGTTGAGCCCTTGTAGTAGCACCTATATTTCAGGTGCTAGATGGGTATAATAATCTAGAGAGCATTTTAATAACCAGGGCATCAACATTCATACCAGTACAGCATGCACCACAGCACAAATGCAATCAATCATATAAATACAGTGGAAGCAGTAGCAGTGAGGGAGAGGGAGGAAGCCAAGAGCAGTGAGGGAGAGGACAGAGAACCAAAGATAACAATGAGGGAGAGGATCAGAGTAGGGGAGGGACTAGGGAGACAAGCAGTGAGGGAGAGGAGCAGAGCAGAGAGAAGAGCAGAGGAATTTGCAAGAACAGATCAAGAGGAGCATATCAGCAGATGAAGGAAGCAGAGAGAGGGCCAGAGGAAAGAGCAGACAGGAGAAGGATGGAGGGGGAGAGGAGATAATACTAGTCGAGGGGAGAGGCGCTGCTATCGAAGGAGATGAGTCCGTCGCCGCCAGATGCAAAGGGGAAGGGAGCGAGTCACCAAATGCCAGATTCCTTTGCCAGATGCCTCTCTCTGTGTTTTTCTTTTGTTCCTGGGACTGTTTTCACCAAAACTTCTTTGCATGCTCCTAGGGCGTCGCCTCAAGCCGCCTTACCTTGCTGAGGTGCCTTGGAGACGCCTTAGGGGCGCCTTAGTCAAGGCTGTAAGGCAGAGCAGACGCCTTGCATCCTAGCGGCGCCATACCGCCTTAGGGACGCCTTAACAACCATGCTGGAAATGCCAGAACAACAAAGTCTTTAATGAAGTAGACGAGCACACCATCCTGACTGCTCAACGATGCGTGTAAGACATGGTGCTATGAGCAAATAGATGCTGTGCGGCCATACCCCGACAAGCAAAGGTTGCCATAGAGCATTATTTCCTAGTTTCTTGTTCGCCCTCTCCCCTCCACACACAACCCCCCCCCCCCAAAAAAAAAAAACTTTCACAACCACTTGTAATATTGCAAAGGAAATCAATATAAGTTCAGACCAGCTAAGCCCGGTAAGCCCCCCCGTAGTTTCTGCCAAAAACAAATGATGTTCTAAAATTGTAGCCAGTATCCACGTAAGGAATGTCTCCGACCTGGTTTAGAAGCAGAGGCATGAGCATATTTCAACCATAAGCCGGTCTGGTATAATGAAGACTTAATCTTTGAATATGGGAGTTTCAAGTTCCAAAATAGCAGCAATCCAAACAAATGGAACTGAATTCAAAAAAATATCCCAGCAGGACCTACAAGAATCTGTTTAAAATGGAATCGGATCTATACCTCTGCAAGGGTAATATGGTGGCATTAACTAATTTAACCATTTGACATTTTTGTTGCCAGATGAGAGCAATCAGCAGTACCCAAAAGTACAGGTTCCCCGACTAATATACTAGCAAATCAACAGACACAGACAACAACTCATTTTAGCAAATGAATTGTGAAGTCAAATCGGCGCACGCCGCGCACTCAACCAATTTAATCATCCATCATTATGGGCAATGTAATCGCCTGATACGCCCACGAGACCACTAGGCCACAAACCAATTTAAGACAATGCATGATTTCATCAACTTACTCCACTCGATCGACCACAAGGCAGAGCAGGCAGGCAAGCCTAAGGTTAAGCACGCATCTACCCGTGATCGATGGGAGTAAAAGCGAGAGAGAAAGGTCACCACCACGAAGCAGATGGCGGTGAAGACGACGGGGTCGGCGCCGGCTGGGCCGGCGGCGGCTGCTGCTGGATCTAGGAGCGTGACGGGGACGGTGAGGGCGGCGGCGCGCAGTGGCCCGATGGCGGCTCGACGTTGCCGTCAGACATTCGATGGGGAACGAAGAGGGTGCTTGTTTGGGGGAGGGTCTGGTTCATAGTAACCAGGACAAACCAAAACAAATGGAAATTTTCCTTTTCCAACATTTAAGAGGCAAAACTACAGAAAATTAACATCTACCCAAATCTCATGTTTTCTTCGTTAGATTTCACGTTGTCAACAAACTATGTCAAACACACGCGAACACAGGGAACACAAAAGTAAAGGGGCTATCATCTTTATTTTTGTCTTCTTTACGTTAGAGCATCTCCAAGAACCAAGAAAATAGCTGTTTTTTGGAAATGAAAAGTTTTATTAATTTCAAAAATGTTACATTAAGTTGATACCTCACAAAATCGGGACAAATAGCTAAATGGCTCTTCGAATTAAATTTTGGCAAACTTGGACAAAAAAATCAGCTCCAACAGACTTGCCAACTCGATGGTCAAGTCATCCGATTAGCTAAATTTCCATCTACACTGGCCAAAGTTGGCAGGACGGCTAGCTATCGGCGTGGGTCCTACCATTCCTCTCTCTCCCTTTACCCATCTCGTGTGTCGCTCCCTCCCTATCCTCATAGCGTCGCCTGCCCAGCGTCACCATCGTCGTTCTCCCAATGTCGCCCGCCCAACGTCGTCATCGTTGTCGTCCTCCTAGTGTCGCCCGCCTAGCACCGCCGCCGTCGCCTTCCCTATCCTCCACCGCTCGACTTGCAGGTGAAGAGGGGACAAGCGGCTGTCGACTTTCTACCGCCATCGGCCCTCCTTGCGCACGATTCATCGCCGGCTTCTCCTCTCGCCGCCACCATCGCGCGCCACGTCCCTCGCCATCACTGTCGACTCGTGTGCACGGATTTGTTGTCACACGCATGAGCCCGCTCATGCACGCACGGATTTGCCGCCACCAGCTTCTCCCCTCTCACCGCCATAGTTGCCGTCACCTCACGTGCGCACGGTTTTGTCATCGTCATCGTTGTCGCCGAAGAGGAGCTCGACGATGGCTACGGGAGGAGGAAGAAGAAGTAGAGGTTGACATGTGGGTCCCAGTGTCATAGACTTAAAATAGAATGTGTAGATGGAGAGGCTGTTGAACTAGACTTAAAATAGAATGTGTGGATGGAGAGGCTGTTGAACTGAGTAACGAGTTTGGCTTTCTAAATCAGTTGGAGAGTTGGTTAAATGAGTATTTGGAGAGTCTAATTTGGCCAACTCCTCTACTATATTTATACCCTAATAGAATAGAGTCCTATTAGGATACATGTATATTTGGTATAAGTCCATGTTATCCCTAAGGAAACTGAAAAGAGAAGGAGAAGGATACCGTGATCAGTGCTGGTCAAACGGGCCCCGGCACGGCACCGCTCGGGCACGCCCACGGCATGACCCGTTAAGGTACGGCTCCTGTAGCGAGTCGTGCCGTGCCGGCCCACGTGTCGACCCCTCGGCCCAAGCACGGCCCACGGGATGGGCGAGCCGTGCCATGTCGGCACAGGCCCGTAAACGGCCCATGGGCCGAGGTCGCCCTAGTGGCACTGTTTCGCCCATGGGCCGAGGTCAGCCTGCTACAGTACGTGTTGTGATAGCGTGCTATAGTAAACGGGTCGAGCCGTGTCGACCCACAGGCTGAAGCACTAGCCCAAGCACAACACGGGCAAACGGGCCATGGCGACATGGCCCACAGGCCGATGTGTCGGGCCGAGATACAGTACACCCGTGCTTGCGCCGGCCTGGCTAGGCACGACCCATTTGTCCAGCACTAACCGTGACCCTCATGATCTCGGTGCTAACCTCACAATCCCTACAAGTATGACTCCTTCGAGAATTCGGTTTCATAATATTTTTTCCTATGTGTTTGGTTGGATAAAGAAAGGATGATAATTGTGTAATTATGATTATTGGTTTTAAAATATTCCTGCCTTCCAAACACCTATTCATTTTAATTTTCTGTGTTTTATTTCACTGATTTACACATGCATTTTTTGTGTTATTTTCCTATATTTTGTTTTTGTTCGACAAAAAAAGCCTCAAATTCAAAATCACCTAAGCGAGATATGCAACAAATATCCTACGACGTGTGGCGGCGGCTGCTGCTGGATCTAGGAGCGTGACGAGGACGGTGAGGGCGGCGGCGTGCGGTGGCCCGATGGCGGCTCGACGTTGCCGTCGGACATTCGATGGGGACGGAGAGGGTGCTTGGTTGGGGAGGGTCTAGTCAGTGCATACTTCATAGTAACCAGGACAAACCAAAAACGCATGGAAATTTTCCTTTTCCAACATTTAAGAGGCAAAACTAAAGAAAATTAACATGTACACAAATCTCATGTTTTCTTCGTTAGATTTAACGTTGTCAACAAACTATGTCAAACACACATAAACACAGGGAACACGAAAATAGAGGGGCTATCAACATTATTATTGTACGTTAAAGCATGTAAGAAAATAGCTAGATGGCTTTCCAAATTAAATTTTAGCAAACTTAGAAAAATTCAGCTCCGACAGACTTGTCAACTGGATGGCCAAGTCATTCGGCTTACTAAAGTTCCTCTCGCACGGCCAAAGTTGGCGGGCGGCGGCCATCGACATGGGTCCCATCCCTCCTTTCTCTCCCTTTCCCCATCTCGTCCACCGCTCCCTCCCTATCGGCATGGCTCGCCCAGCGTCACTGTCGTCGTTCTTCCAAATGTCGCCCGCCTGGCGCCGTCATCGCCGTCGTCACCTTCCCCATCCTCCACTACCCGAGTTGCAGGTGAAGAGGGGACAAGCAGCCATCAGCTTTCCGCCATCGTCAGGCCCTCCTTGCACACGAATTCGTCGTCAGCTTCTCCCCTCTCACGCCGCCATCACTAGTTTTCGTCGTCCCCCATCGTCGCTGTTGACTCGCACGCACGGATCTGCTGTCACACGCATGAGCCCCCTCTCGCCGCCGCCATTACTGTCACCTCGTGTGCACACGGTTCTGCCGTCGTCGTCACTGTCGCCGGAGAGGAGCTCGATGATGTCTACGGGAGAAAGAGGAAGAAGGGGAGAAAGAGGAGGAAGAAGATGTAGAGGCTGACATATGGGTCCCAGTTTCATAGACTTAAAATAGAGTGTGTAGATGGAGAGGTTGTTGGAGTAAGTAACGAGTTTGTCTTTTCAAATCAGTTGGAGAGCTAGTTAAATGGGTATTTGGAGAGTCTAATTTGGCCATTCTGTTAGAGATGTTTTTACAATTGTACTTTTTCCTTAATCCTCTACTATATTTATGTTGTGGGGCGTATCATCCCAAGGTAGCTCACACAACGGAGTTAAGATCAGCTGAAGTCGGACTGAGAGTTCTCGGGATGGGGTTGGAAGCCCAACCTCTTCCTGGAGTCGGCCGCCCTAACCTCCCCTCTGGTCCGATCTCAACTTTCTGTCCCGACTTCAACTCGTTAGCCCGACCTCAGATCTCCTCGAGAAGAAGGCTTGTTTTGCAAGGATCGCAAAGGGGACAAGAAGAGGACAACCTAGCAGAAGATGACCCAACAATACTGTACAGAAGGTACCTGCGAAGGACGGATCCCAATACAAGATGAAGCACAAGATAGCCACGGCGATCAAGACCAGAGCATATCTATGTACTTTTCAGATAATGTTTGTACTTATATTTTAGTCTTTAGTCTTAGATTTCTTGGCCCCCAAGTTCTCTTGTAACCGCCTCCCTTGAGCTATAAAAGGGAGGGCAGGTCATGCGGGTGATGGGAGGCCGGATCCAATCTCTAGAGCACAAAAACTCACTCCATTGTACTCTGTGCACACACCACCCCAACAAAAAACATAGGACGTAGGCATGTTATCCTCTGAGAGGACTGAACCTGTCTAAAATCCTTGGCTCGCATTGTTCCCGAATCGACCATCGCATCCTTTCGATAGACACCCCGACCACTCTTTCACCTCCTCAGATAGCCCCCTTGGAGGACTGATCGACCATCCGTTGATATATACCCTAATAGAATAGTGTCCTATTAGGATACATGTATATTTGGTATAAGCCCACTTTATCTCTAAGGAAACTGAAAAGTGAAGGAGAAGAGTACCATGATCCCCACGATCACGAGGCTAACCTCACGATCGCTACAAGTCCGACTCCTTGAGAGTTCGGTTTCATAACATTCTTTTCCTATGTGTTTGGTTGACGATGAGAAGGTGTAATTATGGTTATTATTTTTAAAAGATTTCTGCCTTCCAACACAATCATTTTAATTTTTGGTGTTTTTAATTCACTGTTTTACACATGCAATTTTTATGTTATTTTTCCTATGTTTTCTTTTCGTTCGACGAAAATAGCCTCAAATTCAAAATCAGCTAAGCGAGATATGCAACAAATATCCTACAATGTGTCACCTCTGCTAATCGTGCTATGAAGACATATATATATATACATTTTTTCTGTGTATATATACATGCATGTGATTTATTGATGCCACTGAGTCTTAACAATATACTCGTTGTAGTAATTTGCAAAATCTATTAAGTTTATGATAGTGTGGTAGCATTTTTCAAAATAAATCTATCCATAACCTTTTCTTTTTCAAAAAATAAGCATTTGAGAAACCATTTTTACAGTCAAAATTTTAAACTTTGACCAAATCTATCCTAAACGTCAACTTTTGTGAGTCCTACTTCTTAAAACCCATCATGCCTTATAGATGTAAATATTTCCATCCATGTCTGCCTTTTTCTTAAAACCCATTTGCACTCAATGATTTTGACACCATCAGGTGGATCAACCAAGTTCCAAACTTGATTATCATACATGGATTCTATTTCGGATTTCATGGCTCCAAGCCATTTGTTGAAATCTGGTCCCACCATCGCTTCCGCATAGGTCTTAGGTTCATCATTGTCTAATAACAATGTATCACGTTGTTCCGCACCTGTGTACCTTTCAGGCGCATGACGTGATCTTTTGGACCTCCGTGGGGCTGGTGTATCTACAACAGGTAGTACAAAATCTTGTTCCTCCTGTTATGGTGTAGTGGTGGCCGAAACACTTTCTGGTGTTTCTTGAATTTCTTCAAGGTGCACTATGCTCACACTAACCTTTCTTGAAAGAAACTATTTCTCCAAGAAAATACCATGTCGGGCAACAAACACTTTGTATTGTTCCCAATTATAAAAATAATATCCTTTTGTTTCCTTAGGATACCCCATAAAGAAGTACTTGTCAGATTTGGGTGTAAGCTTGTTGGATTGTAAACGCTTTACATAAGCTTCACTTCCCCAAATTTTAAGAATGAACAATTTAGGGGGTTGCCCTATCCATATCTCATATGACGTCTTTTCCACTGACTTAGATGGAACTCTATTTAGTGTGAACGTAGCTCTTTCAAGAGCATATCCCCAGAAGGATAGTGGAAGATCACATTGGCTCATCATGGACCACACCATGTCCAACAAGGTGTGATTTCTCCGTTCGGACACCCCGTTCCATTGAGGAGTTCCTGGCAGAGTCAACTGTGGAACAATTCAATATCTTTTAGATGATTACCAAATTCTTGGCTTAAGTATTTACCACCATGATCTGATTGCAGAAACTTAATTGTTTTCCCTAAATGATTCTGTACTTCATTCTGGAATTCTTTGAACTTTTCAAAGGATTCAAACTTATGCCTCATTAAGTAAATATAACCATATCTACTAAAGTCATCGGTAAAGGTAATGAAGTATTGAAACCCACCTCTGGCCTTTGAGCTCATTGGTCCACATACATCAGTATGTACGAGTGCCAACAAGTCACTTACTCTCTCACTATGACCCGTGAAAGGTGCCTTTGTCATATTTCCAAATAAACAAGACTCACATGTCTCAAATGATTCAAAATCAAAAGAGTGAAGCAGACCATCTTTATGGAGCTTCTCCATGCGTTTCTCATTTATATGGCCTAGGCGACAATGCCAAATAAATATGGGGTTATATCATTTGGGAGTTGCCTCTCTGTATTGATGTTATAGATGGGAGACACTTCAAGATCCAAAACGTATAATCCATTCACCAATGGAGTATGAAAATAGAACATATCTCTAAGATAAATTGAACAACCATTGTCCACTTATCTAAAATCATATCCTTTCGCTTGCAAACATGAAGTGGAAATTACGTTTTGACATAGAGTTGGAACACAATAACAATTATTTAATTTCAAAACTAACCCTAAAGGTAAATGAAGTGGCATAGTGCCGACAGCAACTATAGCAACCCTTGCTCCATTGCCGACGCGCAGGTTCACCTCGCCCCTTCTCAAGCTTCTACTTCTTCTCATTCCCTGCAATGACTTGCAAATATGAGCTACTGATCCGATATCAAATACCCAAGAGTCAGTAGATGAAGTAGCAAGATTGATTTCTATAACATTAATACCTGAAGCAGAAGTCACGCTTTGCTTCTTTTTGAGATCCTCCATGTACTTCTTGCAGTTCCTTTTCTAGTGACTTGTCTCCTTGCAATAGAAGCAAACGACATCTGATGCTGTCGACCCCTTCTTGCCTTTCTTTGCTTTGGAGGCACTCGCGATCTCATCAGGAGTTAATTTCTGTTTTGTGCAAAGTTTCTTGACAAGAGGTTTGCACTTAGCTTTCTGCATCATCATCACATGATGACCGTTTTTCTAGATACTCTCCTCAGCTGTCTTTAGCATCCCATGCAATTCTGCCAAGGTTTTATCCATGTTGTTCATGTGATAATTTAGTATGAATGGCTTAAAGCTCGGAGGGAGCGGCTGGAGAATCACGTCTGTAGTCAACTGTTGGCTAAGAGGAAAACCTAGTTTTTCAAGACACTTAATGTAGCCAATCATCTTTATCATGTGCAGACTGACGGGATTCACCTCTACAAGCCTGCATGCAAACAAGGACTTTGAAGTATTGAACCTCTCGGCCCTAGCTTGGATCTCAAACATGCCACGTAGATCCTCAATAATACTGTGAGCATCACTTTCTCGTATTGCTTCTGAAGCTCCAAGGACATTGTGGCAAGTGTGAGACAACTTATGTTAAGGGAATCATTAGTGTGCTTCTCATAAGCTCTCTGTGTAGCCGCATGAGCATTATCAGGCAAATAATCAGGATAAGGAACTTCAATAACGTATTCCTTTCGCTCTTGCTTGAGAACAATTCTCAAGTTTCGATACCAATCCATAAAGTTTATTCCATTCAACTTTTCTTTCTAAAGTATGGACCGCAAATTAAAAGAACTGGGTGCAGTATTAGCGGCCATAATCTACAACAGAAAATATATGCAAATTTTAGCACAATGTTTATGCTTTGTATTTTATTAAACAATTTAACAAAAGACTCGCACTACGTTTCTTAACCTTTCCTCTAGGTTACATATTGGGTCAAGATCCATATGTTAATTAATTTCTAGTGAGCTTTGGCATCACTGCTAGAAGATTAGTAACATGGGTAAACAACACCTTGCTAATCACATCCCTATGTGACTCTCGTTTGTTGGGTGGCATCATCATGCCCCGCCCAACCTATGCCCCAAGGCCCAAAACTGTTTTGATAGCCTTAGTAAACCAAATGCTTCTGCATGTATATGTCTGACATATACCCCATCGTGTTATGATAGACAATGGCAGTCTGGTTTGGCAGACCTACCAATTGACGATCACAACCGTGATAGGTGCAACATTTGGAGGGCATCATTACTACTTAATTTCCTGAGGGATACTATCCTATCAAACAAACATATCACATATATGAAAGCAAGAATAATAACAATTAATGATGAAATAGTATGGCCCTTTTACATGGTGATCTCCATCTCCCTGTTGATGTAGAGGATCTCCATCTTCATCACTGTTCTCCCAAGTGCTGGATGTTTGATTTCTTCAAACTAAGCTACTACTATAGAAGCTATAAATTAAAGATTACATCGACACGAAGGTCGTGAAAGAATATTACATGGATTGAACGTATGAAACAATATTACACACATCATATGCATCTCATACATACAATTGTGCCATACCATCTCATAACATTATCTGCAAAAACAAGTTAGACGTAGAACATTTTCTACCTATCGCAGAGATACGGTACCGAGACAACCAAAAAGGGGGTACGCACACGACGGTCCCACTAGCAGTGCTCGAAACACCACACAAATTTCATAGATCCAATCTACAAAATCGTTTATGGAAACCATATCAGCATAATCACATTATGCTGTCCCGATACACTATCAAGGGACATGGTTTGCATAGGCGCAAGGCGATAATCATAGTTAGACTACAAAACAGCTTTGGCATAATCATATTATACCGATCCGGGATTATCTCAAGGAACGCCTTCTCTAATTCGACTCAAGCTTATCCCGAGTACTATAGAACCCCCTTCGACATAATGACATTATATCGATCCGAGACTATCTCAAGGAATGCAATTTCCATCTTCTCTCCTCCACCTAACCCTAAAACCGATTGATCTAATCAACTCGTGTTCTTAAACTTGTTCTAGATCCAATCTAAAACCCAAACTACGCAAGTCTAGCTCTGATATCACTGAAGGAGAACGCGGAGGCTATGATAGCATAAATCAAAATTTTCTACTACGCAAATCAGGAAAGCTTGCAAGCAAGGGTCCATAGATCGTTATCTATTGACGTGCAGTGCAGCAAAAATAGTCAATAAATTGCTAGCCAACCTCGGACAAGTCTTGCTGACCTCAGAATAAGCTTCGCCGACCTCGAAAACCTTACAGCCGACCTCAGAAACGTTCCAGCCGTCCTCGCTGACCCTGGGTCAGAATCGTCCGACCCGCCGACCCCGGTTCGTCTCGTCCGACCCCGTCGAGCTCCACACGCGCTGCTAGATTGTCCGATGGCGCTTGGATGAGCCAACCCATCTCGCCCGACCCCGACGGCACTGGGATTTGCCAATGTTGTGGGGTCTCCTCCGGAGAGGTCAACTACACAATACGACATAACCTCCCAGGAGTCTGGTTATGCATGACATAATACGATACAGAAACTTCATATGTTTTTACTAATTAATAATGTACAAGTATAAGTTATACAATACAATAAGACGCGACACTTCCACAGGATAGCCCGAGCGTAGGGTCGACCTAGAGTTCGTATTCTTCCTTGGCTTCGGGATTTTCTGAAGTTATTATATGCAAGAGTGAGTATCAATGGTACTCAGCAAGCCAAACTGAACTCAAGATTATATGGATAAACATGCAGGGTATTTAAAAGAAATATGAATTATAAACTTATCCTTAGTATGAAGATATATCCTATTTTTCATTTAGAATATTCTATGTAAACAATTAGGAACACAAATTATAAACCTAACCTTAGTTTAATTCCATATTCTATCCCTTCCTATAAATATACAAGATATTTTAAAAAGGAATGACATAAAGTTAAGTTCTAACATAATTATTTACTATGTATAAATGAATGTTTATGATAGCTTAAAAGAAGTGACATAAATCTAGCCTTAGTATGATACTAGGTTATATTCTTTCTTACAATTATGTACATATGAATGTTAAAATTTTTAAGACGGCTTTTAGAAAAGTACTCATGCCATTAAACTGCATTCACCCATAGACACAACTCCATTGACCGGGAGTACGGCGTATTCGAATATAATAAACTCGGCAGCGTTTGCCTAGCTTTACTCGAGGATTAACCTTAGTTAGCCATACTATAGGGTAACATGGCATTTATAAAGTTCTAACCTTTTATGATGTGTGAACGAGACCTGAGGGCTATCTTAATAGGGGCACCAAATTCTAACCAGTAATTGGTGCATACATCCCATCCGCTATTTAATAGTTGTTCGTCACACATTTTCCCGGGCTTGGAGAGACCTCTGGACTATCTTAACAGACTGTACCAATTTGTTTAGTATCGGCATTGTTATCCGCTGTTTACATAGTTGTTCTCCAATGAGACTTTATCAACACTATAATCTCCAATGATGTTATGTGCATTATAAATCTCCTGAGTCTCCAGGGAGATCGAAGAGAAATATGTCCTTATTCTGGCATAATAGTTTTTATAATTTCTGGCATTCAGCCAAAACCATTTAGATCATATGAATTATATTTTCTGGCATATAGCCAAAATTATTCTCATATCACATGAGATGTAGGACTTATATTTGCCTATCACATAAAATAATGGATCATTTTTCCATTCTATTATATGAAATAATAATATAATTTCATATGACCTTTGTATAAAATATTAATGCATATGATAATGCTCATTTTATTATTCTCATGATTTTATACTTAATGAAGGCTATCAGAATATTGTATAAGAGGAAGGAGAGTATATCTAATAACATGGAATATTAAACTTCTCCTTTTTTCTATACAAGAAATAATAAGGTGTTCCTATGGCATAAAATATCATTCTATATGAACTAAAATGTTCCTTATGTTTATATGAAATATTAACATGTATAATCGAAGAATGTGTAAAATGGTAGATGATGACTACCTAACCCATCCCACGAAATACTCTTATCTAAATTTTAAAACTTGATAACTTACTATTTTAAACTTTATGAATTATCAAGGACAGTTTAACTTGCCATCAGGACCAGTGGTCTTAAATAGGTCTTAAATATTTCTTCTCCTTGAATAACGACGAGGGTGTTTACATCGATGATAAGGTCAGGCTTGGTTTGTTTTACAAACTCGACGTCGTGATCTATCGGTAAACGATAAAATAAACCAAACGATCAATGTCAAAGAAACACCAAGTAGATATAGGAATTCAAAAAGAGTTTAAAAAGTGATTTTTGAAGCTCTAGGGGGAAGTTATTGGTTAGATCTAAAACGCAAAATTTTGGTTGAATAGAATAAAGAAGAATAAAAAGAGTTGAAGGACATATTTCAAATATTTAAAAAGTGGATAAAATTTGGAAGGAGTCAAAAGGATTAAACTACATTTTTAGGGTTATTCGTCAAATCCTAAATTTTAAAACTTGGGTTTAATAAAATAAAAAGAGTTAAAAGGAATATTTTAAAATATTTTAAAAAAAATAAATAGGAAGATTATTTTTAAATTCTAATGTTTAAAATTTTGACTTGTCTTAAAATAATTTATATAGAGTAAAAAAGTTAAGAATGTTTTTAAAAGGAAATATGGATAAATTTGAAAGAAATAGGGAGAATTTATGAAGTTTTGAAAGGAGTAAAAGGATTTATTGATCACTAGGAATAAACTAATTTTCTAGAAATTATTGAATAAGTTTAAATAAACATCAAAAATCATTATAAAAATAAAGAAATTCAAATAGATTTTAAAAGGATAATATTTGGAGTTTAAAAGATTATATTTTTAGGTTTAAAAATTTGAATTTGAATAAATATGAATACTAGAGAGTTTTTAGAATAATTATTTTTAAAGGATTTTAAAGTAAGTAAATAAGTTTTGAAAAGTGTAGAACTTTTGAAAATAAAGTTTTGAAGAAATTAAAAGGATTACTATATTTTTCTAAGGTTTTTACTACACTCTTCATGATTTTTAATCTCTTAAAAAAATTAAAAATAAACTAATTTTCTAGAAATTATTGAATAAGTTTAAATAAACATCAAAAATCATTATAAAAATAAAGAAATTCAAATAGATTTTAAAAGGATAATATTTGGAGTTTAAAAGATTATATTTTTAGGTTTAAAAATTTGAATTTGAATAAATATGAATACTAGAGAGTTTTTAGAATAATTATTTTTAAAGGATTTTAAAGTAAGTAAATAAGTTTTGAAAAGTGTAGAACTTTTGAAAATAAAGTTTTGAAGAAATTAAAAGGATTACTATATTTTTCTAAGGTTTTGATATTTGCTTTTGGTTGGGATAGAACCCGCGACCCCTCTCTTTCTCGGCATAGCATTTACCACTGCGCCACTCAGGAGCTTTTCTCACTTTATCCTCTTCTCCTACTTTTCCCTTTATCCTTCCTCTCCTTACTGTTCTTCTTCTTTCTTTTTCTTTCTGCTTCATTCTCCCGAGCCAGCGCTCAACATATTTGATGATGCGCATGGCTTAACGCTATTTAGCTTGGGGATTTAGTTTGCCTTCCTCCATATAGGATCCAAAAGGGTCTCGTTTTTATATTTGGTTGGGTCGGTGAGGTTTGGAGGTGGGCTACCGACGGCAGGGTGCTTACGGCTGCGATAGCTTTCGTCGCCGGCACGTTCTGGCTACAAACTGACTAAAGTAAGGAGCTAGTAAGAATCTATGGATCATGGTGTAACTAGTGATGGTACTAGTTTGGTCAGGGGTATATCGGAGAGGGCTGGCACCGTGCACATGGTGGCGGCCGAACAGAGGAATCCCGACGGCACTCGTCGCCGGTGATCTAAAGCTTTGAATAGACTAGTTAAAAGTGATCTTAGGAAGTGTAGAGCATAAAAGTACCTTTAATTAGAAGCTTGATCGACCGAGGGTGTTTGATTTTGGGATTTCCTCCTTGCGGTGGGGTTAGGGTTCTTCAGAGCCCTTTCTCAGTTCTTCGCCAAATTGGAATGATACAGTGTATGATGGATAGTTAAAGTTTAGGGGAATTGAAGAAAAGAAACTTGCGATGAAATTTTGTATAATAAGTTTAACCTATCGTGGTCTTTTTATAGATGTTTTATGTCGGTTTCCATTCGGGATGAGGCCGGCGGCCATGGCGGTTTGGGGCAAGTCGGTTCGCCGGCGATGAGGGTGACACCGTGGCACAACCAGTGCTGTGTAGGCATGTAGAGATGTCTAGAACAATTTCCTACCCTTGGTTTTTGATGTCAGTGGGCACGGATGATGATCTTGTGATGACAAACTCCGGCGGTCGTGGTTTAAAGGCGATGAATTGGCCGGAGGTAAACTTGTTGCCGTGGTGAGCCAACTGTTTACTTGTGCCTGGGTAAACTAAGTCGATTCTGGGAGATTGGTATGTGGCGTTGATAAGGAAGGTTGATGCCCACAGGGCGTCGGCCGTGGATTGAAATGGCAACCGTGGTTCGGCTGGAGACCGGAGGAAGAAAAAGAAGAAAGAGGGGAAAGAAAAAGAAAAAGGAAATAAAAGAAAAAGGAGGAAAAGGAAAATAAAGAAAAAAGGAAAATAAAAGAAAGGGAAATTTTAAATGGTTAGAAAGAATTTGATTTAGGGTTTAGAATTAATTTATCTCAATTTCTTGGAAATTTTCTCAAATTTTAGAAAGTCAAATTGGGGTTTTTCAAAAATAGAAAATACGAATTTAATTAATGTTTGATTTTTAAATTAGAACAGATACAATTTTAGAGAGAATTTAATTTAAAGGTTAAAATTATTCTAAATTCAATTTTTTTGAAATTTCCTTGAATTAAGAGTTAAATTGAGATTTGTCAAAAATAAAAAGCAAGAATTTATAAATTTGAGACTTTTTTAAATTAAAATATGGTGAATAAATAAGGAATGCAAATAAATTTTAGAAGACTTAAAATGTTTTAAAATTGAATACCCTATAAACTTTGTTCGCAAAAATTTTTATGTTAATTTACAAGTTTTTAAAAGTGCGGATTTTTGAGGCGTGACAGATCTACCCTCCTTAAAAGAATCTCGTCCCCGAGATTCGATCGAATCTCAAATAATTGTGGAAATTTCTTTGGTTGGTTGTCTTAAATACTTTATGAATTGTAAGATATGAAATACCAAGTGTACTTTTACTTAACTCTGGCAGTAGATGGGGCTGATAGGAAACTTCTCCTCTTTTTCTTAAAAATTTTGTATGGTCCGACATATTTCCAAGATAGTTTCCCTTTTATCTGAAACTTATGTATTCCTTTAAATGGTTTTACTTTTAGATGGACAAAATCTGCAATTCTAAATCGCATGTCCCTTTGCCTTACTTGAGTAGCTCTTAATTGCTTTCTTATAATCCTAATCCTTTTGTAGTGTTATTTCCTATTGTTTGGTAGAACGAATACTGGTGCGGTGGTCAATCTTTTCTTGAACTTCTAAGAACCTTCTCAAACTTATCCGTGCATCAAAAAGGTATATTCTTCTCCAATGGATTGGTAAAAGGTCTAGCTGTCCTGGAAGACCTTTAGTATAATGCCGGTAATATCCTGTTATTCCAAGAAAAGCTCTTAATATTTCTTATTATTGAGGGTTATTCTCATTCCAATATTATCTTTACTTCCTTTTGGGTCCATCTTTACTCCTTTGGCAGTTATAGTATGTTCAAGAAATTATACTCTCGCCATCCAAAACTCATGTTTTACAAGCTTAGCATATGGTTGTTGTTCTCTTAACTCCCACAGAATTAATCTCAAATGCTCTCGTGTTCTTTTATACTGAAGGTATATAGATGAGAGCATCATTTATGAATATCACCACAAACTTATCTAGGTATTTCTTGCATGCTTTACTCATTACATTCATAAGAATGGCATGTGCATCAGTTACTCCAAAGTACATTACGGTGAACTCGTACAGCCCGTACCTGGTAATAAAGGCTGTTTTTGGTATTTATTTTTTTACTTTTAGTCAATGGTACTCCGATCTTAAGTCTATCTTGGAGAACATCTTAGTTCTTCTCAACTGATCAAGTAGGTCACCAATCCTTGGTAGTAGATACTTATTCTTGATGGTGACTTCATTTGGAGTCTTGTAATCTGTACACATCTTTAGTGTCTCATTCCTCTTTTCTGCGAATAACACCGGGGTTGCTCATTCTGAAACATCGGGTTTTATAAATCCTTTCTCCTTTATTTTCCTTTTCAACTCTGTTAACTTCGGTGCAGCCATCCTATACATGGCTTTTGCTATTGATTTAGGTCCGGGTCTTAGCGTGATAAAAAACTTAATGTCTTTATCTAATGGCATTCCGGGAAAATCTGTCGCAAGTGCATCCGAAAGGTTTCTGAGGATCGATATTTCATCAATTCCTTCTATTACCACAACTTTCAGAACTTCGAATGGTCCCGGTAGTAGGGATCTCTTAGCTCTTTACTCTACCTCTTTCTCCTCCATACTTGTTAACCAAACAATCTTATTTTTGCAATCCATTCTCTTCTTAGGCTTTTGCAATCAATCCATACCAAAAATTACATCTAATCCTTGCATTCTTAGGAGGACAAGGTCTGCTGTGAACATAACCTACTTCAATCTGGATTTTACCCTTATGTTAATGACTCTTTCAGCATTCTGGGCAGTGACATTAGTCACCTTTCCTTGAACCGTTCCAAGTTAAGCCGTTCTTATTCCACAACGGCTCTTCTAGTTTGTTCTCCATGACATCGCACATGGTTACCTGGTTTGGTCCTTTATCTTCATGTCCTGCCATAACCTGAGTTGGTGGCATGACAGACGGTGGGGTTTGCTGCATCTTTCCTTAGGTACATGCTATTTTTATGGGATAACTTTTTAGTGGGCATATCGGATGTACGTATCCCACTTGTCTACAATGGTAACACCTGTTTTACCTTGAGGGTAGATTATTTTCACATTGTGATTTTGGTGGTCCTTTGTGATAAGAGTTTATGTTTCCGACTTTTCTTAAATTCTTTCCTCCTTTCCTTTATCAGCCGGACTTTATCTAAAAGGATTGATATATCAGCATGGTTTATTTTAACAAGTTTATAATTGGTTGGTCCATCTAATCCCTTAATGAACCCTACCACCTTTTTCTTTTTGGTGGTCACGGATAAGGATTGGGTAGATAGGATAAGGATTCAATATGAGGATAAGGAACAAGGAAATGGAAAAGAGCGATAGTTAGAATCACATTTAAAATTTTATTTTCAAAACCTTTTTTTAAAAGGATAGAAAATCACTCTAATTGTTATAGAACTCAAAAGTCCCCTAAAAAGACTAATATCCACCAAGAAAACACAATACATAGCTCATTGTTCTATTTTGATGGATAAACCATCAACTGACTTGGGACGACCTAACTTATTGATAACTTTGTCCTAAAAAGTTAGTTAACACTAACTCCTACTTAACCATTTAACTTACTACCCTTAACCTTTTTTTTGATATTTTGAAGTAGTCGAGAAGAGAAGTAAAACAAAATTATGTTGAATAGAGAGAAAGTACAAGAAAAGGAAATATATAAGAGGAGCCAAGAATTTAAGATAAGGATAGATAGAAAATTTTTGTACTTATTTTTAGTTTTGGAAAATAATATTTTAAATTCACTGTAACTTACCTAGGTCAACCTACAGTCAAGCCCTGCTCTGATACCATCTCTGTGGGGTCTCATCCAGAGAGGTCAATTCCACAATACCACATAACCTCCCATGAGTCTGGTTATGCGTGACAAAGTACAAATACAAAAAATTCGTATGTTTTTACAAATTAATAATGTACAAGTACAAGTTATACAATACAAAAAGACGCCCCACTTCCACAGGGATAGCCCGAGCGTAGGGTCGACCTAGAGTTCGTATTCTTCCTTGGCTTCGGGATTTCCTGAAGTTATTATATGCAAGAGTGAGTACCAATGATACTCAGCTAGCCAAACTGAACTCAAGATTATATGGATAAACATGCAGGGTATTTAAAAGAAATATGAATTATAAACTTATCCTTAGTATGAAGATATATCCTATTTTTCATTTAGAATATTCTATGTAAACAATTAGGAACACAACTTATAAACCTAACCTTAGTTTAATTTCATATTCTATCCCTTCCTATAAATATACAAGATATTTTAAAAAGGAATGACATAAAGTTAAGTTCTAAGATAATTCTTTACTCTGTATAAATGAATGTTTATGATAGCTTAAAAGAAGTGACATAAATCTAGCCTTAGTATGATCCTAGGTTATATTCTTTCTTACAATTATGTACATATGAATGTTCAAATTTTTAAGATGACATTTTAGAAAAGTACTCATGCCATTAAACTGGATTCACCCATCGACACAACTCCATTGACTGGGAGTACGGCGTATTCGAATACAATAAACTGCAGCGTTTGCCCAGCTTTACCCGAGGATTAACCTTAGTTAGCCAGACTAAAGGGTAACATGACATTTATATAGTTCTAACCTTTTCTGATGTGTGAACGAGACCTGAGGGCTATCTTAATAGGGGCACCAAATTCTAACCAGTAATTGGTGGATACATCCCATCCCCTATTTAATAGCTGTTGTTACACATTTGCCCTGCTTAGAGAGACCTCTGGACTATCTTAATAGACGGTACTGATCTGGTTAGTATCGGTGTTGTTACCCGCTGTTTACATAGTTGTTCTTCAATGAGACTTCAACACTACAATCTCCAATGCTGTTATGCGCATTATAAATCTTATGACTATCCAGAGAGATAGGAGAGAAATAAATAAATACCATGTTGGTATAACCGGTCCATCAGATGGACGAAACTATGTCCTTATTCTGGCATAAGAGTTTTTATAATTTCTGGCATACAGCCGAAACCATTTAGGCCATATGAGTTATATTTTCTGGCATATAGCCAAAATTATCCTCATATCACATGAGATGATAGGACTTATATTTGCCTATCACATAAAATAATGGATCATTTTTCCATTCTATTATATGAAATAATAATATAATTTCATATGACCTTTGTATGAAATATTAATGCATATGATAATGCTCGGTTTGTTTTACAAACTCGACGTCGTGATCTATCAGTAAACGATAAAATAAATCAAACGATCAATGTCAAAGAAACACCAAGTAGATATAGGAATTCAAAAAGAGTTTAAAATGTGATTTTTGAAGCTTTAGGGGGAAAGTTATTGGTTAGATCCTATAACTTAAAATTTAGGTTGAATAGAATAAAAAAGAGTAAAAAGAGTTGAAGGACATATTTCAAATATTTAAAAGTGGACAAAATTTGGAAGCAGTCAAATGGATTAAACTACTTCTTTAGGGTTATTCGTCAAATCCTAAATTTTAAAACTTGGGTTTAATAAAATAAAAAAAGTTAAAAGGAATATTTTAAAATATTTTGAAAAGTAAAATAAATAGGAAGATTATTTGTTAAATTCTAAAGTTTAAAATTTTGACTAGTCTTAAAATAATTTATATAGAATCAAAAAGTTAAGAATGTTTTTAAAAGAAAATATGGATAAATTTGAAAGAAATATGAGGAATTTATGAAGTTTTGAAAGGAGTAAAAGGATTTATTGGTCACAAGGGAATAAACTAATTTTCTAAAAATTATTAAATAAGTTTAAATAAACATCAAAAATCAAACCCGCAACCTCTCTCTTTCTGCGCTCGGCCTTTACCACGCGCCACTCGGTGCTTCTCTCCCTCTATTATCTTCTCTTCCTTTTCTCTTTTCTCCTTCCTCTCCTTACTGTTCTTCTTCTTTCTTTTTCTTTTTTCTTCATTCTCTCGAGCCAGTGCTCAACAAATTTGATGATGCGCATAGCTTAACGCTATTTAGCTTGGGGATTTAGATTGCCTTCCTCCATCTAGGATCCAAAAGGGTCTCATTTTTATGTTTGGTTGGGTCGGTGAGGTTTGGAGGTGGGCTACCGAGCGGCAGGGTGCTTATGGCAGCGGTAGCTTTCATCGCCGGCACGTTCTGGCTACAAACTGACCAAAGTAAGGAGCTAGTAAGCATCTATGGATCACGGTGTAACTAGTGATGGTACTAGTTTGGTCAGGGGTATACCGTAGAGGGCTGGCACTGTGCACATGGTGGCGGCCGAACAGAGGAATCCCGGCGACACTTGTCGCCGGTGATCTCCGGTGATCTAAAGCTTTGAATAGACTAGGGAAAAGTGATCTTAGGATGTGTAGAGCATAAAAGTACCTTTAATTAGAAGCTTGATCGACTGAGGGTGTATGATTTTGGGATTTCCTCCTTGCGGTGGGGTTAGGGTTCTTCAGAGCCCTTTCTTAGTTGTTCGCCAAATTGGAATGACACAATGTACGATGGATAGGGAACGTTTAGGGGAATTGAAGAAGAGAAACTAGCCATGAAATTTTGTATAATAAGTTTAACCTATCGTGGTCTTTTTATAGATTTTTTTATGTCGGTTTCCATTCGGGATGAGCCATGGCGGTTTGGGCCAAGTCGATTCGCCGGCGATGAGGGTGACATCGTGGCACAACCAGTGTTGTGTAGGCACGTAGAGATGTCTAGAACAATTTCCTATCCTTGGTTTTTGATGTCAGTGGGCACGGATGATGTTCTTGTGTTGACAAACTCTGGCAGTCGTGGTTTAAAGGCGATGAATTGGTCGGAAGTAAACTTGTTGCCGTGGTGAGCCAATTGTTTACTTGTGCACTAGGTAAACTAAGTCGGTTCTGGGAGATTGGTATGTGGCGTTGATAAGGAAGGTTGATGCCCACAGGGCGTCGACCGTGGATTGAAATGGCAACCGTGGTTCGGCTGGAGACCGGAGGAAGAAAAAGAAGAAACAGTGGAAAGAAAAAGAAAAAGGAAAGAAAAGAAAAAGGAGGAAAATGAAAAGGAAGATAAGGAAACAAAGGAAAATAAAAGAAAGGGAATTTTAAAAGTTTAGAAAGAATTTGATTTAGGGTTTAAAATCAATTTATCTCAATTTCTTTGAAATTTTCTCAAATTGAAAGTGAAATTGGGGTTTTTCGAAAATAGGAAATACGAATTTAATTAATGTTTGTTTTTAAATTAGAATTAAATAAAATTTTAGAGAGAATTTAATTTAAAGGCTAAAATCATTTTAATTTCAATTTTTTTGAAATTTCCTTGAATTAAGAGTTAAATTAAGATTTTTCAAAAATAAAAAGCAAGAATTTATAAATTTGAGATTTTTAAATTAAAATAAGGGGAATAAATAAGGAATGCAAATAAATTTGAGAAGACTTAAAATGTTTTAAAATAGAATACCCTATAAACTTTGTTTGCAAAAATTTTCTATGTTAATTTATAAGTTTTTAAAAGTGCGGATTTTTGAGGCTATGACAAATGCCAACAACACCTTTGCTGGTTCGCTGACGCCGACGACGTCGTGCCTCTTTCCCGATGCCGATGGCGCGAGCCGCTTCGCCCGGCCCTCAGACCTTCCGACCGCCCGACCCAACCTCCGAATAGGATTCGGCTAGTTGGATCTCGACGAGATTCAATGCCACCGAATAACACCGCAACGTAGTGATGTCTCTACCGGTATCCACAAATCCAAGGAGAGAACTCCGAATACCGGTGTGCTAGCACGCGATGCACAGCTAGGATTTTGGCTCGGACATGGGAGGGTTTCCGAGGAGAGGATTGATCCGGCTATCTATTGCACATTAAACCCTCCACCCCTCGCATCCTTTATATAGGGTTGCCGACTGGGCCTAAAGGCCCATCAGGACTCTATGTCCGGTCGGATCTCTATCCGATTGAGCCGTATCTGAGTCAAACTCGAATACATGTTCTTTCATATTAAGTGGATGACCCTGTAGGCTCAGTTATACTTGGTTTTGACCCGAATCCAACTCGGTCGACCCGTCAACAGCGGCCCCTAGCAGAACGTATTGACACCAAAGTATACAAGAAGATCATATTGGCTCTAAACTTGTAATGTGTGCACAAATCCCTTTGCCTCATGATACCAATTAAGCTATAGACTAGACACGTGCTATCCTATCAATAGCTTATCATTCACTCGATCACGTATTGGAGTATATATCTGTCGATTGACTCCTCAATCAACTCGGCATGGCCATGCACCTCCATAATCCATTACATCGAGGTGCCCAGAAATATCTCTCCCATAGGAGGGGAAAATTTCATCTTAATCATTCACATCCCACTACATGTTTCATAGCAAACCCGAAGACTACTTTTATAACTACCCAGTTACGGAATAGCGTTTGGTAGTCCCTAAGTAAGCCATTACACATGTTGGAATCTATGATGATATCAGGTCAAAGGACTTTGCACCAACACTATTTGAGATCAACTAATGGCACATTAATTCCCTGTAGTGTCTCAAGGTGGGTCTATCCAACAATGTGTTCTCTAATAAATGTTCATGTTTATTGATTTAGTATATCCATACTATGATCTATGAGACATGATCATTAATCAATAAATATGCTAATCTTAGAATCATATTTGTTCCATTGATATGATATATGATCAGAGATTATTTAGAAATAGATTCATACATAAAGAGTCTCATAAATAAGTCACATACTTATTGATCGATATAAGTTGTTTATTTCATGAAACTGAATAACATTTTATTCATTGATACATAAACATTGACCATGATTTCCAACATCTCCATGTTGCCTCTAGGGCATATCACTAACAGTTTGTCCCATTCAACTTTTCTTTCTCAAGTATATATCGCAAATTAAAAGAACTGGATGTAGTATTAACTGCCATAGTCTACAACAGAAAATATGCAAAGTTTAGCACAATGTTTATGCTTTATCTTTTATTAAAAAATTTAACAAAAGACTCCCACTACGTGTTTTAAACCTTCCCTCTAGGTTACATATTGGGTCAAGATCCACATGTTTATTAATTTCTAGTGAACTTTGGCATCACTTCTAGAAGACTAGTAACATGGGTAAGCAACACCTTGCTAATCACATCCCTATGTGACTCTTGTTTGTTGGGTGGCATCTCCATGCCCCAGCGCCAACCTATGCCCCAAGGCCTAAAACTATTTTGATAGCCTTGTTAAGTAAAGCAAACGCTATTGCATGTATATGTCTGACATATACCCCATTGTCTCATGATAGACAATGGCACTCTGCTTTGGTAGACCTACCAATTGATGATCATGACCGTGATAGGTGCAACATTTGGAGGGAATCATTACTACCTACTTTTCTGAGGGAAACTATCATATCAAACAAATATATCACATATATGAAAGCAGGCAGAATAGCAAATAATAATGAAACAGTATGGCTCTTTCTCATGGTGATATCCATCTCCATGCCGGTGTAGAGGATGTCCATCTTCATCACCATTCTCCGGAGTGCCGGATGCTTGATTTTTTTCAAACTAAGCTACTACTATAGAAGCTATAAATTGAAGATCACATCGACACGCAGATCGTGAAAGAATATTACATGTATTTCACGTATGAAAGAATATTACATGGATTGCATGTATGAAAGAATATTACACACATCACATGCATCTCATACATATAATAGGGCCATACCATCACAAAACATTCTCTGCAAAAACAAGTTAGACATAGAACCGTATTCTACCGATCGAAGAGATATGATATCGAGACAACATAAAAAGGGGTACGCACACGGCTTCCGAGCAGCGCCCGTAACACCACACGACAATCACAGATCCAATCGATGAAATCGCTTATGAAAACCATATTGGCATAATCACATGATTTGCATGATTTGCTTGATCTAAGACACTCTCAAGGAACATGATTTGCATAGGCGTAAGGCAACAGTCATGGTCGGGCTATAGAACCAGCTTAGCCACAATCACATTGTATCGATCCGAGATACTCTCAAGGAACGCCATCCCGAATCCAACTCATACTCATCCTGAGTACTATGGATACCGCTTCGACATAATCGCATTATGTCGATCTGAGACAATCTCAAGGAACGCAATTTCCATTTACTCTCCCCTACCGACCCTGTATACCAATTGATCTAATCAACCCATGTGCTAAAACTTGTTCCAGGTCAATTCTAAAACCCAAACTACGCAAGTCTAGCTCTGATACCACTGTTGTGTAACACGGAGGCTACGATAGCATAAATCAAAATTTTGTACTGCGGAATCCAGGAAAGCTTGCAAGTAAAGGTCTATAGATTGTTACCGATTGACGTGCAGAGCAGCAAAAACTACGTTGAAGAAGCCAATCCAACGTATGCACGTCGGGAAGTGTAGCTGATCGAAGTCCAGCCGACTTCGAGCAGCGCCTTGCCGACCTCAGACCATCTCGCCCGACCCCGACCCGATTCATCCGACCGTGCCGATGTCGCTCTGATCTGCCCGGTCTCGTCGACGCCGCACCGATTCGGCCGACCACCCGACCTCGGTCAGATCTGTCTGACCTCGAGGTCGGGAAGTTCGCTGAAGAAACCGATCAACTCCACAACATAGTTGTGTCTTTACCGGTATCCACACATCTAGGGTTGGAATCGCTGAACACCTTGTGTGCTAGCACTCGACGCACGGCTAGGGTTTTGCTCAGAAATCGGTGACTTGGGTTTACGTGGAAGATCTCAACTCAGTGACCTAAAGTCGCGCATGTGTTCTATTGTCTGTTGTGTGTTCACCGATCTCCACCCCACGCACCTCTTTATTTAGAGTTAGCCGACTGGGCCTTGCGGCCCATCGAGACTCTATATTCAATCGGATCTCCATCCGAACTGAGCCGTATCCAAGTCTAACTCAAATACATATTCCATCCTGTTAAGTATGTGTTAACGACCAAATTTGGTAAGCAAATCCTCAAGTTTGAAGCAGGGATTGAAGCGGAATTGGAGGAAACGCGCGATCTGCGGAAACAGAGACTGCATCGGCTGAGTCCGAATCGGCTACGGAGCCAGTCGGCTGAGTCCGAGTCGGAACAGGATAGCCGATAGTTGATTCCGACTGAAGACCAAAGGAAGGGCTAATCCCGAAGGGAAGCTTAAGAGATAACTATTGGATTTGGTTTCCAAAGTGCTTCAAGAATGTTGCCGTCTATGGATAAGGTCCTATAACGACAATTGTATCTTTAAGTTAGGATATTTTGTATAGTTTCCTTTATAAATAATATCGGTTTGTTTAGAGATATTTGAGATTTAATCTGTAATAGGAATCATGTCCGTTACGGACTCATTGTATATTCGGGTATAAATATGACCCGATACCTTGTAAAAAATATAACACACATATCAATACAGCTTTGGCGCATCGCCAACCTTTCTGTTTTTACTTTTCTTCGACGAGTTCTTATTCTGTTCTTGGGCTGCATCAACTTCGATCTCCAGGAAAGGTAATTTCTTGTTACAAGCGGCTTGTGGTAGCGAGGCCGGTGCTTCCATCATCATGATACTCTGATTTTGATGTTGCAAACTGCTTAATTTACCGTATGCGATATATAATTTAGATCAATGACTAGATATATCTCTCGATCGGCTAGCATATCATTCAAGATAATAGCCAACAGAGCTAGATCTAGGGGTTGATTGAAATTATATAGCGTATCTACCATCTCGAGGAATTCTCATTAGCCTAGATAGATTTCATGCTTCTTTTGGTACTTCATGTTGCATCTAATCGACCTATTAAGTCGCCTTTAGAATTATGGAGATCTATTCGGCTCAATGTTTATTATTAGAGATAGTACCGGGGTTTCAGCCGGTCTTACCTGTTCTAATCATCTTTTTATGTATTATTACTATTAGATGTATTAGAACTGCCTTTTATATTAAGATCTTAATCTACTTAAATGTGTTAAGCTAGGTATCAATCTGTTAGGTCATATTAATAGCCGATTGATCTTAGTTTAACGCATTTAGTTCAGATTAATATCTTTTTATAAAACATATCGGAGTACTAGCTAATTTAGATTAGATCCGCGACATCGGCTAGGTTATGAATTTGTACAATTATTATTCTAATGTGCTTTTGAACACAAGTGGTTTATACTGTCTCGGTATACTACCGATCTATCCCAATCACTTGGTCTAAATATACTTTGGAATAACAATTATATATTTATTGATATCTATAGCCGATCGAGTAGGATCTAACCTTAACCAAACGCCTATTCTATGTTTTCTTGTTGTTTACAGGATCAAACCAACTGCACGCCTATTCAATCACCAAAGGCGATCAATTTGGACCTACACTTGAGTTAAGCAGATCTCCCAGGCCAGTGCGTGTAAAAAATTCACACCAACACGCTTTTAGCACGCTGGGTGGGACACCAACATCCGAATCTAGCACAATGGTGAACGTGTCATCGGCTGATCTCGACCAGGACAACGTCATTCTGGTGACTATGGACAAGCTGCCGGCTAAACACCAGGTCGACTACCATCAGATGGTGGAACGGCTGTAAGCACATTACTTGCAATCCTTCACCCAGACCAGGTCCGGGTCAATCATTCAAAAATACAAGTTTATGATCCCCGAAAACTTCGATGCCTCCTCCAGCGAAGACAAGAAAGGGAAGAAGAAGATAGAGGACGTCAAGCAGGAGCAGGACGATTTGGGGCTGCACACACTTCAAGACTGGATCGACTCGGCTGTCCACCACGCGCTCGTCAACCAGTCAGGGATACTGTTGAACACATTGAACAATATGATAAGCACCGTGGTTGATTCAAAGATAGCCGAGCAGCTGCCGAGGGGGCTGACATATTTCCCTGATGGACAGTTTCCACCTTACAGGACGCTGTCAACCCACAGTTTGCCAGTTCCTCCACTCGGGCAGCCAATTCCTTCGGGGAGGGGGGAGCCCCGACCCAGCCAAATGCACAGCCGTCGGCTATGCAGCCACATCCCAAGGTTCTGGTTTGGCAACAGTCTCAACACCAGGGCCTCGGCGCCACAGTGACGACTCAGGAGCAGGCGGAAGACATGTTCAACACCAATCGACAATCCGTCATACATAACGTGCCGATTGGTAACTATCTGCCAGATCCGCCTCACAACTCCGGCGGCAATCAGTCTCTCCCCGAGAAAACACCACCATTTGCCTCTCGGCCGCCTCCTGCTATGAACCATTTTCAGCATCAATTCCCAGGAGGCAACTACGAGCAACATTATCGGCCTCAGACGCCACCAATGCAGTATCGGCAAGGGCCCATCCACCACGAGCAATACGAGCCGATACCACAAATGCAAGAAAACAAGCCTTGGGCCGATTTAATCGCAGATGTTATGCGTGATCAATTTGGCCTCAAGCCGAAGGACTCGGCAACATGTACCGGTACCCATGCCCGAATGTTTCGAGAGGGTGCCCTTGCCAAGCCGATACAAGGTGCCGGATTTTCAAAGTTCTCGGGCAGGACAATATCTCAACATACGAACATGTCAGCCGATTCCTAGCCCAGTGCAGAGAAGCATCGGCCACCGACGCGCTCAGAGTACGCTTGTTCCCACTGTCGCTCTCGGGATCGGCCTTTACGTGGTTTTCATCCCTGCCTTATAATTCGGTCCAGAGCTGGGCCGATCTCGAGAAGCAGTTCCACAACTATTTTTATTCCGGCAAACATGAGATGAAGTTGTCAGACTTAACCAGCATCAGGCAGAAGCACGAAGAATCAGTTCAAGACTATATTTAGCGATTCACGGACATGAGGAATCGTTGTTACAGCCTGGTGGTGTCAGACTCCCAGCTAGCCGACTTAGCCTTTCATGGCCTTTTGGCCCCCATCTATGAGAGGTTTTTGGCTCAAGATTTTGAGAGCCTGGCCCACCTGGCTCAAAAGGTGATGGCTCATGAGCAGCGCTTTCAAGAAGCAAATAAAGCCTTCAAGAAAATCACCCACGTCGCCTACGCAATGGACTCGGACTCAAGTGACGGCGATGCGGAGGTAGCAACAGAGTGGACCAGGAATAAGAAGGCTATCACGTGCCAATGGCTAAAAGAATCGGCTAAGGAAGAATATTATGATTTTGACATAACTAAAGCCGATAGGATCTTCGATCTACTGTTGAGGGAGAAACATATACAGCTTCCGGCCAACCACGTCATCCCATCGGTCGAGGAGCTCAAAAAAAAGAAATATTGCAAGTGGCACAATACCACTTCACACAGCACCAACGATTGCAAGGTTTTCCATCGCAGATTCAGTCGGCCATTGAGGCGGGGAAAATCAAATTCGAAGAATCGGCTAAGCCGATGAAAGTTGACGGCAATCCCTTCCCCTGTCAACATGGTCCAAGCCGGCCAAAGGCGAGCTGATCGACAGATCGACATGGTGCACGGCTCAGCCAAATCCCAGCAAACAACCGTAGTGACTCAGACCAACAAGAGCCGACCGCGATGAACGCCGCGCCAATCAACATGGTCTACACCAGCGGCCGATCGGCCGACCGATGGCCCAGACAGGCGGACAGCCAACTCGGTTCCAGCTCAGAGTTAAAGAAGAAGAGGACTGACGCGGCAAGCCGTACCAGAGGACACCGGATCGGCTAGGAGTGGCATACTTTCGCCGCCATGACGGCTGTGACCCACATTGGCGCTGTGAGTTCTTCCGATTCTGTTGGGAATCGGGAATGAGGCTACCCACCCTCGAGAACTGCTCGGTCCTGCAGCGAGTATAGGGAGGACGAATACAGAGATCCACCAATAGAGAGCTCTAGACGATTCGTCCCCTGAGCCGTTCAACTCAACTAGCGGAAACTTTTCGTTCACAATCGGCTTGGCCCAATCCACCAGGACTTCTTCCAAGAAGAGGACAAAGAGGAGGCTGAAGAAGAACAATTGGCCAACCCCAAATTGTGTCCTTCGGACTTGTTCACCAAAACACAGAAAAGGAAAATTTAGAGGCTGAAGAGCGAAGGACAGGAGGAAGAAGTCCAGCAGATGATTCAACGTCAACAACATCGGTAGGGTAGGAAACAGTGGCGTGTCAAGAAACAGGCAGCCCCAGCCGACGAGAGCCCAGCTGACAAGGCCAAAAGGGCGGCAAAAGGCAAAGGAGTAGCCTCTGTGTCGGTCAATATGGTGTTCATATTGCCGACCGAATTTGAGGCTATCGAGGCCGATGCAAACACCGTTGAAGACACCTTTGCCAAGCTAGTACTGTCCCCAGAGCTGACCATCTTTGAGAAACCCGAGGGGATAGAAAATCGACACTTGAAGCCCCTTTACGTCAAAGGATTCATCAATGGGAAGCCGATGTCAAAGATGTTAGTCGATAGAGGGGCCGCAGTCAATCTCATGTCCTATGCAACCTTCAGAAAGCTGGGCAAGGGAGCCGATGACTTGATCCAGACCAATATGGTGCTCAAGGACTTTGGCGGCAACCCATCGGAGGCCAAGGGAATTTTAAACGTCGAGCTGACTGTTAGCAGCAAAACCATGCCCACAACGTTTTACGTCATCGACGGGAAGGGATCATACAGCCTGCTGCTCGGAAGAGATTGGATCCACGCCAACAGCTGCATCCCTTCCACAATGCATCAAAGCTTAATCCAATGGCAAGGCGATAAGATAGAAATCGTGCCAGCCAACAGGTCAGTCAATGTCGCTAACGCCGACTTACGTTTATGGGAAGTCGACGGCATTGATTGCCTGTCTGGCAAAGTTTGGCAGGCTGATTTTCTCAAGGTGTCCGATTCTGACATGTAGCCAATTGGAGACGAAGAACCTCAACTATTACTTTGAGGGCATCGTGGAGGGCTCGAGCGTCTACAACAAGGACACCGTGGACGGCATCGACGACAAACTAGGGCAAGGTTTTATGTCGACCGATGATTTGGAAGAAGTGGACATAGGCCCAGGAGATAGGCCTAGGCTGACATACATTAGCAAAAATTTGTCTTCTCATTTTAAGACCAAGCTTATCGATTTATTGAAGGAATATAAAGATTGCTTTGCTTGGGAGTATTTTGAGATGCCTGGTCTTAGCCGATCTATTGTTGAACATCGGCTCCCTATTAAGCCTGGATATCGGCAGTACAAAGAGCTTCCTAGGATGTTTAAAGTTATTATGTATGATGCGATTAAGGCCGAAATCACTCGGCTATATGATGCTGGTTTTATTCGGCCCTGCCGATATGCCGAATGGGTTTCAAACATAGTCCCAGTAGTGAAGAAGAATGGCAAACTTAGGGTAGCATCGACTTCAGAGATTTGAACAAGGCTACCCTTAAAGACGAGTACCACATGCCTATAGCCGATTTGCTAGTGAATGCCGCCTCTGGCCACAAAATCATAAGTTTTATGGATGACAATGCTGGTTACAACCAGATCTTTATGACCGAGGAAGACATTCACAAGACAGCCTTCAGGTGCCCAGGAGCAATCGGCTTATACGAGTGGGTCGTCATGACTTTTGGCTTGAAGAATACTGGAGCCACGTATCAGAGGACCATGAATTACATCTTTCACAACTTGATCGGCTTCCTAGTGGAGATCTACATTGATGATGTCGTTGTCAAATCCAAGGAGGTGGAAGACCACATAGCCGATTTAAGAAAGGTATACGAAAGGATAAGGAAATATGGCCTGAAGATGAACCCTATGAAGTGCGTGTTTGGCGTGTCGGCTGGCTAGTTCTTGGGATTTCTTGTTCATGAGAGGGGAATTGAGGTCACCCAGAGAAGCATCAATGCTATCAAGACTATTCAACCTCCAAAGGACAAGAAGGAATTGCAGTCTTTGATCGACAAAATCAACTTCATCAGGCGCTTTATAGCCAATCTATTAGGGAAGATGGAGCCGTTCACACCTCGCGGTGGGGGCGGAGCGACAGACAGCTTTGGACAACATCAAAGATTATCTAAGTTCCCCTCCAGTATTGATTTCTCCACAAAAGGGAGTGTCGTTCACATTATACCTGTCAGCCGACGAGAAGTCTATCGGCTCAGTTTTGATTCAGGAGATCGAAGGGAAAGAGAAGGCAATTTTCTATCTTAGTCGAAGGCTTCTAGATGCGGAGACAAGGTACTTTCCCGTGGAGAAATTATGTTTGTGCCTATATTTTTCATGCACGAAGTTAAGGCATTACCTGTTATCCAATGAGTGCACCATAGTATGCAAGGCCGATGTAGTAAAATATATGCTATCAGCTCTAGTTCTGAAAGGGAGAGTTGGGAAATGGATATATGCTTTGACAGAGTTTGATTTAAGGTATCAAGCACCCAAGGCAGTAAAAGGACATGCTATAGCCGATTTTATAGTGGAACACAGAGATGATTCAATCGGCTTAGTTGATATCATGCCTTGGACTTTGACTTTTGATTGCTCGGTCTGCACCAATGGATGCGGCATCGGCTTGGTTATAATCTCCCCAGGGGGGCAAGCTTCGAGTTTGCTTTTTCCATCACACAGCATGCCACAAACAACCAGGCCAAATATGAACCCGTCCTCAAGGAATTACAACTGCTCAAGGAAGTTGAAGCCGATGCCATCGAGATAATGGGCGATTCACTGTTGGTCATCAGCCAATTATCAGGAAAATATGAATGTAAAAATGATGCACTGATGATCTATTATGAAAAATGCCAAGATCTGATGGACAGCTTTTGGCTAGTAACCTTAAAACACATCCCTAGAGAGTAGAATTCAGAAGCAAATGATTTGGCTCAAGGGGCATCGGGCTACAAGCCGATGACAAGAGATGTCGAAGTAGAGATTTCCACCATCTCAGCCGACGACTAGAGGTTTGATGTCTACAATTATCTATAAAACCCTTCTCAGTCGGCTTCAAGGAAATTGTGCTACAGGGCTTTACGATATGTCTTGCTCGATGAAGATTTATATTATCGGACGATTGATGGCATGCTACTTAAGTGCCTGAGTGCCGATCAAGCAAAGATTGCCATAGGAGAGGTGCACGAGAGGATCTGTGGCACTCATCAATTGGCTCATAAGATGAAGTGGTTACTTCGGAGAGCAGGATACTTTTGGTCGACTATGTTGGAAGATTGCTTCAAGTATTATAAGGCCTGTCAAGATTGCCAGAAATTTGGAGCCATCCAGAGAGCACCAGCATCGGCTATGAATCCCATCATCAAGCCTTGGCCGTTCCGAGGTTGGAGAATCGATATGATCGGCCAGATAAGTCCACCCTCAAGCAAAGGACACAAGTTTATATTAGTTGCAACCGATTATTTTAGCAAGTGGGTGGAAGCAATTCCCTTGAAAAAGGTCGATTCTCGGGGTGCAATCAAGTTTATTAAGGAGCAGATTATATACAGATTTGGCGTCCCCCAGACTATCACCACGGATCAGGGATTCCATCTTTGTCTCCAACGAGTTTGTTCAGTTTGCCGACAGCATGGGGATTAAGCTGTTAAATTCTTCACCATATTATGCTCAGGCTAACGGACAGGCCGAGGTTTCAAATAAAAGTTTGATCAAGTTGATAAAGAGGAAGATCGCTGAATATCCTAAGCAATGGCATAGCCGATTGGCCGAATCATTGTGGGCTTATCGGATGGCTTGCCACGGATCGATCCAGGTGCCTCTATAAAAATTGGTCTACAGACACGAAGCAGTCCTGCCATGGGAAAACACCATCGCTAAAGAAGAATTCAACTACAGGATGAATTAACAGCTGATGATTATTACAATTTGATGGTAGATGAGTCAGAAGACCTGGTGCTGTCAAGGATGCGCGCTTTAGAAAAGGTGACCAGGGACAAGGAACGAGTGGCTCGTCATTACACAAGAAGGTTGTGCCTAAGTCTTTTGAAGAAGGCGAGCTTGTTTGGAAACTAATAGTGCCGATCTGCTCAAGAGATAGCAAATTCGGCACGTGGTCACCCAATTGGGAAGGGTCTTTCAAGATCCACAAATGCGTCTCTAAAGGAGCCTACATGCTAGAAGGATTAGATGGAGAGGTGTTTGGAAGGGCTCTTAATGGCAAGTACTTGAAGAAATATTACCCAAGTGTTTGGATCAATTCATGATTTGACTACGTCTGTGTCGATCCATGCTAGCCGATGTGTCATACACATCGCCTTTAGGACATCTTTACTAAGTTTTTCCCTCCTACATTTTCAATCTTTGAATCTAGCCGGCGGGTGATGCAAAGTTTCATCTTATAATTTTATCAATGCCGAGGACAATATTGAGAAAATTAGAGGGGCATATATTATACGAAGTCGAGATCACAATCGAGAGCTTCAAAATTTTTGGGACTTTGAAATTTTCTCAAGCAATTTAGGACATGGAAACAAATGAATCGGCGTAAAGCATACGATTAATGCTAAGGGCACAGCAAGCCGATTATAAAAGTTATATGTACAGAGTCAAGGTACAAGTCAAGAAATCAAAAGTTCTGAAGACTAAGTCCTATTACATTCTCAAAAATTGCTCTATGGCCGACGTCACCTCTTGTTTGATGGCTTTGATTTCTTTGACCGTCGCCATGTCTTGTTCTTCGGTGCCCGGGATCATTCTGGCCGATTTATGGAGCTCTCCCAAGTACTTGATAGTGGAAGTCACCTTAACCTTCTTTTCTTCAGTGGCCTTGGGGAGATCGGCTAGCACTTGTTTTTCTGCCGCAAGCTTGGCCCTACACTGCTCGGGCTTTGCCAACAAGCCAACTTCTTCTTCTTCGAGTTGGCCGATCTTTGTTTGCGTAGCCAACGGCCCAGCCACTAGTTCGTCCAACTTGGCCTTCTCGGCCACTATGTTCTCTATGGTGGCATTGATCGAGGCCACCAAGTCGGCTTGGGCTCGTCAGTTGACCATTCTTTGTACGGCCCTTTCCAGCTTGAATCGGTGTTGGTCGATGAAGACAGCCCAGGAGATTTTTCAGCCAAGTCATCAGGAAGCTGACCCTGAATGTCGTTAAAGCGCGATCGAGCTGGCCCGTACTCCATGACCAGTTGATCTACATCGATGCTGAGCCGACGATGGATGTCTTGAAGCTTCTCCTTGAGGTCTTCGGCTATGGCAGTCTGGTCTTGGCTAGTGGTCTCTTCTTCTTCACTGACGAACTCTTTGATGCCAAATGGAAGCAAATCGGCTAGAGTCTGCAGAAAGGGTTTCACAATTAAAACAAAGCATGACAGCCGATCCTAAACTCTTGAGAAAGAAGAGAAGCAAACTTACTCGTACAGCAGGAGCTGGCACAGCTGCTTCTTCAGTGTGATGGCTGCCCGTAGCTGACATAGTTTGCTCGCTCGATACACGGGGACGGCTGATGGAGACCGAGGGGCTGCAAAAAACATAAGTGTTAGTACGAGTTGGCCAATGCAAGCATAAGTAAAATATGAGTTCAGAAATTACTGGTGAAGCTGGACGAGGAGGTCAGCTGGCTAATCTCTTGAACTACAAAGAGGGTTTGGTCAGGGGTTGGATGATTATAATTTAAAGGCCAAATTAGAGAAAACAAGATGCTTACCAATCGCTTCGGAGCAGGAGGGCTTGGTGGAATTGGATCATCGGTCGGCGAGCCGACGGAGTTATGCTCGGAGGCTGTTCGATTCGCCGCCTCTTTCACGGCTTCGAGATCTCTTCATCCATGACTTCTTTGTGAAGAGCTTTGTCGATCTTTGGGTCAAGTAAAGGCGGTGTTGGCTAATGCGGTCGGCTTTGGTTTCCGTTGTTTCTTCACGAGGGCAGCCGACGGTCCCACAGCCGATGGGGCAGCCTTTTTCTTCCTTGACATGGCTTGGTGGGTTTGGCCGTGCTTTAAAGTCTTCAGTTTCGACGCGTCCCAGCCGATGGCCGACGGAGCGTATCCGCATCCGTTCGCAAGAACGCCCAGGAGGTATTCAACGGTGATGCTAGAGTTACTCACCGTGGGGATCCGAGTCGTCGTCGCAAAAGAAAAATGTTTGAAGTGTTAGCACAAGACGACAACCGCCGATCGAAAACGAAAAGATGCTTAAGGACGAAAATACTTACAGAAGGGATTTCATCTGGCAGGAGGGTGGTGAGGTACATGGAGGCGCGTTGATGGAAGATGTGTTGCTTGATTTCCACCCACCACCTGTCATAAGCCGCACTCCTCTTGTGGGCCAGCTCTAAGATCCCGATGCTACCGAGGGTGGGCTCTCTATTTCCATTAATTTGTTCATTATCAGACTTGAGTCCACTACCCCTCGGGTCTCTATCTTGTCAGCATAATAGCAGTCGATCGACAGCTGACCGAGCCCAAGCTGTCTTCCAGCCGACATTGGATAGTAAAATTCATGAGTCTTTGTTACATTTCAGCCTTGATGTACCCCAGTCGGCAAGATCATGGAATGAGTGCTGTGGTGAAGATTTCTCTGCACTTGGGATATTTGTCTAAGTTGATCTCATCCAAGTTTAAATCAATCGGCAACTGCAATTCCATTCGGTCTTCGTAGAAGAACCAAGTCCGATTGAGTCGAAACTTGGTTTCGGCAATAGAAAATTGGGGGTGCAGTCAAGATCGCCAAGCTCGATGGGTTAGATGGAAAACAAGGTTTAGACATGTTCAGGCCCTCTCGTGAGGTAATACCCTACTCCTGTTTCGGGGATTCGATCCGTCGAGTGTCTTTATTGATCTCGTGATCTCGTATATCTAAAGCTGAAAGCTGATCTAACTTCTCATGAAGTATATGATCTAAAGCCGATATCCCTCAAGGGACGCCCCTTACCCCCCTTATATAGTCTTGGGAGGTGGGCTTACAAATCAGAAACCCTATCTTACTCTAAGTCGGTTTCCTCAATCTTACCAAACTATGACTATAAGCCGTTGCCTTATCTAATCGGTAACGTAATACCCAAGTCGTAGTTGGTTTACATATTTGATAGGCACAACCTATCCCTATCTCCAGTCGGATAAGCTTGCCATGTGGATATTCGATTGCCATAATCTCCACAGTAGCCCCCGAGTCCTTTGCAGTCGACAAGATAACTCAGCCTCGAACCAAGACAGTACACAACCAAACAACTCTTTGGTCGAATGCTTCTGGCGCCGAGCAATTCCATCATCTCTGCCCGAATCTCCCGAGTAGCTCCAAAGACTGTGAAGGGCTGGAAAATATCCAAAAAATAAATACCTAGGTGCATCTCTTGATGCGCCTAATTAGGCGTAGCCCCCGACTGCGTGGTTAGCCAAAAACAGACCAAACATTCAGTCAGGAACTATAAAAAATCATTCTTATGTAGATGCTTAGCTCAAGCTAAAGCAACCTCATCACTCGGCAAGCTCGTGCTCGTCCGAGTGAATTTGCCCGAATCATCCCAGAGCAAATAACTCAATTAACCCTAGTGGGTGGAAAGCACTCGGTAGGCTCATGTCTATCGAGTGGATCTGCCAAGTCATCTCGGAACAAATATTTCAATCATTCCTCATGGGTAAGAAATCAATTCGCTCGGTAAGCTCATGCTTATCCGAGCTGATCTTCCGAGTCATCCGGAAATTTGCCCGAGTCATCTCGGAACAAATAATTCTCATATAAATGCTTAGCTCAAGCTAAAGCAATCATAAAAAATCACATCACTCGGCAAGCTCATGCTTATCCGAGTAGTTCGCCGAGTCGTCTCGGAACAAACAATTTAATCAACCCTTATAGGTAAGAAATTAATTCACTCGGCAAACTCATGCTTATCCGAGTTGATTTGCCCGAGTCATCTCGGGACAAATAATTTAATCAACCCTCGTGGGTAAAAACACTCGGCAAGCTCATGCTCATCCGAGTTAACTTGTCCGAGTTATCTCGGGACAAATAATCTAATCAACCCTCATGGGTAAAAAACACTCGGCAAGCTTATGCTCATTCGAGTTAACTTGTTCGAGTCATCTCGGGGCAATTAATTTAGTCAACCCTCATGGGTAAACAAATTTTTCAGTCATCTGAAAAATACGACCAAAATATTAAATAACTCCTGCCATAATATTGGTCTTAATCTAAAAAAGATCTTCACCAAGGTGGAAAAATAGCATTGATATAATCATTTAATCAAATGCTTTAAAACCAAATAGTTCCTGTCATCAGGACAACCATGAAAAGCTTAACTATTTGTCACCTTTCAAATTGCATCGTGCCAACTTCTCATGAAGTTATGCAAACCGCGGTATGAAAGGATTTTAAAGGTATTAGACTATGTGACACGTGCATATTGCCAGGGCAAATCTGCTTAAGTCCATCCACTTAAGTCCCTAAGGACACGTGTCAAGCCACACCTTAGGGCCACAAGTCTCTCATGGGCTCGGCCCAATCACGAGACGACTTAGCAAAAACCCTCAAGTCTTTTACGAAGCCTCGAGGTCGTCCCCGCCACTTCATCTAATCATCTTGGTCTCTTTATGCCTCGATGTGAACTTGTAGGTATCTAGCTTATTTATGTTAATGCCTTGACCCGAGTCTTCATAGAAAATTTCTTAAGTAATTTTCGTCCGAATCACCAAGCCTAAGCTTGATTAGGTCATCAAAAATTCTCGATCCTTATCTATTAAACTCAAATCAAGAAACATTAAACAATGATAAACCAAATATAAACAAGTTGTCGAAGAAAACCATGCTTTATTGACACGTATGCAGCCCCGATTGTCAACTCAAGAAGTCATCTTGCTTGAGATTGGCAGTCAAGAATAACATGAAACTTATGGCAATTTAAGCATAGTATCGTCGAAGATGTTCAATATTCCGGGAGTTCTTCACCATAGATCCATCTTCGCGCTTTACTCAAAATGCTCTTGGCCGAGTCACCTCGCGATTATGTATGGTCCTTCCCATAGTGGAGATAATTTGTGATGGTCCTTGATGGTCTGGATCTTGTGTAGAACCAAATCATCGACAATGAAAGCTCGCGCCGAACATTGCGACTATGGTATCTTCTAAGTTCTTGAAGATATCTTGCCGATTGGATCAAGGAAGATTTTCTTCGTTTTGGCGTCGCCTTGTCCCGACTTGGCTATCCTCTTTGTAGAAATTTCACCCTCTTGAGATGTTGATGTAGCGGTCGGATTTCTTCTGGCCACATGATCTCTCACAAGATTGGGCCATATCGCAGCTTTCTTCGTCGCAGTGAAGGCTTGTTTGACGTCTTGCGCGGGTGATGACGCCGTTAGGGCCGGGCGTCTTCATGCGAGAGGTAAGTGTAGTGTGGTATCGCCATGAATTTGGCGAGTGCGGGCCTTTCGATGATCGCGTGGTAGGCAGTGTCTTTGAAGTCAACCACCCCGAAGGTGGTATTCTCCGTTCGGAAATTCTCGCGAACTCCGGAGGTGGTGGAAGGGCGATGTGCCCGAGTGGTGTGGGCGACAGCCCGGGATCACTCCGTGGAAGGGGCTGAGCTTGCCTTCAACTCGGTTCTCGGGATTTGTATCTCATCCAGGTCTTGACGAACGGGAGATTGAGGGCCTGCCCCCATCGATGAGGACACGCTTCGGCTTGATGTTACGAACCACCGGGTCAAGTACCAAGGGATCGCCTGGGTGAACCACTCGGTCAGGATGATCCGAGCGATTAAACGTGATGGCCACCTCCGACCATCGTAGATGTTGTGGGACTTCGGGTTGTGCCGCGTTGACCTCACGATCCATCAGCTTTTGCTTGCTCTTGGACTCATAAGCCTGCGACCCCGAAGATGTGATTCATCTCGCCCACGTGGTTTTGAAAAGGCTCCGAATTTCCAGTCGGGTTGTTCTTCTTGGTTCCCGATGGACCGGTTTCATTAGTCGGCTTCTTGTTTAACCGTGCCGCATATTGCTCTGCGAATTGCTTGTAGATGATGCGTGCACTGAGCGTTCACGATCGTTCATGATCGCGTCGTAAGCCACAACTCGGCGACGGTGTTGAGAATCGGACGTTGTGGCAACCAGGTCTTCGTGTCGGTGCTTGCGATCTTTCTGGGCCTGATTACTACTGCCGTTATCCTTCCTCGGATGCCGGCTTCCTTCCGAGTGCTTGTCATCCCTTTTGTCAGGCCGGTCTTGGCGTGCCACCTTGATTGCATCGTTGGACTTGGCGTAGGAGTTCGTCGTCTCGAACATTTGCTTCACCGTCTTCGGTGGCTTGCGCCCAAACTTTCCAATTACGGCTCATCACGGACTCCCTTACGGAAGGCGGCGATGATGATGTCGTCGGTGATGTTGGGAATCTTGTTGCGTTTTCGGAGAAGCGCCGGATGTAGTCCTTCGAGGTTCGTCCGGCTCGGATGACGTTGTAGAGATCGAAGTGGGTTCCAGGCCTCTCGAAGGTGCCCTGAAAGTTGGCGATGAAATGGTCTCTTAGCTCGCTCCACGAGTCGATCGAGCCTCTTGGCAGGCTCATGAGCCAGTTCCTGGCTGAGTCGGCGAGGGCCACGGGCAGGTAATTGGCCATGGCCTTGTTGTCACCGCCTGCTGCACGAATGGCGAGAGTGTACATGATCAGCCATGACTCGGGGTCGGTCTTGCCGTCGTACTTCTCGATTCCGGTCAGCTTGAAAGCGTTCGGCCAATGCACTCGCGAAGCTCCCGAGTGAAAGCGGCACTCCGTCGTCATTCTTGTCGGGTGATCCCCTCCGATCTTTCCGAGTGCGTTGATCTCGCTCTTGGTAGCGATGATCGAGGACTTCCCGAATCACTCGGCGGGGTCCTCGCGGGCGGTTCGGTAGCCGGAGCGTTGTTGCGGCGGACGTGGTGGTGGACGGGTGGACGTCCATGTTGCTTCTCGCGGGAGTCGGCCGTTTGCTCCTGATGCTTGTGCATGGACTTGTGGCGTGGGCCTCTTGGCCTGGTTGTCGACCGGTCTGGTTCGGGCCTCTTGTAGTCCCTTGACCTTAGCGGCGGGAGTCGGCTTCTGTCGGGCGTTTCAGCCACAGACTCAGTCGGTCTTCGTGCTGAGGTGGAGGGATGACCATTGGCCGTAGCCGCGACGATGGTCTTAATTTTGTCCAAGATTGGAGTCACGCAGGGGCGCCGTCTCGATGACGGTGTCCGGGAGTGTGAGGCGGCAAGCGCGTTACTGCGTGGCGTCGGAAGATATTGGTGTTGCGGACCCGCGTGTGAAGTATAGCCCCCTGAGCGGATCGTCCGGCTGCCCTCAGATCCTGCTTCCTTCTATCGGCTTCTTCCTTGCGCTTCTTCTCTTCTTCTGCCAGCTTGCACTCTTGCTCAAGTCTGGCTCGTTCTTCTTCTGCGAGCCTACGGGCCATGGTTGAGTCGGTCTCGGCCACCTTAGCCATGAGGACGTCAAAGCACTTCGGCTTGTAGTTCTTGTCACAGTCGGAGTCGTCAGCTTTATCCGAGGGGATGCCGTAAAGGTTGTCAAAACCTGAGGAGCTGAGGTACTCGTTGAGCTCCGAGGATGAGCATGACCCGAACGGTTGAAGGATGACCGCGACTTCCCTTGAGCTCGGGTGGTTTGGATCTGGATCGTTCCAGTCCGAGTCGGAGCTTGATGACATGGGTCCCTCCGAGTGGGTCGATCTTGACTCGGGGGAGAGGAGCTTGCAGTAGATCTCAGCGGCATTTGGTAATCCAAACGGCGCCAAGAGGTTTTCTTCCGAGTAGATTGGCTCCGACGGGGAGATGAGAAGGCTGCTGCAGATCTCAGCGGCGTTCGGTAGCCCGAACGGTGCCGAGTGAGTTCTTCCGTCAGAGTGGATGGACTGCATCTTGGAATCCAAGATTTTGTCGTATAACTTCGCGTTGTTCGGGAGCCCGAACAGCACCGAGTGGGTTTCTCCTTCCGACTGGTCCGAATCCGAGTCGAAGGAGGAGAACTTATTGAAGTCGTTGGCAGCGAAGTCGCCGATGCGTGAAGAAGATCCCATCGCGCTTGCCGGCGAGATTGTTGAAGAAGTCTTGACACACGGGCCCCTACCTGGCGCGCCAACTGTCGAAACTTGGTTTCGGCAATAGAAAATTGGGGGTGCAGTCAAGATCGCCAAGCTCGATGGGTTAGATGGAAAACAAGGTTTAGACAGGTTCAGGCCCTCTCGTGAGGTAATACCCTACTCTTGTTTCGGGGATTCGATCCGCCGAGTGTCTTTATTGATCTCGTGATCTCGTATATCTAAAGCTGAAAGCTGATCTAACTTCTCATGAAGTATATGATCTAAAGCCGATATCCCTCAAGGGACGCCCCTTACCCCCCTTATATAGTCTTGGGAGGTGGGCTTACAAATCAGAAACCCTATCTTACTCTAAGTCGGTTTTCTCAATCTTACCAAACTATGACTATGAGCCATTGCCTTATCTAATCGGTAACGTAATACCGAAGTCGTAGTTGGTTTACATATTTGATAGGCACAACCTATCCCTATCTCCAGTCGGATAAGCTTGCTATGTGGATACCCGATTGCCATAATCTTCACAGATTGTTTTTGGCCAGGCCGTCATAGAAAGAGATGAACCACTCAGCCAGAAGCTCACTCGATTGCCTTGATCCAGTATGAGTGGCTAAGGCTTCCCCGAAGGATAGACATCTTCTTGTAGCCACTTCATTTCCATCATCATCTTCAATCAGCTCCAGGAGGGGGAAGCGGGTGTCGGCTAGTCTCGGTCGACCAGATACTTTTTGCGTTAACAACACGAGCCAGAGTTGCAGGAACCACCAAGGGCCTCCAGTGCTAATAGTGGCGTCGGCTGCGATCTTGGACACAGCTTGGCTCAACATCTGATAAAGATAGCCGAGGAGGAATTTCCCTAAGGGGAGTTTTTTCTTGTTGACCAGGGCCTCGGCTAGTACTTGCCAGTTGGCTGTGTGTTGGTGTGATTTTTTTACACGCACTGGCCATGGAGATATGCTTAACTCCAGTGCAGGTCCAAATTGGTCGCCTCTGGTGATTGAGCAGGGCGTGCCAGTTGGTTTGATCCTGTAACCAACAAGAAAACAAAAGATAGGCATTTGGTTAGGGTTAGATCTCACTCGATCGGCTATGGATATTAATAAATATACAATTGCTATCCCAAAGCACATTTAGATTAACTGATTGGGATAGATTGGTAGTATACCGAGATAGTATAAATCACTTAGATCCAAATGTACATTAGGACCACAATTATATATATTCATAACCTAGCCGATGTTGTAGATCTAACGTAAATCGGCTAGTACTCGATATATTTTATAAAAGATATTAATCTGAATTAAATGCATTAAACCAAGATCAATCACTGTTCATGTAAACTAACAGATTGATACCGGGCTTAATATGTTTAAGTAGATTGAGATCTTAATATAAAATATGATTCTAATACATCTAACAGTAATAATACATAAAGATGATCAGAATAGGTAAGACCGGCTGAAACCCCGGTTCTATCTCTAGTAGCAAACATTGAACCAAATAAATCTACATAGTTCTAAAGGCGACTTAATAGGTCGATTAGATGCAGCATTAAGTACCAAAAGAATTATAGGACCTATATAGGCTAATGAGAACTCTTCGAGATGGTAGATATGCCATATAACCTAAATCAACCTCTGGATCTAACTCTGTCGGCTGCTATCCTCAAAGAGATATTAGCCGATCGCGAGATAGATCTAGACATTGATCTAGATTATATGCCGCATATGATAAATTAAGCAGTTTGCAACATCAGAATCAGAGTATCATAATGATGGAAGCACTGGCCCCGATACCACAAGCCGCTTTTAACAAGAAATTACCTTTCCTAGAGATCGAAGTCGATACAACCCGAGGTCAAAGTAAGAACTCATCGAAAAAATGTAAAACAAAAAGGTTAGCGATGCGCCGAGGTTGTATTGATGTGTGTTGATATGTTTTACAAGATCTTGGGTCATATTTATATCTGAATACACGACAAGTCTGTAACGGACACGATTCCTATTATAGATTGAATCTCTAAACAAACTGACATTATCTATAAAGGAAACTATACAAAATATCCTAATCTTAAAGATACAATTGCCGTTGCAGGACCTTATCTGTAGATGGCAATATCTTTAACACACTTTAGAAACCAAATCCAATAACTTATCTTTAAGCTTTCCTTTTTGGGATTGGCCTTTCCTTTTGTCTTCACTCGGAATCGGCTATTGGCTATATCTGTTCTGACTCGGACTCAACCGACTGGCTCCGTAGCCGATTCGGACTCAGCCGATACAATCTCTGCTTCCGCAGGTCGCGTGTTCCTCCAATTCCGCTTCAATCTCCGCTCCAAACTCGAGGATTTAGTTACCAAATTTGGTCGTTAACACTGTGGCACCGTAGCTTGATCCGTAGAATATAAACTTCTCTAGTCACATCATTAGAAAGGCAGCATGCTCTCTGGCATTAATCGGCCCAGTTCCCATGTTCATGGCCACATACCCATTCCAACCCCCAATTGCTTTGGTCTTAAAGGAAAATTGGCCCTTGCTGTCCAGTTGGTTGGGATTAGCCGATGACATGATGTCAAGTCCTGTTAGCATGAAGACATCGGCTAAGGTTGGAGTCATTGGACCTTGGTTGAAAAGAAAGGCATTCAGTGTGTTGTTCCAAAAATATGTGGCAGCCGACAATAATGGTTCGTCCTTGGGCATGTTGGCTATGGATAAAGCGAGGCATTGGGCTATTCCAATCTCTTCCGAGTGGCTCTGTTTGTTGGCCTGCATCCTTTTGTACCATGATGGCTATGACTTGTCAGTTGAAGGCCAAGATTTAAAGGTGTTGTTCCAGTGGCCTAGGTGTGGGTTCCTCATTCTATAGGGCACTCTGTTGGTCTCAGCTATGATGAACTCAGTCGGATCCTTATTGCTGATAGGCCCTAAGTAGTATCTCTCGTCGCTAACTAGGCTTGGAATTGCTACTTGATGCGCGAGATGCTACAATCGGAAAAAGAGATGGATTTCAGATTCGAAAGACCTAAAATTCAGACCTACAGCTAAAAAGGCGGGAAAAAAAAGGTTTGGCCGATTGGGCGTACCTCGGGGAACTCGGCAGGTGGAGAGCCTGGTTGAGTGGCGGGGGTCGCCATTGCTGCAGTTGAGGTCGCCAGAGAGGTGGGATCACCGCGACGGAGTCGAGGAAGCCAAAGAGGTCATCGGGAAACTCGAGGACATTTCCTGGTTTTTGGATTGTGTTGATGGCGTGAGTTGTTTGGCATGGAGAGGCGTTATTTAAAGGGTTTTCATAACAGCTGAAATAGATTCGACCTAGGGTTGTGCTGGAAATAGGATTGGATAAAATCCGCAACATTATCAATGCCGCGGACTTGGGGGCATGTGTTAACGACCAAATTTGGTAAGCAAATCCCCAGGTTTGAAGCAAAGTATGAGGCAGAATTGGAAGAACGCGCGATCTGCAAAAACGGAGATTGTATCAGCTGAGTCCGAATCGGCTACGGAGCCAGTCGGCTGAGTCCGAGTCGAAACAGGATAGCCGATAGCCGATTCCGATTGAAGACTGATGGAAAGGCCAATCCCGCAGGAAAGCTTAAGAGATAATTATTGGATTCGGTTTCTAAAGTGCGTTAAAGATATTGCCATCTACGGATAAGGTCCTACAACGGCAATTGTATCTTTAAGTTAGGATATTTGGTATAGTTTCCTTTATAGATAATGTCGGTTTGTTTAAGGATATTTTAGAGATTCAATCTGTAATAGGAATCATGTCCGTTACGGATTCATTGTATATGAGGGTATAAATATGACCCGAGACCATGTGAACATAAACAATACACATCAATACAACTTTGGCGCATCACCAAACTTTCTTGTTTTTACTTTTCTTGATGAGTTCTTGGTTTGACCTCGGGCTGCATCGACTTCGATCTCCGAACAAGGTAACTTCTTGTTGCAAGTGGCTTGTATCGTTGGGGTTAGTGCTTACATTGCTATGATACTCTAATTTCGATGCTATAAACTGCTTAAGTTATCATACACAACATATAATCTAGATCAATGTGTAGGTCTATCTTACGGTCGGCTGAAGTTTCTCTGAAAATAGCAGCCGACAGGGTCAGATCTAGAGGTTTATTTAGATTATACGATGTGTCTACCATCTCGAAGAGTTCTCATTAGCCTAAATAGATCCCTTTTTCTTTTGGTACTTAATGCTGCATTTAATCGACCTATTAAGTCGCCTTTAGAATTATGTAGATCTATTTGGTTTAATGTTTATTACTAGAGATAGTGCTGGGGTTTTAGCCGGTCTTACCTATTCTAATCATCTTTTATGTATTATTGTTGTTATATGTATTAGAATCGCCTTTTATATTAAGATCTCAATCTACTTAAATGTGCTAAGCTCGGCATCAATCTGTTAGGTTATACTAACAGCCGATTGATCTTAGTTTAGCGCATTTAGTTCAAATTAATATCTTTTTATAAAATATATCGGAGTACTAGACGATTTACATTAGATCTGCGACATCGGCTAGGTTATGAATCTGTACAATTATTATTCTAATGTGCTTTTGAACACAAGTGGTTTATACTGTCTCAGTATACTATCAATCTATCCCAATCACTTGGTCTAAATGTATTTTGGAATAACAATTATACATTTATTAATATCTATAGCCGATCGAGTAGGATCTAATCTTAACCAAACGCCTATTCTATGTTTTCTTGTTGGTTACAGGATCAAACCAACTGGCATGCCTATTCAATCACCAAAGATGACTAATTTAAACTTGCACTGGAGTTAAGCAGATCTCCCAGGCCAGTGCGTGTAAAAAATTTACACCAACAGATTTCTTGTTCACAAAAGGGAAATGAGGTCACCCAGAGAAGCATCAATGCTATCAAGACTATTCAGCCCCTGAAGGATAAGAAGCAATTGCAATCTCTGATCAACAAACTTCATCAGTCACTTCATAGCCAACTTGTTAGAAAGGATGGAGCCATTCACACCTTTACTACGGCTGAAAGCCAATCAAGCCTTTACTTGGGCGGGGGGCAGAACAGCAAAAGGCTTTGGACAACATTAAGGATTATCTAAGCTCCCCTCCGGTATTGATTCCGCCACAAAAGGGAGTGTCGTTCAAATTATACCTGTCAGCTGACAGGAAGTCTATCGGCTTAGTTCTGATTCAGGAGATCGAAGGAAAAGAGAAGGAAATTTTCTATCTTAGTCGAAGACTTCTAGATGCAGAAACAAGGTATTCTTCCGTGGAAAAGTTGTGTTTATGCCTGTATTTTTCATGCACCAAGTTAAGGTATTATTTGTTATCCAACGAATGCACTACAGTTTGCAAAGCTGACGTAGTAAAGTATATGCTATCGGCTCCAGTTCTGAAAGGGTGAGTTAGGAAATGGATATTTGCTTTGACGGAGTTTGATTTGAGGTATGAGGCACCCAAGGCAATGAAAGGACAAGCCATAGTCGATTTTATAGTAGAACACAGAGATGATTCAATCGGCTCAGTTGATATCATGCCATGGACTTTGACTTTTGATGGCTCGATTTGTACGAACGGATGCGGCATCGGCTTGGTGATAATCTCTCCCAAGGGGGCAAGCTTCGAGTTTGCTTTTTTCCATCACGCCTCATACAACAAACAATCAAGCTGAATACGAAGCCATTCTCAAGGGATTACAACTGCTCAAGGAGGTTGAAGTCGACACCATCAAGATAATAGGCGATTCACTATTGGTCATCAGCCAATTATCAGGGGAATATGAATGCAAAAATGATGCGCTGATGATCTACTATCAAAAATACCGAGACTTGATGGACAACTTTCGGCTGGTAACCTTAAAACGCATCCCTAGAGAGCAGAATTCAGAAGCAAATGATTTAGCTCAAGGGGCATCGGGCTACAAGCTGATGACAAAAGATGTTGAAATAGAAATCGCAACAATCGCAGCCAACGACTGGAGGTTTGATGTTTACAGTTATCTGTAGAACCCTTCCCAGTTGGCTTCAAGGAAATTGTGCTACAAGGCTCTACGAATGTCTTGCTCGATAAAGACTTATATTATCGGACGATTGATGGCATGCTACTTAAGTGCCTAAGTGATGTTCAAGCAAAGTTGCCATAGGAGAGGTGCATGAAGGAATTTGCAGCACACATCAATTGGCTCATAAGATGAAGTGGTTACTTCGTAGAGCTGGATATTTCTGGCCAACTATGCTGGAAGGTTGCTTCAGGTACTACAAGGGCTGTTAGGATTGCCAAAAATTTAGAGCCATTCAGAGAGCACCAGCGTCGGGTATGAATCCCATCATCAAGCCTTGGCCATTCAGAGGCTGGGGAATCGACATGATCGGTCAGATCAATCCACCCTCAAGCAAAGGACAAGTTTATATTTGTGGCAACCGATTATTTTACCAAGTGGGTGGAAGCAATTCCCCTGAAAAAGGTTGATTCCGAGGATGCAATCGAGTTTGTCAAGGAGCATATCTGTTAACGACCAAATTTGGTAACCAAATCCCCGCGTTTGAAGCAGAAATTGAAGCGGAATCAAGGAGGTGAGCGACCTGCGGAAAAAACAGAGGCATGATCGACTGAGTCCGAATCGGCTATAGAGACAGTCGGCTGAGTTCGAATCGGACAAGGATGGTCGATAGCCGATTCCAATTAGGACATGGAGATTGAACTGATTTCGAAAAAGGAGCATAAAGATAAATGTTGGGTTCAGTGCCCAAATGTTCGTTAAAGATATTGCCATCTATGGATATAGTCCTATAGCAGCAATTGTATCTGTAAATTAGAAAGTTATTAGATTTTCCTTTTGTAATGCGGCATGGGACTACGTCCCGAGATATTGTCGTACTGTAAATAGTAGATAAGGTGGAAATCGTGTCCTACACGGAGATTGTTATGCCTGGGTATAAATAAGACCCGAGGGCTCTTTGTAAAAACACACAATCAATCAATCTCGACGTATCGCCACCCTTTTTATTTTAGACGAGTTCTTGCTCTTGCTCGGGCTGCATCAGGTTCGACCTCGGAACAAGGTAATTCCTTGTCATTAGTGGTTTGTATCGTCGGAATTAGTGCTTCCATCGTCATGACACTCTAGTTTTGACGTTATGAACTGCACAATTTATCATACGTGGCCTATAATCTAGAACAATGCCTAGATCTATCCTATGATCGGCTGGTTTCCTTCTGAAAACAATGACCGATGGGGCTAGATCCAGGGGTTGGACTAGATTATATGTCGTGTCTATCGTCTTGAGGGATTTACATTAGTTTATATAGATCTGGTATTTCTTTTTGTACTTATGTTAACGACCAAATTTGGTAACCTAACTCCCGGGTTTGAAACAAAGATTGAAGCGGAATTGGAGAAGAAACGTGATCTGAGAAGAGATGGAATCAGAATTGGCTAAGTCCGAATCGACTACGGAGCCCGTCGGCTGAGAGCGAGTCGGACTAAGACAGCCGATAGCCGATTCTGGGTCAGGGTGAAGTGGGACCAGTCTCGATGGAAAGCATAGATATAAGGGGTTGGATTCGGTTCCCAAATTACACGTTAAAAGATATTGCCATCTATGGATAGAGTCCTGTAAAGACAATTGTATATGTAAATTAAGAATTTTAGATTGTCTATTGTAATGCGGCATGGGACCATATCCCGGGATATTGTCGTATTTTAAATAGTAGATTAGTTAGAGACCATGGTTCGCACGGATAATGTTATTCTTCGGTATAAATAGGTCACGAGATCCCCGTAAATCATTATTAACACACAATCAATACAACTCTCGATGCATCGCCTCCTATTTTCTTCAGACGAACACTTGATCCGGCTTTGGGCTGCATCGTTTCGATCCCCGACTAAGGTAAATGTTTGTCATTAGTAGTGTATCTCGTCGAATTTAGTGCTTCCATCGCTATGATAATCTAAATTTGATGATTTATGTCACGCTAGTTATCATATATCACATATAATCTGGAACAATGTTTAGATCTGTCTTGACATCGGCTTGTTTCTGTCAAGAATCAGTAGCCGACAGAGCTAGATCTAAGGGTTGGCCTAGATTATATGCGATATCCACCGTCTTGAGGGATTTACATCAGCTATAACAGGTCTGATTGTTCTGATTATACTTAATGCTGCATCAATTTAATCTATTAAGTCATTTTTAGAGCTTTTATGATCTATTTGGCTAGATGTATATGTTTAGAGACAGCGCTGGGGTTTCAGCCAGCCTTATCTGTTTTAATATCCTTTTGATATATTTACTATCAGGTTCATTAAAACCGCCTCTTATATTAAGATCTTGCTCTAGTTAAACGCCCTAAGCCGGAATCGGCCTGTCGGCCACACAACGGCCGGATTGATCTAGGTTTAGCGCATTTAGCTTAGATCAATATCTTTTCATAAGATGAGTCGGAGTACTAGCCGATTCACACTTAGACTTACAGTATCGGTTAGGCTGTTAATACATATATTTATTATCCCATTGTATATTTGGATTAAGTGATTAATACTATCTCGGCACAGCCGATCTATTCTAGTCACTTAGTTTAAATGCACTTCGGGATAGCATATATATGTAAATTGACTCTCTTAGCCGATCTAGTAGGATCTAACTTGACCTTTAACGCATATGTCTTTATTTTTCTTGTTGGTTAACAGATCAAACCAACTGGCATGCCCTGTACAGCACAGGTAGCCGAGAAGGACCTGCACTGGAACTAAGTAGATCTCCCAGGCCAGCGCGTGAGAGAAATTTCTCATCAACATGCTTCTTGGCACACCCAGTGGGACTATCTCTGTCAACTCGGCTAGGACGCATCGATGCAGCTGACAAGATGGTCGACATCAAGAGCCCCAGCGTTTCGCAGGACAACATCGTGCCTGTGAAGATGGAACAACTGTCGGCTGAACAACAGGCCGACTACAAGAAGATGGTAGAAGAGCTCCAAGCCAACTACCTACTGTTGTTCACCCAGACAAGGTCTGGAGCCGTGCACCAAAAGTACAAATTAAGCATGGACAAACTCAAGGCGTCCTCCTCCAGCGGATCAAAGGACAAACAGAAGGCAGAGGAGCCGATTCAAGAACAAGATGATTCAGGCCTGCATACTTTGCAAGACCGAATTGATTCGGCTGTCCACCATGCGCTGGTCAACCAGAGTGGCCAGATCTTCGGGGAGTTGGTCTTCAATCTCAAGGAAGCACGATCTGGTCGATCCACATTCCACGACTAGCCTATCTAAGTCAATATCCAGCCGTCGTCGGATGTCTTGGAGTTTATCCTTAAGTTCGTTGAATATGACTTTGTTTGGGCTGGTGGCCTCGGTTTCTTCATCACCAAGGAATTCCTTGATGTCGAATGATAGCAAATCGGCCAGGGCCTGCAAGAGGAATGAAGAGATCAGATCACAGTCGAAGTGGCCGATTATTCAAGAGCTAAAGACAAGAAAAGGATGAGACTTACTGTTGTCTGCGGGAACTAGAGCGACTGTTTCTTCGACGGTCGGACCTGTTTCGGCAATGGCTTCCTCCTCGTGATTGCTGGCCGAGGTGGCTGCCTCCTCAGTACGTTCGCTGGTTGGCCCAGCAACATCTTTGGCGACGTGCCTGCCCATAGCCAATTCAGTGCGTTCACTTGAGGCCTGGGGAGCAGCCGATGGAGATCGAGGAGGCTGCAAAAAGGCCAAGTGTTAAGTAAGGATTGGCTGATGAAAGCAAAATAAAGAGGACATGAGTTGAAGAGATTACCGATGAAGCAGGCGTGGGATGCGACCAGCTAGCTGTTTGACCTACAAGGAAAAGACTTGGTTGAGGCTTAAAGTGATCATGCTTCCCGAATCGAATTTGACAAGATAAGGACTTACTGGTCGTTTCTCGGCAGACGGACTTGGAACATGCGGGTCATCGGCTGGTGGGCTCACCGAGTTGTGGCTCGAGTCACTTGATTTGGCCGCCTCCCTAATGGCTTGCGATAGTTCTTAATCCGCGACTTCTTCGTTAAGGAGTTGGTCAAAACTTGGGTAGATGGATGGGGAACTGTCGGCCGGTGCAGTCGGCTTCTTTATCTTCGGTCTCTTGGCAGGTGTAGCCGATGGCTTTGCAGCAGGGGCGGCCCTTTTCGCGTGTTTGCCCATGCAGCTGGGTTTTTAGCTTCGGTGCTTCCCAACCTATCACCGAAGGGGCCAGCCCACAGCCGTTCCGAAGGATGCCTAGCCGGTATTCGATGGTGATCCTTAATTGCTCACTTTTGGTGGGTATGTTTCTATCATCTGTGGGGAGGAAAGAAACTTAAGTGTTAGCAAGCCGGATCAGCCAATTATTCAAAAAACAAAAAAATGTTCAAAGTCTGAAGCTTACCGAGGGGATTTGGTCCGGCAACAGGGAGATGATGTAGCAGGAAGACCGTTGGTGGAACAAATGCTTCTTGATTTCTACCAACCATCGGTAATATGCCGTGCTTTTCTTGTAAGCCAGTCCCATGGTGCCGATGCTGCCGAGAGGTGGGCCTGCTAGTTCCATAAATTTGCTCATGATCAGCGGCTGGTCCACAATCCCTCGAGTTTCGATCTTGTCGGCATAGTAGCAGCCAACGGGCAGTTGACCAAATCCAAATTGCCAAGCAGTTGACACCAGGTAATAAAAGTTGTAAGTCTTTGTTACAGATCGGCCTTGGTGGATTCCTACCGGCAGGATGCATGGTGTGAGGGCTGTAGTGAATATCTCTCGGCATTTGGGGTAATCGTCCGAGTTGACTTCTTCGAAATTCAGCTCAATCGGCAGCTCGAAGATTGTTCTATCCCTATAGAAGTACCAACATCTGTTGTCCTTTGCGAATCCATCATAAAGGGACATAAACCATTCGGCTAGCAATTCAGCCGATTGCTTAGATCCGGTGTGCATGGCCGCTGCTTCGCCGTAGCTGAGACGTCTTCGGGTGGTTGCTTCATTTTCGTCGTCATCTTCGGTCGGCTCCAACAGTGGAAAGCGCACCTATCACACCCTGAGGTGTTTTCCCCTTTTTAAAAAAAATCAAAAGAAAAATCGCAAGAAAAATAGTTGGAATTTAACTTGGAGCGAACAAATAATTTTAAAAGCAAAAATCTAAATGAAAACGGCATGGTAGGATTTTTCCTAAATTCTACATGTCAAAATACACTAACATGATTTTTAGCGGAATTTTCAGAGCGCTAGAAATAATTTTTAACCAATTAAAATCAAAATCGGAATTAATAAATCCCGGAAATCCTTTTTCTCTCTCCTCCCATCCTTTTCCCACCCAAACCGGCCTGTGGGCTGCCGACCCAAGCCAACGGCCCAGTTCTCCTGCGCGCCCGCGCCTCCCCTCTCTCCCTCGCGGGCCGGCCTAAGGTCGCGGCCCGCTTAACCCTTGCACCCAAAAAATAAGTCCATTTTCCCTCCTTTTCTCGGGACCACGACGGTGGGGCCCACTGTCGAGCCCGTCTTCAACCTCCGACCGCCCGCCCGGTGCCATTTCCGCCGCTCGCCCCACGCGGATCTCGCGCGCCGCCTCCTCCACGTCCTAGGACCCCGCCGCCTTTAATCCCCGCCCCTACCGCCGCTTTAAACCACCCATTGCCGCTCTCACGCCCCTAATGGTCGGAGTTAATCGCCGGCCATTAAAACCCCAAATCTCTCCCTCTCTTAACTCCGGCGAGCTTTTACTCCCTTCCCGACCACCACCGACCTCCCCCCCTTTAAAAGCCACCCCTCGGCCTCCCCGATCTCCCCACGCCCTCAATCGAACTCACACCTCTCTCTCTTGCTCTCACGCCGTGCGTCCTCGTTTCGGAGCTCGTCGCCGGCCTTCGGCCGCGATTCCCCGCCGTCTCGAGCTACCCTAGACCTCGCCGCCGTCTCCATCTCCATCCCCGGCGCCCGAGCCTCCTCGGCCCCCTCCCCGCCACTTCCCGTCGCCTTTCTCACCGTCCGTGCCGTCGTCTTCCCCATCTCTGGCGTCCCCGCGGTGAGCCACCCCTCCCCGTCCTCTCGGTCCGAGCTCGTGTCACCGCTTGGGGGTGCACGCAGCTCTGCCCGCGCGTGAGCCGCGGCACTCCGCCACCCCACGCGCTGCCCGAATGGTGCCGGCCGGCCTCCGCCGCCGTGCGCCATCGCCGGCCGATCATTCCGCCCGCGCCCTCCCGACCGTCCGATCTCGCCTCGGCAAATCGGCGCCGTCCATTCCCATGCTCGCGTGGCATGCCACGTGGCGACCACCTCGGCGCCACGTGGTGCGCCGCCCCTTCCTCGGCCGTGGACCCGGTCCACCGTGGACCGGTGCTCCCGTGGCCGATGACGTCAGCATTCGGCCGCTGACATCAGCCCTAGCCGCTGACGTCATTCCCAGGACTTATTGCGCAATAAATTATTAAGGACTTTTTCTATCTTAGTAAAAACATAGAAAACTTCTAAAAATCATATCTTTTCAATCCGAGCTCCGTTTTAGCTCATTCAAATTTTATTAAATTCATAAAAATACCAAGAATACATTAAAAATGGTTTTGTTTCCTGTTTCAGTAGATTTTTAGCCTGTTTTGTTGAAGTGATTTGCTTGTCGTGTAGACCTCGGTAGTTCCTTCGACCCTATGTACTTTGAAGTAGTCATAGAGTTTCCCCAGTCTGAAGAGCAAGGCAAGTCATGCTTTATTATTGATCATATTGCTTCTATTTTTCCTAAAACACCTATTTTATTCTATTAAACTGCATTTATTTTTGAATGTCATCTCTTGGGGAATATTACACCGTATGGTTAGATTTAAGCCTTAGGCTTGCCACCCTAACCCCTTTGATAAACTTGGGACAACAACATGACTAGCTTATAGGCCTAGGTTATGCTTAGACCTGCTTAGACTTACTAGCACACTAAATGGGTAATTTCATCTAGACTACATTTTGTTGGACACATGAAATGAAGGATATAATCCGAGGACTTTGTGGACCGGACTGATAACTAAAACATGACAAATGGTGGGTTGTGGGTGCTGTGGTTTTGATATTGGTGCCCATGGCATTTAAGAACCGGTTCACGGGAAACGTCGAAAGAATGATCGTACAAACCTCAAGCCAGAATGGGCAACGGTGGGTCCTGTAGTGTAGCTCTTCCTAGCCGACGAACCCAGGCGAGGGTGAGCGGGATGGAGTGCCAGTCGGCCCCGGTATAAGGGTTGCTGGGCTGCCGGATTCACCGAGGCACTCGGGGGGGGGGGCTGCCCAAGTCCCAGGGATGGGAGTGGGGGCGAAACATTGGTGTGGTTCGCTTGGTTAGCGGGCGGTTAAACGAAAGGTCCTATCACAGTCTCTTTTCGGGGTACGTGGCGGTATTCCAGCGCACGAGAAGCCGTGTTGTGGGGCTGTGTCTTGTGGGTACAGTTGTACACCTCTGATCATAGTAAAACTATTCGAATAGTGGTGCCCACAGTTATGGGCGATCAACCGACTTCACCGTGATTAGTCCCACACTATTAAAACCTGATTAATGGGACATGACTAGTATGGTTGGATGGTTTGGGCCTGTCGCAACGTGGGGATAACGTTGGATAGTGTTGGCTTTCAATATGAATTAAATACTCGAACTACTACTCTTTTGTCGTGTTCAAAACTCCTTTGTTTGTAAAAACCCAAGCTGTTTGTGCTAAAGGCAAACCCGAGCCAAATCCTTGTCCTTCCCCTTGCATTCATACCCTCTCTTTTCCGGTATGACTTGCTGAGTACGTGGAAGTACTCATCCTTGCCTCTTCACCAGAACCTGAGCAAGAAGTCGAAGAAGAAGATGAGGTTGAGTAGGCTTTGTCCTGCACTCTGGAAGATGCCTCTGGAATGGTCAAAGCCACGTGGCTAGCGTCAAGCTTAGACTTAGGCCCTTTTTCTTTTTCCACTGCTCTTTTGTAATCTTTTTGAAATGTTTCTAAGACGTGGAGCCGTAATATCAACAATTGTCTTATGTGTACCCGGCGGTCTGGACGGGGACTTTTAATACACATATAGCTTCAGAAATTCTGGTATGAATTTCTGGGCGTGACAGCACCTCAGTCAGTGATGGCCGACCGGATATTTTCTGTGTCATCAACACTAGCCACAACTGAAGAAACCACCATGGGCCTCCGGTGTTGACATTAACATTGGCAGCTATTTTCGAGACGTCTTGGTGTAAATTCTGATACAGGTAGCCGAGCAGGAATTTGCCTAATGGTATCTTCTTTTTATCGACTAGTGCCTCGGCTACTACTTGCCAATTTGTCATCGACCCAAAGCTGGATCCACGAAGAAGAATTTTTCTAACCACATCATCAAAAATGCGGCATGTTCCGTGCGCCGATCGGCCCATCACTCATGTTCATTGCCACGAACCCGTTCCAACCTCCTATGTCCATGGTCTTGAATTGATATTGGCCCTTGCCAGTCAGATTATTGGGATTGGCCGATGATAAAACATCCAGTCCTATTATCATCATTACATCGGCTAGAGTGATGGTCATTGGACCTTGCTGAAAGATGAAAGCATTCAGAGTGTCATTCCAAAAATAGGTGGCAGCTAACATCAAGGGTTCATCTTTCTCCATATCGGCCACTGACAGAGCGAGGCACTGGGCTATTCCTATTTCTTCCCAATGGCTTTGCTTGGATGGCTGCATCCTCTTATACCACACCGGCCAAGATTTTTCTATAGATGGCCAAGACATAAAAGTGTCTACCCAGTGGCTAAGGCTTGGATTCCTCATCCTATAGGGCATTCTGTCGGTTTCGGCTATGATGAACTCTATTGGGTCCTTATTGCCGATAGGCCCTAGAAAATATCTCTCATTCTGGACAAGGCTAGGAATCGCTACTTGGTGGGTAAGATGCTACAACCAGAAGAAGGGGCAAAGTTCATAATTGGAAACCCTAGAACGCAGATCTACAGTCGAAAGCAGTGAAAAGGGAGATCTAGCTGATTAGGGCATACCTCAGGAAACTCAGCGGGAGACATGGTCGACGGAGCAGCGGAGGACGCCATTCGGGTGCATTGAGGTCGCTGGAGCAGGGAATTGTTGTTGCGAGCTTGGGAGACCGGAGAGGTCACCGAATACTTTGAAGATGTTTGCTGGGGTGGATGTTTGTTGACGGCGTGACTTGTTTGGCGGCCGACGGGCGTTATTTAAAGAGCTTTTGTAACGGCCGAAACAGAATCGACCTAGGGTTACGCTTGGGGCTTGGATTGTACAAAATCCGCAACATTTTCATATCGCGGACTTGGGGGGCATGTGTTAATGACCAAATTTGGTAACCAAATCCCCGCGTTTGAAGCAGAAATTGAAGCGGAATCGAGGAGGTGCACGACCTGCAGAAAAATAGAGGCGGGATCGGCTGAGTCTGAATCGGCTGTGGAGACAGTCGGCTGAGTTCGAATCCGACAAGGATGGCCGATAGCCGATTCCGATTAGGAGATGGAGATTGAACTGATTCCGAAAAAGGAGCATAAAGATAAATGTTGGGTTCGGTTCCCAAATGTTCGTTAAAGATATTGCCATCTATGGATAGAGTCCTATAGTAGCAATTATATCTGTAAATTAGAAAGTTATTAGATTTTCCTTTTGTAATGCGGCATGGGACTTCGTCCCGAGATATTGTCGTACTGTAAATAGTAGATAAGGTGGAAATCATGTCCTACACGAAGATTGTTATGCCTGGGTATAAATAAGACCTAAGGGCTCTTTGTAAAAAACACACAATCAATCAATCTTGGCGCATCGCCACCCTTTTTATTTTAGACGAGTTCTTGCTCTTGCTCGGGCTGCATCAGGTTTGACCTCCGAAGAACGTAATTCCTTGTCATTAGTGGTTTGTATCGTCGGAATTAGTGCTTCCATCGTCATGACACTCTAGTTTTGGCATTATGAACTGCACAATTTATTATACGCAGCCTATAATCTAGAACAATGCCTAGATCTATCCTACGATCGGTTGGTTTCCTTCTGAAAAAAGTGATCGATGGGGCTAGATCTAGGGGTTGGACTGGATTATATGTCGTGTCTACCGTCTTGAGGGATTTACATTAGTTTATACAGATCTGATATTTCTTTTTGTACTTAATGCTGCATCTAATCGACCTATTAAGTCGCTTTTAGAATTATTAAGATCTGTTCGACTCAATGTTTATCATTAGAGACAGAGCCGGGGTTTCAGCCGGCCTTATCCGTTTTAATTATCTTGCTTGTAAATGTTTACTATTAGATATATTTAAAACCGCCTTTTATATTAAGATCTCAATATGTTTAAATGCCTTAAGCCAGTATCAATCGGGTTATGCTGACAGCCGATTGATCTAGGTTTTACGCATTTATATTAGATTAGTATCTTTTTATAAAATGTATCGAAGTATTAGCCGATTCATATTAGATCCACAGTATCGACCAAGTTACCAACGCAGATAATTATTATCCTAGTGCACCTTTACCCTAAGTGATTGATACTGTCTCGACTTAGCCGATCTATCCCAATCACTTGGTCTAAATTTGTTTTGGGATAGCAATTATGTGTGAATTGATCTCCTTAGCCGATCTGGTAGGATCTAATCTAATCTTAACGCATATTGTTTGTTTTCTTGTTGGTTAACAGATCAAGCCAACTGGCACTCCTGCATAATCACCAAAGGCAACCAAGGTCAGACCTGCACTGGAGTTAAGCAGATCTCCCAGGCTAGTGCGTGGGAAAATTTCTCATCAACAATATCATATACAGGTTCGGCGTCCCTCAGACAATCACTACAGATCAGGGATCTATCTTCGTCTCCGACGAGTTTGTCCGGTTTGCCGGTGGCATGGAAATTAAGTTATTAAACTCGTCATCATATTATGCCCAGGCTAATGGACAGGGTAAAGCTTCCAATAAAAGTTTAATCAAGTTGATAAAGAGAAAGATCGCTGAGTACCAGAAGCAATGGCATAGCCGATTAGCCGAATCATTGTGGGCTTATCGGATGGCTTGCCATGGATCAATTCAGGCGCCGCCATACAAATTGGTCTACGGACATGAAGCAGTCTTGCCATGGGAAAACATCATCGGCTCAAGAAGGATTTATTTGCAGGACGAATTGATAGCCGACGATTATTATAATCTGATGGTGGATGAATTCGAAGACCTAGTTTTGTGACGGATGCGTGCATTGGAAAAAAGTTACTAGAGATAAAGAACGCGTGGCTTGTCATTATAACAAAAATTTTGTGCCTAAGTCGTTTGAAGAAGGTGAGCTCGTTTGAAAACTGATATTGCCGATTGGTTCAAGAGACAGCAAATTCGGCAAGTGGTCACCTAATTGGGAAGGGCCTTTTAAGATCCACAAATGCGTCTCTAAAGAGGCCTACATGTTGGAAGGATTAGATGGAGAAGTGTTTGGAAGGGCTCTTAATGGCAAGTACTTGAAGAAATATTACCCCAGTGTTTGGATCAATTCATGATTCGGCTAGGTTTTTGCCGATCCATGCTAGCCGATGTGTTACACACATCGCCTTTAGAATGTTTTTACTCTAAGTTTTCCCTCTGATTCCTCCAACCGGTTCAATCTAGCCGACAAGTGTCGAGTGGTTTTGTTTTATAATTTTATCAATGTTGAAGGCATCATTGAGAAAATTAGGGGGGCATATATCATACAAAGTCAGACTTCAATTTTTGGGGTTTTGAATTTTTTTGAGACATCCAAGACATGGAAGGAAAATGAATCGACGACAGGCATATGGTTAATGCTTAAAACGCAAACAGCCGAGGGCAGTCAACCGATTACAAAACATCATAAATGTTTACAAAAGCTCTGAAGTTGCGGAGTTAAATATTTACAATCGGCCTAATGGGACAGGAATTTGTTTATAGCCAATATGGCCTTATGGCGGATTTGATCGATGTCTTCGATCGCCTTAGCGTCGGCTGCATCACTCCCAGGGATAGGCTTCAAAGCTTTGTCAGATCGGATAGATATGCTACTGAGGCTTTTATCTTTGATCTTTGGTCTTCGATCACCTTGGGAAGGCCTTCTACGCGATGTTCTTTCGATAAGATGTCAGCGTCGAGTTTGGCAAGTTCAGTCGTTACTTCTTCCCGGCGTTTGCGTAGCCGATCCAGTGTGGCATTTGTTTTAGCCTTCATGTCATCAAGTTTAGCTTTTTCGGTGATGATTGCTTGCCGATTACTCTCGATGGTGGCCTCTAGCGCCTTGTTCTCCCACCGATCGGCTAATCGTTGTTTAGCCCTTTCAAACTTGTGCCGGAGAGCTTCGAGGAAGGTGGCTGGTGAGATTGTGTCGGCCAACTGATCAGGGAGCCGATCTTGGATTTCTTCAAATCTATTCCTAATTGATGCACAATCGGCAACTAGGGCATCAAGAGAACTTTTAAGCCATTGGGTTATGCCCGACAAAGTACCCCTCAGATCTCCGTCTAGTGGAACCAGGGCCTTGTTGGCATCTTCCTCTTCGTCCATGAATTCTTTTAGGTCGAAAGGGAGGAGATCGCCTAAAGTCTGCAAAGCAAAAAGCGATTAGGAGATCAACGAAGGCCGACAAACCGATTCACAAAGTTAGAGGAAACCTACTCGGACGGCGGGGATTGAAGTTGCCTCGTCTTCAACGTCGCCGCCACCCGGAGCTGATGTTGTGTGCTCACTTGATACATGGGGGCAGGCATTGGGGCGCGAGAAGGCTGAAAAAAGACAGGTTTAAGGATGGACTAATCGACGGACTGAGGATGATAGAACTTACCGGTGAAGGAGGAGCCGCCCTTTTCCTGGAAGCCAGCTTCTTTTTCTGCAAACATGAAAGCTTGATGAAAGATGGATGAGGAGATATTAGCAGTCTAAGTAATGAAAGATGTTTACCAACGGAGGACGGGAAAGATTTCTTGGGGGACTAGGTGTTTTTCCAACAGACTGGTCGTCGGCCAATGGAGTCTTAAGCGTATTTGTTTGAAGAACTCGTTTCGGCTGCAGCTTCATCGATGGCCTGTCCGAGTTCTTCGTCCTTGACTTCTTCCTCGAGGGCTGCATCCACATCCGGGTCTATGGGAGACAGATCATCGGCTGAGTTCTTCTTTTGCTTCTTTGAAGCCTTTTTCTTCTCAACAGTTGGAGCAGCAGCCGGTGGCTTGTTCCTCTTCTGCCGCCGGAGTGGCTCGCGCGTTTGGCCGTGCAATAGTGTTGATACTTTTGGCGCGCGGAAGCCGATGATATGAGGAGCTAGTCCTCCACTGTTCGGCAGTAGTCCGGCGGAGTAACAGTGCGACCCCTGTGTTGCTTGCATGAGGGGGTAAAAATCAGTTGTCGGAAAAGTGAAGAAACATTTGATTAGGCATTTGATTGATAGCCGATAAAGTAAGAAGTTAGGAGAAGAAGATACTTACTGTTGGGATCAAGTCTGGATCAATGACGGTGAGGTACATTGAAGCCGATTGATGAAACAAGTGATGTTTCCATTCATTCCACCATCGGCTGAATGTGATAGTTCTTGTCACCGCCAAGTCGATGTTGTCTATGTTGTCGAGGGGAGGGCCTTCAATGTCCAGTAGCCGATGCATCATGAGATCTGAAACAATTTTTCCCCTGGCCTGGATCTTTTCTGAGAAGTATAGGCTGATTGGCAGCTGACCCATACCCACTTGTCTGGCGGCGCTCGTGGGGTGGTAAAATTCATATGTCTTCTGCACATTTCTCCCTTGATGGAGGCGACTGGGAGGATATATGGGGATATAGCTTATACAAAAATCTCTCTCGGCTTCTCAAATTTTTCAGAATTGATTTCATCTAGCCTGAAGTCATCAGGAAGCTCGAAGCGCTCGAAGTTTTCATAGGCAAACCAGATCTTCGAGGAGGTTAGAAAGCCATTGTAGAAATTGCTGAACCAATTCTTGAAATGATCGGCCGAAAGCTTGGATCCAGAATAAGAAGAAGCTGCTTCTCCAAATGACAAACATCAGTGCGTTGTAATCTCTTCATCATCTTCGGTTCTTGGTTCGACTAGCAAGAAATTGGCTTCAAAGAGATCTGGCCTTTGGGCAACCTTGTAAGTGTGGAGGTTTAACCACAATTGCAGCAGCCACCAGGGGCCCCGGTGTTGATAGCTAGGTTGGAGGTGAGTTTAGCCGATGCGCTGCTTAGCATTTGGTAGAGGTAGCCGAGGAGATATTTTCCTAAGGGGAATTGCTTCTTATCTACCAAGGCCTTGGCTATGTGTTGCCAGTTGCTGGTCGGACCACAGCTTGATCCACAAAATACAAACTTTTCCAACTGCATAAGGAGGAAGGTTGTATGCTCTCTATCAGTTATCGGGCCAGTCTTCATGTTCATGGTTGTGAACCCATTCCAGCCTCCGATACTCTTCGTCTTGAAGGAGTGGTGGCATTTGGTGATGAGATTGTGGGGATTAGCGAATGAAGTAATCTCGAGCCCTGTGATCATTACGACATCTAAGAGCGTTGGTGTCATCGGCCTTGCCTGAACAGGAAGGCATTGAGAGTATCCGACTAGAAGTAATTGGCAGCTGATAGGAGAGATTCATCCTTGGGCATATCGGCTATAGTTAAGTCTAAACATTGTGCTATACCTAGTTCATTCCAGTGAACTTGTTTCCTAGCCGACATCCTGAGGTACCAAGCTGGCCATGTTTTCTCCATTGAAGGCCATGACTTAAAGGCTCTAGACCAATATGCCATATTAGGGCTGGAAAACCTAAAGGGGATCCGGTTGGTTTCGGCATTAATAAATTCGGAGGGATCCAAATTGCCAATTGGCCCTAGTAGGAATTGGTTGAGGTGAAGGAGGTTTGGAATTGCGACTTGGTGGGAGAGGTGCTATAGTTTGAGAGATGAAGGAGAACAAAACTATGAGAGAAAAACAACCAAGTTGCGATGGAAAGGAATTACAGCCGATGTGACTTACCTCGGGGTATTCTGTTGGTGGCGTGTCGGAAGGAGTGCTGGAGGAAGCCATCGCTGGGAAGAATGTCGCCGTGGGAAAAATCGCTGGTGGGTGTGCTGATCTGATGCGCTCTTCGGTTTCGAGGAAATCGCCAAGGAACTTGAGGGAGTTTCGGTTAGGGCTTGGATGGAGCATGAAGTGACGGCGTGAGTTTGTTCAGTGCGGAACGGGTGTTATTTAAAGAGTTTTTCGTAACGGCCGAAACAGACTTGATCTTGGGTTGCACCGAGAATAAAATTGCATCAAATCCGCAACATTATCAATACCGTGGACTTGGGGGCATGTGTTCTTGGGCTGCATCGACTTCGATCTCCAGGAAAGGTAATTTCTTGTTACAAGCGGCTTGTGGTATCGAGGCCAGTGCTTCCATCATCATGATACTCTGATTTTGATGTTGCAAACTGCTTAATTTACCATATGCGATATATAATTTAGATTAATGACTAGATTTATCTCTTGATCGGCTAGCATATCATTCAAGATAATAGCCAACAGAGCTAGATCTAGGGGTTGATTCAAATTATATAGCGTATCTACCATCTCGAGGAATTCTCATTAGCCTATATAGATTTCGTGCTTCTTTTTGTACTTAATGCTGCATCTAATCGACATAGTAAGTCGCCTTTAGAATAATGTAGATCTATTCGGCTCAATGTTTATTATTAGAGATAGTACGGGGTTTCAGCCAGTCTTACCTGTTCTAATCATCTTTTTATGTATTATTACTGTTAGATGTATTAGAATTGGTTTTTATATTAAGATCTTAATCTACTTAAATGTGTTAAGCTTGGTATCAATCTGTTAGGTCATATTAACTACCGATTGATCCTAGTTTAACACATTTAGTTTAGATTAATATCTTTTTATAAAACATATCGGAGTACTAGCCGATTTACATTAGATCAGTGACATCAGCTAGGTTATGAATGTGTATAATTATTATTCTAACGTGCTTTTGGATACAAGTCGTTTATACTGTCTCGGTATACTACCGATCTATCCCAATCACTTGGTCTAAATGTACTTTGGGATAACAATTATATATTTATTGATATCTATAGTCAATCGAGGAGGATCTAGCCTTAACCAAACGCCTATCTTTTTGTTTCTTGTTGGTTACAGGATCAAACCAACTGACACGCTTGCTCAATCACCAAAGGCGACCAATTTGGACCTGCACTGGAGCTAAGCAGATCTCCCAGGCCAGTGCGTGGGAAAAATTCTCATCAACAGTGTGCGACCCTGTAGGTTCAGGTATACTTGGTTCCGACCCGAGTACATCGTGGCCGACCCATCGACAGCGGCCCCTAGCAGAACATATTGACACCAAAGTATACAAGAAGATCACATCGGCTGAACCTGTAATGTGTGCACAAATCCCTTTGCCTTATGATACCAATTAAGCTATAGGAAAGACACGTGCCATCCTATCAATAGTTTAATTATTCACTCGATCTGTCTTGGATTTTTTTTGTTGATTGACACCTCAATCAACTCGACATAGCCATGGGCTTCCATAATCCATTACATCGAGGGGCCCAGAGATATCTCTCCCATAGGAATGGCAAATTCCATCTTGATCATTCATATTCCTCTACATGTTTCATAGTAAACCCGAAGACTACTTTTATAACTACCCAGTTACGGTATAGCGTTTGGTAGTCCCTAAGTATGCTACTAGACACGTTGGAACCATAATAATCTCAGGTCTATGAACTTTGCACCAACACTACTTGAGACAAACTAATGGCATAGCAATTCCATGTAGTGTCTCAAGGTGGGTCTATCCAACAACATGTTCTCTAACATGTGTTGACATTTACTAATTTGGTATCTCCATACCATGATCCATGAGGCATGATCATCAATCAATACACATGCTGATCTTAGAATCATATTCGTTCCATAAATACGATATCGATCAGGGATCATTTAGAAATAGATTCATACATAAAGAGTCTCATGAATAAGTCACATACGTATTGATCAATACAAGTTGTCTATTTCATGGAACGGAACAACATTTCATTCATTGATACATAAACATTGTCTATGATATCCAACATCTCCATGTTGCCTCTAGGGCATATCACTAGCATTAATGATATGTTCCTAGTCTATGGAGGTGAAGAAGAGCTCATTGTAAGTGGTTAAACTGATGCTAGCTTCCAAATAGACAAAAATGACTATAGATCGCAATCTGGGTTCGTGTTTTGCCTAAACGGAGGCGCATTTAGATAGAAGTGTTCCTTGCAGGACACTGTTACTGATTCTACAACGGAGGCCGAGCACATCGCTACTTCTGAAGCTGCAAAGGAAGTTGTTTGGATCAAGAAATTTGTTTATGAGCTGGGTGTGATGACCAGTGCAACTGGTCCAATGTCCCTCTATTATGACAATAGTGGAGTCATTGCGCAGACTAAAAAGCCTACGTCACATCACAAATCCAAACACATTCTTCAGCAGTACCATCTCATCCGTGAGATAGTGGACAGAGGTGATGTGAAGATATGCAAAGTGCACACGGATCTAAGTATTGCTTATCCGTTGACAAAGCCACTCCCTCAGCCTAAACCACTACTAGAAAACCCCCCTGTAGATACATTGTAGTAGTAACGTAGTCTAAAAGCGTCTCTACTTCGACACGTAAAGATACATTTTGACACGATTTTGAAAATATGTCAGACTGTTACAATATTAGACACGCTTATAGTGTTACTACTCATATAAAAACATTTTTTAACACGCTATTGAAGTCGTCTCAAAATGATACGAAGGTAGACACACTTTGAAGTGTCATTATTCGATAGACACATTGTAAGGCGTATCAAACAATTTTCTATAGCCAGGTATAGATGCTTTCTGACTTGATTAGAAAAATGTATCGAATTGATATAAAGTTTGACATGCTTTCAACCATGAATAGCATGTATATACGTCGTAAAACGTATCAACTAACCATCAATAGAAAATGACACGGAGTTAGACACGCTTTGAAGCGTCATTATCCCATAGACACATTGTAAAGCATATCAAACAATTATTTATCACCAGGTATAGATGCTTTCTGACTTGATTAGAAAAACCTATCGAATTGATACAAAGTTTAACATGCTTTAATCCATGAATAGCATGTAGATGCATCGAAAGCGTATCACATAACCATCAATAGACACGAAAATATGAATTTTGATTTGAAAAGGAAATGACACTTATTTGGATCAAGAAAATCTGATTTTTGTAATCATTGAGAAGGATGAAGAAACAATATATTTAAATTGGTAAAAAGATACAAGTACCATATAACATATACATTATTTAGTCATTAACAAGGATGAATAAATAATATATTTGAATTGTAAATAATTTTTTAATCATTGACAAGGATGAATAAAATACATAGTCATATTACGAACTAAATTTGTGTAATGTTTGCTAAGATAAAATACTCGATTTTAATTTGTATTGCATGCTAAAATCATATTAAAAATAGGAAAAAAATAGAGGCAAGGCTAAAAGCATAGTAAAAAGAGGGAAAAAATGGAGCCTCTAGGGTTCGAACACTGCTTTTGGGCAGTCCTACCATTGTGCTACTGTTTCTCAATAGTTGTGAACATGACAGCATATATTATATTTTGTCTGTGGTACAGTCTTGAAAATCTTTTGGCGGTGGCGGCAGGCTGTGCGCCAAAAATATTTTACCGCGCCTTATCCGTGACCTCTCCAGAAATAATTTATCTTTTTGCTTATTCTATTTATTTTCTGTTATTAGGTGATAATCTGGAATATAATATGGTAACATAGTTTGTATCGCCGATGATTTCTTCGCCTGGCGTCACCACCACCATCGCTACAAGCAGAATCCATCCACAGGAGCAGGAAGGTCGATTGTGAATCTTTCCATATTTATGAGTCAGTGCAATTTCACTCATCAACAGGTTTGATGAACCATTCCATTATAAGCATTCAACCGAAGAAATAAGAATTCAGTATATGGTTTTGCTAGATGATGTGACCACCAAATTCTAAAAGTGTATGCTATTGTAGTTTAGTTTGGTACAACACCAAAAAAAGTTTCACCTGAGGAGTGCAAACCAGAATAAGCCACACTGCATTCAAGTTTAAATACCGATGAGCCCATTATGCAATTATATAATGTAATATAATATATTTGACAAATCAAATATAACATGTCTTCTTCCCCATGAATCAAATATGATTGAAACGGCTTGTGCATTCAGTCCAGAATCATTTAGAGGCAACACGACACAAGCATAAGAAAGGTCACAAGCAAATGATCACAAGTTATCTGAAACTAGCCGCAAGGAACTACAGGTAACAGATACACTAGCTTCACGGTAACAGCATCCGGTAGCTGAGAGAAGGTGCATTATCATTCAGTCTCCTCGGCAGCAATCTTCAATATCATTGGCAGCAGTCTTCACAACAGCAGTCTTACAGCATGGAAAAACATATTTAAATTGTTGTCCCTGGAAGCATTTATGCATAACAAGGAGTCAAGCAACTAATTTTCATTTCAACAAAGCTGAATATAAAAAGAAAAGGCAGTACTAGATACAACTCATTTAACTCACTGCAGCCACTACCATTTTTCTAAAATACACATGTACTGTATAAAGCAAACACATGTAAACATCCTTTCAGGAAAAAATGTAGACTTCTTTGTTTTATCTCAACTTTAAAACACAACTTTAAACTATCAAAGCTGTCCAAATCACCCTCTGTGGCTTTAGATCAAATGACAAATGGAGCTTGATTATTTCTAATCCCTGCCTTTAGCTCCTCTACCTGGTCATCCTAATTTGTGCAGCTCTCTGCCATGCACTACCTGTTCGTTTGGTCCATTTGAATTGTTTGTATTTTGGTTCAATTCAAGGAAAAATTTGTTCAGTCTGATACCAAAATCTAACTTAAGGGTGTCTTGTTACCCTATAATGTACATGTTCTTTGTGTTTGGATTGTAAATATATTTTGTCTTGGAATCAAGTCACACGTTAGTACACTACGGAATGCACCGCATTGGTGTCAAGAATTGTCTTATTGATGCATTAGAGGGTAATCGCATCAATTTGTTATTTTTGAAATTTGCAGTTTGTCTTGTGCCTTTCTCTATATTCATATGTTGGTGTTGTGGTTTTGCAGCAAAGCAAATGCATCTGAAAGAGCAATGGTTGGTGGTTTGGGAGGACTCAACCTTTTTGGTGTGATCATTCTTGGGAACCAATTGAAGTAGGAATTGTGATTCTGCCCCCAAATACCATTGAATTGTAATTCACTTTTACTATTTTTTACATTAAACTGTGTTTTGTAGGCAAATGACAGTGCCACCTGGAGGGCTTATCTCATTTGTTGCGCAATTGTTTCCTCTGCTTCAGGTATGGCTGGGCTCTATGTGTCCTATTTAGTTGCATAAAACAATAATAGTCCCTTGATATTTTTTATACTCATGTTAAAAAGCACCTGTCGAAATCAATCATGAACCCTTGGTTTTGCGAGGGGGATATCTAAAAGTCATAATGTGCAAACTGTTGTTGTATTATGTAGTGAATGTATGACAAATGCATTGATGATATACTGATTACTGATAACATGTGGCCCATTGTAGGTATATGTTGGTTCCTATTTTGCAATACCATTGTTTAGATGGTTTCTACTCTGCAAGGCCAATATTAACATTGAAAGGAGGAACAAGGCCAGAGAACGAGCTCAGGAACTTGCATTGCCAGAACCTTCTCTCAGAAGAAAGGTAAAAGCAACTGAAATTTCTGCATCTTTCTGTCATTCAATGGAACATAACAAAGGAAGATGAAACACTATAAATTCAAGCGAACTTACTTTCATCACATGATTTTTTTGCTATACACGGGGACCTGTTTGGAGAAAGTTGTATAGGTTTGATTCATTTTGCATAAATCTGATAGGTTGAATCATGGGTAGATTCAGTAGTCACTTCTGTTCCTAACATCATATTCTAAAAAGAACTTAGTTTGGAAGGCTTGGCCTACAACAGCAAGTGGAATATGGAACTCGTATCACTTGCCAATATTGGCACACTAAATTCCCATGTCAATTAGAGAAATAGTAAATAAAATTGGACATCCATCTAGATTACCAGAAGAGTCCATGTTAGTTACAACTTGCTCAATATTGATGTAGGATTTAGGAATTGAATTGATAAGATACTAAATTGAGAGCCAAGACAGGTACAACGTCATATTTTGTTTTTTACAACTTGTATGCATGACCTAATAAATTGTACTTATTTTTTGCACTCTTGTCTCCTAATTTTTTTATTTGAAATGTCATTAGTTTAGCTGGTTTTCCCTCTCTTTTCAGTTACTCAGTGCACGTAACATGGCTCAACGTAAGGTAATTACTCTAGAGGAGATCGTCTACACTACCGAAAAGGATTTTGTGGATCAGGATTATGAAGTCAAGGAATGGGAAATGAGATTTAAGGATGTTGAAGGGCTTGAAAACATTGACATTAGAAATAAAGGAGATGAGCTGATACCTAGGCCTATCTTTAAGATTCGTACACTAATAGATGCTATTGGCTATACTATTCCTTGGCCCCGTTCATATGTAAGTTTTTTTTAAAAGATTAAACCTACAGTTTCATTGTATCTTCAAATCGTGTCATTCATCTAACCCCATGCCTCGTTGCAGGTGGGGGCAGGTGAAGAAAGTTACAAATTCTCAAGGGAGAAGTGAAGCTGCGATGGAGAAGGGCAAGAACGGACAATGAAGCATATGTTTTATTTGTTAGTGAAAAATTTTGAACTATTTGTATGATATTGTCACTTTTTGTGTTCTTTATCAAGACAGTTGTCTTGTTCATAGTACCTTAAGTACTGCACTTGTTGGTTCAAAGTACTCAGTTTATTTTTGATGAAGCAAAGAATTGATTGTCAATGCAATATCATGGATCATTTATTTATAAATTATTAGCCAATTAGAAAATATAAAGATATATTACAATTATAAATGTAAATAAAAGAATCATTATATATTATTACACACGAAAATAGATGTATCTATAAATCGTCTCTACAATTCTTAATACACAATATGGTGTAACTATAAAATGTGTCTATATCCCTAAACGAGTAATAAAAATGTATGTATGATATTATTTCTACATTTGTTAACACACATTTTGGTGTTACTATGAAACATGTCACCCACCATGTCACCTAACACATCATTCGCCATGTCACGTGCCACATCACCCGCCACATCATTCGTCATGTCATGTGCCATGTCATGTGCCACGTCATCCACCATGTCACATGCCATGTCATCTATCACGCTCTACTAAATTGTCACTACAATAATTGCTGCGCTATAAGGCGTCGTTACAAAACGCGTCTATATTAGTAGTCATGTTTTGTATATGTATCTATAAATTATGTCTATGTTTCTTTACACGCAATGAAGCGTTACATGACTACGTAACAACACCACTAGAGATGTTTTATACATGTGTCTGCAAAATTGTATCTATATTTTTAGATATGCATATAACGTGTTTATGAAATGTCTCTTTCTTTCGTAGCAACGCTTAAAGAATTCATATCTACAAGGCCTGACGTGCTACGTACAAAGACGCTTCTAACACGCTTTATGAAAGGGTGTCTACATTGACATAGAGACGAAATAAAGCATGTCTAACTCTAAATCTGGCATAGCTAAGGGGGTTTTTCTAATAGTGAACACAAGGCGCATAAAAGAGCGATTTATATTAGATACTACATGATTGACTCTTGTGCAAGTGGGAGACTACTAGTGATATGCCCTAGAGTCAACATGGAGATGTTGGATAACATGGTCAATATTTATGTATTAATGAATAAAGTGTTATTCTGTTCCATGAAATAGACAACTTGTATTGATCAATAAGTATGTGACTTATTCATGAGATTCTTTATGTATGAATCTATTTCTAAATGATCCCTAATCATATATCATATCTATGGGAAAAATATGATTCTAACATCAGCACGTGTATTGATTTGATCATGCCTCATGGATCATGGTATGGAGATACCAAATTAGGAAATGTCAACACATGTTAGAGAACATGTTGTTAGATAGACCCACCTTGAGACACTACATGGAATTGCTATGTCATTAGTTTGTCTCAAGTAGTGTTGGTGCAAAGTCCTTAGACCTGAGATTATTATGGTTCCAACGTGTCTAGTAGCATACTTAGGGACTACCAAACACTATACCGTAACTGGGTAGTTATAAAAGTCGTCTTCGGGTTTGCTATGAAACATGTAGAGGAATATGAATGATCAAGATGGAATTTGCCACTCCTATGGGAGAGATATCTCTGGGCCCCTCGATGTAACGGATTATGGAAGTGCATGGCCATGCCGAGTTGATTGAGGAGTCAATCGATAGATATATACTCCAGTACGTGATCGAGTGAATGATTAAGCTATTGATAGGATAGCACGTGTCTCGTCTATAGCTTAATTGGTATCATGAGGCAAAGATATTTGTGCACACATTACAGGTTTAGAGTCAATATGATCTTCTTGTATACTATGGTGTCAATATGTTCTGCTAGGGGCCACTGTTGACGGGTCGACCGAGAAGCTCTCGGGTCAGAACCAAGTATACCTGAACCTAAAGGGTCATACACTTAATGGGATGGAACAGGTATTCGAGTTTGTCTCGGGTACGACTCAGTTCGGATAGGGATCTGATTTGAATATAGAGTCCCGATGGGCCACTAGGCCTAGCCAGCTAACTCTATATAAAGAGCCGTGAGGGGTGGAGATTGATATAGAGAACACACACATGACTTCAAGCAGACATGATCGAGATACTGTAGACCCCTGTTTTTGTAACAGGAATCATTCATGTTCATAGTACCATTTCCCTGGATCGAGTAGTCTGGTACCCACGATTACATTACTGAATCATCAAGCGTGCATAGACCAATTGTCTTACATGAAATATTGCAATATAGCGCCCGAAGGCATTATCTAGAACATAGGACCAAATGGTCTGAAATACAAGCAAAAGTAGAGTACAGATAAGGCAGCGGCACGCCATCACCACAGGATGCGACCGAGCCTAAGACCTACTGAGAGCCATCGTCTTCCATACCCTCCTAGTAGTACTCGTATGGGTCTTCAAAGTCTTCATCGCCCACCTCTGAATGTTTTGCGTAAAGCAAGGGTGAGTACGAACCGTACTCAGCAAGCTACCACATCAATGATGCATATGATAGGGGATAATCAAGGAACGACTGTGGTTCTTTTGCATAAAGCTAGTTTTTGCAATTCTTTTTACAAGCCTAAGACCTAAGACTGGTCAAGTTTTATTTCCATAGTTTGTTCAATCAGCGACGATTCTGTCCATCATCCATTGCGATCCCAAGATAGCTTCCCGCCACTGGATCGTCATGATTTTCTGGGGTCTACTCCTTCTCGCCTCCCGAGAAGTTGAGCCACCAGCACAAAAGAAATCTTTATGCATGCCCATCCCATCATTTTAAAATTTAGAGTCTAGCCAAGCGAAAAACTTGTCCCGATGCTCCGTATCCATGAGCACGGTTATTCGAATAGATTGCTTTACTCACACTGCAGTGGATGTACACTTTACCCGTACTCCGTGACTTGCCCAACACATGAGCCGAAGTCCCAATGAATGAGGCGCGTCACGGCAAAGCCTTTCAATAACCTCACTTTGGCAGTACCCGCTTCATGAACTTGAGCCCTCTTGCACTCTAGTCGTACACGGTTTCTAGCAGTGGGGGGAGTTTTGGCGCTCCCGGAGGGGAAAACTCACTCATTCTTTAAGTTGTAATTAAGTCCAGATTCAATTCGATTACCCACCAATGGTTATCCACCTGTAGGCTTCCCGCCTATTCACACACCTAAGTGAACCTCTATGCAGGGGTACCGCCTCCGTTCGGCTATTTACTCTGCTAGGTCTATACCCATCGAGAAGTACGGTTGTAGTAACTCGTTTCATGTTTATCTCATGGCTCGATCCTTAATTAACCAAGGACGACATTAGCCTTAACCGGATTCCACCCAAATCATCTAGCCGCCCTAGTCTAAAACATTTGTTTGGTGTTTAGTTTTCATCCATAAACCATTTCATCATTGTCATGGCAATGTGGCGCTCATGTCTCCACATGCCGTATGTCAACCACCTTCCCCAAGGTAGTTGCCCAAGCATAGAGCATTTGATAAATATGATTATGCATGAATCTAATTTAGCATGGGCTAAAGATTGTCAATGATTGACTACGGACACACGATACTATAGGGTACAAGGAATATACAAGTACTCAATATCATGGCATGGCATATAACAAGTAGGGGAGTTCTCATGTATATAGCATGCATATTTGATTTTAAAACAACATAAGTTTGCAAAAGGGGTTCAACGTGCTCAAGGGTAGTGATGACTTACCTTGCTCGCAACCTCGCTGACCTGGGTCTTTGTAGACCCCCGTTTTTGTAACAGGAATCAATCGTGTTCATAGTACCATTTCCCTGGATCGAGTAGTTTGGTACCCACAAATACATTGCTGAATCATCCAGTGCACGATACATTCATCGACACAAACAAAATATTACTATATAGGGCCCGAAGGCAAGGTCTAGAACATAGGACCAAACGGTCCGGAGTACAACCAAAAGCAGAAATTAGATAAGGCAGTGGAAAGAAGGCAGCGGCACGCCATTGCCACAGGCAACGACCGGAGCTAAGACCTACTGGACGCCATCATCCTCCATGCCCTCCTGGTAGTACACGTACGGGTTTTCAGGGTCTTCACTATCCACATCTGAACGTTTGTGTGTATAGCAAGGGTGAGTACCAACCGTACTCAGCAAATCACCACAACAAGGATGCATATGATAGGGGTTAACCAAACAATGGCTGTGGTTCTTTTGCATAAATTCAGTTTTGCAATTCTTTTCACAAACCTAAGACCTAAGCCTGATCAAGTTTTATTTCCATGGTTCATTAAATCGGCGATCGTTCTGTCCACCATCCTTTGTGATTCCAAGGATAGCTTCCCGCCACCGGATGGTCATGATTTTCTGGGGAGTCTACCCCTTCTCGCCTTTCGAGAAGTTGATCCACCAGTGCATAAAAATCATCATGCAAACCCATCCCATTATTTTAAAATTTAGCCTAGCCAAGCAAAAGTCTTGTCACGATGCTCCATATCCGCAAGCACGGCTATTTGAATAGATTGATTCATTCACACTGCAGTGGATATACAATTTACCTGTACTCCGTGACTGCCCAACAAATGAGCCTACGTCCCAACACATAAGACAGTCACGGCAAAGCCTTTCGATAACCTCACTTTGGCAGTACCCGCTCCATGAACTTAAATCCTCTTGCACTCTAGCCATCATTTCTAGCAGTGTGAGGTGTTCTGGTGCTCCCGGGGTAGGGAAAAACTTGCTCATTCCTTCCGTTGTACTCAAGTCCAATCTCAATTCTGTTACCCACCAGCGGTAAGCCCCCGCCGATAGGCCTCTTGCTCATTCTTCTCATTCGGTTACCCACCAGCAGTAATTTCCCGCCGGTAGGCCCTCGGCCTCATCTCATACATAAGAACCACTATGCAGGGGTACCGCCTCCGTTCGGCTATCTTCTTCGCTAGGTCTATACCCATTCGAGAAGTACAGTTGTACTAGCTCGTTTCATGTTTAAATCTCAGGGCTCGGTCCTTAATTGACCAGGGTCGGCACTTGCCTTTTCAGGAATCCACCCAAATCATCCAGCCGCCCCAGTCTAAAACATTTGTTTGTTTTAGTTTTTCATCAAAGAATTATTTTATCCTTGTCATGGCAAAGTGGCGCTCATGTCTCCACTTGTCGAACATCAACCACCTTTCCCAAGGTGGTTGCCCAAGCATATAGCATTTTGATAAATATGAGTATGCAAGAATCTAATTTAGCATGGCTAAGAAATACTGAAGATTCCCTTCGGACGTCATGTCGTAGGTTACAAAGAATATATATACAGTTAATCAACATCAAGGCATGGCATATAACAAGTAGGAGAGTTCATATGTATATATATGTATAGCATGCATGTTTGATTTAAAACAAACATAAATTCGCAAACGGGTTCAACATGTTCAATGGTAGTGATGCCTTGCTCGCAACCTTGTTGACCTGGGTCTTCAACGCACTCAGCTCCTCCCTCGGACTCTATACATACGTGCGAGGAATCCAATTGAATTTGATTAGAATTCAAATAAAAATCACCAAAAGCCAAATAAATCGCAAAAATGGCTCCTAAAACTAGGCTACAGTTTTAGACGAATTTGGGGTCGAGTTTCAACGAAATCCCAGTTAAAACGAGTGAGTTATAGTAATTTGAAGTTTTGCGATTCATCGATTTAATTTACTATAGGGTGGCACCATTTGAGTTAGTCCATTTCGATTTAGGGAAAGAGATGTGGAATGACAATTTGGAAAATATTAAACCGGAAAGAAAATGTAAAACCTGAATTTTATCCAAATCTATCGGACCGACAAATCCACGGTTTGCAATAATTAAACTCAAAATAATATATTTTACCCTATAATTTGGGTTATTATTAAAATATTAATGTTAGCATGAGAATTTTTAGAAATTTAAAATGCCAAGCTGTAGGGTAAAATGAAATAATTCAATTTAGGCGATGATTGATATTTTAGTTTTTAATCATTTTCAAAAATAAAAGTTTTATTCCAAGAAAATAATGTATATTTTTACTCAAAAATTTACCAAATATTTTTCCCCAAAATTTATTTTCCTATTTTATTTTATTTTTTTCTTTTCTCTCTTCCTCTTTTCTTTTCTTTCTTTTTTCTTCTTTTTTTTTCTACTCCTTCCTCTGTTTCCTCCTTCTCCTCCCCTTCCTCTGTTCTCCTCTCCTCTTCTCTACCCGGCTCCTCTCACCCTTCTCCCTCTCCTCTCTTCTCTCAGCCGGGGCTGCGCACAAGGACAACGACGCGGGACGGGCGGCTACGGGGCTTACTGGCGAGCGGGGCGTCAGCGCGGTGGGGACTCCGGCGGTGCGGCCTCGTCGCGGGGAGGGGAAAAGAACAAAAAGAAAGCGAGAGCGAGGAAGGGGGATCAGGGCGGTGAGGTGAGGGGAGAAGGAGGGCTCGGGCCGCCCTTTTATAGGCGCAGCTAGAGGGGAGAGGGGGGACCGTGCGCGGCGTCGGCGAAAAGTGGCGCGGGCGCAAGGGGGGCCGGTGCAGCACGGCGGCGTGCGGCGGTGCAAGGGCGCGCGGCGCACGCGGGCGTGGGTCGGCGCGCGGCGCGGGCATAGGTCGGGTCGGCGCGGGGCACGCGCGAGGAGGGGTCCGGCGGCGTGCGACGTGGGCACGACGCGTCAGCGCGCGTGTTGATGAGAAATTTCTCTCACGCGTTGGCCTGGGAGATCTGCTTAACTCCAATGTAGGTCCTTCTCGGCTACCTATGTTGTACAAGGCATGTCAGTTGGTTTGATCTGTTAACCAACAAGAAAAATAAAGATATATGTGTTAAGTGTTAAGTTAGATCCTACTGGATCGGCTGCAAGAGTCAATTTACATATATATGCTATCCCGAAGTGTATTTAGACCAAGTGACTAGAATAGATCGGCTACGTCGAGACAGTATTAACCACTTACTCCAAATATACAGTGGGATAATAAATATATGCTTTAACAATCTAGCCGATGTCATAAGTCCAACTGTGAATCGGCTAATACTCTGATTTATCTTATGAAAAGACATCGATCTAAGCTAAATGCACTAAACCTAGATCAGTCAGCTATCAGCTGTAACGAACAAACTGATTCTGGCTTAAGGCATTTAACTAGAGTAAGATCTTGATAACAAACATATCAAAAGAATATTAAAACAGATAAGGCCGGCTGAAACCCCGGCACTGTCTCTAAACATATACATCTAGCCGAATAGATTATAAAAGCTCTAAAAATGACTTAACAGATCAACACTGATGCAGCATTAAGTATAAAAAGAACAATCTGATCTACTATAGTTGATGTAAATACCTCGAGACGGTGGATATCGCATATAATTTAGGCCAACCTTTAAATCTAGCTCTATCGGCTACTGATCCTTGACAAAAACGAGCCGATGTCGAGACAGATCGAACATTGTTCTAGATTATATGCGATATATGATAACTAGCGCAGCACAAATCATTGAATTTAGAGTGTCATAGCGATGGGAGCACTAAATTCGACGAGATACGCCACTAATGACTAACAGACCCTGGACTCTGTCTAAACTACTATTTAAAATACGACAATATCCCGGGGAGGACCCATGCCGTATTACAATAAAACAATCTAAACAAACTCCTAATTTACAGATACAATTGCCGTTACAGGACTCTATCCATAGATGGCAACATCTTTTAACGCGCAAACTGAGAACCGAATCTTCTATTTATCTTCAAGCACTTTCATCGGAAACGGTTTTATCTTCTCCTCTGACTCAGCATCGGCTATTGGCTATCCTTGTCCGATCCAACCTCAGCCGATGGACCTCGTAGCCGATCGTTACTCAGCCGATTTGAGCATAACCGATGCAGCCTCTGCTTCTCCGCAGATTATTTCACCAATCCAATTTCGCTTCAAATTCGACCTTGAACTTAGGGATTTGGTTACCAAATTTGATCATTAACACATGCCCCCAAGTCCGTGATAAGATAATATCGCGGATTTGCTGTCTTTTTAAATTCCAGCTTTCTCCAACCGAATCTGTTTCGGCTGCCCAAAAATATCCTTCAAATACCGCCTGCGCGGCCACTGCACATGTCACATTACCACAAACCAACAACTACCTCAGCAACCCTTGAGCTCTCCGGCGACCTCCTCGGCGAACTCGGCGACCTCGGTGACCTAAGCGATCTCGTCTTTCCCGGTGAACCCCAAGAAGCGGCAATCACCAACAATGGCTTCTTCAAGCGCCCACTCCGAGGAAACCCAGACGGAATACCCAGAGGTAAATCTCATCGGCTATCACCCTTTATTCCGTGCAATTTGACCTTCAACTTTCGTAACCTTGTCTTTCCATCCTTTAAACCACAACATCTTGGCCATCAAATCGCAATCCTAGACCTTACCAACCCCAATCAGTTTTTACTAGGGCCGATTGGCAACATAGACCCCAACGAGCTTATCAATGCCGAAACGAAAGAGTTCACTTCAGATTTTCTACTCCCAACCTAGCTCACTAGTCTAGCACCTTCAAATCCTGGTCCTCAAAGGACAAAACTTGGCCAGCTTGGTTCTCACGGATGTCGGCTAGGCTACAGACACATTGGACTGAGATAGGGATAAATCAATGCCTAGCCCTGACCATAGCCGATATCTCAAAGGATGAACCTCTCTTATCGGTTGCCACCTATTTTTGGTCGGATACGCTAAATGTGTTCCTCTTTAGGCAAGGGTCGATGACACCAACCCTCATGGATATAGTGATGATCACAGGGTTGGACATAACATCAACAGTTGACCCAATCGGCCTCAATATGAAGTGCTCTCACAATTTCAACACCAAAAGCATAGGGGGTTGGAGCGGGTTTATTTCCATGAATATGAAGGACGGCCCAATCACTGAGAGAGAACACACTGCCTTCTTGTTGATGTGGCTAGAGAAGTATGTTTTCTGTGGGTCGAGCTGTGGGCCGACGAACAACTGGCAACATGTAGCTGAAGCCCTAGTGAGCAAGAAGCAAGTACCTCTGGGGAAATATCTGCTTGGCTACTTATACCAAATGTTAAGCAGTGCATCGGCTCGGCTAGCCTCTCAACAAGCCGTCAACACAGGAGGGCCCTGGTGGCTGCTACAACTGTGGTTAAACCTTCATCTCCACCGGATTGTAGAAAAACCATCCCCACTAGAGGCCGATTTCCCTTTAATCGAGCTGAGATTCGAAGATGACGAAGAAGTAATGACCCGTCGATGCTTATCATATGGGGAGGCAGTAGCAACCTATCCCGGATCCAAACTGACAGCCGAACACTTCAAAGATTGGTTTGGCAACCTGTACAAGGGCTTCCCAAGCACCTCAAGGATATGGTTTGCTTATACAGACTTTGAGAAATTTGAACTCCCACATGATCTTTGGCTAGATGAACTCAATTATGAAAGCTATGACAAGCCGAGGGAAATCTATACATCGGCTATCACACCCTGCATACTTCCAGTCGGTATCCACCAAGGATGCAACGTTCAAAAGTCCTACGAATTTTACCATCCGATGGTAGCCGCAAGGCAACTGGGTATGGGTCAACTGCCGATCGGCCTGTATTACACAGACAAGATCCAGACCAGAGGCAAGATCGAGGGTGACATCACGATGAATGGCTGCTCAACATACCTGGCCCCCCTCTAGGCAATATTGACAACATTGATCTGGCAGTGCAGAGGACGTCGATCTTTAGCCAATGGTGGAATGAATGGAAGCAGCACTTTTTCCACAAGTCAGCTTCTATGTATCTGACCATCGTCGATCCAGAAATGACCCCATCGGTAAGCATCCTTTTCCTTATCTTAATCCCTGTTCTTGTTTCAACCCCTCTCTATATTATCGACTGATCATGCTTCATTTCTTTTGCAGACAACCAATTCCTCTCCCCGCACACAAGCAATACAGGGGTGGCCGTCCACTACGCTATTATCTGGCGGCTGTGGGCTGGCCCCGTCCGTCATCAGTTGCCATGCGCCGAAGGTGGGCACTTTGCTCCACAACCAGACTCGTGCGCCGCTGCATCGGCAGAAAAGGGCGACACCATCAACTGCAGCTACTCAGCTGCAGAGAAAAAGAAACGCGCTTCAAAGAAGCCGAGGACAGCCCCAGCCGATGACTTGCCCCCAGTCGACCTAGACGTAGACGCGGCCCTCAAAGAAGAAGTCAGGGACGAGGAAATGGAGGAGGCTGTCAACGCTGCCTCAGCCGAATCAAGTTCTTCCGATAAGCACGTCCAAACTCCATCGGCCGAGCAAACCACTGAGCGAACTCCAAGTCCTCCGAGACGCATCCCACGTCCTCAGCTGGTAAGTGTTTTTACCGCTCAATCCCGCCATCTTTCACCTTTTCTCATTGCAACTTATCGGCTTTTGGCGTCCATAGGTCAAGAAGTTAGCCACAAGGAAGAAAACGGCTCCCCTCCCTCGGTAAGCTCAATCCTCATTTCCTTCTCACTGGCTCAGCCGAATTTTTTAACTCACATTTTCTTTTTACAGACTCCTCGTGCTCCAACATCTGCCCCCCGTGCATCGAGGGAGCCGACGCCGATGGCCGCGTGCGCCGATGATGCTGAGGACGTGGCTACGTCAGTTCCAGCTGTCCGAGTAAGTCTCACTCAACTTTACAAATCGGCTTGTTAGCTATGTTGGCTCTCTAACCAATTTCCAATCTTGCAGTCTGTAGCCAATCTCCTGGACTTCCACTTATAAGAATTTCTTGATCCCGACGAGAGCGTTGACAAGGCCGTGGTCGTATCAGACAATGAGCTACAAGCCACCTTGTCGGACATAGCCAAACGGCTGGAGTGCTCTCTCGACTTCTTGGTCACCGATTGTGGTTCCATCCGTAGTCGGTTCGAAGACATTCAAAATCGGCTACCGGACCAGCTGGCTGACACCATCACGCCAGCTACCTTTTTGGAGGCGCATCGGCACAAGCTTGAACGAGCCAAACAAAGGATAGCCGATCGCCGTGAGAACAAGGCCTTAGAAGCCACTATCAAGGCCAGCCGGCAAGACATCATTGCCGAAAAGGCCAAATTTGACGCCCTGAAGACCAAACTGATTGCGAAACTCGATCGGTTTCGCAAACGCCGGGAAGAGTTGATAGCCGAGCTCATCAACGTCGATGTTGACATCGTGGTCAAAGAACAACGCGTGGCCGGCCTGTCGAAAGAGATCGAGGACCAGCAAGCAAAGATCAAGGCAGCCGTGTCGAACCTGTCGGATATGGCCAAGGCGATGAGGCCGATCCCGGGGAGCGACGCAGCCGATGCAAGGGCCATAGAAGAAATAGACATGATCTGCCACAGGGCAATATCGGCCATCAAGGACTTCCTTAAGCGCTGAGCTGGTTGTAATAGTTAGGGCAGAATTTGTAAACCTTGTAATCTAACTATCACTTGTAATCGGCTTACGTTGTCCACCTTTTGTAATCAGCTAACATTATCTCTTGCTTTCTTTTGCTTTACCTGATTCCTACTTAATGCATGTTTGCTGATCACATTAAACTTTTGAAGACGTGAAAAATTTTGAAAAATTCGCTCCATCTCCTCGATATCATATTGTTTTGTATATGCATATGTCCCCCTAATTTCGTTGATATCGTTGATTTCGATGAAATTATGAACTTAACACACCTGCATCTTGTTGTAGTAACCATCAGCCACCACCAGCCGATCATAGGGAACTAGGGGGAAAACTTGGCTTGAAAATGACCTAAAGGCGATGCGTGCGTTACAACGCATCGGCTAACACGAATCGGCTGAGCAAACAGAGCCAAATCATGAGTTGATCCACACACTTGAGTAATATTTATTCAAATATTTTCCATTTAGAGCCCTTCCAAATAATTCTTCATCCAGACCCTCTAGCATATAAGCTCCTTTAGAGACGCATTTGTGGATCTTGAAAGGCCCTTCCCAATTTGGTGACCACTTGCCGAAATTATTGTCCCTTGTTCCAATCGGCAATATCAATTTCCAAACGAGTTCACCCTCTTCAAAAGACTTAGGTACAACTTTCTTATTGTAATGACGGGCTACTCGTTCCTTATCCCTTGTTACCTTTTCCAAGGCCTTCATCCTTGATAAAACTAGGTCCTCTAATTCATCCACCATCAAGTGATAATAATCATCGGCTGTAAGTTGATCTTGTAGCTGAACTCGTCTCGAGCTGATGATATTTTCCCATGGCAGCACTGCCTCGTGCCCATAGACCAACTTGTATGGAGGGACTTGGATAGATCTGTGGCATGCCATCCGATATGCCCAAAGTGATTCAGCTAATCGGCTATGCCATTGCTTAGGGTACTCAGAAATCTTCCTCTTTATCAGTTTGATCAAACTTTTGTTTGAAGCTTCCGCTTGCCCGTTAGCCTGTGCATAGTATGGTGAAGAATTAAGTAATTTAATCCCCATGCCGTCGGCAAACTGAACAAACTCGTTCGATACGAAGATGAATCCCTGGTCTGTTGTTATTGTTTGTGGGACGCCAAAATCGGTAGATAATGTGTTCTTTAACAAACTCGATTGTGTCCCTAGAATCAACCTTTTTCAAAGGAATTGCCTCCACCCATTTTGTAAAATAATATGTTGCCACTAGAATGAATTTATGCCCTTTGCTTGAGGATGGATTGATCTGGCCGATCATGTCGATGCCCCATCCTCTGAACGGCCAAGGCTTTATGATTGGGTTCATAGCCGATGCTGGTGCTCTTTGCATAGTGCTGAATTTTTGACAATCCTGGCAGCCTTTATAATACTTAAAACAGTCTTCCAGCATCGTCGGCCAAAAATATCCTGCTCTCCGAAGCAACCACTTCATCTTGTGAGCCGATTGATGCGTGCTGCATATCCCTTCATGCACCTCTCCGATAGCCACTTTGGCTTGATCGGCACTAAGACACTTGAGCAGCACACCATCAATCGTCCGATAGTAGAGATCTTCGTCGAGCAAAACATATCTTAAGGCTTTGTATCACAATTTCCTTGAAGCCGATTGAGAGGGGTTCTGTAAATAGCTGTAAACTTAAAACCTCCAGTCATCGGCTGTCATAGCAGCGACTGCTACCCCAACTTCTTTTACCATCGGCTTGTAGCCTGATGCCCCTTGAGCTAAATCATTGGCTTCTGTATTCTGCTCTCTGGGGATGTGTTTCAGTGTAACTAGCCGAAAGCTATCCATCAATTCTCGGCATTGTTGATAGTAGACCATCAGCGCATCATTTCTGCATTCATACTCCCCTGACAACTGGCTGATGACCAATAGTGAATCCCCCCTTATTTCTATGGCGTTGGCTTCAACTTCTTTGATAAGATGCAACCCCTTGAGCACTGCTTCGTATTCGGCTTGATTGTTTGTAGCATGGGGGTTCATAGAAAAAGCAAATTCAAAGCTTGCCCCCCTAGGCGAAATAATGACCAAGCCGATACCGCAGCCGTTAGTGCACACCGAGCCATCAAATGTCAGTGTCCAAGGTATAATTTTGATTGAGCCAATTAAGCTATCTCTGTGCTCCACGATAAAATCGGCTATGGCTTGCCCTTTAACTGCCCTTGGTGCTTGATACCTCAGATCAAATTCGGTCAGGGCAAAAATCCACTTTCCAATCCACCCTTTTAAAACTAGAGCCAATAGCATGTACTTAACGACATCGGCTTTGCATATTATTGTGCACTCGTTGGATACCAGATAATGCCTTAACTTTGTTCATGAAAAATATAGGCACAGGCATAGCTTCTCCACTGGTAAATACCTTGTCTCTGCGTCCAACAGCCGTCGGCTGAGATAGAAGATAGTTTTTTCTTTGCCTTCAACTTCTAGGATAAGGACTGAGCCGATTGACTTGTCATCGGCTGACAAGTAAAGCTTGAATGGCATTCCCTTTCATGGAGAAATTAGAACTGGAGACAAGCTCAAATAATTCTTGATGTTGTCCAAGGCCTTTTGCTGCTCTGCCCCCCATATGAATGCTTGATCGACTTTGAGCCGAAGCAGCGGTGTGAACGGCTCCATCTTTTCTAAAAGATTGGTTATGAACCGCCTGATGAAGTTGATTTTGCCGATCAATGACTGAAGTTGCTTCTTGTCCTTCGGAGGTTGTATCGTCTTGATAGCATTGATGCTTCTTGGTGTAACCTCAATTCCTCTTTCATGAACAAGAAACCCTAGAAATTGCCCGGCCGATACGCTGAACGCGCACTTCAACGGATTCATCTTCAGGCCATATTTTCTTGTTCGTTCCAAAACTTGCTTTAGATCGGCTATGTGGTCCTCCATCTCTGGACTTGATAACGACATCGTCAATGTAAATTTCCACTAGAGAGCAGATTATGTCGTGGAAGATGTAGTTCATGGCCTGTTGATATGTTGCTCCAGCATTTTTCAACCCAAACGTCATAACGACCCATTCATACAAGCCGATCGCCCAGGGCATCGAAAGGCAGTTTTGTGAATGTCCTCTTCGGCCATGAAGATTTGATTGTAGCCTACATTGCCATCCATGAAGCTGATGATTTTGTGACCTGATGCAGCGTCTACGAGAAAATCGGCTATGGGCATTGGGTATTCATCTTTGGGGGTAGCCTTTTTCAAGTCTCTGAAATCGATGCATACCCTGAGTTTGCCATTCTTTTTTAATACTGGGACAATGTTTGAGACCCACTCGGCATATCGGCACGGCCGAATGAATCCAGCATCATATAGCCAAGTTATTTCGGCTTTGATCGCATCATACATATCAGCTTTGAACCTCCTGGGAGGTTGTTTGAACGGCCGATAGCCTGCCTTAATTGGCAGTTGGTGAACAACTGTAGATCGGCTAAGGCCAGTCATCTCGAAGTACTCCCAAGAAAAACAATCTTTATATTCTTTTAACAAATTAATGAGTTGGGATCTACAATGAGAAGATAAATTGTTGCGATATACGTCGGCCTAGGCCTGTCTCCAGAGCCTATGTCTATTTCTTCTAATTCGTCGGCCGACATAAAACCCTGCCCTAGCTTGCCATCGTCTTCATCCGTGGTGTCCATGCCATAGACGTTCGAGCCCTCCACGACGTCTTGCTCAAAGCAGCAGCTGCGGCCCGTCATCTCCAATCGGCTGTATGGCAGAATTGGACACTTTTAGAAAATTGGCTTGCCAGATTTTCCCGGACAAACAATCAATGCCATCGATTTCCCAGAGTGGCAAATCGGCATTGGCGACGCTTACTGACCTGTCGGCTGGTACAATCTCTATCTTGTCGCCGTCCCATTGAAGTAGACACTGATGCATAGTGGAAGAGACGCAACAGTTGGCATGTATCTGATCCCTCCCGAGCAGCAGGCTGTAAGACCCCTTCCTGTCGACGACGAAAAAGGTTGTGGGCACGGTCTTGTTGCCGACGGTCAGCTCGACATTCAATACTCCCTTGGTCTCTGATGGGTTGCCGCCGAAGTCCTTTAACACCATGTTAGTCTTGATTAGGTCTTCGGCTCCCTTTCCCAATTTCCTGAACGTTGCATAGGGCATCAGATTTACTGTGGCTCCTCCATCTACTAGCATTTTCGACATCGGCTTGACGTTGATGAAACCTTTTACATACAGCGGCTTGAGATGCCGATTTTTGGTCCCCTCTGGCTTATCAAAAATCGCTTGATCCAAGGACAGTGCTAGCTTGACCAAGGCGTCCTCAATGTTGTCTGCATCGGCTTCAGGAGCACCGAATTTGGCTGGCAATATGAATACCATATTGACCGATGCAGCGACTTTGCCTTTCCCTTTGGCAGCCCTCCTGGCTTGATCAGCTGAACTCTCCCTGGCTTGCTCCTTGTCGGTTGTGGCGGTTTTCATTTTGGGGATCCATCACCTTTTGATTTTACCCAGCCGACGGCGTTGTTCTTCGATCATCTGTCGAACTTCTTCTTCCCTTCCTTCACGCTTTAGCCTTTGAATTCTTTGTTTCTGCATTTTGGTGAAGAGGTCAAAGGGGCACCATTGAGGGTTGGCCGATTCTTCATCATCGGCCTCTTCTTCGTCGTAGTAGTCGTCATTTTTGTCTTCGTCGAAGAAGTCTTGATGGATCGGCCCTAGCCGATCGTGAACGGACTGCCGGTGCCGGTTGAGCTGTATAGGCCTTGGGACGAACTGAGTTGGACTGGCGATCGGCCGGCTTTTGTGTTCGTCGTCGTGGTACTCACCGCAGGCCGAGCAATTTTCTAACGTTGGCAGCCTCATCTCGGTTTCCCAGGAGTGCCTGAAAAATTCACAATGCCAATGGAGATCGGCACCACAGTGATTTTCGTCATATCGGCGGCCTCGTGTTTCTGGCTCTTGCTGATAAAACCTTTGAAACCGAGCCTCTTCGTGCCAAGATCACTGTTGGGGACGGCATCGGCTGTTCGTGTTGATCGGTCATCGATCAGCCGATCGGGCAACGGGGCGCACCATGTTGATTGGCGTGGCTTGGCTTCCAGTCGGCTCATCCTCTGCATTGACCCCCTTCAATGTTTCGGCTAAGCTGTACGTCATTCTGCGCTGCCAATCAGCTTGCCTAGGGCTGGTTTGAACCATATTGATTGGGAAGGGGTTGCCATCTACCTTCATCGGCCGAGCAGAATCGACAAATTTGAGTTTACCGGCCTCTATTACCGACTGAATCTGCTGTCTGAAGACTTTACAATCGTTAGTGGCATGAGATGTAGAGTTGTGCCACTTGCAATATTTCTTCTTCTTCAATTCATCGGCCGATGGGATCACATGGTTCTCGGGAAGCTGAATCTGCTTCTCCTTGAGTAATAGATCGAAGATCCTATCGGCCTTGGTGATGTCAAAATCATATTTCTCCTCTTTGGCCGTCTTCAGCAGCCATTGACAGACAATGTTTTTTTGTTCTTAGCCCATTCGGTTGCCGCCACCTCTGCGTCATCGTCGTTGGAATCGGAGTCTGACTCAACGATGACTTGAGTTATGTTTTTGACGGCCTTCCTAGTGTCTTGAAATCTTTGTTCATGGGTCGTCACCTTCTCTGCCAGATGTGCGAGGCTGTCAAAGTCTTGAGCAGAGAAGCACTCGCGGATCGGCACAATCAGGCCATGGAAGGCTAAATCGGCTAGCTGGGCATCCGACAGCACCAGGCTGTAGCATCGGTTCCTCATCTCTCTGAAGCGTTGAATGTATTCTTGAACCGACTCATTGTGCTTCTACCTGATACTAGTGAGGTCCGACAACTTCATTTCATGGTTGCCGGTGTAGAAGTAGCTATGAAACTGTTTTTCGAGATCTGCCCAGCTTTGAATTGAGTTGTAAGGCAATGAAGAGAACCAGGTGAAAGCCGATCCCGAAAGAGACAAAGGGAACAACCGGACTCTCAAGGCGTCTGTAGCCGATGCTTCGCCGCACTGCGCCAAAAATCGGGTGATATGCTCGTATGTTGACACGTTGTCTTGCCCTAAGAATTTCGAAAAATCTAGGATTTTGTATCGGTTGGGCAATGGAATCCGCTCAAAATGTTCGAATAAGGATACCGATATATGTTCCCTAAGTCCTTTGGTTTGAGGCTGAATTGATCACGCATGACGTCCGCAATCAAATCGGCCCAAGTCCAATTGTCCTGCTGTATCGGCTCATATTGATCATATGGGATGGGTGCTTGCCGATATAGTGGTGGTGGCGTCTGAGGCCTGTAGTGATGATCTTGATGGCCTCCTGGATACTGGTACTGGAGTGGATGGCCAGCGGGAGGCGGCTGATTTGCCGTGGTGGCGTTGCTGGACCGGGAACATTGCCGGCCACCGGCGTTGTACCGTCTGTCCGTGCGATCCGGGCAACCGGCTCCAACGGCCGATTGTCGTCGAACATGTTGGCGTGGTCGATCCGGGGCAGCGGTTGTTGTCGATTCAGCATGGTGATCACTGGTCTCGCAACCGATCCGAACGGATTCGGCTGGTTGAGGACCCCTCTTGGCGGCCCTAGCTGTGCTAGTGGTGGAATCGACCGATTCTGGGTGGCCAACGTCCTGTAACCAGGAAACTGGTTGTCTCTGAAGTAAGTCGGCCCCCGCTGCAGTTGTTCGGCTATCTTGGCGTCAACCATAGTGGCGATCATATTGTTAAGGGTGTTGACAAGAATGCCACTCTAGTTGACCAGCGCATGGTGGACGGCCGAATCGATTCGGTCTTGCAAAGTATGCAGGCTCGAATCGTTTTGTGCTTGAATCGGCTCCTTCGCCTTCTGTTTATCCTTTGATCCGCTGGAGGAGGACGCTCTGAGTTCGTCCATGCTGAATTTGTATTTTTGGTGCACGACTCCAGACCTTGTTTGGGTGAACGACTGTAGGTAGTTGGCTTGGAGCTCTTCTACCATCTTCTTGTAGTCGGCCTGTTGTTCAGCTGACAGTTGTTCCATCTTCATAGGCACGATGTTGTCCTGCGAAACGCTAGGGCTCTTGATGTCGACCATCTTGTCAGCTGCATCGATGCGTCCTAGCCGAGTTGACAGAGATAGTCCCACTGGGCTTGCCAAGAAGCGTGTTGATGAGAAATTTCTCTCACGCGCTGGCCTAGGAGATCTGCTTAACTCCAGTGCAGGTCCTTCTCGGCTACCTATGCTGTACAAAGCGTGCCAGTTGGTTTGGTCTATTAACCAACAAGAAACATAAAGATATATACGTTAAGCGTTAAGTTAGATCCTACTGGATCGGCTGCAATTGTCAATTTACATATATATGCTATCCCGAAGTGTATTTAGACCAAGTGACTAGAATAGATCGGCTACGCCGAGACAGTATTAACCACTTAATCCAAATATACAATGGGATTAAAACGACGCAAAACGGAATTTCCGAAAAATCCGATTTCTATTTCCGAATTTGTACCGACAAAAAATACACGAGAAAATAATATATTTTTGCCCAAATATTTTCCCAAATATTTTCTAAATACCTTTCCTAATTTTCCAAAAAATTTTCGTATTTTTCCTATTTTTTTCTTTTCCCTTTTCTTCTCTTTTTCTTTTCTTTTTTTCTTTTCTTTTTCTCTGTTTACTATTCATTCTTCTACAATTTGCTCCACCGGCTACTCCTTCCCTTACTTCTCTGTTGCGGCCGGTGACCAGTGCAAGCGAGGGGGTGGCAGCTCAGGGCTTACCGGCGACGATGACGGCAAGGAGAGGCAGCGGGGCACCGGCGCACTGGTGGTGGCTCGCGGCGACGGCGGCGCTCGGCGATGATGGCGCTCGGCGGCTAGGATTGCGGCAAGGGAACGGCGAGGGGAAACGACGGCGAGATGGGGAAAAGAGAGGGGCTTCAACCCTATTTATAGGCGCGACCGGGGGGAAGAAATCGGGAGAAAGGGAGGACCAGCGCATGGTACGGCGATGAGCACGCGGCGCACGGGGAGGGGCGGGGCCGCGCGGCGAACGCGGCGACGCGGGGCCGGGCGCGAGGCGTTGGCGCATGGCGTGAGCGCGGGCGGGGTCGGGGTACGGCAGCGACGCACGGCGGCGAGCGAGGCGGGGCCGGTGCGGCGGCGCGCGGCACGCGCGCGGGCGCGGGCCAATACGGCGGCTCGGCGCATGGCGAGCGCGCCGCGCGGCGGGGCGAGGCGCGGCAATTGTGATTTTTCCCGATTTTCAATTCTAATCTCCAATTTCTATTTTCTTTCTCTCTAAAAATTCAAAAAAATCTAGTATTCCCAAAATCAATTTAGAAATATATTTTTTAAACTTTTTACCCACTTTTATTTATTTAAAAATATATATCACCTTATTTAATTTAATCCTTTTTCTTATATTCATAAATCACAATTTTAAATTCCAATTAATTTCTAGACTTTTTTATAAATCCTCTAAAATATTTTATCGCCCATTTTATTTTATAATTAATATTTCACAATCACCAATTAATGTTTTATTTTCCAAATACATATTTATTTGAATCCACACCCTTTTCCTATTTTATTTTAAAATTCCTACCCTTAAACTCCGAGATTTTTCTCCCTAACGGAAATCCAAATCATTTGGTTTTTCTCAAACACCAAGTTGAATCGCTCACATATAAATTTATGCAACCAAGCTCGCAAATAAGAAGCGAAAAACTTGATCAAGCAACAACAAGCAGAAAGTTTTTGTAAGTTCCAATTTCTAAATTTCCAATTTTTAAATTCTCCGATTTTCAGGGCGTTACATTAATAGATCAACACTGCTGCAGCATTAAGTATAAAAAGAACAATCTGATCTACTGTAGCTGATGTAAATACCTCAAGACGGTGGATATCGCATATCATTTAGCCAACCTTTAAATCTAACTCTATCGGCTACTGATTCTTGACAAAAACGAGCCGATGTCGAGACAGATCTAAACATTATTCTAGATTATATGTGATATATGATAACTAGCACAGCATAAATAATCGAATTTAGAGTGTCATAGCGATGGAAGCACTAAATTCGACGAGATATGCCACTAATGACAAACATTTACCTTAACCTAGGGATCGAAATGATGCAGCCCAAAGCTGGATCAGTTGTTCGTCTGAAGAAAAAGGAGGCGATGCGCCGAAGGTTGTATTGATTGTGAGAATGTCTAATTACAAGGATCTCGTGTCCTATTTATACCCAAGAATAACATTATCTGTATAGACCCTGGACTCTGTCTAAACTACTGTTTAAAATATGACAATATCCTGGGGAGGACTCATGCCGCATTACAATAAAACAATCTAAACAAACTCCTAATTTACAAATACAATTGCCATTACAGGACTCTATCCATAGATGGCAACATCTTTTAACGCGCAAACTGAGAATTAAATCTTCTATTTATCTTCAAGCACTTTCATCGGAAACGGTTTTTTCTTCTCCTCTAACTCAGCATCGGCTATCGGCTATCCTTGTCCGATCCAACCTCAGCCGATGGACCTCGTAGCCGATCGTTACTCAGCCGATTTGAGCATAACCGATGCAGCCTCTCCTTCTCCGCAGATTATTCCACCAATCCAATTCCGCTTCAAATTTGACCTTGAACTTAGGGATTTGGTTACCAAATTTGGTTGTTAACACGCGCGCGCTGAGAAGGGCCGGTCGGCACGCGGCGCGAGCACGCGCGCGAGAGGGGAGGAGGGCCGGGCGGCGCGGGGCGTGCGGGCGTGGGCGACACGTGCGTGGCACGGCGGCGCGCGGGCGGTGGGTCGCACGCGCGTGTAGCGCGCGGGTGGGGTACAGGCCCGGCGCCGGGTCGAACACTGCGCCCGTGAACAGTAACATTTTCTATTTTTCTGAATTTTCTTTTTTTATTTTTTATTTTTCATTTCACCCAAGAATTAAAAATATAACTTTGGTCCCAAATAAATTTAATTTTAAATTCTCAATCTTTTATTAACTTTGCTAATATATATTTTTTAACCTTTTTATTTATAATCTAAGATTTTATTTTATTTTATTTTATTTTTTGTATTTTTCAATAATACGCTTTTGATAAAAAATAAATTTTTATCATCCTTATCTTTTCCTAGATTTTTTTATTTTTAACATTTATTTTGGAATTGCCTTTTCGCTTAGGGTTTCGAGAACCTTTTCGACATTTTCGTCTTTTAAATACTTCTTTATTTATAACACACAGCAAAACTTGCAAATAAGAGGCAAATAAATACGATGAGATGCAACAGTCCAAAAGTTTTTGTAAGTTCCAAATTTTAGATTTCGATTTTTAAATCTCTGATTTTCACGGTGTTACAACCTACCCCCTTAAAATAAATCTCGTCCTCGAGATTTCTTATCGGTTGTTGAGTAGGTGTGGGTATTCGGTCCTTAGAAAATCTTCGCTCTCCCAGGTGGCCTCTTCTTCGGTGTGGTTGCTCCATTGTACTTTGTACATGTGCCATGACTTGGTTCGCGTTCTCTTTTCTACCTCATCCAATATCTTTACCGGATGCTTCGAGTAGGTGAGATCACTGCTGATATGGATGGCTTCCAAAGGAGCTTGCTCTTCCAGCACTCGTAGGCACTTCTTCAACTGTGATATATGGAATACGGGGTGCACATTAGAGATGTTTTCTGCTAGTTCTAACTGGTAGGCCACTTCGCCTCTTCTGGCGCTTATCAGGAATGGTCCTACGTATCTTGGCGCAAGCTTTCCTTTGACCTTGAACCTTTGGGTTCCTCGTAGTGGCGAGACTTTCAGGTACACGTAGTTGCCTACATCAAATTCCAAGTCCCTTCAGCGGGTATCCACGTAGCTCTTCTGTCGAGACTGGGCTACTTTTAGTCGATCTCGAATCAGACGGACCTTTTTCTCGGCCTCTTTGATTATGTCAGGCCCAAATACGGCTCGTTCATCGGTTTTCGACCACATTAATGGGGTTCGGCATCACCGTCCAAACAGGGCTTCATTTGGCGACATCTTCAGACTTGCTTGGTAGCTAATGTTGTAGGAGAATTCCGCATAGGGTAGGCATCTTTCCCAATCCTTGGTAAAGTCCAACGCACAAGCTCTCAGCATGTCCTCAAGGACTTAGTTCGTCCTTTCAGTCTGCCCGTCGGTCTGCGGGTGGTATCCGGTACTAAAGGCTAGGTGACTTCCAAGCGCCTCGTGAACTTTGCTCCAGAAGTGAGATGTAAATTAAGTACCAAGATCTGATATAATCCTTTTTGGTACTCCGTGAAGACATATGATCTTGGACATGTATAATTCTGCTAACTTAGCACTATTATAATGGGTCTTAACGGGGATGAATCGAGCAGTCTTGGTAAGCCGATCTATAATCACCCAAATAGAGTTATATCCCGTGGCAGTCTTGGGTAGTCCAACAATGAAACACATGCCTATCTCATCCCACTTCCATTCAGGAATCTTGAGTGGCTGCAACAAGCCTGTCGGTCATTGATGCTCAGCTTTTACCCTTAGGCATACATCGCATACGGTCACGTATTCAGCTACGTCCCTCTTCATATTGGGCCACCAGTATTCCTCCTTCAGATCCTGGTACATCTTTCTGCTGCCAGGGTGTAGTGAATATGATGATTCGTGTGCTTCCTTCAGGATCAATTCTCTCAACCCACCTTGCTCAGGTATGTAGATCCTTTTCTTATACCATAGGGTTCCATTGTCATCTATCGAGAATTCCTTCGCGTTCCCAGCGGCCATGCGTTCTTTGACCATTTGGATTTCTCCATCATCCTTTTGCGCTTCTTTTATTCGGGTTCTCAGAAGAGGTTGGATTTCCAGCGAGTTTAATTCTCCATGAGGAATCAGCTACAGGTTAAGCCGAGGCATTTCTTCTTGAAGCTCTTTGGCCATGCCTTCCAGTCCCATACGGTTGCATTGGCCTTTGCGGCTTAAAGTGTCGGCCACCACATTCGCCTTGCCGGGGTGGTAATGGATTCCTAGATCGTAATCCTTGATCAATTCCAACCACCGTCTCTGATGTAAATTAAAATCAGGCTGAGTAAAGAAGTATTTCAAGCTCTTGTGGTTAGTGTGTATATCACAGTGATTTCCGATCAGATAGTGCCTCCAGATTTTTAACGCATGAACAACTGCGGCCAACTCCAAATCATGGGTGGGGTAGTTCTCCTCGTGGGGTCGCAGTTGTCTCGAGGCATATGCCACGACCTTACCATCCTGCATTAACACGCCACCCAGTCCTTGTCGGGACGCATCACAGTATATCACAAAGTCCTTACGGTTGTCCGGTAGGACTAAAATTGGGGCGGTGGTTAACTTTTCTTTTAGTTGGTCGAGGGCTTGCTGACACTTCTCGGTCCAGGAAAATTTCTTCTCTTTCTTCAAAAGTTGAGTCATGGGTCGGGCTATTGTGGAAAAGCCTTCGATGAATCTCCGGTAATATCCGGCCAATCCCAAGAAACTCCGGACCTCTATTACTGCCTTGGGTGCTTTCCACTCCGTAACAGCTTCAACCTTGGTAGGGTCTACTGCTACTCCTCCGGCTAAAATTACATGGCCAAGAAAAGCAATTTCCTTAAGCCAGAACTCACATTTACTAAACTTCGCATATAACTGATGCTCCCGTAGCTTCTCCAGCACTAGGCGTAGGTGCTCTGCATGTTCCTCATCGTCCTTAGAGTAGACAAGAATGTCATCGAACACCACCACGAACCTATCCAGATATTCCATGAATACTTTGTTCATAAGGTTCATGAAATATGCCGAGGCATTGGTCAATCCGAAGGACATTACTGTGAACTCATATAACCCATAGCACGTACAAAACGCTGTCTTGGGGATATCTTCGGCCCTGATCTTCAACTGATGGTATCCTGACCGAAGATCAATCTTCGAGAACACTTGGGCACCCTTGAGTTGATCGAATAGGTCGTCGATTCGAGGTAGTGGGTACTTGTTCTTGATGGTTACTTCATTCAACGATCGGTAATCTACACACATCCTCATACTTCCGTCCTTCTTCTTGACGAACAATACCGGGGCTCCCCAGGGAGAAGAACAAGGGTGTACGAATCCCTTTTCTTGTAATTCTCTGATTTGCTTCTTGAGTTCCTCCAGTTCGTTAGCCGGCATCCGGTAGGGTCTCTTGGCTATGGGGGCAGTACCAGGCATTAGGTCAATGATAAATTCTATGTCACGGTTAGGGGGCATTCTAGGCAATTCCTCAGGAAACACGTCCGGGTAATCCTGCACTACTGGCATCCCGCTCGTGGGTAGCATGGTAAATATTCCTGCAGCTCGTTCACATAGCATCGGGTTTCGATCCATGGTTATGTTCATTGGTGATCCCCATGGGGTTGATACAGTGACTTCCCTTTGGCCACAGTCTATGACTCCTTTGTTCTTAGTCAACCAATCCATTCCTAGTATGATATCCAGAGTTTGTGGTGGTAGTACCATAAGGTTTGAAAGGAATACCACGTCTCTAATCCGGATGGGCACATTGATGCAAGCATGGGGTACGGCTATATCTCCCCCGGGTGAATGCACTAACATGGGTCTCTTAAGTTCTACCCGGTGTATGTTGTGTTGTTCGCTTATTCGTGATGATATAAATGAATGTGATGCCCCGGAATCGAATAAGACTTTGACTGGGGCAAAGTTGATAGAAAACATACCCATTAGCACACTCTGGTTTTCTTGTGCCTCCCGTGCGCGCACATGATTCATTTGTCCGCGACGAAATCCGGTAGCAGACTCCTTGGGTTGCGGCGTACGGAACAAACCGAGTCCAGCAGCAGGGGTAGTAGTTCTATATACAGCCGTTGTATTGGCACCGGCACGGACGGGGGTGCTGCGTGGCTTGGGGCAGCTATTGGCGTAGTGCCCAAATTCCTCACAGTTGAAACAGTTCACATTCCTATTTCCCGGAGCAGCCAAGGTAGGGGTTGGAGTATGAAACTGGGTAGCAGTCGGCCTGTTGACATTGCTAGGTGCAGTAGGTCGACTAGTTGCCACGACGGTTGACTTCCATCCAGATGGGGTGGCTCCCTTGGGACGCTGAGACGCTCCCTAAAGTGGGTGGGTCATAGCGAGTCTTCTCTTGCGGTTGTTCTCCACCGTCTTCTGGTCATGCTCTAGTCTCACAACTTTGTTGATCAAACTCTGGAAACTGGCATGATCCTGTCCAATCATAGGCCCTCGCAACTCATCATTCAGTCCCTCTATGAACTTATCAATCTTCTCTTCTTCATCCGCCAAGTCGCTGGTCCCGTAGCGGGCAAGCTGAGTGAACCGGTTTAGGTACTCCTGCACTGTGGTGTTCCCTTGGCGCAGTCTCCTAAATTCATTTTTCTTCATGCGCATTACTGCTGTCGGCACGAAGTTCTCATGAAAGGCGGCGACAAATTCTTCCCATGTTGGTTCCATAGCATCCTCTTCTCGTGTCTCCGTATAAGTATCCCACTAGTCACTAGCGGGTCCTTCCAGTTGGTTTGCGGCAAAGATCACTTTGTCGGCTTTGCGCACACACACCAAAGTCAACTTCTTCTCTATGATGCGCAGCCAATCTTCTGCATCCATAGGTTCCTCTGCCATAGCAAAAGTGGGTGGCTTGGCTCTCATATACTCGCCAAGGCTTGAGCTTCCATGGCCTCCTTGATTGTTGGTGATGGCTCGCAACAACCGGGTTTGTGCAGCCATGACCTCAGCCAAAGTGGTGGGGTTGGGCTCGTGAGCTCTCATTGTCGGCTGATGCTCGACGTAGGTGAACCATCTGTTGCCGGAGAAGACAGGAGAGGGAAAGAATAGGTTAACTAAAGATGAGACCTTAATTTGCTTACTACTGATCTGAAGTGAGTATATTTTTATTGTTTCGGTTGATTAAACAAACAACCAAGTATGGTCACATCCCCATTGCTGATGTAAACCATACACCTGCACACAACAAACAACACATGACCTAGGAACTATCGATGCTACTCTTCCGGGAAAAGATTGGGTTTTAGGTGAGCTCCGAGAAAACTTCGCTTGATCCTCAGGAAGCGCTGACTCGGGGCTGCTTGGCTTGATCGCCTTGCTTGAAGCTTGGACCTGACTTGGCTTCCAGATGGTGCTCCAGACTTAGCAACTAGAGAGTTGAGGGGGGAAAGAGAGAAATTTGAAAAGATTCCAAAGTCAGGGGGAAGCGTGAGTAAAACAAATTTTATAAGGAGATAAGGAGATAAGAGTATAAGGGAAAACACATTTTGTTTTGTAGACATAATGTTTTTATTTTCAAAATACTCCTAGATGGGGATTTCTCCCTTTAGCCAGATATAAAGGGATAGGGCGCCGTTGGTCTTATCCTATAGTCGCACGCTCTGATACCAGCTCTGTAGACCCCCGTTTTTGTAACAGGAATCAATCGTGTTCATAGTATCATTTCCCTGGATCGAGTAGTTTGGTACCCACAAATACATTGCTGAAACATCCAGTGCATAATACATTCATCGAAACAAACAAAATATTCCGAAGGCAATGTCAAGAACATAGGACCAAACGGTCCGGAATACAACCAAAAGCAGAAATTAGATAAGGCAGCGGAAAGAAGGCAGCGGCACGCCATTGCCACAGGCAATGACCGGAGCTAAGACCTACTGGACGCCATAATCCTCCACACCCTCCTGGTAGTACACGTACGGGTTTTCAGGGCCTTCACTATCCACATCTGGATGTTTGTGTGTATAGCAAGGGTGAGTACCAACCGTACTCAGCAAGTCACCACAACAAGGATGCATATGATAGGGGTTAACTAAAGAATGGTTGCGGTTCTTTTGCATAAAGCCAGTTTTGCAATTCTTTTCACAAATCTAAGACCTAAGCCTGATCAAGTTTAATTTCCATGGTTCATTAAATCGGCGACGGTTCTATCCACCATCCATTGTGATTCCAAGGATAGCTTCCCGCATCGGATCGTCATGATTTTCTGGGGAGTCTACTCCTTCTCGCCTTTCGAGAAGTTGATCCACCAGTGCATAAAAATCATCATGCAAACCCATCCCATCATTTTAAAATTTAGAGTCTAGCCAAGCGAAAGTCTTGTCATGATGCTTCATATCCACGAGCACGGCTATTCGAATAGATTGATTCATTCACACTGCAGTGGATGTACACTTTACCCGTACTCCCTGACTGCCCAACAAATGAGCCTACGTTCCAACACATGAGACGGTCACGGCAAAGCCTTTCGATAACCCTCACTTTGGCAGTACCCGCTCCATGAACATAAATCCTCTTACACTCTAGCCGTAATTTTCTAGCAGTGTGAGGAGTTCTAGCGCTCTCGGGGTAGGGAAAAACTTGCTCATTCCTTCCGTTGTACTCAAGTCCAATCTCAATTCTGTTACCCACCAGCGGTAAGCCCCCGCCGGTAGACCTCTTGCTCATTCTTCTCATTCGGTTACCCACCAGCAGTAATTCCTCGCCGGTAGGCCCTTAGCCTCATCTCATACATAACAACCACTATGCAGGGGTACCGCCTCCGCTCGGCTATCTACTCTGCTAGGTCTATACCCATTCGAGAAGTACAGTTGTACTGGCTCGTTTCATGTTTAAATCTCAGGGCTCGATCTTTAATTGACCATGGTCAGCACTTGCCTTTTCAGGAATCCACCCAAATCATCCAGCCGCCTCAGTCTAAAACATTTGTTTGTTTTAGTTTTTCATCAAAGAATCATTTTATCCTTGTCATGGCAAAGTGACGCTCATGTCTCCACTTGCCAAACATCAACCACCTTTCCCAAGCTGGTTGCCCGAGCATATAGCATTTTGATAAATATGAGTATGCAAGAATCTAATTTAGCATGGCAAAGCAATACCAAATATTCCTTTCGGACACGTCATGTCGTAGGTTACAAAGAATATATATACAGTTAATCAACGTCAAGGCATGGCATATAACAAGTAGGAGAGTTCATATGTATATATATAGCATGCATGTTTGATTTAAAACAAACATAAATTTGCAAATAGGTTCAACATGTTCAATGGTAGTGATGACTTGCCTTGCTCGCAACCTTGTTGACCTGGGTCTTCAACGCACTCAGCTGCTCTCTCGGACTCTATACATACGTGCGAGGAATCCAATTGAATTCGATTAGAATTCAAATAAAAATCCCTAAAAGCCAAATAAATCACAAAAACGGCTCCTAAAACTAGGCTACGATTTTACACGAATTTATGGTCGAGTTTCGACGAAATCCGAGTTAAAACGAGCGAGTTACAGTAATTTGAAGTTTTGCGATTCACCGATTTAATTTACTCTAGGGTGGCACCATTTTAATTAGTCCATTTCAATTTATGGAAAGAGATGTTGAATGACAATTTAGAAAATATTAAACCAAAAAGAAAATGTAAAACCCGAATTTTATCCAAATCTATCGGACCAACAAATCCGCGGTTTGCAATAATTAAACTCGAAACCCTATAGCTTGGCATTTTAAATTTCCAAAAATTCTCATGCTAACATTAATATTTTAATAATAACCCAAATTATAGTTAAATTTCTAAAGTGATAATGAAATAAACCAATTTAGGCGATGATTGATATTTTAGTTTTTAATCATTTTCAAAAATAAAAGTTTTATTCCAAGAAAAAGAACGTATATTCTTAGTCAAAAATTTCCCAAATATTTTCCCCAACAATTTATTTTCCTATTATATTTTATTTTTTCTTTTCTCTCTTCCTCTTTTCTTTTCTTTCTTTTTTTCTTCTTTTTTTCTACTCCTTCTTCCTCTGTTTCCTCCTTCTCCTCCCCTTCCTCTCTTCTCCTCTCCTCTTCTCTACCCAGCTCCTCTCTCCCTTCTCCCTCTCCTCTCTTTTCTCGACCGGGGCTGTGCACAAGGACGGCGACGCGGGACGGGCGGCTACGGGGCTTACCGGCGAGGGGCGTCGGCGCGGCGGGGACTCCGGCGGTGGCGCAGCCTTGTCACGGGAGGGAAAAAGAAGAAAAAGAAAGCGAGAGCGAGGAGGGCATCGAGGCGGTGAGGTAAGGGGAGAAGGAGGGCTCGGCCGCCCTTTATAGGCGCGCGGCGGAGGAGAGGGGGCCGGAACGGCGCGGCGACGCATGGCACGGCGTAGGGGCCGACGCGCCGCGGCGGCTTGCGGCCCCGCACGCACGCACGTGCATGGCCCGCACGCCCGCGCCGCGCACGCCGCGCCACACGCCGCCGAACCCCTCGCGCGCGCGCACCGACCCGACTGCGCCCGCGCGCACGCCGACCCACGCTCGCGTGCGCGCAGCGCGGCGCGCGTGGCGCGCGGCCGGCCGACGCGGGCTGCACGGCCAGCACGCGCGCGGCAAGGCTGGCTGCACGCGTGTGGCACGCGGGGTGGAGGATCGAGGCCCCGGCGCTCGGTCAAACACCGGCGCCCAGTGAATGCGTAACATTTTCTATTTTTTTGAATTTTCTTTTTTTCATTTTTGCATTTCACCCAAGAATTAAAAATATAACTTTGGTCCCAAATAAATTTAATTTTAAATTCTCAATCTTTTCTTAACTTTGCTAATATATATTTTTTAACCTTTTTATTTATAATCTAAGATTTTATTTTATTGTATTTTTCAATAATACGTTTTGATCAAAAAAATAAATTTTTATCATCCTTATCTTTTTCCAATTTTTTTATTTTTAACATTTATTTTGGAATTTCCTTTTCGCTTAGGGTTTCCAAAACCTTTTCGACATTTTCGTCTTTTAAATATTTTTTATTCATAACACATAGTAAAACTTGCAAATAAGAGGCAAATAAATACGACGAGATGCAATAGTCCAAAAGTTTTTGTAAGTTCCAAATTTTAGATTTTGATTTTTAAATCTCCGATTTTAAGGGTGTTACAGTCTTCGGCACACTCAACGGCTCCCTCGGACTCTATAAATACGTGCGAAAGATCCAATTGAATTCGATTAGAATTCAAATAAAATCACCAAGATGCCAAATAAATCGCAAAAGTAGCTTCTAAAACTAGACTACGATTTTAGGTTAATTTGGACTCAAGTTCGTTAAAACCCGGGTTAAAATGAGCGAGTTACATTAATTTAAAGTTTCGCCTTTAAACCGATTTAATTAACTATGAGGTGGTAATATTTCAATTTAAGTTATTTTAATTTAATATATGGTAATCGAGAAGTCAAAATTATTACACCAGGAAAAATTATTAACTCTAATTCAGTCCTAATTTTATCGGACCGACAAGTTGTAGGGTTAAAGTTAATTAAATCCTAAATAATTCATCCCAAAACCTAATACTATATTTAATAATTTAAAACTTAAATTCTAGTAAATCCATACGATAATTAAATTCTAATATTACAATTAGTATTTGCCCTATAATTATTTCCTAACAAATTTTATTTCGAAAAATAGATTTTTATTCCAATTTTTCCTAAATAGAGTGGGCCTACAAGCCAAAGATTATCCTTAAATATTTTTATTTTTTCTATTTTCTTTTCTTTTCTTTCTGTTTTTCTTCTCTCTCTATATTCCTCCTCACTTCTTCCTCGGCTCGGCCGAACTAAGGCCGAGGGCACGCGCGCGACGGCGGTAGGCAGAGGGAGAGGAGGAGGAACTCACCAGCAGGGGTGACGAAGGGTGGCGACGTGGTGGGTTGAGGCGCGGTGAAGGTGTTCGGCGTGGCGACACGGTGGGTGTGGGAAGAGGAGGAGAGCGGGAGTGGGAGGAAAGCGTGGGGAGGGAGAGAGGGAGGGGGCTTTTATAGGTGGTGCGGGGAGGACGGCGACAACGGCCGGCGCGGCGGACGAGGACGAGCGGCGTGCATGGCGAGAGGCGGTGGACGGTGCGACGATGCGACGCGGGCGGCGACGCGATGGGGCGACAGGCTCGAGGGGAAGTGACGACGTGGCTCGGTGTGCAGGAGCGGACGGCGATGTGCGATGGCGACGCGACGGCGGTAGCAGAGGCAGTGGCACGACAGCGGCGACAGGACCAGCACGTGCCGGCGTGGGACACGAGGGCGAAAGAACGGGCGACGGCAACGCGCGTGGCACGACAGAGGGGTGGCGCAGGGTGCGAGGCGAGAGGACGGGCGACGGCGACGCACGCAGCACGGCAGAGGGGTGGCGCGGGGCGCGAGGCGAGAGGACGGGCGATGGCGACGCGTGCGGCGCGTGGCTTGGCGCGCGCGGTCGAACACCTAGGGAGCAATGGACAGTGACATTTCGCAATTTCTCTATTTATTTTTTATTTATTATTTTTTAAAAACCTTAACGATTTCCTTTTTAAATAAATAATCTTTTACTTATAAACTCGGCAACAAGGGCTAGCAAAAAGAGGCAAATAAATACGACACGATACAAAGATCCAAAAGTTTTTTACAAGTTCTTAATTTTAGATTTTGAATTTTACGTCCTCAATTTTTAGGATGTTATAGATACTCCACGAGAAACCCTAGCCACTGACTTCTGTGCCAAACCCTAACCGTGTGTCGAATGCTAGCACACAAGGTGTTCGGCGATTCCATCCCTGGATGTGTGGATACCAATAGAGGCACTACTACGTTGTGGTGTTGATCGGCTACTTTAGCAAATCTCCCAACCCCAACTTCCCGACCCCTTGAGACGGAGGTTGGGCTGCTGTGAGCGATGTCGGATCGGCCGGGAGGTCTGGCAAATCGGCACGGCGTCGGCGAGACCGGGCGGATCAAAACGACATCGACATGGTCGGACGGATCGGGTCAGGGTCGACGCGGTCGGGCGAGATGGTCCGAGGTCGACGATGTCGGGCGAGATGGTCCAAGGTCGGCGAGGTCGGGCAAGGTCGGCAGTTTTAAATTTCTACTTGGTATGGTTGACATGGCGATTACTTCTTTGAAGAACAGATTTGAACTCATGGTGTTTAAAGATATATTTGGATTTTTATTGAGTTCAAGCACCTTGAAGTCATTAAGTAATAATGAACTTAAATATTATTGCACTAAATTTGCAGAAACTTTCTCTCATGATGGTTCATCTGATGTCGAGGTTCATGAATCTATTTCTGAATTAAACATTATGAAGTTCACTTTGCCGGATAATGTATTGTCTCTTATGGAGATTTTGGACCATGTCAGAGAGATGGATTATTATCCTAATGCCTCTGTTGCTAATTGGATCTTATTTACTGTGCATGTAACCGTCACATCGGCTGAAATAAGCTTTTCAAAGTTGAAATTATTGAAAAACTATTTAAGGTCAACAATGACTCAAGAAAGGCTAAATGGTTTGGCGACTTTATATATCGAGAAGAAGTTATTGGATCAGGTTGATCTTAATAGTATAATTGATGACTTCGTATCACAGAGTTTTAGAAGAAGTTAGTTAACATAACTTATTAAGTAAGTATTTATGGTTTTATGTTTTTTTATTACTTTTAAGATATTCTATGAACTTTATATGAAATATTTATGTTTAATTGAGGTGGCTTCACAAAATTACATGTGTATTTATGTATCTATATATATTAATGAGATATATTTGTGTGTCTATATATATTACTAGGACCTCGATCAAGATTCCACATAAGGGCCACCAACAACTATGGACCGGCCCTGTCCAAATAAAAGATACCCTCCCAGTTTTAACAGAAAAAAGAGCTAATAAAAAATATATCCTACCTGATATAAAAAATAGAAAGAACTAGACAATTAATATATTGTGGAGATTATGGCAATCGGGTATCTACATGGCAAGCTTATCTGACTGGAGGTAGGGATAGATTGCACCTGCCATGTCTGTAAATCAAACATGACTTGGGTGTTACGTTGCCGATTGAGATAAGGCAACGGCCTATAGTCACGGTTTGGTAAGATTGAGGAAACCGACTTAGAGTAAGGTTGGGTTTCCGATCTGTAAGTCCACCTCCCAAGACTATATAAGGGGGGTAAGGGGCGTCCCTTGAGGGATATCAGAAGTTACATCAACTTTTAGCTTTCAGCCTTAGATCTTGAGATCAATAAAGACACTCGGCGGATCGAATCCTCCGAAACAGGAGTAGGGTATTACCTCACGAAAGGGCCTGAACCTGTCTAAATCCCGTTCTCCAATCTAACCCATTGTGCTTGGTGATCTTGACTGCACCCCCAAAATTCTATTGCCCAAACCAAGTTTCGACAGTTGACGGGCCAGGTAGGAGGCCGCGCGTCAAGACTTCTTCGACAATCTCGCCGACAAGTGTGATGGGATCTTCTTCAGGATTCGGCGACTTCGTCGACAACGACTTCGACAAGTTCTCCTCTTTCGACTCGGATTCGAACCAGTCAGAAGGAGAGACCCACTCGGCGCCAGTCGGGCTCCCGAATAGCGCCAAGATCCTCGACGACATCTTGGAGTCCAAGATGCAGTCTACCCTCTCCAACGAAGGACTTCACTCGGCATCGTTCGGATTGCCGAATGCCGCCAAAATCTGCACCGATCCCCTCGTCTCCGCAACGGAGACGATCCACTCTGAAGAAGACCTCTCGGCGCCGTTTGGGTTACCAAACGCCGCTGAGATCTACGGCAAGCTCCTCTCCCCCGAGTCGAGGTCGACCCACTCGGAGGAGTCCACATCCTCGAGCTCTGACTCGGACTGGAACGATCCAGATCTGAGCTACCCAGGATCGAGGGAGGTCGCCGTCATCCTCCAGCCGTTTGGCTCATGCTCATCTTCGGAGCTCAACGAATATCTCAGCTCCGCCAGCTTTGACGACCTCTATGGCATCCCCTCCGACGAAGCCAACGACTCCGACTGCAACAAGGACTACGAGCCGAAGTGCTTCGATGTCCTCATGGCTGAGTCGGCCGAGTCCAACTCAGCCATGGCTCGCAGGCTTGCAGAGGAAGAGCGAGCCAAGATCGAGCAAGAGCGCAAGCTGGCAGAAGAGGAGAAGAAACGCAGGGAAGAGGCCGACAAGAGAAAGCAAGATCTACGGGCTGCCGGACGGTCCGCTCAGGAGGCCATTCTTCAAACGCGGGTCTGCAACACCGACGTCTTCCAGACGCCACAGCAGAACGCTGTTGCTGCCCTCACGCTCTTGGACACCGTCATGGAGACGGCACCCCCTGACATGACTCCAATATTGGATAAAATCAAGACCATCGTCGCAGCCACAGCCAACGGCCATCCCTCCACCTCGGCACGAAGGCCGACTGAGTCTGTGGCTGAAACGCCCGACAAAAGCCGGCTCCCGCCCCTAAGATCAGGAGACTACAAGAGGCCCGAGCCGGACCGATCGACCACTAGGCCAAGAGGCCCACGCCGCGAGTCCACGCAGAAGCATCAGGAGCAAACGGCCGACTCCCGCGACAAACGACATGGACGTCCACCCGTCCACCACCGCGTCTGCCGCAACAATAGCTCCAGCTACCCAACCAGCCAACCGAAGACCCCGCCGAGTGATCTGCAGGAAGTCCTCGATCGCCGCTACCAGGAGCGAGATCAACGCACTCGGGAAGATCGGAGGGGATCACCCGACAGCAACGACAACGGAGTGCCAGCTTTCACTCGGGAGCTTCGCCGAGTGCACTGGCCGAATGGATTCAAGCCAACAGGAATAGAGAAGTATGACGGCAAGACCGACCCTGAGTCGTGGCTTACCGTGTACACTCTCGCCATCCGCGCAGCAGGCGGCGACAACAAGGCTATGGCCAATTACTTGCCCATGGCCCTCGCCAACTCAGCCAGGAACTGGCTCACGAGCCTGCCGAGAGGCTCAATAGGCTCATGGAGCGAGCTGAGGGACCACTTCATCGCCAACTTTTAGGGCACCTTCGAGAGCCCCGGCACCCACTTCGATTTATACAACGTCGTCCAGAAGCCGGACGAGCCTCTGAAGGATTACATCCGGCGCTTCTCCGAAAAGCGCAACAAGATCCCCAACATCACCGATGATATCATCATCGTCGCCTTCCAGAAGGGAGTCCATGATGAGCTATTAATCGGGAAGTTCGGGCGCAAGCCACCGAAGACGGTGAAGCAGATGTTCGAGACGGCGAACTCCTACGCCAAATCCAATGATGCCATCAAGGCAGCGCGCAAAGACCGGCCCGACAGGAGGGAAGATAAGCAGGCAGGAGGAAGTCGGAATCCTAAGAAGGATAACGGCAACAACAACAACCAGGGCCAAAAAGACCGCAAGTACCGATCCGAAGATCTGGTTGCCACAACCTCCAACTCTCAACGCCGCCCCCGAGTCGCCGCCTACGACGCCATCATGAACGCACAATGCACTCATCATCCCAATCACAAGCACACGGCTAAGGACTGTTTTATCTATAAACAGTTCGCCGAGCAGTACGCGGCGCAACTCAACAAGAAGCACACTGATGAAGTTGGTCTATCGGGCGCCAAGAAAAACAACGCGGCTGAGAATGCCGAGCCTTTCCAAGACCCCGTGGGCAAACTCAATCATATCTTCGGGGGGCCGCTAGCCTATGAATCCAAGAGGAAACAGAAGCTAACCGACCGAGAGGTCAACGCGGCGCAACCCGAAGTCCCTCAGTACCTGCGATGGTCGGAGATGGCCATCACTTTTGACCGCTCGGATCACCCCGACCGAGTGGTTCACCCGGGGCGCTACCCACTCGTCTTGGACCCGGTAGTCCGCAACATCAGGCTTAAGCGCGTCCTCATTGATGGGGGCAGCGCCCTCAATATTTTGTTCGCCAAGACCATGGACGAGATGCAGATCCCGAGGGCCGAATTGAAGGCAAGCTCAGCCCCCTTCCATGGAGTCATCCCGGGGCTATCATCTACACCACTCGGGCACATCGCCCTCCCGGTCACCTTCGGAGCTCGAGAGAACTTCCGAACGGAGAACGTCACTTTTGAGGTGGCCGACTTCGAAACGGCCTACCACGCCATCATCGGAAGGCCTGCGCTCGCCAAATTCATGGCGATCCCCCATTACACCTACCTCTGCATGAAGATGCCGGGTCCCAACGGCGTCATCACTCTTCGCAGCGACGTGAAGCAAGCCTTCACCTGCGACAAGGAGAGCTGCGACATGGCCCAATCTCGCAAGAGATCATGTGGCCAGCAAAAAATCCGATTGGCTGCATCGACTTCAGAGGGTGAAATCCCCGCGAAGAAGATAGCCAAATCAGGATCCGGCGATGCCAAGACCAAGAAGATCCCCCTTGATCCATCGGATCCCTCGAAAACTGTTGTAATCGGTGCTGAGCTAGATCCAAAATAGGAAAGCGCGCTCGTCACCTTTCTCCGAAATAATAAAGATGTTTTTGCTTGGAAACCATCTGATATGCCTGAAATTCCTAGGTAGGTGATCGAGCACTCTTTGCACGTCAAAGATGACGCAAAACCGATAAAACAACGATTACGCAGATTTGCGCAGGATCGAAAAGATGCCATCAAGGAAGAGCTCACGAAGCTCTTGGCTGTCGGCTTTATCAAAGAAGTCCTACATCCCGACTGGTTAGCCAACCCAGCTCTGGTCCGCAAGAAGACGGGACAATGGCGCATGTGCGGTTATTATATCGACCTCAAGAAAGCCAGTCCCAAAGATCCATTCGGGCTGCCTCGCATCGACCAAGTCGTAGATTCAATAGCCGGCTGCCAACTCCTGAGCTTTTTGGATTGTTACTCGGGCTATCACCAGATCAGTTTGAAAGAATCCGACTGCCTGAAGACATCGTTTATCACGCCGTTTGGGGCCTACTGCTACATCACTATGCCTTTCGGCCTGAAGAACGTCGGCGCCACATACCAACGCATGATCCAGAGGTGCTTTCAGACGCAGATCGGGAAGAACGTGGAAGCTTATGTCGACGATGTCGTCATCAAGACCAAGCAAAAAGAAGACCTGATCGTTGACCTAGAAGAAACCTTCGCAAATATCCGAGCCTTCAGAATGAAGTTGAACCCGGAGAAGTGCACTTTCGGCGTCCCATCAGGCAAACTGCTCGGCTTCATGGTGTCACACCGTGGCATTGAGGCCAATCCAGAGGAGATCAACGCTATCTTGAGCATGAAGCCCCCGAGTAACCAGAAGGATGTCCAGAAACTCACTGGCTGCATGGCGGCGCTAAGCCGTTTCATCTCTCGACTCGGCGAATGAGGCATGCCCTTCTTCAGATTGCTAAAGAAAACGGACGACTTCCAATGGACCATGGAAGCCCACAAGGCCTTTGAAGATTTTAAAGACTTCCTTACAACGCCACCCGTCCTGGCCTCGCCTCAGCCCCAAGAGCCCCTGCTGCTGTACGTTTCAGCCACTCACCAAGTGGTTAGTACGGTCCTCGTGGTCGAGCGCGAAGAAGAAGGACGGGCCCAGAAGATTCAGAGGCCGATCTATTTTGTTAGCGAAGTATTGGCAGGAGCCAAAATCCGCTACCCCCAGGTACAAAAATTGCTTTATGGTGTCCTGATAACCACGAGGAAATTGGCGCACTATTTTCAGGGTCACTCGGTCACCGTCGTCACCTCCTTTCCACTCGGCGACGTCGTCCACAACCGAGAGGCAATTGGGCGAATTGCTAAGTGGGCTCTGGAGCTGATGCCACTGGATTTGACTTTTAAGGCGAGGACGTCCATAAAGTCACAAGCCCTGGCGGATTTCCTGGCCGAGTGGACTGAGCAACAAGAAAGCGTACCTCGAGAAGACCTCCAACACTGGACCATGCACTTCGATGGATCCAAGAGGATCACCGGCTTGGGAGCGGGAGTTGTGCTGATCTCCCCGACTGGGGAAAGGCTAAGATACGTCCCCCACCTCCACTTCTCCGCCTCACATAACGTCGCCGAATACGAAGCCTTGCTACATGGACTGCGGCTCGCAGTTTCACTCGGGATACGTCGGCTCATCGTGAAAGGGGACTCCCAGCTGGTCGTGAACCAAGTAATGAAGGACTGGTCCTGTCTAAACGATACCATGGAGGCCTACCGACAAGAAGTCCACAAACTTGAAGACAAGTTTGACGGACTCGAACTATCACATGTCTTGAGACACAACAACGAAGCAGCTGACGAGTTGGCGCAGTTCGGGTCCAAGTGTGAAGCCGCCCCAACGGACGTTTTTGTCGAGCACCTCTATGAGACAACTTCCAACGAACAAGCTGCAAACGAAGTCGCCATGACTGACACCGACTGAGGACACCTCTCATCAAATTTTTAACACAGCAAGAGCTGCCGGAAGACCGGGATGGGGCAGAACGTGTCCGACGTCGTTGCCAAGCTTATGTCATGGTTGACTCCGACTTATACAAGAGAAGCCCCTCCGGAATCCTAATGAGATGCATCACACCCGAGGAAGGGAGACAGCTGCTCCAAGACATCCACTCGGGCATATGCGGAAGCCACGCAGCAGCAGGCACCTTGGTGGGCAAAGCCTACAGACAGGGTTTTTTCTGGCTTACCGCGGTCTTCGACGTGGACAAAGTGGTACGAACCTGTGAAGGCTGCCAATTTTTCGCCCGACAGAGCCATATCACAGCCCAAGAGCTACAAACAATCCCACTATCCTGGTCGTTTGCGGTATGGGGCTTAGACATGGTTGGCCCTTTCAAGAAGGCTCCAGGAGGCTTTACGCACTTATTCGTCGCAATTGACAAGTTCTCCAAGTGGATTGAAGCCAAGCCGGTTGCCACAATTACTGCTGACAAGGCACGAGATTTCTTCCTCAACATCGTGCACCGCTTCGGCGTCCCAAACAGGATCATAACCGACAACGGGACTCAATTCACGGGAGGCATCTTCAAGGAATTCTGCGAAGACTTCAGAATCAAGATCTGTTACGCGTCAGTTGCACACCCCAAAAGCAACGGACAAGTCGAACGGGCCAACGGCATGGTCCTTCAAGGCATCAAGGCCCGCGTGTTCGACCGTCTAAGTCCTTACGCAGGCAAGTGGGTTCAAAAGCTTCCCTCGGTTCTATGGTCTCTGCGGACCACACCTAGTCGGGCTACCGGCCAAACTCCTTTCTTTCTGGTCTACGGCGTAGAAGCCATGTTGCCAAATGAGATAGAGTATGAATCCCTTCGAGTCCGCAGCTTCAACGATGAACGCTATGACCCCGACCGAGTGGATGACCTCACCCGACTGGAGGAGGCCCGAGAGGCAGCCCTCATCCAGTCGGCAAAATATCTTCAAGGGCTCAGAAGATACCACAGTCGCAACGTTCGAGCACGAGCTTTCATCGTTGGCGACTTGGTTCTACGCAAGATTCAAGCCACCAAGGACCGTCACAAGCTATCCCCCCTATGGGAAGGACCAGACTAATTGCTGAGGTGACTCGGCCAGGCGCATATCGACTAAAACGTGAAGACGGATCTATGGTGGAGAACTCCTGGAACATCGAGCATCTTCGACGATTTTATGCTTAAATTGACTAAAGTTTCATGTCTTTCTTGACTGCCAACCTCAAGTAAGATGACTTCTTGAGTTAGCAGTCGGGGGCTGTACATATGTGAATAAAGCATAGTTTTCCTCATCAACCTTTGTGCATGATTCGGTTTATCATCGTTTAATGCTCCTTGATTCGAGTTCAGTGTTTAAGGACTGAGAGTTTTCTGATGACCTAATCGGGCTTAGGCTCGGTGACAGTCGGATGAAAATTACTTAAGAAATTCCACATAAAAACTTGGATCAGGGCATTAACATAAATAAACTGAATATTCACAAGTCTACATCACAGCATCATAATCATCCAATGTTTACAAGACAATGATTACAGAACAACTAAGGACGGAAATTGTTCACTACATCGACAGCAATCCGTTTAGCCGAATCCTGCATCTCACTAATCAGGTCTAGGGCTTGCTCATCCGAGGTACCGTCGGCAAAGCCTTCCCCGACCGAGTTGACATCCACTCGGGGGTAGAGAGATCTGGTCTGCTCAAGAGCCAGACCAGCCCCCATGGTGGCAGCCTCGGTGATATTCGCCAAATATTGGTCGGGGGCCCTCCGCAGCTTGTCGAAGATTTCCAATGGCTCCAGCGAGCTAGCCCCGACTCCCTGATGAAACAAGGAAGCAGGATTGGTGCTGCTGCGTTGGTAACTTCTTCCCGGACCTCTCCGGCTCGTTTGACCCTCTCAAGAAGCACGTCGTATTGAACTCGGGTCTTGACTTTGTAAGCTGCCAAAAGAACCTGATCACGCAAAGTACTCGGAGACAAAGCAGCACAAAGAATGTTACTTCGAAGAAGCTTACCTTCGAACTCGGCCTCCAACTCGGTCTTGCCGAGGCTGACTGCCTCTATCTGGACCTGGAGCGAGTGGACCTCCGACGAATTTTCTACAAACACAGAAGGCTATCAGCAACCGAAGCTGACGCAGAAGCCATATAGAGGTTGAGAGGATTGGACTCACTCCCGACTGAACCGCAGAGGTCGAGGTTCTCCTGCCGGAGTTCAGCTATCTACTTCCTCAGGGCCGCCTCCCTCAATGTGGCCTCCTCCCGAGTGGTCTTTAATTCCCGCTGGATGTCCTCCAGGGAGTTCAGATGAGGGACCAACTTCTCCAACACCTCGGACTTGGCCATGGATCGACAGTACTCCTTCTGCACGCAAGATCTGAAGTTGATCGACTGGAAAGAAATGAAAATGCAACAATAGAGAAAGATCAAGGCTTCCGTTGAGTAGCCGAGTCGCCTCGTTCAGGCTGTTGACAAGGGCATCCCTTTCATCGCTTTCGGCTTGCTTATCCAGGACGATGCCCTGCCTTTGGCCTTCCGAGTCTCGCCACTCGATCTTAATCAAGGGAACCCAGGTTTCAGAAGACTGTAACCTGGGGATCTCCTCTACTGTGGCTGGCAGATCAGGAAGAATAGATGAAGACATGAAAGATTTGAACCGAAGACTAAAGATAAGATTTGAATTCAAGACTTTAGAAGCCGGCGAGGTGAACTCTTAACGGGAGTAGCCGAATTTGGACTTTTCCTTCGGCTTTTCGGCCGGTGATCTTTAGTCGGGGCCCTCGAGCCGCAGCACAGGGCATCTCCGCGCGGCCCGGTTCCCAGTCGGGACGTCTCGGCCCGCGATCGGGGCTCCTTCCTCGGGACATCCTTCTTTGGAGGCGAGGGCTTTCTGCCCGGAGCGCTCTCTCTCGGGAGTGGGCTCCGGGGTCTTGGCTCCGCAGGCTTGGATGCCTCAGAAGCAGCAGCTGGAGTAGGCCCTTCACTCCTCCCGGCAGGATCTATATCCTGGGGCCTCCTGCCAAACCAACGACGCACTTAGTCGGAATGAAGACAAAGAAATTTTTAACAATGAAGTTTAGGCTTCAGTCATGAGGCGTACCTAGACGACCGGCGGATCTTCGGCACCGCCTTCGGCGATGGCCTTGAAGGAGGCGTCTCGACTGGAGGAGCCGGGACGTCATCGTCTAAGTCATCGATGACGAGCCTTCTTTTGCTCGCCCGTTTGTTAGAGTCCTCACTCGGGGCCGCCCGCTTCCCGACTGGATCACTTTGGATTTTTACTCCGCCAGTCGGCTTCTTGGCAGGGCGAAGCGGCATGTCATCATGAGGAACCTTGTACGGTTTTGAAACGATGGAAGCATTTTCCTGCAAGAGAAATTCCCGCGATACTAAGAGGTATGACATCAAGATTGCAAGACAGTACAAAGAAGTCAGTCGGCTTACCGGAGGAGGAGGCCGGAGGATACTGAAGGGAAGAACCGACAGCACGAGGGCGCGCTCAACTGCAACTCCAGTCGAGAAGATCTTGTACATCCGGATCTTCAGGATCTCAAAACTGAGGGGATCTTGATCTTCCCGATTGGGGTCCTTCCCGCCTTCGTACTCAAGGCGGCTTCGACCGCTCTTTGATTGGTGGCAGTCGGCACCTGATGAAGTGCCGAGTGATCTGCTCGCCCCGAAGACCTTTCTGCTTCATTGCCAAGATCTTCGCTAGCAGTTTATTGGCTTCATCCCAATCATGAGCCACTGGTACAATGCTCCAATTATGTTTGGGCACCGGGGGAAGGCCGACAAAGGCTGGCAGGCTGGGTTCGAGATTGCTGATGTAGAACCAGCCTACGTGCCATCCCTTGTTGGAAGATTTCAAGGAAAGAGAGAAGTACTCCTTGCGAAGAGATCCGCGGAGTTGAAAACCCGCTCCACCAACAACGCATGGGTGGTCCTTATTCGGATGCGGTTTAAGATAGAACATGCGACGAAAGAGTTGAAAGTGGGGGAGGATGCCAAGGAAAGCCTCACATACATGAACGAAGAGAGCGATGTGAAGCATAGAGTTGGGGTTCAGATGATAGAGTCGAAGACCATAATAATCCAAAAGCCCCCTAAAGAACTCGGAAGTGGGGAGGCTGAACCCGCAGTAAAAGAAAGAAGTGAACACAACAAGCTCACCGGTGTTCGGGGTGGGGAAATCTTCACCCGCCGCCGGGCGCCAACCCACGATTTCCTTGGGGGGAAGCACGCCGTGCTTCACCATCTCTTTGAGGGTGGATTCCCTCACATCCGATGTGGCCCATTGGTCAAAGGGGATTTTCTTTTCATCCGCCATGAGTGTGGTTTGGGTGGGAAGTGGATCTGGTCGGAAAGGATGGGGATTTGAGCAAGGGATCTTGGGAGTTGGATGCGGAGGCTAGTTTGTGGCAAAGAGCGAGCTCCTGGGTTGATGGATTCGGGTGCGCGCGAGTCTAGGGTTTTTCGCAGGAGCGCGGACGGCTGCGAAAGAGAAAATTTTCCGGGAAGACGAAGTGGCGGGGATGACCTCGAGGCTTTGTAGAAAGATTTGAGGGTTGCGCTAGGTTTTTCTCGTGATTGGGCCGAGCCCATGAGAGACCTGCGGCCCAGCTAAGGTGTGGCTTGACGCGTGTCCTTAGAGACTTAAGCGGATGAGCTTAAGCAGATTTGCCTTGGCAATATGCACGTATCCGAATGCCGTATACCTTTGGAAATCCTTTCATACCGCGGTTTGCCTGACTTCATGAGAAGCTGGCACGATGCAATTTGAGAGGTGACCAACAGCTAAGCTTTTTATAGTTGCCTTGATGACAAGGGCTGTTTGGTTTTTTAGCATTTGATTAAGTGATTATATCAATGCTATTTTCCACCTTGATGAAGATCTTTATAGATTGAGACCAGTATTATGGCAAGAGCTATTTAATAACTTGATCATATTTTTCATACGATCGAAAAACTTATTTGCCCATGAGGGATGATTAAAATATTTGTTCCGAAATAACTCGGGAAGATCCACTCGGATAAGCATGAGCTTACCAAGTGCTTTCCACCTATGAGGGTTGATTGAGTTATTTGTTCTGAGATGACTCGGGCAAATTCACTCGGATGAGTACGAACTTGCCGAGTAATAAAATTGTTATGATTGCTTTAGCATGAGCTAAGTATTTATATGAGAATAATTTTTTATAGTTCTTGACTATATGTTTAGTCTGATTTTGACTAACCATATAGTCGGGGGCTACACCTAATTAGGTGCATCAGGAGATGCACCTAGATATTTATTTTCGAGAATTTTTTAGATATTTTCCAGCCCTTCACAGTCTTTGGAGCCTCTCGGGAAGATTCAGGCAGAGATGATGGAATCACTCGGTGCCAGAAGCACTCGGCCGTTTTTCGCTGTATGCTGTCTTGGTTTGAAGCTGAGTTGTCTCGTCGACTGAAAAGGACTCGGTGGCTACTGTGGAGATTATGGCAATCGGGTATCTACATGACAAGCTTATCTGACTAGAGGTAGAGATAGATTGCGCCTGCCATGTCTGTAAATCAAACATGACTTGGGTGTTACGTTGCCGATTGAGATAAGGCAACGGCCTATAGTCATGGTTTGGTAAGATTGAGGAAACCGACTTAGAGTAAGGTTGAGTTTCTGATCTGTAAGTCCGTCTCCCAAGACTATATAAGGGGGTAAGGGGCGTTCCTTGAGGGATATCAGAAGTTACATCAACTTTTAGCTTTCAGCCTTAGATCTTGAGATCAATAAAGACACTCGACGGATCGAATCCTCCCAAACAGGAGTAGGGTATTACCTCACGAGAGGGCCTGAACCTGTCTAAATCCCGTTCTCCAATCTAACCCATTGTGCTTGGCGATCTTGACTGCACCCTCAAAATTCTATTGCCGAAACCAAGTTTCGAAATATATATATTCCTCCCTAATATCCAAATAAAAGATATCATCCCTGATATCCAAAAAAGGAGAAATAAAATGAACTGGCCAATTAATATTCAAAGAAAATATATCCTCCCTCACATAAAAAGAAAAAGAACTAGCTATTTTTAAAAAAAACAGGTTCTGTTTAAAAAGAAAGAAGAAAAAGAACTAGCAGAAAAAGATACCCTCCTCTCGCTATTAAAAGAAAAAATATTACAGCTGATAAATGGCTTGAACCCGGGTCTCCAGGCAGAGCAAAGGAAGCAACAACCAACAAGGTAAGACATTTGGGCCCTTTTTGATCAAGGGGCTAAATTTTAGCCCATCACCTTTTATTCCCAATTAGCCCTCAATGATCCAAACAGAGGCTAATTTGGGGCTAAAGTGAATTAGCCATCCAAAAATTAGCCCCTTAAGGGGTGTTAATTTGGGCTAATTTGGTGTGGGTCCCACCAATTTCGTGTGTTGCCTCCCACTCCACCGAAAAATTCACGCCGCTCATCTCATCGCGCGGCCCTTCCTTTCCTACCGCGCCGCCGTGCGCCTCTCCCACCGCACGGCGCCCATCCGCCGCCGCCTCCTCCTCCCCGCTGCCGCCGTCCCCCTCATCTCCCACGCGTCGGCGCCCATCCGCCGCCGCCTCCTCCTCCCCGCGCAGCTCGTCCCTTCATCTCCCACCGCGCCTGCGCCTATCCGCCACCGCCCTCCTCCTCCCCGTGCCGTCGTCCCTCATCTCCCACCGCGCCGGCGCGCCATCCACCGATGCCCTCTCCCTCCACCGCCACCGCCACGACCGACGCAAAGACGAGGCCGCCGCAGCTGGGCCTCCGTGCCACGCTCGACCACCTCCTTCTCTGTGTCGGTGTCACCGTCACGCTAACGCAAAGAACGACGCCGATGAGGCCGGCTCTAGGAAGCTAGCGTCGGCTCGTCACTGGGCGAGATGGGTGCGCTCGTGCTGTCCATCGCCGAGCCCTCGCCAAGGCGGGGCTAACATACGTCGCCTTCTCTCGGTGGGTCACATGCCTCCTCTCTTACTTTACTCTCTTTTAGTTCGTTGAGGCATTTCATCGAACGGGTTCGAGTCGGTTGTTGCTGCTGCTCTTGTCTCCTTTAGGTGATACAGAAGGAGATCACCACGCACAAGCAGGTTGTTGAAATGCTAGTTTTTAAAGGGCTAATTGAGAGCTAATTTTTAGTCTTCAAATTAGTCCATGACTAATTATCTAAACATGGCGTTAGATCCATTTGATTCAATAGTAGATATTTTTGTTTTCTGTGCGCTCTCTACTCCGACTCCAAGTCGAACCGACGTAGACATACGCCTTTATATACACATACGGTACAGTATTTCCATCCCCATTCACGCGCGCGCGCTCTCTCCCTCTTTCTCCTTCTCGAAATCCTAGCCCCGCCGAATCGCCGCGCTCCGACCTTGTCCCCGCCGATTCGCGCTCGCCGCCTCGCCGCGCTCCGACGGTATGGCGTGCACGGCTCCGTTGCCGCCATCCGGAGGTTTCCTCCGCGGCCGCCGGTGGAGCGCCAGGCCGGGCCGGGCCTCGTCCAGCACGAGCTGGATCGAGGACAAGCTCCGCGCCAACGCTGCTCCCACCCATGTCGGTGGCGGCGAGAGGAGGATCACGGGGCGCGCATCCTCGAGCGAGTCCTGGGTCCAGGACAAGCTATCTTGGAGGCGCGCTCCGGAGAGCCCTAACTCCGTTGCCGGCGGCGGGAGAAAGAAGTCTTTGGCCGACGGGGTCCCCTTTGGCAGCGGCGGTGAGAGGAAGAGGTCTCCATCTTCACCCGACGACCGTTTGGACAAGAAGGCCAGGTTAGCCCATCACGAGGGCGACGGCAAGAAGCTGGAGGAGGAGAAGTTCGCCGGTTCATCTATTGTCCCTCCTGATCCCAGGGATTTACCTCTTCCTACCCTCTTTCTCCCACCTGATCCCAATGATTTACCTCTTCCAACCCTCCTTCTTCTGCCGCACTTCATCGATTGATTTCTTGGCTTGATTCTTTTTCGGTTTCTCTGCCTCTTGATTCTTGATTTGTTTTATTCGGTTTAGTTTTTTTACTTCTATTTCTCTCTTGATTCTTCTACTTAATTCGATTTTACTTCTCTACTTAGATTCTTGATTTGTCTCCTTTTATTTCAGTGATTTCTGTTTTTATCTGATTTCCTCTTCAACAAGAATTTTGATTTCTCTCTCTCCCACCTGATCCCAATGATTTACCTCTTCCTACCCTTTTTCTTCCACCTGATCCACAATGATTTACCACTTCCTAACCTCCTTCTCCTGCCTTACTTCATCGATTGATTTCTTGGTTTGATTCTTCTTTTCTAATTTTTTCTGTATAAATTTTTTCGGTTTCTCTGCCTCTTGATTCTTGATTCTTTTTATTCGGTTTAATTTTTTTTACTTCTCTATGTCTCTCTTGATTCTTCTACTTAATTCTATTTTACTCTCTACTTAGATTCTTGATTTGTCTCCTTTTATTTCAGTGATTTCTGTTTTTATCAAGAATTTTGATTTCTCTGCTTAGTTTTCTTTTGCAGGTCGATGGATGGATGGTGTGTGATGGGATTAGGGGAGGCAACGGCCGACGGGTCGCTGATGAGCTCGAGGGGAACGCGCTGAGCTCTTCTGGTCGAGGTCGAGGCTTTGTTGATGAGCCGCTGATTGTGCGAGGAGAATACAAGCTGGATTGGTCGCCGATGCCTTGTCCTAGGGCGTTACATGTTGTGGCCTATGAACTCTGTCAGAGCAGTCAGATGTTATTTTCTTAGTCTACGAACTTGCCTGTTCAGATCAGCAGTGTAGTTTTGATCAGACAGTGACAGTGTAGTTCTTTTAGTAAGGGTTTTACCCTTCCCAGGGTTGATCTCAATGGAGGTATCCATGTAATCAAATCAAATCACTATAAATACAAAAAGATTCCTTTTCACAGCTTACAGTGAAGTTTCACTGATGTTTATAAACAGGGTTCCATCTGTCATAAAACATTGACAATTAATGTTCACATCAATTGAAGGTTCACAATCATTACATAAATCAAAAGCCATAAGTCTCTACAGTGAACTCCTAGTTCTATATTGCTATAACAATTCAGTCTTTTTGGACAGATACAGAACATCACCAAATACACACAAATACACCAAAAAGATGCACAATTACATCGACTATAGTAGTCTGGTCCTCTAATTTTGCACGAAGCTCCCTCAATTCTGTTTCCTTCATGTCATCTTCTGCAAAGAATCACACGCAATGTCACCCCATGATTTTTATACACAGCACCATAACATCTACCTGTACCCTTGAAATGTCCTCGAGAAGCTGCTTAATATCATCAACAAAATCATGCAATGCATATCCAAGTTCCTTTAACTAAATTTGCAACTAAGATAAGTGTCAGATTTGAGATATTTCACTGCATATGCATTATGTTTGTAGAGACCTGAATCAAGAACTGTTTCAAATCACCACCAGTTATCAGTCTGCATAAGAATACTCCTATTTAACTCCAACTACAGTAATAACTTATAAGTAATATGATGCTATATTAATAAAATCGAGGAAATAGGGCCCGTCACACAAGTGAAAAACCCCAATCCAAACAAACCTAAATCCCCCAAAACAGATAGCTGCATTTTGGTCAAATCTTAATAATATTTGGTCGGGCTCTTCCTCTGGCCAATCCGTCTATAAGAATAGCTGCATTTTGGACTCACCTTCTGTGTTTCTTCTTCCTTCTATGCTACCTTTTGCTTATTGATGGCAATCAGAACCTACAGAAAGAAGATAACATAAACTTACAGAACACATATCCTTAAGTCCAAGAATTGAGTACATATAACAGGATATTATGTTAAGGCAACATCATGTCACTTCTGCTTCTCAACAAGTATGCAGTATGTATTTTTATCCCTGAAATGTGCACAAACTTCTCATACTCATTAACGTTTGCGGTGTTGTTACCTGTCTTAAGTAGATCTGATTATCACAATTGGCCGCTTCATGAATCAATGAAACATCACTAATTTAACATGACATAACATGAGATAAATACGAAAATTTTATTATTGACAACTTGACAAGGCATGCGCACATCCAGCCACTCAAACAGAAAAAGGTGAGTTCAGGAATCAGCTTCTGAACCCGGCAAACTTCATATATGTTCAGTTTAACTGTGCAGTTATACACTCAACATGAATAGTTTAAGCTATATGTTCATTTTCAGTGTTTTCTCAATCACCATTGCTTCCTATTGAAGAAGCAGTAACATTGCAGCTTATATGTGCCAAGAGCCTAATGGTACACAATGCAGTACCGGTATAAACTGCACAAATGTAAACAGTACCGGTATAAACTGCACAAATGTAAAAGTAGCGCAGGTGAAACACAAATTTCATCACATGAAGAGTATACCTTTGTACGCTCCTGCTCCATAAGTTCAAAATTACTCCTAATGCTAATCGCTACCGGGTATGTTTGGCTGTGTAACATGAACACTGATTATCTCAATTTCAGGAGCATAGCGTGTATGGTCTCTTTGAATAGCTTCTTTAATTGCTTCACAAATCTGGAATTGTAGCAGAACAGGTGGCGTGGACAAATGACACAGGTATAAGGTCCTGTATTTTTTATAACTCTGTGTAAAAAACTTGCTGATCAGACATGTCGATGTAAAACTTTCTGCAAACTGTGGTCACTACAGAACTGGTTTATCTCATGATGAATTTTGTCGTAGATCCATGTCTTGTCATAGTGCACACCATAATTGAGTATGGTTTCATGCACAAGCTCTTTGTGGAGACGGTAGACAACAGCAAGCCGACCAGTTGATTCAGCAGCTCACATAGAGGGAGATCAATTTTGTGAATCAGAGTTGTAACAAACAATGTTCTAAAATGGTGACCGGTATTCATTAGTCAATGTACAGTCTACCGGCTCATACTATGACCTAAAGAGGATTGCATGGTAATAGGCTGGGGCACCTGCTCCTAGTGTGTGGGTTTACTATTCAAGTTTTTTAACATTTGGTGAAAAACAGATATTCTTATACCCCAATTTAATCAAAGCTGATCATGACTCAACCTTTTGTTCCACAAGGAATATCTCTGGCCTGGTTTAGAACAAGAGGCATGAGTATTTCAATCAAAAGCAAATCTGACATAATAATGACTTATCTTTGAACTGGCCAGTTCAAGTTACAAATAAGCAGCGATCTGAAGAAATAGATACAATACACATATGAACTAATCTACAATTTGAGTGGACACATATATATGCACAAAACAGAGGGGGAAAGCTAGATTCACTTGCCTGGTCTGTTTGAAGTGTAACCTGCATTGGCTCAAATTGGGTTATCCAAGGCAGCTTCAGATGAAAACCTAGTAGCAGAGTTTCAAATTAATGAGGAGAGATTCGAACAAATAAGGGGAAAAAGAAAACCAGCAATTAAAAGGATACTTGGTGGAGTGATTGTCCTCCTCTCCAGTGTATCCCCAACATGTCCATCGGGAAGTTGATGTAAAATGCTTGATGGTGCTGAAAAGGAAATCTGCATAAGTACCAATGGAAGAGTCAAGAGCAATTAAAAAAGGGATGAACACTACATGCTCATACTATAGATGATGTATACATCGTGCAGATAGAGCTTTTTTTCCCCTCAGTTGTTCTGGCCTTCTGGGGTTGCTACATAAACCTTTAAATACTTAGGACATAGTGAGCACTAGGACATAGTAACACAGGTAAAAAGGCAGCTTCAGATGAAAACCTAGTAGCAGAGTTTCAAATTAATGAGGAGAGATTCGAACAAATAAGGGGAAAAATAAAACCAGCAATTAAAAGGATACCTAGTGGAGTGATTGTCATCCTCTCCAGTGTACCCCCAACATGTCCATCGGGAATTGCCGGGGCGGCCAAAGGAAATGGCCGACCTATTTGTATTAAGACTGAAAGAAGTTTGAAAGCTTTACAACAACATGAAAATTGTCGCGCCAACCCGGAGCAGAAAACCGGGAACGGCTAAAAGCAAAAAGAAAACAGGGGAGGAAAGGCAAAGAACAGGGGAGCTCCACTGGTCCCTGCCTCAGTCTGTCTTAAACTCTATTGTCGGTGGAAAATTTCTGCCGCCCTCCAAACTCCAATTTTGTCGTTAATTTTGTTTGCCAGTTGTACCACAGTTTTGGCGTTTGATTGAAAATCCTAGCGTTTCTTTCTTTCCAAACCTGCCAAGTTATCAGCATGGAAAGTGAATCAAAGTTCTCCCTGTAGCTTATCCGACAACAGGTTCTTGACTCTAACCACCAATCATCCAGCTGCTTCCCGCTCTCACCCGGCAAGGTGAAATCTATGCCGCACCAGGATCTTATCAGTCTCCACACTGAAATAGTAAATGCACAGCTTGAGAAGAGGTGATGGCATGTTTCATGCTCGCACTGGCAAAGCGACGTGTGTGACCAATTCCGCTTCTCTAGGTTGTCCGCCATGAGGCATCTTCCCTTAAGCGCCAGCCAGATGAAGAAATGGATCTTGGATGGCGCCCTTGAATTCCAAAGAAGTTGCCCATAAGCGCAATCTTCCATTGCCATGAAGAAAAGATCATAGGCCGACGCCGCTGAGTATTTTCAATCAGCTGTCAATTTCCATTTTACCCTGTCATGCGTCGGTTGCAAAGAAATCTGTTGTAGCTCATCCCAGAGATTGAAGAATTGTACCAAAGCTTCATTGGATAAGCTCCCCTGTAACCGCCTGACCCATGTGTTGTTCTGTAGCGCTTTGGCTACCGTGAGTGGACCGGCGTGGGCGAAGGAGAACAGAGTCAGCCATCACCGCTCAAAACTGTCGCCTCCCAACCAATTATCTATCCAGAATTGGGTGACCTCTCCATTGCCGATGAAAAATTGTGTTGCTGAACGGTATAACTGATCAACTTCGCTCCCTGGACGAAAAACAATCACCTCGGACCATGGTTTGTCTCTCTGTTCGAACCAGTTAACTCGCCATTGCAGCCTGAGTGTTTGGCTGAAGTAGTTGAGGTCTTTAATCGCAAGTCCGCCTTTTGCAATTGGTGAACAAACTTTTTGCCAACAGACTAGGCAATGTCCTCCCGCAACCTCTTCTTGTCCCTTCCATAAGAATCCCTTGCATTTACGGTTGATTTCTTTGATAACCCATTGCGGCAGCTCAAAACAGTCATGAAGTGTACTGGCAGTGCCATTAGAGTCATTTTTATTAGCAATGCCGGCCATCTATGGATAGCATCTTTGGTTTCCATCCTGCCATTTTCTTCCCGAATCTGTCCAGCAGTTATTGTGTCTCGGCTTTTGTCAGTCTTATCGTAGAGAGTGGAAGGCCGAGGTAAGTAATTGGTAAATCTTCCTTTCGGCACTTTAGGATCGATTCAATCAACTCGCACTGCTGAGCGTGCACTTGATGGGCGTAATCATGCTCTTCGAGAAGTTAACTTTTAGTCATGTCACTTGCCCAAACAAATGCAAGACTTGTTTGATCACCTTCGCCTCATTTCGCTCCGGTCTGAAAAAACAGAGGCGTGTCGTCCGCATAAATAGAAGTTGCCGACGAATTACTTCGGGCGTCCAACGGCGCTAGCGGCCGCGCTCTGGCCGCTTGCGAGATTATAGGTTGGAGGGTATCCATCACAAGGATGAAAAGCAATGGCAATAGCGGATCGCGCTACCTGAGTCCCCTCGTCGGTTTGAGTATATCCATCTGGCTCCCGTTTACAATGACTGTGGTCTGTGATGTGAAGAGAACAGAAGATAACCATCGCTTCCAATGTGGTCCAAAACTGCGGAATTGCAACATGTCCATCAAGAAGCCCCAAGACACGGTGTCAAAAGTCTTAGGAATGTCTAGCTTCAATAAGATCATCAGCTTCTTTCGTCTATAGAATTGGTGTACCGGCTCCTTTACAAAGACATAATTCTCATGAATTCTTCTGTTTGAGATGAAGGTCGTCTATGTCGTAGGGATGAGGGACTCCAGTTTAGGTGCTAATGTCAGTGCCATTATCTTTGTTGCAAGCTTGGAGAAGCTGTGTACGTTTATTGGCCTATAGTCTTTCAGCTGCACTAGGTTCTCCTTCTTTGGAATGAGCACAATCATCGTTGTATTCAAGAGGCATAGGTTCTGGCTGTTCCCCGTCTAGAACTTTCCCAGGGCGTTGAGGACATCCTCCTTAATTGTTTCCCAGCATTTCTGATAAAAGAGACCAATGTATCCGTTGGGCTCGGGTGATTTCTCATTCGGCAGTTTTTGGATTGCTGACCACACCTCTTGTTCTGTGAAAGGGCCATCTAAATCTATGAGATCAGCCAAAGTCAGAAGCACACGATCAAAATTCAATCTTCGTGAAATGTCATCATCTGGCTGCAACACTTTGTCAAAGTATTGCTTTGTCTGAGCTTGTAAATCCTATTGAGTGGTTGCCACTCTCCCATCGTCTTGTAGAATTGGAATGGTTAGCTTCCTTCTTCTAGCCTTGATTTTTAAGTGGAAGAACGATGTGCCGGCATCGCCTTCCCTAAGATTCCAAACCTTAGCTTTCTGACACAGCCGAATTCTTTCCAAGGAAGCTAGCACAAGGCAACGACCTTTACAGGCCGCTCTAAGACTTCGTTCCTCGTCTGAGAGCAGCCTTGCTTCTTGCACGACAGCTATCCTCAAGATAACTTCATTCGTGATTTGAAGTTGCAGCCTATGCTTGCTGACTTTTTTCTGTCCCCAACTCGAAAGTTTTTTACTTAGCCTAGCTAGCTTGACATAGAGGACAACATAAGGATCTCGAGAAGCCACCGGTTCCTGCCAAACCTCTTGCACTATTTCATTGAATCCCTGCAGTTCTGTCTAGAAAGATTCAAACCGAAAGCGTCTTGATCTGATTCCTTTCTCTCCACAAGTGAGAAGCAGGGGGTAGTGGTCTGAAGCTGACGAGCTCATGCCCTGTAGGGTAAATTCAAGGAATTCTTCCTCTAATTGAGCCGAAACCAGCACCCTGTCAAGCTTTACCAAGGTCGGCTGCCGTTGTTCGCTACTCCAAGTATATCTACGACCGAACAGATAGAGATCTCGCAATTCAAGCTCGTTCGTTTTGTTCCTGAAGGAACTCATCATCTTTCGGTTGATTCTGTTGTTTTTTTTTCTGCTGCCGCGGCTATGAGATTAAAATCGCCAGCAATTATCCACCGCCCCTGTCAGCATTCACGAATTTGCGAGAGTTGTTCAAGGAAAAGCACCTTATCTTCGTCAGACTGTGGCCCATAAACCGATGTAAGAAACCATGGTCTGTCCGCCAAATGCCACTCCATTTCACTGTTATCGACCAACGGCCGGAATGCATGATTGTCCCCCTGAATAAGCTGCTCTTCCATGCGATAATCACCTCTCCTCGTGTTTGCTCCGCCCGCAATGCCGCAAAACTATCAAATTCCACCCCACCAATTTCCACAATCACAGAGGCATTTACTTCATGAAGTTTAGATTCTTGCAAACAGAAAATAGAAACTCCACATGAACAAACAGCTTCCCGAACGACATTTCATTTCCGCTACGCTGTTTAACCCACACATTCCAACAAAGTAGGCTAAAGCAGAGATTAGACAGAGACATTAAAAGGGAAGAGAAGCTGCTCTCTTGCTCATGCCGCCTTTTTCATTCATGCTGGCGACGCCAATGCCTCCACTGAGGCATGTTCTTCCAGAATCTGCAGGTGGCGCTGTGGCTGGATGTCACAGCCCGATTTTTGTTCTGGATTTAAAATCATTAAATAAATCAGCTCCTAGAAATTAAATAAAAAGAAAAGTAAAATAATCAAGTGAATTAAGTAAGGAAATTAAATTTTCCTTAAAAATCATAGCTGGAAATATTTTTGAAATATTCTCCATGCCCTAAAATACTCTCTGAAATTTTCCATGAAATTTAGGAGCTCCAGAAATAATTTAAATAATACAAATAACACTTAAATAATTATTTAAATAAATAAATTAATCATTAAATGAGCTGAAGATATTTTTATTAAATACTTTGGGTGTTCTTATATTTTTGAGATTTTTCTTGGAATTATTTGAGAACTGAAAGTATTTATAGAAAATCAAAGATCATTTATGGATTAATTTAAAAGTAAAACAAATTTAAAATCCCCTTTTGCTTTGGGCCGGAAACAGCCCAAAAAGTCTGCCTTTGCTCCCTTGTGGCCCAGCCCGGCCGATGCCACCTCCCTCTCTCCTCCCTCGGCTCGGCCCAGCTACGGCCCGGCTCCCTCCCGAGCGCGCGAAGAAGTCCTCATCGCCTCCCTCTCTCTCCGTCCCTTGCTGACATGCGGGTCCCTCTTGTCAGCCCCTGTCCTCTCTCCCCGAGACGCCGACAGGTGGGCCCCACCTATCGAGGCCGTCCCCTTCCTCCCGCCTGCGTTCTCCTGCAGCCGCCGTCGATCTCGCGCCCGCGCCGTTGCTCCAGTGCCGCCCTAAGCCACGCAACCGCCGCACGTTTTCCCCGCACTTCGTGCGCACTCCCGCCCGTCGCCGCAGGTGCAAATCGGCCGAACGGCCACCGCAAAATCCACCGTAACCCGGCTGAGACCGAGCCTCTCAACGCTATAAGAACCCGCCCCGAGCCCTCCTCTCCATTTTCCCTCCGCCGCCCGAGCTCCCTGTAAACCCTAGCGCCCTTCCCGCGGTTCCCCATGCTCCGTCGCTCGCTGCCGCTTTTCGGTCGTGCGCCGCCGCCGCTCCGAGCGTCGCCGCCGCACTCCCCGCGCCACACTGAACCTCGGCCGCCACCTCCCGTCCTTGGGGCATCGCCGGATCACCCCGTCGCCGCTATCCCGAACCGGCGCTGTCCAGTCTCGCCTCCGGCTGCCGCTCCCCGCCGCCACGTCGCTTCCTGAATCGAGCCGCCCATCTCTTCGGCTACACCGTGCCTCACCGCCCCTCGGCATCCCCTCTGCCGCTGTCAGAAGCCGCCGCAATGCCGTGACGCCGTGCGCCCGAGCGCCGGTCGCCATCTCCGCTAACCGCGCCGCCCGTTTCATTGTCCCACGCGCTCGGTCAGGCCCTTTCCCCTCTCCCGCGCCCCTCCCTCGCCCTCCGCCGCTTGTCGCCGCACCGATGGACGCCGCCGCCACGTTGCCTGGTCGGCCGGCGGCAGTCGTCGCCGCCCCATTCATCCTCTATCGCCCGATCTGTTTCAGGACAGATCCGGGCCGTCCACCCGGCTGCCCGCGTCTTGGCTACAAAAACCTTGTGCCGAGAATGAGCGTGGAACACCGTACGTTGGAGGCAAACCACTAGAGCTTTGATAACTCCGTGGCTTGTTCATGGTGCCAGCCAGGTCCGTGTGCCCATTGAGCACTGCTAGTTGACTGCCATGAAGAGCCTCCCGCCTCATTGTATTGCTGGGGTTGGTCCCAACCGGATGTGTACCTAGTTGGTGAAGGAAAACGCAAAGGCTACGATAGCATAAATCAAAATTTTTTACCGTGCAATCTAGGAAAGCTTGCAAGTAAGGGTCCATAGATCGTTACTTATTGATGTGCAGTGCAGCGGAAATAGTCAATATGTTGCTAGACGACCTCAGACAAGTCTCGCCGACCTAGGGAACGCCTTTGACGACCTCGGAAACATTCCAGCCGACCTCAGGTCCGAATCGCCCGACCTGCCGACCCCGGTTCGTCTCGCCCGACCCCGATGGCGCTTCCGGTTCGTCTCACCCGACCCCGTCGATCTTCACGCGCACCGCTCGACCGCCTAGTGGCGTTAGGGTTTGTCGATGCCAACGATTTCATGCCTAGTTGCCGATGCCGACAAAGCTGTGCCGATTCGCCCGGCCCTCCGACCTTTCGACCCCACGACCCAAACGCCGAATTGAATTTAGCTAATTGGATCTCAACAAGATTCAATGCCGCCGAATAATGCCGCAACGTAGCAATGTCTCTACCAGTATCCACACATCCAGGGAGAGAACTCCGAACACCCGTATGCTAGCACGCGATGCACGACTAGGGTTTTGGCTCGAACGTGGGAGGGTTTCTGTGGAGAAGATTGGTCCGGCTATATGTTGCACTGCCAACCCTCCACCCCTCGCCTCCTTTATATATGGTTGCCGACTGGGCCTAAAGGCCCATTGGGACTCTATGTTCGGTCGGATCTCTATCTGATTGAGCCGTATTCAAGTCAAAGTCGAATGCATGTTCTTTCCCGTTAAGTGTGTGACCCTGTAGGCTCAGGTATATTAGGTTCTGACCCGAGTCCAACTCGGCCGACCCGTCAACAGCGGCCCCTAGAAAAAAGTATTGACACCAAAGTATACAAGAGGGTCATATAGGCTGAACCTGTAATGTGTGCACAAATCCTTTTGCCTCACGATATCAATTAAGCTATAGGCAGGACTTGTGTCATCCTATCAATAGCTTAATCATTCCCTCGATCTCGTATTGGATTATCTATCTGTTGATTGACTCCTCAATCAACTTGGCATGGCCATGCACTTTCATAATCCATTACATCGAGGGGCCCAGAGATATCTCTCCCATAGGAGGGGCAAATTCCATCTTGATCATTTACATCCCACTACATGTTTCATAGCAAACCCGAAGACTACTTTTATAACTACCCAGTTACGAAATAACGTTTGGTAGTCCCTAAGTGAGCCATTACACATGTTGGAATCCATGATGATCTCAGGTCAAAGGACTTTGCACCAACACTACTTGATACCAACTAATGGCACATTAATTCCCAGTAGTGTTTCAAGGTGGGTCTATCCAACGATGTGTTCTCTAACACATGTTCACGTTTATTGATTTAGTATCTCCATACCATGATCTATGAAACACGATCATCAATCAATAAATATGTTGATCTTAGAATCATATTTGTTCCATTGGTATGGTATATGATCATGATCATTTAGAAATAGATTCATACATAAAAAGTCTCATAAATAAGTCACATACTTATTGATCAATATAAGTTGTCTATTTCATGAAACTGAATAACACTTTATTCATTGATACATAAACATTGATAATGATATCCAACATCTCCATGTTGCATTTAGGGCATATCACTAACAGTCTTCCACTCGCACTAGAGTCAATCATGTAAGTATCTTATACCCATTGCTCTGGTGTGCGCCTCTGTGGGGTCTCCTTCGGAGAGGTCAACTCCACAATACCATATAACCTCCCAGGAATCTAGTTATGCGTGAAACAGTACAGATAAAGAAACTTCGTTTATTATTACAAACTAGTAATGTACAAATACAAGTTATACAATACAAAAAGACACGACACTTCCACAGGGATAGCCCGAGTGTAGAGTCGACCTAGAAGTTGTACCCGCCTTCCCAGTCCTCTAGGATACTTGGGAGTTCCTCATTTGCTTCAGGGTTTCCTAAAATTATTATATGCAGGGATGAGCACCAATGGTACTCAGCAAGCCAAGCTGAACATAAACTAACTAAATATGTAAGATGTCTTAAAAATAATAATATAAGCTTAACTCTAGCATGATTCAATACTAAATGTATAAATTTAGTTTTAATATGCAAAATAGTTGAAGAAACAACGTAAGCTTAGTTCTAATGTGATTTAGTATTATATGTTAAAATGGAGATACATGATATCCTTAAAAGAAATAATATAAGCCTAACCTAAACATGATTCTATACTATATGGGTATGCATGATTTCTTTAAAGAGAATAATATGAACCTAGCCTTAATATGATCCTAGTTTCTACCCCTTCCTATGCTTACATATGAATGATCAAATTTTAAAACGGCATTTTAGAAAAGTTGCTCATGCCATTGTATTGGAATCACCCATAGACATAACTCCTTTGACCGGGAGTACGACGTATTCGAATACCAATCGACTCTAAAGTGTCTGCCCAGCTTTACCCGAGGATTAACCTTAGTTAGCCAGACTAAAGGGTAACATGGCATTTATATAGTTCTAACCTTTTCTGATGTGTGAACGAGACCTGAGGGCTATCTTAATAGGGGCACCAACTCTAACCAGTAATTGGTGTCCAGACCCCTATTTAATAGATGTTCGTCACACACTTGCCCCGGCTTGGTGAAACCTAGGGCTATCTTAACAGACGGTACCGATCTGGTTAGTATCGGCGTTGTTATCCGCTGTTTACACAGCTGTCCACAAATAAGACTTTATCAACAACACTACAAATCTCCAAATGTTGTTATGCGCATTAATAAATCTCCTCAAGTCCCAGGGAGATCAGAGAGAAATATATAATTGCCATGTCGGTATAACCGGTCCATCGGATGGGCGAAACTATGTCCTTATTCTGGCATAAGAGTTTTTATAATTTTCTGGCATATAGCCAAAATCATTTAGGTCATATGAATTATACTTTCTGACATATAGTCAAAATTATCCTCATATCACATGAGATGATAGGACTTATATTTGCCTATCACATAAAATAATAGATTATGTTTCCATTCTATCACATGAAATTATTTCCTATGCATATGAATGAAATACTAGCACATGCGATAATGCTTATCCTATCATGTTGATATTTTTATATCTAATTCAAGTTAACAAGGTGTTCTCTAAGGAGAAGGAGAATATATCTAATCGTATGAAATAATAAGCTTCTCCTTTCTCTATACATGAAATAACAAGATGTTTCTAATGCATAAAATAATAATCTACATGAACTAAAAGATTCTTATACATGAATTAATAAGGTATTCCTATAGCATAAAACATCACTCTATATGAACTAAAATGTTCTTTATGTCTATATGAAATATTAACATGTATAATCTATAGAATATGTAAAACTACATGTAATAATAGATTACGTTTATCTAACCCATCCCGTGAAATATTTCTAACTAAATGCATTATTTAAAATAAGATAACTTATTATTTCTAAGTCAAATGATCAAGAACAGTCTGACTTGCCTTTAGCATCGGCGGTCTCAAACCTTTCATTTCCTTGATTAGCAACGAAGACGTTTACATCAATGTTAGGGTCAAGTTCGGTTCCCTCCGTGAACTCGATGTCGGAATCTATCGATAATCGATAAAAGAAATCAAACAAACAATTCCAAACAAACACCAAATAGAAATTCAAAAAGAGTCTAAAAGGTGATTTTGGAGTCTTAAAGAGAAGGTTATTTGTTAGGTCCTAAAGCTTAAAATTTGGGCTTGAATAGAATAAAGAAGAATAAAAGGAGTACTTAAAATATTCTTAGAGAAGAAAAAGGGATAGTTTTTGGAATTTTAAATAAGAAGATTATTTGCTAGATTTTAGGATTTGCAATTTGAGCTTAAATTAGAATAAAAAGAGTTGAAGGACATATTTCAAATATTTTAAAAGGTGAATGAATAAAATTTGGAAGGAGTCAAAGGGATTAAACTACTTCTTTAGGGTTATTTGTCAAATCCTAAACTTTTAAAACTTGGGTTTAATAAAATAAAAAGAGTTTAAATGAATATTTTAAAATATTTTGAAAAGGAAAATAAATAGGAAGATTATTTCTTAAATTCTGAAGTTCAAAATTTTGGCTTGTCTTAAAATTATTTATATGAAATCAAAAAAATTAAGAATGTTTTTAAAAGGAAATATAGATAAATTTGAAAGAAATAGGGAAATTTATGAAGATTTGAAAGGAGTAAAAGGATCTATTGGTCACTAGGGAATAAATTAATTTTCTAGAAATTATTGAATAAGTTTAAATAAACATGAGAAATCATTATAAAAATAAAGGAATTCAAATAGATTTTTAAAAAAATGATCCTTGGAGTTTAAAAGATTATATTTTTAGGTTTAAAGATTTAAGTTTGAATAAATGTAAATATAAAAGAGTTTTGAAAAAAATATTTTTAAAAGGTTTTAAAATAGTAAGTAAATAAGTTTGAAAGGATATAAAAATTTGAAAATAAGATTTTGAAAGAGATTGAAAAGATCAAACTATTTTCTTAGGGGTTTTCCTAAATTTTCTTCTATATTTTTCTCTCTTTCCTTAATCTCTATCTTTTAGTAAAAATAAAACAACAAAAATGAATGGAAAAAAGGGCCTAGTGTTGGACTCGAACCCAAGACCTCTCTTTTCTAACCTCACTCTCGACTACGCTAGCTAGTATTTCTCTCCTTCTCTTTCTCTTCCTTTCTTTCTATTCTCTCTCTCTTCCTCTATTCTTCTCTTCCCGAGCCGTTGCCGGAGAAGGAGGTGGTGCGCACGGCGAGGGGTGGCTGGATTTGGGGAACTAACCGGTCCTACACCATATACAACCCATGGAGATCCCATTTCAAGGTTCGGTCGGGCCGAGGAGGCGGTGGAAAAGGCTGGCGACGACGAGGCGGTCATGGCGACGGCGGCGCTAGTTGTCGTAGCTCTCCGGTGATGGTCCGGCCAAGGCAATCTACTTGAAAGCATCTATGGAACATGGGGAGACTAGCTACGGTGTTGGTTTGGTTGGAAATGCAACGGGTTGAGCTAGCACCGTGCATGCGCTGGCGGCCGAAGCAGAGCACTAATGGCAGTGGTCGCCGCGGCGGTGTTCGATGGTTTATTGACTCGAAAATCTTAGGGGAATGAAAGCTATAGATGTGTAGATCATTGGCATACCTTAAATTTTGGAATAAATCAATCGGGGGCAACGAATTTTAGGATTTACAGTTGGCGGCAAATTAGGGTTCTTGGAGTTCTTCCCTCGGGTTCTCTCAAAGTTCACACAATTCGAGTGCAATAGCTAGGAGAAACTTTGGGGAAATGTTGAGGAGGAGATAAGGATAAATTTTTGTATACACATCTTGATCTGACATGGTCTATTTATAGGGTTCCCATGTCGGTTTGAAGCTTGCGGGGTAAGGGCGGCAATGGCGGTGCGGCAAAATCGGTTCGTCGTGGATGAATTCGATGATGTCATTGCTCCAATAACGAGTGGCCACTTGTTCAAGAGGATAGGGGTGCCTTGAGGTCGGTTCGTGGCTTCAGTGGGTAAGGCCGGCGCTCACGGCTTTGGCTTGGAAGCTTGCGGCATCGTGGTTGGGCTGAACCGGGGAGGAAGAAGAGGAAGGAAAGAGGGAAGGGATAGGCAGTGGCACAAGGTTGGTTCTCTACTTTGGCGGCCAAGGGCGGTGCCCACAGCGCGACAGCAGAAGCATCGGTAGCCGTGGTTAGCGCAAGCAGAGGTAGAAGAAGGAGAGAAAGGAGGGAAGGAAGGAGGGAAAAGAAAAAGAAGAAAAAGAGAAAAGAAAAGGGAAAAGGAAAATAAAGGAAAAGGAAAATATAAGAAAAATTTGAGGAAAATTTAGAAAAGATTTGATCTAGGGTTTAAAAACCAATTTAACTCAATTATTTGGTAATTTTTCTCAAATTGAAAGTCAAATTGGGGTTTTTCAAACATAGAGACTAAGGATTTAATTAATTTTTGATTTTTAAATTAGAATTAGGAAAAATTTAGAAAACAATTTAATTTGGGGTTTGAAATTAATTCAAATTCAATTTTTGGAAATTTTTTGAATTAAAGATTAAATTAAGATTTTTCAAAAATAAGGGCAAGAGTTATTAAATTTGGGATTTTTAAATTAAAAAACAAGGAGAATAGATAAATAAATAAATAATGCAAATGAATTTTTAGAGATTTTAAATGTTTTAAAAAATAGAACACACAATAAACTTTGTTCGCAAAAAATTTTTACGTCAATTTGAGTATTTTTAAAAGTGTAAATTTTAGGGATGTTACAGTTTTACCCTCCTTAAAAGAATTTCATCCCCGAGATTTGACAGATGTTGAATAATTGTGGAAACCTTATTTCTGGTTTTGATTCTCTTTCCTAAGTTGCCTCTTGATTTATGTGATTTTTTCGTTGAACCCAACAAAACTTTATACCACGGTTCCTTAACTTTCGTTCATACACTTCTAATATCTTCTCAGGCTCTTATGTATAGGTTAAATCAGAGTGTAACTTAATATCTTGCAGTGGTACCTCTTCAGTTGGCTGTCTCAAACACTTCTTAAGTTGTGACACGTGAAATACTGGATGTATTTTACTTAACTCCAGCAATAGATATAACTAATAGGAAACTTCTTCTCTTATCTTAAAAATTTGATATGGCCCAATATACCTTGGAGATAGTTTTCCTTTCATCTGAAATCTATGTACACCCTTAAACGGTGTCACCTTCAGGTAAACAAAGTTTCCAACTTTATAACTCATATCTCTTCTCCAATTATCACTATAGTTTTTCTGTCTTACTTGGGTAGTTCTTAATTTCTCTCTTATGATCCTGATATGGGCCTCTTTATCACGTGCCAATTGTGGTCCTATCAACCGTCTTTCCCCAACTTCTGTCTAATTGAGGGGAGTTATACACTTTTGGCCATACAGGGCTTCAAAAGGTGTTATTCCCAAACTGGATTGGTAACTACTATTGTATGAGAATTGTGAAAACGGTAGGTAGATATTTCATGCCGATCCATATACTAGCACACAAATTCTCAACATATCTTCAAGAATCTGGTTTACTCTTTCCATCTGGCCTCCAGTTTGTGGGTGATAGGCTGAACTAAATCCTAGCTTAGTACCCATTAGTTCCTGAAATGTCTCCCAAAACCTTGAGGTAAACTATGATCCTCGATCCGATACAATTCTCAGGGGTACTTCATGTTGTACAACTATCCTTGTTAAATATATCTCAGCCAATTTATCCCCTCCATAAGTCTGTTTGATAGGGATAAAGTAGGCTACCTTTGTTAGCCTATCCATAATAACCCAAATGGCATTAGCAATAACATTAGCCTTTCCCGGATGATACTGTATATCCAAATCATAATCCTTTATCAGTTCAAGCCATCTTCGTTGCCTCAGGTTCAAATCGGGCTGTGTAAAGATGTACTTAGGACTCTTATGATCTATAAACATCTCACATTTGTTCCCAATTAGATAATGCCTCCATATTTTCAATGCATGAATTACTGCTGCTAACTCCGGTGCAGCCATCCTATAAATGGCCTTTGCTATTGGTTTAGTACCGGGTCTCAGCTTAATTAAAAACTCAATGTCTCATTCTAGTAGCATTCCAGGGAGATCTGTTGGGAATACATCCGGAAATACTCTGACGGTCGGTATTTTCTCAACTCCTTCTGTTACCACGACATTCAAAGCTTCTGGTAATACTAGTAATAGGGGTTTCTTAGTTCTGTACTCCACTTCTTTACCCCCTATACTTGTTAACCAAATAATCTTATCCACACTCCTTTCCCACTTATGCTTATGCAACCAATCCATTCTCAAATCACATCCAACCCTTGCATTTCTAGAAGGATAAGGTCTGCTATATCTAGCTTCCTCTCTACATCCAGCAACCAATCGCCTGCTGTCAGAGGCTTAGGGGCTGTGGCGAACGTTGGTGGCTTGGTCCTCTGAAAGTCGATCCACCTGGACCCTATAACTGATCCTTCTACACCACGTATTCCGGGTTGTGCCATACGACTAATAACTTGTTCAAATAACTTGGTGTAGTTCGATTCATGGTTTCCATGAGCCTGAGAACATAGTCCTAGTTGACCGTGGTCTGTTGTTCTATATTTTGCTGCTCTGTAGCTTGCTACTCTGCAGCTCCATCTCCTTTTTTTCCCAACATCTCATCTTATTCTTTGGGTAGATCCGTAAGAGTTTATTTATAAAATTGTTAATTATAGTGTTTAAAGACAAGAATTGAATAGACAGGATAAAAACTTAACATGGAAAATAATAAGCAAGGAAATAGAAAAGGTTGATAGACAAAGTCATGTTTAAGATTTTTCTTCTTAAAACCTTTTATAACAATAAGGAACTACACTAATTGCTATGGAACTCGAAAGTCCCATGTTTGGACTAGAAGTCACAAAGAAAATAGATTACATGACTTATCGTTCTATCTTGACGGATAAACCATCAACTGACTTTGGATTGACTTAACCTATCGATAACCCTATCCTAAAAGGTTAGCCAATACTAACTTCTATTTGACTATACAACCTTACTATCCCCCTAGCGTCTCTTGATATTTTTGAAATAGTTGAGTAGGAGAATAAAACTAAATCCTTTTTAAATAGAGGGAAGACATGAAGGAAAGAAATAGATAAGAGGGGCCAATAATTTGATATAAGAATGGATAGAAAGATTTTGCACATAATTTTAGTTGTTGAAAATAATATTTCAAATTCAATCTAACTTACCTAGGTCAACCTACAGTCAAGCTCTGCTCTGATACCATCTCTGTGGGGTCTCCTTCAGAGAGGTCAACTCCACAATACCATATAACCTCCCAGGAGTCCGGTTATGCGTGAAACAGTACAAATAAAGAAACTTCATTTATTATTACAAGCTAATAATGTACAAATACAAGTTATACAATACAAAAATACGCGACACTTCCATAGGGATAGCCCGAGTGTAGAGTCGACCTAGAAGTTGTACTCGTCTTCCCAGTCCTCTAGGGTACTTGGGAGTTCTTCATTTGCTTCAAGGTTTCCTAAACTTATTATATGCAGGGATGCGCACCAATGGTACTCAGCAAGCCAAACTGAACTTAAACTAACTAAATATGTAAGATGTCTTAAAAAGAATAATATAAGCTTAACTCTAGCATGATTCAATACTAAATGTATAAATTTAGTTTTAATATGCAAAATAGTTGACAGAAACAACGTAAGCTTAGTTTTAATATGATTTAGTATTATATGTTTAAATGGAGATACATGATATCCTTAAAAGAAATAATATAAGCCTAACCTAAACATGATTCTATACTATATGGGTATGCATGATTTCTTTAAAGAGAATAATATGAACCTAGCCTTAATATGATCCTAGGTTCTACCCCTTCCTATGCTTACATATGAATGATCAAATTTTAAAACGGCATTTTAGAAAAGTTGCTCATGCCATTGTATTGGAATAGCCCATATACATAACTCCATTGACCGAGAGTACGACGTATTCGAATACCAATCAACTCTAAAGTGTCTGCCCAGCTTTACCCGAGGATTAACCTTAGTTAGCCAGACTAAAGGGTAACATGGCATTTATATAGTTCTAACCTTTTCTGATGTGTGAACGAGACCTGAGGGATATCTTAATAGGGGCACCAACTCTAACCAGTAATTGGTGTCCAGACCCCTATTTAATAGATGTTCGTCACACACTTGCCCCGGCTTGGTGAAACCTAGGGCTATCTTAATAGACGGTACCGATCTGGTTAGTATCGGCGTTGTTATCCATTGTTTACATAGCTGTCCACAAATAAGACTTTATCAACAACACTACAAATCTGCAAATGTTGTTATGCGCATTAATAAATCTCCTCAAGTCCCCAGGGAGATCAGAGAGAAATATATAATTGTCATGCCGGTATAACCAGTCCATCGGATGGGCGAAACTATGTCCTTATTCTGGCATAAGAGTTTTTATAATTTTCTGGCATATAGCCAAAACCATTTAGGTCATATGAATTATACTTTCTGGCATATAGTCAAAATTATCCTCATATCACAGGACATGATATGACTTATATTTGCCTATCATATAAAATAATATATTATATTTCCATTCTATCACATGAAATTATTTCCTATGAGTATGAATGAAATACTAGCACATGTGATAATGCTTATCCTATCATGTTGATAGTTTTATATCTAATTCAAGTTATCAAGGTGTTCTCTAAGGAGAAGGAGAATATATCTAATCGTATGAAATAATAAGTTTCTCCTTTCTCTATACATGAAATAACAAGATGTTTCTAATGCATATAATAATAATCAATATGAAATAAAAGATTATTATACATGAATTAATAAGATATTCCTATAGCATAAAATATCACTCTATATCAACTAAGATGTTCTTTATGTCTATATGAAATATTAACATGTATAACCTACAGAATATGTAAAACTACATGTAATAATAGATTACGTCTATCTAACCCATCCCGTAAAATATTTCTAACTAAATGCATTATTTAAAATATGATAACTTATTATTTCTAAGTCAAATGATCAAGAATAGTCTGACTTGCCTTTAGTATCAGCGGTCTCAAACCTTTCATTTCCTTGAATAGCAACGAAGACGTTTACATCAATGTTAGGGTCGAGTTCGGTTCCCTTCGTGAACTCGATGTCGCAATCTATCGATAATCGACAAAAGAAATCAAACAAACAATTCTAAACAAACACCAAATAGAAATTCAAAAAGAGTCTAAAAGGTGATTTTTGGAGTCTTAAACGGAAGGTTATTTGTTAGGTCCTAAAACTTAAAATTTGGGCTTGAATAGAATAAAGAAGAATAAAAAGAGTATTTAAAATATTCTTAGAGAAGAAAAAGGGATAGTTTTTGGAATTTTATATAAGAAGATTATTTGCTAGATTTTAGGATTTGCAATTTGAGCTTAAATTGGAATAAAAAGAGTTGAAGGACATATTTCAAATATTTTAAAAAGTGGATGAATAAAATTTGGAAGGAGTCAAAAGGATTAAACTACTTCTTTAGGATTATTTGTCAAATCCTAAACTTTTAAAACTTGGGTTTAATAAAATAAAAAGAGTTAAAAGGAATATTTTAAAATATTTTGAAAAGGAAAATAAATAGGAAGATTATTTGTTAAATTCTTAAGTTCAAAATTTTGGCTTGTATTAAAATTATTTATATAAAATAAAAAAATTAAGAATGTTTTCAAAAGGAAATATAGATAAATTTGAAAGAAATAGGGAACTTATGAAGTTTTGAAAGGAGTAAAAGGATCTATTGGTCACTAGGGAATAAGTTAATTTCCTAGAAATTATTGAATATGTTTAAATAAATATCAGAAATCATTATAAAAATAAAGGAATTCAAATAGATTTTAAAAAATCATCCTTGGAGTTTAAAAGATTATATTTTTAGGTTTAAAGATTTAAGTTTGAATAAATGTAAATATAAAAGAGTTTTGAAACAAATATTTTTAAAAGGTTTTAAAATAGTAAGTAAATAAGTTTTGAAGGATATAAAAATTTGAAAGTAAGAATTTGAAAGAGATTAAAAAATCAAACTATTTTCCTAGGGGTTTTTCTAAATTTTCTTCTATCTCTCTCTTTCCTTAGTATCTATCTTTTAGTAAAAATAAAACAGCAAAAATTAATGAAAAAAAGGGCATTGGGCCAGAATCGAACCAAAGACATCTCTGTCTTTTCTAACCTCACTCTCACGCGCTATCGGCTGGAATTTCTCTCCCACTCTTTCCCTTCCTTGTTTCTATTCTTCTCTCTTCCTCTGTTCTTCTCTTCCCGAGCCGTCGCCGGAGAAGGAGGTGGTGCGCATGGCGAGGGGTGGCTAAATTTGGGGAACTAACTCGTCCTACACCATATACAACCCACGGAGATCCCATTTCAAGGTTCTTTCGGGCCGGGGAGGCGGCGGAAAAGGCTGGCGACGACGAGGCGATCATGGCGGTGGCGACACTCGTTGCCGTAGCTCTCCGGTGATGGTCCGGCCATGGGAAGCTACTTGAAAGCATCTACGGAACATGGGGAGACTAGCTAAGGTGTTGGTTTGGTCGAAAATGCAACGGGTTGAGCTAGCACCGTGCATGCGCTGGCGGCCGAAGCAGAGCAGTAATGGCGGTGGTCACCGGCGGCGGTGTTTGGTGGTTTATTGACTCAAAAATCTTAGGGGAATGAAATATAAATATGTGTACATCATCTGCATACCTTTAATTTTGGAATAAATCAACCGGGGGCAATGAATTTTAGGATTTACAGTTGGCGGCAAATTAGGGTTCTTGGAGTTCTTCCCTCGGGTTCTCTCAAAATTCACACAATTCAGAGTGCAATAGCTAGGGGAAAATTGGGGAAAATGTTGACGAGGAGATAAGGAGAAATTTTTGTATACACATCTTGATCTGACATGGTCTATTTATAGGTTCCCATGTCGGTTTGAAGCTTGTGGGATAAGGGCGGCAATGGCGGTGCGGCAAAGTCAGTTCACCGTGGATGAATTCGATGACGTCATTGCTCCAATCACGAGTGGCCACTTGTTCAAGAGGATAGGGGTGCCTTGAGGTCGGTTCATGGCTTCGGTGGGTAAGGCGGCGCTCACGGCTTTGGCTTGAAAGCTTGCGGCGCCATGGTTGGGCTGGACCGGGGAGGAAGAAGAGGAAGGAAAGAGGGAAGGGATAGGCAGTGGAACAAGGTTGGTTCTCTACTTCGGCGGCCAAGGGCGGCGCCCACATCGCGACAGGTAGCGGCGGCGCGTGGTTAGCGCAAGCAAAGTCTGAAGAAGGAGAGAAAGGGGGAAGGAAGGAGGAAAAGAAAAAAGAAAAGGGAAAAAGGAAAAAATAAAGGAAAAGGAAAAAAGATAAGAAAAATTTGAGGAAAATTTGGAAAAGATTTGATCTAGGGTTTAAAACCAATTTAACTCAATTCTGGGAATTTTTCTCAAATTGAAAGTCAAATTGGGGTTTTTCAAACATAGAGACTAATAATTAATTTTTGATTTTTAAATTAGAATTAGGAAAAAAATTAGAAACAATTTAATTTGGGGTTTGAAATTAATTCAAATTCAAAATTTCTAAATTTCTTTGAATTAAATATTAAATTAACATTATTCAAAAATAAGGGCAAGAGTTATTAAATTTGGGATTTTTAAATTAAAAAACAAGGAGAATAAATAAATAAATAAATAATGCAAATGAATTTTTGGAGATTTTAAATATTTTAAAAAATAGAACACACAATAAACTTTGTTCGCAAAAAAATTTCCACGTCAATTTGAGTATTTTTTAAAAGTGTAAATTTTAGGGATGTTACGGCCTCGTGTTTCGGCTAAGAGAGAGGCTTCGTCAACGGATCGAAAATATTTAGATCCGTGTGCACCTTGCATAACTTTATGTCACCTGTGTCCACTATCTCGCGGATGAGATGGTATCGCCGAAGTATGTGTTTAGATTTCTAATGCGACCTAGGCTCCTTAGCCTACGCAATGGCGCCACTATTATCACAATAGAGGGACATTGGACCGGTAGCACTAGTCATCACACCCAGCTCAGAAATAAATTTCTTGATCTAAACAGCCTCCTTTGTAGCTTCAGAAGTAGCTATGTACTCAACCTCTGTTGTAGAATCAGCAACAGTGTCCTGCTTGGAACTCTTCTAGCTGATTGCGCCTCCATTCAGATAGAATACGAACCCAGATTGCGATCTATAGTCATCTTTGTCTGTTTGGAAGCTAGCATCGGTGTAACCACTTACAACGAACTCTTCTTCACCTCCATAGACTAGGAACATATCCTTAGTTCTTCTCAAGTACTTAAGGATATTCTTTACGGCTATCCAGTGACCTTCACCTGAATCCGATTGGTACCTGCTCATAGCACTCAAAATGTACAAGACATCCAGACGTGTACAAAGCATAGCATACATGATGGATCCAATTGCTGAAGCATATGGAACCATATTTATCTTACTCCGCTCATCAGGTGTCCTAGGACACTGATTCTTGCTGAGATTAATGCCATGCGACATTTGCAAGAAACCTTTCTTGGAATCATGCATGTTGAACCTCTTCAACACCTTGTCAATGTACTTACTTTGGCTTAATCCAATTAGCTTCTTAGATCTATCTCTATAGATCCTTATGCCCAGTATGTATGTTGTCTCCCCTAAGTCTTTCATGGAGAAACTGTTTTTCAATGAAGACTTGACGGATTTTAGAATAGGGATATCATTTCCAATCAACAATATGTCATCCACATATAAGATTTGAAACACAATTGCGCTCCCACTGACCTTCTTGTAAACACATGCCTCCTCTTTATTTTTGATGAAATCAAACCCTTCGATTGCCTCATCAAAACGAATATTCCATTTTCGAGATGCTTGCTTCAATCCATAAATGAATTTTTGTAGCTTGCATATCTTTCCAAGCGATTGTGGATTGACACAATCTTCAGGTTGTATCATATACACATCCTCGCTTAGGTTTTTATTTAGGAATGTCGTTTTGACATCCATCTGTCATATCTCATAATCGAAATATGTAGCAATCGCTAGGACAATCCAAATAGACTTTAGCATTGCGACGAGCGAGAAGGTTTCATCATAATCAACACCTTGAATCTGTTTAAAACCTTTCGCCACCAATCATGCCTTATAGATGTGAACATTTCCATCCATGTCTGCCTTTTTCTTAAAACCCATTTGCACTCAATGATTTTGACACCATCAGGTGGATCAAACAAGTTCCAAACTTGATTATCATACATGGATTCTATTTCGGATTTCATGGCTCCAAACCATTTGTTGAAATCTGGTCCCACCATCGCTTCCGCATAGGTCTTAGGTTCATCGTTGTCTAACAACAATGTATCACGTTGTTCCGCACCTGTGTACCTTTCAGGCGCATGACGTGATCTTTTGGACCTTCGTGGGGCTGGTGTATCTACAACAGGTAGTACAACATCTTGTTCCTCCTGTTATGGTGTAGTAGTGGCCGAAACACTTTCTGGTGTTTCTTGAATTTCTTCAAGGTGCACCATGCTCCCACTAACCTTTCTTGAAAGAAACTATTTCTCCAAGAAAACACCATGTCGGGCAATAAATACTTTGTATTGTTCCCGATTATAAAAATTATATCCTTTTGTTTCCTTAGGATACCCCATAAAGAAGTACTTGTCAGATTTGGGTGTAAGCTTGTCGGATTTTAAACGCTTTACATAAGCTTCACTTCCCCAAATTTTAAGAACGAACAATTTAGGGGGTTGCCCTATCCATATCTCATATGACGTCTTTTCCACTGACTTAGATGGAACTCTATTTAGTGTGAACGTAGCTCTTTCAAGAGCATATCCCCAGAAGGATAGTGGAAGATCACATTGGCTCATCATGGACCGCACCATGTCCAACAAGGTGTGATTTCTCTGTTCGGACACCCCGTTCCATTGAGGAGTTCCTGGCAGAGTCAACTGTGGAACAATTCCATAATCTTTTAGATGATTACCAAATTCTTGGCTTAAGTATTTACCACCACGATCTGATTGCAGAAACTTAATTGTTTTACCTAAATGATTCTATACTTCATTCTGGAATTCTTTGAACTTTTCAAAGGATTCGAACTTATGTCTCATTAAGTAAATATAACCATATCTACTAAAGTCATCGGTAAAGGTAATGAAGTACTGAAACCCACCTCTGGCCGTTGAGCTCATTGGTCCACATACATCAGTATGTACAAGTGCCAACAAGTCACTTACTCTCTCACTGTGACCCGTGAAAGGTGCCTTTGTCATCTTTCCAAATAAACAAGACTCACATGTCTCAAATGATTCAAAATCAAAAGAGTGAAACAGACCATCTTTATGGAGCTTCTCTATGTGTTTCTCATTTATATGGCCTAGGCGACAATGCCAAATAAATGTGGGGTTATATCATTTGGGAGTTGCCTCTTTGTATTGATGTTATAGATGGGAGACACTTCAAGATCCAAAACGTATAATCCATTCACCAATGGAGTATAGAACATATCTCTAAGATAAATTGAACAACCATTATCCACTTATCTAAAATCATATCCTTTAGCTTGCAAACATGAAGTGAAAATTACATTTTGACATAGAGTTGGAACACAATAATAATTATTTAATTCCAAAACTAACCCTAAAGGTAAATGAAGTGGCATAGTGCCGACAGCAACTATAGCAACCCTTGCTCCATTGACGACGCGCATGTTCACCTCGCCCCTTCTCAAGTTTCTACTTATCCGGTATGAGCTGCTGATCCGGTATCAAATATGAGCTACTGATCTGGTATCAAATACCCAAGAGTCACTCGATGAAGTAGCAAGATTGATTTCTATAACATTAATACCTAAAGCAGAAGTCTCACTTTGCTTCCTCTTGAGATCCTCCAAGTACTTCTTGTAGTTCCTCTTCCAGTGACCTGCCTCCTTGCAATAAAAGCAAACAACATCTGTCGTCGCTAACCCCTTCTTGCCCTTCTTTGCTTTGGAAGCACTCGCGATCTCATCAGAAGTTAACTTCCTTTTGGTACAAAGTTTCTTGACAGGGGGTTTACGCTTGGCTTTCTGCATCATCATCATCACATGATGACCCTTTTTCTTGATACTCTCCTCAGCAGCCTTGAGTATCCCATGCAATTATGCCAAGGTTTTATCCATGTTGTTCATGTGATAATTTAGTATGAATTGCTCAAAGCTCGGAGGGAGCGATTGGAGAATCACGTTTGTAGCCAACTCTTGGCTAAGAGGAAAACCTAGTTTTTCAAGACTCTCAATGTAGCCAATCATCTTTATCACATGCGGACTGACGGGATTCCCCTTTACAAGCATACACGCAAACAAGGACTTTGAAGTGTTGAACCTCTCGGCCCTAGCTTGGTTCTCAAACATGCCACGTAGACGCTCAATAATACTGTGAGCATCACTGCTCTCGTATTGCTTCTGATGCTTCGAGGACATTGTGGCAAGCGTGAGACAACTTATATCAAGGGAATCATTAGTGTGCTTCTCAAAAGCCCTCCGTGCAGCCGCATTAGCATTATCAGGCAAATCATCAGGATAAGGAACTTCAATAACGTACTCCTTTCGTTCTTGCTTGAGAACAATTCTCAAGTTTCAATACCAATCCATAAAGTTTATTCCATTCAACTTTTCTTTCTCAAGTGTAGATCGCAAATTAAAATAATTGAGTGTAGTATTAGCTGCCATAATCTACAACAGAAAACATATGCAAAGTTTAGCACAATGTTTATGCTTTGTCTTTAATTACACAATTTAACAAATGACTCACACTATGTTTCTTAACCTTTCCTCTAGGTTACATATTGGGTCAAGATCCACACACTAATTAATTTCTAGTGAGCTTTGGCATCACTGCTAAAAGATTAGTAGCATGGGTAAGCAACACCTTGCTAATCACATCCCCGTGTGACTCTCGTTTGTTGGGTGGCATCATCATGCCCCGGCCCCAACCTATGCCCCAAGGCCCAAAACTGTTTTGATAGCCTTGTCAAGTAAACCAAATGCTCCTGCATGTATATGTCTGACGTATACCCCATCGTGTTATGATAGACAATGACACTCTGCTTTGGTAGACCTACCAATTGACGATCACAACCGTGATAGGTGCAACATTTGATGGGCATCATTACTACTTAATTTTCTGAAGGATACTATCCTATCAAACAAACATATCACATATATGAAAGCAAGAATAATAACAAGTAATGATGAAATAGTATGGCCCTTTCACATGGTGATCTTCATCTCCCTGTTGGTATAGAGTATCTCCATCTTTATCACTGTTCTCCCAAGTGCTGGATGTTTGATTTCTTCAAACTAAGCTACTACTATAGAAGCTATAAATTAAAGATTACATCGACACAAAGGTCGTGAAAGAATATTACATGGATTGAACGTATGAAAGAATATTACACACATCATATGCGTCTCATACATACAATTGTGCCATACCATCTCATAACATTATCTGCAAAAACAAGTTAGACGTAGAACGTTTTCTACCTATCGCAGAGATACGGTACCGAGACAACAAAAAAGGGGGTACGCACACGGCGGTCCCACTAGCAGCGCTCGAAACACCACACAAATTTCATAGATCCAATCTACAAAATCGTTTATGGAAACCATATCGGCATAATCACATTATGTTATCCCGATACACTATCAAGGGACATGGTTTGCATAGGCGCAAGGCGATAATCATAGTTATACTACAAAACAGCTTTGGCATAATCATATTATACCGATCCGAGACTATCTCAAGGAATGCCTTCTCTAATTTGACTCAAGCTTATCCCGAGTACTATAGAACCCGCTTCGACATAATCACATTATATCGATCCGAGACTATCTCAAGGAATGCAATTTCCATCTTCTCTCCTCTACCTAACCCTAAAATCGATTGATCTAATCAACTCGTGTTCTTAAACTTGTTCTAGATCCAATCTAAAACCCAAACTACGCAAGTCTAGCTCTGATACCACTGAAGGAGAACACGGAGGCTATGGTAGCATAAATCAAAATTTTCTACTGCGCAAATCAGGAAAGCTTGCAAGCAAGGGTCCATAGATCGTTATCTATTGACGTGCAGTGCAGCAAAAATAGTCAATAAATTGCTAGCCGACCTCGGACAAGTCTTGCCGACCTCAGAATAAGCTTCGCCGACCTCGAAAACCTTACAGTCGACCTCAGAAACGTTCCAGCCGTCCTCGCCGACCCTGGGTTAGAATCGTCCGACCCGTCGACCCCGGTTCGTCTCGTCCGACCACATCGAGCTCCACACGCGCTGCTAGATTGTCCGATGGCGCTTCGATGAGCCAACCCATCTCGCCCGACCCCGACGGCACTGGGATGTGCCAATGTTGTGGGGTCTCCTTCGGAGAGGTCAATTCTACAATACCACATAACCTCCCACGAGTCTGGTTATGCGTGACAAAGTACAAATACAAAAACTTCGTATGTTTTTACAAATTAATAATGTACAAGTACAAGTTATACAATACAAAAAGACACAACACTTCCACAGGGATAGCCCGAGCGTAGGGTCGACCTAGAGTTCGTATTCTTCCTTGGCTTCGGGATTTCCTGAAGTTATTATATGCAAGAGTGAGTACCAATGATACTCAGTGTGGAGATTATGGCAATCGGGTATCTACATGGCAAGCTTATTCGACTGGAGGTAGGGATAGATTGCGCCTGCCATATTTGTAAACTAAACATGACTTGGGTGTTACGATTGCCGATAAAGATAAGGCAATCGACCTATAGTCATGGTTTGGTAAGATTGAGGAAACCAACTTAGAGTAAGATAGGGTTTCCGATCTGTAAGCCCTCCTCCCAAGACTATATAAGGGGGGTAAGGGGCGTCCCTTGAGGGATATCAGATTCTAGATACGATTTCATAAGCAAGAGCTTTAGACACACGAGATCAATAAAGACACTCGGCGGATCGAATCCACCGAAACAGGAGTAGGGTATTACCTCACGAGAGGGCCTGAACCTGTCTAAATCTTCTTCTCCTTCTAACCCATTGTGCTTGGCGATCTCGACTGCGACCCCAGAAATTATATTGCCGAAATCAAGTTTCGACAGTTGGCGCGCCAGGAAGGGGACCGCGTGTCGAGACTTCTTCAACAATCTCACCGACAAGCGTGATGGGATCTCCTTCAAGATTCGGCGACTTCGCCGCCTACTTCACCGACGATCCCTCCTTCGACTCGGATTCGGACCAGTCGGAAGGAGAAATCCACTCGACGCCGTTCGGGCTTCCGAACAGCGCCAGCATCTACAACGACATCTTGAAGATCAAGATGCAATCTACTTTCTCCAACGACGAACTTCACTCGGCACCATTCGGATTACCGAATACTGCCGAAATCTGCGCCAATCTTCTCACCTCCCCGACGGAGGCGATCTATTCAGACGAAGACCTCTCGATGCCGTTTGGGTTACCAAACACCGCCGAGATCTACAGCAAGCTTTTCTCCCCCGAGTCGGCGGCGAACCACTCGGAGGAGTCCACATCCCCAAGCTCGACTCGGACTGGAACGATCCGGACCGGGTTACCCAGATCAAGGGAGATCGCCATCATCCTCCCATCATTCGGCTCCTGCTCATCTTCGAGCTCAATGGATACCTCAGCTCCGCCGGCTTCGACAACCTTTATGGCATCCCTTCGACGAAGCCGACAACTCGACCGTCGCATGGACTATGAGCCGAAGTGCTTTGATGTCCTCATGGCCGAGCCGGACGAGTCCGACTCAGCCATGGCCGAAGGCTTGCCGAAGAAGAACGAGCCAAGATGGAGCACGAGCGCAAGGCGGCCGAAGAGGAGAAACAACGCAAGGACGAGGCTGACAAGAGGAAGCAGGACCTACGTGCAGCCGGACGATCTGCCCAGGAGGCCATCCTCCAAACACGGGTCCGCAACACCAACATCTTCCAAACGCCACAGCAGAACGCTGTTGCCACGCTCACCCTCTTGGACACCGTCATGGAGACGGCACCCGCCAACGTGACTCCGATACTCGAAAAGATAAAGACCATCGTCGCCGCCACAGCTAACGGCCACCCCACCACCTCGGCACGAAGGCCGACTGAGTTTGTGGCCGAAACGCCAGACAAGAGCCGGCTTCCGCCTCTAAGGTCAGGAGACTATAAGAGGCCCGAGCCAGATCGGTCGACGACCAGGCCAAGAGGCCCACCTCGCGAGTCCACGCTGAGGTACCAGGAGCAAACGGTCGACTCCCGCGACAAACGACATGGACGTCCACCCGTCCACCACCGCGTCGCCGCAATGGCTCCAGCTACCCAACCAGCCAACCGAAGACCCCGCCGAGTGATCATGCGCGGAAGTCCTCGATCGCCGCTACCATGAGCGGGACCGACGCACTCGGGAAGATCGGAGGGGATCACCCGATAGCGGCGACGACGGAGTACCGGCCTTCGCCGGGAGCTTCGCCGAGTGCACCGGCCGAGTGGGTTCAAGCCCACGGGGATTGAAAGGTACGACGGCAAAACCGACCCGAATCTTGGCTTACCGTCTACACCCTCGCCATCCGTGCTGCAGGCGGTGATAACAAGGCCATGGCCAATTACCTGCCCGTGGCCCTCGCTAACTCAGCCAGAAACTGGCTCATGAGCCTGCCAAGAGGCTCAATCGGCTCGTGGAGCGAGCTAAGGGACCACTTCATCGCCAACTTCCAAGGCACCTTCGAGAGGCCCGACACACACTTCGACCTATACAACGTCATCCAGAAGCCAGACGAGCCTCTGAAGGATTACATCCGTCGTTTCTCCGAGAAGCGCAACAAGATCCCGAACATCACCGATGACATCATCATCGCCGCCTTCCAGAAGGGAGTCCGTGATGAGCCGCCGATCGAAGTTCTGCGCAAACCACCGAAGACGGTGAAACAAATGTTCGAGACGGCGAATTCATACGCCAAATCCAACGACGCCATCAAGGCTGCCCGTCAAGACCGTCCCGACAGGAGGAAAGACAAACAAGCAGGAGGAAGCCGGAATCCTAAGAAGGATAACGGCAACATCAGCAACCAGGCCCAGAAAGATCGCAAGCGCCGATCTGAGGACCTAGTGGCCGCAACCTCCAACACTCAACGCCGTCCCCGAGTCGCCGCCTACGATGCCATCATGAACGCCCAGTGCACCCATCATCCGAATCATAAGCACGCGGCGAAGGACTGTTTTATCTACAAACAGTTCGCCGAACAATACGCGGCGCAGCTCGACAAGAAGCCGACTGACGAGGCTGGCCCGTCAGGCGCCAAAAAGAACAACGCGGCTGAAAATGCCGAACCTTTTCAAGACCCAGTGGGGGAGCTCAACCACATCTTCGGAGGACCGCTAGCCTATGAATCCAAGAGGAAACAGAAGCTAACTGACCGAGAGGTCAACGCGGCTCAACCCGAAGTCCCTCAGTATCTGCGATGGTTGGAAGTGGCCATCACCTTTGACCGCTCGGATCACCCCGACCGAGTGGTTCACCCGGGGCGCTATCCACTCGTCCCGGATCCCGTGGTCCGCAATATCGAGGCTCAAGCGCGTCCTCATCGACGGGGCGGCGCCTCAACATCTGTTTGCGAAAACCATGGATGAGATGCGGATCCCGAGGGCGAGTGAAGGCAAGTTCAGCCCCCTTCCACGGAGTCATCCCGGGGCTATCGTCTACACCACTCGGGCACATCTCTCTTCCTGTCACCTTTGGGGCCCGAGAGAACTTTCGAACGGAGAACATCACTTTTGAGGTGGCCGACTTCGAGACAGCGTACCACGCCATCATCGGAAGACCTACGCTTGCCAAGTTCATGGCAATCCCACATTACACCTACCTCTGCATGAAGATGCTGGGTCCCAACGGCGTCATCACTCTTCGCAGCGATGTGAAGCAAGCCTTCACCTGCGATAAGGAGAGCTGCGACATGGCCCAATCTCGCGAGAGATTACGTGGCCGCAAGAAGTCCGATTGGCTGCATCAACCGGCGAGAGGGCGAAGTCCCCGCGAAGAAGATAGCCAAATCGGGATCCGGCGACGCCAAGACCAAGAAGATCTCCCTTGATCCATCGGATCCCTCGAAACGCCGTAATCGGCGCCGACCTAGACCCCAAATAGGAAAGCGCTCGTCACCTTCCTTCAAAATAATAAAGATGTTTTTGCTTGGAAACCATCTGATATGCCTGGAATTCCTAGGGAGGTGATCGAGCACTCTTTGAACGTCAAAAATGACGCCAAACCGATAAAACAACGATTACAGATTCGCGCGGATCGAAAAGACGCTATCAAGGAAGAACTCGCAAAGCTCTTGGCTGCCGGCTTCATTAAAGAAGTCCTTCATCCCGACTGGTTAGCCAACCCAGTCCTGGTCCGCAAGAAGACGGGGCAATGGCGCATGTGCGTTGATTATACTGACCTCAACAAAGCCTGCCCCAAAGATCCGTTCGGGCTGCCTTGCATCGACCAAGTCATCGACTCAACAGCCGGCTGCCAACTCCTGAGTTTCCTGGACTGTTACTCGGGCTATCACCAGATCAGCTTAAAAGAATCCGACTGCCTGAAGACATCGTTCATCACGCCATTTGGGGCCTACTGCTACATCACCATGCCTTTCGGCCTGAAGAACGCCGGCGCCACATACCAACGCATGATCCAAAGATGCTTTCAGACACAGATCGGCAAGAACGTTGAAGCTTATGTCGACGACGTTGTCATCAAGACAAGCAGAAAGAAGACCTGATCGCCGACCTAGAAGAAACCTTTGCAAACATCCGGGCCTTTAGAATGAAGTTAAACCCGGAGAAGTGCACTTTCGGCGTTCGTCGGCAACGCTGCTCGGCTTCATGGTGTCACATCGCGGCATTGAAGCAAATCCGAGAGAAGATCAACGCCATCTTAAGCATGAAACCCCGAGTAACCGGAAAGACGTCCGAAGCTCACTGGCTGCATGGCGGCACTAAGCCGTTTCATATCCCGACTCGGCGAACGAGGCATGCCCTTCTTCGATTGCTAAAGAAGAGACGACTTCCGGTGGACCGCGGAAGCCAACAAGGCCTTTGAAGATTTCAAAGAGTTCCTTACAACGCCGCCCGTCCTGGCCTCGCCTCAACCCCAGGAACCTCTGCTGCTGTACGTTTCAGGCACTCACCAAGTGGTTAGTACAGTCCTTGTGGTCGAACGCGAAGAAGAAGGACGGGCTCAGAAGATTCAAAGGCCAATTTACTTTGTTAGCGAAGTATTGGCAGGAGCCAAAATTCGCTACCCTCAGGTACAAAAATTGCTCTATGGTGTTCTAATAACCGCGAGGAAATTGACACACTATTTTCAGGGTCACTCGGTCACCGTCGTCACTTCCTTTCCACTCGGCGATGTCATCCACAACCGGGAGGCAACCGGACGCATCGCCAAGTGGGCTCTAGAGCTGATGCCATTGGACTTGACTTTTAAGGCGAGGACGTCCATAAAGTCACAAGCCTTGGCGGATTTCCTAGCCGAGTGGACTGAACAACAAGAGAACGTACCTCGGGAAGACCTCCAACACTGGACTATGCACTTCGACGGATCCAAGAGGATCGCCGGCTTGGGAGCAGGAGTTGTGCTGATCTCCCCGACCGGGGAAAGGCTAAGATATGTCCTTCACCTCCACTTCTCCGCTTCACACAACGTCGCCGAGTACGAAGCTCTCCTACATGGACTGCGCCTCGCAGTCTCACTCGGAATACGTCGGCTCATCGTGAAAGGCGACTCCCAGCTGGTCGTCAATCAAGTAATGAAAGATTGGTCCTGCCTAAAGGACACCATGGAGGCCTACCGGCAAGAGGTCCGCAAACTTGAAGACAAGTTTGACGGGCTCGAACTCTCACATGTCCTGAGGCATAACAACGAGGCCGCCGATGAGTTGGCACAATTTGGGTCCAAGAGCCAAGCTGCCCCAACGGACGTCTTTGTCGAGCACCTCTATGAACCAACCATCACGGCAAAGACAACTACCAACCAAGAAGTCGCAAACGAAGTCGCCATGACCGATGCCGACTGGAGGACGCCACTCATCAAATTCCTAACTCAGCAAGAGCTGCCGGAGGACCGGGATGAAGCAGAACGCGTCCGACGTCGCTGCCAAGCATATGTCATGGTTGACTCCGATCTATACAAGAGAAGCCCCTCCGGAATCCTAATGAGATGCATCACACCCGAGGAAGGGAAACACTACTCCAAGACATCCACTCGAGCATATGCGGAAGCCACGCGGCAGCACGCACTCTGGTCGGCAAAGCTTACAGCAAGGTTTCTTTTGGCTTACCGCGGTCTCCGACGCGGACAAAGTCGTACGAACTTGCGAAGGCTGCCAATTTTTCGCCCGACAAAGCCATGTCCCGGCCCAGGAGCTTCAAACAATCCCACTTTCCTGGCCGTTCACGGTATGGGGCCTGGACATGGTTGGCCCTTTCAAAAAAGCTCCAGGAGGATTCACACACCTCTTCATCGCAATCGACAAGTTCTCCAAGTGGATTGAAGCCAAGCCGGTCGCCACAATTACTGCTGACAAGGCACGAGACTTTTTCCTCAACATCGTGCATCGCTTCGGCGTCCCAAACAGAATCGTAACTGACAACGGGACTCAATTCACGGGAGGCATCTTCAAGGAATTCTGCGAGGACTTCGGAATCAAGATCTGCTACGCATCAGTTGCCCATCCCAAAAGCAATGGACAAGTCGAACGAGCCAACGGCATGGTCCTCCAAGGCATCAAGGCTCGCGTTTTTGATCGACTAAACCCTTACGCAGGCAAGTGGGTCCAAGAACTTCCCTCGGTCTTATGGTCGCTGCGGACCACACCTAGTCGGGCTACCGGCCAAACTCCCTTCTTTTTGGTCTTCGGCGCAGAAGCCATGTTGCCAAATGAGATGGAGTATGAATCTCTCCGAGTCCGCAGCTTCAACGATGAACGCTATGACCCTGACCGAGTGGATGACCTCACCCGATTGGAAGAGGCCCGTGAGGCAGCCCTCATCCAGTCGGCCAAATACCTTCAAGGGCTTAGAAGATATCACAGTCGCAACGTGCGAGCACGAGCTTTCATTGTTGGCGACCTGGTCCTACGCAAGATCCAGACCACCAAAGATCGTCACAAGTTATCCCCCTTATGGGAGGGACCGTATATAATCGCTGAGGTGACTCGGCCCGGTGCATATCGGCTAAAACGTGAAGACGGGTCTATGGTGGAGAACTCCTGGAACATTGAGCATCTTCGACGATTTTATGCCTAATTTGGCTAAGGCTTCATGTTTTCCTTGACTGCCAACCTCAAGCAAGATGACTTCTTGAGTTAGCAGTCGGGGACTGTACATATGACAATAAAGCTTAAGTTTTCCTCATCAACTTCTGTGCATGATTTGGTTTATCATTGTTTAATGTTCTTCGATTCGAGTTCGGTGTCTAAGGACCGAGAGTTTTTCCGATGACCTAATCGAGCCTAGGCTTGGTGACAGATCGGACGAAAACTACTTAAGAAATTTCACACAAAAACTCGGATCAAGGCATTAACATAAATAAACTAAATATATCACAAGTTCTACATCAAAGCATCACTATCACACGACATTTACAAGAAAATGTTTGAAAGACAAGTTAGATCCGGAAATTGTTCACTACATCAATGGATATCTTCTTTGCTGCCTCCTGCGCCTCACTCAGCATATCCAAGGCCTGTTCGTCCGTGGTTCCGTCGGCAAAGCCCTCCCGACCGAGTGGATGTCCACTCGGGGTAAAGGGACTTGGTCGTGCAAGAGCCGAGACCAGCCCCCATGTTGGCGCTTCAGTGATGTTGGCCGATATTGGTCGAGCCCTTCGCAGCTTGTCAAAAATTTCTAACGGCTCTAGCGAACGCCCCCGACTCCTTGATGGAATAAAGACAGCAAGATCGGCGCGACGCATTGGCAACCTCTTCTTGGGCCTCCCGCTCGTTTGACCCGCTCAAGCAAGACGTCGTATTGAGCTCGGGTCTTAACCTTGTAAGCGCCAAAAGCATCTAATCATGCAAAGCACTCGGAAATAAAGCGGCGCAGGGAATGTTACTTCAAAGAGGCTTACCTTCGAACTCGGCCTCCATCTCGGCTTTGTCGAGGCTGACTGCCTCCAGCTGGACTTGAAGCGAGTGGACCTCCGAAGAATTTTCTACAAAGGAGGAAGATCATCAGCAACCGAGGTTAACATAAGAATCATGAAGAAACTTGGAGAGACGGGCTTACTCCCGATTGATCCTCGAAGGTCGAGGTTCGCCTCCCAAAGCTCTGCGATCTCTCTCCTTAAAGCCGCCTCTCTCGACGCGGCCTCCTCCTAAGTGGTCTTCAGCTTTCGCTGAACGTCCTCTAAGGAGTTCAGGTGAGGAACTAGCTTCTCCAGCACCTCGGACTTTGCCATGGAGCGGCAGTACTCCTTCTGCGCGTGAAGTCAGAAGAGTGACCGACTGAAAAATAATGATAATACAATAAAAGAGAAAGACAAAGGCTTACGTTGAGCAGCCGGGTCGCCTCGTTCAAGCTTTCGACAAGGGCATCCCTTTCATCTCTCTCGGCTTGCCTCGTCCGGATGATGCCCCGCCTTTCACCCTCCGAGTCCCGCCACTCATCTTAATTGGGGGAACCTGTGTTTCGAGGACGCAACTTGGGGATTTCCTTCACTGTGGCTGGCGAATAAGAAGGACAAATGAAGACATGAAAGGTTCAAACTGAAAGAGCAAAAGAATACTTTGATACAAATCTCACCAGCTTCAGCGGCTGCGTGCTTAGGTGGAGTGGGCCCGGCTGGCCTCCTTCCTCTGACTCTGTGCCGAGTGGCCCTCAGTCGGGGCCGCTCGAGCCGCGGCCTGAGGTTTCCCGGCCGTTGACTGGCTTCCAGTCGGGACATCCCGGCTGGCGGCCGGGGGCTCCTTCCTCGGGGCATCCTTCTTCGGAGGCGAAGGTTGTTTGCCCGGAGCGCTCACGCTCGGTTGTGGGCTCCGGGGCTTTGGCTCTGCTAGCTTTGGCACCTCGAGAGCTGCGGCCGGGGTCGGCCCTTCACCTCCCCCGGCAGGATCTATGTCCTGGGGCCTCCTGCGAAAAATACAGTGGAGTACAGATCAAGAAAGCTTTCAGCGGAAAAGTTCGGACTTCGGTGACAGAGCATACTTGGACGACCGGCGGATCTTCGGCGCCGTCCGCGGCGATCGCCTTAGAGGTGGGGTCTCGACTGGAGGAGCCGGGACGTCGTCATCCGAATCCTCGATGATCAGCCTCCTTTTGCTCGCCCGCTTATTTGAGTCCTCACTCGGCGCCGCTCGCTTCCCGACCGGATCGCTTTGGATCTTGATCCCGCCAGGCTTCTTGGCGGGCGACGCGGCGCGTCATCGTGGGACACCTTGTACGGCTTGGAGGTAAATGAAGCATTTTCCTGCAAGAAAAAGAATGCACAACACTAAGAGACAAGATATCAAGATTAAAAGACACTATGAAGCAACTAGTCGGCTTACCGGAGGAGGAGGCCGGTGGATGCTGAAGGGAAGAACCGGCAGAATGAGGGCGCGCTCAACTGCAATTCTAGATGAGAAGATCTTGTACATCCGGATCTTCAGAATCTCGTAGCTGAGTGGATCTGGATCTTCCCGATTGGGGTCCTTCCCGCCTTCGTACTCGAAGGCCGGCTTCGATCGTTCCTTGATCGGCGCCAGTCGGCACCTGATGAAGTGCCGAGTGATCTGTTCGCCGCGAAGACCCTTTTTTTCATCGCCAGGATCTTCGCACGCAGCTTGTTGGCCTCGTCCCAATCTTGGGCTACCGGGACAGTGCTCCAAGTTGGCCTGGGGACAGGGGGAAGACCGACGAAGGCTGGTAGGCTGGGTTCGAGGTTGTTAATGTAGAACCAGCCCGCGTGCCATCCCTTATTGGAGGACTTTAAAGGAAGAGAGAAGTACTCCTTGCGGAGAGATCCGCGGAGTTGGAAACCTGCCCCGCCAACGATGCATGGGTGGTCCTTGTTCGGATGTGGCTTGAGATAGAACATGCGGCGGAAGAGTTGGAAGTGGGGGAGGATGCCAAGGAAGGCTTCACATACATGAATGAAGAGGGCGATGTGAAGCATCGAGTTGGGGTTCAGATGGTAGAGTTGAAGCCCATAGTAATCTAGAAGCCCCCGGAAGAACTCGGAGGTGGGAAGGCTGAACCCGCAATAGAAGAAAGAAGTGAAAACAACGAGCTCACCGGTGTTCGGGGTTGGGAAGTCCTCACCCGCCGCCGGGCGCCAACCCACGATCTCCTTTGGCGAAAGCACGCCATGCTTCACCATCTCCTTGAGGGTAGATTCCCTCACATCCGATGTGGCCCATTGGTCAAACGGAATCCTCTTTTCCTCTGCCATGAGTGTGGTGTTGATGGGAAGTGGATCTGGTCGGAAAAAGCGGGGATTTTGACAAAGGAACTTGGGAGATTTGGCTGCAGAAGCTGGTTGTTGCAAAGAGCGAGTTCCTGGATGGATGGGTTTGGGAGCGCGCGAGTCTAGGGTTCTCCGCAGGGAACTGATGAACAGTGCTGCGAAAAGGGGAATCTTTTGGAAGATGAAGAGGCGGGGACGACCTCGAGCCTTTATAGAAAGATTTGAGAGTTGCGCTAGGTTTTCTTGTGATTGGGCCGAGCCCATGAGAGAATCTGCGGCTCAGTTAAGGTGTGGCCCGACGCGTGTCCTTAGGGACTTAAGCGGATGAGCTTAAGCAGATTTGCCCTGGCAATATGCACGTGTCCGAGTGCCCTGTACCTTTGAAAATCCTTCCATACCGTGGTTTGCTTGACTTCATGAGAAGCTGGCACGATGCAACTTGGAAGGTGGCCAACAGCTAAGCTTTTATAGCTCCCTTGATGACAAGGGCTGTTTGGTTTTTTGGCATTTGATCAAGTAATCTTATCAATGCTATCTATTTTTCCACCTTGGTGAAGATCTTTATAGAATAAGACCAGTATTATGGCGTAAGCTATTTAATAACTTGGTCATATTTTTCATGTGATTGAAAAAAAACTCGTTTCCCATGAGGGATGATTACAATATTTGTTCCGGGTTGACTCGGGCAGATCCACTCAGATAAGCATAAGCTTACTGAGTGCTTTTCACCCACGAGGGTTGATTGAGTTAATTGTTCTGAGATGACTCGGGCAAATTCACTCGGATGAGCGTAAGCTTGTCGAGTAATAAAGTTGCTTTAGCATGAGCTAAGCATCTACATAAGAATGATTTTTTTATAGTTCTTGACTATATGCTTAGTCTGTTTTTGACTAACCACATAGTCGGGGGCTACACCTAATTAGGTGCATCGGAGATGCACCTAGATATTTATTTTTGAGAATTTTTTAGATATTTTCCAGCCCTTCACAGTCTTTGGAGCCACTCGGGAAGATTCGGGCAGAGATGATGGAATCACTCGGTGCCAAAAGCACTCGGTCAAAGAGGTTTTTGGCGTGTGTCTGTTTTGGTCAGCGAGTTGTCTCGTCGCGAAAAGGACTCGGGGCTACTGTGGAGATTATGGCAATCGGGTATCTACATGGCAAGCTTATTCGACTGGAGGTAGGGATAGATTGCGCCTGCCATATTTGTAAACTAAACATGACTTGGGTGTTACGAATTCCAATAGAGATAAGGCAATCAGCCTATAGTCACGGTTTGGTAAGATTGAGGAAACCAACTTAGAGTAAGATAGGGTTTCCGATCTGTAAGCCCTCCTCCCAAGACTATATAAGGGGGGTAAGGGGCGTCCCTTGAGGGATATCAGATTCTAGATACGATTTCATAAGCAAGATCTTTAGACACACGAGATCAATAAAGACACTCGGCGGATTGAATCCACCGAAACAGGAGTAGTGTATTACCTCACGAGAGGGCCTGAACCTATCTAAATCTTCTTCTCCTTCTAACCCATTGTGCTTGGCGATCTCGACTGTGACCCCAGAAATTATATTGCCGAAACCAAGTTTTGACACTCAGCTAGCCAAACTGAACTCAAGATTATATGGATAAACATGCAGGGTATTTAAAAGAAATATGAATTATAAACTTATCCTTAGTATGAAGATATATCCTATTTTTCATTTAGAATATTCTATGTAAACAATTAGGAACACAACTTATAAATCTAACCTTAGTTTAATTCCATATTCTATCCCTTCCTATAAATATACAAGATATTTTAAAAACGAATGACATAAAGTTAAGTTCTAACATAATTATTTACTACGTATAAATGAATGTTTACGATAGCTTAAAAGAAGTGACATAAATCTAGCCTTAGTATGATCCTAGGTTATATTCTTTCTTACAATTATGTACATATGAATGTTAAAATTTTTAAGATGGCATTTTAGAAAAGTACTCATGCCATTAAACTGCATTCACCCATAGACATAACTCCATTGACCGGGAGTACGGCGTATTCGAATACAATAAACTCTACAGCGTTTGCCCAGCTTTACTCGAGGATTAAACTTAGTTAGCCAGACTATAGGGTAACATGACATTTATAAAGTTCTAACCTTTTATGATGTGTGAACGAGACCTGAGGGCTATCTTAATAGGGGCACCAAATTCTAACCAGTAATTGGTGGATACATCCCATCCGCTATTTAATAGTTGTTCGTCACACATTTTCCCGGGCTTGGAGAGACCTCTGGACTATCTTAACAGACGGTACCAATTTGTTTAGTATCGGCGTTGTTACCCGCTGTTTACATAGTTGTTCTCCAATGACACTTTATCAACACTATAATCTCCAATGTTGTTATGCGCATTATAAATCTTATGACTATCCAGAGAGATCGGAGAGAAATAAATAAATACCATGTCGGTATAACCGGTCCATCAGATGGGCGAAACTATGTCCTTATTCTGGCATAAGAGTTTTTACAATTTCTGGCATACAGCCGAAACCATTTGGGTCATATGAATTATATTTTCTGGCATATAGCCAAAATTATCCTCATATCACATGAGATGATAGGACTTATATTTTCCTATCACAAAAAATAATGAATCATTTTTCCATTCTATTATATGAAATAATAATATAATTCCATATGACCTTTGTATCAAATATTAATGCATATGATAATGCTCGGTTTGTTTTACAAACTCGACGTCGTGATCTATTGGTAAACGATAAAATAAATCAAACGATCAATGTCAAAGAAACACCAAGTAGATATAGGAATTCAAAAAGAGTTTAAAATGTGATTTTTGAAGCTTTAGGGGAAAGTTATTGGTTAGATCCTATAACTTAAAATTTAGGTTGAATAGAATAAAAAAGAGTAAAAAGAGTTGAAGGACATATTTCAAATATTTAAAAGTGGACAAAATTTGGAAGCAGTCAAATGGATTAAACTACTTCTTTAGGGTTATTCGTCAAATCCTAAATTTTAAAACTTGGGTTTAATAAAATAAAAAGTTAAAAGGAATATTTTAAAATATTTTGAAAAGTAAAATAAATAGGAAGATTATTTGTTAAATTCTAAAGTTTAAAATTTTGACTAGTCTTAAAATAATTTATATAGAATCAAAAAGTTAAGAATGTTTTTAAAAGAAAATATGGATAAATTTGAAAGAAATATGAGGAATTTATGAAGTTTTGAAAGGAGTAAAAGGATTTATTGGTCACAAGGGAATAAACTAATTTTCTAAAAATTATTAAATAAGTTTAAATAAACATCAAAAATCAAACCCGCAACCTCTCTCTTCTCGCGCTCGGCCTTTACCACTTGCGCCACTCGGGTGCTTCTCTCCCTCTATTATCTTCTCTTCCTTTCTCTTTTCTCCTTCCTCTCCTTCTTGTTCTTCTTCTTTCTTTTTCTTTTTCTTCATTCTCCCGAGCCGTGCTCAACAAATTTGATGATGCGCATAGCTTAACGCTATTTAGCTTGGGGATTTAGATTGCCTTCCTCCATCTAGGATCCAAAAGGGTCTCATTTTTATGTTTGGTTGGGTCGGTGAGGTTTGGAGGTGGGCTACCGACGGGTGCTTATGGCAGCGGTAGCTTTCATCGCCGGCACGTTCTGGCTACAAACTGACTAAAGTAAGGAGCTAGTAAGCATCTATGGACCACGGTGTAACTAGTGATGGTACTAGTTTGGTCAGGGGTATACCGTAGAGGGCTGGCACTGTGCACATGGTGGCGGCCGAACAGAGGAATCCCGGCGACACTTGTCGCCGGTGATCTCCGGTGATCTAAAGCTTTGAATAGACTAGGGAAAAGTGATCTTAGGATGTGTAGAGCATAAAAGTACCTTTAATTAGAAGCTTGATCGACCGAGGGTGTATGATTTTGGGATTTCCTCCTTGCGGTGGGGTTAGGGTTCTTCAGAGCCCTTTCTTAGTTGTTCGCCAAATTGGAATGACACAATGTATGAGCCAATTGTTTACTTGTGCACTAGGTAAACTAAGTCGGTTCTGGGAGATTGGTATGTGGCGTTGATAAGGAAGGTTGATGCCCACAGGGCGTCGACCGTGGATTGAAATGGCAACCGTGGTTCGGCTGGAGAGCGGAGGAAGAAAAAAAAGAAACAGTGGAAAGAAAAAGAAAAAGGAAAGAAAAGAAAAAGGAGGAAAATGAAAAGGAAGATAAGGAAACAAAGGAAAATAAAAGAAAGGGAATTTTAAAAGTTTAGAAAGAATTTGATTTAGGGTTTAAAATCAATTTATCTCAATTTCTTTGAAATTTTCTCAAATTGAAAGTGAAATTGGGGTTTTTCGAAAATAGGAAATACGAATTTAATTAATGTTTGTTTTTAAATTAGAATTAAATAAAATTTTAGAGAGAATTTAATTTAAAGGTTAAAATCATTTTAATTTCTATTTTTTTTGAAATTTCCTTGAATTAAGAGTTAAATTAAGATTTTTCAAAAATAAAAAGCAAGAATTTATAAATTTGAGATTTTTAAATTAAAATAAGGGGAATAAATAAGGAATGCAAATAAATTTGAGAAGACTTAAAATGTTTTAAAATAGAATACCCTATAAACTTTGTTTGCAAAAATTTTCTATGTTAATTTACAAGTTTTTAAAAGTGCGGATTTTTGAGGCTATGACAAATGCCAACAACACCTTTCTTGGTTCGCGCGCGACGACGTCGTGCCTCTTTCCCGATGCCGATTGCGCCGAGCCGCTTCGCCCGGCCCTCAGACCTTCCGACCGCCCGACCCAACCTCCGAATAGGATTCGGCTAGTTGGATCTCGACGAGATTCAATGCCACCGAATAACATCGCAACGTAGTGATGTCTCTACCGGTATCCACACATCAAAGGAGAGAACTCCGAATACCGGTGTGCTAGCACGCGATGCACAACTAGGATTTTGGCTCGGACATGGGAGGGTTTCCGAGGAGAGGATTGATCCGGCTATCTATTGCACATTAAACCCTCCACCCCTCGCCTCCTTTATATAGGGTTGCCGACTGGGCCTAAAGGCCCATCAGGACTCTATGTCCGGTCGGATCTCTATCCGATTGAGCCGTATCTGAGTCAAACTCGAATACATGTTCTTTCATATTAAGTGTATGACCCTGTAGGCTCAGTTATACTTGGTTTTGACCCGAGTCCAACTCGGTCGACCCGTCAACAGCGGCCCCTAGCAGAACGTATTGACACTAAAGTATACAAGAAGATCATATTGGCTCTAAACTTGTAATGTGTGCACAAATCCCTTTGCCTCATGATACCAATTAAGCTATAGACTAGACACGTGCTATCCTATCAATAGCTTATCATTCACTCGATCACGTATTGGAGTATATATCTGTCGATTGACTCCTCAATCAACTCGGCATGGCCATGCACCTCCATAATCCATTACATCGAGGTGTCCAGAAATATCTCTCCCATAGGAGGGGAAAATTTCATCTTAATCATTCACATCCCACTACATGTTTCATAGCAAACCCGAAGACTACTTTTATAACTACCCAGTTACGGAATAGCGTTTGGTAGTCCCTAAGTAAGCCATTACACATGTTGGAATCTATGATGATATCAGGTCAAAGGACTTTGCACCAACACTATTTGAGACCAACTAATGGCACATTAATTCCCTGTAGTGTCTCAAGGTGGGTCTATCCAACAATGTGTTCTCTAACAAATGTTCATGTTTATTGATTTAGTATATCCATACTATGATCTATGAGACATGATCATTAATCAATAAATATGCTGATCTTAGAATCATATTTGTTCCATTGATATGATATATGATCAGAGATTATTTAGAAATAGATTCATACATAAAGAGTCTCATAAATAAGTCACATACTTATTGATCGATATAAGTTGTTTATTTCATGAAACTGAATAATATTTTATTCATTGATACATAAACATTGACCATGATTTCCAACATCTCCATGTTGCCTCTAGGGCATATCACTAACAGTTTGTCCCATTCAACTTTTCTTTCTCAAGTATATATCGCAAATTAAAAGAACTGGATGTAGTATTAACTGCCATAATCTACAACAGAAAATATGCAAAGTTTAGCACAATGTTTATGCTTTATCTTTTATTAAACAATTTAACAAAAGACTCCCACTACGTGTTTTAAACCTTCCCTCTAGGTTACATATTGGGTCAAGATCCACATGTTTATTAATTTCTAGTGAACTTTGGCATCACTTCTAGAAGACTAGTAACATGGGTAAGCAACACCTTGCTAATCACATCCCTATGTGACTCTTATTTGTTGGGTGGCATCTCCATGCCCCAACGCCAACCTATGCCCCAAGGCCTAAAACTATTTTGATAGCCTTGTTAAGTAAAGCAAACGCTATTGCATGTATATGTCTGACATATACCCCATCGTCTCATAATAGACAATGACACTCTGCTTTAACAGACCTACCAATTGATGATCATGACCGTGATAGGTGCAACATTTGGAGGGAATCATTACTACCTACTTTTCTGAGGGAAACTATCATATCAAACAAATATATCACATATATGAAAGCAGGCAGAATAGCAAATAATAATGAAACAGTATGGCCCTTTCTCATGGTGATATCCATCTCCATGCCGGTGTAGAGGATGTCCATCTTCATCACCATTCTCCGGAGTGCCGGATGCTTGATTTTTTTCAAACTAAGCTACTACTATAGAAGCTATAAATTGAAGATCACATCGACACGCAGATCGTGAAAGAATGTTACATGTATTTCACGTATGAAAGAATATTACATGGATTGCATGTATGAAAGAATATTACACACATCACATGCATCTCATACATATAATAGGGCCATACCATCACAAAACATTCTCTGCAAAAACAAGTTAGATATAGAACCGTATTCTACCGATCGAAGAGATATGATATCGAGACAACATAAAAAGGGGTATGCACACGGCTTCCGAGCAGCGCCCGTAACACCGCACGACAATCACAGATCCAATCGATGAAATCGCTTATGAAAACCATATTGGCATAATCACATGATTTGCATGATTTGCATGATCTAAGACACTCTCAAGGAACATGATTTGCATAGGCATAAGGCAACAGTCATGGTCGGGCTATAGAACCAGCTTAGCCACAATCACATTGTATCGATCCGAGATACTCTCAAGGAATGCCATCCCGAATCCGACTCATACTCATCCTGAGTACTATGGATACCGCTTCGACATAATCGCATTATGTCGATCCGAGACAATCTCAAGGAACGCAATTTCCATTTACTCTCCCCTACCGACCCTGTATACCAATTGATCTAATCAACCCATGTGCTAAAACTTGTTCCAGATCAATTCTAAAACCCAAACTACGCAAGTCTAGCTCTGATACCACTGTTGTGTAACGCGGAGGCTACGATAGCATAAATCAAAATTTTCTACTGCGGAATCCAGGAAAGCTTGCAAGTAAAGGTCTATAGATTGTTACCGATTGACGTGCAGAGCAGCAAAAACTACGTTGAAGAAGCCAATCCAACGTATGCACGTCAGGAAGTGTAGCTGATCGAAGTCCAGCCGACTTCGAGCAGCGCCTTGCTGACCTCAGACCATCTCGCCCGACCCCGACCCGATTCATCCGACCGTGCCGATGTCGCTCCGATCTGCCCGGTCTCGTCGACGCCGCACCGATTCGGCCGACCACCCGACCTCGGTCAGATCTGTCTGACCTCGAGGTCGGGAAGTTCGCTGAAGAAACCGATCAACTCCACAACATAGTTGTGTCTTTACCGGTATCCACACATCCAGGGTTGGAATCGCCGAACACCTTGTGTGCTAGCACTCGATGCACGGCTAGGGTTTTGCTCAAAAATCGGTGACTTGGGTTTACGTGGAAGATCTCAACTCAGCGACTTGAAGTCGCCCACGTGTTCTATTGTCTGTTGTGTGTTCACCGATCTCCACCCCACGCACCTCTTTATTTAGAGTTAGCCGACTGGGCCTTGCGGCCCATCGAGACTCTATATTCAATCGGATCTCTATCCGAACTGAGCCGTATCCAAGTCTATCTCAAATACATGTTCCATCCTGTTAAGTATGTGTTAACGACCAAATTTGGTAAGCAAATCCTCAAGTTTGAAGCAGGGATTGAAGCGAAATTGGAGGAAACACGCGATCTACGGAAACAGAGATTGCATCGGCTGAGTCCGAATCGGCTACGGAGCCAGTCGGCTGAGTCCGAGTCGGAACAGGATAGCCGATAGTTGATTCCGACTGAAGACCAAAGGAAGGGCTAATCCCGAAGGGAAGCTTAAGAGATAACTATTGGATTTGGTTTCCAAAGTGCTTCAAGAATGTTGCCGTCTATGTATAAGGTCCTATAACGGCAATTGTATCTTTAAGTTAGGATATTTTGTATAGTTTCCTTTATAAATAATGTCGGTTTGTTTAGAGATATTTGAGATTTAATCTGTAATAGGAATCATGTCCGTTACAGACTCATTGTATATTCGGGTATAAATATGACCCGATACCTTGTAAAAAATATAACACACACATCAATACAGCTTTGGCGCATCGCCAACCTTTCTGTTTTTACTTTTCTTCGACGAGTTCTTTTCTGTTCTTGGGCTGCATCGACTTCGATCTCCAGGAAAGGTAATTTCTTGTTACAAGCGGCTTGTGGTATCGAGGCCGGTGCTTCCATCATCATGATACTCTGATTTTGATGTTGCAAACTGCTTAATTTACCGTATGCGATATATAATTTAGATCAATGACTAGATATATCTCTCGATCGGTTAGCATATCATTCAAGATAATAGCCAACAGAGCTAGATCTAGGGGTTGATTCAAATTATATAGCGTATCTACCATCTCAAGGAATTCTCATTAGCCTAGATAGATTTCATGCTTCTTTTGGTACTTAATGCTGCATCTAATCGACCTATTAAGTCGCCTTTAGAATTATGTAGATCTATTTGGTTCAATGTTTATTATTAGAGATAGTACCGGGGTTTCAGCCGGTCTTACTTGTTCTAATCATCTTTTTATGTATTATTACTATTAGATGTATTAGAACTGTCTTTTATATTAAGATCTTAATCTACTTAAATGTGTTAAGCTAGGTATCAATCTGTTAGGTCATATTAATAGCCGATTGATCTTAGTTTAACGCATTTAGTTCAGATTAATATCTTTTTATAAAACATATCAGAGTACTAGCTGATTTACATTAGATCTATGACATCGGCTAGGTTATGAATTTGTACAATTATTATTCTAATGTGCTTTTGAACACAAGTGGTTTATACTGTCTCGGTATACTACCGATCTATCCCAATCACTTGGTCTAAATATACTTTGGAATAACAATTATACATTTATTGATATCTATAGCCGATCGAGTAGGATCTAACCTTAACCAAACGCCTATTCTATGTTTTCTTGTTGGTTACAGGATCAAACCAACTGCACGCCTATTCAATCACCAAAGGCGATCAATTTGGACCTACACTGGAGTTAAGCAGATCTCCCAGGCCAGTGCGTGTAAAAAATTCACACCAACACGCTTTCGTGTCATCGGCTGATCTCGACCAGGACAACGTCATTCTGGTGACTATGGACAAGCTGTCGGCTAAACACCAGGCCGACTACCATCAGATGGTGGAACGGCTGTAAGCACATTACTTGCAATCCTTCACCCAGACCAGGTCCGGGTCAATCATTCAAAAATACAAGTTTATGATCCCCGAAAACTTCGACGCCTCCTCCAGCGAAGACAAGAAAGGGAAGAAGAAGATAGAGGACATCAAGAAGGAGCAGGACGATTTGGGGCTGCACACACTTCAAGACCGGATCGACTCGACTGTCCACCACGCACTCGTCAACCAGTCAGGGATACTGTTGAACACATTGAACAATATGATAAGCACCGTGGTTGATTCAAAGATAGCCGAGCAGCCGCCGAGGGGGCGACATATTTCCCCGATGGACAGCTTCACCTTACAGACGCCGTCAACCCACGCTTGCCGCTCCTCCACTCGGGCACCGATTCCTTGGGGAGGGGGGAGCCCCGACCCAGCCAAATGCATAGCCGTCGGCTATGCATCCACATCCCAAGGTTCTGGTTTGGCAACAATCTCAACACCAGGGCCTCGGCGCCACAGTGACGACTCAGGAGCAGGCGGAAGACATGTTCAACACCAATCGACAATCTGTCATACATAACGTGCCGATTGGTAACTATCTGCCAGATCCGCCTCACAACTCCGGCGGCAATCAGCCTCTCCCCAAGCAAACACCACCATTTGCCTCTCGGGCGCCTCCTGCTATGAACCATTTTCAGCATCAATTCCCAGGAGGCAACTACGAGCAACATTATCGGCCTCAGACGCCACCAATGCAGTATCGGCAAGGGCCCGTCCACCACGAGCAATACGAGCCGATACCACAAATGCAAGAAAACAAGCCTTGGGCCGATTTAATCGCAGATGTTATGCGTGATCAATTTGGCCTCAAGCCGAAGGACTCTGGCAACATGTACTGGTACCCATGCCCAGAATGTTTCGAGAGGGTGCCCTTGCCAAGCCGATACAAGGTGCCGGATTTTTCAAAGTTCTCGGGGCAGGACAATATCTCAACATACGAACATGTCAGCCGATTCCTAGCCCAGTGTAGAGAAGCATCGGCCACCGACGCACTCAGAGTACGCTTGTTCCCACTGTCGCTCTCGGGATCGGCCTTTACGTGGTTTTCATCCCTGCCTTATAATTCGGTCCAGAGCTGGGCCGATCTCGAGAAGCAGTTCCACAACTATTTTTATTCCGGCAAACATGAGATGAAGTTGTCAGACTTAACCAGCATCAGGAAGAAGCACGAAGAATCAGTTCAAGACTATATTCAGCGATTCACGGACATGAGGAATCGTTGTTACAGCCTGGTGCTGTCGGACTCCCAGCTGGCCGACTTAGCCTTTCATGGCCTTTTGGCCCCTATCCGTGAGAGGTTTTCGGCTCAAGATTTTGAGAGCCTGGCCCACCTGGCTCAAAAGGTGATGGCTCATGAGCAGCGCTTTCAAGAAGCAAATAACGCCTTCAAGAAAATCACCCACGTCGCCTACGCAACAGACTCGGACTCAAGTGACAGCGATGCGGAGGTAGCAACATCCGAGTGGACCAGGAATAAGAAGGCTATCACGTGCCAATGGCTAAAAGAATCGGCTAAGGAAGAATATTATGATTTTGACATAACTAAAGCCGATAGGATCTTTGATCTACTGTTGAGGGAAAAACATATACAGCTTCCGGCCAACCACGTCATCCCATCGGTCGAGGAGCTTAAAAAAAAGAAATACTGCAAGTGGCACAATACCACTTCACACAGCACCAACGATTGCAAGGTTTTCCATCAGCAGATTCAGTCGGCCATTGAGGCAGGGAAAATCAAATTCGAAGAATCGGCTAAGCCGATGAAAGTTGACGGCAATCCCTTCCCTGTCAACATGGTCCAAGCCGGCCAAAGGCGAGCTGATCGACAGTACAGCATGGTGCACGGCTCAGCCAAATCCCAGCAAACAACCGTAGTGACTCAGACCAACAAGAGCCGACCGCGATGAACGCCGCGCCAATCAACATGGTCTACACCAGCGGCCGATCGGCCGACCGATGGCCCAGACAGGCGGACAGCCGACTACGGTTCCATCTCAGAGTTAAAGAAGAAGAAGAGGACCGACGCGGCAAGCCGTACCAGAGGACACCGGATCGGCTAGGAGTGGCATACTTTCGCCGCCATGATGGCTGTGACCCACATTGGCGCTGTGAGTTCTTCCGATTCTGTTGGGAATCAGGAATGAGGCTACCCACCCTCGAGAACTGCTCGGCCTTGCAGCGAGTACAGGGAGGACGAAATACAGAGATCAACCAATAGAGAGCTCTAGTCGATTCAACCCCTGAGCCGTTCAACTCAACTAGCGGAAACTTTTCGTTCACGATCGGCTTGGCCCAATCCACCAGGACTTCTTCCAAGAAGAGGACAAAGAGGAGGCTGAAGAAGAACAATTGGCCAACCCCAAATGGTGTCCTTTGGACCTGTTCACCAAAACACAAAAAAGGAAAATTTAGAGGCTGAAGAGCGAAGGACAGGAGGAAGAAGTCCAGCAGATGATTCAACGTCAACAACATCGGCAGGGCAGGAAACAGTGGCGTGTCAAGAAACAGGCAGCTCCAGCCGACGAGAGCCCAGCTGACAAGGCCAAAAGGGTGGCAAAAGGCAAAGGAGTAGCCTCTGTGTCGGTCAATATGGTGTTCATATTGCTGACCGAATTCGAGGCTATCGAGGCCGATGCAGACTCCGTTGAAGACACCTTTGCCAAGCTAGTACTGTCCCCAGAGCATACCATCTTTGAGAAACCCGAGGAAATAGAAAATCGACACTTGAAGCCCCTTTACGTCAAAGGATTCATCAATGGGAAGCCGATGTCAAAGATGCTAGTCGATAGAGGGGCCGCAGTCAATCTCATGTCCTATGCAACCTTCAGAAAGCTGGGCAAGGGAGCCGATGACTTGATCAAGACCAATATGGTGCTCAAGGACTTTGGCGGCAACCCATCGGAGGCCAAGGGAGTTTTAAACGTCGAGCTGACTGTTAGCAGTAAAACCATGCCCACAACGTTTTTCGTCATCGATGGGAAGGGATCATACAGCCTGCTGCTCGGAAGGGATTGGATCCACGCCAACAGCTGCATCCCTTCCACAATGCATCAAAGCTTAATCCAATGGCAAGGCGATAAGATAGAAATCGTGCCAACCAACAGGTCAGTCAACGTCGCTAACGCCAACTTAAGTTTATGGGAAGTCGACGACATTGATTGCCTGTCTGGCAAAGTTTGGCAGGCCGATTTTCTCAAGGTGTCCGATTCTGACATGTAGCCAATTGGAGACGAAGAGCCTCAACTATTACTTTGAGGGCGTCGTGGAGGGCTCGAGCGTTTACAACAAGGACACCGTGGACGACATCGACGACAAACTAGGGCAAGGTTTTATGTCGGCCGATGATTTAGAAGAAGTGGACATAGGCCCAGGAGATAGGCCTAGGCTGACATACATTAGCAAAAATTTGTCTTCTCATTTTAAGACCAAGCTTATCGATTTATTGAAGGAATATAAAGATTGCTTTGCTTGGGAGTATTTTGAGATGCCTGGTCTTAGCCGATGTATTGTTGAACATCGGCTCCCTATTAAGCCTGGATATCGGCAGTACAAAGAGCCTCCTAGGATGTTAAAGTTATTATGTATGATGCGATTAAGGCCGAAATCACTTGGCTATATGATGCTGGTTTTATTCGGCCCTGCCGATACGTCGAATGGGTTTCAAACATAGTCCCAGTAGTGAAGAAGAATGGCAAACTTAGGGTAGCATCGACTTCAGAGATTTGAACAAGGCTACCCCTAAAGACGAGTAACCCATGCCTATAGCCGATTTGCTAGTGAATGCTGCCTCTGGCCACAAAATCATAAGTTTTATGGATGACAATGCTGGTTACAACCAGATCTTTATGACCGAGGAAGACATTCACAAGACAGCCTTAAGGTGCCCAGGAGCAATCGGCTTATACGAGTGGGTCGTCATGACTTTTGGCTTGAAGAATATTGGAGCCACGTATCAGAGGACCATGAATTACATCTTTCACAACTTGATCGGCTTCCTAGTGGAGATCTACATTGATGATGTCGTTGTCAAATCCAAGGAGGTGGAAGACCACAAAGCCGATTTAAGAAAGGTATATGAAAGGATAAGGAAATATGGCCTGAAGATGAACCCTATGAAGTGCGTGTTTGGCGTGTCGGCTGGCCAGTTCTTGGGATTTCTTGTTCATGAGAGGGGAATCGAGGTCACCCAGAGAAGCATCAATGCTATCAAGACTATTCAACCTCCAAAGGACAAGAAGGAATTACAGTCTTTGGTCGACAAAATCAACTTCACCAGGCGCTTTATAGCCAATCTATTAGGGAAGATGGAGCCGTTCACACCTCTGCTTCGGCTGGGGGGCAGAGCAGCAGACAGCTTTGGACAACATCAAATATTATCTAAGTTCCCCTCCAGTATCGATTTCTCCACAAAAGGGAGTGTCGTTCACATTATACCTGTCAGCCGACGAGAAGTCTATCGGCTCAGTTTTGATTTAGGAGATCGAAGGGAAAGAGAAGGCAATTTTCTATCTTAGTCGAAGGCTTCTAGATGCGGAGACACGGTACTCTCCCGTGGAGAAATTATGTTTGTGCCTATATTTTTCATGCACGAAGTTAAGGCATTACCTGTTATCCAATGAGTGCACCACAGTATGCAAGGCCGATGTAGTAAAATATATGCTATCAGCTCTAGTTCTGAAAGGGAGAGTTGGGAAATGGATATATGCTTTGACAGAGTTTGATTTAAGGTATCAAGCAGCCAAGGCAGTAAAAGGACAGGCTATAGCCGATTTCATAGTGAAACACAGAGATGATTCAATCGGCTCAGTTGATATCATGCCTTGGACTTTGACTTTTGATGGCTCGGTCTACACCAATGGATGCGGCATCGGCTTGGTTATAATCTCCCTAGGGGGGCAAGCTTCGAGTTTGCTTTTTCCATCACACAGCATGCCACAAACAACCAGGCCAAATATGAACCCGTCCTCAAGGAATTACAACTGCTCAAGGAAGTTGAAGCCGACGCCATCGAGATAATGGGCGATTCACTGTTGGTCATCAGCCAATTATCAGGAGAATACGAATGTAAAAATGATGCACTGATGATCTATTATAAAAAATGCCAAGATCTGATGGACAGCTTTTGGCTAGTAACCTTAAAACACATCCCTAGAGAGCAGAATTCAGAAGCAAATGAATTGGCTCAAGGGGCATCGGGCTACAAGCCGATGACAAGAGATGTCGAAGTAGAGATTGCCACCATCTCAGCCGACGACTAGAGGTTTGATGTCTACAATTATCTATAAAACCCTTCTCAGTCGGCTTCAAGGAAATTATGCTACAGGGCTTTACGATTTGTCTTGCTCGATGAAGATTTATATTATCGGACGATTGATGGCGTGGTACTTAAGTGCCTGAGTGCCGATCAAGCAAAGATTGCCATAGGAGAGGTGCACGAGAGGATCTGTGGCACTCATCAATTGGCTCATAAGATGAAGTGGTTACTTCGGAGAGCAGGATACTTTTGGTCGACTATGCTGGAAGATTGCTTCAAGTATTATAAGGGCTGTCAAGATTGCTAGAAATTTGGAGCCATCCAGAGAGCACCAGCATCGACTATGAATCCCATCATCAAGCCTTGGCCGTTCCGAGGTTGGAGAATCGATATGATCGGCCAGATAAGTCCACCCTCAAGCAAAGGACACAAGTTTGTATTAGTTGCAACCGATTATTTTAGCAAGTGGGTGGAAGCAATTCCCTTGAAAAAGGTCGATTCTGGGGGTGCAATCAAGTTTATTAAGGAGCAGATTATATACAGATTTGGCGTCCCCTAGACTATCACCACGGATCAGGGATTCCATCTTTGTCTGCAACGAGTTTGTTCAGTTTGCCGACAGCATGGGGATTAAGCTGTTAAATTCTTCACCATATTATGCTCAGGCTAACGGACAGGCCGAGGCTTCAAATAAAAGTTTGATCAAGTTGATAAAGAGGAAGATCGCTGAATATCCTAAGCAATGGCATAGCCGATTGGCCGAATCATTGTGGGCTTATCGGATGGCTTGCCACGGATCGATCCAGGTGCCTCTATACAAATTGGTCTACGGACACGAGGCAGTCCTGCCATGGGAAAACACCATCGCTCAAGAAGAATTCAACTACAGGATGAATTAACAGCCGATGATTATTACAATTTGATGGTAGATGAGTCAGAAGACCTGGTGCTGTCAAGGATGCGCGCTTTAGAAAAGGTGACCAAGGACAAGGAACGAGTGGCTCGTCATTACACAAGAAGGTTGTGCCTAAGTCTTTTGAAGAAGGCGAGCTTGTTTGGAAACTAATAGTGCCGATGTGCTCAAGAGATAGCAAATTCGGCACGTGGTCACCCAATTGAGAAGGGTCTTTCAAGATCCACAAATGCGTCTCTAAAGGAGCCTACATGCTAGAAGGATTAGATGGAGAGGTGTTTGGAAGAGCTCTTAATGGCAAGTACTTGAAGAAATATTACCCAAGTGTTTGGATCAATTCATGATTTGACTATGTCTGTGTCGATCCATGCTAGCCGATGTGTCATACACATCGCCTTTAGGACATCTTTACTAAGTTTTTCCCTCCTACATTTTTCAATCAGCTGAATCTAGCCGGCAGGTGATGCAAAGTTTCGTCTTATAATTTTATCAATGCCGAGGACAATATTGAGAAAATTAGAGGGGCATATATTATACGAAGTCAGAGATCACAATCAGAGAGCTTCAAAATTTTTGGGACTTTGAAATTTTCTCAAGCAATTTAGGACATGGAAACAAATGAATCGGCGTAAAGCATACGATTAATGCTAAGGGCACAACAAGCCGATTATAAAAGTTATATGTACAGAGTCAAGGTACAAGTCAAGACATCAAAAGTTCTGAAGACTAAGTCCTATTACATTCTCAAAAATTGCTCTATGGCCGACGTCACCTCTTCTTTGATGGCTTTGATTTCTTTGACCGTCACCATGTCTTGTTCTTCGGTGCCCGGGATCATTCTGGCCGATTTATGGAGCTCTCCCAAGTATTTGATAGTGGAAGTCACCTTAACCTTCTTTTCTTCAGTCGCCTTGGGGAGATCGGCTAGCACTTGTTTTTCTGCCGCAAGCTTGGCCCTACACTGCTCGGGCTTTGCCAACAAGCCAACTTCTTCTTCTTCGAGTTGGCCGATCTTTGTTTGCGTAGCCGACGGCCCAGCCACCAGTTCGTCCAACTTGGCCTTCTCGGCCACTATGTTCTCTATGGTGGCATTGATCGAGGCCACCAAGTCGGCTTGGGCTCGTCAGTTGACCATTCTTTGTACGGCCCTTTCCAGCTTGAATCGGTGTTGGTCGATGAAGATGGCCCAGGAGATTTTTCAGCCAAGTCATCAGGAAGCTGACCCTGAATGTCGTTAAAGCGCGATCGAGCTGGCCTGTACTCCATGACCAGTTGATCTACATCGATGCTGAGCCGACGATGGATGTCTTGAAGCTTGTCCTTGAGGTCGTCGGCTATGGCAGTCTGGTCTTGGCTAGTGGTCTCTTCTTCTTCACTGACGAACTCTTTGATGCCAAATGGAAGCAAATCGGCTAGAGTCTGCAGAAAGGGTTTCATAATTAAAACAAAGCATGACAGCCAATCCTAAACTCTTGAGAAAGAAGAGAAGCAAACTTACTCATACAGCAGGAGCTGGCACAGCTGCTTCTTTAGTGTGATGGCTGCCCGTAGCTGACAGAGTTTGCTTGCTCGATACACGGGGGACAGCCGATGGAGACCGAGGGGGCTGCAAAAAAACATAAGTGTTAGTACGAGTTGGCCAATGCAAGCATAAGTCAAATATGAGTTCAGAAATTACTGGTGAAGCTGGACGAGGAGGTCAGCTGGCTAATCTCTTGAACTACAAAGAGGGTTTGGTCAGGGTTTGGATGATTATAATTTAAAGGCCAAATTAGAGAAAACAAGATGCTTACCGATCGCTTCGGAGCAGGAGGGCTTGGTGGAATTGGATCATCGGTCGGCGAGCCGACGGAGTTATGACTGGAGCTGTTCGATTCGCCCGCCTCTTTCACAGCTTCTGAGATCTCTTCATCCATGACTTCTTTGTGAAGAGCTTTGTCGATGCTGGGGTCAAGTAAAGGCAGGCTGTTGGCTAGTGCAGTCGGCTTTGGTTTCCTTTGTTTCTTCACGAGGGCAGCCGACGGTCCCACAGCCGATGGGGCAGCCCTTTTCTTCCTTGACATGGCTTGGCGGGTTTGGCCGTGCTTTAAAGTCTTCAGTTTCGACGCATCCCAGCCGATGGCCGACGAAGCGTATCCGCATCCGTTCGCAAGAACGCCCAGGCGGTATTCAATGGCGATGCTAGAGTTACCCACCGTGGGGGGATCCGAGTCTGTCGTGTGCAAAAGAAAAATGTTTGAAGTGTTAGCACAAGACGACAGCCGACTGATCGAAAACGAAAAGATGCTTAAGGACGGAAATACTTACAGAAGGGATTTCATCTGGCAGAAGGGTGGTGAGGTACATGGAGGCGCGTTGATGGAAGATGTGTTGCTTGATTTCCACCCACCACCTGTCATAAGCCGCGCTCCTCTTGTGGGCCAGCTCTAAGATCCCGATGCTACCGAGGGGTGGGCTCTCTATTTCCATTAATTTGTTCATTATCAGACTTGAGTCGACTACCCCTCGGGTCTCTATCTTGTCAGCATAATAGCAGCCGATCGACAGCTGACCGAGCCCAAGCTGTCTTCCAGCCGACATTGGATAGTAAAATTCATGAGTCTTTGTTACATTTCGGCCTTGATGTACCCCAGTCGGCAAGATCATGGAATGAGTGCTGTGGTGAAGATTTCTCTGCACTTGGGATATTTGTCTGAGTTGATCTCATCCAAGTTTAAATCAATCGGCAACTGAAATTCCATTCGGTCTTCATAGAAGAACCAAGTCCGATTGTTTTTGGCCGGCCGTCATAGAAAGAGATGAACCACTCGGCCGAAGCTCACTCGATTGCCTTGATCTAGTATGAGTGGCTGCGGCTTCCCCGAAGGATAGACATCTTCTTGTAGCCACTTCATTTCCATCATCATCTTCAATCGGCTCCAGGAGAGGGAAGCAGGTGTCAGCTAGTCTCGGTCGACCAGATACTTTTTGCGTTAACAACACGAGCCAGTGTTGTAGGAACCACCAAGGGCCTCCAATGCTAATAGTGGCGTCGGCTGCGATCTTGGACACAGCTTGGCTCAACATCTGATAAAGATAGCCGAGGAGGAATTTCCCTAAGGGGAGTTTTTTCTTGTCGACCAGGGCCTCGGCTAGTACTTGCCAATTGGCTGTGTGTTGGTGTGATTTTTTTACACGCACTGGCCATGGAGATATGCTTAACTCCAGTGTAGGTCCAAATTGGTCGCCTCTGGTGATTGAGTGGGGCGTGCCAATTGGTTTGATCCTATAACCAACAAGAAAACAAAAGGTAGGCGTTTGGTTAGGGTTAGATCTCACTCGATCGGCTATGGATATTAATAAATATACAATTGCTATCCCAAAGCACATTTAGATTAACTGATTGGGATAGATTGGTAGTATACTGAGATAGTATAAATCACTTAGATCCAAATGTACATTAGGACCACAATTATATATATTCATAACCTAGCCGATGTTGTAGATCTAACGTAAATCGGCTAGTACTCCGATATATTTTATAAAAAAATATTAATCTGAATTAAATGCATTAAACCAAGATCAATCGACTGTTCATGTAAACTAACAGATTGATACCGGGCTTAATATGTTTAAGTAGATTGAGATCTTAATATAAAATGCGATTCTAATACATCTAACAGTAATAATACATAAAGATGATCAGAATATGTAAGACCGGCTGAAACCCCGGTTCTATCTCTAGTAGCAAGCATTGAACCAAATAAATCTACATAGTTCTAAAGGCGACTTAATAGGTCGATTAGATGCAACATTAAGTACCAAAAGAATTATAGGACCTATATAGGCTAATGAGAACTCTTCGAGATGGTAGATATGCCATATAACCTAAATCAACCTCTGGATCTAGCTCTGTCGGCTGCTATCCTCAAAGAGATATTAGCCGATCGTGAGATAGATCTAGACATTGATCTAGATTATATGCCGCATATGATAAATTAAGCAGTTTGCAACATCAGAATTAGAGTATCATAATGATGGAAGCACTGGCCCCGATACCACAAGCCGCTTGTAACAAGAAATTACCTTTCCTAGAGATCGAAGTCGATAGAACCCGAGGTCAAAGTAAGAACTCGTCGAAAAAAATGTAAAACAAAAAGGTTGGCAATGCGCCGAGGTTGTATTGATGTGTGTTGATATGTTTTAGAAGATCTCGGGTCATATTTATATCTGAATACACGACAAGTCCGTAACGGACACGATTCCTATTATAGATTGAATCTCTAAACAAACTGACATTATCTATAAAGGAAACTATACAAAATATCCTAATCTTAAAGATACAATTGCCGTTGCAGGACCTTATCTGTAGATGGCAATATCTTTAACGCACTTTAGAAACCAAATCCAATAACTTATCTTTAAGCTTTCCTTTTCGGGATTGGCCTTTCCTTTTGTCTTCACTCGGAATCGGCTATCGGCTATATCTGTTCTGACTCGGACTCAATCGACTGGCTCCGTAGCCGATTTGAACTCAGCTGATACAATCTCTGCTTCCGCAGATCGCGTGTTCCTCCAATTCCGCTTCAATCTCCGCTCCAAACTCGAGGATTTAGTACCAAATTTGGTCGTTAACACTGTGGCACCGTAGCTTGATCCGTAGAATATAAACTTCTCTAGTCACATCATTAGAAATGCAGCATGCTCTCTGGCATTAATCGGCCCAGTTCCCATGTTCATGGCCACATACCCATTCCAACCCCCAATTGCTTTGGTCTTAAAGGAAAATTGGCCCTTGCTGTCCAGTTGGTTGGGGTTAGCCGATGACATGATGTCAAGTCCTGTTAGCATGAAGACATCGGCTAAGGTTGGAGTCATTGGACCTTGTTGGAAAAGAAAGGCATTCAGTGTGTTGTTCCAAAAATATGTGGCAGCCGACAATAATGGTTCATCCTTGGGCATGTTGGCTATGGATAAAGCGAGGCATTGGGCAATTCCGATCTCTTCCGAGTGGCTCTGTTTGCTGGCCTGCATCCTTTTGTACCATGATGGCTATGACTTGTCAGTTGAAGGCCAAGATTTAAAGGTGTTGTTCCAGTGGCCTAGGTGTGGGTTCCTCATTCTATAGGGCACTCTGTTGGTCTCGGCTATGATGAACTCAGTCGGATCCTTATTGCTGATAGGCCCTATGTAGTATCTCTCGTCGCTAACTAGGCTTGGAATTGCTACTTGATGCGCGAGATGCTACAATCGGAAAAAGAGATGGATTTCAGATTCGAAAGACCTAAAATTCAGACCTACAGCTAAAAAGGTGGGAAAAGAAAAGGTTTGGCCGATTGGGCGTACCTCGGGGAACTCGGCGGGTGGAGAGCCTGGTTGAGTGGCGGGGGTCGCAATTGCTGCAGTTGAGGTCGCCAGAGAGGTGGGATCACCGCGACGGAGTCGAGGAAGCCAAAGAGGTCATCGGGGAACTCGAGGACGTTTGCTGGTTTGTGGATTGTGTTGACGGCGTGAGTTGTTTGGCGCGGAGAGGTGTTATTTAAAGGGTTTTCATAACAGTTGAAATAGATTTGACCTAGGGTTGTGCTGGAAATAGGATTGGATAAAATCCGCAACATTATCAATGCCGCGGACTTGGGGGGCATGTGTTAACGACCAAATTTGGTAAGCAAATCCCCAGGTTTGAAGCAAAGTATGAGGCAGAATTGGAAGAACGCGTGATCTGCAAAAACGGATATTGTATCAGCTGAGTCCGAATCAGCTACGGAGCTAGTCGGCTGAGTCCGAGTTGAAACAGGATAGCCGATAGCCGATTTCGATTGAAGACTGAAGGAAAGGCCAATCCCGTAGGAAAGCTTAAGAGATAATTATTGGATTCGGTTTCCAAAGTGCGTTAAAGATATTGCCATCTATGGATAAGGTCCTACAACGGCACTTATATCTTTAAGCTAGGATATTTGGTATAGTTTCCTTTATAGATAATGTCGGTTTGTTTAAGATATTTTAGAGATTCAATCTGTAATAGGAATCATGTCCGTTACGGATTCATTGTATATGAGGGTATAAATATGACCCGGGACCATGTGAACATAAACAATACACATCAATACAACTTTGGTGCATTGCCAAACTTTCTTGTTTTTACTTTTCTTGATGAGTTCTTGCTTTGACCTCGGGCTGCATCGACATCGATCTCCGAACAAGGTAACTTCTTGTTGCAAGTGGCTTGTATCGTCGGGGTTAGTGCTTACATTGCTATGATACTCTAATTTCGATGCTATAAACTGCTTAAGTTATCATACACAACATATAATCTAGATCAATGTGTAGGTCTATCTTATGGTCGGCTGAAGTTTCTCTAAAAATAGCAGCCGACAGGGTCAGATCTAGAGGTTTATTTAGATTATACGATGTGTCTACCATCTCGAAGAGTTCTCATTAGCCTAAATAGATCCCTTTTTCTTTTGGTACTTAATGCTGCATCTAATCGACCTATTAAGTCGCCTTTAGAATTATATAGATCTATTTGGTTTAATGTTTATTACTAGAGATAGTGCCGGGGTTTTAGCCGGTCTTACCTATTCTAATCATCTTTTATGTATTATTGTTGTTAGATGTATTAGAATCGCCTTTTATATTAAGATCTCAATCTACTTAAATGTGCTAAGCTCGGCATCAATCTGTTAGGTTATACTAACAGCCGATTGATCTTAGTTTAGCGCATTTAGTTCAAATTAATATCTTTTTATAAAATATATCGGAGTACTAGCCGATTTACATTAGATCTGCGACATCGGCTAGGTTATGAATCTGTACAATTATTATTCTAATGTGCTTTTGAACACAAGTGGTTTATACTGTCTCGTATACTACCGATCTATCCCAATCACTTGGTCTAAATATACTTTGGAATAACAATTATACATTTATTGATATCTATAGCCGATCGAGTAGGATCTAATCTTAACCAAACGCCTATTCTATGTTTTCTTGTTGGTTACAGGATCAAACCAACTGGCATGCCTATTCAATCACCAAAGGTGACTAATTTGAACCTGCACTGGAGTTAAGCAGATCTCCTAGGCCAGTGCGTGTAAAAAATTTACACCAACAGATTTCTTGTTCACAAAAGGGAAATCAAGGTCACCCAGAGAAGCATCAATGCTATCAAGACTATTCAGCCCCCGAAGGATAAGAAGCAATTGCAATCTCTGATCTGCAAGATTAACTTCATCAGTCACTTCATAGCCAATTTGTCAGAAAGGATGGAGCTGTTCACACCTTTACTACGGCTGAAAGCCAATCAAGCCTTTACTTGGGGGGCAGAATAGCAAAAGGCTTTGGACAACATTAAGGATTATCTAAGCTCCCCTCCGGTATTGATTCCACCACAAAAGGGAGTGTCGTTCAAATTATACCTGTTAGCCGACGGGAAGTCTATCGGCTCAGTTCTGATTCAGGAGATCGAAGGGAAAGAGAAGGCAATTTTCTATCTTAGTCGAAGACTTCTAGATGCAGAAACAAGGTATTCTTCCATGGAAAAGTTGTGTTTGTGCCTGTATTTTTCATGCACCAAGTTAAGGCATTATTTGTTATCCAACAAATGCACTACAGTTTGCAAAGCTGACGTAGTAAAGTATATGCTATCGGCTCCAGTTCTGAAAGGGTGAGTTAGGAAATGGATATTTGCTTTGACGGAGTTTGATTTGAGGTATGAGGCACCTAAGGCAGTGAAAGGACAAGCCATAGTCGATTTTATAGTAGAACACAGAGATGATTCAATCGGCTCAGTTGATATCATGCCATGGACTTTGACTTTTGATGGCTCGGTTTGTACGAACGGATGCGGCATCGGCTTGGTGATAATCTCTCCCAAGGGGGCAAGCTTCGAGTTTGCTTTTTCCATCACGCCTCATACAACAAACAATCAAGCTGAATACGAAGTTGTTCTCAAGGGATTACAACTGCTCAAGGAGGTTCAAGTCGACACCATCAAGATAATGGGCGATTCACTATTGGTCATCAGCCAATTATCAGGGAAATATGAATGCAAAAATCATGCGCTGATGATCTACTATCAAAAATACCGAGACTTGATGGACAACTTTCAGCTGGTAACCTTAAAACACATCCCTAGAGAGCAGAATTCAGAAGCAAATGATTTAGCTCAAGGGGAATCGGGCTACAAGCCGATGACAAAAGATGTTGAAATAGAAATCGCAACAATCGCAGCCAACAACTGGAGGTTTGATGTTTACAGTTATCTGTAGAACCCTTCCCAGTTGGCTTCAAGGAAATTGTGCTACAAGGCTCTACGAATGTCTTGCTCGATAAAGACTTATATTATCGGACAATTGATGGCATGCTACTTAAGTGCCTAAGTGATGTTCAAGCAAAAGTTGCCATAGGAGAGGTGCATGAAGGAATTTGCGGCACACATCAATCGGCTCATAAGATGAAGTGATTACTTCGTAGAGCTGGATATTTCTGGCCAACTATGCTGGAAGGTTGCTTCAGGTACTACAAGGGCTGTTAGGATTGCCAGAAATTTAGAGCCATTCAGAGAGCACCAGCGTCGGCTATGAATCCCATCATCAAGTCTTAGCCATTCAGAGGCTGGAGAATCGACATGATCGGTAAGATCAATCCACCCTCAAGCAAAGGACAAGTTTATATTTGTGGCAACCGATTATTTTACCAAGTGGGTGGAAGCAATTCCCCTAAAAAAGGTTGATTCCAAGGATTCAATCGAGTTTGTTAAGGAGCATATCTGTTAACGACCAAATTTGGTAACCAAATCCCCGCGTTTGAAGCAGAAACTGAAGCGGAATAAAGGAGGTGCGCGACCTGCGGAAAAAACAGAGGCATGATCGACTGAGTCCGAATCGGCTATAGAGACAGTCGGCTGAATTCGAATAGGACAAGGATGGTCGATAGCCGATTCCGATTAGGAGATGGAGATTGAACTGATTCCGAAAAAGGAGCATAAAGATAAATGTTGGGTTCAGTGCCCAAATGTTCATTAAAGATATTGCCATCTATGGATATAGTCCTATAGCAGCAATTGTATCTGTAAATTAGAAAGTTATTAGATTTTCCTTTTGTAATGCGGCATGGGGCTACGTCCCGAGATATTGTCGTACTGTAAATAGTAGATAAGGTGGAAATCGTGTCCTACACGGAGATTGTTATGCCTGGGTATAAATAAGACCCGAGGGCTCTTTGTAAAAAACACACAATCAATCAATCTCGACGCATCGCCACCCTTTTTATTTTAGACGAGTTCTTGCTCTTGCTCGGGCTGCATCAGGTTTGACCTCGGAACAAGGTAATTCCTTGTCATTAGTGGTTTGTATCGTCGGAATTAGTGCTTCCATCGTCATGACACTCTAGTTTTGGCGTTATGAACTGCGCAATTTATCATACGTGGCCTATAATCTAGAACAATGCCTAGATCTATCCTATGATCGGCTGGTTTTCTTTTGAAAACAATGACCGATGGGGCTAGATCCAGGGGTTGGACTAGATTATATGTCATGTCTATCGTCTTGAGGGATTTACATTAGTTTATACAGATCTGGTATTTCTTTTTGTACTTATGTTAACGACCAAATTTGGTAACCTAACTCCGGGTTTGAAACAAAGATTGAAGCGGAATTGGAGAAGAAACGCGATCGAGAAGTGATAGAATCAGAATTGGCTAAGTCCGATCGACTACGGAGTCCGTCGGCCGAGAGCGAGTCGGACTAAGATAGCCGATAGCCGATTCGGGTCAGGGTGAAGTGGGACCAGTCCCGATGGAAAGCACAGAGATAAGGGGTTGGATTCGGTTCCCAAATTGCGTGTTAAAAGATATTGCCATCTACGGATAGAGTCCTGTAACGACAATTGTATCTGTAAATTAAGAATTTGTTTAGATTGTCTATTGTAATGCGGCATGGGACCATATCCCGGGATATTGTCGTATTTTAAATAGTAGATTAGATAGAGACCGTGGTTCGCACGGATAATGTTATTCTTGGGTATAAATAAGACCCGAGATCCCTGTAAATCATTATTAACACACAATCAATACAACTCTCGGTGCATCGTCTCCTATTTTCTTCAGACGAACACTTGATCCGGCTTTGGGCTGCATCGTTTCGATCCCCGACTAAGGTAAATGTTTGTCATTAGTGGTGTATCTCGTCGAATTTAGTGCTTCCATCGCTATGATAATCTAAATTTGATGATTTATGTCACGCTAGTTATCATATATCACATATAATCTAGAACAATGTGTAGATCTGTCTTGACATCGGGTTGTTTCTGTCAAGAATCAGTAGCCGACAGAGCTAGATCTAAGGGTTGGCCTAGATTATATGCGATATCCACCGTCTTGAGGGATTTACATCGGCTATAACGGTCTGATTGTTCTGATTATACTTAATGCTGCATCAATTTGATCTATTAAGTCATTTTTAGAGCTTTTATGATCTATTCGGCTAGATGTATATGTTTAGAGACAGCGCTGGGGTTTCAGCCAGCCTTATCTGTTTTAATATCCTTTTGATATATTTACTATCAGGTTTATTAAAACCGCCTCTTATATTAAGATCTTGCTCTAGTTAAACGCCCTAAGCCAGAATCAGCCTGTCAGCCACAGCTGACAGCCGATTGATCTAGGTTTAGCGCATTTAGCTTAGATCAATATCTTTTCATAAGATGAGTCGGAGTACTAGCCGATTCACACTTAGACTTACGGTATCGGTTAGGCTGTTAATACATATATTTATTATCCCATTGTATATTTGGATTAAGTGATTAATACTGTCTCGGCACAGCCGATCTATTCTAGTCACTTAGTTTAAATGCACTTCGGGATAGCATATATATGTAAATTGACTCTCATAGCCGACCCAGTAGGATCTAACTTGACCTTTAACGCATATGTCTTTATTTTTCTTGTTGGTTAACAGATCAAACCAACTGGCACGCCCTGTACAGCACAGGTAGCCGAGAAGGACCTGCACTGGAACTAAGTAGATCTCCCAGGCCAGCGCGTGAGAAAAATTTCTCATCAACACGCTTCTTGGCACGCCCAGTGGGACTATCTCTGTCAACTCGGCTAGGACGCATCGATGCAGCTGACAAGATGGTCGACATCAAGAGCCCCAGCGTTTCGCAGGACAACATCGTGCCTGTGAAGATGGAACAACTGTCGGCTGAACAATAGGCCGACTACAAGAAGATGGTAGAAGAGCTCCAAGCCAACTACCTACCGTCGTTCACCCAGACAAGGTCTGGAGCCGTGCACCAAAAGTACAAATTAAGCATGGACAAACTCAAGGCATCCTCCTCCAGCGGATCAAAGGACAAATAGAAGGCAGAGGAGCCGATTCAAGAACAAGATGATTCAGGCCTGCATACTTTGCAAGACCGAATTGATTCGGCTGTCCACCATGCGCTGGTCAACCAGAGTGGCCAGATCTTCGGGGAGTTGGTCTTCAATCTCAAGGAAGCGCGATCTGGTCGATCCACATTCCACGACTAGCCTATCTAAGTCAATATCCAGCCGACGTCGGATGTCTTGGAGTTTATCCTTAAGTTCGTTGACTATGACTTTGTTTGGGCTGGTGGCCTCGGTTTCTTCATCACCAAGGAATTCCTTGATGTCGAACGATAGCAAATCGGCCAGGGCCTGCAAGAGGAATGAAGAGATCAGATCACAGTCAAAGTGGCCGATTATTCAAGAGCTAAAGAGAAGAAAAGGATGAGACTTACTCTTGCCGGGAACTAGAGAGACTGTTTCTTCGACGGTCGGACCTGTTTCGGCAATGGCTTCCTCCTCGTGATTGCTGGCCAAGGTGGCTGCCTCCTCAGTACGTTCGCTGGTTGGCCCAGCAACATCTTTGACGACGTGCCTGCCCATAGCCAATTCAGTGCGTTCACCTGAGGCCTGGGGAGCAGCCGATGGAGATCGAGGAGGCTACAAAAAGGCCAAGTGTTAAGTAAGGATCGGCTGATGAAAGCAAAATAAAGAGGACATGAGTTGAAGAGATTACTGATGAAGCAGGGCGTGGGATGCGACCAGCTAGCTGTTTGACCTACAAGGAAAAGACTTGGTTGAGGCTTAAAGTGATCATGCTTCCCGAATTGAATTTGACAAGATAAGGACTTACTGGTCATTTCTTGGCAGGCGGACTTGGAGTAGGTTGGTCATCGGCTGGTGGGCTCACCGAGTTGTGGCTCGAGTCACTTGATTCGGCCGTCTCCCTAATGGCTTGTGATAGTTCTTCATCCGTGACTTCTTCGTTAAGGAGTTGGTCAAAACTTGGGTAGATGGATGGTGAACTGTCGGCCGGTGCAGTCGGCTTCTTTATCTTCAGTCTCTTGGCAGGTGTAGCCGATGGCTTTGCAGCAGGGGCGGCCCTTTTCGCTTGTTTGCCCATGCAGCAGGGTTTTTAGGTTCGGTGCTTCCCAACCTATCACCGAAGGGGCCAGCCCACAGCCGTTCCGAAGGATGCCTAGCCGGTATTCGATGGTGATCCCTGATTGCTCACTTTTGGTGGGTCTGTTTCTGTCATTTGTGGGGAGGAAAGAAACTTAAGTGTTAGCAAGCCGGATCAGCCAATTATTCAGAAAACGAAAAAATGTTCAAAGTCTGAAGCTTACCGAGGGGATTTGGTCCGGCAACAGGGAGATGATGTAGCAGGAAGACCGTTGGTGGAACAAATGCTTCTTGATTTCTACCCACTATCGGTCATATGCCGTGCTTTTCTTGTAAGCCAGTCCCATGGTGCCGATGCTGCCGAGAGGTGGGCCTGCTAGTTCCATTAATTTGCTCATGATCAGCGGCCGGTCCACAATCCCTCGAGTTTCGATCTTGTCGGCATAGTAGCAGCCAACAGGAAGTTGACCAAATCCAAATTGCCAAGCAGTTGACACCAGGTAATAAAATTTGTAAGTCTTTGTTACAGATCGGCCTTGGTGGATTCCTACCGGCAGGATGCATGGTGTGAGGGCTGTAGTGAATATCTCTCGGCATTTGGGGTAATCGTCCGAGTTGACTTCTTCGAAATTCAGCTCAACTGACAGCTCGAAGATTGTTCTGTCCCTATAGAAGTACCAACATCTGTTGTCCTTTGTGAATCCATCATAAAGGGACATAAACCATTCGGCTAGCAGTTCAGCCGATTGCTTAGATCCGGTGTGCATGGCCGCTGCTTCGCCATAGCTGAGACGTCTTCGGGTGGTTACTTCATTTTTGTCGTCATCTTCGGTCGGCTCCAACAGTGGAAAGCGCACCTATCACACCCTGAGGTGTTTTCCCCTTTTTAAAAAAAATCGAAAGAAAAATCGCAAGAAAAATAGTTGGAATTTAACTGGAGCGAACAAATAATTTTAAAAGCAAAAATCTAAATGAAAACGACATGGTAGGATTTTTCCTAAATTCTATATGTCAAAATACACTAACGTGATTTTTAGCGGAATTTTCAGAGCGCTAGAAATAATTTTTAACTAATTAAAATCAAAATCAGAATTAATAAATCCCGGGAAATTCCTTTTCTCTCTCCTCCCATCCTTTTCCCGCCCAAACCGGCCGTGGGCCGCCGACCCAAGCCGACGGCCCGGTTCTCTGCGCGCCCGCCTCTCTCTCTCCCTCGTGGGCCGGCCTAAGGTCGCGGCCCGCTTAACCCTTGCACCCAAAAAATAAGTCCATTTTCCCTCCTTTTTCTACGGGACCCGACGGTGGGGCCCACCTGTCGAGCCCGTCTTCAACCTCCGACCGCCCGCCGGTGCCATTTCCGGCCGCTCGCCCGCGCGGATCTCGCGCGGCCGCCTCCTCCACGTCCTAGGACCCCACCGCCTTTAATCCCCGCCCCTACCGCCGGCTTTAACCACCCCATGTCGCTCTCGCGCCCCTAATGGTCGGAGTTAATCGCCGGCCATTAACACCAAATCTCTCCCTCTCTTAACTCCGACGAGCTTTTACTCCCCTCCCGACCACCACCGACCTCCCCGCCCCCTTTAAAAGCCACCCCTCGGCCTCCCCGATCTCCCCACGCCCTCAATCGAACTCACACCACTCTCTCTCTCGCTCTCGCGCCGTGCGCCCTCGTTTCGGAGCTCGTCGCCGGCCTTCGGCCGCGATTCCCCGTCGTCTCTCGCCGCCCCAGACCTCGCCGCCGTCTCCATCTCCATCCCCGGCGCCCGAGCCTCCTCGGCCCCCTCCCCGCCACTTCCTGTCACCTTCCTCACCGTTCGTGCCATCGTCTTCCCCATCTCCGGCATCCCCGCGATGAGCATCCCCTCCCCGCGCGTGAGCCACGGCACTCCGCCACCCCGCGCCGCCACCGAATGGCGCCGGCCGGCCCGCCGCCGTGCGCCATCGCCGGACAATCATTCCGCCCGCGCCCTCTCCGGCCGTCCGATTCGCCTCGGCAAATCGGCGCCGTCCATTCCCCATGCTCGCGTGGCATGCCACGTGGCGGCCACCTCGGCGCCACATGTGCGCCACGTGGTGCGCCGCCCCCTCCTCGGCCGTGGACCTGGTCCACTGTGGACCGGTGCTCCCGCCGCCGATGACGTCGCATTCGGCCGCCGACATCAGCCCTAGCCGCCGACGTCATTCCCGGACTTATTGCGCAATAAATTATTAAGGACTTTTTCTATCTTAGTAAAAACATAGAAAACTTCTAAAAATCATATCTTTTCAATCCGAGCTCCGTTTTAGCTCATTCAAATTTCATTAAATTCATAAAAATGCCAAGAATACATTAAAAATGGTTTTGTTTCCTATTTCAGTAGATTTTTAGCCTGTTTTGTTGAAGTGCTTTGCTTTTCGTGTAGACCTCGGTAGTTCCTTCGACCCTATGTACTTTGAAGTAGTCACGGAGTTTCCCCAGTCTGAAGAGCAAGGCAAGCCATGCTTTATCATTGATCATATTGCTTCTATTTTTTCTAAAACACCTATTTTATTCTATTAAACTACATTTATTTTTTAATGTCATCTCTTGGGGAATATTACACCGTATGGTTAGATTTAAGCCTTAGGCTTGCCACCCTAACCCCTTTGATAAACTTGGGACAACAACATGACTAGCTTATAGGCCTAGGTTATGCTTAGACCTGCTTAGACTTACTTGCACACTAAATGGGTAATTTCATCTAGACTACATTTTGTTGGACACATGACATGAAGGATATAATCGGAGGACTTTGTGGACTGGACTAATAACTAAAACATGACAAATGGTGGGCTGTGGGTGCTGTGGTTTTGATAGTGGTGCCCATGGCATTTAAGGACCGGTTCACGGGAAACGTCGGAAGAATGACCGTACAAACCTCAAGCCAGAATGGGCAACGGTGGGTCCTGTAGTGTAGCTCTTCCTAGCCGACGAACCCAGGCAAGGGTGAGCGGGATGGAGTGCCAGTCGGCCCCGGTATAAGGGTTGCTGGGCTACCGGATTCACCGAGGCACTCGGGGGGGGGGGGTGCCCAAGTCCCAGGGATGGGAGTGGGGGCGAAACCTTGGTGTGGTTCGCTTGGTTAGCGGGCGGTTAAACGAAAGGTCCTATCGCAGTCCCTTTCAGGGGTACCATGGCGGTATTCCAGCGCACGGGAAGCCGTGTTGTGGGGCTGTGTCTTGTGGGTACAGTTGTACACCTCTGATCAGAGTAAAACTATTCGAATAGTGGTGCCCACAGTTATGGGCGATCAACCGACTTCACCGTGATTAGTCCCACACTATTAAAACCTGATTAATGGGACATGACTAGTATGGTTGGATGGTTTGGGCCTGTCGCAACGTGGGGATAACGTTGGATAGTGTTGGCTTTCAATATGAATTAAATACTCGAACTACTACTCTTTTGTCGTGTTCAAAACTCCTTTGTTTGTAAAAACCCAAGCTGTTTGTGCTAAAGGCAAACCCGAGCCAAATCCTTGTCCTCCCCCTTGCATTCATACCCTCTCTTTTCCGGTATGACTTGCTGAGTACGTGGAAGTACTCATCCTTGCCTCTTCACCAGAACCTAACCAAGAAGTCAAAGAAGAAGATGAGGTTGAGTAGGCTTTGTCCTGCACTCTGGAAGATGCCTCTGGAATGGTCGAAGCCACGTGGCTAGCGTCAAGCTTAGGCTTAGGCCCTTTTTCTTTTTCCACTGCTCTTTTGTAATCTTTTTGAAATGTTTCTAAGACGTGGAGCTGTAATATCAACAATTGTCGTATGTGTACCCTGGCTGGTCCTGGACAGGGACTTTTAATACACATATAGCTTCAGAAATTCTGGTATGAATTTCTGGGTGTGACAGCACCTCAGTCAGTGATGGCCGACCGGATATTTTCTGTGTCATCAACACTAGCCACAACTGAAGAAACCACCATGGGCCTCCGGTGTTGACATTAACATTGGCAGCTATTTTTGAGACGTCTTGGTGTAAATTCTGATACAGGTAGCCGAGCAGGAATTTGCCTAATGGTATCTTCTTTTTATCGACTAGTGCCTCGGCTACTACTTGCCAATTTGTCATCGACCCACAGCTGGATCCACAGAAGAAGAATTTTTCTAACCACATCATCAAAAATGCGGCATGTTCCCTGGCGCTGATTGGCCCATCACTCATGTTCATTGCCACGAACCCGTTCCAACCTCCTATGGCCATGGTCTTGAATTGAAATTGGCCCTTGCTAGTCAGATTATTGGGATTGGCCGATGATAAAACATCCAGTCCTGTTATCATCATTACATCAGCTAGAGTGATGGTCATTGGACCTTGCTGAAAGATGAAAGCATTCAGAGTGTCATTCCAAAAATAGGTGGCAGCTGACATCAAGGGTTCATCTTTCTCCATATTGGCCACTGACAGAGCGAGGCACTGGGCTATTCCTATTTCTTCCCAATGGCTTTGCTTGGATGGCTGCATCCTCTTATACCACACCGGCCAAGATTTTTCTATAGATGGCCAAGACATAAAAGTGTCTGCCCAGTGGCTAAGGCTTGGATTCCTCATCCTATAGGGCATTCTGTCGGTTTCGGCTATGATGAACTCTATTGGGTCCTTATTGCCGATAGGCCCTAGAAAATATCTCTCATTCTGGACAAGGCTAGGAATCGCTACTTGGTGGGTAAGATGCTACAACCAGAAGAAGGGGCAAAATTCATAATTGGAAACCCTAGAACGCAGATCTACAGTCGAAAGCAGTGAAAAGGGAGATCTAGCCGATTAGGGCATACCTCAGGAAACACAGTGGGAGACATGGCCGACGGAGCAGCGGAGGACGCCATTCGGGTGCATTGAGGTCGCTGGAGCAGGGAATCGTTGTTGCGAGCTTGGGAGACCGGAGAGGCCACCAAATACTTTGAAGATGTTTGCTGGGGTGGATGTTTGTTGACGGCGTGACTTGTTTGGTGGCCGACGGGCGTTATTTAAAGAGTTTTTGTAACGGCCGAAACAGAATCGACCTAGGGTTACGCTTGGGGCTTGGATTGTACAAAATCCACAACATTTTCATATCGCGGACTTGGGGGGCATGTGTTAATGACCAAATTTGGTAACCAAATCCCCGCGTTTGAAGCAGAAATTGAAGCGGAATCGAGGAGGTGCGCGACCTGCGGAAAAATAGAGGCGGGATCGGCTGAGTCTGAATCGGCTGTGGAGACAGTCGGCTGAGTTTGAGTCCGACAAGGATGGCCGATAGCCGATTTCGATTAGGAGATGGAGATTGAACTGATTCCGAAAAAGGAGCATAAAGATAAATGTTGGGTTCGGTTCCCAAATGTTCGTTAAAGATATTGCCATCTATGGATAGAGTCCTATAGCAGCAATTGTATCTGTAAATTAGAAAGTTATTAGATTTTCCTTTTGTAATGCGGCATGGGACTTCGTCCTGAGATATTGTCATACTGTAAATAGTAGATAAGGTGGAAATCATGTCCTACACGGAGATTGTTATGCCTGGGTATAAATAAGACCTGAGGGCTCTTTGTAAAAAACACACAATCAATCAATCTTGGCGCATCGCCACTCTTTTTATTTTAGACGAGTTCTTGCTCTTGCTCGGGCTGCATCAGGTTCGACCTCCGAAGAACGTAATTCCTTGTCATTAGTGGTTTGTATCGTCGGAATTAGTGCTTCCATCGTCATGACACTCTAGTTTTGGCATCATGAACTGGACAATTTATCATACGCACCCTATAATCTAGAACAATGCCTAGATCTATCCTACGATCGGTTGGTTTCCTTCTGAAAACAGTGATCGATGGGGCTAGATCTAGGGGTTGGACTGGATTATATGTCGTGTCTGTTGAGGGATTTACATTAGTTTATATAGATCTGGTATTTCTTTTTATACTTAATGCTGCATCTAATCGACCTATTAAGTCGCTTTTAGAATTATTAAGATCTGTTCGACTCAATGTTTATCATTAGAGACAGAGCAGGGGTTTCAGCCGGCCTTATCCGTTTTAATTATCTTGCTTGTAAATGTTTACTATTAGATATATTTAAAACCGCCTTTTATATTAAGATCTCAATATGTTTAAATGCCTTAAGCCAGTATCAATCGGGTTATGCTGACAGCCGATTGATCTAGGTTTTGCGCATTTATATTAGATTAGTATCTTTTTATAAAATGTATCGAAGTATTAGCCGATTCATATTAGATCCACAGTATCGGCCAAGTTACCAACGCAGATAATTATTATCCTAGTGCACCTTTACCCTAAGTGATTTATACTGTCTCGGCTTAGCCGATCTATCCCAATCACTTGGTCTAAATGTGTTTTGGGATAGCAATTATGTGTGAATTGTTCTCCTTAGCCAATCCGGTAGGATCTAATCTAATCTTAACGCATATTGTTTGTTTTCTTGTTGGTTAACAGATCAAGCCAACTGGCACTCCTGCATAATCACCAAAGGCAACCAAGGTCAGACCTGCACTGGAGTTAAGCAGATCTCCCAGGCTAGTGCGTGGGAAAATTTCTCATCAACAATATCATATACAGGTTCGGCGTCCCTCAGACAATCACTATAGATCAGGGATCTATCTTCGTCTCCGACGAGTTTGTCCGGTTTGCCGGTGGCATGGAAATTAAGTTATTAAACTCGTCATCATATTATGCCCAGGCTAATGGACAGGGTAAAGCTTCAAATAAAAGTTTAATCAAGTTGATAAAGAGAAAGATCGCTGAGTACCAGAAGCAATGGCATAGCCGATTAGCCGAATCATTGTGGGCTTATCAGATGGCTTGCCATGGATCAATCCAGGCGCCGCCATACAAATTGGTCTACGGACATGAAGCAGTCTTGCCATGGGAAAACATCATCGGCTCAAGAAGGATTCATTTGCAGGACGAATTGACAGCCGATGATTATTATAATCTGATGGTGGATGAATTCGAAGACCTAGTTTTGTGACGGATGCGTGCATTGGAAAAAGTTACTAGAGATAAAGAACACGTGGCTCGTCATTATAACAAAAAGTTTGTGCCTAAGTCGTTTGAAGAAGGTGAGCTCATTTGAAAACTGATATTGCCGATTGGTTCAAGAGACAGCAAATTCGGCAAGTGGTCACCTAATTGGGAAGGGCCTTTTAAGATCCACAAATGCGTCTCTAAAGAGGCCTACATGTTGGAAGGATTAGATGGAGAAGTGTTTGGAAGGGCTCTTAATGGCAAGTACTTGAAGAAATATTACCCCAGCATTTGGATCAATTCATGATTCGGCTAGGTTTTTGCCGATCCATGCTAGCCGATGTGTTACACACATCGCCTTTTAGAATGTTTTTACTCTAAGTTTTTCCCTCTGATTTCTCCAACCGGCTCAATCTAGCCAACAAGTGTCGAGTGGTTTTGTTTTATAATTTTATCAATGTTGAAGGCATCATTGAGAAAATTAGGGGGGCATATATCATACAAAGTCAGACTTCAATTTTTTGGGGTTTTGAATTTTTTTGAGACATTCAAGACATGGAAGGAAAATGAATCGACGACAGGCATATGGTTAATGCTTAAAACGCAAACAGCCGAGGGCAGTCAACCGATTACAAAACATCATAAATGTTTACAAAAGCTCTGAAGTTGCGGAGTTAAATATTTACAATCGGCCTAATGGGACAGGAATTCGTTTATAGCCAATATGGCCTTATGGCGGATTTGATCGATGTCTTCGATCGCCTTAGCGTCGGCTGCATCACTCCCAGGGATAGGCTTCAAAGCCTTTGTCAGATCGGATAGATATGCTACTGAGGCTTTTATCTTTGATCTTTGGTCTTCGATCGCCTTGGGAAGGCCTTCTACGCGATGTTCTTTCGATAAGATGTCAGCGTCGAGTTTGGCAAGTTCAGTCGTTACTTCTTCCCAGCGTTTGCGTAGCCGATCCAGTGTGGCATTTGGTTCAGCCTTCATGTCGTCAAGTTTAGCTTTTTCGGTGATGATTGCTTGCCGATTACTCTCGATGGTGGCCTCTAGCGCCTTGTTCTCCCACCGATCGGCTAATCGTTGTTTAGCCCTTTCAAACTTGTGCCGGTGAGCTTCGAGGAAGGTGCTGGTGAGATTGTGTCGGCCAACTGATCAGGGAGCCGATCTTGGATTTCTTCAAATCTATTCCTAATTGATGCACAATCGGCAACTAGGGCATCAAGAGAACTTTTAAGCCGTTGGGCTATGCCCGACAAAGTACCCCTCAGATCTCCGTCTAGTGGAACCAGGGCCTTGTTGGCATCTTCCTCTTCGTCCATGAATTCTTTGAGGTCGAAAGGGAGGAGATCGGCTAAAGTCTGCAAAGCAAAAAGCGATTAGGAGATCAACGAAGGCCAACAAACCAATTCACAAAGTTAGAGGAAACCTACTCGGACGGCTGGGATTGAAGTTGCCTCGTCTTCAACGTCGCCGCCACCCGGAGCTGATGTTGTGTGCTCACTTGATACATGGGGGGCAGGCGTTGGGGCACGAGAAGGCTGAAAAAAGACAGGTTTAAGGATCGGCTAATCGACAGACTGAGGATGATAGAACTTACCGGTGAAGGAGGAGCCGCGCTTTTCCTGGAAGCTAGCTTCTTTTTCTGCAAACATGAAAGCTTGATGAAAGATGGATGAGGAGATATTAGCAGTCTAAGTAATGAAAGATGTTTACCGACGGAGGACGGGAAAGATGTCTTGGGGACTAGGTGTTTTTCCAACAGACTGGTCGTCGGCCAATGGAGTCTAAGCGTATTTGTTTGAAGAACTCGTTTCGGCTGCAGCTTCATCGATGGCCTGTCCGAGTTCTTCGTCCTTGACTTCTTCCTCGAGGGCTGCATCCACATCCGGGTCTATGGGAGACAGATCATCGGCTGGGTTCTTCTTTTGCTTCTTTGAAGCCTTTTTCTTCTCAACAGTTGGAGCAACAGCCGATGGCTTGTTCCTCTTCTACCGTCGGAGTGGCTCGCGCGTTTGGCCGTGCAATAGTGTTGATACTTTTGGCGCGCGGAAGCCGATGATACAAGGAGCTAGTCCTCCACTGTTCGGCAGTAGTCCGGCGGAGTAACAGAGTGCGACCCCTGTGTTGCTTGCATGAGGGGGTAAAAAATCAGTTGTCTGGAAAAGTGAAAAAACATTTGATTAGGCATTTGATTGATAGCCGATAAAGTAAGAAGTTAGGAGAAGAAGATACTTACTATTGGGATCAAGTCTGGATCAATGACGGTGAGGTACATTGAAGCCGATTGATGAAACAAGTGATGTTTCCATTCATTCCACCATCGGCGGAATGTGATAGTTCTTGTCACCGCCAAGTCGATGTTGTCTATGTTGTCGAGGGGAGGGCCTTCAATGTCCAGTAGCCGATGCATCATGAGATCTGAAACAATTTTTCCCCTGGCTTGGATCTTTTCTGAGAAGTATAGGCTGATTGGCAGCTGACCCATACCCACTTGTCTGGCGGCGCTCGTGGGGTCGTAAAATTCATATGTCTTCTGCACATTTCTCCCTTGATGGAGGCGACTGGGAGGATATATGGGGATATAGCTTATACAAAAATCTCTCTCGGCTTCTCAAATTTTTCAGAATTGATTTCATCTAGCCTGAAGTCATCAGGGAGTTCAAAGCGCTCGAAGTTTTCATAGGCAAACCAGATCTTCGAGGAGGTCGGAAAGCCATTGTAGAAATTGCTGAACCAATTCTTGAAATGATCGGCCGAAAGCTTGGATCTAGAATAAGAAGAAGCTGCTTCTCCAAATGACAAACATCGGCGCGTTGTAATCTCTTCATCATCTTCGGTTCTTGGTTCGACTAGCAGGAAATCGGCTTCAAAGAGATCTGGCCTTTGGGCAACCTTGTAAGTGTGGAGGTTTAACCACAATTGCAGCAGCCACCAGGGGCCCCGGTGTTGATAGCTAGGTTGGAGGTGAGTTTAGCCGATGCGCTGCTTAGTATTTGGTAGAGGTAGCCGAGGAGATATTTTCCTAAGGGGATTTGCTTCTTATCTACCAAGGCCTTGGCTATGTGTTGCCAGTTGCTGGTCGGACCATAGCTTGATCCACAAAATACAAACTTTTCCAACCACATAAGGAGGAAGGTTGTATGCTCTCTATCAGTTATCGGGCCAGTCTTCATGTTCATGGTTGTGAATCCATTACAGCCTCCGATTCTCTTCGTCTTGAAGGAGTGGTGGCATTTGGTGATGAGATTGTGGGATTAGCGAATGAAGTAATCTCGAGCCCTGTGATCATTACGACATCTACGAGCGTTGGTGTCATTGGCCCTTGCCTGAACAGGAAGGCATTGAGAGTATCCGACTAGAAGTAATTGGCAGCTGATAGGAGAGATTCATCCTTGGGCATATCGGCTATAGTTAAGTCTAAACATTGTGCTATACCTAGTTCATTCCAGTGAACTTGTTTCCTAGCCGACATCCTGAGGTACCAAGCTGGCCATGTTTTCTCCATTGAAGGCCATGACTTAAAGGCTCTAGACCAATATGCCAGATTAGGGCTGGAAAACCTAAAGGGGATCCGGTTGGTTTCGGCATTAATAAATTCGGAGGGATCCAAATTGCCAATTGGCCCTAGTAGGAATTGGTTGAGGTGAAGAAGGTTTGGAATTGCAACTTGGTGGGAGAGGTGCTACAGTTTGAGAGATGAAGGAGAACAAAATTATGAGAGAAAAACAACCAAGTTGCGATGGAAAGGAATTACAGCCGATGTGACTTACCTCGGGGTATTCTGTTGGTGGCGTGTCGGAAGGAGTGCTGGAGGAAGCCATCGCTGGGAAGAATGTCGCCGTGGGAAAAATCGCTGGTGGGTGTGCTGATCTAATGCGCTCTTCGGTTTCGAGGAAATCGCCAAGGAACTTGAGGGAGTTTCGGTTAGGGCTTGGATGGAGCATGAAGTGACGGCGTGAGTTTGTTCGGTGCGGAACGGGTGTTATTTAAAGAGTTTTTTGTAACGGCCGAAACAGACTTGATCTAGGGTTGCACTGAGAATAAAATTGCATCAAATCCGCAACATTATCAATACCGCAGACTTGGGGGGCATGTGTTCTTGGGCTGCATCGACTTCGATCTCCAGGAAAGGTAATTTCTTGTTACAAGCGGCTTGTGGTATCGAGGCCAATGCTTCCATCATCATGATACTCTGATTTTGATGTTGCAAACTGCTTAATTTACCGTATGCGATATATAATTTAGATTAATGACTAGATTTATCTCTTGATCGGCTAGCATATCATTCAAGATAATAGCCAACAGAGCTAGATCTAGGGGTTGATTCAAATTATATAGCGTATCTACCATCTCGAGGAATTCTCATTAGCCTATATAGATTTTGTGCTTCTTTTTCTACTTAATGTTGCATCTAATCGACATATTAAGTCGCCTTTAGAATTATGTAGATCTATTCGGCTCAATGTTTATTATTAGAGATAGTACCGGGGTTTCAGCCAGTCTTACCTGTTCTAATCATCTTTTTATGTATTATTACTGTTAGATGTATGAGAATTGGCTTTTACATTAAGATCTTAATCTACTTAAATGTGTTAAGCTTGGTATCAATCTGTTAGGTCATATTAACAGCCGATTGATCCTAGTTTAACACATTTAGTTTAGATTAATATCTTTTTATAAAACATATCAGAGTACTAGTCGATTTACATTATATCAGTGACATCAGCTAGGTTATGAATGTGTATAATTATTATTCTAACGTGCTTTTGGATACAAGTCGTTTATACTGTCTCGGTATACTACCGATCTATCCCAATCACTTGGTCTAAATGTACTTTGGGATAACAATTATATATTTATTGATATCTATAGTCAATCGAGTAGGATCTAGCCTTAACCAGACGCCTATCTTTTTGTTTCTTGTTGGTTACAGGATCAAACCAACTGACACGCTTGCTCAATCACCAAAGGCGACCAATTTGGACCTGCACTGGAGCTAAGCAGATCTCCCAGGCCAGTGCGTGGGAAAATTTCTCATCAACAGTGTGCGACCCTGTAGGTTCAGGTATACTTGGTTCCGACCCGAGTACATCGTGGCCGACCCATCGACAACGGCCCTTAGCAGAACATATTGACACCAAAGTATACAAGAAGATCATATCGGCTGAACCTGTAATGTGTGCACAAATCCCTTTGCCTTATGATACCAATTAAGCTATAGGAAAGACACGTGCCATCCTATCAATAGTTTAATTACTCACTCAATCCGTCTTGGATTATTTTTTTGTTGATTGACACCTCAATCAACTCGACATGGCCATGGGCTTCCATAATCCATTACATCGAGGGGCCCAGAGATATCTCTCCCATAGGAGTAGCAAATTCCATCTTGATCATTCATATTCCTCTACATGTTTCATAGCAAACCCGAAGACTACTTTTATAACTATCCAGTTACGGTATAGCGTTTGGTAGTCCCTAAGTATGCTACTAGGCACGTTGGAACCATAATAATCTCAGGTCTATGGACTTTGCAGCAACACTACTTGAGACAAACTAATGGCATAGCAATTCCATGTAGTGTCTCAAGGTGGGTCTATCCAACAACATGTTCTCTAACATGTGTTGACATTTACTAATTTGGTATCTCCATACCATGATCCATGAGGCATGATCATCAATCAATACACATGTTGATCTTAGAATCATATTCGTTCCATAAATACGATATCGATCAGGGATCATTTAGAAATAGATTCATACATAAAGAGTCTCATGAATAAGTCACGTACGTATTGATCAATACAAGTTGTCTATTTCATGGAACGGAACAACATTTCATTCATTAATACATAAACATTGTCTATGATATCCAACATCTCCATGTTGCCTCTAGGGCATATCACTAGCATTAATGATATGTTCCTAGTCTATGGAGGTGAAGAAGAGCTCATTGTAAGTGGTTAAACTGATGCTAGCTTCCAAATAGACAAAAATAAATATAGATCACAATCTGGGTTCGTGTTTTGCCTAAACGGAGGCGCAGTTAGATAGAAGTGTTCCATGCAGGACACTGTTACTGATTCTACAACGGAGGCCGAGTACATCGCTATTTCTGAAGCTGCAAAGGAAGTTGTTTAGATCGAGAAATTTGTTTATGAGCTGGGTGTGATGACCAGTGCAACTGGTCCAATGTCCCTCTATTATGACAATAGTGGAGTCATTGCGCAGACTAAAAAGCCTACGTCACATCACAAATCCAAACACATTCTTCGACAGTACCATCTCATCCGCGAGATAGTGGACAGAGGTGATGTGAAGATATGCAAAGTGCACACGGATCTAAATATTGCTTATCCGTTGACAAAGCCACTCCCTCAGCCTAAACCACTACTAGAAAACCCCCTGTAGATACGTTGTAGTAGTAACGTAGTCTAAAAGCGTCTCTACTTCGACACGTAAAGATGCTTTTTGACACGATTTTAAAAATATGTCAGACTGTTACAATATTAGACATGCTTATAGTGTTACTACTCATATAAAAGCATTTTTTAACACGCTATTGAAGTCGTCTCAAAATGATACGAAGGTAGACACACTTTGAAGCGTCATTATCCCATAGACACATTGTAAGGCGTATCAAACAATTGTCTATAGCCAGGTATAGATGCTTTCTGACTTGATTAGAAAAATGTATTGAATTTATATAAAGTTTGACATGCTTTCAACTGTGAATAGCATGTATATACGTCGTAAAACGTATCAACTAACCATCAATAGAAAATGACACGGAGTTAGACACGCTTTGAAGCGTCATTATCCCATAGACACGTTGTAAAGCATATCAAACAATTATTTATCACCAGGTATAGATGCTTTCTGACTTGATTAGAAAAACCTATCGAATTGATACAAAGTTTAACATGCTTTAATCCATGAATAGCATGTAGATGCATCGAAAGCGTATCACATAACCATCAATAGACACGAAAATATGAATTTTGATTTGAAAAGGAAATGACACTTATTTGGATCAAGAAAATCTGATTTTTGTAATCATTGAGAAGGATGAAGAAACAATATATTTAAATTGGTAAAAAGATACAAGTACCATATAACATATACATTATTTAGTCATTGACAAGGATGAATAAATAATATATTTGAATTGTAAATAATTTTTTAATCATTGACAAGGATGAATAAATTACATAGTCATATTACGAACTAAATTTGTGTATGTTTGCTAATACTCGATTTTAATTTGTATTGCATGCTAAAATCATATTAAAAATAGGAAAAAATAGAGGCAAGGCTAAAAGCATAGTAAAAAGAGGGAAAAAATGGAGCCTCTAGGGTTCGAACACTGCTTTTGGGCAGTCCTACCATTGTGCTACTGTTTCTCAATAGTTGTGAACATGACAACATATATTATATTTTGTCTGTGGTAGAGTCCTGAAAATCTTTTGGCGGTGGCGGCAGGCTGTGCGCCAAAAATATTTTACCGTGCCTTATCCGTGACCTCTTCAGAAATAATTTATCTTTTTGCTTATTCTATTTATTTTCTGTTATTAGGTGATAATCTGGAATATAATATGGTAACATAGTTTGTATCGCCGATGATTTCTTCGCCTGGCGTCACCACCACCATCGCTACAAGCAGAATCCATCCACAGGAGCAGCAAGGTCGATTGTGAATCTTTTCATTTTTATGAGTCAGTGCAATTTCACTCATCAACAGGTTTGATAAACCATTCTATTATAAGCATTCAACCGAAGAAATAAGAATTCAATGTATGGTTTTGCTAGATGATGTGACCACCAAATTCTAAAAGCGTATGCTATTGTAGTTTAGTTTGGTACAACACCAAAAAAAGTTTCACCTGAGGAGTGCTAACCATAATAAGCCACACTGCATTCAAGTTTAAATACCGATGAGCCCATTATGCAATTATATAATGTAATATAATATATTTGACAAATCAAATATAACATGTCTTCTTCCCCATGAATCAAATAAGATTGAAACGGCTTGTGCATTCAGTCCAGAATCATTCAGAGGCAACACGACACAAGCATAAGAAAGGTCACAAGCAAATGATCACAAGTTATCTGAAACTAGCCGCAAGGAACTACAGGTAACGAGATACACTAGCTTCACGGTAATAACATCCGGTAGCGAGAGAAGGCGCATTATCATTCAGTCTCCTCGGCAGCAATCTTCAATATCGTTGGCAGCAGTCTTCACAACAGCAGTCTTACAAGCATGGAAAAACATATTTAAATTGTTGTCCCCTGGAAGCATTTATGCATAACAAGGAGTCAAGCAACTAATTTTCATTTCAACAAAGCTGAATATAAAAAGAAAAGGCAGTACTAGATACAACTCATTTAACTCACTGCAGCCACTACCATTTTTCTAAAATACACATGTACTATATAAAGCAAACACATGTAAACATCCTTTCAGGAAAAAATGTAGACTTCTTTGTTTTATCTCAACTTTAAAACACAACTTTAAACTATCAAAGCTGTCCAAATCACCCTCTGTGGCTTTAGATCAAATGACAAATGGAGCTTGATTATTTCTAATCCCTGCCTTTAGCTCCTCTACCTGGTCATCCTAATATGTGCAGCTCTCTGCCATGCACTACCTGTTCGTTTGGTCCATTTGAATTGTTTGTATTTTGGTTCAATTCAAGGAAAAATTTGTTCAGTCTGATACCAAAATCTAACTTAAGGGTGTCTTGTTACCCTATAATGTACATGTTCTTTGTGTTTGGATTGTAAATATATTTTGTCTTGGAATCAAGTCACACGTTAGTACACTACGGAATGCACTGCATTGGTGTCAAGAATTGTCTTATTGATGCATTAGAGGGTAATCGCATCAATTTGTTATTTTTGAAATTTGCAGTTTGTCTTGTGCCTTTCTCTATATTCATATGTTGGTGTTGTAGTTTTGCAGCAAAGCAAATGCATCTGAAAGGGCAATGGTTGGTGGTTTGGGAGGACTCAACCTTTTTGGTGTGATCATTCTTGGGAACCAATTGAAGTAGGAATTGTGATTCTGCCACCAAATACCATTGAATTGTAATTCACTTTTACTATTTTTTTACATTAAACTGTGTTTTGTAGGCAAATGACAGTGCCACCTGGAGGGCTTATCTCATTTGTTGCGCAATTGTTTCCTCTGCTTCAGGTATGGCTGGGCTCTATGTATCCTATTTAGTTGCATAAAACAATAATAGTCCCTTGATATTTTTTATACTCATGTTAAAAAGCACCTGTCAAAATCAATCATGAACCCTTGGTTTTGCGAGGGGGATATCTAAAAGTCATAATGTGCAAACTGTTGGTTGTATTATGTAGTGAATGTATGACAAATGCATTGATGATATACTGATTACTGATAACATGTGGCCCATTGTAGGTATATGTTGGTTCCTATTTTGCAATACCATTGTTTAGATGGTTTCTACTCTGCAAGGCCAATATTAACATTGAAAGGGGAACAAGGCCAGAGAACAGCGAGCTCAGAAACTTGCATTGCCAGAACCTTCTCTCAGAAGAAAGGTAAAAGCAACTAAAATTTCTGCATCTTTCTGTCATTCATTGGAACATAACAAAGGAAGATGAAACACTATAAATTCAAGCGAACTTACTGTCATCACATGATTTTTTTTGCTATACATGGGGACCTGTTTGGAGAAAGTTGTATAGGTTTGATTCATTTTGCATAAATCTGATAGGTTGAATCATGGGTAGATTCAGTAGTCACTTCTGTTCCTAACATCATATTCTAAAAAGAACTTAGTTTGGAAGGCTTGGCCTACAACAGCAAGTGGAATATGGAACTCGTATCTCTTGCCAATATTGGCACACTAAATTCCCATGTCAATTAGAGAAATAGTAAATAAAATTGGACATCCATCTAGATTACCAGAAGAGTCCATGTTAGTTACAACTTGCTCAATATTGATGTAGGATTTAGGAATTGAATTGATAAGATACTAAATTGAGAGGCCAAGACAGGTACAACGTCATATTTTGTTTTCTACAACTTGTATGCATGACCTAATAAATTGTACTTATTTTTTGCACTCTTGTCTCCTAATCTTTTTATTTGAAATGTCATTAGTTTAGCTGGTTTTCCCTCTCTTTTCAGTTACTCAGTGCACGTGACATGGCTCAACGTAAGGTAATTACTCTAGAGGAGATCGTCTACACTACCGAAAAGGATTTTGTGGATCAGGATTATGAAGTCAAGGAATGGGAAATGAGATTTAAGGATGTTGAAGGGCTTGAAAACATTGACATTAGAAATAAAGGAGATGAGCTGATACCTAGGCCTATCTTTAAGATTCGTACACTAATAGATGCTATTGGCTATACTATTCCTTGGCCCCGTTCATATGTAAGTTTTTTTAAAAGATTAAACCTACAGTTTCATTGTATCTTGAAATCGTGTCATTCATCTAACCCCATGCCTCGTGCGGTGGGGGCAGGTGAAGAAAGTTACAAATTCTCAAGGGAGAAGTGAAGCGTGATGGAGAAGGGCAAGAACGGACAATGAAGCATATGTTTTATTTGTTAGTGAAAAATTTTGAACTATTTGTATGATATTGTCACTTTTTGTGTTCTTTATCAAGACAGTTGTCTTGTTCATAGTACCTTAATTACTGCACTTGTTGGTTCAAAGTACTCAGTTTATTTTTGATGAAGCAAAGAATTGATTGTCAATGCAATATCATGGATCATTTATTTATAAATTATTAGCCAATTAAAAAATATAAAGATATATTACAATTATAAATATAAATAAAAGAATCATTATATATTATTACACACGAAAATAGATGTATCTATAAATCGTCTCTACAATTCTTAATACACTATATGGTGTAACTATAAAATGTGTCTATATCCCTAAACGAGTAATAAAAATGTATGTATGATATTGTTTCTACATTTGTTAACACACATTTTGGTGTTACTATGAAACGTGTCACTCGCCATGTCACCTAACACATCATTCGCCATGTCACGTGCCACATCACCCGCCACATCATTCGCCATGTCATGTGCCATGTCATGTGCCACATCATCTGCCATGTCACATGCCATGTCATCTATCACGCTCTACTAAATTGTCACTACAATAATTGTTGCGCTATAAGGCGTCGTTACAAAACGCGTCTATATTAGTAGTCATGTATTGTATATGTATCTATAAATTATGTCTATGTTTCTTTACACGCAATGAAGCGTTACATTACTACGTAACAACACCACTAGAGATGTTTTATACATGTGTCTGCAAAATTGTATCTATATTTTTAGATATGCATATAACGTGTTTATGAAATGTCTCTTTCTTTCGTAGCAACGCTTAAAGAATTCATATCTACAAGGCCTGATGTGCTACATACAAAGACGCTTCTAACACGCTTTATGAAAGCGTGTCTACATTGACATAGAGACGAAATAAAGCATGTCTAACTCTAAATCTGGCGTAGCTAAGGGGGTTTTTCTAGTAGTGAACACGAGGCGCATAAAAGAGCGATTTATATTAGATACTACATGATTGACTCTTGTGCAAGTGAGAGACTGCTAGTGATATGCCCTAGAGTCAACATGGAGATGTTGGATAACATGGTCAATATTTATGTATTAATGAATAAAGTGTTATTCTGTTCCATGAAATAGACAACTTGTATTGATCAATAAGTATGTGACTTATTCATGAGATTCTTTATGTATGAATCTATTTCTAAATGATCCCTAATCATATATCATATCTATGGGAAAAATATGATTCTAACATCAGCACGTGTATTGATTTGATCATGCCTCATGGATCATGGTATGGAGATACCAAATTAGTAAATGTCAACACATGTTAGAGAACATGTTGTTGGATAGACCCACCTTGAGACACTACATCGAATTGCTATGCCATTAGTTTGTCTCAAGTAGTGTTGGTGCAAAGTCCTTAGACCTGAGATTATTATGGTTCCAACGTGTCTAGTAGCATACTTAGGGACTACCAAACGCTATACCGTAACTGGGTAGTTATAAAAGTAGTCTTGGGTTTGCTATGAAACATGTAGAGGAATATGAATGATCAAGATGGAATTTGCCACTCCTATGGGAGAGATATCTCTGGGCCCCTCAATGTAATGGATTATGGAAGTGCATGGCCATGCCGAGTTGATTGAGGAGTCAATCGACAGATATATACTCCAGTACGTGATCGAGTGAATGATTAAGCTATTGATAGGATAGCACGTGTCTCGTCTATAGCTTAATTGGTATCATGAGGCAAAGAGATTTGTGCACACATTACAGGTTTAGAGCCAATATGATCTTCTTGTATACTATGGTGTCAATACGTTCTGCTAGGGGCCGTTGTTGACGGGTCGACCGAGAAGCTCTCGGGTCAGAACCAAGTATACCTGAACCTAAAGGGTCACACACTTAATGGGATGGAACAGGTATTCGAGTTTGTCTCGGGTACGACTCCGTTCGGATAGGGATCTGATTTGAATATAGAGTCTCGATGGGCCACTAGGTCCAGCCAGCTAACTCTATATAAAGAGCCGCGAGGGGTGGAGATTGATATAGAGAACACGCACATGACTTCAAGCAGACATGATCGAGATACTGTAGACCCATGTTTTTGTAACAGGAATCATTCATGTTCATAGTACAATTTCCCTGGATCGAGTAGTCTGGTACCCACGATTACATTACTGAATCATCAAGCGTGCATAGACCAATTGTCTTACATGAAATATTACAATATAGCGCCTGAAGGCATTATCTATAACATAGGACCAAATGGTCCGAAATACAAGCAAAAGTAGAGTACAGATAAGGCAGCGGCACGCCATCACCACAGGAAGCGACCGAGCCTAAGACCTACTAAGCTCCATCGTCTTCCATACCCTCCTAGTAGTACTCGTATGGGTCTTCAAAGTCTTAATTGCCCACCTCTGAATGTTTTGCGTAAAGCAAGGGTGAGTACGAACCGTACTTAGCAAGCCACCACATCAATGATGCATATGATAGGGGATAATCAAGGAACGACTGTGGTTCTTTTGCATAAAGCTAGTTTTTGCAATTCTTTTCACAAGCCTAAGACCTAAGACTGGTCAAGTTTTATTTCCATAGTTTGTTCAATCAGCGACGATTCTGTCCATCATCCATTGCAATCCCAAGGATAGCTTCCCGCTACTGGATCGTCATGATTTTCTGGGGTCTACCCCTTCTCGCTGCCCGAGAAGTTGAGCCACCAGCACAAAAGAAATCTTTATGCATGCCCATCCCATCATTTTAAAATTTAGAGTCTAGCCAAGCGAAAAACTTGTTTCGATGCTCCGTATCCGCGAGCACGGTTATTCGAATAGATTGCTTTACTCACACTGCAATGGATGTACACTTTACCCGTACTCCGTGACTTGCCCAACACATGAGCCGAAGTCCCAATGAATGAGACACGTCACGGCAAAGCCTTTCAATAACCTCACTTTGGCAGTACCCGCTTCATGAACTTGAGCCCTCTTGCACTCTAGTCGTACACGGTTTCTAGCAGTGGAGGGAGTTCTGGCGCTCCCGGAGGGGAAAACTCACTCATTCTTTAAGTTGTAATTAAGTCCAGTTTCAATTCGATTACCCACCAATGGTTATCCACCTGTAGGCTTCCCGCCTATTCACACACCTAAGTGAATCACTATGCAGGGGTACCGCCTTCGTTCGGCTATTTACTCTGCTAGGTCTATACCCATCGGGAAGTACGGTTGTACTAACTCGTTTCATGTTTATCTCATGGCTCGGTCCTTAATTAACCAAGGACGACACTAGCCTTAACCGGATTCCACCCAAATCATCCAGCCGCCCGAGTCTAAAACATTTCTTTGGTGCTTAGTTTTCATCCATAAACCATTTCATCATTGTCATGGCAATGTGGCGCTCATGTCTCCACTTGTCGTATGTCAACCACCTTCCCCAAGGTAGTTGCCCAAGCATAGAGCATTTGATAAATATGATTATGCATGAATCTAATTTAGCATGGGCTAAACATTGTCAATGATTGACTACGGACACACGATACTATAGGGTACAAGGAATATACAAGTACTCAATATCATGGCATGGCATATAACAAGTAGGGGAGTTCTCATGTATATAGCATGCATATTTGATTAAAAACAACATAAGTTTGCAAAAGGGGTTCAACGTGCTCAAGGGTAGTGATGACTTGCCTTGCTCGCAACCTCGCTGACTTGGGTCTTTGTAGACCCCCGTTTTTGTAACAGGAATCAATCATGTTCATAGTACCATTTCCCTGGATCGAGTAGTTTGGTACCCACAAATACATTGCTAAATCATCCAGTGCACGATACATTCATCGACACAAACAAAATATTACAATATAGGGCCCGAAGGCAATGTCTAGAACATAGGACCAAACGATCTGGAGTACAACCAAAAGCAGAAATTAGATAAGGCAGCGGAAAGAAGGCAGCGGCACGCCATTGCCACAGGCAACGACCAGAGCTAAGACCTACTAGACGCCATCATCCTCCATGCCCTCCTGGTAGTACGCGTACGGGTCTTCAGGGTCTTCACTATCCACATCTGAATGTTTGTGTGTATAGCAAGGGTGAGTACCAACCGTACTCAGCAAATCACCACAACAAGGATGCATATGATAGGGGTTAACCAAACAATGGCTGTGGTTCTTTTGCATAAATCCAGTTTTGCAATTCTTTTCACAAACCTAAGACCTAAGCCTGATCAAGTTTTATTTCCATGGTTCATTAAATCAGCGATCGTTCTGTCCACCATCCTTTGTGATTCCAAGGATAGCTTCCCGCCACCGGATGGTCATGATTTTCTGGGGAGTCTACCCCTTCTCGTCTTTCGAGAAGTTGATCCACCAGTGCATAAAAATCATCATGCAAACCCATCCCATCATTTTAAAATTTAGAGTCTAGCCAAGCGAAAGTCTTGTCACGATGCTCCATATCCGCAAGCACGGCTATTCGAATAGATTGATTCATTCACACTGCAGTGGATATACACTTTACCCGTACTCCGTGACTGCCCAACAAATGAGCCTACGTCCCAACACATAAGACGGTCACGGGAAAGCCTTTCGATAACCTCACTTTGGCAGTACCCGCTCCATGAACTTAAATCCTCTTGCCCTCTAGCCGTCATTTTCTAGCAGTGTGAGGAGTTCTGGTGCTCCCGGGGTAGGGAAAAAATTGCTCATTCCTTCCGTTGTACTCAAGTCCAATCTCAATTCTGTTACCCACCAGCGGTAAGCCCCCGCCGGTAGGCCTCTTGCTCATTCTTCTCATTCGGTTACCCACCAGCAGTAATTTCCCGCCGGTAGGCCCTCAGCCTCATCTCATACATAAGAATCACTATGCAGGGGTACCGCCTCCGTTCGGCTATCTTCTCCGCTAGGTCTATACCCATTCGAGAAGTACGGTTGTACTAGCTCGTTTCATGTTTAAATCTCAGGGCTCGGTCCTTAATTGACCAGGGTCGGCACTTGCCTTTTCAATCCACCCAAATCATCCAGCCGCCCCAGTCTAAAACATTTGTTTGTTTTAGTTTTTCATTAAAGAATTATTTTATCCTTGTCATGGCAAAGTGGCGCTCATGTCTCCACTTGCCGAACATCAACCACCTTTCCCAAGGTGGTTGCCCAAGCATATAGCATTTTGATAAATATGAGTATGCAAGAATCTAATTTAGCATGGCTAAGAAATACTGAAGATTCCCTTCGGACGTCATGTCGTAGGTTACAAAGAATATATATACAGTTAATCAACGTCAAGGCATGGCATATAACAAGTAGGAGAGTTCATATGTATATATATGTAGCATGCATGTTTGATTTAAAACAAACATAAATTCGCAAATGGGTTCAACATGTTCAATGGTAGTGATGACTTGCCTTGCTCGCAACCTTGTTGACCTGGGTCTTCAACGCACTCAGCTCCTCCCTCGGACTCTATACATACGTGCGAGGAATCCAATTGAATTTGATTAGAATTCAAATAAAAATCACCAAAAGCCAAATAAATCGCAAAAATGGCTCCTAAAACTAGGCTACAGTTTTAGACGAATTTAGGGTCGAGTTTCAACGAAATCCCAGTTAAAACGAGTGAGTTATAGTAATTTGAAGTTTTGCGATTCATCGATTTAATTTACTATAGGGTGGCACCATTTGAGTTAGTCCATTTCGATTTAGGGAAAGAGATGTGGAATGAAAATTTGGAAAATATTAAACCGGAAAGAAAATGTAAAACCCGAATTTTATCCAAATCTATCGGACCGACAAATCCACGGTTTGCAATAATTAAACTCAAAATAATATATTTTACCCTATAGTTTGGGTTATTATTAAAATATTAATGTTAGCATGAGAATTTTTCAGAAATTTAAAATGCCAAGCTGTAGGGTAAAATGAAATAATTCAATTTAGGCGATGATTGATATTTTAGTTTTTAATCATTTTCAAAAATAAAAGTTTTATTCCAAGAAAAAGAATGTATATTTTTACTCAAAAATTTCCGAAATATTTTTCCCCAAAATTTATTTTCCTATTTTATTTTATTTTTCTTTTCTCTCTTCCTCTTTTCTTTTCTTTCTTTTTTCTTTTTTTTCTACTCCTTCTTCATCCGTTTCCTCCTTCTCCTCCCCTTCCTTTGTTCTCCTCTCCTCTTATCTACCCGACTCCTCTCACCCTTCTCCCTCTCCTCTCTTCTCTCAGCCGGGGCTGCGCACAAGGACAACAACGCGGGACGGGCGGCTACGGGGCTTACCGGCGAGCGGGCGTCGGCGCGGTGGGGACTCGCGGCGGTGCGGCCTCGTCGGGGAGGGAAAAGAACAAAAAGAAAGGGAGAGCGAGGGAGGGGATCGGGCGTGAGGTGAGGGGAGAAGGAGGGCTCGGGCCGCCCTTTTATAGGCGCGGCTAGAGGGAGAGGGGGACGTGTGCGCGGCGTCGGCGAAACGTGGCGTGGGCGCAAGGGGGGCCGGCGCAGCATGGCGGCATGCGGCGGTGCAAGGGCGCGCGGCGCACGCGGGCGTGGGTCGGGGCGCGGCGCGTGCACAGGTCGGATCGGCACGGCGCACGCGCGAGGAGGGGTCCAGCGGCGTGCGACGCGGGCACGACGCGTCAGCGCGCGGCGCGCTGTTGATGAGAAATTTCTCTCACGCGCTGGCCTGGGAGATCTGCTTAACTCCAATGCAGGTCCTTCTCGGCTACCTATGTTGTACAAGGCGTGTCAGTTGGTTTGATCTATTAACCAACAAGAAAAATAAAGATATATGCGTTAAGTGTTAAGTTAGATCCTACTGGATCGGCTGCAAGAGTCAATTTACATATATATGCTATCCCGAAGTGTATTTAGACCAAGTGACTAGAATAGATCTGCTACGTCGAGACAGTATTAACCACTTACTCCAAATATACAGTGGGATAATAAATATATGCTTTAACAATCTAGCCGATGTCATAAGTCCAACTGTGAATCGGCTAATACTCTGATTTATCTTATGAAAAGACATCGATCTAAGCTAAATGCACTAAACCTAGATCAGTCAGCTGTCAGCTGTAACGAAGAAACTGATTCTGGCTTAAGGCATTTAACTAGAGCAAGATCTTGATATAAGAGGCGGTTTTAATACATCTGATAACAAACATATCAAAAGAATATTAAAACAGATAAGGCCGGCTGAAACCCCGGCACTGTCTCTAAACATATACATCTAGCCGAATAGATCAGAAAAGCTCTAAAAACGACTTAACAGATCAACACTGATGCAGCATTAAGTATAAAAAGAACAATCTGATCTACTGTAGTTGATGTAAATACCTCGAGACGGTGGATATCGCATATAATTTAGGCCAACCTTTAAATCTAGCTCTATCGGCTACTGATCCTTGACAAAAACGAGCCGATGTCAAGACAGATCGAACATTGTTCTAGATTATATCCGATATATGATAACTAGTGCAACACAAATCATTGAATTTAGAGTGTCATAGCGATGGGAGCACTAAATTCGACGAGATACGCCACTAATGACTAACAGACCCTGGACTCTGTCTAAACTACTATTTAAAATACGACAATATCCCGGGGAGGACCCATGCCGTATTACAATAAAACAATCTAAACAAACTCCTAATTTACAGATACAATTGCCGTTACAGGACTCTATCCATAGATGGCAACATCTTTTAACGCGCAAACTGAGAACCGAATCTTCTATTTATCTTCAAGCACTTTCATCGGAAACGGTTTTATCTTCTCCTCTGACTCAGCATCGGCTATTGGCTATCCTTGTCCGATCCAACCTCAGCTGATGGACCTCGTAGCCGATCGTTACTCAGCCGATTTGAGCATAACTGATGCAGCCTCTGCTTCTCCGCAGATTATTCCACCAATCCAATTTCGCTTCAAATTAGACCTTGAACTTAGGGATTTAGTTACCAAATTTGATCGTTAACACATGCCCCCCAAGTCCGTGATAAGATAATATCGCGGATTTTCTGCCTTTTTAAATTCCAGCTTTCTCCAACCGAATCTGTTTCGGCTGCCCAAAAATATCCTTCAAATACTGCCTTCGCGGCCACTGCACATGTCACATTACCACAAACCAACAACCACCTCAGCAACCCTTGAGCTCTCCGGCGACCTCCTCGGCGAACTCAGCGACCTCGGCGACCTAAGCGATCTCGTCTTTCCCGGTTGTGGAGATTATGGCAATCGGGTATCTACATGGCAAGCTTATCCGACTGGAGGTAGGGATAGATTGCACCTACCATATCTGTAAGCTGAACATGACTTGGGTGTTACGATTGCCGATAGAGATAAGGCAATCGGCCTATAGTCACAGTTTGGTAAGATTGAGGAAACCAACTTAGAGTAGGATAGGGATTCCGATCTGTAAGCCCTTCTCCCAAGACTATATAAGGGGGGTAAGGGGCGTCCCTTGGGGGATATCCTATGTTAGATCAGCATTGAGCTTTGAACCTTAGATCACGAGATCAATAAAGACACTCGGCGGATCGAATCCACCGAAACAGGAGTAGGGTATTACCTCACGAGAGGGCCTGAACCTGTCTAAACCTTCTTCTTCTTCTAACCCATTGTGCTTGGCGATCTTGACTGCGACCCCAGAAATCATATTGCCGAAACCAAGTTTCGACAGTTGGCGTGCCAGGTAGGGGACCGCGCGTCGAGACTTCTTCAACAATCTCGCCGACAAGCGTGATGGGATCTCCTTCAAGATTCGGCGACTTCGCCGCCAACTTCGTCGACGATTCCTCCTTCGACTCGGATTCGGACCAGTCGGTAGGAGAAATCCACTCGACACCGTTCGGACTTCCGAACAGCGCCACGATCCACAACGACATCTTGAAGACCAAGATGCAATCTACTTTCTCCGACGACGGACTTCACTCGGCACCATTCGGATCACCGAATACCGCCGAAATCTGCGCCAATCTTCTCGCCTCCCCGACGGAAGCGATCTACTCAGATGAAGACCTCTCAGCGCCGTTTGGATTACCAAACGCCGCCGAGATTTACAGCAAGCTTCTCTCCCCCGAGTCGGCGGCGACCCACTCGGAGGAGCCCACACCCCAAGCTCGACTCGGACTGGAACGATCCGGATCCGAGTTACCCAGATCAAGGGAGGTCGCCGTCATCCTCCCATCATTTGGCTCCTGCTCATCTTCGGAGCTCAATGGATACCTCGCTCCGCCGGCTTCGACAACCTCTACGGCATCCCTTCGACGAAGCCGACAACTCCGACCGCCACATGGACTATGAGCCGAAGTGCTTTGACGTCCTCATGGCCGAGCCGGACGAGTCCGACTCAGCCATGGCCAGAAGGCTTGCTGAAGAAGAGCGAGCCAAGGTGGAGCTCGAGCGCAAGACAGCCGAAGAAGAGAAACAACGCAAGGACGAGGCCGATAAGAGGAAGCAGGACCTGCGTGCAGCTGGACGATCTGCCCAGGAGGCCATCCTCCAAACACGGGTCCGCAACACCAACATCTTCCAAACGCCACAGCAGAACGCTGTTGCCGCGCTCACCCTCTTGGACACCGTCATGGAGACAGCTCCTGCCAATGTGACTCCGATACTCGACAAGATCAAGACCATTGTCGCCGCCACAGCTAACGGCCACCCCACCACCTCGGCACGAAGGCCGACTGAATCTGTGGCCGAAACACCAGACAAGAGCCGGCTTCCACCTCTAAGGTCAGGAGACTATAAGAGGCCCGAGCCAGATCGGTCGACAACCAGGCCAAGAGGCCCACCCCGCGAGTCCACGCTAAAATACCAGGAGCAGACGGCCGACTCCCGCGACAAACGACATGGACGTCCACCTGTCCACCACCGCGTCCACCGCAATAGCTCCAGCTACCCGACCAGTCAACCGAAGACCCCGCCGAGTGATCTGCGGGATGTCCTCGATCGCCGCTACCAGGAGCGCGACCGACGCACTCGGGAAGATCAGAGGGGATCACCCGATAGCGGCGACGACGAAGTACCAGCCTTCACTCGGGAGCTCCGCCGAGTGCACTGGCCGAGTGGCTTTAAGCCCACAGGGATTGAAAGGTACGATGGCAAGACCGACCCTGAATCTTGGCTAACCGTATACACCCTTGCCATCCGAGCTGCAGGTGGCGACAACAAAGCTATGGCCAATTACCTGCCCGTGGCCCTCGCAAACTCAGCTAGAAATTGGCTCACAAGCCTGCCAAGAGGCTCAATCGGCTCGTGGAGCGAGCGGAGGGACCACTTCATCGCCAACTTCCAAGGTACCTTCGAGAGGCCCGGCACACACTTCGACCTATACAACGTCATCCAAAATCCGGAAGAGCCTCTGAAGGATTACATTCGTCATTTCTCCAAGAAGCGCAACAAGATCCCGAACATCACCGATGACATCATCATCGCCGCCTTCCAGAAGGGAGTCCGTGACGAGCTGCTAATCGGGAAGTTCGGGCGCAAACCACCGAAGACGGTGAAACAAATGTTCGAGACGGCGAACTCATACGCCAAATCCAATGACGCCATTAAGGCCGCCCGTCAAGACCGGCCCGATAGAAGGGAGGACAAGCAAGCGGGAGGGAGCCGTAATCCTAAGAAGGATGGCGGCAACAACGGCAACCAGGCCGAAAGATCGCAAGCGCCGATCTGAGGACCTAGTGGCCGCAACCTCCAACACTCAACGCCGTCCCCGAGTCGCCGCCTACGACGCCATCATGAACGCCCAGTGCACCCATCATCCGAATCATAAGCACGGGGCGAAGGACTACTTTATCTACAAGCGGTTCGCCGAATGACGCGGCGCAGCTCAACAAGAAGCCGCGACGAGGCTTGCCCATCGTGCCAAAAAGAACAACGCGGCTGAAAATGCCGAACCTTTTCAAGACCCGGTGGGGAGCTCAACCACATCTTCGGAGGACCGCTAGCCTATGAATCCAAGAGGAAACGAAGCTAACCGACCGAGAGGTCAACGCGGCTCAACCCGAAGTCCCTCAATATCTGCGATGGTCAGAAGTGGCCATCACTTTTGACCGCTCGGATCATCCCGACCGAGTGGTTCACCCGGGGCGCTATCCACTCGTCTTGGACCCCGTGGTTCGCAATATCAGGCTTAAGTGTGTCCTCATCGATGGGGGCGCGCCCTCAACATCCCGTTTGCCAAGACCATGGATGAGATGCAGATCCCGAGGGCCGAACTAAAGGCAAGCTCAGCCCTTCCACGGAGTCATCCGGGCTATCTTCTACACCACTCGGCATATCTCCCTCCCAGTCACCTTCGGGGCCCGAGAGAACTTCCGAACGGAGAACGTCACTTTTGAGGTGGCCGACTTCGAAACAGCATATCACGCCATCATCGGAAGGCCCGCACTTGCCAAGTTCATGGCGATCCCTCACTACACCTACCTCTCGCATGAAGATGCCGGGTCCCAACGGCGTCATCACTCTTCGCAGCGACGTGAAGCAAGCCTTCACTGCGATAAGGAGAGCTGCGACATGGCCCAATCTCGCGAGAGATTACGTGGCCAACAAGAAGTCCGATTGGCTGCATCAACTTCGGCAGAGGGCGAAGTCCCCGCGAAGAAGATAGCCAAATCGGGTCCGGCGACGCCAAGACCAAGAAGATCTCCCTTGATCCGTCGGATCCTCGAAACGCTCGTAATCGGCGCCGACCTAGATCCCAAATAGGAAAGCGCGCTCGTCACCTTCCTCTAAAATAATAAAGATGTTTTTGCTTGGAAACCATCCGATATGCCTGGAATTCCTAGGGAGGTGATCGAGCACTCTTTGAACGTCAAAGATGACGCCAAACCGATAAAACAACGATTACGCAGATTCGCACAGGATCGAAAAGACGCTATCAAAGAAGAACTCGCAAAGCTCTTGGCTACCGGCTTCATTAAAGAAGTCCTCCATCCCGACTGGTTAGCCAACCCAGTCTTGGTCCGCAAGAAGACGGGGCAATGGCGCATGTGCGTTGACTATACTGACCTCAACAAAGCCTACCCCAAAGATCCGTTCGGGCTGCCTCGCATCGACCAAGTCGTCGACTCAACAGCCGGCTGCCAACTCCTGAGTTTCCTAGACTGTTACTCGGGCTATCACCAGATCAGCTTAAAAGAATCCGACTGCCTAAAGACATCGTTCATCACGCCGTTTGGGGCCTACTGCTACATCACCATGCCTTTCGGCCTGAAGAACGCCGGTGCCACATACCAACGCATGATCCAAAGATGTTTCTAGACGCAGATCGGCAAGAACATTGAGGCTTATGTCGACGACGTTGTCATCAAGACCAAGCAGAAAGAAACCTTTGCGAACATCCGGGCCTTCAGAATGAAGTTAAACCCGGAGAAGTGCACTTTCGGTATTCCATCAGGCAAACTGCTCGGCTTCATGGTGTCACATCGCCGCATTGAAGCAAATCCAGAGAAGATCAACGCCATCTTAAACATGAAACCCCCGAGTAACCAGAAAGACGTCCAGAAGCTCACTGGCTGCATGGCGGCACTAAGCCGTTTCATATCCCGACTCGGCGAACGAGGCATGCCGTTCTTCAGACTGCTAAAGAAGACAGACGACTTCCGTGGACCGCGGAAGCCAACAAGGCCTTTGAAGATTTCAAAGAGTTCCTTACAACGCCGCCCGTCCCGGCCTCGCCTCAACCCCAGGAACCTCTGCTGCTCTACGTTTCAGCCACTCACCAAGTGGTTAGTACGGTCCTTGTGGTTGAACGCGAAGAAGAAGGACGGGCTCAGAAGATTCAAAGGCCAATCTACTTTGTTAGCGAAGTATTGGCAGGAGCCAAAATTCGCTACCCTCAGGTACAAAAATTGCTCTGTGGTGTTCTAATAACCGCGAGGAAATTGGCACACTATTTTCAGGGTCACTCGGTCACCGTCGTCACCTCTTTCCCACTCGGCGATGTCATCCACAACCGCGAGGCAACCGGACGCATCGCCAAGTGGGCCCTAGAGCTGATGCCGCTGGACTTGACTTTTAAGGCAAGGACGTCCATAAAGTCACAAGCCTTGGCGGACTTCCTGGCCGAGTGGACTGAACAACAAGAGAACGTGCCTCGGGAAGACCTCCAACACTGGACCATGCACTTCGACGGATCCAAGAGGATCACCGGCTTGGGAGCAGGAGTTGTGCTGATCTCCCCGACCGGGGAAAGGCTAAGATATGTCCTTCACCTCCACTTCTCCGCCTCACACAACGTTGCCGAGTACGAAGCTCTTCTACATGGACTGCGCCTCGCAGTTTCACTCGAGATACGTCGGCTTATTGTGAAGGGCGACTCCCAGCTGGTCGTCAATCAAGTAATGAAGGACTGGTCCTACCTAAACGACACTATGGAGGCCTACCGGCAAGAGGTCCGCAAGCTTGAGGACAAGTTTGACGGGCTCGAACTCTCACATGTCCTGAGACATAACAACGAAGCTGCCGATGAGCTGGCACAGTTCGGATCTAAGCGCGAAGCTGCCCCAACAGACGTCTTTGTCGAACATCTCTACGAACCAACCATCACGGCAAAGACAACTCCCGACGAGCAAACCACGAACGAAGTCGCCATGACCGATACCGACTGGAGGACGCCACTCATCAAATTCTTAACCCAAGAAGAGCCGGATGACCGGGATGAAGCGAACGCGTCGGCGTCGTTGCCAAGCATATGTCATGGTTGACTCCGATCTATACAAGAGAAGCCCCTCCGAATTCTAATGAGGTGCATCACACCCGAAGAAGGGAAAGCACTACTCCAAGACATCCACTCGGGCATATGCGGAAGCCACGCGGCAAGCACGCACTCTAGTCGGCAAAGCTTACGGACAAGGTTTCTTCGCTTACCGCGGTCTCCGACGCGGATAAAGTCGTACGAACCTGCGAAGGCTGCCGCTTTTCGCCCGACAAAGCCATGTCCGGCCCAGAGCTTCAAACAATCCCACTTTCTGGCCGTTCGCGGTATGGGGCTGGACATGGTCGGCCCTTTCAAAAAGCTCCGGGAGGATTCACACACCTCTTTGTCGCAATCGACAAGTTCTCCAAGTGGATTGAGGCCAAGCCGGTCGCCACCATCACGCGCGACAAGGCACGGAATTTCTTCCTCAACATCGTGCACCGCTTCGGCATCCCAAACGAATCATAACCGACAACGGGACTCAATTCACGGGAGGCATCTTCAAGGAATTCTGCGAAGACTTCGGAATCAAGATCTCGCTACGCATCGTAGCCCATCCCAAAAGCAATGGACAAGTCGAGCGAGCCAACGGCATGGTCCTCCAAGGAATCAAGGCCCGCGTTTTCGACCGCCTAAACCCTTACGCCGGCAAGTGGGTCCAAGAACTTCCCTCGCTTTATGGTCGCTGCGGACCACACCTCGGGCTACCGGCCAAACTCCTTTCTTTTTGGTCTATGGCGCGAAGCCATGTTGCCAAACGAGATGGAATATGAATCCTCCGGTCCGCAGCTTCAACGATGAACGCTATGACCCTGACCGAGAGGATGATCTCACCCGATTGGAAGAGGCCCGTGAGGCAGCCCTCATCCAGTCGGCCAAATACCTTCAAGTGCTCAGAAGATACCACAGTCGCAACGTGCAAGCATGAGCTTTCATTGTTGGCGACTGGTCCTACGCAAGATCCGACCACCAAAGACCGACACAAGTTATCTTCCTTATGGGAGGGACCGTACATAATCGCTGAAGTGACTCGGCCGGTGCATACCGGCTAAAGCGGGAAGACGGGTCTATGGTGGAGAACTCCCGGAACATCGAGCATCTTCGACGATTTTATGCCTAATTCGGCTAAGGCTTCATGTTTTCCTTGATTGCCAACCTCAAGCAAGATGACTTCTTGAGTTAGCAGTCGGGGGCTGTACACATGACAATAAAGCTCAAGTTTTCCTCACCAACTTTTGTGCATAATTTGGTTTATCATTGTTTAATGTCCTTCGATTCGAGTTCGCGTCTAAGGACCGAGAGTTTTCCGATGACCTAATCGAGCCTAGGCTTGATGACAAGACGAAAACTACTTAAGAAATTTCACGCAAAAAGCTTGGATCGAGGCATTAACATAAATAAACTAAATATATCACAAGTTCTACATCGAGCGTTACGGTTATGCGACATTTACAAGATAAAGTCGAAAGACAAATCAAATCTTGAAATTGTTTACTACATCAATGGATATTTTCTTCGCCGCCTCCCGCGCCTCACTCAAGCATATCCAAGGCTCGCTCGTCTGTCGTTCCGTCGCAAAGCCTTCCCACCGAGTGGATGTCCACTCGGGGGTAAAGGGACTTGGTCTGTGCAAGAGCAAGACCAGCCCCCATGTTGGCTGCTTCGGTGATGTTGGCCAGATACCGGTCGGGAGCCAGCCGTAGCTTGTCGAATATTTCTACCGGCTCCAGCGAACTGGCCCCAACTCCTTGATCGAATAAGGACAGCAAGATCGGCATAGCGGCATTGGCGACCTCTTCCCGAATCTCGTCGCTTTGTTTGACCCGCCCAAGCAAGACGTCGTATTGAGCTCGAGTCTTTACCTTGTAAGCTGCCAAAAGCTCCGGATCATTCAAAGCACTCGAAAATGAAGCAACGCAAGAAGTTTTACTCCAAAGAGGCTTACCTTCAAACTCGGCCTCCATCTCGGCTTTATCGAGGCTAACTGCCTCCAGCTGGACTTGAAGCGAATGGACCTCCGAAGAATTTTCTACAAAAGAAGATCGTCAACAACCGAGATTAACATGAGAATCATGAAGAAACTTGGGGAGACGGGCTTACTCCCGATTGATCCTCGGAGGTCGAGATTCACCTCCCGAAGCTCCGCGATCTCTCTCCTTAAAGCCGCCTCCTTCGACGCGGCCTCCTCCCGAGTTGCCTTCAGCTGTCGCTGAACGTCCTCTAAGGAATTCAGGTGAGGAACCAGCTTCTTCAGCACCTCGGATTTTGCCATGGAGCGGCAATATTCCTTCTGCATGCGAAAACGGAAGAGTGACCGACTGAAAGATAATGATAATACAATTAAAGAGAAAGACGAAGGCTTACGTTGAGCAGCCGGGTCGCCTCGTTCAAACTTTCGACAAGGGCATCTCTTTCATCTTTCTCGGCTTGCCGGTCCAGGATGATGCCCTGCCTTTCGCCTTCCGAGTCCCGCCACTCGATCCTAATAGGGGGAACCCAGGCTTCAGAGGACTGCAACCTGGGGATCTCCTCCACTGTGGCTGGCAAATAAGAAGGACAAATGAAGACATGAAAGATTCAAACTGAAAGAGCAAAAGAGTATTTTGAAACAAATCTCACCAGTTTCGGCAGCTGCGCGTTTAGGTGGAGCGGCCCGGCTGGCCTCCTTCTTCTGACTCCGCGACGAGTGGCCCTCAGTCGGGGGCGCTCGAGCCGCGGCCTGAGGTTTCCCGACCGTTGACTGGTTTCCAGTCGGGATGTCCCTGCTGGCGGCCGGGGGCTCCTTCCTCGGGGCATCCTTCTTCGGAGGCGAAGGTTGCCCGCCCGGAGCGCTCACGCTCGGTTGTGGGCTTCGGGGCTTTGGCTCTGTTGGTTTCGGCCCTTCATTTCCCCCGGCAGGATCTATGTCCTGGGGCCTCCTGCGAAAGTGAACACCACAGGGGTAAAGGTAAAGAAAGTTTTTTAACGGAAAAGTTCGGACTTTGGTTATAGAGCATACCTGGACGACCGGCGGATCTTTGGCGCCGTCCGCGGTGATCGCCTTAGAGGTGGGGTCTCAATGGGAGGAGCCGGGACGTCGTCATCCGAGTCCTCGATAATCAACCTCCTTTTGCTCGAACGCTTGTTTGAGTCTTCACTCGGCGCCGCTCGCTTCCCGACTGGGTCGCCTTGGATCTTGATCCCGCCACTCTTGGCGGGCGACGCGGCGCGTCATCGTGGGACACCTTGTATGGCTTGGAGGTGACGAAGCATTTTCCTGCAGAAGAAAGAATGCACAACGCTAAGAGACAAGATATCAAGATTGAAAGACGTTATGAAGTAACCGCCGGCTTACGGAGGAGGAGGTCGGTGGATCTTGAAGGGGAGGACGGCGAGAATGAGGGCCCGCTCAAGCTGCGATTCCGCCGAGAAGATCTTGTACATCCGGATCTTCAGGATCTCGTAGCTGAGTGGTGTTAGTGATATGCCCTAGAGGCAACATGAAGATGTTGGATATCACGTCAATGTTTATGTATTTATGAATAAAGTGTTATTCGGTTCCATGAAATAGACATCTTGTATTGATCAATAAGTACGTGACTTATTTATGAGAGTCTATATGTATGAATCTATTTCTAAACGATCTCGATCATATGTCATATTGTTGGAACAAATATGATTCTAAGATCGGCATGTGTATTGATTGATGATCATGTCTCATAGATCATGGGTATGGAGATACCAAATCAATAAACATGGACATATGTGTTAGAGAACACATTGTTGGATAGACCCACCATGAGACACTACAGAATCAATGTGCCATTAGTTGGTCTCGGGTAGTGTTGGTACAAAGTCCTTAGACCCGAGATCACCATGGATTCCAACATGTGTAGTAGCCTACTTTGGGACTACCAAACGCTATTCCGTAATCGGGTAGTTATAAAGGTAGTTTTCGGGTTTGCTATGAAACATGGAGTGGGATGTGAGTGATCAAGATGGAATTTGCCCCTCCTTTGGAGAGATATCTCGGGCCCCTCGAGGTAATGGATTATGGAAATGCATGGCCATGCTAAGTTGATTGAGGAGTCAATCAACGACAGATAATCCAATACGGTTCGAGTGAATGGTTAAGCTATTGAAGGGATGGCACACATCTTGCCTATAGCTTAACCGGTATCGTGAGGCAAAGGGATTTGTGTACACATTACGGGTTCGAGCCGATATTATATTCTTGTATACTATGGTGTCAATATGTGCCGCTAGGCGCCGGTTGACAGTCGGCGAGTTGGACTCGAGCCGATGGTCGGCTAAGTTAGACTATAGCCGAAACCGAGTATACCGAACCCTTGGGTCGCACGCTTAAGGGGATAGAATAGATATTCGAGTTGGACTCGGATACGGCTCGATCGGATAGGGATCCGATCGGATAGAGTCCTATGGGCTTACGACGTATGGGCGGCCAACTCTATGAGATACGGATAGGATCCAATTCAAAATAGAGTCCCGATCGGCCACTAGTCCCGATCGGCCAACTCTATATAAAGGAGGGAGGGGTGGAGAGCTAATATACGTCAATTGCATCGCATTGAACCGAATCCGCAACAGAAGTCGCCGAGATCAATCTCCACGGAAATCCTCCGCGCTTTCGAGCCAAACCCTAGCCTTGCATCGCGTGCTAGCACACGGGTGTTCGGCGTTCGTCCCCGGACATGTGGATACCGGTAGAGGCGCTGCTACGTTGCACGCTGTTGATCGGCTGTGGAGGAATCGGCTGCAGTCGAGCGCATCGGAGCGAGGCGCGAGAACGCGGTCAGACGACTCGGCGAATCGGCTACATCTGCGAATCGGCTGATTGGCGAATCGGTTGTCCCCGAGTATCGGCCGCGGCTTGCGGGAATCGGCTACACTGTTGGATCGGATTGCCACGATTGGCTATTCCGCTGCACTCCACTCCAATCGGTAACGATCTATCGGCCCTTACTTGCAAGTGTTCCTGGTTTGCATGGTAAAAGTTTTTGTTTTCGGCTAGCGTAGCCTCCGCGTAACCCTTCAGTGGTATCGAGCTAATCTTGCTTAGTTCGGGTTTTAGATTGGATCGGAACAAGTTTTGCGCACGGGTTGATTAGATCAATCGGTTTTACGGGATCTCGTTGAGGAGAGTAGATGATAATTGTGTTCCTTGATAGTGTATCGGAACGGCGTAATGTGATTACGTCGAAGCAATATCCATAGAACTCGGTTTGAGTCGGCTTCGAGATAGCATTCCTTGATAGTGTATCGGAACTGTATAATGTGATTATGCCGAAGCTATCTCGTAGTCCGATCTTGTTAGCTACCTCGCGCCTACGCAAACCATCTCCCTTGATAGTGTATCGGGACGGCATAATATGATTATGCCGACATGGTTTCCGTAAGCGATTTCATAGATTGGATCTATGAATTTCGTGCGGTGTTCCGGGCGCTGCCGTGTGCGTACCCCTTATAGGTCGTCTCGATGCCGAATCTCTGCGATAGGTAGAAAACGTTTCTACGCCTAACTTGTTTTTGCAGAGAATGCTTTGAGATGGTATGGCCCTATTGTATGTATGAGATGCATGTGATGCATGTAATATTCTTTCATATGTGCAATCCCCGTAATATTCTTTCATACGTGCAATGCTTGTAATATTCTTTCACGACCTGCGAGTCAATGTAATCTTCAATTAGAGCTTCTATAGTAGTAGCTTAGTTTGAAGAAATCAAGCATCATGCACATTGGAAGATGGTGCCGAAGATAGAGATCCTCGGCGCCGACATGGAGATGGAGATCACCATGTGAAGGGGGCCATACTATTTCATTATATGCTACTCTACCTGCTTTCATATATGTGATATGTTTGTTTGATAGGATAGCATCCCTCACAAAATTAAGTAGTAATGATGCCCTTCTAAATGTTGCACCGTCACCGTTATGCTCGTCAATGGTGGGTCCGCCAAAGCGAGTGCCATTCTCTATCATAACACGAGGGGTATATGTCGGACATATACAAAGAAGAGCATTTGGTTTACTTAACAAGGCTATCAAAACAGTTTTGGGCCTTGGGGCATAGGTTGGGGCAGGGCATGGAGATGCCACACCAACAACAAGAGTCACATAGAGATGTGATTAGCAAGGAGTTGCTTACCGATGTTACTAATTTTCTAGCAAGTGATGCCAAAGCTCACTAGAAAATTAACTAACATGTGGATCTTGACCCAATACGTAACCTAGAGGGAAGGTGGAAAATACGTAATGGGAGTCTTATGTTAAATTGTTTAACAAAAGACGTAGCATAAACATTGTGCTAAACTTTGCTTTTCTCGTTGTAGAATAAATGACGGCTAATACTACACCCAGTACCTTTAATTTGCGATCTATTCTCGAAAAGGAAAAATTAAATGGAACAAACTTTATGGATTGGTATCACAACTTGAGAATTGTTCTCAAGCAAGAGCGTAAGGAGTACGTTCTTGAAGTACCTTATCCAGGAGGATTTGCCAAATAATGCCACGCACGCATGGAGAGCTTACGAGAAGCACACTAATGATGCCCTAGATATAAGCTGTCTCATGCTTGCTACAATGTCCCCCGAGCTTGAAGCAATATGAGAGCGCGATGCTCACACTATTATTCGGGGCTGCGTGGCATGTTTGAGAACCAAGCTCGGGCCGAGAGGTTCAACACCTCAAAGTCCTTGTTTGCGTGCGGCTTGTTGAGGGGAATCCCGTCAGTCCGCATGTGATAAAGATGATTGGCTACATTCAGAGTCCGGAAAACTAGGTTTTCCCTTAGCCAAGAGTTGGCTCGATGTGATTCTCCGTCGCTCCCTCCGAGCTTTGAGCCATTCATATTGAATTATCACATGAACAATATGGATAGAACCTTGGTTGAATTGCATGGGATGCTAAAGACAGTGAGGAGAGTATCCGAAGAATGGTCATCATGTGATGATGATGCGAAGGCTAAGCGCAAACCACTGTCAAGAAACTTTGCACCAAGAGGAAGTTAACTCCCGATGAGATCGCGAGTGCCTCCAATGCAAAGAAGGGCAAGAAGGGGTCGGCGGATACCGTTTGCTTCTATTGCAAGGAGACAAGCCATTGGAAGAGGAACGCAAGAAGTACATGGAGGATCTCAAAAAGAAGGAAAGTACGACTTACGCTTGGTATTAATGTTATAGACATTAATCTTGCTACTTCACCTACCGACTCTTGGGTATTTGATACCGGATCGTACCTCATATTTGCAAATCGTTGCGGGAATGAGAAGAAGTAGAGGATTGAGAAGGGGCGAGGTGAACTCTGCGCGTCGGCAATGGAGCAAGCGTTGCTGCGCTTGTCGCAGACAGCACCCCTTCATCTACCTTCGGGATTAGTTTTGGAATTGAATAATTGTTATTGTGTTCCAACACTATGTCAAAACGTTATTTCCGCTTCATGTTTGCAAGCGAAAGGATATGATTTTAGATCAATGGACAATGGTTGTTCAATATATCTTAGAGATATGTTCTATTTTCATGCTCCATTGGTGAATGGATTATACGTTTTGAATCTTAAAGCGTCTCCCATCTATAACATTAATACGAAAGGCAACTCTCTAATGATATAAACCCCACGTTTATCCGGCATTGTCGCTTAGGCCATATAAATAAGAAACGCATGGAGAAGCTCCATAAGGATGGATTGCTTCACTCTTTTGATTTTGAATCATTTGAGACATGTGAGTCTTGTTTACTTGGTAAGATGACAAAGGCACCTTTCACGGGACAAAGTGAGAGAGCAAGTGACTTGTTGGCACTCGTACATACCGATGTATGTGGACCAATGAGCTCAACGGCCGAGGTGGTTATCGTACTTTATTACCTTTACCGATGAATTTAGTAGATATGGTTATATCTACTTAATGAGGCATAAGTCCGAATCCCTTGAAAAGTTCAAAGAATTCAGAAAGAAGTACAGAATCATTTAGGTAAAACAATCAAGTTTCTACGATCAGATCGTGGAGGAGAATACTTGAGCCAAGAGTTTGGTAATCATCGAAAGATTGTGGAATTGTTCCACAATTGACTCCGCCAGAACTCCACAATGGAATGGGGTGTCCGAATGGAGAAATTGCACCTTGTTGGACATGGTGCGGTCGATGATGAGCCAAAGTGATCTTCCATTATCCTTCCAGGGATATGCTCTTGAAAGCATTGCGCTCACACTAAATAGAGTTCCATCTAAGTCGGTTGAAAAGACACCATATGAGATATGGACAGGGCAACCCCTAGTTTGTCTTTTCTCAAAATTTGGGGATGCGAAGCTTATGTAAAACGTTTACGGATCGACAAGCTCACACCCAAATCGACAAGTGCTTCTTTGTGGGATATCCTAAGGAAACTAAGGGATACTACTTTTATAATCGGGAACAAGGCAAAGTGTTTGTCGCCCGACACGGTGTCTTCTTGGAGAAAGTGTTTCTTTCAAGAAGGGTTAGTGGGAGCAGGGTGCATCTTGAAGAAGTTCAAGAAACACCGGAAAATGTTTTTGACCACGAACCACAACGGATGAGCAAAGTGTTGCGCCACCGGTTGTAGATACACCGCCCACGGAGTCGAAAGATCACGTCGTGCGCCCGAAAGGTACACAGTGCGGAACAACGTGATATATTGTTGTTGGACAACGATGAGCCTAAGACCTATGAGGAAGCGATGGTGGGACCCGATTCCAACAAGTGGCTTGGAGCCATGAAATCCGAAATAGAATCCATGTATGACAATCAAGTTTGGAACTTGGTTGATCCACGATGGTGTCAAAACCATTGAGTGTAAATGGGTTTTTAAGAAAAGGCCGATATGGATGGAAATATTCACATCTATAAGGCGCGATTGGTGGCGAAAGGTTTTAAACAGATTCAAGGAGTTGATTATGATGAAACCTTCTCGCCCGTCGCAATGCTTAAATCTATTCGGATTATCCTAGCGATTGCTGCATATTTCGATTATGAGATATGGCGAGATGGATGTCAAAACGGCTTTCCTAAATGGAAACCTAAGCGAGGATGTATACATGATACAACCTCGGGGTTTTGTCGATCCAGAATCGCTGGAAAGATATGCAAGCTACAGAAATCCATTTATGGATTGAAGCAAGCATCTCGGAGTTGGAATATTCGTTTTGATGAAGTAATCAAAGGGTTTGGTTTCATCAAAAATGAAGAGGAAGCCTGTGTTTACAAAAAGGTCAGTGGGAGCGCAATTGTATTTCTAATCTTATATGTGGATGACATATTACTCGTTGGAAATGATATGCCTATGCTAGAATCCGTCAAGTCTTCATTGAAAAATAGTTTTTCCATGAAAGACTTAGGGAGGCAAGCATACATATTGGGCATTCGGATCTATAGAGATTGATCCAAGAGGCTAATTGGATTAAGCCAAAGTACATACATCGACAAGGTGTTGAAAAGGTTCAACATGCATGATTCCAAGAAAGGTTTCTTGCCCATGTCACATGGCGTTAATCTTAGCAAGAATCGGTGTCCTCGGACACATGATGAGCGGAATAAGATGGGTATGGTTCCATATGCTTCGGCAATTGGATCCATCATGTATGCCATGCTTTGTACACGCCGGATGTCTCGTACGCTTTGAGTGCTACGAGCAGATATCCGATCCAGTGAATGTCACTGGATGCCGTAAAGAATATCCTTAAGTACTTGAGAAGAACTAAGGATATGTTCCTAGTCTATGGAGGTGAAGAAGAGCTCGTTGTAAGTGGTTACACCGATGCTAGCTTCCAAACGGACAAGGATGATTATAGATCGCAATCTGGGTTCGTGTTCTGCCTGAACGGAGGCGCAGTCAGCTGGAAGAGTTCCAAGCAGGATACTGTTGCTGATTCTACAACGGAGGCCGAGTACATTGCTGCTTCGGAAGCTGCAAAGGAGGCTGTTTGGATCAAGAAATTCGTTTCTGAGCTTGGTGTGATGACCAGTGCGACTGGTCCAATGTCTCTCTATTGTGATAATAGTGGAGCCATTGCGCAAGCCAAGGAGCCGAGGTCACATCAGAAGTCCAAACACATACTTCGGCGATATCATCTCATCCGCGAGATAGTGGACAGAGGTGATGTCAAGATATGCAAAGTGCACACGGATCTCAACATAGCCGATCCGCTGACAAAACCTCTCCCTCAACCGAAGCATGAGGCGCACACAAGAGCAATGGGTATTAGATACTTACATGATTGACTCTAGTGCAAGTGGGAGATTGTTAGTGATATGCCCTAGAGGCAACATGGAGATGTTGGATATCACGTCAATGTTTATGTATAAATGAATAAAGTGTTATTCGGTTCCATGAAATAGACATCTTGTATTGATCAATAAGTACGTGACTTATTTATGAGACTCGATATGTATGAATCTATTTCTAAATGATCCTCGATCATATATCATATTATTGGAACTAATATGATTCTAAGATCGGCATGTCTATTGATTGATGATCATGTCTCATAGATCATGGGTATGGAGATACCAAATCAATAAACATGGACATATGTGTTGGAGAACATATTGTTGGATAGACCCACCATGAGACACTACAGAATTAATGTGCCATTAGTTAGTCTCGGGTAGTGTTGGTACAAAGTCCTTAGACCGAGATCACCATGGATTCCAACATGTGTAGTAGCCTACTTTGGGACTACCAAACGTTATTTAGAATGCGGGTAGTTATAAAGGTAGTTTTCGGGTTTGCTATGAAACATGGAGTAGGATGTGAGTGATCAAGATGGAATTTGCCCCTCCTTTGGAGAGATATCTCGGGCCCTCGAGGTAATGGATTATGAAAATGCATGGCCATGCCAAGTTGATTGAGGAGTCAATCAACGACGGATAATCCAATACGGTTCGAGTGAATGGTTAAGCTATTGAAGGGATGGCACACATCTTGCCTATAGCTTAATTGGTATCGTGAGGCAAAGGGATTTGTGTACACATTACAGGTTCGAGCCGATATTATATTCTTGTATACTATGGTGTCGTATGTGCTTGCTAGGCACCGCTATTGACAGTCCGCCGAGTTGGACTCGAGCCGACGATCGGCTAAGTTAGACTATAGCCGAAACCGAGTATACCTGAACCTACGTGGTCGCACGCTTAAGGGGATAAGAACAGAATTCGAGTTGGACTCGGATACGGCTCGATCGGATAGGGATCCGATCGATAGAGTCCTATAGGCTTATGACGTATGGGCGGCCAACTCTGTGAGATTCGGATAGGATCCAATTCAAAATAGAGTCCTGATCGGCCACTAGTCCCAGTCGGCCAACTCTATATAAAGGAGGGAGGGGTGGAGAGCTGCGACACGTCAATTGCATCGCATTGAACCGAATCCGCAACAGAAGTCGCCGAGATCAATCTCCACGGAAACCCTCCCCACTTTCGAGCCAAACCCTAGCCTTGCATCACGTGCTAGCACACGGGTGTTCGGCGTTCTGTCCCTGGACGTGTGGATACCAGTAGAGGCGCTGCTACGTTGCACGCTGTTCATCGGCTGTGGAGGAATCGGCTGCGGTCGAGCGCATCGGAGCGAGGCGCGAGAACGCGGTCAGACGACTCGGCGAATTGGCTACATCTGAGAATCGGCTGATTGGCGAATCGGCTGTCCCCAGGTATCGGCTGTCGGCTTGCGGGAATCGGCTACACTGTTCCGGATCGGATTGCCCTGATTGGCTATTCCGCTGCACTCCACTCCAATCGGTAACGATCTATCGGCCCTTACTTGCAAGTGTTCCTGGTTTGCACGGTAAAAGTTTTTGTTTTCGGCTAGCGTAGCCTCCGCGTAACCCTTCAATGAGATGTAGAGTTGTGCCACTTGCAATATTTCTTCTTCTTCAATTCATCGGCCGATGGGATCACATGGTTCTCGGGAAGCTGAATCGCTTCTCCTTGAGTAATAGATCGAAGATCCTATCGGCCTTGGTGATGTCAAAATCATATTTCTCCTCTTTGGCCGTCTTCAGCAGCCATTGACAGACAATGTTTTTTTGTTCTTAGCCCATTCGGTTGCCGCCACCTCTGCGTCATCGTCGTTGGAATCGGAGTCTGACTCAACGATGACTTGAGTTATGTTTTTGACGGCCTTCCTAGTGTCTTGAAATCTTTGTTCATGGGCCGTCACCTTCTGTGCCAGATGTGCGAGGCTGTCAAAGTCTTGAGCAGAGAAGCACTCGCGGATCGGCACAATCAGGCCATGGAAGGCTAAATCGGCTAGCTGGGCATCCGACAGCACCAGGCTGTAGCATCGGTTCCTCATCTCTCTGAAGCGTTGAATGTATTCTTGAACCGACTCATTGTGCTTCTACCTGATACTAGTGAGGTCCGACAACTTCATTTCATGGTTGCCGGTGTAGAAGTAGCTATGAAAACTGTTTTTCGAGATCGGCCCAGCTTTGAATTGAGTTGTAAGGCAATGAAGAGAACCAGGTGAAAGCCGATCCCGAAAGAGACAAAGGGAACAACCGGACTCTCAAGGCGTCTGTAGCCGATGCTTCGCCGCACTGCGCCAAAAATCGGCTGATATGCTCGTATGTTGACACGTTGTCTTGCCCTAAGAATTTTGAAAAATCTAGGATTTTGTATCGGTTGGGCAATGGAATCTGCTCAAAATGTTCTGAATAAGGATACCGATACATGTTCCCTAAGTCCTTTGGTTTGAGGCTGAATTGATCACGCATGACGTCCGCAATCGAATCGGCCCAAGTCCAATTGTCCTGCTATATCGGCTCATATTGATCATATGGCATGGGTGCTTGCCGATACAGTGGTGGTGGCGTCTGAGGCCTGTAGTGATGATCTTGATGGCCTCCTGGATACTGGTACTGGAGTGGATGGCCAGCGGGAGGCGGCTGATTTGCCGGTGGTGGCGTTGCTGGACCTGGGAACAGCTGTCGGCCACCGGCGTTGTACTGTCTGTCCAGGCTGATCTGGGCAACCGGCTCCAACGGTCGATTATCGTCGAACATGTTGGCTGTGATCTGATCCTGGGGCAGCGGTTGTTGTCGATTCAGCATGGTGATCACTGGTCTCGCAACCGATCCGGACGGATTCGGCTGGTTGAGGACCCCTCTTGGCGGCCCTAGCTGTGCTGGTGGTGGAATCGGCCGATTCTGGGTGGCCAACGTCCTGTAACCAGGAAACTGGTTGTCTCTGAAGTAAGTCGGCCCCCGCTGCAGTTGTTCGGCTATCTTGGCGTCAACCACAGTGGCGATCATATTGTTAAGGGTGTTGACAAGAATGCCACTCTGGTTGACCAGCGCATGGTGGACGGCCGAATCGATTCGGTCTTGCAAAGTATGCAGGCTCGAACCGTTTTGTGCTTGAATCGGCTCCTTCGCCTTCTGTTTATCCTTTGATCCGCTGGAGGAGGACGCTTTGAGTTCGTCCATGCTGAATTTGTATTTTTGGTGCACGGCTCCAGACCTTGTCTGGGTGAACGACTGTAGGTAGTTGGCTTGGAGCTCTTCTACCATCTTCTTGTGGTCGACCTGTTGTTCAGCCGACAGTTGTTCCATCTTCATAGGCACGATGTTGTCCTGCGAAACGCTAGGGCTCTTGATGTCGACCATCTTGTCAGCTGCATCGATGCGTCCTAGCCGAGTTGACAGAGATAGTCCCACTGGGCATGCCAAGAAGCGTGTTGATGAGGAATTTCTCTCACGCGCTGGCCTAGGAGATCTGCTTAACTCCAGTGCAAGTCCTTCTCGGCTACCTATGTTGTACAAGGCGTGCCAGTTGGTTTGGTCTATTAACCAACAAGAAACATAAAGATATATACGTTAAGTGTTAAGTTAGATCCTACTGGATCGGCTGCAATTGTCAATTTACATATATATGCTATCCCGAAGTGTATTTAGACCAAGTGACTAGAATAGATCGGCTACGCCGAGACAGTATTAACCACTTAATCCAAATATACAATGGGATTAAAACGACGCAAAACAGAATTTCCGAAAAATCCTATTTCTATTTCTGAATTTGTACCGAGAAAAAATACACGAGAAAATAATATATTTTTGCCCAAATATTTTCCCACATATTTTCTAAATACCTTTCCTAATTTTCCAAAATTTTTCCGTATTTTTCCTTTTTTTTCTTTTCCCTTTTCTTCTCTTTTTCTTTTCTTTTTTTCTTTTTTTTCTCTGTTTACTATTCATTCTTCTACAATTTGCTCGACCGGCTACTCCTTCCCTTACTTCTCTGTTGCGGCCGGTGACCAGCGCAAGCGAGGGGGGGTGGCGGCTCAAGGCTTACCGGCGACGATGACGGCAAGGAGAGGCAGCGGGGCACCGGCGCACGGTGGTGGTGGCTCGCGGTGACGGCGGCGCGGCGGTGATGGCGCTCGGCGGCTAGGATTGCGGCGAGGAACGGCGAGGGGAAACGACGGCGAGGTGGGGAAAGAGAGGGCTTCGACCCTATTTATAGGCGCGACCGGGGAAGAAATCGGGGAAAAGGGGGACCAGCGCACGGTACGGCGATGGGCACGCGGCGCACGGGAGGAGGGCGGGGCCGGCGCGGCGAACGCGGCGACGCGGGGGCGGGCGCGGGCGTTGGCGCATGGCGTGAGCGTGGGCGGGGTCGGGTACGGCGGTGACGCGCAGCGGCGAGCGAGGACGGGGCTAGGTACGACGGCGACGCGCGGCACGCGTGGGCGCGGGCCAATACGGCGGCTTGGCGCATGGCGAAAGTGGCGCGCAGCACGGGCGGGGCCGAGGCGCGGCAATTGTGATTTTTCCCGATTTTCAATTCTAATCTCCAACTTTCTCTCTAAAAATTCAAAAAAATCTAGTATTCCCAAAATCAATTTAGAAATATATTTTTTAAACTTTTCACCCACTTTTATTTATTTAAAAATATATATCACCTTATTTAATTTAATCCTTTTTCTTAAATTCATAAATCACAATTTTAAATTCCAATTAATTTCTAGACTTTTTATAAATCCTCTAAAATATTTTATCGCCCATTTTATTTTCTAATTAATATTTCACAATCACCAATTAATGTTTTATTTTCCAAATACATATTTTTGTGAATCCACACCCTTTTCCTATTTTATTTTAAAATTCCTACCCTTAAACTCCGAGATTTTTCTCCCTAACGGAAATCCAAATCATTTGGTTTTTCTCAAACACCGAGTTGAATCGCTCACATATAAATTTATGCAACCAAGCTGGCAAATAAGAAGCGAAAAACTCGATCAAGCAACAACAAGCAGAAAGTTTTTGTAAGTTCCAATTTTTAAATTTCCAGTTTTTAAATTCTCTGATTTTCAGGGTGTTACATTAATAGATCAACACTGCTGCAGCATTAAGTATAAAAAGAACAATCTGATCTATTGTAGCTGATGTAAATACCTCAAGACGGTGGATATCGCATATCATTTAGCCCAACCTTTAAATCTAACTCTATCGGCTACTGATTCTTGACAAAAACGAGCCGATGTCGATACAGATCTAAACATTATTCTAGATTACATGCGATATATGATAACTAGCACAGCATAAATCATCGAATTTAGAGTGTCATAGCGATGGAAGCACTAAATTCGACGAGATACGTCACTAATGACAAACATTTACCTTAACCTGGGGATCAAAATGATGCAGCCCAAAGCTGGATCAGTTGTTCGTCTGAAGAAAAAGGAGGCGATGCGCCGAAGGTTGTATTGATTGTGAGAATGTCTAATTACAAGGATCTTGGGTCCTATTTATACCCAAGAATAACATTATCTGTATAGACCCTGGACTCTGTCTAAACTACTATTTAAAATACGACAATATCCCGGGGAGGACCCATGCCGCATTACAATAAAACAATCTAAACAAACTCCTAATTTACAGATACAATTGCCATTACAGGACTCTATCCATAGATGGCAACATCTTTTAACGCGCAAACTGAGAATTGAATCTTCTATTTATCTTCAAGCACTTTCATCGGAAACGGTTTTATCTTCTCCTCTGACTCAGCATCGGCTATCGGCTATCGGCTATCCTTGTCCGATCCAACCTCAGCCGATGGACCTCGTAGCCGATCGTTACTCAGCCGATTTGAGCATAACCGATGCAGCCTCTCCTTCTCCGTAGATTATTCCACCAATCCAATTCCACTTCAAATTTGACCTTGAACTTAGGGATTTGGTTACCAAATTTGGTCGTTAACACACGCGCGCGGAGAAGGGCCGGTCGGCACGCGGCGCGGACACGCGCGCGAGAGGGGAGGAGGGCCGGGCGGCGCGGGGCATGCGGGCGTGGGCGACACATGCGTGGCACGGCCGGGCCGGCGCGGGGCGGCGTGGTCAGCACGCGCGTGCGCGCGTGCAGCGCGCGGGTGGGGTACAAGGGCCCCGGCACCGGGTCGAACACCTAGCGCCCGTGAACAGTAACATTTTCTATTTTTCCGAATTTTCTTTTTTTCTTTTTTTATTTTTGCATTTCACCCAAGAATTAAAAATATAACTTTGGTCCCAAATAAATTTAATTTAAAATTCTCAATCTTTTAATAACTTTGCTAATATATATTTTTTAACCTTTTTATTTATAATCTAAGATTTTATTTTATTTTATTTTTGTATTTTTCAATAATACGCTTTTGATAAAAAATAAATTTTTATCATCCTTATCTTTTCCTAGATTTTTTTATTTTTAACATTTATTTTGGAATTGCCTTTTCGCTTAGGGTTTCGAGAACCTTTTCGACATTTTCGTCTTTTAAATATTTCTTTATTTATAACACACAGCAAAACTTGCAAATAAGAGGCAAATAAATACGATGAGATGCAAGTCCAAAAGTTTTTGTAAGTTCCAAATTTTAGGTTTTGATTTTTAAATCTCTGATTTTCACGGTGTTACAACCTACCCCCTTAAAATAAATCTCGTCCTCGAGATTTCTTATCGGTTGTTGAGTAGGTGTGGGTATTCGGTCCTTAGAAAATCTTCGCTCTCCCAGGTGGCCTCTCCTTCGGTGTGATTGCTCCATTGTACTTTGTACATGTGCCATGACTTGGTTCGCGTTCTCTTTTCTGCCTCATCCAATATCTTTACTGGATGCTTCGAGTAGGTGAGATCACTGTTGATATGGATGGCTTCCAAAGGAGCTTGCTCTTCCAGCACTCGTAGGCACTTCTTCAACTATGATACATGGAATACAGGGTGCACATTAGAGATGTTTTCTGCTAGTTCTAGCTGATAGGCCACTTCGCCTCTTCTGGCGCTTATCAGGAATGGTCCTACGTATCTTGGCGCAAGCTTTCCTTTGACCTTGAACCTTTGGGTTCCTCGTAGTGGCGAGACTTTCAGGTACACGTAGTTGCCTACATCAAACTCCAAGTCCCTTCAGCGGGTATCCACGTAGCTCTTCTGTCGAGACTGGGCTACTTTTAGTCGATCTCGAATCAGACGGACCTTTTCCTCGGCCTCTTTGATTATGTCAGGCCCAAATATGGCTCGTTCATCGGTTTTCGACCACATTAATGGGGTTCGGCATCACCGTCCAAACAGGGCTTCATTTGGCGACATCTTCAGACTTGCTTGGTAGCTGATGTTGTAGGAGAATTCCGCATAGGGTAGGCATCTTTCCCAATCCTTGGTAAACTCCAACGCACAAGCTCTCAGCATGTCCTCAAGGACTTAGTTCGTCCTTTCAGTCTGCCCGTCGGTCTGCGGGTGGTATCCGGTACTAAAGGCAAGGTGACTTCCAAGCGCCTCGTGAACTTTGCTCCAGAAGTGAGACATGAATTAAGTACCGAGATCTGATATAATCCTTTTTGGTACTCCGTGAAGACATATGATCCTGGACATGTATAATTCTGCTAACTTAGCACTATTATAATGGGTCTTAACGGGGATGAATCGAGCAGTCTTGGTAAGCCGATCTATAATCACCCAAATAGAGTCATATCTCGTGGCAGTCTTGTAGTCCAACAATGAAACACATGCCTATCTCATCCCACTTCCATTCAGGAATCTTGAGTGGCTGCAACAAGCCTGTCGGTCATTGATGCTCAGCTTTTACCCTTAGGCATACATCGCATACGGTCACGTATTCAGCTATGTCCCTCTTCATATTGGGCCACCAGTATTCCTCCTTCAGATCCTGGTACATCTTCGTGCTGCGAGGGTGTAGTGAATATGATGATTCGTGTGCTTCCTTAAGGATCAATTCTCTCAACCCACCTTGCTCAGGTACGTAGATCCTTTTCTTATACCACAGGGTTCCATTGTCATCTATCGAGAATTCCTTCGCGTTCCCAGCGGCCATGCGTTCTTTGACCATTTGGATTTCTCCATCATCCTTTTGCGCTTTTTTATTCGGGTTCTCAAAAGAGGTTGGATTTCCAGCGAGTTTAATTCTCCATGAGGAATCAGCTGCAGGTTAAGCCGAGCCATTTCTTCTTGAAGCTCTTTGGCCATGCCTTCCAGTCTCATACGGTTGCATTGGCCTTTGCGGCTTAAAGTGTCGGCCACCACATTCGCCTTGCTGGGGTGGTAATGGATTCCTAGATCATAATCCTTGATCAATTCCAACCACCGTCTCTGATGTAAATTAAAATCAGGCTGAGTAAAGAAGTATTTCAAGCTCTTGTGGTCAGTGTATATATCACAGTGATTTCCGATCAAATAGTGCCTCCAGATTTTTAACGCATGAACAACTGCGGCCAACTCCAAATCATGGGTGGGGTAGTTCTCCTCGTGGGGTCGCAGTTGTCTCGAGGCATATGCCACGACCTTACCATCCTGCATTAACACGCCACCCAGTACTTGTCGAGACACATCACAGTATATCACAAAGTCCTTACGGTTGTCTGGTAGGACTAAAATTGGGGCGGTGGTTAACTTTTCTTTTAGTTGGTCGAGGGGTTGCTGACACTTCTCGGTCCAGGCAAATTTCTTCTCTTTCTTCAAAAGTTGAGTCATGGGTCGGGCTATTGTGGAAAAGCCTTCGATGAATCTCCGGTAATATCCGGCCAATCCCAAGAAACTCCGGACCTCTATTACTGCCTTGGGTGCTTTCCACTCCGTAACAGCTTCAACCTTGGCAGGGTCTACTGCTACTCCTCCAGCTGAAATTACATGGCCAAGAAAAGCAACTTCCTTAAGCCAGAACTCACATTTACTAAACTTCGCATATAACTGATGCTCCCGTAGCTTCTCCAGCACTAGGCGTAGGTGCTTTGCATGTTCCTCATCGTCCTTAGAGTAGACAAGAATGTCATCGAACACCACCACGAACCTATCCAGATATTCCATGAAAACTTTGTTCATAAGGTTCATGAAATATGCCGGGGCATTGGTCAATCCAAAGGACATTACTGTGAACTCATATAACCCATAGCACGTAGAGAACGCTGTCTTGGGAATATCTTCGGCCCTGATCTTTAACTGATGGTATCCTGACCGAAGATCAATCTTCGAGAACACTTGGGCACCCTTGAGTTGATCGAATAGGTCGTCGATTTGAGGTAGTGGGTACTTGTTCTTGATGGTTACTTCATTCAACGATCGGTAATCTACACACATCCTCATACTTCCGTCCTTCTTCTTGACGAACAATACCGGGGCTCCCCAGGGAGAAGAACAAGGGCGTACGAATCCCTTTTCTTGTAATTCTCTGATTTGCTTCTTGAGTTCCTCCAGTTCGTTAGCCGGCATCCGGTAGGGTCTCTTGGCTATGGGGGCAGTACCAGCCATTAGGTCAATGATAAATTCTATGTCACGGTTAGGGGGCATTCTAGGCAATTCCTCAGGAAACACGTCCGGGTAATCCTGCACTACTGGCATCCCGCTCGCGGGTAGCATGGTAAATATTCCTACAGCTCGTTCACATAGCATCGGGTTTCGATCCATGGTTATGTTCATTGGTGATCCCCATGGGGTTGATACAGTGACTTCCCTTTGGCCACAGTCTATGACTCCCTTGTTCTTAGTCAACCAATCCATTTCTAGTACGATATCCAGAGTTTGTGGTGGTAGTACCATAAGGTTTGAAAGGAATACCACGGCTCTAATCCGGATGGGCACATTGATGCAAGCATGGGGTACGGCTATATCTCCCCCGGGTGAATGCACTAACATGGGTCTCTTAAGTTCTACCCGGTGTAGGTTGTGTTGTTCGCTTATTCGTGATGATATAAATGAATGTGATGCCCCGGAATCGAATAAGACTTTGACTGGGGCAGAGTTGATAGAAAACATACCCATTAGCACACTATGGTTTTCTTGTGCCTCCTTGGCGCGCACATGATTTATTTGTTCGCGACGAAATTTGGTAGCAGACTCCTTGGGTTGCGGCGTATGGAACAAACCGCGTCCAGCAGCAGGGGTAGTATTTCTACATACAGCCGTTGTATTGGCACCGGCACGGACGGGGGTGCTGGCGTGGCTTGGGGCAGCTATTGGCGTAGTGCCCAAATTCCTCACAGTTGAAACAGTTCACATTCCTATTTCCTGGAGCAGCCAAGGTAGGGGTTGGAGTACGAAACTGGGTAGCAGTCGGCCTGTTGACATTGCTAGGTGCAGTAGGTCGACTAGTTGCCACGACGGTTGACTTCCAACCAGATGGGGTGGCTCCCTTGGGACGCTGAGACGCTCCCTAAAGTGGGTGGGTCATAGCGAGTCTTCTCTTGCGGTTGTTCTCCACCGTCTTCTGGTCATGCTCTAGTCTCACAACTTTGTTGATCAAACTCTGGAAACTGGCATGATCCTATCCAATCATAGGCCCTCGCAACTCATCATTCAGTCCCTCGATGAACTTATCAATCTTCTCTTCTTCATCCGCCAAGTCGCTGGTCCCGTAGCGGGCAAGCTGAGTGAACCGGTTTAGGTACTCCTGCACTGTGGTGTTCCCTTGGCGCAGTCTCCTAAATTCATTTTTCTTCATGCGCATTACTGCTGCCGGCATGAAGTTCTCGTGAAAGGCGGCGACAAATTCTTTCCATGTTGGTTCCATAGCATCCTCTGCTCGTGTCTCCGTATAAGTATCCCACCAGTCACTAGCGGGTCCTTCCAGTTGGTTTGCGGCAAAGATCACTTTCTCGGCTTTGCACACACACACCAAAGTCAACTTCTTCTCTATGATGCGCAGCCAATCTTCTGCATCCATAGGTTCCTCTGCCATAGCAAAAGTGGGTGGCTTGGCTCTCATAAACTCGCCAAGGCTTGAGCTTCCATGGCCTCCTTGATTGTTGGTGATGGCCTGCAACAACTGGGTTTGTGCAGCCATGACCTCAACCAAAGTGGTGGGGTTGGGCTCTGGTGGGCTCTCATTGTCGGCTGATGCTCGACGTAGGTGAACCATCTGTTGCCGGAGAAGACAGGAGAGGGAAAGAATAGGTTAACTAAAGATGAGACCTTAATTTGCTTACTACTGATCTGATGTGAGTATATTTTTATTGTTCCGGTTGATTAAACAAACAACCTAGTATGGTCACATCCCCATTACTGATGTAAACCATACACCTGCACACAACAAACAACACATGGCCTAGGAATTATCGATGCTACTCTTCCGGGAAAAGATTGGGTTTTAGGTGAGCTCCGAGAAAACTTCGCTTGATCCTCAGGAAGCGCTGACTCGGGGCTGCTTGGCTTGATCGCCTTGCTTGAAGCTTGGACCTGACTTGGCTTCCAGATCGTGCTCCAGACTTAGCAACTAGAGAGTTGAGGGGGGAAGAGAGAAATTTGAAAAGATTCCAAAGTCAGGGGGAAGCGAGAGTAAAACAAATTTTATAAGGAGATAAGAGTATAAGGGAAAACACATTTTGTTTTGTAGACATAATGTTTTTATTTTCAAAATACTCCTAGATGGGGATTTCTCCCTTTAGCCAGCTATAAAGGGATAGGGCGTCGTTGGTCTTATCCTATAGTCGCACGCTCTGATACCAGCTCTGTAGACCTCCGTTTTTGTAACAGGAATCAATCGTGTTCATAGTACCATTTCCCTGGATCGAGTAGTTTGGTACCCATAAATACATTGCTGAAACATCCAGTGCATAATACATTTATCGACACAAACAAAATATTACAATATAGGGCCCGAAGGCAATGTCTAGAACATAGGACCAAACGGTCCGAATACAACCAAAAGCGAAATTAGACAAGGCAATGCGGAAAGAAGGTAGCGGCACGCCATTGCCAGCAATGACCGGAGCTAAGACCTACGGACGCCATAATCCTCCACACCCTCCCGGTAGTACACGTACGGGTTTTCAGGGCCTTCACTATCCACATCTGGATGTTTGTGTGTATAGCAAGGGTGAGTACCAACCGTACTCAGCAAGTCACCACAACAAGGATGCATATGATAGGGGTTAACTAAAGAATGGTTGCGGTTCTTTTGCATAAAGCCAGTTTTGCAATTCTTTTCACAAATCTAAGACCTAAGCCTGATCAAGTTTAATTTCCATGGTTCATTAAATCGGCGACGGTTCTATCCACCATCCATTGTGATTCCAAGGATAGCTTCCCGCATCGGATCGTCATGATTTTCTGCGGAGTCTACCCCTTCTCGCCTTTCGAGAAGTTGATCCACCAGTGCATAAAAATCATCATGCAAACCCATCCCATCATTTTAAAATTTAGAGTCTAGCCAAGCGAAAGCCTTGTCATGATGCTTCATATCCACGAGCACGGCTATTCGAATAGATTGATTCATTCACACTACAGTGGATGTACACTTTACCTGTACTCCATGACTGCCCAACAAATGAGCCTACGTCCCAACGCATGAGACGGTCACGGCAAAGCCTTTCGATAACCCTCACTTTGGCAGTACCCGCTCCATGAACATAAATCCTCTTACACTCTAGCCGTAATTTTCTAGCAATGTGAGGAGTTCTAGCACTCTCGGGGTAGGGAAAAACTTGCTCATTCCTTCCGTTGTACTCAAGTCCAATCTCAATTCTGTTACCCACAAGCGGTAAGCCCCCACTGGTAGACCTCTTGCTCATTCTTCTCATTCGGTTACCCACCAACAGTAATTCCTCGCCGGTAGGCCCTTAGCCTCATCTCATACATAACAACCACTATGTAGGGGTACCGCCTCTGCTCGGCTATCTACTCTGCTAGGTCTATACCCATTCGAGAAGTACAGTTGTACTGGCTCGTTTCATGTTTAAATCTCAAGGCTCGGTCCTTAATTGACCATGGTCAGCACTTGTCTTTTCAAGAATCCACCCAAATCATCCAGCCGCCTCAGTCTAAAACATTTGTTTGTTTTAGTTTTTCATCAAAGAATCATTTTATCCTTGTCATGGCAAAGTGGCGCTCATGTCTCCACTTGCCAAACATCAACCACCTTTCCCAAGCTGGTTGCCCGAGCATATAGCATTTTGATAAATATGAGTATGCAAGAATCTAATTTAGCATGGCAAAGCAATACCAAATATTCCTTTCGGACACGTCATGTCATAGGTTACAAAGAATATATATACAGTTAATCAACGTCAAGGCATGGCATATAACAAGTAGGAGAGTTCATATGAACTTTATATGAAATATTTATGTTTAATTGAGGTGGCTTCAAAAAATTACATGTGTATTTATGTATCTATATATATTAATGAGATGTATTTGTGTGTCTATATATATTAGTAGGACCTCGATCAAGATTCCACATAAGGGCCACCAACAACTACGGACCGGCCCTGTCCAAATAAAAGATACCCTCCCAATTTTAACAGAAAAAAGAGCTAATAAAAAATATATCCTACCTGATATAAAAAAATAGAAAGAACTAGACAATTAATATATTGTAGAGATTATGGCAATCGGGTATCTACATGACAAGCTTATCTGACTGGAGGTAGGGATAGATTACGCCTGCCATGTCTGTAAATCAAACATGACTTGGGTGTTACGTTGCCGATTGAGATAAGGCAACGGCCTATAGTCACGGTTTGGTAAGATTGAAGAAACTGACTTAGAGTAAGGTAGGGTTTCCGATCTGTAAGTCTGCCTCCCAAGACTATATAAGGAGGGTAAGGGGCGTCCCTTGAGGGATATCAGAAGTTACATCAACTTTTAGCTTTCAGCCTTAGATCTTGAGATCAATAAAGACACTCGGCGGATCGAATCCTCCCAAACAGGAGTAGGGTATTACCTCACGAGAGGGCCTGAACCTGTCTAAATCCCGTTCTCCAATCTAACCCATTGTGCTTGGCGATCTTGACTGCACCCCCAAAATTCTATTGCCGAAACCAAGTTTCGACAGTTGGCGCGCCAGGTAGGGGGCCGCGCGTCAAGACTTCTTCGACAATCTCGCCGACAAGCGTGATGAGATCTTCTTCAGGACTCGGCGACTTCGCCGACGACGACTTCGACAAGTTCTCCTCTTTCGACTCGGATTCGAACCAGTCGGAAGGAGAGACCCACTCGGCGCCATTCGGGCTCCCGAATAGCGCCAAGATCTTCGACGACATCTTGGAGTCCAAGATGCAGTCTACCCTCTCCAACGAAGGACTTCACTCGGCACCGTTCGGATTGCCGAACGCCGCCAAAATCTGCACCGATCTCCTCGTCTCCCCAACGGAGAGCCGTTTGGGTTACCAAACGTCGCTGAGATCTACGGCAAGCTCCTCTCCCCGAGTCGAGGTCGACCCACTCGGAGGAGTCCGCGTCCTCGAGCTCTGACTCGGACTGGAACGATCCAGATCTGAGCTACCCAGGATCGAGGGAGGTCGCCGTCATCCTCCAGCCGTTCGGCTCATGCTCATCTTCGGAGCTCAACGAATATCTCAGCTCTGCCAGCTTTGACGACCTCTATGGCATCCCCTCCGACAAAGCCAACGACTCCGACTGCAACAAGGACTACGAGCCGAAGTGCTTCGATGTCCTCATGGCTGAGCCGGCCGAGTCACACTCAGCCATGGCCCGCAGGCTTGCAGAGGAAGAGCGAGCCAAGATCGAGCAAGAGCGCAAGCTGGCAGAAGAGGAGAAGAAACGTAGGGAAGAGACCGACAAGAGAAAGCAAGATCTACGGGCAGCCGGACGGTCCGCTCAGGAGGCCATTCTTCAAACGCGGGTCCGCAACACCAACGTCTTTTAGACGCCACAGCAGAACGCTGTTGCTGCCCTCACGCTCTTGGACACCGTCATGGAGACGGCACCCCCCGACGTGACTCCAATATTAGATAAAATCAAGACCATCGTCGCAGCCACAGCCAACAGCCATCCCTCCACCTCGGCACGAAGGCCGACTGAGTCTGTGGCTGAAACGCCCGACAAAAGCCGGCTCCCGCCCCTAAGATCAGGAGACTACAAGAGGCCCGAGCCGGACCGATCAACCACTAGGCCAAGAGGCCCACGCCGCGAGTCCACGCAGAAGCATCAGGAGCAAACGGCCGACTCCCGCGACAAATGACATGGACGTCCACCCGTCCACCACCGCGTCCGCCGCAACAATAGCTCCAGCTACCCAACCAGCCAACCGAAGACCCTGCCGAGTGATCTGCGGAAGTCCTCGATCGCCGCTACCAGGAGCGAGATCAACACACTCGGGAAGATCGGAGGGGATCACTCGATAGCAACGACGACGGAGTGCCAGCTTTCACTCGGGAGCTTCGCCGAGTGCACTAGCCGAATGGATTCAAGCCAACAGGAATAGAGAAGTATGACGGCAAGACCAACCCTGAGTCGTGGCTTACCGTGTACACTCTCGCCATCCGCGCAGCAGGCGGCGACAACAAGGCTATGGCCAATTACTTACCCATGGCCCTCGCCAACTCAGCCAGGAACTAGCTCACGAGCCTGCTGAGAGGCTCAATAGGCTCGTGGAGCGAGCTGAGGGACCACTTCATCGCCAACTTTCAGGGCACCTTCGAGAGGCCCGGCACCCACTTCGATTTATACAACGTCGTCCAGAAGCCGGACGAGCCTTTGAAGGATTACATCCGGCGCTTCTCCGAAAAGTGCAACAAGATCCCCAACATCACCGATGACATCATCATCGCCGCCTTTCAGAAGGGAGTCCGTGATGAGCTGTTAATCGGGAACTTCGGGCGCAAGCCACCGAAGACGGTGAAGCAGATGTTCGAGACGGCGAACTCCTACGCCAAATCCAATGATGCCATCAAGGCAGCGCGCCAAGACCGGCCCGACAGGAGGGAAGATAAGCAGGCGGGAGGAAGTCGGAATCCTAAGAAGGATAACGGCAACAACAACAACAACAAGGGCCAAAACCGTAAGTGCCGATCCGAAGATCTGGATGCCACAACCTCCAACTCTCAACGCCGCCCCCGAGTCGCCGCCTACGACGCCATCATGAATGCACAGTGCACTCATCATCCCAATCACAAGCACGCGGCTAAGGACTGTTTTATCTATAGACAGTTCACCGAGCAGTACGTGGCGCAACTCAACAAGAAGCCCACTGATGAAGCTGGTCCATCGAGCGCCAAGAAAAACAACGCGGCTGAGAATGCCGAGCCTTTCCAAGACCCCGTGGGCAAACTCAATCACATCTTCGGGGGGCCGCTAGCCTATGAATCCAAGAGGAAACAGAAGCTAACCGACCGAGAAGTCAACGCGGCGCAACCCGAAGTCCCTCAGTACCTGCGATGGTCGGAGATGGCCATCACTTTTGACCGCTCGGATCACCCCGACCGAGTGGTTCACCCGGGGCGCTATCCACTCGTCTTGGACCCGGTAGTCCGCAACATCAGGCTTAAGCGCGTCCTCATTGATGGGGGCAGCGCCCTCAATATTTTGTTCGCCAAGACCATGGACGAGATGCAGATCCCGAGGGCCGAATTGAAGGCAAGCTCAGCCCTCTTCCATGGAGTCATCCCAGGGCTATCATCTACACCACTCGGGCACATCGCCCTCCCGGTCACCTTCAGAGCTCGAGAGAACTTCCGAACGAAGAACGTCACTTTTGAGGTGGCCGACTTCGAAACGGCCTACCACGCCATCATCGGAAGGCCTGCGCTCGCCAAATTCATGGCGATCCCGCATTACACCTACCTCTGCATGAAGATGTCGGGTCCCAACGGCGTCATCACTCTTCGCAGCGACGTGAAGCAAGCCTTCACCTGCGACAAGGAGAGCTGCGACATGGCCCAATCTCGCGAGAGATCACATGGCTAGCAAGAAATCTGATTGGCTGCATCGACTTCAGAGGGTGAAATCCCCGCGAAGAAGATAGCCAAATCAGGATCCGGCGACGCCAAGACCAAGAAGATCCCCCTTGATCCATCGGATCCCTCAAAAACTGTTGTAATCGGCACTGAGCTAGATCCAAAATAGGAAAGCGCGCTCGTCACCTTCCTCCAAAATAATAAAGATGTTTTTGCTTGGAAACCATCTGATATGCCTGGAATTCCTAGGGAGGTGATCGAGCACTCTTTGCACGTCAAAGATGATGCAAAACCAATAAAACAACAATTACGCAGATTTGCGCAGGATCGAAAAGATGCCATCAAGGAAGAGCTCACGAAGCTCTTGGCTGCCGGCTTTATCAAATAAGTCCTACATCCCGACTAGTTAGCCAACCCAGTTCTGGTCCGCAAGAAGACGGGACAATGGCGCATGTGTGGTTACTATACCGACCTCAACAAAGCCTGTCCCAAAGATCCATTCGGGCTGCCTCGCATCGACCAACTCGTAGATTCAGCAGCCGGCTGCCAACTCCTGAGCTTTTTGGATTGTTACTCGGGCTATCACCAGATCAGTTTGAAAGAATCCGACTGCCTGAAGACATCGTTTATCATGCCGTTTGGGGCCTACTGCTACATCACTATGCCTTTCGGCCTGAAGAACGCCGGCGCCACATACCAACGCATGATCCAGAGGTGCTTTCAGACGCAGATCGGGAAGAACGTGGAAGCTTATGTCGACGATGTCGTCATCAAGACCAAGCAGAAAGAAGACCTGATCGCTGACCTAGAAGAAACCTTCGCAAATATCCGAACCTTCAGAATGAAGTTGAACCTGGAGAAGTGCACTTTCGGCGTCTCATCAGGCAAACTGCTCGGCTTCATGGTGTCACACCGTGGCATTGAGGCCAATCCAGAGAAGATCAACGCTATCTTGAGCATGAAGCCCCCGAGTAACCAGAAGGATGTCCAGAAACTCACTGGCTGCATGGCAACGTTAAGCCGTTTCATCTCTCGACTCGACGAATGAGGCATGCCCTTCTTCAGATTGCTAAAGAAAATGGACGACTTCCAATGGACCACGGAAGCCCACAAGGCCTTTGAAGATTTTAAAGATTTCCTTACAACGCCGCCTGTCCTGGCCTCGCCTCAGCCCCAAGAGCCTCTGCTGCTGTACGTTTCAGCCACTCACCAAGTGGTTAGTACAGTCCTCGTGGTCGAGCGCGAAGAAGAAGGACGGGCCCAGAAGATTCAGAGGTCGATCTATTTTGTTAGCGAAGTATTGGCGGAGCCAAAATCCGCTACCCCTGTGTACAAAAATTGCTTTATGGTGTCCCGATAACCGCGAGGAAATTGGCGCACTATTTTCAGGGTCACTCGGTCACCGTCGTCACCTCCTTTCCACTCGGCGACGTCGTCCACAACCGGGAGGCAACTGGGCGCATTGCTAAGTGGGCTCTGGAGCTGATGCCACTGGATTTGACTTTTAAGGCGAGGACGTCCATAAAGTCACAAGCCCTGGCGGATTTCCTGGCCGAGTGGACTGAGCAACAAGAAAGCATACCTCGAGAAGACCTCCAACACTGGACCATGCACTTCGATGGATCCAAGAGGATCACCGGCTTGGGAGCGGGAGTTGTGCTGATCTCTCCGACTGGGGAAAGGCTAAGATACGTCCCCCACCTCCACTTCTCCGCCTCACATAACGTCGCCGAATACGAAGCCCTGCTACATGGATTGCGGCTCGCAGTTTCACTCGGGATACGTCGGCTCATCGTGAAAGGGGACTCCCAGCTGGTCGTCAACCAAGTAATGAAGGACCGGTCCTGTCTAAACGACACCATGGAGGCCTACCGACTAGAAGTCCGCAAACTTGAAGACAAGTTTGACGGACTCGAACTATCACATGTCTTGAGACACAACAACGAAGCAGCTGACGAGTTGGCGCAGTTCGGGTCCAAGTGTGAAGCCGCCCCAATGGACGTTTTTGTCGAGCACCTCTATGAGCCAACCATCACGGCAAAGACAACTTCCAACGAACAAGCTGCAAACGAAGTCGCCATGACTGACGCCGACTGGAGGACACCTCTCATCAAATTTTTTACACAGCAAGAGCTGACGGAAGACCGGGATGAGGCAGAACGTGTCCGACGTCGTTGCCAAGCTTATGTCATGGTTGACTCCGATTTATACAAGAGAAGCCCCTCCGGAATCCTAATGAGATGCATCACACCCGAGGAAGGGAGACAGCTGCTCCAAGACATCCACTCGGGCATATGCGGAAGCCACGCAGCAGCACGCACCTTGGTGGGCAAAGTCTACAGACAGGGTTTTTTCTGGCTTACCGCGGTCTCCGACGCGGACAAAGTGGTACGAACCTGTGAAGGCTGCCAATTTTTCGCCCGACAGAGCCATGTCCCAGCCCAAGAGCTACAAACAATCCCACTATCCTGGGCGTTTGCGGTATGGGGCTTAGACATGGTCGGCCCTTTCAAGAAGGCTCCAGGAGGCTTTACGCACTTACTCGTCGCAATTGACAAGTTCTCCAAGTGGATTGAAGCCAAGCCGGTTGCCACAATTACTGCTGACAAGGCACGAGATTTCTTCCTCAACATCGTGCATCGCTTCGGCGTCCCAAACAGGATCATAACCGACAACGGGACTCAATTCACGAGAGGCATCTTCAAGGAATTCTGCGAAGACTTCGGAATCAAGATCTGTTACGCGTCAGTTGCACACCCCAAAAGCAACGGACAAGTCGAACGGGCCAACGGCATGGTCCTTCAAGGCATCAAGGCCCGCGTGTTCGACCGTCTAAGTCCTTACGCAGGCAAATGGGTTCAAGAGCTTCCCTCGGTTCTATGGTCTCTGCGAACCACACCCAGTCGGGCTACCGGCCAAACTCCTTTCTTTCTGGTCTACGGCGCAGAAGCCATGTTGCCAAATGAGATGGAGTATGAATCCCTTCGAGTCCACAGCTTCAACGATGAACGCTATGACCCCGACCGAGTGGACGACCTCACCCGACTGGAGGAGGCCCGAGAGGCAGCCCTCATCCAGTCGGCGAAATATCTTCAAGGGCTCAGACGATACCACAGTCGCAACATTCGAGCACGAGCTTTCATCGTTGGCGTCTTGGTTCTACGCAAGATTCAAGCCACCAAGGACCGTCACAAGCTATCCCCCCATGGGAAGGACCATACATAATTGCTGAGGTGACTCGGCCAGGCGCATATCGACTAAAACGTGAAGACGGATCTATGGTGGAGAACTCCTGAAACATCGAGCATCTTCGACGATTTTATGCTTAAATTGACTAAAGTTTCATGTCTTTCTTGACTGCCAACCTCAAGTAAGATGACTTCTTGAGTTAGCAGTCGGGGGCTGTACATATGTCAATAAAGCATAGTTTTCCTCATCAACCTTTGTGCATGATTCGGTTTATCATTGTTTAATGCTCCTTGATTCGAGTTCAGTGTTTAAGGACTGAGAGTTTTCTGATGACCTAATCGGGCTTAGGCTCGGTGACAGTCGGATGAAAATTACTTAAGAAATTCCACATAAAAACTCGGATCAGGGCATTAACATAAATAAACTGAATATTCACAAGTCTACATCACAGCATCATAATCATCCAATGTTTACAAGACAATGATTACAGAACAACTAAGGACGGAAATTGTTCACTACATCGACAGCAATCCGTTTAGCCGAATCTTGTGTCTCACTAATCAGGTCCAGGGCTTGCTCATCCGAGGTGCCGTCGGCAAAGCCTTCCCTGACCGAGTTGACATCCACTCGGGGGTAGAGAGATCTGGTCTGCGCAAGAGCCAGACCACCCCCCATGGTGGCAGCCTCGGTGATATTCGCCAAATATTGGTCGGGGGCCCTTCGCAGCTTGTCGAAGATTTCCAATGGCTCCAGCGAGCTAGCCCCGACTCCCTGATGAAACAAGGATAGCAGGATTGGTGTTGCTGCGTTGGTAACTTCTTCCCAGACCTCTCCGGCTCGTTTGACCCTCTCAAGAAGCACGTCGTATTGAGCTCAGGTCTTGACTTTGTAAGCTGCCAAAAGAACCTGATCACACAAAGTACTCGGAGACAAAGCAGCACAAAGAATGTTACTTCGAAGAAGCTTACCTTCGAACTCGGCCTCCAACTCGGTCTTGCCGAGGCTGACTGCCTCCAGCTGGACCTGGAGCGAGTGGACCTCCGACGAATTTTCTACAAACACAGAAGGCTATCAGCAACCGAAGCTGACACAGAAGCCATATAGAGGTTGAGAGGATTGGACTCACTCCCGACTGAACCGCAGAGGTCGAGGTTCTCCTGCCGGAGTTCAGCTATCTCCTTCCTCAGGGCCGCCTCCCTCGACGTGGCCTCCTCCCGAGTGGTCTTTAATTCCCGCTGGATGTCCTCCAGGGAGTTCAGATGAGGGACCAACTTCTCCAACACCTCGGACTTGGCCATGGATCGACAGTACTCCTTCTGCACGCAAGATCTGAAGTTGACCGACTGGAAAGAAATGAAAATGCAACAATAGAGAAAGATCAAGGCTTACGTTGAGTAGCCGAGTCGCCTCGTTCAGGCTGTTGACAAGGGAATCCCTTTCATCGCTTTCGGCTTGCTTATCCAGGACGATGCCCTGCCTTTGGCCTTTCGAGTCTCGCCACTCGATCTTAATCGAGGGAACCCAGGTTTCAGAAGACTATAACCTGGGGATCTCCTCTACTGTGGCTGGCAGATCAGGAAGAATAGATGAAGACATGAAAGATTTGAACCGAAGACTAAAGATAAGATTTGAATTCAAGACTTACCGGCTTCGGCGGTTGAACTCTTAACTGGAGTAGCCTGGCTGGACTTTTCCTTCTGGCTTTTCGCTGACTGATCTTTAGTCGGGGCCCTCTGAGCCGCAGCCTGGGGCATCTCCGCAGCCGACTGGTTCCCAGTCGGGACGTCTCGGCTGGCAGTCGGGGGCTCCTTCCTCGGGACATCCTTCTTTGGAGGCGAGGGCTTTCTGCCCGGAGCGCTCTCGCTCGGGAGCGGGCTCCGGGGTCTTGGCTCCGCAGGCTTGGATGCCTCAGAAGCAGCAGCTGGAGTAGGCCCTTCACTCCTCCCGGCAGGATCTATATCCTGGGGCCTCCTGCCAAACCAACGACGCACTTAGTCGGAATGAAGACAAAGAAATTTTTAACAATGAAGTTCAGGCTTCAGTCATGAGGCGTACCTAGACGACCGGTGGATCTTCGGCACCGCCTTCGGCGATGGCCTTGAAGGAGGCGTCTCGACTGGAGGAGCCGGGACGTCATCGTCTGAGTCGTCGATGACGAGCCTCCTTTTGCTCGCCCGTTTGTTAGAGTCCTCACTCGGGGCCACCCGCTTCCCGACTGGATCACTTTGGATTTTTACTCCGCCAGTCGGCTTCTTGGCAGGGCGAAGCGGCACGTCATCATGAGGAACCTTGTACGGTTTTGAAACGATGGAAGCATTTTCCTGCAAGAGAAATTCCCCCGATACTAAGAGGTATGACATCAAGATTGCAACACAGTACAAAGAAGTCAGTCGGCTTACCGGAGGAGAAGGCCGGAGGATACTGAAGGGAAGAACCGGCAGCACGAGGGCGCGCTCAACTGCAACTCCAGTTGAGAAGATCTTGTACATCCAGATCTTCAGGATCTCGAAACTGAGGGGATCTTGATCTTCCCGATTGGGGTCCTTCCCGTCTTCGTACTCGAAGGCTGGCTTCGACCGCTCTTTGATTGGTGCCAGTCGGCACCTGATGAAGTGCCGAGTGATCTGCTCGCCAAGAAGACCTTTCTGCTTCATTGCCAAGATCTTCGCTAGCAATTTGTTGGCTTCATCCCAATCATGAGCCACTGGTACAGTGCTCCAAGTATGTTTGGGCACCGGGGGAAGGCCGACAAAGGCTGGCAGGCTGGGTTCGAGATTGCTGATGTAGAACCAGCCTGCGTGCCATCCTTGTTGGAAGATTTCAAGGGAAGAGAGAAGTACTCCTTGCGGAGAGATCCGCGGAGTTGAAAACCCGCTCCACCAACAATGCATGGGTGGTCCTTATTCGGATGCGGTTTAAGATAGAACATGCGACGAAAGAGTTGGAAGTGAGGAAAGATGCCAAGGAAAGCCTCACATACATGAACGAAGAGAGCGATGTGAAGCATAGAGTTGGGGTTCAGATGATAGAGTCGAAGACCATAATAATCCAAAAGCCCCCTAAAGAACTCGAAAGTGGGGAGGCTGAACCCGCAGTAAAAGAAAGAAGTGAACACATCAAGCTCACCGGTGTTCGGGGTGGGGAAATCTTCACCCGCCGCCGGGCGCCAACCCACGATTTCCTTGGGGGGAAGCACGCCGTGCTTCACCATCTCTTTGAGGGTGCATTCCCTCACATCCGATGTGGCTCATTAGTCAAAGAGGATTTTCTTTTCATCCGCCATGAGTGTGGTTTGGGTGGGAAGTGGATCTGGTCGGAAAGGATGGGGATTTGAGCAAGGGATCTTGGGAGTTGGATGCGGAGGCTAGTTTGTGGCAAAGAGCGAGCTCCTGGGTTGATGGATTCGGGTGCGCGCGAGTCTAGGGTTTTCCGCAGGGAGCTGGCGAACAGCGCTGCGAAAAGAGGAAATTTTCTGGGAAGACGAAGTGGCGGGGATGACCTCGAGGCTTTGTAGAAAGATTTGAGGGTTGCGCTAGGTTTTCTCGTGATTGGGCCGAGCCCATGAGAGACCTGCGGCCCAACTAAGGTGTGGCTTGACGCGTGTCCTTAGAGACTTAAGCGGATGAGCTTAAGCAGATTTGCCTTGGCAATATGCACGTATCCGAATGTCGTATACCTTTGGAAATCCTTTCATATCGCGGTTTGCCTGACTTCATGAGAAACTGGCACGATGCAATTTGAGAGGTGACCAACAGCTAAGCTTTTTATAGTTGCCTTGATGACAAGGGTTGTTTGGTTTTTTAGCATTTGATTAAGTGATTATATCAATGTTATTTTCCACCTTGATGAAGATCTTTATAGATTGAGACCAGTATTATGGCAAGAGCTATTTAATAACTTGATCATATTTTTCATACGATCGAAAAACTTGTTTGCCCATGAGGGACGATTAAAATATTTGTTCCGAAATAACTCGGGCAGATCCACTCGGATAAGCATGAGCTTACCAAGTGCTTTCCACCTATGAGGGTTGATTGAGTTATTTGTTTTGAGATGACTCAGACAAATTCACTCGGATGAGTACGAACTTGCCGAGTAATGAAATTGTTATGATTGCTTTAGCATGAGCTAAGTATTTATATGAGAATAATTTTTTATAGTTCTTGACTATATGTTTAGTCTGATTTTGACTAACCATATAGTCGGGGGCTACACCTAATTAGGTGCATCAGGAGATGCACCTAGATATTTATTTTCGAGAATTTTTTAGATATTTTCCAGCCCTTCACAGTCTTTGGAGCCACTCGGGAAGATTCAGGCAGAGATGATGGAATCACTCGGTGCCAGAAGCACTCGGCCGTTTTTGGCTGTATGCTGTCTTGGTTTGAAGCTGAGTTGTCTCGTCGACTGAAAAGGACTCGGGGGCTACTGTGGAGATTATGGCAATCACGTATCTACATGGCAAGCTTATCTGACTGGAGGTAGGGATAGATTGCGCCTGCCATGTCTGTAAATCAAACATGACTTGGGTGTTATGTTGCCGATTGAGATAAGGCAACGGCCTATAGTCACGGTTTGGTAAGATTGAAGAAACTGACTTAGAGTAAGGTAGGGTTTCCGATCTGTAAGTCCGTCTCCCAAGACTATATAAGGGGGGTAAGGGGCGTCCCTTGAGGGATATCAGAAGTTACATCAACTTTTAGCTTTCAGCCTTAGATCTTGAGATCAATAAAGACACTCGGCGGATCGAATCCTCCCAAACAGGAGTAGGGTATTACCTCATGAGAGGGCCTGAACCTGTCTAAATCCCGTTCTCCAATCTAACCCATTGTGCTTGGCGATCTTGACTGCACCCCCAAAATTCTATTGCCGAAACCAAGTTTCGACATATATATATATTCCTCCCTAATATCCAAATAAAAGATATCATCACTGATATCAAAAAAGGAGAAATAAAATGAACTGACCAATTAATATTCGAAGAAATTATATCCTCCCTCACATAAAAAGAAAAAGAACTAGCTATTTTTTAAAAAAACAGGTTCTGTTTAAAAAAGAAAGAAGAAAAAGAACTAGCAGAAAAAGATACCCTCCTCTGCTATTAAAAGAACAAATATTACAGCTGATAAATGGCTTGATCCCGGGTCTCCAGGCAGAGCAAAGGAAGCAACAACCAACAAGGTAAGACATTTGGGTCCTTTTTGGATCAAGGGGCTAAATTTTAGCCCATCACCTTTTATTCCCAATTAGCCCTCAATGATCCAAACAGAGGGGCTAATTTGGGGCTAAAGTGAATTAGCCATCCCAAAAAAATTAGCCCCTTCAAGGGGTGTTAATTTGGGCTAATTTGGTGTGGGTCCCATCAATTTCGTGTGTTGCCTCCCACTCCACCGAAAAAATTCACGCTGCTCATCTCATCGCGCGGCCCCTTCCTCTCCCACCGCGCCGCCGTGCGCCTCTCCCACCGCACCGGCGCCCATCCGCCGCCGCCTCCTCCTCCGCGCCGTCCCTCATCTCCCACGCGCTTCTGGCGCCCATCCGCCGCCGTCCTCCTCCTCCTCCCCGCGCAGCCGCCCTTCATCTCCCACCGCGCCGGCCTATCCGCCACCGCCCTCCTCCTCCCCGTGTCGTCGTCCCCTCATCTCCCACCGCGCGGCGCCATCCACCGACGCCTCCTCCACCGCCACCGCCACGACCGACGCAAAGACGAGGCCGTCGCAGTGGGCCTCCGTGCCACGCTCGACCACCTCCTTCTCTCGTGTCGGTGTCACCGCCACGGCCAACGCAACAACGACGCCGATGAGGCCGGCTCGGAGGAAGCTAGCGTCGGCTCGTCACTGGGCGAGATGGGTGCGCTCGTGCTGTCCATCGCCGAGCCCTCGCCAAGGCGGGGCTAACATACGTCGCCTTCTCTCGGTGGGTCACATGCCTCCTCTCTTACTTTACTCTCTTTTAGTTCGTTGAGGCATTTCATCGAACGGGTTCAGGGTCGGTTGTTGCTGCTGCTTTTGTCTCCTTTAGGTGATACAGAAGGAGATCACCACGCACAAGCAGGTTGTTGAAATGCTAATTTTTAAAGGGCTAATTGAAAGCTAATTTTTAGTCTTCAAATTAATCCATGACTAATTATCTAAACATGGCGTTAGATCCATTTGATTCAATAGTAGATATTTTTGTTTTCTGTGCGCTCTCTACTCCGACTCCAAGTCGAACCGACGTAGACATACGCCTTTATATACACATACGGTACAGTATTTCCATCCCCATTCACGCGCGCGCGCTCTCTCTCCCTCTTTCTCCTCGAAATCCTAGCCCCGCCGAATCGCCGCGCTCCGACCTTGTCCCCGCCGATTCGCGCTCGCCGCCTCGCCGCGCTCCGACGGTATGGCGTGCACGGCTCCGTTGCCGCCATCCGGAGGTTTCCTCCGCGGCCGCCGGTGGAGCGCCAGGCCGGGCCGGGCCTCGTCCAGCACGAGCTGGATCGAGGACAAGCTCCGCGCCAACGCTGCTCCCACCCATGTCGGCGGCGGCGAGAGGAGGATCACGGGGCGCGCATCCTCGAGCGAGTCCTGGGTCCAGGACAAGCTATCTTGGAGGCGCGCTCCGGAGAGCCCTAACTCCGTTGCCGGCGGCGGGAGAAAGAAGTCTTTGGCCGACGGGGTCCCCTTTGGCAGCGGCGGTGAGAGGAAGAGGTCTCCATCTTCACCCGACGACCGTTTGGACAAGAAGGCCAGGTTAGCCCATCACGAGGGCGACGGCAAGAAGCTGGAGGAGGAGAAGTTCGCCGGTTCATCTATTGTCCCTCCTGATCCCAGGGATTTACCTCTTCCTACCCTCTTTCTCCCACCTGATCCCAATGATTTACCTCTTCCAACCCTCCTTCTTCTGCCGCACTTCATCGATTGATTTCTTGGCTTGATTCTTTTTCGGTTTCTCTGCCTCTTGATTCTTGATTTGTTTTATTCGGTTTAGTTTTTTTACTTCTATTTCTCTCTTGATTCTTCTACTTAATTCGATTTTACTTCTCTACTTAGATTCTTGATTTGTCTCCTTTTATTTTAGTGATTTCTGTTTTTATCTGATTTCCTCTTCAACAAGAATTTTGATTTCTCTCTCTCTCCCACCTGATCCCAATGATTTACCTCTTCCTACCCTTTTTCTTCCACCTGATCCACAATGATTTACCACTTCCTAACCTCCTTCTCCTGCCTTACTTCGTCGATTGATTTCTTGGTTTGATTCTTCTTTTCTAATTTTTTCTGTATAAATTTTTTCGGTTTCTCTGCCTCTTGATTCTTGATTCTTTTTATTCGGTTTAATTTTTTTTACTTCTCTATGTCTCTCTTGATTCTTCTACTTAATTCTATTTTACTCTCTACTTAGATTCTTGATTTGTCTCCTTTTATTTCAGTGATTTCTGTTTTTATCAAGAATTTTGATTTCTCTGCTTAGTTTTCTTTTGCAGGTCGATGGATGGATGGTGTGTGATGGGATTAGGGGAGGCAACGGCCGACGGGTCGCTGATGAGCTCGAGGGGAACGCGCTGAGCTCTTCTGGTCGAGGTCGAGGCTGTGTTGATGAGCCGCTGATTGTGCGAGGGGAATACAAGCTGGATTGGTCGCCGATGCCTTGTCCTAGGGCGTTACATGTTGTGGCCTATGAACTCTGTCAGAGCAGTCAGATGTTATTTTCTTAGTCTACGAACTTGCCTGTTCAGATCAGCAGTGTAGTTTTGATCAGACAGTGACAGTGTAGTTCTTTTAGTAAGGGTTTTACCCAGGGTTGATCTCAATGGAGGTATCCATGTAATCAAATCAAATCACTATAAATACAAAAAAATTCCTTTTCACAGCTTACAGTGAAGTTTCACTGATGATAAACAGGGTTCCATCTGTCATAAAACATTGACAATTAATGTTCACATCAATTGAAGGTTCACAATCATTACATAAATCAAAAGCCATAAGTCTCTACAGTGAACTCCTAGTTCTATATTGCTATAACAATTCAGTCTTTTTGGACAGATACAGAACATCACCAAATACACACAAATACACCAAAAAGATGCACAATTACATCGACTATAGTAGTCTGGTCCTCTAATTTTGCACGAAGCTCCCTCAATTCTGTTTCCTTCATGTCATCTTCTGCAAAGAATCACACGCAATGTCACCCCATGATTTTTATACACAGCACCATAACATCTACCTGTACCCTTCAAATGTCCTCGAGAAGCTGCTTAATATCATCAACAAAATCATGCAATGCATATCCAAGTTCCTTTAACTAAATTTGCAACTAAGATAAGGTGTCAGATTTGAGATATTTCACTGCATATGCATTATGTTTGTAGAGACCTGAATCAAGAACTGTTTCAAATCACCACCAGTTATCAGTCTGCATAAGAATACTCCTATTTAACTCCAACTACAGTAATAACTTATAAGTAATATGATGCTATATTAATAAAATCGAGGAAATAGGGCCCGTCAGACAAGTGAAAAACCCCAATCCAAACAAACCTAAATCCCCCAAAACAGATAGCTGCATTTTGGTCAAATCTTAATAATATTTGGTCGGGCTCTTCCTCTGGCCAATCCGTCTATAAGAATAGCTGCATTTTGGACTCACCTTCTGTGTTTCTTCTTCCTTCTATGCTACCTTTTGCTTATTGATGGCAATCAGAACCTACAGAAAGAAGATAACATAAACTTACAGAGCACATATCCTTAAGTCCAAGAATTGAGTACATATAACAGGATATTATGTTAAGGCAACATCATGTCACTTCTGCTTCTCAACAAGTATGCAGTATGTATTTTTATCCATGAAATGTGCACAAACTTCTCAGACTCATTAACATTTGCGGTGTTGTTACCTGTCTTAAGTAGATCTGATTATCACAATTGGCCGCTTCATGAATCAATGAAACATCACTAATTTAACATGACATAACATGAGATAAATACGAAAATTTTATTATTGACAACTTGACAAGGCATGCGCACATCCAGCCACTCAAACAGAAAAAGGTGAGTTCAGGAATCAGCTTCTGAACCCGGCAAACTTCATATATGCAACTATAAAGGATGAACTATCATGTTCAGTTTAACTGTGCAGTTATACACTCAACATGAATAGTTAAAGCTACATGTTCATTTTCAGTGTTTTCTCAATCACCATTGCTTCCTATTGAAGAAGCAGTAACATTGCAGCTTATATGTGCCAAGAGCCTAATGGTACACAATGCAGTACCGGTATAAACTGCACAAATGTAAACAGTACCGGTATAAACTGCACAAATGTAAAAGTAGCGCAGGTGAAACACAAATTTCATCACATGAAGAGTATACCTTTGTACGCTCCTGCTCCATAAGTTCAAAATTTCTCCTAATGCTAATCGCTACCGGGTATGTTTTGGCTGTGTAACATGAACACTGATTATCTCAATTTCAGGAGCATAGCGTGTATGGTCACTACAGAACTGGTTTATCTCATGATGAATTTTGTCGTAGATCCATGTCTTGTCATAGTGCACACCATAATTGAGTATGGTTTCATGCACAAGCTCTTTGTGGAGACGGTAGACAACAGCAAGCCGACCAGTTGATTCAGCAGCTCACATAGAGGGAGATCAATTTTGTGAATCAGAGTTGTAACAATCAATGTTCTAAAATGGTGACCGGTATTCATTAGTCACTGTACAGTCTACCGGCTCATACTATGACCTAAAGAGGATTGCATGGTAATAGGCTGGGGCACCTGCTCCTACTGTGTGGGTTTACTATTCAAGTTTTTTAACATTTGGTGAAAAACAGAGTATTCTTATACCCCAATTTAATCAAAGCTGATCATGACTCCACCTTTTGTTCCACAAGGAATATCTCTGACCTGGTTTAGAACAAGAGGCATGAGTATTTCAATCAAAAGCAAATCTGACATAATAATGACTTATCTTTGAACTGGCCAGTTCAAGTTACAAATAAGCAGCGATCTGAAGAAATAGATACAATACACATATGAACTAATCTACAATTTGAATGGACACATATATATGCACAAAACAGAGGGGGAAAGCTAGATTCACTTGCCTGGTCTGTTTGAAGTGTAACCTGTATTGGCTCAAATTGGGTTATCCAAGGCAGCTTCAGATGAAAACCTAGTAGCAGAGTTTCAAATTAATCAGGAGAGATTCGAACAAATAAGGGGAAAAAGAAAACCAGCAATTAAAAGGATACTTGGTGGAGTGATTGTCCTCCTCTCCAGTGTATCCCCAACATGTCCATCGGGAAGTTGATGTAAAATGCTTGATGGTGCTAAAAAGGAAATCTGCATAAGTACCAATGGAAGAGTCAAGAGCAATTAAAAAAAGGGATGAACACTACATGCTCATACTATAGATAATGTATACATCGTGCAGATAGAGCTTTTTTTTCCCCTCAGTTGTTCTGGCCTTCTGGGGTTGCTACATAAACCTTTAAATACTTAGGACATAGTGAGCACTAGGACATAGTAACACAGGTAAAAGGGCAGCTTCAGATGAAAACATAGTAGCAGAGTTTCAAATTAATGAGGAGAGATTCGAACAAATAAGGGGAAAAATAAAACCAGCAATTAAAAGGATACCTGGTGGAGTGATTGTCATCCTCTGCAGTGTACCCCCAACATATCCATCGGGAATTGCCGGGGCGGCCAAAGGAAATGGCCGACCTATTTGTATTAAGACTGAAAGAAGTTTGAAAGCTTTACAACAACATGAAAATTGTCGCGCCAACTCGGAGCAGAAAACCGGGAACGGCTAAAAGCAAAAAGAAAACAGGGGAGGAAAGGCAAAGAACAGGGGAGCTCCACTGGTCCCTGCATCAGTCTGTCTTAAACTCTATTGTCGGTGGAAAATTTCTGCCGCCCTCCAAACTCCAATTTTGTCGTTAATTTTGTTTGCCAGTTGTACCACAGTTTTGGCGTTTGATTGAAAATCCTAGCGTTTCTTTATTTCCAAACCTGCCAAGTTATCAGCATGGAAAGTGAATCAAAGTTCTCCCTGTAGCTTATCCGACAACAGGTTCTTGACTCTAACCACCAATCATCCAGCTGCTTCTCGCTCTCACCCGGCAAGGTGAAATCTATGCCGCACCAGGATCTCATCAGTCTCCACACTGAAATAGTAAATGCACAGCTTGAGAAGAGGTGGTGGCATGTTTCATGCTCGCACTGGCAAAGCAGCGTGTGTGACCAATTCCGCTTCTCTAGGTTGTCCGCCATGAGGCATCTTCCCTTAAGCGCCAGCCAGATGAAGAAATGGATCTTGGATGGCGCCCTTGAATTCCAAAGAAGTTGCCCATAAGCGCAATCTTCCACTGCCATGAAGAAAAGATCATAGGCCGACGCCGCTGAGTATTTTCAATCAGCTGTCAATTTCCATTTTACCCTGTCATGCATCGGTTGCAAAGAAATCTGTTGTAGCTCATCCCAGAGATTGAAGAATTGTACCAAAGCTTCATTGGATAAGCTCCCCTGTAACCGCCTGACCCATGTGTTGTTCTGTAACGCTTTGGCTACCGTGAGCGGACGGGCGTCGGCGAAGGAGAACAGAGTCAGCCATCACCGCTCAAAACTGTCACCTCCAACCAATTATCTGTCCAGAATTGGGTGACCTCTCCATTGCCGATGAAAAATTGTGTTGCTGAACAGTATAACTGATCAACTTCGCTCCCTGGACGAATATCTCTGACCTGGTTTAGAACAAGAGGCATGAGTATTTCAATAAAAAGCAAATCTGACATAATAATGACTTATCTTTGAACTGGCCAGTTCAAGTTACAAATAAGCAGCGATCTGAAGAAATAGATACAATACACATATGAACTAATCTACAATTTGAGTGGACACATATATATGTACAAAACAGAGGGGGAAAGCTAGATTCACTTGCCTGGTCTGTTTGAATTGTAACCTGTATTGGCTCAAATTGGGTTATCCAAGGCAGCTTCAGATGAAAACCTAGTAGCAGAGTTTCAAATTAATCAGGAGAGATTCGAACAAATAAGGGGAAAAAGAAAACCAGCAATTAAAAGGATACTTGGTGGAGTGATTGTCCTCCTCTCCAGTCAGTGTATCCCCAACATGTCCATCGGGAAGTTGATGTAAAATGATTGATGGTGCTGAAAAGGAAATCTGCATAAGTACCAATGGAAGAGTCAAGAGCAATTAAAAAAAGGGATGAACACTACATGCTCATACTATAGATAATGTATACATCGTGCAGATAGAGCTTTTTTTCCCCTCAGTTCTGGCCTTCTGGGGTTGCTACATAAACCTTTAAATACTTAGGACATTGTGAGCACTAGGACATAGTAACACAGGTAAAAGGTCCTGTATTTTGGACAACTCTATGTAAAAAAGAGATGAACCCGAAGCCTGATCAAACATGTCGATGTAAACTTACTGAAAACTGTGGGCGCTGCAGAACAGATTTATCTCATGATGAATTTTGTTACATATCCATGTCTTGTCACACTGCACACCATAACTAAGGGTTTTAGAAACAAACTCTTTCAACTCTTTAAGGAGGTGAATGCATGATAACCTGCAAGCCAACATTTGATCCAGCAGCTCAAAGAGAGGCAAATCAATTTTATCAACATTGTAACAGAAGATGTTCTTGTGTATCCTCTGGAATGTCTGGAAATCATGGTTGTTAAGGCGCTAAGGCAAGGTAAGGTGACCCCAGCACTCCTTACGCCTTAGGCGGTAAGGCATAAGGCGAGGCGAGGCCTTACACACATCATAATCTAATACGACAGAAAAATATAGTCGAATATGAGTGCATTTTATCAACACATATGTGTATCTTTCTGCGGCAAATTGTTGAGCCCTTGTAGTAGCACCTATATTTCAGGTGCTAGATGGGTATAATAATCTAGAGAGCATTTTAATAACCAGGGCATCAACATTCATACCAGTACACCACGCACCACAGCACAAATGCAATCAATCATATAAATACAGTGGAAGCAGTAGCAGTGAGGGAGAGGGAGGAAGCCAAGAGCAGTGAGGGAGAGGACAGAGAACCAAAGATAACAATGAGGGAGAGGATCAGAGTAGGGGAGGGACTAGGGAGACAAGCAGTGAGGGAGAGGAGCAGAGCAGAGAGAAGAGCAGAGGAATTTGCATGAACAGATCAAGAGGAGCATATCAGCAGATGAAGGAAGCAGAGAGAGGGCCAGAGGAAAGAGCAGACAGGAGAAGGATGGAGGGGGAGAGGAGATAATACTCGTCGAGGGGAGAGGCGCTGCTATCGAAGGAGATGAGTCCGTCGCCGCCAGATGCAAAGGGGAAGGGAGCGAGTCACCAAATGCCAGATTCCTTTGCCAGATGCCTCTCTCTGTGTTTTTCTTTTGTTCCTGGGACAGTTTTCACCAAAACTTCTTTGCATGCTCCTAGGGCGTCGCCTCAAGCCGCCTTACCTTGCTGAGGTGCCTTGGAGACGCCTTAGGGGCGCCTTAGTCAAGGCTGTAAGGCAGAGCAGACGCCTTGCATCCTAGCGGCGCCATACCGCCTTAGGGACGCCTTAACAACCATGCTGGAAATGCCAGAACAACAAAGTCTTTAATGAAGTAGACGAGCACACCATCCTGACTGCTCAACGATGCGTGTAAGACATGGTGCTATGAGCAAATAGATGCTGTGCGGCCATACCCCGACAAGCAAAGGTTGCCATAGAGCATTATTTCCTAGTTTCTTGTTCGCCCTCTCCCCTCCACACACAACCCCCCAAAAAAAAAAAAAAAACTTTCACAACCACTTGTAATATTGCAAAGGAAATCAATATAAGTTCAGACCAGCTAAGCCCGGTAAGCCCCCCGTAGTTTCTGCCAAAAACAAATGATGTTCTAAAATTGTAGCCAGTATCCACGTAAGGAATGTCTCCGACCTGGTTTAGAAGCAGAGGCATGAGCATATTTCAACCATAAGCCGGTCTGGTATAATGAAGACTTAATCTTTGAATATGGGAGTTTCAAGTTCCAAAATAGCAGCAATCCAAACAAATGGAACTGAATCCAAAAATATCCCAGCAGGACCTACAAGAATCTGTTTAAAATGGAATCGGATCTATACCTCTGCAAGGGTAATATGGTGGCATTAACTAATTTAACCATTTGACATTTTTGTTGCCAGATGAGAGCAATCAGCAGTACCCAAAAGTACAGGTTCCCCGACTAATATACTAGCAAATCAACAGACACAGACAACAACTCATTTTAGCAAATGAATTGTGAAGTCAAATCGGCGCACGCCGCGCACTCAACCAATTTAATCATCCATCATTATGGGCAATGTAATCGCCTGATACGCCCACGAGACCACTAGGCCACAAACCAATTTAAGACAATGCATGATTTCATCAACTTACTCCACTCGATCGACCACAAGGCAGAGCAGGCAGGCAAGCCTAAGGTTAAGCACGCATCTACCCGTGATCGATGGGAGTAAAAGCGAGAGAGAAAGGTCACCACCACGAAGCAGATGGCGGTGAAGACGACGGGGTCGGCGCCGGCTGGGCCGGCGGCGGCTGCTGCTGGATCTAGGAGCGTGACGGGGACGGTGAGGGCGGCGGCGTGCAGTGGCCCGATGGCGGCTCGACGTTGCCGTCAGACATTCGATGGGGGACGGAGAGGGTGCTTGGTTGGGGGAGGGTCTAGTCAGTGCATACTTCATAGTAACCAGGACAAACCAAAACGCATGGAAAATTTTCCTTTTCCAACATTTAAGAGGCAAAACTAAAGAACATGAACATGTAGTTTTCTTCGTTAGATTTAACGTTGTCAACAAACTATGTCAAACACACGTGAACACAGGGAACACGAAAATAGAGGGGCTATCAACATTATTATTGTACGTTAAAGCATGTAAGAAAATAGCTAAATGGCTTTCCAAATTAAATTTTAGCAAACTTAGAAAAAAATCAGTTCCGACAGACTTGTCAACTGGATGGCCAAGTCATTCGGCTTACTAAATTTCCCTCTGCACTGGCCAAAGTTGGCGGGGCGGCTGGCCATCGACATGGGTCCCATCCCTCCTTTCTCTCTCTTTCCCCATCTCGTCCACCGCTCCCTCCCTATCAGCATGGCCCGCCCAGCGTCACTGTCGTCGTTCTTCCAAATGCCGCCCGCCCGGCGCCGTCATCGCCATCGTCACCTTCCCCATCCTCCACTACCTGAGTTGCAGGTAAAGAGGGGACAAGCAGCCGTTAGCTTTCCGCCATCGTCAGGCCCTTCTTGCACACGAATTCGTCGTCAGCTTCTCCCCTCTCGCCGCCGCCATCACCAGTTTTCGTCGTCCCCCGTCGTCGCTGTTGACTCGCACGCACGGATCTGCTGTCACACGCATGAGCCCCCTCTCGCCGCCACCATTGCTGTCACCTCGTGTGCACACGGTTCTGCCGTCGTCGTCACTGTCGCCGGAGAGGAGCTCGACGATGTCTACAGGAGAAAGGGAAGAAGGGGAGGAAGAGGAGGAAGAAGATGTAGAGGCTGACATATGGGTCCCAGTTTCATAGACTTAAAATAGAGTGTGTAGATGGAGAGGCTGTTGGAGTAAGTAACGAGTTTGTCTTTTCAAATCAGTTGGAGAGCTAGTTAATGGGTATTTGGAGAGTCTAATTTGGCCATTCTGTTAGAGATGTTTTTACAATTGTACTTTTTCCTTAATCCTCTACTATATTTATGTTGTGGGGCGTATCATCCCAAGTAGCTCACACAACGGAGTTAAGATGAGCTGAAGTTGGACTGGGAGTTCTCGGGATGGGGTTGGAAGCCCAACCTCCTCCTGGAGTCGGCCGCCTTGACCTCCCCTCTGGTCCGATCTCAACTTTCTATCCCGACTTCAACTCGTTAGCCTGACCTCAGATCTCCTCGAGAAGAAGGCTTGCTTTGCAAGGATCGCAAAGGGGACAAGAAGAGGACAACCCAGCAGAAGATGACCCAACAGTACTGTACAGAAGGTACCTGCGAAGGACGGATCCCAGTACAAGATGAAGCACAAGATACCCACGGCGATCAAGACCAGCGCATATCTATGTACTTTTCAGATAATGTTTGTACTTGTGTACTTATTTTTTAGTCTTTAGTCTTAGCTTTCTTGGCCCCCAAGTCCTCTTGTAACCGCCTCCCTTGAGCTATAAAAGGGAGGACAGGTCATGCGGGTGATGGGAGGCCAGATCCAATCTCTAGAGCACAAAAACTCACTCCATTGTACTCTGTTCACACACTACCCCAACAAAAAACATAGGACGTAGGCATGTTATCCTCTGGGAGGGCTGAACCTGTCTAAAATCCTTGGCTCGCATTGTTCCCAAATCGACCATCGCATCCTTTCGATAGACACCCCAACCACTCTTTCACCTCCTCAGATAGCCCCCTTGGAGGACTGATCGACCATCCGTTGATATATACCCTAATAGAATAGAGTCCTATTAGGATACATGTATATTTGGTATAAGCCCACTTTATCTCTAAGGAAACTGAAAAGTGAAGGAGAAGAGTACCATGATCCCCACGATCACGACGCTAACCTCACGGTCGCTACAAGTCCGACTCCTTGAGAGTTCGGTTTCATAACATTCTTTTCCTATGTGTTTGGTTGACGATGAGAAGTGTAATTATGGTTATTATTTTTAAAAGATTTCTGCCTTCCAACACAATCATTTTAATTTTTGGTGTTTTTAATTCACTGTTTTACACATGCAATTTTTGTGTTATTTTTCCTATGTTTTCTTTTCGTTCGACGAAAATAGCCTCAAATTCAAAATCAGCTAAGCGAGATATGCAACAAATATCCTACAATGTGTCACCTCTGCTAATCGTGCTATGAAGACATATATATATACATTTTTTCTGTGTATATATACATGCATGTGATTTATTGATGCCACTGAGTCTTAACAATATACTCGTTGTAGTAATTTGCAAAATCTATTAAGTTTATGACAGTGTGGTAGCATTTTTCAAAATAAATCTATCCATAACCTTTTCTTTTTCAAAAAATAAGCATTTGAGAAACCATTTTTATAGTCAAAATTTTAAACTTTGACCAAATCTATCCTAAACGTCAACTTTTGTGAGTCCTACTTTCCAACACAGGAGATGGAGGAGAGGCACACACACAAGTGAGAATGAAAGTTCCTTGCGAAGCTTATACGACGGTTGTAGAGGCATAACCAATAGCTAAGACTTGATTCATGGACATGATATGCCAAATCAACCATACTAAATATTTTGGTGGTGCTAAATTTTGAAGTTGCCAATGTTTTTTTTTGCGATTATATGAATAGGGAAATGTAACTATTTGTCACTATTAAGTTTGTCAATTATTTAAAAACCAGTCTTAGATTGCTCTTATTTTGGTACCACTCTTAAAGATATGATTTTTAACTATTTGTCACTTTTACTTACATGGCAACCAAGGAAAGAAAGAGATGTAGGATCCATTAGTCAACTTCTTCACCCTTTCAGTTGTTCTCTCTCCGGTCTGGCGTAGGCATCACGCACAGCCGCAAGCCGGTGCTGCTCTGGCCCCGCCGCACCATGATGCTCATCCTCACCTCCGTCAAGCACGCGCACATCGACGCTCACAATGATGCGCCACCGTCGTTGCCATCTTTGCCTCCAAGCAAACTTGACAGGTAGTCTCCGCCACATGTGTTTGTCCTAACGTTGCTCCACCGCCTGCCATGTTGTCGCCAATGTCGTTGGTAGTAGACGGGTTCCTCACGTGATGGCGTGTGGCGATGGTGTAGGGGAACAGGAAGGCTACGATAGCATAAATTAAAATTTTTCTATTGTATAAACCAGAATCCATACAAGTAAGAGATCAAGCATCATTACCACTCGATACGCTATGTAGCGTAAGTAGGTGCTAAGAAGCCAAAGGAACATCGGTGACGTACCGTGCTGTTGATGGTCGTTAAGTACCAATTTCGACCGTCACAGACCTCAGGAATAAAAGGGAATTAGCATCTCTTATACGTATGTAGGTTTAGAATTAATAAAATTCCACATGTCCCTGGAGATTATGTGAATGGAGGTACTTATATGAATAAATGAAGTGAAAGCTGTGTGGCGAAGAAACACAACTCTGATCAATCAACGCTCATCACGTCAGCATCCCACGGACTGGAGGGCCCACAAGTTAGATGAAATCGACTTAAAGTGGGGCCAAACACCTAGGAACCAACCAAGGGGCCCACCTATCATCCTTTGGCCAAAGTCGGTGGCCAGAGGCGGTAGGCATGGTTAGGCTGAACCAGGGTTCGGCTGAACCAGCCTTGCTAGCCCTGGCTCCCTACTTCCACGTGGCAATCCCTCATCCATCCATAATGGTGGTGATGCAAGTTTGGCGGTTGGAAACCGACTTTTAAACTGTCATTTGAAGGCTATAAATGGAGGGGACTTCACTTCATTCAACACACACCACAAAAAATAGTTTCTACATATCACTCTTAGTCTCTAGGCTAGTGGAGTTAGGAGTTAGTTTAGAGCTTCTACTCGGTTCCTGAGTCATCTTCGGTAAGTCGGGTATGGCTTTTGTATCTTTCTTACTATGTACGACTTTGCTCAATATAATATATTTATCTTCTCGTATATTTGAGTATGGTTCATATTCTACTTGCTTAGATATATGTCCCATTATAGTTTATATGATAATTATAACTATTGACGGTTGTTAAGTAGCAATTTCGACCGGCACAAACCTTGAGAATATAAGGGAATAAGCATCTCATTCACGCATATAGGTTTAGAATTAATAAAGTTCCACATGTCCCTAGAGATTATGTAAATGTAGGTACTCATATGAATAAATGAAGTGAAAACACGCTCGCGTGGCGAAGAAGCACAACTCCGACCAATCGATGCTCACCACATCAGCACCCCACGGATTGGAGGGCCCACAAGTCAGATAAAATCGACTTAAAGTACGGTCAAACACCTAGGAACCGACCAAGGGGCCCACCTACCATCCTCTGGCCAAAGGCGGTGGCTAGAGGCGGTGGCAATGGTTCGGCCGAACCAGCCTTGTCGTCCCCAGCAACCCCATTCCACGTGGCAATCCCTCATCCATCCATTATGGCAGTTATGCAAGTTTGGCGGTTGGAAACCGACTTCTAAACCACCATTTGAAGGCTATAAATGGAGGGGACTTCACTTCATCCAACACACACCACAAGAAGTAGTTTCACTCTTGGTCTCTAGGCTAGTGGAGTTAGGAGTTAGGTTAGAGCTTCTACTCGGTTTCCCGAGTCGTCTTCGGTGAGTCGGGTATGGCTTTTGTATTTTTCTTACTTTTGTATGACTTTGATCTTTATAATATATTTATCTTCTCGTTTATTTGAGTATGTTCATATTCTACCTGCTTATATATATGTCTCATCTATAGTTTATATGATAATTACAAAATGGTTAGACGAGAAACTCTATTGCCACGGTCACGGTCCAATGTGCATTTAGGAAGCCTTAGTCATTAATGTCCAGGGAGGCAAGGGTATCTATGGCAATGTAAACGTGGTGCTTAGATTGTTTCATAGACATTGGTTATGGTCATATCCCACGGGTTGTAGAGGTAGGCGACAGGTGGTGTCCTTTATAATCCTCTACGTGCGGGTATAGCGTAGGGCGGACGGTAAGAAATTGTTAGTGATATGCCCTAGAGGTAACATGGAGATGTTGGATATCATGATCAATGTTTATGTATCAATGAATAAAGTGTTATTCCGCTCCATAAAATAGACAACTTGTATTGATCAATAAGTATGTGACTTATTTATGAGACTCTTTATGTATGGATCTATTTCTAAATGATCATAGATCATATATCATATCTATGGAACAAATATGATTCTAAGTTCAGCATGTTTGTTGATTGATGATCATGTCTCATAGATCATGGTATGGAGATATCAAATCAATAAACATGAACATGTGTTAGAGAACACATTGTTGGATAGACCCACCTTGAGACACTTCAGGGAATTAATGTGCCATTAGTTGGTCTCAAGTAGTATTGGTGCAAAGTCCTTAGACATGAGATCATCGTGGATTTCAACATGTGTAGTAGCTTACTTAGGGACTATCAAACGCTATTCCGTAATTAGGTAGTCATAAAAGTATTCTTTCGGTTTGCTATGAAACATGTAGTGGGATGTGAATGATCCAGATGGAATTTGCCCCTCCTATGGGAGAGATATCTATGGGCCCCTCGATGTAATGGATTATGAAAGTGAATGGCCATGCCGAGTTGATTGAGGAGTCAATCAACAGATAAATAATCCAATATGAGATCAAGTGAATGATTAAGCTATTGATAGGATGACACGAGTCTTGCCTATAGATTAATTGATATCGTGAGGCAAAGGGATTTGTGCACACATTACAAGTTCAATCGATATAATCTTTGTGTATATTTTGGTGTCAATATGTTCTGCTAGGGGCCGCTATTGACAAGCCGGCCGAAAGGGTGATTTCGGGCCGGGGCCAATTGTACACAAACCTATTGGGTCGCACACTTAATGGGATAGAACTTATATTCGAGTTTGACTTAGATATGGCTCAAACGGATAGGGATCCGACTGGACATAGAGTCCTGATGGGCCTTTAGGCCCAGTCGACAACTCTATATAAAGGGGACGAGGGGTGGAGGGCTGAGTGTGCAACTTCATAGCCGGATCAATCTTCTCCACGAAAACCCTCCCCACGTCTGAGCCAAAACCCTAGCCGTGCATCGCGTGCTAGCACATGGGTGTTCGGAGTTCTCTTCCTGGATGTGTGGATACTGGTAGAGACATCGCTACATTGTGGTGTAAGTCGGCGGCATTGAATCTCCCGAGATCCAACTAGCTGAACCTAACTTGGCGGTTGGGTCCAGCAGTTGGAGGGCTGGGCAAACCAGCATGGCGTCGTCGGCATCGGTGAATCCTAGCGGCATCGGGCGATCGGGTGGAGCGTGTGGAGGTCAGGATCGAGCGAGACGAACCAGAGGTCGGCGGGGTTGGGCGAGTTGGACCCGAGGTCGGCGAGGTACTATCTGACATCGACGAGGTCGGCTGGGAGTGTTCCGAGGTCGGCAAGGCTTGTCCGAGGTCAGCTAGCAACATATTGGCTATTTCCGCTACACTGCGCGTCAATCGGTAACGATCCATTGACCCTTACTTGCAAGCTTTCCTGGATTGCATGGTAAAAAAATTTTGTTTTATGCTATCGTAGCCTACGTGTTATCCAACAGAAATCGCCTTTCGTGGCAGGCCGGGCCACTAGAGGTAAGTACATTAGGAAGTAGCTCTAACACTATACTCTCCACTTAGCATTAGTGTACTGTTTGTTAGGATTCTTCTGTGTGTGTCACACTACCAAATTACCATACACCTCTTACCCCTGCCTAGACTTTGACAACTCAACTATAACATATGAATATTCATAAGAAGTTAATATTCTCTTCTAGACCACCGTGTTCCTTTGGGATAAAATAAATACGATACCATGGAATATTTTAGGGTGAAATGCTACAACGGTATATCCGTGCGCTTGTGGATTTATCTATAAACCTAAGAAATACAAACAAGCATTTCTAGCGCCGTTGCCGGGGAAGACATTGGTCTAAGAAGAAATATTAAGTACTTGTATATTGATATGGTTATAGTTGACTTATCTTTGCTCTAACAGGCTTACCTTGGTCTGTTTTTTCTTTTATGCGAAAATAGGGTAGTGGAGCCGTCTTTTGATTAACCGTTGCTAACGCGATGGAGCTAATGAAAAGATTGTATCCAACCAAGGGTGGAGCGACGATCGTCTCCAACCTCGTAAGTGGGGCATGCATACCCGTTAAGAAAACGGACATGCTCGCCGCTAAACTGGACCTCTTATTGAAGAAACTGGACGACAAGGCCGAAGGAGTTCCAACTATTTTTGCTCGCATGACGTGCGAGATATGTGGCAACAGTGGCCACTCGGGGAATAATTGCCCCGAGACCCATGAAGTTGCATGCTATCTGAACAACAATGGGTATCGTCCACAAGGAGGTAAAGGGTGAAATCAACAGTGCCCCTACTATCAAGGAGGTAACAATTCTTCTTATGCTTTTAATTCAAATCAACCCTCCTTGAAAGATCTTGTCTTAGGCCAGGCTAAGGTTAATGAAACCATTTCTAAAAGATTAGCTGCCAATGACAAGTCTTTAGAGAGTATAAATGCTAAAATGAAAGGTCTTTCTTCTGCAATTAAAAATAAATTGAGCTTTAATAAAAAGTTAGAAACTCAATAGTTCAATTGGCTGCTACTATTCGATAATCTGAATCAGGGAAGATCCCGGGGCAACCCGAACTTTCCTTAAAGAATGTTAGTGTGGTGACCACACGAGGGGGTAAAACTACTCGTGATCCGCCAAATCCTAACAATGCAGGGAGAGCAACAAAAAAAGAGAAGGAAGATGGACCATCCACCAACAAAGAACAAGTGCATGAGAGAAACACGGCTCCAAATGAGTTCTATGATACAACCCTATTGTTGTTTCCTCATCGTAACAGGAAGCCAACCATGGACGAGCAATTTGCTCACTTTGTTGAGATTATTCAAAAGATCAAAATCAATGTCAGTCTGTTGGATGCGATGCAAGTTCCAACCCTTGCTCGTTATCTCAAGGACATCCTTAACAACAAAAGGCCGATGCCAACCACGAAAATTGTTAATTTGACGGAGGAGTGTGGTGCAGCTATACTCAATAAGCTTCCAGAGAAGAAGAAAGATCCAGGGTGCCGAATAATCACCTGTTCAATTGGGGCACAATAATTCGACCACGCCCTATGTGACCCTGGAGCAAGCGTCAGTGTTATGCCCAAGGAAGTATTCGACCGACTGAACTACAGAACTCTGTCATCAACTCTGATGTGGCTATAGCTGGCCAATTCCTCGGTCCGATCCCCGATGGGAATTGTCGTAGACATTCTAGTGAAAATCCGGGGATGCTTCATTTCCGTCGACTTCGTGGTGCTCGACTTGGATGTCGATAAGAGAATGCTGCTCATTCTTGGGCGATCGTTCCTTAGCACCGTGGATGCCCACATCGATGTGGGAGATGGAGAAATCCGACTCCATATCAATGGAAAGGAGGAGAAGTTCGACTTCCAACCTAGAGTGGAACAGTGTTCAATGGTCAAAATTAAATATGGGCCGAACAAAAGGAATATCAAAGAGGTCGAAGTAAAACCCCCCAGAAAAGGACAGCCTCATCATGTTCATGATGAAATTCTTGGAAAATGAGTTACCGTCACATCAAAGGAAAATCAAAACGATGGTGAGGCTGGAGGTGTCAGATCAACCGCAATCTCCAAAGTCCAAAATCCTCGACCACACCAAGCAAGCCAAGGAAGAGCAAAAAGGTGTGGCGAGTGAAACAAATGCAGCCGTCCGCGCCTACTTTTCCGAGACCGGGCGACGCAACATCAGCATAAATGCACAGAGGAAGTCCTGCTCGTCGGACTTTAAATGGGAGTCCTTGCCAACAGATAAATCGGTATGTACCTCATATTTAATTTTCCAAATGCATGTTTAATTTTCTTGCAACTTTGATTTCAATTTCTGCATAATAGCATGGCATGTTTAATTTTTAAAATCATGCATAGAAAAATATTTGAACTTAGAATTTTAATATTGAGAATTCTTATGCACTACTTGACAATTTTTTCCTTAGATTCCAAACACCAAACCTGCACATTGCTGAACTAAAATGCATTATTGAACATTGGATTCTTGGGTGTGGACCAAAGCCCGCTATAGTGGTTCGGCTGAACCATTATGGAGCCCAGTAGTGTTCAAACTTTTATCTGTAATGTGCTTTGATGTTTGTACTAGGGAATCCAAAGTTTAGAGGGGAGAGGAGCACCTCTTGGTTCGGCCGAACCAAGGGTGAGCTTACTCTATAAAAGGCAAGGCATGGAGCTTGCTCTCCTTGCCCCAAATTGAGTTGCACCTAGTTGCTCTCAAGTTCTCTCCTCCTATCTTGAGTTCTCATAGTATTCTTGCTCTAAGTTAATAAAAAAATATTTCCCAAAGTTTTCTTGCATCTTGAGTTTCCTCCACGTGTTTTCACGCAGGAACGATTTGTGGTGGCAACAAAGCTCCACAAGAACAACTAACTCTTGGACGACTAACTTGCTAACACTTAACCCGTCTCGAGTGTTCTTGTGTTCTTGTTCTTTTGCAGCTGCAGTTATGAAGAAAGGTGTCAAGCAGTTGTTCGGTGCTATGTGCAAAGCAACATGAATGAGCTCGAGCCATTCTAGCTCAGCTCCGTCCACCGGCTATGCGCCTAGCCCGACGAGACAAGATAAACCACAAGCCACTGCATCGAGGTGAGGAGCAAGCCCCTACGCGTTGCCACTCCTCTCCGACACCGACCTCGATCTTAGGGATGATCGAGAGAGACAAGCCTACATAATTCTCAAGGATTGGGACTTTGCTCAAACCCGAGCATATGACCTGGAATTGCTCACCAAAACAGGTATGGATGTTGACTTCTTTAAAGTTTGGCAAACCATAGGGTGGCATAAATTTGCACATGTGGAGGAAGAAGGTTCACGCCTTCTTACCATCCAATTTATTTGCACCTTTAAAGAAGTAGGAGAAGGTATTACTTTCCTATTTTTCGGGAAGGAATACTATTAAAGAATTTAGTTCCTTCTTGGATTTGCTCAGCACTGTCCCACAAACTGGGAGTCACGACTATCAAATTTTAATAAACAAAGTTTTGGCAAAGCATTTCAGGTGAAACTTTTTATAGTAAGCCAAGAACTAACGATATCCATAATCCTACCTTGAGGTTGATGCATAAATGGGTAGCATTTACTATCTTCCCTTGAGAAGATGTTAGGCCAATAAGAGCTGATGAATTGATGATCTTTTATGCCATGGTTAAGAAAATAAAAATCTCTCCTGTGAAAGTGATGATTAAACAATGGTTAGAACAATTTAGGATGAAGGGACCCATTGAGTGCATTTCATTAATCACTCGTATTGCATTTAATGTCAAGGCCTTGGGAGATGTACAAGTCTCATACATCACCAAACCCCACGAAATAATAAACAAGGATTATTTAGTGCATGGTCATACTTTGAAACATGGTCCCGAGGGATCCTCCGTGTTTTTCTTCCCCGGATATACAAATAAAATTCCGTTATCTAACCCGGAGTATCATTTGTATAAGTGTCGGGCGCTAACCATAACTCTCTAGCCACGAGAGGTTGCTCGTAGGAGTAGTATATATGGTAGGATCACAAGAAGCAGGTCAAGACGGGCCGCCATGGAGGAACAAACTCAACAGTCTCCACAGTACACTCATTAGCCGGAGTGGGTTCCCACTTTATATGCATTCGGTTGGGAACAACCCCCACAATATTATGAGGCTGGAGGTTCGTCATGACAATCAGCTAGTAGTGAACAATGGGCATAAAGACCTAGCTGGTACCATAGACAGACCACGGAGTCATCAAGCTATAGTGGTCTATCTCCATCATTTGGTGCTCAACGCTCATTCTCGGCATGAGGTTTTCGTGATCAAGGATTTACGGAGATCACTCAAAGGATGGGTGAATTGGACATGGGAAAACCACTGAGATTCAAGATATACTCAATCAACATGTCCAAGAAACTCATCAGTGACAGTACCAAACCAAACCAACCTGTAAGGGCCTACTTTCATTCGTAGGGGTTCAATCCCTATCATGGACTGTGAGCAAGGAACAAGTTTGGGGGAGGGCCCCCACATGAGGTAACTCGTATGATTTATTTATTTCTTGCATTGCATTGAAAAAATATATAAAAATATTAATCATAAAAAAAATTAAGGTAGCTATGTGCGGTAGGAATGTTTAATTCACTCACTCTGGAAATGATGAATAGTTGCTATGTTTTAATTCTCTTCTATGCCTAGTTTACAACTTAGCATTCTCTAAGTTTTGAGTTTGTTGCTTGTGTAGATCACCTTGAACTTGAAAACTTGTGGGTAGCAAATGCATGATCTAAGTCTAGATTGTTGTGGGATATGATATGATAATGTAGAGTAGCTATAATCTTGTTCTAAGTGAAACTTGAACTCAGAGATTTTATTTTCAAAAGGACAAAAACGATGAGTTCCTCAATGATGATACATTCCTCAATGATGAGCTATATGTTAACTAAATGCAAAATCCTATACATATGCTGCTTGTAGTCATTTTGAGTTTGATCAAATAGTTAGACTCTTGTTAGAATTTTTTCATGTTTTCATGATCAAAGTCTTGTGCATATCCACCATAAAAATTATTCTCCCTCTACATTAGAGGTTTAGCCAAAAAATTTCTCATTCACAACCATATGAAAACTTCTACTTCGGAAAGGCATCCACCATCAACCTTCCACAAAATAAAGACTCCAAAAAATTATGATCCTCTATCCTTCTATCCATGCCAAATGATACATGACCTAAAAGGATATATGCAAAAATGATAGTAGAAAATTCATATGCTCACAAGAGAAGAAACAACTCTTCTTGAGCATGATGACAAAAAAAGTGTGTATTCTTGGCCATGTTCTCTAAATAGGGAGGAGGATCATACAAAAAGGAGTCACCAACCTATTTTTTCCATTCTTACAATTTTTCACTCATATATTCCCTTCCACATATATGCACAACCTAGTTTTCTTTTTTGATCTACTTTTTGACTTTACAAAATATTTGATACAAGTATGCCTCATAATTTTCCTACCTTGAGCCCCACATAAACCTTATTAGAAGTAGAAAAAAAGAGGCAAGGCAAAGCATGGCCTCGGTAAGGAATTTAAACACTGAGTGATACGAGAGTGTCACTCGAGGAACTCTTCTTTCTTTTCTTTTCAAAAATTTTGAAAACCTACGGATGAAAATAGGACAAGGAATAAGAGAGTAGCACTCTCACGACTACCATTCTATTTTTCAATCACCCAAGACAAGGAGAAGCTAAAAGCCCCATAAGGACTAAGGTAAAAAGGGTGAGATTATTATTACCAACTTATTCAATTCAAGGTAGAATACTTTGTTGTAGGCATGGTAATATAGAGAAATAAAACATGGTTGCAACTCCTGATCCACCGAGCCTAAGTTTTGTCTTTGCTCGAGGACGAGCAAAGGTTAAGCTTGGGGGAGTTTGTTGATGGTCGTTAAGTACCAATTCGGACCGTCCCAGACCTTGGGAATAAAAGGGAATTAGCATCTCACACACGCATATAGGTTCAGAATTAATAAAGTTCCACATGTCCTTGATGATTATGTGAATGTAGGTACTCATATGAATAAATGAAGTGAAAACACACTCGCGTGGTGAAGAAGCACAACTCCAACCAATCGACGCTCGCCACGTCAGCACCCCATGGATTGGAGGGCCCACAAGTCAGATGAAACCGACTTAAAGTGGGGCCAAACACCTGTGAACCGACCAAGGGGCCCACCTGTCATTCTCTAGCCAAAGTTGGTGGCTAGAGGCGGTGGCACTGGTTCGACCGAACCAGGGTTAGGCCGAACCAGCCTTGCCAACCCCGGCAACCCCCTTCCACGTGGCAATCCCTCATCCATCCATTATAGCGGTTATGCAAATTTGGCGGCTGGAAACCAACTTCCAAACCACCATTTGAAGGCTATATAAATGGAGGGGACTTCACGTCATCCAACACAAACCACAAGTAGTTAGGTTAGAGCTTCTACTCGGTTCCTGAGTCGTCTTTAGTGAGTCGGGTATGGCTTTTATATCTTTCTTACTTTGTATGACTTTGATCTTTATAATATGTTATCTTCTCGTTCATTTGAGTATGGTTCATATTCTACCTTCTTAGATAAATGTTTCATCTATTGTTTATATGATAATTATAACATGGTTAGACGAGTAACTCTATTGCCACGGTCACGGTCTAATGTGCATTTAGGATGTAGATGTGCCCTTGCCTTAGTCATTAACGTCTTGAGAGGCAAGGGTATCTATGGCAATGTAAGCATGGTGATTAGATGTTTCATAGACATTGGTTATGATCATGTCCCACGGGTTGTAGAGGTAGGTGGCAGATGGTGACAACCATGTCTATCCTTTGTAATCCTCCACGTTTGGGTATGGCGTAGGGTGACGGTAAGAAATCACCTTTGGTGGCAGGCTGAGCCACTAGAGGCAGTACCCCCATAGTCCTGGGAGCATAGAACTGGTTAACTAACGATGAATATAATTGTTTGTATAACCTATACAACTTAGAAGTACATTAGGAACCTAACTCTAACACTATACTCTTCACTTAGCATTGGTGTACTATTTGTTAGGACTCTTCTCTGTGTGTCACACTACTAAATTACCATATACATCTTACCCCTGCTTAGACTTTGACGGATCAACTATAACATATGAATATTCATATTAGCTTCATATTCTCTTCTAGACCAACGTCTTCCTTTGGGATAAAATAAAATACCCCGAAATCCTCCAAGGTGAAATGCTACAATGGTTTTATCTGTGCGCTTGCGGATTTATCTGTGGAAGTAAGAAATATCAACAATAACATGGTTAGATGAGTAACTCTATTGCCACGGTCACGGTCCAATGTGCATTTAGGATCTAAGTGTGGTCTTGCCTTAGTCATTGACGTCCTAGGAGGTAAGAGTATATGTGGCAATGTAAGCGTGGTGCTTAGATTGTTCCATAGACATTGGTTATGGTCATATCCCATCGTTGCAGAGGTAGGCGGTAGGTAGTGACAGCCCTGTCCGTCCTTTATAATCCTCCACTTTCAGGTATGGCGTAGGGTGGACGGTATGAAGTCGCCTTTGGTGGCATGCCGGGCCACTGGAGGCAGTACCCCCGTAGGCTTGGGAGCGTAGTACTGGATAACTAACCATGAATATAATTATTTGTATAATCTATACAACTATATTAGAAGTACATTAGGAACCTAGCTCTAACACTATACTTTCCACTTAGCATTAGTGTACTATTTGTTAGGACTCTTCTGTGTGTGTCACACTACCAAACTACCCTTATCTCTTACCCCTGTCTAGACTTTGACAACTCAACTATAATATATGAATATTAATAGTAACTTAATATTCTCTTCTAGACCATCGTCTTTCTTTGGGAAAAATAAATACGATACCCCAGAATACGTCAGGGTGAAATGCTACACCAATATATCCATGCGCTTGCGGATTTATCTGTGAACGTAAGAAATACCAACAAACATTTCTAGCGCCGTTGCCGGGGAAGACATTGCTCTAAGAAGAAATATTAAGTACTTGTTTATTGATATGGTTATAGTTGACTTACCTTTGCTCTAACAGGCTTACGTTGGTCTGTTTTTTCTTTTATGTGAAAACAGGGTAGTGGATGATCAATTTCAACTTGCCGACAAATTATAATCCAAATCTAGAAGCACTTGTAAGAAGAGTCCGACCTTGTGCCATACCTTCTCAAGTGATCATCTCAGCAAGTGAACTGGAAATCAAAACACCATTAAGCTCAATGACCTAGAAGACCCTTCGTGATTTCTCGGCACCCTCGGTTGCCAACGTCCTCACTGGACCTGCTGTCAGCACGGATCAGGCCAGTTTTGAAATCAAGATGGGTCTAATTACCATGGTGCATGCTAACCCAATCTGTGGGAAAGCTAATGAGGAAGCAAGCGCTCATCTCCAATCATTCCTGAAGATCTGCAACACTTTCACTATCATGGGAGTCACCCAAGATGTCATCCGACACCGACTATTTCTGTTCTCTCTCATTTGGAGAGGGAAATAGTGGTTCTACACAAACCACAGTGGTGTCATCTCCTTGGATAAATGCTCCAATATATTTCTCGCGAAGTTCTTTCCGATGGGTAAAACAAATGCCCTTCGTGGAAGAATTTCAAGTTTTCAGCAGGCATCAGATGAATCAATCCCTAAGGTGTGGGAGCGCTTCCAAGAGTATATCTTGGCTTGCCCTCACCATGGGATGGACGATTGACTCATTATTCAAAATTTCTACAATAGGTTAACTATGACTGCCCGTGACCATATTAATGCTGCTGCAGGAGGAGCCATCTTTTCATTAACCGTTGCTAACGCGACGGAGCTAATTGAAAAGATGGTATCCAACCAAGGGTAGAGCGACGATCGTCTCCAACCCCATAAGCGGGGCATGCATACCGTTAAGGAAACGAACATGCTCATGCTAAACTAGACCTCTTATTGAAGAAATTGGACGATAAGGCCGAAGGAGTTCAAGCTATTGATGATTGCATGACGTGCGAGACATGTGGCAACACTGGCCACTTAGGGAATAATTGCCCCAAGACCCATGAAGACGCATGCTATTTGAACAATAATGGGTATCGTCCACAAGGAGGTCAAGGGTGGAATCAACAACACCCTTACTATCAAGGAGGTATCAATTCTTCTCATGCTTTTAATTCAAATCAACCCTCCTTGAAAGATCGTGTCTTAGGCCAAGCTAAAATTAATGAAACTATTTCTAAAAGATTAGCTGCCAATGACATGTCTTTAGAAAGCATAAATTCTAAGATGAAAGGTCTTTTCTCTGCAATCAAAAATGAATTGAGTTTTAATAAAATGTTAGAAACTCAATTAGCTCAATTGGATGCTGCTATCCCATCATCTGAATCGAGGAAGATTTCGGTGTTAGTGATATGCCCTAGAGGCAACAAGGATTTGTTGGATATCACAGTCAATGTTTATGTATTAATGAATAAAGTATTATTCCGTTCCATGAAATAGATAACTTGTATTGATCAATAAGTATGTGACTTATTCATGAGACTCCTTATGTTATATGAATCTATTTCTAAATGATCCCTGATCATATATTATATGTATGGAACGTATATGATTCTAAGATCAGCACGTGTATTGATTGATCATCATGTCTCAAGGATCATGGTATGGAGATACCAAATCAATAATGTGAACACACGTTAAAGAACATGTTGTTGGATAAACCCACCTCGAGACACTATAAGGATTTAATGTGTCATTAGTTGGTCTCAAGTATTGTTAGTGCAAAGTCCTTAGACCTGACATCATCATGGATTCCAACAAGTGTAATGGCTTACTTAGGGACTATAAAACGCTACACCATAAATGAGTAGTTATAAAAGTAGTCTTCAGGTTTGCTATGAAACATGTATTGGGATGTGAATGATCAAGATGGAATTTGCCCCTCCTATGGGAAAGATATCTCTGGGCCCTTCGATGTAATGGATTATTGAAATGCATGCCCATGCCGAGTTAATTGAGGAGTCAATCAACAGATATATAATCCAATACAAGATCAAGTGAATAATTAAGTTATTAATAGGATGACACGTGTCTTACCTATAGTTTAATTGATATCATGAGGCAAAGAGATTTGTGCACACATTACAAGTTCAACCGATATGATCTTTATGTATACTTTGGTGTCAATACACTTTGCTAGGGGCCGCAGTTGACAGGTCGGCTGAGAAGTGTTCTCAGATCGTAACCAAATATACATGAACCTATAGGGTCGCACACTTCACGAGTTGGAATAGGTATTCGAGTTTGACTCGGATAAGGACTCGGGTAAGGCTGAGTTCAGATAAGGATCTGATTAGAGATGGAGTCCCGATGGGCCCTCTAGGCCTAGTCAGCTAACTCTATAAATAGAGGGGCAAGGGGTGGAGATGGTGAATAAGCAATTCACGTTAGACGCGAGTTGAGATCTACCACGAGCAAACCCTAGCCGACACCTCCGAGCCAAACCCTAGTCGCGCGCCGAGTGTTAGTACACAGGCAATCGGCGTTCCACCCTTGGACGTGTGGATACCATTAGAGACACTGCTATGTTGCGGTGTAGATCGGCAAGGCGAGTCGGCGGTCGGGTGATCGGATCATGATGATCTGCTACTTTCGCAACCTCCCAGACGCGCATACATTGGACTGACTTCTCCAACGTAGTCTTCCGCTGCCCTGCATGTCAATTGGTAACAATCTATAGTCCCTTACTCGCATGCTATCCTAGAGTGCACGGTAGAAAATTTTCAATTTATGCTATCGTATCCTATGTGTTTTCCTTCATCCGGGGCAACCCGAACCTTACCTAGAGAATGTTAGTGCGGTGAACACATGAGGGGGTAAAACCACTCGTGATTCGCCAAATCCTAACAATGCAAGGAAAGCAATAGAAAAAGAGAAGGAAGATGGACCATCCACCAATGAAGAGCAAGTACATGAGGGAAACACAGCTCCTATACAACCCTACTGTTGTTCCCTCATCGCAATGGGAAGCCAACCGTGGACGAACAATTTGCTTGTTTTGTTGAGGTTATTCAGAAAATCAACATTAATGTCCCTCTGTTGGATCCGATGCAAGTTCCAACTTATGCTCGCTATCCCAAGGATATCCTCAACAACAAAAGGTCGATGCCAACTATGGAAATTGTCGAGTTGACGGAGGAGTGTAGCGCAGCTATACTCAACAAGCTTCCTGAGAAGAGGAAAGATCCGGGGTGCCCAACAATCACTTGTTCAATTGGGGCACAACAATTTGACCACGCCTGATGTGACCTTGGAGCAAGTGTCAGTGTTATGCCCAATGAAGTATTCGACCGATAGAACTATATCACTCTGTCATCAACTCTGATGCGGTTATAGCTGGCTTATTCCTCGGTCTGCTAGCCGACAGGATTGCCAAAGACATTCCGGTGAAAATCTGGGGTTGCTTCATTCCCATTTACTTCGTGGTGCTCGACATGGATGTCAATAAAAGTATACCGCTCCTTCTTGGGTGACAGTTCTTTAGCACCACAGATACCCGCATTGATGTGGGAGCTAGAGAAATCCGACTCCACATTAATGGAAAGGAGGAGAAGTTTAACTTCCAACGCAGAGTGAAACAATGTTCAATGGTCAGAATCAAATATGGGCCGAACACAAAGAATATCAGAGAGGTCGAAGTAAAACCCTCAGAAAAAGATAGCCTCGTAATGTTCATGATGAAATTCCTGGAAAAGGAATTACCGTCGCACGAAAGGAAAATAAAAATGACGGTGAGGCAAGCGGTGTCAATTCAACCTCCACTACCAAAATCCAAAAAATCCTCGACCACACCGGACAAACAAGGGAAGACCAAAAAATGTGGTGAGTGAACAAGTGCAGTCGTTCGCATCTACTTCTCCAAGACCGAGCGACACAATAGCATGATCGAACGGAGGAAGTCCCGCTCGTCGGACTTTAAATGGGGAGTCCTTGCTGATAGGTAAATCGGTATGTATCCCATATTTATTTTCCCAATGCATGTTTAATTTCCTTGCAATTTTTTATTTCAATTCCTACATACTAGCATGGCATGTTTAATTTTCCGAATCATGCATAGAAAATTATTTGAACTTAGGATTTTAATATTGAGAATTCTTGTGCACATCTTGACACAACTTTTTCCTTGGATTCCAAACACCAAACCTACACATTGTTGAACTAGAGTACATTATTGAACATTGGATTCCTCGGTGGGGGCCAAAGCCCACCACAGTGGTTTGGCCGAACCATTTTGGTGCCCACTAGTGCTCAAACTTTTGTGTGTAGTGTGCTTTGGTGTTTGTACTGGGAATCCAAAGTTTAGAGGGGAGAGGAGCACCCCTATGTTCGGCCGAACCAAGGTGAGCTCACTCTATAAAAGGCAAGGCATGGAGCTTTCTCTCCTTGCCCCAAATTGAGTTGCACTTGTTTGCTCTCAAGTTCTCTCCCCCTATTGAGTTCTCATGGTATTCTTGCTCTAAGTTCATAAAAAAATATTTCCAAAGTTTTCCTTGCATCTGGAGTTTCCTCCACGTGTTGTCACGTAAGAACGATTTGTGGTGACAACTAAGCTCCACAAGAATGGCTAACTCTCGGATGGCTAACTTGCTTTGAACTAATCCTTAACCCGTCTCGAGTGTTCTTGTTCTCTTGTAGCTATAGTATGAAGAAAGGTGTCAAGCGATTGTTTGGTGCTATGTGCAAGGTATCAGGGACAAGCTCGAGCCATTCAAGCTCAGCTGTGTCCACCGCCTATGCACCTAGCACGACAAGATAGGATAAACCGCAAGCCGTTGAATCAAGGGGAGAAGCAAGAACCCACGCTTCACCACTTCTCTCTGACATCGATCTCAATCTTAGGGGCGATCGAGAGAGACAAGCCTACGTCATTTTCAAGGACCGAGACTTTGCTCACACTCGAGCATATGACCCAGAATTGCTCACCAAAACAAGTATGGATACTGACTTTCTCAATGTTTGGCATACCATAGGATGACATAATTTTGCACATGTGGGGGAAGAAGGTTCACACCTTCTTACCATCCAATTTCTTTGCACCTTACAAGAAGTAGGAGATGGTACTTTTCCGATTTTTTAGGAAGAAATACTATTACACATGGAAAAATTTTAGTCTCCTTCTTGCGTTTGCTCAACATTGTTCGGTAAACTGGGAGTCACGGCTATCAAGTTTTAATAAACGAAGTTTTTGGCAAAGCATTTCAGGTGAATTTTTTATAGTAAGCCAAGAACTGATGATATCCATAATCCTACCTTGAGGTTGAGGAACAAATGAGTAGCATTTACTATCTTTCTTAGAGAAGATCTTAGTCCAATTAGAGCTGATGAATTGATGATCCTTTATGCCATGGTTAAGAAAATAAAAATCTCTCCTGTGAAAATGATGATTAAACAATGATTAGAATAATTTAGGATGAAGGGACCCATTAAGTCTACTTCATTAATCACAGTATTGCTTTTAATGCTGGGGCCTTAGGAGATGTACAAGTTCCATACATCACCAAACCCCACGAAATAATAGACGATGATTATTTAGTGAAGGGCCATACTTTGAAACATGGTCCCGAGGGATCCCTCTTGTTTTTTACCCGGATATACAAATGAAATTCTGCTACTTAACCCAGAATATCATTTCTATAAGTGTCGGATGCTAACCATTACTCTCCAACCAAGAGAGGTTGCTCGCAGGAGTAGTATATCTGGCAGGATCACTAGGAGAAGGTCAAGAAGGGCCGCTATGGAGGAAGAACCTCAACAGCCTCCGCAACACACTCATCAGCCGGGGTGGGTTCCGACTGGATATGCATCCGGTTGGAAACAACCCCCGCAGTATCATGAGGCTGGAGGTTCGTCATGGCAATTAGCTAGTAGTGACAAATGGGCACAAGGACCTAGCTGGTACCATGGACAGGCCACGGAGTCATCAAGCTCTAGTGGTCTACCTCCATCATTTGGTGATCAACTCTCATTCTCGGCATGAGGTTTTCGTGACCAAGGATTTGCGGAGATCACCCAGAGGATGGGTGAATTGAACATGACAGCCACTGAGATTCAAGATATGCTATATCAAATTTCCATGAAACTCACAAGTGGCAGCACCTGACCGATGAGCAACTCAAAGAAATCAGCTCAACACTGCAGCAAGGCCAATCCGACCTGATGGCCTACTTCTGTTCGCAGGGATTCAATCCCTATCGTGGACTATGAGCAAGGAACATGAAAGGGGGAGGGCCCCCACGTGAGGTAACCCGTATCACTTATTTATTTATTTCCTGCATTTCATTTAAATAAATTTAAATCATAAAAAATATTTTAATATAGCTATGCGTGGTAGGAATGTTTAATTCCTTCATTTTGGATATGATGAATAGTTGTTCTATTTTAATTCCCTTTTGCACCTAGTTTAACACTTAGCATTCTCCAAATTTTGAGTTTGTTTGCTTGAGTATATCATCTTGAACTGGAAAACTTGTGGGTAGCAAGTGCATGATTTAAGTCTAGGTTGTTCTGGAATATGATATGGTATAAAAGAGTAACTATAATCTTATTCTATGTGAATCTTGAATCCGGAGATTTTATTCTCAAAAGTATAAAAAATGATGAGTTCCTCACGATGAGACATTCCTACCAAAGCCATATTTTAACTAAATGAGATATCCTATTCATATGCTGCTCACAGTCATTTTGAGTTTGGTCAAATAGTTAGACCCTTGTTAGAATCTTTTCATGCTTTCATGATAAAGGTCTTGTGCATATCCACAAAAAAATTGCTCTCCCTCTACATTAGAGGTTTAGCCAAAAATTATTCTATTCCCCACCATATGCAAACTTCTACTTCGAAAGTCTGTATCCACCAAATAAAGACTCGAAATAATTATGATCTTGTATCCTCCTATCAATGCCAAATGAGACATGAGCTAAAAGAATATATATACAAAAATGATAGTAAAAAATTCATGATGCTGACGAAAGAAGAAACAAATCTTCTTGAGCATAATGACAAAAAAGTGTGTATTCTAGCCATGTTCTCTAAAAATAAAAGGAGGAGGATCATCCAAAAAGGAGTCACCAATTTATTTCTTTTTCTTTCTTCCAAATTTCCACTCATACATACCTTTCCACATATATGCATAAGCTTGATCCTGGTTGCATGACTTCTAGGATCTACTTTTTAACTTTATAAAATATTTGATGCAAGTATGCCTCATAATTTTTCCTACCTTAAGCCCCACATAAGCTATATTAGAAGTAAGTGGAAAGAGGCAAATTAATGCCTTGGTAAGGAATTCAAACATATTGAGTGATACGATAGTATCATTCGAGGAACTCTTCACTTTTCTTTTCAAAACTTTTGAAAACCTTTGCATCTACCATTCTATTTATCAACCACCCAAGACAAGGAGAAGCCAAAAGCCCCTTGAGGACTAAGGTAAAAAGAGTGAGACTACCATTGCCAACTTATTCAATTCAAGGTAGAATACTTTGTTGCAGGCATGGTACTTTAGAGAAATAAACATAGTAGCAACTCCTGATTCGTCGACCCTAAGTCTTGTCTTTGCTCGAGGACGAGCAAAGGGTAAGCTTGGGGGAGTTTGTTGACGGTCGTTAAGTACCAACTCCGACCGTCACAGACCTCAAAAATAAAAGGGAATTAATACTTCTTATATGCATATAGGTTTAGAATTAATAAAGTTTCACATGTCCCTAGAGATTATGTGAATGCAGGTAAAGATATAAATAAATGAAGTGAAAGCACACTAGCATGGCAAAGAAACACAACTCCAATCAATCGACGCTCACCACGTTAGCATCCCGCGGATTGGAGAGCCCACAAGTCAAATGAAACCGACCTAAAGTTAGATCAAACCATCCTCAATCGCCATAAGGGCCCACCTGTAAGCCACAAAAGAAAAGTCGGTGGGGATTGGAGGAGTTGGGGGTTCGGTCGAACCACCCTCAGCTCCAATCCATCCCTACCTTCCACGTGGACGGTCCAGATGAAGCCTCAATGATAGTTGTAAAAGTTTGGCGGTTATAAACCAACTTTACAACCGTCATTTGGAGGTTATAAAAGGGAAGCTTAACTTCACTTTCAACACACACCGCAAGAACTAGTTCCTACATTTCTCTCTTAGTCTCTAGGCTAATGGAGTTTAGGAGTAGTTTAGAGCTTCTACTCGATTCCCGAGTCGTCTTCCGAAAGTTGGGTATGGATTTTGTACCTTTCTTCTTTTGTATGACTTTGAGCTTTATAATATATTTATCTTCTCGTACATTTGAGTATGGTTCATGTTCTACTTGTCTAGATATATATCCCATCTATAGTTTATATAATAATTATGACTTGGTTAGACGAGTAACTCTATTGCCACGGACACGGTCCATTGTGCAATTAAGATATAGGTATGCCCTTGCCTTAGTCATTGACGTCCTGGGAGGCAAGGGTATCTATGGCAATGTAAGCGCGGTATTTAGATTGTTACATAGACATTGGTTATGGTCATATCCCATAGGTTGTAGAGGTAGGCGGCAGGTGGTGACAGCCCTGTCCGTCCTTTGTAATCCTCCACGTTTGGGTATGGTGTAGGGCAAACGGTAAGAATCGCCTTATGATGGCAGGCCGGACCACTGGAGGCAGTACCCCCGTAGTCCTTGGAGCATAGAACTGGGTAACTAGCCATGGATATAATTGTTTGTATAACCTATACACTTATATTAGAAGTACATTAGAAACCTAGCTCTAACACTACACTCTTCACGTAGCATTAGTGCACTATTTGTTAGGACTTTTCTGTGTGTGTCACACTACCTCTTTACCAATTATTTCTTACCCCTGTCTAGACTTAGGCAGCTCAACTATAACTTATGAATATTCATAGTAACTTAATATTCTCTTTTAGACCACCGTCTTCCTTTGGGATAAAATAAATATGATACCCCAAAATACTCCAGGGTGAAATGCTACAACGGTATCTCTGTGCGCTTGCGGATTTATCTGTAAACGTAAAAAATACCAACAGTAGCAAAAGGATAGCAAATGCTCAGATCAGAGAATGCAATGTCGAATAATCATTCAAAGTCAAGTACCGTGTTGGTCCTAGACTAGAACGTACTAGAGACGTGAGCCTAGACACAGACGACACCACAAGATAGCACTAGAAATAATTCGAGCACAACTATGATATATGAAAGCAAACTCAAAGATAATAAGTGATTTTCTCTTTTCTTTCTTTCTTTCTTTTTTTCTTTCTTTCTTTTTTTGTGGCTTTTCTTTTTCTTTTCATAAGCACCTTTCTGCCTTTTCTCTCTTTTCTTTATTTTTTTAGCAAAAACCAATTTAAGGACATCAATGTAAAATTATAGTAACTCAAATGTAAATAAGAAAATTATAGGGACTCAACGCAAAAGTACAAACCCTAAAATTGAGAGTACAAAAATGGAATGATGAAGTTATGTTAGTTCCGTTTTTCCAAACAGATCTCCAAACTGACACCAAACAAAAAATCACCGAGAACAAGACGGTGGAAATGGGAGAGGAACCTACTCCAAGTGATCGGCCTTACTAGCGATGTGGGACTCCAACTCGGCAAAGCTAGAAACCTCAAACGAAAGAGGAAAACCAAGACGACCTTCCTGTTATTTCTTCGGTCTTTCCTTATTATAGCTGAACCACAATTTCAACCGATCTAATCTATAAAACTCTCGTCCCCTTCCTCCTTTATCATGTGCAAACAAAAGTGCACAAGCACACGACAAAGGCCTAGGCAAACCCTAGATGCAAATCAACAACTACGAAACGGATCGACAAGAACTTTTGAAAACTACAAAAATAGAACTTTGGTAGTGAGGTGATTCCATTTTTTAGGTCCAGACGACAACAAAGACACGCAACGGTAAAGACAGTGGTACTAAACACGACTAGAACTCGAAACTCTAAACAAACTAACACTAAGACCAACAACACGACACGACGATGCAACGCAAAACTCAACAAAGCAAAAACTGAAAAGAACAATACATCAGCACAAAGATCGCTAGGTTATGGATGCAAACTTTTTTCTATGGCTATTTTTTGGTTATAGGTAGATAAAAGCTCACTGAGCAATGAAAGCTCTGATACCACTTAAGAAGCCCTGAGCTCCACTCGATACACTCATGGCTCTGATTGGCCCGATCTTTCAGTGAGTTGAGATAACTACGATTTGGGAGAGAAGTTGTTGACTCGACTAAAACCGTACGAGATGTTGTTGTGTTACACCTTAGCGATCGATACACCTCTCCATGGGTTGTTGATCTTGCCGGTGTAGATCAACCTTATTTATGCAAGAAAATTAAAAAAGCAAGAATATGATAAAAGCAATATGATATTACGAATAAGAATTGAATACACACAATAAGTTGGGGTTCCGAAGATGAGTAATTAGACGGTCTAGCCGACACGTGCAACTACACGACAAAGTAACAATGGCTAAACTTTAATCTAACAAAACATGAGAAACCCTAAAGGGGTACCTAGTTATTAAAGGAGATGAGAGGACGACCAAGGGGTCCCTAGGGTCGTGCTCCACAAGGTTGGGGCGCACCCCACTTGGCCCTCACTTGGGTAGGGGTCCCAGGTGAACTTACAAGCCCATAAACCCATTATAGGTGACACATCACTTTGTTTTTGTGATTATGGATGACTGAGATAGAATTTGGAGATGAGGCTAGATCGTTGGAAAGAGAACTCCGAGAGCTTTCCATCAAGTACTCATGGACCTAAAACGGATCTCGTTTGCACATTTGGCGGCTGTTGTAGGTGGCCAAATTGGATTCCAAAACTTCTACGACTTAATCTCTGTCGACGGGTGGTCGGCAAGTCCTCCCAGGGGTTGCTCAGGGAGGTGAAAGAGTGGTTGGGGCGCCTACCGATAGGATCCGATGGTTGTCTCGAACACAAAGCGAGCCAAGAGACAAAGGGGTTTATACTGGTTCAGCCCTCCTAGAGGATAATAGGCCTATGTCCAGTGTTCTTTGTTGGGGTGGTGTATGAACTATGAATGAGTACAGTGGTTTCCAACTCTAGAGCCTAGAAGCAAATTGCCAGGGCTTCGCCTCAAGCTCCGAAAGATCGATCCCCCCAAACCCACCATCAGCCCTCCCTTTTATAGCTCAAGGGGGCAGTTACAAGAGGACTTGGGAATCAAGAAAGCTATGCCCTAAAGCAAAGAGAGAGTACAAAAAATATCTCGAAAGCACACACACGCAAGTCATACGGGTCCTAATCGTCGCAAGCGTCTTGTGCGCAGTCTTGTCGGTGATGTCATCCTTGGTCGAGTTGTCCCCTCCCTGTCTTCTTCTGCTGTCCCTAGGGCAAGAAGCCTCCTCCCCGAGGCGGTGGACTCGGTCTTCTTGGGTCGGCGTCGAGCAAGTGTCAGGACCGGGACGCCAAGGTGGTCCTTCAAACTGTGGTCGGGAGGGCTGACGACCGAAGGAGTCCAGGTAGTTGCTCCCGACCGAGATTGTTGTGGCCGACCCTGGTGCGGGTCATCGGGTGGTTGACCTAAAGGTCAAGGCCCTTGGGCCCACTTTAGCTGATCGTCATTCCCTCATGTGAGCTACCCTGGGGTAACACCCCCCACAGCAGCCCCCGAGCGCAAGGACACATGGAACATTCGCCCTTAGGGTCTGGTTTCCCCAAGTCGGATCTCCAAACCAGCCCTCTAATGCCTCAGATCGTGCTTTGGCAAGTGCACTGTGCACTTCCCCTCGGGAACCGGGGCCGATGGTACATCCGGGCCGAGGTCAAAATCGATCTTGGGTCAAAGTCATGAGTTTGTACTTTTGAAAGCCTCTTTGGTATATTCTTGATGGATGCACCAATTAGGTGCACCTTCTAGGTGTAACCCCCGAGCCTGGGGTTGGATGGTACATCCAAGTCTAGGGTCAGACTTGAAGTGTCGTTAATGAAATCCTTGATCAGAAGCTAGTAGCAACTGGTGTAATCTAGAAGGGAGGGTCTTCAGCCCGGAGGCTGGAGGTCGGCATGCCATGACCCGGCGGTCGACATTGATTAGGAGTAGACCATAGCCCGAGAGCTAGTAGTCGGGGTGCATCAGCCCGAGGGCCACGAGTGGTCTGCATCGGACCGTAGCCCGGAGGCAACCGGTTGGGCCATCATGCCCCGGAGGCAGATGGTGGATGTCAACGGGGACCGGAGTCCCTGGCTCGGGAGATGGAGGTCAGGTTATAAGAATCCGGGAATCGGGAAGTTGACAACGCTTAGGTTGCTTGATGGCTTGAGTATTGCATTTTTAGTATTACACCAACCAAGCATGAATGTGTGGCTTTTTGTGCGACTGTCTCAAGGCCCAATGGCTTGGAATGGCTGCGCCGGACGAGGTGGTGGGCCCGGGGGAGACGCCACGCTCTCCACTTAACTGCTCCATGAGTGCGATGGTTCCGCTCCATCATCGAGGCGGCGTGGCGGTTGGGGATGCCAATCGGTCTGGGGTGCCTTGAAAGCGGCATAAAGGTCGCCACCAACGCCACACGCTTTCCAAGGATAACGTGGCCTGTCCTATGATTATTCCTCTATTTAAGTTCTGTCTCCCCATCTTTGCCTTCTTCATGCTTCATGCCACAAAGCTCTCCACGCTTTTTGCTCCTTCGTTTGTTCATTTGCCAAAGGGCGCTTTAACCCTGCTAGACCACCTTCCTCACCATCCTTGGCTGAGTAGGATGGCACCCACTAGGAGAGCCACGAGGAAGGAGGGGGAAGCTTTGGCAAAAGGCAAGGGTGATGTCAGTGGAAGGCCGGCCTTCGTCCCATCTCAGGTTGGGGATGGAATGATAGAGGAGCTGACGCGGTTCGGCGTCCTTCCGCCGATAGAGTCCTCGTCATGGCGTCTGGCCGCGAGGGAACGATTCCCCTCTCCTAATCTAGATGAGTTGATTGTTTTTGCTCCCTTATTGCTTCGTGGGTTTGGGGTTCTAGCCCACTCTCGTGGGTTTGGGGTTCTAGCCCACTCTTTTGTGTGAGGTTTATTCACTATTACGACATCGCCCTTTGCAACCTGACCCCTGATTTGATCCTTCAAATTTCTCTTTTTTTATTCATGTTTGTGAGGCCTATCTCAGGATACCCGCATTTTAATCTTTTTTGCCACTATTTCTTCCTCCGCTTAACAAATGACGGAATTGTCAGAGGAGCTGAGATCCGGCTGTGGGACGATGCTTCCCAGCATTATGTTCCCGTTGACTTGGCGATCCTCAACGAAGGATGGCGCATCGATTGGTTCTACATCTGGAATCTAGAGCCTACTATTTCTGCCAACATTGACCAGGGTCCGGTCTCAGCCACCACTTGGATGATGCTCAGCCTTGACGCGGAGCATGATCAGGTCGAGGAGTTGGCGGCCAAGGTCGAGGTTCTGCGGAAGCAGGGACTCACCGGTGCCCAGGTGGCTCTCGACTTTGTTTACTGGGGCCTTCTGCCGAGTAAGGGTAGAGAAGCCCCCTCCTTCGAGTGTTCGGGAGGCCGAGGCCTAGCCCGGGAGACCGCAGACCTCTAGGATTGCATTCAGCACAGAATGGAGTCAATTTTCCCCCACATGAACAACCCTAACGCGGGGGACCATCAGCCTTCAACCTCTCCAACCCGCAGCCGGAGGTGAATCTTACTTATCATCATTATGAATGTGTATTTTTTGACTTCAGTGCCTCACCTGCCAGGTGCTTTGTTTTGACAGGGACTAGGTGTATATGTCTCACTGCCGCTGATCCCAGAATTGGCGGTTACGAAGGGAAATGTTCCTTGAATACAATTCTCGGCAACATCGTCTCACGCTAGGGTGGTGTCGGGAAGTTTTAAGAGGAAGTTAGAGAGTTCTTCCAATGAGGAGCGGTCGGAAGAGTCGAGAGCATGACTCCTGAACATGTCACTAGATTTGAGTGAGTCGCCTAGGGCGTTCTCCAGAAAGGTGCCAAAGCACATTGGCTTCGGGTTTGCGGCGTCATCTAGGTTTGTGCCAGAATTACTTGCTTTTTCTTTGTTGACGCACTAAGCACGAAAACAAATTATACCCCGCAAGCCAATGGGGAATAGTGACTCTGAGGCCATGGTGGTGACCGACCAGTCTAGAGTGGATGAGGTCACGGAGGACAGTCCACACTTGGAACTCGGTGAACTGGTGGGCACGCCACGGCCCAGTTTAGACATGGCCCTACCCGCCGTGGATGGCTTGGTCGCCGAGGCGTCCTCCTTAGGCCACCCAGTGCTTGCCATGGGTGAAGGGGTCGGGCCTTTGGCCTCCTTGAACGTTAGGATGTCAACTGTTGGGCATCTCGAAGGCCATGAAATCCTGGATGACACGCCAACAATCGGTGACAATGTTGCTCGTAAGGCCGAATAGGCGGCCGAGGCCAATTATCTCATGTGCTGACTCTGTACCCTTTTTGCGGTAAGAGCCTCCCTTGGCCCATCCCCTTTGTGTTCCGATTTCTACAACTCCTTCTTCACCTTGTGCTCTCAGGAGGTCACCCACCGGACGCCGTCAGATGAAAGGGTTGAAGAAAATGAAACGAGGTTGGACGAGGCCACCGAGGGTGACATTGTTGCTTCTTTTGCTTTCGTCTCCTCGCTTATGTCTTATGTTGCATTCCCGTTCTGTGCAGACGTCAACAAGGCCATGGCCTACGCCAACTGGCTCCTACGGACCCAGGAAGAGACACGTGCCCTGCTCATGGAGGCGCGGAGGGAACGGGACAATGCCCAAGGAATGCTCGGGGGCATGAAACTCGCCTGGAAGGAAGCCGAAGCCAGGGCAAAAGAATTGGCATCCGCAAGGGCCAAACTTGAAAACAAGTTCTGGACATCTGACGCCATGAGGGCCGAGGCCGAAGGTGAACTAAAAGCCGCTCAATCTGAGTTGGGGGCCATCGAGTCGGCCAAAGCCGAAGTCGAGGCTGCGAGGTCTAAGGCTGAGTCGAAGCTTGCCGTCCTAGATGCGGCCAAAGCTGAAGCCGAGACCACGCGCTCTGAGATCGCATCCCGACTGGAAGCTTTCGAAGCGGTGAAGACCGAGGACGAGGAAAAGCTGAAGGCGACCGAGGCGGCGCGGGCCAAGGTCGAAGTAGCCGTGACGCTATCTGAGGCGTCGAGGGAGGGGGCCATGAGTAAGCATTTGCCTCGCCCTCCTACTTCTCTTTCTTTTCCCTCTTTTCTTCCTTTTTTGCATTGACAAACTTCTCTTGATACAGAGCCCCTGGCCTCAACCCGTAATCAAATGGAGAGTCTCCGGGTTCGTGCTAAGGAGGCAGAGGACCGCTGGCGATTTTATCAGGAGGGGGCATTGAAGCTCCTTGCCGCGATTGATCCCGATCAAGCTCTGGTCGAGGAGCCTGAGGACATTCGAGCAAGGCGGCTGCTCGAGGGACCAGAAACAGCTAAAAGCCTACACCAGGGATGCGGCGAAGATGGCGGCTAAGCACGTGCTCGGTGTCGATGTCGAAGATCGACACGCGGGAATCTGGGGGACCCCCTTTTTGGTTCGGCACGGGGAGCGGTGAATCCTGGTTTAAACTCGCGATGAGAATAGGATGATGCAGATGAAGCGGGAAAAAATCGAGACTGCAGAGACACGGGGGTTTATACAGGTTCGGGCCACCGGCGAGGTGTAACACCCTACTCCTGTTTGGTATGTGGTATAAGGGATGAAAATATAGAGAATAACGAAGGTGTTCTTCTCTTTTGAAGTCGGTGATGGGCGAAGGGTTACCAAGAACTAGCTGTTGCTCAGGGGGCTGATCTACCCAGTCGAGGAGTTAGCCGACCAATCGACCGACCGAGAGTGAATCGACCAATCAACCACTTTTATGATGGACTTGGGTCTCCTTTTATAGTACAAGGGAACACCACAGTAGTCCCAACTTTTTCTACTTCACTCCACGTGAGAGAGTGGTTTTTATCTTGTCTTGTCAGAGAAGCCATTCTATTCCTGCTCCTTCCTGTTTGCTGCGTCATGATAAGCGAAAAAAAGGTGATCGTCGTGGTAGCCATGCTGCTGCTGTAGGGATGGTCTGCCTACCTACTTTGATGGGACCCATCGGTCAGCGGCCCATCCTGTGGGCAGACACTGGCACCGCGCCTCCTACACTCGCACTCTATCTCCCACGCGGCCGCCCAATGCATTAAACGCGACAGGACAGGGCGTGAGGGAGGCGTGCGCAGAGTGGGTGCGCAACCATACCGCGGTCTTAGTCAAAGACTTTAGGCATCCTTTGCCTCGTGACAGGCAAAAAGGGGTGATAATGAGAGCAACTGATAGCCGCGCCTCACATCGCATTGAATGCGGCGGGGCAGGCGCTCAGCTCCCCTCTTTTTGAGCATTAAATGGGTTGGTTGGTAGTTGGACTCGCTCCTCCCTCAGAGAGGTGTGGGGTGAGAGATGGGGGGTCCAGGTAACCCCGGACCCTACCGCCCAAGGGTCCGGGTGATCCCGGACCCTGCCGTTTGGGAGTACGAAGGCCTCCGGGCAGCCTCCGGGCCAGCCCCTTCTTGGGGCAGCCACGTGGCCGCCCGTGGCCGGGGCTCGCTTAGGCCATTCTGGGCGTAACTTTGACGCTCCTTGACGGGCAAGGGCGCCTTCCTTTTCTTAGATGTCATACCCCTGACATACCCCCGGCCCATATCACCGACAGTAGCCCTCGGCGTTGACCGGGGTCGAGTCGGGCTCGGGCGCGGTTGACGCCATTTCTTTGAGTGCGTGGGCCCGGGCACTGGATGCTTTTTGCTATGGCAGGCGGCCGGTACGCGACAACTGATGCCGCGCCAGGCTAAGTTTTCCTTAGGGAGGGGGGGCGAGTTTATTCGGGCCACGCGCATGGGGGCCCATTCAAACTGCCTGGCTCTCTCTGTCCCGCGTAGTGTGCCTGGTGGGCACGAAACCCCAGGCGATGCGAAATCCAAGCGGCGCGGGAACCCAAGGGGATGCGAAAATCGAAGGGGCGCGGAGTTGAGGGGGCGCATCGCGTGGTAGTGGGGCAAACTTAATGTCGTGGAATCCGAGGGGGCGGTGGTTGCTTATAAAAGCAGATCCGCATGAAAGGGGATCAGTTTCTACGCTTTCCACTACCATCGCCTCTCACAGCCATCCGCCCTTCGTCTACTCAGCGCCCTCTGTTCCCTCTGTTTCCTTTCTCTCGCCACCAGCTTCCTTTTTCGCGGTTCAGCATCCACCCTCGCGATGGGCCGTGATTCGCCCCTGGAGCCGGGGAGCGTGCTTCCCAAATCTTTGGTCCGCACCGCGGAGGCTCGCCACCTCTTCAACAAGTTCCTGCCGCGCGGCACGCGCAGCGGCGGTGATGTCTCGGAGGAGCGGCCCCCTATGAGGATGGTGTTCTTTGCCTCCTTCGCCATGGTCGGGCTGGTGCCGCCCTTCTCCCGCTTTTTCCTTGATGTTCTGGAGTTCTACGACCTCCGGCTGCACCACCTCACCCCAACGCCGTCTTCTACCTCGCCATGTTCGCCCACACCTGCGAGATGTTCGTGGGGGTGAGGCCCTCTCTTCACCTCTTCCAGCAGTTCTTCTGGGTGTGCTGGGCTGGCTCCCTCGGTGCGGTCGGGTACGTGGCGATTCAGCCACAAAACGACAGGGCGGTCGGCACCCCCTTCATCGACATCCACCCTCGCTCCAGGTGGGAGAACTGGAGGGCGTTCTGGTTCTACACCAGCCTGGGCGACCACCCCCGCCTATCTCTGCCGATGGGGATTCCGGTGAACCAGAGGAGCTGGGGGGCACATCCGCGAGCCGGGAGGGAGCTAGACGGGGTGCTGGACCAGATCAGCTACCTCCGGCGGGGGGGCCTGTCCAGTCACGCGGTCTTCCGCGACTTCCAGATGAGGCGCATTGTGCCATTGCAGGAAAGGTTGCACCCCGCCTACATGTACATGGGTCCCAACGATGACATGCGGACCCACGTGGGCGCCGCCTTCAACTGGGACGAGAGAGACCTCGTGACCCTGGTTCGCTGCACCCTCGGTGTTACGGAGATGGACCTGACGCAGCTCCCGCCCGGGTTGGTGCCGCTGTGCCAGGATTCAGCGCGCACAGAGATTCTGCACACGCTACAGGTGGTGGGCGACGGCGTGGGCTCGTCGTCAGCCGCACCGGAGGCTGCTACGAGGGGTGGGGATGGTGACGACGACGACGCCGATGACCATGTCCCAATTGGGCGGCTGAACCGCCGGGGTCCGGGCCGAAGCGACCCGGGGGTCCCGGACCCTAAGGGGAAGAGGAAGAGGTCAGAGGAGGACCCCGCTCTTCCCCCATCCCCACCACGTGACGGTGGAGCGGAGCGCGCCGCTTCCCCCGCAGATCAGGGGGCTCGCGGGCGGCGGGCCCATCCCCAGGGGTCACTACGCCGAGGGCCAGGTCGGCCACAACGGCGGCGACAACGACGGCGGAGGAGGCCCGGGGCGCATCCCCGGTGAGCACGCTGGCAGCGGGGGCCATCCGCGGAGCTCCAGCATCAGCGGACGCGGTGAGCAGGAGCCCGGCGAGTCCTCCAGGCGGCCCTGCGAAGAAGAAGCGGGCCATCTCGGGGATCTCCTAGGACTTCAGCCCTGCCCGCAGGTACGCCTTGCCGGGGCGCGGATGCTCATTGGGGCCTTACCTTTTTGTCTTTGTTTTTTGATTCCTTATTGTGTTCATGTTTTGCTTCCAGCCGCGAGCACAGGCATTTTCGCCCCAGGGTTATACCCAAGGGCGGTTCTGCCTCTCGGGGGAGGAAGCGCAGGGGAGGCCTGTGGCACCCGAGCCTTCCAGTCCGGGTCGCCCCTTATGGGTTTGGCCCCGGACCCGGTGCGTCCCGAGGAGAGGGCCCACCGAGATCGGACGCCGGCCGCCCACGAGGAGCGAGTCGTGGGCACCCCCGGCACGGATGGGGTAGCGGAGGGCGGCGGAGAACAACCCCAGGGGTCTCCCCCGCAGCAACCATCGCCGCCGCCACAGCAGCCATCGCCCGCGCCGCACCAGACGGCGTCGTCACCCCGCCGGCCACAGTTAGCTCTGCTGGCGCCGACCGGCCGCGAGCCCCCAACGCAAGGAGCGGGCAGCTTCGGCCGTGGGGGGTCTTCAGCTGCCCAGCCTACACAGGCGGATGTTCCCGGGCCGAGCTCCGACTCCGAATCCGGGGGCGCTCGGTCCGGGTTCGTGGCCGCCCTGGACACCGAGCCCCTCGTTCGGTCGCAAGAGTGGGCGAGGGAGGTTGTCTCCAAGGCGCTGGAGGAGGCCAATGCGATCTCCTTGGAGGGGCTCCGGGCCCAGGTGCAGGCCTTGGCCGCCAGGGAGGTTGAGGTGGCGCGGCGGGAGGCCGAGGTTGAAGAGGGCCGTCAGGAGCTGGCGGCCACGGTGAGGGTGGAGGGCCTCGTCCGCAGGCTGGAGCTGGCGGAGATCGAGCGTCGTCAGGAGGAGCTCAGCCAGGTGTTTGAAGACACCGTCATTGAGCGGTACGTCGCCGACTTCCACGAGCAGGTCGCCGTCGCCGCTGAGGAGAGGGTCCGCACCACCGCCGGGGGGTTCCTCCGCGACCTCAGGGAACGCGCCCAGGGCCTCGATGAGCGCGAGCACACCCTGTGCGACGCTGAGGCCGCCGCCGCCAGCACCGACGCTGACCTCCAGGCCCGTGAGGCCGGCCTGGCGGAGCGGGAGAGGGCCCTTGAGGCGGCGTGGCGGGCGGTCGAGGGCCGGGAGGCCGCTGTCGCCAGGGCCGAGGAGGAATCCGCTGCGCGGGAGGCCAACGTGCTGGCCCAAGAGAAGGTCATCGCTGAGCGCGAGGCCGCCGTGGGGGGGCGAGAGGTGGCGGTGCTGGAGGCCCAGGAGGAGGCCTCCCGGTGCCTGAAGGCTGTCTGGGAGCACGAGCAGCTGCTCGCCGCCGCCTCAGGCCGCCGGCAAGACGAGATGGAGCGGTGGGAGCAGGAGCTGGCTACCCGGGAGCAGGTGGTCATGGATGCGCAGGCGCAGATGCGGGCGCCGAGGCCGGAACTGGAGGAGGCGCGCCGCCGGATCGCGGAGCTGGAGCGCACCTTGCGCTTGGGGGTCCGGGCCCTGGCCTCATCCGCCGAGCGCCTTCCGGGCACAGCCCGCGGGGTGGGGGTCAACCGTACCCCCCCAGCGTCCCTACCTTGGGGGGATTGGCCACGCACATAGATGAGCTGGCCGAGGGGATAGAGAGAGTGCCGGAGGAGGTCGACAAGGTGGCGAAGGAGTCATCGTACGACTTATCCCGCCAAGTCGTGTCGCTTATCTTGGCGAGCTATTAGCCTCGCGACCCCGGCTTCAACCCCTATATCCCCACCGAGGACTTCCCCGAAGGCACCGAGGAGGCCGCCCGTCTTCGGGTCCAAGACGCCGTCGACTCCATCATGGTGGGCTTCGATGGCACCCCGACGGCCTTCCAGCTTGCTCTCCGTGAGGACTCGCTGGATGAAGACCTCCCGGCGGATGCCCCCAGCGACCCAACGGCCACTTAGGACTCTCTTGCTCCCTCTCGGTTTCTATCTACTTTTGTGTACAAAGACATTCGTAGTATTGTTTATAAAGTCAGTGAACTTGCCTTAACTATGTTGATCTTGCGCTGTAACAGCTCATCGTGGCTGCTTTTGATGATTCATTTGTGTATGTGTATATGTTGGGAGCCCCCGGCCAACTTAGCGCACACGTAGTGGCGGTTGGTTGGCCGGAGCCTCTGCCTGTTTGCTTTCCTGCAACGGTAGTTCAACTCTTAGTTATTGCAAGAATGCAGTAGTGTGGTCCTCCGCCATGATTTGTCCCATGTAGTTGGGGGGCTGCTCCGGGTTCGGGCAGCATGCACTGGCCGTTAGCTGGTGCCTTTGTCAGGGTTTCGGGTAGGAGTGAAGGCATAAAAAGGCCAGCGATGGCAGCGGCAACGGGGGGCCGGGACAGGCGTGTTAGTACGCACCCGAACCCCCAGGCGTTGACTGCCCCCAGGCATGGTAGTATGGAGCATCGCTGTACCCTCGACGCCCTTAGGGCTCTCAGACTAAGGCGGGCAAGACCAGAGAACCATTGGAAAGCCGCATTCGCAGTACATGCTCCAGCACATGGAGGAAAACACACTACAAACAGGTATTTCGCAAGAAAAATCATATGAAATTTAATAGCAAACTTATTGTTCATGCCACCGGAAGCAGTGGATGAACTTCCATGCATGTTTGAGCGCACCATGCGGCTTATGGGTAGAACCTGCGTAGGTGGGAAATGTTCCACGGGTTCGGCAACGGAGTGCCGTCCTCTGTGGCTAGGCGAACTACTCCCGGACGTGGGGTGCCAATAACCTTGTATGGCCCCTCCCACATCGGGGATAATTTGCTCAGCCCCGCACGCGTTTGCACACAGCGCAGGACCAGATCATTGACTTGCAATGCTCGGGGGCTGACTTTGCTTTGATGGTAGCGGCGGAGGCTCTGTTGGTAGCGAGCCGCGCGAAGCGCTGCCCGGCACCGTCTTTCCTCCAGATAATCCAAGTCGTCACGACGCATCTGCCCCTGACCTGCTTCGGTGTATAACGTGGCTCGGGGCGATCCCAGGGTGAGCTCGGAGGGCAAGACTGCCTTGGCTCCATACACCTAGAAGAAAGGTGTCTCCCCGGTGGCGCGGCTCGGGGTTGTCAAGCTCATCAATCCACGAGTCCCCATGCTTCTTGAGCACATTGTAGGTCTTAGTCTTAAGGCCTTTTAGTATTTCTGCGTTTGCACGCTCGGCCTGACCGTTGCTTTATGGGTGGGCGGGCGAGGCGAAACAGAGCTTGATGCCCATGTCATCGCAGTACTCGCCAAATAGCTCACTCATGAACTCGGTGCCGTTGTCGGTGATGAGTCTGTTGGGGACCCCGAACCTTGCCATGATGCCTCTCATGAACTGCACAGCCGAATGTTTGTCGATGACGCTGACTGGATAGGCCTCGGGCCACTTGGTGAATTTGTCGATGGTGACATATAGAAACTTGCATCCACCCCGTGCCTGCTTGAACGGGCCCAGGATGTCCAGCCCCCAGACCACAAATGGCCATGAGAGCGGGATGGTCTGAAGGGCCTGGGCCGACAGGTGCGTCTGCATGGCGTGGAATTGACATGCTCGGCATCGCCGCACGAGGTCCGTTGCGTCCTCCAGCGTGGTGGGCCAATAGAATCCTTGGCGGAATGTCTTTCCCACCAAGGTTCGGGAGGCTGAGTGTGCCCCGCATTCACCTCCATGGATCTCAGCTAGGAGCTCAAGACCCTGTTCCCGAGCAATGCATTTCATGAGCACTCCGTTGGCTCCGCGTCAGTAGAGCGTCCCTTCTACCAACACGTACCTCTTGGAGGTTCGGGCAATGCGCTCGCTTTCCTCGCGTTGCTCGGGCAATGACGCGTCTTGTAGGTACACTCGGATTTCTGAAATCCAAGCCACCTGGCGCGTGATGTTGGTCCTGGCGGGGCCAAGCTATGGCTGGCCCGCCAGATCCGGGGCATCGGGACCAGCCGACTCCTGCCTCGGGGGCGGTTCGGGGTGCGCCGACGGCTCTACAAGACTTTCTTCAAACGCACCAGGCGGGGTCGGGGCTCGCGCGGACGCGATCCTAGATAGCTCATCCGCCAGGGCGTTATCTTTCCTGAGGATATGGCGTAGCTCGAGGCCATCGAAGTGGCGCTCCATATGCCGTACTTTCTTGACATAAGCTTCCATTTGGGGGTCGGTGCATTGATATTCCTTGGAAACCTGGTTTACAACCAGTTGGGAACCCCCGAGGACCAGCAGACAACGGATGCCCACACCTGCTGCCGCTCGCAACCCCGCTAGAAGCCCCTCATATTCGGCCATGTTGTTGGTTGCCCGGAAGCCGAGCCGAACGATGTACTGAAGTACGTAGCCCGCTAGGAAAGTTAACACCATGCCTGCTCCGGCTCTGTGCAAGGTGAGTGAACCATCAAAGTTCATCACCCAGTGCGCGGCTCCTTGGCCATGATCCTCCGCACTCTCGGGTTCCCTCGGGGGTGGATCGCTACCGACCGTTGGCGCCATTCTGCCACGAAATCAGCCAAGGCTTGGCTCTTGATCGCTTGTCGGGCTTCGAAGCGCAGATCAAATTCCGACAACTCGATGGCCCATTTGACTACCCGTCCCGTGCCCTCTCGGTTACGCAGGATTTGCCAGAGAGGGTAGGACGTGATTACCGTTACCCGGTGCGCCTGGAAATAATGGCGCAGCTTCCTGGAGGCCACAAGCACGGCGTAGAGCATTTTCTGGGCCTGCAGGTAACGTGTTTTTGCGTCCCGTAGCGCCTCACTGACAAAGTAGACCGGCTGCTTCACCTTGGTGCGGGCCTTGACTACTTTGTTAGGGGAGACTGGTTTGGGTACACCGGGGCGGGTTGCCTCGGTGTCTGGGGCTTTCGGGCCATTGCTTCCCCCGGGGCCCTCAGGGCCGCTCTGGGTGGAAGGGGCCTTGAAAGCCTCCAGACTAGGGGGCCGGGCGGCTCCCTGAAGCTCAGGGGGCCAGGGCCACCCCTGGGCTCGGGCACCTCCTCGGCCGACACCGTTCCGAGGTTTCCTGCCACGGGTGATTCGGGGCGGGTCTTCTCGGTGTCTGGGGCTACTGGGCCATCACCTCCCCCGGGGCCCTCAGGGCCGCTCAGGGTGGAAGGGGCCTCGGGAGCCCCCGTACTAGGGGGCCGGGCAGCTCCCTGAAGCTCGGGGGGCCAAGGGCCACCTCCGGGTTCGGGCGTTTCCTCGGCCAACTCCGTTCCGAGGTTTTCTGCCTCCGGGTTTGATGGGGTTGGGAGCGACTGAGAGTCTAGCTCGTCGTCGCGCTCCACAACCAAGGCCGTACTGATCACTTGGGGGGTCGCCGCTAAATATAAAAGGAGGGGTTCTCCTTCCTAGGGGGTTACCAATACGGGCGGCGAGGAGAGGTAGCGCTTGAGCTCGCCCAAGGCTTTCTCCGCTTTGTCCGTCCAAGTGAAGGGGTCGGTTCGTTTTAACAACTTAAATAAAGGGAGCGCCCGCTCTCCTAATCTGGATATGAAACGACTCAGGGCAGCTACACAACCAGTGAGTCTCTGCACGTCCTTGAGTTTCCTAGGGGGCGCATCTCCTCTATTGCCTTTATTTTAGCGGGGTTGGCCTCAATGCCTCGGGCAGAGACCAAAAACCCTAACAGCTTGCCTGCCGGCACCCCGAACACGTATTTCTCTGGGTTCAGCTTCATGCGGGAGGACCGGAGGTTATTAAACATCTCGGCCAAATCCGGGAGCAAGGTTCCTTGATCCCGAGATTTGACTACGAGATCATCGAGATATGCCTCAACATTGGGCCCTATTTGGTCTTTTAACGTGATGCGGACACCACGTTGAAAAGTGGACATGGCATTTTTTAAACCAAAGGGCATGGACATGTAGCAAAATGTACCCACAGGGGTGATAAAAGAAGTTTTCTCCTCATCCTCTACAGCCATGCGAAATTGATGATAACCAGAGTACGCATCTAGGAAGCATAAAAGGTCGCACCCCGCAGTGGAGTCGACTATCTGGTCTATTCGAGGTAGAGGATAGGGGTCTTTGGGACATGCCTTGTTGAGGTCGGTGTAGTCGATACACATGCGCAGCTTGTGGTTGGCCTTGGGACGACCACCGGGTTTGCCAACCATTTCGGATGCAGCACCTCCCGGATGAAGTCGACCTCCTGGAGCCGTTCCACCTCTTCGCGGATGAACGCCTGCCGCTCCGGGGCCTGCCGCCTCACCTTTTGTCGGACCGGGCGTGCATCCGGTCGCACTGCAAGTCGATGCTCAATCACCTCCCTAGGGACTCCGGGCATATCCGACGACTTCCAAGCAAACACGTCGGCGTTCGCCCGCAGGAAGGAGACGAGCGCGTCTTCCTATTTGGGGTCCAAGTTGCGACCAATGTTGGCGGTCTTGGACTGGTCGTCACCCAATTGGATAGACTTAATCACCACCTCATGGCAGAGGCGATGCGTTGCCTTGGGGCCCGGGAACCCGAGGTCACCCCTTGGGGGCCTTCGGGTTCGACGTGGTCGACCGCCGCAATGTCGTCCACGCGTGCTTCCGCGCAGTCTAGCGCGGTTTTAATGTCGGCGTGGATGGTGATGGGGCCTCCGGGGCCCGGCATCTTAAGCTGGTGGTAGGCATAGTGGGTAGTCGCCATGAACTTCACCAACGCTGGCCTCCCGAGCACGGCGTTGTAGGGCAGATTGAGATCCGCCACATCGAAGTCGATCCGCTCGGTGCGGAAATTAGTGGGGGCCCCAAAAGTGACCGGCAGAGCGATCTGCCCAAGGGGCCACACCTTCCCGGGCGTCACCCCAATGATGGGGTAGGATGGCCCGAGCACCATTCCCGGGGCCATGATTGCATCAAAGGCCTTCGGGGATAGTATGTTGAGGGCCGCACCTCCGTCAATTAAGATTCGGGCGACCTTGACGTTGCAGATGGTGGGGGAGGTCACGAGGGCCAAGTGGCCGCTACGTGCAATGCTCCCTGGGTGGTCGGTTTGATAAAAGGTGATGGGAACCTCTGCCCAACGCGACCTTCGGGCCGCCTCGTGGGATGGCACAGCCGCGAGGAGCTCGCGCCTCATGGACTTGAGGCTCCGACGGGATACCTGGGCGCCTGCACCACCGTCGATGGTGGCGACGACGTGTTGGGGATCCTGGTAGCCCAGGTTGTCATCGTCGTCCCCGACGGGGGCCGCATCCTTGGCCTCCTCTCGCCGGTTGTCCGAACGCTCTGCCGGTGCCTTGCCCTTGCGGCGGATTTCCTTCTCGCTCTCCCTCCGTTCCTGCTCGTACTTTTGCACCCGCTCGGCCAAATTCTTGACCGAACGGCATTCGGAGAGGTCGTGGTGGGAGGTTTGGTGCACCATGCACCATTTGTCCCCGACCTGGCCCTGGGGACGAGGGTCCAGGGACCGCCTGCGGTTGCCCGTGGGCTTGCCCTTCCGCGAGGGCTTCTCTGCTCGATCGACGGTGAGGACGTGACCCTCGTCGCCACCGCGCGATGGCCTGCGCTTCCGTCGCCGTTCGCGTTGCTCTTCACGGGACGCGGAGGGGGCAGCGCCGGTGGAGGCTTGGGCTAGATTCCTACGATTCCAAACCCGAGCCTCCTCCTTGCGGGCCACCCGGTCAGCGAGCTCAAAGAGCTCCGTGGTAGTCCGGGGGGCCTTGGATTCGATCTTCTCCAGCATAACGTCGTGGCATACACCACTCCGGAAGGCGAAGATCACTGCATGGTCAGCGATGGAGGGTATGGTATTGCGTACCTGGCAAAAACGCTGAATGTATTTGCGCAGGGACTCGTCCTCCCCTCGTCGGACCATGTGAAGGTCTGCCTCCACTCCCGGGTGCGAGTATGTGCCCTGGAAGTTGGAGGTGAACTGGCGGCACAGGTCGTCCCAAGAAGCGACTAACTGGGCCGGCAGATTTATTAGCCAGAAGCAGGCCTGGCCCTTGAGCGCCATGGGAAAGAAGTTGGCCATGACGTGTTCGTCACCTCCAGCAGCCTCAATGGCCGTGGTGTAGATCTGGATGAACTCGGTGGGATTAACCGAGCCGTCGTATTTCTCCGTAAGGGCCAGCCTAAACTTGTTAGGCCAGCGCACATTACGGAGGTTGGCAATGAAGGCGTGGCAGCCGTTGCCGGTAGGGGGGGCGACAATGGTTGCGGGGCCTCGTTGGGCGTAGCGGAGCCTCCTGCTCGTGGCTGGGCCATCACGGCCGCTCGCCGTCCCCCGAGGGGCTCCACTTGCGGGAGGGCCGCTGCGGCCGCTCGCCGAGTGGTGGCGCCTCCCGACGAGGAGGCGCAATCCGGTGCCCGCCCCATGCGGCGCTCGTCGCGGCGCTGCTCGATGTGGAGGCGGGCGTCCCGTTCTGCATACAGCAGATCTCGGGGCACTTCTGGTTGGGCTGTCGCTGAGAGGCTCTCCTCCGCCCTTGCGGCAGCCGCTGCCCTTCGAGCCCGTCGCCGGAAGGACGAGCTTACCGCGGCATGTGAATGTTAGTGATATGCCCTAGAGGCAACATGGAGATGTTGGATATCACGTCAATGTTTATGTATTTATGAATAAAGTGTTATTCAGTTCCATGAAATAGACATCTTGTATTGATCAATAAGTACGTGACTTATTTATGAGACTCGATATGTATGAATCTATTTCTAAACGATCCCTGATCATATGTCATATTGTTGGAACAAATATGATTCTAAGATTGGCATGTTTATTGATTGATGATCATGTCTCATAGATCATGGGTATGGAGATACCAAATCAATAAACATGGACATATGTGTTGGAGAACACATTGTTGGATAGACCCACCATGAGACACTACAGAATTAATGTGCCATTAGTTGGTCTCGGGTAGTGTTGGTACAAGTCCTTAGACCCGAGATCACCATGGATTCCAACATGTGTAGTAGCCTACTTTGGGACTACCAAACGCTATTCCGTAATCGGGTAGTTATAAAGGTAGTTTTCGGGTTTGCTATGAAACATGGAGTGGGATGTGAGTGATCAAGATGGAATTTGCCCCTCCTTTGGAGAGATATCTCTGGCCCCTCGAGGTAATGGATTATGGAAATGCATGGCCATGCTAAGTTGATTGAGGAGTCAATCAACGGACGGATAATCCAATACGGTTCGAGTGAATGGTTAAGCTATTGAAGGGATGGCACACATCTTGCCTATAGCTTAAGCGGTATCGTGAGGCAAAGGGATTTGTGTACACATTACAGTTCGAGCCGATATTATATTCTTGTATACTATGGTGTCAATATGTGCCGCTAGGCACCGCTGTTGACAGTCGGCTGAGTTGGACTCGAGCCGACGATCGGCTAAGTTAGACTATAGCCGAAACCGAGTATACCTGAACCTACGTGGTCGCACGCTTAAGGGGATAAGAACGGGCATTCGAGTTGGACTCGGATACGGCTCGATCGGATAGGGATCCGATCGGATAGAGTCCTATGGGATTACGACGTGTGAGCGACCAAATCTATATGAGATACGGATGAGATCCAATTCAAAATAGAGTCCTATGGGCTTACGACGTGTGAGCGGCCAACTCTATATGAGATACGGATGAGATCCAATTCAAAATAGAGTCTGAGCGGCTACTAATCCCGTCGGCCAACTCTATATAAAGGAGGAGGGGTGGAGAGCTGCTGCACGTCAATTGCATCGCGTGCAACAGAAGTCGCCGAGATCAATCTCCACGGAAACCCTCCCCACTTTCGAGCCAAACCCTAGCCTTGCATCGCGTGCTAGCACACGGGTGTAGGGCGTTCTGTCCCCGGACGTGTGGATACGGTAGAGGCGCTGCTACGTTGCGCGCGTTGATCGGTTGTCTCCGGAATCGGCTACACTGTTCTAGATCGATTGCCCCGATTGGCTATTCCGCCGCACTCTACTCCAATCGGTAACGATCTATCGGCCCTTACTTGCAAGTGTTCCTGGTTTGCGCGGTAGAAAATTTTTGTTTTTGGCTAGCGTAGCTTCCGCGTAACCCTTCAGTGAACCGCGCGGTTGGTGGCTGGAGGAAGCGAGGTCAGCGGCCAGCTGATGCTGGGCCATGCCTACCAGTTTCGCCACGTTGTCAATCCATCGCTTGGCGTTGGATCCCTCGCCCGGGGTGACCGGAGGGTGGCGCAAAAGGGCTTCTGCCACCCGGAGGGCACCCTCAAGCGTGCCAAACTCCAGACGACGATGGATGTCTCCTCGGCGAGGCTCGCAGGTACGCCCGCTAGGGCATGGCCTAGACCCTGCGAGGGCGTCGTTGGCCCTGCAAGATGCCTGGCCTCCTCCGCCCGCAGCCGTCGCTTTAGCGGGGGCAGAGGAGATGGCACGGGCGTGGCTGCCGCCGTCGCCATCAGTGGCAGTGGGGGAGACGAAGATCTTCCCCCTTCGAGCGGAGGTGGCGAAAGTTGGGGTTGTGCTCGCCCGTGTCAACCTCCTCCGCCGCCCTGCTGGCCAGGTCACGCTCGCGCGTAGCGAGCGAGCCTAACGCGGAGCATGGGACGCGGCCGTGAACCATGGTGGATACGAGGAGAGAGATTTTCCCGCCAGAGAAATGGAAGGAATACGGGAGTTTAAATCAAAACGCAGTGCGCTCCCCCTACCTGGTGCGCCAGCTTTCGATGTCGAAGATCGACACGCGGGAATAGGGGGACCCCCTTTTTGGTTCGGCACGGGGAGCGGTGAATCCTGGTTTAAACTCGCGATGAGAATAGGATGATGCAGATGAAGCGGGAAACTATCGAGACTGCAGAGACACGGGGGTTTATACAGGTTCGGGCCACCGGCGAGGTGTAACACCCTGCTCCTGTTTGGTATGTGGTATAAGGGATGAAAATACAGAGAACAACGAAGGTGTTCTTCTCTTCTGAAGTCAGTGATGGGCGAAGGGTTACCAAGAACTAGCTGTTGCTCAGGGGCTGATCTACCCAGTCGAGGAGTTAGCCGACCAATCGACCGACCGAGAGTGAATCGACCAATCAACCACTTTATGATGGACTTGGGTCTCCTTTTATAGTACAAGGGAACACCACAGTAGTCCCAACTTTTTCTACTCCACTCCACGTGAGGGAGTGGTTTTTATCTTGTCTTATCGGAGAAGCCATTCTATTCCTGCTCCTTCCTGTTTGCTGGGTCATGATAAGCGGAAAAAAAAGGTGATCGTCGTGGTAGCCATGCTGCTGCTGTAGGGATGGTCTGCCTACCTACTCTGATGGGACCCATCGGTCAGCGGCCCATCCTGTGGGCAGGCACTAGCACCGCGCCTCCTGCACTCGCACTCTCTCTCCCACGTGGCTGCCCAATGCATTAAACGCGACTGGACAGGGCGTGAGGGAGGCGTGCGCGGAGTGGGTGCGCGGCCATACCGCGGTCTTAGTCAAAGACTTTAGGCCTCCTTTGCCTCGTGACAGGCAAAAAGGGGTGATGATGAGAGCAACTGACAGCCGCGCCTCACATAGCATTGAATGCGGCGGGGCAGGCACTCAGCTCCCCTCTTTTTTAGCATTAAATGGGTTGGTTGGTAGTTGGACTCGCTCCTCTCTCAGAGAGGTGCGGGGTGAGGGATGGGGGGTCTGGGTAACCCCGGACCCTACCGCCCGAGGGTCCGGGTGATCCCGGACCCTGCCGTCTGGGAGTACGGAGGCCTCCGGGCAGCCTCCGGGCCAGCCCCTTCTTAGGGCGGCCACGTGGCCGCCCATGGCCGGGGCTTGCTTAGGCCATTCTAGGCGTAACTTTGACACTCCTTGACGGGCAAGGGCGTCTTCCTTTTCTCAGATGTCATACCCCTGACATATCCCCGGGCCCATATCACCGACACTCGGCGTGATACACAGACTGTATCCGCACGCGAAGATCGAGGCAGTGGCCGAAGGCTGGCCTATAGGATTCACCGAGGCCAACATGGACGGGATTTATGCTGAAGTCAAGCCAATAGCAGAAAGGGTCATCTCCAAAATGACCTTGTAAGGGAAAGGCCGAATCCGGTGCCTTAGCGACAAAGCTCGGGCTCTTTTGGCCATATTAGTGGAGTAGGTTTTAATTTGCATGAAGGCTTTTCTCTTTTTTTGTATTTTTGCATTTGTTTTGTTGTGCTTCCGATCATCATACTGAAACAACCTTTGCCCTTGTCAAAACAAGCCTAGAGGCTCAGCTAGTCGGGAGAGGGTGAAATGGCAGTTGCAAGGTGGTCGACCATAGGCCGCGCTTTTGCCCTGCGTCGTTGGGCAACCTGGACCCTGGTCAGACCTGGTCCGTTGGTCTTTCAATTATGCCTAAGTGTCTCGATAGTCAGCGTGTCAGGTTCACCGAGCGAGAAGACCAAGTTAGGGTAGACTTCTGCTGCGTGTTTGACCCTCGAGGTCAAGCGACTTAAGGCCTCAACAGACGGATCCAGGGGATCCCCAGTCATGCTCGAACAACTTAGTCGTATACGGAGCAAGTAGTCATGCGAGCGACGACCGCCTACCTACTACGTGTGTGACCGTCGAGGTAGGGCGACTTAGGGCCTCAAACGGAGCGGATCCAGGGGGATTCCCAGTCATGCTCAGGCAACTAGATCATATACACAGCAAATAGGTGTATGAGCGATGACTGCCTACCCAGCACATGTTTGACCCTCGAGGTAGAGTGACTTTTGCCCATGCCAGATGAATCCGGGGGATTGTAAGTCGAGCTCAGGCAACTTGGTCATTTATGCGTGGATAGGCGTTAAACGCCCCTGGACTCGTTCGCCTAGCACCCGACCGACTCAAGACCGATCTCGACCCTAGCCAGCCTCGGCTAGGGGACCAGCCCCTAGCGTGAGGGACGTCGGGTTTGAGCCGTCAAGTTCAGTTAGGTGGGCCAAGAATGAGCCCCCGAGCGACACGGTCTCTGAACAGCAAATTTCCCCTTTCAAACCCCGTCTCCCTGGGTTGAGACTGCATAACTCTGGCAGACCATGAGCGTTTTGCGGAGGGGGGTTTGAGTGGTCACCGGACGCTTAGGAGGGCTACCGAGCACCCGGGTAGAACGAGTGCACTTAATACGATTCCTCCCATGGAACCTTGACCGCACCAGGTCGAGGTCGCCTACTTCAGGGCCGGCCCTAAGGGTTGTGAGGAGGTTGTTGAGTGCACATTGGCTACCCTGGGGGTTAGGAAAAGAAATATTCGAGTTAGAGAAGACAATAATCCACAAACATGTTAACGAGAAATGATCAGGCATGGAGTACTTAGTTGTTTAAGCGTAACCCCGATCTGTTGCATGCTCAATCACCTGTCATCCCCAACTCCGTTGGTCAAGGCCTTTGGTGCTTCCCGATGGTATCTGACCGCAGGAAAGCACATGCGGCGATAAAACCCGATTGAAGTCCTGGTCCTACATGCTCGATTACTGCCAGCGTTCTGAGATCACTTCCAATAGGTGTTGTTCGGGCTTCAGGTCCTTAGCTCGTTGGTCCATTGGGGAAAGGGTGACTAGAAATTCCGCCTGGCGGAGCCATCCTGGGGACTCCATGGGTGAGATACCCAATCGTCAATCGAGCAGCTCCGGTTACCGGCGACTGCATGACACGTTTTCCCCACGCAGATTACGCTGACCTTCTGAAACAACTCCTCGAAGTCTCTGTCACCCGGGTTCTCTCCTCTTCATTGTTTTACCTCGTGCCCTTTTCCCCTGCAACCTCTCGAGGGTTGCCGGATGTCATGCTTCCCTTTGGCCAAACGGTTTTGAAGCATGCAGCACTGCCGGACAGTGTGCTTGCCCTTTGGGTGTAAGATGCAATGCCCATCTAGGGCTTCCCGGGGAGTCGTGCCCAAGGCTTCACCCCCTTGCTCTTGCCCGGATCACTCGATGGTCGCTACCTCAATGGTCGGTCTTCGTCCTTCATGCTCCCGATGATGATGGTCGGGCGGGCGGCGAATGGTTCCTCTTGGGAGTTACGCATCTGGGTCCGCCACCCCCTTGCCCCGGGATTCCCTCGTCGGTCGGCGCTCGGGACCACACATATGCAATCGTTCAACATCTTCTGCGCTGGCGAAGAGCTCTATGGTGGCAATCATGCCTGCAGGGGATGTCGGTGGGAACATGACCAAGCTCCGGAATAGCTCGGAAGGCTTGCGGAGGCCTTTGGAAAAAATATTCATCATGTCACTGTCAGAAATGCTAGCAACGGTATTGCGTCGCTCAGAAAACCATCAAATATAGTCCCGAATGGATTCCCCGACGCCCTGCCGGATTTGCCAGAGGTCATAACAAGAGGCTGGTCATTGCCAGACCCCCTGGTAGTAGGCAACCAAGGCTTCGCAAAGATCCTCCCATGAATCAATAGTGTTATCGGGTAGGCCTGCCAGCCAATTGATGGCGATCCGTGCTAGCATGATGGGTAAGTAATTTGCCATTACATGGTCGTCGCCACAGGCAGCACAAATGGCCATGTTGTAGAGTCGCAGCCATAAAGAAGAGTCTGTTTTACCATCGTAGGGATCGATCCCGGTTGGTCGAAACTCTTGGGGCCATTCCACTCGATGGAGACGGTCGGTGAAGGCGAGAAAGCTATGGTGCCGGGAAGGAGACACAACGCCGATCGCGTCTTCGGGCGCTCCATGCTCCCGGTTATAATTTTCCCTGTGGTGCAGCTCTAAGCGTTTAAGTTCGGCTACACGGCGCTCGATAGTGTTCTGTGCAGCGAGCCGTTGTGTTATAAACTCGCGCACGTCCCCTTCGTAGGATCCGTTTCGTCGCTCAGGCAGCTTGGCCTTAGTCCGACACCCCTTCCAGGCAGCTGGTGTGCCCTTGGCTCCCATTGCATGACCCCGCGAGACATGAGGTGAAGACACATTACCCACGCCCATGGGCCGTTGAGATCCCAGCCGGCCAACACTCCTACAGGGGCGTTTAGGAGGGTCCGGCACATTGAGTTGTGCCGCCGCTACCTAGGCCATGGCCATCGCCCTCCACACCTTCGGGGAGTCTGGAAGGGAAACGAGCGCACACTCGATGGCGACCAAATTGGCCATCGGGGAGCAGAAGACTTGATGCCCCTCAAACTCCATTGTAAAAGCAGGGGCCTGCCTACTAGGTCGGGGGTGAGCCAATTGGATCTGTTCCCGTCGCAACATCCGATCGGCATTGCGGCTTTGTCGAGCATCGTGATGGGTGACTGACTCCTAAGAGCCCGTGGCCTCATCGTCCGAAACCGCCTCCGCGATATTCATGAAGTGGACTGGCCTGCGGTTGCTGAGAGCGAACTCCACATGTCGCAACTTCAGGGCCTGGGTCCGTGACGGGGCGAACCATATCGGGGGAGTTCCCTGGTACCCTCCAGCCCAAAGAAGCTAGCAGCACCATGTGTCGTAGAGGAAGTGAGAGAGGACACCCTACGCGACGAGAAATCTGGGCGTATGGCGTAACACCTGGGAGCACGCTGAATCCGTGTCCAGGCGAGGCCTGCCCTTGAAACCGCTGCACAGGTGGCCGAGAGCTTGGGATGCCAAACCTGGGTGGTCGGGCTTCTTGTTGGATTTGGTGTCGCACGTCGTAGGGTGTTGGGCCTCGCCTTAGTCGTCCAGTGCCACAGAGTAGCGTCACGCTCCAGCACGCCGGTGGCCTCCTGGGGAAGAGTGAGGCGGCCGAAAATATCAGCACAGAACACCAAACTCTCGAAGACGAACGTCGAGCCGACCGACGCTTTGAAGTCGGTGGAGAAGAGAGCAGCCATCGAATTGCTCTGATCGGTGAAGACGACTCCCCTACCTGGGGCATCAACTGTCGACGGATGGTCAGCAAGTCCTCCCAGGGGGTTGCCCAGGGAGGTGAAAGAGTGGTCGGGGAGCCTACCGATAGGATCCGATGGTCGACTCGAACACAAAGTGAGCCAGGAGACAAAGGGGTTTATACTGGTTCAGCCCTCTCGGAGGATAATAGGCCTACGTCCAGTGTTCTTTGTTGGGGTGGTGTATGAACTATGAATGAGTACAATGGTTTTGAACTCTAGAGCCTAGAAGCAAATTGCCAGGGCTTCGCCTTAAGCTCTGAAAGATCGATCCCCCCAAACCCACCATCAGTCTTCCCTTTTATAGCTCAAGGGGGCAGTTACAAGAGGACTTGCGAATCAAGAAAGCTATGCCCTAAAGCAAAGAGAGAGTACAAGAAAATATCTCAAAAACACACACACACAAGTCCTATGGGTCCTAATCACCACAGGCGTCTTGTGCGCAGTCTTGTCGGGTGATGTCATCCTTGGTCGAGTTGTCCCCTCCCTGTCTTCTTCTGCTGTCCCTTGGGGAAGTAGCCTCCTCCCCGAGGTAGTGGACTCGGTCTTCTTGGGTCGGCGTCAATGTAGGGTCAAGACCAGGGCGCCAAGGTGGTCCTTCAAACTGTGGTCGGGAGGGCTGATGACCAAAGGAGTCGAGGTAGCTGCTCCCGACCGAGATGGTTGTGGCCGACCCTGGTGTGGGTCGGGTGGTTGACCCAAAGGTCAAGGCCCTTGGGCCCACTTCAGCTGATCGTCATTCCCTCATGTGAGCTACCATGGGGTAACACCCCCCACAGCCTCGATGTCTTTTAGTTGTTTTATAACGTGAGCAATGGTTGTATCAATAGTAATCATGGTCACATCAAGAGATACCCTTATTGGCTCGGGTGATAACCAACGGAGGGGTAGTGTATTGACTGCGAGGGGTTCGGTCATCCTAATCGGAGCCTTTGGATCATCAACTTCGAGTCTGTACAATTGACTTATCAATAGCTATCGGAAGAATGGGACCCTAATTTCTCATTAGGCCAGCTAGCAGAGGGGCATCAATGTTGTGGCGATGTGTGTTGGCAATGTTGGTGGTTGGTGAGGTACCGGCAAGAGGGGTGTAGGTAGGTTCCAAGCGAAAGCCAACCCAATCTCTAGGCCGGTAGTGGTGACGCCTTTGGGTGCCGCAACCCTCTTGAGGACGTTGTCGAGGTGCCTCCCTCCACCTCTGAAATGGGATCCTCTAGGTGAAAACCATATCCTTTTCAGATCAATGGCAACATTTTTAATGTCATAACCTTCTTGAAGGCATTGTTTTGGAGGTCCTTGGTCGTGGCTGTATTTCCTTGGGGGTGTGGTGGTGGTCAGTGGCGAAGTCAGCACCATCGTGAAGCCCGGGCGACTAGTATCGTTTTTCGGTGACCAACAAATTTTTATACTCGTTGATGGCTAATGACAATGATACAACAGCGACGGAGCCCGGGCGGTCGGCCGACCTACCCAGGAGCTATCTCCGCCGCTAGTGGTGGTGTCGGCATGTGACGTGATGTGTTTTTCTTGTTTTTCTGAGTATAGCCTTTCAGGCCTATAATTTGGTAATATTTTGCTTTTAAAAGTTTTACTTAATATAAAAATGCACAATTCTTTTGCGTATTCTTGAAAAACACCGGTGGTGGAAAGAAAAAGTTTAAGGTCTGTAGTTGCATGGTGTTTGCATGTCGTACACTGATTTAGAGTAAGAATCAAAATGTGTCGGAGACACTGGGTTTAAAGCCTGTCAATGACTGGAATAAGTTCATCTGAGGTCCCTTAACATTACACCGAATTTGATTTTCATCCTTGTGCTCCAAAACCAAATACAACGGGTCACTGAACTATCAAAACCGGTGCAATATAGGTCCCTCAGTGGTTTGGAAGGCGGTTTTGACTGACGTGGCGCCTACGTGGCTGCTTTGACTCAGTCTTCTTATGACATGGCAATGACATGGCGCTTACGTGGCAATTTGATTTTAAAAAATAATAAAAATTATGGGCCCACATGTCAGTTACACCAAAAAAATAATAATAAGTGGTAGGGCCATGTCATTCTCACCCCTCCTCCTCTTCCTCCTCTGTCCCAACTCCCCTTTCTTCATCTCTCTCTCCCCTCTCCTCTCTCCAACACGAGTGAGGAGGGGCGATGCGCGGTGGCCGGCGGGTCAGGAAGGAGCTGCGCGCGGCGGTCAGCGGGTCAGGAGGGAGCGACGCACAACGGCCGGCGGGAGATGGGAGAGGAGGGAGCGGCGCGTGGCGCTGGCGAAAGACGGGAGAGGAGGCAGTGACGCGCGGCGTCGGCGAGAGAGCAGTGAGCGACACGCGGCGACCGGCCGGTGGGTGGGGAGGACGTCGCCGAGGCGAGATGGGAGACGAGGAGGTCCGACAGCCTGCGACGTTGCGGCGAGCGACGAGGCGGCGACGTCTGTGAGGAGAATCGGAGGCACGCAGCGTGTCTGGCCGTCAACAGGGGAGAAGCGCGACGGCAGCGCTTGGTGGTAAAGACGGCCGACGGCCGGGGGAGACCTAAGGCACACGGTGTGGTCGGTGGCCGACAGGGGAGAAGAGCGGCTGCACTCGGTGAGCACTTGGTGATGAAGACGGGCTAAGGTCGTCGACCGGTGAGGGATGAGTGTGGCCACCGACGCTCAGCTCCTCTTCGCTGCTCTACTCCGCCTGCAGCCCGCCATTCCTCCGGCCGCTCCGTCCCTTCGCCTCTTTGCTCCATCCGTCGCTGCTCTGCCTTACCCGTCCCGATTCACCCCTCGGCCTGTCCCGCTCTGCCTCCATCCCTCTGCTCTGCCGCCGCTCCGCCCCGCCGTTGCCCACTCCAGCCGCTGCCCATCCGCTCCGTCGGCTGGAGAGAGAGAAGAGGGAGAGACATGATAGAGAGAGGGGGAGATAGAGAGAAGAGGGTAGTAAGGATGACATGTGGGTCCATATGGGCCACCATTTTTTATTATTTGTGTGTGCAACTGATATGTGGGTCTCACAGGCCACGTAAGCCCCACCTCAGCTAAAACAGGATATAATACTGCCGAGGGACCTCATTTAAACGGTTTCGTAAGTTAGGAGACCCGTTGTATCTGGTTTTGCGACCAAATGACGAAAATCGGACTGGACGACAAATTGAGAGACCCAAAGTGAACTTATTCCTCAATGATTTGAACTCCGGCCCATTCCCACCCCAAACCGCACCAGCTAGGTATAATACCCCAAAGGCCCAAATCATCCCAATCCACCGAGCCTGTGCCTAACCCAGTTTTCACCACTGCTCAAACTGAACCAATGCATTCCCATTCCAGCTCATTCCGAGAAGCAACTTATGAGTAATCAACTATTGAGAAAATGAAAAGGCTAGATTTCTTCTTAGCTTTTGGCTTGAAATTTATTTTCTAGATTTTACAATTATAAGTTCTTACAATCTATATGAAAATCTATGCTATTTAGAGGGAGCTGGTCATTTGGCCCATGAGGCTAGGCTAGCCGAATTTTTAGCATTTATAATTTTAATTTTTTAAAGATTTACAAAAATAATTTCCGGATTCAAAAATTTGCAAAACTAGTCCCTTCCCGCCCTCGGGAGGCGGGATTTACGCCCTCCCGAGAGGGCGTTTTATCCGACGTGCGAGCGGCCGTTGGGTGCCGTGCCGCGCGCGTGTAATTTTGTATTTTGGCCCCTTCCCGCCCTTACAAAGGGTGTTTTTTACTGTTGAACAATACTAAACAAGTAAATAGTGAACAAGAGCGAACAGTGATAAACAAGCAAGTGAACGGTGGTGAACAAGTAAAATGAACAAAAAAAAGTCCTCGTAAGGGCGGGAAGGGGTAAAATGTAAAATTACACGCGCGCGGACGGCACCCAACGACCGTCTCGCATGCCGATAAAACGCCCGGGAGGGCGTTGAACCCGCCCCTGAGAGGCGGGAAGGGACTAGTTTTGCAAATTTTTGAATCCGAAAATTATTTTTGTAAATCTTTAAAAATTAAAATTATAAATGCCAAAATTTCTAGGCTAGCCAGGTTCACAATTTTGTTCGAATTTCAAAGCTCACCTAAACCACTCGGTTTTTGTGGAATTTCGAGAGATTTGTTGCCTTGGTTGGGCTCACATTTCACCCCCAAAGGAGATTGAAAACCCTGGTTGCTCGCGCATGCACGTATCAACCACTTAGCCTGCCTTGGCATTTCTAGTGCTTAAAATTTATCCCCAATTTATTGCTCATCGGTTGTTGTATCATTTGGCATGGTCTTTTCTAACCAAGTAAACTTCTAGGTGCATCAAAATAATTTTCCCTCGACTCTAATACTCTGTTTAAACCAGTATAAATGGTTATATTTATGAATGAAGAGAGTACTAACTACTGTATTTATTGCTCAGTTGCATCGCTTGGTATGATATTTTTCCGATCAAGTAAATTTTAGGAGGAATCAAGGTAATTTGATTTAATTAAAAGTTAAAACCCCTAGAAATGTTTATATTTGTGTGTGAGAGAGTACTAATCAAGTTTTTTCCTTTGGAAAATAAAATGTCTAGAATAAGCTTGACAATGACAAAAACTGCCAAAAATCTCATTGGGGATTTTCACATTTAAAATATCAAACATTCTAGGAAATTCTAGAAAATGTTGAAATAAAAATCCACTCGATGAATTAAAGTCATGCCAACACAATTGCATTAAAATGTAACTTCAAAATGCATAACATGTGAATGTTTTGATTTAATAATTGATGCATACAACACCCCTTTTTTCTAGTTTTGGGCTCAGGCCCATTTTTCCTTTTATTTTTTTGTTTGTACGGCTGACAAAATAATGATTATGTTATTAGGAAAATTGGAAAATGAGATTTCAAAAAGTTGGGCTATTTTGAGCTTCTCTGGTCAGATCGGGAATGGCAAAAGCAATTTTTGCACGGTGGTAAAATCTCAAATAATCCATCTTTGGAGTTTGTTCAGTCCCTGCCCCATGGGGAACGGATGGCTAGGGCCTTGACGATAGTTTTGCATTTTCAATGCACCCAAGTCCCAACTAACCACGCAGAAGATGCCTATTTCTGGCATAAATGATACTCTACATTATACTCCTGGAGTATTTTAAACTAGTCAAATAACTTGCTTATGTAATCACCTCATCTTTCCGATCAAGATTTTTTTTCCTTCTTTTTATTGAAGAAAGTTAAGAGAAGGAGAGAGAAAACCGCATTGTAAGCCTATAAAAATGAAAAATGAAATGAAAATCAATGTGCCCTTAAACAGTTGTGAAGCCAGGAGGGGCGAGCCGGGGTCTTGTCGCCCCCCAAGCCCTGTATTTACTGTAGCTTTTATAAAATTTTAGAAGATTTGCCCCTACCTGTCCAAAGAGTCTAAAAAATTTATTGCAAGAATAAACCCTTTTCTCGATGATAGGGTTATTGGCATCGATATTCAATGTCTGAACGCCAATAACACTAACATTAATACTCTTGCCTCTTGATATTTAAGGGTACTCTCAATACAGACTCTAGAATAGTTTTTATCTGTATTTATTATCCTTTTATTTATTGTTTTTTGTTGATGTGACACCTTATTTATTGAAGAGAGAGGAGAAAAACTGAAGAAATCAAACGAAGTCCTCGCGTGAACCCAGGGGGAGGACGCTCGTGTTAAGGGCGGACAACGTGGTTTCTTCGGATTCACTGCGGGAAGGACGATCCGCGACCTCCGCCGGGGCGGCGCTGTGGGCGCGTGTGGCGTCCCCCCAGCCCTGTCTGGTCCCGTCTGCCGCCCCCCTGACCTCGCCGTCGTCGCCGGTCCCGTCTGCCGCTGCCCGCCCCCCTTCCCCCGACCTCGCCGACGCCCTGGCAAGCCCCGTAGACGATGACGAGGCGAGCACGAAGCTCCAGTGCAGACGCCGAAGCCAGCCGCCGGGGGCCGCGTCGTCGAGGGTGAGGTTAGCTCCCAAGAAGCCATCGTACGAGAAGCTTGTTTGCTTGTCTATTCTACTGTCTGAATTCGATCTCTGAATTTCTAAGCAGCAAATCGATCTCTTAGTTTTGTACAGATATGCCACAACTTATCAGCTTTCTTTGTGATACATATTTAATTTTTTAGTCTATGAAAACTACTATCAAAGATTATGCATTGGGGAGAATAGTGTCTTGTTATGAAATCTTGGAGGTATAGAAACTATAGGTAGTTTCTGCATTAGGAGTGCCTTAAGTAAAAAAGATCGGTGTCAGGAAGACCGGTGCTAAGAACCTAGTTGTAAAAACCAAAAGAGTTACATTACAATTTTTTTTTCTTACAAATAGATCCCTAGGGCCTATTATTTAAAAAAAATTATTTATGTTTTAACTCTCGATAAACACTACATTTCTACAGAATCCATGAATTGAAGCTTCTAACGAACAGACTCTGAATAATCAACCTTATACTAACTTACATTTCCCTAACAAAAATCAACGGACATACAACACATAAAATCTGTTCTTCAGAAAAAAAATCCCATAATCGAGATATTTTTTACGAAAGATGTACAAACAATTTCCAAAGAAAAACGCTTTGACTAATTTACTTTTGCTGACAGGCTCTATATCCTACCAGAATCTATGAATTGAAGCTTGAACAAACAGACTCTGAATAGTTAACCTCCCTAACAAAAATCAAACGTTCATTCCACTCCCAAAACCATGTTCCTCTTCCTCGAAAGAAAAAAAAAAGGAGAAAACCCTACCAGAATCGAGATCTCACAGTATCGCCTTTTCAGAGAGAGAAAAACGGAGGCCCGATGTCGTCCAGCGCGCTTTCCCGCCGGCCGCCGGCGCGCGCGCGGGACCGCCGCCGCCCCACCGCCTGCTGCAAAAACGCACCGGCGCGGCGGGGCCACGCCACCTGCGGGCGGCGTGCGCGGTGAGGCGCCGTGAAGATATTAATTAATCAAAGGAATACGAGGAAACAAACCGGAAGATCGCCTTCATCGACCTCTCTACCGCTGCCACTCGACGGTCCATATTGATTTTGACCACCGATCCGACGGCGCAAGAGTGGGGCTAGTAGTAATTAGTAAAAACCCCAGGTTGATGTTACCGTACTACTAGTAGGAGTAGCAGAAACCATCATTAGTAAAGTTTAGTTTCATCGAAGATTAGGAAATCAACCCCAAAGCAGTAATCAGCCGCACGTGCTTGTCGTATACATGCATGCCACTGGCACAATTTATAGGCCCCGTTAATGTTCCTTTTCTGGTCATAGCATTTGCACTTATCGGCTAATCCATTGAGCCTAACCACTAGCAGTACTAGTAGTAATAATCTACTGGTACGAGACTAAAATCTGCATGTTGTTTCGCCATGATCCAACAGCTAGCGACAGAATCTAGAACGGATTTCCAGCCATCCAGTCGGATAAAGAAAAGGGTCAAATTGGAACCACAAAAAACTATTCTGGTCTCACATTTCATATATGCTACTGCTGCTACTCCTTTAGTCTTTTAGCATTCAAATTTGATGTAAAATACAATAATTTTTTAATCTATATTCACTTTTTAACCAATCAAAATTCAAATTTTACCTATTTTTTAATTAATTATAACATTCTTTTATTTAAATTTAACTGGTCAAAAACTCTCTTGATAAATTATTGCCCTCTGGATTAGTGGGACGCGAAACGAAAGCGAATTGAAGCCAAACTGATCGATGAGTGAGTTGGGTGAGGTCTCTCCTCTTTTTGAGTTTTGAGTCTTGACTTTGACAAGCTCTTGTGTTGTTTGTCAGACCCACCGTTACTGGGTGGGGCCGCGCGAGGCCACGAAGGATCCGATATGGCGACGGCCGGATCGGGCGCGCAACTGTTCGTGCCCAACTGCGGAGCCCGGGCCCCACTACCAGATGAAGCAGTACATATGTACATATGTACTATACTCGTAGTTTAGTTTTCTCAGAAAAAAAAAGCCAAACCATTTAAATGCTCTTATTAAAGTCTCCATCCCCAGTGATCTTTCTTTGGATTTCTTTTCCCATATTCCCGACATAAACGGAGTTGTAGTACTACTGCTAAATTCCCGCGAAATTATATATTTTCTTAAAGAAACCTAGGATATACTACTTAGTTGTACATGTATACATGGACTGTGTTCGAAAGAAGTAGTAAGAAATATCTTTTTTTACGTGCGACTTACTAAACAGTTAAATAATGTATTTTTTAAAAAAATTCTATAAAAAACTGTATTAAAAAACCATATTAATTTATTTTTAAAATTTAAAATAAATAATATTTAATTAATCATGATTGTGTTCCTTCACTTTCCTATGATACTCCTACTGGTATGTTGACGTGATATACTAGGCTTTGTTTAGTTGGTGTAAAGTTTTGTAAAAAAATGTCACATCAATGTTTAGATACACATTTAAAGTATTAAACATAGACTAATAATAAAACAAATTACAGAATCCGTTTGTAAACGACGATACGAATTTATTAAGCCTAATTAATTCGTCATTAGTATAAGTTTACTGTAGCACTTTATTGTCAAATCATAGTCTAATTAGGCTTAAAAGATTCGTCTCATAAATTACATACAAACTGTGTAATTAGTTTTTTTAGTTTATATTTAATATCATTTATATGTTCAAATAGGGTGTAAAGTTTTTGACAGATGAATGCATCAGCGCGCGTGAAGGAGGAAAAGAAGGGCATATGCTCCCGGCCTAGTGCACTGCAACACGGCCATCCTTGAATACAAGACCCAAGGAGACACGAAAAACTCAAAAAGCTCCCAGCTGCATGCTTGCCTGCCCTGCTCTGCACAGAGACCAATGGCCAATGGGCAATGGCTCCTCCTCCTCCTCCTCTCTCTCTTTCTTTCTCTCTCCTCACGGAGTCTGACTGACAGAGGTAAAGCAGCAGTAGTCGCAGTCGCAGCAGCAGCAGCTCGCACCGTTGCAGCCTTTGCTCTCTCTCTCTCTCTCTCCCCCCTCTCTCGCTCGCTGTGTGGCTGCAGCGTCTGACGCGCTCTCCTAGGCCTCACTACTTTCTCTCTCTTTCTCGCACAGATACAAAGGTGCGGCCGGCCCCGGCCCCGCCCCCGCGAGAGCACCTCGGTTTTAATCGCCGGGAAAATAAATGGGAGGGGCGGTGTGGGGAAGAAGAAGAAGAAGAACAAGACGCTGAAAAGACCAAACAACAACAAGGCTAGAGAAGGTCTGTCTTTCTCTGGAGGTGAGAGCCATGGCGAGGTTGCTCCTGGGTGCGGCCGCCATTGCGCTGCTCGCCGGTGTGTCGTCTCTGCTGCTGCTGGTGCCGTTTGCAGGTCAGTGCTACTGCTTCGCTTTACTAGTACCTGTCTAACAGATCAGTTTATGGTTACAGGAGTTTAGAGAATAAAAATGTGATCTTTCTATCTCTCTTTTTTTTCTCGGAGTGTAAAAAAAAACTCTGATCTTTCTGGGCTTGAGGGCTTGGAGTCTCCTGCTTGCTTATGCGTGTTGTTTTGCAGTCTGCGGAGTAAGGTTGATGCTTCTTTTTGGGAATTTTTTGTACCGATTTGTGAATGTTTTCAGTCTAAGATTCCTTCGAAATGGCGCCATTTTGTTTTGAGCTCACACATTTCACCCTTCCTCAAGTTTGCCCTTGCTGCGATGCTCCCATGGTTTCTCTCGAAAGACAAAAAAAGAGGAAAAAAATGTTGCTGTCTTGATTCATAAGAAGGAATGTTTCCTGAATCTTGAGTCAGGAATAAGAATCCTAGTAATAGGTAATTATATCTGCGGTTGGAATCACGTGAAATCGTGGCTGCGGTCTACTCCAGTTTTATTTCGTGGACACGGGTGGTGGAAACACAAAAGGGCTGCGGTTTATACTGTTCCATTGTGACTAGTACACCTCTCGTTTTAAAGAATTTAGTTAGAACATTAGTCTTTTGGGGCATGTGGCCATGCAGGTGCGGTGTTTGTTTGTTAACTGTCCAAACAATGTTGTCCTACACGAGTCCACGACCTTTGTGCTCTGACTCTGGGTTCTGTGTCTCCTTGTCGACTCTGTTTCATAGAGTTCCATATTATTAATCCTAGTCCAGGAGTTGGTACTTCGTGGTGAGAAAAATCAGAGCAAAGATTGCTCTAGCAGTTTACCAAATTCGTGCTTATTGATTTGTTTATGTAATTATGTTGTATGAAGTTAGCACTCTGTTCCCTACAAACGTAGCATTTTTTTACTTTTCAGTCGAGGAAACAAAGTTAGAACTTTCATGAGTGCTGGAAGTAGTTAGGCAAAAGAAAAATAATGATGGATGTGGAACATGGGAACTGGACAGTTCAAGAGTTCTTCCCCGTGGTTTCGTACTAGTATTATGTAGAGTTGAATGCATGCTTTTGTTCTAGTGGCATGTAAGCACCGAATTCGATCCCGATTGCGTTAGTTTGTGAATCCAGTTATACGCACTGTTATTCGAAGTAGCACTTCATGTTTGCAAATTGCAGGATAGTCACATTTATTTGCTTCTAGCAAGTTTGAACAAGGGGATTTATTTTGTGATTTCTGATATAATTTTTTAGTTGTGGAATTTGCCTGTCTCTCTGCAGAAGCATATGATCCTCTCGATCCAAGTGGGAATATCACAATCAAGTGGGACATCACACAGTGGACCCCAGATGGCTATGTTGTAAGTTCACTAGATTGTGTGTCTGAAACTACCATTTACCAATAGTGACAAGTCGTGCATGGTAACTTACTATAAAACCCTGATATGATCTCAATTGTTTTTGGCATCTCTCTGAAATTCACTTTACAGCAAGGAGCCTTTAGTCTGTGTATTTCTCTTGTTTATAGTTCTACTTTGCATCCTATAAAAAATCCCAAATTAAACACACACAAGTATTCTTCAGAGTTACATTATGATAGTAGGCAAGACATGTTTGTGCATCACCATTTAGCTATAACTCTCTTTTTTTGTTTCATAGACACCTCTTTCTTAAATAATCTGGGTCTAAGAGATGTTTGCTTGTTCTTGATGTCTTGTATAATTTACTTCCTGCAGGCTGTTGTTACCATATACAACTACCAGAAGTACCGTCATATCCAAGCGCCTGGTTGGGGTCTTGGGTGGGCTTGGGCAAAGAAAGAGATCATTTGGTCCATGGTTGGTGGGCAGGCCACAGAACAAGGCGATTGCTCGGCGTTCAAAGCGAATATACCGCACTGCTGCAAGAGGGATCCGAGAGTTGTCGACTTAGTTCCTGGGGCACCTTATAACATGCAGTTTGGAAATTGTTGCAAAGGAGGAGTGCTTACCTCATGGGTGCAGGACCCAGTAAACGCAGTAGCATCATTTCAGATCACAGTCGGGCATTCTGGGACTAGCAATAAGACAGTGAAAGCGCCGAAGAACTTTACTCTAAAGGCCCCAGGTCCAGGATATAGCTGTGGATTAGCGCAAGAAGTGAAACCTCCTACTCGGTTCATTTCACTGGATGGCAGGAGAACAACTCAAGCCCATGGTAAGTTATTTAGTGTTTTTTTTCCAGTCTCACAATGATGACACCCTTTCTTCCTTTTTTTTTGCAGTGACTTGGAATGTGACATGCACATATTCGCAGTTTGTTGCTCAAAGAGCTCCAACTTGTTGTGTTTCACTTTCATCGTTTTACAATGAGACAATAGTTAACTGTCCAAAATGTGCATGTGGCTGCCAGAATAAGAAGCCAGGAAGCTGTGTGGAGTAAGCACCATTGCTTTTGGAAGTCTATGGATTAACAAACTAAATTCACACTTCTAATTTCCTCTATGTACTTTCATTGGTAGGGGTAATTCGCCATATTTGGCGTCTGTGGTGTATGGACCTGGCAAAAGCAGTTTGACTCCTCTAGTTCAATGCACACCACACATGTGCCCAATAAGAGTGCATTGGCATGTTAAGCTCAATTACAGGGACTACTGGAGGGTTAAGGTCACAATCACAAATTGGAATTACCGGATGAACTATTCGCAGTGGAACTTAGTAGTTCAACACCCAAATTTTGAAAATGTGTCTACTGTTTTCAGCTTCAACTACAAATCTTTGAACCCCTATGGAGTAATAAGTGAGTATTCGCTTCATCTTCTGAGTAAGTTTGACAATTTTAATGTGCAATTTTTGGGCTAACTATTAGTGTTTTGCTCCAGATGACACTGCAATGATGTGGGGTGTCAAGTACTACAATGACCTGCTTATGGTGGCTGGGCCAGATGGAAATGTCCAATCCGAGCTTCTATTCCGGAAGGACCGATCAACCTTCACTTTCGACAAGGGTTGGGCCTTCCCGAGGCGCATATACTTCAACGGTGAAAGTTGTGTCATGCCTTCACCAGATTTGTACCCATGGTTACCCCCCTCTTCTACTCCTAGATTTAGGACTGTATTCCTTCTCATGTCATTCTTGGTTTGTGGAACATTAGCATTCTTGCACAACCACCTTGTTTTAGACAAAAACTGTGGAAAGTGCTGACCACATTGGGCATTGGCTGTTGACATACTGAGTCTTTTGGAAGTTTAGGGTGTGCTCTTGCATGAAAAGCTAATTCGCTTTTGATTTAGGTTGTAAGCTTAGGGTCCTCAAGATCATTCAAGTTTGGGTTGTACATTCTGATGGTGTGTATTCTTGGTCTGAACTGTGAAGACTAATTGAGAACCCCAACATTAACTGTCTAGAGAAATGTTTGCCATCTCATCTGATTGCAAGAACTTGCATTTTGTCATTGGTCAGTAAATGTGGAAATTGTTTTTTTCTCAATTCAAGGTCAATACCTGCATACATTTTTGTAGTCACAACAGAATTTGCAGAAAAGTTTGTGGTGTGATTTCTCAGGGCTGGCCTAACTGGGGACTGACCAAAACTCTTCCAGCCTGATTGTGTTGTACATTATGGAGATCTATCAGGCAATTTTAAAGTTACACAAACATCACAGATTTCCTCTTGACTGAACATCCAGTATGGATAGACCAAAATGCCCCTACCTACACTGCTCTCCAAACATGTGGGAATTATCAAAGAAGACAAAGGAAAAGGGGGGAAATTTTGATCATGCCCCCAGGAGGAGGAGCACCACCAGGAATGCCGAGGCGGCGGCGGCGGCCATGGAACGCGGCGGCGCGGAGTTGGGCAGGAAGGGGTAGGAGTCCGGCGGCGGCATCTTGCACTCGTCGCCGTTGAAGTAGATCTTGCGCGGGAACGCCCAGCCCTGGCTGAAGGTGAAGGTGTTATAGTCCTTGCGCATCAGCACCTCCGACTGCACGTTGCCGAACGGCCCGGCCTCCATGAGCAGGTCGTTGTAGAACTTTAGCCCGTAGAACATGCCGGTGTCGTCTGCAATGCCATGCTCAATTAGTTAGTAAGGGAGGTGGCGATCTGCAAATCGGCTCAATTAGCGGTGTGAGCTTACTGATGTTGCCGTAGGGGAGGAGGGGCTTGTACTGGAAGCTGAAGACCTCGGTGACGTTGTTGAGGTTGGGGTGCTGGGCAACGAGCGTCCACTGGGTGTAGTTCATGCGGTAGTTGAAGTTGGTGATGGCGATCTTGGCGCGCCAGTAGTCCTTGTAGTTGAGCTTGACGTGCCAGTGCACGCGGATCGGGCACATGTGCGACGTGCACTGCAGCAGCGGCGCGCCGTCCTTGCGCGGCGTGTTCACGCCCGCCGACAGCGCCCGCTTCGAGTCGCCCATGATGCACTCGGTGCCGCCGCTGTGTCCGCTGCCGCCGTGGGCGCTGTTCCGGCCGCTGCCAGCGCGGGCGTTCCTCCCGCCGCCGCCGTTGCCGCGGTACCCGTCGTGGCCGCAGCCGCAGGCGCACTTGGCGCACGGCACGATGGTGCTGTTGTAGAAGGAGGAGAAGGAGACGCAGCAGGTCGGGTAGCGCGACGCGAGCTGCTGGGAGTAGGTGCAGGTGACGGTCCACGTCATGAGCGCCTGCGTCCGGCGGCGGCGGTCGGGGGTGAGGTAAACGGTGGAGGGGACGATGGTAGCCGGGCCGCAGGTGTACCCCGGCCCGGGGCCGGCGAGCGTGAAGTTGGTGGGCAGCTTGACGGTCTTGTTGGTGGTGCCGGCGAGGCCGACGGAGACCTGGAAGGCGGAGACGGAGCCGGCGGGGTCCTGGCCGTAGGCGGAGACGACGCCGGCCTTGCAGCAGTTGGCGATCTGCTGGTTGTAGGGGACACCGGGAAGGAGGTCGACGATGGCAGGAGTGCGCTTGCAGCTGTGGGGGATGCCGCCCTTGAACTTGGAGCAGTCGCCCTGCTCGGTGGCCTGAGCTCCGACGATGGACCAGATGACCTCCTTCTTGGCCCACGACCAGCCAACCGTCCAGCCGGGCGCCAGGATCTGCCTGTACATCTGGTAGTTGCTCATCGTCACCATCGCCACGTACCCGTCGGGCGTCCACGAGATCACGTCCCACTTGATCGTGATGTTCCCGTTCGGGTCCAGCGGATCATACGCCACTGCACAGAACATGCATGCATGCATTGATTAAACACAATTAATCAAGAACAGAGTGATGGAAGCAGGAACTAATTAACCTGCAGCTGAGCATGTCACGGCGAGGAGCAGAGCGAGCAGTGAGCATCTGTGCAGCTCCATCGTTGACCTCACCGGCCCGCGAGCAAGCACAGCAGCAGCAGCAGCAGCTGCTCGAGGTGAGCAGGGGAGAGAACGCGTGCACTGGCTGGGCAAGAAGAGGGAGGAGAAGGTAGAAGAAGAAGAAGAAAACCATGGAGCTGCGAGATGGCGCGTCACACCTCGATGGATTGATCGTCGGTTGGGTTTCTTGTGAAGGACTCATTGCATGACGATGACGGAGGGGATGATGGCTCAGCGCCACCTCTCCGATCGACATGGTTAACATGCCGTGAACCTTGGGTTCGTCCCGTGCATATTGCATATGCATGGCTGCTCTGTGAAGCTGACGACTTGGGCGGCCGGCGGCATCGCGGCTGGGCGAAGCAACCGTGGTTGGTGGTGACGGAGGGAAAGGGACGCCGGAGATCTCGCGCGCGCCTCATCGAACCAGGGAGATAGCGACGGCGGAACATTTGCCAATTTTTCCTTCGTGTAAGGTGCGCGGCATCTGTTCCGCCAGTTGCAACGTTTGATCACCACCTCTGCAGCCACCGACGACGACATGCCAATCAGATTTGTTTTCTTGATCAATCACTTGGTATTAGGCCTGGAGAAAAAAAAGTAATAATAAAACAATCAAATTGGTGATCATTGGATTGCAAGCACGCGCGGGACCGGCTGAGATCAACGTTAATTGGGCACATGGATACTTTGATCTGCTACCGCTCTATACCTGTCATGATTAATTGATGTCATTAGATTCTGTTACTTGCTTTTCCATCATACTCCTGCAATCCTGTTTGGCGGTACGGCTATCCTTGGCTTACAAAGTGGACAAGGATTTCATATTCCCCAACTACGTTTTTTCAACACGAACGCCAAGTCGCCAACCTCATCGATCGATCGCATCTTTCTCCATCTGCCGTACGTACATATATTCCTATATACGTACGTACTTTGCTTGCTTGGGTGCGTGATGCACTTATACACATTATTACTATGGTTCAGTAGTAGTAGAAAGCACGGAACCATTCATTCCTCTCAGATGATCCAGCCAAGCAGTAAGATGAAACATCACAGCTGACAGCAACCACTCTTATTTTTCGTAAAATTAAACGTTCTCCCTTAATTTTGATGCGAAATATTCATTTATACTACTAGTACGCCAACCTAGCTACAAAACCAAGAATTCTCTTATAATAATTATTCAAAACATTTTAAATATAATATTTTAACAGATAGATCCTACTACCAAACTCACATGAATGGGTTGTTATTTGTGCACGTGGCACCATCTTGTCACGCCATTTCTACTAATATATGGCAATAGTTAAATATCATGCCGAGTTTGTCGGCTTGGGCAAGAGTTTATTATTAGGTAAAAGGTTTATATTATTTAAAAATAAAATTTGGCAAGGTTTACTACTAAAATATTGTTTTAAAAATGATATTAAAAACAGCATATAAAATGTACTATAGGAAGCCTTTATTTGGATGGGGCTTACTCTCGACCTAAAAATATATAAATATTAAGGCCCATGCAACTAAGGTTAGACGGTTTGGGCTTAGAGATTTAGCTAAATATTCGTGTTTTGCAACAGATTATTTGATAAGTATTATTTAAAAAAGTAAAAGGTCTGTAACGTGGTTGATTAAACGTATAATTTCCAACATTGAACTTAAAGTCCATTCTATCATTAGGTAATGTAGAAAATATAGAAAAAAATGACTACTAAGTGAATAGCATTTTAATTATAAGACCTTGTACAATCGATTGGCTCAAACGTTACATAGGAATTATTGAAATCAAGGCAACTATGTAGCCCAACTGAAAGGCCCAAGTCACCTTCAGACGTGTGTACTAAGCCGACAGTAATGTAAGTTGCGGGGCCTGATAAAAATCCAACACTATATCCATGGGCGGTTCTAGGGGTGGTCTGGTCCAGGCAGGGATTAAATTTTCGGAACAAAATTTCAGAAATTTTGGTAATTTCTTCCCTCACCAGTAAGCACATGTATCGTCCGAATTTTTTTTCAAAATTTTTTTGGTTTTAGTCAAAATTTATTAAAATTCATTCAAAATTTATTATATTTTTAAATACTTTCGGCAAAAAAAAACTATCGAAATTCTCGAAATTTCAGTTGCCACTGAAATACCAAAATTTTCACTAAAAATGAAAATGTAAACCTGGGTCCATGTGGTTCCTGCACCATCCTCGATTTTGGTCCAGCGTGCTGCATGACCCCTTTACCCAAATTCGACCCAAATACACTCTATAGGCATGGCCCATTAGACTATTATTTTAAAACTAAATTGCTAGTTTTGGTGGTATTTGAGCAGATTTTGCATATGTACATTGCGTTTTTGGTGTTTTGAAATTTTGGAGCGTGGAGTAGGACTACCTAAGAAAATTTTCTGCACCACCCCTGACTATATCCTCAACAACGCATCGAAGCGGCTCAACAGCTCGGCCAGGTTCAGTTGGCCGGAAGTAGTGCTAGGGAGCAACTCCGCGACTCGAACAAACGCCAGACAACGAATATTATTTGTCTTTCTCGATTGAGTTTGTTGATTAAATTTTGATTTTCAGTTTGTCTATAAGTTTCTGTTGGCTTTGCCCTTTACTTGATTTTGATATATCTGCATAATTTCTACCCTTTAGGTGAGATATAAAGATCATAAAAATTCCTCACAAAAAAACATAAATATTGGGGTTCTTCTTGCAAAAAGTATTTATACAAACAATCTTCCTTATTATCTTATATTTAAAGGACTTATTTGTAAATTGGCACCACCTCTTCCATTCCCTCGTCAAAATTTCCCCAAATATTGAGAGCTTCGTCCTCTTGTCTAGCTCCCCATCTTTGTCTTTTCTATCCACAGACGCTCTCCTCCATACTATATATATATATATATATCGTTCATTTTTCTGTTCACGTTGCTGAAAAAATTCGCAAAATTTTTGGATCTTTGCGGGGTGGCGAGTCCTAAACAGCCGGCGCTTGATTCAGAAGTTTTAAAATCCTACTCGGTACTCGCGTATGCCTCACCTACTGTTTTCTTAGAAGCAACTTAGAACTATATATCCCTAGTCACGAATGATCTAGCTAAGAATTTATCGTCTCCCAGGCAGGTTCCACCCCAAAGGGAACACTTCTCTACGGACTCAAGGTTCTCCAGACGCCTATGCAAGATGCAGGCTAACAACGAGAACTACCGAAGAGGTTTCTCCTATAGGGTCCCTAGCATAAACGCTTGACTAGAACAAACAGACAGGGATACATAATGAAAATTACTTCATATTAAACAGGCAAGCTTACATACGGTTTTCCTTTCGGGAACCCCAAGAGAATACAACAAGTCTTTTCTTACCTTACATTGATTAAATATTACACTCCTTGCTCAACTATGCTTGGCAAGGTGGATTCTAGCTAATATTGCTACGAGCCCGGTGGGTTTCTTGAAGGCCTAAGTAGAAGGCTCCTTCTTGCGGTGTGTCCTCCTCAAGGCGAGCTCCTCCTTTTATAGGGGATGGAGAAGGATGCTCGAGGTGCTTCGAGCTTATCTTCTTGTCACCGTGGATTCACAAGGGCTCGTGGTGAGGTGGAGACACCTTTGTACCTTTGCCATTCCTTTCATGCCGGATGTTATATTCTCTATAGTGAAATGTCACTTCACCGAAAGCATTTTTGGATTGATTCAGAGTTATTTATATTATGGTTGTCACTTCACCGAAAGCATTTTTGGATTGATTCAGAATTATTTATATTATGGTCGGGCTTACCCCCGAAGATTGATAATTATTATCAAATTTAAACTTAGTATTTTAATTATATTGCTTCATTGGTCCGGCTGCCCATGACCACCCATATCCATGGTATCAACATCAGAGAAGGAAACATCAAATTTTTCATCATATGCTTTTTTCATTTCTTCAAATTTGGTATTCATTTCTTGTTTTAATTCCTTAAGTATTTCTTCTTTTAATTCCTTTTTTAGTTGAGGTGATGCTTCTTCAAATTTTTCAATTATTTTCCAATCAATATATTCTCCATCTAAGGGATCAACTCCCTTAATTAAGCATTCTTTATATGTTTTCGAGAAGACTAGCAAATCATCTATGTAGACTAATATAAATTCTTGGTTTTCATTAAAGATATTTTGCATTTTTCTTTGGAATATGGCAGGTGCATTTTTTAGACCTAATGGCATTACAAGTCATTCATAATGTCCTTGCGGACATGTAAATGCGGTCCATTCTATAGACTCTTCTGCCATCCTTACTTGCCAAAATCCTGCTTTTAGGTCAAATTTAGAGAAATATCTGCTTCCTTGTATCCTATTGATCCATTCCTGTTTATTAGGGATGTTATAAGCGTCTTCAATTGTGTTATCATTTAACCTCTTATAATTTATGACCATCCTAGATTTGCCTCTAACTTCTTCGGCATGGTTTCTTACTATAAAGACAGTGATCTATGGGGGCTTCTACTTTCCCTTATTGCTCCTAACTTTAATAGTTCTTCTATATGCATTTAAATTTCTTCTATATCTTTTGGGGTTGCCTCTATTGGGCATGTTTTGATTATATAGTCTGGATTTATTATATTGATTTTACAAATGATTGAATTTTTCTCCCAATATTTCATTGGGATTTCTCCTATTATTTGAATGTCTTCTAATCTTTGAACAATTCTTTCTATATCTTTTTAGATTTAATATCTCTATACCAATTTGGTGCAAAAGATTGTAATCCTATACATTCTATATTAGAACTTGCAATGTAATATTCGTCTATACTTTCACTAAGCTCATAATCTATACATATTTTTTTGGTTCAAATTTAGGTATTTCAAGGTTATCAAGGTTGGAGGTTTCACCACGCTTTCGAACTTCGAAATATAAGAAACATTGTCTTGATATGGTATAAATGTAATTCCTTGTTCATGTATTACTGTGGTCTGTACTGATTGTTGAAGAAATCTTAAGCCTATTATCATGTCATCATTTATCATTGATAGATCTCTTATTGTAATCTCATCTATTATGTATTTAGTTCCATTGATGTATACTTCAATATTATATGCTAACTGGTTGTGGATTTTCTTTATTCCAGACATGTCTGTAGAAACTTCTACCCTACTATCGGCAATTGTATGAACTATTTCTGGACATTTTATGAAATATTTATCGTGTATAATATTTTTGTACACCCGGTGTCTACTAGTGCTAATATCTTATAAGATATTTTGGGCGACAACTTTACTTTAACAGGAATCCTTATTCCTAAAATTTCTTTGAATGGTAACTTTACTATATATTTACTTCCAAAATTGGTTATGGCATCTTTTAGTTGAATTAGTTTAGAAGTATTATTGTCTTTTAGTGTTATCAATTGCTCTTTAAATTCCGTGTTTTGTATATCCTCTTTTTCTGGTAATGCTTTAATTTCAACATTGGTTTTTAATTTTTCTAACTCTACCTCTAGTTTATTTAGTCTATTTTCTAAAACTCTCACTCTACTAGATAATATCTTTTCATCTGACTCTAATTCTAACTCTTTTCTCCATTTCTGCTTATTTGCTTTTATACATTCAGCACATGCTTGTTTTAGGCACATACTGCATGTTACCCTATTATCTTGGCTTAGATAATATATGCAAAAGGCACATTTAATATTGTAATCGCCTTTTCCTTTAATCCAATCATGTTCACAATTTCATTGATCCATCATTTCGATTCTTAATCCTGCTAATTCATCTACTAAATCTAATTCCTCATCGGTAGACTCATACTCTTCATTAACATTTTCAATTTCGTCTGTTTCTATGATAGAATATATTGATTCGTCATCTTTTATTTCATCATCACATACTAGTATATTTTCGTTTACACTATCTATAATTAGGACTCTTTCTTGTTCTTCATATTTACTAGAGTATCTTTTTTGATCTTTATTTGGGCAGTCTTGCTTAAATGGTCGGCGAATTACATATAAAACATCTACATGTTCTATCATAAGTTTTCTTTGGATTATACCTTCTTACATTTCTTTTATGTAAGAAAGGTGCTCTATTATCCGATCTTCTTAAGAAATATCTTTTCTTAATTCTAGTATTATAGTTATTTTTATTTTGATGCTTATAATTTCTTTTACTTCTAGTCCTATCCTCTCCATATGACAAAGGTATTTGTACTATTTTGTTACAAAAATTATAATCGAATGCTTCATAGACCTTTGGGCTTGTATGCTAGTGCATATTTTTCTTAGTTGTTTAAACACAAATGTTATGGCTTGAGAAATATTAATTTCAGCTCCTTCAGTTTCCTTTTATATTCTTCAAATATCATGCTTCCTAATGGGTCGTAATTTATTGAAATAACGTTCAACTATTCCCTTGTTATATCCTTGTTTGGCGTTGTAGCATTATATAAATAATGTTGAGAAAATTCCTTTATGCCTTTCCAACTTGTTAATGTTAATTTCTCTATTTCTTTTAGCCTTTCATTTTGTAACGTTGTATAACCTAATTCGGATCTTCGCTATAATAATGTTAGATATTACATTTGCAAAGTTATGCGGATTACTACCCCTCTTTTTAATTCTTCATAATTGTTAGGATTCTTTTCAACCCATTCTTCCCATAAGACCTTAGCAGATTCACCTAGAAATGTTTCTAAATAAGTTATCATATCTTCAACTTTATTTCCTATATTGTGTTGATTTTGTATATATTTTTGAACTATTAATCCTTTCCAAATGCTAATAATATTGGGCCAGTCAATGGGGTCATGTGCGGCTAAATTTAATATAGCACCATCACTCCTTTGATTTTGAAATTTTACAGGCTTCTCAAAGTCTCTCCTTTTAGTGCCCATATGCCTATATTGTCCTGGGATATAATTATATGAAAAATCTTCTCTATCTAGGGGCCACTTTCCTGCTGCCCTAGATGGCCTTTCTCTTTCCCCTTCATTCTTTACACTACCTTCCCCATATCTTTTCCTCTTTCCTGTTCCTAATTCTACTTCCATAGCTTCCATTGCATTGCCAAGGTTATGCAAACCTATATCGTCTAATGAGTTTATAAAATCATTATATTGTTCTGCATTATCTATTTTATTTTCTATATTTTCCATTTCATTTACTAGGTTTATTTCTTCTTCATAACTTTCAAGAAATAATCTTTCATTTTCTTCCCATTGTTCTTCTTCACTTAAACCTTTATCAAGCTTCGCTTTCCTTTGTCATTTTCGCCTGCTCTTTCGCTTTATTTGTTCTACTTTGGTTTCTTGGGTCTTGGGAATTTCTAATGCCATATTTTTGTTCTTTTTAGTTTCTTTATCCTAGATAATTCTCTATAGAAATAAAGTTCTTTATCTCTTATCTTAGGCCACTCACTCTTCATTGAATTATTATATTCTTCATTTATTTCCTTTAATTTATCTTCATAATATTTTATTTCGCTATCTTGATCTAATTTTTCCATAAACTCGAGACACTATGTCTGGTATTACTATTTATTATATTTCTATTGGATGATTCGCATCTAAGTCCTCGTGGTTCTGGATTTATAGTTTGTAAATCTAATACTAACATTCCCTCTTTTATCTTGGTAACTTATGTAGTTTTGGTGACTCAAAGTTTTGTTTTTTATAAATTCACTAATTTGCCATTGTTCTCCTGCTCTTTCTTCAGAATCTATTGTCATGGGGCTCATAAATACAATTCCTTTCGAATGCATTTTTTCAATCACATCATTTACATTTATTTTGTATTTAGAAGCACTTCTATTAGTTAATCTTCCTATAAATTCTATGCTTACTATCAAATTTGTCCCTTTAAATTCTTCATATCCCTTTGTTTGAAACCCAAGACTCATTTTATCTATGAATTCTTTTACAGGCATCATTAAATCAGGAGCTATATAAGTTATCAACATATTCTCATTCATATCTCCTTCCAAATAACCTAGTGAGGCTTTATCTATTGTGTCCCATCTCTTATCTAGTAAGGTTATTAAAACTTTAGCACCTAATTTCTTCCTTGTCATTCCCTTGATTCCTATTATATACATACCTTGGTGAATATACTTATACCCTGAATATTTTAACCCATTTTCAAACTCTTTAGCCACTATTTTTAAATCTACTGGCTTGGTTAGAACACTTAATTCTATTTCTCTAGATATTCTGTACAACCCATTTTTATTCTCAAAGAAACCCATACAGTATACTTGTTGAGGTCTTATTGCCCTCAAAGTATCTCTTTGATATCTTTCGAGCTGTTTGTCTACTTCTGCAATATCTTCCAGTTCATCTATGTCTTCACATTTACCTTTTTGCTTATCAGTATAACTTAAAGATCTATCTTCTCTACTTGCTATTCTTCTGAAGAGACTTTTAGATAAGTCCATTTTTCTGAATTAATGGCTTGTGAAGATGCAATTATACCTGATGAAGCCAAGACTATCTCCTTTCCTTCACTAGATTTTATTTTTTCTAACAATTCTCTGATATAGTCGCTATTTTGCGAAATCTTATTCTGCCTGGTCTTATATTCTTCTAGTAATTTTAATGCAGAATTTAATTTGTTACTAACAAGAAAATATTGTTCTTCAATCTGTTTTCGTTCTTTATATAATTCTTCAAATTTTTGCTCTAATTCTTCTTGCCTTTTATCCCAATTTGTATAAAAATTATAGATTAGGTCAACAATTAAATTTAATTGACTATTATTAGAGTGCCAACTATGTTCTTCGATATGATTTAGTCTACACCTTATATTAATATTTTCTTTGGTAGTAATAACTTTTCCAATATTAACTTCTGAATTTAGTTTTTCTATGATGACTGGCTCTGATACCACTTATTTTTATCTCTATTTCGAAAAACTGTTCACTTTACTATTTCTGTTCACTTTTACTGTTCACGTTGCTGAAAAAATTCGCAAAATTTTTTGGGTCTTTGCAGGGTGGCGAGTCCTAAACAGCCGGCGCTTGATTCAGAAGTTTTAAAATCCTACTCGGTACTCGCCGTATGCCTCACCTACCTGTTTTCTTAGAAGCAACTTAGAACTATATATCCCTAGTCACGAATGATCTAGCTAAGAATTTATCGTCTCCCCAGGCAGTTCCACCCAAAGGGAACACTTCTCTACGGACTCAAGGTTCTCCAGACGCCTATGCAAGATGCAGGCTAACAACGAGAACTACCGAAGAGGTTTCTCCTATAGGGTCCCTAGCATAAACGCTTGACTAGAACAAACAGAGAGGGGATACATAATGAAAATTACTTCATATTAAACGGGCAAGCTTACATACGGTTTTCCCTTTCGGGAACCCCGAAGAGAATACAACAAGTCTTTTCTTACCTTACACTGATTAAATATTACACTCCTTGCTCAACTATGCTTGGCAAGGTGGATTCTAGCTAATATTGCTACGAGACTGGTGGGTTTCTTGAAGGCTGTAAGTAGAAGGCTCCTTCTTGCGGTGTGTCCTCCTCAACTGGGCAGGCTCCTCCTTTTATAAGGGATGGAGAAGGATGCTCTGAGGTGCTTCGAGCTTATCTTCTTGTCACTGTGGATTCACAAGCTGGCTCTGTGGACTGAGGTGGAGACACCTTTGTACCTTTGCCATTCCTTTCATGCCAGATGTTATATTCTCTATAGTGAAATGTCACTTCACCGAAAGCATTTTTGATTGATTCAGAGTTATTTATATTATGGTTGTCACTTCACCGAAAGCATTTTTGGATTGATTCAGAATTATTTATATTATGGTCGGGCTTACCCTACCAGAAGATTGATAATTATTATCAAATTTAAACTTAGTATTTTAATTATATTGCTTCATTGGTCTGGCTGCCCATGACCACCCATATCCATGGTATCAACATCAGAGAAGGAAACATCAAATTTTTCATCATATGCTTTTTTCATTTCTTCAAATTTGGTATTCATTTCTTGTTTTAATTCCTTAAGTATTTCTTCTTTTAATTCCTTTTTTAGTTGAGTGTGATGCTTCTTCAAATTTTTCAATTATTTTCCAATCAATATATTCTCCATCTAAGGGATCAACTCCCTTAATTAAGCATTCTTTATATGTAGGTTTTTTAGAAGACCCTTCACTCTTAATATTTATATAACATGGGGTTTCTGGAGCTTTCTTATTTTTGGCCCTTTTGCATTTTTGTATATATTCTTTTGCGGCTGGCTCCAAATAGTAATTTATTCCTAGTATTTTCCTAGCTTGGCTTAATGCTTTGTCTATATCTATATATTTTTTCCAAGATAAGCCCCCCATTAATTTTGCATCTATTTTTTGGGCTACTATTTCTTCAAATGATATGTAAACTCCTGGGAGTTTCCCATCAAACACTACATATATAGGTTTTTGTTGTATTATTTCATTATTTTTCGGTTGGCATTAGCTCATTTATTAGGTGAAAATATTCAGCAAGACTATTTAATATTGATAGCATGTACCCTTTTTCCTCTCTTTTGTTATTATATTGGTACAAATTGTCTAGAATGCATTCTTGGACTTCATCTAATATTATATGAGTCTTTGGTTTGAACTTATAAGTATTTGGTGGAAATACTTTAAGTTTATTATCTTCACCAAATGTAAAGAATTCAACTCCATTGTAGCTCATGGATTTCTTCATTCCTGCAACAAAGGTATACGGGAGAGCATGTCGGGCAACCGATTATTTTTCCCTTAATATGTTCGAATATAACTTTGTATCCATTTCCAAGCAATGATATCTTCAAATAAAATCCATCTTCTAGTAGAACTTTTCTTGCTATTAAGTTGATTATAATATCTACATATTGCTTCACAATCCGTTCTAACCGTAAATTCTTTGAATCCTAGATATAACCTAAAGGCATTTATAGCATTGATCACTGCTAAGATTTCTCTGTCGTATTGTTTCTTGTTTTTAACTTATAGCTTCCGAGAGGCATACCTACATATTTTTTCTTCGATTTAGGTGAATATTTAGTAGGTCTTTGCTTTAATACAGCACCCCAACCTTGTTGAGATGCATCTGTTTCAATAATGAAATAATTATCTTCTAAAGGCAATTCTAAAGGCTTTAGCTCTTTCACCCGTTCTTTTATTAGCCTTACTAATTTAATATCTTCAGAATTAAAATATTTTTGACCATTTTTTCTCAATTTAGCATATAGGGGACTGCTAATTTTGCTAAATTATTAATATAATTCCTAGCATAATTTACAATTCCCAAGAATTGTTGTAGTTGTTTTTTATCATTCATAGCATCGGGAATTGTAAAATTTTCTTAGCAATATGTTCTTGTAGATGTATTCGCCTTCTCCTATTTCATGACCAAGGAAGTTGATCTTTTCTTTGCATATTTCCATTTTCTTTTTGGATAAAATTAATCCATTTTGTTCTACCTTTCTAAAAAATATCTCTAAATGCGCGATATGTTCTTTATATGTTTTCGAGAAGACTAGCAAATCATCTATGTAGACTAATATAAATTCTTGGTTTTCATTAAAGATATTTTGCATTTTTCTTTGGAATATGGCAGGTGCATTTTTTAGACCTAATGGCATTACAAGCCATTCATAATGTCCTTGCGGACATGTAAATGCGGTCCATTCTATAGACTCTTCCGCCATCCTTACTTGCCAAAATCTGCTTTTAGGTCAAATTTAGAGAAATATCTCGCTTCCTTGTATCCTATTGATCCATTCCTGTTTATTAGGGATGTTATAAGCGTCTTCAATTGTGTTATCATTTAACCTCTTATAATTTATGACCATCCTAGATTTGCCTCTAACTTCTTCGGCATGGTTTCTTACTATAAAGGCAGCTGATCTATGGGGGCTTCTACTTTCCCTTATTGCTCCTAACTTTAATAGTTCTTCTATATGCATTTTAAATTCTTCTATATCTTTTGGGGTTGCCTCTATTGGGCATGTTTTGATTATATAGTCTGGATTTATTATATTGATTTTACAAATGATTGAATTTTTCTCCCAATATTTCATTGGGATTTCTCCTATTATTTGAATGTCTTCTAATCTTTGAACAATTCTTTCTATATCTTTTTAGATTTAATATCTCTATACCAATTTGGTGCAAAAGATTGTAATCCTATACATTCTATATTAGAACTTGCAATGTAATATTCGTCTATACTTTCACTAAGCTCATAATCTATACATATTTTTTGGTTCAAATTTAGGTATTTCAAGGTTATCAAGGTTGGAGGTTCCACCACGCTTTCGAACTTCGAAATATAAGAAACATTGTCTTGATATGGTATAAATGTAATTCCTTGTTCATGTATTACGTGGTCATCTGATTGTTGAAGAAATCTTAAGCCTATTATCATGTCATCATTTATCATTGATAGATCTCTAATTGTAATCTCATCTATTATGTATTTAGTTCCATTGATGTATACTTCAATATTATATGCTAACTGGTTGTGGATTTTCTTTATTCCGGACATATCGTAGAAACTTCGCCCTACTATCAGCAATTGTATGAACTATTTCTGGACATTTTATGAAATATTTATCGTGTATAATATTTTTGTACACCGGTGTCTACTAGTGCTAATATCTTATAAGATATTTTGGGCGACAACTTTACTTTAACAGAATCCTTATTCCTAAAATTTCTTTGAATGGTAACTTTACTATATATTTACTTCCAAAATTGGTTATGGCATCTTTTAGTTGAATTAGTTTAGAAGTATTATTGTCTTTTAGTGTTATCAATTGCTCTTTAAATTCCGTGTTTTGTATATCCTCTTTTCGGTAATGCTTTAATTTCAACATTGGTTTTTAATTTTTCTAACTCTACCTCTAGTTTATTTAGTCTATTTTCTAAAACTCTCACTCTACTAGATAATATCTTTTCATCTGACTCTAATTCTAACTCTTTTCTCCATTTCTGCTTATTTGCTTTTATACATTCACCACAGGCTTGTTTTAGGCACATACTGCATGTTACCCTATTATCTTGGCTTGGATAATATATGCAAAAGGCACATTTAATATTGTAATCGCCTTTTCCTCTAATCCAATCATGTTCACAATTTAATTGATCCATCATTTCGATTCTTAATCCTGCTAATTCATCTACTAAATCTAATTCCTCATCGGTAGACTCATACTCTTCATTAACATTTTCAATTTCGTCTGTTTCTATGATAGAATATATTGATTCGTCATCTTTTATTTCATCATCACATACTAGTATATTTTCGTTTACACTATCTATAATTAGGACTCTTTCTTTTTCTTCATATTTACTAGAGTATCTTTTTTGATCTTTATTTGGGCAGGTCTTGCTTAAATGGTCAGGCAAATTACATATAAAACATCTACATGTTCTATCATAAGTTTTCTTTGGATTATACCTTCTTACATTTCTTTTATGTAAGAAAGGTGCTCTATTATCTCGATCTTCTTAAGAAATATCTTTTCTTAATTCTAGTATTATAGTTATTTTTATTTTGATGCTTATAATTTCTTTTACTTCTAGTCCTATCCTCTCCATATGACAAAGGTATTTGTACTATTTTGTTACAAAAATTATAATCGAATGCTTCATAGACCTTTGGGCTTGTATGCTAGTGCATATTTTTCTTAGTTGTTTAAACACAAATGTTATGGCTTGAGAAATATTAATTTCAGCTCCTTCAGTTTCCTTTTTATATTCTTCAAATATCATGCTTCCTAATGGGTCAGGTAATTTATTGAAATAACGTTCAACTATTTCCTTGTTATATCCTTGTTTGGCAGTTGTAGCATTATATAAATAATGTTGAGAAAATTCCTTTATGCCTTTCCAACTTGTTAATGTTAATTTCTCTATTTCTTTTAGCCTTTCATTTTGTAACGTTGTATAACCTAATTCTGGATCTTCTGCTATAATAATGTTAGATATTACATTTGCAAAGTTATGCGGATTACTACCCGCTCTTTTTAATTCTTCATAATTGTTAGGATTCTTTTCAACCCATTCTTCCCATAAGACCTTAGCAGATTCACCTAGAAATGTTTCTAAATAAGTTATCATATCTTCAACTTTATTTCCTATATTGTGTTGATTTTGTATATATTTTTGAACTATTAATCCTTTCCAAATGCTAATAATATTGGGCAGATCAATGGGGTCATGTGCGGCTAAATTTAATATAGCACCATCACTCCTTTGATTTTGAAATTTTACAGGCTTCTCAAAGTCTCTCCTTTTAGTGCCCATATGCCTATATTGTCCTGGGATATAATTATATGAAAAATCTTCTCTATCTAGGGGCCACTTTCCTGCTGCCCTAGATGGCCTTTCTCTTTCCCCTTCATTCTTTACACTACCTTCCCCATATATTTTCCTCTTTCCTGTTCCTAATTCTACTTCCATAGCTTCCATTGCATTGTCAAGGTTATGCAAACCTATATCGTCTAATGAGTTTATAAAATCATTATATTGTTCGCATTATCTATTTCATTTTCTATATTTTCCATTTCATTTACTAGGTTTATTTCTTCTTCATAACTTTCAAAAAATAATCTTTCATTTTCTTCCCATTGTTCTTCTTCACTTAAACCTTTATCAAGCTTCGCTTTCCTTTGTCATTTTCAGCCTGCTCTTTCGCTTTATTTGTTCTACTTTGGTTTCTTGGGTCTGGAATTTCTAATGCCATATTTTTGTTCTTTTTTAGTTTCTTTATCCTAGATAATTCTCTATAGAAATAAAGTTCTTTATCTCTTATCTTAGGCCACTCACTCTTCATTGAATTATTATATTCTTCATTTATTTCCTTTAATTTATCTTCATAATATTTTATTTCGCTATCTTGATCTAATTTTTCCATAAACTCGAGACACTATGTCTGGTATTACTATTTATTATATTTCTATTGGATGATTCTGCATCTAAGTCCTCTGTGGTTCTGGATTTATAGTTTGTAAATCTAATACTAACATTCCCTCTTTTATCTTGGTAACTTATGTAGTTTTCGGGCTGACTCAAAGTTTTGTTTTTTATAAATTCACTAATTTGCCATTGTTCTCCTGCTCTTTCTTCAGAATCTATTGTCATGGGCTCATAAATACAATTCCTTTCGAATGCATTTTTTCAATCACATCATTTACATTTATTTTGTATTTAGAAGCACTTATATATATAGATGGGCTCTGTGTGGCGCGTACAGTCCTATCCCGTGTGGCATAGCCGAATCTCTAATTTGAAAACTTAAATTAAAAATCTAACCGTTTAAATTGTTCTACATTAATATCGCCTTGTATACTAAATTTTACATTTTTTGAATTTTTTACTATTTTATCAGATAAGTCAAAGATGTATTAATCTAACGATTTCTGGAGTATCTATTTTATTGCATCTTTGACTTGTCTGATAAAATAGTAAAAAAATCAAAAAAATGTAAAATTTGGTATACAAGGCGATATTAATATGTAGAACAATTTGAATGGTTCGGATTTTCAATTTGAGTTTTCAAAATTAGAGATTCGGCCATGCCACACAGGATGGGGCTGTGCGGCGCGTCACACAGTAGCCCATATATATATATATATATATATATATATATATATATATATATGGTAGGGTTAAAATACACCTAGGTGCATTTTAGCCTTACGTTGCATAGGGGCCGGGCGGACCGACCAGGCGCGCGCGTCAACGAGTCGTGCCGCGACGCGGCATGACGCATACATATCCTAGCCCAAACCTTATCTTCATGCGCGCGCTTAAACCAATCACACAATCATCGGATCCCACTAGGTAGCAGATCCCATTAAAACTCTAAAATTAAGCGTGCTTGGGCAAGAGTAGTATTAGGATGAGTGATCTCATGGGAAGTGGGTGACCTTTTGGAAAATCTAGTTGCAACTTTATTTACACACAAATTGCAACTTCATCTAAACATCAGTTGCAACTCCACCAGTTACGACCAATTGCAACTGGTTGCAACTTCGTTACGACACACCAATATCATCGACTATCCGTCCAGTTACAACTTCATCTAAACACTGGAGTTGCAACTTCATCTAAATACCAGTGGAGTTGCAACTTTATCTAAACACCAGTTGCAACTGGCGTGCAGGTCTGGTAGTTGACCAGTTACAACGCACTTGGTATGTTGATTGCAACATAATCTAAACACCAGTTGCAACTCCACCGGAGGACTTCCCAAGAGGTCACACATCCTAGTACTAACACGCTTAACTTCAGAGTTCTAATGAGATCCACCATCCTAGTACTACTCTCGTCCAAACACGCTTAACTTTAGAGTTCTAATGAGATCCAGTGCTTTAGTGTCGGTCCCGACGAATCAGCCGGTGGGTTCGCATGTGGATTGGTGCGCCTGATTGGTTGGGTCGGTTGGCCTGGGTGCATTCTGTACCTGGAATGCACCCAGATGCATTATAGACACACAATGTGTGTGTGTGTATATACACACACATACACTAGCAAAATGCCCGTGCGTTGCAACGGAACGACGATGCGGGGAGGAAAGCAGGCGGAGGACGAAGGTCCAGGCGGCGGGCGGGAGCTCCGAGCGACGACGGGAGGAAGGGGCGCAGGCGCGGCGCGGATGGAGGAAGAAGAAAGGGATGCAGGCGGCTTTTTTTCATCCAAGCCCTCTCTTTCTTTTCAACATTGGGACTGCAGGTTAATTTTATAAACAGTCAAGGGGTTTTCTACAAAATAACCCATTTTTCTTCTTTAACTTTTTTTTAAATAGCCAGATGGATTACGGGTTAATTTTGAAAAAACTCAAGGGGTTTTCTGCAAAATAGCCAGGCAAAACAAAATTTAGGTGAAAACACTACTTGCTTTATAGATAGTTATAGATATATATACTAGTAAATATGCATGTGCGTTGCAACGGACATTATTTTATTTTAGTGAGAAATTCAACACGGACACGCCATGGATTCCGATTCAGATTCAGCATCGACGGGCATGGAGGCACGTCGTCGGCCCCGGCGTCCACCTGCGGTCGACCGAGCGGCGAGCCGACAGCGAGGACGATGACGCAGAGAGGGAAGTAGGCGGAGGACGAAGGTCCAGCGGCGGCGCGGGAGCTTCGAGCCGGAGGAAGGGGCGCGCGCGGATGGGGACGGGAGGAGGGCGCAAGTGCGACACGGGAGCTTCGAGCGGCGACGGGAGGGTGGGGCGTAGGCGCGGCTTGGGGCGCGGCACGGATGGGGATGGGAGGGAGGGGCGCAGGGAGGGAGGGACGCAGGAGGTCTTTTTTCCATGCAAGCCCTCCCTTTCTTTTTAGCATTGGGACTACAAGTTAATTTTATAAACACTCAAGGGGTTTTCTGCAAAATAGCCAGGTGAACTGCGGGTTAATTTTATAAGCACAACATTGAGACTGCGAGTTAATTTTATAAACACTTAAGGAATTTTCTACAAAATAGTCAAGTGGGCTGCGGGTTAATTTTATAAGCACTCAAGGGGTTTTCTGCAAAATAGCCACCGACCATCAGTTTTTCCTTTCGTCAGGTTGTCACCGCACGGTATTTCTTTTACAATGTGATTGAATCTTGACTTTATATAACTTCCAACTAATTAAATTATTAGACGAGTGAGCTTTATTAGTAACATTTTTTCTATGTATAATAGCACTAACAAATTTAACCCCGAAACCAAGCTACCTCTAGAGGCAGCAATAAATGGGCCAAGGAACTAGGAAATTGTCAATCGCCGGCGACGTTCGTAGGATTACGTCATTCTCCTTGGTCATCTCCGGCAAAGGCCGGTGGTTTCTACAGGGCTTGTCGTGGTCATCGTCCATGCTATCCCTGAACAAGAGCTTCACGACGGCCAATGTGGTGGTGCCCACAAGCGTGGCGTGGCCCATGGCGAGCGGCCCGTGGCACAAGCTGAGGATGGTCCCCGTGGCGGCAACGACGGCGACGAAGACGAGCGGGTCATCATGCCTGTTGGTCGCCCATGACAGGGCATAGCAGACGACCCTGTGGACGCCGAGACGGGCAGCCCAGTGGGTGGCGACGTGCGGGACACCATCGCGGACAGCGTGGGCGGCACCGGCGAGGTGGCTGCCGCAGTGTGAATGACGGAGGCCCCTGAACAAGTGGGTGAACGTGTCGGCAGTGATACCGCGCACGAAGCCCGAGCAGCATTATCGGTGACGCAGTCCGGGAAGGGTAGCCATGAGGGTTCCCCTTTCCCTATTCTCCTCTCCTCCTCCAAGGATCGATTGATCTCGACGGCTACCTTGGCCTCGTTGGTTGATTTATCGGCTAAGACTAGAGCCCACAGTCCGATTTTAACAACAAAACAAATAAGAGATAAATTGAATTTGTGATCAGTAAAATCAATTTTGAATCCTAATAGGAGATAAGCTCCCGATATATATATATATACACACATATATAAAAATATATATAAAAGCACTGGAAGGGTTACGTGTAGCTGTCTCAGGGCAGTGCTGGTGGAAACCCTAAGGTCGTCGAGATCTACAAAGAAGCCGACGACAACAAGTTGAACAAGAAACAAAAGAAGAACCGAAGGAAGAAGAAGAATAAAAAAGATCAACATTGATGGCTTCACAAGTAGGTCAGTGGATTAAGTTTTTGGTAATTAGAAAGATGATTATGCATAGGCTAAATTAATAAGATATTGTAAATTAGAACTCCAATTTTATGATATCAGAGCTGATATTTAGCCAATTTAATCCCTCATTATTCATCATCCCTATTAAGAAGCCACTTGTGCCACTCATAGAATTTAAGACTGAATCCGGCTTGATTTAGTTAGATCAAATTAGGGTTTAAGTTTATACTGTTCTTATGTTTTAATTTAAGATTTAAGTTTTGTTACTTCTTAGTAGTAGAAGTAAGAAAATAGTGAAGAGGGAATAAATCGGATTGAAACCTTACCAAAATCCCAAAAAAATGAGAAAACCCTAATTTTGACGAAACCCTAAAATCCCAAATCAATTCAAAATCGAATTGAGCTTTTGAGTTCGGATTATTTACCGGATTGGAGGCCCTATGTCACAGGGAACCGCATGGCATCATGCGAAGCTCGTCGGGAAGCCGCAGCACCGCCATCACCGCATGGGCTTGCCCGTGTGTCCGCTCGGCGTGCGCTTGCCCTTTCCTTCTCACGATCGCGCCGGTTTCGCCGTGAGTGCGTCGTCATGGAGCGTCCCCACCGTCCCCACCACATCGGGACGAGAATGCTCGGCTTGGAACCTCCTTGAGCAGCATCCCCCAGCCGACATAGCTCGAAGCCACACGTTGGAGTCTTCTCCATTCGTCGGACCGCTGTTGCTGCCATCGCCGTCGTTCTACTCGCTCGCTTGCTAGATGACTAGATCGGAGAAGAGAAGGGGAGAAGGAAATTAGGGTTAGGGTTCACCCCCTCCCCGTCGGTGCCATCATCTGGCATGGGGACGATGAGAGCCATCCATCAGATAGGATGGTTCAAATTCGTCCTACGTCAGGCCACCACCGCTGATGGACCACGCGGCCTATTAGGCCACAAAAGCTGCTGGGACACGCACATGCCGCCACACTCAGCTCGCATGCTCGCGCGAAAATGGGTCGGCTCGGTTCTAGGCCAGCTTCGAAATTTATGGGCTGAATTAATTTTATTTAAAACTTGCCAATTTTATTGTTTATTATTTTCATAATTTGGTTTATATCCACTTAGCTAATTTAAATTTCTAAAAATTATTCTGAATCAGTAAGTAAATTATTTCTGGTTAAATGAAACCAACGAGAAGTTTAGCTAGTAAGAAAGAATGATGTGGAATTATTTTTGACCAATGTTATTATGATTTCATCAAGTTTGTTTTTTTCCTTAGTTATTTTTTGCCGAACGGTGATGTAATTAAGGAATTAATTTTAAGATTATTTCATGGTTATTTCTGGCCAATGGTGTTTTGACTATGAAACTTCTAGATTCAATTTTGCATGTGCTTGATTAAGCCAACGTGAATTAATACATACATTATTAATATTTTAAATGTTTATTTTCAGTAATGGGACAACTTAAGACTGTTGATTCTCTTGATGGATCTAATTTCATTGATTGAAATAATGGTGTGCTTTTAATCTTAGCCATGTTGGATTTTGACTTGGCCATAAGAGAAGATCCTCCTGAGGAACCTCAAATGACCGAGGAACTTGACATGAATGAGGAATAATATGAGAATCACAAGTGGGCTTATGAAGAAAAGTTAGCCACTTGGGATAAGTCCAACAGGATGTCTTTGATGTACATTAAGAGTCACATCGCTAAAGACATTATCGGAGGGATCATTGATTCTAATAATGCAAAAAAAATACTTAGCAAACATCGAATAGAACTTCAAATCCTCCTCTAAGACTTATGCCAGTACAATCATTATCAATATGATTTCCAGCAAATATAATGGCAAAGGAAGCATCAAAAAACATATCCTTGAGTTGACTCATACGGCACATCAACTCAAACTATGGAAGGTTTCTTAGTGCACTTCATTATGAGTTCTCTTGGTGCTGACTATGGTCCATTTAAGATCAATTACAACATTAAAAAAGTGGACCATACAGGAGCTAATTTCACACTCACTGGCAAAGGAAGAATGTTAGGGAGCTGAAAAACAAAAAGTTAAAGACCAGCTCAACCTCACTAATGCCAACTCAAAAGGCAAAAGAAAGATGTACCAAGGGAAGTGTTCTAACAACACGAAGAGCAAGTCGAGCTACTCTAAGAAGCCAAGTGGGAGTAAGCAAGTTATTTCAAACTCTCATACTACAGATGATCCTTTCAAGACTCAACACTGTCCTTTCTGCGAGGCAGATAGACATTGGCAAAGGAATTGCTCATGCTTCAAAGCATGGTTAGCTAAGGTAACAATAATTTTGAAGAAATATATAATATTAATGAATCCCATTATGTTGAACTTTCCCTTATTACTTGGTGGGTTGACTCGAGTACCACTATGCATGCTTCTAACTCATTACAGGGATTTCGTACTGTTTGAAAGTTAGCAAGAGGGGAGCAAAACCTAAGAGTAGCTGACGGAGCAGAGATTGAAGTGAGGGTTGTTGGAGACCTCACACTTAGACTTTCTAGTGGCTGCAATTTAGTTTTAAATAATGTTTTATTTGCTCCCTCTATTAAGATAAACCTTGTTTCAGTTAGAGTCTTGACAAATACGGGTTATGAATGTTATTTTACAAAGGAACATGTTATATTAAGTTTTATAATAAAGTTATGGGTTTTGCCTTCGTGTGAGACAAACTCTATATGCTCTCTTTGGATGATTGTGATGAATGTTATAAATGCCTAAAATGATAATGCTGAGATGTCGTCGAAATTATGGCACCATTATTTAGGCCATATTTCTAGGGGGAATCGAATGTCTCATAAAAGAAGAAATAATCCTCCCCTTAGATTTTCTTGACATAGATCAATGCATAGATTGCATTAAGGGAAAATTTGCTAAGTCAATGAAGAAAGGGGAAACTCGAAGCTCAAGTCCACTAGAAATAATTCGTACTGATATTTGTGGACCGTTCCTAGTGATGTCTATTGGTATTTCTTACGACCACAGATAAAATCCGCAAGCGCACGGAATACCGTTCTAGCACTTCACCCAGGGAGTATTCCAAGGGATATCAAATCCAAGGAACGGTAGGGATTATCAAAGAGTTAGGATCATCCAAGGACATCCAAGATTAGGTATGCTAAGGTATAGAGAGGACTTCTATGGTTGCGGCTCTAAGAAGCTGGTAATTACTTTACTTTCTTTACTTACTTCGGGCGTCGGCTTACACTCGATTTGCCGAGTGACTCCGGCTTACAGCTCTACGTCGTACCCGAACATGGAGGAATACAAAGGACAGACAGGGATGTCACCACCTGCCGCCTACCTCTCACCCGTGGAGTACGAGGCAAACAAAGGTAAACTCTACCCTAGACACCAAGTCTACGCTATCGAATACTACTCTAGCCTCGTGCAAGAACACCCGTTTTCATCAGGGGTCTTAGTACTAGAGCACCCAATCAAATTGGACGATGAACCCGCAAGTAAATACGATAAAGTAAATTACTCAAAGTAAAAGTATAACAACCATAGTAAATCATGAACACTTACTTTATTAAAGAAAGCATTCATCGAGGTACAAGGCCGAAGGTCGGTACCAGGACTTTCGGCACTCCTCCGAACTACTCCTCAAAGAAAACTCTGACATTTGGGGCACTCCTTTCGGAGCTTCCCCTTACTCTCTAACCTATTCACTAAGCCTTTGGAGTGAAGCTTTTATCTTCTTGGAGGTGTGTTGAAATGAAGTAAGTGTCCTCCTTATATAGCCCTCCATGGTGGTTTGGAGTCAGTTTGTAACCGCCAAATTGCCATAACCGTCATTGGGAGAGGCTAGGGAGTCGCCATGTGGAAGATGGGCTGGTTTGGCCTCAGTTTTGGTTCTGTCGAACCATGGTTCGGCCGAACCATGATTGTGGCCAAACCCCTCAAATTTTCTCTGGTGGCTGACATGTGGGCCCCTAAGGCGGTTTCCGGGTGTTTGGTCTCACTTTAAGGCGGTTTCACCCGACTTGTGGGCCCTCTGATCCGCGGGGAGCTGACATGGCGATCGCCGATTGGTTGGAGTTATGTTTCTTCGCCACGAAAGCACACTTTCACCTCCATTTTGATATATTATTCGCCTGCGTACATTAATTTACCAACACTCATGGAAAATGTTAGTTTATAACCCCTACCGCTATGTTGATATGCCAAGTTTGTTCCACTTATGCAGGGGTTGACGGTCATATTTTAGGTGATAGTGACCGTCAACAACGTCTGTGGATGGCTTTGACTCATTCATTACATTCATAGATGATTATTCCTGTTATGGCTATATCTACCCCATTAACGACCGTTCTGAATCTCTTGAGAAATTTAAGATATTTAAGGGTGAAGCAAAATCAACATAGTACTAAAAGTAAACTTGTGAGATCAGATAGTGGTGGTGAATACTATGAGAAACATGCTCAATTTGGGCAAATCCTTGGTCCATTTGCCTTATATCTCCAGCAACATGGGATAGTTGCCCAATATTCTATGCTTGGAGAACCTCAGCAAAACGGAGTAGCAAAACAACGCAACCACACACTTATGGATATGGTGTGAAGTATGCTAAGTCATTCCACTCTGTCAAATAAACTATGGATTGAAGCCTTAAAGACAACCACTCATATAATGAACATAATTCCAAGTAAGTCGATACCTAAGGCCACTTATGAATTATGGTCTGAAAAAAACCAACATTAAATTATTTCTGTGTGTGAGGCTATCGTACGAAAGCCAGAATATTTAACCCACAGTTAAAGAAATTAGACCCTAAGATTATAAACTGCCATGTCATCGGATATCCTTAAAGATCTAAAGGATACAGATTTTGTTGTCCAGACCGTGTCACTAAATTTGTGGATACTAGACACGCTGTCTTGCTAGAGAATAATGAACATGGGAGCTCACAAAATAAGAAAATTGATCTTGAGGAAATTCAGGCTAATATTTCAATTCCAAAAATCTAAGAGAATAATGTTCCTATTATTCAACTGTGCCACAGATTGTAGCCCTTCAATGGGTAATTCTGGACCCTCTAATTCTACAACTTCTGTTGAGAGAAGTAATGATCATAATAATAATGAAAATGATGAGCCTCAATAGAATTCTAGGACACAGAATGAAGAAGAATCTTCACCATAAAATACTCAACCACATGTGAAGAATGATGAAAATCAACAGTTAAGAAGATCACACAGCGGGCAAGGAAATATGCCATTCTTGATTATTATGAAGTTTTTATGAGCGAAGATATACAGAAGGTAGATGACCTCACATCATGTAAAGAAGCCATAAGTAGTAAGAACTCATCCAAGTGGCTTCAAGGTATGGAAGATGAACTAAAATCAACGAGTCAAAATAAGTATGGGATTTAGTAAAAGTTCCTAAAAGAGTCAAAATAGTATGCTATAAATGGATATACAAAACCAAGCTGGAATCTAAAGGGAATATCTAATGATTCAAAGAAAGACTTATGGCTAAAAGTTTTTCGCGGAGAGAGGGAATTTATTATAATGACACATTTTCCCATGCCTCTAAGAAATACTCATTTAGAATTGTCATAGCGTTAGTGGCTCACTATGACTTAGAACTCCATCAGATGGATATGAAGACTATGTTTCTGAATGGTGATTTAAATGAAAATGTTTACATGGCACAACTTCAAGGTTTTATTATGGAAGGAAAATACCATTTAGCATGCAAACTAAAAATATCTATCTATGAACTTAAACATGCATTTAGACAATGATACCTTAAATTCGATGAAGTAATTAAAAATTTCAGATTTAAGAAAAATGAGGTGGACAAATGCATTTATATGAAGAATAAAGGTGGGAAAGTCACCATACTAATACTCTATGTTGATGACATTTTATTAGCAAGCAACGATAAGAATTTGTTGCGAGAAAATAAAGAATTTGTCATCAAAATTTGGCATGAAAGATCTCGGTGAGGCATCTTATGTCTTTGGCATTAAAATTCACTGAGATAGGTCAAAAGGAGCACTAGGATTATCTCAAAAAGCTTATATTTCCAGAGTATTGGAAATTCATAATATGAGAAAATGCTCTACGACACCTGCTCCAATAATGAAAGGCGATAAATTTGGTTTATGACAAAGCCCAATAAATGACTTAGAAACTAAACAAATGAAGACAGTACCATATGCTTCAGCTATCGAAAGCTTAATGAATGCAAGTCTGTATGCGGCTAGATTTGGCATTCGTTACTAGGATGCTTGATAGATTTTTATCTAATCTAGGATTGGACCACTGGAAAGCAGTTAAGAAAGTCTTGCGTTATTTGCAAGGAACTAAGCATTACGTGCTCACATACAAAAGGTCTGATAAACTTGAGGTCTTAGGCTATTTAGATACTGACTTGACTTCGTAGGGTGATTAGACACTAATAATTCACTTCAAGTTATATTTTCATCCTTGCGCGGGGCGCTATTTCATGAAAAAACTCCAAACAGGCACTCACTGCATCATCAATAATGTAAGCGGAATTTGTGGCATGATATCATGCAACGGGGTAGATTGTATGGCTTAAGAATTTTATCCCGAAATTAAGAGTGGTTGACAGCATAACCAAACCACTGACAATATACTGCGATAATGAGGCTGCAATATTCTATACGAGTAATAACAAATCAAGTAAAGCTTCCAAACCCATTGACATTAAATTTCATGTTGTGGAAGATATAGTCCAGGATCAAACAATTAAAATTGAGTACATTAGTACTAAATTAGTACTCGCGGATCCACTAACCAAAGGCTTACCTCCTAACTTATTTAAAGAACATTTAGGCATGGGATTGAGTCATTGCCTTTGACTAAGATCCTAAAAATATGGAGCATAAATATCAATCAACACACACTAAGTAAATTTGAGTTTATTTAAGTACTGTAGTGAACTATAGGTCTTGTTGTCTCAATAACACTTAATGTTGATGTGACATATTACTTTGGAGAGCTACGTTATTTAGTAGACTCGTCAGTTAGTCTCAAAATCAAGGGAAGAATGTTGGTTGATTTATCGGCTAAGACCGACAAAGTTAGGAAAGGAAAAGCCCACATGCCGATTTCTAACAAAAAAACAAATAAGAGATAAATTGGATTTATGATCGGTAAAACCAATTTTAAATCCTAATAGAAGATAAGCTCTCGAGTCTCACCAGTGCTATACAGAGAAGATTAATGTGGAGGAGAGGGGACGTCTAATTTTTATGTGCTAAAACCAAAACCTAAATATCCTGATCAATTAATCACTAGAAGGGTTTCGTGTAGTCGTCTTAGAGTAGTGTCGGTGGAGACCCGAGGGTCGTCGAGATCTAGAAAGAAGCCGATGACAACAAGCTGAAGAAGAAAAAAAAAGAAAGAACCAAAGAAAGAAGAACAATAAAAAGATCGACTAAATTAATAAGATCTTGTAAATTAAGGGCACGTTTGGCTGCGAGAATCGGTTCTGATTCAGTGTGTTTCTTCGAGAATCTGTAGCAACCGGTTAAAAACGAGAAACGTTTTTGAGGAGAATCAGCAGAAACGTTTCTCATTTTTAACTATAAATGAAAAATTATTTTAGATAATTTCGTCGGTTTCTGAAAAAACATTTCTTCGAGAATCACTTGTGAATTACTAGAAATGTTTCTGTCTATTTCTCTCGTTTTTCTGAGAATGAATCATACCAAATGAGCCCTAAAACTTCAAAAACCTTGACTAGTGTAGCTCGCTGTTCAGGGAAGAAGAATTGATCGAATCGCGATCCAGATTTTGCGGTTCAGGAACCGTGTAGCTGGGACTGTGCTGTGATAATTAAGGGAGACGCGCGTGCACGATTCGGATACTTGGATGAACACCATGGTGCGGATCGGATTCGCATCCAATTCCCGGCTCGGTTTGATTTCCCGGATAGTTTTTGCATGGCATCATGAATTATTCCTAATAATGAAGTTTCTCTGCTTCAGCAAGATGCGACACAGCATTGTTCAATTTCATTTGAAAAATATATGGTCAGAGATCATAAATTTATCAACAATTTCTTTCATTGAAATCACACCAATATAACTATAATCTATATCTAATCTATAAGCAGTGTTTTCATCCAAAATTTTCGTTTGTTTAGCTATTTTGTAGAAAACTACTTGAGTGTTTATAAAACTAACTTGCATTTTTAATGTAAAAAAAGAGGGCTCGGATGAAAAAAAGACATCCTACGTCCCTCCCTCCCCGCATCCCTCCCTTCCGTCCCCATCTACGCCGTGCCTGCGCCCCTCCCTTCGGCCGCTGCCGGAGCTCCCGCGCCACGCCCCGCACCGTGCTTGCGTCCCTCCCTCCCGTCCCCATCCGCGCTACGCCCGACTTCACCCGTTGCAGGGCATGGACACAATTGCTAGTTATAATATAATGTAAAGATAAAAAATGTTTTATATTAAACTTACATACTAATTATACCATGCTCATATTTGTGTGTTTTTAATGAAACTTTTTTTCTAAGAACGTGTATAGTAAAACAGTATGGTCATCTCTCTAGTAGAGTAAATTACATAAACACGTTACCACAGAGTAAATTAGATATTATGATGTAAATTATACACAACCAAAAGATTTTGTCATGTGACATATAACACGGGATATTATGGTATTAGTGTTTTACAAACCACACAATATACATATTCTACTTAAATCAATCAAGACATGTGGGATCAAACTGATCCTATATGCTCAGCGGATGAAAGAACTCATGGGCTCCACATGTTAAATTTGAATTTAATTGATTAATTATATGGTTTTGTTAAACACCAGTACCATAATATGCAGTGTTATATGTTAAGCATGATAAATGTAACTTGAATCACAATCCTCAAGGTTTTCTCTAATTTACTCATGAGTAAATATCATATAACCCTAGATTTTGGAGCACTAGTTTCACAAAACCACGTGTTTTGAGTTTTTCTTCCACAGAACACCTGATTTGGAGGCTCTCTACTTATATCATCAAAACCACTTCTCTTACTATCCCATTACATCTGATGTAATAATAAGATCATGGGCCCATCTATCAGCCACATGCTACCCCTCCTTTCTTGTACACTTTACTTCCCCGTTCTGAGTGACGGGAAACAAGCAGAGCCAGAGCCCCTACAAGCTCGGGTGCTGGATGTCTGGAACCAACGGTGGCACGAGCTCAGGTTGACAAAAGTGCGTGCGTGGTGAGGCGAGCGCTCGGTAATATATTACTTCACAAAATTCAACTTCTATAAATTATAATAAAATTATAAATTAATATATATTTACAATCAAATTTATTATTTTTTATATTTATAAAATGACATATTATATATTAATCTATTTTATTATTTTTTTATAATTATTTAGTTGACATACAACATAATGTTCACTTGAATGACTAAAGAGTTTTTTTAAGTGAGTGGGGAAGGGAGAAAGAGAAAAGAGATGGAGATAAGTCAGAGGAAGAAGAAGTGAACGACATGCTGCTGACAGGTGCACTCGCTATCATGACCAACGGTAGAGTAACAATGGTGGGTTGTGTGATACATCGTACAAGTAGCCTCAAAATTGTGTGTGATGTTGAAAAAAAAAATCTCAAAAGCTGTTATTTTGTGAAAGTAGTCCCCAAAACATAGGGGTTCCATGATATTTTCTCATAATACAATGCGCAACCTTTTGCTTTGGTAGAACTTGACTTCATCATTTTCATGTCAAAAGGCCTTACATTCTTAATCACACAAAATTAACTTATGTTAAATAAAATACTCTGTATGTGAGTTTAAAAAGCTTAAGATTTTAACAAGCAACTGATTAGTTGCCAGATGATAATAATCTAAAAAAGCTAAGTAACTTCTAATTTATTTTCTGAATTTTATAGCTATAAATTCTTATAATCTAGATAAGAATCTGTATTATTTGGGGACTACAAACTTTAAGAAAAAGAACTCCTTCAAAGAGGTCTGATCGAGTCACAGCTTAACATATAGTAATAAATTGATCACATAAAAATCACAATAGCTTAACATATAGTAATAAATTGACCACATAAAAATCACAATGATGTGCCATGATCATATACTACTCCACACGCCAACAAAAAGACATGCAGCAAATCCACTTTAACAATTTTCTAAAAAAAAAGCACTTTGACAATTGGCAGGAGCTAGTCCTGGCGCAGGACCGTATGCAGGCCAGTCGGAGTAGTACGTACGTAGCTCCAGAACTCGCATGTCGTCATCGTGGAACTTGATATTGCATCATGCTCAGGCACCGCCTTCACCACGACGGGCTTCGCCGGCATCCCCAGGAACCCAATCGGCGGCTCGTCGTCGGGTTTAGGGTCGCCGCCGCCGGCATCCTGCCCTCCTCGGGACAAGCCGCCTGTAGTAGTGGATCCAGGAGCGCAAGTTGTCCAACGCGGCGTCGGCCCTCTCGATGACGGCCATGAGCGCGCCGCGGCCGACGGCGGCGCAGGCAGTACGCGGAGAACACGGGGTCGCAGTCCCTCGCGCGCGGCAGGGCCATGGCGCACTTTGAATGCGCCGTGGAGGCCGCAGCGCGCGGCAGGGACATGGCGCTGATGCGGGGCGCGTTGGCGCGGACGGCCCGCGCGGCGAGGCGCCCCTTGACGAAGTGGAACGGCGAGCCGAACGCGATCTACCCGGTGACGTAGTGCGGGAACGGGATCTGCTCCGACGGTGCGTGCGAGCCCATCGAGATCGGCGGCGGGTGCGGGCTTGGTTGCGCCCGGCGGATCGTGCGCAACGGAGAGCGTGTATACGTTGTTTGTGCGCCGCGTATGCGGACATGTCTAAAGATTACGAGGCGGAGGCGGTTGGTTTGCGCAACTGCGCCGTATTTTTGATAAGGTCTAAAAAACTGCCGTAAGTTTTTTAAACTAAAAAACTTTCAAATCGTAGTTGTAATATAATTTTATCAACTATTTATAAGTGCTAAAATGCACTTGTTGTAATTATATTATAGTTACGCTACAATTATACTTATATTGTTTTTTCAAAAAAACTTGCGATAATTTTTTTAGCAATTTTGTTTTGATAAACTACATTAAAATCATTATAAGTTACACAAAATTATGTGGATACCCATGGCACATAAGTATTATAGCTTTAGGGTTCTTTGATTTGTATGAAAAACATAGAAATTCTGAAGGATTAAAAAAATCCTATAAAGATCATTGAATCAGAAGATTGAACCATATTCTATCTTCTAAAATTCCTATGCAATGAACAATCCTATAAAGATTGGAGATTTTGGTTTTCATAAAGATTGGAGATTTTGGAAAAAACCAAGAGCTCCAATCTCTAATCTCTATTGTTTTGCAATCTAATATTTTACAATTGTATGTTAGAATCCTATATTTTTCTATTTTTCCTTTTTTTTTATTCCTACTATGATTTAAAAAAGCCATTAAAGTTTAATAACACCAGGGTTTTCAATTTCGTTTGCAGCATTTGTATCGGGGGTAGCGAGATGTCGGAACGGTTTTTCTTTTGAATTTTGAAGATATTTTGGCTAAATTTTAACCAAATTCACAAAAACTTGATGGCAAAAAATTGGACGAAATAGTTTCGTCCAGTGGCAGGCCCAAGGCCCGGCTAGCCTGGGCCACTGCCCGAGCTCATTCGTCTCTACTAGTAGTTGGGCTAGGTAATGTGGGCTGCAACTTTGTGGGCTGAAACGAGACAGCACCGGAAGAAGGAGCGACGCCGAACTGTACTGTCGAGCTGAATCGTCGCGCGCGTAGCCGAAACCAATCTGTCATGCGCGTCGGCGGCAGACGGTACGGTAGCAGGCGTGCGGGGCGGCGGGCGGCGGCAGTAGGCTGCACGCCCACGGGGCGTCGACGGTAGCAAGCCGCGGGGCGCAGCAGGCAATAGACATAGGCGTGCGAGGCGCAGCGGGCGACTAGGGCGACGGGCGGCGGAAGGCCGCGACGATGCCGTCGACGTGCTGTGCGGTACTGCTGTTTGGCTGTCTGCTGGGTATCGCTGTATTATAATGCTAATTGCACTGAGATTGAATCTATTGGTAAAAAATTAACACGGTTGCTAAATGTTGCAGTGTTGATGCTTGTATTTGCTTCACTGCCTGAAGGTCTGACTGAATTGAGGTTTGAGGTATGTGTGGATAAGGAATAACTATCTTTTCTTCTAGGATTAAAATTTGTAGCAGAGGAGGCGCTCGAGATCACCGGGTTGTTGGAGGCAAAGGTGGTATTATGATATTTTGATTGAAGCCGTTAACCATACTTAAGGTATGTCTCATACTTTAAGGTATGTCTATTGAATAATGACTTTGAGCCCAAAAAATTATTTATATTAGTGATGGATAGGTTTGCATAATTGTTATTATCGATTATTTAGTTCATGATTAAAATTTTATTTATATTTGTGATTGATAGGTTTGCATGATTATTATTATTAATTCGTGCCGCTGCCCCCATCCACCGCCGCGCGCTCCGCCGTCACCATCCGCTGCCGCCGCCGCGCGTCCCGCCGCCCCTATCCGCCGTTGCGCCCATCCTCCTCCTCTCCCTGCGGCGGCTCTCCATGAAACCCAGCTCGTCGCCATTGATAACCACGAGCACGCCTCCACCTTCTCCCCCAAGCGCAAGCGCGGCCGACCTGGCCGGAAGCCAAAGCCGCCGTCCATCCCCGTCCATCCCGTCACCCGCCGCCGCTGCCGCCGAAAATGGGACCCACGCCCCCGCCTCTGGCCAGAAGCGCAAGCGCGGCCGCAAGCCGAAGCCGCCGGCCGTCGCCGCCGCTTCCTCCGACGGGCACGACCATCCGTCCTCTCCCCGCGCCACGGCGATCTCCGCCTCCGCCTCCGACTCGCCCGATCCCGCTTCCTCCCCCGCCCCGCGCGGTCGCGGCCGCAAGTCCCGGCGAGGCCGTCCCGAGCTTCCCTCCGATGCCGGCGCCGCCCCCTACGCGCCTCCGTCCCCGCCGCGGGAAGGTGGCGGCCAACGCCAAGGCGGCGGAGGAGGTCCCCGTGGTGGAGCCGTTGCGGTGGGAGCAGGTGGCGAAGGTGATGCCGTCGATGGACGCGGTGGTGAAGGTGTTCTGCGTACACACGGAGCCCAACTTCTCGCTGCCATGGCAGCGCAAATGGCAATATAGCTCCAGCAGCAGCGGTTTCATCATTGGGGGGCGCAGGGTGCTTACCAACGCCCACTCCGTCGAGCACTACACCTAGGTCAAGCTTAAGAAGGTGATCGCCACCGTTCTTGCCATTGGCACCGAGTGTGACATTGGTATGTATAGCCCACACTCGTGCACTTTCCTAGGACGATGGATTAGTTATTGGCAAGCGGAATACTTGCAATGTTTGATAAAATGGCAATGTCCCGTGAAACATATTGAAAACTGCGGATGTGCACTACACAAAAAATAGCTGGAAACACTTACTATTTACTATGAGCAGATTTTGTATGTTCTTCCTGCACATGACACGTCCCAGGACCAATGCTCAACTGACGACCGCCGCCAAGAATTCGCACGAGCTTCTGCTATCTGTCAGGTACATCTCGTTTCAGAGTTGTTTCTATTTTAGTAGTAAACAAGAATTACTGCTAAGTGGTAGAGAGAAGCCTTACTGCCAATGGCGGGCCCAAGGCCCGGCTAGCCTGGGCCACTGCCCGGGCTCATCCGTCTCTACTAATAGTTGGGCCAGGTAATGTGGGCTACAACTTTGTGGGCTGAAACGAGACAGGCACCGGAAGAAAGAGCGACGCCGAACTGTACTGTCGAGCTGAATCGTCGTGCGCGTAGCCGAAACCAATCTGTCATGCACGTCGGCGACAGACGGTATGGTAGCAGGCGTGCGGGGTGGCGGGCGGCGGCAGCAGGCTGCACGGCCACGGGGCGCCAGTGGTAGCAGGCCGCGGGGCGCAGCAGGCAACAGACATAGGCGTGCGAGGCGCAGCAGGCGACAAGGGCGACGGGCAGCAGAAGGCCGCGACGACAGCAGTCGGCGTGCCGTGCGATCGTTGTCCGCGTCGCTCCTCGTTGTATTCTAATGCTAATTGCACTGAGATTGAATCTATTGGTAAAAAATTAACACGGTTGCTAATGTTGCAGTGTTGGTGCTTGTATTTGCTTCACTGCCTGAAGGTCTGACTGAATTGAGATTTGAGGTCTGTTTGGATAAGGAATAACCACCTTTTCTTCTAGGATTAAAATTTGTAGCAGAGGAGGCGCTCGAGATCACTGGGTTGTTGGAGGCAGTGGTATTATGATATTTTGATTGAAGTCGCTGTTATAAGATACAATTGTCTCATACCTTTAACCATACTTAAGGTACCTTTAACCATACTTGAGGTATGTCGAATGACTTTGAGCCCAAAAAATTATTTATATTAGTGATGGATAGGTTTGCATAATTGTTATTATTCATGATTAAAATTTTATTTATATTTGTGATTGATAGGTTTGCATGATTATTATTATCAATTCATGATTCGTTCAGACTATTAAAAATTTATAGGTCCGCTAATGGTTTCGTCCCCGGGGTGGGGGGCTCGGACCGAATTGCAAATACTGCGAGTAACTACGACGCTCATCAGTCATCAGTGACATGATACGCTTGGCATAGTTAACAATCACCTGTTCTACAAACAAACACGATGACACAATTTTGTATCGCATTACATTAGTCTCTTCACGGCGTCAGCAACTCCGCAGTGTGCAGGCAGTATGGCTGAAATACAGAAATACAAAGCCAACAAAACAAAGGAAAATGATACCAGAATAGCACACATTAAGAAGGCATAAAGTTGTTAATCCCACATTTCAAAAATTTGAGCCTCTTCACCTACGTAATAGAATGGAGATATCTGGACTATCTTAGTGCATACCATATAATAAATAAAAGCTAACAGCATTATGATATAACTTGTACGTAATAGGAAGGCAAGTGGTCAAAACATGTTACGTGATTCTATGAATCCTGAACTATCTAACAAAATGGTCCCCTCATCCTACGGACGATTCATCAGAAACTTCAGATCCAAACTTGGAGATCAGATGTCCCTATACAACAGAAAAACATAACTCATGAGTTTGATGGACATTAGGTAAAAAAACACATGAAATGTGCTCACGAATAGACCAATTCATTTACTCTGCCAAATAGATAACTCCAGACAAACATCACAAACATGAAAACATATTTTCGATTGTGAATTGCAATTTTACTTTCCCTGGCATGGAAGCACCATGCATTTAGCAGGTGTTAAGTTATGATGTCCTAAATTTCCTTGGAAACTTGTTAACATTATTAGTAATACTCGAGGATTCAGGTGTTGAAACTCTAAAAAGGATATTATTTGAAAACAGAGTGAGTATAAACAGAACAACATTTGTAACCTATGTCAGTGAAAACTTCCAAACAGGTTAGTTCAGGACAGGAGAAACCAATCTCCACGACATAGCTGTACAATTCTCAAATATCAACTGTATGTATCAATTGCCTAATACAACTGAAGGTATTAAATCCAAACTAATAGTACGAAAAATAGAACTAGGAGCTAGTTCAAGAATTTATATTTCTTGATTGTGTAAAAACATTTCTGGGAGCGAGGGATTAGGCCTCGCCCTCCAGTTGAGCATGACTACCTGTGCACAATCTTTGTCCACCCCCAGCACACAAGGTGAATCCAATATTTTCAGATAAACCTTAATTCTTCTAGTTTCGAATGATTCCATTAGCTTCATGTATACAAATGACTCGAAAAATTCCAGGGAGAAACAAGTGTGCATTATGCAAGCGCATTTGTATGCAGCCAACCTCCACATTGAAACGAAACTCTAAAGGTTTGAAAGCTGCAAACTTAGTAAAATCCTCTAAACATTTAGGCATAAAGAAAGAAAGGAACTCCTAACAAAGGGGAATATAGGTGTAAACCTTCTATATAGGAAGGGAGATAAGGTGCATCATATATACAAGCGCAAATAGACGCAAACACAATCCACATTGAAACGAAACTCTTAAAGATTTGCAAGCTGCAAACTTAGCAAAACTCTCTACTACATTTGGGCATAAAGGAAGAAAGGAACTCCTAACAGAGAGGGAAATAGGTGTACTCCGTATGTAAAGGAACTATGTTTACACCTCTACTTGAACATGACTGATGGTGAGTGGCAACAATTTGTGGGCAAAGATATATAGATTCCATATTGCCACTTGTTGTGTTTAATTCCCTGGCCTCCTTCTTAACATACAGTTAACTACAACTAACTCTGGGTGAATTAGGAATACATTGCTCTTACTGAGTTACAAATATAACAATGGGAAAACCAGAGCTGTTAGCTAGCATCAGCGAACCTTGAGAAGCAACATATGAACAGTGATGACCAGATAACAGAAGTCATGGAATAATATTATCTAGAATGAAGTGCAATAGTATTATAATTGCAGGATCTCACCCATGCAGAGCATAAATGTGTGCAGAGTCAAAACCAAAATTAAGACAGGAGAGAGACCCAAAACACTAAAATACATGTGTGCAGATTCAAAACTAAAATTCAGGGAGAAAAACCCAAAGCACTAAATGGGAAAAAAAAAGTTACTGCTACCATGCGGCACGATTATTGACACAGCCTAGGGCTAGGGGTCAACATTCCAACAAGGTGTGTACACCGATAAGTGGTAGTGTGGTACTGAACTCAAGCAATTGCTGCATATATCACATACTACAATACGCTTCCACATCATTCAGTATAACACATGAACCATATTTAAACTTCCTCATTGATACCATCATTGGAAGTTCGGGACCAATCATACTACGTAAGACTAGATGTTAAAAGTAAAGATTAGTGAACATACAGCAAACCTACTGCGCCTGTGACCCCTAGACCAGGAGCTGGACGTTTACACATTACCGCATGTGTGCCCTCACATGTTTCTCATTTCTCGAATACCGACCAAAAAGCAACGAAAGATTAATAAAGAAAGAAAAAATTTGAACCATAGGCATCTACGTTCCACAAAATTTCAAGTTCAAGCTTGATTATTGCGAGCAAAAGGTATAGATGAGGCACTAAGTTAGGGGGTGTTTGATGGAAGGACTAAACTTTTGGTCCGTGTCACATCGGATGTTGAGACATTAATTTGAAGGACTAAACATGAACTAATTATAAAAATAATTGCAGAATCGGAGAATAATTCGTGAAACGAATCTATTAATCCTAATTAATCCATGATTCACAAATGTTTACTGTAGCATCACAACGTCAAATCATAACGTAATTAGGTTCATCAGATTCGTCTTGCGAATAATCCACCGATTATGAATGAGTTTTGTAAATAGTCTACATTTAATACTTCAAAATAAAATGGTACTAAATTTTAGTCCCTCATCCAAAAAGGCCCTTAGACTCAATGTTCAAGAGTCAGAATTGTGAGCATATACAGCAAACCTACTGCATTTATCACACTATTGATCAATTCAAACTCGTACAATAAAAACTAACTAGATCTATCAGAGGCATACATTTACTACCTTCGTTTAAGCATAACGATGGTGCATTTGCCAATCCACAAAAGCAAATTAAATCTACAACGATGAGCGCGATCTCGAGCCGAAATTGAAGTAATCAGAGATTAAAAAAAAAAAGAAAGAATACCTTTTCCACTTGTAGTCGAAGGATGGCATGGGCGGGCTGGGCGTCTCGAAGGTCTCCAACACGTCCAACTTGTGATCACCAGCAGCAGGCTTCTCCTCCTTCCTCCCGAACAAGCCCCTAAACCATGCGATAGGATTCGATTCAGGAGCCGAGACCTCCTCGGCTGTCCGCGGCGGCGGCACCACCGGGAACGGGAAGCCGGGATCCTCCGCGCCGAGCTGGGGAAGGGTGGCCAAGGTGCGGGTGAGCATGATGCTGGAGCCCTCGACGAGCGCGAGGATGGCGGCGCCGAAGAGAGCGGCTTTCCCGGTGGCGAGCAGGCCCTGGCGCATGGAGAGGACGGCGCCGGTGGCGGCGCCGGAGAGGATGGAGTTCCAGGGGTCCTCCTTCTGGCGCGCGTGGACCATGGCGCAGTCGAAGGCGGAGAAGAGGCCGCCCCAGGCGGCGAAGCTGCCGCCCAAGCGCGGCACGCTCATGCGGACGGCCTGGGAGCCGCCGGAGACGCGGTAGCCGTTGGGGAGTTGTACGCGCCCTTGATGAAGTGGAAGGCGGTACCCCCCGCCGCCCCCATCGCGAACGCGCAGCCCACGTCGTCCAGGATGCGGTCCGGGCACGGCTCCCTCTCCGGCGTGGTCATCCTCCCGGCTCCACGGCGGTGGCGGCGAAACCTAAGAGGGGAGGGGAGGGGAGGGGAGTGGGAGACGGCGGCTTGGCTTGGATGGGAAGTTGATGAGAGGAACGGCCGAGCTAAAGCTTATGGTTTATTGATCGCGGCGTGGCTTGTTCTCCACGCGCCTGTGATGGGCCAGGGCCCACCAAAGACTCACAGATAGGGGGTGAAAACCGATAAAAACAGTCAGAAACTACCTATGCTATATTTCTTTTTATAATTTTTAATCGGATTCAGATTTGGAATCGAAAACCTATATATAAAACAGAATCAAAATACTTTCGAAAATAAATATAAAAATGAATATGAATACGGTAAAAATTGATCGAAATATAAAAGCCCCTCAAACTAAACTTTATAAAACAATAGAGATAGATAGCTTAATATTTTTTTAAAACATATTAATATTTTTAATTTTTTATGTAAAAAATACATGCAACAAATTTCATACATCTATACCAACTTACTAATTTATAAAATGTAGAACAATATCATAATCTTTCATATCATTACAAATCTCCAGACATATTAGACATCAATAATAAAAAAATAGTTCATTCACATGATCACATTCAATAAACCAAACAATTTATCACCAAATAATTCATCCACATGGATCACATCTCACAAATTGATAAAATAGTACATAACATATTGACCATCACACCCACTAATCCACTGACTCAACTCACAAAATTAAATTCAGTAACCCACTAACTCATGGGCTCGTGGACTACTAGCTATTGGACCTTGACATATGGTCGAATATCCGCTAATTTTTCTGGATATTTTTCGACTGATTCCAAAATCCGTTGGATAATTCCTCTACCGTAATCGTTTTCGTTTCGAAAATAATTATCCGTTTCGTTTCCATATCCAACACTATCCGAAAATTATCCGCCCGACATTTTCTAAATCCAAATTTCTGAACATAAACAAGAAATTATCCGAGCCGTTTTCACCTCTATTAGAGTTTTTTTTACCAAATTTTGAGAAACAATTATTTCTAATAAAAGTACCGTGAAGCCTCTTTTGATTGGTTCACATTTTACACAACTTGTTATACATACTTACATATGAAACAATAAAAATGGAATAGATATATATATATATATATGTTCTAGACCTTGCTTCTTATAATATATGTGATCTATAGCTTTTTAAAAATACATCTAGTCAACCTAAGTCTTAAAATTTAAATTTAATGGTAAGAAATATAATATTTAAAAGTACTGCTAACTTAGGGTGGCTTATATATAGATGTAATACATACATAAACTCATAATGCCATGGCATAGGATAGAGGAAGGTCCATTAAATTTATAATCACTTAAAAATAATGCAATGGTCATGGTAATGGTTGTCTCAATTTAAGTGAAAATTAGGAACCAAATTGTTTCTAACAAATTACAAGATTTTCTACAATTGATTCAATTTACGCCCTACTTACATTTTTCTATTTTTGCTTTATTTTGTACAAATCTTATTTTCAATTCAAAATTTACGATAGGATAAACAGTGACAACATTACACCTATGTGCCAACTTTTAAAAAAAATCAGTAATCTTTTATCTATGAGCAGTAAGATTGATATAGATTCTCATTGTTTCTTAATGGATAGTTGTGTGGGACATGAGGTTGCGCCAAATTCATTGGCTTGTATACTCCAATATGTTTGCATTATGTGATAGATAATCTATCTAGGAACATTTAGTATATAGTGTGCAAGGCTTTACGCATCCATTGTGAATAGGATTGGATGGCTAATTAAATATAATTGTGCAGGTAAAATTATTTTTAAAATGTAATGTATTATGATTGCTTCCATGATTTAGATATTTTTCTATAAAATTTCTAATTAAATATTAGGAATTGTGTAGTTGAAACCAACCATGGCATGAATTAATTAGATTTAGATTGCCTGCAATGCCTATTCAATCCAATTACCATAAAATTTTAAGAAGACCCTAGAAAGTCTTTGTGTTCCAAAGACCAAATAAATTCTTTCAAAACTTTTTGCATTTCTAGCATGAATACTGTTTGGTATATGGTCCTCTTGTAGCTCCTAATTAATATGCCCCATGGCTAAAAAAAGTACGGTATATATAATCTCATCGTGTCTTCTTTTATCCTCTGTTAATGCGTTTTTATCAACTACGTACTGTCTTGCTACTTCTATTTCTCTCCCTCACGCGTATCTGCGCGACAAAAATATTTGGGTCCAAAATGTAAACAAATTCATTATAATTTGTTCTATAAGTAGATCTAATGGTTTGAATAATTGGTCAAATGTTTTATTTTTCTTTGAATTTCTAAGTTTTTTTAATTTTTAAGACGTGGTAACTTAAGAGCACTGTAGAGCACTTTTAATAGATTTTCATTTTGTAGAATGATTTAATATGACATAATATTGAAGAGTAAATTTCACTCTGGCCATCTTTTATTACTGAGGTTTTACTTTAGACCACCCTCACTCTTTTCACAAGTATATAAACGACCTCAAGTACGTCAGCTTCTATTCGTCAATAAACTGCTATATGTAGACCATTTCTTTGATATACGATATATTAGATGTAGATGGGTAAAAGAGTTAAGGGTGATCCAAAATGCCATAAAGGTAAAATTACTCGATCCAAAAGTAAAAACATTGGTTGAATGGTGGTCCAAAGCAAAACACTGGCAATACAAGGTAGCCCAAAGTAAAGTTTACTCTTTGAAAGTTCAACTACCATTAATTTGGTTTTGATGATCAACGGCAAATCCAATTATATGAGAATAATATTTTTATGAGCATTTCTTTGACTAGTCTAATATAGATATGAAAGTGAAAATTATGAAAGGTTGTTCCTGGACTTCATATGGATTGAAATAGAAACAATCCATTGATGGTGAACCTAAATTACAACAAAATTGATATGCATGGAGATCAAGCTATATGTATCACTCTTTCTATCAATGTCGTATTGATATATTCATATATATTATTTTCATGGGATTGACATATGCATGTGAGACTAATGTTTTATTTGAGTTTTATCTCTTGTTTAGTCTTTTTACATTGTGAACGTGAAGATGATGAAGGTATGCATTTATTTTAGTGTCTATATTTGATCGATGCCTTCTATTCTTGTATAGGATAAGCTCCCAATGTTTTATTCTATTTATGCATACTCTTGCTTTGTACGAATATTTTGTCTGCATGCATTTACGGAGAGCAAATCCTATACCTTAGTTATGATCTAAGTTATTCACATTCATTTAATTGGGATCTTTACTTTTGAGTATATGACACTTTTGGTGTTGATTAATACTCATAATTTATTCATATCCTTTGATATATGCGATTGGTTGGTCAACAAGTGAAGATTGACAGCTGAATCATTGGGACTGACAATTTCATTAAGTTGAAAAATAGGTCCCAAGAAATGATAAAGGTGTCAATGCTCAAGAGAAATAATGACACCTTAAGATATCAAGAATGACAAAGTAAAGACATTGAAGATGTGGGGTACAAAGTGTCTACTATGGCAAAATAGTAAAGGGCAAATGATGCTCGACTATGATGGACCATGTGGTGGTGAAGGGCAAGCAAGGGGCTTGGCGCAGAAGGACCAAATCCGATGACGAAGGACGAGTGATGGCTTTGTCATGATAGACTGTGTGAGGCCATTTAAAGCTACAAGGAGCTCGCATCAACATCAATTATTTAAAGAATATATGGTGATTGGCATTCCTTAATAAAAAAGGAAGATGGCATGATGGGATTCCTATTGGTATTATTCTCTTCCTATTTACATTTGGTTATAGGAATATCATACTATTAAGAGGGATATTGTCACGCCCAGAAATTTAGCCAAATTTTTAGACTATTTTGTGTATTAAATCCCTGTTCAGGAATCAGTCAGGGTACACAAAATGACAAATCAATAAACAGATTCAAACATAAAATAAAGCGTAAAATACTTATAGAAGAGGCACTTAGTCCTCACACTCAAAAGAAAGCAGCAGCAGCAGCGGAAAAGGCGATCCTAGCGGGGCTTTAGCTCCACTGCACAGGCAAACTCAACTAGGGTCTGAGCCTTGGTCTTCTAACTCCGTCTTCGACTAAGAAGCACTACACTTCTAGGAAAAGGGGGAAATAGCAAGGCTGAGTAAAACCACCATACTCAACAAGCCACATCGAGAAATGCAGACGTGCAAGGAGAGACAAAGAGTGGCTTGGGCTATTTTGCATAAATGTGGTTGTAAAACCTTTTTAGTTTAAAATCAAAAATGGTTAATTAATTAAGTCAAGACTAATCTTCCACTGAACAATGCTATCTCCACATTGAACAGGCCCAACCAATCCACCTGAACTAGTCCAGTTACATTATGTCAAATTATTAAAAGTAGGTCTAATCATGGTGAATATGGTCGATCACCCATAACCGTGGGCATGGCTATTCTAATAGTTTTACTCTGGCCAGAGGTGTACAACTGTACCCACAAGACACAATTCCGCACATGTTGCCATGCCCCGAAGTATCGCCACCATACTGCAAAGGGGGAAATCATGACAAAACCCTTCGCATAACTCTCCCTGACCAAGCGGTACCACACTGAGGTTTCGCTCCTACCCCTATATCCAGGGTAAGCAGCCCCCCTGGTGCCTTGGTGAATCTGGCAGCCGCATAGAACTTACCCGGTCCATCTGAACTTCATCACGCCCACCCTTGCCTGGGTACGTCGGCTAGGGAAAAGCTACACTACAAGTTCAACAGTTGGTCATTCTTGCTTGTGGTAAGTATGGTAAGTCTTTTAGGGTTTTCCATGAACCGTCCTTAATTGCCATGGGTGCGACAAGCAAAACCATGCACCCACTGCCCACCATTTAGTTATATTTTATTTAACCTTTGTTCCAAGGTAATATTGGTCCATGACCATCATTTCATGTGACTATAAGCTAATAGTATGGTTATCCCATTAAGTGAGCTAGTGTAGTTAAGCATGGCTAAGCGTAAATGATTCTAGCAAGGTCATGTGAGTGACACAAGATAATCAAATTTAATAACCCAGGCTAACAAAGAATGGATAACAATTAAATACGACACAAGCAAGCAGATAGGTATTCCATCATCTCATGTAATTAGCAAAACATGCAATTTTATTTGCAAACAATAAAATATTTTATAAATAGGGATCAATATGCATCAAGGAGGAATGTGACGTGCCTTGCTTCTTTAGCTGATCTTCTTTTCTTCGCGAGTGCAAACTCCCGAAACGACGAAGTCTACACGTTGACACGCAAAATGAGGAAAAACTAATAAAAACTAAATAAACAGTACATGAAAAGTAAACCAACATGTAGAGCTCAATTTTAGATGAATTTTGCAATTTGAATGGTCCAATTTGGAGTTCGTATGGATTAGATATTAATTTTAGAAGTTTTGGACTATTTAATTGAATTCTACAAATTAAAATAGATTTATTGCACAATTATTATTTAATTTTATAAAGGAAAAAGCGCGCTGCGACGGCACGCCGACGTCGGCGAGGAGGCGCACGCAAGAAACGGCCGATCCACCGTGGACCGAGTCCACGGCGCCATGGGCGGGTGCACCACGTGGCGCCGCGAGGCACCGACGTGGCTACCACGTGGGATCGCCACGTGGACGGCCTCGATCTGCCTACCGGCCGGGGCGGCACGGTGACAACACACGAGGCAGCGCACGGGGCCGAAGGCCACCGGCGGCGAGCGATGGCAGAGGGGCTCTGCCGGGAGCGGGCGACGAGCGACGCTCGGCAGTGAAACAAGGTGCGCGTGCGAGACAGCGGCATGTAGTGGCATGGGAGCCGCGTGACGAGCGGCGCTCGACGGCATGAACGAGCGGCGCGGGTGGCGACGAGGGGCGACGACGCGTGCGCGTGTGCGCAAGGAGACGACGAGGTGAGGCACAACTCGGAAAGGGAGCGGTCGGAGAGGGGGAAAATTAGGGAAGAGAGAGAAAGTGTGCTCACCGACGACCGGAGAGAGGAGACGATGGCGACACGGCAATCCCGACGGCAATGATTAGGGAAAAATGGTGGCCGGGGAACTATGGGTGGCGACGAACACGACGGTGGCGACGAATTGGAGTGGCGGGCAGCGGGCAACGGGTGGTACAAAAATGTTAGCCGAAGTAGGAAAAACGGATGCGGCTTTGGGATTGCGGTGGACGCGGCGTTACGGCGGTATTTCGTGGCGGGCAAGGGACGGCCGAGGTAGCCATGGAGATGGCGAAGCCGGTGGTGCTAGCGGGTAGCTCAGTGGCAGCTAGGGTGGCGGTGGCACGTGCCCGAACATGGCCGGCGACGACGGCGGCTTGGTTTCTCGGTGGTCGTGGTGTTTCGTCGACGAATGGGAGAAAAGGAGCGACTGCCGAGGAGCGGGGCGTTGCGGCGAAGTGGAGGATGGCCTCGTCGCATGGCGACGCAGCGAGAGGCGGCCGGGGTGGAGTTTGGCAACGGTGGCACTGGTTTCACGGCGCGGGAGCTCGGGAAGCATGGAATGGTGCAATTGCTTGAGGGAAAATGCTCGCGCGGCTATCGGGGATGCTCTATAGCGGTCGAGGGAGGTGGTGGGGAGGCCGAGGGCAGGGGTATGGCAGCGGCAACGTGGGTCACGATCGGTGCGGGCGAAAGAGGCGGTCGGCACCAGCTTCCACGAAAAAGTGGGGAAAACGGCACGGGGTGGACGGGGCACGCACGTGTGGGAAGCGAGGCGGTGCGAGGATGCGCGAGGCGGTACGGGAAAGGCAAGACATGGGTGGCCATGGCAGCGGTCGGTCGAGAGATGCGGAGAGGGATGACAGGTGGGCCCCACCTGTCATCGCCTTGGGAGGAAGGGGACGTAAACCGGACTTCTACGGCGCGCGGGATGAGGAAAAGGGAGTGGGCCGATACGGGCCAGGCCGAGGAGGAGAGAAAGAAGGAAGGCCGTGGGGAGTGAATCGGACTTTGCGCTATTGGGCCAAAAACGGCCCAAGCACAGGAAGGAGATTAAAATTTGGTTTTCTGTTTATTTAATCACATAAATGATCTCTGTATTTTTATAAATATTTCCAATGCTTAATTCCAAGAAAAATCCTGTAATTAGATGGACACTCAAAACATTTAATAAAAATATAAAAATATCATTTCTGATTAAATAATTTATTTAAGTAATTACTTGAATGTTTTTGTATTATTAAAATTATTTGAGCTCCAAAATTTTACGAAAAATTTTGGAGAGTATATTAGGCATGGAGAATATTTCAAAAATATTTCTAGCCATGATTTTTAAAGGAAAATTTAATTTACTTATTAAATTCACTTGATTAACTTATTTTTCTTTTTAATAATTTCTAGAAAATGTATTATTTAATAATTTTTAATCCCGATAAAAAATTGGGGCGTGACAAATCTATCCCCTTACAGGAATCTTGTCCCGAGATTCAGGGCTAGAAAGAAAGAGGGTAGGGTTGGGGTTGGGTCGGCTGACTGACTTCTATGGTTTCCTTTTGATTCACCAGGATTGATTGACTGGCCAAACCTGTGTGACGATTGATTAATCGCGCTTGCACGGCCGAACGGACTGGATTCAACCTGGTGTTCTGCTGCTTCACAAAACTAAACTGGCTGATCCTTCCTATTCTGACCTTGACCCGGATTAGAGGGGCTCAAAGTATGTACTTTCCTCAGACTGCACGCTTCAGGCTGACAAATCTGATAAGCTGGAGAATTCACCCTGCTGACTGGTAGTGGGTGGAACCTTTTTTGAGACCTCGTAACTGACTTTCGTGAACACACAAACTCTGAACTCGCCGTGAACTGCCCTTGATCCAAACCACATGTATTTGAAGGAGCTGCTTGCTCGTTATTTCATCTGGACTGCGAATGTTCCCTAATACTGCTCCTCTAGGCCGAACTGTTGACACAACAGCTTGGGTGTAGCTCAGAACTCATCTTGCTGACTCGAGATCGGTGAGACCTTTCTGACAACTTGCAATCGACCTCTTTGATTACAGCCTGATCTGCTTCACACGGTTGGACCTCCAAGCAAATGGTCACAAGGTATAGCTAAACTCATCTTCGGGCTCGCTTTTAGAACCAGCAATTGAACTTTCGCCTAACCGTGAACAATTTCACTGCCATCTTTGAGATTGTCCAACAGTCCTCTGATTTACAAAGAACCTTGACTTTGAAAACAGGGTACTCCATCAGTTGATCGAAATGAAGCAATGACAGTGCGCTTTCATTCAGGAACGCTTGAAACTCAACACCCAAATGATGATGGGAAGTCCCACATGAGAATGACTCTCGTGCAACTCTTGAACATACTGACTCTTGATTAACTTTTCCATCGGGTGTAACCGCTGACCTGACTATTCCACTTCTGTCCTGACTTCGGTGTCATCTGTCGAACATATTGTGTAGTTGATATTCTTTTCTTGAAACAAACATTGATTGCCTAACGGATCAAGCTCAAAAGGTTATTCCCACAATAAAGTATTTCACTTTCTTCGCTTATCTTTTACTGGCTCCTCTGAGTTGATAGACTATAAGGTCTACGGTTGCTTTCCCCATAAATACCAGAATTTGTACGTCTGCTGAAAACTTGATTTGATGCTGCCAAGTGTTTCTACTCCCTGACCAAACAAGCTCACTTTCAAGCCTTGAGTAGAGATGATTCATAAAAAAATTATTCTCTATTGCATGCTCTGCGGCTGTACTTTATGGCCTGACATATGCATCCATTACTTTAGGAAGAGGTGATGAAGCAATTCCGTTATCATCTTCCTAGGGAAACACCGAGATGGTTTTTCGGAGGCTATAACGGTGGTCTTGAAATAAAGAATTCATTATTAATCCATGCTCACCACTATGGTGTAGTTACCATTACTATTCTAATAACCATTCTATGATGTTGCTTTCAACTATGTCATTACCTTTTTCGTTCTCATCAGGTATCACTTATATTGCCCTCCAAAGAGATCTCGCCATGAAGAGTGCCATTGCAGTACAACCACTCTCGCCTCACTGATTGACCAATTCTTTTCTTTATTGGCAATTAGATTCTGGGTCTTGATAAATATGCAATGACCCGACAAAGAAACTATAGGTTTCTTGAGACATTGTTGGATACACAAGCTGGTCCACCTTTTGGCTAATCAATGTGAACCATGAGAGAAGAAAATTCATCTTTCATAATTGTAATGAAACTTCTGTGCACAAAGAAGGTACTTGAACACCAAACAATTCTATATGGTTGCTGACCATTACTAGCAAAATTGCTGACAGGTATGGAACCTGCCCTTCACAATCTGACCTGGTTGATTGGTTCCATCATTGGGTATAGGCTGACCCATCTTTACTCAATGTTCCCTTCTGATTACATAACTGCCATGAAACTCCTAGGTGTCATGAGCAATTCTTGAACATCCAAGACTTGTAAACCATTGCTGACCTTTGTTGGTAGAGATTCTAGTTGGGATGACCTTTCCTTTTGTGGTCCTAACATCATTGACTTGTCCTTTCATTGCTTGCTGACACGGGTTCCAACAAGAACATTGCCTTGACTACTGATTTTTTCTTGGGGAAATGTCGATCTTCTTAGTAGCTCAAGTAGACAACTCCTTCCTATGGTTGGATATCACGTCAATGTTTATGTATTTATGAATAAAGTGTTATTCAGTTCCATGAAATAGACATCTTGTATTGATCAATAAGTACGTGACTTATTTATGAGACTCTATATGTATGAATCTATTTCTAAATGATCCCTGATCATGTATCATATTATTGGAACTAATATGATTCTAAGATCGGCATGTCTATTGATTGATGATCATGTCTCATAGATCATCGGTATGGAGATACAAAATCAATAAACATGGACACATGTGTTAGAGAACACATTGTTGGATAGACCCACCATGAGACACTACAGGAATTAATGTGCCATTAGTTGGTCTCAGGTAGTGTTGGTACAAAGTCCTTAGACCTGAGATCACCATGGATTCCAACATGTGTAGTAGCCTACTTTGGGACTACCAAACGCTATTCCGTAACTGGGTAGTTATAAAGGAAGTTTTCGGGTTTGCTATTAAACATGGAGTGGGATGTGAGTGATCAAGATAGAATTTGCCCCTCCTTTGGAGAGATATCTCTGGGCCCCTCGAGGTAATGGATTATGAAAATGCATGGCCATGCTAAGTTGATTGAGGAGTCAATCAACAGATAGATAATCCAATACGGTTCGAGTGAATGGTTAAGCTATTGAAGGGATGTCACACATCTTGCCTATAGCTTAACTGGTATCGTGAGGCAAAGGGATTTGTGTACACATTACAGGTTCAGAGCCGATATTATTCTTGTATACTATGGTGTCAATATGTGCTGCTAGGCGCCGCTGTTGACGGGTCGGCTGAGTTGGACTCGAGCCGACGATCGGCTAAGTTAGACTATAGCCGAAACCGAGTATACCTGAACCTACAGGGTCGCACGCTTAAGGGGATAGAATAGATATTCGAGTTGGACTCGGATACGGCTCGATCGGATAGGGATCCGATCGGATAGAGTCCTATGGGCTTACGACGTGTGGGCGGCCAACTCTATGAGATATGGATGAGATCCGATTCAAAATAGAGTCCTGATTGGCCACTAGTCCCAGTCGGCCAACTCTATATAAAGGGGCGAGGGGTGGAGAGTTTCTGTATCGCGTTGAACCGAATCCGCAACAAAAGTCGCCGAGATCAATCTCCACGGAAACCCTCCCCACTTTCGAGCCAAACCCTAGCCTTGCATCGCGTGCTAGCACACGGGTGTACGGCGTTTTGTCCCCGGACGTGTGGATACCGGTAGAGGCGCTGCTACGTTGCGCGCTGTTGATTGGCTTCGGATCGGCTGCGGTCGGGCGCATCGGAGCAAGGCGCAAGAACGTGACCGGACGACTCCGCGAATCGGCTGATTGACGAATCGGCTGTCGGCTTGCGGGAATCGGCTACACAGTTCCAGATCGGATAGCCCTGATTGGCTATTTTCGCTGCATACTCCAATCGGTAACGATCTATCGGCCCTTACTTGCAAGTGTTCCTGGTTTGCGCGGTACAAAAATTTTTGTTTTCGGCTAGCGTAGCTTCCGCGTAACCCTTCAGGTGCCACTTTCCTGTGATTACTCGCTAGGTTGTTGAGTTGGAACAACATGGGGGTGCCTGACTGATGTTGATGACAGTTGGGCGGACTATTGCTTGAGACCTTGTTTGATAGTTGTAGCTGGGAAATTGTATTATCTCCTTTGTAGTTGGACTAGACACCTGTTTTTCCTGGCACTTTTTGCCTTGCTGGTGTTGGTCTGTAGCTTCGGGGTGGTTGCCGGTGGAATAATAGAGCCTTTACTGGTGCTCTCATTGACAAATTGTTGTGATGGAACTTCACATTCCAGCGACGATTAGTATCTCTTGTTTTCTGGTGTCCTGGGGCTGGACCTGACCACACTGAGGTGGGGTGAGGTGACTGGGGAGCTGGGGCGTTGATAGACAGTGTCGGTAACTTGGCGACGTTGATACTTTGCATTGGATTACCTTTAGAGAAACTACTTATCTTTTCCCCGAATTGAAATAGTAGGGGACTGACTTTCTTGGTTTCGAAAATGGACACTTGTTGTAGTGGTGCCTTAGCTCAAGACCATTGAAACAATCCAGTCTTGATTGATCACGAGGTACATCCTTCTAATCGTGCATGCTCACAAAGGAACTGGAACATGAAGGGACTCAAGAACTCGGTTAACAATGTTGTTTTACCACCGTTGGCTGCCACTGTAGTTGGAGTTGGTTGGAGAGCAAAAATCGTTGCTATTGTCGTTATTGTTGACCGGGAGATGATGGACAGGTTGTAAGGATGTCCTTCAATCTTCCATTGTCTTGGCTAGTGTTGACTTCAGCTAACAGTCCTTAAGCACATGGCTTGTTCCCTCACATAAAGAAACATGCGACTTTCCTCTTCATAGAGTTGGACTACGGTGCATCAAAATTTTATTGTCGAGTAGTTTATCCAAAACTTCTTTTTTTCTCTTATGATTAACACTTTATCATCAGTCAGTGTCTTGGCATACAAATTCCAAGCATGGTCAAACACTTGTCAAAAGTTGTCCTTGTACACCATAACCACCTTAGGTAACACTTGTTGACTATGAGGTTGTTGACGGCTGACGTGTGCTGGTCTCCCTAGGACACAACTATATACTGACTGTAACCGTAGATGCTTGCATTTGGAATGTACTGGATTTGATCTTGATTCTAATTCTGAGCTTGTAGCGGCTACCATTGGTACTACTGCTACGTCTTCTGTATCTGACTTTGCATCTGCTGCATCCACTGCTTGCACATTCATCATCTGACCTTGGAGGTGAACCAGAGACTGAACAAGAGCGGGGTTTCCGGCACATATTGTGGACTGCTGCCTGATCTGACCCAATGGTTTCTGACCTCAACACACCGCTGCTAGTACTATTGTGGTTGTTGATATTTTCTCTGGCACTGACCCACTGCTGCCTAGAAGAAAGGGATGGAAGAGAGGGGTTGCTAAAGATAAGATCTTAACCCACTTACCTACTGATCTGATGTGGGTAGGCTTTTACTCTTCAAGTTGATTAAGCAAACAACCTAGTATGGTCATATCCCCACCACTGATGTAAACCATACCCCTACACACAACAAACAACACACGATCTAGCAGCTAACAACACTATTCTTTGGGGAAGGATTGAGTTTTAGGTCAGCTTCGGAAAGGATTCACTTGATCCTTGAGAAGCGTGGACTCTGGGCTGCTCGGCTTGATCTTCTCGCTCGAAGCTTGGGGCTTGACTTGACTTCCACGAAGCTTCAGCTGACGCTCCAGGCTTGACAACTAGAGAGTTGGAGGGGAAAGGAGGGAAATTTGACAAACCGTTTCGCAAAGAGCTCCGGAGGGAGGGAAGAGACATTTCCGTAAATACGGTTTTCACAAAATTTGTCCTTAGGGTTTAACCAATTGGCTCAACCTACAGTCGAGGTGGCTCTGATACCAACTTGTCACGTCCAGAAATTTACCCCAATTTCTAGACTATTTTCTGTATTGAATCCCTATCCAGGAATCAGCCAGGGTACACAAAATGACAAATCAATAAACAGATCCAAACGTAAAATAAAACGTAAAATACTTACAGAAGAGTCACTTAGTCCTCACACTCGAAAGAAAGCAGCAGCAGCGAAAAAGGCGATCCTAGCGAGGCTTCAGCTCCACTCCATAGGCAAACTCAACTGGGGTCTGAGCCTTGGTCTTCTAACTCTTTCTTTGACTTAGAAGCACTGCACTTCTGGAAAAAGGAGGAAATAGCAAGGCTGAGTAGCTCACCCTTGCATGGGTACGTTGGCCAGAGAAAAGCTACACTACACGTCCAACAGTTCCGTATTCTTGCTTGTGGTAAGTACGGTAATCTTTCAGGCTTTCCTATGAACCGGTCGTTAATTGATATGGGCGTGACAAGCAAAACCATGCACCCACCGCCCACCATTTAGTCATGTTTTATTTAACTTTTATTCCAAGGTGATACTGGTTCATGACCATCATTTCATGTGACTATAAGCTAATAGTATGGTTATCCCATTAGGTGAGCTAGTGTAGTTAAGCATGGCTAAGCGTAAATGATTATAGCAAGGTCACATGAGTGACGCAAGCTAATCAAATTTAATCACCCACATTGACAAAGAATGGATAAAAATTAAATACGGCACACACAAGCAGATAGGTATTCCATCATCCCATGTAATTAGCAAAACATGCTATTTTATTTGCAAACAATAAAATATATTATAAATTGGGATCAATATGCATCAAGGAGGAATGTGACTTGCCTTGCTTCTTCAGCTGATCTTCTTTTCTTCGCGAGCGCAAACTCTCGAAACGACAAAGTCTACACGCTGGCACGAAAAACGAGGAAAAAACCTAATAGAAACCAAATAAAGAGTACATGGAAAGTAAACCAACATTTAGAGCTCAATTTTAGATAAATTTTGCAATTAGAATGTCCCAATTTGGAGTTCGTATGGATTAGGTATTATTTTTAGAAGTTTTGGACCATTTAATTGAATTTTGGAAAATACAATAGATTTATTGCGCAATTATTATTTAATTTTACAAAGGAAAAGGGAGGCTGCGACGTCACGCGAGACGTCGGTGAGGGAGGCGCGCGTGGGAAGCGACCGGTCCACCGTGGACCGAGCCCACGACGCCACGGGCGGGCGCACACGTGGTGCCAGCGAGGCATCGACGTGACTCCCACGTGGACGGCCCCGATCTGCCCGACGGTAGATCGAACGACGCAGGACGCAAGGGGTCGCGGCGATCGCTGGCCGACTGGTTGGAGCAGCGCGGCGACGACGCACGAGGTGCGTCACGGGGCCGAAGGCCACCGGCGGTGAGCAGCGGCGGACGGGCTCTGCCGGGAGCGGCGCCCAACGGCGGAACAAGGTGCGCACGCGAGACAGCGGCATGCAGTGGTGTGGGAGCGACGCGACGAGCGGCGCTCGACGGCGTGAACAAGCGGCGTGGGCGGCGACGAGGGGCGACGGAGCGTGTGCATGTGCACAACGCGACGACGAGGTGAGGTGCGGCTCGGAAATGGAGCGGCCGAAGAGGGGGAAATTAGGGAAGAGAGAAAGTGTGCTTACCGACGGTCGGAGAGAAGAGAAAATGGTGACACGGCGATCTTGGCGGCAACAATTAGGGAAAAACAATCGCCGGGAAAAGATGGGTGCCGGTGCACACGACGGTGGCGACGGATTGGAGTGGCGGGTGACGGGCAGTAGGAAAATGTTAGCCGGAGTTGGAAAAACGGCTGCGGCTTTGGGATTGCGGTGGACGCGGCGTTACGGCGATGTTTCGTGGTGGGCAAGGGATGGCCGAGGTAGCCATGGAGATGGCAAAGCCGGTGGTGCTTGCGGGGTAGCTCGACGGTGGCTAGGGTAGCAGTGGTGCGCGACCGAACATGGCTGGCGATGACGGCTGCTTGGTTTCTCGGTGGTCGTGGTGTTTTGTCGGCGAATGGACAAAAGGAGCGACTGTCGAGGAGCAGGGCGCTGCGGCGAAGTGGAGGATGGCCTCGGCGCACGGCGATGCAATCTCTCGCGGCAGCGAGAGGCAGCCGGGGTGGAGTTTGGCGGCGGCGGTGGCACAGGTTTCTCAGCGTGGGAGCTCGGGAAGCATGGAATGGCCAATTGCTTGAGGGGAAATGCTCACCGGCTATCGGGGATGCTTTATAGGGGTCGCGGGAGGCGGTGGGGAGGCCGAGGGCGCGGGTATGGTGGTGGTAACGTGGGTACGATCGGTGCGGGCGAAAGAGAAGGTCGGTGCCGGATCCGTGGAAAATTGGGGGAAACAACGCGGGGTGGACGGGGCGTGCACGTGCGGGAAGCGAGTCGGTGCGAGGATGCGTGAGGCGGTGCGGGAAGGGCGGGACGTGGGCAGCCATGGCGGCAGTCGGCCTAGAGTAGGGATTAAAACGGTCGGGGAAAGATCTTAACCATTTCCGTTCCCATATTTTTTTAGCGGGAATGGAAATGGGAACGGTAAAAGCGGACGGGAAAACGAATCCGGTTAATACGGGACATCGGGAACGGTCGGGAGCATGTCAATTACGATCGGGAATCGGTTAAAAAAAGGGAACCTCGACACACATATAACCACATCAAAGAACCAGATGTAAAAAATTTTGTCATGTAAAAAATAATCCACAACCAAAATTGATATCTCACAATTAAATTTCCAATTTAATTCACGATTTAAATTTCCATCTCAATTTTCGACATCGAAACGCACTTCCACAACTAATTAAATTTTGACATCTAGAAATTAATGCAATTACAATTCACATCCAACAATTAAATTTCCAATTTAATTCACATCTCAAATTTCCATCTTACAATTTTCATCTCACATTTCTCACAAAAATGAAGGAGGTGGGGACTCACGCCGTGAAGAAGGTGGTCGGCGAGGAGGTGCGGCGGCGAAGTCGGCGGGGTCGGGGTGGCGGCGGCGGCCTCAACGGTGGGGTCGGGGCTAGGGTGCGACGACGGGGAAGAAGGGAAGGTGCGGCGGCGGCCAAAGTCGGTCGGGGTCGGGGTGAGCGGCCGGCCTCGACAGCACGGTCAGGGCTAGGACGCGGCGACGCGGCGGGGAGGAGGGCGGCGGCCCGAAGTCGGCGGGGTCGAGGTGAGCGGCCGGCCTCGGCGGCGGGATCGGGGCTAGGGTGCGGTGGCGGGGAGGAGGGAGGTGCGGCGACGGCGGAGTCGGCGGGGTCGGGGTGAGCGGCCGGCCTCGGTGGCAGGGTCGGGGCTAGGCGCGGCGGCACAGCGGCATGGCTCGGCTGTGGCTGGCGACTGGCTAGGGTTAGGGTTAGATAGAGTGTCATTTAGGGTTTGCTATTGTTGGGCCAAAATGTAATTGGGCCGGGAGGGAGTGGGCCGAAATAGGTTTAGATGGTCCTATAAAATGGGAATTCCCACGGGAATTTTCCCGTATAAATATGGGATCCGCGAATACGGTCGAGAAGACACCTCAACCGTTCCCATTCCCGTTTCCTGTTTCCTGCATTTTTTCCCGTTCCCGTTTTTCTCACGGATACGGTATTCGGTCGGGATTTTTGGTATTCGGTGTCGGTCGGTACGGGATTTTCCCGTACCCGCTTACATCCCTAGCCGAGAGATACGGAGAAGAGGGATGACATGTGGGCCCCACCTGTCATCGCCTCGGGAGGAAGGGGACGTAAACCGGACTTCAAGGGTGCATGCAGGATGAGGGAAAGGGAGTGGGCTCGCGCGGGCCTGGCTGAGGAGGAGAGAGAGAAGGAAAGTCGTGGGGATTGAATCGGACCTTGCGCTATTGGGAAAACGGCCCAAGCATAGAAAGGAGATTAAATTTTGTTTTCTTTTTATTTAATCACATAAATTATCTTTGTATTTTTATAAATACTTTCAATGCTCAAATAATTTCAAGAAAAATCCTAAAATTAGATGGACACTCAAAACATTTAATAAAATAATTTATTTAAGTAATTACTTAAATGCTTTTTGTATTATTAAAATTATTTACGGAGCTCCAAAATTTCACGAAAAATTTTGGATAGTATTTTAGGGCATGGAGAATATTTCAAAAATATTTTCAGCCATGATTTTAAAGGAAAATTTAATTTCCTTATTAAATTCACTTGATTAACTTATTTTTATTTTTAATAATTTCTAGAAAATACATTATTTAACGATTTTTAATCCCGATCGAAAATCGGGGCATGACAGATATAACGTCAATGTGTTTGTGTATGTCTTGGTGCTCAAAGTGACCTATCCTAGTGCTACCATGAGAGAAAGCCAAGATTTAACCTATCCTTTGAGTGGTTTTAGACCTTATTTTTGGTTGAGTCGGGTAGTCCTTGCTTGAGTGAGCTTCCCATAGAGTTTAAGATCATCAAAAATGGACTTTTGAGAAAAAGTTATGACCATTTTGCTCTCTGATGCTTTTTGGATTTTCCAAATTTTTTTTTAAAATCTGAAAATGGCTGAGAGCAGTGGAATTGCTCTCTGGTGATTTTTGGACTTCTCTAGAAATATTTTCAGAAATTTTGAAATGTTGTTTTGCCTAGTTTTCTGCTGTTGTGATGAAAGTTTACATTGTCTGAAACTTCCGAAAATCACTGTAGAAACTTTTGAAAAATGGAATCTTTGCCTCCGGCTAGTTTTGAGGGCTTGGATATATAAACCCCTCCATCCCCTCATTGAGTGTTTGCTATTCTTGAGTAAAATTAAACACATCCAAAGTCAAATAGCCTTGTACATTCTCCTACCTTGATGGTGTCTCTTTGTGAGAGGGATTTGAGAAGGGGAGAGAATCTCCGAGGGAGGTTTGGGTTGAGAGATTGAGAAGTTGAGAGCTAGTGAACTTCACTCCATACTTTAAACACTCGAGTTTATAGCAAGCAAATCTTTGATTGTGTTTGTTACTCTTGGGGATTAAGATCTTCTAGACGGCTAGATGTTGCCAGTAAGTACCCAAGGTTGTGATGTGCCATGGGAAGTTTGTGAAGGCTTCAATTTCGCCTTCGCAAAGGAAAAAAATCAAGAGAGAAATCGAAGAGTGCATTTGTGTAACCTCATAAGAAAAAGGGTTGAAAGAGACCTGGCTTTTATGGCCCCTCAATAGAGACGTAGAATATGTGGATTTGAACTTCGGGAAACAAATTATGCGTCTTCTCTCTTGGTTTGTCCATTCTTACCTTCTCCCATATTGTGCTTAAGCTTGTTTTTACCTGATCTGCTTGTATGCCTAATTGATCTAGTTGGTGACCATATATCTTGCTTAGATACTTTGTTTGTCACCTTTTGATTTATATATATTTTGTTTATTTGAGCTATAAGTTTATAACTAGTGTTTTATTCTGTTATCTGCCAAACTTTTTAGTTGAGACCAAAACTTCCAATCCTGTAACGAACGTTTCGATTTGAACCAAAAATTCACATAATTCTAATATGTTATAAAGTTATGATAATTTTTAATAATGCCTATTCATCCATCCCTCTAGACGACATCAAGGTCCTTTCACTACACAATTATTATTATTATTATTATTATTATTATTATTATTATTATTATTACTACTACTACTACACTATTACTATTATTATTATTACTATTATTATTGTTGTTGTTGTTATTATGTTGTTTGGTTGACATGTAAAGGGTAGGGGACTATGTTAATATGTTAAAATGATGTATTTTAATTTTTCATATAGAAAATATGGTAAATATGGATCTTAAATTATTTATTTAATTATAAATAAAAATTTTTAAGACATATATAACTTTCAATATAATCATCTAATTGTTTTTATATAATTTTGTTAATTAAAACAAGAGGAAATTGCATGGAAGAGGAGATAAGTCGGAGGGAGGTGTGTGCATGTACCTTGTGGCAAGGGGAGGGGATGAGAGTTTTTATTCTTTGAATCGAAATCTATATCTATAATCTATAATCTATAATCTATAACTATCTATAAAGCAAGTAGTGTTTTCATCCAAATTTTGTTTTGCCTGGCTATTTTGCAGAAAACCTCTTAAGTTTTTCCGAAATTAACCCACAGTCCGCCTAGCTATTTTAAAAAACCCAGTTAAAGAAGAAAAAATGATTATTTTGCTAAAAATCCCTTGAGTGTTTATAAAATTAAGCCGTAGTCCCAATGCTGAAAAGGAAGAGAGGGCTCGGATTAAAAAAACCTCATGCGTCCCTCTCTTCCGTCCCCATCCGCGCCGCGCCCTGCGTTGCGCCTGCGCCCCTCCCTCCCATCGCCGCTCGGAGTTCCTGCGCCACCGCCTGAACCTTCGCCCTTCGTCTGCTTCCCTCCCTGCGTTGTCGTTCCGTTACAACGCACGGACATTTTGCTAGTAATTTCAACTAATGGGTTCATGAGTTATCTATATTTTAACATAGATCTAATCTTAGCGAACCAAAGTGATGTATTTTTATTCAATAAAATCTAATCTACATAAAAATAACTGTATGGTTAGATCGTATAATTATTTAAAATAGATCGTATAATTATTTAAAATTTATCTCTACCTCTCTCTATAGCAACGGTTAGCAACGGTTCACATGTAACATCTCACTCCTAATGCAACGTATCGCATCGCACGGGAAATCATCGCGCATCGCGCGCCCCCGCTCTCCCATCCTCCGCCGCCCCCATCCACCGCCGCGCGTGCCGCCGCCCCTATCCGCCGTTGCGCCCATCCTCCTCCTCTCCCTGCGGCGGCCCTCCATGAAACCCTAGCTCGTCGTCATTGACAACCACGAGCACGCCTTCACCTTTTCCCCCAAGCGCAAGCGCGGCCGACCTGGCCGGAAGCCAAAGCCACCATCCATCCCGTCACCCGTCGCCGCCGCCGCCGAAAATGGGACCCACGCCCCCGCCTCTGGCCAGAAGTGCAAGCACGGCCGCAAGCCGGCCGCCGGCCGCCGCCGTCGCTTCCTCCGACGGGCATCACCATCCTTCCTCTTCCCGCGCCACGGCGATCTCCGCCTCCGCCTCCGACTCGCCGATCCCGCTTCCTCCCCCGCTCCGCGCGGTCGCGGCCGCAAGTCCCAGCGAGGCCGTCCTGAGCTTCCCTCCGATGCCGGCACCGCCCCCTACGCGCCTCAGTCCCCGCCGCGGGAAGGTGGCGGTCAACGCCAAGGCGGCGGAGGAGGTCCCCGTGGTGGAGCCGTTGCGGTGGGAGCAGGTGGCAAAGGTGATGCCGTCAATGGACGCGGTGGTGAAGGTGTTCTGCGTACACACGGAGCCCAACTTCTCGCTGCCATGGCAGCGCAAACGGCAATATAGCTCCAGCAGCAGCGGTTTCATCATTTGGGGGCGCAGGGTTCTTACCAAGGCCCACTCCGTCGAGCACTACACCTAGGTCAAGCTTAAGAAGGTGATCGCCACCGTTCTTGCTATTGGCACCGAGTGTGACATTGGTATGTACAGCCCACACTCGTGCTTCTGATATCTGTCAGGTACATCTCGTTTTAGAGTTGTTTCTATTTTAGTAGTAAACAAGAATTGCTGCTAAGTGATAGAGAGAAGCCTTACAGCTGGTCAATCATTTTGATCCGTTGGGTAATCCAAGGTGCATTAGCATATATTTTTTTATGATGCATGTCAATCATTTTGATCCGTTGGGTAATCCAAGGTGCATTAGCATATATTTTTTTATGATGCATCAGTCCTAAATTCATAATTCTGAAGGGCAAACTAACAAGTATAAGATACAGTGCCGTGCTACTTTATGTAATGAAAGCATTTGATCATGTTTCTAAAAGAAAAAAAGATGAAGCATCTGAAATACTTCTGGTTAAGAGAACACATCATTTGAACATCGGCATGGTCTTCAAAATACATCTTTAACAACCAATTTCTTCTCTAATATTTGTAAAACCTGACGAACTCATGGTACTGTGGAAGTACTATTTGAGACATGATTTTTCATGGACCAAATCTGAATTCTTAAAAATATATTGATGTTCAAGTTTTAAAAGTTTGAGTCAGATGTCTGAAACAACATGTTTTCTTGACCAGAGGTAGCACTTGTCTGGGGATTCATACACTGTAATTTGTTTTGAAAAAGTAAGAAAGACCTTATAATATATTTTCCTTAAAGGAAGTTAAGTTATGGACGAGGACGAAGGAAGAATTTACAAACCTTCATCTGGGCTAAAAAATCATAGGGAGTGCCCTGTTGAATTTAGTGCTTATTTAATGTAGTACACTACTGAAGAAACCATTTTCGGTTGAAGTGTCAAAATTCATAATAGTTTTGGTTTGAATAGTACCTAAGACTAAAAAATACTTTTAGTCCCGGTTTAAAAAGTCTATGGATTTCTAAAAACATTAGTCCTGATTTGTGACACGAACCGGGACTAAAGATCACCTCTAGTCCCGGTTCAAATATTATCAGATGTTGTCAGAGCGTCGAGCATCTTTTGTCCTGGTTGGTAACAACAACTGGGACTAAAGATGCTATTTTTAGTCCCGGTTGGTGTTACCAACCGGGACTAAAGATGCTCGGCGTTCTGACAGGTTCTGACAGCCTCTTTAGTCCCGGTTGGTAACACCCATCAGGACTAAAGATGCTATTTTTTGTCTCGGTTGGTGTTACCAATCGAAACAAAAGTGAAAGTGCTTATTTTTTTAACTGAACCTAATAAAAATATACAAATTTTGCTACATGATTCAAATAGCCTAAATTAATTTGAGGGGGTCTAATTTCAAAGAGTGTCGTGTTGTGTGGGGGTGGGTGATTGAAGATAGAAGAAAGCTTTAATTTTGTTATTACATATCATCATATTGTTATTAACTAATGATTCTCAATATATAAAATATTTTATAAAATTATTTTGGTGATAATATATAAATCGGAGGGATGTACAATATTGATAAGAACATTCAAACCCTGGCTGTCATGTCTAGTTTATACACTTGTAACAAGTTTTACGTCCATTGTTCATGTTTCGTCCTCTAACTCGGAGTTGGTTTTTAAAACGACCATAACTTTCGCATACGGACTCCAATCGAGACGTTTCATATATAAAAATTGATGACAAAAAATTCGGATGCGTTCGTACACGACTTTGCCGCGTTCGGCGATTTTATTTTCCCCAAAAACACCTCAGAAGGTTGCCTTTTCGAGCCCGGAAGTTTTTTTGATTCTGAGCGTGTTTTCTGAATTTTCCACAGGCCACGTCTTTTGCTTGTTTACACTCAAATTTTCTGTGGTTACCTCTCATGTGCTCCTAAGTCCATAAAAATATAAAAAATAAAACAAAAAAAAGTGAATTTTTTCCAAAAAACAATAACTTCATATGAATATGAAAAATAGAGAGGGGAAAAAGAGAAACAATATCTAGAAGAGCACATTAATGTCTAGGATTATCTATGTATGATTAAATTTTAATATTATTGTTTTAAGCCTGTATTTAATAAATTTAATTTGGCCCTATTTACTAATTATTTAATTGTTAACCCTAAGGAACAAAATAAATTTGGAAAAATAGCGGAAAATTATCTTTAGTCTCAATAAAGATTATCTTTAGTCCGGTTGGTGTCACCAACCGGGACTAAAGATAAATTGGAAATAGCGAAAAATTATCTATAGTCCCGGTTGGTGACACCGACCGGGACTAAAAATTCAAGGTTATATATATCCCCGACGCGCATTATCTTCTCCACCGATCTATCTCTCTCCCTCTCCCCTCAGCTCTCTCCCTCTCCCTCTTCCTTTCCCTCTCTCCCTCTCCCTCTTCCTCTCCCCTCGGTAAGCAAGGGGAGGAGATGGCGGCGGCGGGGAGGAGGTGGCAGCAGGGCGCCATCTCCTCACCGGCGATGAGCGGAACAAAGGCGGCGGCGGCGAACGAGAGCCGATGGTAGTGGCGAGCGGGAGCTGATGGCAACGGCGAGCGGAAAATTAATGTTGTTGTTGTATTTTGTTGTATATATAGTGTGGACAATTTTGTTGTATATATATATGAACAAATTTGTGAACAATTTGTTGTATATATGTGTGAATTTTGTTGTATTCGATCGTTGAAAAAAATAATTTCAATGTTGTTTGCATATATATGTATGTTATGTGTTATATATTTACATATATATATATATATGCATATTTGCATATATATATATATGTGTGTGTGTGTTTAAACAAGCAGCAACAAGCTAAGAGCAGGAGCAAATTAAAAAAAATAAAAAAAATTTAGTCCCGGTTGGTGCCACCAACCAGGACTAGAGATGACAGCGCCACTAAAGATAACGATCTTTAGTCCCGGATTCGTAGTCCCAGTTTGACAACTGAGACTATAGAGAGTTGTCAACCGAGACAAATGTGCTATTCTCCAGCAGTGGTATTATGTCATGTATGTCATTTAATGCACATACAACAGAATGGGCAGTCAAAAACTCAAAATACATTATATGCAACTTTAGAAAAGGCTTTACAAGAAGTTGTTTTAACATGTCTAACCTTGTGACATGTATCATTTATATCTTCGAAGTGCACACAACTTACATCTTCGTAATATTATGTAGCATGTACTGAAACTGTGAAATTATTTTATTGAGAATTCACGGCCCCTCTCGATCCTTGTTGAGTATCCCACTGCATGCTGAGTTCTCCTATGATGGGATTGAACTAAGGATGCACAGGTGCATTAATGTGGACAACCCATGGTTAAAAATAAAGCATGTTGATTTGGGGGTAAGCAGGTCTCAAGTATCATGGTCTCCGTGTTTTCAACATCTAATACTGAATGCAGGAGCAGCGAAAAATGATAATGTTCATCGCTGCAAATATATTTCATGTTCCTTTTTCATGTTTGCATTTAATGTACGTTTGATTTGCTACCCAAGTTTGACATATATCTCTATCTCTACCATCTCTATCTCTACCGCCTTCCCGCGCCGATTTCGTCCCTATCCCCCGCCCGTGCAGATAGGCTACACCTTAAATTTGTTACCTGAGTATAAGATAGCAAGCTAAACAATTTGTTCTCATCCTGCTTATAAAGATAGTTAACAGGGGCAGTGCCTTTCTGGTTCTTCATGCTAAAATTGGACAGGCTCTTTTTGTTTAAGCTTTTTGGTAGCTTTTCAGTTTCTATTTTTTAGAAGTTTAAAAGCTAAAATAAACAGCCAACTTTTCGAGCTGACTTTTGGAAAGCTGGAAAGCTAGTTTATAAGAAAATGAATGGAAAGCTAGAAAGCTGGCTAAAATAAGCTTTTGTTGGTTTTTATGTGCTGAGAAGATAAAAATTTATTACAAAAGCTAATAGTAAAAGATAATCAGTTAATAAGCTAGCTTTTCAGAAAGCTAGCTTTTCAGAAAAGTTGGAAAAAAACTCAAACAAACATAACCTATGCATGAAGAAAAAGATGGATAATTTACTCATAGAATTGGGCAAAAATTGTATTCCAGCTTACACTCCTTGGCAATAAGATAGGAAATGTTGTGACTTCTTTAATCTCTTTAATCTCGGGTTGCAAACCGGGATTAAGAAAGTGAGATTAAAGATCTTTTTCGTCCCGTGTGAAATAACCAAGGCTAAAAACCCATTTTCATCTCAATTTATAACAATAACCAAGACTAAAAATGAAAGCGCCACGTGGCATGTATTTTAGTCCTGAGACAACCGTTTTTCATTGTTTTTTGGCTGCTTGCATATTATTTTTTCCATCACCATAGATCAAATACATCCAAAAACTCAAATCACAGATCAAATAACGACAAAATCACAGATCAAATACAACATCACATATAAAAATCACAGATCATGACAACACATCACATATCATCAAATACATAAAAATACAACAAATACATCCAAAAATCACAGATTCACAGCCTGCCGCCGCTTGTGTGCCGACAAAGAGGGGAAGGAGGAGGGGTGGAGGAGGGCGCCCGCCCCGGCCCGCTCGTGGCCGCCGGCCGCCGCCTGCCCGTGGCCGCCGCCGCTCGCCCGCGAGATAGAGAGAGGAGAGCTAAGGGGAGAGGGAGAGGGGAGAGCTGAGGAGAGAGGGAGAGATCTCTGAGCGCGTGAGGAGAGCTGAGGGAGAGGGAGATATATGAGGAGGGAAGAGGGGGCTAAGACCGAGAGATCAGAGTACGCGCGCCTTTAACGAGGAGATAAGACCTAGCGATTATTTTTTTGTCCCGATTGATAAAAACCGAGACAAATGTTAATCTTTAATCTCGGTTGGTAACACTAATTAGGACTAAAAATATTGGAGATCGACAAGGGCTACAGTTTTTAACCGGGCTAAAAACAAACTTTTGTCCGGTTAGTGTTATCAACCGTTGTTAAAGATTTAACCGGGACTAAAAATATTTTTCAGTCTTGGTTTCTATTAAAACCAGGACTATTGTGGATTTGACAGATGGATCAAAGATCATTTCTTCAGTAGTGAATCTATGGTATATGGGTAAAGATCGAACCATGCCATATATAACTAAGTTACGTGATATTGCCAAACATTTTAACCACGCCATAAAATTAGTGCGTCCTGCATGGAACATGAATTTTTCTGACTAGCATCGTGAATGACCAAGATGGCTTTCAAGAAGTTATAGCTGTAATAACTTATAACATGTTTAATCTTTCTTATCATATTTAGCTTCAACAAATAAACACTTTGATTTTCTACAAAAATTGTCAGGCTTTCTTGTATATAATTACCTAAAGAATTGGGAGGGGAAAATGTTGTTGATTAACACTGTGAGCTTATATATTCTTTATGTATATTTGAAGAATGCATATCAAATTAATAAGTTAACTTACTATTGTCATTCATAGATACCACATATACTAGGGATGAAATTCAAATGAATGTGAAAATTTTTCGAAGACCTAAAAATCTACTTAAACAATTCAAAACTTATTTGTAGTATGTGAGAAATTATTTTATTATATCTTATTATACATAAATGTATTTCGGATTATATTTATGATCATATACAATTGCGTGAGACAAAGCCATGCAAAGAATCTTGTCGTCGATTGTTTTTAAGGACATCTCTCAAATAAAACCATGATGTTAGCACGAACACTATACTAGTTATTATATAATATGTTTTCTATCTAACACATCATTTGTTTTCTATCTAACACATCATTTTCAGGAGGACGGAATATAAGGGGAGGGGCAGGTATACCATTTATATTCATATGTATGGTTTTGTTTTCTGAATGGTAATTAGATGCGGTTGGACGGAATGGGATAGCATGGCGTACCTACGTACACGTACAGGTCCGAATGGGTGGGACTTTGGTCTTTCAATTTTTTTATCTTTTTTTAAGATAAATTTAATGGTAGAAAATAATGTGTTTATCATGTTTAAAGAAAAATCGATGTTTGATATTTTTATTTTCTTAGAAATTGTTCAAAGAAAAATTGATGGTTAGATATTTTTATTTTTTTCTTAGAAAAATTGTTAGAATTTTTTTAATTTATTAGCACGCCACGTGATAACTGAGAAATATTTGTAAAAGTATTATTTGATGACTTAGGAGCGTTTATAAAGGATGTATAATGAATTTCTAGTGTACAACCGATCAGCACGAACGAATGAATCATGATATTAGATTTTTTTTAAAAAAAGTAAAGTAAAACTTCCATTTGTTCCTTAATCTACCCAAACCATTTTTATTGGATTTAAGTATTTCTCGATGAGATATAGTACTTTTCTCAATGAGATACTCCCTCCATTTAGAAATAGTTGTCGATTTTGTCGAGAAGCATATTTACCTTTAATCATAGAAACACGCTATCATTTACGCTCATACGTACATATATTTACACCTTTGAATACACATATGCATATCGTACCTCTAGATAATTAATACATATGCGCATACTCATCTCTCTATCAATGCGAATATTGTCAGCTTAAGTTTAAAACTTAATCTGGGTGAGCAGGTTTCATCTATTATTTTATTATTATTTTGTAAGCAATGACAAAATAAATTGATTTAATTGAAGAGGTTAGAAATATACTTTTGATTATAAAAATTAACGATGCAACTTGGGCAATATATAACTAGATTATTTAAAATATTGTTTGACAAAACTTGACAACTCCAAGTAGAAAACGACAATTACTTTTAAACAAAGAGAATACATTCCATTCATATTCATATTTTGCATATTGCAGTTCTGCAATTGCAGCGCACACATTAGTGTCTCGCAAGTCGCAACGACGTATACACTTGCATAGTTGTATATTTATTAATTACAATCAAAGCTATTTTCCTTCCCCCCTCTATCTCAACTTTCTACATCATCTCATTTTAATCCAGTGATATGTATGGTATTTTCTCAGACACCTTACAAATAGCTATAAAAAATTTAATAACATTCGTGTAGCGTACATATCCGGCATACTTATTCATTGAACCCGCTAAAAGGAAGAGGCAAGAGAAAACTTTTCTCAGCCTATCCCCTATTTTGTTGTGATTTACTGTCCCGATGGAAACCAAGCTCGACCTCTATCCTTCACATTTTTAAAATATATGTAAGGTAGATTTTTGCTATCATGTATGTTTTTTTAAAAAAATAAACGTAATATACAACTTACATATAAGAGAAATACCAATGTGCGTTGTTCTATGGAGTGCAGGGTAAAATAGAAGAGAAACTACTTCATCGTTACTCCCTCTGTTTCTTTCAATATAAAAGACGTATTTTGATTCATTAAGACAAGCTTTAACCAATAAATACTCTATTAAGATATATTTTTGTTAAAAAGTTTAATTTACTAGATTTTTATTGAAAATCATTAGCAGTTATTACTCCTGTTTTATATTATATATTATAAGTGGCATTGAAAAAATTAGAAACATCTCTAAACCATCAAATTAGTTTTATTAAATCTAACATTAAACTCAAATTAGTTTTATTAAATCTACATTAAACAGATGTTTATATGTTTATATATGTTTGTTTTGTATTGAAATACTATTATATTTTTTATAAACTTATTTAAACTTAAAGGAGTAAGAAGTTCGATGGAGAGAGTATTATGCTTTTGGGTCAAATGACTTGTTCTAATAAAAAACATAAAGTATGTCTTATATATTTTAAAGAGGAGGAAGTAATCGAAGTTTTTGGACACCGCAACAAGGTCCCACAAACATAAAGGCTCATTGCGTTTATATTTTACTTGCAATTTAGATCAGCACTGCAATCTTTTTTACATTGACAAATGAACATAGAGTTGAGTATGCTTCCGAAGAGATAAATTGGAAGGAAAATTACCGAATAGAAAGTTATCCAGACTCCCATTCTTGACGTATTTATAAACAAGCAGTGTTTCTTTCTGATGCAACCAAAACCCTTATAGCCTAACAATGTTTCCCGGGGTCGGGGGTCGGGGCTAGGGCGCAGGCTGGTGGCGACCGGGCGGTCGGCAGCGGGCGAAGACATGGCGGCGTCGGGCGGAGATGCGGCGCTGGCTGTGGCTAGTGGTGGCGGCTCACTCACTTAGGGTTAGGCGCCGCGTGCGTCTACGTTAGGGGCTTGGCTCCGCTTAAGGCAGAGACCGACCCGGCTTTTCACTCGGAGGAGAAGACTAGTGGCCAAGTAGGCCAAAAGTGGCCAGGGGGTGGACCGGGTGGGGTGGATTGGTGGACCGAAATTGGTTTAGATTGCCTCATAAACGAGAATTTCTCGCGGGAATTTTTTCGGATAAATACGGGATCCGTGAATATGGTTGGAAAAACACCCCAACCATTTTCATTCTCGTTTTTTCCTGTTTTTGTTTTTCTCGCGGATACGGTATTTGGTCGGGATTTTCGGTATTTGATATTGGTTGGTACGGATTTTCTCGTACCCGCTTTCATTCCTACCTAGTGTTCTGCTAACCCCTATCCAAGACGACAAAAAAGGATTTAAAGAAAAATAATTTCTTTTATCCCTTTCAATTCCTCCCTTAAGCCCTTAAACTTATTGATGATTTAAAGACAATTGAGAAGAATTAGAGAGGATTAAGGGAAAATAATTTTATATCACAGTAGATATATAATAGTTTTTCTTCAATTCTTGCTCTTACGGATTAACCAATCATAGCCTCACTGGGATTAACGGAACAGGCACTGGCCCCTGGGCCCTGGTGGCTTTTATTTTGTTTTGGCTTTCGCCTGCTCGTCACTGATCTGCATCGGCCCTGCACGCATGGATTGACCTATTCCGGGCCAACCAAGAGACGAAAAAACGACCTGACGAAACCAAAGTCTTTGCCGATCAAACAAACTAGTAAACCACCTTGTAAGCAACGCCCAACCGCGCTCTTTCACAGAATCGATCCCGTCCAAAATTAAGAACAATTCTACAAATCACCATCGTCTTCCTAGATGCCGTGCAAAGACCTTTTCGTGTTCTTGGAGAAACATACTACATTAATCGTCTTCTCGTAGGCGGGGTCCTATGATGTTGAGAGCTAATTTTTTTACACAAAACAAAACAATTCATTAACACATAATTAATTGATATAATTTTTAAAATAATTTTTCTATACAATTCTTATTTATAATTTAGGAAACGTGTGTATGAAAAAAGAGATGTGAGTTATGAAAAAAGAGAAAAAATACCGGAAAAATAGGAGAGGTGAGTTGGGAAAAAAGAGAAAAAAACACCGCCTTACCACACCAATCCACCGTGTAGTTCAGGGCAACAACCTAACGCGCAGCACATTGCCCGTCAATTTTAATCCTTTTCTCTTTTTATTTTTCTGATTTTGCTCTCTCGTGCTTGGAAATTGGATGGGCTCCCCTCACAAGCCTACTCGACGATCGACATGCGAGGGGTCAAACTCTGGGTTTCAATGAGTAAATGCATAATCATATCTGATTTTATTAGTTGCCAAATCTACACATATATCTTGTCATCAGGAGGCGTTTTATTCATACACACAAGTAAAGTTGGTAGGCGTTTTGTATGAGTTATAAAGCTGGTGTGTGTGTGACCAACCTACGAAACTCTTCAACTGCAACTCTGCAAGAGCAACCACCTCCAACTCCTTGTTCGTCTTCGTCTTCCCGAGAAATCTCCATGCAGGTAATGATTGATTACTTGATTAGTAGTAGGAATCTAGGAATCCTGCACCAGATTATCCATTTTTTTCTATCTAGTCTAGCTTTCAGGTGCAAAAACATCACAAAGATAAGTAGGTAGGTAGGCGAGGCAAGAAGATGGGGGGCGCCTTTACAGCGGCGCCCGCACTCGCTCTGGTCGCGGCGCCCGCGCTCGTCTTGCTCGTCGCCCTCTCGGTGGCGGCCACCGCGAATGTAAGCCGCCGGCCACCAAGAACCGATCGAATCCGTCGTAATCTTGCTTGCGACTGCGAGTTCTCATGGAGTCTTGTGGTGGTGGTGTTTTTTTTTTTCAGGTGGGGGACTCATGCTCATCGGCGGCGGACTGCGGCGGCGGGCAGTGGTGCTTCGACTGCCAGCCGGAGTTCGCCGGCTCCAGCTGCGTCCGCTCCGCCGCCACCAATCCCTTCCAACTCACTGTGAGAGAGCACGCTTCTTGCTTGTTTCTTCGTCTCTCTTCGTTTCTTCTTTTTCTTTTTCTTTGTTGCGTCAAGAAACGGATGGAGTGTTGTAGCTTGCGAGGCATCAGGCATGCATCTGGTTTGGGAATTTTTCGGTTTTGGGTGTCTTGGCCTGCTAGATCGATCTACTACTACTCTGAAGACGAACAGATTGTGAAAATGAGCAGTTGTTTCACTGACCAGCAAAAATTCGGTTGGCCTTCTGTCAGTGTCAGGGTGTTCGTCCTGAGAAAAACGATGATTGGTACGGTTAGGTATAACATTATTTCGTTCGTGAGATGCTTGTGCGAGCATATTCGGTAGATGCTTCGCACATCATGAATTGTTCAAATCTGTCAAGAAATGTTCAGCAGATAAAAAAAGATAGTATGGAAGTAGTAGGAATTATTTTCCCCCAATTCTCATCCTAGTTAATGACTTAATTCAATTGTCCATTAGATTGGATTACTGTTATTAAAATGCAGCTTCCGTGTGAGACCCATTTGTATTCAGTAGTCATGGACATCATGTCTGAACTTCCAAACAGCTTCTGTCTGCTGCATCCTGACTGGACGTTGCTTCTGATTTGTTCTTCAGAACAACTCGCTGCCATTCAACAAGTATGCCTATCTCACGACACACAATTCGTTTGCAATTGTTGGGGAGCCATCGCACACTGGAGTTCCACGCATCACCTTTGACAACCAGGAGGATACAGTCACTGATCAATTACATGTAGCATCTGCCATCCGCATTATCTGTTCCAGCTATTGTTCTACATGTCTGACGATGCATCTAGCCACCATTGATTCTCACAGAAATAGCATGTTTTTTTTGCAGAATGGTGTTCGCGCTCTGATGCTTGATACATATGACTTCAAAGGAGATGTATGGTTGTGCCATTCAAATGGAGGGAAATGCAATGATTTCACTGCATTCGTGAGTGAATTGGATATAGCTCTCTCCCTTGTCTTGACTGACAGTTTCAGAGCAAATTGTTTTATCATACTGTTGGTAACTGCAGGAACCTGCGTTGGACACATTCAAGGAGATCGAAGCCTTCCTTGGAGCCAATCCATCTGAAATCGTCACGTTGGTCCTGGAAGATTACGTGCATGCACCGAATGGCCTGACAAACGTGTTCAAGGCCTCTGGTCTGATGAAGTACTGGTTTCCGGTGTCGAAAATGCCACAGAACGGTAACGATTGGCCTCTTGTCATTGACATGGTTGCGAGCAACCAGCGCCTCCTTGTGTTCACCTCCATCAGGTCAAAGCAGGCCACTGAAGGAATAGCATACCAATGGAACTTCATGGTCGAGAACAACTGTGAGCCATCACATCCTCCAAATGAATTTCTGCCATTCAACATTCCTGTTGCATGCCAGGAATTCTCAATTTCTGTTGATCACAGATGGAGATGATGGTATGGATGCTGGCAAATGCTCAAACCGTGCAGAATCTTCACCTCTGAACGACAAAACCAAATCACTAGTCCTGGTGAACTACTTCCCATCGGTCCCGGTGAAGGTAACCGCATGCCTGCAGCACTCCAAGAGCCTTACTGACATGGTGAACACATGCTACAGCGCAGCTGGGAATCGATGGGCTAATTTCCTCGCAGTTGATTACTACAAGGTAATTCAGCTTGGTGATAGCATACAAAGAAGCAGAGTTCAATTATTATTGGTTTTGCTACAACACAAGGTCATGCTGTTGCCATAGACTAAGGGATTTCTGTGCGCTCCAAACTGAAATGATACAGAGAAGTGATGGAGGGGGCGCATTCCAAGCGACAGATTTGCTCAATGGCAGACTCCTGTGTGGATGCCAGGATGTCAAGGCTTGCTCGGTGAGACAAGACACACTTGCTTCTTTCCTCCATGTGCATCTGTGGTTCTTGATATGATGTTATGTGAATCATGAGTCATGACATGAGTTTTAAATCTTTTTACCTTTTCCCCCTCATTTGCAGAGAGGATCTGGTGTAATATGCTCTTCGTGAACCCTGGAGACGTAGGATTTGATAGCAGTGGCACATCCATATAGAACAAGGTCAGATCATGAAAATCCCTTTTATGGTTGTTGAGATTCATTTTATTGTTTGTGGTCTATTGACTTAGTCTTTAACAAATTTCTGCAGTGTTGAAGATGTGATGATTTAGAAATTTAGCCTCAAGACAACGTGGTAGGATTTAGATTACCAGAAACTTGAAAGCGATGGATTGGCCTCCTTTTGTGAATAGTGAATCCGTTTGTATAATAAATCTTTAATTCAAGGGAATATATTGAAAAATAATGTAAAATCAAAGTGTGTTTGATTCTTCTATGGTAATGAACAGTTGACATCTGTGATTATTGATTTTGGAATTTGGAGTTTATTGACGAAGTGGTTTTGAAGATGGTTACAATTTTCAGACGGTGAACAGTGATTGCTGTTTTGTGGTCCGGTTAGACCGGGCTTTTGATGTCGGTCAGACCGGAGGTCTGTGTGCGGTCAGATCGGTCAGCCCGTGGTCTAACCGGCCGACTCAATGTTGGTTTCGCTTTCGGATTATTTTATTGGATTTTCGTGATTAATTCGTGTTTATGGCTTCTAGATGTATACTATGCGTATGTAATACTGTTGTGTGCTAACAATGAGTCAAGTTGGAGATAGCTTGTGCTCGGATATGGTTTCTTTGTTTGGTTCATGTGTAGGTAATTTTACGTCTTGGGAGAGTATTGTCAGTGATGGATTGTGAGTCAACTTGGTGATAAGATGACGTCCGGACGATCAGATATCATGCGGGATACTTAGGCTAAAGATGGATGCACGTTGTTGGCGAAGATTTCATATGACATACGATGGAGATATTGTGTGCGTATGGGATGCAGAGTTATATTTTGGATGGAGTCCAAAATTGTTACAATTAGAGTTTGTAAAGTTCGTTTTTTTGTACGAGAAGGTTTCCTAGTGGATTATAACTTTTTGTATGAGTTGGATTTGTGGCTTTAGGTTGCCTATCTCATGCATAAATAGAGAGGGAGGGTGTGGCCTCCCGGTATGCGTTTTTGAGAGAGTTGAGTTGCGAGAAAGTTAGGGTTTTGAGTTTTGTCAAAATTTTGTGAGGAGTGTTGTTGTTGCATTTTGTAAACATAGAGAGAAGTTATACATTTTCGATCTATTTTGAGAGTTTTTTGATTTGTGTTTTCTCGGGTGCGATGGTTCAACCAGAGGAACACCGGCGGTTAGACCGACGACTTCTCATCGGTCAGACCGATTGGATTACTGCGGTCAGACCGGCACACAGAGAAAGGCGTCTTCAGCTACATCCGGTGGTTAGACCGGATCTACACCACCGGTCAGATCGGAGGTATTCAGGCGGTCAGACCAACGCAACAACTTTGATCTGACCGATCTACATCGAATTTCGAGGATAACTTTTATTTTCGCTAAAAGTTTGGTTTTTGGGGATACCAACCATTCACCCTCTTCTGGTTGCCTTAGTATTGAGTATTCAATCCTACAAGTGGTATCGAGCCTCGTTTTCTTCTTTGGATTTTTACCGATCTAGAGTTTTTAAGCCATGGCGATAAATTTTTAACTAAGCCACATGTTTTTCGATGGTACGGATTTTGCTTATTGGTGTAGTAAGATGCAATCTTATATTATGGCTAAAGATTATGATGTTTGGTGAAAGGTTGCTCTTCCTTATGAGATTCCTGAAGTTATTAATACTGAGGCTTTGAAAACTGAGTTTAATAAAATATTTTGTTGAATGGGATTTATCGTTCGGATTTTGATCGTCTGTCACATCTTAGTACTGCCAATGAGATTTGGATTGCTTTGAGATACTTTCATCAAGGAACTAATAACATTAAAGAACTTCATCGAGATCTTTTCAAAAAGGAGTATATAAAATTTGAGATAAACCTGCAGAAGCTTTGGATGATTATCTTGGTAGATTTAATAAAATTTTGAGTGATCTTATATCTGTTGATTGTGCTTATAATACAAATTATCCACAATCTGAGGTTTCTCACCACTTTTTGAATGGTCTTGATATGTCTATTTGAAAGATAAAAGTTACTTTTATTCAAGAGTCTGTTGATATGTCGACTCTGACTTTGGATTCACTTTACACAAAACTCAAAACTCACGAGATGAATATTCTTTCTCGAAAAATTAATTCGCCGTCTAGTGCTTTGGTTTCCTCTTCAACTTCCTCGGATGTTGGTGCTTCTTTGTCAACTCCCATTGCTCTTGCTTTGACTAATGTCATGTCCGATGAGCAACTAGAACAATTCGAGGAGGAGGACTTGGCTTTGGCTGCTAACAAGATTTCTCGAGCTATGAATAATGTTAGGTACAAGAAAAGAGGTGGACCAACTCGTTCCTTTGAATGTGGTGCTTTGGATCACATTTGCTCACACTGTCCTAAGCTTGGGAGAGGCATGAAGGAAGACAAAGGTGGAGAGAAGACCAAGGACGACAAGCCTAAAGGGAAGAAATCCAAGGAGGTGATGAGGAAGGTGCTGAGTAAAGTTTATGCCGCTTTTGAGCCATTAAGCGACATAGATTCTGATAGCGATGAAGATAAGGAGAAGGACAAGAACATTTGCGGTATTTGTCTCATGACACGTGGTGAAACGAATTCTGAGGATGAGGACAATGAGGTGAGTTCTCTTGAGGAAGCTATTCTTGTTTAAGTGCAAAAAATAAGAAGTGTGAGAAGATGTATAAAAAACAAGAGTTTATAATTGAATCTCTAAATGCTAAAATTGCTAGATTAAAATCTCTTATTCCTAATGATGATGATTGCAAAAATTATGAGGTTTTAATGCATGAAATTTCAAAAATTAGAGATATCAATGATTCACATGATTTGAAATTAAAATCTTCTCTTGCTCTTGAATTTGCTATGCAAACACACTTTGGATGAGTTGTTTTTAACTAAAAATTTGTTAAAAAAATATCAAGTTGCTTTTCATGCTAGTTTGATGTTTAACATGATTAGTGCTAAGAAGTTAAAACAACATAATGTTTTGAATTGCTCAACATGCATACTAAACAAGATGAGATTGAAAGATGCTTTGTATCGTGTTAAGCACATGGAGAAAATTGTTAAACAAGATGAAGTGCCTTCTTGCTCCAAATGTCGTAAAAACAAAGGTGTCATGGTAGATTGTGAAAATTGTGCAAATTTGGAAAAAGAGGTTTCTTATTTGAAAAGTTCTTTGCAAAGATTTTATGATGATAAGAAACAACTTAACATGATTTTGGATCAATCTAAAGTGACTAGCTACAATAGGGATGTAGGTTTTGATGCTCATGATTATTTCACCAAAAATCAACCCAATATTTTGAATATAACTGAACATGGTGAAATTTTGACAAAACCTAATGTTGTGAGAAAAGTTTTTAAATCTGCTGATATTATGTCCTCTCTTTCTGCTACACTAAATAAAACTAAAACTAATATTTCAAAATCATCAACTACTAGGGAGAAGTATACTTGTTCCTTTTGTGGTAAAGATTGTCATCTTATTGATTTTTGTTTCAGATTAGCACGTAAACAGAAAAGAGAAAGAGATATTATTTTTGCAAAATCAAAGTGGCAAAAATCTGGTATTTTCCTCGGGAAGATCGGTCAGACCAACACGGGCATCTCGGTCGGCGGCGCCTGGCCGACCGACAACATAGTCCCGGCGGACCGCCGCCGGTCGACCGAGGACACACGAGCGGTCGACCGGGACACAGCAGTGGTTAGACCGACCTCGGAGGAATTTTTTTGAAAATTCTAAAATTGTTTTTGCACATGGATATATGCCTGTTGGATCTATTGGTCGTGTGTCTCAGTACTGAATTTCTAAATTCCTTTTATCTAACCCTAGTACTAAGGCTTCGACATCTTTTTGTGTGTAGGCTTTGGTGGCGAGGAAGGATAACGTGTGGATCGTGGATTCTAGTTGTTTGCGGCACATGACCAGTGATAAAAATTGGTTCTCCTCCCTCAAGATGGCATCCAAGACTGAATCGATTATTTTTGGTGATTCTTCTACTAGTGCCGTTCTTGCTAAAGGATCTGTCAAGATAAGTGACAAGTTTGAATTAAAAGAAGTAGCTTTGGTTGAGGATTTAAAGTACAATTTGCTTTCGGTTTCACAAATTATTGATGAGAATTTTGAGGTTCAATTTAAGAAAACTGGAAGTAAAGTACTTCATTCTTGTGGTGATTCTGTGTTGAATATTTCTCGCTATGGAAGAGTGTTTAAAGCTGACTTTGGAAATCCTGTTTCACCTATTGTAACATGTTTGGTTACGAAATTCAACAAAGATTTGATGTTTTGGCATCGTAGACTTGGACATGTTGGCTTTGATTTTCTCACTAGGCTAAGTGGAATGGATCTTGTTCGTGGTTTGCCTAAACTTAAGAAAGATCTTGATTTGGTTTGTACACCGTGTCGTCATGCTAAGATGGTTGATTCTTCACATGCTCCTATTGTTTTTGTGATGACGGATGCACCGAGACAGCTTTTACATATGAACACTGTTGGTCTAGCTAGAGTGCAATCTGTTGTAGGAAAGTGGTATGTGTTGGTTGTTGTTGACGATTTTTCTCGATATTCTTATGTTTTGTTCATGGCAACTAAGGATGAGGCTTTTGGACACTTTCGGAGTCTGTATCTCAGATTGAATTGTGAACTTCACTGCTCTTTGAAGAGAATTAGAAGTGATAATGGAGGAGAATTTAAGAATGCTTCTTTTGAACAGTTTTGCAATGCAAAAGGTCTTGAACATCAATTTTCTTCTCCTCGTGTTCCACAACAAAATGGTGTTGTTGAAAGGAAAATTTGTTCTTTGGTTGAAATGGCTAAAACAATGCTTGATGAGTATCACACTCCTAATAAATTTGGGATGAAGCTATTAACACTGCATGTTATGTTTACTACCGTGTTTTCTTGAGATCAAAACTTGGAAAAACTTCTTATGAGCTTAGATTTGGTCACCAACACAAAGTTTCACATTTGCGTGTTTTTGGTTGCAAGTGGTTTGTCTTGAAATCTAGAAATTTGGATAAGTTTGAGGCACGTTCTACTGATGGATTGTTTCTTGGTTACCCTGCACATTCTCGTGGCTATCGTGAACTTTTTTTTAGAAACTAACAAAATTGTTGAGACTTGTGAAGTCACTTTTGATGAGGCTAGTCCAGGTACTGACCAGAACTTGCAGGTATATTGTCACAGATTAAGGGGGAGGATGGTCGTATTTTTGAGGACGAAAGCGACGACGACGATGACGAGGCCAACCTGGCCGGTGTAGCCCGAATCGGCTAAGGTGTCCATCGGCTGATACCAAATCGGACAAGGCAAGTCGATGTAGCCGATTCCGGTACGATAACATTGGAGACACCGTCAGATTAAGATGATGTGCTTTATGAGGATTGCCATATAAGGATAGAGTCCTAAAAAGGCAATTGTATCTATTAATTAGGAATAGTTTGTTAGTTTCCTATTTTATCTTTAGGAAAGTGTGTTAGTATCCGGTAAGGATTTGGTTTGTTTCCTTTTATCCTTAGGAAAGTTCGGATTGTAATCTGTTAGGATCTTTGTTAGCCCGTGGGTATAAATATGTAAGCCCAGGGTTCATGTATGATATCTCACGATCAATATAATTTGGTGCATCGTCATCTTTTACCTTTTCCACTTTGTTCATCATCCTGCGAGACTTGGCACCCGACGCGGGCTGCATCGGCTTCGATCTCCGACGAAGGGGTAAGTCCAAGGTCCCGTCGGCCCAGGTATATTGTATCTATCTTTAGTTTCATTATTGTTCATAGATACATCGGCTTAGTTAGGACTTTCTCAGTTAGGTTCGATATTTTGATCAAGTCGATGTTTCTGTAAACGTAATGTTGCTTTAGGTAGATTTGTTATATCCATCACATTAGACAGATCTATCGGCTCCTCGAGTATTAGATTATCATATACAATCTCGTGCTGCATCGGTTAGGTCCGACCTATTAGGTTGTTATCGATAATCTAAGTCTTGTTAAGCCGATAGGTTCATACTAATGTTTCATCGGAGGGTTAGCCGGCTTGCTTATCATATGTCTGTGTTAATCTAGTCCTAGTATTTTAATTTAGCTCTATCAGTTGTTTCTCGCTTTAGGGTTTCTACTAATACCGGCTAAATTGTTTACTAGATTAGATTAGCTTAGGCATCTACCACCCTAAAAATCAGTCAAAGGCTTGATTGTCTAGATATCGTGTTTCTTTTCATACTTAGTACTGCATCCGTTCAGTTAGATCTACTAAGTCGTGATTAGAACCATAATCTCTAGCCTGCCTGTTGGTTGCCACTAAGGGTCTCATCGGGGTTTCAGCCGATGAGTTATCTGGATATTGCATCGGCTTGCAAGGATTGTACACAAGTTGGATCTAGCCGATCGCAGTAAAGGCTTCATTGAATATTTGATCATTTGGATTTTATGACATCGGACTTTCAGCCGATGTGTGCTTTAATCTTTAGATCAGTATCTATTTTATCATGTGATTGGTTCATGCAATGTTATATATCATCATGTTATCGTCAGCCGATCGCCTTTATATAAATATTTGTTCAACACACAGCAGATGGATTCGAACCCTAACACCATCGGCTGGCATCAGTATTAGCTGGAATTGCACCATCGGGTTATCAGCCATTTTTGGGTATCGGTTTACCAGCCGATACACTTTATATTATGCTGCTTTGTATATCTTGTCAGTGACATGATCAAACTAACTGGCATGCCCACGCTTCATCGATTCTAGGACCTGCACTGGAGCTAAGCAGATCTCTCAGTCCGGCGTGTTGATTTTTCACGTCAACAGTCGGTCAGACCGCCCGACAACCGTCGGTCAGACCGGTGCAGGAGGCCCGGTCAGACCGGCAGGAGGCACGGTCAGACCGGTAGGGGCCGTCTACCTTGAGTTCTGTCAATGCTGATCAAGGTGGCTCTTCAGAAGCTACAACTAGTGAAGGTACAGAACGTGAATCAACTTCAAAAGTTGCTGCTCCTTTGCACATTCAACGACGACATCCGCCGGAACAAATAATTGGTAATTTAGGTGAGCGGACTACAAGGTCAAAGGTAACTGCTCATGATGTTTGCGCAAATTCTGCATTTGTTGCTTCTTTTGAACCCAGAGATGTTACTCATGCACTAATTGATGAATCATGGATTAACGTTATACATGAAGAACTTGAAAATTTTGAGAGAAACAAAGTTTGGACTTTAGTTGGTTTTCAAAAATAAACAAAATGAGGATGGTTTAATTGTTCGGAACAAAGCTAGACTTGTTGCTCAAGGTTTTACTTAGGTGAAGGGTTTGGATTTTGATGAAACTTTTGCTCCTGTTGCTAGGATTGAGGCAATTAGACTTTTGTTAGCTTTTGCTGCTTTAAAAGTTTTAAACTATATCAAATGGATGTTAAAAGTGCTTTTCTAAATGACTATATACAGAAGGAAGTTTATGTTAAACAACCATCGGGTTCTGAAAATCCTGATTTTCCCAACCATGTTTTTATATTGTCTAAAGCTTTATATGGTTTGAAACAAGCACCTATAGCATGGTATTATAGGCTTAAGAACATTTTGCTTTCAAAAGGTTTTCAAATGGGAAAGATTGATAAAACACTTTTTGTTCTTAAGCATGGTAAAAATCAACTTTTTATTCAGATTTATGTGGATGATATCATCTTTGGTTGTTCAACTCACACTTAGGTTGTATAGTTTCTTTGAGACTATGCTCGGAAATTTGAAATGAGCATGATGGGTGAGTTGTCGTACTTTTTGGGATTGCAAATTAAGCAAACACCTCAAGGTACGTTTGTGTATCAAACAAAGTATACCAAGGATCTTTTGAGACATTTCAAGATGGAGAATAGCAAGCCAATCTCTACGCCAATTGGTTCTACTGCTGTGTTGGATCCTGATGAAGATGGTGAAGCTGTTGATCAAAAGGAGTATAAAAGTATGATTGGATCAGTGTTGTATCTAACTGCTTTTAGGCCGGACATACAATTTGCTGTGTATTTGTGTGCACGCTTTTAAGCTTCTCCTCGTACTTCACATCGTCAAATGGTCAAGCGATTAATGAGGTATTTGAATCATTCACTTGAGTTTGGAATTTGGTATTCTACTTCATCTTCTATATGCTTAAGTGGTTATTCTGATGCTGATTTTATGGGTTATAGAATTGATAGGAAAAGTACTAGTGGAACATGTCATTTTTTTGGTACATCATTGATTGCATGGTCTTCTAGTAAACAATCTAGTATAGCTCAATCAATTGCTGAATTAGAATATGTTGTTGTTGCTAATTGTTGTTCTCAGATTCTTTGGCTTATTTCAACTTTGAAAGATTATGGACTTGCTTTTGAGAAGGTTCCTCTTTATTGTGACAATACAAGTGCTATTAACATTGCTAAAAATCATGTACAACACTCACGTACAAAGCATATTGATATTCGCTTTCACTTTTTGAGGGATCATGTTGAGAAGGGAGATGTTGAATTAAAATTTTTGGATACTAAGTTGCAACTTACGGATATTTTTACTAAACCATTGGATTCATCTCTCTTTGCTTTTCTTTATGGAGAATTGAGAATTATTCATCCTTTTGGCATGGTTTGAGGGGGAGTTTTGTGCTCTTGGTTCTATAAAGCAATATTTGAATGAAGTAAATTGAAAAAGAGAGCTTTGTTGATACTTATAGCATTTTCTTGTGTATGCTAGCAATATTATGAAGGTTTATTTGACACTAGCATAGCTTATATGTATTATAGTCTTTTCATGAGACTTAGATTTTACTTTTAAGTGATATGTTGCATGACACTTTAATTTCATACTTGAATTAATGAAATATGCAATGTTGATACTAGTGCATAGTTTGGATTGTAAATGCTTATATATGTGTTGAGTTGAATTGTTATTCCTCAAATTGCTTTAAAATTGCTCCTTGTGCAAGAGAATAAAATATTATCTATGAGAGAAAAAAAGAATACCGAATCCTTGAAAACAGTCTTAACGACAAGGACGTATTCGATGTGAGCAAAAATAATGGGTGCCAAATCCTTGGAAACAGTCTTGACGACAAGGATGTACCCGGAATAATTGAGAGAACAATATGAGCAAAACTTGGCTCAAATAAATATGAGAAAAATTCTCTTGATTGTTTTGTGCAAAAAAGTTAATTTGAGAAAGAGTAATGGTTGCAATAGGTATATATATTTGGGTTTATTTTTTAACCTATGAGCTTGTAAAGATGTTGCATTATAAATCGTTTGAATTCATGAATTTTGATTGCATTATTAATCTTAATTATCAAATCTTTGATTTACGATTATACTCTAATGCATATTTGCTATATAACCGATGGGTTAATATTCTTATTATTGCAACACATGACATGACTTGCTATAGGTATGATGTTAAGCTCTCAAATTTTGATGTACATAATTCTTGTGCTTGATGAAATCATTGTCAAAAGGGGGAGAACAAAGTTAAAAAAATGCAAGTTTTTCAGGATCAAGGGATATTTCTTTCTTTTTAAAAGTGGGAGAAATTTTCTTTGAATTTTTTAGCACTCCGATGCTTTTTATCATTTTTGTTTTTACTTTTCCAAACACCACAACAAAACATTTTTGATAGGTTTGCCAATGTGTTCATCAAGGGGGAGATTATAAAATCAAAGTGTGTTTGATTCTTCTATGGTGATGAACAATTGGCATATGAGATTATTGGTTTTGGAATTTGGAGTTTATTGGCGAAGTGGTTTTGGAGATGGTTGGAATTTTCAGACGGTGAACAGTGATTGCTGTTTTATGGTCCGGTCAGACCGGGATTCTGATGCCGGTCAGACCAAAGGTCTGTGTGCGGTCAGACCGGTCAGCCCATGGTCTGATCGGCCGACTCTGTGTCGGTTTCGGTTTCGGGTTGTTTCATTGGATTTCCATGATTAATTCGTGTTTATAGCTTCTAGATGGATACTATGCGTATGTAATACTGTTGTGTGCTAACAATGAGTCAAGTTGGAGATAGCTTGTGCTCGAATATGGTTTTTTTGTTTGATTCATATGTAGGTAATCTTTACGTATCGGGACAATATTGCCGGTGATGGATTGGGAGTCAACTTGGAGATAAGGTAACGTCCGGATGGTCAGGTATCATGTGGGATACTTAGGCTAAAGATTGATACACGTGGTTGATGAAGATTTCATATGGCATACGATGGAGATATTGTGTGCGTATGGGATGCGGAGTTATATTTTGGATGGAGTCCAAAATTGTTACAATTGGAGTAGTTCGTTTCTTATACGGGAAGGTTTTCTAGTGGATTAGAACTTCTTGTATGAGTTGAATTTGTGACTTTAGGCTGCTTACCTCATATATAAATAGAGAGCGAGGGCGTGGCCTCCCGGTATGCGTTTTTGAGAGAGTTGAGTTGCGAGAAAGTTAGAGTTTCGAGTTTTGTCATAATTTTGTGAGGAGTGCTGTTGTTGCACTTTGTAAACATGGAGAGAAGTAATATATTTTTGATCTACTTTGGGAGTTCTTCGATTTGTGTTTTCTCCGGTGCGACGGTTCAACCGGAGGAACACCGGCGTTAGACCGATGGCTTCTCACCGGTCAGACCGATCAGAGTAATGCGGTCAGACCGACACACAGAGGAAGGTGACTTCAGCGACATCCGGTGGTTAGACCGGATCTATACCATCGGTCGACCGAAGGTATTCAGGCGGTCGAGACCGACGCAACAACTTTGGTCGACCGATCTACATCGAATTTCGAGGGTAAATTTTATTTTCGCTAAAAGTTTGGTTTTGAGATACCAACTATTCACCCCCCCGATTGACTTAGTATTGGATATTCAATCCTATAAGTGCATTATACTTGTGCATATTTTTTAGTCTAAAGCACTATTTTTATCTTTACAGAAATTATACTTGTAGGTTACAAATACTTCAAAGCGGGAGCGTTGGTGTTATCAGAAAGAAAAATCAAGTATTCAGAAATAGTTCGATTTCTGGGCCACATCACCACAACAATAATATGTCATGTAAAAACACTTTTAAGTTCCAACCAAGGTTGAAAAATGAACTAGTGGTTCAAGATTTAATATTAACAGGTTTCGATGTTCAGCATATTTTATATTGTAAATGAAATAGCTGTAACTTTTTAAAAGATACTACTAGCTTTTAGTTGTAATGGACTTCTTGATTTTAAACAATATCAATAAACAATCTGCAAGTATCACATTCTGTCTCCCATGAGCTGATGGGCAACTAGGTATCTGTTCAAATTAATGTCAAAATATTTTTTTTTTTAAAATTTGACAATACCAAAATTTTGACAAATCAACAACATTGTCAAGTTTTGATAGGATAGATTTACCAAATTTTATAGATACTATTAATATTTGATAAGAAAACTAAATGGCCACATGATTATCAATTTTAATACGATGATGGTTTAAACTGATATCAATAGAGTAGGCCATTTCTGCATCATGAGGACGATGATATCATCCAGTAAATCGCTCTAAATCGGTTACAAAGTTCTGTGAATGCGTTCCATAATCACGGAAGAAGCTGAAGCAAAAAATTAAAAAAATAATCGCCGTTGCCGGGGATCGAACCCGGGTCACCCGCGTGACAGGCGGGAATACTCACCACTATACTACAACGACTTCGTTGACGGACTTCTGTTTCAAGCAGTATAAACCGATGTACGATGAAATCCGTTCAAATTTTCCTTCATCTTTAGGGAGGGATCACCAGTCATAACGCATCGATCATACTGGCAAACACGCTCGCATGGACACGCATGAACTCGTTTCTGCACTGACTAGTTCGTAATAGGATATGCGCGTTGTAGAATGTATAAGAAGAACGCGTTCCTAATCAGTTGTAGGATTAGAGGAAACAGTTGATCTCCTTGATTTTGGAGCATTGTAAAATAATAATCCTCTACTCTATAAGGTAGGCCCCATGGCCATGACCCCAAGTCTTAAAATGGAACTAAAAGTCTATAGACATATTTAGTTCATTTGCCAAGGTGTTTCAAGGGCCTGTTTACACAAAGACTAAATTTGACATATCACAATTCAGTATTGGTGGACCTAAGATTTTAAGTTTGGGTGGACCGAGGACGACGATGACAAGGTGAGAGTCAGCGGGATGGTTCGAGTTAAAAAAATTAACATGCCACATATATAATAGCTAATATATATGTATAAAAATTACTAAAAGACACCAACAAAGAGTATTTAAAACTAAATTTGATACAAAGAAACTAAATTTGATACAAAGAAACTAACCTAATATTGACTGCAGACTATGATTTCTTGTTAGTTCTATGCTTTCTCATGACCATAAAGTATCTATTATATCATCTTCATCCATTTTGAAGAAAATATTGTGCTCGATAAATGTGACTAGATAATCATTCAAAACGCTATCTCTCATTTTATTTCTCAGCTTATTATTGATGAAATTCATATCTCCATCCCTCTTTATCTTTCAATAAATCTGCCATAATAAAATATCAATTTCAAAACAAAGACTTCTTAATTACAGGGACTAATAGTAACATGATGGCATTCCTAAATTGCTAGATCAAAAGATTGGGAAAAAACAGACAACAACAGACATGAGTAGATCAGAAGATTGCTCACGTCTAGCCCGGTGGCCAGAGAGCTCACAGGGGGCGGTCGTCGCTGACGCTGCTGGCCGTGCCTAAGTGTCGTGCCTAAGTGTCGGGCACTGCCGAGAGCCGAGATCGCCAGTTCACCTTGCCAGGAGTCATGAGACTCGCGACGGGATCGGGAATCGCTAGTCGTCGCGTGCGACATGTTGGAGACGAACCGTCGAGCCAACCTGCTAGTGATCGCGCGGAGCCATGGGCCATCAGATCGCTAGAAATTGCAGCAGAGTGGGGGTCCGGGTGGGCCTCCTTTTGGGTGGTCCGCGGCCCATCCGGACCATTCCATAGGTCCGCCCGTGCAATTTAGGCAAGTTGTGACTTGCCACGAGAAAGGGTGGCTAGTAAAATGTTGTCCACACTAAGTATGTCTAGCCACCAATGATTCAATCATCCAAAACGATCATCTAAAAAAACTGTGGATACGTAAGTTATGGCTCGGCAACATGAAACATCCAACCAAACAACCCATAGGCATATTCAACGGGTCCTATCTCATAGACATAAAAGTCCACGTCACCAAAAACCCATTGTTGCAATTTTAGTCTAGCAATTAATTGCCATCATATTTTTTATTTATTTTAGTGGGGTTTTTCCTTGTCTAGTCTCCCCTCCCTCTCATCCACGTCTCGTTCAACTTCTCCTTGTCACGAGGAGGTGCAGTCCAAAGACCTTGCCGATATCTCTCGAATCCACTGCAACATGATTAGCAGTATCTTGAACTTATAAGACACTATAGGAGATCTCCTGTTTACCGAGTGCCTGGGATACTTGGCGAAGACTTTAAAACACTCGACGAAGACTTCGCCGAGTTCAACACTCGACATAGCTCACACGATGAATTTTGGGTCGGCAAAGAGCTCTTTGCAAAGTGTTTTTCATTGGCACTCGGCGAAAACTTCGCCGAGTATCCCTTCGACACTCGGCAAAAAAGGTACACGTTCGGTCAGGTGGACGGTGACGGAAAATTTCGCCGAGTGCAAAAAAAAACTCTCGACGAACGTTTTACCTTTGCTGAGTGCCAACAAAAAACACTCAGCGAAATAACCATCTTTGCCGAGCGCAAAAAGAAAACACTCGGCGAAATTATAAACTTCGCTGAGCATTTTTGCAAAAACACTCGGCGAAGAGATGCACTTTGCTGAGTGCTTTTCTCAATGCACTCGGCGAAGTTTGGGCTCTCGGCAAAGAGGGTTCCCAGAACCCCCTGTTTGCCCTCTTTGCCGAGTGTTTTGGCCATTGCACTCGGCAAATGCCCTCTTTGCCGAGCGTAACACTCGGCAAAGTGATAATTTTAACCCTATTTCATTTGTTCAGTAGCATATTTCACAAATTTTCAAAATATACATCACATTCACAACCACAATCATTCCACAACCCCATAAGCATCATTCCACATCCCCAATCACAACCCTAATCAGCACAACCACATCGACAACCACAATCACAACAACCTTAGCCATAATTCACAATCCACAAGACATAAATATAATCCACAATAGTAGTCAGTCATAATCCACAAAACATAAACATAGTAGTTCACAGTAGGTAGTCTATAATTCGCAATCGAAATTCGAAGAAAACATAGTAGTTCACAGTAGGTAGTCCACAATTACAATCGTTCGAAGAAAATTACCGAGGTGAAAACGGCAGCCAACCTTCGTGGTCATTACTGGTGTTATTCGATGCAGCCGACTGAGGCTGCACAAAAGAAAAAGAGAATAGTATAGGTTGTCAAGATAGTAACATTCGCAAATAAGAAAATTAAATGCGAGGTTGTCAAGTGACTCACCGGAGTGCCTACACCAGGATGTGGAGGAGTGAATACCCAAGGCTATGGCGGTACGACAGGAATACCCATGTTTTGACTGATTGTTTGCACGTAGCTGTACTTCTCAGTCATCCTCATCTCAATCTCCCGCCGTTTATTTCTCTCCTCTTCCAACTCGTCCTATAATATTTTATCCCAATGTTACAAAGCGAAGCAAACAATCAGTAAATATTAATGAATTGAGCAAAAAAAAAAGAAATTTCTAACCCGTCGTTTCCTTCTCTCCTCTTCCAACTCGTCCTACAATATTCCATCCTAATGTTACAAAGCGAAGCAAACAATCAGTAAATATCAACGAAGTGAGCATAAAACCAAAAATTTCTCACCTGGAGTTGCTGCACTTCAGTCTATGAAGCGGTCGGCCTTGTGTGTATGGCCGGGCTTTCGCTCGTGCTCCTTGCTCGTAGCTGGGACAGAGTGGGTGTACTGGCTGTGTCAAGGAGGTTGTCGCCAATCCAGTACCGCCCATGCTTCTTGCCTCCTCCCACCCTCATGACGACTTCTTCATCAATATCCTGGGTTGTAGGATCGAAATCCTCCCCATGGAGCTCCCTTGCCATCGTGGTGTACTGACTGAGGCGGTTGTGGACGGTCGTATTGGTGTACGCCGAGGGCCCGTCCTCTGGGATGTAGTCGACGTCGGATGTCGCCTTGCCCTTGTGGGCCAAAGCCCATGCCTTGAACTGGGAGATAGGCTGCCCATCATGCGACGTCGACTGCGAATAAAACAATAGTATGATTAAGAACTATTGAGCCTTGGTCGTTGAAATGAAAAATAGAATTCACGTACCCATCTAGCTACATACTGGTTAAGGTTATGGCTGTCTTGGTGGTGTGGTGCACCTGGCATCATCAAACGCCGCTCCCGGCAAGCGGAGTGAGTCTCCTGCCACTCGGCAGCACACCACCTGTCCACCATGCGCTCCCAACAATCGAGAAGCTGGCCGCACCACCAAACAGGCACCTACACGTCATCAAATCAAATGTACTTAATTGTTCAAAAATCCGATGTTATATTTACCAGCATGTATTGTTCCTTTGTCAGAGTCATGGTTCTTGCTTCGGTTTTGGTGACCCTCAGATTGTTGTATGCAGCGTTGTATGCAATGATGGCCTGGATGCGTGCCTCGTAATGCATGTCAGTCACGAGTTTGCGATAGGATTTGTCAGCCACCGCAGCCGCTTTGGCCTCGTATCTTGTCTGGCATCTAAAAAAATCCTGCATAAACACATGATGTATTGAGCCATTGTTTCAATAATGTGCAACGAATGTGATGTATTTGAGGGACGTAGTTTGACAGAAGACTTACCCACAACTCGGCCTTCACCCGCTCCGCCCTGTTGTTGAATATCCATCCATCTCGATCAGGAAAATTGGGGACGGCGACGTAGTGGTCAAACATGTAGGCAGGCTCCGACTTTCCAGCATATTGAACAAAGCCAGGAAAGTGTACTTTGCACAGAAGACCTAGGATGCCGTTGACATGGCGTTTGTGATCACCTCCTCTGATCATAGTCCAACACCTGCCAAGTGAAAATGAAATGAATTATTAGTTTTAATTGTGATTTTTAACAAATCAAATAGAAAAGTATTGACAACATCCAAGGTTACTTACCGAGTCCCTTCAGGCTGAATCAGCGGATGTCTCTCGAAAGGTATCGGTCGCCGTGGGAGGGTTGAGGGACCTCGCAACCAAACAGTCGGCAAACCCCCAGCGGAGCCAGACTCCCCAGCGGAAGCAGAACCCCCAGCCGAGGTAGACCCCCCAGCCTCCTGCTCCTCCTGCTCCTCACTAGAGGCAGTAGAACCCCCAGCCTCCTACTCCGCCTGCTCCTCCTCCACCCGCTCCTCCTGCTCCTCGTCACTAGAGGACGCTACAGGGGAGGGTATCCTCCCTCGACCCCTGCCAGCACAAACCTTGCGTCGACCTCTGCTGCGACTCCTACCGGACCCCTCAGCTGCATCGGACCCTCGAATGGCATCGGTCGCTCTCCTGAACACTGACGCGCACCTCCTCAAACCACCCACCATCTTTGTTCAATCACCTGCACTTAGAAAGAGTAAACCAATTAGCATAGATATACAAAAATACGAAGAGAGAGATGCAAAATAAACATAACATAGATGCAAAATAAATAGAACATAGTTAGTACGGTGCATACATGTATTAGAAATAGTCATCATGGTCGGGATTAGCTGGATCATAATTGTCATCATCACTATTAGCCATGTCAATATAATCATTAGGTTCCTCCTCGGAAGGAGGAATGTGTCGTCCCTCTCATTTCCTAAATGTAACCGCTGAAGTAATTCTAAGTCCTTCACATTATGAACCTCATCTCCAACATCCTCGTCAACAACCATTTCATTGCCTACATCCATCCCCATCGCTTCGGTTAAGTCTATCTCAAAACTTCCTTGTAGCCCATCTTCTTGAAAGAACTCTCCGTCATATGTGTTTGGGTCCATATTGTAGTCTTCATTGTTTGGTACAGGTAGTTTACCGTGTGGCGATATCTTGTACACAACATCCCAACCCTGAAGACGGTCGTCTGTTTGGCACGGATATGACAGATAATAAACTTGTGTGGCTTGTTGAGCAACGATATACACATCGTCTCCTGCTAGGACGGTTGACTGTCGAATTTCGTTTTGGCCCTGCAAGTTAAAGCAGGTTGTAGAGTCAAACTTCTAAATTTCAAGCAAAAAGATTAAGCATAAGTTTCGATAGTACCTTATTTTTGAACCAAGAAATGAAATCAGGCATTCCATTTCCCACACCCTGCCTTAGAAGGTTTTCGGCTTGTTGCGGGGTAGGTTCCCTTGGTTGACACCATAATTGATGTTGAAATTCCCTATACGAACGAGAACAAGGGGGTTGAACAATGAGAATAGTGATTAATTGGTAAAAATTTGTTGAGAACTTACCGCATGTACGGCTCCACTTCATCGAGGTTGGTCAACACGTATAACATGATGTTGAATCATGATGATTCAATGTCTTGTTCGTCGCTTCACTCGCACTTCCAAGTTGCTCTCGAAAAAGACTGAGATTCAATTCATCTTCGCCAGCATTGTAACGAGGGGGTGGATTATGCATGCTAGGAAGGTTGTCAGCATAGTATTTTGATGTGAAATTTGAAACCTTCTCCAGAATGTATGCCTCTGCAATGGAAGCTTTAATCTTGCATTTATTTTTACATTTCGTTCTAATAACCTTCAGACATCTCTCAATTATATAGCACCAACGACACTGCACATGCCCCCCCATTCGACACTCGTGCGGGAGGTGCAGAATCAAATGCTACATCGGATTGAAGAAGCTGGGAAGAAAGATCTTCTCTAACTTACATAGCAACACAGGCGCCATTCTTTTCATTTCGTCAATCACAGTCGGAGATAACTCCTTAGCACACAACTGGCGGAAGAAATTGCTCAACTTTGCAAGGACTAGCCGGACATGCTCAGGGACATAGCCACGAACCATCACTGGGAGAAGCCGCTCAATCCATATGTGGTAGTCATGACTCTTGAGCCCGTTGATTCGCATGGTAGATATGTTCACTCCCCTCTTCAAATTGGCTGCATACCCATCAGGGAACATCAACGTTTGGAACCATTCGAGTACTTCCCTCCTTTGGGCCCTCGTCAGAACAAAATCGGCCTTAGGCTTTCTCCATGACTTGCTGCCTCTGGGAGGCGTCATGTCTAGCTTTGGTCTATTGCATAACATAGTTTGATCCACTCGAGCCTTTACGTTGTCTTTTCTCTTATCAGGAATGTCCATGATTGTAATAAAAAATTGCCTCGGCGACATTCTTTTTGGTGTGCATCACATCAATGTCATGTGAAAGAAGGACATCTGGAAAATAGGGGAGCTTCCACAAGGCAGATTTTTGAGTCCAGGCATGTTGCTCACCATATCCCAGAAAACCACCGTCTTCTTCATTGATCTCAAGAGCTTCTAACTGAGCATGAACCTCGGCACCTGTGGTGCAGCCTCGGTAACTATAACATCTTTTGTAAAGTTCTTGATGTCCAGCCTGAATGGATGGACAAGAGGGAGGAATTGTCGATGTTTGTCAAAAGAAGAATATTTACCACCCTTCACCAACCAGATAAACTTCAGAGCTGCCTTGCATATCGGACATGGAAACTTCCTGTGAACACACCATCCGCAGAATATCCCATACGCCGGCAAGTCATGCATGGAGTTATGGTACCAAATATGCATTTTAAAGTTTGTCTTTGTAGCTTGATCATATGTCCATACCCCTTCCTCCCAAGTACGGACCAAATCATCAATCAAAGGCTCCATGTAAACACTCATATTCTTCCCCGGATGTCCAGGAATTATCAACGACAAGAATATATTCGATCGTTGGAAGATGACACCGGGGAAAGATTGAGGGGGATAACAAACATGGGTGAACATACGTATGGGACAGCCGCCATTCCATAAGGATTGAACCCATCCGTTGCCAACGCAACCCGTACATTACGAGCCTCTATAGCTTTTCTAGGATGAATCACATCAAACCTTCTCCAAGCTTCACCATCGGATGGATGTACAAGCTTCTTCGGATTGTATCGACGTCCGAGCTTGTGCCATGTCATCTGTTTCGCGGATTCCTCGGTCATGTAAAGCCATTGGATCCTCGGTATGAACGGAAGGTACCGTAAGATCTTCATGGGGATAGCGAGCTGCCTCTTATGCCCATCACCAGAGTCTACCTCTACGAACCTAGAGGATCCACACTTTGCACAGTACTTTGCTTCCGCATGCTCTTTCCTAAATAGGATACATCCGATCGAACAAGCATGTATCTGCTCATATGACATCTTAAGTGCACGAAGGAGTTTTTGTGCCTCATACATGCTCTTTGGCAAAAGGTGACCATTCGGAAGCAGGCTACCAACAACTGTCAGCATAACATCAAAGGCCTCTCTACTCCAGCTAAACTGGGACTTTACGGCCATTAACCGTGAATTGACATCTAGTTGAGAAACCTTTGTATGCCCATGAAGGGGTTGCTGTGCCGCAGACAACAATGTCGTAATACGCCTTTGCGGTAGGCTCCGGCTCCTCCCTACATCCTTCATTGAAGTGTGCTTCATCATAGTCATTTAACAAGTCTCCTACCCCGGCATCAGAATCAAACTCCTCGATGCGTTGTCGGACGACCTCGTCTCTCCCACGGTAGGCTTCACCATGGAACGTCCACTAGGTATAATCAGCTGTAAAACCATTCTTGCAAAGGTGTTTGCCCATGATCTCTTTTGTTTGTCGCTTCATGTTATCACAATTGCTACAGGGACACCAAGTGGTACGCACTCCTTTAACCCTGGCAAATGCAAGTTCCAAGAAAGCATCGGTCTTCTCGATCCATTATCGGTCAACGAACCGTGACTTGTGCGGCCCGTATACATCCACTCACGGTTATCCATCCTCTATCATATCGAAGAATCATATAAATATTATTTTCATCTACCGAGTGCCTATACTGTCTAATAGGTAAAGATAGGTCCTAATCCCACTCGAGGATGTGTAGATGAGTTTACTTCCCATGCTCTAGTACTCCGCTCCGAGATAGAATTTCGGCAGCACCTCCCCGTTGTTCTCCAAATACACGTCCCGACAGGGAGATTGTGTATCCGGAGAACAACTGGGAGATACTGCCAAAATTCTGAGTCGGATCAGAATACTAGATCATGGAAACTAAACTCATCTACACATCCTCGGGCTTTCCAAAAGACATGGACAATTTGAAACAGATACGGTTAAAGATATGCAAGAAGACGCATATTTTCATTCGTATATCTTTCGAACGGGAGACGCCTAAGGTTATGTTATACACAGACAAACAACGGTGAACACAGCGGCACCTGCAAAATAGGGAAGCACGACTCGATGGCCGGCACACAAGCGACAACATAGCTGCGCGATGCGACTCCATTCATCATCTTAAAAAAAGGCTTCGAGCATGCGTTAATAAAATAAACTTTAAAATATATACGTGCATATAGCATATATTTTCAACGCAAATCAAAGGAGTATAGATATGTATCTAATAAATACCATTGTTTTTACCATACCATTGTTTTTAATAAATATCTAAATATCACTCGTTTCAATAAACACCTAAATACATGATATTATATCGATGTGTCAATAATAACCTAAATATTGCCATAGTTTAAAATAAATATTTATAAAATAACAAATCTAATTTCGTTTGAACTAAGTGTTGCAATAACAAAGAAAAACAAAGACAAAACGTGTTTACCGGAGGAGGAGGGGCGGCGTCGGCCGGGTAGGAGGAGGGGGCGTCGGTCGGGAGGGCGTCGGCTGGGGAAGGAGGTCGTCGGCCGAGCGGGGAGGCGGTCGACCCGGGTGTGCAGCGGCAGGGAGGCGGGCCGGCGGAGTGGAGCCGGGCCGGCTAGGCGTCGGGCCGGTCGGGCGTCGGGGAGGACGCCTGGGGGAGGGAGTCGGCGGGACGGTGTCGCCGGTGGGGAGGCGGCCGGCCGTGCCTTGCCGGGCGACGACACGGAGGCGAGCGGCCGCCGGGCGGTGGGGTGCCGGGAGCCGAGGCGACGGGGCGCCGGAGTAGTGCGCGGCGGCGGCTCATTGCGGTGAGCCGGCGGCGCATAGTGGTTTGGGGAAAAATTTGTCTAAGTGCGAAAAGCTTGGGTGGGGAGGTGCGGCCGTATATAACAACATTCGCCGAGTGCCCTGTATGCCGAGTGTCCTGATCTCGGCACTCGGCAAACACTTGCTTTGCCGAGTGCCAGATCAGGGGCACTCGACAATAACAGACTTTGCCGAGTGCCCTACACTAGCACTCGGCAAAGTGTTTCTCGGGCTTTTTAAAAAAATTTCCCGTGTGTATTTTCTTTGCTGAGTGCTACTCTCGCAAAAAAAACTTTACATTTTACGCTTTTAATTATTTAAAAATTATCAAACTGATTCAAAAAATTACCAAATTTTTCCATAAACTAATATACGCTAATTATTGCCTATGGAAAATTTTTTGAAATCAAACGACAATTCGCCCATCACTTTCTCTCCAAATCTAACTTATCCTTCTCAACAGTTATAATCTTCTTCGGATAATCCTCGGTTTTATGAACGTCGTACCTGATAAAATATTCGAAACCTTCTTAGTTTTTTACCAGAGCGTCGACGTATAATATCATGACATTCAGACAATTTTCATGAATTTCCAACTTTTTTGCTATTCTTATATTTTTAAAATCATTCGGTGAATAGGTTCCTAGTCATGTTCCGTGAAGAAAATTTTTAAATTTAATATCATTTTGAGGATAATGAATCAAACGGGTCTAAATAACATCAAATATAATTTTTTCACATATTTTATTCTATTTTTTTACTTGCAGTTCAAATTTAAGAGTTGACAAAAATTATGAAAATAAAATAAATCAAATATATATAGGAAAACAAATTAAAAAATTACCAAATTTTATAATTATGATTGATATGTTGTATTTACATTTTAGAGAAAGTTTGGAGGGTGAGGGAGAAAAATTTTAAAATTTTTGCCGAGTGCAGTGAAAGCACTCGGCAAAATTACCTTTTTGCCGAGTGCCTTGGATAGACACTCAGCAAAGTTTCAATTTTGCTGAGTGTCCAGCCCCGGCACTCGATAAAGACCTTGAGGAAACGCCGTTTTGGTCGTTGGGTGACGGCCGTTACATTTTTGCCGAGTGTCCCAAAGTGGCACTCGGCAAAATTAACCTTTGCCGAGTGCTCGAGGAGGGCTCTCGGCAAAATATATATATGCCGAGTGTTTACTCGAGCAACGTAAATTTTGCCGAGTGTTTATGTTTGCCGAGTGCGCTCTCGGCAAACATGTATTTCGCCGAGTGCCTGAGGGAAAGCACTCGGCAAACAAGGGCTTTTCCGTAGTGAGAGATGTAGGTGAACACAGACCAGCTAGTTTTACAAGAGTTTCTACTTTTGTTAAATGATTTAAATCCGCACCTCTGTGGAGCACAAGAATATCTCAGATAAATCCCTAAAACAACACCTCTGTCCAGCATAGGAATGTCAACTAAATCCCAATTACAACTTGCTCCTAAGTCATAAGCTGTTTCCCTTGAGCACCTAAAGTACTTTTTGGCTATTTTATACACCACGAACTATTGAAATCTCTAACAGTATTTGTCTATTCTTTTTTTCTATACAAGTCATATTTTGCACCGGTAGAATCATATATGCATTACAACTTGCGTTTAAACATTTTTTTAGAAATATCTTATCGCTAGTTAGATAGGTTGGAAAAAGCACATAAGGCTGATTTAAATTTTAAGATTTTAAAGTTAAAGCAAATAGTCATAAAAAATTGATAATATTTTCAAACTCTGATAATGATGTCATCTATGACTTAAAAAACTTCCCCTTAAAATACAACTCATACAAACAGGAAAGGAAGAAGAGAAATGTTATTAAGAAGTAAACTAGACCACTTTTAATGTTTAGTGGATGAAAAAAATAGCTAAGGGTTAAGTGATTTAATGAAATAGTTCGAGAGAGTAAGATAAACTTCGTTTTATGCTATGATGTTTTCTTTCCATTGGGTAAAAGAATATATCATACAACTGAATAAACTATGTTTGTTGTGGATATTTTTAACATGAAATAGAAAATTATGATTAGGGGCTTGTTCATTTTATTAAAAAATACTAATTTTTGGTATTGCCAAATTTTCATATGATAAGGTATAAGGTCTAGTAGTGTTTAGTTTCATGGCTGTCTCATATTTTGCCAGACGTTTTGAGAGTAAAAGGTTCGGAAATTAGTAAAATTTGGTAGAGTTGTGTTGGTAATGATATATTTACTTTGTTAACTTATCAAATATTGGCATTAACAAAATTTTGAAAGGTTGAAAATGGCCATAAGTAAGCTAGCTCTAGAAAGCATGGAAATGGGAGTGCATCTAAGCAAACTCTAAGAAATGTAAAAAAAGCAACAACATAAGCTAAACTAAAAGTTGCATCTCGTTTACACTGAATTTACAACATTTGTAAAGTTCAACTTTTGCTTTTGTATTATGCAAGTGTACGTAACTGACAAATAAAAAATAACCAGACTATTAACAAATAGCAAATTAAGATGTATATTAATTGAGTAAATTATATCGGTGGTACACGATTTAATAAGCGTGTACTATTTAGTATATAAACTTGCAAAACGTTCATTCAATGCAAGAACGAACTTGTTTAATGCATGTGAAACAGGACCAAAACGATAGGCCGTAACTAACCATGCTGAGTTAGAGCCTACTTACAACATGTGCACATATAAGGGTCATGAGACGTGCTACATGTGCAAATAGTGTTTATTTGGTATTTTTGTTCTTCCACTATTTTCAATTCATTGTATCATCTATATTTCATATTTTTATCTGTATAATCAACGTCACTTATTATATATTTGACTATATATATGTATATGTATATATGTTTGTATATGTATACGTATATGGCATCATCCTTGTATGTGTGCCTATATGACATCCTAGTAAACATTCAACCAAGTAGGGGATTAACCATGACATGCTTAGGTTCACATATAGCAGATACACTTAAGTTAATGTTTCGTGAGTTTATATATCAAATTATACTACTGAAGAAAACCACACTATTCCTGGTTGGTAACCCTCAGTAGTCCCGGTTATCAAACCGGGACTACGAATCTGGGACTAGAGATAGGCGACCTCTAGTCCTGGTTAAATAACCGAGACTAGAGATGCATCTTTAGTTCCGGTTGAAGCCACCAAAACTCAAGATTTTTTTATTGTTTTAAATTTACCGTTTCTCCAACAGTACTGCTACATATGTATATATTACACACATATATTATATTACACATATACATATATATGCAACATGCATATATATATATGTATAAATATATAATTTACATATATTTAAATGAACTTAAGAAAGGAAATATACATATATTACCAAAATATGTACAATATTCATACATGTTTCCTAGCTAGCTTATAAAAAATTGTCTCTAATCTACTTTGTTGTGGATGGAGTGGTTTGGCTACTAAAACTAATGAAGAACTTTCCCGCGGGATCAACGACCTGCTCGTTAATAAATCCCATCAATTCTTCTCGAGCGGCTTGTATAAAAGTCTCATGGGGGAGGTCATCTCTTACTCGCATAAGCTGTCATTAATTAGAATAAACGAGAAATAAATACATGAAGTGAATAAGAAATCAAGACGTAATGTATGAATTGCTGTTATACGTACATCTAGATCATCGACAGTTTTGACTTCGGTCACAAAGCGGTGAATGTAGTTGTAGACGTAATATCCACATAGGTTGATGCCCTGCGGCTGTTTTGCACACTAAAAGAGAAACGACGACAGATTTAATATGCATTTCATATTTTAGAACATAATAATGATTCAATTCAAATTAGGAGTAGGCATGTTACTCACTGGAAACTTCATCCGCACAGAGAGCTTATCTTTTCAATTTTCGCGAACAGTGACCCGAAGTCATTCCCATGCCCTACGTGCAATTGAAAGTTAGCACGCAATTATCCGAGAACCACATATATGCAATAGAAAGTAAGATGGCATTACCTGTTAAACAGTTCAAATATCTTGGAATACGTGGACTCTGGTTTATCCATTGAGTCAAAGACATGGATCTTTGACTGACCCATGTCAAGTACTAACAGAATCCAGTGGAATTTGCAAATTGGTTTAGATAACACATATAAAACTTTATGTATGCACAAGATTGAAATTAGTTCGGAAAGAAAGAAAAAACTTACGCAGTATTGTAGGGCAGAAGGATGAAGGACCGGAAGTGTTGCTTCACAAGCGCGTTGTATATGTTGTCCACGGTGTCATTAGGAAACTGATCAACCAATGGGCCGTTGATTTTACGTGGATCCATGAATCCATGCTTGGTGCATTCGTGCTTGTTGCAGTATTGGATCACCATTCTACAACGGTTAAAAAGAATTTTAGTCAGCTAAATTCAAGGAGGTGAGAAACGAAATAACAGGGCAATACTTACAAAACCCGCGCGGTTAGAAGTGAGACGTCGAGGGCATCAAGTTGGTATAGGTTGAATATATCTTTGAATCGGAGATAGAGGTAGTCATCTCCATCGAAGAAGTAGTCAATTCAATATTTGCATGTTATCATGTCTTCACCCTTGCTGGATCGTTGCATGTACCACTGATGGAAGCGGTACATTTGAGTTGGAAGCCTTTTCACGAGATCCAGCTTGACGAGAGGCTTTCCAAGTTTGAACTTGTATTTAAGCGGAGCCTTCGCCAGGGGTGCACGCCCGTGTAATTGATCCATATTAATTCCAATTTCTTGCATGAATTGTCTTAAATCAGTTCTAATATTTGGAATCGTGCTAAACTCCAGAGGCTTCTGTGGCTGCATGCCAAGTTGGGGTACATCTTTGCCTGCTTTCTTCGCCTTGCCAGCAGCCTTGGACGACCGCTTTGGTGTGAGTGGCGGCGTCTTCTCAATTCTCTGAGTCTTTCTTGGACGACCGCTTGATATTAACGGCGCGCTCTTTGATGATGACCGTTTAGGAGTCGGTGCTCGGTGTGGCGACGGAGGAGGGTTGGAAGGCGGTGGAGTTGGAGACGGCCGTTTAGGAGTCGGTGCTCGTGGAGGCGACGCAGGAGGCGGAGGAGGCAGAGGCGGCGAAGGAGGCGGAGGAGGCCCACGTGGAGGCGAGGGCGGTGGAACGATAGGAGACGCTGTTCGTCCGGGGAATTTTATGAAGATCTTCCTCCAGAGAAATATTCCATGAGCCGTTTCTCCTAGCATCGTCTCCCCGTCTCCTCCAGGGATATCCAGCTCCAGATCTTCATAGCCGCGTTCCACCTGTTCAATTTCAACCTTCGAGTATGAAGGTGGAACGGGCCGGGAGTGGTAGGTGTCGTCTGGGGCTACTGGAATAGCCATGCCCGACGCGACCTGTTCGAGAAGATTGCTTATTAGTTAGTAATGAACGTTGATTGACAAGTTATTCAAGAAAATATACGTACAACATAAAAGTATGAACATACCTTTATTGTTATGTTTTTCAGCGGGATGTGTAGCTCACACGGGGTCCGCTGTGTGATGTCATCCACGGGGCATGGCGGACCCGGTTGAGCTTGTTGGGCCAGCTCGCCTTTATTTCCACTAGACGCGCAGCTGCTGCGCTCTGTTGGGTTGTGCGGTTGTTGTTGGATCCGGCTGTTGGCTAACCGACTGGCTCCTCTTCTCAGCAAACCTTAGGGCCACCCTTTCATCGACAATCTGATCGATCTGCGAGAGCTTCATTTCCATCTCAGTGAATCTTGCATCATTCTCTCGCTTTGACCTCATTCGGCTCCTGTATGTGTCGACGTCAGCTTGGAACCCGTATTTCCAGGGGACGACGCCTTTTCCTCGCGTACGCCCCGGGTGCTCTGGCTTTTGGAGGACGAGCGTTAGCTCGTCCTTCTCTCTATCGGGCCTGAATGCACCCGAGGAACTGGCCTGCACCGCCTCCTCTAACCTCCGTCCGGCTTCTTGAATTTCATCACCAAAGATCATTGTGCCATCGACGGGATTAAGTGAGCCGCCGTGAGCACAGAACCAGTTCTTTGATCGTTCCAGCCAATTTGCTGTGCCTGGAATGATATCCCGTGCTTCTAGGTCGGCTTCCATTTTTCCCATTTCTCCATTGCTTTTTTATAGCCACCTGACCCAAGCCTGTGATGGTATTTCTTTTTGGCTGCGTTGGCCTTGTTCTTTTCTATGATAGCTTGCGCTTCTTCACCGGTCTTGTGCTCAACAAAAGCATCTCAATGATCTCTGAGCTTTGGGAACTTGTCAAAGTGGCGGCGCCGCCCACCCGGCAGCAGCGTGCGGGATGGCTGGAACCCCCATCGAAATGAAACTCTGGCAGGCGACGCAACCACAGCTAGTGGGAACAGCAACCGGTCCGCCGCAGACCGGCGGCAGCGGTGGCGGCAGGAGCAAAGACTACGGCGGCGGTGGCGGGTAGTACTGCTCGATCACGGCGGGCGGATAGAGGTAGTCCGCCGTCGTGCGCGTCACCGGTGGCATCCATGGCGCCGCCGAGGCATTGAGACGGGAACGGGGGAGGCAAGCCATCATTGCCATATTGTTAACACTGGAATTTGTTAATAAGGTCCCTAAGTCCTAAGGAAGCAAGGTGGAATCAGAATCGGCTGAGGTCAGGGGTTGTATCGGCTAAAAGAGTAATCGGCTGCAGGGCTGGTCGGCTGGGAATGGGTTGAATGGAACGGCCGACAGCCGATTCCAAGTTTAAAAGAGATAAGACCATATCCAATGCAGAAACTTGAAGATAAGTGGGGATTCGGATGTTAATGGCGCGTTTAAAGATATTTCCACCTATGGATAAAGTCCTGTAATGGCAGTTGTATCTGTAAATTAGGAGTTTGTTAAATTGTTAGTTGTAATGGATCTTGTTAGGGATGATATGATGTTTAGATAGAGTCTGAAGTTGTTACAGGTATTTGTATTTCGGGTATAAATAGGACCCGAGACCCTGTGTATGAGGACGATTCAATCAATCTAATCTTTGGCGCATCGCCATCCTTTTCCTTTTGGACGAACACCCTGTTTGGCTTCGGGCTGCATCGTCTCGATCCCCGGACTCAGGTAGATGTTTGTCGTTAGTGGTGAGATTACTCGTTTCTAATGCTTCCATCGCAATGACACATTGGATTCAGTAGTTTTGCTACGCCATATATCATATAGTGCATATGAACCAACCCGGTGTTTAGATCTATCTTGCGGTTGACTCATCTTGTCGAAGATGTGTGGTCAGTGATGCTAGGTCTAAAGGCCGGTTGATTCGTATGCAATATCTACCATCTTACGGAGTGTAAATCGAAAGTAATAGATTGAATGCTTCTTTTGATACTCAATGCTGCATCAAGACTGAACTATTGAGTCGTCTTTAGAGTCGTTGGTGATTTATTCTTTTGGATTTACATTATCTGGGGATAGCGTCGGGGTTTCAGCCGACCTTATCTGTTTTTATATGTTTCTTTTAATATGATTGTTATCAGATCTACTGTAGGGCTATTTTTGTGGCGGCTTGATGCAGCATTTGATACGTGTAGCCGAGGAGGTATTTTCCCAGTGCGAACTCTGTCCCGTCGGCTAGGATTTCGGCCATTATTTGCCAATTAGCGGTCGGCCCACAGCTCGATCCACAGAACACGAATTTTTCTAACCACATCATCAGAAAGGCAGTGTATTCTCGGTGGCTGACTGTTCCATCTTTCATATTTTGGGCAATGAAGCCACTCCATCCACCGATGGCTTTTTTTTAAACTGGTGTTGGCCCTTTCGGTTCAAGATGCATGGATTAGTTGATGATTCAATGTCCAGCCCAGTTGTCATATGCACGTCGGCTAGTGTGATGGTCATCGGCCCCGCCTAAAGAGGAAAGCATTGAAACTATCGTTCCATAAGTAAGTCATGCGATAGGAGGGGTTCATCTTTTTCCATGTTGGCTATGGACAGTTCTCTAAGCATTGGGCAAGCTTTATTTCCTCCCATTGGGTGTACTTGGCCGATTGTATTCTCTTGTACCATTCGGTCCAGGCCGTGTCGGTAGACGGCCAAGCCTTGAAAGTCCCGTTCCAGTGGGAAAGAGATGGTTTGGCGTGTTGAAGGGCATGCGGTTGGTTTCGGCTATGATCACGTCGGTTGGTCTCAGTATCGCCGATAGGCCCAAGGAAGTATTTTCCCTCTTGTGTTAAATTGGGGATGAGTACTTGGTGAGAGAGGTGCTGCAATTCGGAGGAAGGGGAAAAGTACTGTTCAGAGGTGATGGTGTTTATAGTTTGGAATAAGAAAAGCATTAATTGGTAAGAATGCGGGATGAGGTGATATTGAAAATTACCAAACAAACTTTTGGTATAAAGGCGTGTGGAGGATCGAGTTGAGGGTAAGATTACAAAGTAAAAAATAAAAAGAGAAAAGGGAAATACCTGAGGAAATTCGTTCATGGCGGTGGCTGAGGTAGTTCCAGTGGCGGCGGCAGGTGAAGTTGCGGTCGCAGTAGGTGCGACGGTGACAGGTGAGTTGGAGGTGCTTGAGGTCACAGCGGAGGCCATCAGGGAGGTCGGAGACGAGGATGGGGCTCGAAGGATGTGGAAAATGTCGAACGCCGATGGAGTCGCCGGAGGAGAGAGAGAAGGGCAGGAGGTTTGTTTGAGAAGGAAGCCGAGTGCACGATGGGAGTGTGGGTGGTTCGCCCGAGGAAAGTGGATATTTAAAGAGTTCGTGGGGAAGCCGAGACGATTCGGGCCAAGAAGGGAATAGGAGTTTGAGTAGATAAACAAATCCGCAACACTTTATGTTACGGACTTGGGGGGCATGTGTTAACACTGGAATTTGGTAATAAGGTCCCTAAGTCCTAAGGAAGCAAGGTGGAATCAGAATCGGCTGAGGTCAGGGGTTGTATCGGCTAAAAGAGTAATCGGCTGCAGGGCTGGTCGGCTGGGTATGGGTTGAATGGAACGACCGACAGCCGATTCCAAATTTAAAAGAGATAAGACCGTATCCAATGCAGAAACTTGAAGATAAGTGGGGATTCGGATGTTAATGGCGCGTTTAAAGATATTTCCACCTATGGATAAAGTCCTGTAATGGCAGTTGTATCTGTAAATTAGGAGTTTGTTAAATTGTTAGTTGTAATGGATCTTGTTAGGGATGATATGATGTTTAGATAGAGTCTGAAGTTGTTACAGGTATTTGTATTTCGGGTATAAATAGGACCCGAGACCCTGTGTATGAGGACGATTCAATCAATCTAATCTTCGGTGCATCGCCATCCTTTTCCTTTTGAACGAACACCCTGTTTGGCTTCGGGCTGCATCGTCTCGATCCCCGGACTCAGGTAGATGTTTGTCGTTAGTGGTGAGATTACTCGTTTCTAATGCTTTCATCGCAATGACACATTGGATTCAGTAGTTTTGCTACGCCATATATCATATAGTGCATATGAACCAACCCGGTGTTTAGATCTATCTTGCGGTTGACTCATCTTGTCGAAGATGTGTGGTCAGCGATGCTAGGTCTAAAGGCCGGTTGATTCGTATGCAATATCTACCATCTTACGGAGTGTAAATCGAAAGTAATAGATTGAATGCTTCTTTTGATACTCAATGCTGCATCAAGACTGAACTATTGAGTCGTCTTTAGAGTCGTTGGTGATTTATTCTTTTGGATTTACATTATCTGGGGATAGCGTCGGGGTTTCAGCCGACCTTATCTGTTTTTATATGTTTCTTTTAATATGATTGTTATCAGATCTACTGTAGGGCTGTAGTTTGTATCTATATTGTGTTTACTTACGCCCTTAATCTGAGAACGTCATGTTTGCGCGAGAATCATCGGAGCATCAGCTGATTTAATGTCAGTTTCCCGGAGTCGGCTGGTTTATTGGTCTGTATATTCGTTATTCTTCGTCATATTTGGGCCGGATGGCTGATGATCGCCTTGGCGTAGCCGATGCGCTTCGGTTGCTTGGTTCAAATATGGCCGGGAATAGCATGTGTACGATCATGGATTTCCTCGGCCGTCACCATGGGGGTTTGACCTAACGCTTAACGGATATTTTCTTGTATTTTCTCTTGTTGATTGGCAGATCAAATCAACTGGCACGCTCTACACACTGTAGGCAGCTAGGAAGGACCTGCACTGGAGTCAAGCAGATCTCCCAGGCCAGCGCGTGAGAGAAATTTCTCGTCAACACGCTTCTTGGCACGCCCAGTGGGACTATCTTTGTCGGCTCGACTCGGACGAATAGACTCAGCCAGCAAGATGGTCGATTCCAAGATCCCTGACATCACACAGGACATTGTCGTACCTGTAAAAATGGATCAACTATCGGCTGAACAGCAAGCCGAGTATAAGAGGATGGTGGAGGAACTCCAGAACAATTACCTTCAATCCTTCACCCAAACAAGGTCTGGAACGGTCCACCAAAAGTACAAGTTCAGCCTCAACGATACCATAGCGTCCTCGTCGAATGATGCAAAGGGCAAACAGAAAGTGGAAGAACCGACTCAAGTGCAAGATGATCAGGCCGTGTACTCTTTGCAAGATCGGATCGACTCGGCCGTCCATCACGCGTTGGTCAACCAGAGCAGCATCCTGGTGAACACCCTCAACAATATGATTTCTCATGTGGTTGATGCCAAGGTGGTCGAGCAGCTGCAAAGGGGTCCTACATATTTCACGGATGACAAGTTTCCTGACTACAGGACACTAGTCACCCAAGACCGGCCGCTTCCGTTAATAGCGCAGCCCAACCCGCCAGGAGGAGTCAGCCACTTGAGCCAAAGCGGGACGGCTGTGAAACCATCGGTTACTATTTTAAACCGACAACAGCCGCTGCCCCAAGGTCAATTCGACATGGTTCACCATAATCGGCGCCGAGCCGGTTGATCATGGCGCATGCCAGAATATCGGGGACGACAACATGTTTCCGGACCCGCCAACGCCACCACCGGAATCCCGGCCGCCACCGTGATCATCGTTACCAATACCAAGGGGGTCGTTAGGATCATCATTACCGACCTCAGACACCTCCACCTGTATCGGGAGCACGTATGCCGTATGACCCATACGAGCCGATACAACAAGATAATAGGACCGGGCCGAGCTAATCGCGAGACGTCATGCGAGATCGGTTCGGCCTCAAACCAAAAGACTCAGGGAATATGTACCGGTACCCTTACCCGGAGCATTTCGAAAGAATTCCATTACCCAACCGGTACAAAATCTCGGATTTCTCTAAGTTCTCAGGACTGGACAATGTATCTACTTACGAGCATATCAGCCGATTCTTAGCACAATGTGGTGAAGCATCGGCTCGACCCTTTGAGAGTTCGGCTATTTCCCTTTCTCTTTCAGATCGGCCTTCACTTGGTTCTCCTCGTTGCCTTACAACTCGATTCGAGTTGGGCCGATCTTGAGAAACAGTTCGAGCTATTTTTATTCGGCAACCATGAAATGAAGTTGTTAGACCTCACCAAGATCGAGCAAAAACATAATGAATCGGTCCAGGACTACATTCAGCGCTTCGAGAAATGAGAAACCGATGCTACTGGCCTGGTGCTATCGGACGCTCCCGGCCGATTTAGCCTTCCATGGTCCGATCGCGCCAATCGGGAAAGATTCTCGCGCAGACTTCGAAAGTCTAGCCCACTGGCGCGAGAGGGTAACGGCCCATGAACAACGTTTCCAAGAAACCGGGAAGGCTGTCAAGACCATAACACAAGTCGTCGTCGACTCGGATTATGGATCCGATGACGACGAAACAGAAGTGGGGCGCCGAATGGGCTAAGAACAAGAAGGCCATCGTCCGCCGGTGGCTGCTCAAGACGGCTAAAGAAGAGAAATACGATTTTGACATCACTAAAGCCGACAAGATCTTCGATCTACTACTCAAAGAAAAACAAATTCAGTTGCACGAAAATCATGTGATCCCGTCGCGAAGAGTTGAAAAAGAAGAAATACCGCAAGTGGCACAACTCTACATCTCACGCCACGAACAATTGCAAAGTCTTCGGACAGCAAATTCAGTCGGCCATCGAGGCCGGGAAGTTGAAGTTTGCTGACTCAAGTAGGCCCATGAAAGTAGACGGCAATCCGTTCCGGTTAACACAGTCCATGCCGGCCTCGGACGAATTAATCGGCAGGCGGAACAACGTGCGGCTTAGCCGATACGGCGATCGAGGCCAAAACAGGAGAGGGCCGATAAGAAACCCCTCCGCACGATCAACATGGTACACCCGGTTATCGATTGGCCGGTCGACACCGATCCACGAACGAAGCGTATACCACCGTCAAAACCGGTTTTGGCGTGAAGAAGGCTACGACGAAGTACCTCGCCGGCACAATCCAAGAGTCTAGAGCCGGCGAAACATAGCAAGCCATGACGATCCACATTGGCATTGCGGCTTCTTCAGGCATTGCTGGGAATCCGGCATGAGACTACCAACACTGGAAGACTGCCCGGCATGTAACGACCATCACAGTCATGACGAACACAGGAGCTCGTCATCGGCAAGTCCAGTCCGGTTCATCCCCAGAGCCGTCCAACTAAATCAGAGACGGCGACCGGTCCACGATCGGCTTGGCCCGGTCCATCAAGACTTCTTCGTCGACGAAAATCAAGATGGGGACGATCGCAACAACGAGGAGGCCGATGAGGAGGGACCGGCCAATCCCCAGTGGTGCCCGTCCGATCTATTTACGAAGACTCAGAAAAGGAGAATTCAGAGGCTTAAGCGTGAAGGGAGAGAGGACGAGGTGGCACAAATGATATACGAACAACGCCGTCGGCTAGGCAAGATCAAGAGACGATGGGTACCCAAGCAGGAGAACGCTACGGCCACCGAAGAGCAAGGCGGAGAAAGCCCCGCCGACCAAGCCAAAAGGGCAGCCAAAGGGAAAGGTAAAGCTACCGCATCGGTCAACATGGTCTTCGTGTTGCCCGCCGAATTCAGTGCCCCCGAAGCCGACGCAGATACTATTGAAGATGACCCGGCAAGACTAATGATCTCCCCAGACCAGGCCACTTTCGACAAGCCGGAAGCAACCAAAAATCGACATCTGAAGCCGTTGTACGTTAAAGGGTTCGTCAATGGCAAGCCGATTTCCAAAATGCTAGTCGATGGAGGAGCGGCAGTCAACCTCATGCCGTACCCAACTTTCAGAAAGCTTGGAAAAGGATTCGAAGACCTGATCAAAACCAACATGGTACTCAAGGACTTCGGCGGCAACCCATCAGAGACTAAAGGCGTTCTCAACGTCGAGCTGACCATCGGCAACAAAACTGTGCCCACGATGTTTTTTGTCATCGACAGGAAGGGGTCTTACAGCCTGCTGCTCGGAAGGGACTGGATCCACGCTAACTGCTGCATCCCTTCTACAATGCATCAGAGCCTCATCCAGTGGGACGGCGACTAGAATGAGATCGTGCCGGCCGACAGGTCAGTTAGTATCGTCAGTGCCGATTTGCCGCTTTGGGAAATCGAAGGCATCGGATGTTTATCTGGGAAAGTCTGGCAAGCCGATCTTCTAAACATGTCCAATTCAACGATACAACCCATCGGAAGCGACGAGCCGCAGCTGCTGCTTTGAACAAGACATGGTGGAGGGATCCAGCGTGCTCGGCGTGGCCACCGCGGATGAAGACGATGGCAAGTTAGGACAAGGCTTCACGTCGGCCGATGAGTTAGAGGAGATCGACATCGGATCTGGCGACAAGCCAAGGCCGACGTACATTAGTAAAAATTTATCTCCTCTTTGTAGATCCCAACTTATTGAATTATTAAAAGAATATAAAGATTGCTTCGCGTGGGAATACTTCGAAATGCCCGGTCTAAGCCGATCGATAGTGGTCCATCAGCTGCCAATCAAGGCAGGATATCGGCCATTCAAACAACCTCCCAGGAGGTTCAAAGCCGACATGTACGACGCAATTAAGGCCGAAATCACTCGGCTATACGACGCAGGGTTCATTCGGCCTTGCCGATATGCCGAATGGATCTCTAATATCGTCCCAGTATTAAAGATGAACGACAAACTTCGAGTATGCATCGATTTCAGAGACCTAAACAAGGCAACACCAAAAGACGAATACCCAATGCCAATAGCCGACCTGCTTGTCGACGCTGCCTCAGGCCACAAAATCATCAGCTTCATGGACGGCAATGCAGGGTACAACCAGATATTCATGGCCGAAGAAGACGTCCATAAAACAGCTTTTCGATGCCCAGGCGCGATCGGCCTCTACGAATGGGTGGTGATGACGTTCGGCCTAAAGAATGCCGGGGCAACATATCAAAGGGCAATGAACTACATTTTTCACGACATGATCGGAGCACTAGTAGAGATATACATCGACGACGTCGTCGTCAAATCAAGAGAGATAGAAAGCCACATTGCAGATCTAAGGCAGGTGCTTGAACGAACGAGGAAATATGGATTGAAGATGAATCCGCTCAAGTGTGCATTCGGCGTGTCGGCCGGGCAGTTCTTAGGATTCCTCGTTCATGAAAGAGGAATCGAAGTAACACCAAGGAGCATCAACGCAATTAAGACAATTCAACCCCTAAGGATAAAAGACAACTCCAATCATTGATCGGAAAGATAAACTTCATTAGACGATTCATAGCTAACCTCTCAGAGAAAATGGAACCGTTCACACCATTGCTTCGGCTTAAGGCCGATCAGATATTCACATGGGGGGCAGAGCAACAGAAGGCGTTAGACGACATAAAAAATTATTTAAGCTCTCCCCCAGTTCTAATGCCCCCGCAGAAAGGAAAGCCGTTCAAGCTGTACCTGTCCGTCGACGACAAATCCATCGGCTCTGTCCTGATCCAAGAAGTCGATGGCAAGGAAAGGGCCATTTTCTATCCTAGCCGGCGGCTGCTAGATGCAGACTAGATATTCACCTGACGAAAAACTATGTCTGTGCCTTTATTTCTCGTGCACAAAATTAAGGCACTATCTCGCTGTCCAATGAATGCACAGTAACTTGCAAAGCCGATGTAGTCAAGTACATGCTATCGGCTCCAAGTGCTCAAAGGAGGGTCGGAAAGTGGATATTTGCGCTGATCGAATCGATCTCGAGGTATCGAGCCCCAAGGGCGTAAAAGGACAGGCCCCGGCCGATCTCATTGTGGAACATAGAAATGACTCCATCGGCTCCGTAGAGATCACGCCTTGGACCCTGACGTTCGACGGCTTAGTATGTACAAGCGGCGTGGAATCGGCTTAGTTCTTATCTCACCCAAGGGGCAAGCTTCTCGCCTTCGCCATCGACCCCCACGTTACGAATAACCAAGCCAAGTATGAAGCCGTCCTCGAGAGGGCTACTCCTACTCGAGAGATGGAGGCCGATGCGGTCGAGATAATGGGGACTCGTTGCTCGTCATTAGTCAATTGTCGGAGAGTATGAGTGCAAAAATGACGCACTAATAATCTATCATCAACGGTGCCGGGAATTAATGGAAGGATTTCGGCTAGTCACTTTGAAGCATATTCCCAGGGAGCAGAACACGGAGGCCAATGACCTGGCTCAAAGGGCATCAGGCTACCGACCGATGCTAAGAGATGTCGACATAGGCATCGCCACCATCACGACCGACGATTGGAGATTCGACGTCTACAATTACCTCAAAAACCCTTCTCAATTGGCCACAAGGAAGTTACGGTACAAGGCGTTGCGGTACGTGTTGCTCGACGAAGATTTATACTATCGGACAATCGATGGCATACTGCTCAAGTGTTTGAGCGCCGATCAAGCCACAGTGGCCATTGGAGAGGTACACGAAGGAATCTGCGGTACACATCAGTCGGCACACAAAATGAAGTGGCTACTTCGTTGAGCCGGGTATTTCTGGCTGACGATGCTAGAAGATTGTTTTAAATACTATAATGGATGCCAAGACGCCAAAAATTTGGCACGTGCAACGAGCTCGCGTCAAGGAACACATCATCTACAGGTTCGGCATTCCGCAAACGATAACGACCAACCAAGGGTCCATCTTTGTCTCCGACGAATTCATCCAGTTCGCCGACAGCATGGGGATCAAGCTGCTTAACTCTTCGCCGTATTACGCACAAGCCAACGGTCAGGCCGAAGCATCAAACAAAAGCTTAATCAAGCTGATCAAAAGAAAGATATCTGAGCATCCCAAACAATGGCATACCCGATTGGCCGAAGCTTTGTGGGCATATCGGATGGCATGTCATGGGTCCATCCAAGTTCCGCCATACAAACTGGTCTATGGACACGAAGCGGTACTTCCATGGGAAAGCGTAATCGGCTCAAGACGCATTCGGTTGTAGGACCAACTCGACCGATGACTATTACAATCTCATGATAGACGAATCGGAGGATCTCTCCTTATCAAGAATGAGAGCCTTAGAAAAAGTAACAAGAGATAAGGAACGGGTAGCCAGGCATTACAATAAAAAGGTCGTCCCTAAATCATTTGAGGAAGGCGAGCTCGTTTGGAAGCTCATACTCTCAATCGGATCCAGAGATAACAAATTCGGCAAATGGTCGCCGAATTGGGAGGGGCCTTTCAAGGTCCACAAATGCGTATCCAAGGGAGCCTACATGCTGAAAGGGCTAAATGGGGAGGTCTTCGGAAGAGCCCTCAACGGAAAATATCTGAAGAAGTACTACCCGAGCGTGTGGATCAACGCGTGAGTTGGCTATCGCCACAATGAACTGACCCACGACAGCCGATGCCTTATGGGGCATCGCTTTTAGGCATTCGCTTTCCCCTCCCACGCCCCATGATCCCCGGCAGCGATCAACATGACCCTTGTCCACAAGTTTTGTCGACATCACTGCTATCACCAAACTTGGGGGCATACACCTACGCTACACATGCGTGCGACAATCAGACAATGTGCATGGCCGAAAAAGCCAACTTTGGACCAATCAAGCCATGGAGTTGAAGAAACCTCAAGTCACAAGGAACCCAAGAACATTAAAACGCATTTTATTCAGAGCCGGCGCAAGGCCGTCTTGGACTACATGTTTGCCAGGAACTCCCTAATGGCCACCAGGGCTCGCTCAAAGGGCTCTGCGGTTTCCATTTCCGAGCATCCAGGATCGGTGCTCCACCGAGTGACCCCGATGTCGGTAGTGGTGATCAACAACTCGTTGGCAAGTTGGGCCTGCCTCCCCTCCAGCCGGTCGAGGCGCGCAAGCGTCGGGTACGCCATGGGGGCAGCAGCCGGAATGCCACCAAGGTGGAAAGCCGGCCTAGCCGCCGGGTGGCGAGCCTCCAACTCCCTAAAGCGCTTCAGCTGCGCCCTCACCCGTCGGTCCTGGTTGACCGACAGCTCGTACGACGTCTCCATGATTCCCTGGATCACCCGAAGCGGGTGCGGTGGCTGCAATGGATTCCGTCCCTGAGTTTTCGAAGCTAGAAATCGATAAAAGCAGAAGAGTTGAGGTACCACCTGGTTCACCGACGAGCTAGAAGACGCGATGAGAAGCCTGGCCGCAGAATCAAAGGACTAGGTGTTTCACTATTGGAAGTTTGTCGCTTTCGGCCGTGAGCTATTCAGAAGAGCCGGGGAAGCCCATTTATAGAAAGAAAAGATACGATTCTTGGATATGAAAGGTCGCTGCCAACCCGAGAGTCAAAGAGGTCATTATTAAGGGCGTCGGGAATCGTTGAACACCAGCGATTATGCAGGAATGGATGCCTGTCACCTGGGGCTCACGGGTTCCCGGGGTAAAGATTCGAGAGGATCGGCCCACGAAAAACAGGGCAGCGACGTAATCGGATATTATCAGCCGATGGCTAGAGAATCGAATGACCAAAATACGAACGCTAAGCTATTAGGCGCCACTTCGGGGCGAGTTCTAACTAAACGATACGAGCACGTTTGATACAAGCCGTCCGGTTACATCACAAAGCACAGGTCAGAGAAACACGAGCCGACCTCGCAGGGTCGGACATTTTACAATCTTCATTTCTTTAGAAAATCAGCTATCGCCGATAGAGCTATCAGCCTAACCTGGTCGATCTCGCCGATTGCCCTGAGGACGTCGGCCTCGGATCCCGCCACCGATCGAGCGCTTTGTACCAAGCCCCGTAAATGCGCAACAGCCGCCCCGATGCTTCTACGTTCAGCTTCAACCCTGGCCGGCAAATCGGCCATATACTCTTCATGGACATCAATCTCGTTGGTAATCTGAACGAGATCGGCTACCAACCGATCCCGCGGGAACGAAGTTGTTCGAGCTTGGCGGTCAGCTCGGTTTTAGGCGGTCGAAGGCGGTTTTTCGGGCTTCAATGGCGTCCTTGGTCGATTGGATGGCAGCCGCCCGCGCCCGACTCTCACACCAATCAATGACTCGCTGCCGGGGTCGTTCGTATTTCAGCTGGTAAGCTTCCATGAAGGTCACCGGCGCGATGGCTTTGGCTACAGCATCCGGCAGTTGGTCTTGGATATCCCGGAATCGTGCGCGTATGGAGCCGCAGTCGACCACCAGTGCATCTAACGAGGCGTCCAGTCGGTTGCCGATGTCAGCCAAGGTGGCCTTCAGGTTCTCAGCTGACGCTGCAAGCGCTTCCTCGTCAGCATTGCCGGGTTCCTCGAACTCTGACAAGTCGAAGTTGAGGAGATCGGCCACGCGCTGCAGAAGAAAGAAAGGGTCAGAGGCATAGCAAAATCAATGGCCCAGGCCGGTCGGCTTACTGTCGGCGCCGTCGTCGAGATTACCGGTTCGGCTGGGTCGCTCCCCACGGCCGTCTGGCTTTTCCCGCCAGTATCATCGTCGCCGCCCCCAACAGGCACGGTGCATTCACTCAGCGTCGGGGGAGCGGCCGGAGGGGATCGCGGAAGCTGCAAAAAGGAAAACGGGATTAGCAGACGAACTAATTGATTATTACGAACAAAGGGGTAAGAGCCGGTTACCGGCAGAGCAGGACGAGGGGCACGACCGGCCAGTTTCTTGAACTACAAGGAACGGACAAATCAGATACAGGTAAACATCGCAAGACCAATGAAGTAAAAACTTACGGGAGGACGTCTCATCGGCGGGCTTGGGGCTGGTGGAGCATCGGTTGGGGCGTTCACCGATTCGGGACTCGAAGCCCCAGTTTGACAGCCGCTTGGACGGCTACTGGCGCCTCTTCGTCGGCAGCAGCGTTGAGGAATCGTTCGACGGCCGGATCCAGAGGAGGAGGACTGTCAGCCAAGATGATCGGTTCTATCTTTTTCGCCCTTTTGGGGGCAGGCGCTGCCAATGAACGCGGCGGTGGCGCCGTTTTCCTTTTCAGTGCAATCGGATGACGCACCTGCCCTCGCAATAGAGACGAGAGCTTGGGCGCCCCCCAGCCGATGGCCGAAGGAGCAAGGCCCCCCGTGTCCAAAACGCCTGTTTTGTATTCGATGGGGCGCCCAGAGTCGCTTACCGTCGGCCGCTCCATTTCTGTTTCCTGCAAAGTCAAAGCACAAATGTTAAATCGGCTGACACGGTCGGTGAATGAATCGTAGGAAGGGAATAATCGGCTGGGAGTAGAAACATACCGAGGGGATCTCGTCCGGCAGGAGCAAGTCAATATAGCAAGACGGCCGTTGGTGAAAAATATGGCGTCTAAGTTCCAACCACCATCGGTCGTAAGCGGCGCTTCTTCTTGTCGACAGGGTGATTCTGCCGGCATCGCCGAAGGGGGGACCAGCTATGTTCAGCAGTGAGTTCATCATCAGATCTTGGCCGACCGCTCCTCTGGTCTCGATCTTATCAGCGTAAAAGAAGCCGATGGGAAGCTGCCCGAGGCCAAATTGCCTCGTGGCCGATGCCGGGTAGTAAAATTCATAACTCCGAGCTGTTGATCGGCCTTGATGAACCCCGGTCGGCAGGATGCAGGGAGATAAATAAATGAAGAACAATTTTCTACACCTTGGACTGTCGGCTGAATTGAGGTCGTCCCATTTGAAATCGATCGGCAGTTCGAAAGATCCTTGGTCGGAGTAGAAGTACCAGGTGCGGTTGTCGCGGGATAACCCATCATAGAAAGCCACGAACCAATCGGCCAACGCTCGCCGATTGCCTTGAACCCTGCATGGGCGGCTTGCTTCCCCATAGTTGGTGCATCGCCTGGTGGTGATTTGGTCACCTTCTTCATCTTCGATTGGCTCCAACCTTGGGAATCCGACGTCTGCCAGGCGGGGCCGACCGGCTACGTTTTGGGTGGCCAACACTAACCAGATTTGGAGGAACCACCACGGTCCGCCGGTGTTGACTGGGGCATTGGCGGCTATTTTTGTGGCGGCTTGATGCAGCATTCGATACGTGTAGCCGAGGAGGTATTTTCCCAGTGCGAACTCTGTCCCGTCGGCTAGGATTTCGGCCATTATTTGCCAATTAGCGGTCGGCCCACAGCTCGATCCACAGAACACGAATTTTTCTAACCACATCATCAGAAAGGCAGTGTATTCTCGGTGGCTGACTGTTCCATCTTTCATATTTTGGGCAATGAAGCCACTCCATCCACCGATGGCTTTTTTTTTAAACTGGTGTTGGCCCTTTCGGTTCAAGATGCATGGATTAGCTGATGATTCAATGTCCAGCCTAGTTGTCATATGCACGTCGGCTAGTGTGATGGTCATCGGCCCCTGCCTAAAGAGGAAAGCATTGAAACTATCGTTCCATAAGTAAGCTGCAGCCGATAGGAGGGGTTCATCTTTTTCCATGTTGGCTATGGACAGTTCTAAGCATTGGGCAAGCTTTCTTTCCTCCCATTGGGTGTACTTGGCCGATTGTATTCTCTTGTACCATTCGGTCCAGGCTGTGTCGGTAGACGGCCAAGCCTTGAAAGTCCCGTTCCAGTGGGAAAGAGATGGTTTGGCAGTGTTGAAGGGCATGCGGTTGGTTTCGGCTATGATCACGTCAGTTGGGTCTGTATCGCCGATAGGCCCAAGGAAGTATTTTCCCTCTTGTGTTAAATTGGGGATGAGTACTTGGTGAGAGAGGTGCTGCAATTCGGAGGAAGGGGAAAAGTACTGTTCAGAGGTGATGGTGTTTATAGTTTGGAATAAGAAAAGCATTAATTGGTAAGAATGCGGGATGAGGTGATATTGAAAATTACCAAACAAACTTTTGGTATAAAGGCGTGTGGAGGATCGAGTTGAGGGTAAGATTACAAAGTAAAAAATAAAAAGAGAAAAGGGAAATACCTGAGGAAATTCGTTCATGGCGGTGGCTGAGGTAGTTCCAGTGGCGGCGGTGGGTGAAGTTGCGGTCGCAGTAGGTGCGACGGTGACAGGTGAGTTGGAGGTGCTTGAGGTCGCAGCGGAGGCCATCGGGGAGGTCGGAGACGAGGATGGGGCTCGAAGGATGTGGAAAATGTCGAACGCCGATGGAGTCGCCGGAGGAGAGAGAGAAGGGCAGGAGGTTTGTTTGAGAAGGAAGCCGAGTGCACGATGGGAGCATGGGTGGTTCGCCCGAGGAAAGTGGATATTTAAAGAGTTCGTGGGGAAGCCGAGACGATTCGGGCCAAGAAGGGAATAGGAGTTTGAGTAGATAAACAAATCCGCAACACTTTATGTTACGGACTTGGGGGGCATGTGTTAACACTGGAATTTGGTAATAAGGTCCCTAAGTCCTAAGGAAGCAAGGTGGAATCAGAATCGGCTGAGGTCAGGGGTTGTATCGGCTAAAAGAGTAATCGGCTGCAGGGCTGGTCGGCTGGGTATGGGTTGAATGGAACGGCCGACAGTCGATTCCAAGTTTAAAAGAGATAAGACCGTATCCAATGCAGAAACTTGAAGATAAGTGGGGATTCGGATGTTAATGGCGCGTTTAAAGATATTTCCACCTATGGATAAAGTCCCGTAATGGCGTTGTATCTCGTAAATTAGGAGTTTGTTAAATTGTTAGTTGTAATGGATCTTGTTAGGGATGATATGATGTTTAGATAGAGTCTGAAGTTGTTACAGGTATTTGTATTTCGGGTATAAATAGGACCCGAGACCCGTGTGTGAGGACGATTCAATCAATCTAATCTTCGGTGCATCGCCATCCTTTTCCTTTTGGACGAACACCCTGTTTGGCTTCGGGCTGCATCGTCTCGATCCCGGACTCGAGTAGATGTTTGTCGTTAGTGGTGAGATTTACTCGTTTCTAATGCTTCCATCGCAATGACACATTGGATTCGTAGTTTTGCTACGCCATATATCATATAGTGCATATGAACCAACCCGGTGTTTAGATCTATCTTGCGGTTAACTCATCTTGTCGAAGATGTGTGGTCAGCGATGCTAGGTCTAAAGGCCGGTTGATTCGTATGCAATATCTACCATCTTACGGAGTGTAAATTGAAAGTAATAGATTGAATGCTTCTTTTGATACTCAATGCTGCATCAAGACTGAACTATTGAGTCGTCTTTAGAGTCGTTGGTGATTTATTCTTTTGGATTTACATTATCTGGGGATAGCGTCGGGGTTTCAGCCGACCTTATCTGTTTTTATATGTTTCTTTTAATATGATTGTTATCAGATCTACTGTAGGGCTGTAGTTTGTATCTATATTGTGTTTACTTACGCCCTTAATCTGAGAACGTCATGTTTGCGCGAGAATCATCGGAGCATCAGCTGATTTAATGTCAGTTTCCCGGAGTCGGCTGGTTTATTGGTCTGTATATTCGTTATTCTTCGTCATATTTGGGTCGGATGGCTGATGATCGCCTTGGCGTAGCCGATGCGCTTCGGTTGCTTGGTTCAAATATGGCCGGGAATAGCATGTGTACGATCATGGATTTCCTCGGCCGTCACCATGGGGGTTTGACCTAACGCTTAACGAATATTTTCTTGTATTTTCTCTTGTTGATTGGCAGATCAAATCAACTGGCATGCTGTACACACTGTAGGCAGCTAGGAAGGACCTGCACTGGAGTCAAGCAGATCTCCCAGGCCAGCGCGTGAGAGAGATTTCTCGTCAACACATATATAGCCGCACTATCCAATCATTGTCATATCTCTCGCTATTCAAAGTTTGATGGAGATACACGAGTACTGCTACACCGTACTCTAAGAAAGAGCAAGACAGAAAGATTATGAACCAAATGGAGAAAAGCAAGAAAAAAGACCGTGATCCGGATCATGATATGTTGAAGAGACCAAGATCGGTGAAGAAGGCTACTACGATGGATCATGACATGTTGAAGAGACCAAGATCGGTGAAGAAGGTAGAAAGAAGGCGTCGGGGCCTCTCCACGGATCATCAGGAGCAGCTGGATGCGTGTGGACCCCCGTTTTTGGAACGGGAATCTTTTGTGTTCCTAATACCATTTCCCTGGATCGAGTAGTTGGTACCCACGAAATACAGTACTGAATAACCAGGTGCACATGCACGAATAGTCTTACAACGAAATTATTACAATGATAGGCCCGAAGGCAATGTTCGCCACATAGGACCTCATGGTCCGGATACAACACAAAAGCAGAAATTAGATGAGGCAGCGGAATAAAGGCAGCGGCATGTCGGTTGCCACAGGCAACGACCGGGGACTAAGACCTAGTAAGCGCCATCAGCTTCTTCGCCTTCCTGGTAGTAGGCATATGGATCCTCCGATTCTTCATTCCCACCATCTGAAGGTTTGTGCGTATAGCAAGGGTGAGTACAAACCGTACTCAGCAAGCCAACACGGAAATGATGCATATGGTAGGTTTATTCAAGGAGTGGCTGGTGCTCTTTTGCATAAAGCCAATTTTCACAAATCTTTTCACAAGCCTAATAACTAGCCAAGTCAGGTTTTAGTTTCATAGTTCATTAATTCGGCGACGGTTCTGTCTACCATCCATCGTGATACCAAGGATGGCTTCCCGCCTCCGGTTCGTCATGGTTTTCTGGGAATCCACCCCTTCTCGCATCTCAAGAAGTTGATCCACCAGCGGACAAAATCATCATGTAAACCCATTCCAGCATTTTAAAGTTTAAAGTCTAGCCAAGCGAAAGTCTTGTCACGATGCTCAATATCCACGAGCACGGCTATTCGAATAGATTGATTCATTCACACTGCAGTAGATGTACACTTTACCCGTACTCCGCGACTGCCCATTGAATGAGCCTATATCCCTTTATATGGGACGGTCACGGCAAAGCCTTTCGATAACCTCCCTTTGGCAGTACCCGCTCCATGAACTTAAGCCCTCATGCACTCTAGCCGTCCTTTTCTAGCAGTGAGAGGAGTTCTGGCGCACCCGGGGTAAGGGGAGACTTCATTCATCAAGTTAAAATAAATTTCAGATTTATCATCATCTCTTTCACATCTCATCTCCTCCATAAGAACCACTATGCAAGGGTACCGCCTCCACTCGGCTATCTACTCCGCTAGGTCTATACCAATTCGAGAAGTACGGTTGTACTGGCTCGTTTCCCGGCTATCTCATGGCTCGGTCCTTAATTGACAAGGGTCAGCACTCGCCTTTTCCGGAATCCACCCAAATCATCCAGCCGCCCAGTCTAAAATATTTGTGTAGTACTTTCAATTTTCATCAAACTCAGTTCATCATTCTCATGGCCATGTGGCGCTCATGTCTCCACAGGTCGCATCTCAACTACCTTCCCTAAGGTAGTTGCCCAAGCACAAAGCTTTTCATAAAGTCATGTGTATGCATGAATCTAAGTATAGCATGGCTAGCAATTTACTGAAGTTATTCTCCGGTTGTTCGTATCACATCGAAAGTTACAAGGAGTAATTCTAAAGGTAATCAATAGCAAGGTATGGCATAACAAGTATAGGTAACTCTGTATAGCATGCATGTTTAGAGTTTAAAATAACATCATTTCACAATTGGGATCAATATGTTCAAAGAGGGTGATGACTTGCCTTGCTCGCACGCTTGTGGAGTGGTGTCTTCAATGGGGTCGATGCCGGCCTCTTCAGGTGCTATCCGTACGTGCGAAATATCAATCGAATTCGATTAGAATTCAATATAACACCAAAAGATCGAAAAGAACCATAAAAGCCACGAAAATGATTCCAAGCGCTTAGCCTAAATTTCTACTTGAGTTTGTACGAGGATCGCCAGGCAAAATTCCAAGTATTGACATCGGGTCGATGCCTTAGGGTTTTCGCAAAGCGACGATCGCGACTTGTTCGAGAAAATAGATTTGAAAATATCCGTGGAGGGATTGGTGCTCGAGGTTTTGAAGATTCGAGCACAAAAGAGCAATACATTTAAATGGCGATAAAGGATTAAACAAAACCCGGACTTGAAAACGACGCGAAACGATGTTTCGGAAAAGTCGCATTTTGATTTTCAAATTTTTCACCGAGAAATCATGCAAGAAAATAATTTATTTTTGCCCAAAATTTTACTCAAGTCTCCACAAAACATTTTTTCAGATTTTCCAAAATTTTTCCCTATTTTTCTTTTTCTCTTTTTCTTTTTTTCTTTTTCTTTATTCTGCGCACTTTTCATCGCCCCCAAGGTGTTCGACCGGAGCCGGCAAAAACAGAGGTGGCGGCCGGCGCTAGCGCATGGGAAAAGGGCAGCGGCGTGGGCTTACCGGCGACGGCGGCTCACGACGGCTAGGGCGGCGGGGCTCGGGCATCGGTGGCGCGCGGCAACAGGCGCGACGGCGGCTCGGTGGTTAGGGCGGCGGCGCTCGGGAGGGCGGGGGAGCCGGAGAGAGAGGGAGGTGGGGAACGGCGGCGAGGTGGGTGAATGGGGTGGCTTGGCCCCTTTATATAGCGGTGGCCGAGGAAAGGGGCGGGAGAGAAAAAGGGGGTCCGCGCGGCGGCCGCCACACGGCGGCGCGGTCCGGGCCGGGCGGCGGGCGGGGCGAGCGTGGAGCGCGGGATGGGGGCGCGCGCGGCGGCGGCGCATGGCGCGACGGCGGCGCAGTGAGGGGGCCGAGTATGGGCAGGCGCGACGACGGGCGCGTGGCGCGAGGCGAGCGCGGGGCGCGTACGGCCGGCGACGCACGGCGGCGCGCACCGGGCCGAGTACGGCGTCGAGCATCTAACGCGCAATGAACAAGTAGCATTTCATATTTTCCTGATTTTTAATTTCTAATATCCCCATTTCCATTTTCTTCTACCCCAAAAATTCAAAATAAATTCCAACATTCCCAAAATATTTTTTAATATTATATTTTCAACTTTTTCTCCACTTTTATTTTTCCACATATATTTTTCATATTTATTTAAATTCCTTTTTCTAATTTCATAATTCACCATTTTTAAATTCCAAAAATTCCTAGATTCCTTGTAAATCCCCCAAATATTTTATTGTCTATTTTATACCCTGATTAATCTTCCACCATCCACAATAAAATAATTTATTTTTTTCAAATTCGTATTTTCATAAATCCGCATCTCTTCACCGATTTTCTTTTATAATCCCTAATCCTGCATTTTCAAATTTTCTTCCCAACAAACTGCAACTCATTCACAAACACCGAGAGGAATTTCTCATAACTAATTTTATGCAACTGAGCTGGCAAATAAGAAGCAACAAACCCGAGGAAAAAGCAACAAGCGAAAGTTTTTGCAAGTTCCGATTTTTACGTTCCGATTTCAGTTTCTTCGATTTTCTCGGATGTTACAAACCTACCCCCTAACAATAAATCTCGTCCTCGAGATTTCTTACGCCGTTAGTAGGTGTGGGTATTCAGTCTTCAGGAAATCCTCGCTTTCCCAGGTGGCCTCTTCTTCAGTGTGGTTGCTCCATTGTACTTTGTACATGCGCCATGACCTGGTCCGTGTCTTCTTTTCTGCCTCGTCCAGTATCTTTATTGGATATTCTGGGTATGTGAGATCACTGTTGATATGGATGGTTTCCAAAGGAGCTTGCTCTTCTGGCACCCGCAGGCATTTCTTCAACTGCGACACATGGAACACCGGGTGAACATCGGAGATGTTCTCGGGCAACTCTAGCTGGTAGGCCACTTCACCTCTTCTAGCACTTATCAAGAATGGGCCCACATATCTTGGCGCAAGTTTCCCTTTGACCTTGAACCTTTGAGTTCCTCGTAGTGGTGAGACCTTTAGATACACATAGTCGCCTTCATTGAATTCTAAATCCCTTCGACGAGTATCCGCGTAGCTCTTTTGTCGAGATTGGGCAGCTTGTAATCGGTCCCGGATCAGACGAACCTTTTCCTCGGCCTCTTTGATTATGTCAGGCCCGAACACGGCTCGTTCACCGGTTTCTGACCACATCAATGGGGTTCGGCATCGGCGACCAAATAGGGCTTCGTTTGGTGACATCTTCAGACTGGCCTGGTAGCTGTTGTTGTAGGAGAACTCGGCGTACGGTAAACATTTCTCCCAATCCTTGGTGAAATCCAACGCACAGGCTCTCAACATATCCTCAAGCACTTGATTTGTCCTTTCGGTCTGCCCGTCGGTCTGTGGGTGGTAAGCGGTACTGAAGGCAAGGTGACTTCCGAGTGCCTCATGAACTTTGCTCCAGAAATGGGACGTGAATTGGGTACCGCGATCTGATATAATTCTTTTTGGTACACCATGAAGACACACAATCCTACTCATGTATAGCTCTGCTAGCTTGGCGCTATTGTTGTTGGTCTTTATGGGAATAAATCTGGCGGTCTTGGTGAGTCGATCTACTATTACCCAAATAGAATCATAACCAGTTGCAGTTTTGGGTAGTCCAACAATGAAATCCATACCTATCTCATCCCATTTCCATTCGGAAATCTTGAGCGACTGCAGCAAGCCTGCTGGTCGTTGATGCTCAGCTTTCACCCTTTGGCATACATCGCATACGGCTACGTATTCGGCTACGTCTCTCTTCATATTGGGCCACCAGTATTCTCCCTTCAAATCCTGGTATATTTTCGTGCTTCCTGGATGTAACGAATATGCTGATTCGTGTGCTTCTTTTAAGATCAACCCCCTCAAACCGCCTTGTTCAGGCACGCAGATTCTTTTCTTATACCACAGGGTTCCCTTGTCGTCTACCGAAAATTCCTTAGCGCGTCCAGCGGCCATGCGCTCTTTGATTTCCTGTGTTTCTTCATTTCCCTTTTGAGCTTCTTCTATTTGAGTCCTCAGAAGGGGTTGGATTTCCAGTGAGTTCACTTCTCCGTGAGGAATCAGGTGCAGATTAAGTCGAGCCATTTCTTCTTGGAGCTCGCTGGCCATACCTTCCAATCTCATATGGTTGCATTGGGCTTTGCGACTTAACGCATCGGCCACTACATTTGCCTTGCCGGGGTGGTAATGGATTCCTAGATCGTAATCCTTGATCAATTCCAACCACCGTCTCTGACGTAGGTTGAGATCGGACTGAGTAAAGAAGTATTTCATGCTCTTGTGATCAGTATATACATCACAGTGGTTCTCGATCAGATAGTGTCTCCAGATCTTCAATGCATGAACAACTGCCGCTAATTCCAAGTTGTGTGTGGGATAGTTTTCCTCGTGGGGTCGTAACTGTCTCGAGGCATATGCTACGACCTTTCCATCCTGCATTAATACGCCTCCCAGTCCTTGCTGAGACGCATCACAGTATATCACAAAATCCTTACGGTTGTCAGGTAGGGTTAAGATTGGGGCAGTGGTTAACTTTTCTTTCAGTTGGTCAAAGGCTTCTTGACACTTCTCGTTCCATACGAATTTCTTCTCCTTCTTCAGAAGTTGAGTAATGGGTCGGGCTATTGTGGAAAACCCTTCGATGGACCTTCGGTAATATTCGGCCAATCCCAAGAAACTCCGAACCTCCGTTACTGACTTGGGTGCCTTCCATTCCGTAACAGCTTCGACCTTGGCAGGGTCTACCGCTACTCCTCCGGCTGAGACTACATGGCCAAGAAAAGCGACTTCCTTGAGCCAGAACTCGCACTTGCTAAATTTTGCATACAGCTGGTGCTCTCGCAGCTTTTCCAGTACCAGTCTTAGGTGCTCCGCATGCTCCTCATCGTCCTTGGAGTAGATAAGTATATCGTCGATAAATACCACTACGAATTTATCTAGATATTCCATGAATACCTTGTTCATCAGATTCATGAAATATGCCGGGGCATTGGTCAATCCAAAGGACATTACCGTGAACTCATATAAGCCATAACGCGTAGAGAATGCCGTCTTGGGAATATCTCCGGCTCTAATCTTCAACTGATGATATCCCGACCGAAGATCAATCTTTGAGAACACTTGCGCACCCTTAAGTTGATCGAATAGGTCATCGATTCGAGGTAGTGGGTACATGTTTTTGATAGTTACTTCATTCAATGATCGGTAGTCCACACACATCCTCATACTCCCATCCTTCTTTTAGACGAAGAGTACTGAGGCTCCCCAGGGAGAAGAACTAGGGCGTACAAATCCTTTTTCTTGTAGTTCTCTGATTTGCTTCTTGAGTTCTTCTAGTTCGTTAGCCGGCATTCGGTAAGGTCTCTTGGATATGGGGGCAGTATCAGGCATTAGGTCGATGATAAATTCTATGTCACGATCAGGGGGCATTCCGGGCAATTCCTCGGGGAATACGTCCGGGTATTCTTGCACTACTGGCATCCCGCTCAGAGGTAGCATGGTGAATACTCCCACAGCTTGCTCGCATAGCATCGGGTTTTGGTCCATAGTTATGTTCATTGGTGATCCCCATGGGGTGGATACTGTGACTTCCCTTCGACTACAGTCTATGACTCCATTGTTCTTGGTCAACCAATCCATTCCGAGTATGAGATCAATGGTTTGGGGCGATAGTACCATAAGGTTTGAAAGGAATACCATGTCTCTAATCCGTATGGGCACATTGATGCAAGCATGGGGTACGGTTATGTTTCCCCCAAGCGAGTGTACCAACATGGGTCTCTTAAGTTTTACCTGGTGTAGGTGGTGTTGTTTGCTTACTTGTGAAGATATGAATGAATGTGATGCTCCGGAATCAAATAAGACTTTAACTGGGGTAGAGTTGATAGAGAACATACCCATCAGCACGTTCTGATCCTCCTGCGCTTCTTCAGCACGCACATGATTCACCTGTCCACGCCGAAATCCGGTGGCAGTCTCATTGGGTTGCGGGGTCCTAAACAGACCGTGTCCCGCAGCAGGAGTGGTGGTCCCTCGGACGGCCGTTGCATTGGCGCCGGTACACACGGGAGTGTTGCGTGGCTTGGGGCAGCTGTTGGAGTAGTGCCCGAATTCTCCACAGTTGAAGCAATTCACATTCCTTCTTCCCGGAGCGGCTAGAGTTGGCGTCGGGGTACGGAACTGGGGTGCAACTGGCCTGTTGACGTGGTCGAGTGCGGGGAAACGACTGGCTGTCGGAACGGTTGGCTTCCATCTGGACGGGGTGGCTCCCTTGGGACGCTGAGGCGCTCCCTGAAGTGGGCGGGCCATAGCAAGCCTCCTCTTGCGGTTATTTTCTACCATCTTTTGGTCATGCTCAAGCCTTACGACCTTGTTGATGAGGCTCTGAAAGCTAGCGTGGTCCTGACCGATCATCGGTCCCCTTAACTCATCGTTCAGTCCTTCAATAAACTTGTCCATCTTTTCCTCTTCAACTGCCAGATCGCTTGTGGCGTAACGGGCAAGCTGCGTGAACTTGTTAAGATACTCTTGTACCGTGGTGTTTCCTTGGCGCAGCCTGCGGAACTCATTTTCTTCATCCTCATAACCGCGGCTGGTACGAAATTTTCACGGAAAGCAGCCGTGAATTCTTCCCATGTCGGCATCTTCAGCCCGAGTATCTTTGTAGGTGTCCCACCAGTCACTTGCGGGACCTTCCAGCTGATTAGTGGCGAAGATGACTCTGTCAGCTTCTCGTACTCGGACGATAGTCTACTTCTTCTCTATTACCCTCAACCAGTCTTCGGCATCCATTGGTTCTTCGGCCGCAGAGAATGTAGGCGGCTTAGCTCGCATAAACTCTCCTAAGCTTGATCCCCCGCGATTTCCTTGGTTGTTGACGATTGCTTGAAGTAACTGGGTTTGCAAAGCCATAACCTCCACCAGAGTGGAGGGGTTAGGCTCTGGTGGGTTCTCGTTGGATGTTGCAGCTCTGCGACGATGCGCCATCTGAAGGAAGTAGATGAATTAAGAGGTTGGACCCATTAAGGTCATGGTTTCTAGGTGATTTCTCTTCAAGTTGTTTTTAAATGATCTCCGAACAAAGCAAGCATGGTAGAATAAGCTTATTAATAGCATGCCATAAAACGATACATAGGTCCATAAAATTACATCAAAGGGGATACAATGGACTGTACATGCAGAGTCCCACATACCATGATGCGAAAGCTACATCGTACTACTGCCTTTAGCTATTAGGGGGAAAGGGTGTGATCCTTGCTGCCAAACCGTCCAAAGCAAGATCAAGTTGAGGCGGTCTTCTCGCCTAATCATCCAACCATCCGCAGGAGCCAGGTGCAGGAAGGGGGTGATCCTCCGCTGAAGCAAATCGAAGTCCCCATGGCTCAGAGGTGGTGGCCTCGAAGTCATGCTGGATCTTCCTGCTTGGTGGTCGAGTACTCTTCCGAGCGGTCTTGCGGGTGAGGGGACCTCCGGTGTGAGTCAGGCGATGAGTGGGAGCTGCCTCCTCTGCTGGATCGGTATCGCTGGACTCCCACTTGATCTCCATAGGCTCCGTCTCAGACTCGGAGTCGGTGCAGATCTGGATGGGGTTCTCCTCTCCCGAACCAGGCTCAGATGGTATAGCCATGGAGTTCAAGGTGGGTCCCATGGAGGTGGCAGCAGTGGGGTCTATCAGGTACAGTGCCGACTCTGTGCTCAACATAAAAGCTTGCTTCATCATGGCTTGAAAAGTGTTCAAGCATGCTGGAGTCATGAGGTAGTAGTGGTCGGGCACAGGGGCAGGAGGTGTTGGTACAACTTCGGTGGAAGTACCTGCAGCATGGACAGGGCGGGAGTGAAGCTGTTCCTCCAGCTGGTTGACATGTTGTTTGCTCTTCCTGAGCTGCTCCTCCAGCTCCACCAGGGCTTCCTCACGGGCCATGTAACGGTCCGAGAGCTGCTCATACTGGGCACCGTTGGCCTGTAGCTGAGTCTGCAGCACGTTGATCTGGTCCCCGCAGCTCTGGTGTTCCTCGACCAGATCATTGAGGCGTCGCTGCTGGTCGTCGATCTCGAGCAGGGCTTCTTCATAGCAGTCATCCACTATCTCTGCCCAGCGGGATAGATGGGTGACCATAGGGTTGTAGCAGCAGGGGGTGGCTTCCACGGTGCAGACCGGATTGCCTTCCTCGCGATAGGGGTGGTGCACAAACTCAGTCACTGTGAGTTCAGCACGGTGAATAGCATCGAGGCGAAGGAACGCTTCACGGGCTGCGTCTTGAATAGCTGCTTCCACTAGATCTCGATGGTAACGGGTGTGGAAGCAAAAAGGTGTCTCACTCCCCATGCGGGCCTCCACTGAAACTGCTGCTTCCCATACCGGATATCCCTCGGAGCCATGCCTCCTGATCTGGTAAGTGGGTGGCTCTGGGTACCTTAGACACCACAGCAATGACTGAAGTTGTACCACGAATCCCTCATCCCGTGGGATGGTGATTTTCCAAACTCCGACATGGTCCGACATCTGCTTTTGAAAGCAACTTAGGGTTAGAGGGAGAGAGATAACATCAAAACCATTTGGGTAAAGAAAGGGAAATAAATGTATAGGAAAAAGTATGTTTGTCTTTTCAAAAAAAATAGTTTGCGAAGTGGTCCTACGTAGGGATACTTCCCTTTAGCCAACTAGTCAGGGGTAGGGCGCCAGTTGGTCTTATCCTACAGTCGCATGGCTCTGATACCAGCTCTGTGGACCCCCATTTTTGGAACGGGAATCTTTCGTGTTCCTAGTATCATTTCCCTGGATCGAGTAGTTGGTACCCACGAAATACAATACTGAATAACCAGGTGCACATGCACGAATAGTCTTACAACGAAATTATTACAATGATAGGCCCGAAGGAAATGTTCGCCACATAGGACCTCATGGTCCGGATACAACACAAAAGCAGAAATTAGATGAGGCAGCGGAATAAAGGCAGCGGCATGTCGGTTGCCACAGGCAACGACCGGGGACTAAGACCTAGTAAGCGTCATTAGCTTCTTCGCCTTCCTGGTAGTAGGCATATGGATCCTCCGATTCATCATTCCCACCATCTGAAGGTTTGTGCGTATAGCAAGGGTGAGTACCAACCGTACTCAGCAAGCCACAACGGAAATGATGCATATGGTAGGTTTATTCAAGGAGTGGCTGATGCTCTTTTGCATAAAGCCAATTTTCACAAATCTTTTCACAAGACTAATAACTAGCCAAGTCAGGTTTTAGTTTCATAGTTCATTAATTCGGCGACGGTTCTGTCTACCATCCATGGTGATACCAAGGATGGCTTCCCGCCTCCTGTTCGTCATGGTTTTCTGGGAATCCTCCCCTTCTCGCATCTCAAGAAGTTGATCCACCAGCGGACAAAATCATCATGCAAACCCATTCCAGCATTTTAAAGTTTAAAGTCTAGCTAAGCGAAAGTCTTGTCACGATGCTCAATATCCACGAGCACGGCTATTCGAATAGATTGATTCATTCACACTGCAGTAGATGTACACTTTACCCGTACTCCGCGACTGCCCATTGAATGAGCCTATATCCCTTTATATGGGACGGTCACGGCAAAGCCTTTCGATAACCTCCTTTGGCAGCTCCGCTCCATGAACTTAAGCCCTCATGCACTCTAGCCGTCCTTTTCTAGCGGTGAGAGGAGTTCGGCGCACCCGGGGTAAGGGAGACTTCATTCATCAAGTTAAAATAAATTTCAGATTTATCATCATCTCTTTCACATCTCATCTCCTCCATAAGAACCACTATGCAAGGGTACCGCCTCCGCTCGGCTATCTACTCCGCTAGGTCTATACCAATTCGAGAAGTACGGTTGTACTGGCTCGTTTCCCGGCTATCTCATGGCTCGGTCCTTAATTGACAAGGGTCAGCACTCGCCTTTTCCGGAATCCACCCAAATCATCCAGCCGCCCAGTCTAAAATATTTGTGTAGTACTTTCAATTTTCATCAAACTCAATTCATCATTCTCATGGCCATGTGGCGCTCATGTCTCCACAGGTCGCATCTCAACTACCTTCCCTAAGGTAGTTGCCCAAGCACAAAGCTTTTCATAAAGTCATGTGTATGCATGAATCTAAGTATAGCATGGCTAGCAATTTACCGAAGTTATTCTCCGGTTGTTCGTATCACATCGAAAGTTACAAGGAGTAATTCTAAAGGTAATCAATAGCAAGGTATGGCATAACAAGTATAGGTAACTCTGTATAGCATGCATGTTTAGAGTTTAAAATAACATCATTTCACAATTGGGTTCAATATGTTCAAAGAGGGTGATGACTTGCCTTGCTCGCACGCTTGTGGAGTGGTGTCTTCAATGGGGTCGATGCCGGCCTCTTCAGGTGCTATCCGTACGTGCGAAATATCAATCGAATTCGATTAGAATTCAATATAACACCAAAAGATCGAAAAGAACCATAAAAGCCACGAAAATGATTCCAAGCGCTTAGCCTAAATTTCTACTTGAGTTTGTACGAGGATCGCCAGGGAAAATTCCAAGTTTTGACATCGGGTCGATGCCTTAGGGTTTTCGCAAAGTGACGATCGCGACTTGTTCGAGAAAATAGATTTGAAAATATCCATGGAGGGATTGGTGCTCGAGGTTTTGAAGATTCGAGCACAAAAGAGCAGCACATTTAAACGGCGAGAGAGGATAAAACGAAACCCGGACTTGAAAACGGCGCGAAACGATGTTTCGGAAAAGTCGCATTTTGATTTTCAAATTTTTCACCGAGAAATCATGCAAGAAAATAATTTATTTTTGCCCAAAATTTTACTCAAGTTTCCACAAAACATTTTTCCAAATTTTCCAAAATTTTTCCCAATTTTTCTTTTTCTCTTTTTCTTTTTTTCTTTTTCTTTATTCTCGCACTCTTCATCGCCCCCAAGGTGTTCGACCGGAGCCCACGAAAAACGAGGCGGCGGCCGGCGCTAGCACATGGGGAAAAGGGCGGCTGCGTGGGCTTACCGGCGACGGCGGCTCACGGTGGCGCGCGCAGCCGGCGACGGCGGCGGTGGTTAGGGCGGTGGTGCTTCGGGAGGGCGAAGGGGGAGCCGGAGAGAGGGGAGATGGGGAACGGCGGCGAGGTGGGTGAATGGGGTGGCTTGGCCCCCTTTATATAGCGGTGGCCAGGAGGAAAGGGCGGAGAGAAAAGGGGGTCCGACGCGGCGGCGCCACGCGGCGGCGCGGGTCCGAGGCCGGCGCGCGCGGCGCGGCGCGCGGCGGGCGGAGCGCGGAAGGGGCCCGGCGGCGGCGGCGCGTGGCGCACAGGCGGGCGCGGCGAGGCCGAGTACGGCGCGCGCGGCGCGGGCGCGGGTTCGGCGCGGCGCGGCGCGCGCGCTTGCGCGCGCGTGGCGCTGCCGGCGCGGCGCGTACGGCGGGCGACGCGCGGCGGCGCGCACGTGGACCAAGTACGACGTTGAGCATCTAACGCGCAATGAAATATTTTCCGATTTTTAATTTCTAGTTTCCCCATTTCCATTTTCTTCTACCCCAAAAATTCAAAATAAATTCAAACATTCCCAAAATAATGTTTAATATTATATTTTCAACTTTTTCTCCACATTTATTTTTTCACATATATTTTTCATATTTATTTAAATTCTTTTTCCTAATTTTATAATTCACCATTTTTGAATTCCAAAAATTCCTAGATTCCTTGCAAATCCCCCAAATATTTTATTGTCTATTTTATACCCGATTAATCTTCCACCATCCACAATAAAATAATTTATTTTTTCAAATTCGTATTTTCATAAATCCGCATCTCTTCACCGATTTTCTTTTAAAATCCCTAATCCCGCATTTTGAAATTTTCTTCCCAACAAACTCCAACTCATTCAAAAACACCGAGAGAAATTGCTCACAACTAATTTTGTGCAACCGAGCGTGCAAATAAGAAGCAACAAACCCGAGGAAAAAGCATCAAGCGAAAGTTTTTGCAAGTTCGATTTTTACGTTCCGATTTCAGTTTTTCGATTTTCGGGATGTTACAATGCGGATACGGATGAGACGACTAAGATAAGCTATTTCATTGATCCCGACTCATTGGAGTGTGAGATTTGCTTCATGTCTCTCGAAAGAATGGAGCGCAGCCAAGAACATAGGTAAATGCAGTTTTGTCTTACATCATGCATATGATTAACCATGCTCATCGCTGAGAAAATTTTATAGCAGTAGCTTCTTTTGGCTGCAAGACTGTCTTTGTTTATCTGTTTATCTGTTATTGATCTAACCTTTTTTTCATGAACAAGCTGGTGGCCTTATTACACTAGCCTTTGGCCTGATAGTTACCTGCTTGAGGAGGAAGTCTCTTCTCTAGTATCTCCTTCCCGAGCTTCCATCCCCAGCCATTCTGCTCTACTGTCATGCAAAGCAACGTTTTACAAGGTATGATTATTTTCTTTCTACTCGGATCAATGCAAGAATGATGCTTTCTTTTTTCTAATCGAAAAGGAGTGGTGCTTTCTGGATTTATGTTGCTTAGACACTTGTTTCTTGCCATACAGACGAGCTTGGTGTCATCTTTGAAGATGATGTGCTGAAGTACTGGGATGAGATGGAGCAATCGGAGAACAAGGTAGAACAAAGTGAGAAGGGATTGCCACTGCTCTATTATAGTGATGAGAACGGAGCAGCCTCCAAGAGCATGAGAGACGATCTTAGATCAGAGAAGAAGGCATTGACTTTCTAGCTCGTGTCGCAGTACTTCTACATGCCAATCACGCAGCCACACGAGGGTTTAGGGTTTAAAATAGGGTTTAGGGTTTAGGTTAAGGGTTAATGGTAAAGGGTTTAGGTTTAGGGTTTAGGGTTTATGGTTTAAAATAGTTTTAAATACGACAAATGTTAATTATATGTTATTATTTTAATTTAAAATATTTTTCAAATAGGCTATATGTTAATTATATATTATTATTTAAATTTTAAATAGTTTGGAATATGACAAATGTTAATTATATGTTATTATTTCAATTTATAATATTTTTTTAATTATATGAACATATGTTAATTATATATATGAACATATGTTAATTATAATTATATATGAATATAACACAATATAATAGGGCACTGTAATAATTAGTCCTCGTTTTTAAAACCAACCGGGACTAGAGATGAATTTCAGTGGGCGGGAAAACATCTGCTCATGTTTGCGTACAAATTTAGAGATGAAAATGTATAGAAAACAACCGCAAAATGCGAAGTGCTAAGATTATAGATAGCACATGACATGTAGATAGCAAAATGTATAGAAAACAACCGCAAATCTATAAGAGGAAGAAGTTGCTAACCTTGTAGATAGCAAATATTTGTGTATTATCACCAAAGAAGTTGCTAACCTTGGCAGCACCGGACCTCTAGCTAGAGAAAAATTTTGAAGATGTACAAGTGTTGCTAGCTCGGGATGGAGGAGGAAGAAGGAGTATATAAAGCAAAATCTCTAGTCCCGATTGGTAACACCAACCGGGACTAGAGATGGCATCTCTAGTCCCGAGGCAACGGTTTAAAAATTCAACGGCTCTCTAGGACCTTTAGTCCTGGTTCGTGTCAAGAACCGGAATTAGAGGTGACGGTTCAAATGTTGTCGGAGCGTGTCAGAGCACCGGGCACCTTTAGTCCCGATTGGTAACACCAACCGGGACTAGAGGTAGCATCTCTAGAGGTGTCCGGCGCTCTAACACACTCTGACAACATTTGAACCGGGACTAGAGGTGATCTTTAGTCCCGGTTCATGACACGAACTGGGACTAAAGTTCCTAGAGGGCCATTGAATTTTTAAATCGGAACTGATCTCTAATCCTGGGTGCAACTTAAACCTGGACTGTTGTGATTTTTGCCACTTTAATTCTATAAGTTTATGTGTAATTTATTTTTAATTGCATTTGTATATGGTCTAATACTACGGAATTGATACAGCTTGGCGCTTCCCGATGCTGGTGTTCTGCCCTGCCGAAATTAAGCCTGAAAAGGGACAGGTCGAGAGACAAACCAGCATTCCGGCTACAGTGCATTCGTCTCACGTAGTCAACAATGCAACGTACGATACAGTTGAGGATCAGACAGGGAGTGATAAGCTAGCGTGTTCCTTGAACGCGAGACAATAATTTAACGAGTGCACAGCACCCCTGCATGTTCATCGATGCAGATAGACTGCAAATAGGATAAGATTCAGCAAGATCACACATAATTCATATGTGTAGCATGTGTACCCATGCATATGCACCATATATTTGCCCTCATTGTTGTGGAACCCACAACAAAAAACGTGAACTACCTACGGTACCTGTACGTACCAGAGCTTCACATACGCCTCTCTCTCTCACGCATGTATCCATCCTCTTTACGAAATTAAGCTAATCAAAAAAGTTTTGCAGAATTAACCGACACTAAGGATATTAGTGTTAATTTTTTAATAAACTGATACTGAGATCACTAGTACAGAACCTTCTATCCGTAACGGGCCAAAATATGTCTGGAGCACTTGGGTCGTCAGAATGAAGTCATCTCAATCGGGCCGTCATTTGCACCGTTGCAGATGTACTCATACAACCCCAATTGCAAATAGCCCGTCATCGATGAAACACATCTGTGACGGACCCAACTGTAAGCTCGATTGAGATAACCTAGGATATCTCAATCGGGCCATAATACTGAGCCCGTCAAAGATGAAGGTAATCGGTGATGGGCTCAAAAATAAGGCCCGATTGAGATGAATTCATAGCCCGTCACCGATGACTCATATCGATGTCAGGCTGTCATTGACGCCCGTTAGAGATGTCTGTGCCCCGTTACAGATGTCGTTTAACTGGCCCGATTGAGATATAGTTCGGACACACTATAAATGCATCATCAACTTTGGTGGGAGGTTGGAGGGGGCGAATTTTTGTTATTTAAAAAAAGGAATATATTAGAAGTAAGTATAAAGGTTGATTCTTTTTTACAATTTAGTAGTATGATAACTAATGTTTTGTTAAATTTTGTAGCGATGGATCGAAGTTGGATGAATGCGACAACTTTAAAGCGTCATTGCAAGGAGTATAGAGATAACGTTTTAAGTTTTATGAACGTCGCGGAGGAGGATAGGAGAAGAAGAAATAGCAAATACATGTGTTGTCTATGTAGAGATTGCAAGAATGAGATTTTGTTTAGCGGAGAGGAGGTACACTCTCACTTGATACAACGAGGATTCATGAAGGACTACACATGTTGGGTGAAGCATGGAGAGACAGAATTGGATAATGGTGCAGCTGCAGACAGCATCGGTGCCGACAATCATAAAGACGAAGATGAGCGTGACATATTTATTCCATCTCCATTGGGCGGTGAAATGGTTGATGTGGATCCTGATATGCTGCAAGAGATGTTACGTGATATTAAGGAGCAAGTTTGCGACAGTTTGCTCGGGCTGCTGCTTAATATGCCTGGAAAGACAAAGGACGGCTTGAATGCTCGTCTAGATCTGCAGGAATTGAACATTCGCAGTGAGCTTCAGCCTGTTACGGATGAAAAGACAGGAAGAGTGTACCTCCCACCAGCTTGCCACACATTGTCGAAGAATGAAAAGATCGCAATGATGTCATGCCTGTCTGCCTGTCTGATATTAAGGTTCCTTCGGGCTATTCAGCAAGCATAAGTAAATACGTTAAATTGGAGGATATAAAAGTGGTTGGAATGAAGTCTCATGATTGTCACGTGTGATCACACAGATCTTACCAGTTGCTATCAGATGTATTCTACCACCCAAAGTGCGTCACATAATCCAACGTCTTTGTGCCTTCTTCAATGCAATCGACCAGAAGATTATAGATCCCGAAGATCTAGATTAGATGCAGGCTGATATTGTCAATACCCTGTGTCACTTGGAGATGTATTTTTCACTATCTTTCTTCGATATCATGGTTCATCTCCCTGTTCATCTAGTGAAGCAAACAAAAATATGTGGCCTAGCTTTTCTAAGGAAGATGTACCCGTTCGAGAGGTATATGGGAGTTCTTAAGTCATACATTCGAAATAGAGCAAAACCAGAGGGGAGCATCATTGAAGGGTACACGACAGAGGAGGTTCTTGAGTTTTGCATCGACTTTATGGCTGAGACTGATCCTATCGGAGTTCCTACGTCTCGCCACGAAGGAAGGTTAGCAGGCCTTGGCATAATAGGCAGAAAAAATTGTTCCCGATCAAGCTACCTATGCGCAGGCTCATTTCGCTGTGCTACAACATATGGCTGAAGTAACTCCATATTTTGAGGAGCATCTAGTGAAAGTCCGACAGGACAACATGGGTCGATTAGACATGTGGATCAACAGAGAACATACTACTCGCTTCAATGAATGGTTCAAGAATCGTATCGCACGATCGACCGATGACCCAACTGAGATAAAAGTAAGGTTGGCAAGGGGCCCAAGCTGGGATGTTGACACATGGCAAGCGTATGATATCAATGTATACGCATTCTACACCGTCACACAAGATAACAAAAGCATAGTGCAGAATAGTGGAGTCTGTATAGATGCATATCAGGATAAAGCTGGATCGAACACATATTATGGCTGCATAGAGCAGATTTGGGAGATGAACTATAAGAGCTTCAAAGTCCCTTTGTTTCATTGCAGCTGGGTGAATATTCGAACCGGAGTTAAAGTCGACAAGGAAGGATTCACTTTAGTGGATCTGGCCAAGGTTGGATACACGGACGAACCATTCGTCCTAGCCAAGCAGGTCGAGCAGATTTTCTATATAAAAGACCCCGCAAACAAGAAGCTGCACGTTGTTAGGGATGACAAACGAAGAATTGTTGGGGTTGACAACGTCATTGATGAAGAAGAATACAACCAGAATCTTCATGTGAGACCTCAGATCGAACTTGACGATGATCCCGAAGACGAAGTGGCATACACTCGCTTAGACCATTCGGAAGGCATATCCTTGTAAATAGTCTTTGTAGTAATATAATTTGTAAATTGATGAATGTGACGAAGTATTTTGTACCGGTGCCTTAATGAATGATCTGCATATCTTTCATGCCTTAATATCTTATGTGTTTTTATAAATTTAATGGCAAATTTACACTATTTTAATAATTCATCTCGTTAATTATAATAATTTTTTAAAATATAATGGCAATTGTAAACTAATTTAATAAGGCACATTTTAATTTATCATGGTTTTTTAAAATTTAATGCTAAATGTACACTATATAAATAATTCATCCGTTAATTATAATATTTTTAGAAATATAATCCTAAGTAGAGACTAATTTAATAAGGCATATTTTAATTTTATATGGGGTATTTTAAATTTAATGGCAAATTTACACTATATAAATAATTCATCCGTTAACTATAATAATTTTTAAAAATATAATGGTAATTGTAAACTAATTTAATAAGACATATTTTAATTTATCATGGTTTTTTTAAAATTTAGTGCTAAATGTACACTATATTAATAATTCATCTATTAATTATAATATTTTTTAAAAATATAATCCCAACGTAAACTAATTTAATAAGGTATTCGATGCGGATGACACATATCCGTATTGGGCCTACTGTTATCGCCCAATGCAGATGACAGTCATCCGTATCGGGCGTTGTTTTAAGCGTGATGCGGATGATTGTCATCCATATCGGGCGTACTACAAGGGCCCGTCAGAGATGACTCATCCGTATTGGGCCCTAATAGTGTGCCCGTCAGAGATGACGTTGACTAGGGTTACTTAGTCAATCCCGTAGATCCAGATCCATTCACGCCTCCTCTCGGATCCACACCACCGCCGCTCTCCTCGCCTCCACGCCGACCTCGAGCCCGCCGTCTCCTCGCCTCCACGCCGCCGTCTCCTCTCAGATCCATGCGCACCATCGTCGCCGCCTCCTCTCCTCCTCCCCTCCACGCCGCCACCTCCTCTCCTCCTCCCTTCCGCGCTGCCGCCTCTCAGATCCACACGTGCCATCGCCGCCACTGCCTCCTCTCCTCCACGCCGCCACCTCCTCTCATCCTCTCCTCCACACCGCCACATCCTCTCCTCCTCTCCTCCACGCCGCTGCCTCCTCTCATCCTCTCCTTCACGTCGCCGCGTCCTCTCATCCTTTCCTCCACGCCGCCTCCTCCTCTCCTCCTCCCCTCCACGCCGGCCGCCTCCCCGTCGACCCCGAGCCTGGACGCCTCCTCGCCGAGCCAAGCCCGGACGCCTCCTCGCCGAGCCGAGCCCAGATGCCTCCTCGCTGAGCCCGGACGCCTCCTCCTCCACACCGGTTAGTACACACGCCTCCTCCTCCACGCCGCCTTCCTCCTCGCAGGCCGCCTCCTCCTCCATTGCTCTTCCATTGCTCACCAGTTAGTTGATCTTCCATTGCTCTTTTGTTGCTCTTATGGATGCTCAAGATGATTTACATACATATATTCTTGATGCTTGTGATGATACGGTTAGATTTATCATGCTTGGATGATTGTTAACTTTATGGAAAATTTATGCTTGGATTGGATGCTTGGAAAATTAATCTGTGCCCTGTGTCAGTTGGCTAGATCAATTAGATAATTGACAATATTAGTAGTAATTTTGGTTACAAATTTTGTCCAACCATCCCATCCTTGGATCCTGTTACTAGAACCAAACCCATGAGGTATTCTTGCATTTCTGACTTTTCAATCTACATTCACTAATTTATTATGAGCTTCATGATCATTGTGGTAAATAGCATAGCAATAGGAAGATACATAACGTCAAATGTTTTAGGAGGGCAAGTAGTGGATTTAGCACTAATGTAAACTGATGGCTGGACATTCATCCGCATATTTCTGCATCACACATGACTGCCCGCAATGCTGTACTTCTGTTCTGACATGTACATATGTGCATGATGCACAGAATATTTCCATTTCCTTGATATTGATTGACTTTCTGTGCTGTAGTTTATATATCTAGTTGTGTTCATGTCAATTAGTTGGGGACTTAGTTTTCATTTTGGCCGCAGCCTGCCATGATACGGTTTTTATCAAGTTTTGTGCTGTAGATGGCTGTCATTTCCTTGATATTGATAGACTTAGTTTCTATAAGTTTTGATGCTTGTGCTGTAGATGCTGGTCATGATTGTTCTGGGATGAATTAATTTAGCCTTTTTTCTTGGTCTGGATTTACTGCTATGATGCTTGAATGATATGGTTGCTATACTGCTATCTTGCTATACTGCTATGATGCTTGAATGATATGGCTGCTATACTGCTATCTTGCTATACTGCTATGATGCTTGAATGATATGGGTGAATGATAAGACTGCTATGATACTCTTGGCCCTAACTTGTTGTTCCTTTCCTCACCTTTCTTCTCTCCACTCTTCTTCCTGACCAGTGATGAATGCTCAACATTAGACCATGAGAACAGACCATCTTCACTTGTTCTTTTTTGGGGGGCAGTACACTGGATCTGTTAATATTACATTAATTTTGTTTTTTAACTAAACTTGTCTTTTCAAGTGTTGTTCCTTTCCTCACCTTTCTTATATTCACTCCTCTAGATTTCTTCTCTCCTCTTCGTGGCCAATGATGAATGCTCAAGAACAGACCATAAGAACGGACCATCGACACTTGTTCTTTTTTGTGGACACTACAAGTTCTCTTTTTGTTTCTACAAATGTTCTTTTTAGCAAAAATACAACCATCTACATTTGTTATTTTGATTTTGGGAACTACACTTGTTTTTTTGGTAAAAACATAACATCTACGCTTGTTAATTTGTTTTTTTGATCTACACTTGTTTTTTTTGAAAAAAAACAGCCATGGTCACTTGTTCTTTTTTTGGGCACTACACTTTCTCTTTTTTGCAAAAAAAAGGCCAAGTTGATCCATTCAGATATATATTCATCACAGCCACAACCAAATTGATCCATTCACATATATATCTACACTTGTTATTTTGTTTTTGGGAACTACACTTGTTTTTTTTATAAGAACAGACCATCTACATTTGTTCTTTTTTGGGGGGCACTACACTTGTTCTTTTTTATAAGAACAGACTATCTACACTTGTTCTTTTTTTGGATGGCACTACACTTGTTTTTTGATAAGAACAAACTATCTACACTTGTTCTTTTTTTGGATGGCACTACACTTGTTCTTTTTTTATAAGAACAGACTACTTACACTTCTTCTTTTTTTCCAGTGCCTTATGAAGTTCTGTAACCACGTTGGAGGAGGCACCAACACCATCCACGTTGTTTAGTCCGGGGAACCATGTTGTTCCCCTTGTTCACCAACACGTTGTTCATAAGGCACTGAACAGTCCCTCGAACAGTGAACAAGGGGAACCATGTTGGAGGAGGCACCAACACCATCCACTGAATTCATAGTCAATTCCCCTTGATCATATTACATTTGCAGGAAGCTATGAATAAAAAGGGTAAAAGGTTAGATCAATAACAGATAAACAGATAAACAAAGACAGTCTTTGTTCTTGGCTGGGCTCCATTCTTTCGAGAGAACAAGGGGAACAACGTGGTTCCCCGGACTGAACAACGTGGATGGTGTTGGTGCCTCCTCCAACGTGGTTACAAAACTTCATAAGGCACTGAACAGTCCCTTATATACTAGATGATATATTGTCTCCGAAAGGAATGTTTAGAGTAAGGTCCTAAGTAGCTCGATCGATGCAGAATGGTAGAACATTTGCAATGACAGTGCGACAAACATTTGATTTTTGTAAATATTCTTTGTAATACAATTCTGCATGTTGTTTTTGTATATACTTGCTTTTCTTTATAATACATTTTTGCATGTTTTGATGCATCTGTAACTAAATTATTTTGCTCGATGATGAACTGGAGCCGTTCAGACATGTTGCAAATTGCAACATCCAAAACACGGTTCAAATTATTTAGGTGTGTTGTAGTCTGGGTGGCTTCCGAAGATATCCACATCAAACCTTGTGTCACAGGACACGACAGATATCTTTTGGAAGCCACCTAAGCTACCACAACACCTCATACTATTACATATATAGTCTAGTTGTTCTGAGAGCAGAAAGTAAAGACCATTTTGGAACTACACTTCTTTTTTTTGGAACTACACTTGTTCCTTTTTGGAACAAAACAGACAATCTACACTTGTCTTTTTTTAAGCAGTACACTTGTTCCTTTTTTCGGTTCTTACACATGTTCTTTTTTGCAATAAATAAATAGCCATCTATACTTGACTTTTTTTCCTGTTTTTTGGGGTTAGTACACTTGTTATTTTGCTGTGGCTGTGGCTGTGGAATATATATGTGATGAATATATATGTGAATGGATATGGCTGTGGCTGTGATGAATATATATGTGAATGGATATGGATATGGCTGTGGCTGTGGGTTTGATGAATGTATATGTGAATGGATCACATGGCTGTGGCTGTGATGAATGGCTGGGGCTTGGGCTGGACTGTGATGATATCTGTCCATTTTTTGCAGCGAGCATGCTAGCAAAGGCCTAAGGCTAGCCAAAAAACAAATTTTATTTTTTTGGATAATAAACTCATTCCTGACGGGCATTGTGGAAAAGCCCGATAGAGATAGGACATCCGTAACGGTCTCAACCTAAAAGCCCGATAGAGATAGATAGGACATCCATGATGGGCTACTTAAGCCCGTTAGAGATATGTCATCCGTGACCGGCAAAAAACCGGGACATTATTTGACCTCGTGTTTGGTCAACCCTATCGGTGATGGCCCGGTAACCACGGCCCGTTAGAGATGAGTTGTCATCTGTGACGGGGCTTATAAATAGGTCCGATTGAGATGTGTCATCCGTGACGGGCGTTCAACCCCACTGGTTTGACTTTCAAACTCATCTGTGACGGGTATTTTTTATGGCCCGATTGAGATAACGTGCATCCGTGACGGCCTTGTGCTCGTTAGAGATATTTTCTCACATCAGTGACCTTTTCACAGTGACAGGGGGCCAACCCGATAGAGATGAGGGTTAATTCCCGTTAAAGATAGTCGATGCCAGTGTAGTGGATGGTCATCAATGCCAGTTCTTATTAAGGAACGTGGGTGAGCAATAAGAGCAAAAAGTTGACACATAGATTGGATCATGACATACGTTGTACCGAGAGGTAACCTTTTTGCCAAAGCGGCCGGTAGGCGACGAAGCCAGCAAAGCAAGCATCGTTTAATGTTTTTGTAATGTTTATTTTTCCGTTGTAAAGCATGCATCTTTTTTAGGTATATATATATATATATATGTACACGCTGTAACATGCATACACAGCAACTAGTTCGCACTACCGGAATCCATGCATAGTGTCCAGCACACTAGGCAAAGACAGTATTACACTCGGCAAAAAGTTTGCCGAGTGTAATACTCGGCAAAGAGCTCTCGGCAAAAAGGGGATCGGCAAAAGGCTATTTGCCGAGTGCCAGGCTACGGGCACTCAGCAAAGACTTTGCCTAGTGCCTGGCACTCGACAAAGACTTTGCCTAGTGCCTGGCACTCGGCAAAGTAGTAAGGTTTGCCTAGTGCCTCGCACTAGGCAAACATTTTCTACGTACTTTGTGCTCAGTCATAATTGCCCTAGGCCAAGCACGCTTAACCTCAGAGTTCTTTGGAGATGAGCTTTCAGAAATGAAGTTACAACTTGCTGATATGAGTATTATATTAATCCTATTAAGCCCTGGGCCAAGATGTTACATCTACACCCCCTTAGAAGATCGACGTCCTTGTCGATCAACCCCAGGTCATGAACCTCCCCTCTTGGCCACGTCCGTCATCCAGTGCTGGCGCATGTGCTATGCCATGTCTCCTCAGGGCCCACGCGCCATGCGCATCATGCCTGTGCAACTGACCTGCCACGTGCCCATGAAACCGAGAGGATCGACTCTGATACTACTATATTACGTCCCACACTTCCCGGGGGCGGCGGCCAGGGGCGGTGGGCCGAGGGGGCGCCGGCCCAGAGGAAGGCGGTGGTAGGCGCGCGCGTGTGCGTGTGTGTTATCGTGTGAGCTAGCTAGCCGAGAGGGTGAATTTTTTTGGGACCGTGTCAAGTTTTGAGATTTTTTACATCAATTTAAAATTTTTAAATTATTTTTATTTATTAGGGAATTATTTTGCCTAGCGTAGCACTCGACAAACCCTTTGCCGAGTGCCTCGTACTAGGCAAAGAAACCCTTGCCGAGTGATGCACTAGGCAAACCCTTTGCCTAGTGGAGCACTCGGCAAAGGGTTTGCCTAGTGCAAGGCACTCGGCAAAGGGTTTCTTTGCCTAGTGCCGAGCACTTGGCAAACTTTTTGCCGAGTGCTTGCACTAGGCAAAGTAATTATCTACTAAATGCAAAAAATAATTAAAATTTTAAATTGATGCGAAATAATCCCAAAACTTGGAATGATGTCATGTATGTTATATATTACGTCCACAAAAAGTTTTAGAGCCAAACTATAAATTCAACCATCATTATGGCTCTAAATTTGTGATATGAGTATAAATTCTAATATTCGTATTCGGAGATAGTTTGGTTTATTAGCGTCGTACGAAACCTTTTTAATTTTTTACCACAGCCTCAATGTTTGATTTCATGATACTCTGATAAATCTCGTGATTTTCGGACTTTATTTGTTTTTTTAATAATTTAAAAACCGACCGAACTTTATTTGGCTCACGGTCTTCCTGAATAAGATCTTTGAAATTACTTTTCATTTCCTAGATATGACCTCAAAATGGACTGAATAACATGAATATTATTTTTTAACACATTTTATTCAATTATTCGAATCACTTATAGTTTAAATGTGGCACTAGTAAAGAAATTCATATAAATACAAAAAATATTTAAATATAGCAAACAATTTAAAAAATACACCAAATTTTAACATATGGTAATTCATGTTGTATATGGGAGGGAAAAAAGTTTGGAGGGTGTTACGTAATAAAATCTTAAAATTTTGCCGAGTGTCTCGGCGAAGCATTAGACAAACCCTAACCATTGCCGAGTGCCTTGGGAGGCACTCGGCAAACACGAAAGTTTGCCTAGTGTTAAACTTTGCCATGTCGCACTCGACAAACCCTTGTTTGTCTAGTGTCCGAGGTTATCCACTCGACAAATTTCTCGACAGCAAACAATAAATTTTCGGTAGTGTCGATAAGCTAACTTTTGTTTGAAAGTGTTTTTACACCCAGACTTTTTCTTAGGGCACTCTTCCGATGCTCCATGTGAGTTGATGTCCATAGAACTAATTATATTGACGTGGAGGTAAAAGAGCTGATGAGGCACATGATTTAATAAGGTAAAATAAGAAAAAAAAAAGCAAAGACCAAAGAAACTGGGTCACTTGCAAGTGACCTATAGTTTCTACACGATGTTTGAGACATGATGAGAGAGATGTGATATTAATTAGTACTCTTTACTTTCTAAGTTAGGTATTATAATAACTTTCAACTCTTCTTTTTAATAATTAAGAAGACAAACGTCTTACAGACGTGGAAGATATAGACATTAGTGTTTTGCACTGAGACTATCCTTAATTATGTACGTTTATTTCACTATATACGTAGTACATATACATCTCCATTACTCAAAAAAAATAAAGTTTAAACTACACTTACAAAGCGAGAAACACATGCCATGCATGCATGCCTGTTCGATCAAATGCGTGCATATATGCTTGTTCAGGTTCAAGCACTCCAAGCCTCCACCAACTAAGTAATACGAATAAGAAAGGAACATACATATCGTTGAAGGGAACATATTCTGTACACGTAAACTTCACGTACATACCAACGAAAAAATGTCACAAAAAATTTAGAAAAATATTTGCCGGCCTACGCATGTAAGGCGAAAGAAAGACACGACAAGCGCACAAAACTTTTCATTTTTACTTATCAAACACTATCAAGTCGTCTGAATTTTTCTTGAGCTTCCGATGCATGCACATGCATATGCCTATATATATGCATGCATATCTACATAAAAAGTTACTACATAATGCATCACTCACTAATTAGCTAGCCTCACCAAACTAATTAATACAATACATTGCAATTACTGTATTCAGATTCTTTTGATAATGGATCGGCTGGCAAAAGAAAAGATCATGTGTCAGGTGCTTTCAAGATCCAGCTCGAACAAATCAGAGCTAGAGTCGCTCTCCCAATCGGAATCATCATCGCCGACAACCTCTTGATCACCTTGCACCTGAGACAGAGATCCGTACCTTGTTGATGTCGCCGCAGCACCAAGAACGGCGATCTTTTCATGGCCATGGCGGTGCTCATCCTCCCAAGCACAAGCACCGCATCTGACCACCCACCTCTCTTCGTCGCAGCGGCCGCATCTCACAACCCTAACACCTTGCAGCCTCCGATCCTCCCACATCGCCACGCACAGACCATCGTCGTCATGGAGGCCATCGCCGGCTCGGGCGCCGCCGTGCAAGGTAGCTGCTGCCGCGGCGACGACGACGTCGATGCTAGTACGGCCGTTCGAGGTGGACGAGGAGGAGGAGGGCACCAGCTTGGGCGGGTCGTCGTCGTAGTCGTAGGTCGTCATCGTCGTCGTCGTCGTGGTCTCGCTGCTCGCCGGCGGCGGCTTCTTGCGGAAGCTCGTCTGTTCGGGCGACACCAAGGAGCCGAGGAAGGCGGCGAGCTTGCTCCGGTGGGTTGTCTTGGCGACTCCGGCCACTGCCGGCTGGCCGGCGTGATGGTCTTCCTCCTCCGTTTTCTTGTCGCTGCTCGTCGTCGTCTTCACTTGGATGATCATGTCTTCAGGCTCCGTGACGACTACGGCGATGGGACGGGTGGCCGTAGCAACGCCGGCGAAGTAGCGCGTCGCTCCGAACACGTCCAGCTCGCCGGAGCTACCGTGTTGCCGGCGCCGGTGCATTATTATACGATATATATCGAACTAATGTTGGATATGGAATGGACCAATGCAGTCGGGCGACTAGTGTTTATATTGAGAGGTTTCTCTGATCTTTGAAAAGGTAAGCGACTTGTCCATAGAAAAGGAATCAGAATAATACCACAAGTAGAAGCAGGAATGAAAATTCATTTTTTATATATTTGCTCCTGAGTTTTCTTTCCCAAGCTTTCAGAGATATTATTATTGGTACATATAACTCTACAAGGTACTATCTTCGTTTTTTAATAAATGATAAGGTTGACTTTTTGGTACACATTTGATCATTTATTTTATTAAAAAATAATATAATTATTATTTATTTTATTATAAGTTATTTTATCACTAAAATTATTTTAAGCATTATTTATATTTTATATATTTAAATTTATTTTAAATAAGATGAATAGCCAAACGTGTGTTTAAAAGTTAACGGTGTTATCTCGTTAAAAGAGGAGGGAGTACATATTATACTATGTATGCCTCTAAATTAAGGATTAAAGTTGTAACGTGTTGGTCGTTCACTTTTTCTTCGATCTGTTTAATAATTTTAAGGTTTTTACTCTCAAGCGATAGAGAGATAACTATGAGATGCATTTAGATATGAGATGCATTTAGATAGTATAGTGGCAAGGGACGTGTAATTTTAACCCTGAAGTCCCATGTTCACTACTCTACACGCTAATAGTTTTTTTACAAAATGTTTGAAGGTACGTCTCTCTCTAAATCTTGTTTTTTATAGAGGGGTAACCATATCCATCCAATTGAAAATAAAGCATATTTTGTATCTATCCAATTGAAAATAAGCATATTTTGTATCTTTAGGGCACGACTTTCACCAACAATCATTTTATTATGATATAATTTTTATGACATAAAAACTGATGGTATTAAATACGTATTCAAAAGGTTATAGCATATAAATAATACATTTATAAAGTTAGCCGTGTTAGTCACTGTCGTAGTGAAACAAGATAACATATCGACCTCTTTGAGGATGGGCTTTATATTAAAGTTGTGGAGAGTATTAATGAAGGGATGATGAGGCTGGAATGTCATGCAGCGAGAAAGGGATGGGATTCGACGTACGAAAGTGGAGTAAGAAATCTACATAGTCGTTGATGTCCTGCACTGCCGGCTAATGATTGTGGAGTGTCAATTATTTCTTCTGTCTCAAAATATTAAAATTTAATATTAAATAAAATATATTTTAGTATTTTGAATCTGAATAAATTTATTTATTAAGATATGTTTCATTCAGTTATAAATTTTATATTTTAAAACGAAAAGATTAATTGGCCATGTCTACGCTAGCCAGTCTAACACTGGTAGAAAGATAATGTGACATGATGATAACAGTGATACAACCTCCTTTAGTGTCATGTTGCAAACTGGAACAACGAAAATGAGATTAAAAATGTCTATCTTTAATCCCGATTAAAATAGTCGGCACTAAAGATCCATCTTTAGTCTCGGTTGGTATTACCAACCGAATCTAAAGGTTGTTTTTCTTTTTTAATTTTGCTCCTCGCTCGCTTGCTTTGCTTTGCTTGTTTATATATTATGTATATATATGTGTAAATACATATAAATGCATAATATATATGTAATATATATATATACATATATATGCAGTTTGCATATATATATATATATATATATATATGTATAAATACATATTTTAGACACACATATATATGCACTTAATAAGTAAATATATACATGTATTACCAAAATATGTACACATATAAATATATATACATATATTACATTTTTAATTAATTTTTAATGTTCTATATTGTATATTAAAAAAAATTTTATATGATGTGGGTTCAGGGTTAGCATCTCAATCCTAGTAGAACTATTCCATGCGATCGCTAATTTGCTTGTTGATAAATCTCATCTGTGCTTCTTGAGAAGCCTATATGAAATCATCGTGGGGGAGTTTGTTCCTCTTACAAATAATCTGTCATTTGAAAAATATTTGAAAAAAATAAGAAATAAATATACCATATCAATAAAAAATCAAGACATAATATATGAATGACTGTTATACGTATATCCAGATCCTGGGGACATGTGACTTGGTGAACTAGGCGTTGAATGTAGTCGGAGACGTAGTAGCCGCACAAGTTCATCCCCTGCGTTGGTTTTGCACACTAGAGTAGAAACGACGACAGATTTAATATACATTTCTATTTTAGAATAAATTAATAATTCAATATAATCTTGGAGCATGTACTCATTGAAAATTTCATTTTTACTTCAAGTTTTTCTTTCCAATGCCCGCGGATCTTCTCACGGAGTCGTGCCATGCCCTACGAGCAATTGCAAGCTAGTGAGTAATTATCTAAGAACCAACATAGTAGCAATAGCAACTAAGATGGCATTACTTGTCTAACACCTTAAAAATCTTTACGAAGGTAGACTCTGGTTTATCCATTGAATCATAGACACGGATCCGCGAAGGCCAAGGTCAATGAGGAAAAGGACCCAGTGGAATCTGCAAATTGTGTAAGATGATATATATGAAATTGTATATGTACGAGATAGAAATTGGTACGGAAGGTAGTAAAAACTCACTCTGTCTTGTACGGGAGAAGTATCTAGGAATTGTAATGCTGCTGCGACAGCATATGGAAGATATTCTCCTTTGTTTCCGTCGGATATTGTTCTAACATCTGCGTGTTAATTTTGCGGGGGGTCCATGAATCCTATTTTTATCCATCCCTGCTTGTTGCTCTCGTGGATCGCCATTCTACAACGGATAAAATAATTTTATTCAGCTATGTACAAGGAGCTAAGGAACGAAATCAAACGATACTTACAAAACCCGTGCGGTTATAAGAGAGACATCGAGGACGTCCTGCTGGTACAGGTCGAAGATGTCTTCGAAGCGGATCCAGATGAAATCATCATCTCCATTGAAGAATTCGTTGTTTTTCATCAGCGCCATGATCATCTATCTACCTTTGATTGAAGGTTCCATGTATCACTTATGGAATCGGTACATCTGTGTACAGAGATTTTTGAGCTGATCAGGCTTGACAAGAGGTCGTCCGAGTGTAACTTGTATTTCAACTCAGCCTTCTTGATTTCAGCGCCTCCAAACATTTAGTCCCTCGATAGTCCTGCATCTGTCATAAAATTTCTTAACTCAGCTTCAGCAAGTTGCAGCAAGGGCTCAAGGGATTTTTGAGGTTGCTCCCCGAGCTACGGGACATCTTTAGCCTTTCTTGTCGCCTTCCTATATCTCTTCCTGATCGTCCTGTCGTAGTCTGACTGCGGATCCAGTTTAGCCGGTGGCGCCAACATCTTCTTAAAGTGTGCCTTAACCACCGGGTCGATTGGAATCGGCTTTTCAGGACTCTTATGCCTAAAATGCGCCTTCACTTCCGCTTGGACGGCCTCGTCCAACTCCTCGGGAGTCTTGTTGTATGACCTCTCTTCTTTAGAGTTGGGAGCCTTGGCTCGTCAAGTCTTGGCTTCTTGTTTCTTTGTGAACTCGTTGACCTTGACGGCATGACTCGAGTTGTGCTCTCATAAGGCGAAGGAGTCAGACACTGTTTAGGAGTCGGTGCTCATTGAGGCGATGGAGGAGGCTGGGGAGTGGGAGACCATTTAGGAGTCGATGCTCGTGGAGGTGACGGATGAGGTGGAGGAGATGGTCCACACGGAGGAGATGGTCCACGTGGCGGAGACGGAGGAACGGAAGCCGCTTCTCACCTGGGAAACACGATGAAGGGCTTGCTCCATACTATGTGTCGAAACTTGGTTTCGGCAATAGAAATTTGGGGGTGCAGTCAAGATCGCCAAGCTCGATGGGTTAAGTGGAAAACAAGGTTTAGACAGGTTCAGGCCCTCTCGTGAGGTAATACCTACTTCTATTTTGGGGATTCGATCCGCCGAGTGTTTATTGATCTCTTGATCTCTTGAATCTAAGGCTGATATCTCATATGTCTGATATCCCTCAAGGGACGCCCCTTACCCCCCTTATATAGTCTTGGGGGGCGGGCTTACAAGTCGGAAACCATATCTTACTCTAAGTCGGTTTCCTCAATCTTACCAAGTTATGACTATGAGCTGTTGCCTTATCTAATCGGCAACGTAACACCCCAGTCATATCCGGTTTACATAATTAGCAGGCGTAACCTATCCCTATTACCAGTCGGACAAGCTTGCCAGGAGGGTATCCGATTGTCATAATCTCCACAGTAGCCCCCGAGTCCTTCGCAGTTGATGAGATAACTTTGATTCGAACCAAGATAACACATAGCCAAACAACTCTTTGGCCGAGTGCTTCTGGTGCCGAGTGGTTTTGCCATCCCTGCCTAAAACTCCCGAGTAGCTCCAAAGACTGTGAAGGGCTGGAAAACATCTCAAAAGATTCTCAAAAATAAATATCTAGGTGCATCTCCTGATGCACCTAATTAGGTGTAGCCCCCGACTATGTGGTTAGTCAAAAACAGACTAAGCATATAGTCAAGAACTATAAAAAATCATTCTCATATAAATGCTTAGCTTAAGCTAAAGCAAATACAAAAAATCTCATCACTCGGCAAGCTCACGCTTATCCGAGTGAATTTGCCCGAGTCATCTCAGAATAAATAGTTCAATTAACCCTCGTGGGTAAAAAGCACTCGGTAAGCTCATGTTTATCCGAGTTAACTTGCCCGAGTCATCTCAGGACAAATAATTCAATCAACCCTCATGGGTAAACAAATTTTTCAGTCATCTAAAAAATACGACCAAAATATTAAATAGCTTTTGCCATATATTGGTCTTTAATCTAAAAAGATCTTCACCAAGGTGGAAAAATAGCATTGATATAATCATTTTATCAAATGCTTAAAAACCAAACAGTCCCTGTCATCAAGGCAGCCATGAAAAGCTTAACTGTTTGTTACCTTTCAAATTGCATCGTGCCAACCTCTCATGAAGTTGCGCAAACCGCGATATGAAAGGATTTTAAATGTACTGGGCAATTAGACACGTGCATATTGCCAAGGCAAATCTGCTTAAGTCTATCCACTTAAGTCCCTAAGGACACGCGTCAGGCCACACCTTAGCTGGGCCGCAAATCTCTCATAGGCTCGACCCAATCGCGAGATGACCTAGCAAACCCTCAAATCTTTATACAAAGCCTCGAGGTCATCCCCGTCACTTCGTCTTCCCAGAAAATTTCCCCTTTCACAACACTGTTCACCAGCTTGTTGCGGAAAAACCTAGGCTCGCGCACTCACCCAAATCCATCGATCCAGGAGCTCGCGCTTCTCCACAAGCTAGCCTCCGCATCTAGCTCCAAAGATCCCCTCTCAAATCCCCACTGCCCGAGCTAGATCCACTTCCCCCAAACCACAGCCATGGCCAGAGAGAAGGAAATCGCTTTCGAGCAATGGGCGACCTCGGATGTCAAGGAGTCGACTCTTAAGGAGATGGTGAAGAACGGAGTCCTTCCCCCTAAGGAGATCGTCGGCTGGCGGCCGGCGGCCGGCGGCCGGCGAGGAGTTCCCTACTCCGAACACCGGTGAGGTCGTCGTCTTTACTTCCTTCTTCTACGGTGGCTTCGGCCTTCCCACTTTCGAGTTCTTTAGGGGTCTTCTTGATTACTATGGCCTTCAGCTCTACCACTTGAACCCCAACTCCATGCTTCACATTGCTTTCTTCATCCATGTTTGCGAAGCTTTCCTCAGCATCCTTCCCCATTTCCAACTCTTCCACCGTATGTTCTATCTCAAGCCGCATCCGAACAAGGATGAGCCCTGCGTTGTTGGTGGGGCCGGCTTTCAGCTCCATGAATCTCTCTGCAGAGATTACTTGTCCCTTCCTTTGAAATCTTCCAACAAGGGTTGGCATGCAAACTGGTTCTATATTGCAAACCTCGAACCCAGTCTGCCCAACTTCGTTGGCCTTCCTCCAGTCCCAAGGCCTAACTGAAGCACCGTGCCAGTAGCCCAAGATTGGGCTCAGGCCAACAAGCTTTTGGCAAATATCTTGGAGATGAAGAGAAGGGCCTTCGGGGTGAACAGATCACTTGGCACTTCATCAAGACGCCGATCAAAGAGAGGTCCAAACCCGCATTCGAGTATGAGGGCGAGAGGGATCCCAATCGAGAGGACCGCGATTCTCTGAGCTACGAAACTTTGAAGTCTCGCATGTACAAGATTTTTTCATCTGGGATCGCAGTCGAGCGCAGCCTCATGCTGCCAGTTCTCCCGTATAGCTTGTATCGTCCTCCTCCTCTGGTAAGCCGACTTAACTTCTACAATGTCTTTCGATCTTAATATTGCACCTCTCAGTGTGAATGAAAACTTCCTTGTAGGAAAATGACTTCATTATCTCAAAGCCATACAAAGTGCATCACGACGATGCGCCGGCTTGACCCGCCAAGAAACCAGCCGGCGGCGTCAAGATCCAGAGCGACCCAATCGGCAAAAGGGCTGCTGCCAGCGAGGACATCAGCAAGCGGGCAAGTAAGAGGAGGCTGGTGATTGACGACTCGGACGACGACGTCCCAGCCCCTCAAGCTGAAGTGACCCCTCCGAGGCCGTCACCAAAAATTGCATACAAGATTCGTCGTTTGTCCAGGTATGTCTCGTGACTGAAATCGTGTTCTCGTTGAAAACCTTTCTGCCTTTGTCCTGATTGCGTCCATCTTCTTCTCTGCAGGAGGCCCCAAAACATAGACCCCACTGGGCAAAGTGAGGGGCCAATGCCATCTGCAGCAGCTGAGGCGACAAGGCCTACAGAACAAAAACCCCGGAGCCCTCTCCCGAGTGAGAGCGCTCCGAGTGAGAAGCCCCCACCTCCCGTGAGGATATCCCGAGGGACGAGCCCTCGACCGCCGCCTGGGAAGCCCCGACGGAAACCGCCAGTGAAGAAGAGACCCCGGCTACCGTCAAGGGACCCCGACTAAGAACCGCCGGGCAAGAACCAAAAAGAGAAAAGCAGCGGGTAAGTACACGTCAAAGACTCAGCCACCGAAACTGGTAAGCCTTGAAGCGATCATCTGACTTTAATCTTCAGTCTGTTTTTTCTGTGTCTTCATTCATCCTTTCTGAATCGATCAGCCAAAGTGGAGGAGATCCCCAGGCTGCAGTCCTCTGAGACCTAGGTCCCTCCAATCAAGATTGAGTGGCGCGACTCTGAGGGCTTGAAGCAAGGCATCATCCTGAACAAGCAGAAGGAAAATGAAGAAAGGGACATGCTTGTCGACAGCATGAACGAAGCTACCTGGCTGCTCAACGTAAGCGTTGCTCTTTTCCGTCATAGTCTTATAACCGCTTCTGGTCGGCTAACTCCAAATGTGCGTGCAGAGAGTATACCCCCTGGAGAAGTTGGTCCCGCACCTGAACTCCCTGGAGAACATCCAGCAAGAGTTGAAGACCGCCCGAGAGAAAGCTGCATCGAGAGAAGCCGCTCTGAGGAGAGAGATAGCCGCGCTCCGGGAGAAGAACCTTGACCTCCGGGGTTCAGTCGGAAGTAAGTTCAATCGTCTCGGTCCTTTTATGCCTTTATTCATAGTCTGTTTCGATCTTGACATCATCAACTTTTCTTGTTGCAGAGAACTCGTCGGAAGTCCACATGCTTCAGACCCAGTTGGAGGAAGCCAACGCTAGCAAAGCCGAGCTGGAGTCTGAGTTCGAAGGTAAGCTCTTTCAAGATAGCATTCTTCATTTTGCTTCATCTTCGGGTATCTTTGTAATCATATGCCTTTGACAGCTTATAAGGTCAAAACCCGAGCCCAGTATGATGTCTTCACTAAAAGGGTCTGAAGGGCCGAAAGCGTAAGGGACGATGTTGCTAACACGGCGACACCGATTCTCTTGTCTTTGTTCCATCATGGGCTCAGGACCAGTTCACTGGACGCCATTGAGGTCTTCGATAAGCTTAGGCAGGCCCCAGATTAGTACCTAGCCAACATCTCAGAGGCAGCCATCATGGGAGTGGGCTTCGCCCTTGCGCAGACCAAGTCACTCTATCCCCGGATAGATGTTGATTCAGTCGGGGAGTGCTTCGCCGATGGCACTTCAGACGAGCAGGCCTTGGAATTGATTAGTGAAGCGCAGGAGTCGGCCAAGAAAGTAGCCGCCGATGTATTGAACAATTTTCGGTCCTGATTATTTTGCCGACATTTGTATGTAGCTTTCTGGTGTGGACTTGTAAATATTCAGCTTATTTATGTTAATGCCTTGATCCGAGTCTTTATGTCAAATTTCTTAAGTAATTTTCATCCGACTGTCACCAAGCCTAAGCTTGATTAGGTCATCAAAAAATTCTCAGTCCTTATCCATTGAACTCAAATCAAAAACATTAAACAATGATAAACCAAATATACACGAGTTGTCAAAGAGAACCATGCTTTATTGACATATGTGCAGCCCCCAACTTTCAACTCAAGAAGTCATCTTGCTTGAGGTTGGCAGTCGAGAATAACATGAAACTTAAGGCAATTTAAGCATAGTATCGTCGAAGATGTTCGATGTTCCAAGAGTTTTCCACCATGGATCCGTCTTCATGCTTTAGTCGATATGCTCCAGGCCGAGTCACCTCAGCAATTATATATGGCCCTTCCCATAGTGGAGATAATTTGTGACGGTCCTTGGTGGTCTGGATTTTGCGTTGAACCAAATCGCCGACAATGAAGCCTCGCGCCCGAACATTATGACTATGGTATCGTCTAAGCCCTTGAAGATATCTTGCCAACTGGATCAGGGCTGCCTCTCGGGCCTCTTCCAGTCGGGTGAGGTCATCCACTCGGTCTTGATCGTAGCGCTCATCGTTGAAGCTGCGGACTCGAAGAGATTCGTACTCTATTTTGTTCGGCAACATGGCTTCTGCCCCGTAAACCAGAAAGAAAGGAGTTTGGCCGGTGGCCCGACTGGGCGTAGTCCGTAGAGACCATAGAACCGAGGGAAGCTCTTGAACCCATTTGCCAGCATAAGGATTTAGCCGGTCAAACACTCGGGCCTTGATGCCTTGGAGAACCATGCCATTGGCACGCTGTCCGTTGCTTTTGGGGTGCACGACCGATGTATAGCAGATTTTGATGCCGAAGTCTTCACAGAATTCTTTGAAAATGCCTCCAGTGAATTGAGTCCCATTGTCAGTTATTATTCTGTTTGGGACGCCAAACCGATGCACGATGTTGAGGATGAAGTCTCGTGCCTTGTCAGCGGTGATCGTAGCAACCGGCTTAGCCTCGATCCACTTGGAAAACTTGTCAATTGCGACAAACAGTGCGTGAATCCTCCCGGAGCCTTTTAAAAGGACCGACCATATCCAAGCCCCATACCGCAAACGACCTAGATAATGGAATCGTTTGTAGCTCTTGGCTGGGACATGGCTCGCGAGCGAAGAACGGCAACCTTCACACGTTCGGACCACTTTATCGGCGTCGGAGACCGCCGTAAGCCGAGAAAAACCTTGTCTGTAGGCTTTGCCCACCAAGGTGCGTGCTGCCGCGTGACTTCCGCATATACCCGAGTGGATATCTTGGAGTAGTTGTCGTCCTTCCTCAGGCATGATGCATCTCATTAGGACTCTAGAAGGGCTTTTCTTGTATAAATCAGAGTCGACCATGATATAAGCTTGACAACGGCGTCGGACTCGTTCGGCCTCATCCCGGTCTTCCGGCAGCTCTTGCTGAGTTAAAAATTTGATGAGTGGTGTCCTCCAGTCGCGTCAAGCATGGCAACTTGGTTTGCAGCTTGATCGTTGGGAGTTGGTTTTGCTGCAACGGTCGACTCGTAGAGATGCTCTACGAAAACGTCTGTTGGAGCAACTTCTCGCTTGGATCCGAACTGTGCCAACTCGTCGGCTGCCTCGTTGTTGTGTCTCAAGACATGGGATAGCTCTAGTCCGTCAAACTTGTCTTCAAGTTTGCGAACTTCTTGCCGATAGGCTTCCATGGTGTCGTTCAAACATGACCAGTCTTTCATCACTTGATTGACGACCAGCTAGGAATCTCCTTTCACGACCAACCGTCGTATCCCGAGTGAAACAGCAAGTCGCAGTCCATGCAGCAGGGCTTCGTACTTGGCGATGTTGTGTGAGGTGGAGAAGTGAAGGTGAAGAACATATCTTAGCCTTTCCCCAGTCAGGGAGATCAGCACGACTCCCGCTCCCAAGCCAGTGATCCTCTTGGATCTGTCAAAGTGCATGGTCTAGTACTGTAGGTCTTCTCGAGGTACATCTTCTTGTTGCTCGGTCCACTCGGCCAGGAAATCCGCCAGGGCTTGTGACTTTACAGACGTCCTTGCCTTGAAAGTTAAGTCTAGCGGCATCAGTTTCAGGGCCCACTTTGCGATGCGTCCAGTTGCCTCCCGGTTATGGATGACATCGTCGAGTGGAAAAGAGGTAATGACGGTGACCGAGTGATCCTGAAAGTAGTGCGCCAATTTCCTCGCGGTTATCAGAACACCATATAGCAGTTTTTGTACCTGAGGGTAGCGAATTTTGGCTCCTGCCAGCACTTCGCTAACAAAGTAGATTGGCCTCTGAATCTTCTGGACTCATCCTTCTTCTTCACACTCAACGATGAGAACCGTGTTGACCACTTGGTGGGTTGCTGAGATGTACAATAGCAGGGGTTCTTGCGGCTGAGGTGAGGCTAGAACGGGCGGTGTCGTGAGAAATTATTTAAAATCTTCAAAGGCCTTGTGGGCTTCTGTAGGCCACTGGAAGTCGTCAGTTTTCTTCAGTAGCCTGAAGAAAGGCATGCCTCGTTCGCCGAGTCGAGAGATGAATCGGCTTAGCGCTGCCATGCAGCCAGTGAGCTTTTGGACGTCTTTCTGGTTACTCGGGGGCTTCATATTCAGGATGGCGTTGATTTTCTCTGGATTAGCTTCAATGCCCCGATGGGACACCATGAAGCCGAGCAGTTTGCCTGATGGCACGCCGAACGTGCACTTCTCCGGGTTCAGCTTCATTCTGAAGGCTCGAATGTTTGCGAAGGTTTCTTCTAAGTCGGTAATCAGGTCTTCTTTTTGCTTGGTCTTGATGACGACATTGTCGATGTAAGCTTCCACGTTCTTCCCGATCTACGTCTAAAAGCTTCTTTGGATCATGCGTTGGTATGTGGCTCCGGCATTCTTCAGACCGAAGGGCATCGTGATGTAGCAGTAAGCTCCGAACGGTGTGATGAATGATGTTTTAAGGCAGTCGGATTCCTTTAAGTTGATCTGGTGGTAGCTCAAGTAGCAGTCCAAAAAACTCAGAAGCTGGCAACCGGCTGTTGAGTCCACGACTTGGTCGATGCGAGGCAACCCGAACGGATCTTTGGGGCAGGCTTTGTTTAGGTTGGTGTAGTCAACGCACATGCGCACTGCCCTGTCTTCTTCCAGACCAGGACCGGGTTAGCCAGCCAGTCGGGATGGAGGACTTCTTTGATAAAACCGGCAGCTAAGAGCTTTGTGAGTTCTTCCTTGATGGCATCTTTCGGTCCTGAGCAAATCGGCGTAGTCATTGTTTGATAGGTTTCGCGTCATCTTTGACGTGTAAAGAGTGCTCGATCACCTCCCTAGGAATTCCAGGCATATCAGATGGTTTCCAAGCAAAAACACCTTTATTATTTTGGAGGAAGGTGACGAGCACGCTTTCCTATTTAGGAACTAGCTCAACGCCGATTACAGCGGTTTTGGTAGGATCCGATGGATCAAGGGAGATTTTCTTCATTTTGGCGTCGCCTTGTCCCGACTTGGCTATATTCTTTGCGGGGATTTCACCCTCTCCAAAAGTTGATGCAGCCAATCGGACTTCTTCCTGGCCACGTGATCTCTCATGAGATTGGGCCATGTCGTAGCTTTCTTTGTCGCAAGTGAAGGCTTGTTTGACGTCGCTGCGCAGGGTGATGACGCTGTTGGGGCCAGGCATCTTCATGCAGAGGTAGGTATAGTGCGGTATTGCCATGAACTTGGCGAGCGCAGGCCTTCCGATGATTGCGTGGTAGGCCGTCTCGAAGTCGGCCACCTCGAAAGTGATGTTTTCCGTCCGGAAGTTCTCTCGAACTCTGAAGGTGACTGGAAGGTGATGTGCCCGAGTGGCGTGGATGACAGTCCCGGGATGACTCCGTGGAAGGGGGCTGAACTTGCCTTGAACTCGGCTCTCGAGATTTGCATCTCGTCCAGGGTCTTGGCGAACAGGATGTTGAGGGTGCTGCCCCCATCAATGAGGACGCGCTTCAGCTTGATGTTGCGAACCACCGGGTCTAGTACCAGGGGATACCGCCCCGGGTGAACCACTCGGTCAGGTTGATCCGAGCGGTTGAACGTGATGGCCACCTCCGACCACCGTAGATATTGTGGGACTTTGGGTTGTGTCGCGTTGACCTCGCGGTCGGTCAGCTTTTGCTTCCTCTTGGACTCATAAGCTTGCGCCCCCCAAGATGTGATTCAGCTCGCCCACGGGGTCTTGAAAAGGCTCCGAGTTTCCAGTCGGGTTATTCTTCTTGGTCCCCGGTGGGCCGGCTTCTCAGTCAGCTTCTTGTTGAGCTGTGCCGCATATTGCTCGGCAAATTGCTTGTAGATGAAGCAGTCCTTGGCCGCATGCTTGTGTTTTGGGTGATGCGTGCACTGGGCGTTCATGATCGCGTCGTAGGCCGCGACTCAGGGACGACGCTGTGAGTTGGACGTCGTGGCAACCAGGTCCTCGGGCCGGTGCTTGCGGTCTTTCTGGGCCTGATCGTTGTTGCCGTTATCCTTCTTAGGATGCCGGCTGCCTCCCGACTGCTTGTCGTCCCTTCTATCGGGCCGATCTTGCCGCGCCGCCTTGATTGCGTCATTGGACTTGGCGTAGGAGTTTGCCGTCTCGAACATCTGCTTCCGTCTTTGGTGGCTTTCGCCCAAACTTCCCAATCAACAACTCATCACGGACTCCCTTCTGGAAGGCGGCGATGATGATGTCGTCGGTGATGTTGGGGATCTTGTTGCACTTTTCCGAGAAGCGCTGGATGTAGTCCTTCAGCGGCTCGTCTGGCTTCTGGACGACATTGTAGATGTCGAAGTGGGTCCCGGGTCTTTCGAAAGTACCCTGGAAATTGGCGACGAAGTGGTCCCGAAGCTCACTCCACGAGCCGATTGAGCCTCTTGGCAAGCTCATGAGCCAGTTCCTGGCTGAGTTGGCGAGGGCAACAGGCAGGTAATTGGCCATGGCCTTGTTGTTTCCTCCTGCTGCGCGGATGGCGGGGGTGTAGACGGTCAGCCATGACTCGGGGTCGGTCTTCCCGTCGTACTTCTCAATTCCTGTCGGCTTGAAACCACTCGGCCAACGCACTCGGTGCTGATCCCGAGTGAACGCAGGTACTCCATCGTCATTGCTGTCAGGCGATCTCCTTCGATCTTCGTGGGAGCGCTGATCTCGTTCTTGATAGCGTCGGTCGAGGACTTCCCGCAGATCACTTGGCGGGGTCCTTGGTAGGCTGCTTTGGTAGTCCGAGTTGTTGTTGCGGCGGACTCGGTCGTGGACGTGTGGCCGTCCATGCCACTTTCCACGGGACTCGGCCGATTGCTCTTGATGCTTCCGTGTGGCCTCGTGGCGAAGGTCTCTTGACCTAGTGGCCGTCCAATCTTGTTCATGTCTTTTGTAATCCTTCGACCGTAGCGGCGAAAGTCGGCTTCTGTTGGGCGTTTCTGCCACGGACTCAGTCGGCCTCCATGCTGAGGTGGAGGGAGAACAGTTGACTATGGCCGCGACGATGGTCTTGATCTTGTCCAGGATCGGTGTCACCGTGGCGGGTGCCGCTTCGATGACAGTGTCGAGGAGGGTGAGGGCGGCCACAGCGTTCTGTTGAGGCGTCTGGAAGATGTTAGTGTTGTCAACTCGCGTCTGAAGTATGGCCTCCCGAGCGGATCGTCCGATTGCCCTCAGGTCTCGCTTTCTCCTGTCAGCTTCCTCCTTGCGCCTATTCTCGTCTTCTGCCAGCTTGCGCTCCTGCTCAAGCCTGGCTCGTTCTTCCTCTGCGACCCTGCGGGACATGGCTAAGTCGGTCTCAGCCACCTCAGCCATGAGAACGTCGAAGCACTTTGGCTCATAGTCCTTGTCGCAGTCGGAGTCGTTGGCCTCGTCCGAAGGGATGCCATAGAGATCGTCGAAGCATGAAGAGCTGAGGTACTCGTCGAGCTCCGTGGATGAGCATGACCCGAACGATTGGAGGATGACGGCGACTTCCCTTGAGCCCGGATCGCTCGAATCTGGATCGTTCCAGTCCGGGTTGTAGCTTGATGATGGCGGTTCTTCCGAGTGAGTTGATTTCGACTCGGAAGAAAGGAGTCTGCAATAGGTCTCAGCGGCGTTTGGTAACCCAAACGGTGCCGAGAGGGTTTCTTCTCCCAAGTGGATCGATTCCGACGGGGATGTGAGAAGGTGGATGTAGATCTCAGCGGCATTTGGTAGTCCGAACGACACCGAGTGGATTCCTCCTTCCGAGTGGATGGACTCCAACTTGGGAGTCAGAACTTTGTCGTAGATCTCGGCGTTGTTCGGTAACCCGAACGGTACCGAGTGGGGTCCCCCTCCCAAATGGTCCGAATCTGAGTCGGGGAAGGAGAGGTTGTTGAATCCTTTGGCGGTGAAGTCGTCGATGCCTGATGAAGATCTCATCGCGCTTGCCGGCGAGATTGAAGAAGAAGTCTTGACGCGCGGGCCCCTACCTGGCGCGCCAACTGTCGAAATTTGGTTTAGGCAATAGAAATTTGGGGGTGCAGTCAAGATCGCCAAGCTCGATGGGTTAAGTGGAAAACAAGGTTTAGACAGGTTTAGGCTCTCTCGTGAGGTAATACCCTACTCCTGTTTTGGGGATTCGATCCGCCGAGTGTTTATTGATCTCTGATCTCTTGAATCTAAGGTTGATATCTCATATGTCTGATATCCCTTAAGGGACGCCCCTTACCCCCCTTATATAGTCTTGGGGGCGGGCTTACAAGTCGAAAACCCTATCTTACTATAAGTCGGTTTACTCAATCTTACCAAGTTATGACTATGAGCCGTTGCCTTATCTAATCGGCAACGTAACACCCAAGTCCTAGCCGGTTTATATAATTAGCAGGCATAACCTATCCCTATTACCAGTCGGACAAGCTTGCCAGGAGGGTATCCGATTGCCATAATCTCCACAGTATGGTTCCGTGGACTGTGTCTACTAGTATCGTCTCCCCATCTCCTTCGGGGATATCCAGCTCGAGACCTTCAAAGTTTCGTTCCACCTGTTCAATTTCGATCTTATAATACCTAGGTGGAACTGGCATGCAATGATATGTCCTATCTCATTCAATTGGTATGGCCATGCCCGACCTACCTTCACGAGAAGAGAGGTTAGTAATTAGTAATCAACCTTGATTGACAAGTTCTTAAAAGGAAATATATATCATAAAACCACAAGTATACCTTGATTGACAAGTTCTTAAAGGGAATATGCAACTCACAATGTACTTTGGTTTCATCCATAGAGTGAGTGCAAGCCTTGTACCCCTTGTTTGACTGTCCGGATAGGTTGCCAAGTGCAGGCCAATCGTTGATGGTAATGAACAACAACTCTCGTAGGTTAAATTGCTCATGTTTGTCCTCATTTCACACGGGGACACCTTCTTTCTTCCACAACAGTTTTAGATCTTCGATCAATGGTTTCAGGTATACATCAATGTCGTTACTAGGTTGCCTTGGGCCTTTAATAATAATCGGCATCATGATGTACTTCCGCTTCATGCATAGCCAAGGGGGAGGTTATACATACACATCATAATAAGCCAAGTGTTGTGGCCACTGCTCATATCTCCAAAAGGATTCGTGTCATCCGTACTTAAACCGAACCTTATGTTTCGTGCATCCTCTCCAAAGTCTTTAAATGTTATGTTGATGTTTCGCTACTGCGACCCATCGGTGGGGTGTCTCAGCATCCCACCTTGTTGGCGTTCTTTTGCGTGCTAGCGCATCATTCTTGTATTCTCTTTGTTCCTGAACAGACGCTTGAGCGGTGGTATTATAGGAAAATACCACATCACCTTAGCAGGAACTCTCTTCTTCGAAAGCTGTCCGTCAACTTCGCCTGGATCATCTCGTCTAATCTTGTATCAAAGTGCTTTACAAACTGGATATGCTTCTAGGTTCTCGTACTCCTCACCGTGATAGAGGATACAATCATTAGGACATGCGTGTATCTTCTGTACCTCCAGTTCTAGAGGGCAAACTAACTTCTTAGCTTCGTACGTTGATTTCAGCAATTCGTTTGCCTCTGGAAGAATGTTCTTCACGAGTTTTAATAACTTGCCAATTTAAATGCCTTGTCACTGGCACCATTTTTGGTCTTACATTGGAAGAATACCAGCGTGGTACCCAACTTTTTGTGCCCCTGTTCGCAACTTGGGTAAAAGGACGTTTTGTGATCCGCCAACATACACTCCAATTTCTGCACCTCCTTTTCACCTTCGCAGTCCTCATGTACGTCGTTCAATATCTGATCAAGGTAATTGGCACCGTTGTTTTCTTCAACATCCCCGTCCCCCTCGTCTGCTATATTCTCTTTAAACCCATAGTATTGACCACAGTCCGGAATGTTGTCATCATCTTCTTCATCTTCTTCCATTGCAACCCCTATCTCTTCGTGCGATGTCCAGCAATTATAGTGAGGCATGAATCCCGACTAAAATAAGTGCGCATGAATAATTCTTGTTGTAGAATACTCCTTCTGGTTTTTGCACTTTTTGTATGAACAACATATAAAGCCCTTATGCTTGTTGGCATTGGTCGCACTAAAAAAATAATGCACACCTTGAATAAACTCTGTTGACCGTCGATCCACGGTGTACATCCATTGCCAATCCATCTACTTAAAATGCACAAAAATCATAAAAAAATCCATGAAAGTCAAAGCATTTAAATAATATTTATATATAAATAATCATACAATAATTATATAATAATCCAACATATGTAATGTGTTGTGCTTAATAAAATTTAAAATTATTTTTAAAAGTGTTTTAAAGTTCTAAACATACTTTTAATTTTTAATATACGTAGTGTACTTATTTCTAACCATTTTAACGATTTTTACATTACCTTAGTTTTCTAATCTTCTATTAATTTTTCTATATTTTTTCTTTGTCATCTATTCTATAACATTTTTATCCACAAGTTTCTCTCTCATCATTTTCCATAAACCTTTTTAGAGATAAAATTATATGTAAATATACCTATAAATTAATATGCTAAGCATACATTAATAGAGTAGAGGATGGAGTTGTGGATTTTAAGAAGTAAAATAATTTTCCCTAAACAAATTTTTTCTCTCATCATTTTTCATGAACCTATTTAGAGATAAAATCTACAAATGTAATATGCTAAGTATAGATCATAAGAGGATGAAGTTTCTAACCTTATAGATCTCTCCTATTTGTATATTATCACCAAAATAATTTCACAACAAATTTTGATAGCACCTCCTTTTTCTTACAAACCTTTAAAGCAATGGCTCGAGCTGGAGGAGGAAGAAAAAGTATAAAAAACGCCTTCACTTTAAGTCCCGGTTGGTGTTACAAGCACGGACTCATGATCATTTAGATATTTAGTCCCGGTTTATAACATAAATCGGACAAAAGATAGGATCTTTAGTCCCGTTGGTGTTACAAACCAAAACTAAAGATATCCGTTGACCTGATAGATTCGGAGAAGGATCTAACCGGGACTAAAGATTATCTTTAGTCCCGATTGATAACACTAACAATGATTAAAGATCCTAGAAAAACATAACTTTTTTTAATCGGTTCTATTGGAATTAGGACTATTATGAAATTAACAGATAAATAATGAGCCGTCCATACCTAACACTACTATTTCGTTAGTATTAGCAAATAGACGGACTATATAAGCCCCCTAATAGTAAGGCTAATATTGAAGTCAACTGGCTCAATCTTATTGCTATGTCAATCTAGCCAACATAAGACTAACACATACAGGGATTGAGCACCTAATTTTTGCGGTGTTTGTTTTAGATCAAAAAGATCCATCACAAAGAGAAGTAACATTTACATTTGACCTGGACTTTTCAATATCTTTGGAAAAACCAAAAACTGAGCGTACACGTGTGTATTGGGTGTGTGTGGGGTAACATTTTCTCCAATAAACATCAAATCTAAAAGTGATAAATAATTAAATGTCCTCATAAAAATAGCGTTTACACAAAAAGCCTTGCCAGATTGTCAGGTTGTAGGTCTGAAGTCCTTAGAACACTTGTATAGTCCCTCTTTATCATAAATATTTAATGCTTATGACAAGATTTGGTCAAATTTTAAAAGTTTTAATCATTGGTAATTTCACAAATACTTGGTTTAGAAAAATCATATGCACATATTCACATTAAAAAGTACTATTGTAATATCATAGAGTTATTAGATTTTATACACTTATTATAAAAAAGTACATTTTACTCATGTCAAACTATTTTCGCTAGAGCAATTTTCCAGCTTATTTTACACCTGTAAACTATTTTTTGAACTTATTTTACTCCCTAAATGGTATCTCTCTTTTTTTACCAATATAAGTTGTATTTTGCAGTGAAATTTGGCATAGTGATGACAGATATATACAACTTACATCTCCAATTTTTTTAGATTTTCTTATCACTATTTAGGTTGGAAGCATCTAAGGCTAATTTAAACATCGAGATTTTAAAATTCAAGCAAATAGCCATGTTTTTTTGAAAATATTATCAAACTTTGATAATAGCGTCATCTATTGCTCTACAAAACCGCAACTTAAAATGTAATTTATGTGAATGGAAAGAAAAAAGAAGAGAAATGTTAAACTGCAACTTAAAATGTAGTTTGTATAAATGGAAAGAAAAAAGAAGAGAAATGTTATTAGGAAGTAGAGTGATTCAGGTGTAAAATGAACTTAGAAATAGTTTTGTGAGTTAAGTGATTCAATTAAATAGTTTAAGGGAGTAAAATAAACTTATCTCTCATTATAATATAAAATTTATAGTCAATTAACCGAAAATCTTACTATCAATGTCAAATATTTACAACTAAAGAAAGTACGCTATACACATTTACAGTCAAGCTAGCCTCTGCATTAAGACATGTTTCCAAACCTTATATAAAGCCTCGTTTGATTTCAAAAGAGACGAAGATTATGGGCCAGAAAAATGAGAAGGTCATTAATGTATTAGTTAATTTTTAATTATTTTAAACTTAAAAATAGATTTATCTTATATTTTAAGATAATATGTATCAAGTATACACCGTTAGCAGTTTAAATATATACTAACAAAAATCGATGTAAAATCTCTTTCTTAATACAAATACGGGGCCTAAGTCTTAATTGTTGGGAGCCAGAAGCCACTGATAGAAACCTACGTGCTCTCAGTACAGATTAATGTTTCATTTCACTTATTTCAAAAGACACTATCATCTGTCTAATCCTGAAGCATGATAACAATTAGAAACCAGAAGTAAGCTAGCTTCTAAAAACAGAAGCTAAAACAAACAGACCCTAAGACTATTGAAGCCTGAAGGAATGGCGCATAGGGCCCCGTGCCTTCGGGACTATTGAAGCCTGAAGGAATGGCGCATAGGGCCCCGTGCCTTCGGTTCATGCATGAATGAAGGAGAAAGGTACAAGATCAAAAGTTTGAGCAAATTAAGCCTGGCTGCCCTTTAGGAGTAATTAGCTTGGCCAAGAGAGGAAGCGGCATGCACAAGATAATCTCCATGAAGTGTACTGTGTAGATTAAATAGTAGACATTAATTTCATATACTATCCCCTGAAAAAGACAAATATTACTAAATACTAACTGTCCATTGTGATAGAAAACAAATATCGTCAGGACTAATCAAATTATTCTTGTCATAGTTAGAAATGGAATGTTAACATTATTACGTACGTTTCAAAATGTGTCAATCTAAACTAAATTTGACATAATCTAGAATTTAGATATCCTAATATTATGAATGGTTTATTCTAACATTAAAATTGTTATATTTTGAAAAGAAAAAAACGTCAATATACGACATGGGACAGATTAACTAAAATGAACGGAGGGAGTACGTCGGCATGGTTGGGTTGAATTGACCACACAAGTACAACACAAACTACTCCATCACATCTGTTCATTCTAGTTTTGACTTCTCGTAAGGACTGTCTCCTATAGGTAGCTTTTGTTGCTTCAATCAATTTGTTTAGCGTGCTACCTCCCTTCCTTTTCAACATCCGTTCAGAACATCGACACATATATATATGCTCCAACGCATCCATATGTTTGATAATTGTTTTCTTATTGTCATATATTTATCAAAGTTTTTACAGATATAATAATTACATGAAGTGTTTTTCCATGACAAATAAATATACTAATGTCGTTTTCATATATATGTGGAGTATAAATCTTGAATTTTCATATATTGATTATTTAATATTTTTCAAGGTTTGAGAATGGCACTACTATCGTTTTGATTTTCCTGGACGAGGCCCCCAATAATTTTCAGATGGGTCATAAGTAGCCACGCCTGGAAAAACCAGTCTGGAGGGGTCCGGTTGTTGGACCGCACGAATAATGCATTATCCCGTGCGGTCTACTTAAACGACCACACGTGCTATTATTCCGTGCGGTCGCTTAAGTAAACCGCATGGGATAATGCGATTATCTCATGTGGACCACATAACAGCCCGCACAGGACAATGGTGCATTATCCCGTGTGGTCCACTTAAGGACCCGCACGGGATAATGAATTTTTCCGTGTGGGCCGTTAAGTGGACCGTACACGATGATGCACCATAAAACAGCTGTCAACTCAACAGTGTCACATTTAACATGGTGTTTCTCTCTCCAAAAAAAGACAATTATAGGGGGAAAGTTTTTAACTTGAATTCTTAAATTGGAATCAATACAAAAAGTACCATACTTGATCTCTTTTTCCATTTGCTTCTATTTTTAAAAATTTTTATTGGTTGAATGTGAAGATATTTGAACTTTTTAACTTGGTTTCTCTCTCCAATAATAGGCAATTTCTTTTGGTGGGAGGTTTTAGACTTGAAATCTTTAATTGAAATCAATATAAAAGGTAACATGCTTGATCATCTCTTTCATTTGCTTTCGTTTTTGTAAAATTTTATCGTTGAATGCGAAGATATTTAAACCTGTTTGAATTATCATTGTGAGCTATTTTTGTAATTTGTAGGTCAAATATTTTGTTTTTTTATTGAACCGTTTTTGGTACCTAATTTTGTCTCAGTATTATTATTTGATGTGAATGAGGTTTTAGTTATAAAGTAGGATTTAAGTTTAATTTATTTATATAGAAAACACCGGCAATATAATATTAATTTATGTTGTGAATTTTTAGATGGATTGGACATGGATGTATGAGACACGGAGAACTCATTCGGTGTTCATGAGAGAAGCATCAACATTTATTCATAAGGCTAAGGCACACGCTTTGAGGAAGAATAGGAAGGATATTTTTTGTCCTTGCATGGATTGCAAGAATCAGAAGATGTGGAAAGATCCTAATGTAATTCTCGGACACATAATTCAGCGTGGATTTGATGAGAAATACACAGTTTGGTCTTATCACGGGGAAGTCGCCCCTCTGGAAGAGATTCCTAATATTTGGTTTGATGAGGCAGAGAATTTTATAATTGAGGACATATCTCATGAAATGACGGGTGATTTTTGGCGGCTCTGGTTTTGATGATGCAGAGGTTGATATTTATCTTGATCTTGAGGATATGTTGCGGCATGCTGAACCAGAGGTCCTAACAGAGAAAGCAAGAGATTTAAACAATTGGGAGGCGTTGCAGAAATCAGTGAAAGATCTTTTGTACAATCAATCAAAGGGATGTGACATGGATTATATAGTGTTGTGGTCGGTGCTAGAACTTCTTAGATTGAAGGCCAGGCACGGATGGTCTGATACTAGTTTCAACGACTTGATGGGTCTCCTGAGAGCTATGCTTCCTAAGCCTAACTTGTTGCCAGCTAACACCTATCAAGCCAAGAAACTGATATGTCCATTATCACTTGGTGTGGAAAAGATCCATACATTTATTAATCACTATGTACTTTATCGCAAGGAATACGCTGACTTGGACAAGTGTCCAACTTGTGGGGCGAGTAGGTACAAAAAGGATAACAATGCCGCCGATAGTGATGTTGCCGAACCAAATTCATTGGTCGAGCCAGGAAAAAAGATTCCGGCCATGGTGATGTGGTACTTGCCTGTGAAAGATCGCATGAAGTGATTGTTCTCGAACCCTACCGACGCTGAGTTGATGAGATGGCATCAAGAGGGTCGAAAGACGGATGGTATGATTCAACATCCCGCCGATGCTCGACAATGGAGAAACTTTGATTCCAAGCACCCATAATTTGTAAATGATCCGAGAAATGTCAGGTTTGCGTTCAGCAAGGATGAATGAATCCGTTTGGTGACCTAAGCAGCTCGCACAACACTTGGTCTGATCTGCTCACCATGTATAACCTTCCGACATGGTTATGTCTGTTGTTACTCTCGAATAAACAATTGACTGAAGCAATTACTTTGTCTACATAGAGGACACACACTTTATGTACGAAACGGTGGACCGGTTAAGGATCCACAAAAGAAGAAGCTTCTGGTGAAGACACAATGGCCAGTAATTATATGCCCGCTATATGTCAACATTTTATACTGTGTTTAATTTCAACTATTGACGTACGCATACAATTTTATTCAACACAGTGTTATAAGCAACCACCAGGCACTAGCTTATGCGGCTACTACATGTGCGAGATGCTAAGAATCTATGAGAGGTACACTACAAAGTTTGAACAAGTAAGTTCAGAGAAAATATCTTTCTACACGTTAAGATCGATCTTGTATAATTTTTCTAATCGTATCTATGTGTATTCTTTCTTAAACAAATTGAGTCCGTTCCAGTTGTAGCGAACCGGTTTGACAATCGAACAATGCTCAACTTGGTTGCAGTTTGCCGCTTCATCCACCGCGATGTCTGCAACCATTTGGGTGATTTCTACGATCCGGAGAGTGAGCTTGCGACGAACGATAAATTTAAAAGACTTAGGGAGTGGGAAAAAGACCATCTGTAAATTGCGAGACTACTGTAATTTGCGAGACAAAACTTGATATGTATATAAACATGCATGATGTGTACATTTATATCTTTTATAAGGAAATAATATAATTAAATATATTTTTTCTCGTGCGAAATATATATACGCGTGCATTTGATCAATCGACCGATAATATTACTAAGAGAGAGGAGAGGAGAGAGAGGACAGAGAGGACAGGGAGAGAGGGTGAGAGAGAGGACAAGAGCTTTGCACATAAATTAATAAAGCGCACGGGAGGCAATCTTCCCGTGCGGTCAACTTAACGGACCACACGGGAAGATTGATTATCCCGTGCGGTCGGGTAAAGTGGACTGCACGGGATAATCGATCTTTCCGTGCGGGCCGCTTAAGCCGACCACACGGGATAATCGATCTTCCCGTGCGGTTGGGCCGCCCGCGAAAATGGTCTTTTCCCATACTTTCGCGCATGCCTTTCGCATGGAAAGATGCCTTTCGGCCCGCACGGAAAAATCATTTCTCGTAGTGTGGACCGGAAAAGTATAAATGTATATCTACTACATAAAGTCTTAGACGCATGAGAATAGTTTATTATGACTAACACTAACTTTTACGAAAATTTCTGATGGCTGAATCATTTTCACTTGACTAATCTCAAGCATTCAGTTGCACTACTGGAGAAACGGTTTTTCCATGTGGGCCGAAAGGCATCATCCCGTGCGGAAGGCCTGTCCGCATGCGCGAAATGGTCTAGGAAAAGATCATTTTCACGTGCGGGCGGCCCAACCGCACGAGAAGATCGACTATCCCGTGCGGTCGGCTTAAGCGGCCCGCACGGGAAGATCGATTATCCCGTGCGGTCGGCTTAAGTAGCCCGCACGGGATAATAGAATATTCCGTGCGGGCCGCTTAGCCGACCGCACGGGAAGATGGTCGTGCCCATTATTTTATGTATACGTTCGTTAGCCCCTATTGTCCCTCTCGTAATGTTAAATGGATCAATATATATATATATATATTTCGCGAACGAGAAAAAAAGACATTTAATATTATTTCATCATAAAAGATATGTATATAACACAGATCGATCATGCGTAATGTTTATATACATATCAAGCTAGCTAGTTTCGTCTTGCAAATTAACATAAGTCTAGCTATAGCAACAATTTACAAATTTAATGGCGGTGCTCTTTTTCCCACTCCCTAAGTCGTTTGAATTTATCGTCCGTCGCCAGCTCGCTCTCTGGATCGTAGAAATCGCCCAAATGGTTGCAGACATCGCGACGGATGAAGCGGCAAAGATCGACAACCAAGTTAACCATTGTTCTATCGTCGAACCGGTTCGCTACTACTGGAACTTCCGTGATCTGTTTAAGAAAAAATAGTACACATATACATACGATTAGGAAAATTATGCAAGATCGATAATATGTAGAGATATATTTCTCTGATGAACTTACTTCTTCGAACTTAGTAGTGTATCTCCCGTAGATTCTGAGCATCTCACACACGTAGTAGCCGCAAAGGTTAGTGCCTGGTGGTTGCTTATAACACTGTGTTGAATAAAATTTATTATGTGCATGCGTCAGTAATTTGAAGTTAAACACAGTATAAAATATCGGCATATATCGAGCATATAATTACCTTATCGAGCATATATTGAGCATATAATTTGTCTTCACAAGAAGCTTCCTCTTTTGTGGATCCTTGACCGGTCCACCTTGCCTTACATAATTATGGTGTGCTCTGTAGACAAAATAATTGCATGTTTACTGATCAATTGTTTAATTATTCGATAGTAAAAATAGATAAAACTTATTAAATGGTGCATGATAGTACTTACAAATTTAAAATGACGAGGAACTCTTTAAATTTTTCCTGGCTGTAGTGTGCCGGATCAAGCACTACGATCAAGTGGTCCCGCGGATATACCAGAAACAGTATATAGTGATCGCTGCGAAAGATCGAAGAGATATGTTAATTATAGGGGATATTAGTAAAATATCGGTTTTACGGATGAATATTACTTACTGCAACGCATAAGGGACCATTAGGACATCTTTGTCTCTGTGCTCGAACATAGCACGACCCAAGTAGAAGGCTACCGCGATCATCTTGTCCCTGTGCAATTGTTTGATGATCGCGTCCTTTTGTTTCTTCGTTTTGCCTTTGAACTCAGCAGAGTCTTCATGAATATGTAACTCGTGTTCCGTCCAGCATATCCTTGTTGGGTTAACGAACGCAGCTGGATAGTTGGTCGTTCTCGCGTCTGCGTATTGCATCCTAAGTAATGCAGCGAGTAATTAATTATTCACAAGTTAGTTTGTAAATCAATTCTTTAATGACATTAAGTTAAGCAGATACTTACAGGCAAAACGTTGCAACAAGATTTATATCCATTTTTTCCATCCTAAATAATGCGTGAAGGTCGTTGAAATTGATGACCAGCATCCCATTTGGGCCATTGGTGAATGCATCATCCGGGACCTTCACGGTAAGCATGCTGAGCCCCAATTTGGATGCCTTTAAGTACCAGTCGTGCATTAGCCTGATTTCCCAGGGCATGTCTTCCATGACGTGCCACGGCACGAACGGCTTGCCGTACTCGTACTTTGTTGGCACTTCGTCTGAAGTCCAATTTTGCAGGTCATCCGCTATGTTCTTCACTGATTGTTGTGAGTCCGACAACTTGGTCGGTTGATCCGCGGCTTGTCGGGCGCCCCCCCTAAAAGCCAAGAACCCTAAGTCTCTCTCGTCTTTGGCCATTAATTCCTTGTCATAGCTTGATCGAATCATCTTTGGGATAATCCGACGAGAGAGCTTGCTCGACTTGGAAGGCTTGTTGTTTGTAGAAGGGGCCTTTGGGGTACCGCCAATGCCGACTGCGGTGTCGGAGGAGATTGGTGAATATGTTGTGCAATGACTTCAGGGGCTGACTGCATTGGCGAATCAGGACCTTTATCCTTAGGAGGGAAGTGAGGTGGGGAAGCATGCCGAGGTGAGGAGCGAGGTGGGGAAGCAGGCCGAGGTGGGGAGCGAGGTGGGGAAGAAGGCCCTAGTGGAGAAGGCGGTGCAGGCGCAGCAGCAATCTGAGGAACCGACTGTACTGGGGATGCTGATGATGTACCGACCAGTAAGATATCTCGTCGATGCCATAGAATGAATTGATTCACCGCATCCCCAAGCAATTCTATCCTTTCAGGTGCTGGAATGTCTAGCTCTAAGCTTTTATGCTCTGCATGCACCTTGGCCACCTGCACCCTTGCATATTCCTTAGGGATTGGAGTGTTGTGAAATTGTCGCCCTGGTATAGCAAGTCATGTACCCACGTCCTTTCTCTTCCCGGCCCTTCCTATCGGCACGAGGAGGCTGCACGGCGTCGGGCCAGTTATGGTATCCACGGGATAGGGTGCGGTGTCAACTGACCCGACGCTACTTGGCATGTGTACTGTGGGTTCTTCGGATTGCTGAAAGAAGTTAGGGAAGACTTGGCGATTCTGTGCAACAAGAGAGTAGAAATGTTCTTCAACTTGTTTTGCTATCTTTTCTTCAAGTTTATGTTTGTACCTGTCCCTTTTCTTGTAACTTGCGGCTTCCCAGAAACCCTTCTTTCCAACTTGTCTTTGACGATACACCCTTACTCGTCCGTAATGTTGTGGTTGCCCAATGCACGTCAACCGATCGTGTTCCCTTTTAGCAATAAATTCCCCAGTCTTCTCCTTTTCGGCTATGTCTTTTATACTTGTGGTCACACGCTCTATATTCGGATCCTCGAACAGGATCTCTCCCTCGTCGGTGACCTGTCCCATACTACGTGCCCACACCCAGTTTTTGCTTCTTTCTTTTAGTGCATCCACAAGCAGGGGCTTTCCTTGGGCGGCAAACTGTTCTTTGGTTGCTCGCCACTTCTCTATGTGGCCATCGTAGCCGCTAGAGCCCAACCGGTGCGGGTACTTGTTCCTTTTCGCGAGGTCGGACATCTTCTTCATCCGTGCTAAGGCTTCAGGGCTTGTCATCTTCGCCACGAACCTATCCCATTCGGCGAGCGTAATCCCGCCGTAGTCTTCGAATGGGGACTTGTTCTTTTGCACGTAGTTAGTGTTCAAGTCTGATTTCCACTGCCTCCACCTCTCCCCAATCGTTTTTAATGCAAACTCTTTTCCCAGAGCCTCTGAACCAGGCGGATATACAAGCCACTTTCGCAGCTCGTTCCATATGAAGTTCTTCAAGTTGTCATCCACCTGCTCCCAGGAATCTACATTTAAAGGGCCGTGGGTTCTGGCCAATACCCCGCAAGCGCTGCTGAACTTTGTCATTGCGACCTTGGGCTCTAATGGCTTCCCATCATGGTTCAGAGAGGTGATATAATATGTCTCCTTGGGGGGTTGGTTCTTACTTCTCTGACCATGTCTTCTTTTTTGACGTCCTCCAGCGCTCGCAGATGTGTCGGTTTCTACCGGAGCGGACGTTGTTGTGTCCGTCTCGACTTCAGCAGACTGGACGACAGACTTGGCGGCCTTTCTTTTTGAGTGGCACCTTGCTTCCATCTGTACGTACAACAGATAACGTTAAAAGAGATCCTACGATAGGGATCATAACAATATGGCTGGACTTACTGCTTGCTCGATAGGGATGTAGTCTGGGTCTTCTTCAACTGGTGGTGCTGGTGCTTGCATAACTTCGATGAACGGATCGCTTGGGTCATGCCATGTGCCTTCGCTCGAAGACTTCTCCATTGATTCGACGTTGCGTGCCTCGGAGGGAGCTTTCTCGTTCGACATTTGATCTACGGTTGTTCATAACGCACAACTTGTGAAATTTGTGAACGCACAACTTGTAATATTATCTAATATTAAGGACATGCATAAAAAATATAGAGACAAAAACGAATGAAAGAAATGTATTTATTTCCTTCTTCTTCTCTTTATTAGAGATGAGAGATGAAAATATATATGTTTGCCAATTTTGTCCGTGAGAAGAGGTGAGATTGGGGGAGGGAAAGAGATGAGAGACCGAGGAGAGGGAGAGGAGAGAGGGAGATTAGAATATACCGAGGAGACGGTGGGTATATGTGTTTGAAAATTTAAAATCTAACCTAAAATCTAAAATTCATCCTAAAACAAATGACCGAACGAATGACCGAACGAACGAACGACCGACCGACCGAACGGATGGACGGACGCACAAATCGTTCGTCCGTTCGTTCGTTTGTTCGGTCGTTTGTTTGTTCGGTCGTTCGGTCGTTCGTTCGGTTATTCGTTCGGTCGTTCGTTCGTCCGTCTGTTCGTCCACGTCTGTTCGTCCGTTCGTGCACTCGTTCACTCGCTCGTCCGTGCGTCCGTTCGTTCACATCAACTAATTCACATAAAAATTTCACAAGCAACTATTTCACATGAAAAAATTCATAAAAAAATAGCAGTCCATTTTACATTTCCATCAAAAATTGAAGTCCTACACATCATTTCACACAAAAATTCATCGACAAATCCATCAAAAAATAAACAGTTCATTTTACATTTCCATCAATATTAACTATAGTTCCATCAAATAAATAAAAGTTCATTTTACAGTTATATCAAAAACTCATCAAAAAATTATCTAACATTCATCCAAAATTTATCTAAAATTCATACATAATCCATTCATCCACATTCATTTTCTATAAATCCATTCGTCAACACATCATATTTTTTCATACTCTACTACTATCCCAAAAACATCCATCACACTACAATCACATCCATAATCCATTCATCCACATCCATATAATCAACTTAGCATAATCATCTTTCCGTGCAAGAACATAGCAAACATCCACATTCCTCGGGTGGAGTACTAACCGGTGGCCGGCGGAGGTCGCGCGGGATGGACAGCGGCGGTCTTGAAGGCGGCGGCGACGATGAGCGGTGAAAGGTGAAGATCTTGAGGGCGGCGGTGAAGGGCGCGGTGGTGGGGCAAGCGGGAGGCGGTGGAGTGGTGGAGGGCGCGATCTCGGTGAAGGTGGCCGTGCGGGCGGGCCAGCGGTGGTGGGCGGTCTTGAGGCCGACGACGGCGACGGAGAGAGAGGAGGGCGGTGAAGGGGCGGACGACAGCCGGTGAGGTCGGTGAAGGGGCACGGACGGCGGCGCGACAGTCTTGTTGTCGGCTGACGGAGAGAGAGAGAGGATGGGGCGGTGAGGCGAGGGTTAGGGTTGAGCAGCGGCGGCGCTGGATCTGGCGACGCAGGATAGCGAACAGGGTGGGGATCCGGCGGCGGCGCTACATTTTGGCAGCCTGACGGCGCGGTGGTTGTTTGGATTTTCGCCTGGGGACTTAGAAAAATTTGGGAGCCCGCGCGCGAGTATATATAGGCCACCATCTTTCCCTGCGGTCGGCTTAAGAGGCCCGCATGGAAAAACGATCTTCCCGTGCGGGCGGTTTAAGTGACCCGCATGGAAAAACGATCTTCCCGTGCGGGCGGTTTAAGTGGCCCACATGGAAAAACGATCTTCCCATGCGGGCAGTTTAAGCGGCCCGCACGGGAAGATATTTTCCCGTGCGGGCGCTTTAAGCGGCCCGCACGTGATAATCGACCCCCTATCTCTTTTTTATTGCATCAAATTGGATATTAATGAAAAAATTATCAAACTGATTCAAAAAATTACCAAAATTTTCCATACATCAATATATGCTAATTATTGCCTATGAAAAAAATTTGAAATCAAAAGACAATTCGGCCATCACTTTCTCTCCAAATATAAATAATCCTTCTCAACACTTCTAACCTTCTCTCGAGAATCTTCGGTTTTGTGAGCGTCGTATATGATAAAATAGTCAAAACCTTCTAAATTTTTTACCACAGTCTTTACGTATAATATCATGACATCCAGACAATTTTCATGATTTTTCGACTTCGTTTGCTATTTATACAATTTTAAAATCATTTGGTCAATAGGTTCCTAATCTTGTTTCATGAAGAAAAATTCAAAATTTATTCTCATTTACAGGATAATGACTCAAGCATGTCTAAACAACATGAATATAATTTTTCCACTAATTTTATTTTATTTTTTAATCACTTGGAGTTCAAATGTGAGACTTGGCAAAAAATTCATGAAAATAAAATAAATCAAAGAAATATAGCAAAACCAATTAAAAAATTACCAAATTTTATAATTAGGAGTTAAATGTTGTATTTACATAGTAGAGAAAGTTTGGAGGGTGGAGAAGAAATTTTTTTCAAAATTTTGCCGAGTGCGAGGGCCCTTAAGCCGACGCACGCGATAACGTATCTCATAAAATATTAGAAGCTGGATCAATTTTTTACCACAGTCTCTACGTATAATATCATGACATCCAGACAATTTTCATGATTTTCTAACTTCATTTGCTATTTATACAATTTTAAAAATTATTTGGTCAATAGGTTCCTAATCATGTTTTAGGAAGAAAAATTCAAAATTTATTCTCATTTACGGGATAATGACGCGAAGCATGTAACAACATGAATATAATTTTTTCACTAATTTTATTTTATTTTTTTAATCACTTGTAGTTCAAATGTGAGACTTGGCAAAAATTCATGAAAATAAAATAAATCAAAGAAATATAGCAAGAGTTGGCTTATCGATACGGTCCACTTAAAGGCCCGCACGGAAAATGCATTATCCCGTACGGTCCTAAGTGGACCGCAGAGGATAATGTCCTATTATCCCGTGCGGTTGGTTAAGTGGGCCGCACGGGATAATCGCATTATCTGTGCGGTCCTCTTAAGCGACTGCATGGGATAATATCCCGTGCGGTCTCTTTGGACCGCACGGGATAATGCGATTATCCCGTGTGGGTCAATAGCCGTCCCCCGGGACCGGTTTTTACAGACGCTACCTCTTATGGCCCGTCTGGAACCTATTTGGGGTCTCGTCCAGAAAAATCGTTTGTCCACTAGTGTGACGGCCAAAATTAGAAAAGCTTAAAAAGGTCAGCAATGCAGTTTTATACATGCTGTCACCTGATATCATGAAGTAGAATATATATATTTAGAGAAAATCACCTATACTATACAGCTGCCTCCATGATCATCATTTCTCTGTCTTTCTGCATAACTATGTGAGATCACCAACGAAGTTGACATCAATAGACAAATAAATCAGCAGCACAAAGTACTGCAGCAACTGTAGTACGTACCGTACTGAGCTCGAACTAGCACCACAAGCTTCAGGCGACCATCCATTGGCCAAGGAGATGAACACGTAGTAGTTCATTGTGCTAGCTTTGTTTTCTTCGATGCGATCGAAATGCAGCCGGCAGATGACCCAGAGGAACGCATGCATGCTAACTAATTAGTTACTCATTTGATGCTCGATCTTTCGGTCTCAACAGAATTGATGAAATTGGTCCTGTTCTCTCTTTAAAGAAAAAAAGAAAAAAGAAAAAAATTCATGTCATGCAGTGTGTGCCATGATGCAAGACGCAAAGCCATGCAAATTTTGTGGGTTGATGAAAGTGTTGGATACAAGATACCCCGGTTTGTCCGTCACCGGCAACGTCAAGTTACCCATTGCTAGGACCTTCAAAACCTCTATCAAACCGTCTGATGTGCCGGTTAAGAAGATCATTCTTGACCGGGCAACTCCGTCCAATACAGCTGTCATCGGGGCCAGCCTTAGCCCCAAATAGGAAGACGCGCTCGTCACCTTTCCCCGGGCCAACAGGGACATTTTCACCTAAAAACCCTCTGACATGCTTGGTGTTTCGACGGAGGTTGCCAAGCACTCTCTTCACGTGCTACCAGACGCGAAGCCCATCAAGCAACGACTATGCCGCTTCGTGCCAGACAGAAGGGAGGCCATTAGAGAAGAGTTGACTAAACTTTTAGCCGTTGGTTTTATAAAAAAGGTGTACCACCCGGAATGGTTAGCCAACCTGATGCTTGTAAGAAAAAAATAAACAGTGGTGCATGTGTATTGACTACACCGACCTCAATAAGGCCTGCCCAAAAAACTCATTCGGTCTTCCCCGCATCGACCAAGTGATAGACTCCACGGCCGGCTGTGAGCTCCTCTCCTTCCTCGACGCCTACAAGGGTTATCATCAGATCACACTCAACAAAGACGACTGCCTCAAGACTTCGTTCATCACTCCCTTCGACGCCTATTGCTACATCACCATGCCCTTCGGCCTCAAAAACGCCAGGGCAACCTATCAAAGAACCATGCAGTGATGCCTGCACAACCAACTCGACCGCAACGTCGAGACTTATGTGGACGTGTCATCAAATTCTGGGTCAAGGAAGATCTCATCGCCGACCTGGAGGAAACATTCAACAGCCTACGCACATTGAAGATGAAGCTTAACCCAGGAAAATGCACTTTTGGCGGCTTCATGGTATCCCACCATGGATCCGAGGCCAACCTAGCCAAGATAGCTGCCATCCACTCAATGGAGCCGCCCACTGACTTGAAAAAGTTACAAAAGTTGATCAGTGCATGGCATCACTCAGCCGCTTCACATCCCGACTTGGCGAGCGTGGCATGCTATTCTTTAAGCTCCTCAAGAAATCCGATAAATTCACATGGACTCCAGAAGCTCAAACCGCCTTTGACGATTTTAAGAGGTACTTGATGAGTCCACTCGTCGTCACCACTCCGCTCCCAAAAGAGCCCATGCTCCTATACATGCTGCCACCACAAGCGTAGTCAGCATAGTCTTAGTGGTCAAAAGGGAAGAAGACGAGTCGACACAGAAAGTTCAACGTCCAGTATATTTCATCAACAACGTCCTCAGTGATTCCAAGACATGATAAACCTAGATACAGAAAATTCTATACGCAATATTCATCACGGCTCACAAACTCACACATTACTTCCAAGCTCACCCAATTTTGGTCATCACCGCTTACCCACTTTGAGACGTCATGTTCAACAAGGAGGCAACCGGACGCATGCAAAATGGGCACTCGAGTTGATGGCATTCGACATTTCTTTCCAGCCTCGGGTGGCCATCAAGTCCCAAGCACTCGCTGACTTCATAGCCAAATGGAGAGAAGAGCAACAACTGAGTACTCCAGCGGACCTAGGACACTTGCTACTCTACTTCGACGGCTCCCTCATGAAGATCGGTGCCGGCACGGGAGCACTATTGATCTCTTCAAAGGGAGAAAAGCTTCGCTATGTCCTCCAGATATACTTTCCCTCCTCGAACAACGTCATCGAGTAAAAAGCCTTGCTATACGGCCTGTGAGTCGCCACAATCCTCGGCATCCGCTGGGTGGTGGCAAGAGGGGACTCACAACTCGTTGTCTCCCAAGTAATGAAGGACTAAGATTGCTCAGACGACAAGATGGCTGCATACAAGATCGAAGAAAAATTCAACAGCCTTGAACTCACCCACGTCGGGCGTGATGACAACACTGAGGCCGACTCCCTAGCCCACCTCGGTTCTAAGCGTGAGTCGGTCCCACCCAGAGCGTTCCTAGAAATCCGCAACAAACCCTCCATCAACAATACCAAAGTCCCAGCCAAGCAAGTTCTCACGGTCATTAGCGACTGGCGCACACCCCTGTGGATTATATCAAGAATGGTACCCTGCCATCCGATAGGGCCAAAGTAGAGAAAAATTCCCGCAAGAGCAGGACATACCACATTGTCCACGATGAATTATACTGAAAGATGGCAATTAGCGTCCTCATGAGATGCATCTCGCAGCAGGAGGGCCAAGACTAACTCAATGAAATCCACTCGGGCATGTGTGGCAACCACGTTGCGTCCAAAACCATTGTCGGCAAGGCATATCGATAGGGCTTATCTTGGCCAATCACCGTCACCAATGCTCAAGACATTGTTTGCAAGTGTGAGGGTTGCCAATTCTTCGCCCGGCAAATTCACATGCCGGCCAACGAACTTCAAACAATATCCATCTCTTGGCCCTTTTCCGTTTGGGGTCTCGACATGATGGGCCCATTCAAGAAATCACCCGGCAGATTAGCCCACCTCTTCGTTTGCGTCGATAAGTTCACCAAGTGGAGCAAAGATTACAGCTACAAACTCTCATGAGTTCATCAAAGGTGTCGTATATCTCTTTGGAGTACCCAACCGCTTCATCACCACCAACGACACTCAATTCACTGGGTCAGTCTTTCAAGGGTTCTGCGAAGAAATCAACATCAAGATCTGCTACGCTTCAGTCGCCCATCCCATGGGCAATGGTCAGGTGGAGCACGCCAACGGCATGGTACTACAAGGCATCAAGACCCGCATCTTCGACAGACTCAAACCCTACGTGGGCAAATGGGTACATGAACTGCCCTCCGTATTATGGTCCCTCCGCACCACTCCAAGCCGAGCAACTAGCCAAATTCCTTTCTTCCTGTGTTATGGAGCTGAAGCAGTCTTACCTACCGAATTGGCACATGGATCCCCTAGGGTTCGAGCTTACAATGAAGACAGCGCCCATGAAGCACTACAAGAAGATACAATCCGACTAGAAGAAGCACACGAAGCAACAACCATTGAATCTGCCCGATTCCAACAGATGCAATTCAAGTACCACAGACGCAACATCTGGGACCGTTCCTTCTCCGTCGGCAATCTCGTCCTACGTTAGGTGCAAACCACAAAGGACCAGCACAAGTTATTGCCACCCTGGGAAAGACCGTACACTGTGATCGCCATCACTAAGCCGGGTGCTTATCGGCTGGCAACCACGAAAGGTGAACCCATTACAAACTCCTGGAACATTGAGCACCTCATGTGGTTTTATGTATAAAATGTCAATCAAAAGATGATGATAATATAGTGGCAATGACATTCCTCTCCAACCATGACTCCAACGCCGCCTTCACCGCATGCCCAGGAGGTTGACCTCCCTCGCGGCTCACGCGGGCTCGGCTACGCCTTAACCGGCCACACAACCTTCACCGCATGCCCGGGGGCTTGACCTTCCTCACGTCTCACGCGGACTCGGCTACGCCTTACCTAGCCAGGCCGCCTTCACCGTATGCTTGGGTGCCCCGCATGCCCGGGGGCTTGACCTCCCTCAAAGAACATGCGGACTTGGCTTGACCTCCTCTAGCCTCTGAGCTTCCTCCTCAGAGCAATCAACAGTGTACCCCTCCCCGACGGCCTTCAAGCTAACTCATGGGTAATGGGACTTGATTATTGCCAAAGCGTGACCGATGCTGGAGGTGGTTGCCATCTCCGACAACCTCCTCATGGCAGTCGGCCCCTTTGGGAGTAACTCCGCCACATGTGTCCACAAGTCTCCCTCTTCAAGCCGACCTGGGAAAAGGAGTTGGAGCGTCGGCTTCTGCGCCTGGTTAAAGCTCGTGCATGAAGACCGGGAAGCATCTACTTCACATTGAAAATGTTCCCACTGCACCTGGGTCCTCTCCTGTCGCTCGGCAACCTCCACCTACAACTTATCAAGTGTTGCCGACTTCTCCCCAAGAGCCTCCTCGAACTGGTTTTCTCGATACAGCAGCGGTGGTTGCAGCTTGAGTAGCTGATAAACAAAACAACATAAACCAACTGCAAACGAACTATACGGTAGACAACTAATCCAACAAAGGTCTTTGTCTTAAGCTCATCACGGAAGGCACGAGCAGTAGCTTCAGACTCTTGAAGACGTCGCTCCAATTCTACCACCCGCACCTTCTCGCTGATCTACTCAGCTTCGTGCACCTTCTTCAACCACTCGCCAGCCTTGGCTCTCCCCCTTTCTCGCTCCCGGTCAACTGAGAAAAACACAAAATATCAAGCTCCACAAGTCGACGACTACAACGACCATGAGAATTCGGACTTACCTTCGGCATGCAGCTCTTCAATATGATCTCAGAGCAACCTTTCCCGCCAGTGTGCATTTTTTGTGTCCTTTGGGCGCTGGTTCTCCACCCGCTGGACAGACCAACAGATGACTTCAATCTCCCGGACGTTGTCAAAGACGCGCTTTAAGGCGTCGCTCTTGGCTTCCAACCAGTCAACGATTTTGTACTTAACAACACACAACCGGAACTGAATTCTACTTCATGCCACGACACACCCCTAATGCCATCAAGTCAGGGGCTACTCGATGCAAACCAACATCAAAAGAAGTTCATGTACTCCACGTCACGATGATCATGCTCAACCCACAATGGAGTCGGGGGCTACTTGGTATAGATACTAACCTACATTTTCTGCAGAAGTTTTATCTCGGCCTCGTACATTGCTTCGACGTCATTCTTTTTAGCAGCATCATCAAACCCTCTCTTCATGGCATCCCTTTCCTCTTGGCCTTCTTGGAACCAAGATGCTTGGAAGGGAGATTCATACCTTGTTGAAGGAAGGGTTCGCCTGACGTGAGGGATCTCTTCGGCGTCATCATCAGCACTGGCGAGCTCCTTGCCTTTCTTGCTAACCGGAGGCAGCTGAGTACCCGTGGTGTTCGGCCCCTGCTAGGCACTCGTGGTGCATGGCAGTCGAGAAGACTTTGGCATGGCGCCAGGAGGAGGAGAAGACCTCGGTGTAGCACCGAGTGAAGAAGATGACTTCGCAGCAGCACCCGACAGAGGAGATCTAGGAGTATCGCCAGCAACGTGACCAACTTCATCTTTCCTTGTCATCGCAGTCGCATTGCCAGCACCCATCTGGTCCTCGCCAGTTGCAGTCGGCTTATCTGTGGCGCCCACTATAGTCGTGGACGGTTTGACCAGCTCAGATTCGACCTGGGTGAAAGTGCCAGTTTCCTCTTCGACAGTATCCGCCTTACCAGGGTTGGCCCATCGAGACCCTAGAACACAAATCGACAAGAAGAATAACAATCAAGGACAAATTCACCTGATGGCATACGAAATGCGACTATCTTGATCACCTACCAGGTGGACCTCCGTATCTTGGTGTCGAAACTCGGTTTCGGCAATAGAATTTTAGGGGTGCAGTCAAGATCGCCAAGCACAATGGGTTGGGTGGAAAACAAGGATTTAGACAGGTTCAGGCCCTCTCGTGAGGTAATACCCTACTCCTGTTTCGGGGATTCGATCTGCCGAGTGTATATTGATCTCAAGATCTGTAACTCAGAAAACTCATCTCCCTCAAGGGACGCCCCTTACCCCCCTTATATAGTCTTGGGAGGTGGACTTACAGATCGGAAACCCTATCTTACTGTAAGTCGGTTTCCTCAATCTTACCAAACCGTGACTATAGGCCTTTGCCTTATCTCAATCGGCAACGTAACACCCAAGTCATATTTGGTTTACATATTTGGTAGGCACAATCTATCCCTACCTCCAGTCGGATAAACTTGCCATGTGGATACCCGATTGCCATAATCTCCAGAGTAGCCCCCGAGTCCTTTTCAGTCGACGAGACAACTCAGCATCAAACCAAGACAGCATACAGCCAAACAACTCTTTGGCCGAGTGCTTCTGGCGCCGAGTGATTCCATGACCTCTGCCTGAATCTTCCGAGTGGCTCCAAAGACTGTGAAGGACTGGAAAATATCCAAAAAATTCTCAAAAATAAATATCTAGGTACATCTCCTGATGCACTTAATTAGGTGTAGCCCCCGACTATGTGGTTAGTCAAAATCAGACTAAACATATAGTCAAGAACTGTAAAAAAAATCGTTCTCATATAAATGCTTAGCTCAAGCTAAAGCAATCATAAAAATCACATCACGCGACAAGCTCGTGCTTATCCGAGTAGATTTGCCCGAGTCGTCTCGGAACAAATAATTTTATTAGCCCTCATGGGTAAGAAATCAATTTACTCAGCAAGCTCATGCTTATCTGAGTTGATCTGCCCGAGTCATCTCGAAACAAATAGCTCAATCGACCCTCGTGGGTAAAAAACACTTGGCAAGCTCATGCTTATCTGAATTAACCTGCCCGAGTCATCTCGGAACAAATAATTCTATCGACCCTCATGGGTAAAATGCACTCAGTAAGTTCATGCTTATCTGAATTAACCAGCCCGAGTCATCTCGGAACAAATAATTCTATCAACCCTCATGGGTAAAAAGCACTCAGTAAGTTCATGCTTATCTGAATTAACCTGCCCGAGTCATCTCGGAACAAATAATTCTATCGACCCTCATGGGTAAGAAAATCAATTCACTTGGCAAGCTCATGCTTATCCGAGCTAATCTACCGGAGTCATCCCGGAATAAATAATTTAATCACCCGTCATGGGTAAACAAATTTTTCAATCATCTGAAAAATACGACCAAAATATTAAATAGCTCCTGCTATAATATTGGTCTTAATCTAAAAAGATCTTCACCAAGGTGGAAAAATAGCATTGATATAATCATTTAATCAAATGCTTAGAAACCAAACAGTCCCTGTCGTCAGGACAACCATGAAAAGCTCAACTGTTTGTCACCTTTCAAATTGCATCGTGCCAACTTCTTATGAAATTACGCAAACTGTGGTATGAGAGGATTTTAAAGGTATTGGGCTATGTGACACGTGCATATTGCCAAGGCAAATCTGCTTAAGTCCATCCACTTAAGTCCTAAAAGACACGTGTCAAGCCACACCTTAGCTGGGCCGCAAGTCTCTCATGGGCTCGGCCCAATCGCGAGATAACTTGGCAAAAAACCCTCAAGTCTTTTTACGAAGCCTCGAGGTCATCCCTGCCACTTCGTCTTCCCAAAAATTTCCTCTTTCGCAGTACTGTTCACCAGCTCTCTGCCTTTGTCCCGATTGCTCCCATCATTCTCTTTGCAGGAGGCCTCAGAACATAGACCCCACTAGGCAGAGTGAAGGCCCAAAAACATCTGCAGCGGCCAAAGCGACAAGGCCTGCAGAACAAGAATCCCGGGGCCCTCTCCCGAGTGAGAGCGCTCCGAGTGAGAAGCCCCCACCTCCCAGTGAGGTTGTCCTAGCGAAAGAGCCCCCGACTGCCAGCCAAGAGACCCCCGCTGGAAACCAGTCGGCTGAAGAAGATCTCCCGACTGCCACCCAAGATGCCCCGACTAAGAGCCAGTCAGGCGTAAACCAAGAAGAAAGAGGCAGCCGGGAAGTATCAGTCAAGGGTTCGACCATTGATGTTGGTAAGCTTTGAAGCGGTCTTCTGACTTTAGTCTTCAATCTGTCTTTTCTTTGTCTTCATTTATCTTCGTTAAATCGATCAACAAAAGAGGAGGAGATCCCCAGGCTTTGTGAATGTTGCTTGTAAACTCTGATGTGAACTTGTAAATATCTAGCTTATTTATGTTAATGCCTTGACCCGAGTTTTCATAGAAAATTTCTTAAGTAATTTTCGTCCGACTGTCACCAAACCTAAGCTTGATTAGGTCATCAAAAAACTCTCAGTCCTTATCTATTGAACTCGAATCAAAACACTAAACAATGATAAACCAAATATGCACAAGTTGTCAAAGAAAATCATGCTTTGTTGACACATATGCAGCCCCCGACTGCTAACTCAAGAAGTCGTCTTGCTTGAGGTTGGCAGTCAAGAATAACATGAAACTTGAGGCAATTTAAGCATAGTATCGTCAAAGATGTTCGATGTTCCAAGAGTTCTCCACCATGGATCCATCTTCACGCTTTAGTCGATATGCTCCTGGCCGAGTCACCTCAGCGATTACATATGGCCCTTCCCATAATGGAGATAATTTGTGGCGGTCCTTGGGGGTTTGGATCTTGCATAGAACTAGATCGCCGATAATAAAAGCTCGTGCTCGAACATTGTGGCTGTGGTATCGTCTGAGACCTTGAAGATATCTTGCCGACTGGATCAGAGCTGCCTCTCGGGCTTCTTCCAGTCGGGTTAGATCGTCCACTCGGTCTTGATCGTAGCGCTCGTCGTTGAAGCTGCGGACCCGAAGAGACTCGTACTCCATTTCATTTGGCAACATGGCTTCTGCCCCGTAAACCAGGAAGAAAGGAGTTTGGCCGGTGGCCCGACTAGCGTAGTACGTAGTGGCCATAGAACCGAGGGAAGTTCTTGAACCCATTTGCCAGCATAAGGACTTAGCCGGTCAAACACTCGGGCCTTGATACCTTGAAGTACCATGCCATTAGCGCGCTCAACATGTCCATTGCTCCTGGGATGCACGACTGATGCGTAGCAAATTTTGATGTCGAAGTCTTCACAGAATTCCTTAAAGATGCCTCCAGTGAATTGAGTCTCATTGTCGGTTATTATTCTGTTTGGGATGCCGAACCTGTGCACAATGTTGAGGATGAAGTCTCGTGGCTTGTCAGCAGTGATCGTAGCAACCGACTTAGCTTCGATCCACTTGGAGAACGCAAATGGCCAAGATAATGGAATCGTTTGTAGCTCTTGGGCTGGAACATGGCTCTGCCAAGCGAAGAACTAGCAACCTTCATACGTTCGGGCCACTTTGTCGGCGTCGGAGACCGTCGTGAGCCAGAAGAAACCTTGTCTGTAGGCTTTGCCTACCAAGGTACGTGCTGCCGCGTGGCTTCCGCATATGCCCGAGTGGATATCTCGGAGTAGTTGCCGTCCTTCCTCAGGTGTGATGCATCTCATCAGGACTCCAGAAGGGCTCCTCTTGTATAAGTCAGAATCAACCATGACATAAGCTTGATAGCGGCGTCGGATGCGTTCTGCCTCATCCCGGTCTTTCGGCAGTTCTTGCTGAGTTAAAAATCTGATGAGCGGTGTCCTCCAATCGGTGTCAATCATGGCGACTTCGTTCGCAGCTTTTTCGTTGGGAGTTGGTTTTGCCGCAATAGTTGGCTCATAGAGGTGCTCAACAAAAACGTCTGTTGGGGCGGCTTCTCGCTTGGATCCAAATTGTGCCAACTCGTCAGCTGCTTCGTTGTTGTGTCTTAGGACATGTGATAGCTCGAGCCCGTCAAACCTGTCTTCAAGTTTGCGAACTTCTTGTCGGTAGGCCTCCATGGTGTCGTTTAGACAGACAGAACTTCTTCAAGTTTGCGAACTTCTTGTCCGTCAAACCTATTTTCAAGTTTGCGAACTTCTTCTCGATTGCTTGTCATCCCTCCCCGTCGGGCCGGTCTTGGCGTGCCGCTTTGATGGCATCGCTGGACTTGGCGTATGAGTTCGCCGTCTCAAACATCTGCTTCACCGTCTTCGGTGGCTTGCGCCCAAATTTCCCAATCAACAGCTCATCACGGACTCCCTTCTAGAAAGCGGCGATGATGATGTCGTCGGTGATATTGGGGATCTTGTTGCGCTTTTCGGAGAAGCGCCGGATGTAGTCCTTCAAAGGTTCGTCCGGCTTCTGGATGACGTTGTAGAGATCAAAGTGGGTTTGAGGCCTCTCGAAGGTGCCCTGGAAGTTGGCGATGAAGTGGTCCCTTAGCTCACTCCACGAGCCGATCGAGCCTCTTGGCGAGCTCGTGAGCCAGTTCCTGGTTGAGTTGGCGAGGGCCACAGGCAGGTAATTGGCCATGGCCTTATTGTCGCCTCCTGCCGCCCGGATGGCAAGGGTGTACATGGTCAACCATGACTCGGGGTCGGTCTTGCCGTCGTACTTCTCGATTCCAGTCGGCTTGAAACCGTTCGGCCAATGCACTCGGCGAAGCTCCCGAGTGAAAGCTGGTACTCCGTCGTCATTACAGTCGGGTGATCCCCTTCGATCCTCCCGGGTGCGTTGATCCTGTTCTTGGTAACGACGATCGAGGCGGTAATCGGAGCTGTTATTGCGACGGACCCGGTGGTAGACGAGTGGTCGTCCATGTTGCTTCTCACGGGAGTCAGCCGTTTGCTCTTGATGCTTGTGCGTGGTGTCATGGCGTAGGCCTTTTGACCTGGTCGCCGATCAGTCTGGCTCAGGCCTCTTGTAATCCCTTGACCTCAGCGGCGGGAGTCGGCTTCTGTCGGGCGTTTCTGCCACGGACTCAGTCGGTCTACGGGCTGAGGTGGAGGGGTGACCATTCGCCATAGCCGCAACGATGGTCTTGATCTTGTCCAAGATTGGGGTTACGTCGGGGGGCGCCGTCTCGATAACGGTGTCCAGGAGTGTGAGGGCAGCGATAGCGTTTTGCTGTGGCGTCTGAAAGATGTTGGTGTTACGGACCCGCGTTTGAAGTATAGCCTCGTGAGCGGATCGTCCGGCTGCCCTTAGATCCTGCTTCCTTTTGTTGACTTCCTCTTTGCGCTTCTTCTCCTCTTCCGCCAGCTTGCGCTCTTGCTCAAGTCTGGCTCGTTCTTCTTCCGTAAGCCTGCGAGTCATGGCTGAGTCGGTCTCGGCCACCTCAGCCATGAGGACGTCAAAGCACTTTGGCTCGTAGTCCTTGTCGCAGTCGGAGTCATTGGCTTCGTCCGAGGGGATGCCATAAAGGTCGTCAAAACCTGAAGAGCTGAGGTATTCGTTGAGCTCCGAGGATGAGCATGAGCCGAACGGCTGGAGGATGATGGCGATCTTCCTTGAGCCCGGGTGGTTCGGATCTGGATCGTTCCAGTCCGAGTCGGAGCTTGATGACGTGGATCCCTCCGAGTGGATCAATCTTGACTCGGGGGAGAGGAGCTTGTAGTAGATCTCAGTGTCGTTTGGTAATCCAAACGGTGCCGAGAGGTTTTCTCCCGAGTAGACTGGTTCCGACGGGGAGATGAGAAGACCACTGCAGATCTCAGCGGCGTTCGGTAGCCCGAACGGCGCCGAGTGAGTTCTTCCCTCAGAGTGGATGAACTGCATCTTGGAATCCAAGATTTCGTCATAGATCTTGGCGCTGTTCGGGAGCCCGAACTGCGCCGAGCGGGTTTCTCCTCCCGCTGGTCCGAATCCGAGTCGAACGGGGAGAGCTTGTTGAAGTCGTTGGCGACGAAGTCGCCGAAGCTTGAAGAAGATCCCATCGCACTTGTCGGCGAGATTGTCGAAGAAGTCTTGACGCGCGGGCCCCTACCTGGCTTGCCAACTGTCGAAAGAAGTACGAGTCTCTTCGGGTATCCACACTTGGGGAAACTAGTTGGTTGTGGCGCAGCTGGATCCTGGTGTTGGCTCCGGGTGAAGTCGTCCCCGGCGCCACTGCTGTCGTCCCCTTCATCGCTCCCGTTGCTCCCATCGCCTACGTTGCTACTGCTGCCCTCATTGTCGCCCCCTTCTTTTCCATTGCTATGGCAGCATCGGCATCCGGGTAGGTTGCGTCCTTCTTCTTCTTTTCTAAACCCGTTCCAGTGGACTCGGCAGCCTGCTTGCCTTTCCTTGGCACGGCCGCAGCAGCCTTTGGCTCTGTCATAGACCCACGCACCTTGGGCCCGCCTATGGGCTGCTAGGCTCTCGGGGTCTCTGGCTACCGGGTTATGACTCGCTTGAAAGGCCGTCCCCCCGACGGGCTATCGGTGGCACGCCTCTTCGCTGTCATCTCAGGAAGTGGTGGATGAGACATAAATTTGTTAGGTCCCTACATGGAGGCATAACGGTTAATAATCCTGGCGTCCGGGAAGAAGACGAATTGCAAGTGAGGTTACCTCGGGGCGATTTGACTTGTGCTTCAATGGCTTGGAGCAGCCCTCTGTGCTTATCGAAGTGCCTGGTTTGAAGAAGCTCGATAGTTGGTTGGCGGCTTTGTCCTTGTCACATGGCCTGGGAGATACTCAAGTGGAATCTTTTTGGCCTCTATACTCCTAGGTTGGGTGTCTTCGGCTCTTCAAGGGCTGCACCTTGCGCATCACGAAGTTACAGTCTATGGCAACACCTATCAAGCTAGCATCACACAACATCTAGATTTCCTTCAATAATTCCCTCACTTAGTCCATCTCGCTGCGGTCCGAGAGGGAGGACCAACCGTCCCTTACCACTGGAGCATGGTTTTTGAAGGAGGCAAGTGGGGAGGAGGTTCAAACAATAAAACCACTTTGCGCGCCATCCCTTGTTGGTGGAGCACAGGGGAAGATCAAAGACTTCCTTCTTCCTGTCCGGGTGGATTTGGAATCTGCTACCACCGACGACCTAGGGATTCTTTTTTCCCGGCTAGGCCTTTAGTTGGTACAAGTACCGGAACAGCCCGAAGTACAGGTAGATCCCGCAGTGTGCCCTCGCGTAGATGGACAAAGAGAGTGATTTGAAGGATCGAGTTTGGATTGAGGTGGTGGATGATAATACCGTAGTAACGAAGAAGCCCGTGGAAGAAGTCACTGACAGGGAGCACCAACCTGAAGTAGAAAAAGGTGGAGAAAACCATGATTTCGTTAGTGTTGGGGGTGAGGAACACTTCACTAGCAGGGCCCGCCAGCCGATGAGTTCCTGCAGCAGAAGCATTCCATCTTCCACCGCCGCCAGCAGATCCACCTCCGTCACAGTGGATTTCACCCAAGATTGAGTCTGATCAGGGATTGGGATTGATTCCACTGTGGATTAAGACATGGTGAAGAAGGAAGATGAAAAGTTTTGAGGTTGGGTAGATTGGAGAAGAATCGATCTTGTTGAGCTTCGATCTATTGGAACACTAGTGGAGAAGGAAGGAGGTTTCGGCGTGCCAAGGAAGGCGAAAGGGCGTGGAACTTTTAAATTTGGGATTTAGGGCAACGGCCCTCCCGCTTGGTTTATTTATAAATCTCGGAATGCTTCATGGGCTGGCTCGCAAAAGGATTTCTCGATAAAGTCTATGATATCTCCTTGAAAGGATAATGACTCGGCTAGTCAGTCGGCTAATCACTCGAATAGTTATTCGGCTGCAATAGTATGTAGTCGGCAATACTGGGGGTGAGTACTTAGCTTGTTTCGCCTCTTCCAGATGACTTTATTGACTTCCGAGTCTTTATCAAGCTTAGCACTCGGGGGCTACTGTGGGGTACATGATACTTGGGTACCCACGACATGGCCTTTGGGCTGTAAAACATAAGGTGGGGCCGAGTCCTTTGGGCCCATCCGCTTACTTGTATTTAAAGAAAAAGATTGGGGAAAAGACAATCAATCTAATCCCATGTAAATAGATGGTAAGTGTTCGAATTATGACGGTTACCTTACCATATATAGCCGGTCACCCTAGTATCTATATAAGAGGCACCGGGGGAAACTCTAAGGGGTGAACCATTCTATGATAAGCGCTACGTGCTATTCCTAAGTCGTGTTACACACCTACACAAATCCAATCTACATACAACTGGAGTAGGGTATTACCTCTAGCGAGGGCCTAAACCAGTATAACTATCTGTGTCACCATTTCTCCTTGATCTAGTGCAACCTATAAATTATATTGTTGATAATAAGAACCGATAGTTAGCGCGTCAGGTAGGGGTGCGCTTGATCGTCGTTGTTCTAAGGGGAGATGGCTTCAATCTCCCACTACTGGAGAAAGCCACACTAGTCCCGGTTCGTAACCCTTAGTACTCCCGGTTGTCAAACCGGGACTACGAATCCGGGACTAAAGATGGACTATCTCTAGTCCCGGTTAAATAACCGGGACTAGAGATGCATCTTTAGTCCCGGTTGAAGCCACCAACCGGGACTAAAGGTGGCGGAGCCACGTGGCCGGCTCCGCAATCTTTAGTCCCGGTTGGTGGCTTAAACCGGGACTAAAGATGCAAAAAAATTTAATTTGCCATTTCTCCAGCAGTACTGCTATATATATATATATTACACATATATTATATTACACATAAATATATAATTTACACACATTTAAACGAACTTAAGAAAGAAAATATACATATATTACCAAAATATGTACAATATTCATACATGTTTCCTAGCTAGCTTATAAAAAATTGTCTCTAATCTACTTTGCTGTCGTTTAGCTACTAGAACTAATGAAGAACTCCCCCGCGGGATCAACGACCTGCTCGTTAATAAATCCCATCAAATCTTCCTGAGCGGCTTGTATGAAAGTCTCGTGGGGGAGGTCGTCTCTTACTCCCATAAGCTGTCATTAATTAGAATAAACGAGAAGTAAATATATGAAGTGAATAAGAAATCGAGATGTAAAGTATGAATTGATGTTATACGTACATCTAGATCATCGACAGTTTTGACTTTGGTCACAAAGCGGTGAATGTAGTCGCAGACGTAATATCCACATAGGTTGGTGCCCTGGGACTGTTTTGCACACTAAAAGAGAAACGACGACAGATTTAATATGCATTTCATATTTTAGAACATAATAATGATTCAACTCAAATTAGGAGTAGGCATGTTACTCACTGGAAACTTCATCCGCACAGAGAGCTTATCTTTCCAATTTCCGCGAACATTGCCCCGAAATCGTTCCCATGCCCTACGTGCAGTTGAAAGTTAGCACGTAATTATCCGAGAACTGCATATATGCAATATAAAGTAAGATGGCATTACCTGTTAAACAGTTCAAATATGTCAGAGTACGTGGACTCTGGTTTATCCATTGAGTCAAAGACATGGATCTTCGACTGACCCATGTCAAGTACTAACAGAATCCAGTGGAATCTGTAAATTGGTTTAGATGACACATATGAAGCTTTATGTATGCACGGGATTGAAATTGGTTCGGAAAGAAAGAAAAAACTTACGCGGTATTGTAGGGCAGAAGGATGAAGGACGGAAGGGTTGCTTCACAAGCGCGTTGTATATGTTGACACGGTGTCATTAGGAAACTGATCAACCAATGGGCCGTTGATTTTGTGTGGATCCATGAATCCATGCTTGGTGCATTCGTGCTTGTTGCAGTATTGGATCACCATTCTACAACGGTTAAAAAGAATTTTAGTCAGCTAAATTCAAGAAGGTAAGAAACGAAATAACCGGGCGATACTTACAAAACCCGCGCGGTTAGAAGTGAGACGTTGAGGGCATCAAGTTGGTACAGGTCGAATATATCTTTGAATCAGATATAGAGGTAGTCATCTCCATCGAAGAAGTAGTCAATTGAATATTTGCATGTTATCATGTCTTCACCCTTGCTGGATCGTTGCATGTACCACTAATGAAAGCGGTACATCTGAGTTGGAAGCCTTTTCACGAGATCCGGCTTGACGAGAGGCTTTCCAAGGTTGAACTTGTATTTAAGCGGAGCCTTCGCCAGGGGTGCACGCCCGTGTAATTGATCCATATTAATTCCAGCTTCTTGAATGAATTGTCTTAAATCAGGTCTAATATTTGGAATCGTGCTGAACTCCATAGGCTTCTGTGGCTGCATGCCAAGCTGGGGTACATCTTTGCCCGCGTTCTTCGCTCTGCTTGAGGCTGACCGCTTTGGTGCGGTGGCGGCGTCTTCTATATTCTGTGAGTCTTTCTTGGACGACCGCTTGATATTGACGGCGCGCTCTTGGATGATGACCGTTTAGGAGTCAGTGCTCGTTGTGGCGACGGAGGAGGGTTGGAAGGCGGTGGAGTTGGAGACGGCAGTTTAGGAGTCGGTGCTCGTGGAGGCGACGCAGGAGGCGGAGGAGGCGGAGGCGGCGAAGGAGGCGGCCCACGTGGAGGCGAGGGCGGTGGAACGATAGGAGACGCTGTTCGTCCTGGGAATTTTATGAAGATCTTTCTCCAGAGAAATATTCCATGAGCCGTTTCTCCTAGCGTCGTCTCCCCGTCTCCTCTGGGGATATCTAGCTCCAGATCTTCATAGCCGCGTTCCACCTGTTCAATTTCAACCTTCGAGTACGAAGGTGGAACGGGCCGGGAGTGGTAGGTGTCGTCTCGGGCTAGTGGAATAGCCATGCCCGACACGACCTGTTCGAGAAGATTGCTTATTAGTTAATAATGAACCTTGATTGACAAGTTATTCAAGAAAATATGCGTACAACATAAAAGTACGAACCTACCTTTATTGTTATGTTTTTCAGCGGGATGTGCAGATCACACGGGGTCCGCTGTGTGATGTCATCCACGGGGCATGGTGGACCCGGTTGAGCTTGTGGGGCCAGCTCGCCTTCATTTCCAGTAGACGCGCAGCTGCTGCGCTGTTGTTGGAGTTGTGCGGTTGTTGATGGATCCGGCTGTTGGCTAACCCACTGGCTCTGCTCCTCAGCCAACCTTATGGCCACCCTTTCGTCGACAATCTGATCGATCTGCGAGAGCCTCATTTCCATCTCAGCGAATCTAGCATCATTCTCTCGCTTTGACCTCATTCGGCTCCTGTATGTGTCGATGTCAGCTTGGAACCCGTATTTCCAGGGGACGACGCCTTTTCCTCGCGTATGCCCCGGGTAGACCGCCTCTAGTTGACAACGCTTACGGGCACGTGATCCCTCACCACCCATCCGCTGTGCACCACAAACTTCCTTGCGACGTCCTCTGGGGCATTTGGTCGACCGTCAGGTGCCACCTCCGTTATGACATGTCGACCCTCTATTTTCTTGCTGAGGCCGCGTGGCCTCTTCTGTCCAGCGGAGACGGAGGTGGAGGCGGAGCCCTCTTTCCTCTCCTCGTTCCTCTGCTCGTCTCCCCCTCATTCCCCTCCTCGTTCAGGTACTGATCTGGATCTTCGTGTCCCTCCTTTTGTAAAACTCTGTTCCTCATGCGATCTCATCAAGGAGAAACTATTCCTTGTCACGATCCGCCATTTCATTGATGTGGGTTGAGGACTTAATCAAAGAATTCTGAAAAAAATTTATTCGGTTAATACATGTATCAATTATTTAGGAATATCATGTATGTCTACGTAAAAAAACATAGTCAGAAAAGAAGAAGATGGAAAAAATAGATGAAATCCGATAGACACCAGATCCAATTGTGCAGATCCACAATGGTGATATTTTTCAGAAGTCACTTCCTGGATTACATCCACACCGAACGACCGAACGAACGACCAAACGAACGACTGAACGACCGACTATTCGTTCAATCTATCGTTCACGTCTTCGTTCTGTCGTTCGTTCGTTCACTCTAAACCCTAAACCCTAAATGCAGTTCCCTAAACCCAACCCTAACCCTAACCTATCGTTCGTTCATGTCCATTCGTTCGGACCCTTAACCCTAACCCAAACCCAAAACCTAAACTATCGTCCGTTTGTTCTAACGTTCGTTGACGTCCGTGAGTACGATCATCTGGAGGGGAGGAGAGAAAGAGATGAGAATAATGTGAGGGAGATAAGGTGGAGAGGCGAGGAAGTGGAGAGGTGAGGAGAGAGAGAGGACGTTGCATGCCTATGTACGTTGTAACGACCGACCGACCGAACGAACGACCGAACGAACGACCGAACGAACGAATGAACGAACGGACGACCGACCGACCGACCGAACGAACGAACGAGTGTTCGTTCGTGCGTCCGTCCGTTCGTCCACGTCCATACGTCCGTCCGTTCGTCCGTCCGTCCGTTCACATCCGTTTGTTGATTTTATCGTTCTTGTTCGTTGAAAAATACAAACTTCACAAGTCACATACACACTCAAATTTAAATCTATTCATACATTTAAATTTAAATACACATTCAAAATTCTAAATTCACAATATTCATGCATTAAAATTTAAATAAACAGTCCATTTACATATAAAGTCCATACAAATTTACACATACAAATCGAAATCATATTCAAATCCTCCTCATTCATTCACATTCATAAAATTCACAAAATTCACAAAGTTCATTCACATTCATATTCATTAAATATATAGCACGGCAGCGGCGGCGGCGGCGGCGGCGGCGGCGGCATGGAGGGGAGGCGACGACGGCGACGATGATGCAGGCGGCCGGCCGGCGACACGGAGGGGGAGGCAAGGTGTGGAGATTATGGCAATCGGGTATCCACATGGCAAGCTTATCCGACTGGAGTTAGGGATAGGTTGTGCCAATCAAATATGTAAACCAACTACGACTTGGGTATTACGTTGCCGATTAGATAAGGCAACGGCTCATAGTCATGGTTTGGTAAGATTGAGGAAACCGACTTAGAGTAAGATAGGGTTTCCGATCTGTAAGCCCACCTCCCAAGACTATATAAGGGGGGTAAGGGGCGTCCCTTGAGGGATATGTGACATCGGCTTTAGATCATATGATTCATGAGAAGTTAGGTCAGCTTTTTGCTTTCAGCCTTAGATCTTGAGATCAATAAAGACACTCGGTGGGTCAAATCCCCGAAACAGGAGTAGGGTATTACCTCACGAGAGGGCCTGAACCTGTCTAAATCTTCTTTTCTTCTTCTAACCCATTGTGCTTGGCGATCTCGACTGCGACCCTAGAAATTATATTGCCGAAACCGAGTTTCGACAGTTGGCGCACCAGGTAGGGGACCGTGCGTCGAGACTTCTTCAACAACCTCGTCGACAAGCGTGATGGGATCTCCTTCAGGATTCGGCGACTTTGCCGCCAACTTCTTCGACGACTCCTCCTTCGACTCGAATTCAAACCAGTCGGAAGGAAAGACCCACTCGGCGCCGTTCGAGCTCCCCAATAGCGTCGGGATCTTCGACGACATCTTCAAGATCAAGATGCAATCTGCTCGCTCCAACGAAGGACTTCACTCGGCACCGTTCGGATTGCCGAACACCGCCGAAATCTACACCGATCTTCTCGTCTCCCCAACGGAGGCGATCTACTCGGAAGAAGACCTCTCGGCGCCGTTTGGATTACCGAACGCCGTCGACATTTACGGCAAACTCCTCTCCCCCGAGTCAAGGTCGACCCACTCGGAGGAGCCTGCATCACCAAGCTCTAACTCGGACTGGAACGATCCAGACCCGGGCTGCCCTGGATCAAGGAAGATCGCTGTCATCCTCCAGCCGTTCGGCTCATGCTCATCTTCGGAGCTCAACGAATATCTCAGCTCCGCCGGCTTTGACGACCTCTATGGCATCCCCTCAGATGAAGCTGACGACTCCGACTGCCACAAGGACTATGAGCCGAAGTGCTTTGATGTCCTCATGGCTGAGCTGGCCGAGTCCGACTCAACCATGGCCCGCAGGCTTGCTGAGGAAGAGCGAGCCAAGATTGAGCAAGAGTGTAAGATGGCTGAAGAAGAGAAGCAACGCAAGGACGAGGCTGACAAGAGGAAGCAGGATCTGCGTGCCGCTGGACGATCTGCCCAGGAGGCCATCCTCCAAATACGGGTTCGCAACACCAACATCTTCCAAACGCCACAGCAGAACGCTGTTGCCGCGCTCACTCTCTTGGACACCGTCATGGAGACGGCACCCGCCGATGTGACTCCGATACTCGACAAGATCAAGACCATCGTCGCAGCCACAGCTAACGACCACCCCGCCACCTCGGCACGAAGGCCGACTGAGTCCGTGGCTGAAACGCCCGACAAAAGTCGACTCCCGCCTCTAAGGTCAGGAGGCTATAAGAGGCCCGAGTCAGATCGGTCAACAACAAGGCCAAGAGGCCCACCCCGTGAGTCCACACAGAAGTACCAGGAGCAAACGGCTGACTCCCGCGGCAAACGACACGGACGTCCACCCGTCCACCATCGCGTCCGCCGCAACAACAGCTCCAGCTATCCAACCAACCAACCAAAGACCCCGCCGAGTGATCTGCGGGAAGTCCTCGATCGCCGCTACCAGGAGCGGGACCGACGCACTCGGGAAGATCACAGGGGATCACCCGATAGCGGCGATGACAGAGTGCCGGCCTTCACTCGGGAGCTTCACCGAGTGCATTGGTCAAGTGGTTTCAAGCCCACAGGAACCGAAAGGTACGACGGCAAGACCGACCCCGAGTCATGGCTTAATGTCTACACCCTCGCCATCCGCGCAGCAGGTGGTGACACCAAAGCCATGGCCAATTATCATCCAGTGGCCCTCGCCAACTCCGCCAGAAACTGGCTCACGAGCCTGCCAAGAGGCTCAATCGGCTCGTGGAGCGAGCTGAGGGACCACTTCATCGCCAACTTCCAAGGAACCTTCGAGAGGCCCGGCACACACTTCGATCTATACAACGTCATCCAGAAGTCGGACGAGCCTTTGAAGGATTACATCCGGCGCTTCTCCGAAAAGCGCAACAAGATCCCCAACATCACCGATGACATCATCATCGCCGCCTTCCAGAAGGGAGTCCGTGATGAGCTGTTAATTGGAAAGTTTGGGCGCAAGCCACCGAAGACGGTGAAGCAAATGTTCGAGACGGCGAACTCCTACGCCAAGTTCAAAGATGCAATCAAGGCGGCACGCCAAGACCGGCCGGACAAAAGGGATGACAAGCACTCGGAAGGAAGCCGGCATCCGAGGAAGGATAACGGCAGCAGCAATCAGGCCCAGAATGATCGCAAGCACCGGCACGAAGACCTGGTTGCCACAACGTCCGATTCTCAACACCGTCGCCGAGTTGTGGCTTACGACGCGATCATGAACGATCGTGAACGCTCAGTGCACGCATCATCTACAAGCAATTCACAAAGCAATATGCGGTACGGTTAAACAAGAAGCCGATTGATGAAGCCGGTCCATCGGGAACTAAGAAGAACAACCCGACTGGAAATTCAGAGCCTTTTCAAGACCCTGTGGGCGAGTTGAATCACATCTTCGGGGGCCGCAGGCTTATGAGTCCAAGAGGAAGCAAAAGCTGATGGACCGCGAGGTCAACGCGGCACAAACCGAAGTCCCACAACATCTACGATGGTCGGAGGTGGCCATCACGTTTAATCGCTCGGATCATCCTGACCGAGTGGTTCACCCGGGGAAGTATCCCTTGGTACTTGACACGGTGGTTCGAACATCAAGCGAAGCGTGTCCTCATCGATGGGGGCAGCGTCCTCAATCTCTGTTCGTCAAGACCCTAGATGAGATACAAATCCTGAGAACTGAGTTGAAGGCAAGCTCAGCCCCCTTTCACGGAGTGATCCCGGGGCTGTCGCCCACACCACTCGGGCACATCGAATTTCCAGTCACCTCCGGAGTTCGCGAGAATTTCCGAACGGAGAATACCACCTTCGGGGTGGTGGACTTCAAAGACGGCCTACCACGCGATCATCGGAAGGCTTGCACTCGCCAAATTCATGGCGATACCACACTACACTTACCTCTGCATGAAGACGCCTGGCCCTAACGGCGTCATCACCCTGCGCAGCGACGTCAAAAAAGCCTTCACCTGCGACGAAGAAAGCTGAGATATGGCCCAATCTTGTGAGAGATCACGTGGCCAGGAAGAAATCCGACTGGCTACATCAACATCTGAAGAGGGTGAAATTTCTACAAAGAGGATAGCCAAGTCGGGACGAGGCGACGCCAAAACGAAGAAAATCTTTCTTGATCCTGTCGGCAAGATATCTTCAAGGACTTAGAAGATACCACAGTCGCAATGTTCGGGCGCGAGCTTTCATTGTCGATGATTTGGTTCTACGCAAGATCCAGACCATCAAGGACCATCACAAATTATCTCCACTATGGGAAGGACCATACATAATCGCTGAGGTGACTCGGCTAGGAGCATTTCGACTAAAGCGCGAAGATGGATCTATGGTAGAGAACTCTTGGAATATTGAACATCTTCGACAAAACTATGCTTAAATTGCCATAAGTTTTATGTTATTCTTAACTGCCAGCCTCAAGCAAGATGACTTCTCGAGTTGACAGTCGGGGGCTGCATAGGTGTCAATAAAGCATGGTTTTCTTCGACAACTTGTTTATATTTGGTTTATCATTGTTTAATGTTTCTTGATTTGAGTTTAATAGATAAGGACTGACGAAAATTACTTAAGAAATTTTCTATGAAGACTCGGGTCAAGGCATTAACATAAATAAGCTAGATACCTACAAGTTCACATCGGAGGCATAAAGAGACCAAGATGATTAGATGAAGTGGCGGGGACGACCTCGAGGCTTCGTAAAAAGACTTGAGGGTTTTTTGCTAAGTCGTCTCGTGATTGGGCCGAGCCCATGAGAGACTTGCGGCCCAGCTAAGGTGTGGCTTGACATGTGTCCTTAGGGACTTAAGTGGATGGACTTAAGCAGATTTTCCCTAGCAATATGCACGTGTTACATAGCCCAATACCTTTAAAATCCTTTCATACCGCGGTTTGCGTAACTTCATGAGAAGATGGCACGATGCAATTTGAAAGGTGACAAACAGTTAAGCTTTTCATGGCTGTCCTGATGACAGGGACTGTTTGGTTTCTAAGCATTTGATTAAATGATTATATCAATGCTATTTTTCCATCTTGGTGAAGATCTTTTTAGATTAAGACCAATATTATGGCAGGAGCTATTTAATATTTTGGTCATATTTTTCAGATGACTGAAAAATTTGTTTACCCATGAGGGTTGACTAAATTATTTGTCCCGAGATGACTCGGACAAGTTAACTCGGATGAGCATGAGCTCGCCGAGTGATTTTCACCCATGAGGGTTGATTAAATTATTTGTTCTGAGATGACTCGGGAAAGTTAACTCGTATAAGCATGAGCTTGCCGAGTGTTTTTTACCTATGAGGGTTGACTAAATTATTTGTTCCGAGATGACTCAGACAAGTTAACTTGGATGAGCATGAGCTTGCCGAGTGTTTTTTGCCCACGAGGGACGATTGAGCTATTTGTTCCGAGATGACTCGGGCAAATCAACTCGGATAAGCATAAGTTTGTCGAGTGAATTAATTTCTAACCTATAAGGGTTGATTAAATTGTTTGTTCTGAGACGACTCGGGCGAACTTACTCGGATAAGCATGAGCTTGCCGAGTGATGTGATTTTTTATGATTGCTTTAGCTTGAGCTAAGCTTTTATATGAGAATTATTTTGTTGGATGACTCGGGCAAATTTCCGGGATGACTCGGGAAGATCAGCTCGGATAAGCATGAGCTTACCGAGCGAATTGATTTCTTACCCATAAGGGATGATTGAAATATTTGTTCCGAGATGACTCGGGCAGATCCACTCGGATAGACATGAGCCTACCGAGTGCTTTTCGCCTACTAGGGTTAATTGAGTTATTTGCTCTGGGATGACTCGGGCAAATTCATTCGGACGAGCATGAGCTTGCCGAGTGATGAGGTTGCTTTAGCTTGAGCTAAGCATCTACATAAGAATGATTTTTTATAGTTCTAGATTGTGTGTTTTGTCTATTTTTGGCTAATCACACAGTCGGGGGCTACACCTAATTAGGTGCATCAGGAGATGCACCTAGATATTTATTTTTGAGAATTTTTTTGGATATTTTCCAGCCCTTCACAGTCTTTGGAGCCACTCGGGAAGATTCAGGCAGAGATGATGAAATCACTCGGCTCCAGAAGCACTCAGCCAAAAAGATTTTTGGCTGTGTACTGTTTTTGGTTTGAAGCTGAGTTGTCTCGTCGACTGAAAAGGACTCGGGGGCTACTGTGGAGATTATGGCAATTGGGTATCCACATGGCAAGCTTATCCGACTGGAGTTAGGGATAGGTTGTGCCTATCAAATATGTAAACCAACTACGACTTGGGTATTACGTTGCCGATTAGATAAGGCAACGGCTCATAGTCACGGTTTGGTAAGATTGAGGAAACCGACTTAGAGTAAGATAGGGTTTCCGATCTGTAAGCCCACCTCCCAAGACTATATAAGGAAGGTAAGGGGCGTCCCTTGAGGGATATGCGACATCGGCTTTAGATCATATGCTTCATGAGAAGTTAGGTCACCTTTTAGCTTTTAGCCTTAGATCTTGAGATCAATAAAGACACTCGGCGGGTCGAATTCCCGAAACAGGAGTAGGGTATTACCTCACGAGAGGGCCTGAACCTATCTAAATCTTCTTTTCTTCTTCTAACCCATTGTGCTTGGCGATCTCGACTGCGACCCCAAAAATTATGTTGCCGAAACCGAGTTTCGACACAAGGTTTAAGGGTTTAGGGGGTGGCCGACCGGCGTGGGGATCAGGGAGGGGGCGGAAAGGGGAAGGGCCGGCAGCGACGGCGACGGCGGCGGCGGAGACAAGAATGGTGGCGATGGCGATGGCATCGACGGCGGCGGCTAACCCTAGCGCGCATCACGGAGAAAAAAGAGGGCGGCGGCGGCGGCGACGGCGACGGCGACGAAGACCTTGGCGCGGCAGTCCTCCGGCGACGACGACGGCGGAGATGGCGTGCTGTGGCGGCGTCCTTGTGCTCGGCGACGGCGATGAAGAAGACGATGCAGTTGTGTGAAAATGGCTAAGTGTTTGGATCCCAGTGAAGCTCTTGCTATGTATAGGTACGGCATCTATTGTCCCGGTTGAAGCCACCAACCGGGACTAGAGATGATATAGTCTGGTTGGTGGCTTCAACCGGGACTAAAGGTCATACTTTTTGTCCCGGTTGAAGGCTTCAACGGGGACTAGAGATGGCGGGCAGCCACGTGTCCGTGTAGGTGGGCATCTCTAGTCCCGGTTGAAGCCACCAATCGTGACTAGAGATGTTTTCCCGCCCACTGAAATTCACCTCTAGTCCCGGGTGGTTTCAAAAACCGGGACTAATTATTATAGTGCCCAATTATATTGTGTTATATTCATATATAATTATAATTAACATATATAAAACGTTGCTTTGCATGACAGTAGAGAAGAATGGCTGGGGATGGGAGCTCGGGAAGCCTCGATAGTTACCTCGCTTGAGGAGGAAGCTCTCTTCTCCAAGTATCTCCTTCCCGAGCTTCCATCCCGAGCCATTCTCTCTCTTGTCATGCAAAGCAACGTTTTACAAGGTATGATTCTTTTCTTTCTACTCGGATCAATGCAAGAATGATGCTCTCTTTTTTCTAATCGAAAAGGAATGGTGCTTTCTGGATTTGTGTTGCTTAGACACTTGTTTCTTGCCATGCAGACGAGCTTGGTGTCATCTTTGTGAAGGGTTAAGCGGAAGCTACGCTAGCCGAAAACAAAAACTTTTTATCGCGCAAACCAGGAACACTTGCAAGTAAGGGCCGATAGATCGTTACCGATTGGAGTATGCAGCGGAAGTAGCCAATCAGGACTATCCGATCTGGAACAGTGTAGCCGATTCCCGCAAACCGACAGCCGATACCCGGGGACAACCGATTTGCCAATCAGCCGATTCGCAGATGCCGCAGCCAATCCGAGTCGTCCGACTATGTTCTCGCGCCTCGCTCCGATGCACTCGACCGCAGCCGATCCCTCCACAGCCGATCAACAGCGCGCAACGTAGCAACGCCTCTACCGGTATCCACACGTCCAGGGACAGAACGCTGAACACCCGTGTGCTAGCACGCGATGCAAGGCTAGGGTTTCCGAGGAGATTGATCTCGACGACTTCTGTTGCAGATTCGGTTCAATGCGATACAGTAACTCTCCACCCTCGCCCCTTTATATAGAGTTGGCCGACTGGGACTAGTGGCCAATAAGGACTCTATTTTAAATCGGATCCTATCCGAATCTCACAGAGATGGCCGCTCATACGTCGTAAGCCCATAGAACTCTATCCGATCGAGCCGTATACGAGTCCAACTCGAATATCTATTCCATCCCCTTAAGCGTGCGACCCGTAGGTTCAGGTATACTCGGTTTCGGCTATAGTCTAACTTAGCCAACCGTCGGCTCGAGTCCAACTCAGCCGACATGTCAACAGCGCGCCTAGCAGCACATATTGACACCATAGTATACAAGAATATAGTATCGGCTCGAACCTGTATGTGTACACAAATCCCTTTGCCTCACGATACCAATTAAGCTATAGGCAAGATGTGTGCCATCCCTTCAATAGCTTAACCATTCACTCGAACCATATTGGATTATCCGTCCGTTGATTGACTCCTCAATCAACTTAGCATGGCCATGCATTTCCATAATCCATTATCTCGAGGGGCCCAGAGATATCTCTCCAAAGGAGGGGCAAATTCCATCTTGATAAGTCACATCCCACTCCATGTTTCATAGCAAACCCGAAAACTACTTTTATATAACTACCCGCATTACGGAATAGCGTTTGGTAGTCCCAAAGTAGGCTACTACGGATGTTGGAATCCATGGTGATCTCGGTCTAAGGACTTTGTACCAACACTACATGAGACCAACTAATGGCACATTAATTTCTGTAGTGTCTCATGGTGGGTCTATCCAACAATGTGTTCTCCAACACATGTGTCCATGTTTATTAATTTGATATCTCCATACCCATGATCTATGAGACATGATCATCAATCAATAAACATGCTGATCTTAGAATCATATTTGTTCCAATAATATGATATATGATCGGGATCATTTAGAAATAGATTCATACATATCGAGTCTCATAAATAAGTCACGTACTTATTGATCAATACAAGATGTCTATTTCATGGAACTAAATAACACTTTATTCATAAATACATAAACATTGACGTGATATCCAACATCTCTATGTTGCCTCTAGGGCATATCACTAACAATCTCCCACTTGCACTAGAGTCAATCATGTAAGTATCTAATACCCATTGGTCTTGTGTGCGCCTCATGCTACGCGAGGAGAGGTTTTGTCACCGGATCGGCTATGTTGAGATCCGTGTGCACTTTGCATATCTTGACATCACCTCTGTCCACTATCTCGTGGATGAGATGATATCACCGAAGTATGTGTTTGGACTTCGTTGTGACCTCGGCTCCTTGGCTTGCGCAATGGCTCCACTATTATCACAATAGAGAGACATTGGACCATCGCACCGGTCATCACACCAAGCTCGAAACGAATTTCTTGATCCAAACAGCCTCCTTTGCGCTTTCGAAGCAAGAATGTACTCGGCTTCCGTTGTAGAATCAGCAACGTATCCCGCTTGGAACTCTTTCACTGATCGCACCTCCATTTAGGCGTAACACGAACCGCATTGCGATCTATAATCATCCTTGTCTGTTTGGAAGCCAGCATCGGTGTAACCACTTACAACGAGCTCTTCTTCACCTCCATAGACTAGGAACATATCCTTAGTTCTTCTCAAGTACTTAAGGATATTCTTTACGACGATCCAGTGACCTTCACCTGGATCTCGACGGTATCGCTCGTAGCACTCAAAGCGTACGAGATATCGGACGTGTACAAAGCATGGCATACATGATGGATCCAATTGCCGAAGCATATGGAACCATACCCATCTTATTCCGCTCATCATGTGTCCGAGGACACCGATTCTTGCTAAGATTAATGCCATGTGACATGGGCAAGAAACCTTTCTTGGAATCATGCATGTTGAACCTTTTCAACACCTTGTCAATGTATGTACTTTGGCTTAATCCAATTAGCCTCTTGGATCTATCTCTATAGATCCGAATGCTAATATGTATGCTGCCTCCCTAAGTCTTTCATGGAAAAACTATTTTTCAATGAAGACTTGACGGATTCTAGCATAGGGATATCATTTCCAATCAACAATATGTCATCCACATATAAGATTAGAAATACAATTGCGCTCCCACGACCTTTTGTAAACACAGGCCTCCTCTCCATTTTTGATGAAACCAAACCCTTTGATTACTTCATCAAAATAAATATTTCAACTCCGAGATGCTTGCTTCAATCCATAAATGGATTTCTCGTAGCTTGCATATCTTTCCACGCGATTTGGATCGACAAAACCCTCAGGTTGTATCATGTATACATCCTCGCTTAGGTTTCCTTTTAGGAAAGCCGTTTTGACATCCATCCGCCATATCTCATAATCGAAATATGCAGCAATCGCTAGGATAATCCGAATAGATTTAAGCATTACGACGGGTGAGAAGGTTTCATCATAATCAACTCCTTGAATTTGTTTAAAACCTTTCGTCACCAATCGCGCCTTATAGATGTGAACATTTTCATCCATATCGGCTTTTTTCTTAAAAACCCATTTACACTCAATGGTTTTGACACCATCGTGGATCATCCAAGTTCCAAACTTGATTGTCGTACATGGATTCTATTTCGGATTTCATGGCTCCAAGCCACTTGTTGGAATCGGGTCCCACCATCGCTTCCTCATAGGTCTTAGGCTCATCGTTGTCCAACAACAATATATCACGTTGTTTCGCACTGTGTACTGTCGGTGCACGACGTGATCTTCGCACCTCCGTGGGGTGGTGTATCTACAACCGGTGGCGCAACATTTTGCTCCCTGTTGTGGTTCCGTGGTTGCTGAAACATTTTCCGGTGTTTCTTAAACTTTTCAAGATGCACCCTGCTCCCACTAACCCTTCTTGAAAGAAACTCTTTCTCCAAGAAGACACCGTGTCGGGCGACAAACACTTTGCCTTGTTCCCGATTATAAAAGTAATATCCCTTAGTTTTCTTAGGATATCCCACAAAGAAGCACTTGTCGATTTGGGTGTGAGCTTGTCGATCGTAAACATTTTACATAAGCTTCGCATCCTCAAATTTTGAGGAAAGACAAACTAGGGGTTGCCCTGTCCATATCTCATATGGTGTCTTTTCAATTGACTTAGATGGAACTCTATTTAGTGTGAGCGCAAATGTTTCAAGAGCATATCCCGAAGGATAACGGAAGATCACTTTGGCTCATCATCGACCGCACCATGTCCAACAAGGTGCGATTTCTCCGTTCGGACACTCCGTTCCATTGTGGAGTTCCTGGCGGAGTCAACGTGGAACAATTCCACAATCTTTCGATGATTACCAAACTCTTGGCTCAAGTATTCCCTCCACGATCGATCGTAGAAACTTGATTGTTTTTCCTAAATGATTCTCAGTACTTCATTATGGAATTCTTTGAACTTTTCAAAGGATTCGGACTTATGCCTCATTAAGTAGATATAACCATATCTACTAAAGTCATCGGTAAAGGTAATGAAGTAATCGACAACCACCTCGGCCGTTGAGCTCATTGGTCCACATACATCGGTATATACGAGTGCCAACAAGTCACTTGCTCTCTCACTATGTCGCGTGAAAGGTGCCTTTGTCATCTTACCAAGTAAACAAGACTCACATGTCTCAAATGATTCAAAATCAAAAGAGTGAAGCAATCCATCCTTATGGAGTTTCTCCATGCGTTTCTTATTTATATGGCCTAAGCGACAATGCCGGATAAACGTGGGGTTTATATCATTAGAGAGTTGCTTTTCGTATTAATGTTATAGATGGGAGACGCTTCAAGATTCAAAACGTATAATCCATTCACCAATGGAGCATGAAAATAGAACATATCTCGAGATAAATTGAACAACCATTGTTCATTGATCTAAAATCATATCCTTCCGCTTGCAAACATGAAGCGAAAATAACGTTTTGACATAGTGTTGGAACAGAATAACAATTATTTAATTCCAAAACTAATCTCGAAGGTAGATGAAGTGGTATCGTGTCGACAAGAACCGTAGCAACGCTTGCTCCATTGCCGACGCGCAGTTCACTCGCCCTTCTCAATCCTCTACTTCTTCTTATTCCCCGCAACGACTTGCAAATATGAGCTACCGATCCGGTATCAAATACCCAAGAGTCGAGGTAAAGTAGCAAGATTAATGTCTATAACATTAATACCGAAGCGTAAGTCGTAATTTGCTTCTTTTTGAGATCCTCCATGTACTTCTTGCAGTTCCTCTTCCAAGGGCCTGTCTCCTTGCAATAGAAGCAAACGGCATCCGATGCCGCCGACCCTTTCTTGCCCTTCTTTGCATTGGAGGCACTCGCGATCTCATCGGTAGTTAACTTCCTCTTGGTGCAAAGTTTCTTGACAGTGGTTTGTGCTTAGCCTTCGCATCATCATCACATGATGACCATTTTTGTGGATACTCTCCTCGCTATCTTTAGCATCCCATGCAATTCAGCCAAGGTTCTATCCATATTGTTCATGTGATAGTTTAATATGAATGGCTCGAAGCTCGGAGGGAGCGACCGGAGAATCACATCGTAGCCAACTCTTGGCTAAGGGGAAAACCTAGTTTTTCCGGACTCTCGATATAGCCAATCATCTTTATCACATGTGGATTGACGGGATTCCCTCAACAAGCTCGCACGCAAACAAGGACTTCGAGGTGTTGAACCTCTCGGCCCGAGCTTGGTTCTCAAACATGCCACGCAGTCCCGAATAATAGTGTGAGCATCGCTGCTCTCATATTGCTTCGAAGCTCGGGGACATTGTAGCTAGAATGAGACAGCTTATATCTAGGGCATCATTAGTGTGCTTCTCGTAAGCCCTCCGTGCAGAGCGTGGCATTATTAGGCAAATCCTCCGGATAAGGTACTTCAAGAACGTACTCCTTACGCTCTTGCTTGAGAACAATTCTCAAGTTGCGATACCAATCCATAAAGTTTGTTCCGTTTAATTTTTTCTTTTCGAGAATAGATCGCAAATTAAAGGTACTGGGTGTAGTATTAGCCGCCATTTATTCTACAATGAAGAAGCAAAGTTTAGCACAATGTTTATGCTATGTCTATTGTTAAACAATTTAACATTAGACTCCCATTACGTATTTTACACCTTCCCTCTAGGTTACGTATTGGGTCAAGATCCACATGTTAGTTAATTTTCTAGTGAGCTTTGGCATCACTGCTAGAAAATTAAAAACATCGGTAAGCAACTCCTTGCTAATCACATCTCTATGTGGCTCTTGTTGTTGGTGTGGCATCTCCATGCCCCGGCGCCAACCTATGCCCCAAGGCCCAAAACTGTTTTGATAGCCTTGTTAAGTAAACCAAATGCTCCTGCATGTATATGTCTGACATATACCCCCTCGTGTTATGATAGAGAATGGCACTCTGCTTTGGCGGACCCACCATTGACGAGCATAACGGTGACGGGTGCAACATTTGAAAGGGCATCATTACTACTTAATTTTGAGAGGGATGCTATCCTATCAAACAAACATATCACATATATGAAAGCAGGTAGAATAGCATATTTTGAAATAGTATGGCCCCCTTCACATGATGATCTCCATCTCCATGCCGGCGCTGAGGATCTCCATCTTCGGCACCATCTTCCAATGTGCATGATGCTTGATTTCTTCAAACTAAGCTACTACTATAGAAGCTCTAATTGAAGATTACATTGACTCGTAGGTCGTGAAAGAATATTACAAGCATTGCACATATGAAAGAATATTACGGATTGCACATATGAAAAATATTACATGCATCTCATACATACAATAGGGCCATACCATCTCAAAGCATTCTCTGCAAAAACAAGTTAGGCGTAGAAAACGTTTTCTACCTATCACAGAGAAACGGCATCGAGACGACCTATAAGGGGGTACGCACACGGAAACCATGTCGGCATAATCACATTATACCGTTTCGATACACTATCAAGGAATGCTATCTCGAAGCCAACTCAAACCGAGTTCTATGGATATTGCTTCGATGTAATCACATTACGCCGTTCCGATACACTATCAAGGAACGCAATTACCATGAACTCTACTCAACAAATCCCGTAAAACCGATTGATCTAATCAACCCGTGCACAAAACTTGTTCCAGATCCAATCTAAAACCCGAACTAAGCAAGATTAGCTCTGATACCACTGAAGGGTTACGCGGAAGCTACGCTAGCCGAAAACAAAAACTTTTTACCGCGCAAACTAGAAACACTTGCAAGTAAGGGCCGATAGATCGTTACCGATTAGAGTATGCAGCGGAAGTAGCCAATCATGACTATTCGATCCGGAACATTGTAGGCAATTCCCGCAAACCGACAGCCGATACCAGGGGACAGCGGATTCGCCAATCAGCCGATTCGCAGATGCCGCAGCCGATCCGAGTTGTCCGACTGTGTTCTCGCGCCTCGCTCCGATGCGCTCAACCGCAGCAGATACCTCCACAGCCGATCAACAGCGCGCAACGTAGCAGTGCCTCTACCGGTATCCACACGTCCGGGGACAGAACACCGAACACCCATGTGCTAGCACGCGATGCAAGGCTAGGGTTTGGCTTGAAAGTGGGGAGGGTTTCCGCGCAGATTGATCTCGGCGACTAATGTTGCGATTCGGTTCAATGCGATACGGTAACTCTCCACCCCTCGCCCCTTTATATAGAGTTGGCCGACTGGGACTAGTGGCCGATAGGACTCTATTTTGAATCGGATCTCATCCGTATCTCATAGAGTTGGCCGCCCACACGTCGTAAGCCCATAGGACTCTATCCGATCGGATCCCTATCCGATCGAGCCGTATCCGAGTCCAACTCGAATTTCTATTCCATCCCCTTAAGCGTGCGACCCTGTAGGTTTAGGTATACTCGGTTTCGGCTATAGTCTAACTTAGCCGACGTCGGCTCGAGTCCAACTCAGCCGACCCACACGACGCCTAGCAACACATATTGACACCATAGTATACAAGAATATAGTATCGGCTCGAACCTGTAATGTGTACATAAATCCCTTTGCCTCACGATACCAATTAAGCTATAGGCAAGATGTGTGCCATCCCTTCAATAGCTTAACCATTCACTCGAACCATATTGGATTATCCGTCCGTTGATTGACTCCTCAATCAACTTAGCATGGCCATGCATTTCCATAATCCATTACCTCGAGGGGCCCAGAGATATCTCTCCAAAGGAGGGGCAAATTCCATCTTGATCACTCACATCCCACTCCATGTTTCATAGCAAACCCGAAAACTACTTTTATAATTACCCAATTACGGAATAGTGTTTGGTAGTCCCAAAGTAGGCTACTACACATGTTGGAATCCATGGTGATCTCAGGTCTAAGGACTTTGTACCAACACTACATGAGACCAACTAATGGCACATTAATTCCTGTAGTGTCTCATGGTGGGTCTATCCAATAATGTGTTCTCCAACAAATGTGTCCATGTTTATTGATTTGGTATCTCCATACCCATGATCTATGAGACATGATCATCAATCAATAAACATGCCGATCTTAGAATCATATTTGTTCCAATAATCTGATATATGATCAGGGATCATTTAGAAATAGATTCATACATATCGAATCTCATAAATAAGTCACGTACTTATTGATCAATACAAGATTTCTATTTTATGAAACTGAATAACACTTTATTCATTAATACATAAACATTGACGTGATATCCAAAATCTCCATGTTGCCTCTAGGGCATATCACTAACACTTTGAAGATGATGTGCCGAAGTATTGAGATGAGATGAAGCAATCGAAGAACAAGGTAAAACAAAGTGAGAAGAGATTGCCACTGCTCTATTACAGTGATGAGAACGGAGCAACCTCCAAGAGCATGAGAGACGATTATAATTATATATGAATATAACACAGTATAATTGGGCACTGTAATAATTAGTCTCGGTTTTTAAAACCAACCGGGACTAGAGATGAATTTCAGTGGGCGAAAAAACATCTCCTCATGTTTGCATACAAATCTAGAGATGAAAATGTATAGAAAACAACCGCAAAATGCGAAGTGCTAAGATTGTAGATAGCACATGATATGTAGATAGAAAAATGTATAGAAAACAATCGCAAATCTATAAGAGAAAGAAGTTGCTAACCTTATAGATAGCAAATATTTATGTATTATCACCAAAGAAGTTGCTAACCTTGGCAGCACCGGACCTCTAGCTGAGAAAAATTTTGAAGATGTACAAGTGTGGCTGGCTCGGGATGGAGGAGGAAGGAGTATATAATGAAAATCTCTAGTCCCGGTTAGTAACACCAACCAGGACTAGAGATGCCATCTCTAGTCCCGAGGCAACGGTATAAACATTTTAACGGCTCTCTAGGACCTTTAGTCCTGGTTCGTTTCGAACCGGGACTAGAGGTGACGGTTCAAATGTTGTCAGCGCGTGTCGAGCGCGGGACCTTTAGTCCCGGTTGGTAACACCAACCGGGACTAGAGGGACTAAAGGTCCCCGGCGCTCTGACACGCGCTGACAACATTTGAACCGGGACTAAAAGTGATCTTTAGTCCCGGTTCGTGACACGAACCGGGACTACTATTCCTAGAGGGCCGTTGAATTTCTAAACCGGGACTCTAGTCCTGGGTGCAAATCAAACCAGGACTACTGTGCTTTTTGTCACTTCAACCAATGATGGTTTCTTCAGCAGTGTCTGACTTCACCGGGTTTGTCGTCCTGAATTCTTATATAATTAGATTGATCTCATTTTCTCTAGTGGCTAATATAATTTGATGTATGATCATGCATGAGCATTCGTTGGCTGCTTCCACGAGCGGAGCTGCGGTGTTCGCTGGTCATCAACGCGGCCACTGGCCGAGCTGCCGTCATGCTCGCATTGGTCAGTCGATGTAGGATGTAGGATGCTCCCTCGAGGACTGCACCACCGCAACAGTCATGCAAATATGTCAGTGCATGAAAAGACCATGCACTGGCCCCAGCGCAAGTGCACAGATTGGTTTCACCAATCCAATGCATGCGATCATTGCCTCACGGGATTACAGGAGCAAGCAAACAAACATTGCATCTTTAATAGATGCATCCCCAACAAACATATATGTATACACATGCATCTATCTTCTTCGGTGCTAATGAAGATTGTTCAGTTGTTTGTTTTGCATGTACTATTGGAGCCGATGTGGCCGCCGACCGCCTCCGCGCCACCAAGCGGCGACCTCATCCTCGCGTTGGTCGCACTCGCCGCTGCCGATGGGTTCCATCACCCCCACAGTCGGTCATCTTTGTGTCACTACTGAAGAAATCATCATTGGTTGAAGTGGCAAAAATCATAGTAGTCCCGGTTTGAGTTGTATCCGGGACTAAAGATCATCTCTAGTCCCGGTTTAAAAGGTCTAGGAACATTAGTCCTGGTTCGTATCACGAACCGGGACTAAAGATCACCTCTAGTCTCGGTTCAAATGTTGTCAGAGCCTGTAAGAGCGCCGGACACCTTTAGTCCTGGTTGGTAACACCAACCGGGACTAGAGATGCTATCTTTAGTCCCGGTTGGTGCTACAAACCGGGACTAAAGATGTCCGGCACTCGATGTGCCTTCGACAGCCTCTCGACACCATCTTTGTGTACTGCCGAGTGGCAACCATGTTTTCACATCGGCCACATCCGCCAACATCACCGATTGCCTCAACAACTTCGTGGTTGGCTGCCTCCACGTCATCAAGCCGGGGTACGATGGGAGCTTGGCATGGCCACGCCCAGCGCGTAGTCTTGGGCACGACATCGAGCACCTAGGGGCTTCGTCCTTCGCGCGTCTACGTCGCCTTCACCACATGGCTGAGCGTTTCGCCCTTGCACGGCTACACCCTATATCTGACCACGCCGCTATCACCAGTGGCAGAGCCAGGATTTTTACATGGGGTATGCCGAACAAAAAATCTATATGCAAATCGGTAAAAACTATTTAGCAATTCGGTAAAGTTTCAAAGAAATTATCCAACTAATTGTAGATCTTATCGATTTAGGGATTTTTGCCAACTAATTTCATGAGCAAATCATATGGGTTTTTTCCACATTAAGAAATAAAATCAAATCTGGATCTGGATGGGATGGGTTTACTCACTTTCTTTCGGTCGGCCGGGGCATGAGAGCAGCAGCAGGGCCGGCCGGGGAGGACGAGCCGGTAGCTGGGGGAGGTGCTGCGCAGGGCCGGCCGGGGAGGGAGCCGCGCCGCCGGGAGCCGCGCGCACCGCGCTGTCGGGAGCCGCCACGCCGCGCCGTCAGAAACTGCCTCGCCCGCTCGCCGCAATCACCGGGAGAAGTCGCGCCGTGCGCCGCCAAGGCTAGGGTTCGCGCCGCACGAGATTGGGACTGGGAGGAGTCGGGTCGGGCTTGGGCGCAACAGGGGAGGCTTTTTTTCCTTTTTTTTATTTTTTCTTGTTTATTGGGCTGGGGTATTATTCTTAGGCTGGGCCTAGGGTGTGCCACACCATACCCGTGCAGCCCATTGGATTCGTCCCTGCTATCACCGCACGCTTGGAGGCTTTGCCCCTGTGCGGCTCACGCGGACCTGGCTACGTCGCCTCGACCAACACCAGGTGACCACGTTTCACGGCTAGCCGTCTGGTGGACCATGTCTCCATGCGGGTTACCTTCGTCGCGGCCGAGGGGCGTCACCGCCTCCCCGGTTGTTCTCAACTCATGGAATACCAATCAAGTTAAGTCACTTTTCATATGGTATTTTTATCAGAGTAATTTATTTGGTTCCTAACTTTCTACTTAGTTTGTCATCTAACTAAGCAGAAAGTCAGGGGCTACACCTTGTATATAGGTGCCCATACTGCACGTTTGTTTCTTCCTCTTAACAGTTGCAAAAGTACATGAGTAGAACGAACTCTGATATGTGAAGCTCTATTTCCTCACGCGACTGACACGATCAAGGCCACACAACCTTCACTGCATGCCCGAGGACTACCCCCCTCGCAGCTCATGTGGACTTGGTTACACCCTAACCGGCTACGCTGCCCTCACCACATGCCCGAGGGCTACCCTTCTCGAGGCTCATGCAGACTCAGCTAATCCCTAACCGGCCACGCCGCCTTCACCGCATACCCGGGGGCTACCTCCCTCGCGGCTCATGTGGACTCTGCTACACCCCACACTGTACGCCTGAGGCGGAGTGCTTAAAAGTAAGGAGTCAACTACTAGGGGAAATTAATTCTGATAAGAAGAGAAACAAATATTTACGTGTATTTAAACATGCTTGTATTCTTCCTGAGTAGATATTCTCTATACAATATACTACTATTTTATGTGTCTTGTGATGCAGTGGTCCAGGACTGGATATGCGGAATAGGAACTTAGGACCATGCGCCCATCTCCTAAGCTTGAGGACTAGAAAAACCCTACAGCTCCCCGGAACCCTAGTTCCTAGAAAAAGTCCACATCCAGAGATTCATCACAAACGGAACCAAAAGAAACATAAACTTCATCATAAACAGATATTCATCCACACATCCAGAATTTGATGTTGAAACAGGGCCACAAATAAACATGAACTCGAAATAAATCCATGTGTAGGAATCCAAATGCCACCTCCACCCCTACGCAGATCTGCAATCATCGCCGCTGGATCCAAAGACATCTCCACTGCTCCTCGCCCCTCCCACACCAGATCCATGGGACACCACCATCCATCTGCGACCTCTAATCCAGAATCCCTAGTCGCCACCGCTAGCAGTTCAGTCATTGTTGCCGTCGAGGTCGGCCGCCAGCACTGGATCCAACTATCACGAGGCCGTTGGTGGGGGAGGTGGAGGAGCCGAGGCGTGTGGTGGCTGCCCGCGCCGCAGCAACTAGCAGTTGGGGTCATCATTGCCGCCGAGGTCATTGTCTCGGGGCCGCCTCCGTCGGATCTAGTCGTCACTGGGCCTGGCGCTGGATCCGGCCGTCGCGTGGCCATCGATGGTGGAGGAGCCGAGGCGCATGGCGGCTGCTCCTTTCGTTGGCTGCATTCCGACGAATGGGGAAGGAGAAGTGAAGGGGGAGAGGAAAGCAGGAGTGATGGGGAAGAGGGGAGAATTGAAGTGATGGGGAACAGGGGAAGGAAAATGAATAAAGGGAGAAGTAAATGGATGGAGCCGAATGCGAGAAAAGTAAATTAAGAGAGGGATGCATTCGGGTCAGTCGTGCTTTCCCTTGAACCACTATATCGCAAATGGGTCTCGACAGGATACCCCTTACACATTTTTTCACGTGGGTTTCATTTATAAAAATATTTTTAATATGAATCTAATAAATTTAAATTTGCATCATAAAATTATATCCTAATATAGTAGTCATTGGTCAAATTAGTCTTACCCTAACTAAATAAAATACGTTCTATATTTTAAAAATTGGGATATCATCCTAATTAAGAAGTAAATGGCTATCAATTTAAAGCATAGCTAGTAACCAACATTGTTGGCTAGGTACGGATTTTTATTTTCCAACCATGCTATGGTAAAAGTCAAAACTTTTGGTGAAAAATTGGTAATCCAACTTGTAGCGAAAGCAAAAAGATGAGTGCATGAGTTGTACTATGCCATAAGAAAGCTTGGGGCATTTGGTTTCAGGGAGATTTGCTCATGCTAAAGATGCATTATGCACGTGATCGATAGCGAAAAGGTTAAGCTGAAAAATGATGACAACCAATCGAACACCAAACTAGTGCACGCACGCACAACCATGGCTTTCACTATCTATTCCAATTACTCAGACATATCTATGCTAAGAGAAGATGTCAACAATGAATTAGTGGACAAATCTACAAGATTTTTATATAACTTAGTGTTAACGCCAGAATTTGGTAAGCCCCGGAGTCCCCATCGATTGTAGGTTCATATCGGCTCAAAGCTAGGATCGGCTTATCAGCCGATCGGTTACATGAGCCGATGGGGTTTTCTCTTATCAACATCTCTAGCAGTCGGATTCTTGTTAGATTTGGTTTGGTAAGATCTTATCCAGAGAAGACCGAGTTCGAGGAGGATGCGGCTTGTATCTATTTTAATTAGGATATGTTTGTTAATTCCTATTTTATCTCTAGGAAAGTGTGTTTAGTGTCCGATAAGGGCTTTATTTGTTTCCTTTTATCTTTAGGAAAGTTTGAGTCGTAATCTGTTAGGATCTGTGTTAACCTATGGGTATAAATATGTAAGCCTGAGGTTCATGTAAAAAATCTCTCGATCAACACAATTTAGCGCATCGCCACCCTTTTTATATGTTCTACTTTATTATCCAGCGGAACTTGGCACTTGACGCGGGGCTGCATCGGCTTTGATCTCCTGTGAAGGGGTAAGTCCAAGTTCCTGCCGGCTCAGGCAATCGTATTGGCTACATCGACGTCTTGCAAGGCTGCATCAGTACATTCGACCTCTTGGATTGCTTCGATTCGGTTAACATCTTTGCTTGGTTATTTATCATATGTCTCTTTTGAATCCAATCCTAGTATCTCGGTTTAGCTCTATCGGCTGTTTCTCGCTTTAGGGTTTCTGCCGATACCGGCTAAATTGTTTAGTAGATTAGATTAGCTTTGGCATCTGCCATCCCGAAAATCAGTTAAAGGCTTGATTGTCTAGATAATGTGTTTCTTTTCATACTTAGTGTTGCATCAGTTCAATTTGACCTACTAAGTCGTGATTAGAACTGTAATCTCTAGCCTGCCTGTTGGCTATCACTAAGGGTTTCATTGGAATTTCAGCCGATGAGCTATCTGGACATGACATCGGCTATGCTATGAATACATATAATCTCTGTTGTAAGTTATGTTTAGACATAAGTGATTTATACTGTCTCGGTACGCTACCAATCTATCCCGGTCACTTGGTTTAAACATATTTTGAGACCTAGATTATATACTATTGACATCTACAGCCCATCGGGTAAAGCTAATTTTTTATGGATGTTGCATAGGCTTGTAAGGATTGCATATAAGTTGGTTTTTAGCCGATGACAACAGAGCGTTTGTTGATCATTGTTTATCTGTTGGATTTTATGCCATCGGATCTCTAGCCGATGTATGTTTCAATGTTCAGATCAATGTTTATTTTATCATCGTGTTATCGTTAGCTGATCCCCTTTATATAGGTGTTTGCTAGCACATAGCCGATGGCTTAAAACCCTAACTACATCGGCTGACATTGGCATCGGCTGAGATCACGCTATCAGCCTATCGGTCGATCGGATGTTTGGTTTATGTTATGCTGCTTTATATATCTTGTCAGTGGCAGGATCAAACTGACTGGCACGCCTGCGCTTCATTGATTTTAGGACCTGCACTAGAGTTAAGCAGATCTCTCAGGCTAGTGTGTTTTTCGCATCAACACATTTTTGGCACGCCTGGTAGGACCGTGTTTTTGACAACAGATTGTTTTACACGGCTCGTTGGACCCACAATTGCAATGAGACGTCTGATAAAGAAGTCAAGGCCGAGGAAGAACAATCTCTCAAACCGATGAATGAAGACAAGGAGCAATCTTTTGAGCTGATGGATGATGAGACGCTTTAGGACATAGTTGATAAAATTATTCATCGTGCTGTTTCGATCAATCTAGAGTTTTGATAAGTACATTACATTGTTTGATCGAGAAGATGGTTACCAGGGTAATTGCCTTAAGAAATCAGCATTGAGAGCAAATTGGTGAGCAATCTCAATATCATCGGCAACAAAAATATTGGTTCGGGGGCAAGTTGATCAGTATCAACATGAAGGGCCACAAAAACAATATCGACCAGAGGAAATTCAAAGGTATTAGTCTTTAGAAGATTGGGTCGATATGATTGCAAAAGTAATGGAGTAGCAGTTTGGAATTAAACCCAAAGATCAGATTTCTGTGTATCGGCTGCCATATCCTGAGTGGTTTGATAGGGTTCCACTTAATTCCAAGCCGATACAAGGTTCTAGACTTTTCCAAGTTTTCAGGACAAGAGAGTGTATCTACAATGGAACATATTAGCCGATTCTTAGCTCAATGTGGGGAGGCATCGGCTGAAGAAGCTCTGAAAGTTATACTTTTTCCATTGTCTTTAACTGGATCGACCTTCACATGGTTTTCATTGTTGCCACCAAATTCTATCAGAGGTTGGGCCGATCTTGAGAAGCAGTTTCACCTGTACTTCTTTGCTGGGGTTAGTGAGTTGAAGCTTGCAAACTTGTTATCAGTTAGACAAGCAAGAAGGGGAATCGGCTAAGGAATATATTCAAAGGTTTCATAATGTTCACAGCCGATGTTATAGTTTGAGCCTAAGTGATGAGCAGCTAGCAGAACTTACGTTCCAGGGGTTGTCATCGGCTATCAAAGACATATTTTTCTTCCATGAGTTTGACAGTCTGGCTCATTTCATACAGAAGGTATTGTTTGCAAGAGCCGATGTCAAGAAGAAGAGAGAAATCGATTTTGGGGTGATCGAGGCAAGGATTGAAGGGTTACGCGGAGGCTACACTAGCCGAAAACAAAAAACTTTTTACCGCGCAAACCAGGAACACTTGCAAGTAAGGGCCGATAGATCGTTACCGATTGGAGTGTGCAGCGAAAATAGCCAATCAGGGCTATCCGATCTGGAACTGTGTAGCCGATTCCCACAAGCCAACAGCCGATTCCCAGGGACAGCCGACTCGCCAATCAGCCGATCGCTCCGATTGCAGCCGATCCGAAGCCGATCAACAGCGCGCAACGTAGCAGCGCCTCTACCGGTATCCACACGTCCGGGGACAGAACGCTGAACACCCGTGTGCTAGCACGCGATGCAAGGCTAGGCTCGAAGGTGGGGAGGGTTTCTGTGGAGATTGATCTCGACGACTTCTAAAGCCGCGTGTGATCAGATTGATTTCATCGCAATCAATTGACTTGATTTCCTTCGCAGCTCTCCACCCCTCACCCCTTTATATAGAGTTGGCCGACTGGGACTCGTGGCCGATCAGGACTCTATTTTGAATCGGATCCCATCCGAATCTCATAGAGTTGGCCGCTCATACATCGTAAGCCCATAGGACTCTATCCGATCGGATCCCTATCCAATCGAGCCGTATTCGAGTCCAACTCGAATGCCTGTTCTTATCCCCTTAAGCGTGCGACCCTGTAGGTTCATGTATACTCGGTTTCGGCTATAGTCTAGCTTAGCCGATCGTCGGCTCGAGTCCAACTCACCGACCGTCAACGACGGCGCCTAGCAAGCACATATTGACACCATAGTATACAAGAATAATATTGGCTCGAACCGTAATGTGTACACAAATCCCTTTGCCTCACGATACCGTTAAGCTATAGGCAAGATGTGTGTCATCCCTTCAATAGCTTAACCTTTCACTCGAACCGTATTGGATTATCTGTCTGTTGATTGACTCCTCAATCAACTCAGCATGGCCATGCATTTCCATAATCCAGTACCTCGAGGGGCCCAGAGATATCTCTCCAAAGGAGGGGCAAATTCCATCTTGATCACTCACATCCCACTCCATGTTTCATAGCAAACCCGAAAACTACCTTTATAACTACCCAGTTACGGAATAGCGTTTGGTAGTCCCAAAGTAGGCTACTGCACATGTTGGAATCCATGGTGATCTCAGGTCTAAGGACTTTGTACCAACACTACCTGAGACCAACTAATGGCACATTAATTCCTGTAGTGTCTCATGGTGGGTCTATCCAACAATGTGTTCTCCAACACATGTGTCCATGTTTATTGATTTGGTATCTCCATACCCATGATCTATGAGACATGATCATCAATCAATAAACATGCCGATCTTAGAATCATATTTGTTCCAACAATATGATATATGATCAGGGATCGTTTAGAAATAGATTCATACATAAAGAGTCTCATAAATAAGTCACGTACTTATTGATCAATACAAGATGTCTATTTCATGGAACTGAATAACACTTTATTCATTTATACATAAACATTGACGTGATATCCGACATTTCCATGTTGCCTCTAGGGCATATCACTAACAAGGATAATTTGGAAGGATGACTTCTCATACTGGGGGCATGTGTTAACGCCAGAATTTGGTAAGCCCCAGAGTCCCCATTGGCTGTAGGTTCATATCGTCTCAAAGCTAGGATTGGCTTATCAGCCGATCGGCTGTTACATCAGCCGATGATGGTTTTCTCTTATCAACATCTCCAGCAGTCGGATTCTTGTTAGATTTAGTTTGGAATGATCTTATCTAGAGAAGACCGAGTTTGAAGAGGAAGTGGCTTGTATCTATTAATTAGGATAACTTTATTAATTCCTATTTTATCTCTAGGAAAGTGTGTTTAGTGTCCGATAAGGGCTTTATCTGTTTTCTTTTATCTTTTGGAAAGTTTGAGTCGTAATCTGTTAGGATCTTTGTTAACCTATGGGTATAATTATGTAAGCCCCAGGTTCATGTAAAAAAAATCTCTCGATCAATACAATTCGGCTCATCACCACCCTTTTTATCTGTTCTACTTTATTATCTAGCGGAACTTGGCACCTGACGCGGGGCTGCATCGGCTTTGATCTCCGGCGAAGGGGTAAGTCCAAGGTCCTGCCGGCTCAGGCAATCGTATTGGCTACATCGACGTCTTGCAAGGCTGCATTAGTACATTCGACCTCTTTCATTGCTTCGATTCGGTTAACATCTTTGCCTGGTTATTTATCATATGTCTCTGTTGAATCTAATCCTAATATCTCGGTTTAGCTCTATCGGTTGTTTCTTGCTTTAGGGTTTCTGCCGATACCGGCTAAATTGTTTACTAGATTAGATTAGCTTAGGCATCTACCACCCCGAAAATCAGTTAAGGGCTTGATTGTCTAGATAATGTGTTTCTCTTCATAGTTAGTGCTGTATCAGTTCAATTTGACCTACTAAGTCGTGATTGGAACCGTAATCTCTAGTCTGCGTGTTGGCTGCCACTAAGGGTTTCATCGGAGTTTCAGCTGATGAGCTATTTGGACATGACATCGGCTATGCTATGAATACATATAATCTCCGTCTTAAGGTATGTTTAGACATAAGTAATTTATATTGTCTCGGTATGCTACCGATCTATCCCAGTCACTTGGTTTAAACATATTTTGAGACCTAGATTATATACTATTGATATCTACAGCCGATCGGGTAAAGCTAATTTCTTATGGATGTTGCATCGGCTTGTAAGGATTGCATATAAGTTGGTTTTTAGTCGATGACAACAGAGCATTCGTTGATCATTGTTTATCTGTTGGATTTTACGCCATTGGATCTCCAACCGATGTATGTTTCAATATCCATATCAATGTTTATTTTATCATCGTGTTATCGTCAGTCGATCCCCTTTATATAGGTGTTTGCCCAGCACACAGCCGATGGATTAAAACCCTAACTACATCGGCTGACATTGGCATCGGCTGAGATCGCGCTATCAGCCTATCGGCTGATCGGCTGTTTTGGTTTATGTTATGCTGCTTTGTATATCTTGTTAGTGGTAGGATCAAACTGACTGGCACGCCCGCACTTGATTGATTTTAGGATCTACACTGGAGTTAAGCAGATCTCCTAGGCCAGTGTGTTTTTCGCGTCAACACATAGTTTGTTGCTTTTATGCAATACATGTGCATAGAAGAACTTGGGGTTCATAATTAGTTTTATTCACATGACTCATTTGGATCGTGTGTCATATATTGCATTATTTTCAAATGGGGGATGAAATAGTTTTCAAACCACAATTGCTGGAAATGGGTAACCATCTATAGAAGCTATGCTGAGGCTCTGTATAGTTCAATGATGTTTAGTTCGGTTTAGTGCAATTAGAGAAATATTTGAGTGCTGCTATCACACACTTGTGTTTGGGAATTTCGTCCCAATTTTTGTGATAATTGACTACTCCAAAGCCATCTACCTTGAATACTTTCTAAGACTGTGTTCTTTGGTCTGGGTTGGGAATCAATCCCACATCCACAAAAATGGAGTGACAGATTAGCACATGATTAATTAAGTATTAGCCTAAAAAACTTAAAAACATATTAATATGATTTTTTAAATCAACTTTTCTTTAGATTTTTTTTGCAAAAAACACACCATTTAACAGTTTGGGAAGAATGCGTGCGGCAAACGACGCAGTGGAGGTTGGGAAGCACCGCAAACGAACACATCCTAAGTGTGGTTGGACTTATGTACTAGACTTTCATCTGTCACATGCTTTTAGCAGCAAGCATAAGCGTGATTTGGATTCAGCCAAACATTTCATTTCAAATCAAACTCAAATTCAAAACAAACGAGTTTGTTTCTTCAATTCTTTCCAAATTATTCTATTTGTTCTATGTTGGTTTAGGACTTAGTACTTTTCCATGTAATGTTATGCAAATGTCCGATTCAAGCTCCAGTGATTCTATCTTCAATGTAGTCAACATTTAAGTTGAGTATTTCTTTTGAACTTCGAGTTGATTAGTTTCATTCAACTTTTAGTTGACTGCTAATGAGTTTTGTTGTCTAAAAAAATTGCCCATAATAGGTCTCATTGCCAACTTCTATTGGTTGTGTGAGACTATATGCGAGTATCCATGGATATACGAGGATATCTCATTTTTATATGTTGCTTCTTCTTGCTTAAATTTTTCTGGATGTTGGCATGATCCTTTTAGTGTATTAGCGTTGGTGTGCACTTCAACTGCTGATTTCTTCTTTGATGGAAAGATATGGCATGTCTGTTCTGAGGTTTCATACCACTTTCCAAATCTCAACTAGCTCCCCTTCTACTCAGTGGAATACTTTTAGTGACTTTGAGTATGATAGTCTCTCTTGCACAGTTTTCACCAGACGTCTCCGGTTATATAGGGGCATGAGCAACCGAAGTTTCCTTTCCTATTGTTTTTATTTGAGGCCTCTTGACAAGAATACGAATACCTTTGCTTTCTTTGGTATTTCACCCTCCTCCGGTGCATTTCATTCATGCAACTTCAAGCGAGCTTCTTGCTAGGAAGTTATAGCAATGATTTTCTATTCTAACATAAATTTCAGGACCGATCCAGCCTAGCGTAGGAGATTCTATGTCCTTAGCTATGTAAATAGGCTAGGAGTTCTCCTCAATTCATGATGGTTGTGCTATTAGGATCGTCCTTTTCTTTTCATATTCATGGTATTCGTGGTTCTAGATTGTTCACCATGACCTGTGTTCCACTTCTCTTTTTCCTCTTATCTCGTTTGAGGTAAATACACCATGCTAGTTGCTCGTGTTGATTTCATTATCAACGATGCTAGGTAGTTTGGGAAGACAATGTTCTTCGAGTAAGTACTATCTTGAACATTACGCAATTCTATTATCAACTAGTTCGGTATACTTCTTGTATGTACACTAATGATATTTGCGTGTGACTTTTGTCGCGTTCAAATAGAACATCAAGAGTTTCCATGGTATTTGGTGCAAATTTGGTGCACCATATTACCATACTTCCTAGGTCATTTGCTTAGTGAATCATAGTCAAAGATACTAATTCTTAATCATAGTTCTTGCTCAACGAGAAGTGGGGTGTGCACCATAATTTTCTAAACTGTTTCTTTCGTGCAATCAAAAGAGCTTCAGTGCGTTCATCCATATAGCATACTCATTCATGAGAGTAGCTTGGAGGCACTGACGAGAGATTGAAATACTTGATCAATCTCGTCGAGTCAGTGAAGAGTGCTTGGTTTAATGGTGCCATGGAGCTTCTTGGTCCATTATAATTTCGACATTGAATGCATATGTCAAAGATATTCTACATTTAGTGAACTTCTATTCGCGATGCTAGTCATCTTTAGTTATTCAAAAATATGTGTAAATTACTGTCACACCCTGTAGTTTTGCCCCTAAAAATCATTTAAACAATTCCCCTGAAGAAATTAAATTTTTGGATTTAACCTGGAGCAAATAAGTGATTTTAAAATGCAATTAATAAGTAGCAATGGCATGGTAGGATTTTTCCTCGATTCTACATGTCAAAATACATTAACTGTATTTTTAGTGGAACTCTCAAAGCACTAGAAATAATTTTTCACCAATTAAACAATTTATCAAAATTATTTTAAGTCCCTCGAAAATATTTTCCTAATTTTCCAATTTTCCTATTTCGGGCCATCCTTTTCCCGCCCAAACCCTATCGGGTCGTCGGCCCATTCCCGCCCCCCGCACGCGCTCCCCTCTCCTTTGCTTGTGGGCCACAGCCCACAAGCCGCTCCCGCTTTGTGCAAAGTCCGCCGGCCCTTCCTCCTTGGAATGGGCCGCTGACAGGTGGGGCCCACCTATCGGGCCCATCCTCCTCGCGCCCGAGCCCACACTGCGCAAATCCCGCGCCATCCCGTGCATCTCGACTGCCTGCGCCGCACGAACCCTGCCGCTCAAACACCACGCCGCCCCTCCACGCCCCGTGCCGTCCGAGTACGAGCCCGAGCCGGCCTAAAACCCTAACCGTCTATAGGTGTGATTTTCTACACGCATTGGCCTGGGAGATCTGCTTAACTCCAGTGCAGGTCCAAAATTGGTCATCTTTGGTGATTGAACGGGCGTGCCAGTTGGTTTGATCCTGCAACCAACAAGACACGAAAAGATATTCGTTTGGTTAGGGTTAGATCTTACTCGATCGGCTATGGATATTAATAAATATACAATTGCTATCCCAAAGCACGTTTAGCTTAAGTGACTAGGATAGATCGGTAGCATACCGAGACAATATAAATCACTTAGATCTAAAAGTACGTTAGGACCACAATTATATATATTCATAACCTAGCCGATGTCGCAGATCTAATGTAAATCGACAAGTACTCCGATATGTTTTATAAAAAGATATTAATCTAGATTAAATGCGCTAAACTATGATCAATTGGCTATTAGTGTAACCTAACAGATTGATACTGAGCTTAACACATTTAAGTAGATTAAGATCTCAATATAAAAGGCGGTTCTAATATATCTATCAGAAATAATACATAAAAATGATTAGAACAGGTAAGACCTGCTGAAACTCCGGCACTATCTCTAATAGTAAACATTGAACCAAATAGATCTATATAGCTCTAAGAGCGACTTAATAGATCAAGTTGATGCAACATTAAGTACAAAAAGAGGTATGAGATCTATTTAGGCTAATGAGAACTCCTCGAGATGGTAGATACGCCAGATAACCTAAATCAACCTCTAGATCTAACTCTGTCGGTTGCTATCTTCAAAGAGATATTAGCCGATCGTGAGATAGAACTAGACATTGATCTAGATTATATGCCGCATATGATAAATTAAGCAATTTATAACATCAGAATTAGAGTATCATGACGATGGAAGCACTAACCCTGACGATATAAGCCACTTGTAACAAGAAATTACCTTCCCTAGAGATCAAAATCGATGCAGCCCGAGAGCAAAGCAAGAACGCGTCAAGAAAACATAAAACAAAAATGTTGGCGATACGCCGAAGTTGTATTGATGTGTGTTGTTCTTTTGTATAAGGTCTCGGGTCATATTTATACCCGAATACACAATGAGTCCATAACGGACATGATTAACACATGTCCAAGTCCGCGACATGATAATGTTTCGGATTTTACGCAATTTCAAACTCAGTACAACCCTAGGTCGAGTCTGCCTCGGCTGTTACAAAAAACCCTTTAAATAACGCTTTTCCGAACCGAATAAATCCACACCGTCACTTTGCGCTCCAAGCCCTAGCCAAAAAATTCCTCGGTTTTCCTTGGCGATTTCCTCGAAGCCAAAGGGCACACCCACCGGCGATTCTCTCCGCGGCGACGTTCTTCCTCAACAATGGCATCTGCCAACACTCCTTCCGACACACCCCCAGCAGAGTACCCCCGAGGTAAGTCTGTTCGGCTGCAATCCCTTTCCACCGCAACTTGGTTGTTTTCCTCTTGTAATTTTGTTCTTCCTTATATTCTACTGTAGCACCTCTCCCACCAAGTCACAATTCCAAACCTCCTTCACCCTAACCAATTCTTGTTAGGGCCAATCGACAATTTGGATCCCTCCGAGTTCATCAATGTCGAAACCAGTCGGATTCCCTTCAGATTTTCTAGCCCTAATTTGGCATACTGGTCTGGAGCTTTCAAGTCATGGCCTTCAATCGACAAGACATGGCTAGCTTGGTACCTTAGGATGTCGGTTAGTAAACAAGTCCACTGGAATGAACTAGGGATAGCACAGTGCCTAGCTTTAACCATAGCCGACATGCCCAAGGACGAACCCCTCTTATCGGCTGCTAGTTATTTCTGGTCAGATACCTTCAATGCTTTCTTGTTTAGACAAGGGTCGATGCCGTCAACACTCCTGGACGTCATAATGATCACAGGGCTCGATATCACCTCAGCAGTCAACCCCCACAACCTTACCACCAAATGGCACAACTCCTACAAGACGAAAAGCATCGGAGGCTGGAATGGGTTCATAGCCATGAACATGAAGACTAGCCCGATAACTGACAGAGAGCACACAACCTTCCTCCTCATGTGGTTAGAAAAGTTTGTTTTGTGCGGGTCGAGCTGTGGTCCGACGAGTAACTGGCAACACGTAGCCGAAGCTTTGGTAGACAAGAAACAATTCCCCTTGGGAAAATACCTCCTCGGATACCTTTACCAAACGCTGAAGAATGCATTGGCTAAGCTTGCGTCCAAACTGGCTGTCAACACCGGAGGTCCCTGGTGGTTATTGCAACTGTTGTTAAACCTCCATACTTATAAGGTTGCTCAAAGACCAGACCTCTTCGAAGCCGAGTTCCCTTTAGCCAAACGAAGGATTGAGGATGATGAAGAAGTTACAACACGCCGATGCCTGTCATTTGGAGAAGCAGCCTCCTCTTACTCTGGATCCAAGCATCCGGCTGATCACTTCAAGAACTGGTTCAGTAACTTCTATAATGGCTTTCCAGCTACTTCGAAGATTTGGTTCGCCTATGAGAACTTTGAGTGCTTCGAGCTCCCCGATGACTTCAGACTGAATGAGATTAACTCTGAAAAGTTTGAAAAGCCGAGGGAGATCTTTGTATCAGCTATATCCCCTTGCATCCTCCCAGTCGGCATCCATCAAGGGAGAAATGTGCAGAGGTCATATGAGTTCTACCACCCCACGAGTGCTGCCAGGCAATTGGGTATGGGTCAGCTACCGATCAGCTTGTATTTCTCAGAAAAGATCTAGGCAAGGGGAAAAATCGTTTCAGATCTCATGATGCATCGACTGCTGGACATTGAAGGTCCTCCCCTCGGCAACATAGACAACATCGACTTGGTAGTAACAAGGACAATCGCCTTCAGTCGATGGTGGAATGAATGGAAGCAACACTTGTTTCACCAATCGGCTTCGATGTACCTGACCATCGTCGACCCGGACTTGATCCCATCAGTAAGCAACTTCTCCCAATTTTTAGTTTATCGGCTAGTATTTAAGCCTTATCACATGTTTCTTTACTTTTTGCAGACGACTGACTCCTCTCCTCCCCATGCGAGCAACACCAGGGTCGCGCTCCATGATGCCTCGGGACTGCTGCCGAGCAGTGGAGGACTGGCTCCTTCTACCATCGGCCTCCGCGCGTCGAAAGTATCCACATTGCTGCATGGCCAAATGCGTGAGCCACTCTGTTGACGAAAAAGGAACAAACCATCAACTGCTGCTCTAGCTGTTGAGAAGAAAAAGGCTTCAAAGAAGCAAAAGAAGAACTCAGCCGATGATTTGTCTCCTATCGACCCAGACGTAGACGCAGTCCTTGAGGAAGAAGTCAGAGACGAGGAAATGGAACAAGCCATCAATGATGCTACAGTTGAGACGAGCTCTTCAAACAAGTATGCTCAGACCCCATCGGCTGACGTCCAGTCCGTTGACGAAACTCAGAGTCCTCCAAAGCGCACTCCTCATCCTGCACCGGTAAACATCTTTCGCTGCTTAGCTTATCAGTATCTTCACATCCATCCCTCACCAAGCTTTTGTGTCTGCAGACAAAGAAACTGGCTTCCAGGAAAAAGGCCGCTCCTCCTTCACCGGCGAGTTTTATTAATTTCATCTTTTTGATTAGCCGATTCTTGAACTTGTCTCTTTTCAGCCTTCTCGTGCCCCAACACCTGCCCCCCTTGTATCGAGTGAGCGCACGCAATCGGCTCCAGGTGGCGGCGATGCTGAAGATGAGGCAACCTCAACCCCAGCCGTCTGAGTAAGTTTCTTCTTACTTTATGAATCAGCTCATTGGCTTCTTATTGACTTCCTAATCATTTTTTACTCTACAGACTATAGCTGATCTTCTTCCTTTCTATCTCAAAGAATTAATGGACGAAGACGAAGAAGCCGACAAAGCCCTAGTTCTATTGGATGAAGATTTGAGGGCCACTCTGTCAGATATAGCCCAGCGGCTAGAAAGTTCCCTCGATGCCCTAGTTGCAGATTGTGGATCGATCAAGAACAGATTCAAAGAAATCCAAGATCAGCTCCCAGATCAGCTGGCCGACACCGTTGCACCAGCCACCTTCCTTTAGGCCCATCGGCACAAATTCGAGAGGGCCAAACAAAGATTAGCCGATCGACGGGAGAAAAAAGTGCTGGAGGCCACCATTGAAACCAATCGACAGGCAATCATTGCCAAAAAGGCAAAGCTTGATGATCTGAAGACCGAACCAAATGCCACATTGGATGGGCTACGCAAACGCCATGAAGAAGTAGCAACCGAACTGGCTAGGCTTGATGCTGAAAATGTGTCAGAAGAACAACGCATAGCTGGCCTTCCCAAGGCTATAGAAGATCAGAGAGCAAAGATCAAAGCTTCGGTAGCATATCTGTCTGACTTGGCGAAGGCTTTGAAGCCCACCCCTAGGAGTGATGCAGCCGACGTCAAGGCAATCGAGGACATAGACCAAATCCGTCGCAAGGCTATATCGGCCATAAATGAATTTTTGTCTCATTAAACCGATTGTAAATCTTGATCTCGTAGCTTCGAAATTTTGTAAACACTTTATAGGCTCTTGTAATCGGCTGGCTTTCCTTGACCGTTTGTAATTTGTTATGTACAAATAAATCTAGACATCGGCTCGCCGTGCCCTTCATGCTAATCATGTTTCTGTTGTCGATCCATCCGTCCTTTATGTCTTGAATGCTTTAAAAGTTTCAAAAGCCCCAAAATTTTCTGCGCTGCCTCTGATATCTGACTTTGCATTTATATGCCCCCTAATTTTCTCAATGTCGTCATCGGCATTGATAAAATTATACGACGAAACATTGCATCGCTTGTCGGCCAGATTTAGCCGATTGGAAAAACTTAGGAGGGAAAAACTTAAAGTAAAGATGGCCTAAAGGCGATGTGTATTACACGTCGGCTAGCATGGATCGGCAAGGATACAGCCAAATCATGAATTGATCCAAACACTTGGGTAATATTTCTTCAAGTACTTGCCATTAAGAGCCCTTTCAAACACCTCTCCATCTAATCCTTCTAGCACATAGGCTCCCTTGTAGACACATTTGTGGATCTTAAAAGGCCCTTCCCAATTAGGTGTCCACTTGCCAAATTTGCTATCTCTTGAGCCGATCGGCAGTATCAATTTCCAAACAAGCTCGCCTTCTTCAAAAGACTTAGGCACAACCTTCTTGTTGTAGTGACGAGCCACTTGTTCTTTATCTCTGGTCACCTTTTCCAAAGCGCGCATCCTTGACAAAACTAAGTCTTCGGACTCATCTACCATCAGATTATAATAATCATTGACTGTCAATTCGTCCTGTAATTGAATTCTTCTTGAGCCGATGATGTTTTTCCATGGTAAAATTGCTTCATATCCGTAGACCAATTTATATGGAGGTCACCTGGATTGCTCCATGGCAAGCCATCCGATAGGCCCATAGTGATTCAGCCAATTGGCTATGCCTTTGCTTTGGGTACCAGCGATCTTTCCTTTTATCAACTTGATCAAACTCTTATTTGAAGCTTCAGCCTATCCGTTAGCCTGAGCATAATATGGTGATGAATTCAACAAATTGATCCCCATGCTGTCGGCAAATTGGACAAACTCGTCGGAGACAAAGATAGATCCCTGATCTGTAGTGATAGTCTGAGGGACGCCGAACCTGTATACAATATGATCCTTAACAAATTCGATTGCATCCCCGGAGTCAACCTTTTTCAAGGGAATTGCTTCCACCCACTTGGTAAAATAATCAGTTGCCACCAATATAAACTTGTGTCCTTTGCTTCAAGGTGGATTTATCTGGCCGATCATATCAATTCCCCAACTTCTGAATAGCCACGGCTTGATGATGGGGTTCATAGCCGATGCTGGTGCTCTTTGGATGGCTCCAAATTTCTGGCAATCTTGACAGCCCTTGTAATACTTGAAGCAATCTTCCAGCATTGTTGGCCAAAAGTATCCTGCTCTCCGAAGTAACCACTTCATCTTATGAGCCGATTGATGAGTGCCACAGATCCCCTCGTGCACCTCTCCTATGGCAACCTTTGCTTGATCGGCACTCAGGCACTTAAGTAACACGCCATCAATCGTCCGATAATATAAATCTTCATCGAGCAAAATATATCGTAAAGCCTTGTAGTGTAATTTTCTTGAGGCCGACTGAGAAGGGTTTTGTAGATAATTGTATACATCAAACTTCCAGTCGTCGGCTGAGATGGTTGCAATCTCCACTTCGACATCTTTTGTCATCGGCTTGTAGCCCGATGCCCCCGAGCCAAATCATTTGCTTCTAAATTCTGCTCTCTGGGGATGTGCTTTAAGGTTACTAGCCGAAAGCTATTCATCAAATCTCAGCATTTTTGATAGTAGATCATCAGTGCATCATTTTTGCATTCATACTCTCCTGATAATTGACTGATGACCAACAGTGAATCGCCCATTATCTCGATGGTGTCGGCTTCAACTTCCTTGAGCAGTTGTAATCCTTTGAGAACGGCTTCATATTCAGCTTGATTGTTTGTTGCATGAGGTGTAATGGAAAAAACAAACTCGAAGCTTGCCCCCCTGGGAGAGATTATCACCAAGCCGATGCCGCATCCGTTTATACAAACTGAGCCATCAAAGGTCAAAGTCCAAGGCATGATATCAACCGAGCCGATCGAATCATCTCTGTGCTCCACTATAAAATTGGCTATGGCTTGTCCTTTCACTGCCTTGGGTGCCTGATACCTCAAATCAAACTCCATTAAAGCAAATATCTATTTCTCAAATTGCCCTTTCAGAACTGGAGCCGATAGCATATATTTTACTACATCGGCTTTGCATACTACCGTGCACTCATTGGATAACAAATAATGCCTTAACTTCGTGCACGAAAAATATAGACACAAACATAATTTCTCCACGGGAGAATACCTTGTATCTGCATCCATAAGCTTTCGGCTAAGATAGAAAATTGCCTTCTCCTTCCCTTCGATCTCCTGAATCAGAACCAAGCCGATAGACTTCTCGTCGGCTGATAGGTATAGCTTGACGACACCCTCTTTTGTGAAGAAATCAATACTGGAGGGGAGCTCAGGTAATTCTTAATATTGTCCAAGGCCTTTTGTTGCTCTGCCCCCCAAGTGAATGCTTCATCGGCTTTTAGCCGAAGCAGAGGTGTGAACAGCTCCATCTTCTCTGACAAATTGGTTATAAAGCGCCTGATGAAGTTGATTTTGCGGATCAAAGACTGCAATTCCTTCTTGCCCTTTGGAGGTTGGATTGACTTAATTGCATTTATGCTTCTTTGGGTGACCTCGATTCCCCTCTCATGAACAAGAAATCCCAAAAACTGGCCAGCCAATACGCCAAACGCGCACTTCGTAGGGTTCATCTTCAGGCCATATTTCCTTGTCCTCTCCAAAACCTTTCTTAAATCGGCTATGTGGTCTTCCACTTCCTTAGATTTAACGATAACATCATCAATGTAGATTTCCACTAGGAAGCCGATCAAGTCGTGAAAGATGTAATTCATGGCCCTTTGATACGTAGCTCCAGCGTTCTTCAGGCCGAAAGTCATGACGACCCACTTATACAAGCCGATTGCTCCTGGGCACCTTAAAGCTGTCTTATGAATGTCCTCCTCGGCCATAAAGATCTGGTTATAATCAGCATTGCCATCCATAAAACTTATAATTTTGTGGCAAGAGATGACATCTACCCGCAAATCGGCTATGGGCATAGGGTACTCATCTTTACGGGTGGCCTTGTTCAAATCTCTAAAGTCGATGCATACCCTAAGTTTTCCATTTTTCTTTATTACTGGAACTATGTTTGAAACCTGCTCTGCGTATCGGCAGGGCCAAATAAAACCAGCATCATATAGCTGAGTGATTTCAGCTTTAATCGCATCACACATATCGGCTTTAAGCCTTCTGGGAGGTTGTTTGTACTGCCGATATCCAGGCTTAATAGGGAGCCGATGTTCAACAATGGATCGGCCAAGACCAGGCATCTCAAAATACTCCCAAGCAAAGCAGTCTTTATATTCCTTCAATAAATCAATAAGCTTGGTCCTAAAATGAGAGGACAAATTTTTGCTAATGTATGTCAGCCTAGGCCTATCTCCAGGACCTATATCTACTTCTTCCAGATCATCGACTGACATAAAACCTTGCCCTAGTTTGCCGTCGATGTCGTCCACGGCGTCCTTGTGTAGACGCTCGAGCCCTCCACGATGCCCTCAAAGTAGTAATTGAGGCTGTTCTTCTCCAATTGGCTGCATGTCAGAATAGACACCTTCAGAAAATTGGCCTGCCAAACTTTGCCGACAAGCAATCAATGCCGTCGACTTCCCATAAAGTTAAGTCAGTGTTAGCGACTTTGACTGACCTGTCGGCTGACACGATTTCTATCTCGTCGCCTTGCCACTGGATTAAGCTTTGATGCATTGTGGAAGGGATGCAGCAGTTGGCGTGAATCCAATCCCTTCTGAGCAGTAGGCTATACGACCCCTTCCCGTCAATGACGAAAAACGTTGTGGGCATGGTTTTGCTACCGACGGTCAGCTCGACATTTAATACTCCCTTGGCCTCCGATGGGTTGCCGCCGAAGTCCTTGAGCACCATATTGGTCTTGATCAAGTCATCGGCTCCCTTGCCTAGCTTCCTAAAGGTTGCATAAGGCATGAGGTTGACGGCAGTTCCTTCATCGACTAGCATTTTTGTTATCGGCTTCCCATTGATGAATCCTTTGACTTATAAGGGCTTCAGGTGTCAATTTTTTGTCCCCTTGGATTTTTCAAAGATGACCTGCTCTGGGGACAGCACTAGCTTGGCCAAGGTTTCTTCAACGGTGTCTGCACCGGCCTCGACAGCTTCAAATTCGGCTGGCAATATGAACACCATATTGACTGATGCTGAGATTACTCCTTTTCCTTATGCGGCCATCGTAGCCTTTTCGGTAGGGCTCTCATCGGCTGGGGCTGCCTGTTTATTGACACACCACTATTTCCTACCCTGTCAATGTTGTTGATGCTGAATCATGTGCTGGACTTCTTCCTGCTGTCCTTCGCTTTTAAGCCTCTGAATTCTTCTTTTCTGCGTTTTGGCAAACAGGTCCAAAGGGCACCATTGGGGGTTGGCCGATTGTTCTTTTTCAGCCTCCTCTTCGTCGTCCTCTTCGTCCTCTTCTTGGAAGAAACCTTGTGGATTGGGCCGAGCCGATCGTGGACGGAAAGCTTCCGCTGGTTGAGTTGAACGGCTCAGGGGACGAATCAGCTAGAGCTTTGCATTGGTCGGTCCCTGTATTCGTCCTCCCTGTACTCGCTGCAAGCCGGGCAGAACCTGAAGAACTCGTAGCACCAATGTGGATCACAGCCGTCGTGGCGGCAGTAGTACACTACACCCAGCCGATCGGGTGTCCTTTGGTATGGTTTCTTCTTTCTGAATTCTCCGCTGGAATCGTAGTCGGCTGTCCGCCTGTCAGGGCCGACGATCGGCCAATCGGCCGCTGGTGTATACCATGTTGATTGGCGCAGCTCTCACTGCAATCGACTCTTGTTGGTCTGAGTAGGCCATGATTGTTTGTTGGTCCTTAGCTAAGCTGTACGCCATTCTGCTCTGTCGATCAGCTCGCCCAGGGCCGGCTTGGACTGTGTTGATAGGAAAGGGATTGCCGTCGACCTTCATCGGCTTAGTCGATTCTTCGAACTTGATTTTCCCTGCCTCGATGGCTGACTGAATCTGCTGGGGAAAGACCTTGCAATCATTGGTGCTATGGAAGGTGGTGTTGTGCCATTTGCAATACTTTTTCTTTTTGAGCTCCTCGGCCGATGGAATGACGTGGTTGGCTGGAAGCTGTATCTGTTTCTCCCTCAGCAGTAGATCAAAGATCCTGTCGGCTTTGGTTATATCAAAATCATATTTTTCCTCCTTAGCCGACTTCTTTAGCCATTGGCAAGTTATAGCTTTCTTTCTGGTCCACTCAGCTGCCGCCACTTCCACGTCGCTGTGACTTGAGTCTGAGTCTGTTGCGTAGGTGACGTGGCTAACTTTCTTGAAGGCTTTCTTGGATTCCTGAAAATGTTTTTCATGAGCCGTCACCTTCTGGGCTAAGTGGTCCAAGCTCTCAAAATCTTGAGCCAAAAAACTCTCATGGATGGGGACCAAAAGGCCATGAAAGGCTATGTCGGCTAGCTGGGAGTCCGACAGTACCAGGCTGTAACAACGATTCCTCATGTCTCTGAATCGTTGGATGTAGTCTTGGACTGACTCCACGAGCTTTTGCCTGATACTGGTCACGTCCAACAACTTCATCTCATGTGTGCCGAAATAAAAATAGTTGTGGAACTATTTCTCGAGATCGGCCCAGCTCTGGACCGAGTTGTAAGGTAGGGATGAGAACCACGTAAAGGCCGATCCCGAGAGAGACAGTGGGAATAAGCATACCCTTAGCGCGTCTGTCACCGATGCTTCTCCGCACTGGTCTAAGAATCAGCTGACATGTTCATATGTCGAGATGTTGTCCTGTCCAGAGAACTTTGAAAAATCTGGCACTTTGTACCGGTTCGGCAGAGGCACCCTCTCGAAATATTCTGGGTATGGGTACCGGTACATATTGCCAGAGTCTTTCGGCTTGAGGCCGAACTGATCACGCATAACGTCTCCGATTAAATTGGCCCACGGCCTGTTTTCTTGCAATGGTGGTATCGGCTCGTATTGCTCATGGTGGACGGATCCTTGCCGATATTGGATTGGTGGTGTCTGAGGCCGATAGTGCTGCTAACAGTTGCCTCCTGGGAATTCATGCTGAAACTGGTTCATGGCAGGAGGTGGCCGAGAAGCAAATGGTGATGTCTGCTCGGGGAGAGGCTGACTACCACCGGAGTTGTGAGGCGGGTTTGGTAAATAGTTACCAATCGGCATGTACTACTAAATTTTGACCCTTATGCCACACTTTTTTGTCGCAATGAAAAGAAATGGTTGCAACAGGGGGTGTTATCGCAACCATTTGAAATTTCGGTTGCGATAGATGGTGTTTTTTTCACGCAAACTGTTTTGTGGCCAAAAGTATGAATATCATTGTGAAAAGCAAGTGATATCACAACCAATTGTAGAACGGTTGCAATAAGTGGTCACTGTTGCCACGAATTGACTTGCGTTGCGGTTAGTTTTATTAGCGTTGCAATACTAAGATGATATTGCAACTCTTTAATTGATGGTTGCGATAGCTTTTCTATGTTGCAACGAATATATTTCATTGTTTGTAATAGTCGCTTGCGTTGCAAAAAAACAGTACACATAGCAACTAAAATTTGCATCATTGCAATACCAAAGGTTCTCAGCAAAAAAAATAAAAAAGTTACAAGGTTTAGCAAAAAAAAGAGGAAAAAAACGAGAAAAATGTTACAAGGTTTAGAAAAAAACGAGAAAAAACATAAAAAATGTTACAAGGTTTTAAAAAAAAAGGTAAAAAGGAGCCAATGTGGTTCGACCTTGAGACCTCCAAGTTTCAAACTCTAGTTACTTACTAGTAGACCGCAGATATGTTTGTGTGACCATGTGACCTTTGGTATATTACCGTAGCCCAGCCGGTTACCTCACCTATTGTAGTCATTGCACTGCACCTATTGTAGAATACCCTGTCCATACAAGTTAAAACAAATGTTACTTGTTGGCTCAATGGCAAGTGTGGTCATGTCTTTCATAGCCCACAAGGGTTCAATTCTAGTGTGAAACATCAATTTTTTTTATTTTGTACCCATTTTTGTTCCATAAATTTTTGCTAATTCACATTTATGAACTTCATAAATTTATTTTCTTAATTTATATTTCATTGTAATGATTTTTCCAAGTTTTTTCATAAATTTTTCTACAATCACATTTTTACTTATTTATTTTGTTAAATCTTGTAGCGTTTTGAAGTAACGACAGAAAATACGAGCTCAATTTATTTTGTACCCATTTTTATTCCATAAATTTTTGCTAATTCATGTTTATAAATTTCATAAATATATTTTCTTAATTTATATTTCATTGTAAAGATCTTTTTCATGTTTTTTATAAATTGTTTCTCGAATCATATTTTTCTCATTTCTTTTGATAAACCTTGTAGCGTTTTGAAGTAAACGACGGAAAATACGAGCTCAATTTATTTTGTACCCATTTTTGTTCCATACATTTTTGCTAATTCACATTTATAAACTTCATATATATATTTATTTAATTTACATTTCATTGTAATGATTATTCCAATTTTTTCATATTTTTTCTCGAATCACACTTTTTCATTTGTTTTGAGAAAGCTTGTAGTGTTTTGAAGTAACGAAGGAAAATACGAGTTCAATTTATTTTGTTTGTTTCATAAATTTTTTCTAATTCATGTTTATAAACTTCATTATATATATTTCTTAATTTATGTTTCATTGTAATGATTTTTCCAAGTTTTTTCATAAATTTTTCTGGAACCATATTTTTTTCATTTGTTTTGATAAACCTTGTAGCCTTTTGAAGTAACGACGAAAAATACGAGCTCAAGTTATTTTGTACCCATTTTTGTTCCATAATTTTTTTGCTAATTCATGTTTATATATGATCTCGTATTTTTCATCGTTACTTCAAAACTTTACAAGGTTTATCAAAACATGACTATCAACGCTCGGCAAAACGAGGCAACAAATTTCTTTATGGAGTAAGATAAACCATTTTTAATAGTTTAAGGGTGTAAAACTAGACAACAAATAGTTTTTGGGTTAAGTGATCAGTTAAATTAATTTGAGCGAGTTAAATGGACTTTTTCGACAAATTTAATTTATTTGAAAAACAGGCTTTCATAGAGTCTAAGTAAAAAAAGATCCAAAGAGCGATTCATCCAAAGGATCGATTGAGTGGCGGGGCTGTAATACCCTAAGTTTAGTTTTTTTAGTTTCAGGATAATTTATAATAGAATAACAATATTTAGTTAAATAAATATTACCTTAAAAGTGGGTCAAGACAACTTGGGCCAAGGCCCAATAAGCAGCCCACATCCTCCCCCATCAAAACAACTAGGAAGAGAAGCGACCGGCTCCCCTCCCCTCCACGGTGCCTCCTCCCCTCCTATTCATGCACACGCCTCCCTCTCCTCTCGATGAAAACTTGCTCTCCCTAGGTCTTCACCATGGCATCTTGTATCAAGAGGAAAACTAGAAAAACGGATTGAGGAGGTGGAGAGGAACAGGAAGGTGTGTTGAATTGGTGCTTTCCCCATCATTTTTTCTTGTGGGTTCTCCAAGAAAAACCATAGGTAAGGCTTCACCCTCTGTTTAGCATATGATGAGGGGTGTTTTTGATGCCCTAAGTCATGGTTAATAGGAAGTGGAGGAGGGATTTGGGCGTAGGTTGTTAGATTGGTCGCGTAGGGTGAAGGCATATTTTTAGGGCTTCTCTATTTTGAAGATTATACGGTCAAAACGATTTTTTATGCAAAAGTTCGTAAATATAAAGTTGTAGATATAATTGTTAGCTATCAGCTGGTAAACTTTGATAATTTTTGGATGGCTATAACTCCAGATATCGCCGTATTACTCTTTACTGTTTGAGTTTCTAGGCAGATTTTTAGAGCTTCTGTATTTTGACGATTATATGATCAAAACGATTTTTTTCTGCATACATTCCTTACTATAAAGTTGTATATATCGCTGTTACCTACCTTCCGGAAAAATTTTATAATTGTTTGATAGCTATAACTCCATATATTGCTGGATTACTCTTTACTGTTCGAGTTTCAGGGCAGATTTTTAGAGCTTCTGTATTTCGACAATTAGACATCCAAAACGATTTTTTATGCAAACATTCCTAACTAAAAAGTTGTATATATCTTTGTTAAATATCTGCTGGAAAATTTGATAATTTTTGGATAGCTATAGCTCCAGATATAGCCGTATTACTCTTTACTGTTTGAGTTATTTTGGTAGATTTTTTAAGCTTCTGTATTTGCTGCAAAAACGATTTTTGCCAAAATGATTTTTGCTGCAAAAGTGCCTAACTGCAAAGTTGTATATATCTTCGTTACCTATCAGCTGGTAAAATTTGATAATTTTTGGATAGTTATAGCTCTAGATATCACCGTATTACTCTTTGATCTAGTGCCTTTACAATTCATGTTCATTACTTTGCCGCAGCCATCCAGTATGCCGCCAACGCCGCCTCTGTCCAGGACGCCACCAACGTTGCCTCCAGCCAGGCCATTGATTCCTACTCAAGGCTTCAGCGCCCGCAACGATGCCATCATCTTGGGCGTCCATCTATATGTTGAAGCCACCCTTGAAGCAGAAGACGAACATGGGTTCTCTCTTCCATATAGCAGCAGGTAAACATGGGTTCATTGAATTTTATGAGCTTTCCGTATTGTTAAAGAATATAGAGAAAGATGTAGAGAATTTTATACAAATAACAAGAAATATGTAGAGAATTTTATGAGTTTTTTAATTGTTAAAGAATATAATTTTTCGTTGTCTACAACTCTAGTTATGATTTTTGTAAGCAACTCTACTACTCTGCCTTAAAAATTAAGATATATACTTTGATAGCAAAATGGTCATGCGTATAGCATTTATTAATTTTTAGTTCTACTTTTGCTTAATTAAATTGACATCACACCCTACATAGTTTTGATTAATTCTACTATTGCTTAATTATAACCATGTCTTTACGTTTTGTGCATGACGAAGTAAACCTAATATTTTTCTAATATCCCAATCTTATTCTTTTGGTAATTAGGTGGACAAGGTTTGAGTAGGAGGCTCATCATCAAACGAGGACATAGCCGAGGTGATAACATGTTGATGCTAGAAAAACCTCAAGGTGCTGCATTGATGCTAGGAAGTCTTGTACTGCTTCTAGTTCTAAACAATTATGAAATTATGATTGAACTGTACACTCATTTATAATTATTTCAATGCTTTGTTAACTTATTGAATCATTGGTTATAATTCATATATGTGAGTGCAAGCGCTTTTGTTATGGTTTCTTGTTTTTGCAATGATGATTTATTAAACCACATATCAAATGGTACTACCGTTGCAATACCAACTATGATAATGAGTTGCTATGCCTAGCAATATGATATATGACAACGAACTCACTTACGTGGCAATACGATGTGTGGCAATGGATAAAATTGTGTGGCAAATGGTACTACTGCAACGACATGGTTGCCATGGCAATAACATATGGTATCTTGTAAGGACTAAACTTGCGTGGCAAATAATATTATTGCCACGGTACAACGATGGTGGCAATAACATATGATCTCTCGCAACAAACAAAATTGTGTGGAAAATTGTCTCTATTGCACCGCTATCGCTCGTTACATGTACCACCTTTTGCTACGAAGATGGGCATGACAAGTGCTTTTGTTGCCATGACCGTGAGCATTGCGTCAACATCCTATTTCCATGCTTGGCAACGGACACCTATGGTTGCAAGAAACCCCAATGCTTGCAACACCAAACTAGCAAAGGTTGCAATACCTTATTGCAACATGACTTTTTGCAACCATTGGCAACGAACGTGTTTTGGTTGTAACATCTACCTTTTGCAACCAAATTGGGCCTATTGCAATTTTTTTTTGATGTTGAGCAAGGGTTAGAACTTAGTAGTATGACGGGTCGCCGATTGGCATTGAACATGTCTTCCGCCTGCTCCTGAGTTGTCACCGGGATACCGAGGCCTTGGTGTTGAGACTGCTGCCAAACCAGAACCTTGGGATGTGGGCGCATAGCCGGTGACTGCGCATTCGGCTGGATCGGGGCTTCCCCCTGGAGGAATCGGCTGCCCGAGTGAAGGGACTGGCAATCCGTGGGTTGACAACGTTCTGTAAGGCGGGAACTGACTGTCAGGGAAATAAGTCGCCTTTGGTGATTGAACAGACGTGCTAGTTGGGTTGATCCTGCAACCAACAAGAAACGAAAACATATACGTTTGGTTAGGGTTAGATCTTAGTCAATAGGCTATGGATATTAATAAATATAAAATTGCTATCGCAAAGCACGTTTAGATTAAGTCACTGGGATAGAACGGTAGCATACCGAGATAGTATAAATCACTTAGGTCTAAAAGTACGTTAGGACCACAATTATATATATTCATAACCTAGCCGATGTTGCAGATCTAATGTAAATCGGCTAGTACTCCGATATGTTTTATAAAAAGATATTAATCTAGATTAAATGCGCTAAACTATGATCAATCAGTTGTTAGTGTAACCTAATAGATTGATACCGAGCTTAACACATTTAAGTAGATTAAGAACTCAATATATCTATCAGAAATAATACATAAAAATGATTAGAACAAGTAAGACCGGCTGAAACTCCGGCACTATCTCTAATAGTAAACATTGAACCAAATAGATCTATATAGCTCTAAGAGCAACTTAATGGATCAAGTTGATGCAGCATTAAGTATAAAAAGAGGTATGAGATCTATTTAGGCTAATGAGAACTCCTCGAGATGGTAGATACGCCATATAACCTAAATCAACCTCTAGATCTAACTCTGTCGGTTGCTATCTTCAAAGAGATATTAGCCGATCGCGACAAAGATCTAGACATTGATATAGATTATATTCCGTATATGATAAATTTAGTAGTTTATAACATCAGAATTAGAGTATCATGACGATGGAAGCACTAACCCCGACGATACAAGCCACTTGTAACAAGAAATTACCTTCGCTAGAGATCGAAATCGATGTAGCCCAAGAGCAAAGCAAGAACTCGTCAAGAAAACGTAAACCAAAAAGGTTGGCGATGCGCCGAAGTTGTATTGATGTGTTTTATTCTTTTTTACAAGGTCTTGGGTCATATTTATACCCGAATACACAATGAGTCCATAACAGACACAATTCCTATTACAGATTGAATCTCTAAACAAACCGACATTATCTATAAAGGAAACTATACAAAATATCCTATCTTGAAGATACACTTGCCGTTATAGGACCTTATCCGTAGATGGCAATATCTTTAACGCACTTCGGAAAACGAATTCAATAATTTATCTTTAAGCTTTCCTTTCGGGATTAGCCTTTCCTTCGGTCTTCAGTCCAAATCGGCTATCCTAGTCTGACTCGGACTCAACCGACTGACTTCGTAGCCGATTTGGACTCAGCCGACGCAGTCTCTATTTCCCGCAGATCGCACGTTTCCTCCTATTCCACCCCAATCTATGCTTCAAACTCGGGGATTTGGTTACCAAATTTGGTCATTAACACCGTCGTCGCCGTATCTCTTTCTCTCCGAGTCTGACTTCGATGGCGAGAAATTCGCGTCGGTTTCATGCTCTATCCGGTCTCTAGATCACCCCTATAAAACTCGCACGCCCTCGCCGTATTTTCCCGTTTGCACCACGTGTTTTCGTGCCCTATTTTGCCGATTCCCAAATCTCGCCGCCGCACTCCTCGCCTTCGTCCCCGACGCCGGTGAGCTCTCCCTCTCAATTTTCCCCCTCAGTTTCATGCCTTAGTTCAATCCCACGACCCCACGTCTCAAACCCAAAACCCTAGCGCCGTGTCATGCCAATTCCCGAGCCTCGTGTCGCTGTCTGCCGTTGCTGCTCGCATCGTCGACAAGCCGGCCGGCCACCACGTGGCCATGGCCGGCCGTGTCGAGCTCGGCCGCCGCCCTCGCAAAACCCTAGCCCCCGAGCCATCCGTTCTACCGGCTCGGTAGATCGGGGCTGTAGATCTCGCGTGTGCCGCTCCGCCGTCCCGATCATGCCATGTGGTGCGCCACCGCCGCCGCTCCCGTGGACCCGATCCACCGTGGACCGAGAGCCCCGCTCCCGCTGACGTCTCCGGTGTTGTCAGCCGCTTGCATCATGCCTGTGTCAGCCCAAGCCTTGTGTCAGCACTGCGTCATGCTGACGTCAGCCCTACCCGACCCGCGCCAGCCGCTTGCGTCAGCAGGGACTTAATTGCGTAATAATTAATTTAGGACTTTTCTGTTTAGTTAAATATCGTAGTTCAACTCCTAAAATTCAGATCGTTTTAACCCGAGCTCCGTTTTAGTCCATTCGAATTTCATTAAATCCAAAAAATGCCAAGAATCCATTAAAAATAGTTTGTTGTGTTGTTTCAATAGACTTTTAGCATGTTTTGTTGAGTGCTTTGTTTGTCGTGTAGATTCCGGTAATTCCAGCGATCTCGTTTAGTTCAAAGTAGTCGCTGAAGTTCCCCAACCTTCAGAGCAAAGCAAGTCATACTTTACATTGATCATATTATCCTATTTTATTTAAATATTTCATTTTTCTCAAATATTGCATATGTTTTAGAATGTCATTTTATGGGACTATTATACCTATTGTACTCAGCCATAGGAATTGAATACCTTATACCATTGATAACTTGGATTTAATATGGCTAGAATTGGTTTAGCCTTTAGGACATGCTTACCTTGGCTTAGATCAATTAGTTCACTTAAGGGAATCACATTATCTAAATATTACAGTGAAGATTATTATATAGATGATGTCAAGTATGTGGTACAATGTTAATAATATTAAAACAATGGTTTTGGATAGTAGCGCCCATGACAGTTAAGGACTGGTTCTCGGGAAAGCCTGAAAGAATTACCATGCATACCACAAGCTAGCATGGGTAATGGCTGGATCTGTAGTTGTTAATGACCAAATTTGACAAGCAAATCCCCGGATTTGAAGCAAGAATTGAAGCGGAATTGAAGGAATGTGCGGTTCTCGAAGACAGAGTGTGCATCGGTTGATGTCCGAATCAGCTAAGGGATCAATCGGCTGAGACCGAGTTGGACATGACATCCGGTATAGCCAATTCTAATTGGGATAACAGATCTGACCGATTCTGGTGGGATGGCGTGAAGATCATTATTAGATTCGGTTTTCAAGTGCTTCATAGATATTGTCATCTATGGATAAAGTCTTGAAAAGATAATTGTATCTTTAATTTAGGATATTTTGTATAGTTTCCTTGTGAATCACGGCAGAGCCCTTGTCCCAGATAATTGTCGTATTTTAAATAGTGTTAGGATAAGAGTCGTGTCCTACAAGGACTATGTTTTGTTATTGGGTATAAATACAACCCAAGACCCTGTAAAAGAATCAACATACAATCAATATAATCAATACAATCTTGGTGCATCGCCCGCTTTTCCTTTAATAGTTTCGACGAGTTTTTGCTTCTAGTTGGGCTGCATCGTTTGATCTCCAGAAAAGGTAATTCTTGTCATAGCGGTTTGCATTATTGGAATTAGTGCTTCCATCATCATGATACTCTAATTCTATCTTTGTAATCTGCACAGTTATCATATATGCTATATAATTTAGATCGATATTATGGTCTAAACCCTAATCGGCTAGCATCAATCGCTAGATGATAGCCGGTAAGTTTAGACTTCAATGTTGATCTAGGTTATGTAGTATATCTACCATCTCGAAAGGCTGTCATTAAGCTATTCTAGATCCTATGCTTCTTTTGGTACTTAATGCTGCATCAGTTAGGTTCGATCTATTAAGTCGCCATTAGAATCATAAAGATCTAATTTGCTTCATGATTGCTATTAGAGATAGTATCAGAGTTTTAGTCGATCTTACCTGATTTGATCTATCTCGTTTGTTTCATTCTTACTTGATATGTTAAATCCACCCCTTATATTAAGATCTCAGTCTAATTAAATATATTAAGCTTGTAATCAATCTGTTAGATCATCCAAACATTAGATTGATTCCTGTTTAATGTATTTAATTCAGGGGTATATCTTAGTATAAAGCAGTATCGGAGTACTAGCTGATACACATTAGGTTTATTTCTTCGGCTATGTTGTAAACAAGTATAATTCTTGTTTTATAATATTTTTAGATCTAAGTGATTTATACTGTCTCGGTACACTACCGATCTATCCCAGTCACTTGGTTTAAATACGCTTTGAGACATGAATTACATTCTGTTAACATCTATAGCCGATCGGACGAATCTAGTTGCTGTCGATTCAATGCAAGTTGCATTGGCACAATGTCAAACGATATGTCATTGGCCACCAGCCGATCGACTATCGATCTAATATTGTTTCCTTTTGTTAGTTTCTTGTTGGTTGCAGGAACAAACCAATTGGCATGCCTACGAACCTCGAATCAATAATTTGGACCTGCACTAGAGTTAAGCAGATCTCTCAGGCCAGTGCGTGGGAAATTTTCTCATCAACACGCTTCTTGGCACGCCCGGTGGGACATCAAGACACGAACCACACGCAATGGTTGACATTAAGACCTCTGAGGTGGACCAAGAGAACATCATTCCTGTCATGATCGACAAACTCATGCCAGAGCAAAAGGCCGAGCTTGAGGAGATAATGAACAAACCGCAGAGTCAGTATCTGCACTCCTTTACCCAAACTCGGTCCGGTACGGTTGTCCAAAGTTACAAAGTGAAATTGCCAGCCGATGATGAGCCCGAACCTAGCTCTGGCAAAGGCAAAAAGCCTCAAGAAATCAAGTAGGTGGATGGGCCAGATCTGAACAATTTGCAAGATAGGATTGATTATGCGGTCCATCATGCTTTGATCAACCAATCTGGGATACTGGGCAATACCCTCAACAACATGATTAGTATAGTCGTCGACTCCAGGATAGCTGAACACCAAGCCAGGGGACCTATATTCCTCCCTGAGGGTAAATTTCTTCAGTACAGGGCCTTGGCAACAGATGGGTTGCCAACTACTTCAGGAGTTCCTCCAAAACATCCGATCGCGCCAGGATCAGTTCCCCTTAAGTTGTTCGTGCCATCATCGGCATCAAAGCCGATAGACTTCCAACCCAGGTTCCTGTATGGTCATAACCTCAGCATGCGAGCTATGAGATCCCTCAGATGTCCCCAGAAAAGATTTCGGCCATGTTCAGTGCATATCGGCCACCTGTTCTGCCCAAGGTGCCGAGAGGATCCTACCCATCAAGCTTTCCTCAACATCCTATCGGCTCTCAACCTCTTCAGGAGCAACAGCCTCCCATAGTGCACCAATCTCCCCAGCATTATCCAGGAGGCAACTTTAATCAGCACTATCAGCCTCATTCGCCTCGGATGCAGCATCGGCAAGGACCACCCCAGTTTGATCATTACGAGCCGATGCAGCAACAAGCACAGGAGGTGCCTCAACAAAACAAGCCTTGGGTGGACTTGATAGCCGACATGATGAGAGAACAATTTTGCCTCAAACCTAAGGACACAGGCAACATGTATCGGTATCCTTATCCTGAATACTTTGAAAGGGTCCCAATGCCTAACTGATACAAGGTGCCACATTTTTCCAAATTCTCAGGGCAGGACAAATGTTTCTATCTATGAGCACGTTAGCCGATTTTTAGCCCAGGCGGAGAGGCATCGGCTACAGACGCCCTAAGGGTTAGGCTTTTTCCCCTCTCACTCTCTGGATCGGCTTTTACTTGGTTTTCTTCGCTTCCATAGAATTCTGTACAGAGTTGGGCTGATTTGGAGAAGCAGTTTCATCGGTACTTCTACAGCGGCATCCATGAGATGAAGTTGTCTGACCTAACTAGCATCAGGCAAAAGCACGATGAATCAGTCTAGGATTATATCCAGAGATTTAGAGACACGAGGAACCAATGCTACAGCCTAGTGCTATCTGACTCGCAGTTAGCCGATCTGGCCTTCCATGGTTTGTTGACACCCATCAGGGAGAGATTCTCGGCCCAAGATTTTGAAAGCCTGGCGCGCTTGGCCCAGAAGATCACTGCCCATGAGCAACGTTTCTAGGAAGCCAAGAAGGCCTTCAAGAAGGTTAGCCATGTTGCCTATGCTTCGACTCCGATTTAACTGATAGAGAAACTGAAGTGGCAGAGCCGAATGGGCTAGAAACAATAAGATAATAACTTGTCAATGGGTGAAGAATTCGGCTAAGGAAGAGAAATACAGTTTTGACATAACCAAAGCCGATAAAATCTTCGATCTACTACTTCGGGATAAACAGATCCAACTCCCAGCCAATCATGTCATCCCATCAGCTGAGGAATTGAAAAAGAGAAAATACTGCAAGTGGCACAATACCGGTTCCCATACCACGAACGACTGTAAGGTGTTTCACCAGCAAATCCTGTCGGCTATAGAAGCTGTGAAAATTAAGTTTGAAGATCCAAAGAAGCCGATGAAGGTTGATGGGAATCCTTTTCCCGTTAACATGGTTTATGCCAGCAGCCGATCAGCCGATCATCATCCCCGAAAACTAGATAGCTTCGTCAAATTCATGAAGGAACATGGAGAGAGGGAGACGGGCAGAGTCTACAAAGTGCATCCAAGAAAACATGATCGGCAGGAAGAGGCTTACCATCGGCAACATGATGGCGTCGATCCCCATTGGAGCTATGAATTCTTCAGGTTTTGCTAGAATCAAGGGATGAGACTGTCATCACTCCAAGATTGTTCAACGTGTTGTGGTTATGGAGATGAGCATGCTGAGAGCTCTAGCCGAATGCCGCCAAAAAAGAATTGGCTGAGTCAGAGGAAGCGTCCTGTGCACCAAAGGCTAGGTCCAATCCATGAAGATTTCTTTCAGGAGGACTTCGAGGATGATGAGGAACAGGCTTCCAACCCACAATAGTGCCCCTCCAACACTTTTACGAAGACACAAAAGAGGAAGGTGCAACGGCTGAAGAGTGAGGATCGGCTGCAAGAGGTTCATGCGAAAATCAACTATCGGCTAAAAAACAAGAAGGAACAAGAGCGCCCAAGGAAACAATGGCACGTGAAAAACAAAACTATGCTGGTCGATGAAGACCAAGCTGACCAAGAAAAAAGAAAGGCCAAGGGAAAGGTTATGGCCGCTACATCGGTAAATATGGTTTTTGTGTTACCAGCCAAATTTGAGGCGGTCCAAGCCGATGCATACATCGTAGAGGAATCATAGCCAAACTCATTTTGTCCCTGGAGCAAGGAATCTTTGAGAAGCTGGAAGGGACAGGACATCAACACCTTAAGCCTCTTTATGTCAAAGGATTTGTCAATGGAAGCCGATGTCAAAGATGCTAGTTATGGGGGAGTTGCTGTCAATCTAATGCCCTATGCTACTTTTAGAAAGCTGGGAAAGGGTTTCGATGACCTCATCAAAACAAATATGGTACTTAAGGATTTTGGCAGGAACCCATCTGAGACCAAAGGGGTTCTTAACGTTGAGCTGACCGTCGGCGGTAAGACAATGCCTACCACCCTTTTTGTCATCGACGGGAAGGGGTCATACAGCCTGCTGCTGGGGAGGGACTGGATCCACGCCAATTGTTGCATCCATGCCAATTGCTGCATCCCTTCTACCATGCACTAGAGCTTGATCTAATGGCGAGGTGACAAGATTGAAATCGTTCTGACCGACAGGTCAGTAAACATAGCCGATGCAGATTTAACACTTTGGGAGATCGACAACAACGATTGCTTGCCCGACAAAGTTTGGGAGACTGTTTTTCTAAAGGTGTCTGATTCCACTATACAGCCAATTGGAGACGAAGAGACTCAATTATTACTTTGAGGGCGTCGTGGAGGGCTCAGGCGTCTACACCATGGACACCGTGGACAATCTCGATGGCAACCTAGGACAAGGTTATATGTCGGGCGACGAGCTCGAAGAAGTTGATATAGGTCCAGGAGATAGGCCCAGACCGACATACATTAGTAAAATTTTGTCTTCTCATTTTAGAACCAAGCTAATTGATTTATTAAAGGAATATAAAGATTATTTTGCTTGGGAGTATTTTGAGATGCCAGGTCTTAGCCGATCGATTGTGGAACATCGGCTCCCTATTAAACCAGGATATCAGCAATACAAACAGCTTTCCAGAAGGTTTAAAGCCAATATGTATGATGCGATTAAGGCTGAAATTACTCGGCTGTATGATACTGGTTTTATTCGGCCATGCCGATACACCGAGCGGGTGTCGAACATAGTCCCGGTAATCAAGAAGAACGACAAGCTTAGGGTGTGCATCGATTTTTGAGACTTAAATAAAGCTACCCCTAAGGACGAGTACCCCATGTCGATTGCCGATTTGTTGGTTGATGCTGCTTCAAGGCATAAAATCATAAGTTTTATGGATGGAAATGCTGGATATAACCAAATTTTTATGGTTGACGAAGATGTTCACAAGACTGCCTTTAGGTGTCCTAGTGCAATCGGCTTATATGAATGGGTCGTCATGACATTCGGTTTTAAAAATGCTAGTGCTACTTATCAGAGAGCCATGAATTATATTTTTCACGACTTAATCAGCTTGTTTGTTGAAATATACATTGATGATGTGGTTGTCAAATCAAAAAAAGTTGAAGACCACTTAGCCGATTTAAGGAAAGTATTAGAGAGAACAAGAAAATATGGCTTGAAGATGAATCCTACCAAATGCACTTTCGGTGTATCGTCTGGGCAATTTCTTGGTTTTCTTGTTCATGAGAGGGGGATTGAGGTGACACAAAGGAGTGTTAACGCAATCAAGAGTATTGAACCTCCACCGGAGAAGAAGCAGCTACAATCTCTGATCGTCAAGGTAAATTTCATCAGGCGTTTCATTGCTAATTTATCTCAGAAGATGGAGTCGTTCACGCCTTTGCTAAGGCTAAAAGCCGATCAAGAGTTTACTTGGGAGGCAGAGCAGCAGAAAGCTTTTGACAACATCAAGGATTATTTAAGCTCCCCTCCAGTTTTGATCCCTCCACAGAAGGGAGTGCCTTTTAAATTGTATTTTTCAACCGACGAAAATTCAATCGGCTCAGTTTTGATCAAAGAGCTTCAAGGCAAGGAAAGAGCAATATTTTATCTCAGTAGAAGACTTTTGGATGTAGAAACAAGGTACTCTTCTGTGGAAAAGTTGTGCTTGTGCTTATATTTTTCTTGTACAAAGTTGAGGCATTATTTATTATCCAACGAGTGCACCATTATTTGTAAAGCCGACGTAGTCAAATACATGCTATCGGCTCCAGTTTTGAAAGGACGAGTCGAGAAGTGGATTTTTGCTTTGACAGAATTTGACCTAAGGTATAAGGCACCCAAGGTAGTCAAGGGACAGGCTATAGATGATTTTATTGCTGAACACCGGAATGATTCAATCGGCTCGATCGACATGGTGCCTTGGACATTGTTTTTTGATGGATCAGTCTACACTCATGGCTGTGGCATTGGCTTGGTTATCATATCACCCAGGGGGCAAGTTTTGAATTTGCCTATACTATTACACCTTACGCTACAAACAATCAAGCTGAATACGAAGTAGTCCTCAAGGGTTTACAACTTTTGAAAGAGGTTGAAGCCGATGCTGTGGAGATCATGGACGACTCCTTCTTGGTCATCAGCCAACTAGCAGGAGAATATGAATGCAAGAATGACACTTTGATGATCTACAATCAAAAGTGCCGATAATTGATGGATGGTTTTTGGCTAGTAACGTTCAAACATATCCCTCAAAAGCAGAATGTTGGGGCAAACAATTTGGATCAAGGGGCATCAGGCTACAAGCCGATGACCAAAGATGTGGGAGTTGAGGTTGTAGCAATCACAGTCGACGATTGGAGGTATGAGGTTTTCAATTATTTAAAGAATCCTTCCCAATCGGCTTCGAGGAAATTGCATTACAAGGCTTTGAGATACATTTTGCTCGATGACGATCTTTACTATCGGACGATTGATGGGGTGCTACTCAAATGTTTGGGTGCTGATCAAGCAAAAGTTGTAATGTGAGAAGTGCACGAAGGCATCTGTGGTACTCATCAACCGACTCACAAGATGAAGTGGTTACTTTGAAGAACTGGGTATTTTTGGCCGATGATGCTGGAAGATTGTTTCAAATATTACAAGGGATGCCAAGATTGTCAGAAATTTGGAGCGATCCAACGAGCACCAGCATCGGCTATGAACCCTATTATCAAGCCTTGGTCGTTCAGAGGATGGGGAATTGATATGATCGGCCAGATTAATCCACCCTTGAGTAAATGACACAAGTTTATATTGGTGGCAACCGATTATTTCACAAAGTGGGTGGAAGGAATTCCCTTGAAAAAAATGATTCTAGAGACGAAATCGAGTTTGTCAAAGAACACATCATTTACCGATTTGGCATCCCTCAGACAATTACAACCGATCAGGGATCTATCTTTGTCTCAGATGAGTTTGTCTAGTTTGCAGAAAGCATGGGGATTAAGTTGTTAAATTCTTCACCATATTATGCACAAGCTAATGGATAGGCAGAAGCATCCACTAAAAGTTTGATTAAGTTGATAAAGAGAAAGATCTCTGAATATCCAAAGCAGTGGCACAGCCGATTGGCCGAATCATTATGGTCTTATCAGATGGCTTGTCATGGACCAATCCAAGTACCTCCTTACAAATTGGTCTATGGTCATGAAGCTGTATTGCCATGGGAAAGTGTCATCGGCTCAAGCAGGATTCAACTGCAAGATGAGTTAACAGTCGATGATTATCATAATCTAATGGTGGATGAATCGGAAGACTTGGTTTTTGTCCAGGATGCGTGCTTTGGAAAAAGTGACCAGGGATAAAGAGAGGGTTGCTCGTCATTATAACAAGAAAGTTGTGCCTAAATCATTTTCAGGAGGCGAGCTAGTTTGAAAATTAATCTTGCCGATTGGTACAAGAGATAATAAATTCGGCAAGTGGTCACCTAACTGGGAAGGACCCTTTAAGATCCACAAATGTGTTTTCAAGGGAGCTTACATGCTAGAAGGATTGGATGGAGAGGTGTTTGGAAGGGCTCTCAATGAAAAATATTTGAAGAAATATTATCCTAGTATATGGATCAACTCATGATTCGGTTGTATTAAGCCGATGCATGGTAGCCGATGTGTTTGCATCGCCTTTAGATGGTCGATATAAGTTATATCGCCCTTAGTCATTTCATCATTATCATAATCGGTTGTGCTCTGCCGATGTGTGATGACCGATATAGGTTATATCACCCTTAGCCATTTCATTCTTATAATAATCGGTTATGATTTAACATGTACATTGTGGCCGATTTCGTGTGTTGTCCTTGGGATGTAATTTTATCAATGATCGGCTCACATTGAAAAATTAGGGGGGCATATAGTCAGAATCAAGTGGAGTGGACTTCAAAATTTTTGCGGACTTTGAAATTTTTCAAGACAGGAGAGATTGCAGAAAACGGTAGAGGTTATATTACAAGACGAAAGGACTAGAGTTTGCAAGTGTGCCGATACACAAAAAAAGAATATATTACAAGTGTTGTGAATTCATAGAAGAGCTAGCCCTATTACAGAAGTCGGTTTAGTTGTCGGTTAGGTCATTGATGGCCGATATCGCCCTTTGCTTGATTTGCTTAATTTTCTCTATTGTCTCGACGTCGGTTGCATCAGTGCTTGGAACCGACTTCAACGATTTCCTCAAATCTCCCAGGTATTGTATTGAAGATGTTAGCTTTGCCTTCTGTTCTTCAGTAGCCTTTGGGAGATTGGCTAGTTTCTGCTCTTCGGAAGCCAGCTCGGTATTGCATTTCTCCAACTCGACAGTGAGTTCAGGCTGACGTTGCTTCAGCCGATCGATGTTGGATTGGATGGCCGATGGCCCAGCAATTAGTTCATCTAACTTGGCTTTTTTGGCAATGATGCCCTGCCGATTGGTCTCAATCATGGCTTCATGGCCAACTTTCTCCTGTCTAGCGACCATCCTTTGACGTGCCTTTCTAGTTTGTGCCGATGCAGTTCAAGGTGGGCCACTTGGGAGATGATATCGGCTACGTCGTCTGGCAACTGGTTCTCAATCTCTTCAAATCTAGCCTTGATCGACCCACAGTTGGTGACCAAGTGATCTATTGAGCTGTGCAGCCGACGGGCAATATCCAGAAGCTTTTCTTTAAGTTCATCTACTAATGGGGCCTGGGCCTGGCTAGTGATCTCTTCCTCTTCGCCGATATACTCCCTTATGTCAAAAGAGAACATATCGGCTAAAGCCTGCAAGATACAAATCAAGATTGTTGAAGTATAATGGAACCCGAGTAGCCAATTTTTGTTCTAGAGAAAGTTTCTTACCTTGACAGTTTGGGCTGCGGCCGATTCTTCTTCTTCGACATGATGGCTACCCTAGTCGATAGAGTGTGCTCGCTTGATGCATGGGGGGCAGCCGATGGACACTGAGGAGGCTGCATAAGAAGGCAAGTGTTAGTTACAACCGGCAAGTTAACAAGGGAGAAAAAGAGTTAAAGTTTTGAGGTTATTGGTGAAGCTGGGCGTGGTGGCCGATGAGCTAATCTCTTATGCTGCAAACAAGAGAGTTTGGTTATGGTTAAAACGAGAATAATTTAAAGTGATCAAACTTCAAAAGATGAAAGATGCTCACCGGTTGAGGGCGAGGAGGACGTCTTGGAGGTGAAGGTGTTCTCTGAGGCTGGTCGTCGGCAGATGGTGTTGGTGCGTATTTACTCGAATCACTTGATTCGGCTGCCTCTTCCTTAATGGTTTGATCGATTTCTCCCTCCATGACTTCTTGATCGAGGGCCTCTTCCATGCTCGGGTCAAGTGAAGGCATGTCGTCGGCTGGTGTAGTCTTTTGTTTCGTCATTTTCTTCTGTGGTGCAGCCGACGGACCAGCAGCCGATGGTCTCGGTCTCTTCTTCCTTGACAGTGCCTCACGAGTTTGGCCGTGCAGAAGTGTTGTCACCATCAGCGCGTTGAAGCCGATGATAGATGGAGCGAGTCCTCTGTTAGTGATATGCCCTAGAGGCAACATGAAGATGTTGGATATCATTGTCAATGTTTAGGTATAAATGAATAAAGTGTTATTCAGTTCCATGAAATAGACATCTTGTATTGATCAATAAGTACGTGACTTATTTATGAGACTCTATATGTATGAATCTATTTCTAAATGATCCTCGATCATATATCATATTGGAACTAATATGATTTTAAGATCGACATGTTTATTGATTGATGATCATGTCTCATAGATCATGGGTATGGAGATACCAAATCAATAAACTTGGACACATGAGTTAGAGAAAACATTGTTGGATAGACCCACCATGAGACACTACGAAATTAATGTGTCATTAGTTGGTCTCAGGTAGTGTTGGTACAAAGTCCTTAGACCTGAGATCACCATGGATTCCAACATGCGTAGTAGCCTACTTTGGGACTACCAAACGCTATTCCGTAACTGGGTAGTTATAAAGGTAGTTTTCGGGTTTGCTATGAAACATGGAGTGGGATGTGAGTGATCAAGATGGAATTTGCCCCTCCTTTGGAGAGATATCTCTGGGCCCCTCGAGGTAATGGATTATGGAAATACATGGTCATGCTTAGTTGATTGAGGAGTCAATCAATAGATAGATAATCCAATACGGTTCGAGTGAATGGTTAAGCTATTGAAGGGATGGCACACATCTTGCCTATAGCTTAATTGGTATCGTGAGGCAAAGGGATTTGTGTACACATTACAGGTTTAGAGCCGATATTATATTCTTGTATACTATCGTGTCAATATGTGCTGCTAGGCGCCGCTATTGACGGGTCGGTTGAGTTGGACTCGAGCTGACGATCGGCTAAGTTAGACTATAGCCAAAACCAAGTATACCTGAACCTACAGGGTCGCACGCTTAAGGGGATAAGAACAGACATTTGAGTTGGACTTGGATACGGCTCGATCGGATAGGGATCCGATCGGATAGAGTCCTATGGGCTTACGAAGTCTGGCCGGCCAACTCTATGAGATTCGGATAGGATCCGATTCAAAATAGAGTCCCGATGGGCCTCTAGGCCCAACCGGCCAACTCTATACAAAGGGGTGAGGGGTGGAGAGCTGCGGCATGTCAATTGTATCGAATTGAACCGAATTAATCTGATTTGGTGCAACAAAAGTCGTCGAGATCAATCTCCACGGAAACCCTTCCCACTTTCGAGCCAAACCCTAGCCTTGCATTGCGTGCTAGCACACGGGTGTTCGGCGTCCTGTCCCCGGACGTGTGGATACCGGTAGAGGCGCTGCTACGTTGCGCGCTGTTGATCGGCTACAAATCGGTTGCAATCGAAGCGAGGCGATTGCCGCAGATCAGCTAAGAGAATGCGGTCGGATGACTCGGATCGGCTGCGACATCGGCGAATCGGCTGATTGGTGAATCGGCTGTCCCCGAGAATCGGCTGTCATCGGCCAGCATAGTTCCAGATCGGATAGCCTTGATTGGCTATTTCCGCTGCATACTCCAATCGGTAACGATCTATCGGCCCTTACTTGCAAGTGTTCCTGGTTTGCGCGGTAGAAAAGTTTTTGTTTTCGGCTAGCGTAGCCTCCGCGTAACCCTTCAGTGGTATCAGAGCTAATCTTGCTTAGTTCGGGTTTTAGATTGGATCTAGAACAAGTTTAGCACACGGGTTGATTAGATCAATCGGTTTTACGGGATCTGTTGAGGAGAGTTGATGGTAATTGTGTTCCTTGATATTGTATCGGAACGGCGTAATGTGATTACGTCGAAGCAATATCCATAGAACTCGGTTTGAGTTAGGTTCGAGATAGCGTTCCTTGATAGTGTATTGAAACGGTATAATGTGATTACGCCGATATGGTTTTCGTAAGCGATTTCATAGATTGGATCTATGAATTTTGTGTGGTGTTCCGGGCGCTGCCCGCGAGGGGGTGGCTTTCCCCTCGACCCCCTGCCCGCTAACCGGCTAGCGGGACCGCTGTGTGCGCACCCCTTTATAGGTCGTCTCTATGCCGTTTCTCTGTGATAAGTAGAAAACATTCTACGCCTAACTTGTTTTTGCAGAGAATGCTTTGAGATGGTATGGCCCTATTGTATGTATGAGATGCATGTGATGCATGTAATATTCTTTCATATGTGCAATCCCTGTAATATTCTTTCATACGTGCAATGCTTGTAATATTCTTTCACGACCTACGAGTCGATGTAATCTTCAATTAGAGCTTCTATAGTAGTAGCTTAGTTTGAAGAAATCAAGCATTCATGCACATTGGAAGATGGTGCCGAAGATGGAGATCCTCGGCCCGACATGGAGATGGAGATCACCATGTGAAGGGGGCCATACTATTTCATCATATGCTATTCTACCTGCTTTCATATATGTGATATGTTTGTTTGATAGGATAGCATCCCTCACAAAATTAAGTAGTAATGATGCCCTTCCAAATGTTGCACCCGTCACCGTTATGCTCGTCAATGGTGGGTCTGCCAAAGCAGAGTGCCATTCTCTATCATAACACGAGGGGGTATATGTCAGACATATACATGCAGGAGCATTTGGTTTACTTAACAAGGCTATCAAAATAGTTTTGGGCCTTGGGGCATAGGTTGGCGCCGGGGCATGGAGATGCCACACCAACAACAAGAGTCACATAGAGATGTGATTAGCAAGGTGTTGCTTACCGATGTTTTTAATTTTCTAGCAGTGATGCCAAAGCTCACTAGAAAATTAATTAACATGTGGATCTTGACCCAATACGTAACCTAGAGAGAAGGTGGAAAATACGTAATGGGAGTCTAATGTTAAATTGTTTAACAATAGACATAGCATAAACATTGTGCTAAACTTTGCTTTTTCTGTTGTAGAATAAATGGCGGCTAATACTACACCCAGTGCTTTCAATTTGCGATCTATTCTCGAGAAAGAAAAATTAAACGGAACAAACTTTATGGATTGGTATCGCAACTTGAGAATTGTTCTCAAGCAAGAGCGTAAGGAGTACATTCTTGAAGTACCCTATCCCGAGGATTTGCCTAATAATGCCACTGCAATTGCACGGAGAGCTTACGAGAGGCACACTAAAGATGCCCTAGATACAAGCTATCTCATGCTTGCTACAATGTCCCCTGAGCTTCAGAAGCAATATGAGAGCAGCGATGCTCACACTATTATTCAGGGACTGCGTGGCATGTTTGAGAACCAAGCTCGGACCGAGAGGTTCAACACCTCGAAGTCCTTGTTTGCGTGTAGGCTTGTTGAGGGAATCCCGTCACCGCATGTGATAAAGATGATTGGCTATATCGAGAGTCTTGAGAAACTAGGTTTCCCTCTTAGTCAAGAGTTGGCTACGGACGTGATTCTCCGGTCGCTCCCTCCGAGCTTTGAGCCGTTCATATTGAATTATCACATGAACAGTATGGATAAGACCTTGGCTGAATTGCATGGGATGCTAAAGACAGTGAGGAGAGTATCCGAAAACGGTCATCATGTGATGATGATGCAGAAGGCTAAGCGCAAACCACCTGTCAAGAAACTTTGCACCAAGAGGAAGTTAACTCCCGATGAGATCGCGAGTGCCTCTAATGCAAAGAAGGGCAAGAAGGGGTCGGCGGCATCAGATGCCGTTTGCTTCTACTGCAAGGAGACAGGCCACTGGAAAAGGAACTGCAAGAAGTACATGGAGGATCTCAAAAAGAAGCAAAGTACGACTTCTGCTTCAGGTATTAATGTTATAGACATTAATCTTGCTACTTCACCTACTGACTCTTGGGTATTTGATACCGGATCAGTAGCTCATATTTGCAAATCGTTGCAGGGAATGAGAAGAAGTAGAGGATTGAGAAGGGGCGAGGTGAACCTGCGCGTCGGCAATGGAGCAAGCGTTGCTACAGTTGCTGTCGGCACAGTACCACTTCATCTACCTTCAGGATTAGTTTTGGAATTAAATAATTGTTATTGTGTTCCAACACTATGTCAAAACGTTATTTCCGCTTCATGTTTGCAAGCGGAAGGATATGATTTTAGATCAATGGACAATGGTTGTTCAATATATCTTAGAGATATGTTCTATTTTCATGCTCCATTGGTGAATGGATTATACGTTTTGAATCTTGAAGCGTCTCCCATCTATAACATTAATACGAAAGGCAACTCTCTAATGATACAAACCCCACGTTTATCCGGCATTGTCGCTTAGGCCATATAAATAAGAAACGCATGGAGAAGCTCCATAAGGATGGATTGCTTCACTCTTTTGATTTTGAATCGAGACATGTGAGTCTGTTTTACTTGGTAAGATGACAAAGGCACCTTTCACGGGACACGGTGAGAGAGCAAGTGACTTGTTGGCACTCGTACATCGATGTATGTGGACCAATGAGCTCAACGGCCGAGGTGGTTATCGTACTTCATTACCTTTAGCGATGACTTTAGTAGATATGGTTATGTCTACTTAATGAGGCATAAGTCCGAATCCTTTGAAAAGTTTAAAGAATTCCATAATGAAGTACATAATCATTTAGGGAAAACAATCAAGTTTCTACGATCAGATCGTGGAGGGAATACTTGAGCCAAGAGTTTGGTAATCATCGAAAGATTGTGGAATTGTTTCACGTTGACTCGCGCGAGGACTCCACAATGGAACGGAGTGTCCGAACGGAGAAATCGCACCTTGTTGGACATGGTGCGGTCAATGATGAGCCAAACCGATCTTCCGTTATCCTTACGGGGATATGCTCTTGAAACAGCTTGCGCTCACACTAAATAGAGTTCCATCTAAGTCGTTGAAATGACACTATATGAGATATGGACAGGCAACCCCTAGTTTGTCTTTTCTCAAAATTTGGGGATGCGAAGCTCATGTAAAACGTTTGATCGACAAGCTCACACCCAAATCGATAAGTGCTTCTTTGTGGGATACCCTAAGGAAACTATGGGATATTACTTTTATAATCGGGAACAAGGCAAAGTGTTTGTCGCCCGACACGGTGTTTTCTTGGAGAAAGAGTTTCTTTTAAGAAGGGTTAGTGGGAGCAGGGTGCATCTTGAAGAAGTTCAAGAAACACCGAAAATGTTTCAAGACTCTGGAACTACAACGGGAGAAGCAAAGTGTTGCTCCACCGGTTGTAGATACACCACCCCACGGAGGTCCGAAAGATCACATCGTGCGCCGACAGTACAGTGCGGAACAACGTGATATATTGTTGTTAGACAACGATGAACCTAAGACCTATGAGGAAGCGATGGTGGGACCCGATTCCAACAAGTGGCTTGGAGCCATGAAATCGAAATAGAATCAATGTACGACAATCAAGTTTGGAACTTGGTTGATCCACCGATGGTGTCAAAACCATTGAGTGTAAATGGATTTTTAAGAAAAGGCCGATATGGATGGAAATGTTCACATCTATAAGGCGCGATTGGTGGCGAAAGGTTTTAAACAGATTCAAGGTGTTGATTATGATGAAACCTTCTCGCCCGTCGCAATGCTTAAGTCTATTCGGATTATTCTAGCGATTGTTGCATATTTCGATTATGAGATATGGCAGATGGATGTCAAAACAACTTTCCTAAATGGAAACCTAAGCGAGGATGTATACATGATACAACCTGAGGGTTTTGTCGATCCACAATAGCCTAGAAAGATATGCAAGCTACGAAATCCATTTATGGATTGAAGCAAGCATCTCGGAGTTGGAATATTCGTTTTGATGGAGTAATCAAAGGGTTTGGTTTCATCAAAAACGAAGAGGAGGCCTGTGTTTACAAAAGGGTCGAGTGGGAGCGCAATTGTATTTCTAATCTTATATATGGATGACATATTGTTGATTGGAAATGATATCCCTATGTAGAATCCATCAAGTCTTCATTGAAAAATAGTTTTTCCATGAAAGACTTAGGGGAGGCTGCATACATATTAGCATTCGGATCTATAGAGATAGATCCAAGAGGCTAATTGGATTAAGCCAAAGTACATACATTGACAAGGTGTTGAAAAGGTTCAACATGCATGATTCCAAGAAAGGTTTCTTGCCCATGTCACATGGCATTATTCTTAGCAAGAATCGGTGTCCTTAGACACATGATGAGCGGAAAAAGATGGGTATGGTTCCATATGCTTCGGTAATTGGATCCATCATGTATGCCATGCTTTGTACACGTCCGGATGTCTCGTACGCTTTGAGTGCTACGAGCAGATACCGTCGATCCAGTGAAGGTTCTTGGATGCCATAAAGAATATCCTTAAGTACTTGAGAAGAACTAAGGATATGTTCCTAGTCTATGGAGGTGAAGAAGAGCTCGTTGTAAGTGGTTACACCGATGCTAGCTTCCAAACAGACAAGGATGATTATAGATTGCAATCGGGTTCGTGTTCGCCCGAACGGAGCGCGCAGTCACTGGAAGAGTTCCAAGCAGGATATTGTTGCTGATTCTACAACGGAGGTGAGTACATTGCTGCTTCGGAAGCTGCAAAGGAGGCTGTTTGGATAAAGAAATTTGTTTCGAGCTGGGTGTGATGACCAGTGCAACTGGTCCAATGTCTCTCTATTATGATAATAGTGGAGCCATTGCGCAAGCCAAGGAGCCGAGGTCACATCAAAAGTCTAAACACATACTTCGGCGATATCATCTCATCCGCGAGATAGTGGATAGAGGTGACGTCAAGATATGCAAAGTGCACACGGCTCTCAACATTGCCGATCCGTTGACAAAACCTCTCCCTCAGCCAAAGCATGAGGCGCACACAAGAGCAATGGGTATTAGATACTTACATGACTGACTCTAGTGCAAGTGGGAGGCGTTAGTGATATGCCCTAGAGGCAACATGGAGATGTTGGATATCATTGTCAATGTTTATGTATAAATGAATAAAGAGTTATTCAGTTTCATAAAATAGACATCTTGTCTTGATCAATAAGTACGTGACTTATTTATGAGACTCTATATGTATGAATCTACTTCTAAATGATCCTCGATCATATATCATATTACTGGAACTAATATGATTCTAAGATCGGCATGTTTATTGATTGATGATCATGTCTCATAGATCATGGGTATGGAGATACCAAATCAATAAACATGGACACATGTGTTAGAGAACACATTGTTGGATAGACCCACCATGAGACACTACAGAATTAATGTGTGATTAGTTGGTCTCGGGTAGTGTTGGTACAAAGTCCTTAGACCTCGATCACCATGGATTCTAACATGTGTAGTAGCCTACTTTGGGACTACCAAACGCTATTCCGTAACTAGGTAGTTATAAAGGTAGTTTTCGGGTTTGCTATGAAACATGAAGTAGGATGTGAGTGATCAAGATGGAATTTGCCCCTCCTTTGGAGAGATATCTCTTGCCCCTTGAGGTTATGGATTATGGAAATACATGGTCATGCTTAGTTGATTGAGGAGTCAATCAACGGACGGATAATCCAATACGGTTCGAGTGAATGGTTAAGCTATTGAAGGGATGGCACAAATCTTGCCTATAGCTTAATTGGTATCGTGAGGCAAAGGGATATGTGTACACATTACAGGTTTAGAGCCGATATTATATTCTTGTATGCTATGCTATCAATATGTGCTGCTAGGTGCCGCTATTGACGGGTCGGCTGAGTTGGACTCGAGCCGACGATCGGCTAAGTTAGACTATAACCGAAACCGAGTATACCTGAACCTACAGGGTCGCACGCTTAAGGGGATAAGAACAGACATTTGAGTTGGACTCGGATACGGCTCGATCGGATAGGGATCCGATCGGATAGAGTCCTACGGGCTTACGAAGTCCGGCCGACCAACTCTATGAGATTCGAATAGGATCCGATTCAAAATAGAGTCCCCGATGGGCCTCTAGGCCCAACCGGCCAACTCTATATAAAGGGGTGAGGGTGGAGAGCTGCGGCATGTCAATTGTATCGAATTAAACCGAATTAACTCGATTTGGTGCAACAGAAGTCGTCGAGATCAATCTCCACAGAAACCCTCCCCACTTTCGAGCCAAACCCTAGACTTGCATTGCGTGCTAGCACACGGGTGTTCGGCGTTCTGTCCCCGAACGTGTGGATACCGGTAGAATGTTGTGTGCTATTGATCGGCTACGAATCGGCTGCAATCGGAGCGAGGCGATTGCGGCAGATCGGCGACGAGAACGCGGTCGGATGACTCGGATCGGCTGCGACATCGGTGAATCGGCTGATTGGTGAATCGGCTGTCCCCGGGAATCGGCTGTCATCGCCCAGCACAGTTCCAAATCGGATAACCCTGATTGGCTGTTTTCGCTGCATAGTCCAATCGGTAACGATCTATCAGCCCTTACTTGCAAGTGTTCCTGGTTTATGCAGTAGAAAAGTTTTTGTTTTCGGCTAGCGTAGCCTCCGCGTAACCCTTCATCCTCCACTTGGAATTCGCCCTGTGGCATATTGGATCTCAACCCCTGAGTTGCTCTCATGAGGGGGAGAAGAATCAGTTGTTTGTAGAGAAAGAAGACATCGGTTAAATATTGGGCAAGTGTCAGCCGATGGTTTTTTTGAAAAGAAAAAATTTGACAGAGGAAAGAGGTACTTACATCAGGGGTTGCTTCTGGAAGGAGCGTGGTGAGGTACATAGAAGATGGTTGATGAAAGATATGTTTTTTCAACTCAACCCAGCATCTGTCAAAAGCTGAGCTCCTTTTTAGGGCCAATTCCAAAGTGCCTATGCTACCAAGAGGGGGCCCCTCTATGTTCATCAGCCAATCCATCATCAGTCATGAAGTGATCTCGCCCCTTGTTTCAATCTTGTCTATAAAGTATAGCCTAATCGGCAGTTGTCCTAGCCCAATCTGTCTAGCAGTTGATGCTAGATAGTAGAATTCATAGGACTTCAAAATGTTTCTACCTTGATGAATGTCGATTGGCAAGATGCAAGGAGTGATGGCTGTGGTGAAAATTTCCCTTGGCCTTGGAAATTCTTCTGAGTTGAGCTCATCGAAGTTGAAATCTGTGGGGAGTTCGAACTCTGGCAGCCTGAATAGAAGAACCTAGTCCGACTGTTCTTTGCAAATCCATCATAAAACAAAGTGAACCAATCGGCTAGGAGTTCACTAGACAGCTTGGAGCCAGGGTGGACAGCAGCAGCTTCTCCAAAGGACATACACCTACATGTAGTCACTTCTCCTTCATCATCCTCAATCGGCTCTACTCTTGGGAATTCGGCATCAGCCAGATTGGGTCTGCCAGTGATCTTGTGGGTAAGACCAGCCATAACTGCAGAAACCACCAGGGACCCCCTGTTCCTATGACTGAACCGACTACAATTTTTGTCGATGCCTGGTTGAGGGTTTGGTACAGATAGCCTAGCAGAAATTTGCCCAAGGGAACTTTAGTCTTTGACGCTAGAGCTTCGGCTATAAGCTGCCAGTTGGTTGTAGGGCCGCAGCTAGATCCACAAAAAGACGAACTTTTCTAGCCACATCACGAGGAAGGCATCATGTTCTCTAGGGCTGACAGATCCAGTGCCCATGTTCAAATTGACAAAGCCATTCCAACCCCCAATGGACTTGGTCTTCAAGGAGTATTGGCACTTGCTGTCAAATTGGTTAGGATTAGCCGATGACATTATATCTAGGCCAGTTATCATGAATACATCAATCAAGGTGGGGGTCATAGGTCCTTGCTGGAAAAGGAAGGCATTGAATGTATTGTTCTAGAAATAAGTTGCAGCCGACATGAGGGGTTCATCCTTGGGTTGGTCGGCTATTGTGAGAGCCAAGCACTGAGCTGTGCTTACTTCTTCCCAGTGAGCTTGTTTGCTGGCTACCAACCTTTTATACCAGGCTGGCTAGGATTTGTCTGTTAAGGGCCAAGATTTGAAGGTTCCATTCTAGGGTACCAGACTAGGGTTTGAAATCCTATAAGCCATCCTATTTGTTTCGGCGTTTATGATTTCTGTGGGATCTATGTTATCGATAGGCCTTAGAAAGTACCTCTCATTGTTAAGCAAACTGGGGACAACGATTTGGTGAGCGAGATGCTACAATGACAATGGGGGAAGCAAAACAAGTTTCAGAAGCCAAGAACACAGATCTACGGCTATGAGCAGAAAAGAAAAGGTATTTAGCCGATAGGACTTACCTCGACGAACTCGGCCGATGGGGTGTCGGAGGGAGCAGAGGAAGATGCCATTGGTGCCAATTAGTTCGTTGCCGGAAGGGGAGATCGCTGCATGTTTGTTGAGAGCTCCGAGGAGGTCGCCGAATTGATTTTGGGATTATTTGGCTAAGAGCTATGGATGTGTAAGTAACGGCGTGAGTACTTCAATGCGCTTGGGGTGTTATTTGAAGAGGCACGCTAACGCCAAAACAGACACGACCTAGGTTTTCTATGAGGATAGGATCATGCAAAATCTGCAACATTATCAATATCGCGGACTTGGGGGGCATGTGTTAACGACCAAATTTGGCAAGTAAATCCTCGGGTTTGAAGCAACAATTGAAGCGGAATTGAAGGAATGTGCGGTTCTCGGAGACAGAGTGTGCATCAGTTGATGTTCGAATCAGCTAAGAGATCAATCGGCTGAGACCGAGTTGGACATGACATCCGGTATAGCCAATTCTAATTGGGATAACAGATCTGACCGATTCTGGTGGGATGGTGTGAAGATCATTATTAGATTCGGTTTCCAAGTGCTTCATAGATATTGTCATCTATGGATAAAGTCTTGAAAAGGCAATTGTATCTTTAATTTAGGATATTTTGTATAGTTTCCTTGTGAATCACGGCAGAGCCCTTGTCCCAGATAATTGTCGTATTTTAAATAGTGTTAGGATAAGAGTCGTGTCCTACAAGGACTATGTTTTGTTATTGGGTATAAATACAACCCAGGACCTTGTAAAAGAATCAACATACAATCAATATAATCAATACAATCTTGGTGCATCGCCCGCTTTTCCTTTAATAGTTTCGACGAGTTTTCGCTTCTAGTTGGGCTCCATCATTTGATCTCCAGCGAAAAGGTAATTTTTGTCACAGCGGTTTGCGTTATCGGGATTAGTGCTTCCATCATCATGATACTCTAATCATGTCTTCGTAATCTGCACAGTTATCATATATGCTATATAATTTAGATCGATCTTGTGGTCTAAACCCTAATCGGCTAGCATCAATCACTAGATGAGAGCCGGTAAGTTTAGATTTCAATGTTGATCTAGGTTATATAGTATATCTACCATCTCGAAAGGATGTCATTAAGCTATTCTAGATCCTATGCTTCTTTTGGTACTTAATGCTGCATCGGTTAGGTTCGATCTATTAAGTCGCCATTAGAATCATAAAGATCTAATTTGCTTCATGATTGCTATTAGAGATAGTATCAGAGTTTCAGCTGATCTTACCTGATTTGATCTATCTCGTTTGTTTCATTCTTACGTGATATGTTAAATCCACCCCTTATATTAAGATCTCAGTCTAATTAAATATATTAAGCTTGTAATCAATCTGTTAGATCATCCAAACATTAGATTGATTCCTGTTTAATGTATTTAATTCAGGGGTATATCTTAGTATAAAGCAGTATCAGAGTACTAGCTGATACACATTAGGTTTATTTCTTTGGCTATGTTGTAAACAAGTATAATTCTTGTTTTATAATATTTTTAGATCTAAGTGATTTATACTGTCTCGGTACACTACCGATCTATCCCAGTCACTTGGTTTAAATACGCTTTGAGACTTGAATTACATTCTGTTAACATCTACAGCCGATCGGACGAATCTAGTTGCTGCCGATTCAATGCAGGTTGCAACGGCATAATGTCAAACGATATGTCATCGGCCACCAGCCGATCGGCTATCGATCTAACATTGTTTCCTTCTGTTAGTTTCTTGTTGGTTGCAGGAACAAACCAACTGGCACGCCTACGAACCTGGAATCAATAATTTGGACCTGCACTAGAGTTAAACAGATCTCTCAGGCCAGTGTGTAGGAAATGTTCTCATCAACAGTAGTATAGTTGTCTCTAGCTAACGTACCCTAGTGAGGTTGGGTGTGATGGAGTTGGGTCGGCCCCGGTTGAAAGGGTTGATCGGCTACCAAATTCACTGCGGCACGCGGGGGAGGCTGCCCATTGCCCTGATGGGAGTGAGGGCGAAACCTTGGTGTGGTATGATTGGTTAGAGGGGGTTATGCGAAGGGTCCTGTCGTAGTCCCTTTCCGGGGTATCATGGTGGTACACCGGCACACAAAAACGTGTCTTGGGGCTGTCTTGTGGGTACAGTTGTATACCTATGATCAAAGTAAAACTATTCGAATAGCCGTGCCCGCGGTTATGGGCGATCAACCAGATTCACCCTGATTAGTCTCATTTAAATAATAATATGATTAATGAAACTTGACCAGCATAGATGGATGATTGGGCCTGTTGCAACGTGGGTTTAACGTTGGACAGTGAGTATTTAATATTGCTTAATTATATTACTGTTTTACTGCTTTCAACTATTATTATTTCTGAAATGCTATTTATGCAAATGAGACCCTATCTTTCCTTGTGAATTATTCTGCATCATACTTTCTGTTCTGATATGACTTGTTGAGTACAGTGGGTAGTACCCAGTCTTGCTCAAATTTCCCCACCAGAGCGAGAGGTTGAAGTAGACGAAGGTTTTGACGATGATTAGGCTTGCGTCCGACGCCAAGGTTGCCTGTGGTGTGTTGGAGTTCCGCCGCAAGAGTAGAGTTTCAGTTTAGTTAGTCTTTTCTTTTCCACTGTATTTTTGTAATCTTTTATACTGTTTCTAAGACGTGGATTCTGTAATATCAATAATTGTCGATTTGTGTACCTCGGTGATTCTGGATGAGGATTGAATGCACAAATTACCTTTGAAAATTCTGGTTTGAATTTCCGGGAGTGACAAGTTGGTATCTGTCGCACCCCGAGTTTTGCCCCTAAATAGCTTAAATAATTTACTCTCAAATAATCGAATTCCGGAATTAATCTCGAGTCACTAATTAATTTTAAAATGCAATTAATAAATGGAAATGGCATGGTAGGATTTTTCTTAAATTCTACGTGTCAAAATACACTAACAGGATTTTTACGGGAATTTTTAGAGCACTTGAAATATTTTTAATCAATTAATTAAGAAATCTACAATTTAATTAAGTCCCAAAATTCCTTTTTCATCTTTTTCCTATTCATCCCGTACGGCCCACTCCTTTTCCCGCCCAATTTCCAAACCGGGCCGACGGCCCAGTCGCCTCTCCACCGGCCTCCCCTCTCCCTTCGGCCTTGGGCCGAGCGGCCCAAGTGCCCTGTCGCCGCGCGCCAAAGTCCGCAGGGTGTCCTCCCCCGCGCCCGCGGGCACCGACAGGTGGCCCCACCTGTCAGGCCACCTTCCCCGCGCCCGGCGGCTTAGCCGCCGTCGTTTTCGCTCTCTCTCTGCGAGTCCAATTGCTTTGGCGAGGAATTCACGCTTATCCCGTGTGTGATCCAATCTCTAAACCCCACCTATAAAATCCCCTCGCCGCCGTCGCGTGTTCCCCTTTTTTGTTCCCATGCTTTTAGCCTCAAAATCGTCGCCGCCATCGTCGTCTTCCCCATCTCCGGCGAGTTCGCCGCCGCTCCTCCCCTTTGGTTTCCCATGTTGTCGTCCCGAGCCGTTGTCCCGAGCCGCGGCGCTCTTCGTCGCGTCGTTCTGGTGCATCGCACCACCCGCCACCGTCTTTTCCCGTGTCGCCGGAGCCCGGCTGGCTATCGCGCGGCCATGGCCGGCGAGCTCAAGCCGCCGCGCCTGTGCAAAACCGTAATGCTAGCTGCGCGCTTGCCCCACCGTCCAGTCGGTTTGATCGGGTGGATTTGGACCGCTCGCCCGCGCGCAAGCCGCCGTTGTCCAATCGCCGCCGACCAACTCGTCGATGGGCGCCACACGTCCCGATCCTTGCCGCCGCTGCGCCGGCCAATCAGGGAGTGCCGCGTGTCCGCGCAGCCACCCCTTCGCCTCCCGCCGTGGACTTGGTCCACCATGGACCGAGCCGGCCGCACTGCTTGCGTCAACAGACGCTGACGTCAACCCTAGATGACGTCACGTTGACCGCGCCGCCGCTGACATCAGCATGACATCATGCTGACGTCAGCCCTAGCCCGATTCCGCGCAAGATGGCATCATCCCGGGACTTAATTGCACAATAATTAATTTAGTCTTTTCTGTTTAGTTTAAAAATTGCAAGTAAACTTATAAAATTCATATCTTTTTAATCCGAGCTCCATTTTAGTCCATTCAAATTTCATTAAATCCATAAAAATGTCAAGAATCCATTAAAATTACTTTTTAGTGCTATTTCAGTAGACCTTTAGGGTGTATTGTTGAGTGCTTTGTTTGTCGTGTAGATTCCGACCTTTCCGGTGAGTCCGTCTACCTCGAAGTAGTTGCCGAGGTTCCCTAGTCTCCAGAGCAAGGCAAGTCATACTTTACATTGATCATATTATACCTATTTTATTTAAATATCTCTTTTCTTTCAAATACTGCATATGTTTTAGAATGTCATTTTATGGGATTATTATACCTACTGTACTCAACCATAGGGATTGTTTACCTTATACAATTCATAACCTGGCTTCAATATGACTAGATGTTGGTTTAGATCACGCTTAGCCTTGCTTATCTCAACTAGCTCACTTAAGGGGATCACATTAATCAATTATTATATTAGAGACTAATTCTCAGATGATGTCAAGTATGTGACTCTATTCTAATAATACTGAATTATGACAATGGTGGGTTGTGAGCACATGGTTGGATTTTGGTTAGCGTGCTCATGACAATTAAGGACTGGTTCTCGGAAAACCCTAGAAGAATTACCGTGCATACCACAAGCTAGCATGGGTAATGGCTGGGTCTGTAGCGTAGCTGTCTCTAGCCGATGTACCCTAGTGAGGGTGGGCGTGATGGAGTTGGGTCGGCCCTAGTTTTAAGGATTGATTGGCTTCTGGATTCACCGCGGCACGAGAGAGGGCTGCCCATTACCCTGATGGGAGTGGGGGCGAAACCTTGGTGTGGTACGATTGGTTAGAGGGGGTTATGTGAATGGTCCTGTCACATTTTCTTTCCGGGGTATTGTGGTGGTACACCGGCACACGGTAACGTGTCGTGGGATTGTGTCTTGTGGGTACAGTTATACACCTCTGATCAGAGAAAAACTATTCGAATAGCCGTGCCCACGGTTACGGGCGATCGACCAGATTCACCTTGATTAGTCCCACTTATTCACATGAATGAACTATTAAGACTTGACTAGTACATATGGATGGATGGGCCTGTTGCAACGTGGTTTTAAAATTGGACATTGTTTATTTAATATTGCTTAATTATTACTACTGTTTTACTGCTTTCAACTATTATTACTATTTCTGCAAACTGTTTATGCAAATTGAGCCTATTATCCCTTTCCTCGATATCTATCCTGCATCATACCTCCTCTTTCGGTATGACTTGTTGAGTACGGTGGTTGTACTCAGTCTTGCTCTATTCCTCCTTCAATGCCAGAGGTTGAGGTCGAGGTCTTCGAAGAAGTGTAGGGTTGTTTGCCGTCAAGGGTTAGCTGTGGTGTTGGTGTTTCGCTTCGCTCAAGTCAAGTTTAGCTTAAGTCAGTCTTTTTCTTTCCGCTGCATTTGTGTAACTCTTTTATATTATTTCTAAGAAGTGGTTTCTGTATTATCAATAATGTTGATTTGTGTACCTCGGCTGATGCCTGGACGAGGGTTTAATGCACAAATTAGCTGCGGAAATTCTGGTGTGAATTTCTGAGCGTGACAAGTTGGTATCAGAGCTGGCCTTTGAGTGTAGGACGAGCCAACTGGAAACCTTAAGAGCCCTCTAATCTTTTCATTTGCATGAGTTTGAAAAAAGAGGGTGTTTTAAAAAGTGAAGTCAGTCTAGGGTTTTAGAATTTGTGAAAAGGGGTCTTTGGTTTTTTGGTTTTGAGCATGCTTTGATTCCCACTCCTTTGTTTCTATAGATGGCAGGTTCCTCAGCTACGCACTGTGGAAAAGGAATGGTGGTCTTTGTCACAAAGCTGGCATGCATGACCCTTGCAGTCAGGTATCCTGGAGCGCTGGAGTATACCACAGTCGCACCTCTCAGTGGCGAGTTGCCTCACCGTGTCCGCCTGGAGGTTCACGGGTTTGTGGGAACTTGTCTTCCCAACATGGAGGTCACATCTTCAGGAGGCACGTCGGACCACGCTTGTCAAGAAGCTGCTTACCTGATGATGGCCAAGATCAGGGAGCTGCATGATGCTGACTTTCGCACGTCCGTTTATCGCTACCATCCCCGCCATGGCAGTTCCTCTGACGTAAGTGCTTTCAAGTCTACAGCAGATGAGAATGACTCTACTTTCGGCCGCATGTGCACGGTGATCAGGGGACTGGACAAGATGAACTCAGACTTGCACAAGGCAGCCAAGGAGCTGAATGACAGAAAGATGATGAGGATCGTGAGTCTGCAAGACGAAGTGGTCCGTCTCAAGAAAGAAGTTGCTGAGTTGAAAGGACTTCCAGCACCAGGTGGTGTCAGGATTCGCACTACACCTTGGAAGACCACCACTGCACCTGTCTGTATCCAGCTGGCTCCCCAGATTCCTCCACCGTCTCCTCCAGCTCCTCCCGCTCCACCAGCTCCATTTCCCATGCCTGTCCCAGTTCTTTCTGCTGCAGGTTCTGCTCTCGCTTTCGCCCCGGCTTTGGCGTACCAGGGCGGAGGTGGCAACAACGGTTGGATCTCCATTTCCAGTGACTCAAGCTCTGAGGATTCAACTGAAGACATGGATTCAGAAGAGACTCAGAGTTCTTCTGAGGAAAGAGGCAGGATTGGTTGAGCTAGAGCCATCGAATCAGAAGAGTCGAAGTCCAAGATGAAGATGGAGGACTCCAGGAGCCGTTCTGAAGATTGGGGATCCTCTAAAGGAAGCAGTTTCGACTCCTTGACTCGCGGATCGTTCTAGTTACCCTTCTTAGTTTTATCGTTTCGCTTAGTTTGTCTTCTTGGTAGTTGCTGTGTGTTAGGCTGCTGTGTGTGGGTTAGCTGGCAGTCGATATCGAGTGTGGTATGGCTGACCAATTAAGGATGTTCCGTGCTTTTCCTTGTGTTAATCAAGATCAGAACAATGCATTTGAATTCCAATAATAAAGATTAGTTTCTAAGTCCGTCTGTTTTTCTTCTTTTCTCTCTTTTGTTCGATCATCTTCTTCAGATGGTGAACACCAGGACTAGCGGAGCAAACAGTAACAATGGGCAGTCAGGTGACAACAACAACGAGAATCATGATGTCAACGATAATGCTCCTCCGCTGCCACCTGAGAATCCCACTATTGCTCAAGTGCTTGCTTCGCAGACGCAGATGATGGCTGTGATGATGCAGCAGATGCAATAGCAGATGTTGCAATAGATGCAACACCAGCAACAGCAGAATAACTAGTTTGCTCCTCCACCACCCCAGTCTAAGTTGCCAAAGTTTCTTCGCGTCCGACCGCCGACCTTCTCCAACACCACCAATCCTATGGAGGCCAATGACTGGCTTCATGCTATTGAGAAGAAGTTAGATCTTCTGCAATGCATGGACCAGGAGAAAGTCTCTTTTGCTACCCATCAGTTGCAAGGCCCCGCTTTTGCTTGGTGGGATAACTACTTGGTTACTCGCCCAGCTGGAGCAGCAGTCACATGGGAATAATTTTGTCACAGTTTCAGAATAGCACATATTCCTGCGATGATAGTTGCACAGAAGAAGCGTGAGTTTCGTTCTCTTGAGCAGGGTAACAGGTCAATTACTAAGTACCCGCATGAGTTCAACCATCTTGCACGTTACGCCCCAGAAGATGTGCGCACCGATGCAGAAAGGCAAGAAAAGTTCTTGGCTGGTTTGGATGATGAACTCACAGACAAGCTGATCTCAGGGGAGTATGCTAACTTTGAGAAGCTGGTTGACAAGGCCATTCGGCAGGAAGACCAGCGCAACAAGATTATCAAGAAAAAAAGGCAGTACAGTTCAGACCTCCTCAACAGCAGGGAAATCAGCAAAGGCCACATTTCATGTTCGGAAGTCAGGGTGGACCTACCACCATGATTGTTCGTCAGCATCGGCCTTATCACCCAGGGAATTTTCGAGCTGGCAGTAGTGGCAGTGGCAGTGGACAACAGCAACGCACTTTAGCCCCATGTCCTCCAACAGCGCCACCCCAGCAGCAGTCCAAGCCACCACCTCCAAGGAAGGACTCCGGAGGGATGCCGGGAGTCTGCTTCAACTGTGGTGACCTTGGGCATTTTGCAGACAAGTGTCCAAAGCCAAGGCGCACTGGACCAAGGTTCATCCAGGCCCGTGTAATCATGCGTCCGCAGAGAAAGTGCAGGCCGCTCCCGAAGTTATACTGGGTACATTTCATGTGAATCTCACTCCTGCTACAGTATTATTTGATTCTAGTACTACGCATTCATTTATTTCAAAGCAGTTTGTTGGGGGCACATGGGTTATGAGTAGTGCAACTTAAGATACCTATGCGGGTTCAACCCCTGGAAACCATTTGGACACAGCTCAGTACTGTCCCTCCGTGGCAATAGAGATCCAAGGATCCAAATTTCTAGCCAATCTTATCCTTCTTCAATCCAAAGGCCTGGATGTCATTCTTGGGATGGATTGGTTGTCAAGACATAAGGGAGTAATTGACTGCGCTAGTCGCACAATTACTTTAATCAATGAAAAAGGTGAAGAGATTGTTTTTCGTTCTTCCATGCAAGCCAAGACTGTGGCAAGTTTGACTCGTGTTTCTACCGGTGAATTGTCTGAAGTAGCAGCAAAGATCCCTATGAAATTAGAAGATATCCACATAGTCAGAGAATACCCTGAAGTTTTTCCTGAAGATTTAACCCAGATGCCACCAGAAAGAGAAATCGAATTCCGGATTGATCCAGTACCCGGAACTGCCCAAATTCACAAGAGGTCATAAAGAATGGGAGCCAATGAGTTGGCAGAAGTGAAGAAGCAAGTGGACGAACAGTTGCAGAAATGTTATATCCGCCCGAGCACGTCGCCTTGGGGTGCTCCGGTGATATTTGTGGAGAAGAAAGACAAGATCAAGAGAATGTGTGTTGATTATCACGCACTCAATGAGGTCACTATCAAGAACAAGTATCCTCTACTATGGATTGATGATTTGTTTGATCAGCTCAAGGGGGCAAAGGTGTTCTCCAAGATAGACCTGTGATCAGGCTACCATCGGTTGAGAATTCGGGAAGAGGACATTCCCAAGACCGCTTTTATTACCCGGTACAGTCTGTATGAGTGTATGGTCATGTCTTTTGGATTGACCAATGCACCAGCTTTCTTCATGAATCTGATGAACAAGGTGTTTATGGAATTCCTGGACAAAATTTCTCGTAGTGTTCATTGTGACATTTTGATCTACTCCATGACCAAGGAAGAACATGAGCATCATCTCCGGTTAGTGCTCGAGAAGTTGAGGGATCATCAACTCTACGCCAAGTTTAGCAAGTGTGCTTTCTGGTTAAAAGAAGTGTAGTTCCTCGGCCACATTGTGAATGCTCAAGGAGTAGCAGTGGGTCCGTCCAATATAGAGTCAGTTACCAAGTGGACTCCGCCAAAAACAGTCACGCAGATCCAAAGTTTTCTTGGACTTGCAGGCTATTACTGCCGCTTCATTGAGTATTTCTCCAAAATTGCCAAGCCGATGACTCAATTGTTGAAGAAAGATGAGAAATTCAAGTGGTCAGCGGAATGTAACAAGAGTTTTGAAGAGCCTAAGAGGAAGTTGTTGTCTACACCAGTATTGATACTGTCAGATCCAGCAAAAGATTTTCAAGTTTACTGTGGTGCATCCCGCCAAGGGCTGGGATGTGTGTTGATGCAAGAAGGTAAAGTGGTTGCGTATGCTTCCCGTCAGTTGCGTCCACATGAGAACAATTATCCAACTCATGATCTGAAATTAGCCACAGTGGTTCATGCCCTGAAGATCTGGCGACACTACCTAATTGGCAACCGTTGTGAAGTGTATATAGATCATAAAAGTCTCAAGTATGTCTTCACCCAACCGGACTTGAACCTTTGTCAGCGAAGATGGTTGGAATTGATCAAAGATTATGATTTGGGGATACATTACCATCCCGGCAAAGCTAATGTGGTAGCAGATGCTTTGAGCCGGAAGAGTTACTGCAACACCATCAACGTAGAAAGAATGTGTAATCAGTTGCAGCAAGAATTTGAGCGCCTGAATCTACATGTTGTGGATTTTGGTTTTGTGGCCGCTCTGGAAGCTCAACCTACTCTCCTTGATCAAATTTGGGCTGCTCAGGCAGCAGATCCTGAGATGGCTGAACTCAAGAAGAACATGAGAGTCGGAAAAGCTCGCGACTTTACAGAAGACGAGCATGGAACAATTTGGATGGGAAAGAGATTGTGTGTGCCAGAAGATAAAGAATTGAAGGAGCTGATCCTCACGGAAGCTCACCAAACCCAATATTCCATTCATCTGGGCAGTACAAAGATATATCAAGATCTTAAAGAGAAGTTTTGGTGGGTCAGTATGAGAAGAGAAATAGCTAAGTTCGTCGCACTTTGCGAAGTTTGTCAACGGGTCAAGGCAGAACATCAACGGCCCGCAGGATTGTTGCAACCCCTCCAAATTCCGGAATGAAAATGGGAAGAAATTGGAATGGATTTCATCACGGGTTTACCCCACACATCGTCAGGGTATGATTCAATTTGGTCATTGTGGATCGACTTATGAAAGTGGCTCACTTCATACCAGCGCATACTACCTACTCGGGAAAGAAGCTGGTAGAGCTATACCTTGCTAGAATCATGTGTTTACATGGAGTGCCTAGGAAGATCATGTCTGACCGAGAAAATTAGTTTACTTCCAAGTTCTGGAAGAAGTTGCAAGAAGAGCTTGGTACCCGTTTGAACTTCAGTACAGCCTATCATCCGCAAACAGATGGTCAAACTAAGAGAGTGAATCAAATTCTGGAAGACATGTTGAGAGCATGTGCGCTTTTATTTGGTAAAGCGTGGGACAAGAGTTTGCCTTATGCAGAATTCTCCTACAACAATAGTTATCAAGCGAGCATTCAAATGGCACCGTATGAGGCGTTGTATGGACGAAAGTGCCGCACACCCCTTTTCTAGGATCAGACTGGTGAATGTCAGTTGTTTGACACAGAAGTGATAAGCGAAACAGAAACAAAAGTCCGAACAATTCGGGAAAGATTGAGAATTACGTAATCTCGACAGAAGAGTTATGCAGACAATCGTCGAAGATATCTCGCTTTTGAAGCAGGGGATTTTGTGTACCTTCGTGTTACATCGCTCCGGGGAGTACACCGTTTCCAAACCAAAGGCAAGTTGGCACCACATTTTGTGGGACCATACAGAATTCGGGAACGTCGAGGAGAAGTTGTCTATCAGCTTAAGCTTCCATCCAACATGGTATTCACGACGTGATTCACGTGTCTCAGTTAAAGAAGTGTTGAGTGTACCAGAAGAGCAGGCGAGTCCAGACCAGATTGAAATTCAGGAGGACTTGACCTATGTGGAGACTGCTCGTATCCTCGAGACCAGTGAAAGAAGAACTCGGAACAAGGTCATCAGGTTTTGAAAAGTTCAGTGGACTCATCACTCAGAATAGGAAGGTACTTGGGAAAGAGAAGATGAGCTGAAGGCCACGCACTGGCACCTCTTCGCCAGTGCCTCCGAATGTCGGGGTCGAGATTCCGTTTAAGGGGGTAGGTTTGTCGCACCCCGAGTTTTGCCTCTAAATCGCTTAAATAATTTACCCTGAAATAATCAAATTCCTAGAATTAATCTGGAGCCAATAATTAATTTTAAAATGCAATTAATAAATGGAAATGGCATGGTAGGATTTTTCTTAAATTCTACGTGTCAAAATACACTAACATGATTTTTACAGAATTTTTAGAGCACTTGAAATATTTTTAATCAATTAATTAAGAAATCTGTAATTTAATTAAGTCCCAAAATTCCTTTTCCCCCTTTTTCCTATTCATCCTGTACGGCCCGCTCCTTTTCCTGCCCAATTTCCAAATTGGGCCGACGGCCCAGTCGCCTCCCCACTGGCCTCCCCTCTCCCTCCAGCCTTGCACCGAGCGTCCCAAGCGCCTGGTCGCCACGTGCCAAAGTCCGCCGGCGTCCTCCCCGTGCCCACGGCACCGACAGTGGGCCCCATATGTCGTCGCTTTCCACGCCCGGCGGCCTAGCCGCCACCGCCGCCATGCAAGCCGCCGCCCCGCATCCTCCGCGCGCCCCCGCGCCACATTGGACCCGCGCCGGGCCTGAGCCCGAGCCGTCGCATCCGTCCCCGCATCTCGCGCACGCCAAGGCGGCCTTATCCACACACAAGCCGCCGTCGCCGTTTTCGCTCTCTCTCTCTCTCTCTCTCCGAGTCCGATTGCTTCGGTAAGGAATTCACACTTATCCCGTGTGTGATCCGATCTCTAAACCCCACCTATAAAATCCCCTCGCTGCCGCCGCGTGTTACCCTTTTTTGTTCGCGTGCTTTTAGCCTCAAAATCGTCGCCGACATCATCGTCTTCCCCATCTCCGGTGAGTTCGCCGCCGCTCCTCCCCTTCGGTTTCCTGTGTTGCTGTCCCGAGCCACGGTGCTCTTCATCGCGCCGTTCCCGTGCATCGTGCTGCCCGCTGCCGTCGTTTCCCGCGTCGCCGGAGCCTGGCAAGCCACCGTGCAGCCATGGCCGGCGAGCTCAAGCCGCCGCGCCCGCGCAAAACCATAACCCTAGCCACACGCTTGCTCCACCGTCCGATCGGGTGGATCGGGCGGATCTAGACCGCTCGCCGGCGCACAAGCCGCCGTCGTCCGATCGCCGTCGTCCCTCGCCGATGGGCGCCACGCTCCCGATCCTCGCCGCCGCCACACCGGCCAATCGTGAGCGCCGCGTGTCCGCCCGGCCGCCCTTCGTCTCCCGTCGTGGACTCGGTCCACCATGGACCGAGCCGGCCGCACCGCTATGCGCAGACGCCGACATCGCCCTAGCGCCGACGTCGCCCGCCGACGTAAGAATAACGTGTCGTGTGATTGTGTCTTGTGGGTACAGTTGTACACCTCATCGAGAAAAACTATTCGAATAGCCGTGCCCACTGCTACGGCGATCGACTAGATTCACCTTGATTAGTCCCACTTATTCACATGAATGAACTGTTAGGACTTGACTAGTACATATGGATGGTTGGGCCTGTTGCAACGTGGTTTTAACGTTGGACAATGTTTATTTAATATTGCTTAATTATTACTACTGTTTTACTACTTTCAACTATTATTACTATTTCTGTAAAGCTGTTTATGCAAATTGAGCCTATTATCCCTTTCCTTGATTTCTATCCTGCATCATACCTCCTCTTCCGGTATGACTTGTTGAGTACGGTGGTTGTACTCAGTTTTGCTCTATTTTCCCCCTTCAGTCCCAGAGGTTGAGGTCGAGGTCTTCGAAGAAGTGTAGGCTTGTTTGCCGTCAAGGGTTAGCTGTGGTGTTGGTGTTTCGCTTCGCTCAAGTCAAGTTTAGCTTTAGTCAGTCTTTTTTCTTTCCGCTGCATTTGTGTAACTCTTTTATATTGTTTCTAAGACGTGGTTTCTGTATTATCAAAAATGTCAATTTGTGTACCTCGGCTGATGCCTGGACAAGGGTTTAATGCACAAATTAGCTGGGGAAATTATGGTGTGAATTTCGGGCGTGACAAAGATCGTAGCCGGCTTTGACTATAGGACAAGCCAACCGGAAAAAACCCTAGGAGCCTTCTAAAAATCCTTTCATTTGCATAAATTTTGGAAAAAATGTGGCCTTTTTCTTTAAAGGGGTGATTTCAAAAAGGTAAAGTCAGTCTAGGGTTTTAGAATTTTTGGAAAAATGGGTCTGAGGTCATTTTGGTTTGGGGCATGCATTGATTCCCATTCTTTGTCTTCTACACAAGGCAGGTTACCCCACTACGCATCGTGGTAGAGATTTGTTGGGTTTCGTGGCAGAGTTGGCTCGCATGGCCTTGGCAATTGGATACACTGATGCTCCGGAGTACACGACCCTCGCACCTCTCAATGGCGAGCTACCACGCTGTGTTCGTTTGGAGGTTCACAGCTTTGTGGGCACCAGTCTCCCCGATATGGTGGTCACAGCCTCAAGAGGCAAAGCTGATCACACGTGTCAGGAAGCTACATATTTGATGTTGGCTAGGATGAGGGAGATGCACTGCTACGACCTTCGCACCTCCGCTTACCGTTACCATCCCCTCCCCATCGTGACAGTTCTCTTTGGCGTAAGCACTTTCAAGTCTACGGCAGATGAGAACGACTCAACTTTTGGTCGCATGTGCACAGTGATCAAGGGACTGGACCAGATGCACTTTGACCTGCACAAGGCAGCCAAGGCTTTGAACGAACAAGAAAATGCTGAGGATCGTGAGTTTGCAGTATGAGGTGGTTCGTCTCAAGAAGGAGGTCGCTCAGATGAAAGGACTCCTAGCACCAGGTGGCGTAAGGATCTGCACTATGCCCCAGAAGACCACCACCGTACCCGTGAGGATTTAACTGGCGCCTAGAATTCCTCCACCAGTTCCACCAGCCCCCTCCTGCGCTTGCTCCTGCGCCTCTCCCTGCTCCTACACCAGCCTGCAATTTCTCCCGTTGCAGGACCTGGTCTTGCTTTCGCCCTGGCTTCGGCGTACCAGGGTGGAGATGGTAGAAGCGGATGGATCACAGTTTCTAGCTCTAGCAGCAGCACTAGCTCTGAGGACCCAAGTGAGGACGTGGATATGGAAGACTCTCGGAGTCATTCCGAGGAAGAAGAAGATGCCCAGGAGAGCAGTTTCGACTCCACCGATTGCAGGAGCCGTTCAGATCGCTAGAGTCGTTACCCTTAGTTTTACTGTTTTGCTTAGTTTGCTTTCTTGGTAGTTGCTGCTGTGTGTGGGGTAGCAGGCAGTCTATACCAAGTGTGGTATGGCTATTCAATTAAGGATGTTGCATGAGTTTTACTTGTTTTAATTAAGATCAGAAAAATGCAGTTAATTCAAATAATAAAGTTTAGTTTTTAAGTCAGATTGTTTTCCTTCTTCTCTCTCTTTGTTCGGTCGGCCTCTCCAGATGGTGAACATCAGGACCAGTGGAGCTACCAGCAACAATGGGTAGTCAGGGAACAACAACAACAACCATGATGTCAATGGCAACGCTCCTCCACCCCCACCTGAGAATCCCACTATCGCTCAAGTGCTAGGCTCGTAAACTCAGATGATGGCTGCTATGATGTAGCAACTACAACAACACCAGCAGATGCAACAACAGATGTTGCAACAAATGCAGATGCAACAACACAATTAGTTTGCTCCTCCACCACCCCAGTCCAAGTTGCCGGAATTTCTTCGTGTCCGTCCGCCAACCTTCTCCAGCACCACCAACCCTATGGAGGCCAATGACTAGCTTCATGCCATTGAGAAGAAGCTGGATCTCCTACAATGCACTGACCAGGAGAAAGTGTGTTTCGCCACACATCAACTGCAAGTTCCTGCCTCCGCTTGGTGGGATAATTATTTGGTCACTCGTCAAGCAGAAGCGGCAGTCACTTGGGACGAATTTTGTTGCAGTTTTAGGACAGCGCATATTCCTGCTGGAATAGTCACGCAGAAGAAGCGGGAATTCCGATCTTTTGAGCAAGGTAATAGGTCGATTACGAAATACCTGCACGAGTTCAACCGTCTTGCACATTACGCCCCAGAGGACATGCGCATAGATGCAGAAAGGCAGGAGAAGTTCCTAGCCGGTCTTGATGATGAACTGACAGACAAGCTGATCTCTGGAGAATATGCTAACTTTGAGAAGCCGGTTGACAAGGCCACTGGGCAGGAAGACCAGCTCAACAAGATGCATAGAAAGAGAAAAGTAGTGCAGTTCAAACCTCCACCGCGGTAGGGCAATCACCAGAGTACTCAGAGGTCAGGGTGGACCTACCACCATGATTGTCCGCCAGCACCGGACTTATCACCCAGGGAATTTTCAAGCTGGAAATAGTGGCAGTGGTAGTGGATAGCAGAAACACAATCCAACTCTGCGTCCCCCAACAGTGCCACCCCAACAGCAGACCAAGCCACCACTCCCAAGGAAGGACTCCGGAGGAAATCCGAGAGTCTGTTTCAACTGCGGCGATCCTGGGCATTTTGCAGATAAATGTCCAAAGCTGAAGTGCACCGGACCCAGATTCATCCAAGCACATGTAAATGATGCTTCTGTAGAGGAGGCACAGGCTGCGCCCGAGGTTATACTAGATACGTTTCTGGTGAATCTCACTCCCGCTATAGTACTATTTGATTCTGGTGCTACGCATTCATTTATTTCCAAACAGTTCGTTGGGGCACATGGGATACCTATGCGGGTTCAAACCCCTGGAAATCATTTGGACACCGCTCACTACTGTCCCTCGGTGGCAATATAAATCCAAGGATCCTCATTTATAGCCAATCTTATCCTTCTTAAATCAAAAGACCTAGATGTCACCCTTGGGATGGATTAGTTGACAAGACATAAGGGGGTGATTGACTATGCGAGTCACACAATCACTGTAACCAAAGGAAAAGGAGAAGAGATCACTTTCCATTCTCCCATGCCATCAAAGACTGTAGCAAGTTTGAATCAAGCTTCTACGGACTAATTGTCTAAAGTTGCAGCAAAGACCCCTATGAAATTAGAAGACATCCCCTTAGTTAGAGAATATCCTGAAGTTTTTCCGGAAGATCTAACCAAAATGCCACCCAAAAGAGAAATCAAATTTCGGATTGACCTAGTATCAGGAACTGCCCCAATCCATAAGCGACCGTATAGAATGGGAGCCAACGAGTTGGCGGAAGTAAAGAAGCAAGTTGATGAACAGTTGCAGAAAGGTTATATCCGCTCAAGCACGTCACCCTGGGGTGCTCCGATGATCTTTGTAGAGAAGAAGGACAAGACCAAGAGAATGTGCGATGATTATCACACACTCAATGAAGTTACTATCAAGAACAAGTACCCTCTACTGTGGATTGATGACTTGTTTGACCAATTCAAGGGGGCAAAGGTATTCTCCTAGATAGACCAGTGATCAGGCTATCATCAATTGATGATTCGGGAAGAGGACATTCCCAAGACCGCCTTCATCACTCAATATGGTTTGTACGAGTGTACGGTCATGTCTTTTGGACTTACCAATGCACCGACCTTTTTCATGAACTTGATGAACAATGTTTTTATGGAGTTCTTGGACAAATTTGTTGTGGTCTTCATTAACGACATTCTGATCTACTCCAAGACTGAGGTGGAACACGAGCATCATCTTCGGTTAGTGCTCTAGAAGTTGAGATATCATCAACTCTACGCCAAATTTAGCAAGTGTGCTTTCTGGATAAAGGAAGTGCAGTTCCTCGGCCACATTGTGAATGCCCAAGGAGTAGCTGTGGATCCGTCGAATGTGGAATCTGTTACCAAGTGGACCCCACTAAAGACAGTCACTCAGGTTCGAAGTTTTCATGGACTCGCGGGTTATTACCGCAGGTTCATTGAGAATTTCTCTAGAATTGCCAAACCAATGACACAATTGCTGAAGAAGGATAAAAATTTCATGTGGTCTGCAGAAATGTAACAAGAGATTCGAAGAGCTTAAGAATAAGTTGGTGTCTGCGCCAGTCTTGATATTGCCGAATCCAGCCAAGGATTTCCAAGTGTATTGTGATGCGTCATGCCAAGGGCTTGGATTTGTGTTGATGCAAGAGGGCAAGGTGGTTGTGTACGCCTCTCGTGAGTTGCGTCCGCATGAGAACAACTATCCAACCCACGAAAATGGAGTTAGCCACAGTGGTCCATGCCATGAAAATCTGGCAGCACTACCTAATCGGCAACCGGTGTGAAGTATACACAGATCATAAAAGTTTAAAGTATATCTTCACCCAACCAGACTTAAACCTTTGTCAACGACGATGGTTGGAACTGATCAAAGATTATGACTTGCGAATACACTATCACACCGGCAAAGCTAACATGATAGCAGATGCTTTGAGCCAAAAAAAGTTACTGCAACGCCATTAACACAGAAGGAATGTGTAACCAGTTGCAGCAAGAATTTGAACACCTAAACCTGTGGATTGTGGAATTTGGGTTTGTGGCCGCTCTTGAAGCTCAACCCACTCTCATAGACCATATACGGGCTGCTCAGGCATCAGATCCAGGAAGTACCAAGATGTACCAAGATCTCAAGGAGAAGTTTTGGTGGGTCAGTATGAGGAGAGAAATATCTGAATTCGTCACTCTCTGTGACGTTTGTCAGCGAGTCAAAGCAGAACATCAACAACACGCAGGACTGTTACAACCCCTCCAAATCCCGGAATGGAAATGGGAAGAGATTGAAATGGATTTCATCACCAGTTTACCAAGAATGTCATTGGGACATGATACAATTTGGGTCATCGTGGATCGACTCACGAAGGTGGCTCATTTCATCCCGGTGCATACCACTTATTCGGGAAAGAAGTTAGCAGAATTATAGCTTGCTAGGATCATGTGCTTACATGAAGTACCTAAGAAGATCGTGTCTCACCGAGTGAGTCAGCTTACTTCCAAGTTCTGGCAGAAGTTGCAAGAAGAGCTTGGTACTAGGTTGAACTTCAGTACAACCTATCACCGCAGATTGATGGTCAACCCGAGAGAGTGAACCAAATTTTGGAGGATATGTTGAGAGCATGTGCGCTTGAGTTTGGAGGAGCACGGGACAAGAATTTGCCTTATGCAGAATTCTCCTACAAGAACAGTTACCAAGCCAGTCTACAATTGGCACCGTATGAGGCATTGTACGGACGGAAGTGTCGTACACCACTTTTCTGGGATCAGACTGGTGAGCGTCAGTTGTTCGGAACGGAAGTGATAAGTGAAGCAGAAGCAAAAGTCCTAACAATTAGGGAAAGGTTGAGGATTGCGCAGTCTTGGCAAAAGAGCTACACAGACAACCATCAAAGAGACCTCACTTTTGAAGCAGGAGATTATGTGTATCTTCGAGTCACACCACTACGGGGAGCACATCGCTTTCAAACCAAAGGCAAGTTGGCACCACGTTTTGTGGGACCATACGGAATTCGGGAACGTCGAGGAGAAGTCGCCTACCAGCTTGAGCTCCTGTCCAACATGGTTGGCATTCATGACGTATTCTACGTTTCTCAGTTAAAGAAATATTTGAGAGTATCAGAAGAGCAGGCGAGTCCAGACCAAATTGAAATTCGAGAGGACTTGACCTACGTGGAGAAACCAACTTGTATCCTTGAAACCAGTGAGAGAAAAATTCGAAACAAGGTTATCATATTCTGCAGAGTTCAATGGACTCATCACTCCGAAGAAGAAGCTACCTGGAAAACAGAAGATGAGTTGAAGGCCGCTCACCCGCACCTTTTCGCCAGTACCTCCGAATCTCGGGGTCGAGATTCCGTTTAAGGGGGGGTAGATTTGTCACACCCTATAGTTTTTCTCCTAAAAATCATTTAAACAATTCCCCTAAAGAAATTAAATTTTTGAATTTAACTTGGAGAAAATAAGTAATTTCAAAATGCAATTAATAAGTGGCAATGGCATGGTAGGATTTTTCCTGGATTCTACATATCAAATTAATTAACTGGATTTTTAGTGGAATTTTCAAAGTACTAGAAATAATTTTTAACCAATTAAACAATTTATCGAATTAAATTAAGTCCCTAAAAATATTTTCCTAATTTTCCTATTTTCCTATTTCGGGTCGTCCTTTTCCCGCCCAAACCCTATCAGCCGCCGCCCAATCCCGCCCGCACGCACTCCTCTCCTTCGCTCGTGGGCCGTAGCCCACAAGCCGCTCCTGCTCCGTGCAAAGTGCACCGGACCTCCCTCCTTAGAAGCAGTCGCCGACGGTGGGGACCGTCACGCCCGTAAATTCACACCGAATTGCTGCAGCCTAATTTGTGCATTGCATCCTCGTCCAGAATCAGCCGAGGTACACAAATCGACGTTATTGATAATACGAATCCTCGTCTTAGAAACAATATAAAAAGAGTTACATAAATGCAGCGGAAAAGAAAATAAACCGACTTAAGCTAAACTCGACACGAGCGAAGCGGAACACCAACTCCACAAGCTAAACCTTGACGAGAACAAGCCTACACCTCCTCGGAGACCTCGACCTCAACCTCGGCACCGAAGGGGGAAAAAGAAGCAAGACGAGTACAACCACCGTACTCAACAAGTCACACCAAAGGGGACATGATGCAAGATAAATAACATGGAAAGGTCAAGGGCTCAATTTGCATAAAGCGTTTGCGTAATATGATATTAATATTTGAAGACAAGAAGTAGTAACATTTAAGCAAGATTAAATAAACACCGTCCAACGCTCACCACGTTGCAACAGCCCATCCATCCACCCGCACTAGTCATATTCCAACATTTCATTCGAATAAAGTAAATGAGACTAATCAAGGTGAATCGGTCGATCGCCCGTAACCGTGGGCACGGCTATTCGAATAGTTTTTACTCGATCGAGGTGTACAATCGTACCCACAAGACACAATCCCACAACACAAGCACGTGCGCCGGTGCACCACCACGGTGCCCGGAAAGGAATTGTGACAGACCCTTCACACAACCCCCTCTAATCAATCGTACCACACCAAGGTTTCGCCCCATTCCCGTCGGGCAATGGGCAGCCCTCTAGTGCCGCGGTGAATCCGGAAGCTGATCAACCCTTAAAACCGGGCCGACCCAACTCCATCACGCTCACCCTCTCGGGATACGTTAACTAGAGACAGCTATGCTACAGCCCACCATTACCCATGCCGGCTTGTGGTATGCACGGCATTTCTTCCGGATTTCCGAGAACCGGTCCTTAATCGTCATGAGCACGCTAACCAAAGACCAACCATGTGCTCACGACCCACCTTTTCACAAATCAATATCATTAAAAACCAAAGTCATATCTTAATATCATCGAAGATCCACTTTAGAATTAAACTTGATTAGTGTGATCCCCTTAAGTGAGCTAGTTGCGCTAAGCATAGTTAAGCGACCCTAAGCTAACATCTAGTCATATTGAACCCCAAGTTATCAATGGTATAAGGTAAACAATCCTATGGTTGAGTACAATAGGTATAATCATCCCATAAAATGACATTCTAAAACATATGCGTATTTGAAAGTAAAAGAGATATTTACATAAAATAGGTACAATATGGTCAATGTAAGGTATGACTTGCCTTGCTCTGGAGACGAGGAACCTCGGCGACTACTTCGAAAAGAACGGGCTCGCCGAAAACTCGGAATCTACACGACAAACAAAGCACTCAACAAACACCCTAAAAGTCTACTGAAACAGCACTGGAAAGTATTTTTAATGGATTCTTGACATTTTTCTGGATTTAATGAAATTTGAATGGGCTAAAACGGAGCTCGGATTCAAAAGATATGAATTTTAGAAGTTTAATTGCGATTTTTAAACTAAAAAAAAGATTAAATTATTTATTGCGCAATTAAGTCCTGGTGACGTCACCCTTGCGGCACGTGGCTGACGCCAGCATGACGTCCGTGGCCGGCGCGCCCTAGGCGAGCGCCGCACGGCTGCAGCCGCGGGCACGGGCGGCGGCGGATTGCCGCCACGTGGCGCAATCCGAGCGGTCGGATTGGCGGCGACGTGGCGTGATCTCGGGCGGCCGGATGGTGACGATCGGACGGCTCAAATCCATCACGACGGGACGGCGCAGTCCGTCCGATCCGCAAGATCGGACGGCACGGGACGGCGCTAGGTTAGGGTTAGGGTTAGGGTTAGGGTGCGGCGGCGGCGACCGTTGCGGCGCCGGCGTGACCATTCGAGCGGCGGCGACGACCCGACGGACGGCGGCGGACCGGCGGCGACTACGGCGGCGGCGGGCGCGAAAGGAAAAACGCAAACGAAACAAAAGGACCCGAGGATGCGGCGAGCTCACCGGCGAAGGAAACGACGGAGAACGGCGGCGACACGGGCTAAAAGCTTCGCGATCAAAGGGAAACGAGGCGGAGCTCGGGGGTTTTATAGGGAGAGAGGAGACCGAAACGGGCACGAAACGATGGGGATAAGGTCGCCGGAAAACACGGACTCGGAGAGGAGAGAGGAAAAACGGCGGCCGTTTCGGGCGGCGGCGGCCGTGCGGTGCGCGAAAAGTGCGGCTCGGGTGCGGCGGCACGGGCCGGAGCCGGCGTGGGCCCACGCGGCGCGAGAGAGGCGGAAACGCCCGGCAAACAGGGCGGGCGCGCGGCTATGGCGCGGCGGCGCCGCGGCGGGCGGCGCGGGGAAGGCGGCCGCGACAGGGGCCCACTGCTCGGTGGCCCGCGGCGCGAGGGACGCGATCCGGACTTGCGCGGCGGCGGGGACCGTGGGCTTCGCCCACGTCCGGGAAGGAGCGGCGCGCGGAGACGGGCCGTCGCCCGCTAGGGCGCCGGCGGGAAAAAGGCCGTACGGCGTACGGAAAAGAGAGAGAGAGAAAAAAAGAAAGGAAAAGAAAAGGGAAAGGGACTTAATTAAATTCCTAGTTTTTCTTATTTAATTGATTAAAAATACTTAGGGTGCTCTAAAAATTCCAAGTAAAAATCGTTAGCGTATTTTGACATGAAGAATCCGAGAAAAATCCTATCATGTCGTTTCCATTTATTAATTGCATTTTAAAATTATAGGTTGATTCCGGTTAATTTTAAATTCCGATTATTTCCGGGTAAATTATTTAAATGAATTAGGGAAAAACTCGGATGTGACAACCTACCCCCTTAAACGGAATCTCGACCCCGAGATTCGGAGGTACCGCGAAGAGGTGCGGGTGCGCGGCCTTTAGCTCATCTTCTCGTTCCCAAGTAGCTTCTTCCTCGAGTGATGAGTCCATTGTACTTTGCAAAACCCGATAACCTTGTTCCGAGTCCTTCTCTCACCGACCTCAAGAATACGTGATGGTCTCTCTACATAGGTTAAGTCCTCTTGGATTTCGATCCGTCCGGACTCGCCCGCTCTTCCGGCACCCTTAAACACTTCTTCACTGGGACACATGAAACACGTCGTGAATACCACCATGTTGGAGGGAAGTTCCACTGATAGGCCACTTCTCCTCGACGTTCCCGAATCCTCGTATGGTCCCACGAAACGTGGTGCCAACTTACCTTTGGTTTGGAAACGGTGTACTCCCGGAGTGGTGTAACGCGAAGATACACAAAATCTCCGCTTCAAAAGTGAGATCTCTTCGACGATTATCGGCATAGCTCTTCCGTCGGGACTGCGCAGTCTTCAACCTTTCCCGAATCACTCGGACCTTTTCCTCTCGCTTCGCTGATTACTTCCGTGCCAAACAACCGCGCTCACCCGTCTCGATCCTGCATAGGGGTGTGCGGCATTTCCGTCCATACAAGTGCTTCATACGGTGCCATTTGAATGCCGGCTCGGTAACCGTTGTTGTAAGAGAATTCCGCATAGGCCAAGCTCTTGTCCCATGCTTTTCCAAAATCGAGCGCGCATGCTCTCGCATATCTTCCAAAATCGATTCACTCTCTCAATTTGGCCGTCTGTTTGCGGATGATAGGCCGTGCTGAAATTCAAACGGGTACCGAGTTCTTCTTGCAACTTCTTCCGAACTTGGAAGTAAACCGACTTCCCTATCGGACACGATCTTCTTAGGCACGCCATGCAAACACATGATCCTTGCGAGATAAAGCTCGCCAACTTCTTCCCGAGTAGGTAGTATGTACCGGTATGAAGCGGGCCACCTTGGTGAGTCGGTCCACCACGACCCAAATCGAGTCATATCCGACGTTGTGCGGGGTAAGCCCGTGATGAAATCCATTCCAATTTCTTCCCATTTCCACTCTCGGAATCGAAGGGGTTGCAACATCCGGCGGCCGTTGATGTTCGCCTTCACTCGCCGACAAACATCACAAAGTGCAACAAACTCGGCTATCTCCCTCCTCATGCCGACCCACCAAAACTTTTCTTTAAGGTCTTGATACATCTTTGTACCGCGGGTGAATTGAGTATTGAGTTTGGTGAACCTCCGTAAGGATCGCCTTTTTCAAATCCTTATCTTCCGGCACACACACCTCTTTCCCATCCAGATTGTGCCATGTTCGTCTTCCGAAAACCACGAGCTTTTCCAACTCTCATGTTCTTCTTGAGTTCGGCCATTTCGGGATCCGACGCCCGAGCAGCCCGAATTTGATCAATGAGAGTGGGTTGGGCTTCCAGAGCAGCCACAAAACCAAAATTCACCACTCGTAGATTTAAATTCTCGAATTCCGCCGCAATTGGTCACACATTCCTTCGACACCGAGGGTGGTGCAAGAACTCTTTCGACTTAGTGCATCCGCAACCACATTAGCTTTGCCGGGATGGTAATGGATCCCTAAGTCATAATCTTTGATCGGTTCCAACCATCTCCTCTGCCGGAGGTTTAAATCGGTTGGGTGAAAATGTACTTAAGACTTTTGTGATCCGTATACACTTCACAACGATTACCAATTAGGTAGTGTCGCCGATCTTCAATGCATGAACCACTGCGGATAACTCCGATCATGAGTGGGGTAGTTGTTTTCATGTGGGCGCAATTGTCGAGATGCATATGCGACCACTTTGCCTTCTTGCATCAACACACATCCCAACCCTTGGCGAGATGCGTCACAATAAACTTGGAAGTCCTTTTGGGTCTGGGCAAGATCAACACCGGTGCGTACACCAACTTCCTCTTGAGCTCTTCAAAACTCCTATTGCATTCTGCCGACCACTTAAACTTCTCATCTTTCTTCAACAGTTGAGTCATTGGCTTGGCGATTTTGGAGAAGTTCTCAATGAAGCGGCGGTAGTAACCCGCAAGTCCAAGGAAACTTCGGATCTGCGTGACCGTCTTAGGCGGGGTCCACTTAGTAACCGATTCCACATTTGCCGGATCCACGGCTACTCCTTGGGCATTCACAATGTGGCCGAGGAACCGTACCTCCTTTAACCGAAAGCACACTTGCTAAACTTGGCGTAGAGTTGATGATCTCTCAACTTCTCGAGCACTGTCCGAAGATGTTGCTCATGATCCTCCTCGACTTAGAGTAGACCAAAATGTCGTCAATGAACACCACTACGAATTTATCCAAGAACTCCATAAACACCTTGTTCATCGATTCATAAAGAAAGCCGGTGCATTGGTTAACCCAAAAGACATGACCGTACACTCGTACGTCCATACCGGTGGTGAAGGCGGTCTTGGGAATGTCCTCTTCCCGAATCCTCAACTGATGATAGCCCGATCGCAGATCTATCTTGGAAAATACCTTGGCCCCTTTGAGTTGATCGAATAAGTCATCAATCCGTGGTAGGGGATACTTGTTCTTGATAGTAACCTCATTGAGGGCTCGATAATCCACACACATTCTCTTGGTCTTGTCTTTCTTTTCCACAAAAATCACCGGAGCACCCCAAGGCGACGTGCTCGGCGAATATACCCTTTCGCAACTGTTCATCCACTTGCTTCTTTACTTCAGCCAACTCGTTGGCTCCCATCCTATATGGCCTCTTGTGTATGGGGCGGTCCGGTACTAGGTCAATCCGAATTCAATTTCCCTTTTGGCGGCATCCGAGTTAAATCCTCTGGGAAAACTTCGTGGTATTCTCCGACGATAGGGATATCCTCTAACTTCACAGGGTCTTGGCCGCCATTTCGGACGATTCCCGGTGGAAACATGATTCAAACTTGCCACGGGCTTGACTTGCATGGGAGAGCGAAAAACAACTCTTTCTCCTTTCGTATTAATTAGAGTAATGGTGCGACTAGCGCAGTCAATTACTCCCTTATGTCTGGACAACCAATCCATCCCAAGAATGACTTCTATGCCTTTGGACCGAAGGAGGATAAGGTTGGCTAGAAACATAGATCCCTGGATTTCTATGGCTACCGAGGGACAAACCGAGTGGTCTCCAAATGATTTCCGGGGTTTGAACCCGCATAGGTATCTTAAGTCCCACTACCGACAACCCATGTGCCCCAACAAATTGCTTTGAGATAAAAGAATGTGTAGCGCCGTAATCAAATAATACTGTGGGAGTATAGTTTACAGAAACATACCCAAGTATAACTTCGGGAGCGGCTCGTGCTTCCTGGCGGACGCATGATTGACTCGAGCCTGGATGAACCTTGGCCCACGCGTCTTGGCCGGACACTTGTCGCAAAATGCCCCGGGTCACCACGTGAAACAGACTCGGCTTTCCTCCCGAGTCCTTCCTTGGAGGTGGTGGTCGTGGATCGCGCCGGGATGGCGCGTTGGAGGGCGCGGGCCGGAGTACGTCGTTGCCGATGCCGCCACTACCGCGCTTGGAAATTCCCGGGTGATAAGGTCGATGCCGACGAACAATCATGGTGGTAGGTCCACTTTGACTTCCGGCATGAAACGCGGCCTCGCCGATTTCCCCGCGTTGAGGAGGTCGTGTCCGGAATGCTTTTCTCTTCTTGATCATCTTGTTGCGCCGATCTTCCCGTCGAATGGCCTTGTCGACCAGCTTCTCAAAGTTAGCATACTCTCCGGAGATAAGCTTGTCCGTGAGTTCATCATCCAAACCAGCCAAAAACTTTTCCCCGCCTTTCGCATGGTGCGCACATCTTCTCGGGGCATAACGGGCAAGACGATTGAACTCGTGCGATACTCGAATCGATCGTTACCCCGCTCAAGAGAACGGAACTCACGTTTTTTCGTGCAACTATTCCCGCAGGAATATGTGCGGTCCGAAACTGCGACAAAACTCTTCCGTAATCTGCTCCGCCGGCGAGTAACCAAATAATTGTCCCACCAGCAAGCGGACCTCGAATCGATGAGTGGCAAAAGAGACTTTCTCCGATCCGTGCACCTGCAGCAGATCTAACTTCTTCTCTATGGCATGAAGCCAATCATTAGCCTCCATGGGATTAGTGGTGTGGAGAAGGTCGGCGGTCGGACACGAAGGAATTCGCAGCTTGACGGGGTGGTGGGGCGGCAAACGATTATTCTCGCGCCGTTGCTGCATTTGTTGCAGCATCTCGCCGTTGCATCCGGTGGTGTTGTTGTTGCATTTGCTGCATCATTGCAGCCATCATCTCGTGTCCGTGAAGCGAGCACTTGAGCAATGGTGGGATTCTCGGGTGGCGGTGGAGGAGCATTGCCATTGGCGTCGTGAGCCTCGTGGTTGTCGGCACTGATCGCCCATTGTTCTGCGCTCGCCGGTCCCGGTGTTCACCATCCGAAGGAGACGACCGACCGGAGAGAGAAAAGAAGAAAAGCAGATGGACTTAGCACTAATCTTTATTATTTGAATTCAAATGCATTGTTCGATCTTGACTAAAACAAGGAAAAACACCAAACATCCTTAATTGGTCATCATATCACACTTGATATCGATCGCGCACTATCCCACACACACCGCCTAACACACAGAACTACCAAGAAGACAAACTAAGAAAACGATAAAACTAAGGAGGGCAACTAGAACGATCCACGGGACAAAGAGTCGAAACCTGCTTCCTTCGTAAGATCCCCATTCTTCCGAACGGCTCCCGGAGTCCTCGGCGTCACCTCCGACTTGGAATCTTCGAATCGGTTGCCGTAGCCCAACCGATCCCGCCTCTTCCCTCCGAGGAATCTTGAGTCTCTTCGAGTCCATGTCTTCACCGAATTCTCGAGCTTGAGTCACCGGAGACGGAGATCCAACCATTACGCCACCTCCGCCTGGATTTGCCGAAGCCGGGCAAAGGTGAGGCGTAACCTGCAGCAGGAGGAACTGGAACCGGCGCCGGAACCGGAGCGGGTGGAGCCGGAGAAAGCGGGGAATCCGAGGGGCTAGCCGGATACGGACAGGCGCGGTGGTGGTCTTCCGAGGCGTAGTGCGGAGTCTAACCCCAACCGGTGGCGGGAGTCCCTTCAACTCGCCTACCTCCTTCTTCGGACGAACCACTTCGTCCCGCAGCGTGCGATCCTCGCAGCCTTCTTGTCATTCAGCTCCTTGGTCGCCTTGTGTAGGTCGAGTGCATCGATCCAGTCCTTTGAGCACAGTGCACATGTGACCGAAGGTAGAGTCGTTCTCCTCCGCCGTAGACTTGAATGCACCGACCTCGAGGAACTACCTCGACGGGATGGTAGGGTAGGTAGGAGGAGGTGCGAAGGTCGCATCATGCAGCTCCCTCATCCCGGCCAACATCGGTAGGCGGCTTCCGACAAGCGTGATTTGACGTGCCTCCGAAGCCGTGACCTCCATGTTGGGAAGACACGTTCCCACAAACCCGTGAACCTCCAACCGAACACGGTATGGCAACTCGCCACGGGGCGCAACCGTCGTATACTCCGGTGCTTCAGGATATCCAACCGCAAGGGCCATACGTGCGCCCGCCACGAAACTGTCATCCCTTTTCCCAGCGGTGCGTGGGAACCCGCCATCTATAGAAACAAAGGAGTGGGAAAAAAATCAAAACATGCTCAAAACCCACGACCACATCCCATTTTCACAATTCCTAAACCCTAGACTCGACTCCACTTTTCAAAACAACCCCTTTTCTTTCAAAACATATGCATATGAAAAGAATTAGAGGGCTCTTAAGGTTTCCATTGGCTTGTCCTACGTCACAGGAAGGCTCGATACCAACTTGTCACGCCGAAATTCACACCGAATTGCTGCAGCTAATTTGTGCATTGCATCCTCGTCCAGAATCAGCCGAGGTACACAAATCGACGTTATTGATAATACGAATCCTCGTCTTAGAAACAATATAAAAAGAGTTACATAAATGCAGCGGAAAAGAAAATAAAACCGACTTAAGCTAAACTCGACACGAGCGAAGCGGAACACCAACTCCACGGCTAAACCTTGACGAGAACAAGCCTACACCTCCTCGGAGACCTCGACCTCAACCTCGGCACCGAAGGGGAAAAAGAAGCAAGACCGAGTACAACCACCGTACTCAACAAGTCACACCGGAAAAGGGGACATGATGCAAGATAAATAACATGGAAAGGTCAAGGGCTCAATTTGCATAAAACGAGCGTTTGCAGAATATGATATTAATATTTGAAGACAAGAAACAAGTAGTAACATTTAAGCAAGATTAAATAAACACCGTCCAACGCTCACCACGTTGCAACAGCCCATCCATCCACCCGCACTAGTCATATTCCAACATTTCATTCGAATAAAGTAAATGAGACTAATCAAGGTGAATCTGGTCGATCGCCCGTAACCGTGGGCACGGCTATTCGAATAGTTTTTACTCGATCGAGGTGTACAAGCTGTACCCACAAGACACAATCCCACAACACAGACCGTGCGCCGGTGCACCACCACGGTGCCCCGGAAAGGAATTGTGACAGGACCCTTCACACAACCCCTCTAATCAATCGTACCACACCAAGGTTTCGCCCCCATTCCCGTCGGGCAATGGGCAGCCCTCTAGTGCCGCGGTGAATCCGGAAGCTGATCAACCCTTAAAACCGGGGCCGACCCAACTCCATCACGCTCACCCTCTCGGGATACGTTAACTAGAGACAGCTATGCTACGCCCACCATTACCCATGCCGGCTTGTGGTATGCACGGCATTTCTTCCAGGATTTCCCGAGAACCGGTCCTTAATCGTCATGAGCACGCTAACCAAAGACCAACCATGTGCTCACGACCCACCTTTTTCACAAATCAATATCATGAAAAACCAAAGTCATATCTTAATATCATCGGAAGATCCACTTTAGAATTAAACTTGATTAGTGTGATCCCTTAAGTGAGCTAGTTGCGCTAAGCATAGTTAAGCGACCCTAAGCTAACATCTAGTCATATTGAACCCCAAGTTATCAATGGTATAAGGTAAACAATCCTATGGTTGAGTACAATAGGTATAATCATCCCATAAAATGACATTCTAAAACATATGCGTATTTGAAAGTAAAAGAGATATTTACATAAAATAGGTACAATATGGTCAATGTAAGGTATGACTTGCCTTGCTCGGAGACGAGGAACCTCGGCGACTACTTCGAAAAGAACGGGCTCGCCGAAAACTCGGAATCTACACGACAAACAAAGCACTCAACAAACACCCTAAAAAGTCTACTGAAACAGCACTGGAAAGTATTTTTAATGGATTCTTGACATTTTTCTGGATTTAATGAAATTTGAATGGGCTAAAACGGAGCTCGGATTCAAAAGATATGAATTTTAGAAGTTTAATTGCGATTTTTAAACTAAACAGAAAAGATTAAATTATTTATTGCGCAATTAAGTCCGGTGACGTCACCCTTGCGCGGCAGGGGCTGACGTCGCATGACGTCGCGGCCGGCGCGCCCTAGGGCGACGTCGCGCACGGCGCAGCGGCGCGGCGACGGCGGCGGCGGATTGCCGCCACGTGGCGCAATCCGAGCGGTCGGATTGGCGGCGACGTGGCGTGATCTCGGCGGCCGGATGGTGACGATCGGACGGCTCAAATCCATCACGATCGGACGGCGCAGTCCGTCCGATCCGCAAGATCGGACGGCACGGGACGGCGCTAGGGTTAGGGTTAGGGTTAGGGTTAGGGTGCGGCGGCGGCGACCGTTGCGCGCGGCGGTGACCATTCGAGCGGCGGCGACGACCGACGACGGCGGCGGACCGGCGGCGACTACCCGGGCGGCGGGGCGCGCGAAAGGAAAACGCAAACGAAACAAAAGGACCCGAGGATGCGGCGAGCTCACCGGCGAAGGAAACGACGGAGAACGGCGGCGACACGGGCTAAAAGCTTCGGCGATCAAAGGGAAACGAGGCGGAGCTCGGGGGTTTTATAGGGAGAGAGGAGACCGAAACGGGCACGAAACGATGGGGATAAGGTCGCCGGAAAACACGGACTCGGAGAGGGAGAGAGGAAAACGGCGGCCGTTTCGGGCGGCGGCGCGTGCGGTGCGAAAGTGCGGCTCGGGTGCGGCGGCACGGGCGGAGCCGGCGTGGGGCCCACGCGGCGCGAGAGAGGCGGAAACGCCCGGCAACAGCGGGCGGCGCGGCTATGGCGCGGCGGCGCGCGGCGGCGGGCGGCGGGGGAAGCGGCCCGACAGTGGGGCCCACTGCCGGTGGCCGCGGCGCGAGGGACGCGATCCGGACTTGCGCGCGCGGGGACCGTGGGCTTCGCCCACGTCCGAGGAGCGGCGGCGCGGAGATCGGGCCGCTCGGCCGCTAGGGCGCCGGGCGGGAAAAAAGGGCCGTACGGCGTACGGAAAAGGAGAGAGAGAAAAAAGAAAGGAAAAAGAAAAGGAAAGGGACTTAATTAAATTCGGTTTTTCTTATTTAATTGATTAAAAATACTTAGGGTGCTCTAAAATTCCAAGTAAAAATCCTGTTAGCGTATTTTGACATGAAGAATCCGAGAAAAATCCTATCATGTCGTTTCCATTTATTAATTGCATTTTAAAATTATAGGTTGATTCCAGGTTAATTTCAGAAATTCCGATTATTTCCGGGTAAATTATTTAAATGAATTAGGGAAAAACTCGGGATGTGACAGACCACCCGATGGGCCCGTCCCTCGCGCCCGAGCCCGTGCCGCGCAAATCTCGCGCCATCCCGCGCATCCCGACCGCCGCGCGCGCGAATGCTAGCTCCGAAACCTCGCGCCACCCCTCCGTGCCCCTCGTCGTTCGAGTCCGAGCCCGAGTCGACCCAAAACCCTAACCGTCGCCACCGTATCTCTCTCTCTCTTAGTCCAACTTCGACAGCAAGAAATTCGCATGGGTTTCATGATCTATCCAGTCTCTAGATCACCCCTATAAACCCCGCACATCCTCCGTTATATTTCCCATTTGCGTCGCGTGTTTTTGTGCTCAATTTCGTCGATGCCCAGATCTCGCCGCCGCGTGCCGCTACCTTCGTCCCCGACGCCGGTTCCGTGCCTTAGTTCAATCCCGCGACTCTGCGTCTCAATCCTGAAACCCTAGCGCCGTGCCGCGCCAATTCCTGAGCCTCGCGCTGCTGTCGACCCCCTTTTTGAGGACGGGAATCATTCGTGTTCATAGTACCATATCCCTGGATCGAGTAGTTTGGTACCCATGAATACAGTTTTGAATTACAAGGTGCAAAGTGCACGAATAGTCTTACATCGAAATTATTACAATAATAGGCCCGAAGGCAATATCCAATACATATAGGACCTACTGGTCCGGATACAACCAAAAGCAGAATTTAGATAAGATAGCAGTCGGAAGGCAACGGCATGTCGATTGCCACAGGCAACGATCGGGGACTAAGACCTAATAGACGCCTTCTCCTCCATCGCCCATCTGGCAGTAAGCATAAGGGTCCTCCGGTTCTTCGTTTCCTCCATCTGAAGGTTTGTGCGTATAGCAACGGTGAGTACCCAACGTACTCAGCAAGCTGACACATGATAGGGTCATACCAAAGAATAGTTGTGGTTCATTTGCACAAAGCCAATTTTCACAAGTCATTTCACAAACCTAATATCTAGCCAAGTCAACTTTTAGTTCCATAGTATGTTACAACGGCGATGGTTCTGTCTACCATCCATCGTGATTTCCAAGGATGGCTTCCCGCCTCCGGTTCGTCATGTTTTTTCTGGGGAGTCCAACCCTTCTCGCATTTTGAGAAGTTGAGTCCACCAGCACAAAAAATTATTATGCATTCCCACCCATCATTTTAAAATTTATGAGTCTAGCCACGGGAGAAACTTGTCACGTCGCTCATTAACCGCGAGCATGGCTATTCGAATAGATTGGTTTACTCACACTACAGTGGATGTACACTTTACCCGTACTCCGCGACTACTCATTGAATGAGCTTTCATCCCTTCATATGGGATGGTCACGGCAAAGCCTTTCGATAACTTTGCTTCGGCAGTACCCGCTCCATCAACTTAAATCCTCTTGCACTCTAGCCGTTCTTTTCTAGCAGTGAGAGGAGTTCTGGCGCTCCCAGGGTAAGGGAAAGCTTTCACAACATTCTCATTCATTACTCAACACTTAGGCCGCAACCTTATCTCAATAACCAGAACCACCTCTTCACTCAAGAACCACTATGTAGGGATACTGCCTCCGCTCGGCTATCTAGTCCGCTAGGTCTATACCCATTCGAGAAGTACAGTTGTACTGGTTTTGTACTTTTTATTTTTCGTCAAAACTATTTTCATCATGATCAAGGCAATGTGGCGCTCATGTCTCCACATGCCATATTCCAACTACATCCCAAAGATAGTTGCCCAAGCACGAAGCTTCTTTGTAAAATCATGAGTATGCATGAATCTAATATAAGCAAGGCAAAGCATTTTACCGAAGTTATCCTCCGGTTATATCTCATCGAAGGTTACAAGGAATAATTCAAATGGTAATCAACATCAAGGCAGGGTATATCAAGCATAGGTACTCATTGGTGTATAGCATGCAAATTTGTAATTTAAATCAACATCATTTCGCAAAGTAGGATCAATATGTTCAAAGGGAAGTGTTGACTTGCCTTGCTCGCACACTTGTTGGCCGGGGTCTTCAACGTAGTCAGTGCCTGCTCCCTCGGTTGCTATCCGTACGTGCGAAAAATCAATTGAATTTGATCAGAATTCAATAAAATACCAAGAGATCGAAAAGAACCATAAAAACGACCCCGAATACTTAGCCTAACGTTCTACTCGAGTTCGGACAAGAGTTTTTGGGATAAAATATGATTTAAAAAGCGAGTTTGGGATTTTAGGGTTTTTGCAAAAATGTCGATCCAATTTAATTAAGGGAATACATTTTTGAAAAGCGCTTTGATCAAAAGAATTAGGGCTCGAGGTTTTGGAGGTCCGAGCATCAAACGAAACATATTTTTAATGGTGGAAAGAAAATAGATAAACTCCGGATTAAAAACGTCGCGAAACGAACTCTCCAAAAATCCGATTTTGATTTCTAAATTTGCACAGAGAAAATACACAAGAAAACAATATATTTTTGCCCAAATATTTTCCCAAATATTTTCTAAATATATTTCCTAATTTTCCTGAATTTTTCCATATTTTTCCCATTTTTTCTTTTTCCTTTTCTTTTCTTTTTTTTCTTTCTTTCCCTTTTCCTTTTTTTCCCATTCCTCTCCTTCCTCTCTGTTCAACCACGCGCTCCCTCCCTTCCTCTTTGTTTCCGGCCGGCGGCCGGCGCTAGCGCGAGGGGCGGCGGCCCAGGGACTTACCGGCGATGACGGTGACAGTGTGGGGCACGGCGGCTTGCGGCGCACGGCGAGCGATGGCTTGCGGCGCACGGTGGTGAGAACCGGCGAGGAGTGGACGAAAGGTGGCGGCAAGGGGGAAACGGGGAGGGCTTGGCCCTTTTTATAGCCGCGGCGAGAGAGGGAAGAAAGAGGGGAAGAGGGCCGCGCGACGGCGGTACGACGGAAGGCACGCGGCGGCACGGGATGGCGGGGCGGCGCGCGCGCGACGCGGCGCGCGCGCGAGGACGACGGAGTCCGCCGCCGGGCGACGCGTGGCGCGCGCGGGGCGGGGTCCGGCGCGGAGTCGAGGCGCGGGCGCGACGCGGTGGCGGGGACCGGGCGTTGGCGCGGCGCGTGGCATGCGCGGGCACGGGGCTGGAATGGGCGGGCGCGACGAGGCGGGAGTGGCGCACGGCACGGGCGGGGTCCGGCGCGGCGTGGCGGCGCGCGGCGCGAGGCGGGCCGGCGCGGCGCGGCACGGTGCGTGGCGCATGCAGGAGTGAGGGCCGGGCGCGGGCGAGCACGGTGCGGTGCGTGGCGCGTGCGCGGGCAGGGCGCGGTGACGGCGCGGCGTCGAACACTTGGCGATGATGAATAGTGCACTTTCCGAATTTCCCGATTTTCACTTTATTTTCCTATATCCTTTTTCCTTTCACTCTAAAAATTCAAAATAATATCTAATATTCCCAACATTAGTTTTTAAAAATATATTTTCGAACTTTCCCCACTTTTTTTATTTTAAAAATATATTTCACACATTTAATTTAATCCTTTTTTCCTAAATTCCAGAAAATATAATTTTGATTCCGAATAATTTATAGACTTCATATATATCTTTTAAAATATTTTATCACATATTTTATTCACCAATTAATATTACACAACCACCAAAATCATGTTTTGTTCCCAATTATATATTTTTATAAATTCATAACCCTTTTCCTATTTTATATTAAAATTCCCAACTCTAAACTCCGAAAATTTTCTCCCCAGCAAAAATTCAAATCGTTTGGTTTTTCTCAAACATCGAGATGAATCGCTCACATATAAATTTATGAAACCAAGTCGGCAAATAAGAAGCAATAAACACGATCAAGAAGCAACAAGCAAAAAGTTTTTGTAAGCTCCATTTTTTAATTCCTGGTTTTAAATTCTCCAATTTTCGGGCGTTACGGCCGTCGCCGTCACCGCCGCATCGCGCAAACGGCGCGCGGCCGTGCCAAGCTTGGCCACCACCCCCGCGAAATCCTAGCTGCCGAGCCGTCCGATCTACCGCTCCCGTGGACCTGGTGCACCGTGGACCGAGAGCCCCGCGCCCGTTGACGTCAACCCCCGACGTCCGTCGCTTGCGTCAGCCCTAGCCTTGCGTCAGCACTGTGTCATTTTGACATCAGCCTACCCGACCCGCGCCGCCGCTTGCGTCGCGGGGACATAATTGCGCAATAATTAATGTAGAACTTTTCTATTTAGTTAAAAATTGCAGTTAAACTTCTAAAATTCATATCTTTTTAATCCGAGCTCCGTTTTAGTCCATTCAAATTTCATTAAATCCAGAAAATGTCAAGAATCCATCAAATATAGTTTCTTGTGTTGTTTCAGTGGAATTTTAGCATGTTTTATTGAGTGCATTGTTTGTCATGTAGATTTCGATAATTCCAATGATCCCGTTTACTTCGAAGTAGTCCTCAAAATTCCCAAGCTTCAGAGGAAAGCAAGTCATACTTTAAATTGATCATATTATACCTATTTTATTTAAATATCTCATTTTTCTCAAATACTGCATATGTTTTACATTGTCATTTCATGGACTATTATACCTATTGTACTCAGCCATAGGAATTGAATACCTTATCCATTGATAACTTGGGTTCAATATGACTAGATATTGGTTTAGGACATGCTTAGCCTGGCTTAGATCAATTTGTTCACTTAAGGGAATCACATTAGCTAAATATTTCAGTGGAGATTATTATACAGATGATGTCAAGTATGTGGTAGTATGTTAATAATATTAAAACAATGGTTTTGGATAGTAGCGCCCATGGCAGTTAAGGACCAGTTCTCAGGAAACCCTGGAAGAATTACCGTGCATACCACAAGCCAGCATATGTAATGGCTGGATCTGTAGTATAGCTATCTCTAGCTGATGTACCCTAGTGAGGTTGGGCGTGATGGAGTTGGGTAGGCCCCGGTTGAAAGGGTTGATCGGCTACCAAATTCACTGCGGCACGCGAGGGGGCTGCCCATTGCCCTGATGGGAGTAGGGGCGAAACCTTGGTGTGGTACGATTGGTTAGAAGGGGTTATGCGAAGGGTCCTATCACAGTCCCTTTCCGAGGCATCATGGTGGTACACTGGCACGCGGAAACATGTCGTGGAGCTGTGTCTTGTGGGTACAGTTGTACACCTCTGATCAGAGTAAAACTATTCGAATAGTCGTGCCCGCGGTTATGGGCGATTAACTAGATTCACCGTGATGATTCTCATTTAAATAATAATATAATTAATGGAACTTGACTAGTATAGATGGATGGTTGGGCCTGTTACTACGTGGGTTTAACGTTGGACAATGATTATTTAATATTGCTTACTTATATTACTGTTTACTGCTTTCAAGTATTATTATTGCTGAAATGTTGTTTATGCAAATGAGACCCTATCTTTCCTTGTGAATTATCCTGCATCATACTTTCTCTTCCGGTATGACTTGCTGATTATAGTGGGTAGTACTCAGACTTGCTCAATTTTCCCCACCAGACCCAGAGGTTGAAGCAGAGTAAGGTTTTGACGAGGATTAGGCTTGCGTCCGACGTCAAGGTTGCCTGTGGTGTGTTGGAGTTCCATCGCAAGAGTAGAGTTTTAGTTTAGTTAGTCTTTTTTCAGCTCCATTTTTGTAATCTTTTATACTATTTCTAAGACGTGGATTCTGTAATATCAACAATTGTCGATTTGTGTACCTCGGTTGATTCCTAGACGAGGATTGAATGCACAAATTAGCTTTGAAAATTCTGGTTTGAATTTCCGGGTGTGACAATTACATTCATGAAATGTCACGCCCAGCAATTTAGCCAAATTTTTAGACTATTTTGTGTATAAATCCCTATCCAGGAATTAGCCAAGGTACACAAAATAACAAATCAATATACAGGTCCAAACGTAAATAAAGTGTAAATACTTACAGCTGAGGCACTTAGTCCTCACACCGAAAAAAGGGGCAGCGAAAAAAGACGATCCTAGCGGGGCTTCAGCTCCGCTCCATAGGCAAAACTCAACGGGATATAAGCCTTGGTTTTATAACTTCATCTTCAACTCAGAAGCACTACACTTCTGGAAAGGGAAAAATATAGCAAGGCTAAGTACAACCACCGTAGTCAGCAAGCCACGTCAATCATGCAGACGTGCAAGGAGAGACAAAGAGGGGCTTGTGGCTATTTGCATAAATGCCGTTGTAAACATTTATAGTTTTGAAACAGGAAAAATGATGATTGATTAATTCAAGGTTAATTCTCCACTGAACAACGCTACACCATGTTGAACAGGCCCAACCATTCCACCCGAACTAAACCAGTTTTTAATACAAGTTAATTAATAGTGTGGGAATAATCTGGTGAAGCTGGTCAATTGCCCATAATCGCGGGCACGACTATTTGAATAGTTTTACTCTGATCAGAGGTGTACAATTGTTGCCACAAGACATGGTTCCACACAAGTTGCCATGTCCTGAAGTACCACCATGGTACTGCAAAGGGGGAAATCATGACAAGACCCTTCGCATAACCTTCCCTGACCAAGCGATACCATACTTCAGGTTTTGCCCCAACCCTAAATCCAGGGTGGGCAACCTGTTAGTGATAATCCCTAGAGGCAACATGGGGATGTTGGATATCATGGTCAATGTTTATGTATAAATGAATAAAGTGTTATTCAATTCCATGAAATAGACATCTTGTATTGATCAATAAGTACATGACTTATTTATGAGACTCTTTATGTATGAATCTATTTCTAAATGATCCCTGATCACATGTCATATTGTTGGAACAAATATGATTCTAAGATCACCATGTTTATTGATTGATGATCATGTCTCATAGATCATGGTATGGAGATACCAAATCAATATACGTGGACATGCGTTAGAGAACACATTGTTGGATAGACCCACCATGAGACACTACAGGAATTAATGTGCCATTAGTTGGTCTCAAGTAGTGTTGATGCAAAGTCCTTAGACTTGAGATCATCATGGATTCTGACATGTGTAGTAGCCTACTTTGGGACTACGAAACGCTATTCCGTAACTGGGTAGTTATAAAAGTAGTCTTCGGGTTTGCTATGAAACATGGAGTGGGATGTGAGTGATCAAGATGGAATTTGCCCCTCCTTTGGAGAGATATCTCTTGGCCCCTCGAGGTAATGGATTATGGAAATGCATGGTCATGCCGAGTTGATTGAGGAGTCAATAACAGACAGATAATCCAATACAGTTCGAGGGAATGGTTAAGCTATTGAAGGGATCACACATCTTTCCTATAGCTTAATTGGTATCACGAGGCAAAGGGATTTGTGTACACATTACAGGTTCATAGTTGATATTATATTCTTGTATACTATGGTGTCAATATGTGTTGCTAGGCGTCGCTGTTGACAAGTCGGCCGAGTTGGACTCGGGTCGAAACCGAGTATACCTGAACCTACAGGGTCGCACGCTTAAGGGGATTAGAATAGACATTCGAGTTGGACTCGAATATGGCTCAATTTGGATAAGATTCGATTTAATATATAGTCCTATGGGCTTATGAAGTCTGGCCGGCCAACTCTATGAGATTCGGATTGGGATCCGATTCAAAATAGAGTCCCGATGGGCCTCTAGACCCACTCGGCCAACTCTATATATAGGGGGCGAGGGGTGGAGAGCTGCGATATAATTTTTGCACAACAGAATACAACACGTTGGCGTCAAGATCAATCTCCACGGGAACCCTTCCCACCTCTAAGCCAAACCCTAGCCTTGTATCTTGTGCTAGCACACAGGTGTTAGGCGTTCTATCCCTGGACGTGTGGATACCGGTAGAGGCACTGCTACATTGCGGTGCTGTTCGGCGGCTATGAATCAGCTGTGGCGGATCGGCAGCATGAGCGCGGTTCGGCGTATCAGCAAATCGGCTGCGGCGGATTGGCTGTGGAATCGGCGCATCGACTGTCAAGTCAGTGAATCGGCTGTACTCAGGAATCGGATGTGATCGACTGGCACTTTTTCGGATCGGATAGCTCCTGATTGGCTATATCCGCTGCACTCCACTCCAATCAGTAACGATCTATCGACCCTTACTTGCAAGGTTCCTGGTTTGCACGGTAGAAATTTTTGTTATTAGCTATCGTAGCCTCCACGTAACCCTTCAGTGGTATTAGAGCTAATCTTGCTTAGTTCGAGTTTTAGATTAGATCTGGAACAAGTTTTACACACGGGTTGATTAGATCAGTCGGTTTTACGGGATCTGTTGAGGAGAGTTGATGGTAATTGCGTTCCTTGATAGTGTACCAGAACGGTGTAATGTGATTACGTCAAAGCAATTTCCATAGAACTCGGTTTGAGTCGGATTCGAGATGGCGTTTCTTGATAGTGTATCAGAACGGTATAATGCGATTATGTCGAAGCTGTCTCATAGTCCGACCTTGATTGTCGCCTCGCGCCTACGCAAACCATCTCCCTCGATAGTGTATCGCGACAACATAATGTGATTATGTTGATATGGTTTTCGTAAGCGATTTCATAAATTGGATCTATGAATTTCGTGTGTTGTTCCAGGACCACCGTGTGCGTATCCCCTTATATGTCGTCTCGATTCAGTATCTCTGTGATAGGTAGAAAACGTTCTACGCCTAACTTGTTTTTGCAGAGAATGCTTTGAGATGGTATGGCCCTGTTGTATGTATGAGATGCATGTGATGCGTGTAATATTCTTTCATATGTGCAATCCTTGTAATATTCTTTCTTATGTGCAATGCTTGTAATCTTCTTTCACGACCTACGAGTCGATGTAATATTCAATTAGAGTTTCTATAGTAGTAGCTTAGTTTGAAGAAATCAAGAATTAAGCACTTTGGAAGAAAGTGCCGAAGATGGAGATCCTCTGCGCCGACATGGAGATGGAGATCGCCATGAGAAGGGCGCCATACTATTTTATTAATTACTATTCTACCTGGTTTCATATATTGATATGTTTGTTTGATAGGATAATATCCCTCACAAAATTAAGTGGTAATGATGCCCTTCCAAATATTGCACCCGTCACCGTTATGCTCGTTAATGGTGGGTCTGCCAAAGCAGAGTGTCATTCACTATCATAACACGAGGGGGTATATGTCGGACATATACAGCAGGAGCATTTTGTTTACTTAACAAGGCTATCAAAACAGTTTTGTGCCTTGGGGCATAGGTTGGCGTCGGGGCATGGAGATGCCACACCAACAACAAGAGTCACATAAAGATGTGATTAGCAAGGTGTTGCTTACCCATGTTACTAATATGCTAGCAGTGATGCCAAAGCTCACTAGAAATTAACTAACATGTGGATCTTGACCCAATATGTAACCTAGAGGGAAGGTGTAAAATACGTAATGGGAGTCTTATGTTAAATTGTTTAACAATAGACATAGCATAAACATTGTGCTAAACTTTGCTTTTTCTGTTGTAGAATAATGCCAGCTAATACTACACCCGGTACCTTTAATTTGTGATCTATTCTTGAGAAAGAAAATTAAACGGAACAAACATTATGGGTTGGTATCGCAACTTGAGAATTGTTCTCAAGCAAAAGCGCAAGGAGTACGTTCTTGAAGTACCCTATCCTGATGATTTGCCTAATAATGCTATTGCTATTTCACGGAGGGCTTATGAGAAGCACACTAATTATTCCCAAGACATAAGCTATCTCATGCTTGCTACAATGTCCTCTGAGCTTCAGAAGCAATATGAGAGCAGCGATGCTCATACTATTATTCAGGGACTGTGTGGCATGTTTGAGAACCAAGCTAGGGCCGACAGGTTAAACACCTCAAAATCCATGTTTGCTTGCAGGCATGTTGAGGGGAGTCCCATCAGTCCGCATGTGATAAAAATGATTGGCTACATTGAGAGTCTGGAAAAACTAGGTTTTTCTCTTAGCCAAGAGTTGGCTACTGATGTGATTATCCAATCGCTCCCTCCAAGCTTTGAGTCATTCATATTAAATTATCACATGAACAGTATGGATAAGACCTTGGCCGAGTTGCATGGGATGCTAAAGACGGCTGAGGAGAGTATCCAGAAAAACGGTCATCATGTGATGATAATGCAGAAAGCTATGCCTTCTGGAGGACAGCCCCAGACCTTGTCTGGGTGAAGGATTGCAGGTAATTAGCCTGCAGCTGCTCGACCATCTGTTTGTAGTCAGCTACTTGCTCAGCTGACAGTTGTTCAATCCTCACCGGGATGACGTTTTCCTCGTTGATTTATGGGTTCTTGTCACTGGACATTGTGTTGAACTCGGAAGTCTGCACTTGGTCCCACCGGACGTGCCAAAAGCGTGTTGATGAGAAATTCGATTCCCACGCACTAGCCTGAGAGATTTGCTTTACTCTAGTGCAGGTCCAAATCGGTCGCCTCTGGTGAATTGAGGGCGTGCAAGTTGGTTTGATCCTGTAACCAACAAGAAACAAGAAATAGGCATTAAGTTGAAATTAGATCCTACGGGATCAGCTAAAGGCATCAATTTATACATAATTATTATCCCAAAGCGCACTTAAACTAAGTGATTGGGATAGATCGGCTATGCCGAGACAGTATAAATCACTTAGGCTAAAAGCGTGTTAATGTAGTAATTATCTGCATTGATAACTTAGCCGATACTGCAGATCTAATGTGAATCGGCTAATACTCTAATACATTTTATAAAAGGATATTAATCTGATCTAAATGTGCTAAACCTAGATCAATCGGCTGTCAGCATACCATGACAGATTGATATCGGCTTAGGGCACTTAGATAGATTAAGATCTTAATATAAAAGGCAGTTTTAGTATATCTAATAGCACTTAAAACTAAAGATAACTAAAACAAATAAGGCTAGCTGAAACTCCAGCGCTGTCTCTAATGGTAAACATTAAACTAAACAGATCTTAATAGTTCTAAAAGCGACTTAATAGGTCGATTAGATGCAGCATTAAGTACAAAAAGAAATATCATATCTGTATGAGTCAATGTGAACCTCTTGGGATGGTAAACATGACATATAATCTAATTCAACCCCTAGATCTAACCTCGTCGATTGCTGTCTTCAAAGAGAAACCAGCCGACTGTGGGATAGATCTAGGCATTGCTCTGGATTATAGGCCGCGTATGATAAATTGCGTAGTTTATAACATCAAAACTAGAGTGTCATGACGATGGAAGCACTAATTCCAACGATACAAACCACTAATGACAAGGAATTACCTTCTTCGGAGGTCGAATCCGATATAGCCCGAGCAAGAGCAAGAACTCATCTAAAATAAAAAGGGTGGCGATGCGCCGAGATTGATTGATTGTATGTTTGTTGATGTCTTTACAAAGAGCCCTCGGGTCTTATTTATACCCAGGCATAACAATATCCGTGTAAGACACGGTTTCTAGCTTATCCACTATTTACAGTACGACAATATCTCGGGACGCAGCTCCATGTCGCATTACAAAAGGAATATCTATAGAAATCCCTATTTTACAGATACAATTGCCGTTATAGGACTATATCCATAGATGGCAATATCTTTAACGAACATTTGGGAACCGAATCTAACATTTATCCCCAAGCTTCCTTATCAGAATCGGTTCCATCTTCATTCTCGAATCGGAATCGGCTATCGATATCCGATTCGGTCTTAGCCGACTAGTTTCCCAGATTTGGTCCTAGCCGATGCGGCCTTTGTTTCCCCACAAAATCACTCTTCTGATCCGACTCCGCTTCAATCTTGGCTTTGAACCCAGGGATTTGGTTACCAAATTTGGTCGTTAACACATGCACCCCCAAGTCTGTGATATGATAGTATTGCGGATTTGACGTTGTTTCAACTTCCTGCGCAAACTTCGCCCTAATCCGTTTCGGCTGTCACGAAATTTCTTTAAATAACACCCGCCTTGCGCCGAACCAAGCCACATTGTCACTTTTGCATCCTCAAGCCCTAGCCAAAAAACCTTTTCGTCTCCTCGGCGACCCCGTCGGAACCCGAAGCGTGACCTCACCGACGAACCCTTCCGCGGCGACGATCCCTTCCATTAATGGCGTCCTCAAGCACTCGCTCCGACATAGCTCAGGCGGAATACCCGGAGGTAAGTTTCATCAGCTACAACCCCTTATTCCTTGCAACTTGGATTTCATCTTCTGTAATCTTGTTCTTCCATCCTTTAATTTGCAGCACCTCGCCCACCAAATCGCCATCCCAAACCTTGCTAGCCCCAATCAGTTCTTGTTAGGACCGATCGGCAACTTAGACTGTAGCGACTTCATCAATGCCGAAACAAACCAGATTCCCTTTAGGTTTTCCACCCCTGATCTGGCCCACTAGTCTGGTGCTTTTAAGTCTTGGCCTTCAACAGACAAATCTTGGTCAGCTTGGTACCTATGGATGTCGACTAGACAACAAACCCATTGGACTGAACTAGGTATAAGCCAATGCCTAGCTTTGACAATAACCGACATGTCCAAGGACGAGTCCCTCCTATCGGCTGCCACTTACTTCTGGTCAGATACGCTAAATGTATTTTTGTTTAGACAAGGGCCGATAACGCCAACTCTCTTGGATGTGTCAATGATCATGGGATTGGGTATAACCTCCACAGTCGACCCAGTCGGCCTCAACATCAAATGCACTCATAATTTCAAGACCAAGCATAGGGGGCTGGAGCGGCTTTATATTAATGAACATGAAAGATGTTCCAATCTCTGAGAGAGAACACACAGCTTTCCTCCTGATGTGGCTAGAGAAATTTGTATTATGCGGGTCAAGCTGTGGGCCGACTAGCAACTGGCAGCACATAGCCGAAGCTCTGGTGAGCAAAAAAAAGTCACCCTAGGAAAATACATGCTCGGCTATTTGTACCAGATGCTAAGCAACGCATCGGCTTGGCTGGCTTCCAAGCAGGCCGTCAACACGGGAGGGCCCTAGTGGCTGCTGCAGCTATGGCTAAATCCCCACACTTATCAGGTTGCAGAAAGGCCGGCTCCACTAGAACCCGATTTCCCTTTGATCGAGCCACGGTTCAAAGATGATGAAGAAGTGACCACCCGCCGATTCCTATCGTATGGGAAAGCAGCGGCAACCTATCATAGGTCCAAACTGACAGCCGATCATTTCAAAAATTGGTTCAGCAACCTGTACAGTGGCTTTCCAAGCAGCTCGAGGATATGGTTCGCCTATGAAGATTTTGACAAGTTCGAACTCCCAGACGATCTCCGGCTAGATGAGCTTAAATCCGAGGAATATGAAAAACCGAGGGAGATTTACATAACGCCTTGCATCCTTCCCGTCCGCATCCACCAAGGGCGCAACATCCAGAAGTCCTATGAATTCTATCATCCGATGGTGGCTGCAAGACAACTTGGTATGGGCCAGCTGCCGATCGGCCTATATTGCTCGGACAAGATCAAGGCCTGGGGAAAAATCGAAGGAGACGTCATGATGAAACGACTGCTCAACATCCCTGGTCCCCCTCTGGGCAGTATTGACAATATCGACCTCGCGGTGACGAGGACAACTATCTTCAGCCGATGATGGAATGAGTGAAAGCGACACTTGTTCCATCAATCGGCCTCCATGTACTTGACCATCATCAATCCGAAGATGACCCTATCGGTAAGTGTCTTCTCTTCTTAGTTCCCTTCGGCCACTACTTGCATTCTTGACTAACCACGCCTTATTCCTTTGCAGACAACCGATGCTTCCCCTCCACAAGCAAGTAACATGGGAGTAGCAATCCTTTATGCCCCTAGTGTGCTATCCGGTAGCTGCGGGCTAGCCCCGTCAATCATCGGCTTCCACGCGCCGAAGGTGGCTACACTTCTTCACGGCCAAACACGTGAGGCGTTGCATCGGCTGAAAAGGGCGAAGCCGTCGGCTCCTTCTACTCCGACTGCAGAGAAAAAGAAACGGGCTTCAAAGAAGCCAAAACCAACTCCAGCCGACGACTTGCCTCCAATCGATCCGGATGTGGACGCGGTCCTCGAAGAAGAAGTTAGGGACGAGGAAATGGAGCAAGCTATCAACACTGCCGCAGCCAAAACGAGCTCTTTAGACAAATATGCTCGAACTCCATCGGCTGAGTAGACTATCGAAAAAACTCCGAGCCCTCCGAAACGCGTCCCTCGCTCCCAACCGGTAAACACCTTTCATCATTTAATATCATTACCTTTTCCATTATGATTCATCGGCCTTCTGTGTCTGTAGGCAAAGAAACTAGCTGCCAAAAAGAAAACGGCTCCTCCTCTCTCGGTAAGTTCTACTATCCTTCGTTTCCCTCTTATTAACACAGCCGATTTTTGACTTGTATCTTTTTTCAGCCTCCTCGTGCTCCAACACCTGCCCCCCACGTATTGAGCGAGCAAACACCAACGGCTGCAAGTGGTGGCGATATCGAAGACGTGGCTACCTTAGTCCCATTTTTCCGAATAAGTTCTGTCCAGCCTCATAAATCGGCTCATCAGTTTTGTCGACTCTTCTAACTGTCTCCTGACTTGCAGTATGTAGCCGATCTTCTGGACTTCGATCTCTCAGAGTTTCTAGATCCTGATGAGGGCGCCGATAAGGCCATGGTGGTGTCGAATGAGGACCTACGGGCTACCTTGTCGGACATAGCCAAACGGGTAGAGTGCTCCCTCGACTTTCTGGTCACCGACTACGGCTCCATCTGTAGTCGGTTTGAGGACGTCCAGGATCGGCTGCCGGACAAGCTGGCTAACATCATCGCGCCGAGCACCTTCATGGAGGTGCATTGGCACAAGTTCAAACGAGCTAAGCAGAGAATAGCCGATCGCCGAGAGAACCAAGAGTTGGAGGCCACCATCAAAGCCAGTCAACAAGAAATCACCGCCGAGAAGGCCAAGTTCGATGCTTTGAAGACCGAGCCGATTGCTGAACTTGATTGGCTTCGCAAGCGTCGGGAGGAACTGATAGCCGAACTTGCCAACGCCGAAGCTGACATTCTGGCCAAAGAACAACGTGTGGCCGGCCTGCCGAAAGAGATCGAGGACCAACGAGCGAAGATCAAGGCGGCCGTGTCACATTTATCTGATATGGCCAGGGCGATGAAGCCGATCCCAGGGAATGATGCAACCGATGCCAAGGTCATTGAAGAGATAGACAGGATTCGGCGTAAGGCAATATCGGCTATCACCAATTTCCTCTCGCGCTGAACCACTTGTAATAGTTGGCTAGGAAATTCTTGTACCTCAAACTCACAGTTCATCTTGTAATCGGCTCAAACTCTTTTGTACTCAGTTTGATCAATGCCACTCATGTGCATGCTTGCCGACCACGCCTTGATTGCTTCAAAAACTTCAAACTCGAAAAATTTGCTAAGTTCGATTATAAACTTCAAACTTGAAAAATTTGCCAAGTATGATTTCTAATAATATACATGTATGCCCCCTTAATTTTGTTGACGGTATCCTTAGCATTAACAAAATTATCAAATAAAAAATCATGTCGCCGTCGGCTAGGCTGAGCCCATGTAGAAAAATTAGGGGAAAACATGGCGTCAAAAATGTCCTAAAGGTGATTCTTGTGTCCCACAACGCATCGGCTAACACGAATTGGCACAACCATAGCCAAATCATGAATTGATCCAAACACTTGGGTAAAATTTCTTCAAATACTTGCCGTTGAGAGCCCTTCCAAATACTTCTCCATCCAATCCTTCTAGCATATAGGCCCCTTTAGAGACGCATTTGTGGATCTTGAAAGGCCCTTCCCAATTCGGTGACCACTTGCCGAACTTATTATCCCTTGATCCGATCAACAATATTAATTTCCAAACGAGTTCGCCCTCTTCAAACGTCTTAGGCACAACTTTCTTGTTATAATGACGGGCTACTCGCTCCTTGTCCCTTGTCACCTTTTCCAAGGCCCTCATTCGTGACAAAACCAAATTTTCGGATTCATCCACCATTAAGTTGCAATAATCATCGGCTGTAAGCTGATCTTGTAGTTGAATCCTTCTGGAGCCAACGATTGTTTCCCATGGCAACATTGCTTCATGTCCGTAGACTAGTTTATATGGGGGACTTGGATAGATCCGTGGCAAGCCATCCGATAGGCCCAAAGTGACTCGGCTAATCGGCTGTGCCACTGCTTTGGGTATTCAGTGATATTTCTCTTTATCAGCTTGATTAGACTTTTATTTGAGGCCTCTGCTTGCCCGTTAGCCTGAGCATAATACAACGAAGAATTGAGTAACTTGATCCCCATGCCATCAGCAAACTGAACGAACTCATCCGATACGAAAATAGATCCCTGATCCATAGTTATAGTTTGAGGGAGACCGAATTGGTATATGATGTGCTCTTTAACAAACTCGATTGCGTCCCTAGAATCGACCTTCTTCAAAGGAATTGCTTCCACCCACTTGGTAAAATAATTGGTTGCCACCAATATAAACTTGTGTCCTTTACTCGAGGGTGGATTGATTTGGCCGATCATGTCGATTCCCCAACCTCTGAACAGCCAAGACTTGATAATTGGGTTCATAGCCAATGCTGGTGCTCTTTGGATAGCTCCAAACTTTTGACAGTCTTGACATCCTTTGTAATCCTTGAAATAATCTTCCAGCATCATTGGCCAAAAATACCCTGCTTTTCGAAGTAGCCACTTCATTTTGTGAGCCGATTGATGCGTGCCACAAATTCCCTCATGCACTTCTTTGATAGCCACCTTGGCTTGATCGGCACTAAGACACTTAAGCAACACGCCATCAATCGTCCGATAATACAAATCTTCGTCGAGAAAGACATATCTCAAAGCCTTGTAGCACAATTTCCTTGAAGCCGACTGGGAGGGGTTTCGTAAGTAGCTGTAGACATCAAATCTCCAGTCGTCAACTGTCATGGTGGCGATCTCTACTTCAATATCTTTCGTCATCGGCCTGTAGCCTGATGCCCCCTGAGCTAAATCATTGGCTTCTGCATTCTGTTCTCTGGGGATGTGCTTTAAAGTCACTAGCCGAAAGTTGTCCATCAACTCTCGGCATTTTTGATAGTAGACCATCAGCACGTCGTTCTTGTATTCAAATTCTCCTGACAGCTGGCTGATGACCAACAGTGAATCTCCCATTATTTCGATGGTGTCGGCTTCAACATCTTTGAGTAGTTGTAGTCCTTTGAGTACGGCCTCATACTCGGCTTGGTTATTTGTGGCATGGGGCGTGATTGAAAAGGCGAACTCAAAGCTTGCCCCCCTGGGAGAAATTATTACCAAGCCGATTCTGTAACCATTGCAAACCGAGCCATCAAAAGTTAGAGTCCAAGGCATAATGTCTACTGAGCCGATTGAGTCATCTCTGTGTTCCACTATAAAATTGGCTATAGCTTGTCCTTTAACTGCCCTGGGCGCCTGGTATCTTAAATCAAACTTTGTCAAGGAAAAAATCCATTTCCTAACCCGTCCTTTTAGCACTAGAGCCAATAGCATATATTTTACTACATCGGCTTTGCATACCACGGTGCACTCATTGGATAACAAGTAGTGCCTCAACTTTGTGCACGAAAAATACAGGCAAAGACACAATTTCTCCACTGGTGAATACCTTGTTTCTGCATCCAGAAGCCATCGGCTGAGATAAAAGATGGCCTTTTCCTTTCCTTCGATCTCCTGAATCAACGCCAAGCCGATGGACTTTTCATCAGCCGACAGATATAGCTTGAATGGTGTCCCTTTCTGTGGAGAAATCAAAACTAGAGGTGAGCTTAAGTAATCCTTGATATTGTCCAACGCTTTTTGCTCCTCTGCCCCCCAAGTGAATGCTTGATTGGCTTTCAGCCGAAGCAAAGGCGTGAACGGCTCCATCATTTCTGAAAGGTTGGCGATGAATTGTCTGATGAAGTTTATTTTGCCGATCAAAGATTGTAGTTGCTTCTTGTCCCTCGGAGGCTGAATTGTCTTGATAGCATTGATGCTCCTTGGTGTAACCTCTATTCCTCTCTCATGAAAAAGAAACCCTAAAAATTGCCCGGCCGACACGCCGAACGCACACTTTAGTTGGTTCATTTTTAGGACGTACTTCCTCGTCCTCTCCAAAACCTGTCTCTGATCGGCTATGTGGTCTTCTATTTCCCTGGATTTGACGACAACGTCATCAATGTAGATCTCCACTAGAGAGCCGATCATATCATGAAAAATATAGTTCATGGCCCTTTGATAAGTTGCTCCAGCATTCTTCAAGCCAAACGTCATGACAACCCACTCGTATAAACCGATTGCTCCTGGGCATCTAAAAGCAGTCTTGTGGATATCTTCTTCGGCAATGAAAATCTGATTGTAGCCAGCATTGCCATCCATAAAGCTTATGATTTTGTGGCCGGAAGCAGCATCCACAAGCAAATCGGCTATGGGCATTTGGATATTCGTCCTTAGGGGTAGCTCCTAAAATCAATACACACCCTAAGTTTCCTATTCTTCTTCATTACTAGAACTATGTTTGAAACCCACTCTGCATATCGGCAGGGCCAAATAAATCCAGCATCATATAGCCGAGTGATTTCGGCTTTAATCGCATCATACATATCAGCTTTAAACCTCCTGGGAGGTTGTTTGTACTGCCGATATCCATGCTTTATAGGCAGCCGATGCACAACGATAGATGGGCTAAGACCAGGCGTCTCGAAATATTCCCAAGCAAAACAATCTTATATTCCTTTAATAAATAAACAAGCTTGGATCTAAAACGAGAAGACAAATTTTTGCTAATATATGTCGGCCTAGGCCTATCTCCTGGACCTATATCAATTTCTTCAACCTCGTCGGCCGACATAAATCCCTGCCCAAGTTTGTCGTCGTCATCCACGGTGTCCTCACTATAGACTCTCGAGCCCTCCATGACGCCTTCAAAGTAGTAATTGAGGCTCTTCGTCTCCAATAGGTTGTATAGCAAAATCGGACACCTTTAGAAAATTGGCTTGCCAAATTTTGTCGGACAGACAATCGATACCGTCGATTTCCCAAAGCGGCAAATCGGCATTAGCGACATTCACTGACCTATCGGCTGCCACGATTTCGACCTTGTCGCCTTGCCATTGGATCAAACTTTGATGCATTGTGGAAGGGACACAGCAGTTTGTGTGAATCCAGTCCCTCCCAAGCAGTAGGCTATACGATCCCTTCCCGTCGATGATGAAAAATGTCGTGGGCACGGTCTTGTTGCCGACGGTCAGCTCCACATTCAAAACACCCTTGGCTTTCGATGGATTGCTGCCGAAGTCTTTGAGAACCATGTTTGTTTTGATTAGATCTTTGGCTCCTTTGCCCAGCTTCCTGAAGGTGGCATAGGGCATCAACATGACTGCGGCCCCTCCATCGACCAGCATCTTCGACATCGGCTTTCCGTTAACAAATCCTTTCACATAAAGCGGCTTGAGGTGCCGATTCTCGGTTCCCTCCAGCTTTTCAAAAACAACTTGCTCTGAGGATAGAGCTAGTCTTACCAAGGTGTCCTCCACGCTGTCTGCATCGGCTTCTGTAGCACCGAATTCAGCTGGTAATATAAAGACCATGTTAACCGATGCAGCAGCTTTTCCTTTTCCTTTTGCCGCCCTACTAGCTTGGTCGATTGGCTTTCGTTGGCTGGTGCCGCTTGTTTCTTGACGCTCCATCGCTTTGTGCCTTGCCGACGTTGTTGCTGTTGGATTATCCGCCGTACTTCTTCCTCCTGCCCCTCGCTCTTGAGCCGTTGGATGCTTCTCTTTTGTGTTTTGGTAAAGAGGTTCGAAGGGCACCATTGGGGGTTAGCCGATTGCTTTTCGTCAGCCTCTTCTTGATCTTCTTCCTAGAAAAAGTCTTGGTGGATGGGGCCGAGCCGATCATGAACAGAAGGCTTACATTGGTTGAGCCGAACGGCTCGGGGGACGAATCAGTTAGAACTCTTCAGTTGTGGTTCCTTGTATTCGTCTTCTCTGTAATCACTGCACGTCGGGCAATTTTTGAGGGTCGGCAACCTCATTCCTTGCTCCTAGCAGAACCTGAAGAACTCGCAATGCCAATGCGGATCACAACCGTCGTGGCGGCGGTAGTACGCCATGCCTAGCCGATCTGGCGCTCTTTGGTTTGGCCTGCCGCGCCGGCTTTCTTCTTCCTCCTGGATCCTACGTTGGAATCACAATAGGCTGTCCTGCCTCGGCCGACGATCGGCTGATCGTGCGTTGATGTGGACCATGTTGATTGACGCAAGTCATATCTCCAATTGGCTCTCTGTGGGGTGATCTTGAGTCGGCGCTAACTGTTTTGGCTGAACTGTACGTCATTCGGTGCTACCGATCAGCTCGCCCGTGGCCAGTCTGGACCACGTTGACTGGGAAGGGGTTGCCATCAACCTTCATCGGCTTAGCCGATTCTTTGAATTTTATCTTCCCAGCTTCAATGGCCGATTGGATTTGTTGCCTGAACACTTTGCAGTCGTTCGTGCTGTGGGAGGTGGTGTTGTGCCACTTGCAGTATTTTTTCTTTTTGAGCTCATCGGCTGATGGAATAACGTGGTTGTTTGGTAGCCGAATTTGCTTCTCCTTCAGTAGCAGATCGAAGATCCTGTCGGCTTTAGTGATATCAAAGTCATATTTCTCTTCCTGTCGTCGGTTCAGGATGAAGGGTTGTGGCCTTGAAGCCGATCCGTGTATGTTGGGCTGGATCGGGGGCCCTCCTGGTGGATTTGGCTGCGCAGGCAGCGGTGTCAGCCAATTTTGGGTTGCCAACACCCTGTAGCCCGGGAATTGGCCGTCAGTGAAGTAGGTTGGCCCTCTTTGCAGCTGATCGGCTATCTTTGAATCAACCACGGTGGCTATCATGTTGTTGAGAGTGTTGACCAGTATGCCACTTTGATTGATAAGGGCGTGATGCACAATCGAATCGATTCGGTCTTGCAGGGTGTGTAGTTCCGAATCGCCTTGTTCTTGTTTAACATCCTCCATTTTCTTCTTTCCCTTCCTGTCTTCCTCGGAGGATGTGTTGAGGTCTTCGAGCCTGAATTTAAACTTCTGGAGGATAGCCCTGGACCTGGTCTAGGTGAAGGATTGTAGGTAATTAGCCTGCAACTGCTCGACCATCTGTTTGTAGTCGGCTAGTTGCTCAGCTGACAGTTGTTCAATCCTCACCGGGATGACGTTTTCCTCGTTGATTTCTGGGTTCTTGTCGCTGGACATTGTGTTGAACTCGGAAGTCTGCACTTGGTCCCCCCGCGCGTGCCAAAAGCATGTTGATGAGAAATTCGATTCTCACACACTGGCGTGAGAGATTTGCTTTACTCTAGTGCAGGTCCAAATCGGTCACCTCTGGTGAATTGAGGGCGTGCCAGTTGGTTTGATCCTGTAACCAACAAGAAACAAGAAATAGGCATTAAGTTGAAATTAGATCCTACAGGATCGACCGAAGGCATCAATTTATACATAATTACTATCCCAAAGCGCACTTAAACTAAGTGATTGGGATAGATCGGTTATGCCGAGACAGTATAAATCACTTAGGCTAAAAGCGTGTTAAGGTAGTAATTATCTACATTGATAACTTAGCCGATACTGCAGATCTAATGTAAATCGGCTAATACTCTGATACATTTTATAAAAGGATATTAATCTGATCTAAATGTGCTAAACCTAGATCAATCGGCTGTCAGCATAGCATGACAGATTGATATCAGCTTAGGGCACTTAGATAGATTAAGATCTTAATATAAAAGGCAATTTTAGTATATCTAATACCAATTAAAACTAAAGATAACTAAAACAGAAAAGGCTAGGTGAAACTCCAGCGCTATCTCTAATGGTAAACATTAAACTAAACAGATCTTAATAGTTCTAAAAGCGACTTAATAGGTCGATTAGATACAGCATTAAGTACAAAAAGAAATATCAGATCTGTATGAGTCAATGTGAACCCCTCGGGACGGTAGACACGACATATAATCTAATTCAACCCCTAGATCTAACCTCGTCAATTGCTGTCTTCAGAGAGAAACTAGCCGACTGTGGGATAGATCTAGGCATTGCTCTGGATTATAGGCCGCGTATGATAAATTGTGTAGTTTATAACATCAAAACTAGAGTGTCATGACGATGGAAGCACTAATTCCGATGATACATACCACTAATGACAAGGAATTACCCTGTTCGGAGATCGAACCCGATGTAGCCCGAGCAAGAGCAAGAACTTATCTAAAATAAAAAGGGTGGCGATGCGCCGAGATTGATTGATTGTATGTTTGTTGATGTCTTTTACAAAGAGCCCTCGGGTCTTATTTATACCCAGGCATAACAATATCCGTGTAAGACACGGTTTCTACCTTATCCACTATTTATAGTACGACAATATCTCGGGACGCAGCTCCATGTCGCATTACAAAAGGAATATATATACAAATCCCTATTTTACAGATACAATTGCCATTATAGGACTCTATCCATAGATGACAATATCTTTAATGAATATTTGAGAACTGAATCTAACATTTATCCCCAAGCTTCCTTATCAGAATCGGTTCCATCTTCATCCTCGAATCGGAATCAACTATCGGCTATCCTTATCTGATTTGGTCTTAGCCGACTAGTTTCCTAGTCGATTTGGTCCTAGCCGATGCGTCCTCTGTTTCCCCACAGATCACTCTCCCGATCCGACTCCGCTTCAATCTTGGCCTTGAACCCAGGGATTTGGTTACCAAATTTGGTCGTTAACAAACGGCCAGAGGTGATTATCAGTACTTCATTACCTTTACCGATGACTTTAGTAGATATGGTTATATCTACTTAATGAGATATAGGTCTGAATCCTTTGAAAAGTTCAAAGAATTCCAGAATGAAGTACCGAATCATTTAGGGAAAACAATCAAGTTTCTACGATCAGATCGTGGAGGGAAATACTTGAGCCAAGAGTTTGGAAATCATCTGAAAGATTGTGGAATTATTCCACAGTTGACTCCGCCAGGAACTCCACAATGGAATGCGGTCTCCGAACGAAGAAATCGCACCTTGTTGGACATGGTGCGGTCCATGATGAGCAAAAGTGATCTTCTGTTATCCTTCTGGGGATATGCTCTTGAAACAGCTGCGTTCACACTAAATAGAGTTCCATCTAAGTCAGATGAAAAGACACCATATGAGATATGGACAGGGCAACCACCTAGTTTGTATTTTCTCAAAATTTGGGGATGTGAGGCTTATGTAAAACGTTTACAGTCCGACAAACTCGCACCCAAATCTGACAAGTGCTTCTTTGTGGGATATCCTAAGGAAACTAAAGGATATTACTTTTATAATTGGGAACAAGACAAAGTGTTTGTCGCCCAACACGGTGTTTTCTTGGAGAAAGAGTTTCTTTCAAGAAGGGTTAGTGGGAGCAGGGTGCATCTTGAAGAAGTTCAAGAAACAACAGAAAACTTTTCAGCTACCACGAAACCACAACAGGAGGAACAAGATGTTGCACCACCTGTTGTAGATACACCAGCCCCACGGAGATCTGAAAGATCACGTCGTGCGCCTGACAGGTACACAGGTGCGGAACAACGTGATATATTGTTGTTAGACAACGATGAACCTAAGACCTATGAGGAAGCGATGGTGGGACCCGATTCCAACAAGTGGCTTGGAGCCATGAAATCCGAAATAGAATCCATGTATTATAATCAAGTTTGGAACTTGGTTGATCCACCTAATGGTGTCAAAACCATTAAGTGCAAATGGGTTTTTAAGAAAAAGGCCAAAATGGATGGAAATGTTCATATCTATAAGGCGCGATTGGTGGCGAAAGGTTTTAAACTGATTCAAGGTGTTGATTATGATGAAACCTTCTCGCCCGTCGCAATGCTTAAGTCTATTCGGATTATTCTAGCGATTGCTGCATATTTCAATTATGAGATATGGCAGATGGATGTCAAAACGGCTTTCCTAAATAGAAACCTAAGCGAGGATGTATACATGATACAACCTGAGGGTTTTGTCGATCCACAGTCACCTAGAAAGATATGCAAGCTGCAGAAATCCATTTATGGATTGAAGCAAGCATCTCAGAGTTGGAATATTCGTTTTGATGAAGTAATCAAAGGGTTAGGTTTCATCAAAAATGAAGAAGAGGCATGTGTTTACAGAAAGGTCGGTGGGAGCGCAATTGTATTTCTAATCTTATATGTAGATGACATATTACTGATTGGAAATGATATCCCTATGCTAGAATCCGCCAAGTCTTCATTGAAAAATAGTTTTTCCATGAAAGACTTAGGGGAGGCAGCATACATATTGGGCATTTGGATCTATAGAGATAGATCCAAGAGGCTAATTGGATTAAGCCAAAGTACATATATTGACAAGGTGTTGAAAAGGTTCAACATGCACGATTCCAAGAAAGGTTTATTGCCCATGTCACATGGCATTAATATTAGCAAGCATCAGTGTCCCCGAACACATGATGAGCGGAATAAGATAGGTATGGTTCCATATGCTTCGGCAATTGGATCCATCATGTATGCCATGCTTTGTACACGTCCAGATGTCTCATACGCTTTGAATGCTACGATCAGATACTAGTCAGATCCAGGTGAAAGGTCACTGGACTGCCGTAAAGAGTATCCATAAGTACTTGAGAAGAACTAAAGATATGTTCCAAGTCTATGGAGGTGAAGAAGAGCTCTTTGTAAGTGGTTACACCGATGTTAGCTTCCAAACGGACAAGGATGATTATAGATCACAATCTGGGTTCGTGTTCTGCCTGAACGGAGGCGCAGTCAGCTGGAAGAGTTCCAAGCAGGATAATGTTGCTGATTCTACAACGGAGGCCGAGTACATCGCTGCTTCAGAAGCTGCAAAGGAGGCTGTTTGGATCAAGAAATTTGTTTCTGAGCTGGATGTGATAACCAGTGCAACTGGTCCAATGTCTCTCTATTGTGATAATAGTGGAGCCATTGAGGTCACATCAGAAGTCCAAACACATACTTCGACGATATTATCTCATCCGCGAGATTGTGGATAGAGGTGATGTCAAGATATGCAAAGTGCACACGGATCTCAACATAGCCGATCCATTGACAAAACCTCTACCGCAGCCGAAACATGAGGCGCACACAAGAGCAATGGGTATTAGATACTTACATGATTGACTCTAGTGCAAGTGGAAGACTGTTAGTGATATGCCCTAAAGGCAACATGGAGATGTTGGATATCATGGTCAATGTTTATGTATAAATGAATAAAATGTTATTCACTTCCATGAAATAGACATCTTGTATTGATCAATAAGTATGTAACTTATTTTTGAGACACTTTATGTATGAATCTATTTCTAAACAATCTCTGATCACATGTCATATTGTTGGAACAAATATGATTCTAAGATCAGCATGTTTATTGATTGATGATCATGTCTCATAGATCATGGTATGGAGATACCAAATCAATATACGTGGACATGTGTTAGAGAACACATTATTGGATAGACCCACCGTGAGACACTACAGAAATTAATGTGTCATTAGTTGGTCTCAAGTAGTGTTAGTGCAAAGTCCTTAGATCTGAGATTATCATGGATTCTGACATGTGTAGTAGCCTACTTTGGGACTACCAAATGTTATTCCGTAACTGGGTAGTTATAAAAGTAGTCTTCGGGTTTGCTATGAAACATGGAGTGGGATGTGAGTGATCAAGATGGAATTTGCCCCTCCTTTGGAGAGATATCTCTGGCCCCTCGAGGTAATGGATTATGGAAATGCATGGTCATGCCGAGTTGATTGAGGAGTTAATCAACAGACAGATAATCCAATACGGTTCGAGTGAATGGTTAAGCTATTGAAGGGATGGCACACATCTTGCCTATAGCTTAATTGGTATCGTGAGAAAAAGGGATTTGTGTACACATTACAGGTTCAGAGCCGATAGTATATTCTTGTATACTATGGTGTCAATATGTGCTGCTAGGCGCCGCTGTTGACAAGTCGGTCGAGTTGGACTCGGGTTGAAACCGAGTATACCTGAACCTACAGGGTTGCACGCTTAAGGGGATTAGAATAGACATTTGAGTTGGACTCGAATATGGCTCAATTTGGATAAGATTCGACTTAATATAGAGTCCTATGGGCATACGAAGTCTGGCCGGCTAACTCTATGAGATTCGGATTGGATCCGATTCAAAATATAGTCCCGATGGGCCTCTAGACCCAGTCGGCCAACTCTATATATAGGGGGTGAGGGGTGGAGAGTTGCAATATAATTTTTGCACAACAGAATACAACACATTGGTGGCAAGATCAATCTCCACAGGAACCCTCCCCACCTCCGAGCCAAACCCTAGCCTTGCATCTTGTGCTAGCACACGGGTTTTAGGCGTTCTATCCCTGGACGTGTGGATACCGGTAGAGGCACTGCTACATTGCGGTGCTGTTCGGTGGCTGCGAATCGGCTGCGGCTACAACGGATCGGCAGCGCGAGCGCGGTTCAGCGAATCGGCAAATCGGTTGCGACGGATCGACTGTGGAATCGGTGCATCGGTTGTAGCGAATCGGCAGTCGAGTCGGTGAATCGGCTGTACTCAGGAATCGGCTGTGATCGGCTGGCACTATTCTGGATCGGATAGCTCCTGATTGGCTATATCCGCTGCACTCCACTCCAATCGGTAACGTTCTATCGACCGTTACTTGCAAGGTTCCTGGTTTGCGCGGTAGAAATTTTTGTTATGAGCTATCGTAGCCTTCGCGCAACCCTTCACAGCCCGCCTTGTGCCTAGGTGAACCGAAAGCCGCAGAGGCCGTCACACGGTCCATCCAAACTTCATCACGCTCACCCTTGTCTGAGTACGTCGGATAGGGAAAAACTACACTACAAGTCCAACAGTTGCCCATTCTTGCTTTTGGTAGCACGGTAAGTCTTCCAGGATTTTCCGTGAACCGGTCCTTAATTGCCATGGGTGCGACAAGCAAAACCATGCACCCACAACCCAACATTAAGTCACATTTTAGTTGGATAATTATGACCAATAAACATGGCCATGTGTCTCGAGCTCATGGCTTGTCAGATACTGAAATAATTAATGTGATTATCCCATTAAGAGAGCTAGTGGTAATTAAGCATGACTAAGCATATATGGTTCTAGCAAGGGCATATAAGTGATGCAAACCAGTCAAATTATCACCCAGGTTTGACAAAGAGTGGATATCAAGTAAACATGCCACAAACAAGCAGATAGGTAGTCTCAATTCCCATGTAATTAGCGAAGCATTCAATTTATTTGCAAACGATAAAACATTTTATAAAGTAGGTTCAATATGCTTCAAGGGGGAATGTGTGACTTGTCCTTCTTGTTCAAACAATCTTACGAACTAGTTTCCTTGTGAGCACGAACTTCAGAAAATGGCGACATCTACATGCTGGCATCCAAAACGAGGGAACACACTAATAAAACCAAATAAACAGTACATAAAAATTAAACAAACATATAGAGCTCAATTTTAGATGAATTTTGTGAAGGGTTACGCGGAAGCTACGATAGCTAAAAACAAAAACTTTTCTACCGCGCAAACCAGGAACAGTTGCAAGTAAGGTTTGATAGATCGTTACCGATTGGAGTATGTTGCGGAAATAGCCAATTAGGAGCTATCCGATCTGGAACAGTGCTGGCCGATGACAGCCGATTCCCGGGGACAGCCGATTCACCAATCAGCCGATTCGCCGATGCCGCAGCCGATCCGAGTCGTCCGACCGCGTTCTCGCGCCTCGCTCCGATGTGCTCGACCTCAGCCGTTTCCACCACAGCCGATTCGTAGCCGACGAACAGCACCTCAACGTAGCAGCGCCTCTACCAGTATCCACATGTCCGGAAATAGAACACCGAACACCCATGTACTAGCACGCGGTGCAAGGCTAGGGTTTGGCTCGAAGGTGGGGAGGGTTTTCGTGGAAATTGATCTCGCCGACTTCTGTTGCGCCAAATCAGATTGATTCGGTTCAATTGTGTGCATCAGCTCTCCACCCCTCACCCCTTTATATAGAGTTGCCGGTTGGGCCTAGAGGCCCATCGGGACTCTATTTTGAATCGGATCCCATCCGAATCTCATAGAGTAGGCCGGCCGGACTTCGTAAGCCCATAGGACTATCCGATCGGATCCCTATTCGATCGAGCCGTATCCGAGTCCAACTCGAATGCCTGTTCTTATCCCCTTAAGCGTGTGACCCTATAGGTTCAGGTATACTCGGTTTCAGCTATAGTCCAACTCAGCCGACCGTCGGCTCGAGTCCAACTCAGCCGATCTGTCAACAGCGGCGCCTAGCAGCACATATTGACACCATAGGATACAACATATAATATCGGCTCTGAACCTGTAATGTGTACACAAATCCCTTTGCCTCATGATACCAATTAAGCTATAGGCAAGATGTGTGTCATCCCTTCAATAGCTTAACCATTCACTCGAACCGTATTGGATTGTTTGTTGATTGACTCCTCAATCAACTTAGCATGGCCACGCATTTCCATAATCCATTACCTCGAGGGGCTCGATATCTCTCCAAAGGAGGGGCAATTCCATCTTGATCACTCACATCCCACTCCATTTTTCATAGCAAACCCGAAAACTACTTTTATAACTACCCAGTTACGGAATAACGTTTTGTAGTCCCAAAGTAGGCTACTACACATGTTGGAATCCATGATGATCTCAGGTCTAAGGACTTTGTACCAACACTACTTGAGACCAACTAATGGCACATTAATTCCTATAGTGTCTCATGGTGGGTCTATCCAACAATGTGTTCTCTAACACATGTGTCCATGTTTATTGATTTGGTATCTCCATACCCATGATCTATGAGACATGATCATCAATCAATAAACATGCCGATCTTAGAGTCATATTTGTTCCAATAATATGACATGTGATCAGGGATCATTTAGAAATAGATTCATGCATAAAGAGTCTCATAAATAAGTCACATACTTATTGATCAATACAAGATGTCTATTTCATGGAACTGAATAACACTTTATTCATAAATACATAAACATTGACCATGATATCCAACATCTCCATGTTGCCTCTAGGGCATATCATTAACATTTTGCAAGTTGAACGACCCAATTTGGAGTTCGTATGAATTAAATATGAATTTTAGAAGTTTTGAGCCATTTAAATGAATTTCTAGAAATTAAACCAATTTATTGCATAAGTATTAATTATTTTCTCAAAGAAAAATCAGATTTATTGTGTTAGCGATGGAAGCCGGTGTCAACACGCGTGCCCCATGTGTTAGCGGGTCAAAGGGGGCGATCCACGGTGAACCGAGTCCACGCGTAGTCGGACCACGCATCCACCATGTGGCGCGCACGCGGCGGCCATGGGGGACGGGCATGCCGACATGGCGCCAATGCGGCAAAGCCGCTGGCAGCCATGACGAGCATCACACGGACGATCCAAATTACCCCAAATGGGATCAGGCGGCCACGGGAGATCAACGGCCCGAATCGGCCCACGACCGATCCGACGGCTGAGGGCAAGGCAAGGTGGCTCGCCAGCAGGGCCGAGCGGAGGGCAGCGTGGTGCATGAGGACCGATGGTCACCGGCGATGACCACCGGCGTGACATCGCGCATGGGGAAGCGGCGGAGGACGGCAGCAAGATAAAGGGAGCTCATCGAGCGCACAATGCGACGACGACGAAGTCCTTTGGGATGGCGACGCAGACGGCCATCCGACGGTGACCGGTGAAGGCGGAGGGGCATACGAGGTTCATCCCAACCTGGGAAAGGCGAAGGAGGAGTTGGGAGAAGGGAGGAGGTATTAGGCAGTGGGAATCGCCGGCTAGAGTCGAGGAAGAGGGCCAACGGCCTCACCTCGTGTAGCGGACGGGGCTTTGGGATGGAGGAAGCTTCGAGGGAAATCGCAGCCGGGGGACTTCTCGACATAGCGAAGCGGACAGTGGTGACGGCTCGGCGTGGGGTGGTTGGGAGCGGTGGCAAGCGACGGCCGGAGGCGATGCCTATGATGACAGCTTCGAGTGTGCAGTGGAAGTGGTGCTTCAGTGACGGATTGGAGGAGTGGAGTGTGGCTGAGGAGCGACAAGGTCCGGACAAGCGTGGGAGGAGGCGGAGCGGACCGATGACGCTCCCTTCACCGGTGTGGGTGGCTCGAGGTTGAAATGGGTGGTGGCAGCACGAGTGCACGGGGAGGAGACGACCCTATGGTGATTTGAGGGAGAGGAGCGGTGGTCGAGCAATTGCGTAGCACGGCGGAGCTTATGGCGGTGCTTGACCGAATCTGGCTGGCAACGGCGGCGATGAGGTTTCGTGGTGAGGAGGTGGTTTCGGTGCACGGGAAAACTTGGGGAATTTGGGAAATGGACGAGGGAGGATGGCGAGGAGTTTTATAGCCTCGGGAAAGGGAGATCGTCACCGGGCGAGGCGAAAGGCGGCGACAAAGGCCGTCGAGCGTGGGAAGAGAGATAATGGTGTCCTTGGGGAGGTGGTGGCGGTTCGGCACCGGTTTGCTCGGGGGAGTGGGGGTAGAGATGGCTAGATGGGTCGGGTCGAGTCGTGCCGTCCCGGGCACGGTTGCACTGTGCACCGGCTCGGCACGGCCCGGCCCGGTTGGAGATGGGCCGTGCCGGCACGACACGTTAGGCCGTGTCATGCCTCGGTCGCTGGCCGAGCCCGCGGACCAACACGTCACGACACGACTACTATATCGTGCCGGCCCGGGCACGGCACGGCCCACGGGCCGGCACGACACGTTCGAGCAAGCGGCCAATGGAGAAGCGACACATGGCGGGTGCGGGAGACGGCCGCTCTGACGCCACTTTGCACGAGCCAATCAGAGAGCGACATGTGTGTTGACGAGAAATCTCTCTCACGCGCTGGCCTGGGAGATCTGCTCCACTCTAGTGTAGGTCCTTCTCGGCTACCTATGATGTGCAAGGCGTGCTAGTTGGTTTGATCTGTTAACCAACAAGAAAAATAGAGATATATGCGTTAAGTATTAAGTTAGATCCTACTGGATCGGCCGCAGGAGTCAATTTACATATATATGCTATTCTGAAGTGTATTTAAACTAAGCGACTAGAATAGATTGGCTGCACCGAGACAGTATTAGTCACTTAATCCAAATATACAACAAAATAATAAATATATGCTTTAACAATATTAGCCGATGTCATAAGTCCAACTGTGAATCGGCTAATACTGCGATTTATCTTATGAAAAGATATTGATCGAGCTAAATGCGCTAAGCCTAGATCGGCCTAGCGGCACGTAGCCGACAAACCGATTCTCGGCTTAGGGCATTTAACCGAGCAAGATCTTAATATAAGAGGCGGTTTTAATAATCCTGATAACAAATATATCAAGAGAACATTAAAACAGATAAGGCCGTGTGAAACCCCGGAACTGTCTCTAAGCAAAATACATCTAGCCGAACAGATCATAAAAGCTCTAAAAACGACTTAATAGTTCAATAATAATGCAGCATTAAGTATAAAAAGAACAATCTGATCTACTGTAGCTGATGTAAATACCTCAAGACGGTGGATATCGCATATAATTTAGACCAACCCTTAGACCTAGCTCTATCGGCTGCTGATTCTTGATAGAAACGAGCCGATGTCGAGATAGATCTAAACATTGTTCTAGATTATATACAATATATGATAACTAGCGCAGCATAAATCATCAAATTTAGAGTGTCATAACGATGAAAGCACTAAATTCGACGAGATACACCACTAACGACAAACATTTACCTAAACTTGGGGATCGAAACGATGCAGCCCGAAGCCAGATCAGTTGTTCGTCTGAAGAAAATGGAGGCGATGCGCCGAAGGTTATATTGATTGTGATTGAATCTCTTGTTTATAGGGGTTTTGGGTCCTATTTATACCGAAGTACAACAAAGACCGCGCTAAACACGACTGCAACTAACTACTATATCTATGCGACAAAAGCGCGGGAAGCAATCCTTTGCCGCCTTTACAATAGGGTTATCTCTAAACAAATCTCTAATTTACATACATTTGCTGTTATGGGACTTTATCCCTAGATGGCAATATGTCTTAATGTGCAATTTGAAAACCGAATCTTCTATTCTATCTCCAAATATCTGCATCAGAAACGGCTTCAACTTCTCTGAACCTGGAATCGGCTCTCGGTTGTTCTTGTCCGATTCAACCTTAGCCGACTAGCTTCGCAGCTGATCGCTTCTCAGCCGACCCGGCCTCTGTTTTTCCGCCAAACCAGCCGATCCGATTCTGCTTCAACTTCAGCTAGGACTTAGGGATTTGGTTACCAAATTTAGCTGTCAACACATGCCCCCCAAGTCCGTGATATGAAATGTTACGGATTTGTCGCCCTTTTGAATTCCCACTCTTTTCTGACCTAAACCATTTCGGCTGCCCAAAATATTCTTTAAATAATCCTTCCCTCTTACCGACATAGCCACGCATTCATTTTCACTCTCGAGCACTCCGTGACCAGCTTTCTCTTTCCTCTCCGGCGATTCCTCGGTGATCTCGGCGAGCTCGGCGATTCCGGCAACCAAAAAACTTAGATCCGCTCCAGCGAACCCCAAGCGGCAGCGATCCCTGCTAGATGGCGTCTTCAAGCACCCCCGCCAGTGCATCGGAGCATCAATACCCCGAGGTAAGTCCAATTGGCTCCGATCCCCTTTTCCATTTACGCGATTTAGTTTCTGCAATTTGTTGTTCTTCCTTGTCATGATTCCTTCATCCCTTCATATTCTGTAGCACCTAGCCCATCAGATTGCCATCCCTCACCTAGTCCACAAAAACCAGTACTTCCTAGAGTCGATCGGCAATCTGGACCCAAGTGAACTGATCAACGCCAAAACCGATCGGATACCGTTCAAATTCTCCACCCCTAGCCTGTCAAACTGGACTGGTGCTTTCAAGTCGTGGCCCTCTACTGACAAGAACTGGCCGGCGTGGTATCTTAGGATGTCGGCTAGGAAACGAACACACTGGGCCGAACTCGGCATCGACCAGTGCTTAGATCTAACGAATGCCGACATGCCGAAGAATGAAGCGATGCTATCGGCTACGCATTATTTTTGGTCAGATACGCTGAACGCCTTCCTGTTTAGGCAAGGGTCGATGACGCCAACTCTGATGGACATAGTAATGCTGACCGGCTTGGACATCACTTCAACGGTTCGGCCAAGCGACCTCCAACGCAAGTGTAGCCATATCTTCAAAACAAAAAGCATCGGCAGCTGGAGCGGCTTCATCGGCATGAACATGCGCGATGGACCGATATCGGACCGAGAGCATACTGCCTTCTTAATGATGTGGCTCGAGAAGTACGTCTTCTGCGGTTCTAGCTGCGGGCCGATGACCAACTGGCAGCACGTAGCCGAAGCGCTCATGGAAAAGAAAAAGATCCCTCTGGGGAAATATCTTTTGGGCTATCTGTACCAGACGCTAGGATCAGCCTCGGCTCGGCTAGCATCTAGGCAATCGGTCGGCACTGGCGGCCCCTGGTGGCTACTTCAGTTGTGAATGAATTTGCACACGTACAAAATAATCGGTCAACCTACCCCCCCCAAGCCATCTTCCCATTAATCGAGCCAAGGATCGTGGATGATGAAGAGGAGACAACTTGTCGGCCGACATCGATGGTGAATCAGCTGCTACTTACCCAGGCTCAAGGCTAATGGCCAATGAGTTCTCGGAGTGGTTCGAGCGGTTGTACAACGGCTTTGCGAGTGACTCCAGGGTCTAGTTCGCCTACGAAGATTTCCACGAGTTTGAGCAACCAGGAAACCTTCGGCTGGACGAGTTGAACTCGGAAGCAAACCCAGAGCCGAGGGAGGTTTTCACCATCGCCATCTCCCCGTGCATCCTGCCAGTCGGCATCCACCAGTGCCGAAACGTGGCTAGGACGTATGAATTCTACCATCCGATGGTAGCAGCACGACAATTCGACATGAGCCAGCTGCCGATTGGATTGTGGTTTGCCAACAAGATCCAGCCCAGGGGCCGGATCGAAGGGGCTATGACAATGCTCCGGCTGCTGCAGCTCCCAACTCCTCCACTTGGCCAAATCGGCATCATCAGCTTGGCGCGAAGCAAATCACCAGTCTTCAACAGTTGGTGGGCCGAATGGAAGCAACATCTCTTCCACCAATCGGCTAATATGTACCTGACATTGGTCAACCTAGACCGTGTCCCATTGGTAAGCACTTTTCTTAAGTCTTGTTCATTTGTCGGCTCTCACTTGTATCGTCAGCCAATCTCATCTCCTCTTATTGCAGACTGTTGATGAATCCCCTCCTCCAATAAGCCAAAGTGGAGCGGTGATCCAGTACGCGCTCGGCATTCTGCCGAACGGGTGCGGACTGGCGCCATCGCCCATCGGCTTCGATGCGCCGAAAGTCGACACATTGCTTCATGGTCAAACCCGCCAGCCGGTTCAACGGACCAAGAGGGCTAAGCCATCGGCTGCCACCATATCAGCTACCGAGGCGAAGAAAAGGGCCGCTAAGAGGGAAAAGCGGGTTGCAGCCGACGACGACCTCTCGCCGATCGACCCGGACGTTGAGGCCTACCTCAACGAAGAGGTGGAAGGCGAAGAAGTTGCCGACGCCGTTGACAAGGCTGCAGCCGACTCAAGCTCAGATAAGTACGCTGCCACCCCGTCAGCCGACAAAGGCGAAGCCGAAAAAACGCCAAGTCCTCCGAAGTGCCCCGTTCGGGTGATCACAGTAAGTGACTTCGACTCTTTGCCTTTCTCCAAAACTATTCGCTTGCAGTTTGCTCATATGCTTCTGAATCGGCAGAGGACCAAGCGCATGACGAGGAAACCACCAGTCGTCTGGTGAACAGTAAGCTTTTACTCCTCCTCTCCTCTTTACATCGCCTAGCCGATTCTTGACTAACTCTTCTTGCAGCCACCACGTGCGCCGACGCCCGCTCCCCAAGCAGCAAGCGAACGCACCAAGTCAGCTGCGGGCAGCGACGACAACACTAGTGATGAGGCCACATCGGCCACGGGCAACCAACTAGCCGATGAAGAAGTTGCCTCAGCCCCAGTGTCCAGGGTAAGTCGACTGAGTTTTATAATCGGCTTCGTCAATTTAACAATTTTTTCTAATCATCATCTCCCTTTTGCAGAACATAGCCGACATCCTCAATTTTGACTTGTCGGAGTTCGAGGAGCCTGGCGAAGTTGGCGAGGAAGCACTGGTGCCACTGGATGCAGACCTAAAGGTCGCTCTAGCCGACATTGGCAATTGCCTAGAGGCCTCTCTCGACGTGCTGGTGGCCGACTGCGGCTCAATCCGGTCGCGTTTCAAGGAGATCCAGGGCCAATTGCCTGAGGCGATAGCCAATGCAATTGTGCCAGCGACTTTCCTAGAAGCGCACCAGCTCAAGTACGAGCGGGCCCAGCAACATATAGCCGACCGCCGAGAAAACCAAATGTTGTCGGCAGCCATCCAGTCCAGCAAAGAAAACATCGAAGCACAGAAGGCCAAATTCGACCGCCTGAAGACCGAGCCAGCCGCCAAGCTTGAGCAACTTCTCACACGTCAAGACCAGCTAATGGTCGATTTAGTTCAACTTATGAACGAAATCGACATCCACAAGGAGTACATAGCTGTCCTGCCAGCAGAAGTCGAAGCCCAACGACAAAGCATCAAAGCGGCTGTGTCTCACCTAAGGGGCTTGGCGAAAGGGGTGCGGCCGGTGACTGGATCCGACGCCGATGACACCAAGTCGATCGAAGAAATAGATCAGATAAGGCGGAAGGCGCTATCGGCCATAGCCGATTTCCTCAAGAATTGAAGCCCGCTCCTGTAATCTTAGATATAGAGAAAATCGGCTCAGCCCCTTTTGCACATATGTGTTAAACTTTTATAATCGGCTCCGGCCCTGCGACTGCTTATACAGTTTGTTAATTCTCAAAACTGTACCTGTACTCAAACCAGCTTGAGCCTTGCATGCTTAATATAAGTTAACTTTTGAAATTGTGTTTGTGAATGAAATCGGCTTCGGCCTCATGTATTGTCTTTAAAAACTCTTATTGACCTCCGATTATGATGACCGCTGACAACGATGCTCGAAAACATTTGATTCCTGTAATAATGCTAATTACGAAGCCCGAAAATTTTTGACGTCCTCCTTTCTGTAATCGACTCGAATCTTGTGTGTGTATATGCCCCCCAAATTTTGTTGATATCTTCGATGTCGACAAAATTATGAACTGAAGTCAAATTTCACTTTGTCGTAGTTGCTATCGGCCAATAGCAGCCGATTATAGAAATTAGGGGAAAACGTGCCATAAAATGGCCTAAAGGCGATGCCTGACTGAATAGGGCATCGGCTAGCACGAATCGGCCAAACAAACAACCGAATCATGAGTTGATCCATACGCTTGGGTAGTATTTTTTCAAGTATTTGCCATTAAGATCCCTTCCAAACACTTCTCCATCTAAACCTTCTAGCATATAAGCTCCTTTAGAGATGCATCTGTGGATCTTGAAAGGCCCTTCCCAATTTGGTGACCACTTGCCGAATTTATTGTCTCTGGATCCAATCGGCAGTATCAATTTCCAAACGAGTTCGCCCTCTTCAAAAGATTTAGGCACAACTTTTTTATTATAATGTCTGGCTACTCGTTCTTTATCCTTTGTAACTTTCTCCAAGGCCCTCATCCTGGATAAAACTAAGTCTTTTGATTCGTCCACCATCAAGTGATAATAATCATCGGCTGTGAGAGTATCCTGTAGTTGAATGCGCCTTGAGCCGATGACGCTTTCCCATGGTAGCATTGCCTCATGCCCGTAGACTAGCTTGTATGGCGGGACTTGAATTGATCCATGGCATGCCATCCGATATGCCCACAGTGATTCGGCTAATCGGCTGTGCCATTGCTTGGGGTACTCAGAGATCTTTCTTTTAATCAATTTAATCAAACTTTTATTTGAAGCTTCGGCTTGCCCGTTGGCCTGTGCGTAGTACGGCGAAGAATTAAGTAGCTTGATCCCCATGCCGTCGGCAAACTGAACAAATTCGTTTGATATGAATATAGATCCCTGGTCCGTTGTAATTGTTTGTGGGACGCCAAATCGGTAGATAATATGTTCTTTAATAAACTCGATTGCGTCTTTAGAGTCAACTTTCTTTAAGGGAACTGCTTCTACCCATTTTGTAAAATAGTCTGTTGCCACCAGAATAAACTTATGCCCTTTGCTTGAGGGTGGATTGATCTGGCCGATCATGTCAATGCCCCATCCTCTGAACGGCCAAGGCTTGATGATTGGATTCATAGCCGATGCTGGTGCTCGTGGTATGGCGTCGAATTTCTGACAATCCTAGCAACTCTTGTAATACTTGAAACAATCTTCTAGCATTGTCGGCCAGAAATATCCTGCTCGCCAAAGTAGCCACTTCATCTTATGAGCCGATTGATGCGTGCCGCAAATCCCTTCATGCACCTCTCTGATAGCCACTTTGGCTTGATCGGCTCCCAAACACTTAAGCAGCACACCATCAATCGTCCGATAATACAGATCCTCATCGAGCAAAACATATCTTAATGCCTTGTATCGCAGTTTCCTTGTAGCCAATTGAGAGGGGTTCTTGAGATAGTTGTAGACTTCAAACCTTCAATCATCGGCTGTAATTGCAGCAACTTCGATTTCAATATCTTTTATCATCGGCACTGTAGGGATGCCCCTTGAGCTAAATCATTGGCCTCAATATTCTTCTCTCGGGGATATGCTTCAACGTGACTAGCCAAAAACCTTTCATCAATTCCCGACATTGTTGATAATAGATCATCAGTGCATCGTTTTTGCATTCATACTCTCCTGACAACTGGCTGATGACCAACAGTGAATCTCCCATTATTTCGATGGCGTCGTCTTCAATTTCCTTGAGTAGATGCAATCCTTTAAGTACGGCTTCGTATTCGGCTTGGTTGTTTGTAGCATGGGGGTTAATAGCGAAAGCGAATTGAAAACTTGCCCCCTAGGCGAAATAATGACCAAGCCGATGCCGCAACCATTGGTGCAAACTGAGCCATCAAATGTCAACGTCCAAGGCATGATTTCTACTGAGCCAATTGAGTCATTCCTGTGCTCCACGATAAAATTGTCTATAGCTTGTCCTTTGACTGCCCTGGGTGCCTGATACCTCAAATCAAACTCTGTTAGAGCAAAGATACACTTCTCATTTCTTCCTTTCAATACTGGAGCCGATAGCATGTACTTAACTACATCGGTTTTATAGATTATTGTGTACTCGTTGGATAGCAGATAATGCCTTAACTTGGTACATGAAAAATATAGGCATAGGCATGGCTTCTCCACTGGTGAATACCTTGTTTCTGCATCTAGTAGCCGTCGGCTGAGATAGAAGATAGCCTTTTCCTTGCCCTCAACCTCTTGGATTAGAACCGAGCCGATTGACTTATCATCGGCTGATAGGTACAGCTTGAATGGTATCTCTTTTTGTGGAGGCATTAAAATTGGAGGGGAGCTTAGATAATCCTTGATATTGTCCAAAGCCTTTTGTTGCTCTTCCTCCCATGTGAATGCTTGATCGGCCTTCAGCCGAAGCAGTGGTGTGAATGGCTCCATCTTTTCTGAAAGATTGGCTATGAACCGCCTGATGAAGTTGATTTTGCCGATCAATGATTGAAGCTGCTTCTTGTCCTTCGGAGGTTGTATCGTTTTGATAGCATTGATGCTTCTTGGTGTGACCTCAATTCCTCTTTCATGAACAAGAAACCCTAGAAATTGCTCGGTCGATACGCCGAACGCACACTTCAACGGATTCATCTTCAGGTCATATTTTCTTGTCCGCTCCAAAACCTGCCTCAGATCGGCTATATGGTCCTATATCTCCCTGGACTTGACAATGACATCGTCGATGTAGATCTCCACCAGACAGCCGATCATATCATGAAAAATGTAGTTCATGGCCCGTTGATATGTTGCCCCACCATTTTTTAGCCCGAACGTCATAACGACCCATTCATACAAGCCGATTGCCCCAGGACATCGAAAGGCAGTTTTGTGAATGTCCTCTTCGGCCATGAAGATTTGGTTGTATCCTGCATTACCATCCATAAAGCTGATAATTTTGTGGCCTGACGCAGCGTCTACGAGCAAATCGGCTATGGGCATTGGGTATTCATCTTTGGGGGTAGCCTTATTTAGGTCTCTGAAGTCGATGCATACCCTGAGTTTGCCGTTCTTTTTCAACACTGGGACAATGTTTGAGACCCACTTGGTGTATCGGCAAGGCCGAATGAATCCAGCATCATATAGCCGAGTTATTTCGGCTTTGATCACATCGTACATATCGGCTTTGAATCTCCTGGGAGGTTGTTTGAACAACCGATAGCCTGCCTTGATTGGCAGTTGATGAATGACAATAGATCGGCTAAGATCGGGCATCTCGAAGTACTCCCAAGCAAAGCAATCCTTATATTCTTTTAACAAATTAATGAGCTGGGATCTACAATGAGAAGATTGATTTTTGCTAATATATGTCAGCCTCGGCTTGTCACCAGAGCCGACGTCAATTTCTTCTAACTCGTCGGCCGACGTAAAACCTTGCCCGAGCTTGCCATCGTCTTCGTCCGCCGTGTCCATGCTGAAGACGCTTGAGCCCTCCACCATGTCTTGTTCAAAGCAGCAGCTGTGGCTCGTCATCTCCAATCAGCTGTATTGTGGAATCGGACACATTTAGAAAATTGGCTTGCCAAATTTTTCCAGAAAAACAATCAATGCCTTCGATTTCCCAAAGCGGCAAATCGGCACTGACGACACTAACTGACATGTCGACTGGTATGATCTCGATCTTGTCGCCGTCCCATTGGATCAGGCTCTGATGCATTGTAGAAGGAACGCAACAATTGGCGTGTATCCAGTCCCTTCGGAGCAGCAGGCTGTAAGACCCCTTCCTGTCGATGACAAAGAATGTTGTGGGCACGGTCTTATTGCCGATGGTCAGTTCGACGTTCAGGACGCCCTTGGTTTCTGATGGGTTGCCGCCGAAGTCCTTGAGCACTATATTGGTCTTGATCAGGTCTTCGGCCCCTTTGCCTAGTTTTCTGAATGTTGCGTAGGGCATTAGGTTGACTGCAGCTCCCCTATCAACTAGCATCTTGGACATCGGCTTGCCGTTGACTAATCCTTTAACGTACAATGGCTTCAGGTGCCGATTTTTGGGTCTCCTCGGGTTTGTCGAAAATAGCTTGGTCCGGGAGAGTGCTAGTTTCACCAAGTCGTCTTCGATAGTGTCTGCATCGGCTTCAGGAGCACTGAATTCGGCTGGCAATGTGAATACCATGTTGACCGATGCAGGAACTTTGCCTTTCCCTTTGGCTGCCCTCCTGGCTTGATCGGCTGAACTCTCCTTGGCTTGCTCCTCGTCGGCTATGGCGGTTTTCTCTTTGGGGATCCATCGCCTTTTGATTTTACCCAGCCGACGGCATTGTTCTTGGATCATCTGCCGAACTTCTTCTTCCCTTCCTTCACGCTTTAGCCTTTGAATTCTTCGTTTCTGTGTTTTGGTGAAGAGGTCAGAGGGGCACCATTGGGGGTTGGCCTCTTCTTCATCATCGGCCTCTTCTTCGTCGTGGTAGTCCTCGTACGGCATTGTTCTTGGATCATCTCGCCGAACTTCTTCTTCCCTTCCTTCACGCTTTAGCCTTTGAATTCTTCATTTCGTGTTTTGGTGAAGAGGTCGAGGGGCACCATTGGGGGTTGGCCGATTCTTCATCATCGGTCTCTTCTTCGTCGTGGTAGTCCTCGTTCTCTTTTTCGTCGAAGAAGTCTTGATGAATCGGCCCTAGCCGATCGTGGACAGACTGCCGGTGCCAGTTGAGCTGAACGGGCCTTGGGACGAACCGAGTTGGACTGGTGATCGGCCGGCTTTTGTGTTCGTCCTCGGGGTACTCGCTGCAAGCTGGGCAATTTTCAAGCATCAGCAGTCTCATCCCGGTTTCCCAGCAGTGCCTGAAAAATTCACAATGCCAATGGGGATCGGCACCACTATGATTCCCGTCGTACCGATGGCTTCGCGTTTATGGCTCCTGTCAATAATACCCTTCAAATCGAGCCCCTTCCCGTCGAGATTGTTGTTGGGGGCGACGTCGGCTGTTCGTGTTGATCGGCCGTCGATCAGCCGATCGAGAGACGGGGCGCATCATGTTGATTGGCGCGGCTTGGCTTCCAGTCGGCTCGTCTTCTGCGTTGACCCCTTTCAGTGTCTTGGCTAAGCCGTACGTCATTCTGCGCTGCCGATTAGCTTGCCTAGGGCCGGTTTGAACCATGTTGATTGGGAAGGGGTGGCCATCTACCTTCATCGGCCGAGCAGAATCGGCAAACTTGAGTTTGCCAGCCTCTATTGCCGACTGGATCTGCTGCCTGAAGACTTTGCAGTCGTTGGTGGCATGAGATGTAGAGTTGTGCCACTTGCAGTACTTTTTCTTCTTTAATTCTTCGGCCGATGGGATCACGTGGTTCTCGGGAAGCTGGATCTGTTTCTCCTTGAGCAGTAAATCAAAAATTCTATCGGTCTTGGTGATGTCGAAGTCATATCTTTCCTCTTTGGTCGTCTTCAGCAGCCACTGGCAGACGATGGCCTTTTTGTTTTTGGCCCATTCGGTTGCCGCCACCTCTGCATCATCGTCGTTGGAATCGGAGTCTGACTCAACGATGACTTGAGTTATGTTTTTGACGGCCTTCCTAGTGTCCTGAAATCTTTGTTCATGGGTCGTCACCTTCTGCGCCAAATGTGCTAGGCTGTCGAAGTCTTGAGCGGAGAAGCGCTCACGGATCGACGCGATTAGGCCATGGAAGGCCAAATCGGCTAGCTGGGCATCCGACAGCACCAGGCTGTAGCATCGGTTCCTCATCTCTCTGAAGCGTTGGATGTATTCTTGAACCGACTCGTTGTGCTTCTGCCTGATGCTAGTGAGGTCCGACAACTTCATTTCATGGGTTGCCAGAGTAGAAGTAGCTATGAAATTATTTTTTGAGATCGGCCCAGCTCTAAATTGAGTTGTAAGGCAATGAAGAGAACCAGGTAAAAGCCGATCCCGAAAAAGACAGAGGAAACAAACGGACTCTCAAGGCGTTTGTAGCCGATGCTTCGCCGCACTGTGCCAAGAATCGGTTGACATGTTCGTAGGTTGACACATTGTCTTGCCCTGAGAATTTCGAAAAATCTGGGATTTTGTATCGGTTGGGCAATGGAATCCGTTCAAAATGTTCCGGATAAGGATACCGATACATGTTCCCTGAATCCTTTGGTTTGAGGCCAAATTGGTCGCGCATGACGTCCGCAATCAAATCGGCCCAAGTCCGGTTGTCCTGCTGTATCGGCTCATATTGATCATATGGCACGGGTGCTTGCCGATACAGTGGTGGTGGCGTCTGAAGCCTGTAGTGATGATCTTGGCGGCCTCCTTGATACTAGTAGTGGAGTGGATGATCAGTGGGAGGCAGCCGATTTGCCGGTGGTGGCGTTGATGGACCCGAAAACAGCTGTTGGCTATCGGCGTTGTACTGTCTGTCCAGGCCAATCTGGGCAACCGGCTCCAACTGTCGATTGTCGTTGAACATGTTGGCGATCTGATCCTGGGGCAGCGGTTGCTGTCGGTTCAGCATGGTGATTACTGGTCTCGCAGCCGATCCGGACGGATTCGGCTAGTTGAGGACCCCTCCTAGCGGCCCTGGTTGTGCTGGCGATGGAATCGGCCGATGCTGGGTGGCCAACGTCCTGTAACCAGGAAACTGGCCATCTGTGAAGTACGTCGTCCCCCGCTGCAGCTGGTCGGCTATATTGGCGTCGACCACAGTAGCGATCATGTTGTTAAGGGTGTTGACAAGGATGCTACTCTGGTTGACCAGCGCGTGATGGACGGCCGAGTCAATTCGGTCTTGCAAAGTATGCAGGGCCAAACTCGTCTTGTTCCTGAATCGGCTCCTCCACCTTCTGTTTGCCCTTTGATCCACTAGAGGAGGATGCCTTTAGTTCGTCCATGCTGAGCTTGTACTTTCGATGTACGACCCCGGATCTTGTCTGGGTGAATGATTGTAGGTAGTTGGCCTGGAGCTCTTCTACCATCTTTTTGTATTTGGCTTGCTGTTCAGTCGATAATTGCACCATCTTCAAAGGAACAATGTTGTCCTGAGAAACACTGGGCTCTAGGAGTCGACCATCTTGTCAGCTACATCGATGCGTCCTAGCCAAGTTGACAGAGAAAGTCCCACCGGGCGTGCCAAGAAGCGTGTTGACGAGAAATCTCTCTCACGCGCTGACCTGGGAGATTTGCTTAACTCCAGTGCAGGTCCTTCTCGGCTACCTATGCTGTGCAAGGCGTGCCAGTTGGTTTGATCTGTTAACCAACAAGAAAAATAGAGATATATGCGTTAAGTATTAAGTTAGATCCAACTGGATCAGCCGCAGGAGCCAATTTACATACATATGCCATTCTGAAGTGTATTTAAACTAAGCGACTAGAATAGATCGGCTACACTGAGACAGTATTAGTCACTTAATCCAAATATACAACAGAATAATAAATATATGCTTTAACAATCTTAGCCGATGTCATAAGTCAAACTGTGAATCGACTAATACTCCGATTTATCTTATGAAAATATATTGATCTGAGCTAAATGCACTAAGCCTAGATCAGTCGGCTGTCGGCTGTAGCTGACAAACTGATTCTGGCTTAGGGCATTTAACTAGAGCAAGATCTTAATATAAGAGGCTGTTTTAATAATCCTGATAACAAATATATCAAAAGAACATTAAAACAGATAAGGCCGGGTGAAACCCCGGCACTGTCTCTAAGCAAAATACATCTAGCCGAACAGATCATAAAAGCTCTAAAAACGACTTAATAGTTCAATAATGATGCAGCATTAAGTATAAAATGAACAATCTGATCTACTGTAGCTGATGTAAATACCTCGAGACGATGGATATCGCATATAATTTAGACCAACCCTTAGATCTAGCTCTATCGGCTGGTGATCCTTGACAGAAACGAGCCGATGTCGAGATAGATCTAAACACTGTTCTAGATTATATACGATATATGATAACTAGCGCAGCATAAATCATCGAATTTAGAGTGTCATAACGATGGAAGCACTAAATTCGACGAGATACACCACAAATGACAAACATTTACCTAAACTTGGGGATCAAAACGATGCACCCCGAAGCCGGATCAGTTGTTCGTCTGAAGAAAATGGAGGCGATGCGCCGAAGGTTGTATTGATTGTGATTGAATCTCTTGTTTACAGGGGTTTCGGGTCCTATTTATACCCAAGTACAACAAAGACCTCGCTAAACACGGCTGCAACTAACTACTATATCTATGTGATAAAAGTGTGGGAAGCAATCCTTTGTCGCCTTTACAATAGGGTTATCTCTAAACAAATCTCTAATTTACATACATTCGCCGTTATGGGACTTTATCCCTAGATGACAATATCTCTTAATGTGCAATTTGAAAACCTAATCTTCTATTTTATCTCCAAATATCTGCCTCAGAAATGGGGTCAACTTCTCTGAACCTGGAATCGGCTATCGGCTCTTCTTGTCCGATTCAACCTTAGCCGACTCGCTTCGCAGCTGATCGCTTCTCAGCCGACCCGGCCTCTGTTTTCCGCTAAACCAGCCGATCCGATTCTGCTTCAACTTCAGCTAGGACTTAGGGATTTGGTTACCAAATTTAGCTGTCAACAACGTGGCCATAACAGCTAGTTTAACGGCTAGAGTTTCAAATTAGCCGTTGGAGGTCTAAAAAATTCAAAAAAATCCAAAAAATTAAAAAAAAATGAAACTTGTCCAATAAATAGGGCATCCACCCCAGCCATTTTTCCTGACCCCAAACATCTCATTTTGTGCTCTCAAGTGCTCTCTTGTGCTCTCAAGTGTTTAATTTTTTGATTTTGATAAAATTTACTCAAATTTTGTCAAAAATCAAAATTAGTTCGGAGTTAAATAGTTTGATCGTAGAGGTGTCAAGAGCTCGAGGTTGAAAAGATGTAAGTGATCTTCAGATTTATGTAGTATTTATAGTTTTATTTTGAATTGAATGAATATTCCAAATTTTGTTTATATCGGTTTAAAATTTCAGAATGGATCCGAACTATCCATATCATTCACCGTCGTTCACTTTGGGTGATTTTGACCCGAATTACGTGTCGGGGTATGATGATGCCTCCGGATCGGCTCGAACTCCACCAGCTATGGAGGAGGTACCCGTTCGGCCTTCAGAGGAATATTCCGGGACTGTGAGCGGTAGTGTTTCGACAAACACCTGCTCGAAAAGATCAAGAACTTCCAGTGTTTGGCAGCACTTCGATGAGGTGAAAGTGACAGGCCCCGACGGAAGGGAGGTAACACAAGCTAGATGTAGAATATATATGAATAATTTATCTGCTAGATCTTCTGGTGGTACAGGACACCTAAAGCGCCATGTGGAGGCGTGTGCGAAGAAGCAAGGAATACAGCTCCGACAGCAGCAACTGATGCTAAATCCCGACGGTACGGTACGTAGTTGGAAGTACTATCCCATGGTAGCTCGGAATCTCTTGTTCGGTTAATCGCTAGACAAGATTTACCCTTGAACTATGGGGAGTCTCCTGCTTTCGAACAATACATTCAGCAATTGCATATTCCTAGGTTTAAAGCTATAAGTAGGCAAACAACAACCCGAGATTTGGAAAATGTTTATTCTTAGGGATGTACTGCACTTAAGGAACTATTTAGTACATGCACTTTCTCTATTAGTTTTACCTTCGACATATGGAGTAGTAGAGCTAGGGAGGATTACCTTAGCGTAGTTGTTCATTATGTTGATGATGATTGGTAGTTGCAAAAGAGAGTTCTAGGTCTTAGGTTAATAGATGTGTCACACACAGGTGAAAACATAGCTGAAAGAATTAGGGAAGTTATTAATGAATTTAATCTTGTCGATAAAATATTTGCTATCACCCTAGATAATGCATGTGCTAATTCTAGGGCAATGGAAATATTCCAACCTTTATTTTCTGTTTATACTCAGTCTTTTCTACTGCATCAACGCTGTGCTTATCATATAATAAATTTGATTGTTAAGTCAGGGATGAAGAGAGTGGGCGATCATATCGACGCTGTTCTGCAAGCAATCGCGTGGTTAACTGCTTCTAACCCACGGATTGCTGCATGGAAGAGGTTTTGCATTGCATTCGGTAAGAAGGCACATAAGTTTGCCACCGATGCGGCGCATCGGTGGAATGCAACTTATTTAATGTTAAAAGTTGTTTTACCTTATAGTTAGTTACTAGTTGATTTTGTTTAGTCACGTAATGGCCCAAGAAATAGTGACGGTGGGCCAATATTGATTGAGCAAGTCTCGGTAATTGTTCAAAGATTTTATTAATTTCTTGAAACTTTTTATGACTGTACTCTTACTTTGTCGTAGGTTTATTATCCAACTACCAATTTAATTTTGCACAATATTCTTGAAATTGCTACTTTGTTAAAAGAATATGAAAATGATGAAGTTCTAATGCAACATGTATTTAACATGAAACAAAAATATTTAAAATATTGGAAAAATATACCTATGTTGTATGCTTTTGCTTTCATATTAGATCCTAGGGGAAAATTAAGGGGATTATCCACTATTTTATCACATATTGGAGATACTGTAGGTGTAGATTATATTCCCTTTTATAATAAGGTTAGGGTAAATTATATGAAGTTTTTGGAAAGTATGAATTAAAGTTTCAGGGAGCTCGCCAGCAAAGACCCCCTCCTGTCCCTACAACAGGTAAGAAAAAGATACAGTGGGGCAGGATTTGGGGTGGATCATCTTCAATCCATGGTGGAGGCAGTTCATCGGCGGCAAGTGGAGACGCCTCTTCGCATGGTGTTGCTGAAGAGTTTTCCAACTATTTGGACAACGACGCCATTAGGCATGAAGCACGAGACTTCAACATCCTCGGGTGGTGGAATGATCATAAGATGGCATATCCCATGCTTTCAAAATTAGCTCGGGATGTGTTGATTGTGCTCGTGTCAACGGTGTCCTCTGAATCGGCCTTCAGTCTGCGCGGTCGAATCATCAAAGACAGGAGGACGAATCTAAGCAGCGACCACGTCAAAATATTACTAAGTGTTAAAAACTAGGAGCTAGCTAGGCAACATGGCCAATACACTGCTGACAACCAAGAATTGACCGCCCAGTTCGAGAACCTATACTTAGATCCAGACCAGCCCCAATAGCTTCAAACTTTGTTATAAGTAGTTGTGACCTTTGACTTGAGTTGTACTCTTTTCTTTGTCATGGTTTTCTCATATTTCCCTATAAATTTTTACATGACAAAGTTTTTAACGAGACAGCATGTATCATATAATGATATAAACATCAATAAAGGTCATTACTATTTTTAACATATTAATTTACAGTATGTTACTAAGTGTGATTTTTTCTTTTAATAATTTCAACATGACGAATCTATCTTTTTTCTTTTAATAATTTCAACATGACGAATCTATTTTTTTAATAATTTCAACATTTCGTGCCTAAGCCGTGCCCATGCCGGGCCGGACTGTGCCGCCCGTTTGGCCATGTCTGAGTGGGGGAAATGGCACGGGCGTGGGAGACGACTCGCCTTCCATGGTCAGATGTGAGCGCGGGAGCGAGGTGGCTTGCGGAGAAGGCGACGACATGGGCGCAAGCGGCGGCCGGTTCTCTCGGACGGAGGTGGGAGACGGGGCTGACAAGTAGGCCCCACCTATCGGTGGGACAAGAGGAAAGAGGGACGCGAAATGGACTTTGCAAAAGGGAGGGAAGCAAACGAGCCGACAGACTTGGCCGTGGCGAGAAGGGAGAAGGAGAGAGAGGCTCTGGCGGGCCAGGCCACGAGGAAAGAGACATGAGGGCGTAAAGTAGACTTCGAGAGGATAGACCGAAAACGGCCCCTGGAACAAGGAAGAGATTTTTAATTTGTTTTTCATTTAATTAATTGATTAAATGAACTTTGTATTATTAAAATTACTTCTTGAGCTCCAAAAATTCATGAAGAATTTCAAAGAGTACTTTATGGCATGGAATATTTAAAAAATATTTCCAGCTATGATTTCTAAAGGAAATTTCAATTTCCTCATTTATTTTCACTTGATAATTTATTTAAACATTAATATACTTTCTAGAAATGTATTATTAAATTATTTTTATCCCAAACAAAAATCGGGCGTGATAGGTAAAATGCAAAAATATTGTAATATAATGGTACACAAAATTCCCACAAATATGAAATTTATTGATGGAAAGTAATAAAGGCATTACAAATAATTAATAATAGTAAATATGAAAAATAAAATCCATAATGATAAACATGAGCAATTAAAGTTCCTCAAATGCAAAAATGGGATAGAAATTCAAAATCCCGGGGCTCTTTTATGCGAGGATATGATTTTTCTTGAGTTTTGCAAACTCCTAATGTCATTCAACAAGTATCCCAATACAAAGGGTTATATGTGCATTTTTCTATAAATACAGGGTTTTAAATGCAAAATCCCATGCCTATGAAGCTTGCGCTTAATTTCCTAAAATTACAAGTACATTTTTGCGAAATCACCAATTCTTTCCTTTCCTCCTTCTCTTTCCTTCTTTTCCCCTTATTTTCCTCCACTCGTTGACCTTCCGCACGATGGCCTGAGCGGCGCGGCGCGGCGAGGTCGGCGTCATGTGAAGCCAGCGTGGTACGGCAATGCCGGCGGCCGATGGCGTGAGACGCGGCCGGGGAGCGGCGGCGTGGAAGGTGGGGTAGTGCGTCAGTGTGGTGGCAATGACGATGCAGAAAAGGATGTGTGACGACAGGGCAACACGATGCGGAGGCTGGGACGAGACGATGGTGGCCAGGGTGGTGCTACGGTCGGTGCCCAGTTGTTGACGAGAAAAATCAACACGCTTAGCTCCAGTGCAGGTCCTAGAATCAATGAAGCGCGGGCGTGCCAGTCAGTTTGATTCTGTCACTGACAAGTTATGCAAAACAGCAGAACATAAATCATATCGGCCGATAGACCGATACCCAAAAACTGACTGATCGGCTGATAAGCCGATGGTGCAATTCCAGTCGATGCCGATGCCAATCGATGGTGTTAGGGTTTGAATCCATCGGCTGTGTGTTGAACAAATATTTATATAAAGACGATCGGCTGACAATAACATGATATATATAACATTGCATGAACCAATCACATGATGAAATAGATATTGATTTAAAGATTAAAGCACATATCGGTTGGAAGTCCGATGTCATAAAATCCAAATGGTCAAATATCTAATGAAGCCTCTGCTGCGATCGGCTAGATCCAACTTGTATAAAATCCTTGCAAGCCGATGCAATACCCAGATAACTCATCGGCTGAAACCCCGATGAAACTCTTAGTGGCAGTCAACAGGCAGGCTAGAGATTATGATTCTAATCACGACTTAGTAGATCAAACTGATGCAACACTAAGTATGAAAAGAAAAGCAATATCTAGACAATCAAGCCCTTGGCTGATTTTCAGGGTGGTAGATGCCTAAACCAATCTAATCTAGTAAAAAGTTTAGCCGATAACGACAGAGACCCTAAAACGAGAAACAACCGATAGGGCTAAACTGAAATACTAAGATTAGATTAATAGAGACATATGATAAATAGTCAGGCAAGCATGCTAACTAAACCATATGATCGCCTGATCCGACAGAACGTTAGACTTATCCCTTTGCTGGAGGTCGAACCTAACTGATGCAGCCCAGTGCCGGATGCCAAGTTTCGCCGGATGTTGAACGAAGATGAAGAATAAAAGAGTGGCGATGCGCCGAATTCTATTGATCGAGAGATATTACATGAACCCTAGGCTTACATATTTATACCCGTATGGTGACAAAGATCCTAAAAGATTACAATTCAAACTTTCCTAAAGATAAAATAGGAAACTAACAATCTCTTCCTAATTAATAGATACAAGCCGTATCCTCCCTGGACTCGGTTTCTTCTGGATAAGATCTTCTCAAACCAAATCTAACAAGAATCCGACTGCTGAAGATATGGATAACAGAAAACCCCCATCGGCTGATGCAGAACTCCAAGCCGATACTGACTCTGAGCCGATCCTAACCCTTAGCCAATAAGGACTTCGGGGCTTACCAAATTTTGGCGTTAACACCTGTTGACGAGAAATTCGTCGTGACATATGAAGGCCTGGGAAATCTGCTTAGCTCCAGTGCAGGTTGAATCAATCAGATTCAGGGTGTGTCAGTTAGTTTGATCTTGCAACTAACAAGATAGACGAATCGTATAATATCAAGTATTGATCGGCCAATAAGCCGATATGATGGAGCGTGATCAGCCGATGTTGATAGGGTTTTAAACAGTCGGCTATGGATCTAATGTTCAATAAAAAATCAGGTAAACACTCTTATAAAAGATGATAGAAATAATTTGGTCAGTAAACCAATCGATCAATACTAATACATTATAGGAGATGCACAGGTCCGATGGTTACAATATACATTAGGTGGAAATTCGATGTAGATCTGACGTAGCCGATATTTGTCAACTCTCTTATATATCGGTTAGAAAACCGATGCTAGCATGATACATACAAACAAAGATAAATAATAATATCGGCTCTATCCAGCTTTCCGAAGGGATGAAACCTACTAGCTATCAACTTTTATTTTATTAAAACCAACCTTGATAGATCGGACTCAACCAAAATAGTATAAGATTGAAGTTAACAAAACTAGACCGATCGAAAATATATTAATCACACTATCTTTGTAGATCAGCTGGATGTAATGTAAAGATAACTTATCGGCTAGCACTCTGATAAAAATGTAGCATAAAAACCTATCGGGTAGCAAGACTTAGATTATCAGTAACAATCTAGAAGATTGGACCTAACCGAGACAATATGAGATTGTATTTGATAAAATAAACTAGATAAACCGATAGATTTATACAAACATGATGAATTTATCTTGATCAGACTAAGAGGTTAAACCTAACTGATGCAGCTTTAGACAAAACAAAATATATCAGGTAAGCTGATAGCCTATCGACTAGAATATAAGACTAAATCGAAAAAGTCCTAGCCGAGACAACTATCAGGTTGACGAGACTTACCCTTTCGCTAGAGTTCGAACTTAACCGATGCAGCCCCTCTTGAGAAGCAAGACCTTGTCGAATTGAGGGTGACGATATACCGAAATTGATTATATTGATCTGTGAAGATAATTTTCAAAGACCCCGGGTGTACACATTTATACCCTCGGGTTGATACAAGTCCTGATCACACACGACACATGTTTCCTAAAGATAAAAGGAAAACAAGTCCTGATCGGACATTTGACAAAAGTTTCTAAATATAAAAGAAAATGTTACTAAATCCTGCCTAATTAATAGCCTAATTATTAGATAGAATTAAATTGCTATAGCGTGATCTTCACTAAATAATTTTTATCTACCAATCAATTTCTTTTTCTAACCAAATTCAGAATGATACCAAATTTTGGGTTAATACGCCCGCAACGACACGACGACGTGGCGGCTAGGCTGGCATAGCGGCGACGGCGTGAGGGCCAAGTTGGCGCGGTGGCCATGGCGGCTTGGGCTACTGCTCACTGTTTCCTTTCTCTTCTTCTTTATTTTCTTTTCCTTTTTTTTCTCTTTCTTTTGTCTCTCCCCTGATGGCTCCCGTTGCCATGGATATTGTCGGTGCAGCGTGGCGGTCGAGGGCGACGCGGCTCGACAGGCCTTGCACCGACGTGGTCGGTGGCGAGGCGACGGTCAACATTGCATCTTCCTTTCCTTTTTTTATTTTTCTTGTTTATTTTCTTCCCAAGCACGGCCGATGCATGGCGCCGGCGCGGAAGGCAGCCTGCATGCAGCCGGCGTGGAAAGTAGCCAGCACGTGGCTGTCACAGCGCACAGAGGCGACGGTGCGGCGTGGCAAGCGGCCACAACTACTCGCCGTCGGTGCTTTTCTCTTTTTTCTTTTTTTTCTTGTTTCTTTTTTCTGCTTTCCCCCTTGGCACGGTGTGGGCGGCATGATCCTCGGCGCGAGCTTGCCTCGTGGTGTGGCCTCGGCGCAAGCTTGCTGCCATATGGCGTGGTCCAATGTCCGTGCTGGTGCGGCATGGCGAAACGTGCATTGCTGGCCAACCGTTCTGAAAAATCCCCAATCGGCATTCACCGGCGACTCCAAGTTGGCGTTGACGGATTTCTCCAGGAACAATAAAAAGGAACTAAAGGTTGGAAGAGAAGTTCGTTTTTACGATTAGATCAGCGAGAAACAAAACAATCTACAAATTCTTAACATTCTTCTTTCTCGATCTCCGATAGAACGGACAAAATGTTAATGTTGATAACATATTATACAACCTCTTACATAATGGTAAAAAAAACACATAATTCTAAAAAAATAGAGACATAAATATGATGATGTAACTTCCTTTTCATTAATTTTTTCCACTTTTTAGATAAGGTGTGACTTCTTTCTCATTCATTTTTTTCATTCTTTAGATTACAATTTCTCTCCTATAACATCCTATTTCTCTCCTCTAACATCCTATTTACAAGTTCTCTCCTCTAACTCCAAAGCCATGGATAATTTCCATATTTAGTGACGTGACCTGCCTTGCCTTCTTGGGCCAGGCCTATTTTCTTATTTTATGAAATTCCTTCACATTTTCTTTTCTGTTTCTAGCTAAATGGACTGTTTTACCCCTGACCTCACATGTTTGATATCAGATCGAGAGGAAGCGATAGATCGATCTAGAGCGCCGTGGCCTGACCGCCTTCCTGCGAACAGCGCCGCGCCGGCGCATCCATGAGCCGTCCCTCCTGTAGCTGTCCGATGGCTCCGCCGGCCCTGCGTGCGGCCGCGTCGCGCGAAGCCTTCCGCCGAGCCGCCAGTCGTCCGCGCCGCAACCCGCCTGCCGTCAGCCATGGGAGACAGACGATGAAGCGGTTATTTCCTGGACGGGTTGCGGCCGAGCCGCCGAGGATGTAGTCGGCCAGCGCCAGCATCTCGGCCGGAGTTGCCGCTGCGTCGCACGCTGTTACCGGGTCGCTCGCTCCGCGCCCACGTCCGCGCACGCGGGGCTGGCTGCCGCTGCGCTTCCCGCGTGGCCGACTAGCTACCCGCGCCGCCGCCGCCACCGCATCGAAGTGGCTCAGTGACCGGCTGGCCGCCCTGCGCCCCCTCCGTCCGTCGCAATGGCTCTTGATCTGTTACTCTCTACAACATCGGATGATTTTGCTCATTTTTTGAGGTTAGATTTCATGGTGACAGTCCGATTTACTCGATTTTTTTATTTTTCTTGCAAACACTTGCTTGGGTTGTCAATTTAAACGAAACCGAAATTTGTTTCAGTAAAAAAAGCGAAACCGAACTTCTGAATGAAAAACTAAAAAACTACTCGATATCCGTTCGGATTTTACAGCAATGGTGGGCAAAAATGTAATTTTACAGGATACATATTGCGACACTACTCGTTATCCGTTCGGATTTTGGACCTGAGCTGAGAACCAACCACCCCACCACCCTGCTACTACGCTCTTCTCCCGTGGTGAACGAACGGTAACCAGCCTGCACAATTCTGATTCTTTTGCAATTTTCTCTCATAATTTTAGCTCACGCTTGTCTTCGATTTCTCCAGGACAATTCCATTTGGAAGTAGAAGAAGGTTGGAGGAGGGTAGGGGACATCCGAGCATGGAGGGGCTGACGTCCAGCGAGATCGCCGGCTTCGGGGTGGGAGCCCTGCTGGTGTGCGCCACCATCGCCGCCCAAAGAGTCGACGGCTTCATCGCCTCCTCGCAGAGAACGTACACTAATTCCCTCCTCTTCTTTTTTCTTTCTCCCTTTCTTTCTCTGACTTCAAGCTACTGTTAGTTCCTCAGCATCTCCAACACGAATCTGATTTTATTCTTTGAACGGAACACAAATCGGATTTGCGCTGTGCAATTGATCACTTTGTTGGTCGGCTAGTACAACATGGAGTAATCACCAACAGTAAAAAGATGGAAAAGTTGTTGTTTGTTTTCAGATTAGTTGTTGTTAGTTTTCACCGGTGGGTCACATTAGTTGTTGTTAGTTTTCACCGGTGGTTAGGCTGCTCAGTGATTTTGATGGCCAGCGTGCCCAGATTTCGTTTTCGTGGCCTTAGTTGTGCTGGTAGCCACCTTCAGAATTGCGAACACGATGTTTTTTAGGGGCAGAACTTGGCATATGTTTTTCAACTGAAGAACTCACGGGTGGTCGCTCTTTTAAGATGTGAGGTAATTCTGTGTTTGATTTGGTGGTTATCCTTGATTCTCGGTTGATTAGCGTTGAGCTCGGCCTGGAACATATCCTCCCGAGCACGTCCTGTAATTGTGGCCAGAGATCAATTAGCTCGGCCGCATTTCTTGTTTTCCTTTTCCTCTTTCCATAGATAGCAGCGCTTTCCTTGTTTTCTTCTTTCCATAGATAGCAGCTCGCTGTGTATAAATAGGAGCAAATGAATCAAAGAAAGTGTGGCATTACTCAGCACCAAAATCCACTTGTCTCATCTCTGTCGCCTAGAGCCTTTCGAGCTCGCCGGAGAAGAAGACCGGAGCAATTCCGGCTGACATAAGACACATGGTTTTTGCATGTGAAACAATATTTTAACATCGATGTATTACTACTCAATTGAGTGTTTTGTTCTGTTCCTAAAGTAATCAAAAGTTTGTAATTTTTTCCCTTTATCATTAGTTCACTAGTCAAAACACCACAATCCCAGTGACCCAGTCATGCCTCACCAGCTAAAATAATTCTCAAATTCATCATGCATTTTGGTGTTCAATAAGGATGCACTTGGGAAGACAATAAATCTTAAGCAAAAATTCACACAGTTTAGCTTTGCCATCACAATCACCATGGACACTTTCTTAAAAATGTGAGGAAACATGATATTATTTTAGATTCAAGGGTCACCAGGGGGATGAGCTGCATAACTTAGTATGTCATTTATTTTCCGGAGAGAAATTTTCCTTGCTTGTGCATTCTTATGGAAAACCCTCGTACTGGGTTGTTGAGAAGCTCTTAACTTATACATTCTTTGGGCGAGTTGGCCTGCTTTTGTGGAACAACAAAAAGGCCTTCTACACTGAATATTTTTCTTCATACCAACTTCTTCTCAAAACTTAACTCAAGCATTCTCATTTTGTTTAATAAATGTAAATATGTATCGACAGGTCATTAGGCATGTGCAAGAAGTGTGGTGATCTTCGTATTGTGGCTTGCTCACAATGCAAAGGAATAGGTTCTGTTAGGAAAGGAGGAATATTCACATTTGGCATGCTAGATGATATTTATGAATCACTTGGAGCTGAAACAAAGACAAGCAACTTGGTTCCTTGCACAAATTGCCGTTCTAAAGGCCGCCTCTTGTGTCCAGAGTGCTCCAAGGTCAGATGATTTGATTCTGGTGATGTACAGAGACACAATTTTCTATCACCACACATATAGGTGTTGTTTCAGAAGTGTGGTTGAAGATATATATCATCTTCATCAAAGAATTAGGGCATGTACTGAACTAAGGATGCTTATTCCATTTCCTTTTACAACTTGATTGAAAGAATTAAGCCATATTATATTTGTGTATTAATGATCATATTCTTCATGCACAATGGAGGTAAACATGTTAAGAAAGTACAGAACGCATAGACCCTTTGAGACAGGGGGGCAGTAGAATAGTTTGGTGGTGTCTTTGCTCACAGAGAAATCTATAAATCTACTACACCCTCTGGTTTTATTTGCTTGACATTGGTTAGTTCAGTCATATAAAAAGGGAAGGATGGAGTATTTGTTAAGTATTTTGACCATCTCTTACTAGTATTGGTTACTCTTGAGTATTTTCATTTTCTTTGCACATGTTGGTTTCATTCTTTGGTTCAAGCAACATGTTTGTTAATCACATAATTCAAAATTTCTCTGTATGATGCCAGCATGAGTCAGGCTAGTTGTCCTTTCTGTTCCAACCATGACATCTTGTAATGGTGATTAATGTAATACTACTATATATTTTCATCTGTTGGTTTTTTTTGAGAAAACAATACAAGATCGATATCGTTACTCTATGTTAAAATTACTGCACTTTTCAGGCACATGATATTGGCGCAGCGTGTTGCCTATGTTTCTTGCATTTTGCTAATTTTTAGCTGTGTTTTTGCATTTCGGTTTAGTAATTTGTTTGCATTTCAAGGCTACGCAACTAGCTGCACGCATAATTGCTCTACTGCTTCTCAAATTTACTCTCTTGTGTGATTATGCTATTCCAAATCAGTGAAATACTATTGTGTAGTGAGCCTAACCACTATATGGGTGTCTTGTTGAACCAAGAACAACGACCCAGACAGAGCTCATTCCATCCACACTAATATGTGTGCGTGTTCCTGTTGGACATTGGCCAGTGTTGGCTTTCGCGTGCGGGCGTCGTTTTGTTCGCGGTGGCTGCCTCGCCTCTCCCTGCCAAGCACGAAGAGAGGGTAGGTGGACGAGCTAGCTGCAATAGCTTAGAAGGTGTAGTTGCTGCCTCTTGCTGCTGGTTGTGCCACAGCGGCAATAGCAAAGGATGGTTTGGCAAGGCACCAATCAAGTTTCAAACAAATCAACGGTTTAGGCTAGCTGCTCTAGCACTCCCGCCGTCCAGGCAACAACGAATCAGCGGTTCCTTTCACTTTGATTGACCAAGTCGAATACTCAAATGAGAGATTCTTTCCTACAGTATTTTACTTCAAAAAAACTCAAATGAGTAGTATATATATGTAAGCTATTTATCACAGTATCCTTCACTAACTCCTCGGCTTGTGATAGATGTACATGCCATATATTATCTACTAATGTTTACATACAAGGGCAACGCCACATTGCTTCTCCCTCGTGCCTGGATACATGATCCAAAATGATTTTCCTAAAGCATGTTCTTCATTAACACATGTATTAGAACATTAAATATGTAATATATATGTATGAGACACATGGTAATTTTTATTCTAGCTTTGCACCTATTTACATACATTTAAAGAGTATCTAACGGTAATCAGTGCTGACACCTATTAACAACAATTGTTCTTTAGCTAATTAGAATAAATTAGCTCTTATCGATTTATCCGATGAGTTTGAATACCTATTGATCATTATGACTTATAGAGAACGGGATTGTAGCCCAGTGGTAGGGTATCAGTTGCTCTTGCTGGCCAGAGTTCGAGACTCCTTAGCTCTGTTTTTCTCATCATTCTTTCTCTCTTAATATTTGATGTTAAGTTTCTTCTTATATCTCACTTTATCATAATTTATTCTAAAAATATTTGTATATCTCACTTTATCATAATTTATTTTAAAAAATATTTGGAGAAACGTTTTTTTCTTTAAATCTTGTCTTAATATTTGATGTTAAGTTTCTTCTTATATCTCACTTTATCATAATTTATTTTAAAAAAATATTTGGAGGAATTCTTTATGACTCGGAAAAAAATCTATATACTACTTAGGGTTTAGGATAGCTCTCATCATTCTTTCTCTCTTAATATTTGATGTTAAGTTTCTTCTTATATCTCACTTTATCATAATTTATTTTAAAAAAATATTTGTATATCTCACTTTATCATAATTTATTTTAAAAAATATTTGGAGGAACGTCTTTTCTTTAAATCTTGTCTTAATATTTAAATCTTGTCTTAATATTTGATGTTAAGTTTCTTCTTATATCTCACTTTATCATAATTTATTTTAAAAAATATTTGGAGGAATTCTTTATGACTCGAAAAAAAATCTATATACTACTTAGGGTTTAGGATAGCTGAAATTGATGGATGAACGAATTATCTGGTTTTTATGATAGTTATTTAAGGATATAAATGAATGAATTGACTTCTTCAAAGTTTAAATTTCTAAATCTCGTTTTTTTCTTTATGACTCGGAAAAAAATCTATATACTACTTAGGGTTTAGGATAGCTGAAATTGATGGATGAACGAATTATCTTGTTTTTATGATAGCTATTTAAGGATATAAATGAATGAATTGACTTCTTCAAAGTTTAAATTTTGCTGTGGAAAAGTATTCTAGAAAAAATTATGTAGAGAATTTTTACATAAAATGCACCATTTATTTAGAAGCTTGGAAAGCATGCAAATGAAAATCTAAAATCCAGATTTGGTGGGGAAAGACTGGGCCTTAGACTCCACTGTAACACATTTGTCTGGATAGGAATCTATTGGTATTGGTTAATGTTTTTCTCACCATCATAACATAATGATTTCTTTCGCTTGCGAGAATAAATAGCACAAAATATAAATACAACCATCACAATACATTATTATTAGGTAATCAACCCTTCCTTTCAGCTTCCGCGATGCAAGTTGCAAAAACTTAACCCACGATGCTTGATTTTTCTCTCTCTACAGCACACCTTTAATTTTTTCACGTTATTAACAAAACCAATTGTTATATATCCATTGATAATTTCATGCGTCTTCACGTTGGCAAAGCGATAGAACTGCGACAATTATAATCGCCTTGATAAATCACCTCAGGTACGGTGCTTCACCGTGCATGCAGAAGGCAAAGGCAAAGATGCAGCCGAGCATTATGTGAAGGGCACAAGAGAGGTCTTCGGAGGCTCTATATTTTTAACGAAAGATAGATATGATGGACCAAATAATAAGTCCAAATAAGTTTGTCGGTTTGATTTTCAAACATTTTTATTAAATAACAGTATATAATAGTGGGTTCACTTATTTATATATAAATTAGTCAATATTATAAATTGTTAATTAAATGGGTGCAAAACATAATGGTAAATTAGTCAATATTATAAATTGTTAATTAAATGGGTACAAAACATAATACATAATGGGTTCAAGCAGTGCGTTATTTGAAAATAGTAGTCTATACCGAGTCCACCGGTTTAAGTAAAAAATTGTCTTTTATTATTAATTATTATTAATTTAATGGGTAAAAATATAATTTTATAAACTTTATTTTTAAACATTGCAGAGATAATTTAGTTACATATGTTTGTATGTTTGTAAAGGTAAAGAGTTATATGATGACATATGTAATCTATGTTTGTAAGAATTATAATTATTTAAAATTTATTATCACTAATATTGTCTCACCTGTATACAGGGAGATGAAGGAGAGGGAAGCATAAGTGTCTTTTTCAAATGATATATAATCTATGTTTTATGTTTTCTGGCTTTATCTTATTTTTTCCTCATCGTACGTTACGTTTGTCGTATGTATTTTGTCTTCCTTTTATGGATCTTCGCCTTTTTCCTATGAGCAGTACGTACATACCTTTCTCTACACCGGAGATTAGAACCGAAGTTTTTAATAGATATAATCTAATGGTCCAAAATAACAGGGTCATTAATTTGAAAATTAAGAGTTACCAGATGTTTTGTTTTTTTAAGAATTTTTATGACTTTTTCTGTTTTATTAGAGTATCATGTGACAGATTTTGAGAAAGTTTAATGGATGCTTGAGATTTTTTGTTGTGTTTTACAACTGGGTGGGCACACCCAGGATAAAGATCTTGAGGTTGCCATTAATAGGTCGAAATGTTTAGCATATAATTAATGATGTAATATAAGTACCCCTTAATAATGTTTAATATGTAATTAGTAATAGCCCTGTACTCCTTTCGATTATTTTTTATGTTTTGCATAAGATTGAAGTTAAACTTTTATAACTTTGATTTTTATTATTGTAGTAGCCTTAAAATATTTAATACTAATACACTAAAACAATTATATATAGATTTGTTTTTCAAAGTGTTGACGTGAAAAACACACACTGACCTGAGAGATCTCCTTAACTCTAATGCATGACCTAAATCTTGTTTTGGAGTTAAGAGCGTGCTAGTTGGTTTGATCCTGCAACCAATCAGAAACTAAAGAAAGAAAACAGAGTTAAATCCATAGAAGATAGCCGATCGGGTAGTGACCGATGACGTATAGTTTAATATTGAGCCGATGCAATATGCATGGGATCGGCAAAGGAAAAATTAGATTTACTTGATCGGTTGTAGACATCAATAGTAGATAATCTAGGTCTCAAAGTACGTTTAAACCAAGTGCCTGGAATAGATCGGCAGCGTGCCGAGACAATATAAATCACTTATGTCTAAAAGTACTTTAGGACAAAGATTATATGTATTTATAGCATAGCCGATGTAATAAATCTAACACGTATCGGCTAATACTCCGATACCACTTTATACTAAGATATCAATATAGATTAAATATTAAGATTACCTAACAGATCGATAACAAGCTTAATATATTTTACCACAGTGAGATCTTAATATAAAGGACAGATTTAACATATTAAGTAAATATGTAAGAAACAAGATAGCTAAACCAGGTAAGATCGGCTTAAACCCCAATACTATCTCTAAGAGTAATCATAGAACAAGATAGATCTTATGATTCTAGAAAATACTTAGTAGGTCGGACTTAACCGATGCAGCACTGAGTATAAAGAGAAGCATAAGGTCTAAACAAGTCGATGAAAGCCTTTCGAGACGGTGGAAACATTATATAACCTAGGTCAACGTCGTTAGCTAACCTTATCGGCTGTTGTCTAGTAACAAATGCTAGCCGATTGGGATTAGATAGCAATATTGATCTAGATTATATAGCATATATGATTGTCGGTGATATGGAACCGGGGGTATATCGAGAGTACGATGTCTGAAGAAGAAAGACGCCTTTGCTTACCAGGGTGCCCCAAAGACGTGTCCTAAACAACTCATACGGGTCCAGGCCACGGGCGGCCACGTGGCCATCCCAAAGGGGACTTGGCTCGGGGGCTGCCCGGAGGCCGCCGCTCCCCAAATGGCAGGGTTCGGGGTCACCCGGACCCCCCTCCATCACCCTGCACCTCTCTAAGAGAGGAGCGAGACCAACCACCAACAGCCAACCGTCGCATTTAATGCCTAGAGAGAGGCCAGACGCCTGCTCCGTCGCATTTATTGCGATGTGAAGCATGTCTGTCAGCTGCTCATCATCACCCTTTTTGCCCGTTACGAGGGAGAGAGGGCAAAAAGTCTTTGATGGCGACCGCAGTATGGCCGAACAGTCATTCCACGCACGCCCCCTCCACGCCCCCTCCACGCCCCGTCCAGTCGCATTAAATGCGCTAGGCGGCCACGTGGGAGAGAGGATACGAGCGCTGGGGATATCACGTCGACCCCTCTCCAGGCGAAGGGCCACTGATCGGTAGGCCCCACTAGAGTAGGTAGGTTGACCCCTCCTCACGTCAGCAGCATGGCGACCACGATGCCCGCTTTTTCCACCAACTCCCGTGACGTGGCAACAGGAACAGGAATAGGGGTAGCCTCCCTGACAAGACAAGGCAAGAACCGCTCCATCACCTGAAGCGGAGTAGAAAAAGCTAGGACTACTGTGGTGTCCCCTTGCACTATAAAAGGAGGCCCATGTCCATCATAGAACAGGTTCTGAAAAATTGACTCTTAGGTTCTGCCTTTTGGAGGGTTCCTGAGCAGGTCTGTTGTTCAGCTACTTCTGCCTTGGGCTTGAGCATTACCACCTTAGTCATCAGTTCCAGCTCCCTCAGGGAAGAACAACCACACCCCATCCTTGTAATTCATCCCCCGATATAACACAAAAAACAGGAGTAGGGTATTACGTCTCCCCGATGGCCCGAACCTGTATAATTCTTCTGTGTCTTTGCGATTGCGACTTTGCTCCACCTTCCTACGTTCACTCTACCTCATCGCAAGTTCAAACCCTGATTCACCGCTCCCCTGTGCCGAACCAAAAAGGGGGTCCCCCGGGTCCCCGCGTGTCGATCACATGCATCGACAGCTAGCGCGCCAGGTAGGGGGAGTATGCTGCATTAGGGTTTAAATTCGCATATTTCTTCCGTATCCCGGTGGAACGGCCCGCCTTCATCCTTGCCATGGTCCACGGCCGCATCCCGCGGACCGCGTCTGGCTCACTCGCCACCCGTGAGTGTGACTTGGCCAACAAGGCGGTCGAGGAGGTCGATACAGGCGGGCACAGCCCCAACTTTCGACATCTCTGCTCGGAGGAGGATGGACCGTTGTCCCCCTCACCCCCTCCAATGGCTGTGACGGCGGCCAGAGCTGTACCACCTCCCCTGCCCCCCACTGAAACAACGGCTGTGGGCGGAGGAGGCCAGGCGCCCCCCAGGGTTTCCAACGCACCTGCAGGATCCGGGCTACGCTCGAGCGGACGTATCGGCGAGCCGCGCCGGGGCGACGTCCATCGCCGACCGGAGTTTGGCACGCCCGAAGGCGCCTCTAGGCGGCGGAGGCGCTCTTGCGCCACCCCCAGTAACACCCGTGAGGGGTCCAATGCCAAACGTTGGTTTGACGACGTGGCGAAGCTAGTCGGCACGGCCCAGCGTCAGCTAGCCACCGATCTCGCTTCTTCAAGTCACCGGCCGCGTGGTTCATACACCGCGGTCAGCTCGTCCTCTCGACGACGAGCTCGAAGAGCAGCGGCCGCGAGGGCTGACGAGAGCCCCCCGGCTGTAGCCCAACCAGAGGCGCCTCGGGATCTGCTATACGCAGAACGGGACGCCCGCCTTCGTATTGAGCAGCGCCAACGTCGCACGGGGTGGGCTCAGGACTGCGCTTCCTCGTCAAGAGGCGCCAACGCTCGGCGAACGGCCGTAGCGGCCCCGCCACAGGGGGAACCCCCCAGGGCACGACGAGCGGCTGTGGTGGCCCAGCCGTGAGCAGGACATTCTGCGGCGCCCAAAGGCCTCCCCAGCCCTCGTCTCCACCTCCAGTCGGCAACGGCTGTCAGGCATTCATCTCCAGCCTCCACAATGTGCGCTGGCCTAACAAGTTTAGGCCAGCCCTCACGGAGAAGTATGACGGATCGGTGAATCCCATCGAGTTCCTCCAGATCTATACCACGGCCATCGAGGCCGCTGGAGGCGACGAGCTCGTCATGGCCAACTTCTTCCCCTTGGCGCTCAAGGGCCAGGCCCGTTCCTGGCTAATGAACATGCCAGCCCAGTCTATCGCCTCTAACTTGTGCCGGTAGTTCGCCTCTAACTTCCAGGGCACGTACCCGCGCCCGGGAGTGGAGGCTGACCTCCACATGGTCCGGTGAGGGGAGGACGAGTCCCTGCGCAAGTACATCTAGCGTTTTTGCCAGGTACGCAACACCATACCGTCCATCGCTGACCATGAGTGATATTCGCCTTCAGAAGTGGCGTGTGCCACGATGTCATGCTGGAGAAGATCGAATCCAAGGCCCCCAGATCACCACCGAGCTCTTCGAGCTTGCTGACCGAGTGGCCCGCAAGGAAGAGGCTCTCATCTGGAATCCTAGGAATCCCGCTCCAGCCACCACCAACGCTGCTCCCTCCGCGTCCTGAGAGGAACAGCGTGAGCGGCGGTGGAAGCGTCGGCCATCGCGCGGTAGATAGGAAGGCCACGTCCTCGCCGCCGACGATGCCGAGAAGCCCTCGCGAAAGGGCAAGCCCGCGGGCAACCGCGGGCACACCCCGGACCCTCGCTCCCAGGGCCAAGACGCGGACAAGTGGTGCATGGTGCACCAAACCTCCCGCCACGACCTCTCTGAGTGCCACTCGGTCAAGAACTTGCCCGAGCGGGTACAAAAGTACGAGCAGGGGAGGAGGGAGAGGGAGAAGGAAGCCCGCCGCAAGGCTAAAGCTCCGGCGGGACGGTCGGACAACCGACGAGAGGAGGCCAAGAGTGCAGCCCCCGTCAGGGACGAAGATGATGATCTGGGCTACCAGGACCCCAAGCACGTCGTCGCCACCATCGACGGAGGGGCAGGCGCCCAGGTGTCCTGTCGGAGCCTCAAGACCATGAGGCGTGAGCTCCTCGCGGCTGTACCATCCCATGAGGCCGCCCGAAAATCGTGCTGGGTGGGGGTGCCAATCACCTTCGACCAGGCAGATCACCCTGGGAGCATCGCACGTAGTGGCCACTTGGCCCTCGTGACCTCCCCCACCATTTGCAACGTCAAGGTCGCCCGAGTATTGATTGACGGGGGTGCGGCCCTCAACATACTATCCCCTAAGGCCTTCGATGCGATCAAGGCTCCAGGGATGGTGCTCAGGCCATCCTACCCCATCATTGGGGTAATGCCCGGGAAGGTGTGGCCCCTCGGGCAGATCGCGCTGCCGGTCACATTTGGGAGTCCCGCCAATTTCTGCACCGAGTAGATTGACTTTGATGTGGCGGATCTTAACCTGCCCTACAACGCCGTGCTCGGGAGGCCGACGTTGGTGAAGTTCATGGCGGCTACCCATTACGCCTACTGCCAGCTCAAGATGCCGGGCCCCGGAGGCCCCATCACCATCCATGCGGACGTCAAGACCGCGCTGGATTGCACGGAGGCACGCGTGGATGATATTGCGGCGGCCGACCGCGTTGAACCCGAGGGCCCTCAGAGGCCTCGGGTTTCCGGGCCCCCAAGAAGAGCATCACCTCTGCCGACGAGGTGGTAATCAAGTCCATCTAGTTGGGCGACGACCCGTCTAAGACCGCCAATACCTGGAGTCCCCAGGGAGGTGATCGAGCATCGACTTGCAGTACGGCCGGATGCATGACCAGTCCGGCAAAAGGTGAGGCGACAGGCCCCAGAGCGACAGGCGTTCATCTGCGAAGAGGTGGCACGGCTCCAGGAGGCTGGCTTCATCCGGGAGGTGCTGCATCTGGAGTGGTTGGCTAACTCGGTGGTCGTCCCGAAGGCCAACCACAAGCTGCGCATGTGCATCGACTACACCGACCTCAACAAGGCATGTCCTAAAGACCCTTATCCTCTGCCTCGAATAGACCAGATAGTCGACTCCACTGCGGGGTGCAACCTTTTATGTTTCCTAGATGCATACTCTGGTTATCATCAGTTTCGCATGGCTGTAGAGGATGAGGAGAAAACTGCATTTATCACCCCCATGGGTACCTTTTGCTATATGTCTATGCCTTTTGGTTTAAAGAATGCCATGTCTACTTTCCAACGCGGTGTCCGCATCACGTTGAAAGACCAAATAGGGCGCAATGTTGAGGCGTATGTCGATGATCTCGTGGTCAAGTCCCGGGACCAAAGAACCTTGCTCCAGACCTGGCCGAGACATTTGATAACCTCCGGTCCTCCCGCATGAAGCTGAAACCAGAAAAATGCGTGTTCGGGGTATCGGCAGGCAAGCTTTTGGGGTTTTTGGTCTCCGCCCAAGGCATCGAGGCCAACCCTGCAAAAATAAAGGCGATAGAGGAGATGCGCCCCCTAGGAAGCTCAGGGACGTGCAGAAGATCACTGGTTTTGTAGCTGCCCTGAGCCATTTTATATCAAGGCTGGGAGAGCGGGCGCTCCCTCTGTTCAAGTCGTTAAAGCGAATTGGCCCCTTCACTTGAATGGACGAGGCAGAGAAAGCCTTGAGCGAGCTCAAGCGTTATCTCTCCTCGCCGCCCATATTGGTGGCACCACAAGAAGGAGAACCTCTCCTTTTATATTTGGCGGCAACTCCCCAAGTGATCAGTGCAGCGTTGGTGGTGGAGCGCGATGACGAGCTAGTCTCTCGGATGCCCCCAGCCTCACCATGCCCGGAGCCAGGAGACCTAGGAACGGTGTTGGCTGAGGAAGCACCCGGAGCCGGAGGCGGCCTTTGGCCCCCTGAGCCTCAGGGAGCCACCCAGCCCCCTAGTCCGGGGGCTCCCGAGGCCCCTTCCACCCAGAGCAGCCCTGAGGGCCCCGGGGAAGGCAATGGCCCGGCAGCCCTGGACACTGAGGTAACCCGTCCCGGTGCACCCGAGCCTGTTGCCCCTAGTAAAGTAGCTAAGGCCCGCACCAAGGTGCAACGGCCAATCTACTTTATTAGTGAGGCGCTACGGGATGCAAAGACACGTTACCCGCAAGCCCAAAAAATGCTCTACGCCATGCTTGTGGCTTCCAGGAAGCTGCGCCACTACTTCCAGGCACATCGGGTAACGGTGGTCACGTCTTACCCCCTCGGGCAGATCTTGTATAACTGAGAGGGCACGGGATGGGTAGTCAAGTGGGCTATCGAATTGTCAGAGTTCGACCTGCATTTCGAAGCCCGCCACACGATCAAGAGCCAGGCCTTGGCTGATTTCATGGCAGAATGGATGCTAGTGGCCGATAACGATCAACCCCCGGGTGAACCCGAGAGTGCGGAGGATCGCGGCCAATGGACCATGCATTGGGTGATGAACTTTGACGGTTCACTCACCTTACAGGGGGCCGGGGCAGGCGTTGTGTTAACCTCCCCAACAGGCGACGTACTACGGTACATCGTTCGACTTGATTTCCGAGCAACCAATAACATGGCCGAGTACGAAGGGCTCCTAGCGGGGTTGCGAGTGGAGGCAGGCGTGGGCATCCGCCGTCTGCTAGTCCTCGGCGACTCCCAACTGGTCATGAACCAAGTTTCCAAGGAGTACCAATGCACCGACCCCCAGATGGAAGCATATGTCAAGGAAGTACGGCGTATGGAGCACCATTTCGATGGCCTCGAGCTGCGCCATATTCCCAGAAGAGACAATACCCTGGCGGACGAGCTATCTAGGGTCATGTCCACGCGAGCCCCAGCCCCACCAGGCGCATTTGAAGAAAGACTCACAGAGCCGTTGGCGTGCCCCGAACCGCCCCAAGGACAGGAATCGGTCGGCCCCGACGCCTCGGACCTGGCGGGCCAGCCACAGCCTGGTCCTGTCGGGACCGACATCATGCGCCAGGTGGCCTGGATTTCGGAAATCCAGGTGTATCTGCAAGACGCGTCATTGCCCGAGCAGCGTGAGGAAAGCGAGCGCATTGCCCGCACCTCCAAAAGGTACGTGTTGGTGGAAGGGACACTCTACCGACGTGGTGCCAATGGAGTGCTCATAAAATGCATCGCTCGGGAACAGGGTCTCGAGCTCCTAGCCGAGATCCACGAGGGAGAGTTTGGAGCGCACTCAGCCTTCCGAACCTTGGTAGGAAAGGCATTTCGCAAGGGGTTTTACTGGCCCACCGCGCTGGAGGATGCAGCAGACCTCGTGCGGCGGTGCCGAGCATGCCAATTCCACGCCAGCAGACACACCTGCCAACCCAGGCCCTTCAGACCATCCCGCTCTCGTGGCCGTTTGCGGTATGGGGGCTGGACATCCTGGGCCCGTTCAAGCAGGCGCGTGGCGGCTGCAAATTTCTGTATGTCGCCATCGACAAATTCACCAAGTAGTCCGAGGCCTATCCAGTCAGCGTCATCGACAAGCATTCGGCTGTACGGTTCATGAAAGGCATCACGGCAAGGTTCGGGGTCCCCAATAGGTTGAAGTGCAGCCGCTGAGAGATTGCACCGCCCAAAAGGCGGCCGAGTTCATTGAAGGCATCACCTTCCGCTTCAGCGTCCCGAGGGAGATCATCACCGACCTCGGGACAGTTCACCGGGAACATTTTTTGGGACTTCTGTGAAGAGAGGTGCATCGAGGTCAAGTATGCCTCGGTGGCACACCCCCGAGCGAACAGGCAGTGCGAGCGGGCGAATGGCATGATCCTTCAAGGCCTAAAGGCCCAAGTCTTTGACTCGCTTCGGAAGCATGAAGGCTGCTGGTTGCGAGAGCTCCCGGCCGTGCTCTGGGGGCTCCGTACTCAGTCGAGCCGAGCCACGGGACGGTCCCCGTTCTTCCTGGTCTACGGCTCAAAGGCAGTCCTCCCGGTCGACATGATTCATGAATCCCCAAGGGTTCGATTGTATGGTGAAGGGATGACCGAGTAGACGCGGGCCGAGGACATCGACAGCGTTGAAGAAGAGCGTATGGCCGTCGCAATCTAGATGGACCGATACCAACAAGCGCTACGCCGATACAAACAAGGTCAATGACCTAGTTCTTCGAAGAGTACAGTCCACCGACGGCACAAACAAGCTCTCACCCCCATGGGAAGGCCCCTTCATCGTCTCCTCCGTCACTTGTCCGGGCTCATACAGGCTGATTCGTGAAGATGGACAGGAGGTGCCGAATTCCTGGAACATTGAGCACCTGCGCCAATTCTACTCTTGAACAGCTAAGTACCTAGTCCCAATCCCTTCAATTCTTTAAATTTCGATTATCTCTAAAACCCACCTGCAGATTGTATACCCGACCCCCGACAAGGCTCGAGGGCTCGGAAGCCTTACCGAGGAGTATCACCAACCACGTTGATCCCTTCTCATGCAGATACCCTCATGGCAAGGCCTGAGTGGAGCGGGCCTTGATTAAGAGTTTCAGAGAAGCTGTGCCACCTGCTGAGCTTGAGCTGCTTGAGGGCTCATTCATTACTCGCTTCGACTGAACGTGGTTGGTTCGGCCCCGAGTCCTCCGGGTAGTGACTTCATTCCTATATGGGGCTAGCTGTGTTTCGGTCAAGTGCCGACGAATGAGCTCGGGGCTCGAAAATGTCCAAATTCTATGTATACAACTAAGACGCTAGGAGCTCGACTTGGGCCACCCGGACAATGTCTTTTGATGGCCCGACTCGCTCTACTTCAAGGGTCAGACACACAAAGATCGGACGGACGTCGATGACCTCGCGTTCATCCGATGCGTACACAACTAAGTGACTTTGCTTGACCGAATGCTGCACCCTTGAAATGGCCATCGGGCATAGTTGGGATCCGTCCCGCCAGCTTCCGCCGCTTAGCCATGAGAGTTATACGCGTATCGAGTGATCGTCGATCCTCACCCGCCCTCCTATTTGTCCTGCACTCGGCTGAGTCGATCTGAGTAGACTAAGGAAGCCTTCGGATTCGTCTGTTAAGGCCCGAAGAACGCTCGGCATCAAAGGCCAGTCAGAAGATGCATAGAAGGCTGTCTCCTCGCGTTCCAACCCGCTATGGAGGAGAAAGATCTGCCTGGAGTTTGATCGGTAGCCCTCCGGACAAGGTCTGTTGATGGCCGAGATCGCTCGGCAGGATCTACTCCTCCTCGCAAATGTCCTAGAGTTTGACCGGAAGCCTTCCGGCCATTGGTTTGTAGACAGCCATGGTCACTCGATGTAAGCTATCCTGAGGCGATAGCCCATTTCACCCTCCGAACTCGGACTGTTGAAGGACAGGGTCGCTCGAACAATCTGTCGCATAGCGGTGTCTTGGGTGTCCAAGAAAATATAAAAAAGCTACTCTGGACATATTGCGAGTCGAAGGCAGTATACAAAGAAAACTAACAAAAGTTTTCTTCATTTCTCACGGAGTGATGATCATACTGAAGGGTTACGCGGAAGCTACGCTAGCCGAAAACAAAAATTTTCTACCGTGCAAACCAGAAACACTTGCAAGTAAGGGCCGATAGATCGTTACCGATTGGAGTGTGCAATGAAACACCAATCGTGGCTATCCGATCCGAACAGTGTAGCCGATTCTCGCAAGCCGACACCGATACCCGGGACAGCCGATTCCGCCAATCAGCCGATTCGCAGATGCCGTAGCCGATTCGAAGCCGATCAACGCGCGCAACGTAGCAGCCGCCTCTACCGTATCCACACGTCCGGGACAAAACGCCGTACACCCGTGTGCTAGCACACGATGCAAGGCTAGGGTTTGGCTCGAAAGTGGGGAGGGTTTCCGTGGAGATTGATCTCGGCGACTTCTGTTGCACGCGATGCAATTGACGTACCTCAGCTCTCCACCTCTCCCTCCTTTATATAGAGTTGGCCGACTGGGACTAGTGGCCGATTAGGACTCTATTTTGAATCGGATCTCATCCGTATCTCATAGAGTTGGCCGCCCACACGTCGTAAGCCCATAGGACTCTATCCGATCGGATCCCTATCCGATCAAGCCGTATCCGAGTCCAACTCGAATATCTATTCTATCCCCTTAAGCGTGCGACCCGTAGGTTCAGGTATACTCGGTTTCAGCTATAGTCTAACTTAGCCGATCGTCGGCTCGAGTCCAACTCGCCGACCCGTCACAGCGGCGCCTAGCAAGACATATTGACACCATAGTATACAAGAATAATATCAGCTCGAACCTGTAATGTGTACACAAATCCCTTTGCCTCACGATACCGTTAAGCTATAGGCAAGATGTGTGCCATCCCTTCAATAGCTTAACCATTCACTCGAACCGTATTGGATTATCCGTCCGTTGATTGACTCCTCAATCAACTTAGCATGGCCATGCATTTCCATAATCCATCACCTCGAGGGGCCCGAGATATCTCTCCAAAGGAGGGGCAAATTCCATCTTGATCACTCACATCCCACTCCATGTTTCATAGCAAACTGAAAACTACCTTTATAACTACCCAGCACGGAATAGGGTTTGGTAGTCCCAAAGTAGGCTACTACACATGTTGGAATCCATGGTGATCTCGGTCTAAGGACTTTGTACCAACACTACCCGAGACCAACTAATGGCACATTAATTCCTGTAGTGTCTCATGATGGGTCTATCCAACAATGTGTTCTCCAACACATGTGTCCATGTTTATTGATTTGGTATCTCCATACCCATGATCTATGAGACATGTTCATCAATCAATAAACATGCCGATCTTAGAATCATATTTGTTCCAACAATATGACATATGATCAGGGATCGTTTAGAAATAGATTCATACATAAAGAGTCTCATAAATAGGTCACGTACTTATTGATCAATACAAGATGTCTATTTCATGGAACTGAATAACACTTTATTCATTTATTCATAAACATTGACGTGATATCCAACATCTCCATGTTGCCTCTAGGGCATATCACTAACACATACATAGGGCCCGAGGTCCCCCTAACTTACAACAGCATCGACGCGGCGGCCTTTTTTACTATCGGTTCCATAGATCGAGCCGAGGGTGTGCACATGCTGGATTGATTGGAACAACAAGGCCAAAGGTTTTCCTAACATATAGGACTATGTTGCTTACAATCTTATCCGCCACCGACTCTACGGAAGCGTAGATGTCGTCGACGTCGCCCGACTCAACACCGGCAGGCCACCCTTCGGCGATCACATCGATGTCCGCCCGGGGGTACAACTTATGTACAACGCCAAGGACGTGCGTCACCACCGTCTTGGCTACCCCCTTAGCGTAGCACCGGAGAAGTTTTCGGATGCTCAGCAGACGCACCTGAAGCACGTCATCGTTCGGAATGAGCGACGACGCGTCTGGATCGATCTCGGCGAGGAGTGTTCGGGCTGCCTCCGAACAGATTTCCCATCGTCGGTCGATTGTCTTCAGGTTGTCCTCGAGTCGACGAAGCCGTCGACCAGCACCCGCCAGTTGGCCTGGTCACAAAACAGGTTGGCTAAAGCACACTCCTACCTTCACAGCAAAGGAATTAAAGAGGACAGAACTTACGGACAACCTCTGCCCGCTGGCCTGGTCCTCGGCCATTTTGGCCAAGGCTTCATCCCGGGCCACATCAGCGGCTGCCAGCTTCTCCTCCAGCTCGGCAGTCGTCGCCTCCGATGCTAACGCCTTCACCTCCGCGTCATCGAGCGCACCGGTCAAGTCTTGGATGAGGGCTTGGGTCTATTGCAAAGTGGCCGCAGACACTTCAACTCTGCCAGCAGATGACGGCCTGACAAGACGAGGGTCGTGCAAGATGGCTTCCTATCAGCAACGCCAGTTAACGGGGGTAGTGCCAGAAAAAATGTGACCACGGTGCTCACCTGGTGGACACCGTGAACTTCACAGCACCAAATTACTGCCACGGCATCAACACCTTGCAGGTGAAGCTCTACTAGAGGAATGGAGGAAACATTCAGGCAAGGGAGTGAGGTCAAGCCTACCTGCCGCTGCCGGTTCTTAGGACTCCCGATTGAACTCCAACCTTCACTGGAACTCGGCGACGAGGCCATGATCCTAAGACCGCTTAGAGGAAGAAGAAGGGTGCAGAGTGGAAGCGGGAGGACTGAGAAGTTTTCTCTTCCTCGAAGTGGAGAAGTAGGATGGCGTAAGGAGAAGAGCCCACTGCGATGGGGTTTATATAGGGAGATAGGGATGGGCTGGCTGGCATGGTTTTTGGGAAAATGTGTAGCACTATTTATGGCAGGCGCGGAACATCCGAAGCGCCGCTCGCCCATCCAACTCCTTAGTTTGACACGTCGACTTCGGGTAAAATGTGGGCCGTCGGATCTCTGGAAGGGCGAGCGACGGTTTTCAACTTCCATCGTCCACTCTGAGGAACTCATCGAAAGGACACCCCACCTTTCATATCTCAACTGTCAGCACCACCTGACACTTTAGAAAGGGCGGGATGCCAAAAGATTTGATGTGATACTGTGACGCCCCCAGTCCTCACACCATGTTCAACAAATAGCAGAGAATGCCAGAAGGCTTCGCTTCGATATTAGGAAAACCCCATTTGGGTCGGTTCCTCTCGACTCAGGGCTGGCGTCCAAGCTAGCCCTTGGTTGGGGTTGGGCTATCATATGCCCTCGGGCAGTAGTATCGACCATAACCATGTTCTTCACCACCCCATGGGTGGTGACCTTGACGACTCGAGTGTGGGCTTCCGAGCTAGTCCACAAGTGAGGTCGGGGCTACCTTGAGCTCCAGGGCCTGTAGCCCCAAACACCTCACCCATTCTCACTGCCTCCGGGCAGTGAACTCTTCGACTCGAGGGCTGAAGGGCAAGATGTCTCCTCCTTGGTCGAAGCAGGGACTGCCAAACGCCTCCGGGCGGCAGACCTGTACGACTCAGCTAAACCCCTCTTGGTGGACCTCGAGCAGTGCTCAGATCATCGAGAGGTTGGTAGAACGCCCTTGATGATTTGACCCTAGGCTCGGATGTGCCGTCCGACACTAGGCTCGGGGGCTACACCTGCCAGGTGCACCTAGACGGTGCACCAGCAGATCATCGGCTCTCAGGAACTGCTAGGGATCGACACCTTGGAAGAAAGCTTGACCCTCAGGCCAAATGTTCCATTCGCCCTTAGGCTCAAGGGCTACACCTGGCAAGTGCACCTGGGCGGTGCACCTACCAAAATCTTGGCTCGAAGCTCCAAGGATTACGAAAAGACATTACTCCGAAGGAACTCTGACCCTAAGGATGGATGTGTCATTCCTCCTTAGGCTCAGGAGCTGCTCTGGGAGGTGTCACCCTATGGTGCCTCAAAAACCCGGATTGAGCCTCAACAGAAGTCATACCGAGTGTCCTCGGGATGTGACCGAGAGCCCGACTCCCCCCGGGGATCGGGCTTGTCGACCTACCCCTGAGTCCGACCTCGGCCCCTTCTCTCAACTCCGACTCATCGCCCGACTTCAAGCATCCTCGGGAGGAAACTTGGCAGGCAAGGAAGAAGAGGGAGGGGACAACCCGACAGCGTCTGACACCACCTGGTGGCACAGAGCAGGGAACCAGGGCTGGCAAGAGCACAAGACACCCACGGTGTACAGGACCTAGCAGACCAACATGTACTTTATCAGATATTCTTTGTACCCTACTGTTTATCTCTCTTAGTCTTAGCTTTCTTGGCCCCCAAGTTCATCTGTTCCTGCCTCCCTTGAGGTATAAAAGGGAGGACAGGGGGGCTGAGGAGGAGGCACTGGAGAATCCCTCTCACGCTTGTAACTCTTGTTCATCATCCACCCCAGAGAAAGAACACCACACACTGGACGTAGGCCTATTATCCTTCGGGAGGGCTGAACCAGTATAAACCCTTGTGTCTTGTTTCTTGGCTCATCTTAGGATTCGAGCCGACCATCAGATCCATCGGAGGACAACTTCTCCACCAAACTCTCTTCTACCTCCTCGGGGACCCCCCTTGGAGGACTGCCGACCCACCCGTTGACAAATATATTCTCAAAAAATGTAGCATCACAAGATTCCATAATAGTATCAACATGCATATCAGGTACATCATATTTAACAACTAGAAATCTATAAGCTATACTTCTCTGAGCATATCCTAAAAAGACACAATCCACTGTTTTAGGCATCAGCTTACGCTTCTTGGTAATTGACACATTTACTTTAGCCAAACACCCCCATGTGCGTAAGTAAGACATTGATGGTTTTCTTCCAATCCACATTTCGTATGGCGTTTGATCCATATTCCTATTTGAAACTCTATTCAGGACATGACAAGCAGTCAACAAGGCCTCCCCCATCATGCCTTAGATAAACCAACAGTGTCTAACATGGCGTTAACCAAACCAGTCATCGTGCGGTTTTTCCTCTTAGCAATCCCGTTTGATTCGGGTGATAGGATGGCGCCCTCTCATGAATAATATCATGTTCCTCACAGAATTCATCAAAAATATTAGAGAAAAACTCGCCACCACGATCTGACCTAAAATGTTTAATCTTTCTTTCTAGTTGGTTTTCAACCTCAGCTTTATAGATTTTAAAATAGTCTAATGCTTCATCCTTAGTTTACAGCAAGTAAGCATAACAGAAATGAGTAGCATCATCAATCAACGTCATAAAAATATTTCTTTTCACCTTTGGTGAATACACCATTCATCTCACAGAGATCAAAATGTATGAGTTGTAGAGGTGCCAAGTTCCTTTCCTCAGCCATCTTGTGAGATTTTCGTGGTTGCTTAGATTGCACACAACTATAGAACTTAGAACCTTTGGCAATGTTGAAATTCGAAATTAAACGCATGCTGGAAAGCCGAGACATTAAACCAAAGTTCACATGACATAAACGAGAATGCCAAACACTTATATCATCACTAATATGACCACAAATATGGCTTACTAACTTATTGCTAAAATCTGCTAGGGAAAAGCGGAACAAGCCTCCGCATTCATAGCCTTTACTAATAAATTGTTCATGCTTAGACACTACTAATTTATTGGACTCTAAGACTAACATAAAACCGTCCCTCAAAAGTAGGGAGCCACTAACTAGATTCTTGTTGATGAAGGGGACATGTTGCACGATCTTTCCCAAAGTAAACTTCAGATCTACCTACCAACATGACGAACAGCCGCATGCGACCCGTTTCCCATCATCACTGAGCCTTGGGCGCCCTGATAAGAAGAAAACATAGTTATGTTAGCACACACATGGACATTGGCACCAGTATCAAACCACTAACTCGTGGATTGACAAACTGAAAGTACACTAGGTAAATTACCGTACCCGTCTCCCATGGTCACCGTGTTGGCAGTCTTTGACCCGCTATCAACTATCTTCCTTTTGCGGTCTTCACGGTCTGTGCAATCCTTGGAGAAGTGCCCCAGCTCTCCGCATGTGAAGCAGGTCAACTCAGATTTATTATTCTTCTTCTTGAAGGCAGTACTCTTCACACCCTTGTGAATTTTCTGGTTCTTCCCTTTGTTTTTGCCCTGTGGGAACTTCTGGACAACATTGGCGTTGGACTAGTCCTCACCTCCTTTCTTAAAAGTATCCTTAGCTCAAGCCTTCTTTTTACATCTAGAGACGCTATCAGGTTTTCAACTGATATCTCATGTCTCTTGTATTTCAGAGCAGTGGTGAAACCTCTCCAAGACGGAGGAAGCTTTGCAATTATGCACCCAGCCACAAACTTGTAAGGCAAACAACAATCAGAAGTTCGAGTTCCTGGACAATGCACTGTACCTCATGCGCCTGTTCCACCACAGATCCATTGTTTACCATCCTGTAGTCATGGAAGCTCTCCATGGTGTACAATTCACTGCTTGCATCTGATGCATTATACTTAGCAACCAATGCATCCCACAGCTCTTTGGCATCTGTCATGTGTATGTATACATCGCACAGACGATCAGTGAACACACCAAGAATGCATCCTATGAAGAGATTGTTGGCATCCGAGAACTTCTTCTGATCATCAGCAGAAAGATCTCCTTCAGGTTTCCAAAGTCTCGCTTCCCACACATTCATAGCTGTAAGCCAAAGGCGAGCCTTTGCTTGCCATCTCTTGAAGTGCACACTAGAAAACTTTTCTGGCCTCAGTGCATTAGCAAACCAACCATAGAAAATTGAACAGATTGCCTAAAATAAGGTTTTTGGATTGTTGAATAATTAGGTAATTGTTTAATTAAATTCTGAATTAAATAGATCAAACCTATCACATGAACTAGTATGAACAGATCTAACATACTAGCATATATCAAAATAACAACCATGATCACAATAACCAAAGATGCGTACCAAACGTTTGTAGGCTTAGGGATCACAGGAACTCACCACGGACGTAGTCGACGAAGACGTTCACGTCGAGTCGATGCAGCAGGAAGACACGCCAGATTGAGTTGAGCAATCGCGCGGAGCGCATCCCAAAAACCTTATTCACCCTCTCCCGGTGCAGGATCGCAAGGACAACGCTTTCAGAGACCTGCTCTCCCGGTCGCAGGTGCACGCCGGCGGCGGGATAGGGCAGACAATAGCGGCGGCGCAACAACGACAAACGTGGCAAAACTTAGATCAGATTGATTCTAGATGACTACGCGTAGGCAAATATATATAGCCTCGGATTGCGTATCCGGTCAGGATTATCCAACTAAAACCGACTCATATCCGATTAGGACTCTCCAAAAATTCAGTGAGTCGAGCGAGCGTGCGCGTGTGGTTTTCTTTCTTCCTCTCCCTCATCCATGGCTTTGGGAGGAAAAGAGAAGTCCCACTAATAAGTTGGACAACCTCACTCTAAACTAGCAAGGTTGTCACACCCGTAGTGGTACCCCTAAAAATCATTTAAATAATTCCCCAAAAGAATTTTAATTTTGAATTAACCTTGAGAAAACAATTAATTTTTAAAATACATTTAATAAGTGAAAATGACATGGTAGGATTTTTCTTAAATTCTACATCTCATAATACATTAACTGGATTTTTAGTGAAATTTTCGAGCACTAAAAATAATTTTTAACCAATTAAACAAATTGTGAGAATTAATTAAATCTCGGATAAATCATTTTCCTATTTTCTGTTTTTGGCCATCCTTTTTCCCGCCCAAAACCCTAATCGGGCCGACGGCCCAGTTCTTTCCTGCCACGCTGCATGCTCCTCCCCTTCGCCCGTAGGCCTCAGCTCACGAGTCGTCGTGCCGCTAAAGTCCAACAACCGTCCCTCGCGCGCTTGGGCCACTGACAGGTGGGGACCACCTGTCAGGCCGTCCCCTTCCCTGCACCGCCGCCGCGCCATCCGCACCGCCCAACCTCGAGCCACCCCGCGTTGTCTCGCACTGCACTCGGCCGCATCCCATGCTGCATCCGACCCACGCCGCCACCGCACTGCATTCGCCCGAGCCCGTGCTGCCTTATCTCTTCACGCGGCGCGAAACGGTAACCGAATCGGTCTCCTTCTCTCTCTCCAAATCCGAACCAACGACAAGAAATTTACGGGTGATTCGTGCACAATCCAGACTCCGAACCATCACTATAGAACACGCAAGCACCCCGCATCATTTTCCCGTTTGCGCTGATTGATTTCGTGCCCAAATTCACCGACGCCCAAATCCCACCGCCGTGCGCCGCCGCCTTCGTCCCAAACGCCGGTGAGCTCCCCCTCTTGATTTCCCTGCCGTGCCCTAACTCAACCCCGCGACCCGCGTCTATAACCGAAATCCTATCGCCGTGCCACACCACTTCCCGAGCCTAGCGCCGTCGTCCGCCATCGCCACAAGCCGGCCGGCCGCCGCGTGGCCATGTCCGATGTCCCGAGCTTGGCCGCCGCTCACGTGGTGACCCGAGATGTCCAATCTACCAAGCGGTAGATTGGGGCCGTCCGCTCCCGCACGCCGCTCCACCGTTGCGATGGCGCCACATGGTGCCATGTCAGAGCCATGTGTTTCGCCACGTGGTGCACCGCCGCCGCCGCTCCCGTAGTCCCGGTCCACCGTGGACCAGCAACCGTGCGCCGCTTGCGTCAGCGCTTGCGCCAACATTGCGTCAGCCCTCGCTTGCGTCAGCGCTTACGTCATGCTGACGTCAGCCCTACCAGTGTGCCAACCGCTTGTGTCAGCCCGGGGTTTAATTGGGCAATAAATAATTTAAGGACTTTTCTATTTTAGTGAAAAACACAAATAATCTTTTAAAATTCATATCTTTTCAATCTGAGCTCCGTTATAGTCCATTCAAATTTCATTAAATCCAGAAAAATGCCAAGAATCCATTATAAATAGTTTCTTGTGCTATTTCAGTAGACTTTTAGCATGTTTTGTTGAGTGCTTTGTTTGTCATGTAGATTCCAGTAATTCCAGCGATCATGTTTACTTCGAAGTAGTTGCAGAAGTTCCCCAATCTTGAGAGAAAGATAAGTCATACTTTACATTGATCATATTGTACCTATTTTATTTAAATGTCTTATTTTTCTCAAATACTACATATGCTTTAGAATGTCATTTCATGAAACTATATTACCTATTGTACTCAACTATAGAAATTTATTACCATATACCATTGATAACTTTGGTTCAATATGGCTAGATATTGGTTTAGGACATGCTTAGCCTGACTTAGATCAATTAGCTCATTAAAGGAAATCACAATATTTAAATATTATAGTGGAGATTATTATACAGATGATGTCAAGTATGAGATCCTATAATAACAATATTAAAATACAACAATGGTGGACTATGGGTGAAATGGTTTTGGATAGTCGCACCATGGCAGTTAAGGACCGGTTCTCGAAAAACCCTGAAAGAATTACCGTGCATACCACAAGCCAACATGGTAATGACTGGATCTGTAGTGTAGCTATCTCTAGCTGACGTATCCTAGTGAGGGTGGGCGTGATGGAATTGGGTCGATCCTGGTTAAAAGGGTTGATCGCCTACCGGGTTCATCGCGGCATGCGAGGGGCTGTCCATTGCCCTGATGGGAGTGGGAGCGAAACCTTGGTGCGGTACGATTGGTTAGAGGGGGTTATGCGAAGGGTCCTATCACAGTCTTTTTTTTGGGGTATCATGGTGGTACACCGGCACGTGAAAACGTGACGTGGGGCTGTGTTTTGTGGGTATAGTTATACACCTCTGATCAGAGTAAAACTATTCGAATAGACGTGCCCGCGGTTATGGACGATTAGCCAGATTCACCATTATTAGTTTCATTTAACTAATAATATAACTAATAGAACTTGACTAATATAGATGGATGGATGGGCAACATGGGTTTAACGTTAGACCGTGATATTTAATATTGCTTAATTATATATTATTGTTTTACTGCTTTTAACTCTTATTATTTATGAAATATTGTTAATACAAATGAAACTCTATCCTTCTTTGTGAATTATCCTGCATCATACCTTCTCTTCTGGTATGACTTGTTGAGTACAATGGGTAGTACTTAGTCTTGCTCAATTTCCTCACCAGAGCCAAAGGTTAAGGTAGAAAGGTTTCGACGAGGATTAGGCTTGCGTCCGACATCAAGGTTGCTTGTGGTGTGTTGGAGTTCTCTTGCAAGAGTTAAGTTTTTGTTTTAGCCAGTCTTTTCTTTTCCGCTGTATTTTTGTAATCTTTTATACTGTTTCTTTTCTTTTTTCGCTGTATTTTTGTAATCTTTTATACTGTTTCTAAGACGTGAATTCTGTAATATCAATAATTGTTATTTGTATATCTTGGCTGATTTCTGGATGAGGGTTAAATGCACAAATAGTTTTTCGAAAATTCTGGTTTGAATTTCTGGACGTGACAAAGATGATACTAAAATTTTTCAACCTGTCATGTCATACATAAGTCTCAATGGACTGATTTATTTCAGAAATTAGTAGAAAATAATTTGAGCTAGGCCATTAATTCTAACGGAATCTCGATTGATGTCAGAAACCAACCGTATAGAAATTGAACGTAGAAGAATCTTGAAAAACTGTTTATGTGGTCGTTGTGTAGCAGGTGGATCCTGTTTTCCGATGAGATTTCATACGCAATTATTTGTTCCATGGACAAGGTTGTGTGTACCGCAATCCGCAGGAGTACAACCACGCTAAGCAAAGGCGCCGCTCTCTGCCTGCTGCTGCTTTTCTTCACTTCACCCGGTGCGATGCGTCTTTTTTTTCTTTCCCTTTCTTTCTTTCCGAAAAAGGCCCCTTTAATATATGGTATAAGTAGCTGACATATGAAATATTTATGTGTCATCTGTCAGTCTCTTATATTCAAAAAATAATAAATTAAAAAAACAGTAAATTAGAGAACCTCATTCCCTTTCTTCACTGTCTCCTCGATAAAAACGAAACCGCGAGCCGCACAGTATAGTAGCGACTAGCGAGCCGTTCGCCATGGTCGTCCCCATCGCCAACCTCTCGGCCGTCGTCGCCGGCGCGGCGCACGCGGCCCAGGCCTTCGCCGTGGAGATGCTCCCGGCGGCCGTGACAAGGGAGGCCGTGGGTGCCTCAATGGCGTGGCTGCTGCGCCACCTCTGGGCCTGGCTCGTCGCTGCAAGAGGCGTGGCCGTGGAGAATCTCCCGGTCGCCGCTGCGGTGGCCAAGGGAGCGGCGAGGTCCGCGATGGAAGCCTCTGCGCCATGGCTGCAAGTGGCGGAGGAGTTCTTCCACGGCCTATATGGGTGGCTGCTCGCGGCGGTTGCCGTCGCCATCGAGAGCCTTCCCGGCGTGGCCAAGAATACGGCGGAGTACACGGTAGAAGCCTCGCAGCCATGGCTGGCAGCGGCGGTGGAGCTCCTGCAGGGACTGTACGGGTCGCTGGTTGCGGCGATTGCGGTCGCCGTCAAGAATCTCCCCGGCGTGGCGAAGAGCACGGTGGAGTACACGGTAGAAGCCTCGCAGCCGTGGCTGGCAGTGGCGGCGAAGCTCCTGCAGGGCCTCTACGGGTGGCTGGTCGCGGTGAGCGCTGTGGCTGTCGAGATGCTCCCGGAAGCGGCCAAGAACGCGGCGGGGTCGGCGGCTGAGGTGGGGCTGGCAATGGCGTCGAAGCTCCTGCAGGCGCATGACCTCTGCGGACGGCTGGTCACGGCGGGAGATAAGGTCGTCGCGAATCTCCCGGAAGCCGCCGCCGGCGCAGCGGCGGTCACGACGGCCATGGGAGGAGTGGACTCCTCGGCCGATGCCACCACACTCACGTCCATGCCCACAGGTGGCTGGTTCTGGCACGGCCACGGCGGCATCGCGGTGTATGCCTTCCTGGCGGTCGCGCTCCTCGCCGTGGCGTTCCTCGGCGGCGCCGTATGCGCCCTCACCTGCCGGACGATGAAGGGCCCGGGGCTCGGCGGCGCCCGCGTCCCTCGCGCCGTGTTCAGGGCCAGCCCGAGGCGCTACTACGCCGCCGTCCGGACAGCGCGCAAGGCGCGCCGCAGCGCCTCCGGGGCCGGGTGGAACATGGTCGCCGTCGTGGCGCTCGTCGTTGCTTGCACTGTCTATCTGGGTGCCAAGATGTTGCACTGACGCTACTTTAGCTCAGAAATGACCAAATCTTATGGAGAATTTTGCTATGTATGTTTCGAATCGGTGAGCCGTGTAGCGTGTAGTCGTTCGTAGTTGCAGTAGAGTTGCTAATTGAGAATCTGTAGCCATAATGGTACAATGTTAATTAAGTTGCACCATACGATGTAATGCCATGAATGTGTTCGGTGCTCCTGTGATGTTCACTAAGTACTTCCTCGGTTTCAAAATAAAAAAAATATAACACGTCCTGTTACTAAGAGAAAAAAAGTTCATATTTAAGCATTCAACTATCGCCGAAGTTTAATTTTGGTCATCCAATTACAAAACCAGGTGTTGGACACCTGAACTACTCAAACCGTTTTCGTTCGGACAGCTTAGGCGGTTTTGCCTGTTTTCGTTGTCACGTGGCATCTAGGGCTAAGTCAGCACGGGCTGACTCAGCAGTTGCCGTTACAACATCCACGCCCCTCAGTCACTCTCTCTGTTCTCTCTCTCGTTCTTCCTCTTCAAAGTGTGGAGATTGTAGCAATCGGATATCCACATGGCAAGCTTATCCGAATAGGGATAGGTTACGCCTGCCAATTATGTAAACCAACTATGACTTGGGTGTTACGTTGCCGATTAGATAAGGCAACGGCTCATAGTCACGGTTTGGTAAGATTGAGGAAACCGACTTAGAGTAAGATATAGTTTCCGATCTGTAACCCCGCCTCCCAAGACTATATAAGGGGGTAAGGGGCGTCCCTTGAGGGATATGCTTTATCAGCTTTCAGCTTTAGATTCAAGAGATCAATAAACACTTGGCGGATCGAATCCCCAAAACAGAAGTAGGGTTTTATCTCACGAGAGGGCCTGAACCTGTCTAAATCTTGTTTTCCACCTAACCCATCGAGCTTGGCGATCTTGACTGCACCCTCAATTTTCTATTGCCGAAACCGAGTTTCGACAGTTGGCGCGCCAGGTAGAGGCCCGCGTGTCAAGACTTCTTCGACAATCTCACCGGCAAGCGCGATGGGATCTTCTTCAAGGATCGACGACTTCGCCGCCAATGGCTTCAACAAGCTTTCCTCCTCTGACTCGGATTCGGACCAGTCGGGAGGGGGAACCCGCTCGGCGCTGTTCGGGCTACCGAACAACGCCAAGATCTGCGACCGAATCCTGAGTTCCAAGATGCAGTCCATCCACTCTGAAGGAGGAATCCACTCGGCGTCGTTCGGACTACCGAACGCCGCTGAGATCTACAGCCGTCTCGTCATCTCCCCGTTGGAACCAATCTACTCGGGAGAAAACCCCTCGGCGCCGTTTGGATTACCAAACGCCGCTGAGATCTACTGCAAGCTCCTCTCCCTCGAGTCGAGATCGACTCATCAAGCTACGACTCGGACTAGAACGATCCAGATTCGAGCAACCCTGGCTCAAGGGAAGTCGCAGTCATCCTCCAACCGTTCGGGTCATGCTCATCCTCAGAGCTCGATGAATACCTCTGCTCTTCAGGCTTCGACGACCTCTACGGCATCCCCTCGGACGAGGCCCTCCGACTGCGACAAGGACTACGAGCCGAAGTGCTTCGACGTCCTCATGGCTGAGGTGGCCGAGACCGACTCAGCCATGGCCCGCAGGGTCGCAGAGGAAGAAAAAGCCAGGCTTGAGCAGGAGCGCAAGCTGGTGGAAGACGAGAAGAGGCGCAACGAGGAAACCGACAGGAGAAAGAGGGACGCCTCAGCAGAACGTCGTTGCCGCTCTCACCCTTCTGGACACCGTAATTGAGACGGCACCCCCCGACGTGACGCCAATCTTAGACAAGATCAAGACCATCGTCGCGGCTACAGCCAATGGTTCTCCCTCCACCTCAGCACGAAGGCCGACTGAGTCCGTGGCAGAAACGCCCGACAGAAGCCGACTCCCGCCACTGAGGTCAAAGGATTACAGGAGGCCCGAGCAAGACCGGACGGCCACTAGGTCAAGAGACCTTCGCCACGAGACCACGCGCAAGCATCAGGAGCAATCGGCCGACTCCCGCGAGAAGCGGCACGAACGACCACCCGTCCACCACCGGGTCCGCTGCGCATAACTCCGACTACGGGCCGCCAAGGACCCCGCCGAGCGATCTCGCAGGAAGTCCTCGACTGACGCTATCAAGAACGAGATCAGCGCTCCCGCGAAGATCGAAGGGGCTCGCCCGACAGCAATGACGATGGAGTACTCGCTTTCACTCGGAACCTGCGCCGAGTGCATTGGCCGAATGGTTTCAAGCCGACTGGAATCGAGAAGTACGACGAGAAAACCGACCCCGAGTCATGGCTGACCGTGTACACCCTCGCCATCCATGCGGCAGGAGGTGACAACAAGGCCATGGCCAATTACCTGCCCGTTGCCCTTGCTAACTCAGCCAGGAATTGGCTCACAAGCTTGCCAAGAGGCTCGATCGGCTTGTGGAGCGAGCTAAGGGACCACTTCATCGCCAACTTCCAAGGCACTTTTGAAAGGCCTGGGACCCACTTCGACCTCTACAACATCGTCCAGAAGCCGGATGAGCCATTGAAGGACTACATCTGACGCTTCTCCAAAAAGCGCAACAAGATCCCCAACATCACCGACGACATCATCATCGCCGCCTTCCAGAAGGGAGTTCGTGATAAACTGTTGATCGGAAAATTTGGACGCAAGCCACCGAAGACGGTGAAGCAGATGTTCGAGACGGCGAACTCATACGCCAAGTCCAGCGACGCGATCAAAGCGGCGCGCCAAGACCGGCCTGACAGAAGAGATGACAAGCAGTCGGGAGACGGCCGGCATCCTAAGAAGGACAATGGCAACAACAACAACAACCAGGGCTAGAAGGACCGCAAGCGCCGACCTGAGGATCTGATCGCTGCGACGTCCAACTCTCGGCGTCGTCCCCGAGTCGCAGCCTACGACGCAATCATGAATGCTCAGTGCACGCATCATCCCAACCACAAGCACGCGGCCAAGGACTGCTTTATTTATAAACAGTTCGCCGAGCAATATGCAGCACAACTCAACAAGAAGCCGACTGACGAAGCCGGTCCATCAATGTGGACATTATGGTAATCGGATATCCACATGGCAAGCTTATCCGACTGAAGATAAGGATATGTTGCGCCTGCTAAATATGTGAACCAAATATGACTTGGGTGTTACGTTGCCGATTGAGATAAGGCAACGACCCATAGTCATGGTTTGGTAAGATTAAGGAAACCGACTTAGAGTAAGATAGGGTTTTCGATCTGTAAGCCCGCCTCCCAAGACTATATAAGGGGGGTAAGGGGCGTCCCTTGGGGGATATTAGAAATCAGAATTGATAAGCAAGAGCTTTAGACTTTAGGAGCGACAGATCTTGAGATCAATATAGACTCGGCGGATCGAATCCTCGAAACAGGAGTAGGGTATTACCTCTCGAGAGGGCCTGAACCTGTCTACATCCTTGTTTTCCACCTAACCCATTGAACTTAGCGATCTTGACTGCACCCCCAAATTTCTATTGCCAAAACCGAGTTTCGACAGTTGGCGCGCCAGGTAGGGGATCCGCGCGTCAAGACTTCTCCAACAATCTCGCCGACAACCGCGATGGGATCTTCTTCAGGATTCGGCGGCTTCGCCGACAACGACTTCGACAAGTTCTCCTCCTTCAACTCGGATTCAAACCAGTCGGAAGGAAAAACCCACTTGGCGCCGTACGGGCTCCCGAACAGCGCCAAGATCTACGATGACATCTTGGACTCCAAGATGCAGTCCGCCCACTCCGACGAAGGAACTCACTCGACACCGTTCGGACTACCGAACACCGCCGAAATCTGCACCGACCTTCTCGCCTCCCCAACAGAGACGATCTACTCGGAAGAAGACCTCTTGGCGCCGTTTGGATTACCAAACGCCGCTGAGATCTACAGCAAGCTCCTCTCCCCCGAGTTGAGGTCGACCCACTCAGAGGAGTCCACATCCTCAAGCTCCGACTCGAACTGGAACGATCCAGATCCGAGCAACCCAGGATCGAGGGAGATCGCCGTCATCCTTCAGCCGTTCGGCTCATGCTCATCCTCGGAGCTCAACGAGTACCTCAGCTCCTCAGGCTTTGACGAAGCCGACGACTCCGACTGCAACAAGGACTACGAGCCGAAGTGCTTTGATGTCCTCATGGCTGAGGTGGCCGAGTTCGACTCAGCCATGGCCCGCAGGCTTGCGGAGGAAGAGCGAGCCAGGATCGAGCAAGAGCGCAAGCTGGCGGAAGAGGAGAAGAAGCGAAAGGAGGAAGCCGACAGAAGAAAGCAAGATCTAAGGGCAGTCGGACGATCCGCTCAAGAGGCTATTCTTCAAACGCGAGTCCGCAACACCAATATCTTCCAGACGCCACAGCAGAACGCTGTTGCTGCCCTCACACTCCTGGACACCGTCATCGAGACGGCGCCCCCCGACGTGACTCCAATACTAGACAAAATCAAGACTATCGTTGCAGCCACAACCAACGATCATCCCTCCACCTCAGCACGAAGGCCGACTGAGTCGGTGGCTGAAACGCCTGACAAAAGCCGGCTCCCGCCGCTAAGGTCAAGGGACTACAAGAGGCCCGAGCCAGACCAGTCGACAACTAGGCCAAGAGGCCCACGCCACGAGTCAACGCAGAAGCATTAGGAGCAAACGGCCGACTCCCGCGAGAAGCAACATGGACGTTCACCCGTCCACCACTACGCCCGCTGCAACAACAGCTCCAGCTACCGAACCAGCCAACCGAAGACCCCGCCGAGCGATCTGCGGGAAGTCCTCGATCGCCGCTACCAAGAGCGAGATCAATGCACTCGAGAAGATCGGAGGGGATCACCCGATAGCAACGACGATGGAGTGCCGGCTTTCACTCGGGAGCTTCGCCGAGTGCACTGGCCGAATGGATTCAAGCCAACCGGAATCGAGAAATATGACGGCAAGACCAACCCCGAGTCATGGCTTACCGTGTACACTCTCGCCATCCGCGCAGCAGGCGGCGACAACAAGGCTATGGCCAATTACCTGCCCATGGCCCTCGCCAACTCAGCCAGGAACTGGCTCACGAGCCTGCCAAGAGGCTCAATCGGCTCGTGGGGTGAGCTGAGGGACCACTTCATCGCCAACTTTTAGGGCACCTACGAGAGGCCGGCACCCACTTCGACCTATACAACGTCATCCAGAAGCCGGACGAACCTCTGAAGGACTACATCCGGTGCTTCTCCGAAAAGCACAACAAGATCCCCAACATCACCGACGACATCATCATCGCCGCCTTCCAGAAGGGAGTCCGTGATGAGCTGTTAATCGGGAAGTTCGGGCATAAGCCACCGAAGACGGTGAAGCAGATGTTTGAGACGGCAAATTCTTACGCAAAATCCAATGATGCCATCAAAGCGGCGCGCCAAGACCGGCTCGACAGGAGGGATGACAAGCAGGCGGGAGGAAGCCGGAATTCTAAGAAGGATAACGGCAACAATAATCAGCGCCAAAAGGACCGCAAGCGTCGATCTGAAGATCTAGTTGCCGCAACTTCCAACTCCCAACGCCGCCCCCGAGTCGCGGCCTACGACGCCATCATGAATGCTCAGTGCACGCATCATGCCAATCACAAACACGCGGCTAAAGACTACTTTATCTATAAACAGTTCGCCGAGCAATATGCGGCACAACTCAACAAGAAGCCGATTGATGAAGCCGGCCCATCGGGCGCCAAGAAGAACAACACGGCCGAGAATGCCGAGCTCTTTCAAGACCTCGTGAGTGAGCTCAATCACATCTTTGGGGGGCCGCTAGCTTATGAATCCAAGAGGAAACAGAAGCTAACCGACCGAGAGGTCAACGCGGCGCAACCCGAGGTCCCACAGTACTTACGATGGTCGGAGGTGGCCATCACTTTTGACCACTCGGATCATCCCGACCGAGTGGTTCACCCGGGGCGCTATCCACTCGTCTTTGACCCAGTGGTCCGCAACATCAGGCTTAAGCGCGTCCTCATCGATGGGGGCAGTGCCCTCAATATTTTGTTTTCTAAGACCATGGACGAGATGCAGATCCCGAAGGCCGAACTAAAGGCAAGCTCAGCCCCCTTCCATGGAGTTATTTCGGGGCTGTCTTCTACACCACTCGGGCACATCGCCCTCCCGGTCACCTTCGGAGTTCGAGAGAACTTCCGGACGGAGAACGTCACTTTCGATGTGACCGACTTTGAGACGGCCTACCACGCCATCATCGGAAGGCCTGCACTCGCCAAGTTCATGGCGATACTCCATTACACCTACCTCTGCATGAAGATGCCGGGTCCCAACGGCGTCATCACTCTTCGCAGCGACGTGAAGCAAGCCTCCACCTGCGACAAGGAGAGCTGCGACATGGCCCAATCTCGCGAGAGATCTCGTGGCCAGCAAGAAATCCGATTGGCCGCATCGACTTTGACAGAGGGTGAAATCCCCGCGAAGAAGATAGCCAAATCAAGAACCGGCGACGCCAAAACCAAGAAGATCTCCCTTGATTCATCGGATCCCTCGAAAACTGCTGTAATTGGCGCTGAACTAGATCCTAAATAGGAAAGCGCGCTCGTCGCCTTCCATAAAAATAATAAAGATGTTTTTGCTTGGAAACCATCTGATATGCCTGGAATTCCTAGGGAGGTGATCGAGCGCTCTTTACACATCAAAGATGATGCAAAGCCGATAAAACAGTGATTACGCAGATTCGCGTAGGATCGAAAAGATGCCATCAAAGAAGAGCTCACAAAACTCTTGGCCGCCGGTTTCATCAAAGAAGTTCTACATCCCGACTGGTTAGCCAACCCAGTTCTGGTCCGAAAAAAGACGGGGCAATGGCGCATGTGCGTTGACTATACCGACCTCAACAAAGCCTGCCCCAAAGATCCATTCGGGCTGCCTCGCATCGACCAAGTCGTAGATTCAACAACCAGCTGTCAACTCCTGAGCTTTTTAGACTGTTACTCGGGCTACCACCAGATCAGTTTAAAAGAATCCGACTGCTTGAAGACATCGTTCATCACGCCGTTTGGGGCCTACTGCTACATCACCATGCCTTTCGGCCTGAAGAACGCCGGCGCCACATACCAACGCATGATCCAGAGGTGTTTTCAGACGCAGATCGGCAAGAACGTGGAAGCTTATGTCGACGATGTCGTCATCAAGACCAAGCAGAAAGAAGACTTGATCGCTGACCTAGAAGAAACCTTCGCAAATATTAGGGCCTTCAGAATGAAGTTGAACCCGGAGAAGTGCACTTTCGGCGTCCCATCAGGCAAACTGCTCGGCTTCATGGTGTCACCCGCGGCATTGAAGCCAATCCAGAAAAGATCAACGCTATCTTGAACATGAAGCCCCCGAGTAACCAGAAGGATGTCCAGAAGCTCACTGGCTGCATGGCGACGCTAAGCCGATTCATCTCTCGACTCGGCGAACGAGGCATGCCCTTCTTCAGATTGCTAAAGAAAACGGACGACTTCCAATGGACCACGGAAGCCCACAAGGCCTTTGAAGATTTTAAAGAATTCCTTACGACGCCGCCCGTCCTAGCCTCAACCCAGCCCCAGGAGCCCCTGCTGCTGTACGTATCGGCCACTCACCAAGTGGTTAGTACGGTCCTCGTGGTTGAGCGCGAAGAAGAAGGGCGGGTCCAGAAGATTCAGAGGCTGATCTACTTTGTTAGCGAAGTGCTAGTAGGAGCCAAAACTCGCTACCCGCAGGTACAAAAATTGCTATATGGTGTTCTGATAACCGCGAGGAAATTGGCACACTATTTTCAGGGTCACTCGGTCATCGTCGTCACTTCCTTTAAGGCGACTGGGAGGCAACTGAGCGCATTGCTAAGTGGGCTTTGGAGCTGATGCCGCTGGACTTGACTTTTAAGGCGAGGACGTCCATAAAGTCACAAGCACTGGCGGATTTCTTGGCCGAGTGGACCGAACAATAAGAAGACGTACCTCGGGAAGACCTCCAACACTGGACCATGCACTTCGACGGATCCAAGAGGATCACCGGCTTGGGAGCAGGAGTTGTGCTGATCTCCCCGACTGGGGAAAGGCTAAGATACGTCCTCCACCTCCACTTCTCTGCCTCACATAACGTCGCCGAGTACGAAGCCCTGCTACATGGACTGAGTCTCGCAGTTTCACTCGGGATACGTCGGCTCGTCGTGAAAGGGGACTCCCAGCTGGTCGTAAACCAAGTAATGAAAGACTGGTCCTGTCTAAACGACACCATGGAGGCTTACCGACAGGAGGTCCGCAAACTTGAAGACAAGTTTGACGGACTCGAGCTATCACACGTCTTAAGACACAACAACGAAGCAGCTGACGAGTTGGCGCAGTTCGGGTCCAAGCGTGAAGCCGCCCCAATATACGTTTTTGTCGAACATCTCTATGAGCCAACAGTGGCGGCGAAGCCAACTCCCAATGAACAAGCTGCAAACGAAGTCTCCATGATTGACGCCGATTGGAGGACACCACTCATCAAATTTTTAACACAGCAAGAGCTACCGGAAGACCGGGATGAGGCGGAACGTGTCCGACGTTGTTGCAAAGCTTATGTCATGATTGACTCCGACTTGTACAAGAGAAGCCCCTCCGGAGCCCTGATGAGATGCATCACACCCGAGGAAGGACGACAGCTACTCCAAGACATCCACTCGGGCATATGCAGAAGCAACGCGGCAGCACACACCTTGGTGGGCAAGGCCTACAGACAAGGTTTTTTCTGGCTTACCGCGGTCTCTGACGCGGACAAAGTGGTACGAACCTGTGAAGGCTGCCAATTTTTCGCCCGACAGAGCCACGTCCCAGCCCAAGAGCTACAAACAATCCCATTATCCTGGCCGTTTGCGGTATGGGGCTTAGACATGGTCGACCCTTTCAAGAAGGCTCCAGGAGGATTCACACACTTATTCGTCGCAATCGACAAATTCTCCAAGTGGATTGAAGCTAAACCGGTTGCCACGATTACTGCTGACAAGGCACGGGACTTCATCCTCAACATCGTGCACCGCTTCGGCGTCCCAAACAGAATCATAACCGACGATGGGACTCAATTCACAGGAGGCATCTTCAAGGAATTCTGCGAAGACTTCAGAATCAAGATTTGCTATGCGTTAGTCGCCCATCCCAAAAGCAACGGACAAGTCGAGCATGCCAACGGCACGGTCCTTCAAGGCATCAAGGCCCGCGTGTTCGATCGCCTAAATCCTTACGCAGGCAAGTAGGTTCAAGAGCTTCCCTCGGTTCTATGGTCCCTGCGGACCACACCCAGTCGGGCTACCGGCCAAACTCCTTTCTTTCTGGTCTATGGCGCAGAAGCCATGTTACCAAACGAGATGGAGTATGAATCCCTCCGAGTCCGCAGCTTCAACGATGAACGCTATGACCCAGACCGAGTGGATGACCTCACCCGACTGGAAGAGGCTTGAGAGACAGCCCTCATCCAGTCGGCAAAATATCTTCAAGGACTCAGACGATACCACAGTCACAACGTTCGAGCACGAGCCTTTATCGTTGGTGATTTGGTTCTACGAAAGGTTCAGACCACCAAGGACCGTCACAAGTTATCCCCCTCATGGGAAGGACCATACATAATCGCCGAGGTGACTCGGCCAGGTGCATATCGGTTAAAGCGTGAAGACGGGTCTATGGTGCAGAATTCCTGAAACATCAAACATCTTCGACGATTCTATGCCTAAACTGACTTAAGTTTCATGTTTCTTCTTGACTGCCAACCTCAAGCAAGATGACTTCTTAAATTAGCAGTCGGGGGCTGTACATATGTAAATAAAGCATAGTTTTCCTCATCAACTTTTGCGCCTGATTCGGTTTATCATTGTTTAACGATCCTTGATTCGAGTTCAATGCATAAGGACTGAGAATTTTTCGATGACCTAATCAGGCTTAGGCTTGGTGACAGTCGGACGGAAATTACTTAAGAAATTGTACATGAAAACTCGGATCAAGGCGTTAACATAAATAAACTGAATATTCACAAGTCTACATCAGAAAGTTGCATACAATATTTACAAAACAATTAAGGCCGGAAGTTGTTCACTACATCAATGGCAATCTTCTTAGCCGACTCCTGCGCCTCACTAATCATGTCCAGGGCTTGCTCATCCGAGGTGTCGTCGGCGAAGCCTTCCCCGACTGAATTAACATCCACTCGGGGTGTAGACCCCCGATTTTGAGGCGGGAATCTTTCGTGTTCATAGTACCATTTCCCTGGATCGAGTAGTTGGTACCCACGAATACAGCACTGGATAATCAAGTGCATATGCACGAATAGTCTTACAATACCATTATTACATTAATAGGCCCGAAGGCATTGTTCATCCCACAGGACCTTATGGTCCGAATACAACATAAAAACAGAATTTAGGTAAGGCAGCGGAAAGAGGCAGCGGCTTGTCAATTGCCACAGGCAACGACCGGAACTAAGGTCTAATATGCGCCGTCAGTTCCCTCGTCCTCCTGGTGATATGCGTATGGATCTTCTGGCTCTTCAACTCCATCAGCTGGAGGTTTGCGCGTATAGCAAGGGTGAGTACCAACCGTACTCAGCAAGCCAACACAGAATTGATGCATATGATAAGGTTATTCAAAGAACATGGCTAGGGTTACTTTTGCGTAAAGCCAGTTTTCACAATTCTTTTCACAAGCCTATCGACTAGCCAAATCAAGTTTTAATTTTCATAGTTCATTAATCCGGCGACGGTTCAGTCTACCATCCATCGTGATTCCAAGGATGGCTTCCCGCCTCCGGTTCGTCATGATTTTCTGGGGAGTCCACCCCTTCTCGTATTCTCGAGAAGTTGATCCACCAGCGAATAAAACCATCATGCAAACCCATCCCAGCATTTTTAAGTTCAAAGTCTAGCCAAGCGAAAGTCTTGTCACGATGCTCAATGTCCGTGAGCACGGCTATTCGAATAGATTGATTCATTCACACTGCAGTGGATGTACACTTTACCCGTACTCCGCGACAACCCAACAAATGAGCCTACGCCTCAACACATGAGACGGTCACGGCAAAGCCTTTCGATAACCTCACTTTGGCAGTACCCGCTCCATGAACTTATGCCCTCATGCACTCTAGCCGTCCTTTTCTAGCAGTGAGAGGAGTTCGCGCACCGGGGTAAGGGAAGACATTTCCAATCTTTAAGTTTAATTAACATTAGTTTAATCCCACCATTCATAACAAAGGCCGCAGCCTCATTCTCATCCCATAACCACATCATAGAGAACCATCTATGCAAGGATACGCCTCCGCTCGGCTATCTAGTCGGCTAGGTCTATACCCATTCGAGAAGTACGGTTGTACCGGCTCGTTTCCGGCTATCTCATGGCTCGGTCCTTAATTGACCAGGGTCGGCACTTGCCTTTTCCGGAATCCACCCAAATCATCCGGCCGCCCCAGTCTAAAACATTTGTATAATACCTTCAATTTTCATCAAACTTAATTCATCACGGCCATGTGGCGCTCATGTCTCCACATGCCGAATCTCAACTACCTTCCCTAAGGTAGTTGCCCAAGCACAAAGCTTTTTCATAAAGTCATGAGTATGCATAAATCTAAGTATAGCATGGCTAAGCGGTTTGAAGTTATGCTTCGGTTGTGTGTATCACATCGCGAGTTACAAGGAGTAATTCTAAAGGTAATCAATAGCAGGTATGGCATAACAAGTATAGGTAACTCTGTAAAGCATGCATGTTTAGAGTTTAAAATAACATCATTTCGCAATTGGGATCGATATGTTCAAAGGGGGTGAAGGCTTGCCTTGCTCGCACGCTGGTTGAGTGGGGTCTTCCGCGTAGTCAGTGTTCACTTCTTCGGACGCTATCCGTACGTGCGAAAAGAAGGGTGGAATCCAATTAAAATCCAACAATATCAACGAAAAAGAAAGAGATCTCAAAATGATCGCGGAAAGCGGATTCCAAACACAACCTCAAGCTTCGGAAATTTTAATAGTTGAATCAACGAAAAGGAGTCCAGTTAAACCGAGCGAACCATCTCGTAATAAATATTTATTTTGTACCTAAATTTGAAGATATCCTAGAATAATTAGATTTCTAATTTCCATATCTCCAATAATTTATCTTTAATGTTGCAATTATATTTGTTAGGGGTTTTGAAATTCTAACGACCGAATAATGACATTCATGCTTAACCAATATTTAAAAAGGTCTCATGTGAACTTCGATAACAATTTAGAGGTCGGACAATATTTGAATTCATAAAAAGGAAAAAATTAATCTATAAATTATTTTCACCAAGTATTTCTTTTTGGAAGGAAAAAGAATATTATACTCATTCCTAGATAATAATATTTTCAAAAACCTTATTTTATATCCTAAAATATTTCCAAAATAATTTTTTTCCCTTTACTCTAATTCCCTTACTATTTTTCTTTCCCTTATTTTTTTCTACTCTCTTTTCTTTTTCCCTTTCTTTTCTTTCTTCCTCTCGCTTCTTCCCTCCCTTTCCCCTACTCGTTTTCCACCGGCGGCCGACGGTGAGGGAGGGGTGCCGACGGCGAGGGAGGGCCGGAGCTAGGGAAAGAGGGGCGCTACACCATCTTGGGACCACGAGGGTTCCATTTCCTCACTCGGCCGAGACCGGGAGCGGCGGAAAGGGCGCGACGGCGAGGTGGTTCGGCGGCGGTGGCGCTTGTCGGCGCAAAATCCGGCGAAGCTCGGCTAAAGTGAGAGGTCTACGAGCATCGGTGAACCCTAGGGATGCTAAAGGTGAGGTTGGTTCGGCCGGAGAGGCACTGCAGTGGGCTGGCGACGGCGAGGTGGTTCGGCGGCCGAGACAGGGGAATTTGAGGGGTTCGTCGCCGGCGATTTTCCGGCGACCATTTGGCTCGGGAAGCTTAGGGGAATTAATGTTTAGAGCACGGGGATGATGACGGTACCTTTAATTCGGGAAGAAATCGGCCGAGGGTGACGAATTTCGGAGGGTCGCACCGGCGGTCGAATTAGGGTTCTTCCGGCCGAGCTCCGATCCTTCCCAAAATTCGTGCAATGTAGTGGCTAATCCTTGGGGGAAATTGGGGGAAAAGCACGAGTGAGCACAGGGGAGTATTTTTGATGTTGGGAGCTGGGTCTGGGGAGGCTTCTTATAGGTGGTCGACGGCGAGGGCGACGCGACGGCAAAGCGCGGCGTCGGCGGCATGGCGCGGTCGCGGGGAGATCGTGCGCGACGTGCGGCAAGCTGCAGCTGATGTGTGTGCGTACGGTGGGCGCGGCGAGGACGGTGCGTGCGAACTGTACAGGCGCGGCGCTCACGCGGGCAGTACGGCGACGACATGGCGACGGCCTAGCGCGGCGTCAGCGACGACTTCGGCGACCGCGGAGTGGCGCGACTGTACCGGCGACGGCTATGCGCGCAGGATGGTGTCGTCAGCGAGAGCACGCGGCGAGGGCGCCCTGGGTACGACGCGGCACGGCGCTCGGCGCATGGCGCGCGCGAACGTGGCCGACGGTTTTGGTCGAACACTGCCGACGCGATGAACAGACACTTTTCCATTTATCCCGAATTTGAAATCCTATTTTCCATTTCCATTTCTTTTACTCCCAAAAATCCCAAATAAATCTTGATATTCACAGAACCATTTCTAAAATTATATTTTCCACTTTTCCCTATACTTTTGGTTTATAGATATTTTCCATTTTTTTTATTTTGTCTCTTCTCTTAAATTCAAGAAAATGGAATTTTGATTTAAGCCAAATTTCAAATTTTATTTCTCTTTTTCCAAAAATATTTTTGCCATCCAATTCCAATTATTTATTATATTTTCCCCATCAATTAGAGTTTAAACATTAATATATCCCTTTTTGTAATGCACCATATTATATACATATATATATCTATATGCTCTTTTCAAAGCACACACCTGCTTATTTTGAAATTGTTTTCACCGGCTGGGGTTGCAATGCTTAGGGTTTTATTCCATTTTACCTCAAAGTAACTCTAGAAGAAAATCTTATATCGCTGAACTGGCAATTAAGATCGAAAAACATGATAAGAAGTAATGATTCCAAAAAGTTTTTGTGAGTTCCGATTTTCACGTTCCGAATTCTACTCCTTCGATTTTCAGGATGTTACAAACCTACCCCCCTAACAATAAATCTCGTCCCCGAGATTTTCTTACCGGTTGCTGAATAGGTGTGGATATTCTGTCCTCAGGAATTCTTCGCTCTCCCAGGTAGCTTCTTCTTCTGTGTGATTGCTCCATTGTACTTTGTACATGCGCCACGACTTGGTTCGTGTCTTCTTTTCTGCTTCGTCTAGTATCTTGATTGGATGCTCGGTAGGTAAGATCACTGTGGACATGGATGGTTTCTAACGGGGCTTGCTCTTCCGTGCCCGCAAACATTTCTTCGTTGCGATACGTGAAATTCGGGTGGACATCGGAGAGATTCTCGGGCGGTTCCAATTGGTAAGCTACTTCTCCCTCCTAGCGCTTATCGGGAATGGGCCCACGTATCGTGGTGCGAGTTTACCTTTGACTTTGAATCTCTGTGTTCCCCGTAGGGGTGAGACCTTTAGATACACGTAGTCACCTTCTTTAAATTCCAATTCTCTTCGTCGAGTATCCGCGTAGCTCTTTTGTCGTGATTGAGCAGCTTGTAGTCGGTCCCGAATCAGGCGAACCTTTTCCTCAGCCTCCTTGATTATGTCAGGCCCGAATACGGTTCGTTCGCCGGTTTCTGACCACATCAATGGGGTTCGACATCTGCGACCAAATAAAGCTTCATTTGGCGACATCTTCAGACTGGCTTGGTAGCTATTGTTGTAAGAGAATTCGGCGTACGGCAAGCATTTCTCCCAATCCTTGGTGAAATCCAATGCACAGGCTCTCAGCATATCTTCTAGTACTTGATTCGTTCTTTCAGTCTGTCCATCGGTCTGTGGATGATAGGCGGTACTGAAAGCGAGATGACTTCCGAGTGCCTCGTGAACTTTGCTCCAAAAATGAGATGTGAATTGGGTACCACGATCCGATATGATCCTCTTTGGTACACCGTGAAGACATACAATCTTACTCATATATAGTTCCGCTAGCTTGGCACTGTTGTAGTTAGTTTTCACGGGAATAAATCGCGTCTTGGTGAGTCGATCTACTATTACCCAAATGGAATCGTAACAGTCGTAGTTTTGGGTAGTCCCACTATGAAATCCATGCCTATCTCGTCCCATTTCCATTCAGGAATCTTGAGTGGCTGCAGCAAGCCAGCTGGCCGTTGATGCTCGGCTTTCACCCTTTGGCACACATCGCACACGGTACGTATTCGGCTACATCTCTCTTCATATTGGGCCACCAGTATTCCCCTTTCAAATCTGGTACATTTTCGTGCTTGGATGTAACGAATATGCCGATTCGTGGGCTTCCTTTAAGATCAATCCTCTCAAACCGCCTCGTTCAGGCACACGATTCTTTTCTTGTACCACAGATTCCCTTGTCATCTACCGAAAACTCCCGAGCGCATCCAGCGCCATGCGTTCCTTGATTTCCTGGGTTTCCTCATTCCCCTTTTGAGCTTCCTCTATTTGAGTCCTCAGTAGAGGTTGGATTTCCAGCGAGTTCACTCCTCCGTGAGGAATTAGGTGTAGATTGAGTCTAGCCATTTCTTCTTGAAGTTCGCGGCCATACCTCCCAATCCCGGTGGTTGCATTGGGCTTTGCGGCTCGCGCATCGGCCACTACATTTGCCTTTGCGGGATGATAATGAATTCCTAGATCGTAATCCTTGATCAACTCCAGCCATCGCCTCTCGTCGTAGATTGAGATCAGGCTGAGTAAAGAAATATTTTAGGCTCTTGTGATCGGTATACACATCACGGTGATTCCCGATCGATAGTGTCTCAGATCTTTAATGCGTGCACAACCGCGGCTAATTTCAGGTCGTGTGTGGGATAATTCTCTTCGTGGGGTCGTAACTGCCGCGAGGCATACGCTACGACCATCCCATCCCGCATTAACACTCCTCCCAATCCTTGCCGGGATGCATCACAGTACATCACGAAGTCCTTCCGGTTGTCGGGTAAGGTCAAGATTGGGGCAGTGGTTAACTTTTCTTTTAATTGGTCGAAGGCTTTTTGGCACTTCTCATTCCACTCAAACTTCTTTTCCTTCTTCAGGAGTTGAGTCATAGGTCGGACTACAGTGGAAAACCCTTCGATAAACCGTCGGTAATAACCGGCCAAGCCCAAGAAACTCCGAACTTCCGTCACTGACTTGGGTGCCTTCCATTCCATAACGGCTTCGACCTTGGCGGGGTCTACTGCCACTCCTCCGGCTGAAACCACGTGGCCAAGAAAAGCGACTTCCTTGAGCCAGAACTCGCATTTGCTGAATTTTGCATACAGCTGGTGCTCTCGTAACTTTTCCAGTACGAGTCGTAGATGCTCCGCGTGTTCCTCATCGTTCTTGGAGTAGATAAGTATATCGTCGATGAACACCACTACGAATTTGTCCAGGTATTCCATGAATACCTTGTTCATCAGATTCATAAAGTATGCAGGGGCATTGGTCAATCCAAAGGACATCACTGTGAACTCGTATAAGCCGTAACGTGTAGAGAACGCCGTCTTAGGAATATCTCCGGCTCTAATCTTCACGATGATATCCCGACCGTAGATCAATCTTGGAGAACACTGCGCACCTTTAAGTTGATCGAATAGGTCATCGATTCGAGGTAGCGGGTACTTGTTCTTGATAGTTACTTCATTCGAGATCGGTAGTCCACACACATTCTCATACTCCCATCCTTCTTTTTGACGAAGAGTACGGGGGCTCCCAGTGGAGAAGAGAGCGGGGCGTACAAATCCCTTCTCTTGTAGTTCCCTTATCTGCTTCTTGAGTTCCTCTAACTCGTTGGCCGGCATTCGATAAGGTCTCTTGGATATGGGGGCGTACCGGGCATTAGATCGATGATAAATTCTACGTCGCGATCCGGGGCATTCGGGCAATTCCGGAAACACATCCGGTATTCTTGTACTATGGGCATTCCGCCTAAGGGTAGCATGGTGAACACTCCCGCAGCTTGCTCACATAGCTTTGGGTTCGATCCATAGTTATGCTCATCGGTGATCCCCATGGGGTGGATACCGTGACTTCCCTTCGATCAGCCTATAATTCCATTATTTTTGGTTAACCAATCCATCCCGAGTATGACATCTATGGTTTGGGGTGATAGCACCATAAGGTTTGAGAGAAACACCACGTCTCTAATCCGTATGGGCACATTAATGCAGGCATGGGGTACGGTTATGTCTCCCGTGAGTGTACCAACATAGGCCTCTTAAGTGCTACTTGGTGTAGGTGGTGTTGTTTGCTTACTTGGGAAGATATGAATGAATGCGAGGCTCCGAATCGAATAAAACTTTAACGGCGAGTTGATAGAGAACATACCCATCAATACGCTCGGTCCTCCCGAGCTTCTTCCGCCCGCACATGATTCACGACCACGTCGAAACCCGGTGGCGCCTCGTTGGGTAGCGGGGTCTGAAGACCTCGTCCGCCGCAGGGGTGGGGGTTCCTCGGACGGGCGTTGCATTGGCGCCGTGCGCACAGGGCGTTGCGTGGTTTTGGGCGTTATTGGAGTAGTGCCCGAATTCTCCGCAATTGAAACACTCACATTCCTTCTTCCTGGAGCGGCTAGGGTTGGTGTGGGCGTACGAAACCGAGGTGTAGCTGACTGTTGACATGGTCGGAAGCGGAAGATCGTCCGGTTGCCGAAACATTTGGCTTCCATCCAGACGGGGTGGCTCCCTTGGGACGTTGTGGCGTTCCCGAAACGGGCGAGCCATAGCGAGCCTCCTCTTGCGGTTATTGTCTACCACCTTTTGGTCATGCTCAAGTCGGACGACCTTGTTGATGAGGCTTTGGAAACCGGTGTGATCCCGCCCAATCATTGGTCCCCCGGTTCGTCACTTAGTCCCTCAATGAATTTGTCTATCTTTTCTTCTTCGTCGCCGATCACCGGTGGCGTAACGGGCAAGCTGGGTGAACTTGTTCGATATTCTTGTACGAGGTGTTCCCTTGACACGTCTGCGGAACTCGTTTTTCTTCATCCTCATAACTGCAGCACTGGCACGAAATTCTCACGGAACGCAGCCGTGAATTCCTCCCATGTTGGTTCGCCGGCGTCTTCAGCTCGTGTTTCCTTGTAGGTGTCCCACCGTCACTTGCGGGGCCCTCCACTGATTAGTAGCGAAGACAACTTTATCGCCTTCTCGGACTCGACGAGGGTTAGCTTCTTCTCTATCACTCTTAGCCAATCTTCAGCGTCCATAGGTTCTTCGGCCGTGAAAAAGTGGGCGGCTTAGCTCTCATGAATTCTCCCGGCTCGATCCTCCTCGACCTCCTTGATTATTAGCAATCGCTTGGAGTAGCCGGGTGCAAAGCCATGACCTCCGCCGGTGGAGGGTTGGGTTCGGCGGGTTCTCGTTGGTTTGCGGCTCGGCGATGTGCCATCCGAAGAATTTAAGAGATCGGACTGGTTTAGGTTATAGTTCCTGGGGAATTTTTCTTCAAGTTCTTTTGAATGATCTTCACAATGACATGGTGGAATAATAATAAGCTTACGAATTAAGACACCGCAAAGCGGTGCTCGGGTTTATCATATTACATAAGGGGGTACATTGTACACACACAGTCCTTCATGCCAGGATAGCAATAATAATTATATCGTCCAACCGCATCAACTAATTAAGGGGAAATACGAAGTCCGCGAGTGGGAAGGTCCTCTCGCCTAGTCCTCCATCCATCCGCAAGAGCCCGGCGCCGGAAGTGGGTGGTCCGTCGAAGCAAACCGAAGTCCCCATGGCTCGGAGGTGGTGGCCTCGAGTCACGCCGAATCTTCCGACTCGGTGGCCGCGTACTCTTGCGAGCGTCCGGCGGGTGAGGGGGCCTCCCGTGTGAGTCAGCGACGAGGGGGAACTTCCTCCTCCATTGAGTCGGTGTCGCTAGACTCCCATTTGATCTCCATGGGCTCGCCTCGACTCCGTATCGGTGTAGATCTGGATGGGGTTACCCTCTCCCGATCCCGGCTCGGAGCTCGGGGTGGGTCCCATGGATGTGGCAGCAGTGGGGTCTACCAGTACGGTGCGTGCTCGTGCTCAACATAAAGCTTGCTCCATCATAGCTTGAAAAGTATCTAAGCTTGCTGGAGTCATAAGGTAATAGTGATCGGGCACGGGGGGAGGTGATGGTACAGGCTCGGTGGAAGTACTGCGGCGTAGACGGGACGAGTGCGCATGCTGCTCCTCTAGCCGGTTGATCGTCGCTTGCTCTTTCGAGCGCTCTTCCAGCTCTGAGCCTCCTCGGGTCATGTAGAGGTCCGAGAGTTGCTCATCTGGGCACCATTGGCTGCATGAGTGCGCAGCATGCTTATCTGGTCTCCAGCCTTGGTGGCTGTTGGCCGATCATTGAGGCGTGATCGCGATCGTTGATCTCGAGCGGGGCCTCCTCGTAGATCGCGCTCGCCGTCTCCGCCCAACGGGATAGACGCGTGACCATCGGGTTGTAGCAGCAGGGGTAGCCTCCACGGTGCATCGGGTTGCCCTCTTCGCGGTAAGGATGATGCACGAACTCGTCATTGAGAGTTCGGCACGGTGTTCCGCATTAAGGCGAAGGAAGGCCTCGCGAGCCGCATCCGAATAGCCGCTTCGCTAGGTCCCGGTGGTAGCGAGTATGGAAGCAAGTAAGATGTCTCACTTCCCATGCGGGCTTCTATGGATACAACGCCTCCCGTGCTGGATACACTTCGAGCCATGCCTTTTGGTGTGATAGGTGGGTGGTTCCGGTACCTCAAGCACCATAGTAGGGACTCGAAGTTGTACCACGAACCCCTCGTCTCGCGGAATGTGACTTCCCAGGTTCCGTCGTGGTTTGACATCTGTTTTATAGGCAACTTGGGGTTAGCGGGAGAGAGCTATCATAATCATTTGGTAAAAAGAAATACAGATGTAGAAAAGATATATTTGCATTTTCGGAAATATTATTTTAAAACGATCCTATTGTAGGGATAATTCCCTTTAGCCATCTAGTTAGGGGTAGGGCGCCATTTGGTCTTAGCTTACGGTCGCATGGCTCGATACCAGCTCTGTAGACCCCCGATTTTGAGGCGGGAATCTTTCGTGTTCATAGTACCATTTCCCTGGATCGAGTAGTTGGTACCCACGAATACAGCACTGGATAATCAAGTGCATATGCACGAATAGTCTTACAATACCATTATTACATTAATAGGCCCGAAGGCATTGTTCATCCCAGGACCTTATGGTCCGAATACAACATAAAAACAGAATTTAGGTAAGGCGCGGAAAGAGGCGGCGGCTTGTCAATTGCCACAGTGCAACGACCGGAACTAAGGTCTAATATGCGCCGTCGGTTCCCTCGTCCTCCCGGTGATATGCGTATGGATCTTCTCGGCTCTTCAACTCCATCACTGGAGGTTTGCGCGTATAGCAAGGGTGAGTACCAACCGTACTCGCAAGCCAACACGAATTGATGCATATGATAAGGTTATTCAAAGAACATGGCTAGGGTTACTTTTGCGTAAAGCCGTTTTCACAATTCTTTTCACAAGCCTATCGACTAGCCAAATCAAGTTTTAATTTTCATAGTTCATTAATCCGGCGACGGTTCGTCTACCATCCATCGTGATTCCAAGGATGGCTTCCCGCCTCCGGTTCGTCATGATTTTCGGAGAGTCCACCCCTTCTCGTATTCTCGAGAAGTTGATCCACCACGAATAAAACCATCATGCAAACCCATTCCAGCATTTTTAAGTTCAAAGTCTAGCCAAGCGAAAGTCTTGTCACGATGCTCAATGTCCGCGAGCACGGCTATTCGAATAGATTGATTCATTCACACTGCGGTGGATGTACACTTTACCCGTACTCCGCGACAGCCCAACAAATGAGCCTACGCCTCAACACATGAGACGGTCACGGCAAAGCCTTTCGATAACCTCACTTTAGCAGTACCCGCTCCATGAACTTATGCCCTCATGCACTCTAGCCGTCCTTTTCTAGCGGTGAGAGGAGTTCGCGCACCCGGGGTAAGGGAAGACATTTCCAATCTTTAAGTTTAATTAACATTAGTTTAATCCCACCATTCATAACAAAGGCCGCAGCCTCATTCTCATCCCATAACCACATCATAGAGAACCATCTATGCAAGGATACGCTCCGCTCGGCTATCTAGTCGGCTAGGTCTATACCTATTCGAGAAGTACGGTATGTACCGGCTCGTTTCCGCTATCTCATGGCTCGGTCCTTAATTGACCAGGGTCGGCACTTGCCTTTTCGAAATCCACCCAAATCATCCGGCCGCCCCAGTCTAAAACATTTGTATAATACCTTCAATTTTCATCAAACTTAATTCATCACGGCCATGTGGCGCTCATGTCTCCACATGCCGAATCTCAACTACCTTCCCTAAGGTAGTTGCCCAAGCACAAAGCTTTTTCATAAAGTCATGAGTATGCATAAATCTAAGTATAGCATGGCTAAGCGGTTTACCGAAGTTATGCTTCGGTTGTGTGTATCACATCGCGAGTTACAAGGAGTAATTCTAAAGGTAATCAATAGCAGGTATGGCATAACAAGTATAGGTAACTCGTAAAGCATGCATGTTTAGAGTTTAAAATAACATCATTTCGCAATTGGGATCGATATGTTCAAAGGGGTGAAGGCTTGCCTTGCTCGCACGCCGGTTGAGTGGGGTCTTCCGCGTAGTCGTGTTCACTTCTTCGGACGCTATCCATACGTGCGAAAAGAAGGGTGGAATCCAATTAAAATCCAACAATATCAACGAAAAGAAAGAGATCTCAAAATGATCGCGAAAGCGGATTCCAAACACAACCTCAAGCTTCGGAAATTTTAATAGTTGAATCAACGAAATGGAGTCCAGTTAAACCGAGCGAACCATCTCGTAATAAATATTTATTTTGTACCTAAATTTGAAGATATCCTAGAATAATTAGATTTCTAATTTCCATATCTCCAATAATTTATCTTTAATGTTGCAATTATATTTGTTAGGGGTTTTGAAATTCTAACGACCGAATAATGACATTCATGCTTAACCAATATTTAAAAAGGTCTCATGTGAACTTCGATAACAATTTAGAGGTCGGACAATATTTGAATTCATAAAAAGGAAAAAATTAATCTATAAATTATTTTCACCAAGTATTTCTTTTTGGAAGGAAAAAGAATATTATACTCATTCCTAGATAATAATATTTTCAAAAACCTTATTTTATATCCTAAAATATTTCCAAAATAATTTTTTCCCTTTACTCTAATTCCCTTACTATTTTTCTTTCCCTTATTTTTTTCTACTCTCTTTTCTTTTTCCCTTTCTTTTCTTTCTTCTCTCCTTCTTCCCTCCCTTTCCCCTCTGTTTTCCACCGCGCCGACGGTGAGGGAGGGGGTGCCGACGGCGAGGAGGGCCGGAGCTAGGGAAAAGAGGGCGCTACACCATCTTGGGACCACGAGGGTTCCATTTCCTCACTCGGCCGAGACCGGGGAGCGGCGGAAAGGGCTGGCGACGGCGAGGTGGTTCGGCGGCGGTGGCGCTTGTCGGCAGCAAAATCCGGCGAAGCTCTGGCTAAAGTGAGAGGTCTACGAGCATCAGTGAACCCTAGGGATGCTAAAGGTGAGGTTGGTTCGGCCGGAGAGGCACTGCAGAGGGCTGGCGACGGCGAGGTGGTTCGGCGGCCGAGACAGGGGAATTTGAGGGGTTCGTCGCCGGCGATTTTCCGGCGACCATTTGGCTCGGGAAGCTTAGGGGAATTAATGTTTAGAGCACGGGGATGATGACGGTACCTTTAATTCGGGAAGAAATCGGCCGAGGGTGACGAATTTCGGAGGGTCGCACCGGCGGTCGAATTAGGGTTCTTCCGGCCGAGCTCCGATCCTTCCCAAAATTCGCGCAATGTAGTGGCTAATCCTTGGGGAAATTGGGGGAAAAGCACGAGTGAGCACGGGGAGTATTTTTGATGTTGGGAGCTGGGTGCGGGAGGCTTCTTATAGGCGGTCGACGGCGAGGGCGACGCGACGGCAGCAATGGCGCAGGCGTCAGCGGCATGGCGCGGTCGCGGGGAGATCGTGCGCGACGTGCGGCAACTGCAGCCGATGTGTGTGCGTACGGTGGGCGCGGCGAGGACGGTGCGTGCGAACTGTACAGCGCGGCGCCACGCGGCAAGATACGGCGACGACATGGCGACGGCCTAGCGCGGCGCGCCGACGACTCGGCGACCGCGGAGTGGCGCGACTCACCGGCGACGGCCAGGCGCGCAGGATGGTGTCGCGCCGAGAGCACGCGGCGAGGGCGTCCTGGTACGGCGTGGCACGGCGCTCGGCGCATGGCGCGCGCGAACGTGGCTGACGGTTTTGGTCGAACACCTGCTGACGCGATGAACAGTACACTTTTCCATTTATCCCGAATTTGAAATCCTATTTTCCATTTCCATTTCTTTTACTCCCAAAAATCCCAAATAAATCTTGATATTCACAGAACCATTTCTAAAATTATATTTTCCACTTTTCCCTATACTTTTGGTTTATAGATATTTTCCATTTTTTTTATTTTGTCTCTTCTCTTAAATTCAAGAAAATGGAATTTTGATTTAAGCCAAATTTCAAATTTTATTTCTCTTTTTCCAAAAATATTTTTGCCATCCAATTCCAATTATTTATTATATTTTCCCCATCAATTAGAGTTTAAACATTAATATATCCCTTTTTGTAATGTACCACATTATATACATATATATATCTATATGCTCTTTTCAAAGCACACACCTGCTTATCTTGAAATTGTTTTCACCGGCTGGGGTTGCAATGCTTAGGGTTTTATTCCATTTTACCTCAAAGTAACTCTAGAAGAAAATCTTATATCGCTGAACTGGCAATTAAGATCGAAAAACACGATAAGAAGTAATGATTCCAAAAAGTTTTTGTGAGTTCTGATTTTCACGTTCCGAATTCTACTCCTTCGATTTTCAGGATGTTACACGGGGGTAGAGAGATTTGGTCTGTGCAAGAGCAAGGCCAGCCCCCATGGTAGACCCCTCAGTGATGTTCGCCAAGTATTGGTCGGGGGCTCTCCGCAGCTTATCGAAGATTTTGACTGGGTCCAATGAGCTAGCCCCGACTCCCTGATGAAATAAAGATAGCAGGATCGGCGTTGCCGCGTTCGCTACATCTTCTCGGACCCTCCCAGCTTGTTTGACCCTCTCAAGAAGAACGTCGTATTGGGCTCGAGTCTTGACTTTGTGAGCTGCCAAAAGAACATGATCACATAAAGTACTTGAAGACAAAGCAGCACAAAGAATGTTACTTCAAAAAAAAGCTCACCTTCGAACTCGGCCTCCAACTCGGTCTTGCCGAGGCTGATTGCCTCCAGCTGGACCTAGAGCGAGTGGACTTCCGACGAATTTTCTACAAACAAGAAAGGCTATCAGCAACCAGGATCAACACGGAACCCATAAAGAAATCGGGAGGGTTAAGCTTACTCCCGACTGAACCCCGGAGATCGAGGTTGTCTTCCCGGAGTTCAGCTATCTCCCTCCTCAGGGCTGCCTCCCTCGACGCGGCCTCTTCCCGAGTGGTCTTCAACTTTTGCTGGATATCCTCCAGGGAGTTCAGATGCGGGACCAACTTCTCGAGCACCTCGGACTTGGCCATGGATCGGCAATACTCCTTCTGCACGAAAGATCTGAAGTTGACCGACTGAAAAGAAATGATGATGCTACGACAAGAAAGGATCAAGGCTTACGTTGAGTAGCCGAGTCGCCTCATTAAGGTTGTTGACGAGGGTATCCCTTTCCTCGCTTTTCGCTTGCTTGTCCAAGATAATGCCCTGCCTCTGGCCTTCTGAATCCCGCCACTCGATTTTAATCGGAGGGACCGTGTTTCGAAGGCGCAACTGGGATCTCTCTACCATGGCGATGGATCGGGAGGAACAGATGAAGACATGAAAAAGTTAAATCGAAGATTAAAGACGAAGTTTCGATTCAAGACTTACCGGCTTCAGTGAACTCTTGGCCCCGGAGCAGCCGTGGGCCTTTTCTTTCGGCCTTTGACCGGCGGGTCTTGATCGGGGTCTTGAGCTACGGCGGGGGCTTCTCCGTGGCCGGCGGTTGCCGGTCGGGGTGTCTTGGGCGGCGGTCGGAGGCTCCCTCCTCTGGATATCCTTGCTTGGAGGTGAGGGCTTTTCACCCGGAGCACTCTCGCTCGGGAGAGGGCTCTGGGGTTTTGATCCCGCGGGCTTGGACGCCTCGGAAGCGGCAGATGGAGTTGGCCCTTCACTCTTCCCGGCAGGATCTATGTCTTGGGGCCTCCTGTCAAAACGACACGCTCAGTCGGAATGAAGACAAAGGAATTTTTAATGAAATGCCTGGCGTCAGTCATAAGGCGTACCTCGACGACCGGCGGATCTTCGGCGCCGCCTTTGGTGATGGCCTTGGAGGAGTTGCTTCGGCTGGAGGGGCTGGGACATCATCGTCCGAGTCGTCGATGACGAGCCTCCTCTTGCTCACTCGTTTGCTGATGTCCTCACTCGGGGCTGCCCTTTTCCCGGCTGGATCGCTCTGGATCCTCACTCCACCGGTCGGCTTCTTGATAGGGCGAAGCGGTGCGTCATCATGAGGAACCTTGTATGGTTTTGAAATAATGGAGGCATTTTCCTACAAGAAAGATTCTTACAACATTAAGAAGTATGATGACAAGATTGCAAAGCAATGAAAGAGTTTAGTCGGCTTACTGGAGGAGGAGGTCGGTAGAGACTGAAAGGAAGGACTGGCAGCATGAGGCTACGCTCGACTGCAATTCCAGTCGAGAAGACCTTGTACATTCAGATTTTCAGGATCTCAAAGCTAAGGGAGTCCCGGTCTTCCCGATTGGGGTCCCTCTCGCCCTCGTACTCGAAGGCAGGCTTCGAGCGCTCCTTAATCGGCGCCAGTCGGCTCTTGATGAAATGCTGAGTGATTTGTTCGCCGCGAAGACCCTTCTGCTTCATCTCCAGGATCTTCGCTAATAACTTGTTGGCTTCATCCCAATCTTGGGCTACTAGCACAGTGCTCCAGGTATGTTTAGGCACAGGGGGAAGGCCAACGAAGTTCGGCAGGCTGGGTTCAAGATTGGAAATATAGAACCAGCCTGCGTGCCAACCTTTGTTGGAGGTTTTCAAAGGAAGAGAAAAGTACTCCTTGCGGAGAGATCTGCGGAGTTGAAAATCCGCTCCACCAACGACGCATGGATGGTCCTTATTCGGATGCGGTTTGAGGTAAAACATGCGACGAAAAAGTCGGAAGTGGGGAGGCTGAATCCACAGTAAAAGAAGGATGTGAAAACAACGAGCTCACCAGTGTTCGGGGTGGGAAATTCTTCACCCGTCGCCGGGCGCCAGCCCACGATCTCCTTGGGAGGAAGCACACCGTGCTTCACCATCTCCTTGAGGGTGGATTCTCTCACATCTGAAGTGGCCCACTGCTCGAAGGGGATTTTTTTCTCCTCCGCCATGAATGTGGTTTGTGGGGGAACAGATCTGGCTAAAAGGATGAGGATTTGAACAGGGTATCTTAGGAGCTGGATGCGGGGGCTAGCTTGTGGTGAAGAACGAGCTCCTGGGTCGATGGATTTGGGGGCGCGCGAGCCTAGGGTTTTCCGCAGGGAGCTGGTGAACAGTGCTGCGAAAAGAGGAAATTTTTGGGAAGACGAAGTGGTGGAAATGACCTCGAGGTTTTGTAGAGAGATTTGAGGGTTGAGCTAGGTTTTCTCGTGATTGGGCCGAGCCCATGAGTGACCTGTGGCCCAGCTAAGGTGTAGCCCGACGTGTGTCCTTAGGGACTTAAGTGGATGAGCTTAAGCAGATTTGCCTTGGCAATATGCACGTGTCTAAGTGCCCTATACCTTTGGAAATCTTTTCATACCGCGGTTTGCTTAACTTCGTGAGAAGTTAGCACGATGCAATTTGAGAGGTGACCAACACCTAAGCTTTTTATAGCTGCCTTGATGACAAGGGCTGTTTGGTTCTTTAGCATTTGATTAAATGATTATATCAATGCTATTTTTTCACCTTGGTGAAGATCTTTATAGATTGAGACCAGTATTATGGCAAGAGCTATTTAATAACTTGGTCATATTTTTTAGACGACTGAAAAAACTTGTTTACCCATGAGGGATAAATAAAATATTTGATCCGAGATGACTCGGGTAGCTTCACTCGGATAAGCATGAGCTTACCGAGTGCTTTTTCACCCACAAGGGTTGATTGAGTTATTTGTTTTGAGATGACTCGGGCAAATTCACTCGGATGAGCATGAGCTTGCCGAGTAATGAGATTTTTTATGATTGCTTTAGCATGAGCTAAGCATTTATAAGAGTATGATTCTTTTTAGTTCTTGACTGTGTGCTTAGTCATATAGTCGGGGGCTACATCTAATTGGGTACATCGGGAGATGCACCTAGATATTTATTTTTGAGAATTTTTTGGATGTTTTCCAGCCCTTCACAGTCTTTGGAGTCACTCGGGAGATTCAGGCAGAGATGATGGAATCACTCGGCGCCAGAAGCACTCGGCCAAAGAGGTTTTTTGCTGTATACTGTCTTGGTTTGAAGCTGAGTTGTCTCGTCAACTGAAAAGGACTCGGGGGCTACTGTGGAGATTATGGTAATCGGATATCCACATGGCAAGCTTATCCGACTGGAGATAGGGATATGTTGCGCCTGCTAAATATGTGAACCAAATATGACTTGGGTGTTACGTTGCCGATTGAGATAAGGCAACGGCCCATAGTCATGGTTTGGTAAGATTGAGGAAACCGACTTAGGGTAAGATAGGGTTTTTGATCTGTAAGCCCGCCTCCCAAGACTATATAAGGGGGTAAGGGGCGTCCCTTGGGGGATATTAGAAATCAGAATTGATAAGCAAGAGCTTTAGACTTTAGGAGCGACAGATCTTGAGATCAATATACACTCGGCGGATCGAATCCTTTAAATAGGAGTAGGTTATTACCTCTCGAGAGGGCCTGAACCTGTCTAAATCCTTTTTTTCCACCTAACCCATCGAGCTTGGCGATCTTGACTGCACCCCCAAATTTCTATTGCCGAAACCGAGTTTCGACAATCAGGCACCAAGAAGAACAACCCGGCTGGGAATACGGAGCCTTTTCAAGACCCCGTGGGCGAGCTGAATCACATCTTCGGGGGGCCGCAAGCCTATGAATCCAAGAGGAAACAGAAGCTAACTGATCGCGAGGTCAACACGGCGCTATCCCCTAGTACTAGACCCGGTGGTCCGCAACATCAAGCTCAAGCGCGTCCTCATTGATGGGGCAGCGCCCTCAATATTTTGTTTGCCAAGACCTTGGACGAGATGCAGATCCCAAGAGCCGAACTAAAGGCAAGCTCAGCCCCCTTCCATGGAGTTATCCCGGGGCTGTCATCCACGCCACTCGGGCACGTCGCCCTTCCAGTCACCTTCGGAGTTCGAGAAAATTTCCGGACGGAGAACATCACTTTCGAGGTGGCCAACTTCGAGACGGCTTACCATGCAATCATCGGAAGGCCTGCACTCGCCAAGTTCATGGAGATACCCCATTACACCTACCTCTGTATGAAGATGCTGGGCCCTAATGGCGTCAGCACCCTACGTAGCGACGTAACGCAAGCCTTCACCTGCGACAAGGAAAGCTGCGACACGGCCCAATCTCGTGAGAGATCACGTGGCCAGGAGGAAATCCGGTTGGCCGCATCAACATCTGCGGAGGGTGAAATCCCTGAAGGGTTACGCGGAAGCTACGCTAGCCGAAAACAAAAATTTTCTACCGCGCAAACCAGGAACACTTGCAAGTAAGGGCCGATAGATCGTTACCGATTGGAGTAGAGCGCAGCGGAATAGCCAATCGGGCAATCCGATCCGAACAGTGTAGCCGATTCCGGGAGACAGCCGATCCGAAGCCGATCAACGGCGCGCAACGTAGCGGCGCCTCTACCGGTATCCACACGTCCGGGGACGAACGCCGAACACCCGTGTGCTAGCACGCGATGCAAGGCTAGGGTTTGGCTCGAAAGTGGGGAGGGTTTCCGTGGAGATTGATTTCGGCGACTTCTGTTGCACGCGATCCAATTGATATGCAGCAGCTCTCCACCCCTCCCTCCTTTATATAGAGTTGGCCGACTGGGATTAGTAGCCGCTCAGGACTCTATTTTGAATTGGATCTCATCCGTATCTCATATAGAGTTGGCCGCTCACACGTCGTAAGCCCATAGGACTCTATTTTGAATTGGATCTCATCCGTATCTCATATAGAGTTGGCCGCTCACACGTCGTAAGCCCATAGGACTCTATTTTGAATTGGATCTCATCCGTATCTCATATAGAGTTGGCCGCCCACACGTCGTAAGCCCATAGGACTCTATCCGATCGGATCCCTATCCGATCGAGCCGTATCCGAGTCCAACTCGAATGCCTGTTCTTATCCCCTTAAGCGTGCGACCCGTAGGTTCAGGTATACTCGGTTTCGGCTATAGTCTAACTTAGCCGATCGTCGGCTCGAGTCCAACTCAGCCGACGTCAACGGCGGCGCCTAGCAGCACATATTGACACCATAGTATACAAGAATATAATATCGGCTCGAACCTGTAATGTGTACACAAATCCCTTTGCCTCACGATACTAGTTAAGCTATAGGCAAGATGTGTGCCATCCCTTCAATAGCTTAACCATTCACTCGAACCGTATTGGATTATCTGTCTGTTGATTGACTCCTCAATCAACTTAGCATGGCCATGCATTTCCATAATCCATTACCTCGAGGGGCCCAGAGATATCTCTCCAAAGGAGGGGCAAATTCCATCTTGATCACTCACATCCCACTCCATGTTTCATAGCAAACCCGAAAACTACCTTTATAACTACCCGATTACGGAATAGCGTTTGGTAGTCCCAAAGTAGGCTACTACACATGTTGGAATCCATGGTGATCTCAGGTCTAAGGACTTTGTACCAACACTACCCGAGACCAACTAATGGCACATTAATTCTGTAGTGTCTCATGGTGGGTCTATCCAACAATGTGTTCTCCAACACATATGTCCATGTTTATTGATTTGGTATCACCATACCCATGATCTATGAGACATGATCATCAATCAATAAACATGCCGATCTTAGAATCATATTTGTTCCAACAATATGACATATGATCGGGATCGTTTAGAAATAGATTCATACATATCGAGTCTCATAAATAAGTCACGTACTTATTGATCAATACAAGATGTCTATTTCATGGAACCGAATAACACTTTATTCATAAATACATAAACATTGACGTGATATCCAACATCTCCATGTTGCCTCTAGGGCATATCACTAACAATCTCCCACTTGCACTAGAGTCAATCATGTAAGTATCTAATACCCATTGCTCTTGTGTGCGCCTCATGCTTCGGCCGAGGGAGAGGTTTTGTCGCGGATCGGCTATGTTGAGATCCGTGTGCACTTTGCATATCTTGACATCACCTCTGTCCACAATCTCGCGGATGAGATGATATCGCGAAGTATGTGCTTCCAAGCAGCAATGTACTCGGCCTCCGTTGTAGAATCAGCAGCAGGAACTTCCAGCTGACTGCGCCTCCGTTCAGGCAGAACACGAACCCAGCTTGCGATCTATAATCATCCTTGTCTGTTTGGAAGCTAGCATCGGTGTAACCACTTACAACGAGCTCTTCTTCACCTCCATAGACTAGGAACATATCCTTAGTTCTTCTCAAGTACTTAAGGATATTCTTTACGGCAGTCCAGTGACCTTCACCTGGATCTGACTGGTATCTGCTCGTAGCACTCAAAGCGTATGAGACATCTGGACGTGTACAAAGCATGGCATACATGATGGATCCAATTGCCGAAGCATATGGAACCATACCCATCTTATTCCGCTCATCATGTGTCCGAGGACACCGATTCTTGCTAAGATTAATGCCATGTGACATGGGCAAGAAACCTTTCTTGGAATCATGCATGTTAAACCTTTTCAACACCTTGTCAATGTATGTACTTTGGCTTAATCCAATTAACCTCTTGGATCTATCTCTATAGATCCGAATGCTAATATATATTTGCCTCCCCTAAGTCTTTCATGGAAAAACTATTTTTCAATGAAGACTTGACGGATTCTAGCATAGGGATATCGTTTCCAATCGTAATATGTCATCCACATATAAGATTAGAAATACAATTGCACTCCCACCGACCTTTTTGTAAACACGGGCCTCTTCTTCGTTTTTGATGAAACCAAACCCTTTGATTACTTCATCAAAACGAATATTCCAACTCCGAGATGCTTGCTTCAATCCATAAATGGATTTCGTAGCTTGCATATCTTTCCAGCGATTCGGATCGACAAAACCCCGAGGTTGTATCAAGTATACATCCTCGCTTAGGTTTCCATTTAGGAAAGCCGTTTTGACATCCATCTCGCCATATCTCATAGTCGAAATATGCAGCAATCGCTAGGATAATCCGAATAGATTTAAGCATTGCGACGGGCGAGAAGGTTTCATCATAATCAACTCCTTGAATCTGTTTAAAACCTTTCGCCACCAATCGCGCCTTATAGATGTGAACATTTCCATCCATATCGGCCTTTTCTTAAAAACCCATTTGCACTCAATGGTTTTGACACCATCAGTGGATCAACCAAGTTCCAAACTTGATTGTCGTACATGGATTCTATTTCGGATTTCATGGCTCCAAGCCACTTGTTGGAATCGGGTCCCATCATCGCTTCCTCATAGGTCTTAGGTTCATCGTTGTCCAACAACAATATATCACGTTGTTCCGCACCTGTATACATCGGTGCACGACGTGATCTTTCGACCTCCGTGGGCTGGTGTATCTACAACGGTGGCGCAACTCTTTGCTCCTCCCTTGTGGTGGTTCGTGGTCGCGAAACATTTTCTCGGTGTTTCTTGAACTTCTTCAAGATGCACCCTGCTCCCACTAACCCTTCTTGAAAGAAACTCTTTCTCCAAGAAGACACCGTGTCGGGCGACAAACACTTTGCCTTGTTCCCAATTATAAAAGTAATATCCCTTAGTTTCCTTAGGATATCCCACAAAGAAGCACTTGTCGATTTGGGTGTGAGCTTGTCGACGTAAACGTTTTACATAAGCTTCACATCCCCAAATTTTGAGAAAAGACAAACTAGGGGGTTGCCCTGTCCATATCTCATATGGTGTCTTTTCAACGACTTAGATGAAACTCTATTTAGTGTGAGCGCAATGTTTCAAGAGCATATCCCCGAAGGATAACGGAAGATCACTTTGGCTCATCATCGACCGCACCATGTCCAACAAGGTGCGATTTCTCCGTTCGGACACTCCGTTCCATTGTGGAGTTCGGCGGAGTCAAGCGTGGAACAATTCCACAATCTTTCGATGATTACCAAACTCTTGGCTCAAGTATTCCCCTCCACGATCCGATCGTAGAAACTTGATTGTTTTCCCTAAATGATTCGTACTTCATTCTGGAATTCTTTGAACTTTTCAAAGGATTCGGACTTATGCTTCATTAAGTAGATATAACCATATCTACTAAAGTCATCGTAAAGGTAATGAAGTACCGATAACCACCTGCCATTGAGCTCATTGGTCCACATACATCAATATGTACGAGTGCCAACAAGTCACTTGTTCTCTCACGTGCCCGTGAAAGGTGCCTTTGTCATCTTACCAAGTAAACAAGACTCACATGTCTCAAATGATTCAAAATCAAAAGAGTGAAGCAATCCATCCTTATGGAGCTTCTCCATACGTTTCTTATTTATATGGCCTAAGCGACAATGCCGATAAACGTGGGGTTTATATCATTAGAGAGTTGCCTTTTCGTATTAATGTTATATATGGGAGACGCTTCAAGATTCAAAACGTATAATCCATTCACCAATGGAGCATGAAAATAGAACATATCTCTAAGATATATTGAACAACCATTGTTCATTGATCTAAAATCATATCCTTCCGCTTGCAAACATGAAGCGGAAATAACGTTTTGACATAGTGTTGGAACACAATAACAATTATTCAATTCCAAAACTAATCCCGAAGGTAGATGAAGTGGTATTGTGCCGACAAGAATCGTAGCAACGCTTGCTCCATTACCGACGCGCGGTTCACCTCGCCCCTTCTCAATCCTCTACTTCTTCTCATTCCCGCAACGACTTGCAAATATGAGCTACGATCCGGTATCAAATACCCAAGAGTCGTAGGTGAAGTAGCAAGATTAATGTCTATAACATTAATACCTGAAGCGTAAGTCGTACTTTGCTTCTTTTTGAGATCCTCCATGTACTTCTTGCAGTTCCTTTTCCTGGCTCTGTCTCCTTGCAAGAGAAGCAAACGGCATCCGATGCCGCCGACCCCTTCTTGCCCTTCTTTGCATTAGAGGCACTCGCGATCTCATCGGGAGTTAACTTCCTCTTGGTGCAAAGTTTCTTGACAAGTGGTTTGCGCTTAGCCTTCGCATCATCATCACATGATGACCATTTTTCGGATACTCTCCTCACTGTCTTTAGCATCCCATGCAATTCAGCCAAGGTTCTATCCATATTGTTCATGTGATAATTTAATATGAATGGCTCGAAGCTCGGAGGGAGCGACCGGAGAATCACATCGTAGCCAACTCTTGGCTAAGGGGAAAACCTAGTTTTCCGGACTCTCGATATAGCCAATCATCTTTATCACATGCGGATGACGGGATTCCCCTCAACAAGCCTGCACGCAAACAAGGACTTTGAGGTGTTGAACCTCTCGGCCCGAGCTTGGTTCTCAAACATGCCACGCAGTCCCCGAATAATAGTGTGAGCATCGCCGCTCTCATATTGCTTATGAAGCTCAGAGGACATTGTAGCAAGCATGAGACAGCTTATATCTAGGGCATCATTAGTGTGCTTCTCATAAGCCCTCCGTGCGGTTGCGGTGGCGTTATTAGGCAAATCCTCGGGATAGGGTACTTCAAGAACGTACTCCTTACGCTCTTGCTTGAGAACAATTCTCAAGTTGCGATACCAATCCATAAAGTTTGTTCCATTTAATTTTTCTTTTCGAGAATAGATCGCAAATTAAAGGTACGGGTGTAGTATTAACCGCCATTTATTCTACAACGAAAAAGCAAAGTTTAGCACAATGTTTATGCTATGTCTTTTGTTAAACAATTTAACATAAGACTCCCATTACGTATTTTTCACCTTCCCTCTAGGTTACGTATTGGGTCAAGATCCACATGTTAATTAATTTTCTAGTGAGCTTTGGCATCACCGCTAGAAAATTAATAACATCGGTAAGCAACTCCTTGCTAATCACATCTCTATGTGACTCTTGTTGTTGGTGTGGCATCTCCATGCCCGGCGCCAACCTATGCCCCAAGGCCCAAAACTGTTTTGATAGCCTTGTTAAGTAAACCAAATGCTCCCGCATGTATATGTCGACATATACCCCTCGTGTTATGATAGAGAATGGCACTTGCTTTGGACCCACCATTGATGAGCATAACGGTGACGGTGCAACATTTGGAAGGGCATCATTACTACTTAATTTTTACGAGGGATGCTATCCTATCAAACAAACATATCACATATATGAAAGCAGGTAGAATAGCATATAATGAAATAGTATGGCCCCCTTCACATGGTGATCTCCATCTCCATGTCGTGGCCGAGGATCTCCATCTTCGGCACCATCTTTCAATGTGCATGATGCTTGATTTCTTCAAACTAAGCTACTACTATAGAAGCTCTAATTGAAGATTACATCGACTCGCAGGTCGTGAAAGAATATTACAAGCATTGCACGTATGAAAGAATATTACATGCATCACATGCATCTCATACATCTCATACATACAATAGGGCCATACCATCTCAAAGCATTCTCTCGCAAAAACAAGTTAGGCGTAGAAACGTTTTCTACTTATCGCGAGCTACGGCATCGAGACGACCTATAAGGGGGTACGCACACGGCGGTCCCGCTAGCCGGTTAGCGGGCGGGGGGTCGAGGGGGAAGCCGCCCCCTCGCGGGCTTTCGGGCAGCGTCCGGAACACCACACGAAATTCATAGATCCAATCTATGAAATCGCTTACGGAAACCATATCGGCATAATCACATTATGCCGTCCCGATACACTATCAAGGGAGATGGTTTGCGTAGGCGCGAGGCAGCTAACAAGATCGGACTACGAGATAGCTTCGGCATAATCACATTATACCGTTCCGATACACTATCAAGGAACGCTATCTCGAAACAGACTCAAACCGAGTTATATGGAAATTGCTTCGACGTAATCACATTACGCCGTTCCAATACACTATCAAGGAACGCAATTACCAACAACTCTCCTCAACAAGTCCCGTAAAACCGATTGATCTAATCAACCCGTGCGCAAAACTTGTTCCAGATCCAATCTAAAACCCGAACTAAGCAAGATTAGCTCTGATACCACTGAAGGGTTACGCGGAAGCTACGCTAGCCGAAAACAAAAATTTTCTACCGCGCAAACCAGGAACACTTGCAAGTAAGGGCCGATAGATCGTTACCGATTGGAGTAGAGTGCAGCGGAATAGCCAATCAGGGCAATCCGATCCGGAACAGTGTAGCCGATTCCCGGAGACAGCCGATCCGAAGCCGATCAATAGCGCGCAACGTAGCAGCGCCTCTACCGGTATCCACACGTCCAGGGACAGAACGCCGAACACCCGTGTGCTAGCACGCGATGCAAGGCTAGGGTTTGGCTCGAAAGTGGGGAGGGTTTCCGTGGAGATTGATTTCGGCGACTTCTGTTGCACGCGATCCAATTGATATGCAGCAGCTCTCCACCCCTCCCTCCTTTATATAGAGTTGGCCGACTGGGATTAGTAGCCGCTCAGGACTCTATTTTGAATTGGATCTCATCCGTATCTCATATAGAGTTGGCCGCTCACACGTCGTAAGCCCATAGGACTCTATTTTGAATTGGATCTCATCCGTATCTCATATAGAGTTGGCCGCTCACACGTCGTAAGCCCATAGGACTCTATTTTGAATTGGATCTCATCCGTATCTCATATAGAGTTGGCCGCCCACACGTCGTAAGCCCATAGGACTCTATCCGATCGGATCCCTATCCGATCGAGCCGTATCCGAGTCCAACTCGAATGCCCGTTCTTATCCCCTTAAGCGTGCGACCCGTAGGTTCAGGTATACTCGGTTTCGGCTATAGTCTAACTTAGCCGATCGTCGGCTCGAGTCCAACTCAGCCGACCTTTCAACAGCGGCGCCTAGCAAGCACATATTGACACCATAGTATACAAGAATATAATATCGGCTCGAACCTGTAATGTGTACACAAATCCCTTTGCCTCACGATACCGGTTAAGCTATAGGCAAGATGTGTGCCATCCCTTCAATAACTTAACCATTCACTCGAACCGTATTGGATTATCTGTCTATTGATTGACTCCTCAATCAACTTAGCATGGCCATGCATTTCCATAATCCATTACCTCGAGGGGCCCAGAGATATCTCTCCAAAGGAGGGGCAAATTCCATCTTGATCACTCACATCCCACTCCATGTTTCATAGCAAACCCGAAAACTACCTTTATAACTACCCGATTACGGAATAGCGTTTGGTAGTCCCAAAGTAGGCTACTACACATGTTGGAATCCATGGTGATCTCGGTCTAAGGACTTTGTACCAACACTACCCGAGACCAACTAATGGCACATTAATTCTGTAGTGTCTCATGGTGGGTCTATCCAACAATGTGTTCTCCAACACATATGTCCATGTTTATTGATTTGGTATCACCATACCCATGATCTATGAGACATGATCATCAATCAATAAACATGCCGATCTTAGAATCATATTTGTTCCAACAATATGACATATGATCAGGGATCGTTTAGAAATAGATTCACACATATCGAGTCTCATAAATAAGTCACGTACTTATTGATCAATACAAGATGTCTATTTCATGGAACTGAATAACACTTTATTCATAAATACATAAACATTGACGTGATATCCAACATCTCCATGTTGCCTCTAGGGCATATCACTAACAATCCCCACGAAGAAGATAGCCAAATCGGGGCAGGGCGACGCCAAAACGAAGAAGATCTCCCTTGATCCATCCGATCCTTCAAAAACCGCTGTAATCGGCGCTGAACTAGATCCTAAATAGGAAAGCGCACTCGTCACCTTCCTCCAAAATAATAAAGATGTTTTTGTTTGGAAACCATCTGATATGCCTGGAATTCCTAGGGAGGTGATCGAGTACTCTTTACACGTCAAAGATGACGCAAAACCGATCAAACAACGATTGCGCAGGTTCACTCAGGATCAAAAAGATGCCATCAAGGAAGAGCTCACAAAGCTCTTAGCCGCTGGTTTTATCAAGGAAGTTCTACATCCCGACTGGCTGGCTAACCCGGTTCTAGTCCGAAAGAAGACAGGGCAATGGTACATGTGCGTTGACTACACCGACCTCAACAAGGCTCGCCCCAAAGATCCATTCGGGTTGCCACGCATCGACCAAGTCATGGACTCAACAGCCGGCTGCCAGCTCCTAAGCTTTTTGGATTGTTACTCGGGCTACCACCAAATCAGCTTGAAGGAATCCGACTGCCTGAAAACGTCGTTCATCACGCCGTTCGGGGCCTATTGCTACATCACGATGCCTTTCGGCCTGAAGAATACCGGAGTCACATACCAGCGCATGATCCAAAGGTGTTTTCAGACGCAGATCGGGAAGAATGTGGAAGCTTACATCGACGATGTCGTCATCAAAACCAAGCAGAAGGAAGACCTGATCGACCGACTTAGAAGAAACCTTCGCGAACATCCGGGCCTTCAGAATGAAGTTGAACCCGGAGAAGTGCACGTTAGGTGTGCCATCAGGCAAATTGCTCGGCTTCATGGTGTCACATCACGGCATTGAAGCCAACCCAGAAAAAATCAACGTTATCCTGAGCATGAAGCCCCCGAGTAACCAGAAAGACGTTCAGAAGCTTACTGGCTGCATGGCAGCGCTAAGCCGATTCATTTCTCGACTCGGAGAACGAGGCATGCCCTTCTTCAGTTGTGAAGAAAACGGACGACTTCCGGTGGACTACGGAAGCCCACAAGGCCTTTGAAGATTTTAAAGAATTCCTCACGACACGCCCGTCCTAGCATCACCTCAACCACAGGAGCCCCTGCTACTGTATGTCTCAGCGACCCACCAAGTGGTCAGCACGGTCCTCATGGTCGAGCGCGAAGAAGAAGGACGAGTCCAGAAGATTCAGAGGCCAATCTACTTCGTTAGCGAAGTATTGGCAGGAGCCAAAATTCGCTACCCTCAGGTACAAAAATTGCTATATGGTGTTCTGATAACCACGAGGAAATTGGCGCAGTACTTTCAGGGTCACTTGGTCACCGTCGTCACTTTCTTTCCACTCGGCGATGTCATCCACAATCGAGAGGCGACTGGGCGCATCGCAAAGTGGGCCCTGGAACTGATGCCGCTAAACTTAACTTTCAAGGCGAGGACGTCTGTCAAGTCACAAGCCCTGGTGGATTTCTTGGCCGAGCGGACCGAACAGCAAGAAGGTGTACCTCGAGAAGACCTGCAGTACTAGACCATGCATTTTGACGGATCCAAGAGGATCACCGGCTTGGGAGCAGGGGTCGTGTTGATCTCCTCGACTGGGGAGAGGTTAAGATACGTTCTTCACCTCCACTTTTCCGCCTCTCACAACGTCGCTGAGTACGAAGCCCTGCTAAATGGACTGCGACTCGCAGTCTCACTCGGGATACGTTGGCTCGTCGTGAAAGGGGATTCCTAGCTGGTCGTCAATCAAGTAATGAAGGACTAGTCATGTCTGAATGACACCATGGAGGCCTACCGACAAGAAGTCCGCAAACTTGAAGACAGGTTTGACGGACTGGAGCTATCTCATGTCCTAAGACATAATAACGAGGCAGCTGACGAGTTGGCGCAGTTCGGGTCCAAGCGAGAAGCCGCTCCAACAGACATTTTCGTAGAGCATCTCTACGAGCCAACTGTTGCAGCCAAACCAACCCCCAACGAGCAAACTGCAGACCAGGTCGCCATGATTGACGCCGACTGGAGGACGCCGCTCATCAGATTTTTAACTCAGCAAGAGCTTCTGGAAGACCGGGATGAGGCAGAACGCGTCCGACGTTGCTGTCAAGCTTACATCATGGTTGATTCTGATTTATACAAGAGGAGCCCCTCTGGAGTCCTGATGAGATGCGTCACACCTAAGGAAGGACGGCAACTACTCCAAGATATCCACTCGGGCATATGCGGAAGCCACGCGGCAGCACGCACCTTGGTGGGCAAAGCCTACAGACAAGGTTTCTTCTGGCTTGCGGCGGCCTCCAACGCCGATAAAGTGGTACGAACTTGTGAAGGTTGCCAATTCTTCACTCGGCAGAGTCATGTCCCAGCCCAAGAGCTACAAACGATTCCATTATCCTGGCCGTTTGTGGTATGGGGCTTAGACATGGTTGGTCCTTTCAAAAAGGCTTTATGAGGATTCACACACTTATTCGTCGCAATTGATAAATTCTCCAAGTGGATCGAAGCTAAGCCGGTTGCTACGATCACCGCTGACAAGGCACGAGACTTCATCCTCAACATCGTGCACCGGTTCATCGTCCCAAACAGAATAATAACCGACAATGGGACTCAATTCACTGGGGGCATCTTTAAGGAATTTTGCGAAGACTTCGGAATCAAAATCTGCTACGCATCGGTTGCACATCCCAAAAGCAATGGACAAGTTGAGCGTGCCAACGGCATGGTTCTTCAAGGCATCAAGGCCCGAGTGTTTGACCAGCTAAAACCTTATGCCGGCAAGTGGGTTCAAGAGCTTCCCTCCGTTCTGTGGTCTCTGCGGACTATGCCCAGTCGGGCTACCGGCCAAACTCCTTTCTTTCTCGTCTACGGGGCAGAGGCCATGTTACCGAACGAAATGGAGTACAAATCTCTCCGAGTCTGTAGCTTTAACGACGAACGCTACGATCAAGACCGAGAGGATGACCTCACCCGACTGGAAGAGGCCCGTGAGGCAGCCCTCATCCAGTCGGCAAGATATCTTCACAGACTTAGACGATACCACAGTCGTAACATTCGAGCATGAGCTTTTATCGTTGGCGATTTGGTTCTACGCAAGATTCAAACCACCAAGGACTGTCACAAATTATCCCCATTATGGGAAGGACCGTATATAATTGCTGAGGTGACTCGGCCAGGTGCATACCGATTAAAACGTGAAGACGGATCCATGGTAGAGAACTCCTGGAACATCGAACATCTTCGATGATACTATGCCTAAATTGCCTTAAGTTTCATGTTCTTCTTGACTGCTAACCTCAAGCGACTTCTTGAGTTAGCAGTCGGGGGCTGTACATACGTCAATAAAGCATGGTTTTCTTCAGCAACTTATGCATATTTGGTTTATCATTGTTTAATGTTCCTTGATTCGAGTTCAATGCATAAGGACTGAGAATTTTTTGATGACCTAATCAAGCTTAGGCTTGGTGACAGTCGGACGAAAATTACTTAAGAAATTTTACATAAAAACTCGGATCAAGGCATTAACATAAATAAACTAAATATTTACAAGTCACATCAAAATGTCATAGACATACAATGTTCATGAAGCAGTCAAGCTCGAAAGTGGTTCACTACATCGGCGGCTACTTTCTTGGCTGACTCCTACGCTTCGCTAATCAATTCCAGGGCCCGCTCATCTGAAGTACCATCGACGAAGCCCTCCCCGACTGAATCAACATCCACTCGGGGGTAGAGCGACTTGGTATGTGCAAGGGCAAAGCCCGCTCCCATGATGGCTGCCTCAGAAATGTTGGCCAAATATTGATCAGGGGCTCGCCTAAGCTTATCAAAGACCTCGACGGTGTCCAACGAGCTGGTCCCGAGTCCATTGTGAAACAACGACAACAGGATCGGTGTCACCGCACTAGCAACATCTTCCCTAACGCTTTCGGCTTTTTTGACCCGCTCAACAAAAACATCATACTGAGCTCGGGTCTTGATCTTGTAAGCTGCCAAAGATGTACGATCACGCAAAGCATTCAAAGATGAAGCAACACAAAGAACGCAGTTTTGAAAGAGCTCACCTTCAAACTCAATTTCCAGCTCTGCTCTGCTGGCGTCAGCCTAATCCAGCTGGGCCTGGAGCGAGTGGACCTCCGACGAATTCTCTGCAACAAGAAAGGTTATCAACAACCAAGATCAACATAGACTACATATAAAAAGCACAAAAAGATTAAGGGGATTAAGCGTACTCCCGACTGAACCCCAGAGGTCGAGGTTCTCTTCCCGGAGTGCGGCAATCTCTCTCCTTAAAGCTGCTTCTCTCGACACAGCTTCCTCTCGAGTGGTCTTTAGCTCCCGCTCGGATGTTCTCCGGGAGTTCAAGTGCGGGACCAATTTCTCGAGTGCATCGATTTGGCCATCGATCGACGTACACCCTCTACATGCAAGCTCTTAAGTTGGTCGACTGGAAAGCGATGACAAAGCTACAACAGAAAAGGAGAAGAACTTACGTTTATCAGTCGGGTCACTTCGTTCAGGCTGTCTACAAGCATATCTCTTTCTTTGTTCTTCATTTGCTTGTTCAGGATGATGCCCTGCCTCTGGCCTTCGGAATCGCGCCACTAGATCTTGATTGGAGGGACCTAGGTCTCAGAAGACTGCAAACTAGGGATCTCCTCTACCTTGGCTGGTTGATTCAGAAGGAGTGAATGAAGATACAGAAAAAATGAACTGGAGATTAAAAAGCTAGAGATTGATTCAAGACTTACCAGTTTCGGTGGCTGAATCCTTAACCGGCGCTTCCCGACTGCCTTTCTCTTCTTGGCTTTTGCCCGACTGGTCTTCGATCGGGGTCCTTTGGGCGGCAGCCGGGGGCTCTCCTGTGGCCGACTGGTTTCCAGTCGGGGTGCCCCGGCTGGCACTTGAGGGCTCTTTCCTCGGGGCATCCTCACTGGGAGGTGAGGGCCCCTCACTCGGAGCGCTCTCACTCGGGAGAGGGCTCCGGGGTCTTGGCTCCGTAGGCTTTGATGCCTCAGTTGCGGCGGTTGGTGTTGGGCCCTCACTTTGCCCTGTGGGATCGATATTTTGAGGCTTCCTGCAAAGAGAAAGACAGGAGCGATCGGGATAAAGATGGAGAAATTTTCAACAAAGAGCACAATTTCAGTCGTAAGGCGTACCTGGTTGATCGGCGGATTTTGGGCGCCGTTTTCGGTGACAGCCTTGGAGGGGTCGTTTCAGCCTGAGGGGCTGGGACATTGTCGTCCGAGTCATCAATAACCAGCCTCCTCTTGCTTGCCCGCTTGCTGATATCTTTACTCGGGGCAACCCTCTTCCCGACTGCATCGCGCTGGATCTTCACGTCGCCGGCTGGTTTTTTAGAAGGCCTAGCCGGCACATCCTCATGATGTATTTTATATGGCTTCGAGATAATGGAGGCGTTTTCCTGCAAGAGAGTTTCTTTGAGCACTAAGAAGTGCGACACCGAGATTGAAAGATAATAAAGAAGTTGAGTCAACTTATCGGAGGAGGAGGGTGATATAGGCTGTACGGGAGGACCGGCAGCATGAGGCTGCCCTCGACTGCAATCCCAGTCAAAAATATTTTATACATGCGGGTCTTCAAGGTCTCGAAGCTGAGGGAGTCGCGGTCTTCCCGATTGGGGTCCCTCTCGCCCTCGTACTCAAAGGCAGGCTTGGACCTCTCCTTGATCGGCGCCAGTCGGTTTCTAATGAAATGCCGAGTGATTTGTTCGCCCCGAAGGCCTTTCTGCTTCATCTCCAGAATCTTCGCCAGAAGCTTGTTGGCTTCATCCCAGTCTTGGGCCACTAGCATAGTGCTCCAGTTGGATCTTGGCACCGAAGGAAGGCCAACAAAGTTTGGCAGACTGGGTTCAGGGTTAGCGATATAGAACCAGTTTGCATGCCAGCCTTTGTTAGAAGATTTCAAGGGAAGAGAGAAGTAGTCTCGGCGGAGGGATCCGTGGAGCTGGAAGCCAGCCCCACCAACGACGCAAGGCTCATCCTTGTTCGGATGCGGCTTGAGATAGAACATGCGGCGAAAGAGTTGGAAATGAGGAAAGATGCCGAGGAAGGCTTCACAAACATGGATGAATTGAGCAATTTGGAGCATGGAGTTAAGGTTCAGATGGTAAAGCTGAAGGTCGTAATAGTCAAGAAGACCCCTAAATAACTCAGAGGTGGGGAGGCCAAAGCCGCAATAGAAGAAAGAGGTGAAGACGACGAGCTCACCGGTTCGGAGTAGGGAACTCCTCACCGGCCGCCGAGCGCCAGCCGATGATCTTCTTAGGAGGGAGAACTTCGTACTTCACCATCTCCTTCAGAGTCGACTCCTTGACATCAGAAGTCGCCCATTGCTCGAAGGGGATCTTTTTCTCTCCCGCCATGGATGTGGTTTTGGGGGAGTGGATCTGGCTTGGAGGATGGGGATCTAGGAAGAGGATCTATGGAGATGGATGCGGAGGCTAGTTTGTGAAGGAACACGAGCTCCTGGATTGAGGGGATTGGGCGCGCGCGTGAGCTTAGGGTTTTCCGCTGCAAGCTGGTGAATAGTGTTGCAAGTGGGGAATTTTTTCTGGGAAGACGAAGTGGCGGGGATGACCTCGAGGCTTTGTAAGAGATTTGAGGGTTGCGCTAGGTTTTCTCGCGATTGGGCCGAGCATATGAGAAACTTGCGGCCCAGATAAGGTGTGGCCTGACACGTGTCCTTAGGGACTTAAGTAGATAAACTTAAGCAGATTTGCTTTGGCAATATGCACGTGTCTGAGTGCCCCGTACCTTTGGAAATCCTTTCATGCCGCGGTTTGCACGACTTCATGAGAAGTTGGCACGATGCAATTTGAAAGGTGACAAACAGTGAAGCTTTTCATGGCTGCCTTGATGACAGGAACTGTTTAGTTTTTAAGCATTTGATTAAATGATTATATCAATGCTATTTTTCCACCTTGGCGAAGATCTTTTAGATTAAGACCAATATTGTGGCAAGAGCTATTTAATATTTTGGTCATATTTTTCGGATGACTGAAAAACTTGTTTACCCATGAGGGATGATTAAAATATTTGCTCCGAGATGACTCGGATGGATCCACTCGGATAAACATGAGCTTACCGAGTGCTTTTCACCCACGAGGGTTGATTGAACTATTTGTTCTGAGATGACTCGGGCAGATTCACTCGGCCAAGCGTGAGCTTGCTGAGTGGTGAGATCTTTATGATTGCTTTAGCATGAGCTAAGTATTTATATGAGAATGATTTTTATAGTTCTTGACTATATGTTTAGTCTAATTTTGACTAACCACATAGTTGGGGGCTACACCTAATTAGGTGCATCAGGAGATGCACCTAGATATTTATTTTTGAGAAGTTTTTGGATATTTTCCAGCCCTTCACAGTCTTTGGAGCTACTTGGGAGGTTCAAGCAGAGATGATGGAATCACTCGGCGCCAGGAGCACTCGGCCAAAGAGTTGTTTGGCTGTGTTATATTTTGGTTCGAGGCTGAGTTATCTCGTCGACTGTAAAGGACTCGGGGGCTACTGTGGAGATTGTAGCAATCGGATATCCACATGACAAGCTTATCCGATTGGAGATAGGGATAGATTACGCCTGCCAATTATGTAAACCAACTATGACTTGGGTGTTACGTTGCCTATTAGATAAGGCAACGGCTCATAGTCATAGTTTGGTAAGATTGAGAAAACTGACTTAGAGTAAGATATGGTTTCCGATCTGTAAGCCCGCCTCCCAAGACTATATAAGAGGGGTAAGGGGCGTCCCTTGAGGGATATGCTTTATCAGCTTTCAGCTTTAGATTCAAGGGATCAATAAACACTCGGCGGATCGAATCCTCGAAACAGGATTAGGGTTTTACGAGAGGGCCTGAACCTGTCTAAATCTTGTTTTCCACCTAACCCATCGAGCTTGGCGATCTTGATTGCACCCTCAATTTTCTATTGCCGAAACCGAGTTTCGACACAAAGCGGCGGCGCTAGGGTTAGGGCTTGGAAGCCGTCGGCGGCTATGGCGATCTCGGCAACATCGAGTAGCGGCAGGACGCAGACGAGGGCTCGTGGTGCTGTTCCAAGCTCGGCCCCCATCCCCTATCGGGAAGGGCCTGGAGCACTGGCTGGCGGTGGCATGCAAGTGCGGGAGCTAGGCTGTTCGGCTCGTGTCATGGAGCGATGAAAATCCAAGGCGACGGTTCATGAAGTGCGCCAACGGAAGGGTGAGTTTAGGTTTTTGATTGATTTTGTTTTGAACCCGGCATTTGTTTGATTTGATCCATGCCCTGTTTTCATGTAAATTTGTACCCGCTTTCATTTAGGCCGGCACTGGAGGATGTGATTTTTGGATGTGGGTGGATCAATTGCTGGCGCCATTCATGCAGGAGTTGCTCGTGGACTTGCGCGATGCGGTTAGGGAGCTGAGGAGGAAGAACCAGATGCTTAGTCGGGTGGGTGATGCTGCAACTCAGGTGGATTGGAATGATGATCGGCCAATTGAAGAAGAGTTGAGAGGAAGACTAGCAAGATTGGAGAAACAAATTAATTTGCTAAAGTGGATGCTTGCATTAGCTGTTGTAATTCTGACAATATGGTGGATAAAAATGTAGTGTTTTGGGTGATGTAATTGGGTTTGTGAAATGTTGAAAGTGTGTTTTGTGCTTTGAAGGAATGCAATCAGTGAAGAATGTGGGATATTTTCTTGTAATTATTTCACTGTAACCTGTGCTTTGTGCCTTGTGCAATGGAAATGGAAATTAATGGAACTTGTGCTTTGTTCGTAGTTGTGCAATGGAACTTGTGCTTTCAAGGCAAATTTACAACACTCAATAGTTCAAATTTCCATTCCATTCCGCAACGAGAACCTGTAACCAGCCACAGATCAAGGCAAATTTGCAATGTCCATTCCGAACGCCACGAGATCAAGGCACATGACAATAGCAAGTTGAATTTTGAACTGTTGAGAGAACATATTGTTTCTCCAGGGCACATTACAGAACAAAAAGTGACACAAAACACAGAACATTTAGTTGCTGATAGATCACAAAGCACATTACAAACTGACACACATTTAGTTTGTCCAGGGCACATTATAGAACACAGAGCTAAAAGTGACACATATCACAGAGCTAGTTGTCTCCAGGGCCCTTCAGAAGAAGCATGTTCTTGCTGGTGCTTGGACTTGCTGGTTTCCTCCTGGCTGGTAGCTATTGTCTCTTGGGTTTCTGGGCACTAACCTTGGCAAATGCTTTACCAGAAGAAATGTTGATGGTCACACTTGATCCTGCCTGGGACATTGACACATTTGTATTTAAGTTCTCTTGGGCTTGTCCTTGAACATGTACATTTGTAGTGGCAGTGGCCCTGATCAAGTTGTCCTTAAAAGATGAGAAAGCAAATGTGAAGTTTAGTGAAGTAAAGTAGGACTGAAGTAGGACTGAAGCACTGAATCCTTACATTGGCAATTGAAGATGCACTATGCCGAGACAAGTCAGTAGATATTCTCGCTCCTCTTGGATGCCCTTATGCTTTCTCTTGATCCGCCTCGTGCACTTGCATTTCCGCTGCCGGTCCCGATCCTACTTGTGCACTTGCATTTCCAGTGGCTGGTCCTGATCCTGATTGAGCCCCTCCTGCAGAAGTACCCTGCCCATTTCTCTTGGCACAAGTGGACCTGTTGTGGCCAATTGCTTTACAAATTCTGCATCTGATCACAGTACCAACTTTTGAAATTCTTGTAGCTTTTGGGCCTTCAGTTGGTTCCCTTCTCCTTTCTTTCTTAGGTCTACTAGGCATTTTCACATAACCAGGAGCTCTAAGGCTTGGTTTATCACTCTCTGGCCAGCAACTAGCTCCATTCAATGGTATCAAACAGAAAGAATAGGTATTCTTGAATTCAGAGACATGATAGCATTGTGAAATGTAGTTTTCTAGGTCCCTGCTGCTAAAGTAGATGCTAGAAATTGCATGAGCACATGGCAATCCACTAAGCTGCCAATACCTACAGGAACACTCCATTCTAGCAATATCAACTGTGAATCTGTTGTTCAAATGTGTCACTTCAAACTTTCCATCCCCATTTGCAATTGCATGGCAAAAACCTGACAAAGTTATAATTGCATTCATTTTATTCAAAATATTTGGGCAGATGACACCAGTCCATCTCTCAGCCTTAGCTATGTTTTCCTGTATCCTCACCATGACCTTCCTTCTAATTGCCTCTAGCATTGTTATAATTGGGAAAAACCTAGCCTCAATTATCCACTTATTGAATGATTCACACATGTTGTTATCTACACTGTCACAGCAAGATCCTAACCTGAACCAAGCCCTACTCCAGTGGCATGGACCAGTATTCATCAGTGCTTGTGCACCTTCAGCTGTTACCTGTGCCAATTTGGCCTTGTTGAGGTTGAAGAGACTTGGTGAAGATGCCTTAGCACAGTTCCAAAATAGCTTCTGCCACTCTTTGTTCTTGTACCTCTTCCTCCAGTTGGCATATATGTGCCTTGGATAATTCCTGTGCTCAGCAAAGGGAGCCCACTTCTCAACAGCAGCAAGTATTCCCTGAAATCATGAACAATGTCACATAATGCATTTTTAAAGGAATGAAGGAACATTATACTGAAAACCTCACCTTTTGCTCATCTGAGATGAAAACCCAGTCAGACCCATTTCCAACTCCTATGTATCTGCATAACAAATCACAGAACCAGTCCCATGATTCCTTTGTCTCCCTCTCAACTACTGCCCATGCAATTGGGTACATCTGATTATTGGCATCCCTTCCTAAAGCACATAGCAGCTCCCATTAGTTGCTCCTTTGAAGAAACATCCATCCAAACGAACCACCTTCCTGCAACCAGCCATGAACCCCTTCTTCAGTGCATCTAGGCATATGTATATTCTTTGGAACACTGGTGGCTCCACATTTGGTTGCTTCACAACTATGACTGTGCTCCCATGATTACTTCTCAAGATCTCAAGCTGGTACCTGTACAACATTTGATACTGCCCTTTGGTTGCATCCAGGGCCTTCTGCATCATAATGGACTTAGCTCTTTTCAGCTTGGAGATGCTATCATCAACAAACATCTTTCCTGGATTGTTGACCTCATAGCTTTTAGTTTCCATGTTGGATTGGCCAATATGAACTTCTCATACTTTTCAGCAACCCTTGTCGATGCGTGTGCTCGACATGCAGGGACCCGGGGGACCCTCTTTTTGGTTCGACATAGGGGAGCGGTGAATCAGGGTTGGAGCTCGGGATGAGGTAGAGGGAAAGTAGGAAGGTGGAGAAAAGTTGCAATCGCAAAAGACACAGAAGAGTTTATACAGGTTCGGGCCGTCGGGGAGACGTAATACCCTACTCCTATTTTTGTACTATGTGGAGAATGAATTACAAGGATTGGTGTGGTTGTTCTTCCCTGGGGAAGCTGGAGCTAACGACTGAGGCGAGATGCTTAAAGTCCAAGGTTGAAGAAGCTGAACAAAAGACCAACCCCCTCTATACGGACTTGGGCCTCCTTTTATAGTGCAAAGGGAAACCACAGTAGTCCTAGCTTTCTCTACTCCGCTCCACGTGATGGAGCGGCTCTTGTCCTGTCTTGTCGGGGGTCTACCCCTATTCGTACTCTTGTTGCCATGTTGCGGGAGTGGGAGGAGAAAAACGGGCGTCGTGGTTGCCATGCTGTTGACGAGAGGAGGAGTCAACTTACCTACTCCAGTGGGGCCTACCGGTCAGTGGCTCTCCGCCTGGAGAGGGGTAATTCTCTCTCCCACATGGCCGTCCAACGCATTTAATGCGACTGGATGGGGAGTGGTGGGAGGCGTGCGTGGACTGACCGTGCGGCCATACTGTGGTCACCGTCAAAGACTTTCTCCCCTCTCTCCCTCGTGACGGGCAAAAGGGTGATGATGAGTGGCCGACGACGCGCCTCACATCGTAATAAATGCGACGGTGCAGGGCGTCGGCCTCTCTCTAGGCATTAAATGTGGTGGTTGGCAGTTGGCAGTTGGTCTCGTTCCTCTCTCGGAGAGGTGCGGGTTGATGGACGGGGGTCCGGGTGATCCCGAACCCTGCCATCTAGGAAGCGACGGCCTCCGGGCAGCTCCCGAGGCAAGTCCCCTTTGGGATGGCCACGTGACCGCCCGTGGCCCGGACCCGCATGAGTCATTCAAGACATATCTTTGGGGCGCCCTGGTGAGCGAAGGCGTCTTCCTTCTTCAGATATCGTATTCTCGTTATACCCCCGGACCCATATCACCGACAATAGCCCCCGGTGTTGACCGGGACCGAAGTTGGGTTCGAGCGCGGTTAACGCCATATTCCTGAGTGGATGGGCCTGGGTACTGGATGTGCCGCTCCGCAGCAAGAGATAGGCGTGCGGTAACTGACGCCGCGCTTGATTAAGCCTTTCCAGACAAGGGGCGTGTTATTTAGGCCGTGCACACGGGGGGCCCATCTAACCACCTACCTCCCTCCGTTCCGTGTAGTGCGCCTGGTGGGCGTGAGATCCCAGGCGGCACGAAACCCAAGCGGCGCAAAAACAGAAGAGACGTGAAAAACGAAGGGGCGCGAAGCCGATGAGGCGCGTCACGCGGGAGTGGAGCGAGATTAATGCCGTAGAATGCGAGGGGGCTGTGGTTGCCTATAAAAACAGATCCGCGAGAGGGGTTTCTACGCATTCCTCAGCCATCGCCTCTTATCCTCGCGGCACTTTTGTCCTTTCGACTCCTTCCTCTCCGCCCGTTTCTCTCCGCATTCCGACACCTTCCTCGAAGATGACTGCGATGCGCCCCGGAGCCCGGGAGCGTGCTTCCCAAGTCCTGGGTTCGCTCCGGGAGGCTCAAAGCCTCGTTCAACAAGTATCGCGCGCGGCACTCGCAACGGCGCGATATTCGCGGAGCGGCCCCCCACGAAGATGGTGTTCTTCGCCTCCTTCGCCATGGTCGGGTTGGTGCCGCCCTTCTCCCGGTTCTTCTTCGACGTGCTGGAGTTCTACGACCTTCAGCTGCATCATCTCACCCCTAACGCGGTCTTCTACCTCGCCATCTTCGCCTACACCTGCGAGATGTTCGTGGGGGTGATGCCCTCACTGCATCTCTTCCAGCAGTTTTTCTGCGTGTGCCGGGCGGGATCCCCCGGTGCAGTCGGATACGTTGCGATCCAACCGTGCAACAACAGGGCCGTCGACACCGCCTTCATCGACATCCACCCTCGCTCCAGATGGGAGAACTGGAGGGCCTACTGGTTCTACACCAATTTGGGCGATCACCCCCGCCTTTCCCTTCCGACGGGGATTCCGGTGAATCAGGGGAACTGGGGGGTGCGGCCACGCGCTGGGAGAGAGCTGGATGGATTGCTGGAGCGGATCAGCTATCTCCGGAGGGGGAGGGCCTGTCCAGCCATGCCGTCTTTCGAGATTTCCAGACATGGCGCATCTCGCCATTACAGACAGGCGCGCCCGGCCTACATGTACATGAACTTCAACGATGACATGCGCACCCATGTTGGCTCTCCCTTCGACGGAATGAGAATGATCTCGCGATCCCGGCCCCGCACCCTCGACGTCACTGCGATGGATCGACGCAACTCCCTCCGGGCTGGTCCCATTGTGCCGTGACCGGCGCGCCGGAGATCCCGCATGCTCTGCGCAGTGGTGGGTGACGACACGGGTTCATCGTCGCGCAGCGCCAAGCGTCGCCCGGAGGGTGGCAACAACGACTACAACGACGCTGATGACAAGGTGCCGATTGGGCGACTGGGCCGCCAGGGCCCGGGCAGGAGCGGACCGGGGGCCTCAGACCCGAAGGGGAAGAGGAAGAGGACAGAGCACGACTCTATGCCTCCCCCATCGCCTCCACGCGGCGGCGGCGTGGAGCGCACCACTCCCCACCGCAGGTCCGGAGGCCCGCAGGCGACGGGTCCTGCCTCAGGGGCCGCCCCGACGAGGGCCAGTACGGCCACAATGACGACGACTTCGGCCGGTGGCCAGGGGCGCACCCACGGCGAGCGCACCGTCGGTGGAGGTCGGCCGCGGCACCCCTGCGGCGGCGGAGTCCGCGGGCCGCAGCCCAATGAGCCCCTCCGGTGGCCCTGCGAAGAAGAAATGTGCCATCTCTTGGGTTTCATGGAGCTTCAACGCCGCCCGCAGGTAATATTTTGCAGATGCATACATTTCTTGTGAGCCCTGTGTCTTATTTTAGGCTATTTGTGTTTTGATTTCTCATTGCGTTTATTTTTGTTCCCAGCCGCAAGCATCAGCATTTTCGCCCCAAGGTTATACCTAAGGGTGGTTCTTTCAGCTCAGCCGGGGGAACGCAGGAGAGGTCCGGGGTGGTGGAGCCCATCGGGTCCGGTCACCTCCTACGGGTTCGGGTTCGGGTTCGGTGCGGCTCGAGGAGGGGCCTACCACGATGTCGGGCGTCGGTCGCACACCAGAACACCACTGGGGCCCTCCGCCGGCAACAGATTCGGGCGAGCCGGCCCCGACGTGGAGGTGGAGGCGGCGGTGGGCGCGGGAGCAAACCCTGGGGTCCCCACCGTGGCAACAATCGCCGCCTCTGTGCGAGCCATCGCCCGCGCCACACCATTCGACACCATTGCCCCGCCGGCCGACTCCAACACCGTCGGTGCCGGTCCATCGCGATCCGCCGACACCGCGAGCAGCCTCACCGGAGGGCGAGGCAATGCCGGCGGGTGAAGCGGCGGCGAACGGCTCTGGCCGTGGGGCACCTTCATCTCCCTGCCCTGTGCAGGTGGTAGACCTTGGCTCGAGCTCCGACTCCGAATCCGGGGGCGCTCGATTAGGGTTTATGATCGCCTTGGACACTGAGCCCCTCGTGCGATCGCAGGAGCGGGCGAGGATGATAGTGTTAGTGATATGCCCTAGAGGCAACATGGAGATGTTGAATATCACGTCAATGTTTATGTATTTATGAATAAAGTGTTATTCAGTTCCATGAAATAGACATCTTGTATTGATCAATAAGTACGTGACTTATTTATGAGACTCGATATGTATGAATCTATTTCTAAACGATCCCTGATCATATGTCATATTGTTGGAACAAATATGATTCTAAGATCGGCATGTTTATTGATTGATGATCATGTCTCATAGATCATGGGTATGGAGATACCAAATCAATAAACATGGACATATGTGTTAGAGAACACATTGTTGGAGAGACCCACCATGAGACACTACAGAATCAATGTGCCATTAGTTGGTCTCGGGTAGTGTTGGTACAAAGTCCTTAGACCGAGATCACCATGGATTCCAACATGTGTAGTAGCCTACTTTGGGACTACCAAACGCTATTCCGTAATCGGGTAGTTATAAAGGTAGTTTTTGGGTTTGCTATGAAACATGGAGTGGGATGTGAGTGATCAAGATGGAATTTGCCCCTCCTTTGGAGAGATATCTCTGGGCTCCTCGAGGTAATGGATAGTGGAAATGCATGGCCATGCTAAGTTGATTGAGGAGTCAATCAATGATGATAATTCAATACGGTTCGAGTGAATGGTTAAGCTATTGAAGGGATGGCACACATCTTGCCTATAGCTTAACGGTATCGTGAGGCAAAGGGATTTGTGTACACATTACAGGTTCTGAGCCGATATTATATTCTTGTATGCTATGGTGTCAATATGTGCTGCTAGGTGCCGCTATTGACAGGTCGGCTGAGTTGGACTCGAGCCGACGATCGGCTAAGTTAGACTATAGCCGAAACCGAGTATACCTGAACCTACGTGGTCGCACGCTCAAGGGGATAAGAACAAGAATTCGAGTTGGACTCGGATACGGCTCGATCGGATAGGGATCCGATCGGATAGAGTCCTATGGGCTTACGACATATGGGCGGCCAACTCTATGAGATTCGGATAGGATCCGATTCAAAATAGAGTCCTATGGGCTTACGACGTATGGGCGGCCAACTCTGTGAGATTTGGATAGGATCCGATTCAAAATAGAGTCTTGATCGGCCACTAGTCCCGCGGCCAACTCTATATAAAGGAGGGAGGGGTGGAGAGCTGCGACACGTCAATTGCATCGCATTGAACCGATCGCAATGAAGTCGCCGAGATCAAACTCCACGGAAACCCTCCCCACTTTCGAGCCAAACCATAGCCTTGCATCGCGTGCTAGCACACGGGTGTTCGGCGTTCGTCCCCGAACGTGTGGATACCGGTAGAGGCGCTGCTACGTTGTGCGCTGTTGATCGGCTGTGGAGGAATCGGCTGCGGTTGAGCGCATCGGAGCAAGGCGCGAGAACACGTCGGACGACCTGGATCGGCTGCGGCATCTGCGAATCGGCTGATTGGTGAATCGGCTGTCCCGAGAATCGGCTGTCATCGGCCAGCACGGTTCCGGATCGGATAGCCACGATTAGTCAAGTTTCATTGCACTCTCCAATCGGTAATGATCTATCAGCCCTTACTTGCAAGTGTTCCTGGTTTGCGCGGTTAAAAGTTTTTGTTTTCGGCTAGCATAGCCTCCGCGTAACCCTTCGGTGGTATCGAGCTAATCTTGCTTAGTTCGGGTTTTAGATTGGATCTGGAACAAGTTTTGCGCACGGGTTGATTAGATCAATCGGTTTTACGGGATTTGTTGAGGAGAGTTGATGATAATTACGTTCCTTGATAGTGTATCGGAACGGCGTAATGTGATTACGTTGAAGCAATATCCATAGATCTCAGTTTGAGTCGGCTTCGAGATAGCGTTCCTTGATAGTGTATCGGAACGGTATAATGTGATTATGCCAAAGCTATCTCGTAGTCCGATCTTGTTTGTTGCTCTCGCGCCGCGCAAACCATCTCCCTTGATAGTGTATCGGGACGGCATAATATGATTATGCCGACATGGTTTCCGTAGCGATTTCATAGATTGTATCTATGAATTTCGTGTGGTGTTCCGGGCGCTGCCGTGTGCATACCCCCTTATAGGTCGTCTCGATGTCGTTTCTCTGCGATAGGTACAAAACGTTTCTACGCCTAACTTGTTTTTGCAGAGAATGCTTTGAGATGGTATGGCCCTATTGTATGTATGTGATGCATGTAATATTCTTTCATATGTGCAATCCCCGTAATATTCTTTTATACGTGCAATGCTTGTAATATGCTTTCATGACCGAGTCGATGTAATCTTCAATTAGAGCTTCTATAGTAATAGCTTAGTTTGAAGAAATCAAGCATCATGCACACTGAAAGATGGTGCCGAAGATGGAGATCTCGCGTCGACATGGAGATGGAGATCACCATGTGAAGGGGGCCATACTATTTCATAATATTCTACTTGCTTTCATATGTGATATGTTTGTTTGATAGGATAGCATCCCTCACAATATTAAGTAGTAATGATGCCCTTCCAAATGTTGCACCCGTCACCGTTATGCTCGTCAATGGTGGGTCCGCCAAAGCAGAGTGCCATTCTCTATCATAACACGAGGGGGTATATGTCGACATATACATGCGGAGCATTTGGTTTACTTAACAATGCTATTAAAATAGTTTTGGGCCTTGGGGCATAGGTTGGCGCCGGGGCATGTAGATGCCACACCAACAACAAGAGTCACATAGAGATGTGATTAGCAAGGAGTTGCTTATCGATGTTACTAATTTTCTAGCAGTGATGCCAAAGCTCACTAGAAAATTAACTAACATGTGGATCTTGACCCAATACGTAACCTAGAGGGAAGGTGGAAAATACGTAATGGGAGTCTTATGTTAAATTGTTTAACAAAAGACATAGCATAAACATTGTGCTAAACTTTGCTTTTTCTCGTTGTAGAATAAATGGCGGCTAATACTACACCCAGTACCTTTAATTTGCGATCTATTCTCGAAAAGGAAAAATTAAATGGAACAAACTTTATGGATTGGTATCGCAACTTGAGAATTGTTCTCAAGCAAGAGCGTAAGGAGTACGTTCTTGAAGTACCTTATCCCGAGGATTTGCCTAATAATGCCACCGCAACCGCACGGAGGGCTTATGAGAAGCACACTAATGATGCCCTAGATATAAGCTGTCTCATGCTTGCTACAATGTCCCCGAGCTTCGAAGCAATATGAGAGCAGCGATGCTCACACTATTATTCGTGGACTGCGTGGCATGTTTGAGAACTAAGTTCGGTGAGAGGTTCAACACCTCAAAGTCCTTGTTTGCGTGCGAGCTTGTTGAGGGAATCCCGTCATCCGCATGTGATAAAGATGATTGGCTACATTGAGAGTCCGGAAAAACTAGGTTTTCCCTTAGCCAAGAGTTGGCTACCGATGTGATTCTCCGGCCGCTCCCTCCGAGCTTCGAGCCATTCATATTAAATTATCACATGAACAATATGGATAGAACCTTGGCTGAATTGCATGGGATGCTAAAGACAGTGAGGAGAGTATCCAGAAAAACGGTCATCATGTGATGATGATGCGAAGGCTAAGCGCAAACCACTGTCAAGAAACTTTGCACCAAGAGGAAGTTAACTCCCGATGAGATCGCGAGTTCCTCTAATGCAAAGAAGGGCAAGAAGGGTCGGCGGCATCGATATCGTTTGCTTCTATTGCAAGGAGACAGCCTGGAAGAGGAACTACAAGAAGTACATGGAGGATCTCAAATAGAAGCAAAGTATGACTTCGCTTCGGTATTAATGTTATAGACATTAATCTTGCTACTTCACCTACCGACTCTTGGGTATTTGATACCGGGTCGTAGCTCATATTTGCAAGTCGTTGCGGGGAATGAGAAGAAGTAGAGGATTGAGAAGGGGCGAGGTGAACTGCGCGTCGGCAATGGAGCAAGCGTTGCTCTGTGCTTGTCGGCACAGCACCACTTCATCTACCTTCAGGATTAGTTTTGGAATTGAATAATTGTTATTGTATTCCAACACTATGTCAAAGTGTTATTTCCGCTTCATATTTGCAAGCGGAAGGATATGATTTTAGATCAATGAACATTGGTTGTTCAATATATCTCGAGATATGTTCTATTTTCATGCTCCATTGGTGAATGGATTATACGTTTTGAATCTTGAAGCGTCTCCCATCTATAACATTAATACATAAAGGCAACTCTCTAATGATATAAACCCCACGTTTATTTGGCATTGTCGCTTAGGCCATATAAATAAGAAACGCATGGAGAAACTCCATAAGGATGGATTGCTTCACTCTTTTGATTTTGAATCATTTGAGACATGTGAGTCTTGTTTACTTGGTAAGATGACAAAGGCACCTTTCACGGGACACAGTGAAAGAGCAAGTGACTTGTTGGCACTCATACATACCGATGTATGTGGACCAATGAGCTCAACGGCCGAGGTGGTTATCAATACTTCATTACCTTTACCGATGACTTTAGTAGATATGGTTATATCTACTTAATGAGGCATAAGTCCGAATCCTTTGAAAAGTTCAAAGAATTCCGAATGAAGTACGTAATCATTTAGAAAAAACAATCAAGTTTCTACGATCGATCGTGGAGGGGAATACTTGAGCCAAGAGTTTGGTAATCTTTCGAAATATTGTGGAATTGTTCCACGCTGACTCCGCCAGAACTCCACAATGGAATGGGGTGTCCGAACGGAGAAATCGCACCTTGTTGGACATGGTGCGGTCGATGATGAGCCAAAGTGATCTTCCGTTATCCTTCCGGGGATATGCTCTTGAAACAGCTGCGTTCACACTAAATAGAGTTCCATCTAAGTCATTTGAAAAGACACTATATGAGATATGGACAGGGCAACCCCTAGTTTGTCTTTTCTCAAAATTTGGGGAAGCGAAGCTTATGTAAAACGTTTGCCCGACAAGCTCACACCCAAATCGACAAGTGCTTCTTTGTGGGATATCCTAAGGAAACTAAGGGATATTACTTTTATAATCGGGAACAAGGCAAAGTGTTTGTCGCCCGACACGGTGTCTTCTTGGAGAAAGAGTTTCTTTCAAGAAGGGTTAGTGGGAGGGTGCATCTTGAAGAAGTTCAAGAAACACCGTAAAATATTTCAGCGACCACGTAACCACAACAGAGGAGCAAAGTGTTGCGCCACCGTTGGATATACACCGCCCCACGGAGGTCGAAAGATCACGTCGTGCACCCGACAGTACACAGTGCGGAACAACGTGATATATTGTTGTTGGACAACGATGAACCTAAGACCTATGAGGAAGCGATGGTGGGACCCGATTCCAACAAGTGGCTTGGAGCCATGAAATCCGAAATAGAATCCATGTACGACAATCAAGTTTGGAACTTGGTTGATCCACTCCGATGGTGTCAAAACCATTGAGTGTAAATGGGTTTTTAAGAAAAGGCCGATATGGATGGAAATGTTCACATCTATAAGGCGCGATTGGTGGCGAAAGGTTTTAAATAGATTCAAGGAGTTGATTATGATGAAACCTTCTCGCCCGTCGCAATGCTAAAATCTATTCGGATTATCCTAGCGATTGCTGCATATTTCGATTATGAGATATGGCGAGATGGATGTCAAAACGGCTTTCCTAAATGGAAACCTAAGCGAGGATGTATACATGATACAACCTCGGGTTTTGTCGATCCGAGAATCGCTGGAAAGATATGCAAGCTACGTAAATCCATTTATGGATTGAAGCAAGCGTCTCGGAGTTGGAATATTCGTTTTGATGAAGTAATCAAAGGGTTTGGTTTCATCAAAAATGAAGAAGAGGCATGTGTTTACAAAAGGTCGTGGGAGCGCAATTATATTTCTAATCTTATATGTGGATGACATATTGTTGATTGGAAATGATATCCCTATGCTAGAATCCGTCAAGTCTTCATCGAAAAATAGTTTTTCCATGAAAGACTTAGGGAGGCAACATACATATTGGGCATTCGGATCTATAGAGATAGGTCCAAGAGGCTAATTGGATTAAGCCAAAGTACATACATTGACAAGGTGTTGAAAAGGTTCGACATGCATGATTCCAAGAAAGGTTTCTTGCCCATGTCACATGGCATTAATCTTAGCAAGAATCGGTGTCCTCGGACACATGATGAGCGGAATAAGATGGGTATGGTTCCATATGCTTTGTAATTGGATCCATCATGTATGCCATGCTTTGTACACACCTGCATGTCTCGTACGCTTTGAGTGCTACGAACAGATACCGCATCGGATCCAGTGAAGGTCACTGGATCGTCAGAAAGAATATCCTTAAGTACTTGAGAAGAACTAAGGATATGTTCCTAGTCTATGGAGGTGAAGAAGAGCTCGTTGTAAGTGGTTACATCGATGCTAGCTTCCAAACAGACAAGGATGATTATAGATCGCAATGGGTTCGTGTTCGCCTGAACGGAGGCGCGAGTCACTGAAAGAGTTCCAAGCGGATACCGTTGCTGATTCTACAACGGAGGCCGAGTACATTGCTGCTTCGAAGCCGCAAAGGAGGCTTTGGTGTGATGACTAGTGCGGCGGTCCAATGTCTCTCTATTGTGACAATAGTGGAGCCATTGCGCAAGCCAAGGAGCCGAGGTCACATCGAAGTCCAAACACATACTTCGGCGATATCATCTCATCCGCGAGATAGTGGACAGAGGTGATGTCAAGATATGCAAAGTGCACACGGATCTCAACATAGCCGATCCGCCGACAAAACCTCTCCCTCGGCCGAAGCATGAGGCGCACACAAGAGCAATGGGTATTAGATACTTACATGATTGACTCTAGTGCAAGTGGGAGATTGTTAGTGATATGCCCTAGAGGCAACATGGAGATGTTGGATATCACGTCAATGTTTATGTATTTATGAATAAAGTGTTATTCGGTTCCATAAAATAGACATCTTGTATTGATCAATAAGTACGTGACTTATTTATGAGACTCGATATGTATGAATCTATTTCTAAATGATCCCCGATCATATGTCATATTGTTGGAACAAATATGATTCAACGATCGACATGTTTATTGATTGATGATCATGTCTCATAGATCATGGGTATGGAGATACCAAATCAATAAACATGGACATATGTGTTAGAGAACACATTGTTGGATAGACCCACCATGAGACACTACAGAATCAATGTGCCATTAGTTGGTCTCGGTAGTGTTGGTACAAAGTCCTTAGACCTGAGATCACCATGGATTCCAACATGTGTAGTAGCCTACTTTGGGACTACCAAACGCTATTCCGTAATCGGGTAGTTATAAAGGTAGTTTTCGGGTTTGCTATGAAACATGGAGTGGGATGTGAGTGATCAAGATGGAATTTGCCCCTCCTTTGAAGAGATATCTCTGGGCCCTCGAGGTAATGGATTGTGGAAATGCATGGCCATGCTAAGTTGATTGAGGAGTCAATCAACGACGGATAATTCAATACGGTTCGAGTGAATGGTTAAGCTATTGAAGGGATGGCACACATCTTGCCTATAGCTTAACCGGTATTGTGAGGCAAAGGGATTTGTGTACACATTACGGTTCGAGCCGATATTATATTCTTGTATGCTATGGTGTCAATATGTGGTGCTAGGCGCCGCTATTGAGGTCGGCGAGTTGGACTCGAGCCGACGATCGGCTAAGTTAGACTATAGCCGAAACCGAGTATACCCGAACCTACTGTGGTCGCACGCTTAAGGGGATAAGAACAGGAATTCGAGTTGGACTCGGATACGGCTCGATCGGATAGGGATCTGATCGGATAGAGTCCTATGGGCTTACGACGTATGGGCGGCCAACTCTGTGAGATTCGGATAGGATCCGATTCAAAATAGAGTCCTATGGGCTTACGACGTATGGGCGGCTAACTCTGTGAGATTCGGATAGGATCCGATTCAAAATAGAGTCTTGATCGGCCACTAGTCCCAGTCGGCCAACTCTATATAAAGGAGGGAGGGGTGGAGAGCTGCGACACGTCAATTGCATCGCATTGAACCGAATCCGCAACAGAAGTCGCCGAGATCAAACTCCATGGAAACCCTCCCCACTTTTGAGCCAAACCATAGCCTTGCATCGCGTGCTAGCACACGGGTGTTCGGCGTTCTGTCCCCGAACGTGTAGATACCGGTAGAGGCGCTGCTACGTTGTGCGCTGTTGATCGGCTGTTGAGGAATCGGCTGCGGTTGAGCGCATCGGAGCAAGGCGCGAGAACACAGTCGGACGACTCGGATCGGCTGCGGCATCTACGAATCGGCTGATTGGTGAATCGGCTGTCCCCGGGAATCGGCTGTCATCGGCCAGCACAGTTCCAGATCGGATAGCCCTGATTGGCTGTTTCCGCTGTACTCTCCAATCGGTAATGATCTATCAGCCCTTACTTGCAAGTGTTCTTGGTTTGCGCGGTTAAAAGTTTTTGTTTTCGGCTAGCGTAGCCTCCGCGTAACCCTTTAGATAGTGTCCTAGGCGCTGGTGGAGGCCAACGCAGTCTCCCTAGAAGGGCTTCAGGCTCAGGTTCGGGCCTTGGCTGCCAGGGAGGTCGCGGTGGCGCGGCGAGAGATTTAGGTCGCTGAAGGCCGCCGCGAGTTGGCGACCATGGCGAGGGTGGAGGGTCTCATCCGGAAGCGGGAGCTGGCGGACATCGAGCGTCGACGGGGTGAACTCAATAAGGTGTTTGAGGACACCGTCATTGAGCGGCACACCGCTGACCTCCGTGAGCAGGCAGCCGCTGCCGCGGAGGAGAGAATCCGTACCACTGCCGAGGAGTTCATCCGCGAGCTCGACGAGCGCGCCCAGGAACCCAACCGGCGCGAGCGCGTCCTGCGTGATGCCGAGGCTGCCGCTGCTAGCACCGACATCGAGCTCCAGGCCCGCGAGGATGGCCTGGCAAAGCGCGAGAAGGTCTTGGAAGCGGCGCGACAGGCGGTCGGGGACCGGGAGGCCGCCGTGGCCAAGGCCGAGGAGGACTCCGCCTCGCGAGAGGAGAACGTGGTGGCTCAGGAGAAGGCCATCGCCGAGCGCGAGGTCGCCGTGGAGGGGCGCGAGGTGGCCATACTACAGGCCTAGGAGTAGGTCTCCTGGAGCCTGAGGACCATTTGGGAGCGTGAGCAGCAGCTCGCAGCTGCCTCACGCCATCGACAGGAGGAGCTGGAGTGGTGGGAGTGGGACATCGCCGCCTGAGAGCAGGCGGTCGGCGACATGGAGGCGCGGATGCGGGAGTTGGAGCAGCGGGAGCGGGTTCTGCCACCCTAGCCGGCCCCTCGCTCCAGCGAAGTGGCGCCAGACTTAGAGGAGGCGCGCCGCCGAATCGCGAAGCTGGAGCATGCCCTTGGTTTAGGGCTACGAACCATGACCTCGTCCGTCGCGCGTCTTCACGAGGCGGCTCGTGAGGTGGGGGTTGTGCGCCCCCGTGCCGCCAGCTCTACCTTGGGGGGATTGGCCACCCAAATAGACGAGCTAGCCGAGGGAATTAAAAGGGTGCCGGAGGAGGTTGACGAAGTGGCGGAGGAGTCGTCGTACGACCTGTTCCGCCAGGTTGCGACGTTGATCCTGGCGAGTTATCAGGCCCGCGACCCCGGCTTCGACCCGTATATCCCCACCGAGGACTTCCCCGAGGGCATAGAGGAGGCTGCTCGGCGTCGCGTCAAGGATGCCGTCAACTCCATCATGATTGGCTTCGACAGAACTCCGGCGGCATTTCAGCTTGCCTACCGCGAGGACCCGCCGGCCGAGGATGGCACGGAGAACGCCCCCAGCGACCCGCCGGCCGCCTAGGACTCCCCTGCTTTTGCTTCTAGCCTGTACTTTGTAGAAACATTGCAATACTATTTTATGTTATCAATGCACTTGCCTTTCTCATGCTGGATTCGCATTGTAGCAGTCCATCATGGTCGACTTTGCAGCTTACTTATCTCTTTGGTCAATTTCGGATTTGCTGAACAGGTATGATGATTCATATATATATATATATACATACATATATATATATATATATTGGGAGCCCCCGGCCAACTTGGCGCACACACGGTGGCGGTTAGTTGGCCCAAGCTCTTGCCTATTCATCTTCCTGCAACAGCAGTCTGCTCTTTAGTTAGTTTAGCCATTGTAGGAATATGGACAGTATGGTTTCCTACCATGATTCATCCCATGTAATTGGGAGCTGGTCCGGGTTCAGGCAGCGTGCATCGGCCGGAGGCTGGTGCCTTTCTCGGTGCTCCGGGTAGAAGCGAGGGCATAAAGGGCAGCGGGGGCAGCAAGCAACGGGGATCGAAACGGGCGTGACAGACGCACCCGAGCCCCCGGGCGTTGACTACCCCGGGCACTTGCATGTAGCGTCGCTCTACCCTCGAATCCCTTAGGGCCTCTCAGCCTAGGACGGGCAGGGCCAGAAAATCACTGGAAACCAGCATCCGTAATACATGTTCTGGAACATGGAGGGGAAAAACATACTGCAATGAAGATATTTTGTAAGGGAAAAGCATAAAGAGTATAAACGGGCGAACTCATTGTTCATGCCAACTGGAGGCAGTGAACGTGCTTTCATATATGTTGGAGATTCAGCACACCGTGCGGCTTATGGGTAGAACTTGCGCAGGTGGGAAATATTCCACGGGTTCGGCAGCGGAGTGCCGTCCTCTGTGGCTAGGCGAACTGCTCCTGGGTGCGGAGTGCCGATAACTTTGTATGGGCCCTCCCACATCGGAGATAACTTGCTCAGCCCCGCACGCGTTTGCACACGCCGCAGAACGAGATCGTTGATTTGCAGCGCTCGGGGGCTGACTTTGTGTTGGTGATAGCAACGGAGGCTCTGCTGATAACAGGCCGCGCGAAGCACTGCACGGCTCCGTCTTTCTTCTAGGTAGTCCAGGTCGTCGCGACGTAGTTATTCTTGATCTGCTTCGGTGTATAGTGTGGCTCGGAGCGATCCCAGGGTGAGCTCGGAAGGCAAGACCGCCTCAGCTCCATACACTAAGAAGAATGGTGTTTCCCCGGTGGCAAGGCTTGGTGTTGTCTAGTTGGCCCAAAGGACTGCTGGCAGCTCATCAATCCACGAGTCCCCATGCTTATTGAGGACGTTGTAGGTCTTTGTCTTGAGGCCTTTAAATATTTCCATGTTTGCATGCTCGGCTTGGCCGTTGCTTTGGGGGTGGGCGGGCGAGGCGAAGCAGAGTTTGATGCCCATGTCGTCGCAATACTCGCCAAACAGCTCACTCGTGAACTGGGTGCCGCCGTTGGTGATGAGCCTATTGGATACCCCGAACCTTGCCGTGATGCCTCTCATAAACCGCACAGCCGAATGTTTGTCGATGACGCTGACTGGATAGGCCTCGGGTCACTTGGTGAATTTGTCGATGGCGACATATAGAAATTTGTAGCCGCCACGCGCCTGCTTGAACGGGCCCAAGATGTTCAGCCCCCACACCATGAACCGCCATGAGAGCGGGATAGTTTGAAGGGCCTGGGCTAGCAGGTGTGTCTGCTTGGCGTGGAATTGGCATGCCCGGCACCGCTGCACGAGGTCTGCTGTATCCTCCAGTGCAGTGGGCCAGTAAAAACCTTGGCAGAATGCCTTTCCTACCAAGGTTCGGGAGGCTGAGTGCGCTCCACATTCTCCCTCGTGGATCTCGGCCAGGAGCTCGAGACCCTGTTCCCAAGCAATGCATTTCATGAGCACTCCATTGGCACCGCGTCGGTAGAGTGTCCCTTCCACCAACACGTACCTTTTGGAGATGCGAGCGATGCGCTCGCTTTCCTCACGTTGCTCAGGCATAGACGCGTCTTGCGAATATGCCTGGATTTTCGAAATCCAGTCCACGGCACGTGATGTCGGTCCCGCGGAGACCAGCCGTGGCAGCCCACCAGTCGGGGCGTCGGGGCGGCCGACTCCGCCCTCGGGCGGTTCGGGTACGCCGAGCGGCTCGTGAGTCTTTCTTCAAATGTGCCTGGTGGGGCTGGGGCTCACGCGGACGCGATCCTAGATAACTCGTCCGCCAGGGTATTGTCTCTTCTGGGAATATGGCGCAGCTCGAGGCCATCGAAATGGCGCTCCATACGCCGTACTTCCTTGACATATGCTTCCATCTGGGGGTCGGTGCATTGGTACTCCTTGGAAACCTGGTTCACGACTAGTTGAGAGTCACCGAGGACTAGCAGACGGCGGATGCATATGCCTGCCGCCGCTCGCAACCCCGCTAGGAGCCCTTCATACTCGGCCATGTTATTGGTTGCTTGGAAGTCAAGTCGAATGATGTACCGAAGTACGTCACCTGTCAGGGAAGTTAACGCAACGCCTGCCCCGGCCCCCTGTAAGGTGAGTGAACCGTCGAAGTTCATCACCCAATGCCTGGTCCATTGGCCGCGATCCTCCGCGCTCTCGGGTTCACCCGGGGGTTGATCGTTGTCAGCCACTGGCGTCCATTCTGCCACGAAATCGGCCAAGGCCTGGCTCTTGATCGCGTGGCGAGCTTCGAAATGCAGGTCGAACTCTGACAATTTGATAGCTCACTTGACTACCCGTCCCGTGCCCTCTCGGTTATGCAAGATTTGCCCGAGAGGATAAGACGTGACTACCATTACCCGATGTGCCTGGAAGTAGTGGCGCAGCTTCCTGAAAGCCATGAGCATGGCGTAGAGCATTTTTTGGGGTTGTGGGTAATGTGTCTTTACGTCCCGTAGCGCCTCACTGATAAAGTAGATTGGCCGCTGCACCTTGATGCGGGCCTTAGCTACTTTACCAGGGGCAACAGGCTCGGGTGCACCGGGACGGGTTACCTCAGTGTCCGGGGCTACCGGGCCATTACCTTCCCCGGGTCCCTCAGGGCCGCTCTGGGTGGAAGGGGCCTCGGGAGCCAGGACTAGGGGCGGGTGGCTCACGACGCTCGGGGGCCAAAGGCTGCCTCCGCCTTGGTGCTTCCTAAGCCAACACCGTTCCAATGTCTCCTGCCTCCTGGTGTGATGAGACCGGGGGCGTCTGGGAGATTGGCTCGTCGTCGCGCTCCACAACCAACGCTGCACTGATCACTTGGGGACTTGCCGCCAAATATAAAAGGAGGGGTTCTCCTTCTTGAGGTGCCACCAATGTGGGCGGCGAGGAGAGATAACGCTTGAGCTCGCTCAAGGCTTTCTCCGCCTCGTCCGTCCAAGTGAAGGGGCCAGTTCGCTTAAGCAACTTGAATAGAGGGAGCGCCCGCTCTCCCAGCTTTGATATAAAACGGCTCAGGGCAGCTACATAACCAGTGATTTTCTGCACGTCCCTGAGCTTCCTGGGGGGCGCATCTCCTCTATCGCCTTTATTTTTGCAGGGTTGGCCTCGATGCCTCGGGCAGAGACCAAAAACCCCAAGAGCTTGCCTGCCGGTACCCCGAACACACATTTTTCTGGGTTCAGCTTCATGCAGGAGGACCGGAGGTTATCAAATGTCTCGGCCAGGTCTGGGAGCAAGGTCCTTTGGTCCCGGGACTTGACCACGAGATCATCGACGTACGCCTCGACATTGCGTCCTATTTGGTCTTTCAGCGTGATGCGGACACCGCGTTGGAAAGTAGACATGGCATTCTTTAAACCAAAAGGAATAGATATGTAGCAAAAGGTACCTATAGGGGTGATAAACGTAGTTTTCTCCTCATCCTCTACAGCCATGCGAAACTGATGATAACCAGAATATGCATCTAGGAAACATAAAAGGTTGCACCCCGCAGTGGAGTCGACTATCTGGTCTATTCGGGGCAGAGGATAAGGGTCTTTAGGACATGCATTGTTGAGGTTGGTGTAGTCGATGCACATACGCAGCTTGTGGTTGGCCTTCGGGACAACCACCGGGTTAGTCAACCACTCTGGATGCAACACCTCCCGGATGAAGCCGGCCTCCTGGAGCCGTGCCACCTCTTCACGGATGAACGCATGTCGCTCTGGGGCCTGTCGCCTGACCTTTTGCCGGACCGGTCGTGCATCCGGCCGTACTGCGAGTCGGTGCTCAATCACCTCCCTGGGGACTCCGGGTATATCCGACGGCTTCCAAGCAAACACGTCAGCATTCGCCCGTAGGAAGGAGACGAGCGCGTCTTCCTATTTGGGGTCCAAGTTGCCGCCAATTCTGGCGGCCTTGGATGGGTCATCGCCCAGCTGAATGGACTTGATCACCACCTCGTCGGCAGAGGTGATGCACTTCTTGGGGGCCCGGGAACCCGAGGCCTCCTCTTGAGGGTCCTCGGGTTCAACGCGGTCGGCCACCGCAATATCATCCACACGTGCTTCTACGCAATCCAGCGCAGTCTTGACGTCGACATGGATGGTGATGGGGCCTCCGGGGCCCGACATCTTGAGTTGGCGGTAGGCGCAATGGGTAGCCGCCATGAACTTCACCAACGCTAGCCTCCCGAGCACGGCGTTGTAGGGAAGGTTAAGGTCTGCCACATCGAAGTCAATCCGCTCGGTGCGGAAATTGGTGGGGCTCCCAAATGTGACCGGTAGCGCGATCTGCCCAAGGGGCCACACCTTCCCAGGCGTCACCCCAATGATGGGGTAGGATTGCCCGAGCACCATCCCTGGGGCCTTGATCGCATCGAAGGCCTTGGGGGACAGTATGTTGAGAGCCACACCCCCGTCAATTAAGACTCGGGCAACCTTGACGTTGCAAATGGTGAGGGAGGTCACGAGGGACAAGTGGCCACTTCATGTGATGCTCCCAGGGTGATCTGCCTAGTCGAAGGTGATTGGCACCCCCGCCCAGCGCGATTTTTGGGTTGCCTCATGGGACAGCATAGCAGCGAGGAGCTCACGCCTCATGGTCTTGAGGCTCTGACGGAACACCTGGGTGCAAGCCCCTCCATCGATGGTGGCGACAACGTGCTTGGGGTCCTGGTAACCCAGATCGTCATCTTCGCCTTCGACGGGGGCCGAACTCTTGGCCTCCTCTCGTCGGTTGTCCGCGCGTTCCGTCGGGGCTTTACCCTTATGGCGGGCTTCTTTCTCCCTCTCCCTCCTCTCCTGCTCATACCTTTGTATTCGCTCGGCCAAGTTCTTGACCGAGTGGCACTCAGAGAGGTCATGGCGGGAGGTTTGGTGTACCATGCACCACTTGTCCCCGTCCTAGCCCTGGGGACGAGGGTCTGGGGTGCGCCCGCGGTTGCCCGCGAGCTTGCCCTTTCGCGAGGGCTTCTTGGTATCGCCGGCGGCGAGGACGTGGCCTTCCTCTCCACCGCGCGATGGCTTGCGCTTCCGCCGCCGCTCACGCTGTTCCTCTCGAGACGTGGAGGGGGGCAGCGTTGGTGGAGGCTGGAGCGGGACTCCTAGGGTTCCAGATCCAAGCCTCTTCCTTGCGGGCCACCCGGTCAGCAAGCTCGAAGAGCTCGGTGGTGGTCCGGGGGGCCTTGGATTCGATCTTCTCCAGCATGACGTTGTGGCATACGCCGCTCCTGAAGGCGACGATCACTGGATGGTCAGCGATGGACGGTATGGTGTTGCGTACCTGGCAAAAGCGCTGGATGTATTTGCGCAGGGACTCGTCATGTCCTCGCCGGACCACGTAGAGGTCATCCTCCACTCCCGGGCGTGGGTACGTGCCCTGGAAGTTAGAGGAGAACTGCCGGCACAAGTCGTCCCATGAGGTGACCGACTGGGCCGACAAGTTCATTAGCCAGGAACGGGCCTGGCCCTTGAGCGCCATGGGGAAGAAGTTGGCCTTGACGAGCTCGTCACCTCCAGCAGCCTCGATGGCCGTGGTATAAATTTGGAGGAACTCGGTGGGATTCACCGTGCCGTCATACTTCTCCATGAGGGCCGGCCTAAACTTGTTAGGCCAGTGCACATTGCGGAGGCTGGAGACAAATGCCTGACAGCCGTTGCCGACTGGAGGGGGCGACGAGGGCTGGGGGGCCCTTTGGGTGCCGTAGAATGTCCTGCTCGCGGCAGGGCCACCACAGCCGCTCGTCGTGCCCTGGGGGGTTCTCCTGTGGCGGGGCTGTTGCGGCTGCTCGCCGAGCGTTTGCGCCTCCTGACGAGGAAGCGCAGTCCTGAGCCCGCCCCGTGCGACGTTCGTCGCGGCGCTGCTCAATACGAACATGGGCATCCCGTTCCACGTATAGCAGATCCCGAGGCGCCTCTGGTTGGGCTACAGCTGGGGGGCTCTCGTCTGTCCTCGCGGCGACTGCTGCCCTTCGAGCTCGTCGTCGAGAGGACGAGCTGACCGAGGTGTGTGAACCAAGCGGTCGGTGACTCGAGGAAGCAAGGTCGGCGGCCAGCTGACGCTTGGCCGTGCTGACTAGCTTCGCCATGTCGTCAAACCAACGCTTGGCGTTGGACCCCACATCCGATGTTACCGTGGGGTGGCGCAAGAGCGCCTTCGCCACCTGGAGGGCGCCTTCAGGCGTGCCAAACTCCAGTCGACGATGGACGTTGCTCCGGCACGTCCGCTCGGGCGTAGCCCGGATCCCTGCAGGTACGTTGGCGACCCTGGGGGACGCTTGGCCTCCTTCGCCCACAGCCGTTGTCCCAGCGGGGGGCAGGGGAGGTGGTACAGCTCCGGCCGCCGCCGCAGCCATCGAAGGGGTTGAGGGGGACAAAGGTCTTTCCTCCTCCGAGCGGAGATGTCGGAAGTTGGGGCTGTGCTCGCCCATATCGATCTCCTCGACCACCTTGTTGGCCAAGTCACACTCGCGGGTAGCGAGGGAGCCAGACGCGGTCCGTAGGACGTAGCCGTGGACCATGGCAAGGACGGAGGCAGTTGGTTCCGCCGAGAGGCGGAAGGAATACACGAGTTTAAACCCTAATGCAGCGTGCTCCGCCTACCTGGCGCGCCAGCTGTCGATGCGTGTGCTCGACACGCGGGGACCCGGGGGACCCCCTTTTGGTTCGGCACAGGGGAGCGGTGAATCAGGGTTTGAGCTCGGGATGAGGTAGAGGAAAAGTAGGAAGGTGGAGAAAAGTCGCAATCGTAAAAGACACAGAAGAGTTTTTACAGGTTCGGGCCGTCGGGGAGACGTAATACCCTACTCCTATTTTTGTACTGTGTGGAGAATGAATTACAAGGATTGGTGTGGTTGTTCTTCCCTGGGGAAGCTGGAGCTAACGACTGAGGCGAGATGCTTAAAGTCTGAGGTTGAAGAAGCTGAACAAAAGACCAACCCCCTCTATACGGACTTGGGCCTCCTTTTATAGTGCAAGGGGACACCACAGTAGTCCTAGCTTTCTCTACTCCGCTCCACGTGATGGAGCGGCTCTTGTCCTGTCTTGTTACGGGTTTACCCCTATTCCTGCTCTTGTTGCCATGTTGCGGGAGTGGGAGGAGAAAAACGGGCGTCGTGGCTACCATGCTTCTCACGAGAGGAGTCAACTTACCTACTCCAGTGGGGCCTACCGGTCAGTGGCTCTCCGCCTGGAGAGGGGTCGACGTGACACCCCCAGAGCCCGTATTCTCTCTCCCACGCGGCCGCCCAGCGCATTTAATGAGACTGGATGGGGCGTGGTGGGAGGCGTGCGTGGACTGACCATGCGGCCATACTGCGGTCACCATCAAAAACTTTCTCCCCTCTCTCCCTGGTGACGGGCAAAAAGGGTGATGATGAGCGGCTGACAGACGCGCCTCACATCGCAATAAATGCGACGGCGCAGGCGTTTGGCCTCTCTCTAGGCATTAAATGTGGTGGTTGGCAGTTGGCAGTTGGCGGTTGATCTCGTTCCTCTCTCGGAGAGGTGTGGGTTGATGGACGGGGGTCCGGGTGATCCCGAACCCTGCCATCTGGGAAGCGGCAGCCTCCGGGCAGCTCCAAAGCCAAGTCCCCTTTGGGATGGCCACGTGACCTCCCGTGGCCCGGACCTGCATGAGCCGTTCAAGACATATCTTTGGGGTGCCCTGGTGAGCGAAGGCATCTTCCTTCTTCAGATATCGTATTCTCGTTATATCCCCGGGCCCATATCACCGACAACCCTGCTTGTAGTTACCATTTTGTTATCTCTTCTTGGAGGGCATGTATGAACATTATTGAATGAAGCAATTTGCCAACTATTTGTCCTTGAGTTAGTTGACAATAAATACCTCCAAGGGCAGGTGGCCCACTCACATACAGCTATCATCCTCTTGGCCTCATTTTTCACAAACTTTATGAACTTCATCTCAGCCAAGCCATATTTTACAATTGCTTTCTTGAACTGATCCTTACCAGAGAATTCCATTCCCAACTCAAATTTTGGTATTGGGTCCTTTCTACTAAACCTACTATATTAACTGGTCCTAACTGTCACATCCCCACCAACACTCAAATCATCACTAGTAGCTTCATCTTCACTGCTGTCAGCATAGGGTGTACAATAACCATCATTCTCATTGTCATTAGGTCTTCTCATTGTACACTTCTTGAAAATCCTAAAGTTTCTGTTAATCTCTTCAGCTTCCTCATCCTCTTCAGATGAACTTTCATCTCCTGGTAAAAATTCACTGTCACTAGAGTCATCCTCTTGACATGCAACTACCACTGCCTTGCCCTTATCCTTCACACTCTTCTTCTCAATATTTTCCCTGGTCTCATTGCTTCCTCTCACTACAATGGACTGTGCAGTACCAACTACTTCCATCTGAGCATCAGAATCCTCTTCTGATTCCTCATTACAGTCAACTTCCATCTCATCCTCATAGTCACTGCCACTAGATTGAATAACTACTGGATTTTCAACATATATATCCACTGCTCCGCCATCAACTACATAATTGGACATTGTCAAACAAGATGTGTCATCTACTAACACCCTCAAACCATCTACTAAATCTGCTCTAGGACACGCCAGTGCATCAATGCTCCAGGCTCGACAATGCAATGATCAGCTAGATGCCCCTTTATCTCAAGCAGAGAGACTTTGTCTCGCTCAATGTATGACAAACCCTCAGATCCACCAACATATTCTAGCATGTTATGACCTCTAACAAATTCCCCATTGAAATTAAACCTAACAGTCAACATATCTAGTGGATCCATGGCTACAAAATTAAGAAGGCCAACAAATCAAAACCTTGCCTCAACACATGATCTACAGACCAGAAACACTTATTGAGCTAGGGTTCTTAATGAGCTAGGGTTCATACCTTATTATCCACTGTTGCGGCGCAATCTCAAGCGCCGTAGCCACCTTCTTCCGCCCCCTTGCACGCCGCTGCCGATTTCCTCCGCGCCACCGTTGATTTCCTCGAGGACGCCTTCGATTTCAGCAACCACGCCGCAGATCTGAACGCCGCCGCCAGCCGCCTACTTCGGTCGCTACCGCTTTGGAGAGGGAGAATGGGTGAGAGAACAGAGCGTGAGAGGGAGAGAGACCAGAGCGTGAAAGGGGGGTAACGGCAACTGCTGAGTCAGCCCGTGCTAACTCAGCCCTAGGTGCCACGTGGCTACGGAACAGGCAAAACCGCCTAGGCTGTCCGAACGAAAACGGTTTGAGTAGTTCAGGGTGTCCAATACTCGATTTTGCAATTGGATGGCCAAAACTAAACTTCGACAATAGTTGGATGGTCAAATATGGACTTTTTCCTTACTAAGAATCTTACAACTAATGGTAAAGCTAGAGACTGCTGATTTGCTCAGTTTTCTTGCAGAAATCTCTTGGCATTGCGATTGCAGTTTTGTGTCTTTGATCTTGGGAAAGGGCCGTGTTCTGCATATCCTTGTGCTTCAGCGACAAGTGTTGTTGCAAGAACAAAGTACTGCCGGCTGTGATAAAAATGAGAAGCGTTAAACCCTTTGGTCTTGGGCCGCATATTTATTAATAGTGGTAGAAACAGCCTCTACCATGGTTTGGTACAAGAGATAAAAAACTAAAAAACAAACTCTGAGATTACAAATTTTATCCTAACAACCAGAGCCTTATCATCACAACAACCAGAATCCTATCATCGCATGCACTACTGTGCTATTATCGCATGCATTGTTATGTACCATCACCGCATGCGCACATAGGTGTAGACTGCAGTCCTCAGCTATAGGCTTTATCACATGCATGCATAGGCTAGCTATAGACGTTATCACATGCACACGTACACATATCACTTCACAGCCCCTCTCAATCTTGACCTAGTTAGGTTGAGATTGCATTTGAAATTTTCTAAGAAGGCGAGTTGACAGTGCCTTCGTAAAACCATCAGCAACTTAGCAACTTGATCTCCGAAGGGACAAAACACTAGTACACAAACACACATAGGTGTCGGTTGGGAAATCCCCTTGGGTGCCGATTTTCCCAACCGGCACCTATTTGTCGGCACCTATAAAAAAATAAATAGGTGCCGCCTAAAGAACCAGCACCTTTAAGGTTCAAAAAATCAAAAAAAAATCCGACATTAGCTCATCCACAGATCCAATCCACTGCAACAGCCAATCCACAACAACATATATTCATCCACATATTCATCCACATATTCACAAATCAATGACATATCCATCCACGCAGATCCACAAATTAATGATTCATTCACATATGATCCACAACTCACAAAAAAAATTCAAGATCGACACACAAAAAACAGATCAACGCAAAAAAAACCTCGTTGTCGTCGGCGCACAGCCCCCAGCGAGATCCGGCCGCCCTTCCCGCCTCCGCCCCGGCCTCCCGCCGCCGCCTCACCGTCTTCCACCGCCCAGCCTGAGAGAGAAGAGATGGAGAGTGAGAACCGAGAAAGGATGGAGAAAGAGATAAGGATGGAGAGTGCGCATCCGGTCCTCCCGCCGCTGGCCCCGCTTCCCGCCGCCTCGATGCCTCCCGCCGCCACCCTGGCTTCCCGCCACCTCGCCGCCTCCCGCCGCTGCCTTGCCACTCCCGCCGCCCCGGCCTCCCGTCGCACGGCCTGAGAGAGAGGAGATGGAGTGAGAACCGAGATAGAGGAGATGGAGAAAGAGATAAGGATGGAGACGTCTGGTCCAGAGAATATAAAAGCGATGCCTCGGATCGGCTCGGTTTTAGGTGTCGGTTTTTAAAAAAACCGACACCTATAATATATTATAATATAATATAGTATAGGTGTCGATTTTTATTTAGAGCCAACACCTATAATATATTATAGGTGTCGGTTTTTTTAAAAAATCGACACCTATAGTATAGGTGCCGGTTTTTATTTAGAGCCGCTACCTATTGTTTTAATAGGTGTCAGTTTTTGTTGAACCAACACCTATTAAGCCGATACCTATGTATATTTTTGTAGTAGTGAAACCAATCTATAGTAATTTTTGTGATACTCATTCTCTCACAAAATGGTAATCAACTTCTATATATATTAGTTCTTACATGAAACACAGAATTGGCTAATAAATATTTAGCTCCTAAGTTATCACACCAAATTTTAGCAGCTCTAGAGGAAGTAATCTTTAGCTCTCTTAACAGGGTTTGTATCCATATCAACTCGGCTATAGTATTTGCTACAGCTTTATATTCTGCTTTTGTACTTGATCTTGATACAGTAGGTTGTTTTCTTGCACTCCAGGATACAAGGTGTACTTGATCTTCGTACGGTAGGTTGTTTCCTTGCACTCTAGGATACAAGGTTAGAACCGAAAATTATAGCAAAAGCTCTTGTTGACTTTCTATCATCTATGTTGCCTATCTAATCTGCATTATCCATGAACAAGAGTAGAAGCACTCTTATGTATATTGAGTCCTAAACGTACACTGATTTAAGTATCTAAGGATTCTTTTGACTGTTGTCCAATGATCAGTGGTAGGTGCATGAAGAAACTGACATACCTTATTCACTGAGTAAGCTATGTTCGACCTAGTCAAGGTCAAGTATTGTAAAGCACCAACTATATTTCTATACCGAGTTGCATCATTAGGCCCCAATGGTGATCCTTCATATAGAGTTAATTTCTGAAGGGGAGTACTTACTGGCTTGCAGTTTGACATATTTACTCTTTTTAACAGATCATTAGCATATTTTTTCTTGAGTCAAAACTATACCATTTGGGACTTTACTTACCTCGATTCCAAGAAAATAGTGTAGATCTCCTAGATCCTTAAGAGCAAACTCCTTGTTTAGATCCTTCAGGAGTGTTGTTGTTGCCTTCTCCGTAGAACTTGCAACAATTATGTCATCAACATAAACCAATATAAACATAGTTATCCCTCCTTTGTTAAGAAAGAACAGCGAGGTGTCAGCTTTAGAGGATTGAAAACAAGTCCAGTAAGTTTCTTACTCAACCTAGAATACCACGCACTTAGTATTTGTTCTAACCCATACAAAGTTTTGTCCAACTTACACACATAATATGGTTTAGAGGGAGACTCAAAACCAGGAGGTTGTTGTATGTATACTTTTTCTTCTAATAAACCATGAAGAAAAGCATTATGAACATCTAAAACTCCATCCTCTGGACACAACGATTGACAAGATAATTCTAATGGTGGCAGCTTTTACTATAGGACTAAAAATGTCTTCGTAATTAATACCATAACATTGTTTAAAACCTTGTGCTATAAATTTTTGTCTTATATCTATCAAGTGTTTCATCTATCTTTCTTTTAATTTGATATACCTATTTGCACCCAATAATATTCTGTCTTTTTTCCTAAGGAATTAGGTGCCATATATTATTTTTTATCTAAGCATCATATTTAGCTCCCATTATGGTCTTCCAATTTTTATTTTCTAAAGCCTCTTTTATCACTTTATAGTTCATCGGTAGAAGTGAAGCAACCATCTCCTTGCGAATACCGCTTTGCAGTCCTGTACGTGGTCTGATAGTTCCATCAGCCTGCAAGGGAGAAGAAACCGTGTGCTGTGCTGCTGCTTCCGGTTGGAAAGTTGAAGCCGTGTGCTGTGCCTGTGCTGCTTGCTGTACCGTGTACTGTGCTGGTTGAAAAATTGTGTTCACTGTCAACATGCTGCTGCACAGCCGCTTGTCTGCCGCCTGCTGTTGCTGCACTGCTGCTCCCCCATCGCTGGCAGAACAAGTTTCAACAGGAGAGAGATTCTCAGCGCCCAGGGTCATGTCAAATCCTGCTGCATCACTATTTGCGCCCACATCCAATGAAGGTCCTGTTAATCCCTCCATAACACTGTTGTCTTCGCACTGGTGGAGAAACTATTGTTGAAGCCCCAAAATCGTTAATAGACTCGATTAAAGTTATATTAATTGAACAACATTTTATTTATAGTCCTGATTCAAAAAAATTTGTAGCTCGTACGAGATTCCTACTATTTTTAGATTCGGTTAGTAACACCAACCAGGACTAAAAATCAACATTCGTCCCGGTTCCTTTTATCAACCGCGACCAAAAAATGGTTCGCCTTTATCTCCTCGGTGCGCGCACTGCTAAGTCTTTATCATGACTCAAACCAGGCTCCTTGATCAGATCCGAGAACTCTTTCCGATCTCTCCCTCTCCCATATCTCTTCCTCTCCCCTTACCTCTCTCCTCTCCCCCATCTCTTTCGAGAGGGCTGGAGGCGGCGGGCTGTGGCTGCCGCACTCACGGGAGCTGGTGGCCACGCGGGCGGCCACGGGGGCGGGCGGGCTGGGGCGGTGCCTCCTCCTCCACCCCTCTGCGGCGGGCACAGGATGTGGCAGTGACCACAGGCTACGGCGGCGGCCGCGCAGGTGGGAGGTGATGGCCAGATCCGTGTGGGCGACGGCGGCCGGATCCGGGCGGGAGGCGACGGCGGCCGGATCCGGGCGGGAGACGACGGCCGGATCCAAGACTGGAGGCAGCGGCCGGATCCGGTCGTGCAGCGGCGGCACGGCCGGATCCGGTGCGGGCGACCGGCGGGTGGCGGCCTCCCCTCGGCTGGTGTGTTGTGAAATTTTTTAAAAATTTTTGTGATGTATGTGATTTTGTGAATCTGTGATGTTTTAATGTTTTGTGAATTTTGTGATGTATATGTTAATCTGTGATGTTTTGTGAATTTGTGATGTATATGTGAATTTGTGATATTTTGTGATGTGATTTTGTGATGTGCTTGAGATTTTGGGACATTTGATATGTGATTTTGATTTGGAAAAAAAACAATGAAAAAAAAATTAAAAAATAGGTTTGGGATGTTGTTAGAGTGTTGTGTATCTTACCAACCGAGATTAAATATTTATTTTTGGTCCTGGTTATTTTACTCGGGACTTAAAAAACATCTTTAGTCTCATTTTTGTAGTCCCGATTTGAAAATCAGGAAAAAAAGTTTATAAAGTGGGACAGTTGTGGAATTCTCCAGTAGTGTCAGAAAAAATATCATTAGATTCACAATTTAAATCCACACTGGGTAATGGAATATTAACCACAGTTCTACTATATGTGCATCTCCTAATGTTAGTCGTACAATTTGTCAAGGATGATGGCAATAATGAGAGTTGAGACCGAAGTCTTGCTGCATTGGCATGGAGAGTCGGGAAAAATGTTCTCATCAAAGATCACATCTCGAGAAATATAGACACGGCCTGAAGAAACATCAAAGCACTTAAATCTTTTATGGTGGGTACTAAAACCAAGAAAAACACATTGTTTAGAACGAAACTAAAGTTTGTGAGTGTTATAAAGACAAAGATGAGGCCAACAAGCACATCCAATGACTCTTAAAGAAGAATAGTCTGGCTTTTGACCAAATAATCTTTCTAAAGGTGTGGAGTCATGAACAACTTTGCTTGAAACACGATTAATGAGATAGATGGCTGCAACAAAGACTTCATCCCAAAATTTAAGAGGCATGGGACAAAACAGAGAGACCTACTTCAACAATATACCGGTGTTTTCTCTCAGCAGACCCATTTTATTGATGAGTGTGGGGGCAAAGAACATGATGATCAATTCCTATTTGTGAAAAGAATGAATTGAGTTTCTGATATTCTCCCCCTAATTAGTCTGCATGGTAATAATTTTTAGATCAAACATTCTTTCTACTGGAGCTTGAAATTCTTTAAACTTAGCAAAAACTTCAGACTTATATTTGAGCATCATATAGTATTTATTTATCCCAACAGACTCTGGGGCAGGTCCCCAAACATCAGAAAACACGAGTTTAAGGGGAAATTGAGACACCTTACTGGACCTGACATAAGGTAATTGATGTCTCTTTGCTTGTTGGCAAACATTACACGTAGACTGACTATTTGACTCAACTAAGCATGTGAGATTATTTTTATAACTTGTTTAACAATAGAAAAGGATGGATGCCCTAGACGGCTATGCCACCTGGACAGATGTAACTCGATGGCACCAAGAACTGCTTTGCTGCATGACCGACCAAATGACTTGGGGATTGGATAGAGACCATCCCTACATCCTTGTTCAAGCAGAATGTCCTTCGTTTCATGATTCTTTATAGAGGAAAATTTGGAGTGAAGTTAAAGGAAAGCGAAATTATCATCAGCTGACTAGCAGATATAAATTTTTTTTGCTTAAAAAACATAAAGGACATTATTTAGATGGATGTTACGACTAGTGGTATGAACAATAGTATGACCAATATGGCTAATATCCATACTTGCTCTACTCGCAGTGTGAATCTGCTTACCACCACTATATTTTTCCTTGGTGGTGAGTTTCTCTAATTCCCAGTAATACGATCTGTGGCACCTATATCAATGTACCAATTCGTATCTATATCATATGAGTTAGGCTCTGTTTAGATCCACCTTCAAAACTTTACACCCTGTCACATCGAAAGTTTGGACACATAAATAAAGTATTAAATATAGACTAAAAAATAACTAATTGCACAGTTTGTATGTAATTTACGAGACGAATCTTTTAAGCCTAATTAGACTATGATTTGACAATAAAGTGCTACAGTAAACTTGTGCTAATGACGGATTAATTAGACTTAATAAATTCGTCTCATCGTTTACCTACGAATTCTATAATTTACTTTTTATTAGTTTATATTTAATACTTTAAATATATATCAAGTATTGATATGACATTTTGAAAATTTTTCAGGAGTCTTAGTAGCAGCAGCAGCAAGTTTCTCATCTCCGACATATTCTTCGTCAAAACGGTACCAACAGTCCGTTGTAGTGTGTCCATGCTCGAAGCAAACCTGACAGATGGGATGCCTATCTTGACTTCTGGTTTCTGTGCTGAGCCCCCTGCCACCACGCGCATGAACAGTGCCGCGTCTCCTGCCACCACGCTGGGGTTCCTGACATTTGTACTGTTGACGTTGGACTTGCACAATTGAAGCCACTAAAGCCACTTGCACTGAAATTTCCAGCATTGAACCCGCTGCGTCCACCGCGACTGGCTACAAAAGCAGTTCCTCTTTGACCAGTGTTGCGGTAGAGATCAAGGAGGGTTTCATAGTTGAGCAGTTGGGAGTATAGCTCCCAGGTTCAGATTGGTGCACAGAGCAGAGACAATCGGGCTATAATCTTCATCTAGCTCAGCAATGATGTACTGCACTAAATCTTCTTCATCAAGAGGGCGACCACCAGCCGTCATCTCGTCTCCAAGTGCTCTCATCTTGGCGACATATTCACCAATTTTTATGGAACCTTTCTTCGTGTTGGTAAGTACAAGTCTAGTAGTGTTCACCGATATTCTTGCACGTGTACGGGTGGAGTAGATTTCTTCAATGGCTCGTCATGCTTCTGCCGAAGTCTTGCACATGGCGACTTGAATCAAAACATTCCTTAAAAGAGATGAAAGCAGATAGCCAAGAACAAGCTGATCATTGGCTTCCCAATCTTCAAAAGCTGGGTTTGGTTTTGTCACCATCTTCTCACCTATGGTGACTGAAACTTCAGCGTCTGGAGTCTTCTCTCAGCGCCGGACAGATATCCATGGAGTCGAGCTCTACGAATTGCAACGCTAACTTGAGCCTTCCACAGTACATGATTCCCTTTTTCGAGTTTCTCTGAAACCGGATGACTGTGGGAGAGATTGGCTGCCATGGCACCTGACGAGGAGGAAGATGCCATGAGCAACGGATGCGAATTATTGGGTTGGGGATGGCTCTGCTACCATGTGATAAAAATGAGAAGCGTTAAACCCTTTGGTCTCGGGCCACATGTGTATTAATAGTGGTAGAAGCAGTCTTTACTGTGGCTTGGTACAAAGAGATAAAAAACTAAAAAACAAACTCTGAGATTACAAATTTTATCCTAACAACCAGAGCCTTATCATCGCAACAACCAGAGTCCTATCATCGCATGCACTGCTGCGCTATTATCGCATGCATTGTTATGTACCATCACCACATGCGCGCATAGGTGTAGACTGCAGTCCTCAGTTGTAGGCTTCATCACATGCATACATAAGTTAGCTATAGACGTTATCACATGCACACGTACACATATCACTTCACAGCCCCTCTCTATCTTAACCTAGTTAGGTTGAGATTGCATTTGAAATTTTCTAAGAAGGCGAGTTGACCGTGCCTTCATAAAACCATCGGCAAAGCAACTTAGCAACTTCACACGGGTAGGGACAAAACACTAGTACACAAACATACATACATGGGTATCGGTCGGGAAATCACTTCACACGGGCAAGCTAAGCCATTTCGAAGCCTCTACTTATATGATTTTGTCACTCTTATATGATCAGTTGTTTCAGCTCTAGAAAACGATGAGAAGGTTTCACTCTCTGACCAATTTCTTCCGTTAGACTGCTCTCCAGATTTTTCATCCTCCCTTGCCTTGCATGTCTGTCACATGATTTTTGAAGCAAAGGTGTGTTTTCTGAAGTAAGCAGTACAAAAAGAACTCACTCCATGTAGTAGCTGTATTAGTACAGAAACCGAAACAGTTAACATAATGTACAAGTCATTCGAAAAATATACTCGGAATATTTAAGCATGAGGTGCGTAGTACTTAGGACCTCTAAAATTATAATCATATGCAATCATTAGGTACCATCCTGTAATTATGATTTCTGCTGCCCCAAAATAAACTTTGAATTGAACTGCATACCACATCGAGTCCTGTACATTATCCTTCTAAAAAGATCGAGTAATTGACACACTATGGGCTATGGCACTCTTCCAGCGAAGGCTCTAACTCTAAAGAGAACAATTGAAAGAGAAAAATGGTGGCAATCTCTTTTCATGCAGTTTGCACTCACGCTGTCACGCATATGACCAATTATGATCATCTTTCACTCTATATTATATCATACATGTTTAGTACTCCCCCGGCCCGTTCCATATTACATATCACTGCTACATAAAAGCCACAACTGTCCCGGTTCGTAACCCTCAGTAGTCCGGTTGTCAAACCGAGACTACGAATCCGGGACTAAAGATTGCTATCTTTAGTTCCGGTTCAAATAATCGGAACTAAAGATACAGCTTTAGTCTCGGTTGAAGCCACCAACCGGGACTAAAGATGACGGAGCCACGTGGTGGCTCGCCATCTTTAGTCCGGTTGGTGGCTTCAACGGACTAAAGTTTTTTTAATTTTTTTTAATTTCTACTGCTCTTAGCTTGCTGTTGCTTGTTTAAACACACACACACATATATATATATATATATGCAAATATGCATATATATGTGTAAATACATAACATATATATATATAACACATCACATACATATATATGCAAACAACATCGAAATTATTTTTTTAACAATCGAATACAACAAAATACAACAACAAAATTCACACATATATACAACAAATTGTCCACAAATTTGTTCACACATATATACAACAAAATCGTCCACACTATATATACAACAAAATACAACAACAACAAGCATTTTCCGCTCGCCGTTGCTGCCGGCTCTCACTCGCCGCTGCCGTCGGCTCTCGCTCACCGTTGTTGCCTTTGTCCCACTCGCCGCCAGTGAGGAGATGGCGCCTCGCTACCACCACCTTCTGCCCCGCCGCCGCCATCTCCTCCCCTTGCTTGCCGAGGAGAGAAGAAGAGGGAGAGGGAGAGGGAGAGGGAGAGAGATGAGGGAAGAGGGAGAGAACTGAGGGGAGAGGGAGAGAGATGAGGGGAGAGGGAGAGAGGGAGAGAGATCTGAAAAATGTGCTAAGTGTTGGATCGGTGGAGAAGACGATGAGTGCTGGGGATATATATAGCCTGAATTTTTAGTCTCTGTTGGTGGCACCAACCGGGACTAAAGATAATTTCCCGCTATTTTCAATTCATCTTTAGTCCCGATTGATGGCATCAACCGGGACTAAAGATAATTTTTCGTTATTTCTAATTTATCTTTAGTCCCGGTTGGTGGCACCAAACGGGACTAAAGATAATTTTCCGCTATTTTTCCAAATTTATTTGGTCCCGGCTAGGGTTAACAATTAAATAATTAGTAAATAGTGCCAAATTAAATTCATTAAATATAGGTTTAAAATAATAATATTAAAATTTAATCAAACATAGATAATCCTAGACATTAATGTGCTCTTCTAGATATTATTCCTCTTTTGTCCCTCTCTATTTTTCATATTCATCTGAAGTTGTTTTTTTTTGAAAAATTCGAATTTTTTATTTTATATTTTTTATGGACTTAGAAGCACACGAGAGGTAACCACAGAAAATTTAAGTGTAAACAAGCAAAAGATGTGGCGTGTAGAAAATTCAGAAGACATGCTCAGAATCGGAAAAAACTTCTAGGCTCGAAAAGGCAACCTTCTGAGGCTTTTTTGGGGAAAATAAAATCGCCGAACGCGGCAAAGCAGTGAACAAATGCATTCGAAATTTTTTTCTGATCGATATCTCGATCGGAGTCCGTATGCGAAAGTTATGACCATTTTAAAAACCGACTCCGAGTTAGAGGACAAAACGGGAACAATACGCGTAAAACTTGTTGCACGCGCATAAACTAGACGTGACGGCCAGGGTTTGAATGTTCTTATCAATATTATACATCCCTCCGATTCGTATATTATCACCAAAATAATTTTATAAAAGATTTTGTATATTGAGAATCATTAGTTAATAACAATATGATGATATGTAATAACAAAATTAAAGCTTCCTTCTATCTTCAATCACCCATCTCCACACAACATCACACTCTTTGAAATTACAGATCCCCTTAAATTAATTTTTGGCCATTTGAATCATGTAGCAAAATTTATATATTTTATTAGGTTCAGTTAAAAAATAAGCACATTCACTTTTGTCCCGGTTGGTGGGTGCCCGACGCTCTGACAGGCTCTAACAATATTTGAACCAGGACTAGAGGTAATCTTTAGTCTCGGTTAGTGACATGAACCAGGACTAATGTTCCTAGAAATCCGTAGACTTTTTAAACCGAGACTAGAGATCATTTCTAGTCCCGGATGCAACTTAAACCGGCACTACTGTGGTTTTTGCCACTTCAACCAATGATGATTTCTCCAGTAATGTATCATAAGTAATTTTGGGTTTATTTTAAGTCAAAAAATTTCAAGTTCGATCAAGTTTACTAGAAATATATTCAATATGTTTCAGTTGTAAATATGTATTTGTAACTTTATTTTAATATATTTATACACTGTAGAAGCCTGAGCCTCTCCTACAGTATTTTTCCTAAAAGAATATATATATTTAATGGTGGATTTAATTAAATAATTAGATGTTATATGTGTTACTAACATTTTTCTATAAATTTAATTAAATTTGAAAAAAATTGATTTAGAAAAAGAACAAAATAATAATATATGCAACGAAGGGAGTAAGACACGGATATTAGTTTGCCTGGTAATATACCAAACAAATTGAACCAAGTTTTCTGGACCATTTGTTGGTATGGCCAGCAAGTGGATGGCCAAAACAGGCCAAAGAGTATGGAATAAAATGAAGCCAATAGTTTCTGTCCGTTCCAAAAAAAGAATACAGATACTATTCAGAACGTATAACTTTCGGATAGTCTTAGATATAAATACGAATACAGATATTTTTTTCTCGGGTACGAATACAAATATGGTATGAGAGTTTTCAATACGAATATGGTATGAGAATGTTCGATAGATATGGATATCCGCAGAAGACATGAAACATACCCTATTTTTTCTAAATCTAGACTTTCAATCTACCTTTTTAAATCTTTTTAAATTTTAATAGTAGTTGATCTTACAATTCTAATTCGCATTATTAATATCTATTATATTATTAAAAACAGCTTTAAAAGAAGATATCACATTCGCTGTTGAGGCTAAAAATTTTCATATTAATCGAAAAAAATTATTAGTCGATAGATCATAGTGGGTCGAGATTATAACGGTACAAATTGATTGATACAGTTATATATAAAATACAATTATATCTATAGAAATATAAATCAAAAGTTATATGAAACTCTATAGAATAGAGATAGAATCTAAAAGTTATATATGAAATTCAAACCTTATAAAAATAAAATCTAAGAGCCGTACATAAAATTCAGACCTTATAGAAATATCTATAAGAAGAAAGAGGTTCATATGGAATTTATAAAATTCAGACCTTATAGAAATATCTCTAAGAAGAAAGAGCTTCATATGGAATTTAGGGATTATAGAAATAGAAGTTAAGGGTTGTATACTTAATCTAGGGATTATAGAAATAGAATTTAAAAGTTATATATAAAATCTAGAGGCTAATAGAAATAGAATTGTATAAGCAATCCAAGGCTTGTAAAAATATAATCTCAGTAAAACACTAGTCCCTCTACGAAGACTTTGGCCCGCTCAAAAACATTGCAAGTTTCCAAATTTTTGGCATTTTTAATTTTTTTAAGATTTGCAAAACTTTCAAACAATTGCAAAAATAATCTCCGCCGCCCTCTCGTGAGTTTTAAAATTGCCCTCCCAGAGGGCAATTTTGATGACGTGGTCGTCGTTTGATCGTCGCTGGTAACTTTGCACTTTCGCCCCTTGCCATCCTTGGCAAGGGCGATTTTAAACTATTTATTTAGGGTGCCGTCTGTCAAAGGATGGCCCCTCTGGCAATTTTACAGATGGCCTCCTTACCGCCCATGCAGAGGACGATTTTTAGGGAAATATCGCCCTATGCAAGGGCATTTTTAACTAGTTGGGCCCACAAAAAACCTAAACCCTAAGCGCCAACGGCTTTTAATTTAAGTAGAGTTCCATTTAAATCAATTGGCAACTAATTTAAATGGAAATATAAATTTAATTTATAACTTTTTAGGTATTTATAAGTATAAGAAGTGAAATGTTATCGTGTTTTGTAATGTACCCTATTATTGGAGCAATCGTACTTCTGTTGTGTACACTACATATGCTCATAATCTGAACTTATCAAAGCATGAGTTAGACAGTAGGATGCTCCGCAGTTGACATGGTGAACAACTTTTTTAGTAATACAAGCATAACTCAGCATATATTGATGATACAATACATGTTATATGTTTCATAACAATTTTTGCACGTAATTCAACCGCCGAACGTATGCTATGGATACACGATACAAATTAATCGGACCCAACGAGTTGAGCCTCAGCTTTCCTAAGAACCCTTTCTACGACGTTCAACGTGTCTTGCATTTTTCCAGTCCTTCTTGGCCTTTGTACTCTGTTTATGTTTCGCATTTAGTTATCTTTTGGCCATTATATTGGGGAATGACATTGTCGACCCATATAGTGAATCTATACCTCCTTTTGATTGCCCTGATAAAGAAACGTAGGTAGTCAGTTAGAGTGGCAATACTATGTACTCGTTAGAGGAATTGAAAAATTGTAAGACGTACAATGAAGTCGTCGTTTAAGTTGGGGCAAATAAAATATCTCCTGCAGTATGTTCATGGTTCAAAGGAGGTAGCCATCTTGCAACGATCCCTACAACCACACTTGGGACAGTATGACCATTCAGGGTAACCTAATGGATTGTTTCTCCAATCTAAGCTTGTGATTTCCATCCGATGTACGTACTCCATCCATGCCTGCATGAATTGTTCGGTCAACTCAGGCTACGTTATCGTCGGACCGATGAAAGTAGGTCTCATCGTATCGATCCACTGTTCGAATTGACACTGCCGTACAACCTTCTGTTTGTATATTTGTGACAGCAGAGGTTAATCTAGTTAGATAATGAAACAAGTGAGTAGCTTTACCGGAAAAAATTGATACTCACGACTCACTACAATAGACATGGACATTGTGTTCACTCTTGTATCCACTCTAAATCCACGTAGCAACCAACTATAAACTGACTCAAATGTTTTCTCGGCAGGCCTATCGATGCCCTTCGATTTTATCCTAAATTCAGACAGATCAACACCATCTAGACCAAATCTAATGTTGCCTTGACCGTGTACTATCCGAAGTATGACCTTACTTGTCATTGTGCCTGATAAACAGATTGAAACTGAGTTTATTTCATACTACCAATATGTTGCCTAGATCAATCTCTGGCTAAGTTAAAGTCTCTAAAAATATGTTCTCTATTCTAGATTTTAAAATCTACCAAATCGGTTTGTTCATCTTGATTTACCGTCCATCATATATATATTCTGCATATGTTCATCTAAATCGGTTTGTCATAGGTCAAATTTCCTAAAATAAATCATGCCCTAATTTTTAAATCCAGATCTGAGTGCTACACATCTATTCAAATATTACAAAAAAAACTCTACACGAAATAATATAGACATAGATCAGGATATATTCTATATATGTTCATCTAAATCGGTTTGTCCTAGGTCAAATTCTCTAAAATAAATCATGCCCTAATTTACAAATCCAAATCAGAGTGTTACGCATCTATTCAAATAATATAGGCATAGATCAGGATATATTCTATATATGTTCATCTAAATCGGTTTGTCCTAAGTCAAATTCCCTAAAATAAATCATGCCCTAATTTATAAATCTAGATCTGAGTGCTACATATCTATTCAAATACTACAAAAAAATTCTATTTGGACTAGTATTCTACACAAAATAAATAATATAAACATAGATCAGGATATTGTATTTACCTGGGATCAAGTAGGCACACCGACAGGGCTTCGCCGCTCTCCTCCTTCTTCCTCACCTCTCTCTGTTTTTTCTTTTCTGGAATCTCACGCGCTGCAAATGAGGTCTCCCTGAGTCCAATTCAAACTTATGGGTTGGTGGCGAAAAATCGCCCTTGCAGAGGGCGAGATTAGGGCAAAAATCGCCCTCTGCAAGGGCGGCGAGGGAGCTGCTTGCAAAATTGCCAGGTCGGCCGTCCTTTTGCAGGCGGTCCCCTGGTCAACGGGCAAAAATCGCCCTTCGGGAGGGCGGCAAGGGGGCACCTGCAAAATTGCCAGTGCGACCATCCTTTTGTAGACGACACCCTAAATGAACAGGTTTAAAATCGCCCTTGCCGAGGCGGGGAAGGGGCGAAAGTGCAAAGTTACCGGCGGTGTGCGGACGACGGCCAACGGTCGTTTGCCATGTCATCAAAATCGCCCTTTCGGAGGGCAGCGGGAGATTATTTTTGCAATAGTTTGAAACTAAAAATTAGTTTTGTAAATCTTTAAAAAAATAAAATTAAAATGCCAAAAATTCGCAAGTTTGCCACTCGCTCCAACTTTGTTGTTATAATATTCTTGCTGTACGGAGGCATTCCATTATGTAGTTGTATACAAGACTTCTTTGAAAACTGACGTATATAGGATATATTTTCCTTGTGGTCAGATAGTGTTGGGCTAGACCCATTTAAATCTTGAGGCCCACGTTTATTAGAGGTCGTTAATGATTTGTCTCACATTGAAAGTTAAGAGGATTTTACACCTAGTTAAATATGAGAATTAATTGTACACTAATTGAAAGGTTAAGGAGGAGTCACAGGAAGCCACACTCGTTCGCTCGCCTCGTCGAGACGGGACGTGGCCTTGGTTCTTGAGAAGGCTTGGCCTGCAAGCGAGCCGAGACAGGACATGGCCTTAGTCCTTGAGAAGGCCTGACCTGTTAAATAGCAGTAAGTGCGGTGCGATGAATTTTGCCGTCGAAGACCGTCATCATTGGGGTGAATTTTACAGTGATCACAATGGGTGAATAACACCGCTCATTGAGCAACTATTGATGAGGTTTAAACCCTGAAATATTCCCAGCCATTGATAAGCTTCAAAAGTGTCCAGGTTCATCCTCCTGCTCACACATTTCAGCTATAAAAAGGAGCCCCCTCCTCCTCAAAATACACTAGAGCAAGCAAGCTCCTCCCACTCCTCTTTTCTGTTCTCTACTGCATTTTGCCTGCAACCCATCACCAGCACTGTGCACACATTGCTGACGAGAGCAGAGCCTTCGAAACCTCATCTGTTCTTGAGATCCTGCTTGGGATAGACAGACGATAAAGTTTTTGGAGAACGTTGAACATGACTACTCGCTCTCTGAACATCTACGTCAACTATAACCCGGTGGTCGTTCGCTGTTGTACGACTATATCCCAGTGGTCGTTCATTGTTGTACGACTATGTCCTGGCGCCCGCTCACTGTTGTACGTCTATCGACTACATCCTGGTGGTCGTTGTACGTCTACATCGCTAAGGTCGTTCGAGGAACTGCACGGCAACAACTCTTCAATGCATCAAACTTGTAGGGTTACATCAACAAGACATCCAACATGTCTAACATAAGTGGTAACGACGTTCACACTGCCAGCGCGACTAATGCCTTTGGCAGTACAAGTGCAACCCCCGACACTGGCCCCTTAGTAGGGTATATTCTAGAACTTTGTTGTTGCATATTGTTCATATTTAAATAAGTTTTAAAAATAAACACGTGCACATATTTTGTTTTACTCAATATAATCATAGAAATATTGCTTATTTACCTAATTAATTCTGGAATTAAAATATACCGAAATAGACCTACTTTCTTAACAAATAGCACCCAATGAATCAGAAAATAAGAATCTTACAGCAAGATTAGCACTTATCACATTCATATCAACCACAAGGGGTGATAGAACAACCAGTGAAGTAAGGTCGTTGGACCAAAAACTTGATTTTTCTTGAGTAAAGTCTACATTGGACCATATATTTTGACCAAAATTTCACAATTGAGAAGGGTTAAACTAATCTTATTACTTAACACGACATACCTTAGCACTTTTTTTTGGTAGTTTGGACTAGGGTTGGGCACATAAAAGAAAATATGTGAGAGGAAAGCTAATAAAAAATGCTAAGATTTTTATTAGTGTTTCATTGTATTAAGATAAATACATTTAGAGAATCCCATCTAATGGTTTTTTTAGCAAATCAAAAAACCACTTTTCAGCTGTTCTCATAAAAACAGAGATGTGAACATGCTTAAAAAGGGCATAAATTGATTAATCTACACAGGGGAGAATGAATAAAAATGAAATAGAAATAGAACTAGTTTATTAGAATGAAGAAAACATACGATGTTTTACCTTTTTATATACATCATTGTGTTAACTGCATGAAGTAATCTCAAATATTCTCTTGGTATTCTTATTCCTAGTACAAAACCGCAAAGTAATTTAAAGACAAAGTGGTGTTAAAGTTGGTTGAGCCCTAGTCCATTATAAAATTTTGATCAAAATATATGATCCAATATAAAATTTACTCTTTTTTCTTTATTTTTATGGCGATGTAATATTCTAGATTGAAATCCATGAAAGCGAAACTTGATACTTCTAAATCTGTCAAGGAACTGCATGTTCAGATTTTAATATCAAGGAACTACGACTTAACCTTTTAATTCGAAAGATAACAATATTGACGACCAGAACTCACAGAAAACTACAAAGACTGTCACAAACGACCCTACCTGATCAAGTTGGGCCAACATGTCATATCCAACTGCGCATCACTGTCCAAAAGTTTTTTTTGGGGGGATGAAAATGCTCAGAAACAGTAAGGTCGATAGCATCTCTATGAAAATAATGCTCGGTCGGTCAATCATAGATCATATTTATCGATTAAACTATCTGATATCAACATAATACTACCCTTAAAAAATTACAAAAATTAAATTTATATATGGCTAAAAAGATAACAATCAGAAATGGTATCACCTATATGAAAACGATGCTTGATTGGTCAAATTTTTGTAACCATTTTCATCCCAAGTTGCCATGTAGATATGTAGGGGGTGGGTAGACCATGTGCAAGTTATCCAAGTTGTCATACGCAACTGCATCACACTACTGCAAGTTCTGCAATAATTTTTCACTGATAAACATACGTGGCTTTCTGAAAATTAAACTTGATCTTGTACTAAGTATTTTTTACACTAAAACTGTAGGCTTATATATGAAACTTACTGTAACCGAATTCAAGTTACATGCTGACAAGTTGATTGCTGAATTGGATTAGATTTCAGTTCAAGAATTGGGAAAAGATTAAGAACCTAGTAGAATTTTCTGCGAGTTCGAGTCCATTGTACATATCCTGGCTTAATTCCTTCACTAACCTAGCTATGATCCTATCTGTGTAGTTAGTTGGTTATAAATGGATTTCAGAAACCATCTGATACTGACAGAATGATTTCTTTTTTTGAAACTGACAAAACTTTGTCCACAAAGACAAGAACTTTTCTAGTGGCCACATAATATAAGTCAACAAAAACAAAAGCAATATCCCTGTCTCAAAAGAAGAACTAGGAAAAACAAGGAACATATATACTCCATACAATATCCCCTATACAGGGTTCTCCATTTCATCGTTTATTAAAGTATTTTTCCTGCTTTCTCAAGGGCCTTAATCTTGAAGCAAACTCCCAACCTAACAAAAGATCTTGTACCATCATCAGGTTTTTTCTCGTCTTTATAATAGCAAACTAAGTTAACTAATAAAATTCCATAAGTCATCATGCACATGCATAAGGATTAGCTGTCCCAGCAAAGCATGGCTCACCAACCCCCAATTTGCATGCCTTTTTTTGCATGTGCTTTGTTACTTTTTTCATGTTTCTACTTCTCTAATGTGAATCAGATCCTTTCCTCTGAAGTAGTCAAATGGTATGATATGGAGAGTTGCTCTACTTGTTGGTGCATTAATTTGTCACTTTCTAAAGTGCCTTGCTAAAAAATGGGCTAATGCCATTAACTAATTAATAATCAGCCATATGTCACTACTGAAGAAACCATTATTGGTTGAAGTGACAAAGAAATCATTATTGGTTAAAGTGGCAAAAATCATCTCTAGTCCCAGTTTAAAAATTCAACGGCTCTCTAGGAACTTTAGTCCCGGTTCATGTCACGAACCGGGACTAAAGATCACCTCTAGTCCTAGTTCAAATGTTGTCAGAGCGTGTCAGAGCGTCGGACATCTTTAGTCCCGATTGGTAACACCAACCGGGACTACAGATGCTATATTTTGTCCCGGTTGGTGTTAACAACCGGGACTAAAGATGCCTGGCGCTCTGACAGGTTCTGACAGCCTCTGACACCATCTTTAGTACCGATTGGTAACACCAACCGAGACTAAAGATGGCTTGCTTTTTATACTCCTTCTTCCTCCTCCAGCCCGAGCCTCCTACACTTGTCTTCAAAATTTTTCTCTAGCTAGAGGGAGGTGCTGCCAAAATTTTTGTGATTTTGTTTTGGTGATAATACACAAATCTTTGCTATCTACAAGGTTAACAACTTCTTCCTCTTATGATCTATGCTTAGCACTTTGTATTTTACGGTTGTTTTCTATACATTTTCATCTCTATATTTTTGTAAACATGAGGAGAGAGAAAATTTGTTTGGACTAATTATTTTGCTAAGCACATTATATTGTGTTGAGAAAAAAGTTGGGAAAAATAAAGAGGAAGAAAAGTAAGCTTAGCACGTAACATTTATAGGAATTTAGTCCGTACAATTTTATCTTAAAAAATATTTATGGAAAATGATGAGAGAGAATCTTTTGGACAAAAAAGTTATAAAATAGATGACAAAGGACCTTTTAAAATAGATACAAAATAATTAATTAATTTTATGTTTATCACTTTAAAAGACCTTTTAAAAATAATTCTATTTTTAGAACAACACATTACATATATTGGATTAGTATATAATAATTGTCTAATTATATATAAGTATTATAATAATATTTAAATGATTTGAATTTCGTGGAATTATCTTACGATTTTTATGCATTTCATGTAGATAGATTGGCAATGGATGTACAACGCGGATCGACGGTCGAGAGAGTTTATTCAAGGCGTCCATTACTTTTTGAGTGTGGCCAATGCCAACAAGCATAAGGGTTTCATACGTTGTCCATATAAAAAGTGCAAAAACGAGAAGGAGTATTCTACATCAAGAATTATTCATACCCACTTGTTTCAGTCAGGATTCATGCCTCACTATAATTGTTGGACATCGCATGGAGAGGTGGGGGTTGCAATGGAAGAAGATGAAGAAGACGACGACAACATTTCGGACTGTGGTCAATACGGTGGGTTTGAAGAGAATACAGCGGGCGAGGCGGGAGGGGATGCTGAAGAAAACGACGGTGCCGATGACCTTGGTCAGATGTTACGCGACGTACAGGGGGACTGCGAAGGCGTAAAGGAAGTGCAGAAATTGGAGTGTATGTTGGCGGACCACAAAAGATCCTTGTACCCAGGCTGTGAACAAGGGCACAAAAAGTTAGGTACCACGCTGAAATTCTTACAATGGAAGGCCAAAAATGGTGTCAGTGACAAGGCATTTGGCGAGTTACTAAAACTCGTGAAGAACATTCTTCCAGAGGAAAACGAATTGCCGGAATCAACGTACGAGGCTAAGAAGTTAGTCTGCCCTCTAGGACTGGAGGTACAGAAGATACACGCATGTCCTAACGATTGTATCCTCTACCGCGGTGAGGAGTACGAGAAGATCTAGGCGAGAAGATCTAGGCGAGAAGATCTAGGAGTACGAGAAGCATGTCCGGTTTGTAAAGCACTTTGATACAAGATCAGACGAGATGATCTAGGCGAAGTTGACGGACGGCCCTCGAAGAAAAGGATTCCTGCTAAGGTGATGTGGTATTTTCCTATAATACCACGGCTGAAGCGTCTGTTCAGGAACAAGGAGCATGCAAAATTGATGCGTTGGCACGCGGAAGAATGCCTATAAGACGGCATGCTGAGACATCCCGCCGATGGGTCACAGTGGCGAAACATCGACAGAACATTTGAAGACTTCGGCGAGGATGCAAGAAACCTAAGGTTTGGCTTAAGCACGGACGACATGAATCCTTTCACTACTGGAAAAACCATCATTGGTTGAAGTGGCAAAAACCACAGTAGTCTTGGTTTGAGTTGCACCCGGGACTAGAGATGATCTCTAGTCCCGGTTTAAAAAGTCTACGGCTCTCTAGGAACATTAGTCCCAGTTCGTGTCACGAACCGGGACTAAAGATCACCTCTAGTTCCGGTTCAAATGTTGTCAGAGCCTGTCAGAGCGTCGGACACCTTTAGTCCCGGTTGGTAACACCAACCAGGACTAGAGATGCTATCTTTAGTCCGGTTGGTGCTACCAACCGGGACTAAAATGCTGGTGCTCGACGGGTTCGGCACCTCCGACACCATCTTTAGTCCCGGTTGGTAACACCAACCGGGACTAGAGATGCTATTTTTTGTCCCAGTTAAAAAAGTGAATGTGCTTATTTTTTAATTGAACCTAATAAAAATATATAAATTTTGCTACATGATTCAAATGGCCAAAAATTAATTTAAGAGGATCTGTAATTTCAAAAAGTGTGGTGTTGTGCGGAGGTGGGTGATTGAAGATAGAAGGAAGCTTTAATTTTGTTATTACATATCATCATATTGTTATTAACTAATGATTCTCAATATACAAAATCTTTTGTAAAATTATTTTGGTGATAATATACGAAACGGAGAGATGTACAATATTGATAAGAACATTTAAACCCTGGCCGTCACGTCTAGTTTATGCGTGTTTAACAAGTTTTACGCGCATTATTCCCGTTTTGCCCTCTAACTCGGAGTCGGTTTTAAAACGGCCATAACTTTCGCATACGGACTCCGATCGAGACGTTCCATATATGAAAATCGATCAGAAAAAAATTTCGGATGCGTTCGTTTGCAGCTTCTCCGTGTTCGGAGATTTTAGTTTCCCCAAAAAAACCTCAGAAGATTGTCTTTTCGAGCCCGGAAGCTTTTTTCTGATTTTGAGCGTGTCTTCCGAATTTTCCACAGGCCACGTCTTTTGCTTGTTTACGCTCAAATTTTATGTGGTTATCTCTCGTGTGCTCATAAGTCCATAAAAAATATAAAAAATAAAACAAAAAGTCAAAATTTTCCTCTCTTGCTCAAGAGCGAGATGAAAATGAAGAAAAGTGAGGGCAAAAGAGGAACAATATCTAGAGGAGCAGATTAATGTCTAGGATTATCTATGTTGATTAAATTTTAATATTATTATTTTAAACCTATATTCAATGAATTTAATTTGACCCTATTTAATGAATTATTTAATTGTTAACCCTAGCGGACCAAATAAATTTAGAAAAATAGCGAAAAATTATCTTTTGTTAGGTTGGTGGCACCAATCGGGACTAAAGGTGAATTAAAAATATCAGAAAATTATCTTTAGTCCTCGTTGGTGGCACCAACCGGGACTAAAGATGAATTGAAAATAGCGGAAAATTATCTTTAGTCCCGGTTGGTGCCACCAATCGGGACTAAAGATGAATTGAAATAGCGGGAAATTATCTTTAGTCCCGGTTGGTGCCACCAACCAGGACTAAAGATGAATTGGCTATATAAATATCCCTGGCTCGCATCGTCTTCTCCATAGATCCAACACTTAGCACATTTTGAGATCTCTTTCCCTCTCTCTAGCTCTCTTCCTCTTCCTCTTCCTCTCCCTCTCCCTCTCCCTCTCCCTCTCCCTCGGCAAGCAAGGGGAGGGGAGGAAATGGCGGCGGCGGCGGGGGATGAGGTGGCGGTAGCGGGGCGTCATCTTCTCACCAGCGGCGAGCGGGAGCGGGAGCCGGTGGCGGCAGCCGAGCGAAAAATTGATGTTGTTGTATTTTATTGTATATAGTGGATTTTGTTGTATATATGTGTGAACAAATTTGTGATAGTATTTGATCTGTGATTTTTTTGAATTCTAAAGATGTATTTGATATGCGAAGAAAAAAATGAAAAAAACATTTGGGATATGTATTGTTCATTGCTATTTGTGAATCTGTGATATTTGATTTTAGTATACGTGATGATTTTAGGATTTTGACAAAAAAAGAATCGAGGGCGTGGGCTGGAGAAAGGGCAAATTAAAAAAATTTTAAAAAAATCTTTAGTCCCGGTTGGAGCCACCAAGGGACTAAAGATGGCGAGCAGTTGAAGCCACCAACGGGACTAAAGATGGCGGAGCCGGCCACGTGGCTCCGCCATCTTTAGTCCCGGTTGTGGCTCAACCAGACTAAAGATGAATCTCTAGTCCCGGTTATTTAAGGGACTAGAGATCGCACATCTCTAGTCCCATTCGTAGTCTGGTTTGACAACGGGACTGCGAGGGTTGAACAGGGATAATTGTGGCTTTCTCCAGTAGTGTTTTGGAGAGATGAGCAGCGGGCATAGCACTTGGCCTTTGACGATGTGTATATGCAACCTCCCGCCTTGGCTATGCATGAAGCGAAAGTACATTCAGATGCCAGTTATTATTCAAGGCCCGAAGCAACCTGGCAACGACATCGACGTGTACCTGAGACCGCTGATCGAAGATCTAAAACTGTTGTGGAAGAAAGAAGGTGTTCCCGTGTGGGATGAAGATAAACAGGAACGGTTTAAACTACGGAGGTTGCTGTTTGTTACCATCAATGATTGGTCTGCACTTGGCAACCTATCCGGACAGTCAAACAAGGGGTACAACGCTTGCACCCACTGTATGGATGAGACTGAGTGTACGTGCACGAAACATTGTAAGAAGGTAGTGTACATGGGCCATCGTCGCTTTCTTCTGCAAGCCACCTGTCCAGGAGAAGAGGCAAACATTTTGATCAAAAGGCGGACCATCGTACTAAACCAAAGCATCGCAACGGAAAGGCCGTGTTTGCCATGGTGAAAGACCTCAAAGTAGTATTTGTTAGTGATATGCCCTAGAGGCAACATGGAGATGTTGGATATCACGTCAATGTTTATGTATTTATGAATAAAGTGTTATTCAGTTCCATGAAATAGACATCTTGTATTGATCAATAAGTATGTGACTTATTTATGAGACTCTATATGTATGAATCTATTTCTAAACGATCCTCGATCATATGTCATATTGTTGGAACAAATATGATTCTAAGATCGGCATGTTTATTGATTGATGATCATGTCTCATAGATCATGGGTATGGAGATACCAAATCAATAAACATGGACATATGTGTTGGAGAACACATTGTTGGATAGACCCACCATGAGACACTACGGGAATTAATGTGTCATTAGTTGGTCTCGGGTAGTGTTGGTACAAAGTCCTTAGACCGAGATCACCATGGATTCCAACATGTGTAGTAGCCTACTTTGGGACTACCAAACGCTATTCCGAATGCGGGTAGTTATAAAGGTAGTTTTCGGGTTTGCTATGAAACATGGAGTGGGATGTGAGTGATCAAGATGGAATTTGCCCCTCCTTTGGAGAGATATCTCTGGGCCCTCGAGGTAATGGATTATGGAAATGCATGGCGATGCTAAGTTGATTGAGGAGTCAATCAACGGACGGATAATCCAATACGGTTCGAGTGAATGGTTAAGCTATTGAAGGGATGGCACACATCTTGCCTATAGCTTAAGCGGTATTGTGAGGCAAAGGGATTTGTGTACACATTACGATTCGAGCCGATATTATATTCTTGTATACTATGGTGTCAATATGTGCTTGCTAGGCGCCGCTATTGCAGTGGCTGCTGAGTTGGACTCGAGCCGACGGTTGGCTAAGTTAGACTATAGCCGAAACCGAGTATACCTGAACCTACTGGGTCGCACGCTTAAGGGGATAAGAACGGGCATTCGAGTTGGACTCGAATACGGCTCGATCGGATAGGGATCCGATCGGATAGAGTCCTATAGGCTTACGACGTATGGGCGGCCAACTCTATGAGATACGGATGAGATCCGGTTCAAAAATAGAGTCCTGATCGGCCACTAGTCCTAGTCGGCCAACTCTATATAAAGGAGGGAGGGGTGGAGAGCTGCGACATGTCAATTGCATCGCGTGCAACGAAGTCGTCGAGATCAATCTCCACGGAAACCCTCCCCACTTTCAAGCCAAACCCTAGCCTTGCATCGCGTGCTAACACACGGGTGTTCGGCGTTCGTCCCCGGACGTGTGGATACCGGTAGAGCGCGCTACGTTGCACGCCGTTGATCGGCTTCGGATCGGCTGCAATCGGAGCGAGGCGTGAGAACGCGACCGGACGACTCGAATCGGCTGATTAGCGAATCGGCTGTCTCCGGGAATCGGCTACACTGTTCGGATCGGATTGCCACGATTGGCTATTCCGCATGCACTCTACTCCAATCGGTAACGATCTATCGGCCCTTACTTGCAAGTGTTCTGGTTTGCGCGGTAAAAGTTTTGTTTTCGTCTAGCGTAGCCTCCGCGTAACCCTACAGTGGTATCAGAGCTAATCTTGCTTAGTTCGGGTTTTAGATTGGATCTGGAACAAGTTTTGCATAGATCAGTCGGTTTTACGGGATCCGTTGAGGAGAGTTGATGGTAATTGTGTTCCTTGATAGTGTATCGGAACGGCGTAATGTGATTACGTCGAAGCAATTTCCATATAACTCGGTTTCAGTCGGCTTCGAGATAGCGTTCCTTGATAGTGTATCGGAACGATATAATGTGATTATGCCGAAGCTATCTCGTAATCCGATCTTTCTAGCTGCCTCGCGCCTACGCAAACCATCTCCCTTGATAGTGTATCGGGACGGCATAATATGATTATGCCGACATGGTTTCCGTAAGCGATTTCATAGATTGGATCTATGAATTTCCGCCGTGTGCGTACCCCCTTATAGGTCGTCTCGGTGCCGAATCTCTGCGATAAGTAGAAAATGTTTCTACACCTAACTTGTTTTTGCAGAGAATGCTTTGAGATGGTATGGCCCTATTGTATGTATGAGATGCATGTGATGCATGTAATATTCTTTCATATGTGCAATCCCCTGTAATATTCTTTCATACGTGCAATGCTTGTAATATTCTTTCACGACTGCGAGTCGATGTAATCTTCAATTAGAGCTTCTACGTAGTAGCTTAGTTTGAAGAAATCAAGCATTCGGCACTCGGAAGAACGGTGATGAACATGGAGATCCTCTACACCGACATGGAGATAGAGATCACCATGTGAAGAGGGCCATACTATTTCATGCTATTCTACTCGCTTTCATATATGTGATATGTTTGTTTGATAGGATAGCATCCCTCACAAAATTAAGTAGTAATGATGCCCTTCCAAATGTTGCACCCGTCACCGTTATGCTCGTCAATGGTGGGTGCCAAAGCGAGTGCCATTCTCTATCATAACACGAGGGGGTATATGTCGGACATATACGCGGGAGCATTTGGTTTACTTAACAAGGCTATCAAAACAGTTTTGGGCCTTGGGTATAGGTTGGCGCCGGGGCATGGAGATGCCACACCAACAACAAGAGTCACATAGAGATGTGATTAGCAAGGAGTTGCTTACCGATGTTACTAATTTTCTAGCGTGATGCCAAAGCTCACTAGAAAATTAACTAACATGTGAATCTTGACCCAATACGTAACCTAGAGGGAAGGTGGAAAATACGTAATGGGAGTCTAATGTTAAATTGTTTAACAATAGACATAGCATAAACATTGTGCTAAACTTTGCTTTTTTACGTTGTAGAATAAATGGCGGCTAATACTACACCCGGTACCTTTAATTTGCGATCTATTCTCGAAAAGAAAAATTAAATGGAACAAACTTTATGGATTGGTATTGCAACTTGAGAATTGTTCTCAAGCAAGAGCGTAAGGAGTACGTTCTTGAAGTACCCTATCCGAGGATTTGCCTAATAACGCCACCGCAACGCATGGAGGGCTTACGAGAAGCACACTAATGATGCCCTAGATATAAAGCTGTCTCATGCTAGCTACAATGTCCCCCGAGCTTGAAGCAATATGAGAGCAGCGATGCTCACACTATTATTCGGGGACTGCGTGGCATGTTTGAGAACCAAGCTCGGGCCGAGAGGTTCAACATCTCAAAGTCCTTGTTTGCGTGCGAGCTTGTTGAGGGAATCCCGTCGATCCGCATGTGATAAAGATGATTGGCTATATTGAGAGTCTTGAGAAACTAGGTTTCCCTCTTAGCTAAGAGTTGGCTACGACGTGATTCTCCGGTCGCTCCCTCCGAGCTTCGAGCCATTCATATTAAATTATCACATGAACAATATTGATAGAACCTTGGCTGAATTGCATGGGATGCTAAAGACAGTGAGGAGAGTATCCAGAAAAACGGTCATCATGTGATGATGATGCAGAAGGCTAAGCGCAAACCACTGTCAAGAAGCTTTGCACCAAGAGGAAGTTAACTCCCGATGAGATCGCGAGTGCCTCCAATGCAAAGAAGGGCAAGAAGGGGTCGGCGGCATCGGATACCGTTTGCTTCTATTGCAAGGAGGGGAGCCTGGAAGAGGAACTGCAAGAAGTACATGGAGGATCTCAAAAAGAAGCAAAGTACGACTTACGCTTCAGGTATTAATGTTATAGACATTAATCTTGCTACTTCACCTACTGACTCTTGGGTATTTGATACCGGATCGGTAGCTCATATTTGCAAGTCGTTGCGGGAATGAGAAGAAGTAGAGGATTGAGAAGGGGCGAGGTGAACTGCGCGTCGGCAATGGAGCAAGCGTTGCTACGTTCTTGTCGGCACAGTACCACTTCATCTACCTTCGGGATTAGTTTTGGAATTAAATAATTGTTATTATGTTCCAACACTATGTCAAAACGTTATTTCCGCTTCATGTTTGCAAGTGGAAGGATATGATTTTAGATCAATGAACAATGGTTGTTCAATATATCTCGAGAGATATGTTCTATTTTCATGCTCCATTGCTGAATGGATTATACGTTTTGAATCTTGAAGCATCTCCCATCTATAACATTAATACGAAAGACAACTCTCTAATGATATAAACCCCACGTTTATCCGGCATTGTCGCTTAGGCCATATAAATAAGAAACGCATGGAGAAGCTCCATAAGGATGGTTTGCTTCACTCTTTTGATTTTGAATCATCGAGACATGTGAGTCTTGTTTACTTGGTAAGATGACAAAGGCACCTTTCACGGGACACGGTGAAAGAACAAGTGACTTGTTGGCACTCGTACATACTGATGTATGTGGACCAATGAGCTCAACGGCCAGAGGTGGTTATCGGTACTTCATTACCTTTACCGATGACTTTAGTAGATATGGTTATATCTACTTAATGAGGCATAAGTCCGAATCCTTTGAAAAGTTCAAAGAATTCCGAATGAAGTACAGAATCATTTAGGGAAAACAATCAAGTTTCTACGATCGGATCGTGGAGGAGAATACTTGAGCCAAGAGTTTGGTAATCATCTGAAAGATTGTGGAATTGTTCCACAGTTGACTCCGCCAGGAACTCCACAATGGAATGGGGTGTCCGAACGGAGAAATCGCACCTTGTTGGACATGGTGCGGTCGATGATGAGCCAAAGTGATCTTCCGTTATCCTTCGGGGATATGCTCTTGAAACATTGCGCTCACACTAAATAGAGTTCCATCTAAGTCGGTTGAAAAGACACCATATGATATATGGACGGGGCAACCTCCTAGTTTGTCTTTTCTCAAAATTTGGGGATGTGAGGCTTATGTAAAACGTTTACAGTCTGACAAGCTCACACCCAAATCTGACAAGTGCTTCTTTGTGGGATATCCTAAGGAAACTAAGGGATATTACTTTTATAATCGGGAACAAGGCAAAGTGTTTGTCGCCCGACACGGTGTCTTCTTGGAGAAAGAGTTTCTTTCAAGAAGGGTTAGTGGGAGCAGGGTGCATCTTGAAGAAGTTCAAGAAACACCAGAAAATGTTTCAGCGACCACAGAACCACAACAGGAGGAGTAAAGTGTTACGCCACCGTTGTAGATACACCCCCCACGGAGGTCGAAAGATCACGTCGTGCACCGCAGTACACAGTGCGGAACAACGTGATATATTGTTGTTAGACAACGATGAGCCTAAGACCTATGAGGAAGCGATGGTGGGACCCGATTCCAATAAGTGGCTTGGAGCCATGAAATCCGAAATAGAATCCATGTACGACAATCAAGTTTGGAACTTGGTTGATCCACTGATGGTGTCAAAACCATTGAGTGTAAATGGGTTTTTAAGAAAAAGACCGATATGGATGGAAATGTTCACATCTATAAGGCGCGATTGGTGGCGAAATGTTTTAAACAGATTCAAGGAGTTGATTATGATGAAACCTTCTCGCCCGTCGCAATGCTTAAATCTACTCGGATTATCCTAGCAATTGCTGCATATTTCGATTATGAGATATGGCGAGATGGATGTCAAAACGGCTTTCCTGAATGGAAACCTAAGCGAGGATGTATACATGATACAACCTCGGGGTTTTGTCGATCCAGAATCGCTGGAAAGATATGCAAGCTACGAAGTCAATTTATGGATTGAAGCAAGCATCTCGGAGTTGGAATATTCGTTTTGATGAAGTAATCAAAGGGTTTGGTTTCATCAAAAATGAAGAAGAGGCCTGTGTTTACAAAAAGGTCGGTGGGAGCGCAATTGTATTTCTAATCTTATATGTGGATGACATATTATTGATTGGAAATGATATCCCTATGCTAGAATCCGTCAAGTCTTCATTGAAAAATAGTTTTTCCATGAAAGACTTAGGGGAGGCAGCATACATATTGGGCATTCGGATCTATAGAGATAGATCCAAGAGGCTAATTGGATTAAGCCAAAGTACATACATTGACAAGGTGTTGAAAAGGTTCAACATGCATGATTCCAAGAAAGGTTTCTTGCCCATGTCACATGGCATTAATCTTAGCAAGAATCGGTGTCCTCGGACATATGATGAGTGGAATAAGATGGGTATGGTTCCATATGCTTCGGCAATTGGATCCATCATGTATGCCATGCTTTGTACACGCCCAGATGTCTCGTACGCTTTGAGTGCTACGAGCAGATACCAGTCAGATCCAGGTGAAGGTCACTGGACTGCCGTAAAGAATATCCTTAAGTACTTGAGAAGAACTAAGGATATGTTCCTAGTCTATGGAGGTGAAGAAGAGCTCGTTGTAAGTGGTTACACCGATGCTAGCTTCCAAACAGACAAGGATGATTATAGATCGCAATCGGGTTCGTGTTACGCCCTAACGGAGCGCGGTCGTGGAAGAGTTCCAAGCAGGATACTGTTGCTGATTCTACAACGGAGGCCGAGTACATTGCTGCTTCAGAAGCTGCAAAGGAGGCTGTTTGGATCAAGAAATTCGTTTCTGAGCTTGGTGTGATGACTAGTACGACCGGTCCAATGTCTCTCTATTGTGATAATAGTGGAGCCATTGCACAAGCCAAGGAGCCGAGGTCATATCGAAGTCCAAACACATACTTCGGCGATATCATCTCATCCGCGAGATAGTGGACAGAGGTGATGTCAAGATATGCAAAGTGCACACGGATCTCAACATAGCCGATCCGACAAAACCTCTCCCTCGGCCGAAGCATGAGGCGCACACAAGAGCAATGGGTATTAGATACTTACATGATTGACTCTAGTGCAAGTGGGAGATTGTTAGTGATATGCCCTAGAGGCAACATGGAGATGTTGGATATCACGTCAATGTTTATGTATTTATGAATAAAGTGTTATTCGGTTCCATGAAATAGACATCTTGTATTGATCAATAAGTATGTGACTTATTTATGAGACTCTATATGTATGAATCTATTTCTAAACGATCCACGATCATATGTCATATTGTTGGAACAAATATGATTCTAAGATCGGCATGTTTATTGATTGATGATCATGTCTCATAGATCATGGGTATGGAGATACCAAATCAATAAACATGGACACATGTGTTGGAAAACACATTGTTGGATAGACCCACCATGAGACACTACGGGAATTAATGTGTCATTAGTTGGTCTCGGGTAGTGTTGGTACAAAGTCCTTAGACCGAGATCACCATGGATTCCAACATGTGTAGTAGCCTACTTTGGGACTACCAAACGCTATTCGTAATCGGGTAGTTATAAAGGTAGTTTTCGGGTTTGCTATGAAACATGGAGTGGGATGTGAGTGATCAAGATGGAATTTGCCCCTCCTTTGGAGAGATATCTCTGGGCCCTCGAGGTAATGGATTATGGAAATGCATGGCCATGCTAAGTTGATTGAGGAGTCAATCAACGGACGGATAATCCAATACGGTTCGAGTGAATGGTTAAGCTTTGAAGGGATGGCACACATCTTGCCTATAGCTTAAGCGGTATCGTGAGGCAAAGGGATTTGTGTACACATTACAGGTTCAGAGCCGATATTATATTCTTGTATACTATGGTGTCAATATGTGCTGCTAGGCGCCGCTATTGACAGGTCGGCTGAGTTGGACTCGAGCCGACGATCGGCTAAGTTAGACTATAGCCGAAACCGAGTATACCTGAACCTACAGGGTCGCACGCTTAAGGGGATAAGAACAGGCATTCGAGTTGGACTCGGATACGGCTCGATCGGATAGGGATCCGATCGGATAGAGTCCTATGGGCTTACGACGTATGGGCGGCCAACTCTATGAGATTCGGATAGGATCCGATTCAAAATAGAGTCCTGATCGGCCACTAGTCCTAGTCGGCCAACTCTATATAAAGGAGGGAGGGGTGGAGAGCTGCGACATGTCAATTGCATCGCGTGCAACAGAAGTCGCCGAGATCAATCTCCACGGAAACCCTCCCCACTTTCGAGCCAAACCCTAGCCTTGCATCGCGTGCTAGCACACGGGTGTTCGGCGTTCTGTCCCCGGACGTGTGGATACCGGTAGAGGCGCTGCTACGTTGCACGCTGTTGATCGGCTTCGGATCGGCTGCAATCGGAGCGAGGCGTGAGAACGCGACCGGACGACTCGAATCGGCTGATTGGCGAATCGGCTGTCTCCAGGAATCGGCTACACTGTTTCGGATCGGATTGCCCTGATTGGCTATTCCGCTGCACTCTACTCCAATCGGTAACGATCTATCGGCCCTTACTTGCAAGTGTTCCTGGTTTGCGCGGTAAAAAGTTTTGTTTTCGGCTAGCGTAGCCTCTGCGTAACCCTACAGTATTTGGAAAGGGACCCGGCAACCAATCTATAGCAAGTGAAGGTGGTCACGCGGAGATATGGAAGAAGAAGTCAATTTTTTGGGAGTTGCCCTACTGGGAAGTCTTGGACGTCCGCCATGCAATTGACGTGATGCACCTCACCTAGAACCTTTGCGTAAACTTGCTTGGCTTCCTAGGTGTATATGAAAAATCAAAAGATACACTTGAGGCACGTAACGATCTGAAACATATGGCTCAACGCGACGGCCTTCACCCGCAACCAAAGGATAAAGGAGCCCAATACCTAAGTCCGGCCGCTACACTCGAGCGGGCGAGAGAAGGAAATAATGTTTGAATGCGGAGAGCATCAAGGTACCGTCTGGATACTCCTCGAATATAAAGGGAATAATAAGCACGAAGGATAAGAAGTTCACAAATCTAAAGTCCCATGACTGCCACGTGCTGATGACACAGCTGCTTTCCGTTATAATTCAAGGTATCCTTCCTGATAATGCCCGGGCAACAATAACAAAGCTATGTGCTTTCTTGAACACAATTTCACGAAGATCATCGATCCAAACAGACTAGAAGACTTTCAAAATGATGTGGTCCAATGTCTTATCAGCTTTGAGATGATCTTTCCGCCTTCTTTCTTCAATATCATGACGCATCTCCTATGCCACCTTGCCAAAGAGATCCGTATCCTCGGTCCGGTATTCCTACACAACATGTTCCCCTTCGAGAGGTATATGGGCGTTCTAAAGAAGTATGTTCGTAACCGTTCACGTCCGGAGGCCAGCATCGCCAATGGATATGGAACAGAGGAGGTGATTGAGTTTTGCGTCGACTTTATTGAAGACCTCCGTCCCATCGGGGTGCCTGAATCAAGCCATAAAGGTAGACTACGGGGGAAGGGAACTCTTGGAAGGAAGGAAATAATGAACATAGACAATGACTTGTACAGGAAAGCACATTGGACCGTGCTGCAACAATCTTCCTTGGTGGCTCCTTACATCGAGGAGCACTTGGCGATTGTTCGCTCAGAAAACATCAGTAAGACGGATGCCTGGATTACACGCCATCACATCGATGCATTCCCTGCTTGGCTGCGACAACGTCTCATGGGCAACGCGAGCATTGACCAACAACTAGCCTTCTTGGCAAGGGGACCATCTTGCTCGATCACCACATTCTAGGCATATGAAATCAACGGGTACACATTTTACACACGGGCCCAAGACTTAAAGAGCACGAATCAGAACAGCGCTATCCGCATCGATGCCGTGGGACACGACGGTACGGCTAGCACATATTACGGCAGCATCGATGAAATATGGGAGCTGGACTATGGACCTCTGAAGGTCCCTCTGTTTTGGTGCCAGTGGGTTAGGCTCAGTGGTGGAGGCGTAACCATTGATGCAAGTGGGATGACAACGGTCGACCTGAGCAAGTTTGGATACTCAGACAAACCTTTCGTCCTTGCCAATGATGTACGGCAAATTTTCTATGTCAAGGACATGGCTAGCAAATCAAAGAAGGGGAAAGGGTCCGACGAGCCAAAGCGCCACGTGGTTCTCCCAGGCAAAAGGAAAATCGTGGGACATGAGGATAGAACTGACGAAGATTACGATCAGTTTGACGGGCAATCTCCGTTTGCGGTGGCGGTTGACCCGAGTATCCTCCTATCAAATGAGGACACCCCTTACTCACGCAACGATCATAACGAAGGAATAATTGTGCGGAGAAAGTACGTGAGGACAAATGTTACATAGCTAAATTTATGTATGGACGATGTAAATTAAATTGAATCGTTGAATATTATTAATCTACATCTGAAAGATCCATGTCTTCCAGTACTTGACCTTCTTCAAGATCTATAATTACATCAGGAACCTTGGTACTATCCATAGTAGTAGGTTCCCCATCCACCTGATATTTTACTGAAACACCATGTTAATTATATATAAACATATGTTAATTATATATGAATATAAAATATATCAACATATGAACATTATAATTATATATGAATATAAAATACAATAGAATAGGGCATTGTAATAATTAGTCCCGGTTTGTAGAAAAACCAGGACTAGAGGTGAATTTCAGTGGGCGGGAAAACATCTTTAGTCCCGGTTTGAGCCACCAACCGGGACTAAAGATGTCCACCTACCTGCGCCACATGGCTGCCCCGCAATCTTTTGTCCCGGTTGGTGGATTCAACCGGGACAAAAGATATGATCTTTACTCCCGGTTGAAGCCACCAACTGGGCAGACATCTTTACTCCCGGTTGGTGGATTTAACCGGGACTAATGTTCATATCTGTTGTCCTGGTTGGAGCCACCAACCTGGAGTAAAGTATCTTCTATACCGGTTGTTGGCTTCAACCGGGACAAATGACGCCGTGACTATATATAGCAAGGGCCTCAATTGGGATCCAACACTTAGCCGTTTCGCACTTCGGAACGCATCGTCTTCGTCTTCGTCGCTATCGCCGAGCCCAGTCGTTGCCGCAGCACGCCGTGTCCGCCGTCTTCGTCGCCGGAGGACCTCCGCTCCACCGTCTTCGTCGCCATCACAGGTTAGCGCCGCCGCCCCCAAAGATTTCCCGACATTATGCGCTAGGGTTTGGCCGCCGTCGACGCCATCGCCATCGCCACCGCCGCAGCCGCCGTCGCCGTCGCCGTCGCCGTCGCAGCCGCCCCCTCCCCACGCCGCCCACTCCCCTTGCGCCCCCTCCCCACGGCCCCCTGAGCCTGCCGGCCCCTACACCCTAAACGGTCGCGCGCCGTCCTCCACTCCACGCCGCCGCCGCCACCCTCTGCATCCTCGCCGCCGCGCTGCCGCACTCGTGAATGTTAATATATGAATTTTGAGTATATGTGTATTTTGACTATATGTGTATTTTGAATATATGAATTTTGAATATATGGATTTTGTATGTATGGGTATTTTGAATATATGATTTTTGTATGTAAATGGACTGTTATTGGACTGTTGAGAATTTTGAATTTTGAATTTTGAATATGTATTTAAATTTGAAATTTGAATGTTTATGTGAATTGTGAATTTTGTATTTTCGAACGAACGAGAACACTAAAATCAACAAACGGTCATAAATGAACGGACGTACGGACGGACGTTCACGAACGGACGAACGAACGGACGAACGAACGTGGACGAACGGACGTCTCCTTTCCTCTATCTTTCATTTCCTCTCCACTTCAACTCCCATCCTCCTTATCTCCCTCACATCATTCTCCTCTCTTTCTCTCCTCTCCTCCAGATGAACATACTCACGGACGTGAATGATATAATGAACGGTCGGTCGGTCGTGTTCTAGCAAAGAGAAAAAAAGAGAAAAAGAAAAATATAGAACGTGATCTTCTTCACAAGTCTTTTCTACGATTGAGATAATATATGATTCTGAATCCATCTTCTTTGTTTTGTCTTTTTTTACATAGACATACATGATTTTTCTGAATAATTGATACATGTATTAACCGAATAATTTTTTAGAATTCTTTGATTAAGTCCTCAACCCACAACAATCAAATGGCGGATCGTAACGAGGAACAACTTCTCCATGATGAGATCGAACGAGGAACAGAGGTTTACAACGAGGAGGGGAATGAAGATACAAATCAATACCTCAACGAGGAGGGGAACGAGCAGGGGAACGATGAGGAGAATGAGGGCTCCGCCTCCGCCTCCGCTGGACAGAAGAGGGCACGCGGGCAACACGGTATCAACAAGTGCAGAGAGGGTCGACATGTCATAACGAAGGTAGAATCTGATGGTCGCCCTATTGCCCCAGAGGACGTTGCAAGGAAGTTTCTGGCGCACAGCGGATGGGTGGTGAGGGATCACGTGCCCGTAAGCGTTGCCAACTGGAGGCGATCAAGGACAGGAGGAGATGAGCGAGCTATCTCCCAGACTCAGAGAAAGAAATGTTGTGGACTACAATGCTGCAAACGTTCACCATCCCAGACTCACAACAAGCAAGGGTCAAGGAATAGACGTTAAAGAAAATGGCAGAGCTCTTCAGGAACTACAAGAAAGAGTTACACAAGAAATATATCCTGAAGGGCCAGACCCCTGACTTTGACAAGTTTCCACAGCTCAGAGATCATTGGGATGCTTTTGTTGAACACAAGACTGGGGAAGAAGGACAAGCTATCATAGAAAAGAACAAGGCCAATGCAGCTAAAAAGAAATACCATCGCAAGCTTGGGTCAGGCGGCTATAAGAAAGCAATGGAGAAATGGGAGAAAATGGAAGCCGACCTTGAAGCGTGAGGTATCGTTCCAGGCACAGCCACCTGGCTGGAACAAGCAAAGCACTGGTTTTATGGTCACGACGGCTCATTTAATCCTGTCGATGGCACAGTTATCTTTGGTGATGAAATTCAAGAAGTCGGACGGAGGTTAGAGGAAGCGTTGCAAGCCACTTCCTCGGGTGCGTTTAGGCCCGACAGAGAGAAGGACGAGCTAACGCTCGCCCTCCAAAACCCAGAGCACCCGGGACGAACGCGAGGAAAAGGCATCATCCCCTGGAAATGCGGGTTCCAAGCTGACGTCGACACATACAAGAGCTGAATGAGGTCAAAGCGAGAGCACGATGCGAGGTTTGCTGAGATGGAAATGAAGCTCTCGCAGATTGATCAGATTGTGGACGAAAGGCTAACCATAAGGTTGGCAGAGGAGCGGAGCCATTGGGTTAGCCAACAGCCGGATCCAGCAACAGCCGCTCAACTACAGCAGCAGCGCAGCAGCTGCGCTTGAACTGGAAATGAAGGCGATTTGGCCCCACAAGCTGAACCGGGTCCGTCATGCCCCGTTGATGACATCACACAACGTACCCCATGTGAGCTGCACATTCCGCTAAAGAACATAACAATAAAGGTAGGTTCGTACTTTTATGTTGTACGTATATTTCCTTGAATAACTTGTCAATCAATGTTCATTACTAACTAATAAACAATCTTCTTGAACAGGTCGCGTCGGGCATGGCCATTTCAGTAGAACGAAACGACACCTACCACTACCGACCCGTTCCACCTGCGTACTCGAAAGTTGAAATTGAACAGGTGGAACGCGGCTATGAAGATCTTGAGCTGGATATCCCCGGAGGAGATGGGGAGCTCACGCTAGGAGAAACAACTCACGGAATATTTCTCTGGAGGAAGGTCTTCATAATATTCTTCGAACGTGGGCCGTCTCCTCCGTCTCCACGTGGGCCATCTCCTCCGCCTCGACGTGGGCCGTCTCCTCCGCCTCCTTCACCGCCTCCGCCTCCTCCACCTCCTGAGTCACCTCCACGAGCACGGACTCCTAAACGGTCGTCTCCAACTCCACCACCTTCTCAGACTCCTCCATCGCCACAACGAGCACCGACTCCTAAACGGACAACATCTTGAGCCACGTGGTCAAGGTCAACCAGCAGTGGACCAAGAAGCAAGAGGCCTAAACTTGACCCGCTCCCACCAGCCCCAAAGAAAATGGCATACGATATGACTCCAGAGGAGTTGCACAAGGCCGTCCAAGCTAAAGTCAAGGCCCACTTCAGAAAGAAGTCTCCTGAGAAGCCTCCTGAAATCCCCCAGGAGACCAAGGACTTCTTCAAGAAGACGTACCTAACGCCACAGCCTAAACCGCAACCTCAACTGCAATCCGACTATGACAGGACTATTCGGAAGGCTGCTATCAAGGCAAAGAGAACGGGCAAAGATGTACCCCAGTTCAGTGTTCCAAATGTCAGATCAGACTTAAGACAATTTATTGAATCTGCTGGAATTTCAATGGATCAATTACACGGTCGTGCTCCCCGGCGAAGGCTCATTGAAATACAAGTTCAAACTTGGAAAGCCTCTTGTAAAGCCGAATCAAGTGAAAAAGCTACCAACGCAGATGTACTGCTTCTACAAGTGGTACATGCAAGAATCCAGCAAGGGTGAAGAGATGGTAACGGGCAAATATTTACAGTACTATTTTGTCGATGGAGGTGACGACTTCTATATCCGATTCGAAGACATATTCGACCTGTACCAGCTTGATGCCCTCGACGTCTCACTTCTAGCCACGCGGGCTCTGTATGTATCATTCTGTTATTTCGTTTCTTACCTTCTTGTATTTAGCTGACTAAAATTCTTTTTAACCGTTGTAGAATGACGATCCAATACTGCAACATGCACGACTGTAGCAAACATGGATTCATGGATCCACGCAAAATCAACGGCGTATTGGTTGATCATTTTCCTGATCCAACACTAGACAACATTTACAAGTCGCGGTGATAAACCACTTCCGGTCATTTATCCTTACGCCCTACAACCTTTGCATAAGTATTTTCTTCCTTCCGTACCGATTTCAATCCCGTGTGCATACATAAATTTTCATATGTGTCATCTAAACCAATTTGCGAGATTCCACTGGGTTACATTAGTAATTGACATGGATAACTCGCGGATCCATGTCTTTGACTCAATGGATAAACCAGAGTTCACGTACGCAAAGATATTTGAACTGCTAGATAGGTAATGCCATCTTACTTGCTATTGCATATATGCGGTTCTCGGATAATTACTAGCTAACTTTCAACTGCACGTAGGGCATGGGAACGGCTTCGGGCTGATGTTCATGGAAATTGGAAAGATAAGCTCTTCGTGAGGATGAACTTTCCAGTGAGTAACATGCTCCAAAGTTGTTTTGAATTATTACTTTGTTCTACAATATGAAATGTATATTAAATCTGTCGTCATTTCTCCTTTAGTGTGCAAAACAGTCGCAGGGCACCAACTTATGCGGAAACTACGTCTGCGACTATATTCATTGCTTTGTGACCGATGTCACAACTATCGACGATATAGATGTATGTATAATAGTCATTCATACATTACGTCTCGATTTCTTATTACTTCATATATTTATTTCTCGTTTGATCGAATTAATGACAGCTTATGCGAGTAAGAGACAACCTCCCCCACGAGACTTTCATACAAGCCGCTCAGGAAGAATTGATGGGATTTATAAATGAGCAGATCATTGATCCCACGGGGGAGTTCTATTTTAATTTAAGTAACTTAACCACCGGATCCACAAAACAGACAATGTTTTGTAACATACGAAATATATGTGGATATTGTACATATGTGTATATGTTTTGGTAATATATTACATGTATATATTTCCTTTCTTAAGTTCATTTATATATGTGTAACTTATATATTTATAAATATATATTATATAATATATATGTATAAATATATGTGTGTAAAATATGTATATGTGTGTAATATGTAGTATATAGCACTGTTGGAGAAAGAAGAAAATTAAAAAAATATAAAAAATTCTTTATTCCCGGTTGATGGCAACAACCGGGACTAAAGTCAACCGGGACTAAAGATGGCGGAGCCACGTGGCCGGATGCGCCATCTTTAGTCCCGGTTGGAGCCACCAACCGGACTAACTATGGTGTAGCCGGCCACGTCACTTCGCCATCTTTAGTCCCGGTTGGTGGCTCCAACCGGGACTAAAGATGCATCTCTTGTCCCGGTTATTTAACCGGGACTAGAGGTCGCCCATCTCTAGTCCCGGATTCGTAGTCCCGGTTTGACAACTGGGACTACTGAGGGTTACGAACCGGGACTAGTGTGGCTTTCTCCAGTAGTGTGCATGTCTTGGTTACCTAAGTGTTGATAATATACCGTAAGAGACAATCATAGAAATAATTGTATCACACACCATGTTTACATATTTATTATACGTTGTTACTTGAAGTAGATAATTAATGAATATATGGTTTGTTCATGAAACTATTTATGTTGTATGTTACTATTTCGGTCCGTGATCAAATATCATATATGAAACAAATATGATTCAATGATCAACACATGTATTGGTTGATGATTAAGTCTCATGGATCATGGTATGGAGATACCAAATTAATAATATGGATATATATATTGGGGAATATGTTGTTGGAAAGACCCAACATGAGACACTACGAGAGCTCTATGTGATGTGCCATTAGTGGTCTCATATTAGTGTTGGTGTAAAATCCTTAGACTTGAGATTATCATGGTTCCCGACATGTGTAGTAGCTTGCTTAGGGACTGCCAAACACCACTTCGTAACTGGGTAGTTATAAAAGTAGTCTTCGGGCATTACTATGAAACATGTAGTGGAATATAAATAATCAATATGGGATTTGCCCCTCTCTTAAAGAGATATCTCTGGGCTCCTTGATGTTATAGATTATGGAAATGCATGGCCATGCCAAAAGTGATTGAGGAGTCAATCGCAGGTTAAATAATCTATTACAGGTCAAATATCATATATAAAAATATATGATTCAATGATCAACACATGTATTGGTTGATGATTAAGTCTCATGGATCATGGTATTGAGATACCAAATTAATAATATGGACACATATTAGGGAACATGTTGTTGAAAAGACCCAACATGAGACACTGCGAGAGCTTTATGTGATGTGCCATCAGTGGTCTCATATTAGTGTTGGTGTAGAATCCTTATACTTGAGATTATCATGGTTCTCGACATGTGTAGTAGCTTGCTTAGGGGCTGCCAAACACTACTTCGTAACTGGGTAGTTATAAAAGTAGTCTTTGGGCATTACTATGAAACATGTAGTGGAATATGAATAATCAAGATGAGATTTGCCCCTCTCTTAAAGAGATATCTCTGGGCCTCTTGATGTTATAGATTATGGAAATGCATGGAGTGATTGAGGAGTCAATTGCAGGTTAAATAATCTATTACACGATCGAGCGAGTGATTGAGCTATTAAAAGGATGGCACATATTTAGTCTAGAGCTTAGTTGTGAGGCAAATGGGCTCATACAAGCATACATTAGCAGTTCAGCCGATATGATCTTTATGTATGCCCAGTGGGTCAATATGTTCTGCTAGTGGCCGTTGTTGACACGTGGACCGAAAAAGGAGTTTTTGGGTTATAGCCGAGTGTACATGAACCTACAGGGTTGCACACTTAATGAGCCGGAATAAAGGGATTGGATGGAGATCCAATATATGCTCAATTCGGATAGAAATCCGAGTAGGACTCCTATGGGCCTTGGAGGCCCAATTATGGATCCTATCTATACTTGGGTGATGAGGCTGGTGGAGTGTAAGAAACCCTAGCCGTCACTCCTCTCCCGGGAAAAACCCTAGTCGCGCACGGGTGCTAGCACGTTGTTAACGGCTAAATTTGGTAACCAAATCCCTATGTCCTAGTTGAAGTTGAAGCAGAATCGGATCGACTGGTTTGACGGAGAAACAGAGGTCGGGTCGGCTAAGATGCGATCGGCTGCGAAGCCATTCGGCTAAGGTTGAATCGGATGAGAACATCCGATAGCTGATTCCAAGTTCAGAGAAGTCGAAGCCGTTTCTGATGCAGATATTTGGAGATAAAATAAAAGATTCGGTTTCTAAATTGCGCATTAAGAGATATTGCCACCTAGAGATAAAGTCCTATAATGGCGAATGTATGTAAATTAGAGATTTGTTTAGGGATAACCCTATTGTAAAGGCGGCAAAGGACTGCTTCCCGCGCTTTTGTCGTATAGATATAGTAGTTAGTTGTAACCGTGTGTAGCGTGATCTTTGCTGTACTTGGGTATAAATATGACCCGAGACCCTTGTAAACAATGAATTCACACACAATCAATACAACCTTCGACGCATCGCCTCCTTTTTCTTCAGATTAACAACTGATCCGGCTTCGGGCTGCATCGTTTTAATCCCCAAGTTCAGGTAAATGTTTGTCATTAGTGGTGCATCTCGTCGAATTTAGTGTTTCCATCATTATGACACTCTAAATTCGATGATTTATGCTGCGCTAGTTATCATATATCGCATATAATCTAGAACAATGTTTAGATCTATCTCGACATCGGCTCGTTTCTGTCAAGAGTCAGCAGTCGATAGAGCTAGATCTAAAGGTTTGCCTAAATTATATGCGGTATCCACCGTCTTGAGGTATTTGCATCAGCTACAGTAGATCAGACTATTCTTTTTATACTTAATGTTGCATCAGTATTGAACTATTAAGTCGTTTTTAGAGCTTTCATGATCTATTCGGCTAGATGTATATGTTTAGAGACAGTGCCGGGGTTTCAGTCGGTCTTATATGTTTTAATGTTCTTTTGATATTTGTTATCAAGTTTATTAAAACCGCCTCTTATATTAAGATCTTGCTCTAGTTAAAAGCCCTAAGCCAGAATCAGTTTGTAAGCTACAGCCGACAGCCGACTGATCTAGGTTTAGCGCATTTAGCTCAGATCAATATCTTTTCATAAGATAAATCAGAGTATTAGCCAATTCACAGTTGGACTTATGACATCAGCTAAGATTGTTAAAGCATATATTTATTATTCCGTTGTATATTTGGATTAAGTGGCTAATACTGTCTCGGTGTAGCCGATCTATTCTTGCCACTTGGTTTAAATACACTTCGGAATAGCATATATATGTAATTTGACTCCTGCGGCCGATCCAGTAGGATCTAACTTAATACTTAACGTCTATATCTCTATTTTTCTTGTTGGTTAACAGATCAAACCAACTGGCACGCCTTGTACAGCATAGGTAGCCAAGAAGGCCTGCACTGGAGTTAAGCAGATCTCCCAGGCCAGCGCGTGAGAGAAATTTATCATCAACACACTTCTTGGCACGCCCAGTGAGACTTTCTTTGTCAACTCGGCTAGGACGCATCGACGCAGCTGACAAGATGGTCGAGTCCAAGAGCCCCAGCGTTTCTCAGGACAACATCGTGCCAGTGAAGAAGGAACAATTGTCGGCTGAACAACAAGCCGACTACAAAAAGATGGTAGAAGAGCTCCAGGCCAACTACCTGCAGTCGTTTACCCAGACAAGGTCTGGAGCCGTGCATCAAAAGTACAAGTTCAGCATGGACGAATTCAAGCCGTCCTCCTCCAGTAGATCAAAGGGCAAACAGAAGGCTGAAGAGCTAATCCAAGAACAAGATGATTCGGCCTTGCATACTTTGCAAGACCGAATTGATTCGGCCGTCCACCACACGCTGGTCAACCAAAGTAGCATCCTTGTCAACACCCTTAACAACATGATTGCTGCTGTGGTCGACGCCAAGATAGCCGACCAACTGCAGCGGGGGCCGACTTACTTCATAGACGGCCAGTTTCCCGGTTACAAGACGTTGGCCACCCAGAATCGGCCGAATCCATCGCCAGCACAACCAGGCCCGCCAGGAGGGGTCCTCAACCAGTCGAATCCGTCTAGATCGGCTGCGAGAACAGTGATCACCATGCTGAACCGACAACAACCGCTGCCCCAGGATCAGATCGCCAACATGTTTGGTGACAATCAGCAGTTAGAGCTGGTTGCCCAGATCGGCTTGGACAGACAGTAGAACGCCGGTGGCCGACAGTTGTTCCCGGGTCCACCAACACCACCACTGGCAAATCGGCCGCCTCCCGCTGGTCATCCACTCCATTACCAGTATCAAGGAGGCCGTCAAGATCATCACTACAGGCACCAAACGCCACCACCACTGTATCGGCAAGCACCCACGTCATATGATCAATATGAGCCGATATAGCAGGACAACCGGACTTGGGCCGATCTGATTGAGGACGTCATGCGCGATCAATTCGGCCTCAAACCGAAAGACTCAGGGAACATGTATCGGTATCCTTATCTGGAGCATTTTGAGGGAATTCCATTGCCCAACTGGTACAAAGTCCCAGACTTCTCGAAGTTCTCAGGGCAAGACAATGTGTCAACCTACGAGCATGTCAGCCGATTCTTGGCGCAGTGCGGCGAAGCATCGCTACAAATGCCTTGAGAGTTCGGTTGTTCCCTCTGTCTCTTTCGGGATCGGCTTTCACCTGGTTCTCTTCATTGCCTTACAACTCAATTCAGAGCTGGGCCGATCTCAAAAAACAATTTCATAGCTACTTCTACTCTGGCAACCATGAAATAAAGTTGTTGGACCTTACCAGTATCAGGCAGAAGCACAACGAGTGGGTTCAAGAATACATTCAATGCATCAGAGAGATGAGGAACCGATGCTATAGCCTGGTGCTGTCGGACGCCCAGCTAGCCGATTTGGCCTTCCACGGCCTGTTCGCACCGATCCATGAACGCTTCTCCACTCAGGACTTCGACATCCTGGCGCATCTGGCATAGAAGGTGACGGCCCATGAACCAAGATTTCAGGACACCAGGAAGGCCGTCAAAAACATAACTCAAGTCATCGTTGAGTCAAACTCCGATTCCAACGACGATGACGCAGAGGTGGCGGCAGCCGAATGGGCCAAGAACAAAAAGACCATCGTCGCTAGGGGCTGCGAAGACGACCAAAGAGGAAAATATGACTTTGACATCACCAAGGCCGATAGGATTTTGACTTATTGCTCAAGGAGAAACAGATCCAGCTTCACGAGAAGCACGTGATCCTATCGGTAGAAGAACTAAAAAAAAAAATGCGCAAGTGGCACAACTCTACATCTCATGCCACCAACGACTGCAAAGTCTTCAGGCAGCAGATCCAGTCGGCAATAGAGGTCGGGAAACTCAAGTTTGCCGATTCTGCTCGACCGATGAAGGTAGATGGCAACCCCTTCCCAATCAACATGGTCCAAACCAGCCCTAGGCAAGCAGATCAGCAGCGCAGAATGACGTACAACTTAGCCGAAACATTGAAAGGGGTCAATGCAGAAGATGAGCCGACTGGAAGCCAAGCCGCGCCAATCAACATGGTGAGCCCCGTTGCCCGATCAACACGAACAGCCGACGCCGCTGAAGGGTTACGCGGAAGCTACGATTGCTAATAACAAAAACTTTCTACCGCGCAAAAACCAAGAACACTTACAAGTAAGGGTCGATAGATCGTTACCAATTGGAGTAGAGTGCAGCGGATTAGCCAATCAGGAGCTATCCGATCCGGAACAGTGCTGGCCGATGACAGTCGATTTGCCGACAACCGATTCCTGGGAATAGCTGATTCACCGAGTAGCCAATTCGCCGAGTCGTCCAACCACACTCGTGCGCCTCGCTCCGATGCGCCCGACCGCAGCCGATTCGTAGCCGATGAACAGCACCACAACGTAGCAGTGCCTCTACCGGTATCCACACGTCCGGGGATAGAACGCCTAACACCCATGTGCTAGCACAAGATGCAAGGCTAGGGTTTGGCTCGGAAGTGGGGAGGGTTTCTGTGGAGATTGATCTCGCCGACTTCTAAAGAAACGCGTGATCAGATTGATTCAGTTCCAATTGTATCCCGCAGCTCTCCACCCCTCACCCCTTTATATAGAGTTGCCGGTTGGGCCTAGAGGCCCATCGGGACTCTATTTTGAATTGGACCCTATCCGAATCTCATAGAGTTGGCCGACCGGACTTCGTAAGCCCATAGGACTCTATCCGATCGGATCCCTATCCGATCGAGCCGTATCCGAGTCCAACTCGAATGCCTGTTCTTATCCCCTTAAGCGTGCGACCCTGTAGGTTCAGGTATACTCGATTTCGGCCCGAGTCGAACTCAGCCGATCGTCGGCTTGAGTCCAACTCAGCCGACCATCGGCTCGAGTCCAACTATGCCGATCTGTCAACAGCGACGCCTAGCAGCACATATTGACACCATAGTATACAATAATATAATATTGGCTCTGAACCTGTAATGTGTACACAAATCCCTTTGCCTCACGATACCACTTAAGCTATAGGCAAGATGTGTGCCATCCCTTCAATAGCTTAACCATTCACTCGAACCGTATTGGATTATCTGTCTGTTGATTGACTCCTCAATCAACTTAGCATCGCCATGCATTTCCATAATCCATTACCTCGAGGGGCCCAGAGATATCTCTCCAAAGGAGGGGCAAATTCCATCTTGATCACTCACATCCCACTTCATGTTTCATAGCAAACCCGAAAACTACTTTTATAACTACCCAGTTACGGAATAGCGTTTGGTAGTCCCAAAGTAGGCTACTACACATGTTGGAATCCATGATGATCTTTGGTCTAAGGACTTTGTACCAACACTACCTGAGACCAACAAATGACACATTAATTCCTGTAGTGTCTCATGGTGGGTCTATCTAACAATATGTTCTCTAACACATGTCCACGTATATTGATTTGGTATCTCCATACCCATGATCTATGAGACATGATCATCAATCAATAAACATGCCGATCTTAGAATCATATTTGTTCCAACAATATGACATATGATCAGGGATCGTGTAGAAATAGATTCATACATAAAGAGTCTCATAAATAAGTCACGTACTTATTGATCAATACAAGATGTCTATTTCATAGAACTGAATAACACTTTATTCATTTTTACATAAACATTGACCATGATATCCAACATCTCCATGTTGCCTCTAGGACATATCACTAACAGCCGCCTTCAACAACAATCTTGGTGGGAAGAGGCTCGGTTTGAAAGGTTTTGTCGGTAAGAACCAGAAACGTGAGGCCACCGGTACGACAGGAATCACAGCGGTGTCGATCCCCATTGGCATTGTGAATTTTTTAGGCACTGCTGGGAAATCGGGATGAGATTGCCGATGCTAGAAAATTTCCTGGCTTGCAGCGAGTACCCCGCGGACGAACACAGAAGCCGGCCGATCACCTGTCCAACTCAGTTCGTCCCAAGGCCCGTTCAGCTCAATCGGCACCGGCAGTTCGTTCACGATCGGCTAGGGCCAATCCACCGAGACTTCTTCGACGAAAACGAGAACGACGACTACTACGACGAAGAAGAGGCCGATGATGAAGAATCGGACAACCCCCAATGGTGCCCCTCTGACCTCTTCACCAAAACATAGAAACGAAGAATTCAAAGGCTAAAGCGTGAAGGAAGGAAAGAAGAAGTTCGGCAAATGATCGAAGAACAACGTCGTCGGCTGGGTAAAATCAAAAGGTGATGGATACCCAAAGAGAAAACCGCCACAGCCGCGAGGAGCAAGCCAAGGAGAGTTCAGCCGATCAAGCCAGGAGGGCAGCCAAAGGGAAAGGCAAAGTTTCTGCATCGGTCAACATGGTATTCATATTGCCAGCCGAATTCGGTGCTCCTGAAGCCGATGCAGACACTATCGAAGACGACTTGGCGAAACTAGCACTCTCCTCGGACCAAGCTATTTTTGACAAACCCGAGGGGACCGAAAATCGGCACCTGAAGCCATTGTACGTTAAAGGATTCATCAACGGCAAGCCAATGTCCAAGATGCTAGTTGATGGGGGAGCCGCAGTCAACCTAATGCCCTACGCAACATTCAGAAAACTAGGCAAAGGAGCCGAAGACCTGATCAAGACCAATATGGTGCTCAAGGACTTCGGCGGCAACCTGTCAGAAACCAAGGGCATCCTGAACGTCGAACTAACCATCGGCAACAAGACCGTGCCCACAACCTTTTTTGTCATCGACGGGAAGGGGTCTTACAGCCTGCTGCTCGGTAGGGATTTTGTCATCCGAACAAGACGTCGTGGAGGGCTCGAACATCTATGGCACGAACACCGCGGATGAAGACGATGGCAAACTAGGGCAGGGTTTTACGTCGGCCGACAAATTAGAAGAAATAGAAATAGGCTCTAGAGACAGGCCTAGGCCCGACGTATATTAGCAGAAATTTATCTTCTCATTATAGATCCTAGCTGATTGACTTGTTAAAAGAATATAAAGATTGTTTTGCTTGTGAGTACTTCGAGATGCCTGGCCTTAGCCGATCCGTAGTAGTTCATCAGCTGCCAATCAAGGCGGGCTATCGGCCGTTCAAACAACCCCCCAGGAGGTTCAAAGCCGATATGTATGACGCGATCAAAGCCGAAATAACTCGGCTATACGATGCTGGATTCATTCGGCCATGCTGATACGCCGAGTGGGTCTCAAACATTGTCCCAGTATTAAAAAAGAACGGCAAACTCAGGGTATGCATCAATTTCAGAGACTTGAATAAGGCTACCCCCAAAGATGAATACCCAATGCCTATAGCTGATTTGCTCGTACACGCTGCATCAGGCCATAAAATCATCATATTTATGGATGGCAACACAGGCTACAATCAAATCTTCATGGCCAAAGAGGACATTCACAAAACTGCCTTTCGATGTCCTGGGGCAATCGGCTTGTATGAAAGGGTTGTTATGACGTTTGGGCTAAAAAATGTTGGGGCAACATATCAACGGGCCATGAACTACATCTTCCACGACATGATCGGTTCTCTGGTGGAGATCTACATCGACGATGTTGTTGTCAAGTCCAGGGAGATAGAGGACCATATAGCCGATCTGAGGCAGGTTTTGGAGCGGACAAGAAAATATGGCCTGAAGATGAATCCGTTGAAATGTGCGTTCGGCGTATCGGCCGGCAATTTCTAGGGTTTCTTGTTCATGAAAGAGGAATTGAGGTTACACCAAGGAGCATAAATGCTATCAAGATAATCCAACCTCCGAAGGACAAGAAACAATTCCAGTCCTTAATCGGCAAAATCAACTTCATCAGGCGGTTCATAGCCAATCTTTCAGAGAAGATGGAGCCGTTCACACCGCTGCTTCGGCTCAAAGCCGATCAAGCATTCACATGGGGGGTAGAGCAGCACAAGGCTTTAGACAATATCAAGAATTATTTAAGCTCGCCTCCAGTTCTAATTTCTCCACAAAAGGGAATACCATTAAAGCTTTACTTGTCAGCTGATGACAAGTCAATCGGCTCAGTCTTAATCCAAGAGGTTGAAGGCAAAGAAAAAGCTATCTTCTATCTCAGCCGACGGCTATTGGACGCAGAGACAAGGTATTTACCAGTGGACAAGCTATGCCTATGCCTATATTTTTCGAGTACAAAGTTAAGGCATTATGTACTATCCAACGAGTGCACAATAATCTGTAAAGCCGATGTAGTTAAGTACATGCTATCGGCTCCAGTATTGAAAGGAAGAATTGAGAAGTGGATTTTTGCTCTAACAGAGTTTGATTTGAGGTATCAGGCATCCAGGGCAGTCAAAGGACAAGCTATAGCCGATTTTATCGTGGAGCACAGGAATGACTCAATCGGCTCAGTAGAAATCATGCCTTGGACATTGACATTTGATGGCTCGTTTTGCACCAATGGCTGGGCATCAGCTTGGTCATTATTTCGCCTAGGGGGGCAAGTTTTGAATTTTGCTTTCGCTATTAACCCCCATGCTACAAACAACCAAGACGAATACGAAGTCGTACTTAAAGGATTGCATCAACTCAAGGAAGTTGAAGCCGACGCCATTGAAATAATGGGAGATTCACTGTTGGTCATCAGCCAGTTGTCAGGAGAGTATGAATGCAAAAATGATGCACTGATGATCTACTATCAACAATGCCGGGAATTGATGAAAGGTTTTCGGCTAGTCGCATTGAAGCATATCCCCAGAGAACAGAATATTGAGGCCAATGATTTAGCTCAAGGGGCATCCGACTATACGCCGATGATAAAAGATATTGAAATCGAAGTTGCTGCCATTACAGCGGATGATTGGAGGTTTGAATCCAATCATCAAGCCTTGGCCATTCAGAGGATGGACATTGACATGATCGACCAGATCAATCCACCCTCAAGCAAAGGGCATAAGTTTATTCTGGTGGCAACAGACTATTTAACAAAATGGGTGGCAGCAGTTCCCTTAAAGAAAGTTGACTCTAAAGACGCAATCGAGTTTATTAAAGAACATATTATCTACTGATTTGGCGTCCCACAAACAATTACAATGGACCAGGGATCTATATTCATATCAGACGAATTTGTTCAGTTTGCCGATGGCATGGGGATCAAGCTACTTAATTCTTCGCCGTACTACGCATAGGCCAACGGGCAAGCCGAAGCTTCAAATAAAAGTTTGATTAAATTGATTAAAAGAAAGATCTCTGAGTACCCCAAGCAATGGCACAGCCGATTAGCCGAATCACTGTGGGCATATCGGATGGCATGCCATGGATCAATTCAAGTCCCTCCATACAAGCTAGTCTACGGGCATGAGGCGGTGCTACCATGGGAAAGCGTCATCGGCTCAAGGCGCATTCAACTACAGGATCAACTCACAGCCGATGATTATTATCACTTGATGGTGGACGAATCAGAAGACTTAGTTTTATCCAGGATGAGGGCCTTGGAAAAAGTTACACGGGATAAAGAACGAGTAGTGTAGACCCCCGTTTTTTGAGGACGGGAATCATTCGTGTTCATAGTACCTTATCCCTGGATCGAGTAGTTTGGTACCCACGAATACAGTTCTGAATTACCAGGTGCAAAGTGCACGAATAGTCTTACAACGAAATTATTACAATAATAAGCCCGAAGGCAATATCCAATACATATAGGACCTACCAGTCCGGATACATCCGAAAACAGAAATTAGATAAGATAGCAGACGGAAGGCAGCAGCATGCCGATTGCCCCAGGCAACGACTGGGGACTAAGACCTGTTGCGCAACATTGCCTTCATTCCTCCTAGTAGTATGTGTACGGGTCTTCCTCATTTCCTTCATCTGGAGGTTTGTGCGTATAGCAAGGGTGAGTACCCAACGTACTCCGCAAGTCAACACGGAATGATGCACATGATAGGGTCATTCAAAGGATGGCTGAGGTTCTTTTGCGTAAAGCCAATTTTCGCAAATCATTTCACAATCCTAACATCTAGCCAAGTCAAATTTTAGTTTCAGATTATATTAAGTCGGCGACGGTTCTGTCCACCATCCATTGTGATCCCAAGGATAGCTTCCCGCCTCCGATTCGTCATGGTTTTCTGGGGGTGTCCTTCTCCTTTCTCTCGATAGAGAAGTTGGTTTCCCCAACACATAAAGTCATTATGCAATCCCACCCAGCATTTTAAAATTTATGAGTCTAGCCACGGAAACACTGTCACGTCGCTCATTAACCGCGAGCACGGCTATTCGAATAGATTGATTGACTCACACCTGCGGTGGATGTACACTTTACCCGTACTCCGCGACAGCCCAACGAATGAGCCTACGTCTCAACACATGAGACGGTCACGGCAAAGCCTTTTGATAACCTCACTTTGGCGTGCACCCGCTCCATGAACTTGAGCCCTCATGCACTCTAGCCGTCATTTCCTAGCGGTGAGAGGAGTTCCGGCGTTCCGGGTAAGAGAAAGAATTGCTCTATCCTTGAACTTTCCATCTTCATGTCCTTTTCTTCATGTCTTCATTTCTTTATGTTGATCGCATGCCCGATCTCGCCAGTACCAACCAGCGGTACACCCCCTGCGGAAGGCCCTTAACTATCGTCCAGGCACCCACCGGTGGTGCACCCCCACCGGCAAGCCCTTACCTCAACGCTAACACCGAACCTACTATGCAAGGATACGCCTTCGCTCGGATATTTAATCGCTAGGTCTATACCCATTCGAGAAGTACGGTTGTACTGGCTCGTTCTAAGTTGTAGTCTCATGGCTCGGTCCTTAACCGACTGGGGACGGTACTAGCCTTTTCCGGAATCCACCCAAATCCATCCATCCGCCCAGTCTAAAAATATTGGTTTGTGTTTTCATTTTTCATCAAAGCCATTTCCAACATGATCAAGGCAACGTGGCGCTCATGTCTCCACTTGCCGTGTCTCAACCATCTTCCCAAGATAGTTGCCCAAGCACGAGGCTTATTTGTAAAATCATGAGTATGCAAGAATCTAGTATAAGCGTGGCTAAGCATTTATCAAGTTAACCTCCGGTTGTATCACATCGAAGGTTACAAAGAATATTTCTAAGGGTATTCAATATCAAGGCGGGATATATCAAGAATAGGTACTCATTTGTGTATAGTATGCAATTTGTAATTGAAAACAACATCATTTCACAAAGTAGGATCAATATGTTCAAAGGGATGTGTTGACTTGCCTTGCTCGCACACTTGTTGGTTGGGGTCTTCTCGTGTACTCAACGCCTTCCTCGGACGCTAATCAAACGTGCGAGAAATCAAATTTGAATTCGATTAGAATTCAAATAGAATCCAAGTAAGATCCAAAAGAAAACCAAGTAAATCGCAATAGCGGCTCCTAACACTAGGCTATGACTCTATGCGAACCTAGGCTCGAGTTTCGACGAAATCCGGGTTAGAGCGAAAGGGTTATAAGGATTCGAAGTTTTGTAATGAATTCGATTTTGTTAAGAAGGGTGCGATATTTATCTTAATATGCTTAAAGTTTGAGAAATACTAGAGTTGATGATTCAATTAATAAAAAGGAAGTGGTTATCTTTTTAATTTCATCAAATTATTTCTCGGGTCGAGAAGTCCTAGGGTTAATAATAACCGAATCTCGGAATATTTGATGAACCTTGAAGCTTAGATGCCAAATAACTAACGTGGATTTTTGAGTTTAGAAACTCCACGCATCTATATATATATAATATTTAGATGAATAATGGATTTCACAAGAGATAGAAATTTTCTTTGGAGAGGGAATATGTTAAGTAGTTTGACTATAAGTTTATAATTATTTGCAAAAGAAATTTTGGAAAAGAATAAATAATAATCTCTGGGTAAAGATGTAAAATTCATTGTAAATAGGATTTAGAAATTAAAAGGGTAAATATAATTTTGTTATGATTTTACTAGGCTTATCCTTGCTTTTAGATCCTCATAGAAAAATGAAAGAAAAATTTTCAAAAAAAAAATTTTGCCCAAGCCGAGGATCGAACCTAGGACCTCAATCTCAGCCTAATTGACCCTCTCCACTGGGCTATCAAGCCTTTCTCGTTTTCTCTCCCCTTTCTTTTACTTTCTGCTTGTTCCCTCTCTTCCCTGGCAAAAGAAAAGCAGAAGGGAAAAGCAAAATAAAATGGCGCAGGAGGGATTCGAACCCGCAACCTTCCTCTTCTCTCTCTCGTTTCTCCCCACTGCGCCAACCAATTTTTCTTGTTTCCTTCTCTCCTTTCACTCTTTTTCTTCCCTTCTTCACTCCCTTCTTCTTCTCCGCGAAGCCGACGGCCATGGCACCACCGAACGACGGCGAGGGGAGGCCAGGCTCGGGAACTAAAGGGCCAAGCACCATCCTCGAACCACGGGGACGCTATTTTGAGGCACGGCCGGGCCGGCGAGGCGGTAGGATGGGCCGACGACGGCGAGGCGGCTATGGCGACGGCGGCGCATGTTGCGGCGGCTAACCGGCGACGAACGGCCACGGAGAGGGCACTGGGAGCAACCTAGGGACTCAGCGGTGCTAATGGCGACGATGGTTTGGCAAGAAAAGCAACGGAGCGACCTAGCAACGTGCGCATGGTGACGGCCGGGGCAGGGGAGTTCGGTGGCGCTCGTCGCCGGCGATTTCCGGCAGTGCATTGACTCGGGCAAGTGGGGGAAAAGGTAGAGCTGAGTGTGGGGAGCATGATCGTACCTTCAATTTGGGAAGAACTCAACCGGGACGATGAATTTCGATTCTTTGCTCGGGCGGCCGAATTAGGGTTCCTCCGAGGGCTTCGTTCTTTTGTGAAATTCTTCGCGCACGGGCTATGGCGGCGGGGATATTTGAGGGGTTTTGCAGAGGGACAAGAAGCGGTCAAGTTTCGTGTTTGGAGCTCGGCTCGAAGAGGCTTCTTGTAGCCGATGGAGGGAAAGAACGACGCGATGGCGACCATGGCGCGGCGACTTCGGCGGTATGGCGCGCGTGCGTGGAGGTCGTGCGCGACGTGCGGGCGTCGCGCGGGCGTACGGCGTGGGCTGCGTGAGGCTAGGGCATGACGCGGGCGAGGTACGACGGCATGGCGGGCGACGTGGCGGCACTGTGTGCGGGACGCGGTGACGCGGGCGACATTGCGAGCGGCAACTTCGGCGTCTTGCGATGTACGGCTTCCCGCACGTGCAGGCCGACGCCGGCCGGAACGTGCGTGCACGAGCGCCGGCATGGCGAGCGACGCGTGGCGCACGCGTGCGGCGTGAGAGCACTCGTCGAACACTTGGTGACAAGTGAATAGTGCACTTTTTCTTTTTCCCGATTTAATTTTCCTAATTTCCCCATTTCTATTTCTTCTCACCCTAAAAATTCAGAATAAATTCTAACATCCCAAAATAATTTTGGATTCATATTTTCAAACATTTTCCCTATTTTTATTATATATTTATTTTTTTATTTAATTTATTCCCTTCTTATATTTCCAAAAATTTGATCCCTTTGCTTTTAAAAAAGGATTTTCCATTTTATTTTCTATTCTCGATTATCTCCTATGATTCAAATTCAAAATTTTGATTATCCTTTCCTTATCCTTCTAGGGTTTATGCCAACCTTTATATTTTTCAGTTACTTTTGTAATTCTACAGTTTGTATTTTTATTCTTTTTGAAATATAGATCCTGGAATTTTCTTCCCAATTTGGGATTTTATTTTTAGGTTTTTGATCCCAATTTGACATCAAACAAAGTTCAAGAGAACTCTTATGCAACGAGCGGCAAATAAGAAGCAACAAACCCGAGAAGAAGCAATAAGCCAAGGTTTTTGAAAGTTCCGATTTTTACGTTCCAATTTCGGTTCTCCGATTTTCGGGATGTTACAAACCTACCCCTAACAATAAATCTCGTCCCCGAGATTTGGGTCGGGTCGCGATCGGGAGTCGGTCGGCATAAACATATGGGATGGATCCACGGGACTCCTTAACAGGACGACGAATAGATTGGCTGCTCCGGGTGACGCAGGAATCTATCACCGAGTTTCTAAGGGTGGTCCACTTCGATTCTTTGTTTCGGATAACATGATGTTGTCAGCTCTTAATCCTTGGGAATCCTTCAAGCATGCAGGATTCAGTAGGTCTCTAATTTTCCTTAAGTTGTATAATAGACTTGCTGTTCTAAACTGTTGGAACCTTTAGCTGCAGACGGGTAGTGATCCTGGTAGGATTGCAGTCGTGTTATTTTGGTGGGCGACAAGAGGTTATCTAGGGAAGTTCGGTTCTACCAAGCTCTAACATAGTGTCCAATCTAAGAGTCCGGAGTTATGTCACTCTACCCTCCTAACAATAAGTTCAAGCTTGGCTTTTTAGGATAAGGCCTATATTGGTGCCGGTATGGGGTACAGCTATATCTCTTCCCGTTGATTGCACTATTATGGGTTTCCTAGGGTTTACCTGCCATAGGTTATGTGCTGTGCTTGTTTCTAACGTCATGAAAGAATGCGAAGTTTTGAAACCAAACAAAACTTTAACTTAGTGCAGAATGGATGGAGAACGTACCTATTAGCACGATCTGGTCCTCCTGGGCCTCTTCAACATGCACATGGTTCACTTGGCCATGGCAGATTCTAGTGGTGGCCTCCTTCGGTTGGGGTGTCCCGAACAGTCTGCGTCCAGGTACCGGGGCAGGGGTCCCTCTTACAGCAATGGCGTTGGCTCCAGTACGGACGGGGGTGTTACGTGGCTTAGGGCAGTGATTGGCGAAATGTCCATATTCCCGCGTTGAAGCGAGTTCACGTCTTTAAGTCTTGGGGTCGCCAAGGTAGGTGCCGGGAGCGGAAAGGGGTGGCGGTGGCTCGCCGACGTTGCGGGTGCAACGGGCGATTGGTCATTGTGACGGCGGCTTCCAACTTGTTGGTGTTGCTCCTTTGGGTCGCTGGGGTGTTCCTTGAATCGGGCGGGCTAGAGCAAGTCTTCTCTTCCGGTTGTTTTCAACCGCCCTTTGATCATGCTCGAGCCTTACGACCTTGTTGATGAGGCTCTGAAAGCTAGCGTGGTCCTGACCGATCATCGGTCCTCTTAACTCATCGTTCGATCCTTCAATAAACTTGTCCATCTTTTCCTCTTCATCCGCGATCGCTTGTGGCGTAATGGGCAAGCTGCGTGAACTTGTTAAGATACTCTTGTACCGTGGTGTTTCCTTGGCGCAGCCTACGGAACTCATTTTTCTTCATCCTCATAACCGCGGTGTACGAAATTTTCACGGAAAGCGTACCGTGAATTCTTCCCATGTCGGTTCTCGGCATCTTCCGCCCGTGTCTCTTTGTAGGTGTCCCACCAGTCACTTGCGGGACCTTCCACTGATTAGTGGCGAAGATGACTCGTCGCCTTCCGTACTCGGACGAGAGTCAACTTCTTCTCTATTACCCTCAACCAATCTTCAGCATCCATTGGTTCCTCCGCCATGGAGAATGTTGGCGGTTTGGCTCGCATAAACTCGCCTAGGCTTGATCCTCCGCGGTGTCCTTGGTTGTTGGCAATGGCTTGAAGCAGTTGGGTTTGCGAAGCCATGACTTCCGCTAGGGTGGAGGGGTTAGGCTCCGGCGGGTTCCTCCGTAGCCGCCGAGGCTCGCGGCGGTGCACCATCCGAGGAATATAGATGAGGTAAATGATTGGATCAACTAATGTAATGGTTCTAATCGATTTTTTCAGTGATCTTCAAGTTGTTCTTAAGTGATCTTTTGCACACAACAAGCATGGTGATATAAACTCGTTTAAGATATAACATAGAACTTTATATTAGTTCATAAACGTTACATCATAGGAGGGGTACATCGGACTGCCATGCACAGTCCCACACAACATAATACAATGACAACAACATCGGTCTAGGATCTTCATATATAAAGGGGCAAGGGTATGGTCATTGCTTGTCTTGACTCCATCCAAGGCAAGACCCGGAGTTGATGAGACTCCTTGTCTAGTTGTTTGAGCCGTCGCCCAAACGGGTTGCCACCTATGGCCGTTGCATTGGCAGGTAAGAGGAGGGTCTTGTGTGGCTTGGGGCATTGGTTGGCATAGTGCCCAAATTCTTCACAGTTGAAGCAAGTCACATTCCTTTCCCTTGAGGCTACCAGGATAGGTGTTGGAGTGCGAAACGGTGCGATAGTTGTCCTAGGGCAGTCATTGACATAGTGCCCTAACTCTCCACAGTTGAAGCAGTGCACATTCCTCTTTAGACGTCGGGGAATCTCCTCAGCATCTTCAGGGGTACACACTATGCTCATGATGATCATCCTGCCAGTACCATCTGTGGTCCATTTTGGTGACTTCCTCTTCCTGAGGTTGGATAGCGAACTAAGCCCTTGGCCGATCGTTGGATTGAATTCCTTGTCCTTCCTTCCGCACTGTATCTCTCCCTCGATCGGGGTTCCGGTGTGTTTTTCCCCTGCACTGTTCCTTATTCCATATCCTTGTTCCATGAGGCCGTAGCGGGGGCGAAGTGTTTCCTTCCCTCCTAATGGTGGATTTGGTGTTTCTGCTCTCTGTGGGCTTGACAGTATATTCGCAGGAGTCATCAAGGCTTGAGTTGGAACGTGCCGACGTTGCTCTGGACACGAACCCAAAACTTGAAGGTGTCGTTGCATTAGCTGCACCATCATGATCATCAATTGTGTCTGGCTAGCCATTATCTGGGCTAAGGTTGGATTCATAGGGAAAGAGGGTGGAATGTCCATAGGGTCGCTCTGTGTTGATCCATGACATTGCTGAGATCTTGATTTCTTGCCCTTGTTCTTTCCCATCTATCGTCGAGAGAGAGAAAGAAATCGAAGAACAGTTAAGCTCGGTTGGGACCTTGTTCTGTGTACTCTTATTGCTTTAGCGGGTGGAATAAACAATCTCTCAAGCTTTAACGGGCACAACCCTATATCTATTTTTGAAGATAATTAGGGTTTAGAGGAAGGTAAAATCGAATGTTTGTAGAGAAATTGGGGTGAGAGAGAAAATATGTTTGCCTTGTGAAAGTAGTTTGTATTTCCAAAATAATCCTATGTAGGGATATTTCCCTTTGACCACTATAAAGGGGTGGGGCGCCGGTTGGTCTTATCCTACGCCGCACGGCTCGATACCAGCTCGTAGACCCCGTTTTTGAAGACGGGAATCATTCGTGTTCATAGTACCTTATCCTGGATCGAGTAGTTTGGTACCCACGAATACGTTCGAATTACCAGTGCAAAGTGCACGAATAGTCTTACAACGAAATTATTACAATAATAAGCCCGAAGGCAATATCCAATACATATAGGACCTACCAGTCCGGATACATCCGCAGAAATTAGATAAGATAGCGAGACGGAAGGCAGCAAGCATGCCGATTGCCCGGCAACGACCGGGGACTAAGACTGTTGCGCTCCATTGCCTTCATTCCTCCTAGTAGTATGTGTACGGGTCTTCCTCATTTCCTTCATCCGGAGGTTTGTGCGTATAGCAAGGGTGAGTACCCAAACGTACTCGCAAGTCAACACGGAATGATGCACATGATAGGGTCATTCAAAGGATGGTGAGGTTCTTTTGCGTAAAGCCAATTTTCGCAAATCATTTCACAATCCTAACATCTAGCCAAGTCAAATTTTAGTTTCGATTATATTAAGTTGGCGACGGTTCATCCACCATCCATTGTGATCCCAAGGATAGCTTCCCGCCTCCGATTCGTCATGGTTTTCTGGGGTGTCCTTCTCCTTTCTCTCGGATAGAGAAGTTGGTTTCCCCAACACATAAAGTCATTATGCAATCCCACCCAAGCATTTTAAAATTTATGAGTCTAGCCACGGGAAACACTGTCACGTCGCTCATTAACCGCGAGCACGGCTATTCGAATAGATTGATTGACTCACACTGCAGTGGATGTACACTTTACCCGTACTCCGCGATGCCCAACGAATGAGCCTACGTCTCAACACATGAGACGGTCACGGCAAAGCCTTTTGATAACCTCACTTTGGCGTACTCCGCTCCATGAACTTGAGCCCTCATGCACTCTAGCCGTCATTTCCTAGCGGTGAGAGGAGTTCTGGCGTTCCCGGGGTAAGAGAAAGAATTGCTCTATCCTTGAACTTTCCATCTTCATGTCCTTTTCTTCATGTCTTCATTTCTTTATGTTGATCGCATGCCCGATCTCTCGCCCAGTACCAACCAGCGGTACACCCCGCTGGGAAGGCCCTTAACTATCGTCCAGGCACCCACCGGTGGTGCACCCCCACCGGCAAGCCCTTACCTCAACGCTAACACCTGAACCTACTATGCAAGGATACTGCCTTCGCTCGGATATTTAATCAGCTAGGTCTATACCCATTCGAGAAGTACGGTTGTACTGGCTCGTTCTAAGTTGTAGTCTCATGGCTCGGTCCTTAACTGACCAGGGACGGTACTAGCCTTTTCCGGAATCCACCCAAATCCATCCATCCGCCCCAGTCTAAAAATATTGGTTTGTGTTTTCATTTTTCATCAAAGCCATTTCCAACATGATCAAGGCAACATGGCGCTCATGTCTCCACTTGCCGTGTCTCAACCATCTTCCCAAGATAGTTGCCCAAGCACGAGGCTTATTTGTAAAATCATGAGTATGCAAGAATCTAGTATAAGCGTGGCTAAGCATTTTACGAAGATAACCTCCGGTTGTATCACATCGAAGGTTACAAAGAATATTTCTATGGGTATTCAATATCAAGGCAGGATATATCAAGAATAGGTACTCATTTGTGTATAGTATGCAATTTGTAATTGAAAACAATATCATTTCACAAAGTAGGATCAATATGTTCAAAGGGATGTGTTGACTTGCCTTGCTCGCACACTTGTTGGTTGGGGTCTTCGTGTACTCAACGCCTTCCTCGGACGCTAATCATGTACGTGCGAGAAATCAAATTTGAATTCGATTAGAATTCAAATAGAATCCGATAAGATCCAAAAGAAAACCAAGTAAATCGCAATAGCGGCTCCTAACACTAGGCTATGACTCTATGCGAACCTAGGCTCGAGTTTCGACGAAATCCGGGTTAGAGCGAAAGGGTTATAAGGATTCGAAGTTTTGTAATGAATTCGATTTTGTTAAGAAGGGTGCGATATTTATCTTAATATGCTTAAAGTTTGAGAAATACTAGAGTTGATGATTCAATTAATAAAAAGGAAGTGGTTATCTTTTTAATTTCATCAAATTATTTCTCGGTCGAGAAGTCCTAGGGTTAATAATAACCGAATCTCGGAATATTTGATGAACCTTGAAGCTTAGATGCCAAATAACTAACGTGGATTTTTGAGTTTAGAAACTCCACGCATCTATATATATATAATATTTAGATGAATAATGGATTTCACAAGAGATAGAAATTTTCTTTGGAGAGGGAATATGTTAAGTAGTTTGACTATAAGTTTATAATTATTTGCAAAAGAAATTTTGGAAAAGAATAAATAATAATCTCGGGTAAAGATGTAAAATTCATTGTAAATAGGATTTAGAAATTAAAAAGGGTAAATATAATTTTGTTATGATTTTACTAGGCTTATCCTTGCTTTTAGATCCTCATAGAAAAATGAAAGAAAAATTTTCAAAAAAAAATTTTGCCCAAGCCGAGGATCGAACCTAGGACCTCAATCTCAGCCTAATTGACCCTCTCCACTGGGCTATCAAGCCTTTCTCGTTTTCTCTCCCTTTCTTTTACTTTCTGCTTGTTCCCTCTCTTCCCTGGCAAAAGAAAAGCAGAAGGGAAAAGCAAAATAAAATGGCGCAGGAGGGATTCGAACCCGCGACCTTCCTCTTCTCTCTCTCGTTTCTCCCCACTGCGCCAACCAGTTTTTCTTGTTTCCTTCTCTCCTTTCACTCTTTTCTTCCCTTCTTCACTCCCTTCTTCTTCTCCGCGAAGCCGACGGCCATGGCACCACCGAGCGACGGCGAGGGAGGCCGGGCTCGGGAACTAAAGGGCCAAGCACCATCCTCGAACCACGGGGACGCTATTTTGAGGCACGGCCGGGCCGGCGAGGCGGTGGGATGGGCCGAACGGCGGCGGCGGCTATGGCGACGGCGGCGCATGTTGCGGCGGCTAACCGGCGACGGAACGGCCACGGAGAGGGCACTGGGAGCAACCTAGGGACTCAGCGGTGCTAATGGCGACGATGGTTCGGCAAGAAAAGCAACGGAGCGACCTAGCAACGTGCGCATGGTGACGGCCGGGGCAGGGGAGTTCGGTGGCGCTCGTCGCCGGCGATTTCCGGCAGTGCATTGACTCGGGCAAGTGGGGGAAAAGGTAGAGCTGAGTGTGGGGAGCATGATCATACCTTCAATTTGGGAAGAACTCAACCGAGGACGATGAATTTCGATTCTTTGCTCCGGGCGGCTGAATTAGGGTTCCTCCGACCGGTCTTCGTTCTTTTGTGAAATTCTTCGCGCACGGGCTATGGCGGCTGGGGATATTTGAGGGGTTTTGCAGAGGGACAAGAAGCGGTCAAGTTTCGTGTTTGGAGCTCGGCTCGAAGAGGCTTCTTGTAGCCGATGGAGGAAAGAACGACGCGATGGCGACCATGGCGCGCGACTTGGCGGTATGGCGCGCGTGCGTGGAGGTCGTGCGCGACGTGCGGGCGTACGCGTGGGCGTACGGCGTGGACTGCGTGAGGCTAGGGCATGACGCGGGCGAGGTACGACGGCATGGCGGGCGACGTGGCGGCACGTGTGCGGGACGCGGTGACGCGCGGCGACATTGCAGCGGCAACCGGCGTCTTGCGATGTACGGCTTCTCCGTGCACGCGGCGAGGCGACGCGGGCTGGAACGTGCGTGCACGAGCGCTGGCATGGCGAGCGACGCGTGGCGCACGCGTGCGAGCGTGAGAGCACTCGTCGAACACTTGGTGACAAGTGAATAGTGCACTTTTTCTTTTTCCCGATTTAATTTTCCTAATTTCCCATTTCTATTTCTTCTCACCCTAAAAATTCAGAATAAATTCTAACGTCCCAAAATATTTTTGGATTCATATTTTCAAACATTTTCCCTATTTTTATTATATATTTATTTTTTTATTTGATTTATTCCCTTCTTATATTTCCAAAAATTTGATCCCTTTGCTTTTAAAAAAGGATTTCCCATTTTATTTTCTATTCTCGATTATCTCCTATGATTCAAATTCAAAATTTTGATTATCCTTTCCTTATCCTTCTAGGGTTTATGCCAACCTTTATATTTTTCAGGTTACTTTTGTAATTCTACAGTTTGTATTTTTATTCTTTTTGAAATATAGATCCTGGAATTTTCTTCCCAATTTGGGATTTTATTTTTAGGTTTTTGATCCCAATTTGACATCAAACAAAGTTCAAGAGAACTCTTATGCAAGCGAGTGGCAAATAAGAAGCAACAAACCCGAGAAGAAGCAATAAGCCAAGGTTTTTGAAAGTTCCGATTTTACGTTCCAATTTTGGTTCTCCGATTTTCGGGATGTTACAAGTAGCCAAACATTATAATAAAAAAGTTGTGCCTAAATCTTTTGAAGAGGGCGAACTCATTTGGAAATTGATACTGCCGATTGGATCTAGAGACAATAAATTCGGCAAGTGGTCACCAACTTAGGAAGGGCCTTTCAAGATCCATAGATGCATCTCTAAAGGAGTTTATATGCTAGAAGGTTTAGATGGTGAAGTGTTTGGAACGGCTCTTAATGGAAAATACTTGAAAAAAATACTACCCAAGCGTATGGATCAACTCATGATTCGGCTGTTTGCTTAGCTGATTCATGCTAGCCGATGTCCTGTTTCAATCAGGCATCGCCTTTAGGCCATTTTTGTGGCACGTTTTTCCTAATTTTTGACAATCGGCTGCGGATTACCGATCGCGACGACGCAGTTGAGTTCATAATTTTGTCGACATCAAAGACATCAACAAAATTAGGGGGCATATACACACACAAGATTCGAGCCGATTACAGAAAGGTGGACGTCAAAAAAATTTTGGGCTTCGTAATCGACATTATTACACGAATCAAAAGTTTTTCGAGCGTCGTTGTCGGCTATCATCATAGTCAGGAGTCAATAAGAGTTTTTGAAACAGTTTTGGGATCGGCATGGCATCAGGTTGAGCACAGGATCTAAGCCGATTCTGAGAAGGCAAAACACGGACCTAAGGAACTTTTGAGCAGTTGGGATCGGCGGCCGTAATGCAAGTGTTGGGAACGATAGCCGTGATGTGATTTCTGTTAGTGATATGCCCTAGAGGCAACATGGAGATGTTGGATATCACGTCAATGTTTATGTATTTATGAATAAAGTGTTATTCAGTTCCATGAAATAGACGTCTTGTATTGATCAATAAGTACGTGACTTATTTATGAGACTCTTTATGCATGAATCTATTTCTAAACGATCCTTGATCATATTTCATATTGTTAGAACAAATATGATTCTAAGATCGGCATGTTTATTGATTGATGATCATGTCTCATAGATCATGGGTATGGAGATACCAAATCAATAAACATGGACACATGTGTTGGAGAACACATTGTTGGATAGACCCACCATGAGACACTACAGGAATTAATGTGCCATTAGTTGGTCTCAGGTAGTGTTGGTACAAAGTCCTTAGACCTGAGATCACCATGGATTCCAACATGTGTAATAGCCTACTTTGGGACTAACAAACGTTATTCCGTAACTGGGTAGTTATAAAGGTAGTTTTCGGGTTTGCTATGAAACATGGAGTGGGATGTGAGTGATCAAGATGGAATTTGCCCCTCCTTTGGAGAGATATCTCTGGGCCCCTCGAGGTAATGGATTATGGAAATGCATGGTCATGCTAAGTTGATTGAGGAGTCAATCAACAGACAGATAATCCAATACGGTTCGAGTGAATGGTTAAGCAATTGAAGGGATGACACACATCTTGCCTATAGCTTAACTGGTATCGTGAGGCAAAGGGATTTGTGTACACATTACAGGTTCAGAGCCGATATTATATTCTTGTATACTATGGTGTCAATATGTGCTGCTAGGTGTCGCTATTGACAGGTCGGCTGAGTTGGACTCGAGCCGACAATCGGCTAAGTTAGACTATAGCCGAAACCTAGTATACCTGAACCTACAGGGTCGCACGCTTAAGGGGATAAGAACAGGCATTCGAGTTGGACTCGGATACGGCTCGATCGGATAGGGATCCGATCGGATAGAGTCCTATAGGCTTACGACGTATGGGCGGCCAACTCTATGAGATACGGATAGGATTTGATTCAAAATAGAGTCTGATCGGCCACTAGTCCCAGTCGGCCAACTCTATATAAAGGAGGGAGGGGTGGAGAGCTGCTGAAATCAATTGCATCGCATTGAACCGAATCCGCAACAGAAGTCGCTGAGATCAATCTCCACGGAAACCCTCCCTACTTTCGAGCCAAACCCTAGCCTTGCATCGCGTGCTAGCACACGGGTGTTCGGCGTTCTGTCCCCGGACGTGTGGATACCGGTAGAGGCGTTGCTACGTTGCACGCTGTTCATCGGCTGTGGAGGAATCGGCTGCGGTCGAGCGCATCGGAGGGAGGCGCGAGAACACAGTCGAACGACTCGGATCGACTACGGCATCTGCGAATCGGCTGATTGGCGAATCGGCTGTCCCTAGGTATCGGCTATCGGCTTACGAGAATCGGCTACACTGTTCTGGATCGGATAGCCCTGATTGGTTGTTTCCGCTGCACACTCCAATCGGTAACGATCTATCGGCCCTTACTTGCAAGTGTTCCTGGTTTGTGCGGTTAAAAGTTTTTCTTTTCGGCTAGCGTAGCCTCCATGTAACCCTTTAATTTCAGAATCAGCGAACATGATCTAACGCACAAGGCCGAAATCCCTAAGTTTCGGTATAAGTGGTTTTGGAGTCGACGGTTAAATTAAAGACGATACATAAGGCCGAAGCCGATTTCATTCACAAACACCATTTCAGAAGTTAACAAGTTATATTAAGTGTTCAAAGAGCCGATGCCGATTACAAAAGTTGGTAAATATTCACAAAAGGTCGAAGCCGATTGTAAATGTTTCAAGCGGTCGATTACAAAGAGCTAAAGCCAATTACGAGATAATCTGGTTTAAGTTTATCTGTTACATCGGCTATTGAGCCAAAAATGTGTCTATGGCCAATATTGTCGCGGCCTTTATCGCATTGACTTCGTCGACGACGGCTTGATCTTCAGCATCGGAGCCGGGAGCACTTTAGCCGATTTGTGGAGTTCTTTCAAATACTTGATCGTGGCATCAACTCCGCCCTTTTGATCTTCGGTAGTCTTGGGCAAGTCGGCGGTGCTTTCTCCTCGGCGGCGATCTCGGTGCGGCAATCCTCCAGTTGCTTCATCAAGTTGGCCTCTTTCTCCTTCAGATTAGCAATCCAGACCTGGAAGGTGCTTGGGTCGGCTTCTAGCTCATTCAATTTTGCCTTTCGGCCTCCACAGTCTTGACCGTGTCTCGGATCTTGGCGGTTATGTCGGCTTGGGCAAGCCTTTCAACCATACGCTGCATGGCGCGTCCAAGCCTTGACCAGTGTATATCAATGCAGACTGCGGCCGAGATCTTGGCAGCTAGGTCGTCTGGGAGTTGGCCCTCGATCTCGAAGAATCGGCTCTTGGCCGATCCACATTCCTCCACGAGCCTGTCAATGTTGATGTCCAACTGACGGCATATATCTTCGAGCCTTTCCTTGAGCTCGTCAGTTGGGGCCTTGTCAGGACTGGTTGCTTCTCCCTCCTCTTCACCAAGGAATTCCTTAATGTCGAAAGAGAGCAACTCGGCCAGAGACTGTACAAAGGGAACAGTAAGATTAGATCAAGTGGTCGATTGCCCAAGATATTGCAAGAAAGAGGGCAAGAGTGAACTTACCTTTGCCGCAGGCATTGGGTCGGCTTCTGCTTCAGCTTCGGCCGGCTCTGGGACGCCTCCAGCTCCTTGGTCACCCACGGCCGATGCTGTACGCTCGCTCGACGCTTGGGGGGCAGCCGATGGAGACCGAGGAGGCTGCAAAAGAAGAGGATAGGTATTAGGAGTCAAGTTGGCTGAAGTTCGTAGATGGAAACGTAAGCCGAAGGAGGTGGTTACTAGTGAGGAGCGACGTGGAATGCGGCCAGCCAATTTCTTAAACTGGAAAAGACACATTTAGCGAGTACGAGTAATATCATGTTAAAGCCAAGCTCGGTAAGGTGAAGACTTACCAGTCGTTTCTTCGTGGGAGGAGTTGGAGCCGGCGGATTATCGGCTGGAGGGCTGGCAGATTGATGGCTCGAACTGCCAAATTTGGCCACTGCCCTGACGCTGCTGACATCTCTTCATCGGCCACGGCTTCCTCAAGGTATTGCTCGACATTCGGATCCACTGGAGGGAGGCTGTCGGCAGGCGCAATCGGCTGTTCCTTCTTCTTTGGGGTAGGCGCGGCCGATGGCTTTGCGAGGGGGCAGCTCTTTTCTTCTGGGCTATCGGCTCGCATGTTTGCCCATGTAGTAGGGACACTAACTTCGGCGCATCCCAGCCGATCGCCGACGGAGCGAGGCCACCTCCATCCGGCAGGACGCCTAGGTGGTACTCGATGGGAATCCCAGAGTTGCTCACCATCGACCGTTCTGTTTCAGTTTCCTACGAACGAAAGAAGACAAGTGTTAGTCGACTACGACAGCCAGTGATGCGAGAAGAAGAATGATTTGAAGTTCAAAACTCACCAAAGGGATTTCTTCGGGCAGCAGCAAGTCGACGTAGTGAGAAGACCGTTGATGGAAGATGTGTTGTTTGATCTCGGTCCACCAACGGCCGTAGGCCGCACTCTTCTTGTACGCCAGCACCATTTCGCCGATACTGCTGAGAGGGGGGCGTCTATGTTCAGCAGCCGGTGCATGATAAGGGCTCGGTCCACGAACCCCCTGGTCTCGATCTTATCGGCATAATAACAGCCGATGGGCAGTTGCCCAAACCCAAGCTGCCTGGCAGCCGACACGGGGTAGTAAAATTCGTAGCTCTTGGCCACCGATCGGCCTTGATGAATCCCCGTCAGCAGAATGCAAGGGGTGAGAGCGGCAATGAACAGCTCTCTGCACTTGGGGTTGTCGGCTGAGTTGATCTCCTCCAAGTTGAAGTCGATCGGCAGCTCGAACAACGCTCGGTCCCGGTAGAAATACCAAGTACGGTTGTCGTGGGAGAGCCCGTCGTACAGGGAGATGAACCACTCAGCCAGCAGATCAGCCGATTGCCTCGAACCCGCGTGCGTGGCTGCCGCTTCTCCATAACTCATGCATCTGGTGGTGGTGATCTCATTGCCGTCGTCATCCTCGATCGGCTCCAAGCGGGGGAAAGGGGCTTCGGTCAGGGGTAGCCGACCGGCTATCTTTTGGGTCATCAACACGAGCCAGATTTGAAGGAACCACCAGGGGCCGCCAATGTTGACAAAAGCGTTGGCGGCTATCTTCACGACGGCCTGATGGAGAGTCTGGTACAGATAGCCAAGAAGATATTTGCCCAGAGCAAGCTTCCTTCCTTCGGCTAGGGATTCAGCTATGACCTGCCAGTTGGCAGTCGGCCCACAGCTTGAGCCGCAGAACACAAACTTTTCCAGCCACATCAAAAGGAATGCGATGTGTTCCCTATGGCCAACTGATCCATCCTTCATGTTCTGGGTGATGTAGCCACTCCATCCACTAATGGCCTTTGTCTTGAACTGATGTTGGCCCTTTCTGCTCAGGTCTCCAGGATTAGCCGATGTCAAAATGTCCAACCCAATTGTCATAACTACATCGGCTAAGGTTATAGTCATGGGGCCTTGTTGAAACATAAAGGCATTGAACGTGTCGTTCCAAAAGTAAGTCGCAGCCGACATGATGGGCTCATCTTTTTCCATATTGGCCGTGGACAGAGCTAAGAACTGGGCTATCCCTGATTCCTCCCACTGGGCTTGTTTAGCCGATTGCACTCTTTTGTACCACTCGATCCAGGAGTTATCCGTGGTCGGCCATGATTTAAAAGTACCAGCCCAGTGGTTTAAGGATGGTTTTCTCGTGTTGTAAGGCATTCTATCAGTTTCGGATATAATGATGTCAGTTGGATCAGTACTACCGATAGGGCCGAGGAAATATCTTTTTTCTTGGGTGAGGCTAGGAATTGCTATCTGGTGTGACAGGTGCTACAGTCAAAAAAACGGGAGGAAATCACGAATCAAGAACCCTAGAATGCAAATCAAAAAGGGGAAGCAGAAGGAAAGGGGATCTTGAGCCGATTGAGACATACCTCGGGGAACTCAGTGGCAGCGGCGGCCGACGCAGCGGTGGTGGATGAAGCCATCAAGATCGTCGAAGTGGACTCAAGCTTTTGGCCGTCGGAATCGCCGAGATTCACAAGCGCGTCGGTGGGTTGCCGGAGAGGAGAGAGAAAAAGGATTTGGTTGCGGAGCACTCGAGATGTGCGGAGTGAAGGCGTGGTCGTTTCAGTGGAGGGGAAGGACTATTTAAAGGATATTTTTGGGCAGCCGAAACGGTTTAGGTCAGAAAAGCGGGAAATCGAAAGGGCGACAAATCCGTAACATTTCATATCATGGACTTGGGTGGCATGTGTTAACGTCTAAATTTGGTAACCAAATCCCTAAGTCCTAGTTGAAGTTGAAGCAGAATCGGATCGGCTGGTTTGACGGAGAAACAGAGGCCGGGTCGGCTGAGATGCCATCGGCTGCGAAGCCAATCGGCTAAGGTTGAATTGGATGAGAATAGCCGATAGCCGATTCCAAGTTCAGAGAAGTCGAAGCCGTTTCTGATGTAGATATTTGGAGATAAAATAGAAGATTCAGTTTCCAAATTGCGCATTAAGAGATATTGCCATCTAGGGATAAAGTCCTATAACGGCGAATGTACATAAATTAGAGATTTGTTTAGGGATAACCCTATTGTAAAGGCGGCAAAGGATTGCTTCCCGCGCTTTTGTTGTATAGATATAGTAGTTAGTTGTAACCATGTGTAGCGCGATCTTTGCTGTACTTGGGTATAAATAGGACCCGAGACCCCTGTAAACAATGAATTCACACACAATCAATACAACCTTCGGCGCATCACCTCCTTTTTCTTCAGACGAACAACTGATCCGGCTTCGGACTGCATCGTTTCGATCCCCATGTTCAGGTAAATGTTTGTCATTAGTGGTGCATCTCGTTGAATTTAGTGCTTTCATCGTTATGACACTCTAAATTCGATGATTTATGCTGCGCTAGTTATCATAAATCACATATAATCTAGAACAATGTTTAGATCTATCTCGACATCGGCTCGTTTCTGTCAAGAGTCAGCAACCGATAGAGCTAGATCTAAAGGTTGGCTTAAATTATATGCGGTATCCACCGTCTCGAGGTATTTGCATCAGGTACAGTAGATCAGACTGTTCTTTTTTTACTTAATGTTGCATCAGTATTGAACTATTAAGTTGTTTTTAGAGCTTTCATGATCTATTCGGCTAGATGTATATGTTTAGAGACAGTGTCGAGGTTTCAGCCGGCCTTATCTGTTTTAATGTTCTTTTGATATTTGCTATCAAGTTTATTAAAACTGCCTCTTATATTAAGATCTTGCTCTAGTTAAATGCCCTAAGCCAGAATCAGTTTGTCAGCTACAACCGACAACCGACTGATCTAGGTTTAGCGCATTTAGCTCAGATCAATATCTTTTCATAAGATAAATCGGAGTATTAGCCGATTCACAGTTGGACTTATGACATCGGCTAAGATTGTTAAAGCATATATTTATTATTCCATTGTATATTTGGATTAAGTGGCTAATATTGTCTCGGTGTAGCCGATCTATTCTTGCCACTTAGTTTAAATACACTTCGGAATAGCATATATATTTAATTTGACTCCTGCAGCCGATCCAGTAGGATCTAACTTAATACTTAACGCCTATATCTCTATTTTTCTTGTTGGTTAACAGATCAAACCAACTGGCACGCCTTGTACAGCATAGGTAGCCGAGAAGGACCTGCACTGGAGTTAAGTAGATCTCCCATGCCAGCGCGTGAGAGAAATTTCTCATCAACACATGTCCATGCGACGTGTTCAATCCCTAGATATGTGAATATCGGTAGAGGCGCTGCTGGTCTATAGTGTTGATCGACGTGAGAGCATGGCGGGGCGTACGCACAAGGAGGAGAAGGTCGGGCTGCTGCGATCGACTACTTCCTCTACGTTCCTTCGGCTTCTTAGCACCCACTTACGTTGCATAGCGCATTGAGTGGTAATGATCTATGATTTCATACTTGCATGGTTCCTGGTTTGTGTGATAGAAAAAAATTTGATTTATGCTATCGTAGCCTATGCGTAACCTAACAGTGGTATTAGAGCCATCTTGTATAGTTTGTGATCTGGATCCAAGCATATAGTTGATGTGCGGTTGTAGTAGATGAGATCTATTACATGTTAGATGAGTTATTTTCCTAATCAGACCATGAGATGGATCAGCAAGCACATGGGTTGATAATATTAATTAGTATAGGGTTTGGTGACTTCACCGAATTGTCTGGTATTCGCCACTGCAATTGGTTTCATCGGATCATCCAATGTCCACTAGAACCACACATCAATGAGAAAAAGCGAGACAATGAGATTGGCTCATTTTTGGCATAATTTAGTTATGTTGTTAAGGTTTTCACATGACAAATCATAGATGAGATCTATGTACCCCATGGCTGTCGTGTGCGTCACTCCTTAGATTTTGCTTGGGGTCATGGATAATGCAATTCAGTTTGATGTACTAGCATATGATATCTATCTATCTTGCTTTATTGTCATTGTATATTTGATATGATGATATAGTATGATAGATTCCCTCAGAAAATTAAGTGCAATCGATGCCCTTCCAATAATTGCACCTATCATGGTTGTGATCATCAGTGATGGGTCTGCCATAGTAGAGTGTCACTAGTTATCATGATGAGATAGGATGGATGTCATACATCTATATGTGGAGATTGTTGGTTTACTTGACAAGGTTATCAAAATGGTTTTGGACCTTGGGGCATAGGTTTGGTTGGTACATGGAGATGTCACCCGACAACACGCAAGTCACATGGGATGTGATTAGCAAGGCGTTGCTTACCTATTTTGCTAGTTTGTCTAGTTGTGATGCCAAAGCTTACTAGAGACTAATAAAATGAGGATCTTGATTCACTATGTTGCTAGAGGGAACTTTGTTGCAAAATACAAGTGGGAGTATCTTTTGTTAAATTGCTTAATGAAAGATTAAATGTAAACATGGTGCATGGCAGCTCCTGTATCATCCAGTTTTAACTTGCGGTTTATTCTTGAGAAAGAAAAGTTGAATGGAACAAACTTCATCGACTGGTATTGCAACCTGAGAATTGTTCTTAGGCAGGAGCGCAAAGAGTTTGTGCTTGAAGAGCCTTTTCCAGAAGACCTGCCAATAATGCTAATGTTGCTCAGTGTAGGGAGCAGGAAAAACGACAGAATGACTATCTAGATGTGAGTTATTTCATGCTTGCTACTGTCCCCTCAGTTTTAGAGGCAATATGAGACATTGGATGCTCATAGTATAATCATGGGACTGCGTAGCATGTTTGAAAACCAAGCAAGAGCTGAGAGGTTCAACACCCACACTTCAAAGTCCTTGTTTGCGTGTAGGCTTGTAGAGGGTAATTCAGTTAGCCCACATGTGATCAAAATGATTGGTTACATTGAGAGTTTAGAAAAGCTTGGTTTTTCTCTTAGCCAAGAGTTGGCTACTGACCTGATTCTCCAGTCACTCTCTCCCAATTTTGAACCATTCATATTAAACTTCAACATGAACAGCATGAGCAAGACCTTGGCTGAACTAAATGGGATGCTAAAGGGTGCCGAGGAGAGCATCAAGAAAAACTCCAACCACGTATGGTCATGCATAAGGACAAGCCTAACAGCAAGAAGGTTGGTCAAAAGAGAAAGCTGAACTATGATGAAATCATGAGTACTAGCAACTCTAAGACCAAGGCTCAAAAGACCAGGCCTGCTAAGGATGTAGAATGTTTCTTTTGCAAGGAGGCAGGTCATTGAAAGAGGAACTGTAAGAAATACCTAGAATACCTCAAGCAGAAGCAGCAGGATGGAAAGAGTTTCACCTCAGGTATTAATGTTATAGAAATTAATCTTGTTACTTCCTCTACTGATTCTTGGGTATTTGATACCGGTTCAGTTGCTCACATATGCAAGTTGTTGCGAGGGCTAAAAAGAAGTAGGAACTTGGCCGGAAGTGAAGTGGACATTCCCATGGGCAATGGAGCAAGAGTTGCTGTTGTTGCGGTTGACATTATGCTGTTATCTTTACAATCAGGATTAGTTTTGAAATTAAATAATTGTTATTGTATTCTAGCTTTGTGTAAAAATGTTATCTCTGCTTCTTGTTTGCAAGCAGAAGGTTATGGTTTTATATCAGTTGATAATGGTTGTTCAGTCTATTATAATGACATTTTCTATTTCCATGCACCCATGATGAATGGTTTGTACACTGTGAATCTTGATGAATGTTTAGTCTATAACGTTAATGCAAAAAGACAACGTCCTAATGATTTGGATCCCATCTTTATTTGGCATTGTCGCTTGGGCCATATAAATGAGTGATGCATGGAGAAGCTCCATAGAGATGGACTACTACACTCTTTTGATTTTGAATCATTTGAGAAATGTGAATCTCGTTTACTTGGCAAAATGACAAAGACACCTTTGATGGGTCAACGTGAAAGGGCAAGTGAGCTATTGGCACTAGTACATACTGATGTATGTGGACCAATGAGCTCAATAGCTAGAGGCGATTTTGGGTACTTCATTAGATTCACCGATGACTTTAGTAGATATGGATATGTCTACTTAATGAGGCATAATTCTGAATCCTTTGAAAAGTTCAAGGAATTTCAGAATGAGGTACAAAATCATTTAGGCAAGACAATCAAGTTTCTACGATCTGATCATGGAGGAGAATACTTGACCTTGAATTTGGCAATCATCTAAAGGAGTGTGAAATTATTCCACGACTCACTCTGCTAGGGATGCCTCAATGGAATGGGGTGTCTGAATGGAGGAATTGTACATTGTTGGACATGGTGCGATCAATGATGAGCCAAACTAATCTCCCATTAAGTTTTTGAGGTTACGCTCTAGAGACAGCAACGTTCACACTAAACAGGGTTCCATCAAAATATGTGGATAAGACACCATATGAGATATGGACAGAGAAGAATCCTAGTTTGTCTTTTCTGAAGATTTGGGGATGTGAGGCTTTTGTAAAACGTTTACAATCAGACAAACACGCCTAAATCAAATAAATGCTTCTTTATGGGGTATCCTAAGGAAACAAAAGGATATTATTTCTATAATCGAAAAGAAGGCAAAGTGTTTGTCGCCCGACATGATGTTCTCTTGGAGAAAGAGTTTCTTTCAAGAAAATATAGTGGGTAGCACGATGCGACTCAAAGAAATTCGAGAATCACAAAAAATGTTTTAACTTCCATACAACCACAACATATTGAGCAAGATATTGTTCAATAGGTTGAACAAGTTGTTGTTGAACCAGTTGTACAAGCACTGGCTTCACGAAGGTCTGAAAGGATATGATGTACACCTGCTAGGTACGCAATGATAACCATAGGAGAACATGATATATTGCTGTTAGACAACGATGAACATACAACCTATGAGGAAGCGATGGTGGGATCAGTGTCACACCCCGAAATTCTCCCCTTAGTTGTAAAATTTATCTGTGAAATTGCGAAAGAAAATATCGGGAATTAACCTAGAGAGAAACCCTATGAAATAAATTCATTTAATAAATGGAATCAGCTTGGTGGAATTTTTCTTAAATTCCCTATGTCAAAATACATTAACATATTTTTAGTGGAATTTTCAGAGCAAGAGAAATAATTTTAAAATTGAAATAGGATTATTGGAATTAAAATAATTCTAGAAAATCCTTTTCCTTCTTTTTTTCTTTTTTCCCTTCCCTCCAGGGCGTGGGCCGCCCCGGCCCACCCCTGTTCCTCTCCGCGTGCGCCTCGCTCTCTTGCCGGGCCGGCCGAGGCTGCCCGGCCTGCGCGCGCAAGTCCGTCGGCCCTCTCCGTCGGCCCAGACGGCGACAGTGGGCCTCACCTATCGACCCGTCCCCTACCTTCAACCGGCGACGTGGGTTGCGTCAGCCCACGCCGCCACCTCTCCTGCGCGTCTCCGCCCCTTCTGTGCCTTCCGCGCCACTCCACGCCGCCCCCGCGAGCCGTGCGCCACTTCCCCCTCTCTCTCTCCATGCGCGTAGAGCCGAGGAATGGCCGGATTCAATAATCCCAGCAGCCCATCTCTCTCTTTCTCCCCACACTGCCACCGTTTCCGCTGCCTATAGGTCACGTCCACCTCCGCCATGGCTATAAAACGTCGTCCCATGTGATGCTCGTCTATTTCCCCAACCCAATCGAAGCTCCCATGCCTCCAAATGCACTCGCGCCCTAAAAACCCTAGCTCCGCTGCATTTCTCCACTTCGGCCACTCAATTCCGCCGCTCCGTCGGTCTCCAAGCTCTCCCGCCGCCACTGTTAACGGTCGTTAAGTACTAATTTCAACCGTCACAGACCTTGGGAATAAAAGGGAATTAGCATCTTTTACTTGCATATAGGTTTAGAATTAATAAAGTTCCATATGTCCCTGGAGATTATGTGAATGTAGGTACATATATGAATAAATGAAGTGAAAGCACGCTCGCGTGGCGAAGAAACACAACTCCGATCAATCGAAGCTCGCCACGTTAGCATCCCACATATTAGAGAGCCCACAAGTCAAATGAAATCGACTTACAGTGGGGCCAAACACCTGGGAACCGGCCAAGGGGCCTACTTGTCATCCTCTGGCCAAAGTCGGTTGCCAGAGGCACTGGGCATGGTTTGGCCGAACCCTGGTTTGGTCGAACCAGCCGTCGTGGCCCTGGAAACCCCCTTCCATGTGGCATCATCTCATCCATCCCTTATGGCAGTTGTGCAAGTTTGGCGGTTGGAAACCGACTCTACAACCGCCATTGGAAGGCTATAAGGAGGAGCTTCACTTCATTTAACACACACCACAAGAAGTAGTTTCTACATTTCGCTCTTAGTCTCTAGGCTAGTGAAGTTAGGAGTTAGTTTAGAGCTTCTACTCGGTTCCGAGTCGTCTTCAGAGAGTCGAGTATGGCTTTTGTATCTTTCTTACTTTGTACGACTTTGCTCTATATAATATATTTATCTTCTCGTATGCTTGAGTATGGTTTATATTCTACTTGCTTAGATATATGTCTCATCTATAGTTTATATGATAATTATAGCATGGTTAGACGACTAACTCTATTGCCATGGTTACGGTCCAATGTGCATTTAGGATGTAGGTGTGCTATTGCCTTAGTCATTGACGTCCTAGGAGGCAAGGTTATCTGTGACAATGTAAGTGTGGTTCTTAGATTGTTCCATAGACATTAGTTATGGTCATGTCCGATGGGTTGTAGAGGTAGACGGTAGGTGGTGACAGCCCTGCCCATCCTTTGTAATCCTCCACGTTCGGGTATGGTGTAGGACGGACGATAAGAAATCGCCTTTGGTGCCAGGCCAGACCACTGGAGGCAGTACCCCTATAGTCCAGGGAGCAAAGAACTAGGTAACTAACCATGAATATAATTGTTTGTATAACCTATACAGCTATAATAGAAGTATTTTAGGAACCTAGCTCTCTGCCTCAGCATCAGTCGTTTGCCGCCGTGGTGAGCCAACCATCCTCTTTTCCCCTCTTCCTCTCTCGGTCACCACTCTTCCAAGCGCTTCGCCCGTGTGCGTCACACCTCCCCGTGTCGCTCCCGCGCGTCGCCGGCAACCATTCGGTCCCGTGCGCTACCGCTGCACCCCATCCGCTAGTGAGCCCTGTCAGCCCCTTCTACATCGTCGACCATCGTCGCATCACCCCAACGTCGTCCCATGTCGGTGCCACCTTAGCATCGCATCAGCGTCGGCCGCCCGCGTGTTCGTCGCGTGGCTGCCGCATCGGCGCCACTAGTGTGCGTACGAAACCCCGGCCCGTGAACCTAGTCCACCGTGCATCGTCCTCCCGCACGCCACCGCCAGGTGAGTCCCGCCTGACGACGTTGGCCCGACCACGGTGATGTCAGCCCTAAGGCTGATTGCGCAGTAAATCGCTTAATTTCTGTTTGTTTTATTAGTAAATACAATGCAACTTCTAAAATTCATAGAGTATTGATCCGAACTCCGCTTGAGTCCATTCAAGTTGCAGATGACTCATAAAAATGCCTAGAATCCATTAAAAATAGTTTTGATGACTATGTCAGTAGACTTATAGCCTACTTTTATGGTGCTTTGTTTGTCACTTAGATTTCAACACCTTCGACGCTCCTGTTTACTTTGAAATAGTCAAAGAAGTCCCTCAAGAGCAAGAGCAAGGCAAGTCATGTATTCTATTTTGATCATATTGTACCTAATTGCAAAGTATCTCACTTTTCTATTAAATTGTATTATTTTATAATGTCATGTGGGATGGGACCTATAGTACTCAGCCTAGATTGATTACCTTGTGTCATTGATAACTTGGGATATAAAATGAATAGATGTTGGATTAGGGAATGCTTAGCCATGCTTAGTTCAACTAGCTCACTTTGGGACATGTCACTGATACTTTATGATGATATTAGTGAGGACAATTATGGACATGTGCCTTCAAGGTACAAATGTAACTAAAATATGACCAATGATGGGTTGTGGGTGCATGGTTTTGATAGACACACCTGAAAGCCCATAGATGTCGCCTAGAGGAGGGTGAATATGCGATCCTGAAATTATCTCTAAAAAGCAACGGTTAAAACACACAGGCACCGGAACTTCCGGTACTGAACTTCGGAACTTCCGATCAGCTCAGGCTGTCCGGAACTTCCGGAGTTCCTATCCAAAACTTTTGATGTTCCGCGATTTAAGAGGATCTGAATTCATCTTCAAGTTACTTCTGTAATAAAGTATAGCAGGCAATAGGAATGTACAGACCAGCAATACAAATATGCAACAGGAAGTAAAGAGATAACTCACGAGACACAAGGATTTTTTTCCCGAAGTTCGGATTCAAAAAATCCTACTCTTCGTTGAGTAACTCCATGGAGTTAGGTCTCAATTAACCCCTTACCTCTCTAAGCAAATCCCCAGGAAGAAGTATATGATCTTCAACCCCAACGTTCCTAGGTTCTTTCCTAGAGATCAAGTGACCACAAAGATCCCAACTTGATCCTCTAGCACGAACAACAAACGTGACTTGCTCTACCTGGACAACCTCCTAAATATCAGCTTGGTTTTACACTATCCATACCTTGTTTCCTTGAGGAGGAGAGGAAATCCTTCACAAACTTTCCCGAGCCAATCCACAATCCTTCGGATGCTCGCGGGAGACTCCTAATCATCTAGGAGATTGCTCTCCAAGAGTAATAGGCACCACACCACAGCCCTGTAAGAATCACCAAGTGCTCAAATCATCCTAGCTCTCTCACTCTCACAAACATTTCAATCACTCAGTTCTCTCACAAATTTGGGTATGTGGCTCAAGAGTTGAGTTGGAATGGTCTATAACACCATGTGAGAGGCTAGGGGATAGAACACCGAAAGTTGGATGGCCAAAAGTGAGCGAGGGACTGAGTGGGATATTTATAGGTTAGTGATTGCGTCACCTAGCCATTAGTCACATACTCAGTTGAAAAAGTGCTTGGAAGTTCCGGTCAAGGACCATTGGAACTTTCGTCCAACACTTAGAACACTTGGCTACTACAAGGCGATGATGCCCGGAAGTTTCGGCTTGGAACTCCGGAACTTCCGATCGGGTTTCTCTGTCTTTGAAAGGGCAAAAACCCAAAAAATGCTCCAAAAAATCTCACTCAAGGATATTCTGACTAAAAGCACTTAGATCATCTCATGGCATGAGTTTCACCCCTCTTAATAGTACAGTTTTTTCTAAAACTAAAGATTCATAAAAAAATAGAACTATAAACCATCGACTAATCTTTTCTCCTTTTTGCAATGGTTGTTTGAGGGTTCTCCTTTCTCAAATCCTGCACAACTAAGCATCTAGGGATTAACTTTCATGCACACATCTTAATTAAACGCATTAGTCCCTTGACCAAAATTGTTATTAACCACCAAAACCTACTAAGGGGGCTAGATGCACTTTCAACACCCATGGCAGTTAAGGACCGGTTGCAGGAAACCCTGAAAGAATTACTGTGCATACCACAAGCCAGCATGGGCAATGGCTGGGCTTGTAGTGTAGTTTTTTCCTGTCCGCCGCACCCAAGCAAGGGTGAGCATGATGGAGTTTGGATGGACCGGGCAAGGTCTCTTTGGCTTTCGGATTCACCTAGGCACAAGAGGGGCTGCCTACCCTGGATTTAGGGGTAGGGACGAAACCTGAAATGTGGTATCGCTTGGTCAAAGAGGGTTATGCGAAGGGTCCTGTCACAGTTCCCTTTTTAGTATGTCGTGGCGGCATGTCGACGCACGAAAATGTGTTGTGGGGTTGTGTCTTGTGTTTTCAAATGTACACGTCTGATCAGAGTAGAATTATTCGAATAGTCGTGCCCGTGGTTATGGGCGATCAACCAGATTCACCATGATTAGTCTCATCTTAATAATTTGACTTAATGGGACTGGCATAGAACAGGTGGATGGGTTGGGCCTGTCTCAACATTGTGTAGCCTTGGACAATGATGGTTAATTCTGCTTAATTAAATATCTAAAATTTTTACTGCTTTCAACTATTGTCTTTAAAATGTCTACTTTATGCAAATAACCCCTAGCCTTCCTTTGGAAATCCTTGCATCATCCTCCCTTTGGTATGACTTGCTGAGTATAGTGGGTAGTACTCAGTCTTGCTTTCCTTTCCACCACCTCAGAGTTGGAGTTTGAGTCAGAAGATGGCTTCGCGGATGAGTAGGCTTGTCGCTACCTCGAGGATGCTCGTGGAGTGGAGTCCGCCACGCTACGAGCGCCAAGCTATAGTCTAGATCGTTTATTTTTTCGCTGCATTTATGTAAGACTTTTATGATGTTTCTAAGACGTTGATTTTATATGTCAATTTGTCGTTTGTCTAATTTGGCTAGTCCTGGACAGGGATGTAATGAACATTCAGCTTCGAAAATCCCGGGCAGGAATTTCTAGGCTGTCACTAGGCTCTTAGAAATGGCTTGGAGCCATGACATCCAAAAAAGAGTCCATGCATGACAACCAAGTTTGGAACTTGGTTGATCCACTCGATGGTGTAAAAGCCATCGAGTGCAAATGAGTCTTTAAGAAAAAGACATATGCAGATGGAAATGTTCACATCTACAAGGCATGATTGGTGGCAAAAGGTTTCAGATAAATTCAAGGTGTTGACTATGATAAAACTTTCTCTCCTGTCATCATGCTAAAGTCTATTCGGATTATTCTAACAATTGCTGCCATTTCGATTATGAGATATGAAAAATGGATGTCAAAACAACTTTCCTCAATGTTAATCTGGATAAGGATGTGTACATGACACAATCCAAGGGATTCGTCAATCCACAATCAGCTGAAAGGATATGCAAGTTGCTTAAATCCATTTATGGGTTGAAACAAGCATCTCGGAGTTGAAATATTCATTTTGACGAAGTAGTCAAGGCATTGGACTTTGTCAAAAATGAAGAAAAGCCTTGTGTACACACGAAAATAGTGGGAGCGCAGTAGTGTTTCTAATCCTATATGTAGATGACATATTGTTAATTGGGAATGACATTCCTATGATTGAATCCGTTAAGATATCATTGAAGAAAAGTTTTTCAATGAAGGACTTGGGGGAGGCAGCATATATTCTGGGCATAAGGATCTATAGAGGTAGATCAAAGAAGCTAATTGGATTAAGCCAGAGTACATATATTGACAAGGTGTTGAAAAGGTTCAACATGTAAGACTCCAAGAAAGGTTTCTTGCCGATGTCACATGGCATTAATCTTGGCAAAAATCAGTGTCCTCAAACGACTGATGAGTGAAACAATATGAATGTGATTCCATATGCTTAAGCTATTGCGAGATTGTGGGTAGAGGAGATGTGAAGATATGCAAAGTACATACAGATTTGAACATTGCAAATCCATTGACAAAGTCACTCCCTCAGCCTAAGCATGAGGCACACACTAGGGCAATGGGTATTAGATACGTGCATGATTGACTCTAGTGCAAGTGGAAGACTGTTGGTGATATGCACTAGAGACAATCATAGAGATGATTGTATCACATACCATGTTTACATATTTATTATACGTTGTTTCTTGAAATAGTTAACTTATTATTGATTAATAAATATGTGATTCGTTCATGAGACTATTTATGTTGTATGTACTATTGCTAAAGGATCCCTGATCAAATATCATATATGGAATAAATATGATTCAATGATCAACACATGTATTAATTGATGATCATGTCTCATGGATCATGCTATGGAGATACCAAATTAATAATGTGTACATATGTTGGGGAACATGTTGTTAGATAGACCCAACACGAGACACTGCAAGAGCTATATGTGATGTGCCATCAGTGGTATCATATTAGTGTTGGTATAGAATCATTAGACCTAAGATTATCATGGTTTTCGACATGTGTAGTAGTTTGCTTAGGGGTTGTCGAACACTACTCCATAACTAGGTAATTATAAAAGTAGTCTTCGGGCGTGCTATAAAACATGTAGTGAGATATGAATAATCAAGATGTGATTTTCCCCTTTCTTGGAGAGATATCTCTAGGCCCCTTAATGTTATAGATTATGGAAGTGCATGGCCATGTCAAAAGCGAGTGAGGAGTCAATCGCAGGTTAAATAATCTATTACAGGATCGAGTAAATGATTGAGCTATTAAAAGAATGGCATATATCTAGTCTTGAGCTTAATCAATATTGTGAGGCAAAGGGGTTCATACAAGTATACACTAGAGGTTCAGCCGATATGATCTTTATGTATACTTGGTAGGTCAATATGTTCTGCTAGGGGCCGTTGTTGACATGTGGACTTAAAAAGGAGTTTTCGGGTTGCAGCCGAGTGTACATGAATCTACAAGGTTGCACACTTAATGGGCCAGAATAAAGGGATTGGATGGAGATCCAATATATACTCAATTTAGATAGGGATCCGAGTAGGACTCCTATGGGTCTTGGGGGCCCAGTTATGGATCCTATATATTCTTTGGGTGATGAGGCTGGTGGAGTGTGAGAAACCCTATCCGTCACTTCCCTCTCGAGCAAAACCCTAGTCACGCACGAACGCTAGCACGTCCGAGTGATGTGTTCCATACCTAGATGTGTGGATACCGGTAGAGGCGTCGCTGGTCAGCAGTGCTGATCGGCGTGAGAGCACGGTGAGGCATACGCACGAGGAGATGGTCAGGCTGCTGCGATCGACTACTTCCTCTACATCGACGTGCGATACGTCGTCAACGTTCATTCATCTTCTTAGAACCCACTTTCACTGCATAACGTGTCGAGTGGTAATGATCTATGATCTTATACTTGCATGGTTCCAATTTTGACTTATGTTATCGTAGCCTATGCGTAACCTAACCCTAAGTATCTAACAGTATGTGACCACAGGCGGATCCATTATTATGGTGAGGTGTGGCGTCCGCCATAGCTCAGCTAACTGTGGAACCCCCCCTCCCCCACGGCAGAGCAGGAAGAGCTGGAGTCCATCGGTCGTGCGTGCTTTGGCTGCTATTCTCCAGCAACAAAAACATGATTAGGCCCAATCAAAAAAGGCCCATGCAAAGGTAGCCCATGAGGCCAAGAAGTCAGATCGTCAGCCGTCTCGCCGTCTTCTTTCCAGTTTGCAGTGCAGTTTCGTATTCCATCATGAGCCGCTAGGCCAGCGACGATCGTCTGCCATCTGCCTCTTCGCCAGTGATGCCGACGGCGGCGGCAGTGCACGCAACTGCTACACGCTTCGCTTCATTGTGGCAGGACTCACGCTCAAGTACTGGACGACGGTGAACGTCACGGATGCCGACGCGGCGGTGGTCGTCGAGGCCATCGTCCTCATGCCGGACAGCTCCGTGCAGGTCAGCAGGTGTGCCTGGTTGACATCGGCTCCGAGGCGTCCTTCATCTCCGGGCTGGACCCGCGGTCGCTCAAGAGCAAAGCAAATTGAGATACCAAATATGGAAGCACCAAAACCACGATAGGGCCGATCAAGGAAAGAAAAGGTATAATAATTATAGAAGACCATCACTATTGTGTTGATACTTTCTATTATGTTGTTGATGCTATAAATATAGTGATGAATCATCGATTTAGTGAGGTTTCTACAAAGATACTTGTTTGTTTTTCTTGCCTTGATCCAATGGATTTTTTTCTATGTTTAATGTGGAAAAGCTCACTCGACTCACAGAAATTTATGATGTGAATTTCTCTACTACTGATCGTGCATGTATAAAGAATCAACTTGAAACATTCATTCATCATGCTAGGAGAGTGGATAATTTTAGAAGTTATCTTGATCTTGAAAGTTTAGCGGTGAAGATGGTGGAAACTGAAAAACATATGGTCTTTTCATTGATTTATCGTCTTATTGAGCTAGCTTTGCTTGTTCTAGTGGCAACAGCATTTGTCGAAAGAGCCTTTTCGGCTAGGAATATTATCAAGACTGATCTATGAAATAAAATAGCTGATGATTGGCTCAATAATTTGATGATATGCTATACTGATTGTGAAATATTCGAGGGAGTTGATGATGAAAGGATTATGAATCGGTTTCAAGGCATTAAACGACGAAGAATGAATTTACCTCATCCTCCACCACGATCTTAATGTCCAATTGATACGTTCTATCATTAATATTTGACATTATCTTTTACTATATTTTGAAATATCAATTATGAATTGTAATATAGCTTTGCTCGTTTAATATATTGCTTAATTAAAGCATGTCATTTCTATGTTGCACTTCGTCGTACAAAACCTTTAGTTAAAAGTTCGTCATAGGTGAATTTTGATCCTGATCCGTCACTGTATCTGACTGTGTTATACCCAGCATCAACACTGTTATGTAATTAGAAGAGATTAACAGTGTTATGTGGCTGCCAAAAAGACAGGACAAGTTGACAATTATGGCCAATGGTCCGTTTAAGTGTTTAACTTCCACGTACGTACAGATTCTTTCTTTAGACTGATACAGATTCTTGTTGTTGATTAATCGTTTTACCTGACAATCACATGCATCCTACCAATGTTCAACTAAGTTCAGATTGTCCTCGCAGCTATCTATTTATTATGTTGTACCACAATTTCTTGATATATATAGGTTTTCCAACATACAACCAGAAAGCGGGCAATGTGATGGAAACATTATTAAACTCTAAATAGGTTATGACAAATAAAAAAAGGTTATGAAACTGTTATGAAAAAAATTCAAACACAAAATTTGAAAAGTTTATGCAGACACCACCTAAATAGTTATTATGTTTTTGAAAAAGCTCTAAATTGTTTACTCAAACACCACCTAAATAGTTATGGAAAAAATTAAAAAATTTAACAACATTTATACTCAAACACTACCTAAATTCAAACACAAAATGTTTAAACTCTAAACTGTTTACTCAAACACCACTTGAATAGTTAGGAAAAAAATTAAAGGGTTTAACAATATTCATACGACTGTATATACATACTTCTCCACAAAATTTTAAGCTTAAACTCAACTCACGCATAGAAAAATACAAAAGACAAATTCATGCATTACTATTTGTACCAAAATTTGTCTTTTTCTCAAATTGTAGATCGAGTTTTAAGTTAGCTTTTGGTAGAGTCATAGATATTATTATAATCTACATTATCAATTTTTTTCAAAACTTTTTATGATCATTTGTATTGAATTTGATTTAAAAAGGTAAGCGGGGATATCTACTAGAGGAACTAGAATCCATTTTCCAATGTGAACCGTTTATATGTACTACCTCTCTTAAAAAAAGAATTACATTTTTTTTGGAACGGAGGCAACAGTTATTTTGGAATCTTGAATAGTCTCTGTGAGCATCTTGTCAAGTTTCAATCATTAGATCGACATCTAACATCTCACACGCCTTTTTTTTTTACTTTGAGCAAAATAAAAGATGTTCTAACTTAAAATTAAGACTTATATACTTCGATGTGGATCTTTTCCCATATACATGAGAAAAAATATCAAAGACCTACAAGTTGCCAAGTGGAATAGTTATAATCTAGGTAAATTAAACGACATGCATGAAGGTTGATCTAAACAATGAAACAAACAAAATAAAAGTTGACATCAATCTAGGTGATGTTCGGCTTATAGTTACAGTGCTGTCTGACGACCAGAGCTGCTTACTTGCTGCGGCGAAATGAACTAAACATAGGCTGCACGACAGCTCTGCAACAGGCTGCTGCGAGAAGAAGCCCCTGTTAAGGCACCTTCTTTGTACAGTATATTGTACAAATTTAGGATGTGTCGTTCAAATTTATGTTACTAACAAATACAAAAAATTACGGATTGACGAATAGTGTATATATATATACTAGCAAAATATCTGTGCATTGCAACGGGACGATGACACAAGGAGGGAAGCAGGTGAAGGGCGAAGGTCTAGACGACGGGGAGCTCCGAGCGGCGATGGGAGAGAGGGGCGCAGGCACAGCACGGCGCGGGGCGCGGCGCGGATGGGGATAGAAGAGAGGGACGCAGGAGGTCTTTTTTTTCATCCAATCCCTCTCTTTCTTTTCAGCATTGGAACTGCGGGTTAATTTTATAAACACCCAAGGGGTTTCTGCAAAATAACCAGACGAACAAAAATTTTGGATAGAAACACTGCTTTATAGATAGTTATATATATATATATACATATATATAACTTTGAAAGCAAGGATGTCTTCAATTTTGTGTACCACTGGATTTTTATTAAGAAATAGTATCAGATAGATATTTAGTCTAAGTTAATTTAATTTCACCAAATTAAGTCAAAAATATAATGAAAATAGATATTGACTTACTGATACTTTAAACCGATTAGAAATTTGGTAAAAGTTTAAAATATTTATGACTCGGATATTATTAGTTAGAAAAGTATATTGATGAATAGGATATAAGTTGCATGTTATCATCAACAAACATGTGAACCCTTGCATCTCCTTATAATTTACTTACCCTAATTTACTACGGTCAAACATCCAATGGGGCCTGATGTAGCCTCTAGGACCTGTCTGTGATTTACCATAAATATGAAACTAAAATATAAACTCACCAAAAGCTACAGGATATCGTCTTCCTCCCGTCCTCACGTGTAAGGTGACAGCGCTCGGCCATGCCTTCGGCCGCCGACGATAGGAGGACATCAGGGAGGCATCCTGCTTCACAGGCGCTTCTCTCCCTTGTTCAACGATGGCATGCTAGCTTACCCGTGCGTGTATGCTCGGCCGTCGCTCAGGGCAATGCACGGTGAGGCAGGAGCCGCGTGAGTCGGGCTCGCCTGCTAGGGGTAAGGAAAGCGAGCAACGATGGAGCGAGAGGTTATACGGATCGAAAATTTTATAGATTTGGACGAAAAAACGATTTGATAATCGAAAAGTTATAGATTTTTTAAATAGTTAAGATAAGCTCTATCGTATGTATAACTGGTTTTTTTTAAATAGTCAGGCGGACTACAGGTTAATTTCAGAAAAACTCAAGGTATTTTCTGCAAAATAACCAAGCAGAACAAAATGTAGAAACACTACTTGGTAGTTATAGATATATATTATTGGTGATTAATTAGTACCTTAATTTTCTTTAGCCTAGTGATCGATAGCTTTCTTTAGTTTCTAGACTATTAGGACATGTAATCTCAATCATTCTCTCACAGTCACATTACAACAGATTACAGTAACGAGAGAGAGAGAGAGGGAGAGAGGGGTTCATGGGGACCTGCTTTAGCGTTTTGCTTTGGATGGACGAAGCAATTAGAGCTTTTAATTTGGAGGAAAAAAGTAAAAATTTTGGAGGATTTCAGGAAAATTTTCTACGAAAGCTTGGATTAAATCCTATTCTATACTTTAAAATTTATATGTAAAGCACAATCCTATAGATATAAAAAGATTTTGAAGAAAATTTATCAGAGCTTCAACCTCTTAAAAAAATTTCTTTAAAACTTTTTCTTTTTCCTGCGATCTAATCAAATAATTATTTTTGTATTTTTCTACGTTTTCTAATTCTCGGTTTTACAGTTACATTCCTATCAAAAAAATTTATTTATCATATTTCTTTGTTTTTTTATTTCCGCGATTTAAATGGGACTAATTGTAAAGAGGAGGTGTACTGGCTAGTACTACTAGTATGCAGCAATTCAACTGAAGACATGATTGGTTCAGTACAGGAATCTGATGCAGGATACCCCTCCATAGCTGATGTGTGCTTATGCTCCATTATTGGATTGGATGCCCAGTCAACTCTTTCATATGCCAAGTGTGCATGTGCAGTACTGCTAGTACTAGCATCTTGCAGGCAGGCCCCACCAGCAGTCTCTGTACTATGTTGCTGACGGTTAGTATCTCTAGTTGTACGGTCTACCCGACGGTCCTGACCTTGGATACGTACTCCATCTATAATAACGATAGAACTAAAATTTTTTCTATCATCGAATGAATATTTAGATATTATTTTAAAGTATTAAATGTATATTATTTATAAAACTTATTTATAATCGGAGACTAATTGTTGAGACGAATCGAGTATATTACATTATAATTTGAGATATGATGTTATAGTAAACATTAGTTAATTATAGATTAATTAGGCTTAATAGATTCGTCTCGTGAATTTACCACCGATTCTGTAATTATTTTTATAATTAGTTTACATTTAGTCCCTCGATTCAAACACCACCTAAGCGTAACCTGAAATGTGAGCATCTTGTTTCCGACCAATGAAAATATGCACCTTTGTGACAAATGAGAATTATATCCATCCTAAAATATAAGTATTTGCATTTCTAAAGTTCTCCGGAGTGTTAAGATAGTAGGTAAAAAATATTTAGGAAAATATTATAATTGGTTTATAAGAGAAAGTAGGTAAATAAACTAAATGATAAATAGTTGTGATGGGTTAAAATGAAGGATAAGTAAAGAAATAGCTTTATTTTAGGCCAAATATTAAGTGATAAAGCTTCATTTTAGTATGGAGGAAGTACATTTCATGCACCTCATACTTTATGGCCGATTTTTTAAGAGAACATAGATAATAGAAGTTGTGTCACGTAATCCTAACCAGGAGTGTACGTAGAAAACTTTCTCGAGCCTATGCAAAAACATACACAAATCAATTATATACATGATCTAATAATGATATATAATATGGTTCATCTACGGTGTCATAGCTCACTAGTGAGCCCAGGCCTTGGCTTCGTCCATGATTCCAAGTATTGTGTTATTTAAGGGTAAAGTTCATTTTAACACCCCTTCCTAGCTGTTGTGTTTGTCTAAAATTCACCCATCAAATTTGATACCAGATATTCAAAATAAAAGAATCTTGATATCGTCTAGAGGAGGATGAATAGGCGTATTTCAAAATCACTCGCAATGGAGTCAAATTCATTGGAACTTCCGGTCACAAAGACCTAAACTTCTGTTCGCCCTCTGCTTTCTGAGATAGGAAAAGCTGACCGAAACTTCCTGTCTTTAGTATCAAAACTTTCGGTTCCCTAAGCCTCTCTCCTCGAGGAGAGAGAACTCATGGGCAAGATTTGCAACAAGAGAAACAATAATATGCAAAAACACATAGAGAACAAGCATGATTGTAGGAAACAAAGATTTTACTTGAAATTCAGATCTTTCAATCCTACTCTTCATTGAGGAGCTTCAAGGAGCCGGATCCCGATTGATCCTGTCTCGTCAAACTATTAACCACAAGAAAGCTTTAGTTTTCAAGCAACCAGGCTTAGCGAGTTTTCAAGCGAGCACCTTAGTCCAAGCTTTGACAACGAACACCCACCTCCGATGAAGCTTGCTCTACCAAGCATCCTCCTAGAAGATAGCTTGGTTTCCATTCAATCTTACCTCTTTCCTTACAGAGGTAAGGCAAAGCTTACAAACTTCTCGAGCAATCCACACGAATTAGATCCTCTCTGTTAGTGATATGCCCTAGAGGCAACATGGAGATGTTGGACATCACGTCAATGTTTATGTATTTATGAATAAAGTGTTATTCAGTTCCATGAAATAGACATCTTGTATTGATCAATAAGTACGTGACTTATTTATGAGACTCTTTATTTATGAATCTATTTCTAAACGATCTCGATCATATGTCATATTGTTGGAACAAATATGATTCTAAGATTGGCATGTTTATTGATTGATGATCATGTCTCATAGATCATGGGTATGGAGATACCAAATTAATAAACATGGACATATGTGTTGGAGAACACATTGTTGGATAGACCCACCATGAGACACTACAGAATCAATGTGCCATTAGTTGGTCTCGGGTAGTGTTGGTACAAAGTCCTTAGACCCGAGATCACCATGGATTCCAACATGTGTAGTAGCCTACTTTGGGACTACCAAACGCTATTAATAATCGGATAGTTATAAAGATAGTTTTTGGGTTTGCTATGAAACATGGAGTGGGATGTGAGTGATCAAGATGGAATTTGCCTCTCCTTTGGAGAGATATCTCTGGCCCTCGAGGTAATGGATTATGGAAATGAATGGCCATGCTAAGTTGATTGAGGAGTCAATTAATGATGACGGATAATCCAATACGGTTCGAGTGAATGGTTAAGCTATTGAAGAGATGGCACACATCTTGCCTATAGCTTAAGTGGTATCGTGAGGCAAAGGGATTTGTGTACACATTACGGGTTCGAGCCGATATTATATTCTTGTATACTATGGTGTCAATGTGTGCTGCTAGGCGCCGTTGTTGACAGTGCCTGGTGAGTTGGACTCGAGCCGACGATCGGCTAAGTTAGACTATAGCCGAAACCGAGTATACCTGAACCTACAGGGTCGCATGCTTAAGGGGATAAGAACAGGCATTCGAGTTGGACTCGAATACGGCTCGACTCCGATCGGATAGAGTCCTATGGGCTTACGACGTATGGGCGGCCAACTCTGTGAGATTCGGATGAGATCCGATTCAAAATAGAGTCCTGATCGGCCACTAGTCCCAGTCGGCCAACTCTATATAAAGGAGGGAGGGGTGGAGAGCTGCGGCACGTCAATTCCATTGCATTGAACCGAATCCGCAACAAAAGTCGCCGAGATCAATCTCCACGAAAACCCTCCCCACTTTCGAGCCAAACCCTAGCCTTGCATCGCATGCTAGCACACGGGTGTTCGGCGTTCTATCCCCGGACGTGTGGATACCGGTAGAGGCGCTGCTACGTTGCGCGCTGTTGATCGGCTAGGAATCGGCTACGGTCGAGCGCATCGGAGCGAGGCGCGAAAACAATCGGACGGCTCGGATCGGCTGCGGCATCGTGAATCGGTGTCCCGGGACTCGGCTATCATCGGCCGGCCACGGTTCCGAGATCGAGATAGCCACGATTGGTCATTTATTGCACACTCCAATCGGTAACGATCTATCGGCCCTTACTTGCAAGTGTTCTGGTTTTGCGCGGTTAGAAAGTTTTTGTTTTCGGCTAGCGTAGCCTCCGCGTAACTCTTCAGTGGTATCAGAGCTAATCTTGCTTAGTTCGGGTTTTAGATTGGATCTGGAACAAGTCTTGCGCACGGGTTGATTAGATCAATCGATTTTACGGGATCTGTTGAGGAGAGTCAATGGTAATTGCGTTCCTTGATAGTGTATCGGAACGGCGTAATGTGATTACGTCGAAGCAATATCCATAGAACTCGGTTTGAGTCAGCTTCGAGATAGCGTTCCTTGATAGTGTATCGGAACGGTATAATGTGATTATGCCCAAGCTATCTCGTAGTCCGATCTTGTTAGCTACCTCGCGCCTACGCAAACCATCTCCCTTGATAGTGTATCGGGATGGCATAATATGATTATGCCGACATGGTTTTCGTAGCGATTTCATAGATTGGATCTATGAATTTCGTGTGATGTTCCGGCGCCGCCGAAGCCCGCGAGGCGGCTTCCCTTATAGGTCGTCTCGATGCCGTTTCTCTGCGATAGGTAGAAAACGTTTCTACGCCTAACTTGTTTTTGCGAGAGAATGCTTTGAGATGGTATGGCCCTATTGTATGTATGAGATGCATGTGATGCATGTAATATTCTTTCATATGTGCAATCCTGTAATATTCTTTCATACGTGCAATGCTTGTAATATTCTTTCACGACTGCGAGTCGATGTAATCTTCAATTAGAGCTTCTATAGTAGTAGCTTAGTTTGAAGAAATCAAGCATCATGCACATTGGAAGATGGTGCCGAAGATGGAGATCCTCGGCCGACATGGAGATGGAGATCACCATGTGAAGGGGGCCATACTATTTCATTATGTGCTATTATACTTGCTTTCATATATGTGATATGTTTGTCGATAGGATAGCATCCCTCACAAAATTAAGTAGCAATGATGCCCTTCCAAATGTTGCACCCGTCACCGTTATGCTCGTCAATGGTGGGTGCCAAAGCGAGTGTCATTCTCTATCATAACACGAGGAGGTATATGTAAGACATATACAGCGGAGCATTTGGTTTACTTAACAAGGCTATCAAAACAGTTTTGGGCCTTGGGGCATAGGTTGGCGCCGGGCATGGAGATGCCACACCAACAACAAGAGTCACATAGAGATGTGATTAGCAAGGAGTTGCTTACGATGTTATTAATTTTCTAGCGGTGATGCCAAAGCTCACTAGAAAATTAATTAACATGTGGATCTTGACCCAATACGTAACCTAGAGGAAAGGTGCCAAATACGTAATGGGAGTCTAATGTTAAATTGTTTAACAATAGACATAGCATAAACATTGTGCTAAACTTTGCTTTTTCGTTGTAGAATAAATGGCGGCTAATACTACACCCAAGTGCTTTTAATTTGCGATCTATTCTCGAAAAGGAAAAATTAAATGGAACAAACTTTATGGATTAGTATCGCAACTTGAGAATTGTTCTCAAGCAAAAGCGTAAGGAGTACGTTCTTGAAGTACCCTATCCCGAGGATTTGCCTAATAATGCCACTGCAACTGCACGGAGAGCTTACGAGAAGCACACTAATGATGCCCTAGATATAAGCTGTCTCATGCTTGCTACAATGTCCCCTGAGCTTCGAAGCAATATGAGAGCACGATGCTCACACTATTATTCGGGGCTGCGTGGTATGTTTGAGAACCAAGCTCGTGCCGAGAGGTTCAACACCTCAAAGTCCTTGTTTGCGTGCGAGCTTGTTGAGGGGAATCCCGTCGATCCGCATGTGATAAAGATGATTGGCTATATCGAGAGTCCGGAAAACTAGGTTTTCCCCTTAGCCAAGAGTTGGCTCGATGTGATTCTCCAATCGCTCCCTCCGAGCTTCGAGCCATTCATATTAAACTATCACATGAACAATATGGATAGAACTGGGCTGAATTACATGGGATGCTAAAGACAGGAGGAGAGTATCCGAAAAACGGTCATCATGTGATGATGATGCGAAGGCTAAGCGCAAACCACTGTCAAGAAACTTTGCATCAAGAGGAAGTTAACTCCCGATGAGATCGCGAGTGCCTCCAATGCAAAGAAGGGCAAGAAGGGGTCGGCGGCATCGGATGTCGTTTGCTTCTATTGCAAGGAGACAGCCACTGGAAAAGGAACTGCAAGAAGTACATGGAGGATCTAAAAAGAAGCAAAGTGCGACTTACGCTTGGTATTAATGTTATAGACATTAATCTTGCTACTTCACCTACGACTCTTAGGTATTTGATACCGGATCGGTAGCTCATATTTGCAAGTCGTTGTAGGGAAAGAGAAGAAGTAGAGGCTTAAGAAGGGCGAGGTGAACTGCGCGTCGGCAATAGAGCAAGCGTTGCTACGGTGGTGTCGGCACGCAGTACCACTTCATCTACCTTCAGGATTAGTTTTGGAATTAAATAATTGTTATTGTGTTCCAACACTATGTCAAAACGTTATTTCCGCTTCATATTTGCAAGCGGAAGGATATGATTTTAGATCAATGAACAATGGTTGTTCAATATATCTCGAGAGATATGTTCTATTTTCATGCTCCATTGGTGAATGGATTATACGTTTTGAATCTTGAAGCGTCTCCCATCTATAACATTAATACGAAAGGCAACTCTCTAATGATACAAACCCCACGTTTATCCGGCATTGTCGCTTAGGCCATATAAATAAGAAACGCATGGAGAAGCTCCATAAGGATGGACTGCTTCACTCTTTTAATTTTGAATCATTTGAGACATGTGAGTCTTGTTTACTTGGTAAGATGAAAAAGGCACCTTTCACGGGACACGGTGAAAGAGCAAGTGACTTGTTGGCTCTCGTACATACCGATGTATGTGGACCAATGAGCTCAACGGCCGAGGTGGTTATCGTACTTCATTACCTTTACCGATGACTTTAGTAGATATAGTTATATGTTCTTAATGAGGCATAAGTTCGAATCCTTTGAAAAGTTCAAAGAATTCCGAATGAAATACAAAATCATTTAGGGAAAACAATCAAGTTTCTACGATCGGATAGTGGAGGACAATACTTGAGCCAAGAGTTTGGTAATCATCGAAAGATTGTGGAATTGTTCCACAGTTGACTCCGCAGAACTCCACAATGGAACGGAGTGTCCGAACGGAGAAATCGCACCTTGTTGGACATGGTGCGGTCGATGATGAGCCAAAGTGATCTTCCGTTATCCTTCTAGGGATATGCTCTTGAAACAGTTGCGCTCACACTAAATAGAGTTCCATCTAAATCGTTGAAAAGACATCATATGAGATATGGACAGAGCAAACCCCTAGTCTATCTTTTCTCAAAATTTGGGGATGCGAAGCTTATGTAAAGCGTTTACGTCGACAAGCTCACACCCAAATCGACAAGTGCTTCTTTGTGGGATATCCTAAGGAAACTAAGGGATATTACTTTTATAATCGGGAACAAGGCAAAGTGTTTGTCGCCCGACACGGTGTCTTCTTGGAGAAAGAGTTTCTTTCAAGAAGGGTTAGTGGGAGCAGGGTGCATCTTGAAGAAGTTCAAGAAACACCATAAAATGTTTCAGCGACCACAGAACCACAACAGGAGGAGCAAAGTGTTGCGCCATCGGTTGTAGATACACCGCCCACGGAGACGAAAGATCACGTCGTGCACCCGACAGTACACAGTGCGGAACAACGTGATATATTGTTGTTGGACAACGATGAGCCTAAGACCTATGAGGAAGCGATGGTGGGACCCGATTCCAACAAGTGGCTTGGAGCCATGAAATCCGAAATAGAATCCATGTACGACAATCAAGTTTGGAACTTGGTTGATCCACTGATGGTGTCAAAACCATTGAGTGTAAATGGGTTTTTAAGAAAAGGCCGATATGGATGGAAATGTTCACATCTATAAGGCGCGATTGGTGGCGAAAGGTTTTAAACATATTCAAGGAGTTGATTATGATGAAACCTTCTCGCCCGTTGCAATGCTTAAATCTATTCAGATTATCCTAGCGATTGCTGCATATTTCGATTATGAGATATGGCGGATGGATGTCAAAACGGCTTTCCTAAATGGAAACCTAAGCGAGGATGTATACATGATACAACCTCGGGGTTTTGTCGATGTACAATCGCCGGAAAGATATGCAAGCTACGAAATCCATTTATGGATTGAAGAAGAGGCCTGTGTTTACAAAAAGGTCGGTGGGAGTGCAATTGTATTTCTAATCTTATATGTGGATGACATATTGTTGATTGCAAATGATATCCCTATGCTAGAATCCATCAAGTCTTCATTGAAAAATAGTTTTTCCATGAAAGACTTTGGAGACAAACATACATATTGGGCATTCGGATCTATAGAGATAGATCCAAGAGGCTAATTGGATTAAGCCAAAGTACATACATTGACAAGGTGTTGAAAAGGTTCAACATGCATGATTCCAAGAAAGGTTTCTTGCCCATGTCACATGGCATTAATCTTTAGCAAGAATCGGTGTCCTCGGACACATGATGAGCGGAATAAGATGGGTATGGTTCCATATGCTTCGGCAATTGGATCCATCATGTATGCCATGCTATGTACACGCCCGATGTCTCGTATGCTTTGAGTGCTACGAGCATATACCGTCGGATCCAGGTGAAGGTCACTGGATGCCGTAAAGAATATCCTTAAGTACTTGAGAAGAACTAAGCATATGTTCCTAGTCTATGGAGGTAAAGAAGAGCTCGTTGTAAGTGGTTACACCGATGCTAGCTTTCAAACGGACAAGGATGATTATAGATCGCAATGCGGGTTCGTGTTGCACTGAACGAGGCGCGTCATGGAAGAGTTCCAAGCGGGATACGTTGCGATTCTACAACGGAGGCCGAGTACATTGCTGCTCGGAAGCCGCAAAGGAGGCTGTTTGGATCAAGGAATTTATTTCGAGCTTGGTGTGATGACTAGTACGCGGTCCAATGTCTCTCTATTGTGACAATAGTGGAGCCATTGCGCAAGCCAAGGAGCCGAGGTCACATCGAAATCCAAACACATACTTCGGCGATATCATCTCATCCGCGAGATAGTGGACGAGGTGATGTCAAGATATGCAAAGTGCACACGGATCTCAACATAGCCGATCCGCCGACAAAACCTCTCCCTCGGCCGAAGCATGAGGCGCACACAAGAGCAATGGGTATTAGATACTTACATGATTGACTCTAGTGCAAGTGGGAGATTGTTAGTGATATACCCGAGGCAACATGGAGATGTTGGATATCACGTCAATGTTTATGTATTTATGAATAAAGTGTTATTCGGTTCCATGAAATAGACATCTTGTATTGATCAATAAGTACGTGACTTATTATGAGACTCTTTATGTATGAATCTATTTCTAAACGATTCCCGATCATATGTTATATTGTTGGAACAAATATGATTCTAAGATCGGCATGTTTATTGATTGATGATCATATCTCATAGATCATGGTATGGAGATACCAAATCAATAAACATGGACATATGTGTCTTGAAGAACACATTGTTGGATAGACCCACCATGAGACACTACGGGAATCAATGTGCCATTAGTTGGTCTCGGGTAGTGTTGGTACAAAGTCCTTAGACTGAGATCACCATGGATTCCAACATGTGTAGTAGCCTACTTTGGGACTACCAAACGCTATTCCGTCCGGTAGTTATAAAGGTAGTTTTCGGGTTTGCTATGAAACATGGAGTGGGATGTGAGTGATCAAGATGGAATTTGCCCCTCCTTTGGAGAGATATCTGGCCCCTCGAGGTAATGGATTATGGAAATGCATGGCCATGCTAAGTTGATTGAGGAGTCAATCAAGACGGATAATTCGAGTGAATGGTTAAGCTATTGAAGGGATGGCACATATCTTGCCTATATCTTAACTGGTATTGTGAGGCAAAGGGATTTGTGTACACATTACGGTTGAGCCGATATTATATTCTTGTATACTATGGTGTCAATATGTTACGCTAGGCGCCGTGTTGATGGTCGGCTGAGTTGGACTCGAGCCGACGATCGGCTAAGTTAGACTATAGCCGAAACCGAGTATACCTGAACCTGGGGTCGCACGCTTAAGGGGATAAGAACGAGGCATTCGAGTTGGACTCGAATACGGCTCGATCGGATAGGGATCCGATCGGATAGAGTCCTATGAGCTTACGACGTATGGGCGGCCAACTCTGTGAGATTCGGATGAGATCCGATTCAAAATAGAGTCCGATCGGCCACTAGTCCCAGTCGGCCAACTCTACATAAAGGAGGGAGGGGTGGAGAGCTACAGCACGTCAATTGCATTGCATTGAACCAAATCCGCAATAGAAGTCGCCGAGATCAATCTCCACGGAAACCCTCCCCACTTTCGAGCCAAACCCTAGCCTTACATCGCGTGCTAGCACACGGGTGTTCGGCGTTCTGTCCCCGGACGTGTGGATACCGGTAGAGGCGCTGCTACGTTGCGCGCTTTTGATTGGCTAGGAATCGGCTGCGGTCGAGCGCATCGGAGCGAGGCGCGAGAACACAGTCGGACGACTCGGATCGGCTGCGGCATCTGTGAATCGACTGTCCCCGAGAATCGGCTGTCATCGGCCAGCACAGTTCCAGATCGGATAGCCTTGATTGGCTGTTTCCGCTGCACACTCCAATCAGTAACGATCTATCGGCCCTTACTTGCAAGTGTTCCTGGTTTGCGCGGTTAAAAGTTTTTGTTTTCGGCTAGCGTAGCCTCCGCGTAACCCTTCACTCTCGAGCGATGCCTAGCCAGCTAGGTGAAGAACCACCAAGAGTAAGAAGCACAATGGCGATGCCTGGTTGTTGATCCAAGTGCTCTACCAAAAAACCTAACTCGCGAGCTTACTAGGTCCAAAACCCCCACAGTCACAAGATCTTTTTCTCAAGAATCCAAGTGGAGAAGGATAGAAACCCTAGAGAAGCTAATGAAGTAGATCTCAAAGTTGTGACAGCCAACCCCTCAAAAATGGGGTAGGTGGATTGGGGTAGGTGGAGTTAAATACTCACCCATCCCTACAACTAGTCGTTACTCACATATTCAAACACCAAAAATTCAGATTTGGAAGACCGAAACTTCTGGTCCAAACACTTTGGCTAGAAGCTAAATTGGGGACTGGAACTTTTGGTCCAAAAGACATGAAATTCAAGTTTGAGGCTACTATCCCGATCTAGAGAAATAACCAGAACTTTTGGTCAGCCTTCCTGGGCCAAACAATGAGTTCATACCTAAAGTTCTGATGCAAACTACTGAAACTACCGGTCGAAGTTCAAGGACTACCCATTTTCCCTTATTGTTGTGCGTTGTGTCTCTCACTACAACATCAAGGCCACTCTACTTGACATAACGCAGGTCACTAACATGAGCCTCTCTTTATAGTGCGGCATTCCTATGACTCAAATTCAAACCAAAAAAATCAAATTACCTTTACCCATCACCCCTCGCATCTTTTTTGTAAGGGTCTCCACCTCACAGGATTATCAACACATCGGACTAATACATACACTTATCTTATTCAATATGATTAGTCCTATAATTGCATTGTCATTTATCACCAAAACCAACTAGGGGTTTGAAAGCCCGTAGATGTCGCATAGAGGGGGGTGAATAGGCATTCCTGAAAATTTCTTTGATTGCAGCGGTTAAATTCAATAGGGTCCAAAAGTTCCTAACAAGAACCCTGGAACTTCCTGGATGCTAAAATTGTCTGAAACTTCCGACGTTCTAGTTAAGAACTTTCAGGGTTCTAGCACTCTGAGGCTAAGTCTCAATTCTCGATGAATCACAAGACTTGTCAAAGTGCTGGAGATGAAGTAAATCAATAGGAAACAGAGAAGTGCAAGAGATAACTCAAAACATACACAAGAGAGAAGAGATTTTTTTTCAAAGTTTGGATTACAAGAATCCTACTCTTCGTCGAGAAACTCCGAAGAGATGGGTCTTGATTAACCCCTTGCCTCACCAAGCAAAACCCTAGGAAGAAGTCTCTGGCTTTCAATCCTGACCATAAAGATCCCTAACTTAAACCCCCTAGTGAACACCATGAATGAGGATAGCTCTACCAAGACAACCTTCGAAGGCTCAACTCGGATTCTTACTCAAATTACCTCATTTCCTTGCGGAGGTGAGAAAAACCTTTACAAACTTACATGGGTCAATCCACAAATCAAAGGAAGCTCGCGGGCGATGCCTAACCATCTAGGAGGTCACCCTCCAAGAGTAATAAGCACCAAACATCAACTCAATGAGAAACACCAAGTGCTTAAGTCATCCTAGCCCTCTCATCATCACCAATCCTCACCACCACCCTTAATTCTCACTCAATCTCACTTGGGAGGCTCAGGAACAATGCGGAGAAGGCAAGAACACCATGGGAGAAGCTAGGAGACAGAAAAAACAAAAGTGGAATTGCCAAAAATGAGATGTGGGGGAGTGGGGAATATATAGGTTTGTGCTGACATCATGTAGTTGTTACTCATATTTTTGAAATTGTAAAGGTGCCAGGAAGTTTTGGGCAGGGTGCCAGGAACTTCCAGCCAATATTTAGGAAAATTTTGACTGGTAGAGACGCTAGGAAGTTCCGGGTAGGGTGCTAATAACTTCCGGCCAACACTTGTCTTGCCTCGAGCCTTCTTCAAATTTTATGCTAAAAGTGTCTATTCTATGGATTTTGACTTTAAGCACTTAGATCATATCAGGCAACCGTTTGAAACTCCTCTTGATAGTACGACTTTCCTAAACTCAAGAGCAAAATATAAAATAAATTTAAATAAATCTTTGAGTCCTCTCGTCGCTTTGCATTTGTTGTTGGGGGGACCTCCTTTGCACACACTTTGCACACCTAAGCCCTTTAGACTAATTATCTGTACTTATCTCAATAAACATATTAGTTCCTTAACCGTTTTATCGTTAATCTCCAAAATCCACTTAGGGGGTTAGATGCACTTTCAAGGTTTACATGCACTTTCACAAACCCCTCAATTCTTAAAGATCGTTTATTTTGCACGCCTCCCCCCAAAGGTAGATTAGGTGATTTTTGCCAAATGCAATGTTTAAGCAGAGGTCTTGTTAGCTACAAATATTTTTAAAGAGAGTGAGTTGTGTTTTGGGTCACCTTTTATTACCAAAGTTTTGCTTCAGACCACCCTTTAGTCAATCTTTTCACTTTAGGCTAGGTTATTTTGCATTTGTTGCACTTTGGACCACCCCAAAATCTTTTCTCGAGCACATCAGTGACCTTAAGCACATTAGCACACACACACCGACAATCTTCGCGAGTTACACATAGACCATCCTTTGCCTAATGAGATGGTAGATGCAGCCAAAGAAGAGAGCTAGGTGCTCCAAAGTACAACAAAGGTAATCTTACCTAAATGGCATGGTGTATATGGGTGACAAGAAATGATGGAATTTTTAGGGATATCAATCCACAACTCCAAGTTTGTGAATTCTATTTTAAGCATGAATTTGTTATGGTTTTCCAACAAGCAAATCATAGCATCAAACCACATATGAATCAATAGCTAGACTATATGTAAACAAAAACACATGTTCATTCTAATTTTTTGGTAACATTTGCTGCAGGACATCGCGTATTCATTGTTTTAGCTCATGTACATGGAAAAAATCCACTCCCAAAATATGAGTATTTGCTACTAGACACCACACTTATTAAATTATTCATTGTTGGCTGAATAGAAGAAAGAAGCAGTGTAAAATGTATGAAATGCCCTTGGTCCCACTCGTCAGAGATTCCTCCTCCCTACTTTGCACCACTTCCAATAGGCGGCGTGATGGACATCTTGGTTGTAATCGGCATCGTCACCCGCGTGTTCCAGATCTAGGGAAAGGGAGGTGGTGGACGCACTTCTCTAGATTTTGGAGATCATCCGCAGCAGCACATCATCCTGAGCTACCTTTCCCCCGAAATGTCAGCTCCATCGGACCGAAGGTGGAGGCATGGAGGCTGGAGCTACTTGACCTTGAAGAAGTCTAGTTCTGTGACAAAGCAACCAGGAAAGAAGAGGTTGACCTGAGATTGGTGCAGCTACTTGACGTGTGCTTTCCACTGGCGTCGTCATCATCCACACCATGGCTGGCCGAGGCACCTATTGGTGTTGAATATCGTGCTGGCCATCACCCTCCATCCATCGTGCGATGCTTCAGCGCCAAGCCTCCATCTACTTACAGCAACAAAAATCCCCAACCAAGTTAGCACTAAGCATATAGAACTAGAGTTCATGAAAGTCTCTATCCATGCATGGGAACTGAAAAGAATTCAAACAAGCAACATCGATAGCATAATTAAATTCGACATGAGATTGAAAGAGGACCAGAGATTTTCATGAGCAACGATTACATTGGGTTGTAGCACCGCCATTGCATGTTCTTGCTACTCCGTGGACACCATGGCGGGAGCCGGCCGAGAGCTCAAGAACTCGAGAGCTCTAACACTCTCCACTGGCTATGGTGCATACAACCATCGCACACCCGCCCTGCCCACAGCTACCGCTAGCTCTCTCAAACAGCAATTGAGATTGGGAATTTCAGAAGCAAGGAGGAGGATGAATCTGACGATTGGGACCAAGGGCATTTTAGACATTTTACATTTTTTTCTCTCTCCTATTCAACCGGAAATAAATATTCTATTGGGTGCGGTGTCTAGGAGCAAATAGCCATATTTTGAGGGTGTTGTTCCCCAAAGGTCGATTTTTACCATGTCTAGGAGTTAAAACCACAAAGTCATGGTGTCCTACAACAAATTTTGCCTTTTTATTTTTTTAAATATACAATGTAGGAGCTTCTACAATGGTATTTCTCCTAAAAAAAGATAATCTTACCTAGTCCAAAAGTAAAGAAAGATAGGCTAAAGGGTGGACCAAAGTGCAATTCACTCTTCAAACAACTTGGAGCCGCACATGTTGTCCTCTGTTTTGTCCTTCTTTCTCCCTACCACATCTTTGTCAATTCTAGTCTTCTAAACGCTCCTCTCATATACACCCCACCCTACCCCCTTCCCCTCCCTCCCTACCCCAGACCATTTGCCACCCCAGTCGCCCCCCACTACCCTCATCCTCCCCGTGCACCTTTCACCCTGCACCTTTTCAAAAATATCATATATAAAATGATTACTAACACCTTGTCTATGATATAGTACACTATAAGTAAAATATTTACTATTCTTTGGACACCTTTCACCCCGCACATTTTCAAAAATATCGTATAGTAAAATGATTACTAACATCTTATCTACGGTATAGTATAATATAAGTAAAATATTTACTATTCTTTGAGCACCCTCCACCTCGTATCTTTTCAAAAATATCGTATAGCAAAATGATTACTAACACATTGTTTATGACATAATACACTATAAAAAAATATTTACTATACGTAGAAATTGGATGATGTATCCATAGTAGGGAGTAAATTATTTACTAGAAGTACAAGCGCTCTATGTACCTGGGCCACAAGTTTCAATCAACGTTAAGTAAACTGATTTACCGTTGTTAATTTTTTACTACATGTAATAGAGCCTCACGTATAGGATTGAAACCTATAGTATTTTTTCTACTACACACTTACTTGAGTCTCGGCGTAGAACTCTCAGTAATTTTTTTAATGCAATTACTTGAAGAACTACTAACGCGTGTTGGAATCATCCAATTATGAAGGGAGTAAAAAAGTTACTTACTAGTTAACATTACTTACGTGAGTAAAAAATTACAATATAATGATCATGCCTGATAAATTGTCTGTAAATACTTTATTACACAAGATTACGCGTATAATGGTTTTTTTATAATTGGTCATGTCATCATCTTTACAAACACACATACACTTGTCGTACAAAAAATCACAATGCGAAGGACATCATCCGCCAATAGCTCTGTTCAACTACAAAATATTCAGAACATGAACTACATCTCCACAGGAAAAAAGCTCATAGAAAAACTCGGCGTGGACTGAAAATGCAAATGCTGCAATGATCTACATTAAAAAGAAAAGGTGATCACGAACCAACATGTGGACCCAATAATCAGAGAGCAGAGAAGGAAACTCAAGTTGACTGGATTTGAGACTTCGTAGACTATTCAAGCACTGCCTCCACTGCAAGAGCCCGCAGTGCAGCTACTGACGCCGGTGGCCACCAGTTTGTGCTGTCAAAATATTTAGAAAAAAAATACTCTATTCGATATGACCATACAGAGTGAGCAGTTCAGAGAAAATTGATCGATCTGTTCTGTTCAATAAGACCTTACTTAGTGAGCAGTGAGCAATTTCAGAGAAAATAAATTGATCTGTTATATTGCCTTGGTAGAGGGTGGCAAGGGCACAGGCGGTGCGTCGATAAGCCGCCGGCCAGCACGTGCTCCCCGCAGCCAAGTCCTAGCAACGACTTGCATGACTGCACCAGACAATAGAGAACAAAGAGAAGGCAGTGAGGATACAGAATGATTTTCCCAAGGATAACCTCAGTAAATAGTAGAGAAAAAAACACAGCAGCTATAGCCTATAGAGATCGATCGAGCAGATAGATCATGGAGAAAAATAAAACACTAGATGAATAAAACATCTTGACTTCCATTGGTACACACGCAAACATCCATCCATTCATCAATCATCTATTTCTTCTGTGAAAGAACAAATCGATATTACCACGTGACCACCTCCTATCAGTCCTTGGCAATCAATCAAGCCGACGGAAAAAAAAATAGACAAGACGGCAGGGGCGGTTACCAGATGCCCTCCGGGAAGCCGTACTTGATGAGGTCCTTGTTTTTGAACTTGTCAAGACTCATGAAGATGGTGTAGTCGCTAGCCTCGGCAGGTATGCGGTGGATCTCCATGGCACGGTGCAGAGCGTCATCATCTTCAACTGATTTCACCCTTCACTGACCGATTTCGTCCGTTGCCGCGCCGCTGCAAGATGTCGCCGCCGTCACGAGCCTTCACCCGTGCTCTCTCCCTCTTGGTCGGTCCGAGAAAACCCGCGGAGAGTGGATGGTCACTAGATCCATAAAAATAGGATATGGGATAGTTGGTTGCATCGTTATATATATATATATATATATAAAATAAATAAATATCTATAAAGCAAGTAGTGTTTTCACCTAAATTTTGGTTTGCCTGACTATTTTGCGAGAAAACCCCTTGAGTTTTTCGAAATTAACCCGATCTCAATACTAAAAAGAAATGGAGGGCTTGGATGAAAAAAGACCTCCTACGCCTCTCCCTCCCTGCGCCCCTCCCTCCCGTCTCCATCCGCGCTGCGCCCTGCGTCGCGCTGCGCTCTCTCTCCCATCGCCGCTCGGAGCTCCGCGCCGCGCTGCGCCCTCCCTCCCATCCCCATCCGCGTCGCGTCTCGCTTCACCCGTTGCAACGTACGGACACAATTGTTAGTATATCTATAATCTATATCTATAACTATTTATAAAGCAAGTAGTGTTTTCACCCAAAATTTTGTTACGCTGGCTATTTTGCAGAAAACCCCTTGAGTTTTAAATTAACCCTGAGTCCCAATCTGAAAAAAAGGAAGGGCTTGGATGAAAAAAAAGACCTCATGCGCCCCTCCCTCCCTGCGCCCCTCCCTCCGTCTCCATCCACGCCACCCCTTCCTCCCGTCCCCATCCGCGCATGCACTCCTCCCCTCCCATCGCCGCCGAGCTCCTGCGCCGCGCTGTGCCCCTCCCTCCCGTCCCCATCCGCGCCACACCTCGATTTCACTGTTGTAACGCACGGGCACAATTGCTAGTGTATATATATATATATACACACTAGCAAAATGCCCGTGCGTTGCAATGAAACGACGACGCAGGGAGGGAAGCAAGCGGAGGGCGAAGGTCCAGGCGGCGACGCAGGAGCTCCGAGCGACGACGGGGGGAGGGGCGCATGCGTGGCGTGGATGGGGACGGAAGAGAGGTACGTAAGAGATCTTTTTCATCCAAGCCCTCCTTTCTTTTCGGCATTGGGATTACGGGTTAATTTTATAAATAGTCAAGGGTTTTCTGCAAAATAACCATTTTTTTCCTTTTTAATTGGTTTTTTTTTAAAATAACTAGACAGACTGTAGGTTAATTTTGAAAAAAATCAAGGGGTTTTCTGCAAAATAGCCATGCAAAACAAAATTTGGGTGGAAACCTTTATATATAGTATATATATATACTAGCAAAATGCATGTGCGTTGCAACGAAACGACGACGCAAGGAGGGAAGCAAGCGGAGGGCGAAGGTCCAGGCGGCGACGCGGGAGCTCCGAACGACGACGGGGGGAGGGGCGCAGGCGCGGCGCGGATGGGGACGGAAGAGAGGTACGTAGGAGGTCTTTTTTCATCCAAGTCCTCCCTTTCTTTTCAGCATTGGGATTACGGATTAATTTTATAAACACTCTAAGGGGTTTTCTGCAAAATAACCAGATGGACGAAAATTTTAGATAGAAACACTATATAGTTATATATATGTCTATATATATAACTTTGGAAGCAAGGGTATCTTTAACTTTATATACCACTGAACCTTGATTAAGAAATGGTATCAGATAGACATTTAGGCCCTGTTTACTTCCTATAAAATAGTGTAAAGATTTGGGATTTTGGACACTTTTGAGGATTTTGGAAGTAAACAAGTAGGTGTAAAGTTGACTTGTAAAGTTTTTGGATTTGGGAGGTTTGAGAGCAAAAACGTGTAAAATTTTTTGGGGAAACGTGCTTGCCCACCCTACCTCCGCGACGCATCCCCTTCTCCCGGACGCCCTCCCCCGCCGCATCCGCCCGACCGGCCGTCGCCGCCGTCCGTGCCGCACCCGAGGCCGCGCCGTTGAGGCTGCCACCACCGGAGCCGAGACCGGGTCGCCGCCCATCGTCCGCGCCGCACCCGAGGCCGCCGCCGTCGAGGCCGCCACATCCGCCCCGATCGGGTCGTCGCCCGCCGTCCGCGCCGCAGCCGAGGCCACCACCGCGAGGCCGCCGCTGGATCTGGACGCCGCGCCGCAACCGAGGCCGCCACCGCCGAGGCCGTCGCCGGATCTGGACGCCACCGTCGCCGCCGAGGCCGCCGCCGCCGGAGCTGAGGGAGAGAGAGGAAGGAGGAAGGAGGCGCGGGGGAGAGAGAGGGTAAATTTGTATTTTATAGCATCCCAAAATTTTACACGGATGAAAGTAAACACCTCTCTTGGGTGTAAACTTTACACCAAAATTTTTGTGTAAAGTTTATACCCAAAATCGAAAGTAAACGGGGCCTTAGTCTAAGTTAATTTAATTTTACCAAATTAAGTTAAAAATATAATGGAAATAGATATTGACTTACTAATACTTTAAACCGATTAGAAATTTGATAAAAGTTTAAAATATTTACGACTCGGATAATATTAGTTAGAAAAGTATATTGATGAATAGGATAAGTTGCATGTATATCGACGGCGGCGCGCTAGCTCACGCGTGCAGCGTGTGCTCAGCCGTTGCTCAGGGCAATGCACGGCGACGCAGGAGGCGCGTGAGTTAGGCTCACCTGTTAGAGGTGAGGAAAGTGAGGCAACAATGGAGCGAGAGGTTATACGGATCGGAAATTTTATAGATTTGGACAAAAAATAATTTGATGATCGAATAATTATAGATTTTTAAGTAGTTAAGATAAGCTATATCGTACGTATAACTGGGTTTTTTAAAAAATAGCCAGGTGGATTGTGGGTTAATTTTGGAAAAAACTCAAGGGGTTTTCTATAAAATAGCCAGGCAAAACAAAATTTGGGTGGAAAAACTACTTGCTTTATAGATAGTTATATATATATATACTAGCAATTGCAACGGGACGATAACGCAAAAAGGGAAGCAAGCGGCGGTGCGGAGCTCCAAGCGACGACGGGAGGGAAGGATGCAGGCGCGGGAGCTCCGAGCAGCGACGGGAGGGAGGGGCGTAGACGCGGCGCGGATGGGGACGAGAGGGAGGGGTGCAGGATGTCCTTTTTTCCATTCAAGCCCTTTCTTTCTTTTCAGCATTGGGACTGCAGGTTAATTTTATAAACACTCAAGGGGTTTTCTGCAAAATAACCAGGTGAACGAAAATTTTAGGTAGAAACACTACTTACTTTATAGGTAGTTATAGATATATATATACTAGCAATTGTGTCCGTGCGTTGCAACGGGTAAAGTCGAGGCGCAGCGTGGATGGGGACGGGAGGGAGGGACGCAGGCGCGGCGCAAGAGCTCCGAGCAGTGATGGGAGGGAGGAGCGCAGACGCGGCGTGGGTGCGGCGTGGATGAGGACAGGAGGGAGGGGCGTAGGGAGGGAGGGGCGCAGGAGGTCTTTTTTTTTAATCCAAGTCCTCCCTTTCTTTTCAGCATTGGAACTACGAGTAATTTTGAAAAAACTTAAGGGGTTTTCTGTAGAATAGTCAGGCAAAACAAAATTTTGGGTATAAACACTACTTGCTTTATAGATAGTTATAGATATATATAGATGAGCTACTGTGTGGCGCGTCGCACAGCCCCATCCCGTGTGGCATGACCAAATCTCTAATTTGAAAACTCAAATTGAAAATCCGAACCGTTCAAATTGTTCTACATATTAATGTCGCCTTGTATACCAAATTTTATATATTTTTTTTGAATTTTTTACTATTTTATCGGATAGGTCAAAATGCATTAATCCAACGATTTCTGGAGTATCTATTTTATTGCATCTTTAACTTATCGATAAAATAGTAAAAATTTCAAAAAAATATAAAATTTAGTCTACAAGGAGATATTAATATGTAGAACAATTTGAACAGTTTGGATTTTCAATTTGAGTTTTCAAATTAGATATTTGGTCATGCCACACGGAGGGTGCGACGCGCCGCACAATAGCCCAACTATATATATACATACACACAAGTAAAATATGTCCGTGCGTTACAATGGCGTTATTTTATTTAATCATAATTATTTCAAATTTGAAGTCTCATGCAATTTTAATTTATATTTTTTCTTTATGTCTTCACTGAAGCCTATTTCAGCATTGGATTCTTAGGTTAATTTTATAAACACCCAAAGGGTTTTCTACAAAATAGCCAGGCAGACTGCAGGTTAATTCTATAAACACTCAAGAGGTTTTCTGCAAAATAGTCAGGCGGACAAAAATTTTGGATAGAAACATTATTTGTTTTATAGATAGTTATATATATACACACACTAGTAAATATGTCCGTGCGTTGTAATGGACGTCATTTTATTTTATCATAATTATTCCGAAGTTGAAGTCTCATGTAATTTCAATTTATATTTTTTTTAATTTAATTTAATTTTGTTATCAAAGGTGAGTTTGTTTCTTATTGCAAAATACAAACTAAAGCTAGCATCAAAATATAAACACTCAAGGGGTTCTTTTATAAATAGCCAGGCAGATTGTGGGTTAATTTTATAAACACTCAAGGGGTTTTCTGCAAAATAGCCAGGCGGACGAAAATTTTGGGTAAAAATACTACTTGCTTTATTTATTTATAGATAGTTATATTATATATTTATAACTATCTATAAAATAAGTAGTGTTTCCACCCAAAATTTTGTTCTGTCGGGCTATTTTGCAGAAAACCCCTTAAGTTTTTATAAAATTAACCCGCAATCCACCTGACTATTTTTAGAAAACCCTTGAGTCTTTATAAAATTAACCCGCAGTCCGTTTGGCTATTTTGCAGAAAACCCCTTAAGTGTTTATAAAATTAACCCGTAACCCGCCTTGCTATTTTGCAGAAAACCCCTTGAGTGTTTATAAAATTAACTCGTAGTCCTAATGCTGAAATAGGTCTCAGGTGAAGACATAAAGAAAAAATATAAATTGGAATTACATGAAACTTCAACTTTAGAATAATTATGATAAAATAAAATGACATTCGTTACAATGCACATGCATATTTACTAGTGTATGTTTATATATATATAGTTGGGCTACTGTGTGGCGCGTCGCACAGCCCCATCCCGTGTGGCATGCTCGAATCTCTAATTTGAAAACTCAAATTGAAAATTCAAACTGTTACATATTAATATCTCCTTTGTAGACCGAATTTTATATTTTTTTCAAATTTTTTTACTATTTTATCAGATAAGTTAAAGATACAATAAAATACAATAAAATAGATACTTCAGAAATCGTTGGATTAATGTATTTTTGACCTATCCAATAAAATAGTAAAAAAAATTTAGAAAAAATATAAAATTTGGTCTACAAGACGAATTAATACGTAGAATAATTTGAACGATTTAGATTTTTAATTTGAGTTTTCAAATTAGAGATTCGGCCATGTCACACGAGATGGGGTTGTGCGGCGCGCACATAGTAGCCCAAATATATATATAACTATCTATAAAGCAAGTAGTGTTTCCACCCAATTTTTGTTTTGTCGCTATTTTGCGAAAACCCTTAAGTTTTTTTGAAATTAACCTGATCCCACTGCTATTTAAAAAAACAAAGTTAAAGAAGAAAAAAGGGTTATTTTGCAAAAAAACCCTTGAGTGTTTATAAAATTAACTCGCAATCCCAAAGCTGAAAAGAAAGAGAGGGCTTGGATGAAAAAAAGACCGCCTACATCCCTCTTTTCCGTCCCCATCCGCATTGCGCCCTGCGCCACGCCTGTGCCCCTCCCTCCCGTCACCGCTCGGAGCTCCCGCACCGCCGCCTGGACCTTCGTCCTTCGTCTGTTTCTCTCCCTACGTCGTCGTCCCGTTACAACGCACGGGCATTTTGCTAGTATATATATATACTGGTAGTAGATCTGACTGCATTGCATTATATATATATATGTATATATATATGTATATATATATGTATATATATATGTGTGTATATATATATGTATATATTGTTAGTGATATGCCCTAGAGGCAACATGGAGATGTTGGATATCACGTCAATGTTTATGAATAAATGAATAAAGTGTTATTCAGTTCCATGAAATAGACATCTTGTATTGATCAATAAGTACGTGACTTATTTATGAGACTTTTTATGTATGAATCTATTTCTAAACGATCCCTGATCATATGTCATATTGTTGGAACAAATATGATTCTAAGATCGGCATGTTTATTGATTGATGATCATGTCTCATAGATCATGGGTATGGAGATACCAAATCAATAAACATGGACACATGTGTTGGAGAACACATTGTTGGATAGACCCATCATGAGACATTACAGGAATTAATGTGCCATTAGTTGGTCTCAGGTAGTGTTGGTACAAAGTCCTTAGACCTGAGATCACCATGGATTCCAACATGTGTAGTAGCCTACTTTGGGACTACCAAACACTATTCCGTAACTGGGTAGTTATAAAGGTAGTTTTCGGGTTTGCTATGAAACATGGAGTGGGATGTGAGTGATCAAGATGGAATTTGCCCCTCCTTTGGAGAGATATCTCTGGGCCCCTCGAGGTGATGGATTATGGAAAGGCATGGCCATGCTAAGTTGATTGAGGAGTCAATCAACAGACAGATAATCCAATACGGTTCGAGTGAATTGTTAAGCTATTGAAGGGATGGCACACATCTTGCCTATAGCTTAACTGGTATCGTGAGGCAAAGGGATTTGTGTACACATTACAGGTTCAGAGCCGATATTATTCTTGTATACTATGGTGTCAATATGTGCCGCTAGGCGCGTCATTGACTGGCCGCCTGAGTTAGACTCGAGCCGACGATCGGCTAAGTTAGACTATAGCCGAAACCGAGTATACCTGAACCTACAGGGTCGCACGCTTAAGGGGATAAGAACAGGCATTCGAATTGGACTCGGATACGGCTCGATCGGATAGGGATCCGATCGGATAGAGTCCTATAGGCTTACGACGTATGGGCGGTCAACTCTATGAGATACGGATGAGATCCGGTTCAAAAATAGAGTCCTGATCGGCCACTAGTCCTAGTCGGCCAACTCTATATAAAGGAGGGAGGGGTGGAGAGCTGCGACACGTCAATTGCATCGCGTGCAACAGAAGTCGCCGAGATCAATCTCCACGGAAACCCTCCCCACTTTTGAGCCAAACCCTAGCTTTGCATCGCGTGCTAGCACACGGGTGTTCGGCGTTCTGTCCCCGGACGTGTGGATACCAGAGGCGCCGCTACGTTGCACGCTGTTCATCGGTGTGGAGGAATCGATGCGGTCGAGCGCACGGAGCGAGGCGTGAGAACACGTCCCGGACGACTCGGAGCGAGGCGCGAATCGGGCGATTGGCGAATCGGCGACCGTCGGCTTGCGAGAATCGGCTACTGTTCGGATCGGATAGCCCCGATTGGTCAAGCGCCGCACACTCCAATCGGTAACGATCTATCGGCCCTTACTTGCAAGTGTTCCTGGTTTGCGCGGTAGAAAAGTTTTGTTTTTGGGCTATCGTAGCCTCCGCGTAACCCTTCATATATATATACATACATATATGTATATATATATGTATATATATGTATATGTATATATGTGTGTGTATATATATATATATGTATATATATATATATGTAGAGAGAGAGAACCCCACCCCACCCACACAATGCAAGACGTCTCTATTCTCTAACGGTGTTGGCTGAATGGTGGTGGTGGGAGGGAAGAGCCCTGCGTACTAGTTACGTTTACGGGTTGTTGTCAAACGATCGGGATCCGAACCGGTGGCCGACTTGTTGGCTTTAATCTCCTGTCGGTAGCGTTTTACTCTCCTCGCTCCAAAGCCTCCAGCAACAGTGGTCAACATAGGGTGGACAAAAGGCAGCTCACTTGTTTACCTTACACAGTACGGCCTTCATGGGTAGGGTTAAATTAATAAATCTAACCATTTGGTGTTAAATTATGGGTAGGTTATATACTTGCACAATTTCTTTGACCCCCAAAAACATGCATAGGCTTAATCAGTCATTTTCCCGTAAACATTATGGTTACAATAAAGCTTAGCCAATGATGCAGTTCCTAATGAAATATTCTTTCCTTATTATGGTCTCTGTCCCAAAATAAATTCACTTTTCATTCATCACACGCATACCAATACAAAATCAAAATACTAAAATATCATTATTTTATCAAATCCCAATACAATTATTTTTATTTTATCTATTTTCAATATAATTATTTTTTATTTTTAAACACTCAAATGATGTAATGGTTACTTTAAAAATAAATTAAATTTATTTTGAAACAAATGAAGAAAATTAAAAATATACTTATCACAGGACGGAAGTATATAGCAATGGTAAAACACATGATGAAAAATATAAGATTTTAAGATAGTTTACATAGATTATAAGAAGAATGCAATAATTAGGGTCTGTTTGGCATGGTACAGTTAAATAGAGTTGAGTGAAGCACTTTCATAAAATAAATTAAAAAGGTGAAGCAAAGTTTAGGTTGCTCTAGAATTTCACTTCGAACCAACTTATAGAGTTACAGCTCTACTAAACGAGCCCATGAACAAATGAAAAAAGGTATGTGAGGATTGAGACGAGCAGCTGAGCTGAGCTTACCAAGACGAGCGGCGTCGAGGTTAGAGATGATACAAACAGTAGCGAAATATCTAAGGTGGAACTGAGAGAATTGCACCGAAGGTTAGGGATGCTAGAGATTCTAAAAAGAACTGTACATTGCGTCCTAAAAATTTTATATACCTGTACGACTACCCATAATATTAAATCATATCTACGTGTATTATATTATTACTTTAAGTTTTTAATATGAATATATCTTGTCAATTATTAAAAGACTAGTTAAGTGATATGTATAAAAATAATTGATATATATATAGACATACACCAGCATATTGCCCATTATAGATTTATTATTATCATGTATTATCTTTTTTAATTATTATACATATTTGTTATTTACTTGTGAACTTTGTGAAGCTTATATTGTTTTTTTTTAAAAGTAAAAGTTGGTTGGTATAGTTAACATGTGTACCCTCCAGCTTCATCTTTTTTCTTGAAAAAGAGAGTTAGCAGTGGGGTGATGACTGAACCATCACCATTCATTTTATTTCTATAGAAAGTATATATATAATATGTCAAAATAGATAACCTCACGTGTAAAAATCATAAAAAACATATTAAAATCGATGAAGAGAGAGCTCAAACATATAGAGCTAAGCTTCCAGAGATTGGGCCCAACCGTTGGTGACTACTAGAGCTTACTTATTATTATCGAATACGGTACAAAACTAACAAGACAAAGAGGGACAAGATAGGGTGGAAATTTAGCATTGCACACGACGCTGTGGCAAAACAACGAATTGGTATTAAACTCTATCGAATTTTAGTAATGTTAATAAACTATATGATAAATGAGAGTAAAGCCTAAAACGGTAGATGAACATTCTATTTGATATTAAAACATAAATAGCTATTGCAAAAGCTTAAAACATGTGTATGGTTCACGTCTTGGCCGTACCCGTCTCTACTTTCGTCATCCTTTATAGATTCTATCTAAAATATCTACGGTTTACTAACTATGTAAATGACAATTACTCTGCTCGTTTAACCAATAAACATCTATTTTTTGTTTAAAATAAACAAACATTTTTAATTCAACTTTATAATATTAAAATATATCTTACATTTATATTAAATTTGTTTATTTTTAAACATAGAGTACGTTCGAATCGAATTCAGAAACATATCGACCGGTACACCGTTTATGTCACTTTTCATTTCTCTTTTGTTGCCGTACTTTTGGATGGGGGTATAGAAAAGCCCGAACTGCCCAACAAACAAACCCAGCGTAATTGGCCCCCTCCGGCCTCCGCTCCCGTCTCCTCCTCGCGACTTTCGCTCGCCCGCCCGCCCGCCGCCTGCGCCGATCTCCATTCCCGCGAGCAGCGGCGCCGCCGTCCTGCCGCTCACGCCGCATCTGGGCACCACGTACGCGCGATCCACTTCTTTTCTTCCTCACCCCTCTCTGCCCCCGCTTCTTCTCTTCTTCTTCTTCTTCTTTGGCTTAGCGTTTAGCTTCGCTTCTTAGATCTGGAAGCTTTTCCTCTACTGAAAAGCGGCTTGGTTTTGTTCAGCTATGCCCCCCGTCAGGTCTGCCCCCGGGAGGCGGGCGCCAGAATTCCGGCGTTCGTCGCGGCGGCGGCTGCCGGAATGGATCTGGTGGCTCGTCGGGATCTTCCTCGTCGTCGGCCTCATGCTTTTCGTCCTGCACCACAACCAGAGGGAGCATTTCCGCCCTCCCGTAATCGTGAGTCGTGAAAGTCCTGCTTTTTTGGCTTAATTCCGCGCTTGCTGAATTCCGTGAGATCTTCCGAATGATCACATGTTTTTCTGCAAACTCTAAGAGACTCTGTGAAAAGATCAAAACTTTTTTGTGTTTAGATTGTTTCTTCGTTTCACTACCACTTTAATGGATCTCAATTAGCATAATGGTCCAAGATCTTTATCTGTATGCTAAGTATTACTATCGTGCTTTCTTTGTAATTATGCAAACTGAATGCTTGCCAACTTAGCAGAGAGCTGTGGTTGAGTCGATTGGCTGAGTTCAAATTACAGCTATTTCAGTATTTCTAGATCTCTGTTCCATAATTCTGTTTAACATCCTGAAAGTCATCATTTCTTTTCTCTAGTTAATTAGTCATATTTATGAAAATTTTAGCCGTTTCCATGTAAAAAGCGTTTGTGATGTCTAATCATGACTGGTTGTTAGAAATAGCAAATGGGGTGTATAGTTCAAGAGTTGGTGTGACATTATAGATAGGCTGTCTATGGACTTCTTTGGAGATCTGCTCAAGTACTTAGGTAGAGTATCATCCTCAAAAGGTGGTTTCCCATCTTCCATGTTGATAACAGATTACTGTACTAGGAAGACAATTACTTTCTTCTTTGATGTGATATCAACGGTGTGCACTGCTGATGATTAAATCCATACCTTTAGTCAATATTCTATATGTAGTGTCAAAGGTTCACAACTTTAACTTGTGCAATTGAAATATTCAGGGGCTAACTGTTAGTCATATTTTCCTCTGAATTAATACCATAGGGCACAGTTATTCTTTTTAATCATCTAGCGATATTCCTGTCTATCTTCTAGAGTGCAAGTCAGATTAGCTTTTGTTATGATCTTTTTACATTCTAAACCATATGTTACATGGACTGCAGTAAAGCTTTCAGTTTCCCTGTGGGCACCTGATTAGTGTCAGTTGATTGAAATCCTTCATTGAATGGTAATGTCTATGTTAACTGGAATTTGTATTTTGCCAAAGAGATAGATAAGGAAACTGATGTTTTAACATATGAACATGAAAATGAAACCGGCGCAACTTTGGCAAGTTTGCTGGTCATGATACATTAATAATCATTAGAAAAAAGTATTCTTCCTCCACAGCGAGGTGCTAATCAAATTAACAGAATATTTAATGGAATATGGTATTTTAACCTAATGTACTTCTTCCGGGATCTATAAAATTGAGGCTTGAATTACTCTAGTTTGGCTAACCTCTCAAGGTTCAAGCTGTTCAAAATTTCAATCATTTGGTTGTTTTCCAACTTATTCTCAAGCTGTAAATTTTAAAGGCATGACATTGTTGGGCTATGTAGAAAAAAGCAGTTTGTTTTGATGCCAAGATTTTCTAAAATCTTCTTTGGCATATATATTTTGCTAATATGTTTGTTTTCCATCCTAGTTGACTTTCTTGGCAAAACTTGGCCAAATGATGGGGACCAGTACCAAAATTTTGTAGGCATGGTCAAAATTGGACACGACCAAAAAGCCTCGGTTATTTCTTTGTTGAATCACCCAAGCATATAATGATAGCAAATGTTAATAGTTCCTCTTAATTCTTTCGACAAAAGTATGATCTTTACATTCTTGTGCATGTTTTTGCCTCCAAATTATATTGTAGTCACTAACTGTTTCATAAAGACACTGAACAGCACAGGTTCATAGTCTGAAAAAAAACACATTTTCATAGCCCCTCTTAACATGCACAGCTAATGCCATAGAGATCAATGGCAACCTGTTGTTATGACAAGTTAGAAACTTTACTTTGGACTAGAATAGTTGGAAAAAGATTACACCCTGCCCTTGAATCTTGATATAAGCTTACCAGTTTTGCATGTTTCATACTGGAGGATTAATTTGAGCCACGAGTGATATAGCTAATGGACCATATGAACTATAAAGCATCAAAAAAATGAAAATTGTTCATTCTGTTACTTCTAGTACGTTGAGATTTTCTTTATCAAGGAGAGAGATTTCTTACATTTGATTCTGTCCACTGCAAAAGAATGTGTTGTTTTTAATCAAATCACTTCAAGGGTATGTTTTCTCACTAATTTTTTTTACTTGTTCCAGGATAAGGGTTCAGAAATTGAGGAAACCCATCATGAGAAAGTAAATTTCACAGAAGAGCTTTTAAGCAGTACATCATTTGCACGCCAATTGACAGATCAAATGACTCTAGCAAAGGCTTATGTCGTCCTTGCAAAAGAGCATGGCAATCTTCAGCTTGCATGGGAGCTTAGTTCCCAGATAAGGAATTGTCAAAGATTGCTATCTGAAGAGGCTGTTAGTGGGAGGGCCATCACTAAAGAAGAAGCCCATCCAATAATAACTCAGCTTGCACGGTTAATATACGAAGCACAGGACTCTCATTATGATATCAGCACAACAATTGTAACACTGAAGAGCCTTGTCAATGCACTTGAGGAGCGTGCAAAGGCAGCAGTTGTTCAGACTGCTGAGTTTGGTCAGTTAGCTGCAGAGTCTGTCCCCAAGAATTTGCACTGTTTAACTGTTAAACTGACGGAAGAGTGGCTTCAGAACCCAAAACATAGGGGTCGCTCAGAAGAACATCGGAACTCCACACGATTGGTAGACAATAATCTGTACCATTTTGCCATATTCTCTGATAATGTTCTTGCCACATCAGTTGTTGTCAATTCTACAGTCTCAAATGCAAACCACCCTCAACAGCTTGTATTTCATGTGGTCACAGACAGGGTCCACTTTGGGGCTATGTCAACTTGGTTCCTCATAAATGACTTCAAAGGGTGCACTGTTGAAGTCCGCTGCATAGATGAGTTCACATGGTTGAATGCTGCTGCTTCTCCTCTGGTTAGGCAGCTATCTAAGATGGAAACTCAGGGTTTCTACTATGGTGATTCTAAAAATCTTGAAAGAGAAATAAAGTTCCATAATCCCAAGTTTGTTTCTCTGTTGAACCATTTGCGGTTCTACATTCCTCAAATACTACCTAATTTGGAGAAGGTGGTCTTTCTCGATGATGATGTTGTGGTGCAAAAGGACTTGACACAGCTATTTTCGATAGAGTTGCACGGTAATGTTATTGGAGCAGTGGAGACTTGTTTAGAGTCATTTCATCGGTATCACAAGTATCTTAATTTCTCCCACCCAATTATCAGCTCCAAAATTGATCCGCATACTTGTGGGTGGGCTTTTGGGATGAACATCTTTGACTTAATAGCTTGGAGGAAGGCCAATGCCACAGCACTTTATCATTATTGGCAAGAGCAAAATGCTGATCTATTGCTTTGGAGGACAGGGACACTTCCTGCAGGTCTTTTGACGTTCTATGGCCTGATGGAGCCCCTAGATCGCAGATGGCACGTCTTGGGGCTAGGATATGATGTTGACATAGATGATCGTTTGATTGAGAGTGCTGCTGTCGTGCACTACAATGGGAATATGAAACCCTGGCTGAAGTTAGCCATTCGTCGGTACAAGTATATATGGGAACGCTATGTCAATTTCACGCACCCATATGTTAGAGAGTGTTTGTTGCATTAGAAAGTCTGCAATCTCTGTTCACCATGAATGTGTCATGCCATTGAAGCTAGGCGCTTCGGCTTCTTACATGGAGTTGCTTTTTGGCACCTTGTTTAAGAAATCCTTCGGAGAGGTAGATTATATACTCAAGAGACAGCATCAAAGAAGTCAACTGTTAAAATTTATTTTTGGGTGGGGGACTTGGGGGAGATTCATTTTGAGATGAAAATAATTCCTTTGCAGATTTTTACATACAATTTGGACTGGAAATTTTAGCAGTCTAACCAGATCATCTGGATGGATATTGTAAAAGAGATATAGGTGTTGGATCGATGGGGTAAATTTTTGAGATGTAGGAAATGCCAATTGCCGATTCAGCTGTTCAGAGTTGCCGGTGTTACATTCTTTCCAGAACATTGTGTTTTATACTGGTGAAGAAACTTCTCCTTTTCTCTTTGTATAAACAGCCCTGTATTCTTCATACAGTATGAACTCAGCTCATTTGATAAAAGGAAATCAAAATTATTTTGATGTGCTGAAACTGAGTTGCTTAGAAATTATAGCCCATGTAACTGAATAAACTATATCATTTTTCTCTTTACTTGCTCAGTTCGAAATCCCAAGAAGGCAAACATTTAAATTTCTCCTTTGCTATGAAAATTCTTAAATATCTGTCATGAGCACCGTTTGGGCGTGAGGCTAAGTGTGCTAGTGATTTTATGGGGCTTATCTTTGCTGACCCTGGAATTTTCGTTCCCAAGAAAAGAATGAGCATATTAGCTTTGTCCTAATCAAATCTTGCTGGAAGAACAGTACAACTGAGCTATGTGGAATATGGCCACCCCCTTAAACTTTTGTGCATATGATTGCAATATGGACAATGACCAATGAACCGAGCAGAAACTGTACATTGCACAAACAGCATTTTTTTTCATGAATGAACAATTAACCTGATGAAAACTAGTACCAGAAACAGATCACATTTACCTTAACTGTTATTATTATTTATTTACCACATTACACTTTACCTCATTCATTCTAAAATAAATAAATTTTGTACACGAATATAAACATAGAACGGAGGGTGTATATTATATTAACATGTTATCAGGTTACTCCAGTTGCCAACTGATGCTGAATTGCTGATCATCAGGCGTTGAGGTCCAGGTTATATCACCATTTGCCAATGTAAAGAGTAATCAACTGAAACCTTAACCGTGGTTGCTTAGGAGGAAAGTGCAGTTTAGATCCAGATCTGGTCGGCAGGTTAAAACGCGACATGAAAAGCTCTGCGCTTTCTCTCCACTCCCTCCACTGCTTGCATTGCATGCAGACTAGCAGGAGCAGGAGCATGATCATGATCATGTCAGCTGTGACAAGAGATCTCATCTCATGTGTCTCTCCTCCCTGGCGACACGCACAGTCCGGAAACGCTTTCCTGTCTCTCCCAAACTCTGCTGGCTGCTACTCCTATGGATCCTAGAAAAAAATTATAAACCTGGCTTGAAATGTTGTTTTTGCCGACGAAACAGTGCAGGAAATGGTACACAGCTTGTAATTCGAACGACTGTGCATTATCACAGTTTGAATGAGCTCACTGTAATTTGCTTTGGTTGAGCATATGTACAGCGCAGTAACATGTTTGGATTTGAAGCGAAAAATCCCCAGCCTGTATATGTAGGGTCCGTTTGGCTACAAGAATCGGTTCTGATTCAGTGTGTTTCTTCGAGAATATGTACCAAACGGTTAAAAACGAGAAACGTTTCTTGGAGAATCAGCAGAAACGTTTCTCGTTTCTGAACTAGAAATGAGAAACCCCATTTAGTTAGGGTCCGTTTGGCTACGAGAATCGGTTCCGATTCAGTGTGTTTCTTCGAAAATTTGTATCAAACGGTTAAATACGAGAAACGTTTATTGGAGAATCAACAGAAACGTTTCTCGTTTTTTAACTAGAAATGAGAAACCTCTTTAGGTAGTTTCGCCGGTTTCTGAAAGAAACGTTTCTCCGAGAATCATCCGTGAATCACTAGAAATGTTTCTACTTGTTTCTCTCGTATCTTCGAGAATCCAGAACCATACCAAACGGGCCCTTAGTTTTATCGGTTTCTGAAAAAAACGTTTTTCCGAATCACTTGTCAATCACTATGAACGTTTCTATTCATTTTTTTCGTTTTTTCGAGAATCGGAACCGTATCAAACGGCCATAGTAGTTAGATTGGAAGGAGCAGAGCAAACCTGCGCATTGATTAGGTCTTGCTGAGATATCCAATCAACAATTATGATTTGTGAACGGCTCTAAGCAATCAGATTAAAAGTACAGTCAAAGTGGTGACAAGGATACGAGGCATATATTCCGGACATAAATTGTACCGGGTATTTATATGAATCGGTTCGAACACGTAATGATTCTCCGAAATTCCAAAGAAGGTTTTTATATATTTGCAGCAAAAACTACTGATATGCTAGTAAACAATAAAAATCACTTTTTTAAAATATAACGGATACAAATTTAGTCTCTTACATATGCGTACTGTTGGATAAACACGGACAAATAAAATACATACTTATATCGACAGCATGAGAGAAAATAAACAAACTAGTCTTTCAATATTTTTTTGGAACATATTAACAGTAACAGCTTACAGCGATTCAAAAAAGAAGAGTCTATATTCATTTCATATGTATTATATTTATATATGTATAGTAGGACAGAATGGGGGTTAGGTTTCCTCGTGAGCAATCTTGTAGACGATATCTTAACAGAGAAGCTTCCGAGATGCACAAGGAGCGGCAGCTGCCACAATGCAAGTTGCAATTTGTCGTAGTCTGATCTGATGACTAGTCATCTAAATCCAAAAATCCAATCAACAACCAATGAATTCGTAAGATATATATGTGCGTGTACGTAGCATGGTACCGGCTGGTACTAGGTAGACTACATTTTTTGGAGCTCACCGCCACTAGCAGGTGTAATGGCAATAACATATATATATATATATATATATATATATATATATATATACATATATATATATATATATATATATAAGCTAGATGTACTCCTATGGCTTTAGATAATGTATCATATTTCTAGTTACATTACGTACCAAAATATGGACCTTGTTTCTTAAAAAAGGCAATACTAATACTACTAGCCCTATTTTAGAGAATTTCTAGCAGTTACATGTACTTACACGAATCTTCATCTCATTCTAATAATTATTAATAAATATGCTAGAGTTTTATCAGCTGTCGCTTAGAATCTCTAACTCTTCAAATAAAACATAGAAAGTCAACATATGTATTAATATTTAAACAATAACAGAGTTAGCCTTGCAAATCACATGGGTAAATTCGATGAAATTTCGCGAACGGTGGCTGGAGCGTCCTTGAAATATACTCCTAAATAAATGATGTACATGTACAAGTCCTTGGAAGATTTGCCGTTGCATTTGTACCTTTGTGCCTTTTGGTTAACGTGTCTCTGTCCACTAATAGTCCAAGTGAAAGGAACTTGTAGATATCCCCCACGTGGATTTGCAAGGTAGGACTCAACAACCTCAATTTGATGATTACACGAACAAGGTAAGTAACACCTGACCATACTTAATACACCTACGAATACATCTATTTATTCTTTAATAAATTTGTCAACCTTACTAATTTTCTATCAAAATCACACCTGCACACATATGTCATCGTGAGAACCAGAATTTAAGTCATGTTGGATCTCTATCACCAAAACTCTGTTGTTTTGTTTCCCTTGAGTGCTTAATTAGTATACCAGCATCATATTTCAAAAGACCTACATACCTAGCCATTTTAGCAGTTCGTGCTTCTATTGAATAGACTAGGTAATAAACATTCTCCATTTGTTGGGGACTAATTCATTCTCTGAAATTAAAAGAAGAGATAAATTCAATTATGCAATATAATTGTTCCTAGAACGAGAAAAGTAGCTATGCACACAACATTCTTTCGTGCCGATCTGTTCGAAAGTGGAAAAAAATGCTCAGGCCAATTCTCATATCAACAAATTCCTAGTGATTTATTCGAGCTCATTCTCTTAGGGCTTCCTTGAAATGACGGAAGTTTGGAAGGGAAGTAGATAGTTTAATCTAAATGTTCCTAGAAGTGTGTTTGGACTATGGTTTTCCTTCAAATAATTTCAAATCATATTAGGGGGGAAACATAACCATTGTATTGAACATTGTATCTGACATTAAGCAATTAAGACAAATTTTAAGGTGATATAGTAGAATTAATCTAGACCTTTTCATCTCCTCTTATCCAATTTTTGAAATGATGGCATCAGATAGTGCGATGTTTCTTTCTTATCCATTGAACCATGCATGTTTTATTCATATCATCTCAATTATTGGTAGCAAAAGTTAAGGGATTATAATTGTTTATATTGGTAGTAGAATTTATAAAACAATTTTTCTAATAGTTCGTACTAGTGATAATACTAGTAATGTCATCGTAAAGGTAGTCAAATACTAACCAGTATGGTATATCTCCTCCTTAGGGACCCAAGATATACCAGTCTGGTATATCTCCTCCTTACAAATGCGTTTGACTTTGTTCGATGAGATTACTTAATGACTTTGCTGCAACATAGGGGTTTCCGATAAGATGGATAAATTGTCTTGGTGCTCTTTTCTCCACTTCAAGCTCCTAGGTGTTTTTTAACGGTTGCCCAGGGCAGCGGATCCACCATGGAAGAGGTCTTAGACAAAGAGACCCCCTTTCGCCGCTCCTCTTGATCCTTGCAATAGATCCGCTTCAGCCGCTACTCTCAAAGGCAACAGATATGGAAGTATTTTCTAAGTTGTGGGGTAGATATGACTAGCTTGTGGATCTCGATGTATGCAGATGATGTTGTCATTTTCATCAACCCCACCCGTCCAGATGTGACAGCTTTCACCGACATACTATCCCGCTTCGACACATCCTCTAGCCTTGTCACCAACCTTCAAAAATCTCAAGTGGCGGCCATCCGATATGACAACATTAGCTTGGAAGAGGTCCTCTATGGGGTCCCAGCGAGGAGGGCAAGTTTCCCCTTAAAGTACCTGGGGCTCCCCTTGGTGCTAGGAAGATTACGTAGAAAGGACTTACAACCGGTCTTTGACAAAATTACCGGAAAAGTTTCAAGCTGGAGGGGAAAAACATGAGGCTGGCTGGGAGAGCCACATTGGTAAAGTCAGTTATCTCAGCGCAGCCAATATATCTCCTGACTGCCCTACGAGTCACGAAGGAATCCCTAGATCAACTGGACAAACAGTGTCGAAGATTTCTATGGGCGGGTACGGGAGAAATCATAGGAGGTAAATGCAAGATTAATTGGTCAAGGACGTGTTTGCCAATCAATCAGGGTGGGCTAGGAATTTTAAACCTTGAAAAGTTTACAAGAGCCTTGCATTTGTGCTGGCTATGGCATGAGTGGAAAGACCCGACAAAGCCATGGGTAGGGTTGGAGACGCCTTGCGATGAAGTCGACAAGCTCCTCTTCGCGACATCAACAAGAATAACGGTCGACAATGGCAATACATCACGCTTCTGGGATTATGCCTGACTAGATGGCCAAAGACCGAGATACCTCATGCCACTTGTCTTTAAAATTTCCAAGAGAAGAGGAAAGTCCCTGCGCCAAGGCAAAGAGAAGGACGCTTGGTTATAAGATCTAACCATTGACATAAACACTCCATGGACATTGAACCTCATTGACCAGCTAGTCACCTTGTGGGAAGCGGTACGAAGGGTTCAACTGGATGATGCACAGGCAGACTAGATTGTTTGGAAGTTCTCCAACCACGGTTGCTACATGACTTTCTCAGCCTACAAAGCGCAATGCTGTGGCGCGCCCAACACAAACTACAAACAGTTGATCTAGAAAGTTTGGGCGCCCAGAAAGTGTAAATATCATGCGTGGCTAATCATCCAGAACAGAGTGTGGACTTCTGATCGGCTGACAACCAGGGGGTAGAGAACAATGGACAATGCCCTCTCTGTCGTAGCTCAACCGACACGGCCTTACATCTTGTAGCTACATGCAGATATTCTACCAGGATTTGGAGCCTTGTGGCCAATTGGATAGGGTTCCAACACCTGCAACCAACAGAATGAAGGGGTGCCCAATTAGTACAGCAGTGGTGGAAAAACCTAGCCAATATCCCGTGTGTCCTAAAGAAGGGACTGTGATCCCTTATTCTGCTTGTCGAGTGAAAAATTTGGAAAGAATGTGTAAAATCAAAGTGTGTTTGATTCTTTATTTAATGATGAACAATTGGTGTTTGGGATTTATTAATTTGAGTGTTTTGATTTTGAAAGAGTTGAATTTTCGGACGATGAACAGTGTTCAGTCGGCTGCCACAGCTGGTCTGACCGGGCGTGTCCTACCGGTCTGACTGCCGGAGGTGTTTTGGCGGTCGACCGGGCGGTTGCTCGCGGTCGACCGGCCAAGCCGGCCCGACCGGTTGCCGATTTCGTTTCGGTTTTGGTTTTGGTTTGTTTCCTTATACATACATGGAAGTTTCGTGTTCCTATGCACGTGTCTGGTTGTTTATGCTAACAATGAGTCAAGTTTGGATAGCTTGTGCTCGGATATGGTATTCTTTATTTAATTGTGTGCAGGTATTCTTTACGCCTTGGGAAAGTGTTGCCGGTGATTGAGTCGGAGTCAACTTGGAGATAAGGTGACGTCCGAAATGGGGATCATGCGGGATGCTGAAGGGTAGAGATTAGTGCACATGATTGGAAAGGTTTCATATGGCATACAATGGAGATATTGTTGCGTATGGAAAGCGGAATTTTGGTTTTAGAAAAACCGAGATTGTTACGGTTGGTTTATGTATAGTTTGTTTCTTGTACGGGAAGGTTTCCTAGTGGATTAGGGCTTCTTGTATGAGTAGGATTCGTGGCTCTTGGCTGCGGATTTTGGGTATAAATAGTGAGGGGAGGAGTGGCCTCACGGTATCGCTTCTATTGCTTGGAGTTCAAGTTTTTAGGGTTTCGAGTTAGAGTTTAGCTTGAGATTTTGCTAGGAGTGCTTTGCATGCACTTTGTAAACACAAAGAGTTTCAATAAAGATCAATTTTCTTGATAGTTCTTTGTGTCTACTTCTTCTTCGGTGTGGCGGCGAAATTGTCGATTCAACCGGATCTACGGGCGGTCAGACCGAAGGTCATCAGCGGCGATCGGCAAACAGCCGTGTGACCGGCCGAACAGCAGTGATCAGACCGCACGACACTGCGGTCGACCGGCGTCGAAGATAGAGGTAAAGTTTTATTTTCGCTAAAACTTTGTTTTTTGGGGTACTCAACCATTCACCCCCCCTCTGGTTGGCTTTTCTTTGGGCATTTGATCCTACAAGTGGTATCAGAGCCACGTTTTTCTGCTTTGGACTTTCTTTGATCTAAAGTTTTTTCCATCATGTCGGATAAATTTTCAACAAAACCGCATGTTTTTGATGGCACCGATTTTGCGTATTGGTGTAGTAAGATGCAATCTTACATCATGGCTCAAGACTATGATGTGTGGCAAAAGGTTGCACTTCCCTACACCATACCCGATGCCATTAATATTGATGCTTTGAAAACTGAGTTTAATAACAATTGCAAAGCTCGAAACATTTTGTTGAATGGAATTTCGCGTTCTGATTTTGATCGTGTTTCTCATCTTTAAACCGCTAATGAAATTTGGAACGCTTTGAAAAAGTTTCATCAAGGAACTACAAACATAAAAGAACTTCGTCGAGATCTTTTTAAAAAGGAATATATAAAATTTGAGATGAAACCTGCTGAAGCTTTAGATGACTATCTTGGTAGGTTTAACAAAATTCTGAGTAATCTTAGATCTGTTGATTCTTCTTATGACACTAATTATCCACAATCTGAGATTTCTTGCCACTTTTTGAATGGTCTTGACATGTCTATTTGGGAGATGAAAGTTACTTCTATTCAAGAATCTGTTAACATGACTAATTTGACTTTGGATTCGCTTTATACAAAACTCAAAACTCATGAGATGAATATTCTTTCTCAAAAAAGGATTCTAAGTCAAGTTCTTTGATTTCTCCTTCGACTTCTTCAGATGTTGCTTCTTCGTCATCTCCAAATGCTCTTGCTTTGATTAACGCCATGTCCGATGAACAACTCGAGCAATTCGAGGAGGAGGACTTGGCTCTTGCTACTAACAAACTTTCCAGAGCTATGAACAGAGTTAGGTTCAGGAAGAAAGGAGGACCAACGTGTTGCTTTGAATGCGGCGCCTTGGATCACATCCGCTCCAACTGCCCCATGGTTGGGAGGAGCAAGAAGGAGGACAAGAGCGCCGAGAAGACGAAGGATGACAAACCCAAGGGTAGGCGCTCCAAGGAGATGATCAAGAAGGTGTTGAGTCAAGTCTATGCCGCTTTTGAGCCACTCAGTGACATAGACTCTGACAGTGAGGAGGAGAAGGGCAAGAACATCTCCGGCGTTTGTCTCATGACGCATGGAGATGAAGATTCTTCAGATGAAGAAAATGAGGTAAGTTCACTTGAGGATGATATTCTTGTCTTAAGTGCTAAGAATAAAAATACGAGAAAATGTTTAAAAAACAAGAATTTGTAATTGAATCTTTAAATGCTGAAATTGCTAGATTGAAATCTCTTATTCCTAATGATGATAATTGCAAAAATTATGAGGTTTTAATGCTGGAAATTTCAAAGATTAGAGATGTCAATAATTCTCAAGTTTTGGCTTCTAAATCTTGTTTAACTTGTGATGCTAATGAATTGAAACTAAAAGATGCTTTAGCTCATGTTAAGCACATGGAAGAAATAGTTAAACAAGATGAGGTAACTTCTTGCTCTAGATGTCGCAAAGGCAAAGATGTTATAATTGATTGTGAAAATTGTGTTAATCTTGGAAAAGAAGTTTCTTACTTGAAAAGTTCTTTGCAAAAATTTTCTGATGGTAAGAAACAACTTAACATGATTTTAGACAAATCAAAAGTGTGTAGCGACAATAAGGGAATAGGTTTTGATGCTCATGATTATTTTACCAAAAATTCTCCAAATGTTTTAGGAATAACTGAAAATGGTGAAATCTTGACTAAACCTAACACCATAAAAATAGTTTTCAAGTCTGTTGGAAATTTGCCATCTCTTTCTCGCTTATCTAAAAGAAACTAAACCTAATTCTTCAAAACCATCGTTACTAAAGAAAAGTTTTCTTGCTCCTTTTGTGGTAAAGATTGTCATCTTGTTGGTTTTTGTTTGAGATTAGCACGAAAACGAAAAAGGAAAGAGAAAATAATTTTGCAAAATCAAAGTGGCAAAAATGTTTTCCTCGGGAAGGCTGGTCGACCGCGCTTGGTCCATCGGCCGACCGCCGCACTCGGTCGACCTAGGGCACCGCCTCGGTCGACCGGCGATGGCGCCGGCCGCGATCCAGCATCAGCAAGTCGAGCGGCCCGAAGGAATTTTTCCGAAAATTCCAAAACTGTTTCTCTCGTGGTTTTGTGCCTATTGGATCTATCGGTCATGTGTCTCGATCTTGGATTCCTAAGTTTCTTTTAACTAACCCCAGTACTGAGGCCTCGACATCCTTTGTTTTGTAGGCTTTCGTGGCGAGGAAGGAGAACGTGTGGATCATGGACTCCGGTTGTTCGCGGCACATGACCGGTGATAAGAAGTGGTTCTCCTCCCTCAAGTTGGCATCCAAGACGAAATCAATAATCTTTGGGGATGCTTCAACAAGTGCCGTTACCGCTACCGGATCTGTCAAGGTAAGTGACAAGTTCGAATTAAAAGAGATAGCTTTGGTAGAAGATTTAAAATACAATTTACTTTCAGTTTCACAAATTGTTGATGAAAACTTTGAAGTTCATTTCAAGAAAACTGGAAGTAAAATATTTGATTCTTTTGGTGATTCTGTTTTGAACATTTCTCGTTATGGGAGAGTTTTTAAAGCTGATTTTGAAAACCCTGTATTGTAAAATCAAAGTGTGTTTGATTCTTTATTTAATGATAAATAATTGGTGTTTGGGATTTATTAATTTGAGTGTTTTGATTTTGAAAGAGTTGAATTTTCGGACGATGAACGGTGTTCGATCAGCCACGCCATGTGTCCCGGCCGGGCGTGTTCTACGTCGGCTGGAAGTGTTTTGGCGGTCGGACCGAGGCGCTTCTCGGTCGAGGCCGGAGAGCGATCCAGGCTTGCCGATTTCGTTTCGGTTTTGATTTTGGTTTGTTTCCTTATTACATACATGAAAGTTTCGTGTTCCTATGCACGTGTCTGGTTGTTTATGCTAACAATGAGTCAAGTTTGGATAGCTTGTGCTCGGATATGGTATTCTTTATTTAATTGTGTGCAGGTATTCTTTACGCCTTGGGAAAGTGTTGCCGGTGATTGATAACGGATTCTTTAATTGTGTGATAACGGATGAACCGGGACAGCTTTTACACATGGACATTGTTGGTCCAGCTAGAGTGCAATCTGTTGGAGGAAAATGGTATGTGTTAGTTATTGTTGACGATTTTTCTCGATATTCTTGGGTTTTCTTCATGGCAACTAAGGACGAGGCCTTTGGACACTTTCGAAGTCTTTTTCTTCGCTTGAATTGTGAAATTCCCAACTCTTTGAAAACAATTAGAAGTGATAATGGTGGTGAATTTAAAAATGCATCTTTTGAACATTTTTATGTTGAAAAAGGAATTGAACATCAATTTTCTTCTCCACGTGTTCCTCAAAAAAATGGTGTTGTCGAAAGAAAAAATCGTTGTTTGGTTGAAATGGCTAGGACAATGCTAGATGAATATCACACACCTAGAAAATTTTGGGCCAAAGCTATTAACACTGCTTGCTATGTTTCTAATCGCATTTTCTTGTGTTCTAAACTTGGCAAAACTCCTTATGAGCTTCGTTTTGGTTGTCACCCTAAAGTTTCACATTTGCGTGTTTTTGGTTGCAAGTGCTTTGTGTTAAAATCTGAAACTTGGATAAGTTTGAATCACGTTCAATTGATGGTTTATTTCTTGGTTACCCTGCACACACTCGTCGCTATCGTGTACTTATTTTAGAGACTAACAAAATTGTCGAGACTTGTGAAGTCACCTTTGATGAGGCTAGTCCCGGTACTAGACCAGATTTTTCAGGTACACTGCCACAGGATCAGGGGGAGTTTGGTCGAATCTTTGAAGACGAAAGCGACGACGACGACGATGAGGTCGACCTACCCGGTCGACAAGCAGAGCCTGCCGCCTGGCCGACCGACTGCAGACTCCGGGTCGACCGTGGGGCCGACTTCTTCTGACTCCGTCGATTCCAATCAACAGGATTCTTCGGGGACCACGACCAGTGCTGAACCAGTACGTGAATCAACTTCTGAGATCACTGCACGCTTGCACATTCAGCGACGACATCCGCCGACACAAATAATAGGTAATTTAAATGAGCGGATAACGAGATCTAAGGTAACCGCGCATGACTCTGCAATCTCGCTTTCATTGCTTCTTTTGAACCCAAAGATGTTACTCATGCATTAACCGATGAATCGTGGATTATTACGCCATGCATGAAGAACTTGAAAATTTTGAAAGAAATAAACAAAATTATAATGTTATTGGACCTCCTTCTGGACATAATGTTATTGGAACCAAGTGGGTTTTCAAAAATAAACAAAATCAGGATGGTTTGATTGTTTGCAATAAGGCTAGACTAGTTGCTCAGGGTTATACTCAGGTGGAGGGTTTGGATTTTGATGAAACTTTTGCTCCTGTTGCTAGGATTGAGGCAATTAGGCTTTTGTTAGCTTTTGCTGCTTCTAAAGGTTTTAAATTGTTTCAAATGGATGTTAAAAGTGCTTTTTTAAATGGCTTTATTTAGGAGGAAGTTTATGTTAAACAACCACCGGTTTTTGAAAATCCTGATTTTCCCAACCATGTTTTTAAACTTTCAAAAGCTTTATATGGTTTGAAACAAACACCTAGAACATGGTATGACAGACTTAAGAACTTTTTGCTTGAAAAAGGTTTTCAAATGGGAAAAATTAATAAAACGCTTTTTGTTCTTAAGCATGGTGAAAATCAACTTTTCATTCAGATATATGTTGATGATATCATCTTTGGTTGTTCGACTCACTCTTTGATTGTAGAATTTGCTGAGACTATGCGCAAGGAGTTTGAGATGAGTATGATGGGTGAGCTGTCGTACTTTTTGGGATTACAAATCAAGCAAACACCTCAAGGTATGTTTATCCATCAAACAAAGTACACCAAAGATCTTTTGCGCAGGTTCAAGATGGAGAGTTGCAAGCCAATCTCTACACCCATTGGATCTACTGCTGTTCTTGATCCCGATGAAGATGGTGAAGCTGTGGATCAAAAAGAGTATAGAAGCATGATAGGATCTTTGTTGTATCTAATCGCTTCTAGACCGGACATACAATTTCTTTGTGTGTTTGTGTGCGCGCTTTCAAGCTTCTCCACGTGTGTCTCATCGTCAAGCGGTCAAGCGCATCATGAGGTATTTGAGTCATACACTTGAGTTTGGTATTTGGTATTCAACTTCATCTTCTCTTTGCTTAAGTGGTTATTCGATGCTGATTTTGCGGGTTATAAAATTGATAGAAAAAGTACTAGTGGAACATGTCATTTTCTTGGAACTTCATTGATTGCATGGTCTTCTAGGAAACAGTCTAGTGTAGCTCAATCCACTGCTGAATCTGAATATGTTGCTGCTGCTAGTTGTCGTTCACAGATTCTTTGGCTGATTTCTACTTTAAAAGATTATGGACTTGTTTTTGAAAATGTGCCTCTTTATTGTGATAATACAAGTGGCATTAACATTGCTAAGAATCCTGTTCAACATTCACACACCAAACACATTGATATTCGTTTTCATTTCTTGCGAGATCATGTTGAGAAGAAAGATGTTAAATTAAAATTTTTGCATACAAAATTGCAACTGGCTGATATTTTTACAAAACCATTGGATTCTTCTCGCTTTGCTTTTCTTCGAGGGGAATTGGGAATTATTCATCCTTTTGGCATGTTTTGAGGGAGAGTTTTTGTGCTCTTTGATTTATCAAGCTACATGATTGAACTAAATTGAAAAAGAGAGCTTTATCCATACATATTGTTGATCATGTGCATGCTAGCAATATTATGAAAATTTATTTGTCACTAGCATAGCTTATATATTCTAGTATTTTTATGAGATCTAGATTTTATATTTAAGAGAAATAATGCATGACACTTTAATTTTACACTTGAATTAAAGAAATATGCAATGTTGATACTCGTACTTTTGTTGGATTTTAAATGCTTATATATATATTATGTTGCTTTAATATTCCTCAAATTACTTAAAATTGCTCATTGTGAAAAGAGAATAAAATATTATCTATGAGAGGAAAAAAATGAATACCGAATCCTTGGAAACAGTCTTGATGACAAGGACGTATTCGATGTGAGCAAAAATAATGAGTACCGAATCCTTGGAAACAGTCTTGACGACAAGGACGTACTCGAAATAATTGAGAGAAAAAATATGAGCAACAAATATGGCTCAAATCAATATGAAAAAGTTTTTCTCTTGAATTATATGTGCAAAAAGGTATATTTGAGAAAGAATAAAGATTGCAAGAGGTATATATATTTGGGTTTATCTTTCAACCTATGTGCTTGTAAAGATGTTGCATTTTAAATCGTTGAAATCCATAAATTTTGATTGTGTTATTGCTCTTAATTATAAAATATTTGATTCATGATTATACTTTAATGCCTATTTGCTATCTAATTGATAACTTTATCTTCTTATTATTGCAACACATGACTTGACTTGCTTTATGTATGGTGTTAAGCTCTTGCCAATTAAATAAACATAATTCCTATGCTTGATGAATTCATTGTCAAAAGGGGAAGAAAACAATGTTGTTTAGGAGAACATTTGCATGGGAGAACAAACAAAAGAAGTGCAAGCAAGTTTAAGTTTTTTTTGGAGTCAAAGGATTTTCTTTCTTTTAAAAAGGGGGAGAAATTTTCTTTGAATTTTTGAGCACTCAGAATGCTTTTTACCATTTTTGTTTTTAACTTTTCAAACACAAAAACAACTCTTTTATTTTGTTTGCCAATGTGTTCATCAAGGGGAAGATTGTAAAATCAAAGTGTGTTTGATTCTTTATTTAATGATAAATAATTGGTGTTTGGGATTTATTGATTTGAGTGTTTTGATTTTGAAAGAGTTGAATTTTCGGACGATGAACGGTGTTGATCGGTGCCCTGGCCGGTCGACCGGGTGTGTTCTACCGGTCGACCGGAGGTGTTTTGGCGGTCGACCGGGCGGTTGCACTGCGGTCGAGACCGGCCGAGCGAGCCGACGGTTGCCGATTTCGTTTCGGTTTTGGTTTTGGTTTGTTTCCTTATACATACATGGAAGTTTCGTGTTCCTATGCACGTGTCTGGTTGTTTATGCTAACAATGAGTCAAGTTTGGATAGCTTGTGCTCGGATATGGTATTCTTTATTTAATTGTGTGCAGGTATTCTTTACGCCTTGGGAAAGTGTTGTCGGTGATTGAGTCGGAGTCAACTTGGAGATAAGGTGACGTCCGAAATGGGGATCATGCGGGATGCTGAAGGGTAGAGATTAGTGCACATGATTGGAAAGGTTCCATATGGCATACAATGGAGATATTGTTGCGTATGGAAAGCGGAATTTTGGTTTTAGAAAAACCGAGATTGTTACGGTTGGTTTATGTATAGTTTGTTTCTTGTACGGGAAGGTTTCCTAGTGGATTAGGGCTTCTTGTATGAGTAGGATTCGTGGCTCTTGGCTGCGGATTTTGGGTATAAATAGTGAGGGGAGGCGTGGCCTCTCGGTATCGCTTCTATTGCTTGGAGTTCAAGTTTTTAGGGTTTCGAGTTAGAGTTTAGCTTGAGATTTTGCTAGGAGTGCTTTGCATGCACTTTGTAAACACAAAGAGTTTCAATAAAGATCAATTTTCTTGGTAGTTCTTTGTGTCTACTTCTTCGGTGTGGCAGCAAAATTGTCGGTTCAACCGGATCTATGGGCGGTCAGACCGAAGGTCATCAGGCGGTCAGACCGGCTGAACAGCGCGGTCAGACCGGCACGACACCTGCGGTCAGACCGGCGTCAGAAGACAGAGGTAAAGTTTTATTTCCGCTAAAACTTTGTTTTTTGGGGTACTCAACCATTCACCCCCCCTCTGGTTGGCTTTTCTTTGGGCATTTGATCCTACGGAATGAAGCCGGCGAATCTTCGATCACAGAGAGGCAACAACGAGCTTTCTTCTCGCAACAATCAAAGATGAGGCTAAGCTTTGAGGCCTAGCAGGCGCTAAGCATTTGCGCGAGATCATACCCCTCCCTGTATAGAGTCCCCTTTTAATTGTTCGCAATTCTTTTACTCTTTTCTTCTTCTTCGGGGTGTATTTATTCTTTCTATATGTAATGAAAAAACACTATCATATCATTTGTCTTTAAAAAAAACTTTAAACATGGCTGTGTTGTAGTGTTAAGTTGTGTGTGCAAACATAGTCATTCGTAGAATCTTCTGTCAACCTTTAGGGATTACCTTTCTTACCATGCAGGCCACTTAGCTCTCTTATAATCAGGTATAAAAATGATTATGACTTTTGTAACTTTTAGTTTACCTCTACCAATGGCAACTAATGGAAGGGTCTAAAGTTACACAAAGGCAATCGACTGGGAAATGCCTATCCAAGTGGATGATCAATTATCAGCACTACTACTTGCTCTCCAGAAGAATGAGTTTGCATATATTTTTTGCCCCAACCAAATAGCCCAACCAATAGGGTGGAACATGCTTTTTGAGAAAAGGGCAACCACATTGTTGTCACCACTGAATTGCTTCCAATCGTGGACAGAATTGCGATTAAAATAGTACAATAATTCAATGTCAATCCACAACTTTAGGAGACCCAAATCTAAATTCAGTTTGATGGAAGCACCACCGGATTGTTTTGATTCAAACCACCGTATACCATTTTAAAGAAAACTTATCTCTAACATTTAGCCATATTTCTTCCTTACGTTTTCTATACTGACTACTAACCTGGATGGATGAAACATGAAGTCTGGAACACATGAATTCCCTTTGCTTCTCACATGAACTTCACGCGCAAACCTTTTGCGTCCTCATTAAAAAAAAACTTCACTCTTCTCTCCGAAATTCTTGGTGTCGCAAACACGCTTAAATTCATAACACATGCCCGGCATAATACGGCATAGCTCTGCATTGTGAGACAGCAACACATGACCAGTGCCCACCAGGTGGGTAGGACTAACTACTAAGGCATAATAAAGACTAAGAAGAAAATGCTTACGCAGAGGTTGCTTAGTTGTATTCCCCTTGGACACCAACATATGTTGGATTCCACTTGGTTTCAGTGATTAATTATCCTTCAGTCCCTCAAGCTCAAGATCAGAATTCAGACATGTATTGTACCCACCTCTTGGTTTCAATCCCCAACCCACCATATGAAAAAACCAGATTAATTTTCAGTTGCATGACAAGATATACCATGTGTTGTAATGTAACTTTGGTTAAGCTTCCAACCAACTGCAAGCCTTCAATATACATGGTCAGTTAGTCGAAAGCAATAAGCTAATAGTACATAGTGAGTTGAAAATTTTAGCACATTAACCATAGGAAAAGAACACTCCTGATCTTGCAGAAACCCTGACCATCGTTCAATTTTAGCAATCTTTGTACAGATGCAGAGAACTGGCGAGATCTGTTCCAGCTCACGATGCTGGCGCCGCTCAGAGGATGGCTGGAAGTTGTGTGTGCCCTAGGAGAAGCAAGATCTGAGGCCACACTGAAAAGTTGCCGCAACTTCACTGCAGATCGTCACAGCTCACACCCTGCAACTCTGGGTGATGATTGGCAGTGATGGCAATTCGTTAGTTGGGACGTACTTTCACCCAACTATTTTTCTTTATTTCCTTAAAGAAAAAAGGGCCGCTGACATGCATGTGAGAGGATGTAAAATATGCTCAAAGTACTGCAAAACCAAACCACAAGAGGGAGACACACTGCCTGTGAATGTGTATATCTTTTAGCCTTAATGACTGCAATCTGCAGCTGTTAATACCTTAACGCAGCCCAGCTTGCCTCTTTGCCATTGTAAAAAAAATTCTGATGGTACCAGACACAGTTATATATATATATATATATATATATATATATATATATATATATATATATATATACACACACACACACACACATACACACACGCACACTGTGTGTCTATATTGCACCTAGGTGCATTCTATGTACAGAATGCACCAGGCCAACCGATACAATCACCCAACTAATTAAACGTGCCACACCTAGAGTTGAAAACGGACGGAATTTTTGCCGCCCGCCCCGCCCGTTTTTCTATATTTGATCCGACCATTTCTGTATTTTCGGAAAAATCTAGAAACGAAACGGAAGTAGAAATGATATTTTTTTGTCTGTTTTCGCGGAATTCTGTATTTAATCGGAATATTTTCGAATTGTATTCGAATTTAACCCGAATTTCAGGCCCATCAATATTTGTGTCTCGAAGGTCCATCTAAACAAAACCTACCCAATCCTCCATCCGTCGGGATCCTTTTAATTTGAAGTGAATGATTGTATGTCATCACAGACCGTTCATATCAATTATCTTATAATTCCGACTGGTTGATAGAATTATCTTAATTATCTCATTAATTATCAAAAGAACGAACAAGACGTGGTTAGAAGATATGTAAATTTTGACTTAAGTTCCGGGTTCCGACCATTTCCGTGCACCCGTATATCCCGATTTCGTTTCCGAACCCGTATTTTCTGAACCGGATCCCGTTTTCGCTAAATAATATAGAAACTGAAGTAGAAATGGGGTTTTTCCGTCCGTTTTCATCCCTAGCCACACCGCATGTGAATCCACCTGCTGATTCGTCACGACCGACACTAAAGCACCGGATCTCATTAGAACTTTGAAGTTAAGCGTGCTTGGACGAGAGTAGTACTAGGAAGGTGACCACCTGGGAAGTCCTCGTGTTATGTTGCAACTGGTGCTTAGATTAGGTTGCAACCAGTATATCAAGTATGTTGTAACTGGTCAACCACCAGAGCTGCACGCCAGTTGCAACTGGTTTTTATATTAGGTTGTAACATCTAAACATAAGTTACAACTAGATGAAGTTGCAACCAGCTGTGGACAGTGATATTGGTGTATCGCAACTGGTAGTGCCAACAAAACAAACTAAAGTTGCAACTAGTGTTAAACTGGAGTTGCAACTAGTGTTTAGATGAAGTTGCAACTAGACGATCGATGATATTGGTGTGTCACAACTGGTGTAACAAACTAGAGTTGCAACTAGTGTTTAGATGCAGTTGCAACTGGAGTTGCAACCAGTTATAACTGAACGGTCGATGATATTGGTGTGTCACAACTAGTGTAACCAACTGGAGTTGGAGTGGCAACTGTTGTTTAGATGAAGTTACAATTGGAGTTGTAACCAGTTGCAACTAGACGGTCAGCGATATTGGTGTGTCACAACTAGTGTAGCAAACTGGAGTTGTAGCTGGCCAATTGGTTTTCTAAAAATAGCAAACGAGAGTTGTAAGTGGTGTTTAGATAAAGTTGCAATTGAGTTGTAGCTGACCAACTGGTTTTCTAAAAATAGCAAACAAGAGTTGTAAGTGATGTTTAGATGAAGTTGTAACTGGATGATCGGTGATATTAGAAAAATAGCAAACAATAGTTGCAATTTGTTTATAAATAAAATTATAACTGAATTTTTCATAAGATCATCCATCCTAATACTACAACTAAATTTCCTATGAGGTTACCAATCCTAGTACTACTTTTGCTCAAACACGTTTAACTTTGAAGTTTTAATAGAATCTACTACCTTAGTGGATCCAGTGCTTTTTGTCTAATTGAAGCGTGCATGTGAGGATATAATTTGGACGTCCGAAGAATCCGTTACGCATGTAGCTCTTGTGTAATGCAGGGCTAAAATACACCTAGCCCTGCCCCGTGTGTGTATATATATACATAATATATATATATATATATATATATATATATATATATATATATATATATATATATATATATAGATGGATTACTGTGGTGGCGCGCCACCCATCCGTGTGGCGTGGCCGAATCTCTAATTTGAAAACTCAAATTGAAAATTGAACCGTTCAAATTCTTCTACATATTAATATGGCCATGTATACCCAATTTTATATTTTTTGAATTTTTACTATTTTATCGATAGGTAAAAATGCAATCAAATAGATACTCCAGAATCGTTGGATTATTGCATTTTTGACCTATCTCGATAAAATAGTAAAAAATTCAAAAAAATATAAAATTTGATATACAAGGCGATATTAATATGTAGAAAAATTTGAACGGTTCGGATTTTCAATTTGAGTTTTCAAATTAGAGATTCGGCCACGCCACACGGATTTGGCCGCGCGCCACACAAGTAGCCCATCTATATATATACATATATATATATATAAAACACGAAATCATTTGTAAGGATGCGTTCGTTGCAAGGTTGAGGGGAGATTTTTCACACACAAATCTAAAATGTTTATTAATACGTAATTGCTTAACTATTATAAAATTTATTTGATTTTTTAAACAACTTTATGTCATTTAACATTTTGAAAAAATGCTAACAAAAAGGGAAAAGTTCAAAGTTAAAGAAAAGAATAGGCCCTAAGTCACTATCTTGTTTTAACCTTTTTCTGTTGGTCTAACAGTCTGTAAGAGAGAAGTTGGATTTCTATTTTTTACTTTAACTAGCTATTGGACGTTTCAATTTGGATAAACAACATGGAACTTCCTAAATTAATCCGTTAGAATTTTTATGTTCATGATGGGTTAGGGGGTTGTAGCAAAGAACGGATTAATGCACGAGAGCACTAGAGCGGAACTTGGAAAAATAGGAAAAGAAAGAAGAAAGAAAAGAGGAATTATGATTTAAAGAGAAGTTGGAGTATTTGTTATAAAACTGACCCAATAGCACATCAAAAACCAAACATAGAAGAAACGTCATAGAAGATCCAAACACGATGACGACATCAAGACACGATATTGTTAACAAGATTTAGCCAAAACCTACATCCTCAAGACATTAATTATGAACGCTCCTCCTCAATCCAGTATATTACAGTGTATCTGAATATCCACAAATCTTCACCGGCTAAATCGCCGATCGATCGTACCCACACCTATGCTATTGTCGTCTTACAATTACAATCCGTCTTGCAGTTACAACCGGTATATCTCTCTATTTAAAAAAGAATCTCTAATATTCAACACAAACTCTAATAATATTTATCTTGAAAACATTGGCATTACCATGGGTAATTCCAATATCAAAAAGAAGGATGAACAACGAATGGTGGCTTGTGGACTTGGCATAGCGATGATTTGCATCTCTCTGCTATTGTCAAAGCAGTAGTCCTCCTTCAGTCCTACTCTCCTCCCATCCCATCTCATCCCACGTATAGAAAAATAAAACTTAAACATTGAGAGCATCAACGTAAAAGGTGTTCGTCAATGCAAGGAACAATTTGTCTCCGCCACAGTGCACAAACAGCGCTTACCAACGAGCCAAAAAAAGATGAAAAGAAAGCGGAGTTTTGCCTAAAAACTGGAAGCACCAATGAACAGGTGAATCTGGACGCACGAGTGAAACAGCAACAGAGAAAGAAAAGAAAAAAAGAAAGCCATCAAAGTGATCACTAGCAGTAGAGCTGTTTGCGAGGACGCAGACGACACGTGGAAATGGAGCAACAGCACCAGGACGCGGCAACGACAGTGCAGGAAACACAGGTGAGACCAAAAGTTTTTGCAAAGGTTTCGCGGAATTGCCTGCCTGCCTGCCTAGCAAGACAAACAGCTGAAACAAAGGCAGTGCATCGTCCACACGCATCCCCAACTCCCAACTCCAAATGCATCTCCATTTCCACACCAACTTGCCCAGCCCGGCCCCCGGCCGAGCTGGCGGCCATTTTCGGCATGTGCGCCTACCCAGCACGCAGAATGGTTAACACTGGCAGCCGCCATGTCACCGTCGACAACGACGACAACGGTGCTCTTGTCGTCTACACCCTCTCTTCATCTGATGACAGCATTGTTGGGTAATCCTACTCCAGGTCCTCCTGAGCCATCGCTGACATCATCATCGGTTTACATGCAGGTCAGCACACACTGATGTTTCAGACCACTGTGGTTGAGGTTGAGGAAGAACTGAGCTAATATCGGTGAAATCATGGCAGGTTCTTTGATGATGCTGTCCACGACGCTGGGGATATTGGTATTTGCAGTTCTATGATAGAAGATGGGATTTATGTACAGGCGGAGGGTGGGCACTTTCACAGAACCTACTGTATTCATGCAACTGTTGCTTCCCTGCTTGGGATGCTCATGCTTCATGGTTTTCATCTGATGAATGCTGGTACACAACTGAGTCAAATGCATCATCAGCCACTTGTCCTGGGACTGAGACTGTGGAGAGTATCCTCCGCGATGTATTTGTTGACATGGCATGCTATGATTTGTCGATCTGTGGATTGAGCAGACACCAGAGAACTCAGGACCTGATCAGCCCTAGGCTGTACAGCGATCTCGGTCTGAACAGACTGCTGAAGAGAAACCTGGATGGCGACTCTCGTGGAGGTGATTTGCGGTGATCAGGATGCCCTTTTACTTGAAGCACTGCCTGGCCTATCTCTTGGCGTATAGCTTCAAGAGTCTTTAGATCGACGGCAGAGCTCCCTGCTGCATCGCGGACGTAGAAAGTGTTGACAGCCTTGTCACCCTTAGTAGAAACTTCAGCTCTCGTAACCGTCAAGCCATTCTCACGGAAGATGCGTGTGACATCTGATAGCAGTCCCACTCTATCGCCTGTCGACAACTCTAGCTTCAGCCCCTGCAGGTAATATATGCAATTATTGGAAAAACATAAGTCAGAAGATTAAATACATATAAAAAATGGAGTACAGAATAGTAGCAAGAAAATTTTGTTTGCCACCAATGGATTAGTTGTATGAATAGCGCTCTCATGTATTGGAGAAAACAGCATGTGCTTGACCAAGAAGGAAAAGGACTCAAAAACATTGACAGCGACTCATCAGTAAGGTGTGGCAGACAATACAAGATGCCAGCTCTCCAACCACAATTTACCTCCTACAGGCTGCATGACACCAATGTTGTCCCTGTCCGCACTACACTATGCAGACTAAACGTTTAGGTAACATCAACGCCCTTAAGAAAGTAACATATGCAAAGGGAACAAAATAAAAGGAATCACAACGGAGCAGGTATTGTCCAGTTACCTCCGATACTCTCCTTTCTATAGCAGCTTCAAGACACTGGATGACTCGCTGTCGCTCAGCCTCAGAGTTGACAGGTGAGCCATCAATATGCCTAATGTAATACTCCTATTGAACCATGAAAGGATAACAAACGGTACGTTACATGTCAAGTATAATTCTGGCAGAATTAGAGGCTGTGTTGTTAGCAGAGAGGTACCTGGTAAGCTTCAGGGCCCTCAGAATCCACACTCCCATGGAAAACCACATACTGCATATCTGTGAGGGTGCAAACTGTGTCAAAGAGAAGCTTTGGCCGATCCTTGCACCGAATATTCACCACGGAATAATCCTTGTCAAGCCAATTAACAACCGAAACCACTGGTGTGGGATTGACAATCGTCCTATCCTTATCATATCTTTCATAATCCCGATCTTCCAGCATCATCTGGTGAAGCCTCCGCTCTGTGTGGGTTATCCCCATTGTCACCGTTGTCTTGGTGTCTTGACTCCTGTTGCTCCCCTTGAACACAAAGCTAAGTCGCTCCTTTATTCTAGCAAGCCGTTCTGTGTCTGAGATTGCCAGCCCCGTTTTCCTATCTGTGACTTGCATGACCGCTGCTGCTCGTTTGTTATGGGTCCACACCTCTGCATTCACCACATTGCATTCCAGGTTTGTGAGCACAGCGCTCACTTCTGAGAGCAGACCAGGCCTATCAGTTCCAGTTAGCTCTATCAAAGTGTAGTCAGAGGAAGGTTCCACTCCAACAGATCTCCTCCGCGAAGGAAGAAAGCAAGAATCAGCCCCAAGACACTGCATGGAAAGTTAGCGATTGAGCACGCTGAACACTGAATGAACCAAGAATCAAGTTAGGATGGCATCATCAACTACCTTATGAATATACTTTACTATCTCATCCAGTACCAATTCATCCATTATCTTCTGCCCATTTTGATCAGTCACATTGAACACTGGCATAACAAAATCAAATGACTCCGAATAAATGAATCATTTTGAACTAATCAATTTCAAGAAAACGTCACAAGAATCGCATCCTACCATCCATGAACCATCCACCATCCGATGATATGTAGGCTTTCTTCACGATGAGTTGCAGCTCGGTGAGGACCTGCACTACCTCTAACAGTATCCCATACTTGTTAGCACTGTCTACCTACACGATTCAAACAAAGCACCAATCACTTTTCAGCAACCAAACAAGAACAATTTGCACCAAGAAAGCCATTGATTTTGGTCAGTGCCTTACATGCACAACTGTTGCATTCGCACATGATGTGTTGTCAATCACAACCCTGGATTCAGTAAACACACATCACTCGGTTACAGACATTGGCAATGGATAATTGTGCAGTACTGATATTGATGAGGGCGAGGAGGAACCGGCTGTTACCTTGGAGGATTCATCTTTTGGATGAACTTCTGGTACTCATCGTCGCTGTCCCACGAAGAACAGCTCGTCTCTCCATCTGCTAACGCAACCACAATGGACAATCACTCATTAAAAATTCCCAATCAAACTCGCACAGTGCGCTTCAGGGAATCAATTGAGCATACATGATTGGAAGAAAAATCGCAACATCAAGAAATGCGAGGAAAATCGGTCGCTTTGCTGCGCATACATAATTGTGAGAAGACCAAAAATATTAAGACAGAATCCCAGAGTCTTAGGTAGCACCAAAACTCGAGTACTGAATTTTCATTCTGAAACACCGCACAGACGAACAGTGAAGGGACAAAATCTCAGCAGCAAAAATCAAAACACCAACACCGACAGCGAGGTACTCCACGCATAATCCTAAAGAAAGGGAGAAAAATCGTTTCTTCATTTGAAAAGGAGCCTCTTGCAAGAACCGCCGACCACGGCAACCCGGTCGATGTTTCCAAGAAACGGAGTGAGCGGAAGCCCCGACGGATGGGCACAAGAAAGGAAGCGAGAAACCTCGAATTCCTACCGCCGCACGTAGGAACAGGAGGCTACCAGAGCGGAGAACAAGAACTCGAAATCCAAGCCTAGAGCCAACGAAGAACCAGACGCCTCCACAACCCCACCCGACTGAGCGGCGAGCACGCAACGCACATACATACCCATGGTCACGACGCGGCCCAACAATCCTTGGGCGAAGCAGCAACGGCGATGAGGAGGAGGAGGAAGAGCTAGGAGACTCGCTTCCCTCTCCTACTCTCTCGCTCGCCGCCTCGGCTCGGGTCACTGGAATGGCAGGAGAAGAGGAGGAGAGCACCAACCCCCCCACCCGTGGCGAGGAGGAGAACCGAGAACCCCAACCAAAAAGGCCGCGGTTTTATTTCCGTTCCCTTCTTTTCTTTCTTTAAATCGGGTGGAAACGCGCACGCACGCACGCACGCGTTCCAACACGCTCCGCTCGGCGAGGAGGCGGCGATAGGGACGACGACCGCGGCGGCGGCGCGTGGGCCCCACATGTCAGCGTGCGGTGGCGTGGCGGTTGGGGCCCGACTCGGGGAGACCCAAGACCGGAAGAAAACGTGGGGGAGCACACCTGTACCGCACCACCCACCCACCGAGGACTCGAGAACCGGAGCGCCGATGGATTGGGTTGGTCTATCCGCCGTTGGATGTGAAACCGGCGGCTAGGATCATGTGAGGGTATAACGAGGAGAGTTGTTTTTTCACAAGGAGAGTTTTGCTGTTTAATTAAATTCTTTTTAAAAAAAATCATTTTAATCCTTCAAACTATTTTATGGAGTAACTAACATCATACACTATTTTTTCTTATTTTACCCCTAAACTATAAAAAAGTCTACTTTAATAGTATTTTTCTTCTTCTTTTCTCTTTATACTGGTCCTTTTAGCTAAAATTGTTTAGAGACATCATTATCAAAATTTCAAGATATTTTTAAAAATTTTCGTGAAAACCCTGATATTGAAAAATCAGTCTTAGTGTTTTCAATTTAGGTAAAAATGATAAAGAATTTTAAAAATATTGAAGGTAGGTTACAATGCATCAATCAATCGCACAATACGCAAAATATGATTTATAAAGACGAAAATAACAAAGAAAAATACCGTTAGAAAATAAGATGGATTGTTTTTAATAGTTTGAGATGTAAAATGAGCTGAATAATTGTTTATAAGGTCGAGTTTCCGGCAAAATAGCTTAAAGAGTAAAATAGATTTTTTTTCTATTTTTTGCTTTTACCAAATACCCTCCAGTTGTTGGCGTTGCCATCATATATACAATCGATGTGCCTACAATGATTCAGGGAGCTTTGCAAATGAGAATCTCATTCAATCCTTTCACATGAGCAGTGTGATACTGTGACATGTGGTTTTGGTTTTATCGTCTCTGAAGTCCCTTTCAACGCACGAATTAAAAAATAACGCATATTAAGAAAAAAACGTACAATTGAGAAATTGAGGCATCATGTTAGCATTTTTTCTTTTTTGAAACAGGTAAATTATATAAAATAATAGAAGAAATATACCCTGCTAATATCTTAAAATATCACAAGAGATACAATGTTAACCACAGCAATGTGCTAAATAAGATGAACAAGGATGGCTCACCATCTTTGTTTTTTTAAAAAACAAAGCAAACCAATCTCATCAAACAAGTCGACGACCTGGACCGTAAAGACAAAAGCAATAATCTGATAAAGATAATTCTTTATATGCATCGATGATCTTGGAATGGTCGCCAACAAAGAGAGAAAATATGAAGTCTCTAAACATGTCTACCTATAAAATTCATGAAAGACAAGCCACAAACCACAAACCTAATAGATCCAATCCTCCAAAACTTACTAGAAAACCCTAAAAACGCAGGTGGCGTTGGTGCACGCTTATGACGAAAAGGCAGTGGCCGAGATAGGTAGCGTTTGTATTAGGGTTTACATCAAATATTAATTTTGAAAAACTATATGTAAATTAATTATAAAAATAATTGTATAATCGATGGTTAATTCACGAGGCGAATCTATTAAGCTTAATTACTTCATGATTAGCAATATATTTACTATAGCGTCACATCGTCCAATCACGACGTAATTACGCTCATTGGATTCGTCTCACGAATTAGTCCTCGATTATGAATAGGTTTTATAAATAATCAACATTTAGTACTTCAAAAAAATTAGTCTCATCCAAATATCCCCATAGTACATATATATTGGGAATTCGTAGTGGTGGCTATGGCTAGGGAGCGTGGCATTAAAGCAGTCATTTGCATCATGGCATAATAAATTAACTTTGATTAAGGATAGATCATCTTCATGGATCCTAATAATGACTCCTATGTGACGTAGTACGATGAAGCACGCGTACCTGCTAACAACCAAAGCAAACAACAAGAGAACAAAGGATTTGTTGACCAAATTGGAGCACGTGCTTCCACTAGAGTCTGCTATAGTTAGGCCAGTCCTGATGCAGACTTCACAATGGTTTTATGTGTAGTTATTAGCCTCTATTTAATGATTTTTTGCTGAGGTGGCATTGTATTTATTGAAGAAAGAGAGGGGAGAAATAAAAAACGGAGTCTAAGTTAGACACTGGGTCTACGCTTCGACCGGAGCGCAAGAAACTAGCCAGCAGACGCGTTGTGGAGATTCTTCATCGTTTCCATGGATCCAGTGCGCCTTCCCCTTCCCGCTGATGGAGGCCCTCGGTCCCGCGCTCTTCCCTCCCGCGCGCTCTTCCTCTCCCGCGGTGCAGCCTCCCCGCATCTTTGATTCCGTTCTTGAGGAGCCAGGCGCGATCCAGTGCGCCTTCCTCAGATCTAAACCGCCCCCTGCACCGCACCTAGAGGTGTTCCGTAGACTCAACGGATCCCGCATCTCCCGCCGCCCCCTGCGCCGCACAAGAGCTCGCCTCGCCTGCCGCCTCTTGCGTCGCACCAGATCTCGCCTCGCCTGCCGCCTCCTTGACGCAAGAGCCCACGCGCGCGCCGCAGCGACGGCCGGCCGAGCGCGCGTCTACACCACGCCGGGCCACCCTCCAATCGTGGCCCTTGATTCCGTGGCCGCTCCGCGCGACACTGACCGCCGACGAGCACCACCTCGCCACGCCGACGCACGTCTTCCCCAACCAGGTATGAACTGAACCCTAGAAATATTTGTCTCACTTTATTCCTTCGGATTTGCTGTGTGGGGAGATGTTGAAGAAATTGCTACTAGCATTGTTGTTGGCAATGGCAAGTCTGCACGATAAACAAATCTTGGGGATTACCAACCATCAAACCAAAGTGTGGCCTTTTGTATGTTCCATAGATTAGGGGATCTGCATCCTCTCTGCCTTCCAGATTTTAGGGCATGAATACCAAATGCTTCTCAACTATCATCCATGCTATACCGTCATTGTCAATAAGATAAAACAATTTTAGGGTGTGGTTACTTCACGGTTATGCGTCGATGACATATGGTAATTCATGTTTTTAATGCTTCGTACAAAGATTAATTTTTGTCATAAAAAACTTATGTGTAGAGTGCTTGAAGATGTTTGTGAAAGGTATCATTGAAGTATATGGTCAAGAGTACTTGAGACGACCCACAGTACAAGATGTAGAACGATTGTTGGAAATTGGTGAGCGTCGTGGTTTTCCTGGCATGTTAGGCAGCATTGATTGTATGCACTGGCATTGGGAAAAATGTCCTTATGCATGGAAGGGACAATATACTCGTGGTGATTATGGTGTACCTACAATCATTTTAGAGGCCATTGCTTCACATGACCGATGGATATGGCATGCTTTTTTTGGAGTGGTAGGATCCAACAATGACATCAATGTGTTGAATCAATCTACTTTGTTTGTCGATCAGTTAAGAGGAGAAGCTCTCCAGGTCCACTACTATGTGAATGGAAAACAATATAACAAACCTTATTATCTTGCAGATGGAATTTACCCAGAGTGGGCTGTTTTTGTTAAGTCCATACGTGCACCACAATCAGTTAAGCACAAGTTGTTTTCAGAACAACAAGAGGGGGCAAGAAAAGATGTTGAATGTGCATTTGGGATTTTACAATCTCGTTTTTGCATTTTGCGTCGTCCAGCACGTCTATATGAACAAGGTGATCTTGAGAATATCATGTTAGCTTGTATAATACTTCACAACATGATAATCGAGGATGAGAAGGATATAGTGGACAACTCTTTTGACCTGAACGAGGAAGCAACCACGTCTACTGTCCAACCATCTACAATATCTCATGGGCATGATCCTATGATGGAGGACGTACTACAAAGAATTAGCGAGATTCATGATCGTGAAGTTCATAGGCAACTTCAATCCGACTTGATTGATCACATATGGCAAAAATTTGGGAATCAAACTAATTAGGTAGAATTATTAATACACACTCTAGCTTTCATGTTCATGAATAAATCATGTTTAAAATCTAGGTTATACATCTTTGCAAACTTATGTTTACATTGTATCAAATATTGTATCATGCACCCACATTGATGCTATCCTTCAAATACTACATCCGTCCTAATTTTTAAACAATTTAGTGAAGGAGGACGCACTACAAAGGATGGATGATGGCAATGGAGTTATGTGGAAAGGATGATAATGGATGGTGTCACGTTATCTAAATATTATCTATTTAGTTTATATTTCATATCTACACTATTATTGCTATTGTAATGGCTTAATGAATGATGGATGATGATGGATGGACATGGACTTATATTATTATGCTATGATTGTGCTTCTCTCTTTTACAGTATTTCTTCCCTGCCATGTGAAATGATTTGTCTAGATTATGCAACATTGTTGTGGTGTGAGAAAGATGGCATGTAGAAGAAAGTTGCTGGTGAAAGATCAATCAACAAAAAGATATTTGATGGTGAAGAAATTGTAGTGTGTATAGCCTGGAACAAATATGGAACTAAACTGTTCATGGTTCTCTCTATGTTACTATGGAACTAAACTGTCCATAGTGTGTACAGATTTGATCCGTGCTCCTGTCCAATTGATGCTATGAATTAACTTGTATATATGTACTAATGTGGATTTGTTTTTGTTTTGTACTGCTATCTTTGTGCCACAAAGATGTGCCACAATTGATCAGCTCTATTTGTTTTACATAATTAATTTTTTTGCCTATAGAAACTACTATTAATGACTGTGCATTGGGCAGAATAGTTTTTTGTTGTGAGGTCTTTCAGCTATAGAAACTATGGGTTAGTTTCTGCATTAGGAGTGCCCCTAGTGAGATATTGAGTTTAATTCGTTTGTAATTTCCTGATTGCTTAATTCTTATCTCTGGTGTGGGTAGTTAAGTTCTATCCCAGTTTGTATACTGTAACCCAACAAACTTGCTACGATAAGTTATATGATGTGGCAACATATAACATACTCTTATAATATGTTGAGGACGTGGAATAGCTCGGCTAGGATGCTGTCAGAAGCTTCTCAACAGCCTAGTTCGAACTCAGATTGTTCATCCCTCCTGTTTAAATATACTGATACTAAGTCCCTCCTTAGTATCTTATATTTTTCGTTTCAAAAAGAAAATGATGGGGTATATGTTGCAACTGCCTAGCTTGTAAATGTTTGCTCGATTATTTCAAAAGTTATGAGCTTAATTACATATGAGTACGTAGTTGCTATGAACGTGGTCCAGATTTTTGCAAATTGTAGGACCTGCATTGAACGTCTATATACAGGTTGAAAATATATATGCTCAAATGATGATCGATCATCACCGATGTAGAATGTACCTTTTCTTTTCCAAAACATATCAGCTTTGTTGATCCTCTTAGAATTTAGAAAATAACCTTTGGGCCCTTGAATGATGATCCAAAAATAGAGCTACGTACTAGAAAACACACCCCAAGCAGGCCTGGTCGTTTACATAAGAATAAGTTCATTTTAGGTCCCTTAATTTGTCGTTGGGTTTGAAATTCGTCTCTGAACCGTAATACCAGATATGACGCATCCCTCAACTCCCAAAACCAGTGTAAATAAGGTCCCAAGACGGTTACAATAGTTTCAGTTGACGTGGCGTCTACGTGGTGTTAACGTAGCATTTAAAGTCAGGAAAACAGTGAGTGTTCGGTTAAAAAAATTGCAGTGGATCCTACTTTTTTCATTTTTCTTTCCTTCTGTTTTCTTTCTGTTTTCGCCTTTCTTGCCTGTGAGCTTTGATCAAGGGAGAGAGGACCGGTAGGGATCGAACGACGAGCAATGAGCAACAGATCCAAAGAGTAGCTAGCGGTCGAAGAGGGGAGGAGGAAAGCGGTGACGAAGAGCGAAGGGGCCAAGGGAACTTTTGAGTGTCTCAGATTGATCGGAGGGGGAGCAATGGCAGCTGACGGCATGCGTTCGAACACCAGAGGCGGCGGTCGTGGTTCGGCCGTGCGAGAATGGCGGCCAGCGGGTCGGGGTCATGGAGGAAGGAGGTGGATGACGTCGTGCACGGTGTCGGGGGAGAGCAGGATGGGGTAGGGAAGCAAGAGGAAATCGCACCATTTGAGTATGATAGTGTGGAGCGTGATGTTGGGGACGAGGACGAGCAGGGAGAAGGCGGAGGACAGCGTGGAGAGGTTGGCGGTGATGGCCGTCGGGGAAAAGGTGAGCGCGGCGCACGCCTGGATGCAGGCGCGCTCGAATGTCTGGCTCGACGGGACGACGACTGGGTCTGCTATCAACGTGCTAGAGATCGAGTAGAGGAACTCCGTCGTCGGGTCCGCCATGAAAGACAACGACGACGAGAACATCTGCAGCTTGAAGGGTGGCGTCAGCGGCGAGGACGGGTGCCACCTCAGTCAGCCTCTAGCATCCTTACCCCCATAACAGCCAAATTGGATTGCTGCCGGTCAACTGTCCGCCAGATCCCTCCCCGTCACCATCGCTGTCCCGCTCCCACGCACCAGGAACACGACGATGATTGAATCCTCCTCCTCCCTTGCCCCTCCCCTCCTCTCCCCTACCCTGTGGTTCATCAGTGTAGAGAAGGACGATGGTCCATGGCCTGCCACCGAATGTCGGGAAGGAGAAGAAGCAAGAAAGGAGAAAAGAGAAGGGAGAAAAAGAAAAAGAAGGTATAAGAGCATCTCCAATAAAAGCTCTAAACGCTTCTTTAAATTTTTTTTAGATTTTATTTCAAAAAATTGCTCTAACAGAATCTATATATACTTCTTTAAAAAAAGAGATTCTCTAAAATCTTTTCAAAACTGGGAAGAGCCTCAAAACACTGATTTCTGGTACTTTTAGCGCGCCAGCCCTCTCACGCGCCAATTAATCCTGCGAAATATTCCCAGCACGCGAAGGAAAATGAGTTGTAGCCGGCGCCTTCTTCGTTGAGCCGGCGGAACAGAGACGGCGGCAGCGCGCAGGACGGGCTGCGGCGTCAGACGGGTGCGTCGGATTGGAGAGATTGTGGGTGGTCGTGGAGAGGAGTTCGGTGACGAGCTCGACGAGCGCCGGGCCGACGAGGAGCTCGGTGACGAGCTCGGCGAGTGCTGGGCCGGTGAGGGGGGACGCGGTAGTCGGCGGAGGAGGAATCGCCGCCGACAGCCCACTCCGGAGGTCGTCGCCTAGGGTTCTACGGGAGGTGCCCTCCCCTCTCCCCAATCCCATCCTCCCCGATCTACTTGCGAGTTTGTCGGGCGCCTGTGCCGATATCTATCCATCGCGCGAACAACGGTCCCGTCGTCCTGTTGCTTCCGCCTCCGATGAGCACTCGAGCCGAAGCACATGTCCGTTCTTTCTCATCCCTCTCTTCCTTCACATTTTCTCTTGCCTTTACCTTATCTTTCTTTTGTAGATTTAGAAGCTAGGTTTTTTCTCTGGCTTAACCTTTAGTATAACTTTTTTTGAAGATAGATCATATTTCATCCGAAGCACGTTGAGCCATTTCAGTGGTATCAGTTGAAGAAACACCATTAATTACATCGAATTTCATGAAGTTTTGATTTCAGCAGCTATTAGCATAAAAATGAAAGTATTTTGTGTTTCAATCACCCTCCTTGAGCTTTAGATTGCACTTTCCAACAGAGCTCTTCCTCATGGTTAATATGATAGTAATCAGAATTATGTTTAATAAGGTCTGAGAGTTCATTAACAGAAATATCTCTCTGATCCGGAGTAGATTCCAGAAATGAAATATTAGAAAGAATCTTAGTTTTAGCAACGTTTTTAGAATGCCAGACGTTGGACCACCAACCCTTCATACATTTTTTGCAGTAAGAAATTGATTCTTGCCATCCTATTCCAGTACTAGTAACTTTCACCATTGAATTGGACAAGATTGATTTGGTAATCTTCCTGTGTTCAGTAATTCAGTCAGGGGACAGTAAGTTCTCATGATTTTATATCCCACAAGGACAATAAGTCAATTTTTCTGCTAATGCAGTATAGAATCCTACTTTCTTGCAGGATTGATAGGTTTGTGGTGCACGATACTTATAGAATCCTACTTTCTTGCAGGATTGACAGATGCAATTTATTTACTGGTGAAACAGCTCAAGAAATCTCAAGTTCAATGTTGTAATTCTTTCAGATTGCTGTTGCATATTTTTTTATAAAATATTCTCTGCGAAAATGGATGTTTCTGTTATTCTAAGAAAATAAAATTCAGAATACATAAACAAATCAGAACGGCATTTATGCACTTTAATTCAGCCAGAAAATTATTCTGACATTACTTGAGTGACAAAAAAAAAGGATCTCTTAAGACTATACAAACTTTTGATAAAGCTTTTACAGTGGTTGAAAAAAATGAGGATCGTCTATCGTTTTATATTCAACGATAAAGAATTAGAAAAAACTCAAGAGAAAGAACTGGAAGGAACCGAGAGGAACTGAAAAGGAGTGGGTAGTATAGTAAATTAACATGTTTCTTCGCGGCACGCAGCATGGACTTCGTCCCAGACGGTGGTGTAAAGCGACATGGGCTTGGAGGGGAAATCGCCGGCCATGGCCGGCGAGCGGCGGACCTCGCGGACGGGGACATCGTCGACGAAGAAGACGATGACTGTGCGTGTCCAGAGGATGGAGTAGCGGTGGAACTCGGTGGTTGGGTTGAAGGGAAGCAGGTAGCGCTCCTCCCTCCCTCGGCTCACGCTGCCATTGCCATACACGTTCGTCTGCACCTGCCATGGCTTCCCCCTGATGTTCCCCAAGAACTCGAAGTCCAGCTTGTCGTGCCGCTTCTCGAACATGTCGCCGTTCGATGTCTGCAATATAATTAATCAAATCAAATTATAGCTTAATTGATCAAAATTTGAGTAAATTAATTGGTGGTTGTGCTTAGTTACGTACGTAGAAGGCGACGATGACGTCGGCGATGTAGTCAGAGGGGAGCTTGATGGAGGTGTAGCCGCCGCGCCCACCGCAACCGCCTCGCTCGCCAAGCTCGTCCTGCAGAACATGCACCTGAGGACACCTGTCGCCTTCTACCACCAGGTGCTTGCCACATGCCTGCAGCTCCAGGCGCTCCACCTCTGCCGCTGTGGCGCCCCGTGGTACGCCGCCCTGGTGATCGACGGCATGTCGGAGCTCCGGGAGCTCGTCGTGGACCGCTGCGGCTTCCACACCGTCGACCTGCACGCGGCCCCGGTGCTGGAGCGCGTGGATTGCCCCGTCGCGCTTGCCTTTGATGGTGTCCCGCGCCTCTCTCGCCTCAGCCTCACCTACGCGGATCGATGCCTTGCGCGAGGAAGATGAGGAAAACGACGACGATCTCTCTCTAAATAAAAAAACTAATTACTTAAGTACCCTTAAGCACATTATTTTAACTTAAATTCATTACATAATTTTTGACGACCAGGATAAATCCGTGAGTGAAGGAATCAGGAGGAACCAGAAAGAACTAGACAACCACTGTAAAACATCTCTTTTTTATATTATCTGTGGTTAGGTCAAAGCAGTGGTTAATCATAGGATCAAAACCAAAATGGTGAAGGCAAACTTTTCAAAATAGTTTTTCAAAATATTAGTAGTGCACTCAAAATAGTTTTTCAAAAGTTGAGGTGTTTTATAGTGGTTGTTTGGTTCTTTCTGGTTCCTCCTGATTCCTTCACTCACGGATTTATCCTGGCCATCAAAAATTATGTAATGAATTTAAGTTAAAATAATGTGCTTAAGGGTACTTAAGTAATTAGTTTTTTATTTAGAGACCGATCGGCGTCGTTTTCCTCATCTTCCTCGCGCAAGGCATCGATTCGCGTAGGTGAGGCTGAGGCGAGCGAGGCGCGGGACGCCATCAAAGGCGAGCACGACGGGGCAATCCATGCACACCACACGCTCTAGCGCCGGGGCCGCACGCAGGTCGACGGTGTGGAAGCCGTAGCGGTCCACGACGAGCTCCCGGAGCTCCGGTATGCCATCGATCACTGGGCGGCCTGGAGCGCCGCGGCGGAGTGGAGTGCGAGCTGGGCATGCGGCGAGCACTGGGCGGCGACGGTGTCCTGGTGTGTGTCCGCAGACGAGCTTGCGAAGGCGGCGGTGGCGCGGCGCACCTCCATCAAGCTTCCCTCTGACTACATTGTCGGCGTCGTCGTCGCCTTCTAACTAAGCACAACCTGTTAGTGATATGCCCTAGAGGCAACATGGAGATGTTGGATATCACGTCAATGTTTATGAATAAATGAATAAAGTGTTATTCAGTTCCATGAAATAGACATCTTGTATTGATCAATAAGTACGTGACTTATTTATGAGACTCTTTATGTATGAATCTATTTCTAAACGATCCCCGATCATATGTCATATTGTTGGAACAAATATGATTCTAAGATCGGCATGTTTATTGATTGATGATCATGTCTCATAGATCATGGGTATGGAGATACCAAATCAATAAACATGGACACATGTGTTGGAGAACACATTGTTGGATAGACCCATCATGAGACATTACGGGAATTAATGTGTCATTAGTTGGTCTCGAGGTAGTGTTGGTACAAAGTCCTTAGACCCGAGATCACCATGGATTCCAACATGTGTAGTAGCCTACTTTGGGACTACCAAACACTATTCCGTAACTTGGTAGTTATAAAGGTAGTTTTCGGGTTTGCTATGAAACATGGAGTGGGATGTGAGTGATCAAGATGGAATTTGCCCCTCCTTTAGAGAGATATCTCGGGCCCCTCGAGGTGATGGATTATGGAAATGCATGGCCATGCTAAGTTGATTGAGGAGTCAATCAATAGACAGATAATCTAATACGGTTCGAGTGAATGGTTAAGCTATTGAAGGGATGGCACACATCTTGCCTATAGCTTAACGGTATCGTGAGGCAAAGGGATTTGTGTACACATTACGAGGTTGAGCTGATATTATTCTTCTATACTATGGTGTCAATATGTGCTTGCTAGGCGCCTGTTGACGGGTTGGCTGAGTTGGACTCGAGCGACGATCGGCTAAGTTAGACTATAGCCGAAACCGAGTATACCTGAACCTACGGGTCGCATGCTTAAGGGGATAGAATAGATATTCGAGTTGGACTCGGATACGGCTCGATCGGATAGGGATCCGATCGGATAGGGTCCTATGGGCTTACGACGTGTGGGCGACCAACTCTATGAGATACGGATGAGATCCGATTCAAAATAGAGTCCTAATCGGCCACTAGTCCCGTCGGCCAACTCTATATAAAGGAGGGAGGGGTGAGAGAGCTGTGGTATGTCAATTGCATCGCATGCAACGAAGTCGCCGAGATCAATCTCCACGGAAACCCTCCCCACCTTCGAGCCAAACCCTAGCCTTGCATCGCGTGCTAGCACACGGGTGTACGGCGTTCGTCCCCGGACGTGTGGATACCGGTAGAGGCGCTGCTACGTTGCGCGCCGTTGATCGGCCGGATCGGCCGCAATCGGAGCGATCGGGCTGTGGTGGGATCGGCTGCGGTCGGGCGCATCGGAGCGAGGCGTGAGAACGCGGCCGGACGACTCGAATCGACCGATTGACGTATCGGCTCTCCGGGAATCGGGTACTGTTCCGGATCGGATTGCCCTAATTGGCTATTCCGCTGCACTCTACTCCAATCGGTAACGATCTATCGGCCCTTACTTGCAAGTGTTCTGGTTTGCGCGGTTATAATTTTTGTTTTCGGCTAGCGTAGCCTCCGCGCAACCCTTCGGTGGTATCGAGCTAATCTTGCTTAGTTCGGGTTTTAGATTGGATCGGAACAAGTTTTGCGCACGGGTTGATTAGATCAATCGGTTTTACGGGATCTGTTGAGGAGAGTTAATGGTAATTGCGTTCCTTGATAGTGTATCGGAACAGCGTAATGTGATTACGTCGAAGCAATTTCCATATAACTCGGTTTGAGTTGGGTTCGAGATAGCGTTCCTTGATAGTGTATCGGAACGGTATAATGTGATTATGCCGAAGCTATCTCGTAGTCCGATCTTGTTGTTGCCTCGCGCCTACGCAAACCATCTCCCTTGATAGTGTATCGGGACGGCATAATATGATTATGCCGACATGGTTTCTTAAGCGAATTCATAGATTGGATCTATGAATTTCGTGTGGTGTTCCTGCGCCCCCTTATAGGTCGTCTCGATGCCGTAGCTCGCGATAAGTAGAAAACGTTTCTACGCCTAACTTGTTTTTGCAGAGAATGCTTTGAGATGGTATGGCCCTATTGTATGTATGAGATGTATGAGATGCATGTGATGCATGTAATATTCTTTCATATGTGCAATCCTCGTAATATTCTTTCATACGTGCAATGCTTGTAATATTCTTTCACGACCTGCGAGTCGATGTAATATTCAATTAGAGCTTCTATAGTAGTAGCTTAGTTTGAAGAAATCAAGCATTCGGCACTCGAAAGAACGGTGATGAAGATGGAGATCCTCAGACACCGGCATGGAGATGGAGATCACCATGTGAAGGGGGCCATACTATTTCACTATATGCTATTCTTCTTGCTTTCATATGTGATATGTTTGTTTGATAGGATAGCATCCTCGCAAAATTAAGTAGTAATGATGCCCTTCCAAATGTTGCACCCGTCACCGTTATGCTTGTCAATGGTGGGTCTGCCAAAGCAGAGTGCTATTCTCTATCATAACACGAGGGGGTATATGTCAGACATATACATGCAGAGCATTTGGTTTACTTAACAAGGCTATCAAAACAGTTTTGGGCCTTGGGGCATAGGTTGGCGCCGGGGCATGGAGATGCCACACCAACAACAAGAGTCACATAGAGATGTGATTAGCAAGGTGTTGCTTACCGATGTTACTAATTTTCTAGCAAGTGATGCCAAAGCTCACTAGAAAATTAATTAACATGTGGATCTTGACCCAATACGTAACCTAGAGGGAAGGTGGAAAATACGTAATGGGAGTCTAATGTTAAATTGTTTAACAATAGACATAGCATAAACATTGTGCTAAACTTTGCTTTTTCGTTGTAGAATAAATGGCGGCTAATACTACACCCAGTACCTTTAATTTGCGATCTATTCTCGAAAAGGAAAAATTAAATGGAACAAACTTTATGGATTGGTATCGCAACTTGAGAATTGTTCTCAAGCAAGAGCGTAAGGAGTACGTTCTTGAAGTACCCTATCCCGAGGATTTGCCAAATAATGCCACTGCAACGCACGGAGAGCTTACGAGAAGCACACTAATGATGCCCTAGATATAAGTGTCTCATGCTTGCTACAATGTCTCCCGAGCTTGAAGCAATATGAGAGCAGCGATGCTCACACTATTATTCGGGATCTGCGTGGCATGTTTGAGAACCAAACTCGGGCCGAGAGGTTCAACACCTCAAAGTCCTTGTTTGCGTGCGAGCTTGTTGAGGGAATCCCGTCGGTCCGCATGTGATAAAGATGATTGGCTATATCGAGAGTCCGGAAAACTAGGTTTTCCCTTAGCCAAGAGTTGGCTACCGATGTGATTCTCCTGTCGCTCCCTCCGAGCTTTGAGCCATGCATATTGAATTATCACATGAACAATATGGATAGAACCTTGGCTGAGTTGCATGGGATGCTAAAGACAGTGAGGAGAGTATCCGAAGAATGGTCATCATGTGATGATGATGCGAAGGCTAAGCGCAAACCATCGTCAAGAAACTTTGCACCAAGAGGAAGTTAACTCCCGATGAGATCGCGAGTGCCTCCAATGCAAAGAAGGGCAAGAAGGGGTCGGCGGCATCAGATGCCGTTTGCTTCTATTGCAAGGAGACAGGCCACTGGAAGAGGAACTGCAAGAAGTACATGGAGGATCTCAAAAAGAAGCAAAGTACGACTTCTGCTTCAGGTATTAATGTTATAGACATTAATCTTGCTACTTCACCTCTCGACTCTTGGGTATTTGATACCGGATCGTAGCTCATATTTGCAAATCGTTGCGGGGAATGAGAAGAAGTAGAGGCTTGAGAAGGGGAGAGGTGAACCTGCGCGTCGGCAATGGAGCAAGCGTTGCTACAGTTGCTGTCGGCACCGTACCACTTCATCTACCTTCAGGATTAGTTTTGGAATTAAATAATTGTTATTGTGTTCCAACACTATGTCAAAACGTTATTTCCGCTTCATGTTTGCAAGCGGAAGGATATGATTTTAGATCAATGAACAATGATTGTTCAATATATCTCGAGAGATATGTTCTATTTTCATGCTCCATTGGTGAATGGATTATACGTTTTGAATCTTGAAGCGTCTCCCATCTATAACATTAATACGAAAGGCAACTCTCTAATGATATAAACCCCACATTTATCGGCATTGTCGCTTACGCCATATAAATAAGAAACGCATGGAGAAGCTCCATAAGGATGGATTGCTTCACTCTTTTGATTTTGAATCATTTGAGACATGTGAGTCTTGTTTACTTGGTAAGATGACAAAGGCACCTTTCACGGGACATAGTGAGAGAGCAAGTGACTTATTCAAGTTAAGGGGATAGAATAGATATTCGAGTTGGACTCGGATACGGCTCGATCGGATAGGGATCCGATCGGATAGGGTCCTATGGGCTTACGACGTGTGGGCGGCCAACTCTATGAGATACGGATGAGATCCGATTCAAAATAGAGTCCTAATCGGCCACTAGTCCCAGTCGGCCAACTCTATATAAAGGAGGGAGGGGTGGAAAGCTGTGGTATGTCAATTGCATCGCATGCAACAGAAGTCGCCGAGATCAATCTCCACGAAAACCCTCCCCACCTTCGAGCCAAACCCTAGCCTTGCATCGCGTGCTAGCACACGGGTGTACGGGGTTCGTCCCCGGACGTGTGGATACGGTAGAGGCGCCGCTACGTTGCGCGCTGTTGATCGGCTTCAGATCGGCTGCAATCGGAGCGATCGGGCGTGGTGGGATCGGCTGCGGTCGGGCGCATCGGAGCGAGGCGTGAGAACGCGGCCGGACGACTCGAATCGGCTGATTGACATATCGGCTGTCTCCGGGAATCAGGTACACTGTTCCGGATCGGATTGCCCTGATTGGCTATTCCGCTGCACTCTACTCCAATCGGTAACGATCTATCGGCCCTTACTTGCAAGTGTTCCTGGTTTGCGCGGTTATAATTTTTGTTTTCGGCTAGCGTAGCCTCCGCGCAACCCTTCACAACCACCAATTAATTTACTCAAATTTTGATCAATTAAGTTGTAATTTGATTTGATTAATTATATTGCAGATATCGAACGACGACGTGTTGGACTTCGAGTTCTGGGGAACATCAGGGGGAAGCCATGGCAGGTGCAGACGAACGTGTACGGCAATGGCAGCATGAGCCGGGAGGGAGGAGCGCTACCTGCTCCCCTTCGACCCAACCACCGAGTTCCACCGCTACTCCATCCTCTGGACATGCACCGCCATCGTCTTCTTCGTCGACGATGTCCCCGTCCGCGAGGTCCGCAGCTCGCCGGCCATGGCCGGCGATTTCCCCTCCAAGCCCATGTCGCTTTACGCCACCGTCCGGGACGAAGTCCGTGCTGCGCGCCGCGAAGAAACATGTTAATTAACTATACTACCCACTCCTTTTCAGTTTCTCTCGGTTCCTTCCAGTTCTTTCTCTTGAGTTCCTCTTAATTATTTACCGTTGAATCTAAAACGATGGACGATCCTCATTTTTTCTAACCACTATAAAAGTTCTATATAAAAAATGGTGGATTTGGGGATATTGGACCTCACCATTGATGTATGCAGTGAATGCCATAGCTGCAAATGAGTTTCTGGGGAAGCAATGGAAGAACGTAAGTCCACACCGTGCTCCAAAATTCAGCAGTATCAACTATATTAGGGTTATGTCTTGATTTTATTTCACTTACATAGGAATTAACAATTTATCTCACAGGTTATTATCAACAAACAAACCATAGGTGCAAGCATAATGAGAAGTCGTGGGCTTTCTCCTGAATCCTATTGGTTATGGATTGGCATAGCTGCATTGATCCTCTACATTATTGTTCTGAACAGCATGTTTGCTCTTGCACTTTCCTACCTTGATCATAAGTATGCTTCTGACTCAAGTTAAACATCAACTAATTAAGAAATTTTAATTTTCGAACAACCATGAACAGCTATCAGTGTAGGGAGTGGAGTCCTCCAGGAGGAAAAACAGTGGAGGATTATGTACCATCTTTTCCAGAGGGCTATGTACCAACAAGAGAAAGCACCAGATGATCTGTGGCTTGAGTCGCAATGGTTATTTTGAAGGATAGATTCATAAATCTGATTAGGTGGTATTGACTGTTTGCAAGGCCTGTTTCTACTGTGCTAATGTGAAAATGGGTTCGGAGATTCCATCCAATTGCGCGCGTGCTGATGTCGGCGACGTGATTTCTGCTGATGCCTAGATAAATCGCAGCTGATGTTTCTGTTTTCTCGCGCGATGCCTGATGAATTCTTGCGCGCGTGCTGATGTCGGCGCTGGCCTGCAGATCACACGCCGTCGACAGGAGACCTAGCGCGCGTGCTGATTATCTGCTGATGCCTGACGAATTCTTGCGCACGTGCTGATGTCAGCGTAGATCGAATGCCATCGCCACTGACGAGAGACGCTGATTTCCGTTTTGTTTTTTTATAAATTTTTCAATCTGTTTATGGACTCAGTTATCAAATAGAGATGTTTATAGAGAATCTATCGTGTATAATTTTTATTCAATGCTCTAAATATTTGGAGGATATTCTATATGTTCTTTTTTTAAACCATTTTATGAGATTTTGTTGAGATGCTTAGGACCCAGTGTAATTTTTTTTACTTTTAACCGAGTACTCATTGACATGTGTCCATGGGTTTTCCTGATTTAAAAGTGCCATGTCAAAACCACGTAAGCGCTATGTGGAGAATTTAACTATTTGCCACTTTATGTTTGATAATTATCCAAATATCCTTTTTAAGTTTGCACTTAAGAATTTGAAGATATTTACCTATTTATGACAAGGCTGTTAGTGACAAATCCTTAATTGTTATATTTTAAAAATGACAGTTAAATGCCCCCTAAGAATTTGCCATAGGAGGGAGATGTAATTTTTTTCCACTTTCTGCACTGTGCAGCGCCACACATATATGCTAGCATGGACAAGGCATGCAAAATGACCAATCTAACCCTGCTAGCAATTGGCTAATATAGGCTGAATCAGGAATTAATATTTGGACAAAATTGCTTTCGCAAAATAAATTTCAGAGGTATGGATGTTGTTCACTGTTACGAGATCCTTGTATGCCTCCAGATCAGATAACAAACCAATATTTGAAGGAATAGATCCACTGAGATGGTTGTGACAAAGATTAACAAGGGTACTTAATTTGGCTGGCATTGTTGGGATGGTGCCATCCAGATTGATCTTCTTGCCTTGCAAATTTAAATTGAAAGATTGGATAGATTGCCGATTTCTCTTGGTATCTCTCGAGTGAATGAATTATGAATAAGATTCAATGCGTTCAGGCTTATCAACTCAGAAAAATACCAATTGCTGACAGGGGTAGTTTAGTCATTTTTCACGTTGGTCCATCTTACCATGCACATGTGGCGCTCCACAGTGTAAAAAATGGCAAAAACTACAAAAGTTTCTCTCTCCAACGCAAATTCTTAAGTGCAACCCTAAAAAGGTATTTAATAATTACCAAACAAAAAAGACAGATAAGACAGATAGTTAAATTTTCCGTGCCACGTAGGCGTCACCCAAATCATCGAGATCTTATTGAAAAAAGGTCGGCCTATATAAGCGTCCAACCATTGAGAAAATCACAGGCCGGCCTAGAAACCATCGGCCCAGATTACATAAAAAGGAGATGGAATAGCGGTTTGGTCTGCTACTTACCAAAAAATGTATAATCTTTTGGTAATATATATTTCTATCCTCCCATAAAAATAAATTTATTTATCAGAACTTTCGGTACTCATTTTGATGGCAACTAAATATGTTTTACCCTGCTATAACCTGCTAGAATTTGGTATTGATAGTGTTACGAATAGAATGGAATGGAGAAATGGCAAATGACACAAGTGTTTCTTTCATTGATCTTGTGTTGCATATATATATATATATATATATATATATATATATATATATATATATATATGTCATGGATGAGTAGTTATGACAACCACTCCATGGGTGTCAATGGTATGGGAGCGGTTACATTACAGATGAGATTAACACCTCTGTATTTGCAATACTCCTTCTTTGATCGAATCCATCCTTGAGATCAATGAATAGTATTAATCCTCCAAAAAGTCCGATTGGATAAAAATGAGGAGAAATATTTGCTAGATATGTTGTTAAAAACTCCTTTAAAAACAATAAAAAATAAGGAGAAAGTAATACATCATATAATGATTATCGTCTCGTTGTAAACTAATATGAAAAAACCTTTGCAGAAGAAAACTCATAAATAGTTTAGAGGACAATATATGTCATTGATATCTTCTTAAAAACCCCGCTGGGGAAAATAGAAAATACGACATGTATATGTCTAAGATACCTTAATATAAAAAACCCTGATGGGGAAAATAAGAGATATACCATATAAACTTGTATTGATATTGCATCATTAAAATCCTTCTATGAGAAACCTGTATGAGGAAAAACTCATAGAGGAAAAGAGTACAATATGATATTTTGAACATGTTATAGTTTCAAGAGGAGTCTCCTCCTCGACATTGCAACTCTCAAAGTCATCGCATACTAATCTCTACAATAGATTGTGAAATGTGAAAATTGGTAGAGACTTTGCGAATAAATCTCGTGGAGTTACCACTTGATTTATTTTACAAGGTGTTTATCTCCTCATTTTCGTGAGAATAACACATTTATATAAGGCAATATAGTGATATTGCTTATATATAACCTGTTTACATCCAAACAACACAAGTTGCATTATCTTTGAAGATAATGGCTAATGATTTCATAGAACCAAAAGTGACCATTCAATGAAGTCATACATGTTAATGTAATATTTTAGAATGTGGAGTGGAAGTAGCCACTAGAGTCAAGTTTAATGACTCTCATGAGAACTTTACCACAATTACATTAGTATATGGTCTAGCATTATAGGGATTGCCAGTACTTTTATACCTAACTATGATCATATCTTAATTCATATAACAATAAATCAAGATCCTTTGTACCATATAGATATATGCGGATATCCTCTTTGACTCCCACCTTTAGGTGTTATAGAAGTTGTGCTATTTCAAGCTATAGCAAGTATCTGCAGATGCAATATCAGGCATGTTGCGATATGCAAGATACATAAGCGCTTTGATGGCACTAAGGTTATCACCCCAGGGTCTGAATGGATATTGATCCATATTTAGGAATTGAATGACCAATAGTTTTGGAAGTACAATTGTCTAATATTATTTGGATATTGCTAGACAATATCAATTGAATATTGGATGACTGATGTACATGCTTAAGCTATAGACTTAAGCGTAATTTTGTTTTACCCAAATGTGTCATCTGAAATTCTGTCTTATATGATGACTGTCTGTTTTAATATGTCCCATATGAGATGTATAAAATCCAATGGGATTTTACTTTGGTCACACAGGTGAAATCATCGAGATGGGAGACACCTTTTGTGGAAGACTCACCTAGTCAGTTGTACCACAATCAACTTGACTATTTCAAGTCATAGAGTGACTTGATTTGTACACAAATGTATGTTGCGGTTTGTGTTTTGATTCAAAATACAAAGTATTGGGACTTATAATCTGAATATATCCAAATCAAATTTTATCTGCCAATTATCGATATAGGAACATAATTTCCACATCTACCAATGGGTATGTTATGCTAGGTCTCTGCATAAACCATGTGCTACAAGCTCTCACTATTTCACCACCTTATGGATTTGAAAAATCCATAATGCTTACATAAGGAATGCATTGTGAGGAGAAGTCATTTCAGAGGTAATGACTCCTCACTATTGAGTGAAAGCAATTCTCCTTAATTGCCACCTTTAGTTGACCCAATTTGAGTGTTTGAACACTCTGCCTAGGACTTGTCGTCTGGATCCAGATGAGGTGCATAGCAATTTTGAGGAGTATGTCGACTATGTAGTCTTTTGTATGATTGATTCAATGGAACCAATTAAGCATGTGGAAATATATACCCTTTAAACTCCATGTCATTTCCCATAATAACAGAGTTTGGGTGTTCCAATGACCCAGTGCCTAAATTTGTGCACAAGTTGTAATGGGCTTTTGGATGTTAAACATCCATAGGGTTTGGATAGTAAATATCCATAGTGTCTATCAACCTGATGTTGATATGCATGTACTATCTTGGAGAATTTTGTCCCCCTAATCCGAGAATGCTTGAAAGAAGTTGTATCCCTATGTGGCCATACTTCTCCCCCTCTTATTGAGATTCAGGAGTTGAGTGGTTTTCTTAGGTACCTCCACTCTTTCTGACACATTCAACGAGAATCGGATTTGGTGACAAGTAAATGCACTCGACAGACTGTTTGCAATGTGTTGCAAATATAAGATATTCTGAACTGTTGGTTCAAATTCTTTGGTGCGTGAATATGAGGATCGAATATCAATAACAACATTCTCTTTCTGATTCCTGGCATTATATTTTATGTGTGGTAAGAATCTCCCCCTAATGCTTGGAATCTCTCTCAAAGATGTATTCAGCATACGGGCAATGAATGAATCCCCAAGTAGAGATCTGAGGTATTATTGAGTGACGGATAATGATACCTCATGTAGACCTCTAATGCCCACTGATGTATGCTACGGTGGTGATATCAGTACGTGCAAAACGTTACCGATTCGTAGATGGGAAATGTTTTGGCTATAGAGTCAAATCTCCATGTATTAACTGCAACGGAGGGAGCCGGATGATTGCAGTATGATAAATTTGGATTTATGATGCGATGTTTAAATTCGCATGCCATCAACTAGATGGTGATAAATGGCAATTCCACTTTGGGTCATCAAACAATAAGCTTGATTCTCTCACAGATAGATTCAATTGGACCATTATGTGTATGGACATAAGATACTTAATGATGTAGTCCCTAAAACACAAACATTTCCATGTAAATGGATTAGATCCCGCATCTAGGATCATTTGCTCTAAATTGAAGAATTTGAGCAATGAGTTTGGCAATTTTTTGGTACCTTATGAGTAAGGCACACACTTAGGACAACATTGTAGATGCATAAATGTGCATGACATGGTATCATTATGGTCCATAAAATGGCAAATAGAGTCACACGTATGTTCTTGAATTTCTTCAAGAAACTTATTGGCTCATATTGATGTTGTGACCAATAGAATTGATAATAATTTTCTCATCATCATAAAGTTAGAATGATAAAGGCAAATGCCAAATCTTGATGGGATCAAGAGAAAATTATTTTGTACGCAACATATATTATGGGATTGATGTATATATAATACACCCAGATGATATGGAAGGAATTTGCATAATTATATAATTTTCATATATGTTGCACTAAGTTGAGTGAAGATTTTCATCATCGCTCCTTAGTATTGAGTCCCCGTTTGGAAACCATGCAACCAAATACATGAGAACATCATAGGGTATTTATGGAATCAGGATACATAGACATATCTGTGATTAATTGAAGACCCATGAAGAGAACGTAATCTCATCATAGTTGTTTGAGTGGTACAGTGGTCCACTAAACAAGATTCCTTTCCTGGTAGAATCCCAAGTGATTCTATATAGATTGAGGCAACATCCAATAGACTTTACTCTCATATAGAATATATATATCATGTATGAGATACATGATATTTTTGGTAATGGATAACATACTACATATGGTAGTACAATATTAGGCTAATAATATGTCAAAAGGAAATATGAAGACTTTTGCAAGTGTTTGCATATTGAAGTGAACTTCAAACCGTTCCAAAGAATTCGCTTGCCTCCAATGAGTTGGAGGTATAGTTGAGCCAGATATTTGATTTGGCATTTCTGTGTATATGGACTATATTTCAGAATGAAGTGAGCATTTTGTTGGGGTTGAG